>CM041785.1:14321934-19121934 GCA_023375725.1 Nephotettix cincticeps | reverse complement strand
AAAGATGGCGCTGTTTACACGAAACTAGGTTTCCAGATTTCAGAAAAAATTACATAAAATAGTCTATTAATGTCCATGATTATCAGCTATATTTTAACTTTTATTTCAGATAATTTATAATCGATTTAATTAACTTTTCGTACAGTGGCGTGTCCTGTAATCCAGCTACTTGAAGGTCACGAATTGTGGATTGTTGTGAGTAGTGGATGCAATATTCCCTAGTGCGGATTAACGTCTGCACTTTTGGATACTTAGCTTATCCGCAAAGACTGTCCTCATAATTAGACCTATTCGTAATTTAGAGGCAAGGCTTAAAATCTCTACCAGGATAGGTCTCTCTACCAGGATCAGGTTATTTTAAAAGTGAGTAATAGATTGAAATATTTACTCCCTACTAATCTCTAGGTCTAGGGTTTTTTAGTTAAATTATGCTTAACACAATTATGTTTTGTCACTAGGACCTAATGTGTCACTTATGAATTCCTGATCAAGTTGGATAATTAAAAATGCACTTTTGGCCCTAAAGACGAACCATATTTTCTCTCTCTCTCTCTGCATTACATTAATCTGAATACTGCAAAAAACTATAATTTTTCAAAGTTATTTACTTTACAACTGCTCATCAAATGAGTTCAACTCCACCTCTTTCATGCTACTTCAAACGAACAGCTGATCCAGCTTTATTCATTACTAAACATCAGCTGATTGCTTTTTCGTTCTGGAACGGAAAATCTACGCATTTTTGTAACAAAATGTGTTCCAAGCAGTATGACAAAAATATCTACTTTAGTCTAAGAATTTTAGATGTTGAACACATATTTATATTCTTTCCTCAAAAACGTCATTTCAAGTTTCCCTATTGATTGATTCGTCAATATTTTCCATTGCACGAGCGCCGATACAGGGGTTAATAACTCGTCGCTGTATCGTAAACATGACAGTCACAGACATCACGTGACACTGTGGTCACGTAAGAGCCCACGTATGATTGGTCACGTGACCAATCATACGTGGGCTCTTCCTCATGTGAACTCATTGGTACGTTTTATACACACGGTTCTAGTTTATTTTGTCTTGTTAACTGCATTATGAAAAACTTGTTTAACTAAAATAGCTGGATTAATTGACTATTCCGATTAAAAATTATAATTAAATATCTAAAATATATTCTTTATTACATTTTTAACCTTTCTGACATACCTACCCAGGTAGATGTTTTAAGCCAAATATTAATGAGAAACGATTGTGGCCTAATGTTGTAGTCTTGTTGCTGATAAAGGCTGACATGTTGTTTAGATAGGACTGTTAATTTAATAGCCGAGGACATCTAAGGGCCTACAGTTTAACATGGGATCTGAACCAGAATTTCAGCTCTGAATTACGAACTGGTCTAACTATGAGGATGGTTTATGCGGATGAATATTCAATAGTGCGGATGTTTATTCCATCCACTAAAGAATATCACATCATCCGACAATCCCTCATTACTACCCACAATTTTATTGACCTCCAAGAGTACAGGAGTACCGGACACGCCACCGCCACAGTCAAATACCGGGTGTTTGATAAAAGTACCCCATCCTAATTTATCTACTACTAAATTTTTTCAAATAACCTCAAGGACACATTTCAGACATTACTTAAGCTTTTTCGGAGAAGAATTCTGTGTTGTCCTAATAACCATAAATAGGGGATGTTGGGGTATTTTCATTTACAATATTAGTAAACCCCAGCATGATTAAGGTTTAAGGTGATTAAAATAATAAAAATATTTTCAAAAGTTCCTACAATTATTTAATTAAAAGTTAAGGTACCATCAAGTTTAATGGTAGACCATTAAACTTAATGGTCTACTTAATGGTGGTAATGGAAGCGGTATGACAATAATTTACACAACTTTACGAGAATTTCCAATAATAATAGTAAAATAATATGGTGGTTTAGAGGTACAAAGTACCTCCCCGGGACGATGCCTATCACACATTTTTTGAGTGTGAGCGGTGGGCAGCCCAGAGAAGAAGTGTGGAACTGGAAGTGGGGGCTATCTCGTCCGAGAACATTGTCCCTCTCATGATGACATCTCTTGAGAACTGGCGACGTATTGCTGTATTCGTCAAGAGGATCAGAAGAGGATCAGGACCAGATTTGATCCTTCCTCAGGTGGCTAAGGAGGTGTTGTAGCCATGTGGCTTCACATACGAGGCTCCGCCTTGATGTAATACCTAATAGGTGCTTCCAAGGCGGATTTCAGCCTGAGGCGAGGGGGTTTTAGTGGGTGAGAGTCCCACACACCGGGGAGTGTACCGATATTTCCTCCCTGATGGTGCATGAGCATTTACCCTCGTAAAAAAGAGGTACAAAGTACAAGGTAGGTGGGAAAATTACCCCCATATAAATTTAAACCCCCTGTTTTGTAGAGGGTAAAAGTTGCTTAATAATTCCACTGGAGTTATGCAACCCTTGTGTGGTTCTAGGCCTGGCTAGCCTAGATTTGGTGAAAAACACGAAACTAAGGAAGGTAGTTCATACTGAATATGTAGTTTAATGGGTGTAACGATTAAACATCAATGTAAATTCAACCAACGTAATATTTTTATAAACCAAAACTTCGTGACACATAATAAGCTTACATTTCATTTTGAATATACGTGATTGACAGGTGACGAGTGACAGTTGTCATTTTCCAGCAGATGTTTCTTGATAAAGAAGAAAAACATTTCGGAATTACCACTTTTTGAACGTCGTTAACCCTGATATGTGGGCCCCTAGTTTTATACAGGAACGGTGGGTTCAGGTGTGTGCAGCACACGCCTGGAAAATTATTGGTGACTCTGCCTGTAATGAATATAATAAATGTTGCTCGTTGTTTCTGGTTCCCACTGTTTTCGATAAGACTCGTTTTGTGCTTCCCCTTCTCGACATCGAGACCGACTAATTTTGGATATTTCAGGTAGCTTGGCCAACTATTCTTTTGAAACGATACGATATAATATTTTTTTAAATATACGTAAAATTTACTAGAGACAGATCTAAAATGTGATCCATCACCAGTTTTCGCTAACCAAAACTTACGATGACTAAGGACCTTGAATAATTGGTATCATAAGAAAAACGATTGACTCATTATAAAATAGAAGACTGCTTTGTAAAACTAATATATTTATATAATTAGATAACTTGTAAGGAACCTTTCTGCATAACCCCGGTTGTTGAGCAAGCTATATCAGCAGTGCTGAACTGTCCTATCCACTCGTGTGCCCAACAACAGGTGGTTTCAATTGAGATTATCTAATTACAGCTCGTCAAAGCCAATACACGCAAAGGCTAGTTTCAAAACTCCAAATTATAATCTAAATTTTAATTAATAAGGTTTTCATTTGTCGAGTTATTAAGATAAAGGCTGACTAATGTGAAAATAAGCTTCGACTCCTAAAGTTACCCAAGCAACCGAGCTAAGTGATTTCCAAGCAATCAACTTAACCTGATTTTCTCACGTCTTGAAACATTATTTCACTATCGATATCACCTCTCCACTTCTGGAAAATTTGCATCACTACTTAAATTGTATACCCTTTATAAAATGGGGTAAGTAGTTCAGTCGTATAAAACATCTGTGCATGTGATTAGATATGCAATTTAACCACAATTCATTTCATATTCATAAAAAAAGTCAGAAATACTGCATATTTTTGGACACTGGCGTTAATGATTTATTGTCAACAAACCTGGAGTAAGAAGATGCATTGAGCTCCTGAGTAGATTGGTTTACGTAACATATTTTACCTCTATAAACATCTTGCGAGAAAGTTATTTCCTCGTTTGCTGACAACTTCAATTCTGATTAATAATTCTATTAGATTTGATCAGACCTCTGGACTTAAATATCTATATTTTAGATATGGTACTATTGTACAGAAGTCTAATCCGAAAAATTAGGGATCAAATTAATTATTTAAAAGCAAATAATGCTACCTTTTAACGTGGGGAATACCGAAATCTGTCTGATACCTAATTTTGAAACCATAAAATAAAAATATTAAGGACAGAAACATATAATTTAATTTAAAAGTCGAAAACAGACGTATTTTTCAAAATGCAATATAGATTTTCTATATAAACGCTCAATTATTGCAATTAGTGACTCATTAATTCGTGTTCCATGTCAGCTTAAGTTTTTAAAAGTTCAAAAATTAATTTTCAGATTGCCAAAAATATTACTTTTTAATTTACGTTACAAATTTTTCCGATAAGTTAGAACATTTATTTCTATAATTTTGTGTTGTTTATCGATTTATAATAACCAACAAAGGATGATTTAATGTGGTGGTATTTATTTAAATATAAAATAATCGTGTTACTTTTTAACGCTTTTATATACAATAATAAATTAAACTTTTCATTTTAGATCAGTTTAGATGCACACATTAGTTTTAAAATTTGTTTAACCAGTGAAATATCGTACCCGTTAGTAAATACAATATCGGATAAATTAAAATGTAAACACTAGCAAATAATCCCTAAAAAGAGAAGAAAACGTTTTTGTTTGTAAATTTTGGAGTCAACTTAAGTATGTAAAGCTGAAGACTCGAAACCATTAATCTTTCTCAGTCAAGTACAGAACGGAGACACTATGAAAGATGCATTAGGCGATGTCAGAAATATGGCTTTTGACCTTAGCGGAGTTTTACATTATCATGACAATATCATGGATTACTTACCACCGACAATATTACTATTAATAATGATAATTATTTAAAAAGTCATAATTTATAATTTTATTTCAAATTTATTCACACATTTTTGCACTAAAAAATTGCATGATTATAAAATAATTTTAATTTATTTATAAAAGGTTTAAGGTGTTTTACCAAAACATTTCATACAACAGCATGTAGATAAATTTATAAGTTGATGATTTTGAGTTATTAAAATATTTTAGAGTATATTAATCCACCATTAAAGGTTAATACGAGATATTTCATGA
Organism: Nephotettix cincticeps; assembly: GCA_023375725.1. Lineage (NCBI taxonomy): Eukaryota > Metazoa > Arthropoda > Insecta > Hemiptera > Cicadellidae > Nephotettix > Nephotettix cincticeps. The sequence continues at coordinate 19,116,950 of CM041785.1, read as the reverse complement.
AACATTGCAATGAGTGTTTAAGGATTAGTTACTCTTGTAAATTTAAATTTAGATTGAGCTTCCGTATGTTGAAGAGTGGGTCTTTTACATATGATTTATATACAGGGTGTTTCAGAATTCCCTACCAATACTTTAGGGCATTGTTCCTGGGTAAAAAACATATCTAAATATCATATTTAAATTGTCCGGAAGTCCTTAGTAACTCTTAGAAACTTTGCACAAACATTTATGGCAAATAAACAAAGCTACAAAAAAATTATGACAATTTCTCAAATTCAAAAAACAAAATGGCGGCCATTTGAAATTTTGTTTCTCAAATAACTCGTGAGTCGTTGATTTAAAAGAAAATTTACAAGTATAACCCTTTTTAGGTAATGTAATTACAAATCGATTGACACCAAATTGTTTCAAATTAGACAAATATTAACTGAGATATGGTAGCTTTAGTGATAGGTGACCGCTAGAGCTGAGTTGCAATGCGTGTAAAGGCATGCGACTTGAGTCTGCCACAACAATGCAACAGTCTCCGCCTGCTTACTGTCATTAAAATTCTAGCGGTCACCTATCACTAAAGCTACCATATCTCAGTTAATATTTGTCTAATTTGAAACAATTTGGTGTCAATCGATTTGTAATTACATTACCTAAAAAAAGTTATTCTTGTAAATTTTCTTTTAAATCAACGGTTCACGAGTTATTTGAGAAACAAAATTTTTAATGGCCGCCATTTTGTTTTAGGAATTTGAGAAATTGTCATAATTTTTTTGTAGCTTTGTCTATTTGCCATAAATGTTTGTGCAAAGTTTCAATTCTGTACGTTTAACCATTATTCAGAAAAAATATTATAAGTGAAAAAACAAAATGGAGGCTGTGTGAGTAACTAAGGACTTCCGGACAATTTAAATATGATATTTAGATATGTTTCTTACCCAGTAACAATATCCTAGAGTATTGGTAGGGAATTCTGAAACACCCTGTATAGAGTGGATGTTTATAGTATATTATAGTAATAAAAATCAAATTGTCAAACTATTTGACAATCAACAAGATTGTCTTTACCTTTGCTTTCGAAATCTTCAAGTTGACCCCTTGTTAGGACATGCCTAGTAATTAAAATCAATCCTTAGCGATCCAATTGTTTTCACGGTCATAAGGGAAGACGTAAGAGTATGAAAAAAAGGAAAGGAGGGTGTATTTATTAAAGAAAGATGGAAATTTCACAATACCGTTTTTCCAAAAAGAGACTTGTTTGATTCATATTTGTATTTTTTAGTTTCGTCCAAATATTGTACCAATTTTCCCAGACTTCTCTCTGCTCAAAGTCCTTTAACCAATGTTAAGCAGAATGGTTGAGATTAGGTTTCTCGTATTAGTTTCAAAGACATACAATGTTGGAACATTTAGAATACCTAAAATAAAATAAAGTCGGCAACTAGAATTAGATATTCTTAAAATACTACAGATACATCTCTTTTGAATGAGACAAACTTTATTCAATTTATTTAAATCCTTACTTTCAATTCTTTCTTCTTCAATTTGATTTTATTCTTAGTGCTTTAATTTGTCTTATTTCAAGCCACATTACACCTTGCAAAAAGTTTTCAATCTTGTATCGTGCAACTATTGACGGTACTTCTTTTTTTTATTAATTCAACGCACATGACCTAGGCCTATAATGATTGACAGCGACGTTCAAAAGGATTTAAAAATATATAAAATGAATTTTTACCCAATAGGCAAGTAAAGTAATTACGAAAATTTAAATTTTTGAACTCATAAATATTACCACTTGTGTTGTGTGAACTCATGTTGTATAACCATATTTTACATTGATATTTAAATTGGAGCATATGAAGGTTTCTTACAAATATACTTTTAAGTACCCTTAAAAGTGTTCATTATTTTTTTAGTTCAAAAGAACGGGTGAGTGTCGAAAAAGCTATGTTATCATTAGGCATATATTGATTTGTTACTTATACTTATTATTTTTCAGGTACTAATGAGGAACTGAGATCACAAGAAATTCAGTACAAGGTAAAAATTATTAGATTACTTTTCCATTAATTATAGACTCGTTTGTTGAAAGTTCATGAAAGTTGAAAGTTGAAGCGAAAAGAAGTATGAATATTGATGGTGATTATAGAGTATTAAGTGAAATAAAAATCAAGTGATCCTTTTTGAAGAACCTTATAAATTGTTTGGTTTTTTTAAATCGTTTATTTTTAATTTTATACAAAACGTATGTAATATTATTTATTTATTTGTTACAAAAATGTTAGGTTTTAACAGAACAATTTTTTCTGCAGTTAATAGTTAAATTTGTGATATCATTTAGAGTTATTAAAACATTAGACCTAATTATTAATAATTCAAATCCACTATTAAAAATAATACGAGATATTTCAGACCTCAATTATATTCATGTATTAGTTTTCTTAGAGCTACATATGAAACGCAGGGTCTGTATTATAGTATAAAACATAAAAACTGTATTTTAATTTAGTCTGTAAAGACTGGGATCGTAGCGTGTCCTATAAATTAGCTACTTGGAGGTAAATAATTGTGGCTAGTTGTGAGCGATGGTCGGTGGGTGTTCTCTTGTGTCGATTAACCTCAACACTGTTGAATACTACGTTAATCCGCATTGACTGTTGGGTTATTAATTACCAATTTTGTCTAAGGAACATGTCAGCCTTAGTCAGAAACAAGACTACAAGATTGTGCCACAACCATCCTAGACTCGTTTCTCGTCCATACTTGGCTTGAAATGCCTATCTGGGTAGGTTGCCATTTCAGTTAAAAGTATACTAGTCTGTAGAGTGGTAACACTAGTGTAAATCACAATATCATTTCATGAACCTTCCTGTACTAGTTACAAATGTAGGGGATAGCCTAATATTTACTACCAGTATTTATCAATGTAGAGTGAGTTGTGTTTCGTAAAACTTTAAGATAAATGCCAGCGAAATTCCATAAGAGTTTTTACATTTTCTTTAAAAACAAATATAAAATAAAATAATTAAAATAATAATAATCTAAAGTGTTTCCAGTAATGATGTAACGTAGCTCCTGAACGTCCAATGGTGGAGCGAATGACCGTAAACTGTCAAAATGGTGAGATAAAAAGTGAGCGCCTTTGTTACACAAGGGCTTTCATCGCAGCCCGCCATTGTGGCCAGCTCATCTTTGATTATTGCGTTCAAACGTTTATAAAATATCTGATTTAAAATAATATTGCTCACAGTAAGCCTGTTTTATGTACGGGTTTTTTGATTCAGTGATACGAAGCCAGGTCTTTATTATCATAAATAATATCAAACTATCTCAAAACTATAAATAAAATAACCTCAATTTTTTAACATATTAATTTTTTTCTTTACGTATAAAATATGCAGAAAGTATTGTTTTCGTAAAAAAATTCGAAATTGATTTGAGAGTGGATATATCCGTTTTGAGACCTCCTGAATCAAAAAAAGGTTTTGGACTGATGTTTGTCCGTCAGTTTGTCTGTGTACAAGTACAAACCCCCAAACCACACTGATTTTTATGAAATGGGTATGCACTTTGCACTTTGGTATCAACTCAAATTCTAAACAATTTTTATAAAACAATTAGGAGTAAGAAATATAGACAAAACTTGGGATATGACCCGTTTTGATATTATGAGGTATAAAAAGTCAAAAAATAAATATTTATTTATTTATCGAATCATACATTCATAATAGCAACTGGCCAATGCCCAAAACTGCCATTTTGAAAACACATTAAACTAAAACTAAATAACTAATAATAAGAGTACAAGAATAGCAAACTTATAACTAACTATAACAATGATAATAAATAATAATAACTAAATTTTCAATAATAATTCACTGTTATCTGTAAAAAATAATCTTACTACCCCAACCTAAACATAATATACTGACCACTGATGCCAACAATGAAGAACTAAACAGTTTGTCTCTTATGGATAAAAAAAGCATTTGCTCCCATTAGAAGGTAGAGTTTCAATAAACTTTTATTACACCGCCACAAACTGAGTCGATTTTTTGAAACTCCAAATGTAAAAATTGGTTAAGATGTGAAGGAGTAGAAGTGTTTACAGAAAAAGACGTAAAGTTTTACCAAACACTTATTATCAAATTGTGTTTTGCTGTGGTTGTTCTTTTGTGTTGATTGTACCTTTAACACCGGCACCTGAAGGTTTACTGTTTACCGGCACGATAGCCCAGGAGCAACGCTCTGGCTTAGTATGTCAAAGGTTGGTGAATCGAAACCAATAGCTGGTGACTGCTGTCAGATTATAAATGGCCACCTCTGGCTAACTTATGTTACTAATACTGTACTATGGTCCCTCACTGTCTTTAATTGTTCACTGCACCCCACTTGGGGCATTTCTAGGCTCATAGTGATTGGCAGTTGGGCTTAAAAAAAGAATATAGATTTATGAGTAGTAAAATCAGGTTTATAATATTTAATTTAATGAATGCATTTAGCGTGACGTAAGCAACAATTGATAATACAGATGTATTATCAATCTAGATGACTAATTTTAAATTCTTGGTGAGATCCTTAAAGTTCACTGAAGTTAAAAGAAATTGAATTCGAAATAAGACTTATTTATCCTCTAGAAATTAATATCCATAAGACTTTAGAGGGAAAATAGTAATGTTATTTTTTGCTTGTATACATTGTGTCACTCATTGTATACCCCCATCATTATTTACGCTGCAGGCTACATGCAGGCTCTACCACGAGGGCCTGTTTCGTTGTCAGCACTATTCTTTGTCAGCTCGACAACCCCTCCCCCTACCCCCCTACCTACACCACTTTCCCACTTGCTATTCTGGCTCAGTTACGAGTGTTTGTCGAGTAAAATGAGACCACAATTATTGTTGGTGGGGATTTTACAAAACAATTATTTGAATTCAGATGTATGTGATGTTGACTATTAGCGAATTTCCTATGGACAAGTGAGTTATTCACATGACCCGTTCATGAGAAGTTCATAAGTCAACCCCCGACATTTTGAGGGGTTATTATATGCGTGCGCGCGCATGTGTGTGTGTGTTTCGTCACGATAAAGACCACAATTATTGTCTGATTATTATAAATGCCGGATAATATTATCACGTAAACACAGTACGTTGTCTTATGTTAATCTTATAGAGAAGAACTAAAAATCAATAACTCACTTATTTACTTGTATATTCTTCTAAAATTTGGTATGCAAGTCCATCTAGTTACGTTTTATCATTGAATTCATAAAATCCCTAACTTTATTGCTTTTTGGCAGCAAACCTACGTACTCATAGCCCATTTAATTCTTATGGAGAATAGATACATTGGTATACCTCGCCTAATTGTCGACATAATTTCAAAAACATTGGTATATGTTTTTCATTATTTAACCGTCTTTATACATACCATGTAAAACAACCCTTGCAGCAAACTTGCATACTCAGTAAAATACGAATACTATGATGAAAATAATACAGGTACTATGAGATTCGCTCTACTCACGCCAGCGTGCTGCGTGAGAACTTGTTTATATTTCATATTGATAAAATTATTGCCAGAAGAAAAACACAGGAAGTAGTCGTTTCAAATATATCTGTACTGCGCCGCCTCAGAGAGCTTTGTGCTGGCAAATTAATAGGACAATGGAAGGATTTTCTCTTCTTTATCTACTTTTTTAATTCTCTCTCCTCTTTAGAATGACTTTTTGACCGACTTCGAAGTCAGTAAATTTGAAAAAAGTAATGAAATGTTCAAAATAAATATGTTGGTCTAAACCTCCCAAGTTTCTGATTCGGTTTTACGTAAATATTTGGATGTGACTTACTATCAGAAGCTTTAGAACCCAGGTATTAAATAACTGAACAATCTGTTATTGTAATTTAAATGTAATCTTTATGTTGATTAACTATCATAATTTTGATATTTTTGAAGCTACAAACAATCATAGTAGTTTGTACACTGAGAATGACCTACAAAAATGTAAAGTAGGTTCTAAGTCCGAATTATTCTTGGCTATCTTGTCATGGTTTATGTTCTAGATCACCTGAGAACAGGATCAGATTTTAGATTCATAAACGTCGTGAAACTTTGTTTTTCTAATCGTGTTGAAAAATATCCCCGATAACAACCTAAATAATATACAGTGAACCCACCATCACCAAAATGAATTTTCAACTAAGACTTTTTATAAAAATTTGGGTATTTTACCATAAAAATATTATAAGTTCAAAATCTATTTGTATATCGGTTTAATATGGACATAAAAAATTATTATAAGTGGTTTTGTTCCATGGAAGGTTTATTCTTGTGTTTCGAAGAGGAAAAAGTCAGGTTTAACGGCATTTCCTGTGAACGCCAAGTTGGTGAGTGTTAGTAATAGGTGTTTATTTCGTTGTTTGACAGATCAACAGACGGGAGTAAACTAGACCGAAACTGCCAAACTGTACACAGTGACCTAATATTTCCTGTTAGCCGGAAATATTAGGTCCGCCTGACCGGCGGATCAGGCGAGTAACGCAAGGTTAAAGGCAATGCTAAATCACTAAATTAACTGAATAAATAAATTACTAAAGAAATGTTAACTTACTTTTATATTAATTAATTACTAGCTGACCCGATGAACTTCGTAACGCTTAACAGTAAAAACATGTTAAGTTTAAGATTTGCCATGTTCTTAAGTCGAATAGTATTACGGCTTCGTTGTGAAAGATGAGATATTCTGGGTTTACTGAAACGATAAGACATATTAATAACATTCCGTCAAAACAAATAACTCTGAGTGGATTGATTCACAGGTCTAATCCAACCTAAACCGAAACCAAACCTAACTGTAATACGGCTTTTATAGGAAAGATATACAACAGCTGATTATTATAATAAACGTAATATGTATAAATATTGTACTTATTTTTTATTTGGCCAACATATAAACATGTGACTTTTAATCAGACAGAATCCCCAAAAACAGTAAACTATAAACGTGGCGAATAGAGGTGTTAATTTGTACAGTATTTATTTACTTAATAGTTTTAATTAATAAATGATTCATAAGGCATTGGATAGTAAAGCATATTGCTAATGGAAAGTAATGCAACAGCTGTAGCTTAAGAAATCAAATCTTTTGATTGTAGACAATTTGTAAACAAACTTAGTCCCCATACAGCTACTTAGTTCAAGTATAGCGGAATTCATTAAGGAAGGCAACTAAGCGCAGAACAGTGTGTATATATTTATTTGTAATGGTAAACAAGGACCAAACTATAACATGAATATTCAGCAGCGGTTACAAGAGATAACTGAATCGGCAACAACGAACATTACACACGTTGTGTCCACATAAATGCGTTTGAAAAAATTGTATAAAATCGTTTTATAGTAAAAATATTACCTCACTGTTGTGGACTAATGTAATAATACTGTTTCCTCGTCTTAAATCACGATTAAAAACATGTATTTGGTAGCCGCTAATCATCAATTGCCCGGTGGAGGGGAAAATATAAAGGTGGCGTACCTTTAAAAATACGGATGGATGTTAAGTTTATAAGTTCAATCTTTCTCCATACAGTAAGTAATAAAATGGTGGCCTTATACAAATCTGCGTGATTTCAAACAAACGTTAAAATCGGTTGATGTTTAACGAATATATTATATTTTAAGGTTACTCATTGACACCTAGGTTAAAAAGGGCAATAAAACTTGGGAAAATAATAGAAAAATACAGATAAGTGAGGTGAGGGAGTTTCAAATTAGAAGTGAGAATTAGTTTTAAAAAGTTAACTTTTGGTTCTTTGGGTTGTTTAAGTTGGTTGGTCTTGTTAAGTTAGTTCCAGTTCTCGTTTAGTTGTGGCACTAACCTAGTTTAAACTCGTAATTTTGTTTTACTCACTTTTTAACTGGTTTTGACATCATAGTCGCTTAGATCCAGGATGTTTGAGGAGGTTTTACTCACGCGGTGTCCGTGTTGGCCAAACACCAGTGCTGCCCTCTCGCGTGCAAACCTGTAATACCCTTTAATGGCGAGTAATGGCGCACACTAGTATTTGACAAACATTTGATATGTGTGCGTGATCTTCAATACATCCTGGACAGAAATGAACATGGGTAAGATATTCTTTTACGTCATTTGACCATCTGGCTGTTTTTTGCTTCACTACCTGATTATTTGAAACAATTTGGGTATAAACCTAAAAAAATTAGGTGAATTAAGGAAATGTCTTTTGGAAAAATGGCATTGAAAACCTCCTGTCTTTCTTTCACAATTAATCCTTCCTTTTTCTTTATCTCTCCCAAGGCTGAAGTGCCTTGGGAGTAATCCGCCCCTTCCAATAAAAAAAAGGCTGAGGATTAATGTTAATGTTTGCTCTCACGCCCTGTCTAGAGGGTCAACGTGACGAATTCGGAGGTAAGAAAGGTAAACTAAGTCAATATACAAAAATGTGATAAAACCATTTTGACAGACAATACTTTAAAGGTATTCTAAAATTTTATTTTAAATATTTTGCACCTAGAGGATGTTTCTCAATTAATATCCAGTTCTTTGAGACCACCAGGATTTTCCAAGAACCTACCAAATAAGAGCTAGAAATTACTGATCATAGTTAAAAAAATAATTAAACCTATCTTAAGCGTATTATTAAGAGGGATTACAAAACGTCAAAATCTAACTTCTCATTCAGAATAAATAAAATTATTTAAAGGTTGGAGTTCAACCATCCGAAGCTATTGAGCTGCGTTGTATCGATCTAACAACAGCCTTTATACAATAATTGGTAACATTAATGAAACAGATCCTCATTAAACGAATATGTTCAATATCGTAGACACGGCTCTTCCATTATTGTTCACCGGGTTTTACTACCTGTTTCCACCACAAAAATATCGCAAACCACTTCGTTACATTATATACGTTTTCTTAAAATAATCCTGTTATTTTTCACTTTTTAAATTGATTTGGTTTCTTGTACTTTTTTATCTGTATTTCATAACGTTCATTTTAATCTAATTATAAATATTTTTCTGAAGGTAATACCAAATTAATACAAGTATATTTTCTATATCGATAAGTAGTGCAGACTCAACGATCTTGGAGAAATAATTACTTCTGTATTATTTTCTTAACCTCAACTTCCCACTATCATACGCTTAGGGGCCTTTGCGGTAAAGGCAGCGAGGTATCGTATTGGGCGTCCACTCAGTGGATTACTGGCTGGCCTTTGTCAGTCTAGGTACCAATAATACGACTGAAGGTGGATCCAGCTAGTTAGAGGTCACAAATTGTGGATAGTTGTGAGCGATGATGTAAATGTCGGTGGATGTAATATTATCTGGTGTGGATTAACGTCCATACTATTGAACACTAAGTTCATCCGCAAATACCATCCTCATAATTAACCAGTTTGTAATGCAGAGAAAAACGTGGTACGAATCTCACGCTTGCTGAACCGTAAGTCCTTAATCATGTGTAGCTCGCCATTTCAGAAAGGAAAAAGGTAAAGTTTTCGTAGGCAGTTATATAATAGTACACCTAGCAAACATATTTTGTTCTCTACTAGGGGAGGTTAGAGCAGGAGTATTGAGTTCGAGTGGTTAGGGCTCAAGGCCTAGTAGGAGATTTCAAATTCCTTATAAATCAAGGGGTCCTGTAGGGCGGGGGCATACCTCTGGACTTGGTATGGTCCTTACCTACCTCATCCTGTTCTTATATCTCACTCCCATTGTCGTAAGCCCACTGGAGGAACATTAAAATTGGAAGTGCTAATTTTTCCTTCTAGTACCTAGAGCAATAAGCTTTTGTTGACAAGCAATCACAAGATTTTCCTGCGGCCTCAACGTCCCTCTGACAACTGTACAACTACAACTGTAGTGGCGTAAGTCACACGGTTAGCCAGAGGGACAGTGCCACTGTTATGATTGGACAGTGGTCCTGCCTTAGGGTAACCGGTGAATCTAATGGCGGGTGGTGAGAATGCTAAACGGTGGGTTTCACTGGTCAGCATGGCAACGACAGCTACCACGGGTTGGTAATAAATACGATCTAGCGGCCATCCGTGGCGGGTGGGGGCACCCACTCCCCCTCCATCGAAGTTATGTTGTCCAAAGAGGTATCAGAATAGGTCTCAGGTCTTTTGCGAAATCCACGATGCACATGTTAGTGTTCGAATGCTACTTGTTTTGATTCAACAACCTTTTACTTATTGGGCCAGAGCTACCGTGCTTGTCAATGTGAATATTTTATTAAATGCATACACTTACAAGTGAAGCTTTTCTAAATGACTATAATAATTTAATTGATATAAATATATTTTTAGAAAAAAATATAAAAACGGTTGGAAGTAGATTCATGTACAATATATGTTTTATTCTCTCTACATCTGGCGTCATTCAACACTTGCCTCAGAGAGATCCAATTCAATTATCATCTGCGTTATGACAGCCAGTGAACTGCCATTGACGTGTCATATTGTTAGCAATCTAACTCGAGCCATTGTGTACAGGGTGTACCATACGTACCCCGTCGTTCATATTCACTTATACATTCATATTTATAATCATAGATTAGACACTGACCAGCTCTAGTGGGAGTATCTCAATGTTAAAATGAGTCAATTTGTTTTTATTGCTATGAACGTAATGAATTTTGTTTCTGTATTTTGAATAAGAAAGAATATAAAATTTTCTCTAGTAGTTTATGTACGAATTACATTTTACAAATGTAAATTCATTCAGAATTGTTCTAAAATAATGACGGGAGTTTAACTATCTGTAAAACATTTACACAACAAATGAAATATTTTATATTGGTACTCCTGCATTCGAAAGCTGAAACAGGTTTGTTTACAATAATTAAAGCGACTGTGTTGATTGTTGTGTCATCGGTAACCGCATTATCCTTCAAACGATGTAGAAGGGTTTAAAAAAATCTTCAGACATGGTTTCCAATCAAGATAAGGCTAAGTGTGTAATGTTGTTAAGTGAACTATTTTTTCTGGGAATAGGTAAAAAACGTGGTTTATTCTCAAAAAATCTAAATCCTGCCAAAATAAAGAAAAAATCAAAGATTCAGTCTTCACTGTTCCGGACGTCCATAGAGCAAGGCTGTTTTTTATCTTTTCTCTTTTACTTTTTCTTTCCATAGATAAACCTCGGTGTTATTTGATTAAAACCACTTTTGTTATTTGTGTGAAATTAACTGTTCTTGATGGTGGTTCTATATTATTTTGAATTTATTGCGCAGATTTTGAATCACGATTAGTAAAATCAAAGTTTCAAGACGTTTCGATAAGGAATCTGATCTCGTCATCAGTTGAGCTGAAACATAAAAGGATAAGTACACGATCCGGACTAAGCCAGATAAGTTCAAAGCAGTCAAAACTTGCATAAAATACCAAACAACAGTATTTACGTAAACATGAAATGAAACACGTTTACGCGTCACAAGGGCTCAAGATGAACTGGATTCCAGATTACCTGTGGGCGTTTCTGTGGAACTAGGTGACACAAGCGCTGGAAACAAAATGGTCCCCGAAAATCCTGAAACATAGGCAAAGTACGTCCGTTTTGACTTCTTCATTACCGACTGGCTCTCACAAGCTTTATGACGGGTAAGGATACCATGAGAATTTGGTTCCGGATAGTTTTTTGGTTTACCTCAGATCCTAAAACATCATAAAAATCTTGATAGTTGCGAAGAAAAACTTTCGCAATTGAAATATAAATAACCCTGTTTATTGTAATGAACTGTATCTATTTTCTAAGCATACGTAGCAGTAATATTTAATTGTAAAGAATTAACCTTTATATTTAAATAAATTACGTGTAATATAATATTTAAATTGAACATAGTTAATAGACACGGTTGACTAAGCGGTTTTGGTTGATAAATTGTAACTCAATTAGAGTAAACGGTGCGTGCCAATATCCGGTGGGGGGGAGTGATAAGGAGCAGCTCCTAGCGCCGGAGGGGACAAACCCGAGTGAGATATTGGATTGGACTCAGATCCTGCATATTCTCTCGGGAAAGCCTACAGGGAACATATTTTCAGATTTCAGAATGGAAATTTAATTTTGTATTCATCTCTATCAGATTGATTCAGTAGCAAAGACGTTTACTTTTCACTGATATTTCGTTAATTGATAACCCGTGGAATAGATATAATAGCTCAGGTATATTTTACCCTAACAATATTACGGTTTTTAGGGATTTTTTGACTCGCTGTATGAACCCACATATAGGGTGTTTTAGAACCCTCTACCAATCCAGGTAGGTATCACATTTAAATCATCCGGAAGTCGTCAGAAACTCACATATCCGCCATTTTGTGTTTCGTATTTTATGCTCAAACATAACTTTTATTCATTTGGCCCACATTTTAACACCAGTGAGAATAACTTGTGAAAGGAAATACAGTTTTCAAACGTATAAGTTTAAAATAGCGACCATTTATAGATTTCAAATTAAAATAACTTTTAACTGGTACCTTTTTTACAATATTACAAGTAAAACTTTCTTCAGATAATCTTAACGCTAATCTAACAGTGTCTCATTTTAGAAGATTTGATATTTTAAAATTGTACAAGAGTTCCAGATTTAGAGCTATTCTTATTCGGAATTTTAAAATGGCCGCCATTTTAAATGAACGGGCGTGTGTTGGAAATGTTTTTTTTATTACCATCACTATTATTTACGTTTGCGAAAATGGTGGCTCTAAAGGCAACTAAGTATTTGAATAAAATAGTGGGTTCAAATTATAACATAAAAAGTTTAAATTAAAGTATTTTAATATCTACCGTACGATTTAGGGATTTAAATTAACTAATTTCCATATATAGCTGAAAAGCCACTACCGGTACCTATTTATTTTGTGATTTAAAATTCTATATTTATATTAATATTCACCATACATTATGAATATTTATTATACATCCTGCATATTTATTATTCATTCTAAATATTTAAAATATATTTTCAGTTATTCCTGTACGTATTATTATTAACGACTATTCAAATCTACTGGTCTCCCACATGTTCAATTGGTATTTAGATAAGTAAATAGTTAGAAAGATAGTAAAAAGAGGTAGATAGTAGATAGTCTAGGTATAGTATTGGAAATTGAGAATTTATCAAACTTCAAAAATAACTAAGATTTAAAAAGCAATACTTAAGATACTAAAAAGTATATTTATAAAATCACATTTAAAGAGATAATTGTTTAAAATAATATTAATCAGAAAATTAGAATGCAATAGTTGGTAAAGTAATGGAGTTTGTGGTATATTTATAGAGAAAAGTTTGCAACCGTTTAACTAAACGAGAAGGAGATGTATAGAAGGCCCTCTAGAAGACAGGAACATGCGATATTTTACACAGGTATCCGGGGATAAAAACGAGTAGAAATTCTCGCAAACCTTTCACTTATTTATCGGTGAAATAGAGTTGGTTATTTTTCTATTTAATCAAGGAAGTATAGCAAATACTTCTAAAGATTACGTATTTGAACTTGTTAATTAATCTAATGATAAGAAACACTACAATTTCCATAAAAATTAAACAAATTTTATAACATCTTTAAGCTTTAAACACTTAAAATTAAATACCATATACATATAAAAAAGAATTAGTCATAGAATCGTTATTTAGGAAATTATACTTACAATTAATATTGTAATGAAATAAAAATTATAACAGTTTAGGATCATACGTTTTACTGTATTTATTTTATGACCTTAGAATTTACACAATTATAATTTGCAATTGTAAATAGTATACTGTAGTACAATTAAAAGAGTTACCTGAGTATCCTTTGATAACTTTTTTATCATAACAAAATGATCAGACTGAAACAGCTACTATGTAAGTCAAAAAGAGAGATCATTCAGATAAAGATTCCAAGAACACAATTAAGCTCTCCGAAGCAATAACAGAACAACCATGATGTAATTTTGCACCTACTAAAAAAATCATGGTTACAAGAATATAGAAGAGAATCTTGAAATAATAATATTTACAACCAATGGAAGAATCATGGATGCAAAAGAAGAATATTACTGTATATTTATTTAGGTCAAATAACTGACTTCCAAATCATGTTGAACCTTACAAAAAAACAATCTAATATTTGAAAAATAAGAAAGCCCAAATCCAAATAAATAATCACATTTATCATTTATATTCATGAAAAAATATTTTTAAACCAACTTCTTTAAAAATTAATAATTTATAAAGTTGGAATGATTTAATTTAATCATATGTGATTTATATCTTTTTTGCATTAGGTTGATATTTAATATGAATAACTTCAAAATGGCCTAAAGGTTGAAACATGTTGGTATAGTAAAAATATTATCAAAGCATACTCCGTTAATTATTTTAATTCTATTTGATATAACATAAAAGATGATTTTCGTATGCATAGATAAATATTAATAAACGTTTACACATTACGTGTCTAAAGATGAAACTAAAGTCTATTAATTTTAAGCTAAACAATATTTTACTGAATAATATTCAAACGTTTGCAAACAGTTTTGAATTGGCTTTCGAATTAAGGTTGGAATATTAATACATTTTATCAAAACATAAATCTTGAAATTAATCAAAAATTTATAAAATATTCTAGCCCTACTCATATCCCATACAAATAACTGAAACTGAAACTAAAACTGAAAAATAGAACATTGGACATGCATGAGACCCAAAATAATCCAACCGTTTCATAGAAGGACCTGCAGCGGTCCGGGATAAGTATGTAAGCCTGACGTACAAGAGTGGTTTGGCTGTGTATCTTGTTGTACACGAGCTCAGGGAACACAAACCTCTCGATCTCATATTTTGTTAGAAAACTTCTTACGTACAACTAAATATGAGTCTATTTTTATAAGATTTCTCATTTTAGGTGTATATTTTTAAATCTATCTATACAGAGTGTCCATGAAAAACGTTTCAGGACTTCGGTGAGTAATTAGGTACATTAAAAGGAAGGAAAAGGTTTCAATGGAGGTATGGCCTAAATCGCTTATTTTCTCAGATATCCGCCATTTTGTTTTTTCACAAAATATTTTTTATTTCAAACATTTTTGAACGTATTATTTTCAATTTTGATATAGGTTTTACACTAGTAGACTACTATTATTAAAAAAATAACTAGCATGATCCAAGCTCAAAATCCTAAACGGCGGCCATTGTATTTTTTACCGTTTTCAAAGTATTTTAGTTTTAAAATCTTAAATGGCCACCATTTTTAATTTTGAGTTTGGATCATGCTAGTTATTTTTTTAATAATAGTAGTCTACTAGTGTAAAACACATACCAAATTTGAAAATAATCCGTTCAAAATGTTTGAAATAATTTTTTTTTGAAAAATACAAAATGGCGGATATCTTAGAAGAGAAGCGTTTTAGGCCATACCTTCATTGGAAAATTTTTGAAATGAAATGAAATTTAAAATTTATAACCCCAAAAAAACACAAATGGCTCTTATCTCAACTATTGTCATTTTGTAGTGCTAAACAAGGCATTTGCGTTCGTCTTCTCCGTGGAACGAGAGCACCCACAGTTTTGAAAGTTATTTTCCTTATTGAATACATTTTGGAGAAGGTATTTGTTCACTTAAAACCGACCTTCGCATTATACAAATAATATAATAAGATTTCAAAAACCCACCTTTTAACTATATTACACATTCAGAGGTTAAGTGCGTCAACAATCAACATTATGTGGTTTATTGGGTTTAATCAAGCAAAAAAGCTCCTATAATGCATAATTAGTCAGATATCTTCCATTTTGTAATTTTTCATAAAATATGTTACCTATATCTTAGTCATTTTTCTATAATATTTTTTAACTTTGCATATGTCTTCAAATAGTAAAGGCCCTATTTACACAAAAATATCAATGTGACTAAATGTTTAATTTCAAAATGGTGGCCATTAAGGATTTTTAAATATATAAATTAAAAAGTATTGCGTATTTTAAAAATAACAAAGAATAAAAAGTTATGTCAACTTTAATTCCCTATCCAATTAAAAGTTATGAAAATCGGTCAATAAACAACGAGGATTCAGTTCTTATACCAGTATTGTGTGTACGTGAATCATTCATTAACACAGAATCCTAAAACTCGTACAAAGGACGGGTATACTGCTAGTATTCAATAAAATAAATAATTGTTATTAAAGTATAAGCAAACATAATCATACTGTCCAAAAACAGCCGTTTTTAGTTCTCAAAATCGTCCACAAAATCGTCGTTTTCAGGTAACTTCAAATAGGGAATAAAAAATATGGTACATTTATTGGTTTCCTGACCTTAAAACTTGAATATAGCAAATAATATGAATTATAATAAATATCAACTTTCACACATAGATTGCTAAGTTTTTACATTTATTCTGTGTGTATTACAAATGTTTTATTTTAAATTTATCGAATAAAAAACTAATTAAAAAACCATACCGGTATTGCGTAGTTTTAATTGTATACATTCACAGGTAGTAAACGCTACTAGGGTGTTGGATCCCCTCATAACAACCAGTAAATGCTCCTCAAGGGCAGAAACTAGTAAGAGAGAGTTAAGCAACTCAGTCAAACTTCACCTGCTTCTGCTAGAGTGTTGGGTCCCCTCATAACAACCAGTAAATGCTCCTCAAGGGCAGAAACTAGTAAGAGAGAGTTGAGCAACTCAGTCAAACTTCACCTGCTTCTGCTAGTGTTGGGTCCCCCTCCCAATGTAAAATGAAATTTCTAAAATACAAATACAGGGAACTGTGAGGATTTTAAGTGCAATAAAATTTTCCCTGCAGTGTGTTTAAAAATGCAACCCAGCATGCATCTAATGGTTTTCTTTTGAGCCACACAAATTCTTTTTATATTTACCGTTATAGTTACCGACGTAAGTTGATGTTATATTTTAAAGAAAGTAAATAAAAGTCAGAGAAAGGTTTGCTTTTATTTTGCAAAAGTCAATTATTTTATCAAAGCCGGTGAACGTTCCGTGACGCGGACGACCTCTGGTGTGGACTGATGCAACTGTTTGTCGTCTGTATCAAAACAGACAAACCTTCTCATACAGTGTGGAACGTAATATTGTTGAGCTACCACCTCTGATTGGTATACTCTATGATACTATCAATAACCCAGATATGTTGAAAACCGTTTAATATTTTCTAGTTATTATTTGTATTTGTCGGTTGAAAATATTAGTTCAGAAACAAATAAGTTAAACCAATTTACCACATTTATATTGCCTTTAAATATACATTTGAAAAAACAAATTAAACCAATTTACCACATTCATGCTGTGGACAATTGGTTTATATTGCTTGGATAGCACCTTCTTCCGCTGTCTCCTTTAGGAAGGGCCCCACCTGGAGGCTACTCAAAAACTTGGAGTTATTTTAGTGGACAAGGTCTGTTCCAAAATGATTGAGAATGAGATCAACCAGTATTGTTTGTCACAGTTGATTCGGGGCAACCTCCTTGAAAATAAGAATGATCTGGACCGCGAAATTCCACAACTGAACAGCCGATCTTGGAGCAATCCCAAGGACTTATGCCAAATTTAGGCCTAACCTGATGTAAATGAATAAGCAATTCCAAGTTAGAATCCTAATGAGTAGACGAGGCTATTTAGTGGGTATACCCGCTACTGTTTTATTTTTATTTTATCCAAGGGAGTCCCCACACTATAGGCTGGCCGCCTATGTGCGTAATGTATTTTTCCTGCCTCTTTATGTAAAAGGTCCGTCATTTGTGTGGGTTGTATGATTAAACCCATGCAATCCAAGTACGTTTTTTTCAGAAGAAAAATAATTACTATCATACCTGAATTTTAAAAGTAAAATCAAAAAGAAATAAATACAACGAAAATATAGTCTCAGCGAATTTATTTAGCATTCATTTACCGTTAGCATTAATATACTAGTTTAGTGTTATGTACTAATATACCAATATTTAATTTAATGAAGATGTATAGTGGAGGAGATATCGGAACACCGTTGGATGAAGTGGAATCGATTATGACAGTAAGTAAGCTCTAGTGGTGTTGCAGCAACTTCCTGAAGTAGATTACATTCAGTGGCGAGTTGTACTGAGCGCAATCACGAAACCTTTCTATTACTCTAATTAAACCTTGGTTGAAAGAGGAAGAAATCCTTTAATGGAATTTTCAATGAATGATTACATTCCTCATTACAACTAGCTCGATGAGGATTAAAGTAAATTATATTGGTCATAGTAATTTACATATAGGGGACTTATAGTATAGATAATAATTATTTTAAAACCTTTATGACGTTAAAATAATTAAAATTAAATATACTGGAAACTCTTATTTTCTAAGTCAATTTATTCTGTGTCTTTTAAACCATATTAAATAAAAAATGTATTTCATTCTCAGAAAAACTAACTACCTTTGTTTTTTGTAATTTTAAAACCTAGAAGTTTAATACAATAGGGAATCTTAAAATCAAAATTGAAATGTTGATAGATTCCTTTTTATAAACACTTTCAAACAATGCAAAGACTTTGGCCTTTAGTTTTTCCTATTAGCAGATTTATTGCAATAAAAAATAAAATGTATAATTAATCAAACCGAAATATATTTTATTACCCTACTAGGCAACCTTAAAATTTGGTCAGTCGTTTTAATCTGAAGTAATTAATGTTGTTGAGAAGTGTTATATTGCCAGAACAGGGTTAGGAGGCTTAAAAAATCTGGCCAGGCGCTGTGGCCCGGAACGTAGTTGGTATTGTGCAACTGCAGAGAAGAAAGTGACTCAGGAACCCGACACCACATTTGTATCGAAATAAATTGTTCTGGTAATATATCGTTTTGAAATAGAATAGTCTTAGCTTTGGTGGGAGGGGGCATTGGCAATTTGCGAGACTAAAATTTGAAACAGTAATGTCATATTGTTAGTGACGTCATTTGGTTATAAGTACGGCTGTTAAGGTGAACTGAAAACATCCCCTTTTAAACACATCCATGATCTAGCCTATTCCCCACAGGGAAGTAAGTACAATTTTTTAATCTCAACCGCCCAACACCATGGGTCTAGAGACCGGGCGTGAATTGAAGACATCGATGTACCGTAGAGGTTTGGAGTCACAAAGGCTAGCAAAGAGGTGACCGCTCATGATGTGACAGGAGTCACCGGCCACTGGCTTTAATCCAGCAACCTTACTGGACCTGAGCATTAGTATTATTATTGCCTTTTGAGATGATGACCTCCTCAGGGAGGTATTTTAAGCTAAGTATGAATGAGATATGAGTGTAAGGTGATTGTGACGTGATCTTGTAGTCTTCTTACTTACAAAGCCGACATGTTCCTTAGAAAGGACATTAATAGTCCAACAGCCGATGACATTTAAGGGGCCTATAGTTTAACATGGGATTCAAATCACTTTTGCCCTTGAATTACGAACTGGTCTGATTATGAGAAAGGTCTTTGCGGATGAACATAGTGTTCAATAGTGCAGACGTTAAACCACACCAGGGTATATCACATCCACTATTCACCGTTAATAACTATCCACAATTCATGACCTCCAAGTAGCTGTATTACAGGACACGTCACTGTTACAGTCCAATATTTGCGCTGATATGAAGTTTTATCATTTTAAAATTATATATATGTATGGGATGCATAGTTTCAAGAAGTTTGTTGCAAACTTGAGAAGCACTACGCGAGTATTTTTAAAGAAATCAGCTGTTTACTATTCACTGTTTTCAACAAAACAAAGGTATGCGATTATTACGCGAATTATCGATGTATCACATTATCGATCGAATTATCGATCACACAGAGTAGTCTGTGTGATCGATGTAATTACGATATTGCAATACGTCCCATCAAGAAGGACCTGCGGTGGTCGAGAGATTTATCGATCTCAGGCCGTGCTTATCCCGCCATCTGAACGGAGTCAAGAGCATAGTCGAAGCCTTCGGAGATGGGGCTCATTGAAACGGAAATCAAGAAGCAAGTGAAATATTTAGGTTTTGAAACATAATATGTTTTAAACAGCTGTAAAATGGCCTTAAATCTTCCAGGCTACTTTCATGCTCTTAATATTTAAAAGCATGGATATTTAAAAGAATATAAAGGTGGGAATAAAATGTATTTAGTCTTTAATCACATAACCTCCATATATTGTAATCATCTCAACTCTCGTACTATTCGTGTCAATTAAAACAGTAAATCCAAATTTAAAACTAACGGGTTTCCTCTCCTTTACATTCTCCACGAACATTTGTATTTTTATTGGAGAGATGATTAATAAATAGTTTATTGAATGGAGGTAATGGTTTAAATTTCAAAATTAAGTGGATTTAATTTTATGTTATTTTCTGCAGACATTTGTAAAATCTGAATAACACTCTATTTTTTACAGGTTCCATCCCAAATGTCTAGATCAATTATCGTTCTCTAAAAGTCCCCAGGTAAGACCCAAAAGTCCTATACAGTATTTTTCTATGTATGTTTGATCAATCCTTTAAAGGATTCTGCGTCGTTTTACTGTATCAGTGAATGGTAAAATCCTAAAGAAAAACTAAAATAAAAAAATCTTAAAATTCACAAACTATATTTACGAAACTGTACTGAAAACATTGTATTTTATTTTATTAAATACATATCGTCAACAGCTCAATTCTGTAGAGATTATGGTTTCCCTACTTGTTTAGTAGGGACCTTCAATAAGATATTTTAATTTTTTGTTTTAATTTTGCAAATATTGGTTCAGTTTTTCGTTTTTAGGGAATACACTACCGTATGTTGTAAAAATATTTATAGATATTATAATTACTTCCCTGTGGGAGATAGGTTAGATCCATGATCTAACCAAAAAAGGAATATTTTCAATTCATCCAAACAGATGTTCTTAAAACCAAACTATGACGTCACTAACCAAATGACGTCAAAAACATATCAAAAAGATCAATTAATTAATTTCAACATTACGTGATTACCTCTCGAAGTCAAGCTGTATAGCCTTCAACGACTTCCCATAAAAAGCACCGTGTCAGTTTTACAATATTAATTAGAACATAAAAATAACAATCTGGTATTTATTTAATGAGTTTAAATAATTAATCGTTACACTCTCCAGCGGTTCAATTCCACACTCAATAGTAATTTGTAATTGCCTTATGACTTATAATTTGTAAATGTAGACGTTAAGTATTAGTAACAAAACCAGAGATCGGATCACACCTACCAAAAAACAAATAATGTCTTTTGGCCTTCAATGCCATTGAAGTAGCTTTAAGATAAAACGTACACGGTGTCCCAACTTTAAATTCCTATATAATACTTCCAGGCATGCCTAGCCCGTTTTGAATATGCTCATATGATAGCTGAGCTTATAAAGTTTTACTTAATAACATTTGTAACTATCAGCTGATTCATTGTTGTTGACTGAAGTTTAAAATTTCAAAACATAGCCTTCCTATTAATCAGGAACTATGAACGCACTAGAGAAAGCGTAATGTGTTGAGTGGTACATTCAAAGTAAGTCTGATATTGCAGTGCAAAGAACATTTAGAACACGCTTTGGTCCAAGTCCTCCATAAGGAACATCATTCAAGCCTGGTATGACAAGTTCATAGAGACTGAAAGCTTACAACACCTAAGAGTCACTTGAAAAATGTTTGTATTGACTTCCCTGTGGGAAATAGGTTAGATCATGGATATGTCTAAAGGTAATGGTCTCAGTTCGTCTAAACAGCTGTTCTTATTATTTTATATTAAACATTCAATACAATAGCTCTGGTAGTTTCTATGGAAACCTGTTACATGTTTTCCATCTTAAAAATCGCCAACAACCCCCAGAGCTAAGACATATCCATGTAAAAAATATTCCCCTTTCGATGGATTGCACGCGACGACCCAATACGCTGGCCCCACGGTCCTCTGACTTTACACCCTGTGATTTTTTTGCCCGGGGCTACGTTAAAGAACAAGTCTACAAGACGGAAGTTTCTAATGACCAAGAATAAAGACAATGAAATGAATAAGTGCAGCCTTTGCTAACGTAACTAACGAAATGCGCCATACATAGGGTGTGGCGCATTTCGCCAAAAAACCAAGTATAAAATCATTAAGCTACATGATACTAAATGAAACTTAAACATATTTATGTTAATTTAAGGGTAATTAATTTATTTTCTTATTGTTGATAAACGTTTTATAAGCAAAAAAAATTGTTAAGTATTTTTTGGAACACCTTGTGTAAGACTGGGGAGTTTATTATAAAAATTTCGATTGTCAGGTCAATTAAATTTCATCAATGTTGCTACTTTCCTTAAAAATAATTTTGAGTGAATATTTCAGCTACATATTAAACGAGATTGCACGCAGCACACTGACGTGAGTATTGCGAATTTCCATGTCAGTTTATTATTCTCCATAAGAATTACATGGGCAATGAATACGTAGGTTTGCTGACGTATGAAACTAAAATTTTGGGGCTTTTAATGGAGTAAGTATTGATAAAACGTAACTATATGGACTTGCACACAAAATGGTAGAAGAATATTTATGTAAATAGGAGAGTTATTGATTCATTGTTTTTTTTTACACAATGCATTAGGCAACGAACTATGTTTACCATTTTGAAAAGCTCAGGACCCAGTTGACCTAGAGTGACGATTCTAAGTGAGAAATTGTGTTTTTATGAATATAATGGTAAAAAACTCAGATTAAAAACATTTTGAGTTTCAAAATTATACTTTTTGAACTCTTATATTAAGAAGATAACCCCATTTTTTGTGTACAAACCCGTCCCAAAAGTGCAGTTAATGTAGTCCAACTACGTTGCCAAACGAATTTTTCTAAGATATTACCTTTGAACATAAATTTTAATCCAAATAAAAAAATCAATATTCAAAAATATTACTAAAAGGAAAAACTCTGGAATTTCATAATAGCCAGACAATAAATGCGGCCCTCATCGTTAAGACATATTCACACGCACATTTGAATGACCCTCCCCCAACACGTCTTCAGGGGTTAAATTATGAACTTCTATCATAGTCACGGGCTTAACTGTAACTATGTGGGTCATGTCAATGGCTCATTTTTCATTTGAAATTCACTAAAAACCCTGGATGGGAAATATTTATTGAATGATGAATAATCTTTTTTTTAAATAGGCTAAGTGTCTGGCAATCAGTTAATATTGACTGTTTTCGAGTATTGTCCAATTAGAAGAACATTGCTCAGAGGCCCGAGACAAGAGGATTAATTGATCAGATGATCCATGAGTTGATCTCTCGCGTTCGTTGAGCTTAACTCACCCTCAAACGCCTGGACGCCGGCAAACACCCTCAGAACACTTAAACCTGAAACTAGGTTGGTAAAAATACTATCCTCTCTTAATTGACAATTCAAATATTTGGGTCACAATTCTAGTTCTATTCACTTGATAATATGTTCGAATAATATCCAATGGTTTAGTTTTCGTTGTGTTGTTGGATACATATTAAATGTAATTTTAAATGAAGTGGAATTATTTTCATTGGAAGTATTATGCACATTTTAATGTTTCAATGTTATGCTTTAATCGTTGTTTTTTGCGAAACTGTTTTGTGGGAGCGGTGGAACGAAACTCGATTCAAATAAGTTGCAAGCTACCTAACCAATCTAAAGAAAAGACATGTTCAGTATTTGCTTCCCTGTGAAAAGTAGGTTAGATCATAAATATGTCTGAAGGGAATGTTTTATGTAACAGCTGTTCTCATAACCATATGACGTAACTTCCGTAACATTTTTGCGTCCCAAAAATTGCTACACATAGCTCTGAGCTTAGACATATCTTTGTCACAATATTAATAGTTGATTAAAGTTTAGCTAATATAACTAATATTTTCCATTGTGGCAGTCGTTAAGTAGCGCGGACGTTAACCCACACCAGGGAATATCGTATCCACCGACTATACCTTATAACAATCCACAACTTTGTGACCGTCAAGTAGTTGTATTATAGAACATACCAATGATGAAATGCCACCACGATTAGTAAAACAAAGTTTCACGATGTTTCGGGATCTGGAATCGGATTCCGTCCTCAGGTGAGCTGGAACCTATATTATGACAAGACTACTTCATAATCGGGACTAAGACTGTAAAATGCTTAACAAAAAAACGTATGAAGCAGTAAAAAGGTTACTAAATTACCAGGCAACAAAGATTAGATTAGATTATTTGAAGAGACATTACAATAGGTATGAAGTATGAATGAGGATTAATAAAAATTGTCGCGATTGTAGTCTTGTCTGACTAGGCTCATGTTCAGACAGGATGTTAATAATAGCAACAGCCGATTATTAACAAAACGAATCACAACGGCCTCAATTAGGATTTGGTAATCATAAGGATGGTATCATTAAGGCAGAATTAAATTCGGACTTAATCCAAAAAACAACAAAATCGCTCATAGCAAAACTTATAAAATTACTGAGCAACAAAAGGGAACACACAAAACCAGAGCACAAGGCTTCTAATATTTTTATTTTCAACATTTTCCCGGCTTAGTCCGGATTGAAAAAATCTTGTCATTTTGTAGGTTCCAACTTGCCTGAGGACGGGATCAGATTCCAGATACCGAAACGTCATATAACTTTGTTTTACTAATCCTTTTACCGCAATAACAATCTAAATAACATAAACCCACCAACACCAAACGATTCACTTCAAACAAAGCATCTCAAATGTGTGAACATAATATATTAGAAGGTTAATAAGTAAGATCGATGTAGTGGATGAAGAAGAGAGATAGAAGATAGAAGATCGCGTCTGTCATTGTCTCAGGCAGCGGTTGCATCGTCATATCTGATGACATCAAACATTCACGTGCCGGTCTCCGCGGGGTGATCGTCGTGAGAGGTTCCCGTCCCAGAACCTCCTCCAGCGCTCCTCCTCGCTTTTTGAGCTTTTTAATCCAAACCGCCGGTCCATTCATATCCTAAACAGCTCTTTTACAAACTACAAACAAGTGCACAGTAATATTCAAGTAATATTCGCTTTTCACAACCACCAGCTTACGGCGCTACAAAAATGTCTTTAAAGTGTAATATAAATAACGGAACAAATCTTTCTTCTTGAAGAAAAGTTTCTTTTTTGAACTGATAAAATGTGAGATGTTTTTTTGACATGGATATGTCATAGCTCAAGGGGGGGTGCTATCGATTCGTAAGATGGAAAACATGTAACAGGTTTCCATAGAAACTACCAGAGCTATTGCATTGAATTTTTAATATAAAAGAATAAGAACAGCTATTTAGATGAACTGAAACCATTCCCTGTAGACATATCTATGATCTAACCTATTTTCCACACCTGTGAGAAATAGATAATCTTTTTAAATAACTATAGTACACCATAAAATAAACATTAAACTACAAACAAATCTGGCCTCAACACCCAATTAACAGGTGCCTATAAACTACCTATATACATAACTACCCTATAACTATATGGCCTATAAATATGGTATAATGTTATAGAACGTAGCCTGTGTTTTCCATATTTTACTCAACAGTTTGGTTTTGGAGTAAAATGTTAATTAAGTCGAGTAAATGTTAATGCATGTTCAATTACAAATATTGATTGTAATTGAATCTGTCTTCTATATTAACACGATTAATCAGATAATGTTTCAAGCTATACAACGGTGGAATAATACATTAACAGTAATTGTAATTGAAATACTCATGTCAACTCAATACCCATGTGTTGTCAACAGGCCTACTCATGTCATTTGGGAAATATTAATTAATTAATACAATTCAACCTAAAAAAGCTAATGTAACATTTATATTGTTTGCAAAGAAGTAAATTGAAATGTCTACTAGGCCTACATTTTACGAATATAAATAACGGAAAGTATTTTGAATAAATACCTCATTTTTGCCACCTAAAGTTCTTTCAACCCTAGCTCACAATTGAATACTGATATTATTCTACAAGAATCAGTGAACTTGTGCGTATCTATTAACTTGTGTCTATTTCTAAATAATCACTTTTATTGATGGTTGTTCATACTTCAGAAAAAAGCCATTCGAATAATGGCAAATTTAAATAGCAGAGAGTCGAGCAAGGAGGCCTTTAAGCAGTTTGGTTTGCTGAGTTTTCCCTGCCTGTATATTATGGAAACTTCTTTGTTCTTTTTAACAAAGTGCGCTCTGACAAGAGGGTGTGACATCCACACGTACAACACTAGAGGCAGGGAAAACTACCGAACAGGGAGACACCGGACGGTAGTGCACGAACGATTGCCTTCACAGGCAGGTGTTCACTTTTTAAACAATTTGCCGCGAAATTTTGACAAGGCTGCAAATCCAATATTGCTCAAAACAAGGCTGAAGCGCCTTCTGGTGTCTGAAGCTTTTTACTCGGTGGGCGAGTACATGAACCACAGATGGGACTAGATCAAGGACATCGCTAGGCTATAAAATGCAGCTCCCCTGTATACAGTTATTATTGGCATTGCTGGGACGGGTTTTTCATTGTTTTTATTGTCCCCTAACTGTTACCATTATTTTCACTTTGTAAACTTTTGTTGTAT
The DNA here is from genome assembly GCA_023375725.1 of Nephotettix cincticeps. Lineage (NCBI taxonomy): Eukaryota > Metazoa > Arthropoda > Insecta > Hemiptera > Cicadellidae > Nephotettix > Nephotettix cincticeps. The sequence goes on along the minus strand of CM041785.1, from coordinate 19,090,370 downwards.
ATTGACGCATTCTATGCAATGTTACATTGTTAAACAGAATAAAGAATTATTATTATTATTATGATTGCGTTTCAAAAACCATGAGACCTACGGTAATAGCTTCTTCCCTATGGGAAATTCGCTAACATAGAAAAAATGTTTAAAATTTCCCCTAAAGACTTTTGAAGAGTTCATTATTTTATTTTCACAGTGCATGGGTCAGTATCAAGTAAACAAAAACCATATCCATAAGTATAGAAAATGATAATACGTTTCATAACTGTGGTTGAGCTCTTTGATTATCACGGGTAAGCGTTTCAATAAGATCTTGTTTAGCGTTTTATAAAAACAGACACACATAAATTGAGTAGACCCATTTCTGCTTTTCTGGACAATTAAACGTAAAAATAACCAAAAATATAGTACTTATAAACAATGTACAGACAAATCTTTTTTTTATATTTATATTTTAGCGAGGGTCCCAGTTTTTGAACGAAAATATAAAGACTACCTGAATATTGTTTTATACAAGAAATAATTTAACAATGTATGAAAGAAATTCTTAAAAATTTAAAACTAATCTTAAAATTCTATATCACATCCTTTATTGTTATCTCCCCTGGGTGAAAGGAAGAGATACCACACTCTAAACACCTTTTAAATAGTTTTAAGATAAAGCTTTCAGACCCCCGAGCGCTAAATAAACTTCATCCTTGCAAAACAAGCTAAAGTACGTTGTTTCAAAATCACGAATAATATCGCTTAAAGCGGCTTTGGGATCGATGAAACTAATTACAGTGGCTGGGGCGCCTCGCCCAGCCTCCTCCAAGCCTGCGGAACCCAGCCTCCCTGTTGCGACACGTCATTGTTTATCCAACTAAATGAGAGGGTTAATTAGCTCTATACAAACGATACGTTGAGTTATCAACTTACAGCTAGCAAGCAAGGGCTCCGCCACACACAGGTAAAGCAAATCAGCTGTTTCATTTGATAATTAATTAATTAAATAATTCGTCCAGTTCGTGTTTTTAATATTATTCCAAAGTAGCCTATGCTTAACTCTATCGTGATCTATATCATTAAGTATTAAGAACTATCTTATCTTATACTTTCTAAATTTTCATATCGTATACCCTATCCTATACTCCTATCATATCATACGTGCTACCCTTCTCCTATTCTATCCTGTATCCTAATATATATCCAACCATTAATAATATCCAATAGCCTCCTATCCCGAAGTATCAATATTATCAAAATATCCCATATCCTATCCGATAGCTTATCCTCTATACTACTTTATATCCTATTATACCCTGTATCCTATTCTAATATCCCATCCAATCATCAATATTATCCAATAATCTCCGATCCCATGCCCTTTCTTTCACATTCTCTATACCCTAAATCTATATCCCGTCCAATTATCATTATTATCCAATATCTTCCTATTCTATAACCTATCCTCTCCCGTGTTCAATCCTATTCCAAAAGGGGTGTTCAATAAAGACTGACAGTAGCGTACATGTAAACCAGCAAAGTAAAATAATTTGTTTCGTTAATAATTTATAATAATAAGTTGGTTTAACACATCGAAGTATTAGCTTCAATATAATCAGCTGTTAACGATACAGAATGCTTATTGTTGTAATGTAAACAAATTAATTGCATATTTTTGCTTCTAAAGTTTACTATGGCTGATTTTCGCGAGCAAAGATATGCAATAAAATTTATGCAAATCTTTAGAAAAGTGTTACGGATACTTACAGTGGCTTGAAAAAATATTTTGGTTTAGATGAAATGAGTGAAATAATCTGTTTTAGGTTACATACAAAAGCCTTTTAAAATGGATGGGAATCATGTAAGTTTGAACGTGGGCCTGGCGCCCCTGTTTCTTTCCTTAACGAGAAACAATCAACACTGGAGGTGTTATTATTCATACTGGTCCATATTTAACTACTCGTATGAGATAGCTTGCTGTAATGCTCAACATATCAATTGGCAGTGTTCATACATGAATGCACGATTATTTTTAACACATTATGTGTCTGTGCTCGTGCTATACCACGTCTCTCCAGTTCAGAAACAAAATCGCGTTAACATTTGCCAACTTTGGTTGCAGTATGTTCGTCAAGATGGTGATGCATGATGGAAAATCATTATTACGGCTGATGGAAATTGAATTTACTGTTACGATCCTGTAACAAAACAACAGAGTATGGAGTGGATGGAAAAAGATGGACCGACGCCAAAAAACCTCGTGCTCAAGTCAGCTGTAAAAGCAATGGTGATTATGTTCTTTGATTGTCGTGGTATCTTGTACACCCATATTGTACCACAGGGTCAGGAAATTAATGGGGAGAGTACTACATTTTAGAATTGAGACAACTAATCAAAGATCACGTCCCAAAAAAGTGTCCAGACGTCATTGGAACTCATTGGCATTATGACAATGCACGCCCCGATGTAGCTAATACTGTGCTTCAGTTTCTTGCCAAAAAAGGAATCGAAATTGAGCCACCCAACCTGCAGCCCTGATTTTTTTCTATATCCTCAAGTCCAAAAGGAGCTCAAAGGCCGGCGTTTTCTAAATGCTACTGTTGCATTAGAGGCAATTTTGAAGGTTCTGTCTAAGAATGGCTCTGAACACGTCTTCAAGGAGTGGCAGAGGCCCTGGAACAAGTGCCTGGTTTTGAATGGCGAATACTTAGAAGGAGATGCTAAGTATTAAAGAAGTATAAACTTTTAAACTAAAGGCATTGAAAGTCTAGAGCCTTCACTGAACACCTCTCGTATCAATCCTAATCTGTAATATGAGCAATTCTAAGACTGTATAGAGATTTCAAAAATTCACTACTCCACAGAATTTCTGTGTATTTTCAAAATAGATAGTTGCAGTGTCAAAAATGTTATAGATAGGTCTCATCTCAAGAAACATATTGGAGTTTCTATCAAAGCTTATTTAAAAATAACATTATGCTAATGTGCTTATGTAGAAGCAAATAACAAAACAATATTCTGTAGATAAACAAAGTTGATATCATTGGTAATAGGTTGATTAATGATGACGTCGTGTTTATGTAAGATATTAATTTTATGTATGTTAAAAAGATATAAGCAAATTTGTCTATTATTTATTTTTATTCTTGGAAAACTATCTTGCTTTTATATTTTTCATATTATAATGTAATGTGGTTTTTATAAAGTGTTTGTTTATATTATTAGTGTACAGTATTTTATTGTTTCGTTTTCTATTATTTCATACTCAATTTGGTGTACACTAACTACAGTACCTACGTAATGGTTTTAAAGATACTCTGTATGTGACTTTTTTTATAGATACCGTACAAAAAAACTCGTGTATATACTTCAAGGGGCTACGCTTTCTGTATTTATAACTAATCAATTTATTCCAAATTGGTCTAATTAACATTTGTTTTAAAGATAGATTGTAAAATACATAATTAAGTTTAGTTTCGTTCAATTTTAATTTCAAAGAAATTATTTAAACGTTTTTACACGTAGCCGATATAATCTTAAAATAAACTATTTATTATTTATTTTTTTACGGATTGGTATACTATTATTTGTAAGAAAGAATTTTTAATTAATTAATTAAGTTATACACAATGTATTAATGGTTATCTGAGTGAGATTATCTGTTTATTTTCCTTCTATTTATAACTTTTTATTAATGATATTTTTTTAAGCAGATCCCTCAAAACTCGGTTGATTTTGCATTATCCTGGGACTCTAGCTGGATAAAATATCAGCGCCTTCGGGTCAAAATTATGAAAATGCATATTTTATTGCTGACCTTTACAACGGCTGAAAAGAACAAGCTATAGAAGTCTCGTTTCAAAACTAACTTGTTTTAGCTTATGACAGTTTCGAACCAAGCCTCTTACAAGAACAAGAGAGGATTTATAGTTCTTTGCAATATTTGTTTTTTAAGTTAAATTGATTTTATTTTAATCTCAATCTCGACGAAAATTAAACAGAACGTTAAAAATGTTTATGTACATATTCTTACTGTGTGTTATATGTTTATTATAACTTATTGTTGACTTTATCAGATATTGAAAACATTTTCAATCTCATATGTAATTAGAAACAAGCGACCTCTGTTTAATTTCGTGCTCTCTCAAATGTTGAATATTATATTCATATAACGAGTTTATTTTATTGCTATTACTACAAGACTCAGGTTAATGTTTTGTTGTTATTGCGTCAACAGGGAATTTACTGTCAGATCGTGGGCACTAGAGTTGAAAAATTGATCACTTTACATGTTACAACTTATATTTATAAGGTTATTGCTTTTAAAATAAAATACAACTATTGGTATATAGAGTTATAGTTTTTCTTCAAAAACAATTATTCATTTTTCAATGGACATCCATTTCAAAACGTTTGAAAAATAATTAGAAAACGTCATTTCCGTTTTAAATTTTGATCTGACGTATAGACAATAACCCCCCTCAGAGTAAAAATTATTCTAATGAATACACTGAAAACATTTTACCTTACTTAATACTAACTTAAAAATGTATATTTCCACTGTTACTAGATATTTTATATATTCCAAAAAAAATATCTTTACAAAATACCACTTATAGAACTATAAAAACACATCTACATAATAATAAGAACATCATTAGCGAATTTCTCATAGGGAAGAAGCTATTACCGTAGGCAAATCTAAGTTCGGGACTATGTTATTTTTCGTTTTTAGGTGCCCAGAGGCCAAAAACAATAGTCGTCAATTCCCTGTGAATACGATAACCTTCGTACAAATGGTCCGATCGAGGAAAAATTTGGTAGATACGTGTATTCCTACATTTGCTCGGACGAGTTCGTAAACCAGACATATCGGTCAATCGGAACGGGTAGTTTGGGGGAAGGGGGTTTGTACTCAAAAATTGTGTTTTTTGCGTTGTGTAATTTCAAAATATTCCAAGTTTTATTTTTCACCATTGGAATAATCTTTAAAAACTACACAATTTAGTTCCTTAAAGTTTTGCTCTATCTCCTACGGTTACCGAGATATATAAAAACTATAAACACAGTACGTTGTATTTTGGGGCTCCAATGTTAATCTTATGAAGGATAAGGAAATGTTAATATTTCACTTATCAATGTGTAATTTTGGATGAAACTTGATATTTGGCTTCATGTGGTTGAGATTCATCGTTTATGCTTTTATCATAGCAGTTAACCTGCATACTCCTTTCCCATGTTAATCATATAGGGAATAGACAAACTCCTTTATTTATGGACAGATGTTGATGAAACTTGGTATAAATTGTCAAAATAAAAATTGTCTACGCTAGAAACGCCTACTTTCAGTGTTCCTGTCGGCAGCAAACCTGCTTACTCTCTTGGAATAGGCAAATACCTCGAAAGATATTGATCAAACTTGTCATATATTATTGATTTGGAAATTCACTGAGTACTCCTGTGACGGGGATAGTATTCTTATTGATACTCTTTCTTTTTATACCGACTACATTACTCAGTGTTAAATTGTTGTATTTTTAATGTTATTTAACTATTATTCAATATCAACTATCCGTCGTCTACTACTGTACAACAATACTAATGTAAGATGATGACGCAGTGTTAGTGAGAAGGGCGGCTGCCAGAGATAGATTAATTTTGAATCGTAATAAGCCTCATTGTTAGTAAGAACAATCGGTTAGTGTAATTATGTTTCCTGTTTGTCTTTGTAGTTGTCTAGACAAGCCCGTACAAAGGAACACGTTGCTCGTCACAAATGTAAGTTATACAACGACATAATATTGTAGGCCTACTAATGTTCTGTTCAATTATCTTAGCTTTTGATTTTCATCAACAATTATTACTTAATTTAAGAGTTGAGAAGTAAAATGTTGTAGCTATTTGTTATTTTTGTATGAAACCTAATGATAAAAAGTTAAACAATATACAGACACTCTGTCGCAACATACCTGCCAACTCAGCGAATTTCTAAATCGATAACATAATAATAATAATATATGACACGTTTTATAATAATCAGTCGATAAATATGAGAGTTATTTGAATATTCTCCATAAGATTAACATTGGAAAGATTATGCAGGTTTGCTGCTGTGAGGAACGCTGAAAGTAGGTGTTTCTAGCGTAAACAATCTATATTTTGACCATTTATACCAAGTTTTATCAACATCTGTCCACAAATAAAGAAGTTTACCTATATGATTAACATGGGAAAAGAGTATGCAGGTTAGCTGCCATGATAAACACATAAACTATGATTTTAAGCATAAATGGATGGATATCAACTACTCATAAGAAATTAGTGGCTGGGTGGATATAGGAAAAAACTTCACATGTTCAAGATGTCAGTTCAATTGTTATGAAATTAGGTGCATATGTGCACGTGGGCTATTCATGAGGCCAATTGTTTTTTAATTTTTTGCTTACTTTTTTATTATTTAACTGTCTAAATTCCAGTAAAGTTATGAAAAAAACAAATGTCTCAAAATATTCTCTAAATTATTTTATTGAAATTCCTGGAAATTGTAATGGAAAAATTTATAGTAGTTATTATTTTCCCAAATAATTTGACACCACCCGTATGATTCAAAAGGTAAGGGCTAGTGGAAAAATATTATTTTTTAAACAATAATTTTAACACCGCCATTAGAACTAGCTTAAAAGCTAAAAATTAGTGTTCCGAGTTATTATTATTAGTGGTTCCAGAATAAAACAGATTTTAATAGTGCTGGGTAATTTTTTTTATTAAATTATTGGTAAAAAATAAAAAAAACCTCAAAAGCCCATAGCTTTTGAACCATCGCTTTTATAGACATACAAGGAGTGTCAATCTGTTTAGGACTGTAATAACTGAAAAACCATGATATTTTAATCACAATTGTTAGAGCGGATATTGAGAAATTTGCATGTATCAAATTTTTAATGGGTTTTGGAGTAGACTACCATTAATAAAGACACAGGACATTTGTTCAAAGTGCACTCGTGTACTTAATTTCGTAAATACAGGCGATGAGTGGGGTATAGGGGTCTGTAGATAGACAGAGTGACTGACAAAAACACTTTTTTTTATTCAGGGAGCCACAAAACGTATATATCCACTCTCAACTCAAATCCGAAAAGTTTGTCGATAACAATACTTTCTCCAAATACTATGTATAAGAGGAGCAAGTAAAATATAAAAAATCGTGTTATAGTATTGAAACACTACGCGCTTAACGGTTGGGATTAAAGCAGGTGTTGCGCCAGGGAGAGAGGGAACTGGAGACGGATTTGTTGCCATAAAACACATAAGAGTTGCTCCCTAGAGGGCCACAACTATAAGCGGATCCTCCCATGAATAACGCATCCTTGCCCTTGACGCCATCTTCATCCTCCAAACATGTTAATTTGCCGAAATGCCATTATTTTTCTTGCTCATTTTTCGCTTCAAGTGACAAAGTCAGTCAGGAAACTAGGTGGAAATTACACATTTCATTTTTCACGGTAGAGTTTATAATATTTTACTCCACTTTATGTTTATTCAATTTATACGATTTATGAATTTATGAATACCTTCGTTATGAAATGTTTGTGTAAAGTTTCTACTGCATATACCATTTTACTTTTATAACAATTTTTCGAAAAATATATTTTTTCATTTTAGAAAATATGTACACTAGGAACACTGAATGTAAGGTTAGAGATATCCGATCTTCGATATAAAAAATTCTCAGTTAAACTATTTAACACCAATTTAACATTAGATAATTTAGATCAAATTAGAAAATGTGATTATTAAAATTCGTTATACGTTATATCAATAATGTTATATAGTTATACATATTTAATATACAGTATTTTTAAAAAGATTTAAAATCAATAAGCAATGTAAATAAACTAATATCAACTTTGATTTGAAAGTTGGTTATTTTTTTCTGTTAAATCACTTCTATAGATAAAATTTTCATAAAACTTTTATAATATTAATCACAACTGGGATTTTGAGAGTTTATTAATCTATTTTCAAAGTGCGTCTTTCAGTTTAAAGTAAACAAAATCTTCTCTTATGAAATGGTGTGGAATAATGAAAATAAGTTGATAAGTAAATAAATAAGAAAATAAGTAAATAAATAACTGTGAGTGCTCTAGTTTTCACGGTAAAGCATTACAACATGACCTGTTTTAGCGTTACAGGAAAACAGGAACTTAATTCGACATTTCGACATCTCAACCCATCGGCCATGTTGGCCCATTTCGACATTTTTGGAGTTTAAAGGGTAAAAATAACAAAAAATATCATAATTCCAAGCAAGTAGACTCAAAACTCTTAATTTTATTTCAATAGATGAGTGTAGATTCTTTACAACGTTTTCACTATATACTCGTTACCGATAATATACGAGATTATCAAAAATAATGTAAGTAATTTTGTTTATTAAATTTTAATCTATTAATATATAACCAGCTGTTATCATTATTATTTATTTTTTTGTTTTGACATGGATATGTCTTAGCTCTGAAGGCGTTGGCGATTTTTAAGATGGAAAATATGTAACAGATTTCTATAGAAACCATCATTTTATTGAATTTGTAATATAAAAGAATAAGAACAGCTGTTTAGATGAAGTGAAAACATAGCCTTTAGACATATCCATGATAGCCTATTTCCCACAGGGAAGTAAATACAAACATTTTTGACATGGATATGTCTTAGCTCTGGGGGGGGGGTGTTGGTGATTTTTAAGATGGAAAATATGTAACAGGTATCCATAGAAACTACCAGAGAGAGTATTGAATTTTTAATATAAAAGAATAAGAACAGCTGTTTAGATGAAGTGAAAACATTTCCTTTAGACATAACCATGATCTAACCTATTTCCCACAGGGAAGTAAGTACAAACATTTTTGTTTAGTTTTTGACATTGGATGGTTGTTTTCTTTCAAACTACTGTATGAAGCACACGAATAAAACTAAGAACGATTTAACTTATTTTCACTTATACTAAAAGTACAATATTTTTCAGTTATCAAAGTAAAAACTGAACAAGGTAATTTATTACAGCCGTGTAATCACAAGCTTGAGGGTAATTAATTAGCAGCTAATTAATTTGTCTGTCAACAACAATGACGAAAAAAGAGGATTCTGGTCAACCAAAAGAGATAATGGGTATTTTTTTATTTGGAGATATGAGGAAAATAAAATACTTTTTAGCGTGACTGTTAATCTAAATAGTTTTCATAATCTCAACGTAAAGATTTAGTGTTATTTTACCTATTGTTTTGGTGGTATATACTATATAATGTCATATGGATTTAATGGCTAGGTCTGCATAGTGTAGAATTGAAGGGACTGGAATAGAAACTTTATTATTTCTGAAAATAACATTTAGATTACAAAAACTATTTAAAACACTGAATTATTTTTTCACCAAGCGGTGAAAATAAGTTCACCGCATTGGACCAAACCTGATGGTGGGGAACGAGTCCATTAGAAAGATAATATTTTGACATACATGTCTAAGCTCTAGGGATGGGGTTGTTAGCATGGGCGTTTTTCGAGACAGAAAAGTTTAACGGAAATTATGTCAAACGGTCATGAGAAGATTTTGTTTAAAGGAATTGAGAAGTCATGGTCTAAGCTATTTTATAAAGGGAAGTAAATAGAATTGTTTAAAAATGTTTAAGATATAATACAATAACAATGTAATAAGTATACAATACTGTAGGCCCTTTTATGTTTTTGACCCTTTATGTTTTTTATGAGTGAATTTCCAATAATATATTAATATACTCGTATGACAATATTAATCAATATATGTCGATAAATGAGAGTGTTTGCCTATTCTCCATGAGAATAACATGAAAGGAGTGTGCAGGTTTGCTGCTGTGATGAACATTGAAAGGAGGTATTTTCACCATAAACAATTGTTATTTTGACTATATCCAAAATTTGATCAATATCAGCCCATAAATAAAGGAGTTTGCCTATTCTCTATATGATTAACATGGGAAAAGATTATGCATGCAGGTTAGCTGTTATGATAAACAGATAAACTACGATTTCTAAGCATAAATGGATGGATATCAACCACAAGAGGACTTTAAAGAACTAAATTGTGTGGTTTTTTGAGCTGATTCTAATGGCGAAAGAAAAATTTTAAATTAAAAAAAATTACATATGAAAAACGAAAACCCTAATTTTTAGGGTACAACCCCCTCAACTAACCGTTCCAATTGACAGATATATCTGGATTATGAAATCATCTGAATAAATTTAGGGATACACATCTCTACCTAATTTTGCTCTAAGCACCAAAATCTCAAAGCACTTCAAAACGAAAAAAGCAACATGGTTCCGGCCTTAAGTCTCGCCATGAGACCTACGGTTTTTGCTTCTTCCCTATTGAAAATTTTTGCTAAAATGAACGTACTGATATGTGTCTGACTTAGGAGATAGTCTGCAGAATCCCACGCACATCACCCACTCGTCCCCACGCCACGGATACATCGAACGAGCAGAAGGATTCGTGTTAGTGTTGGTCTAAAACGGCCATTTGTTGTGTTCCCGTGGCTAAACAAACAGCTGACTAAACAGAACCTGCTTTGCGTTACAACGCTCGACACATCTTAAACACCGATGTTGAGCCTTTTCCCCTCTACAGACAAATGGGGCCAGTATCGGCATTAAGGCTTTTGCAACTTGAATATGTATTCGGTGTTTTGCATAGATCATATTTATGCATTTTATTTGACTCAATAGCTAAAATTAACCCTCCTGAAATAGTGACCTACTATTTATAGCTACCTATTTTAAGCCCAATATGGATGGGAAATTAGTGTAAGATGATTGCGGCGCGATCTTGTATTCTTGTTAACTGAGCTTGTTTCAGCTGACTTGTTCCGAAGACATGTTAATTTAGCCCAACAACCAATGGTACTACAGTTTAACTTAGGATCAGACACACAATTTTTCCTCAGAATTACGAGTTAGTCCAACCATGAAGATAGTCTTTGTGGGTGGTAGTATTCAATAGTACGGACGTTAACCCTCCAAGTGCTATGACTATTTTAAATTTTGTACTCTTCTTAAAGTACCGAGTACACAAAAAAAACACAAATCATGCCCCCCTTATAATCACTAGCCATAATAAAAACAGGTGTCCACTGCAAACCCAATTAAGCACTTCCAAGTGGCTACTACGTTACACTCGTCAGCGCAGCGCTCTAACCGGTCCAACCACCAGTGCATAGGAGTAGAAAGTGCTTGTTTGCCTATAAAAGCATACTATAGCGGCAAAAAATGAACTCAAGCGTCAGAAAAGGGAACTACACGAGTAGTTGCATATATTAGCTCGCAGATGGCAGCACCGTGACGGTAATTGTTGACTTCGATAGCGCTATACAATTGCACCTCGCTGACATCTGGCAGTGAGAGGTTAGCACCTAGAGGGTTAAACAACGCAAGAGAATATCAGTTATACCGTCGAGCGCTCATAAACATCCACAATTCGTTACCCGCAAGTAGTTGGATTACAGGACACGGAATTTTCACAACTATGATAAAGTGAAATATTTTATATTTTAATGGTTGATTGATTGATTTGATGGTCTTTGACAAATTACAATTCGTCAGGTTTCATCTGAGCCCTGAGTTTGGGATGTAGACTACGACTATGGTGGTGGGGAGAAACGACTGATGAGTTGTTTAATTACTTGCTGACAAAGAAATAAAATAAATCTAAATATTATCATAAATGGAACCCCACCAAGACTACTTTACCTCCCCTCTCGTACCCCTCAGGGCTCACATGAAACCTGACGAACTATAATTGTTTAAAAAATATTACAGGTGATTTAAAGTAGCAAAACAATATTCATATTGTTTAGGTGTATTAGCCTAGGGGGAGGCTATACTTATTCGTCTATGAATACTAAAATGAGACATACTAAATATTACGTTTTATTTTTCTAACAAATATTGTCTAAATAATTTTGAAACCTTTTTAAGTTTTATAAAAGCTATTGATAAAAGGTTAATTCTTTTAATTAAATTGTCAGGAGAGATACATGAACTTTAAGTCAAATTAAAATTATAATAATTTATATTGATAATTGGTGATTGATCAGGGTCATTAAAATTAGCCTACAGCTTATTTTATTTACTATGATAAGAAAAAACTCAAATGATAAAACCATGAAAACTTTATTATATCTCAAGAGTCAACAGAACGGTGCTACTTTATGTCACGACAAAGAGACATATTACACAAAAAATCATTCACTTTGAACTGAAGAATTATTTAAAAGTCCCAAAGGCAATATAACATTAATTGCGCTCTATGCGGCGATTCGGTTATCTGGAATTCATAATCCCAATGGTCCTTAAATATTGCCATAGCATTGTTGTCAAGTTTAGTTGGTTTCAGCCTTCACGCATCGTGCAATTATTGTTGAAAAATTGAGTAGAGGTAACACTTTCTCCCTTTAAAATTGAACTAAATAAACGACATTGTAGTATTAAACCATTTAATGCTTACTAAAAACATTTTACAGACTCAAGCTTTGATTATCTTAATGAAAATAAAGATTTTTTGAAAAATTTAAAAACTTTAAAAGGTATATCCAACTCACTTTCTCCTTCAGAAGTAATAACGAACTTTTTGATTTGGTTGCAATGGATATAGTGACTTTAAGCAGTATACCACGATTATTGAATCACCATTGAGAAATAAGAAAGATTTTTTTAGTAAACTCCATAAGAATTACAATCAGCACTCTTACACTATACAGTGCGTACTGCTGACGGTAATTTTAATTTAATCTCTAACCATTTGATGTAGACTAATAGTTTTAGATACTAATTTGTTTTGTTTTTGAGCTTGTTTTAATAGTAATAGTCAAATTATTATATAAATTAATGATTTGCCAAAAATTTAATTTTTTTTACATTTTTATAAGCACTTAACATCAAGCAATAGTGGTTTGACTTTTGAACCAATAGTATTCAGACATATGGGTGGTGTCATATTGTTTTCATATAATTGCGCGATAACAGATACATTTCGCACTATTGGCATAACGTATAAGCAGTACATGTAAGCACATATGACCTCATATGCTCGAAACGATCTATCTATATGAAACTATAAAAATAGCATGCGCTAAGCGCTCAGTCAGCTGATAAGACGGTAGACGTTCCTACAACACTAACTTCCGGTTTTGCGCAATGAAACTAAGGTTACCAGAAACATAAAAGTTATGTTTACATTTATACCAATAGGAAAATCAAACTAAATTACATTTTTATCGTAGGAAAGAAATTTTCTAATACGAGCGAAAACTGTCATGGCCGCCCTCGAAGTTCTGGAAAACTCAGCTGACGCTTCGTGCTATTAAATGAACCTCTCGTGCGATATGACATAGTTAGCGCTCTAGTTACACAAATAGCCTTTAGGAACTTAATAACTATAAACCATAAAACTTTAATCCGTGTAGAAGGGATTTGTAAAAATATTTTTTACGTTTTAAAGGTTTTTAGGGAAAACTATCCTCAAAAATAAAATAAATCTCAAGAATGGTCTGGAGGTAAAGTCAAAGTTCCCCTTTGTACCCAATTTCATAAATATCGGATGATGAGTTTGCTCTCGAAGTTTGTACACAGGAATAATTCCAAAAACTACTTTTTAGTTTACGGAGTCTCAAAACGGATATATTCTAAACTCAAATTTGATGACGAACTGAACATTGAATTTCTCCACATGCTATGTACAAGGGGAGCAATGAATAAAACGTTATCATTCATTTAAATTTAATTTCCTCATCAATGTAATAATGGATGAGAAGTGAGTGTTACAAATAAAAGAAACAATGTGTTTAAATTGCACGTAAAAGAGAGCTGTAATAATGTAAAATATGCTAACAATGCTGGTTTAGAGAGAGAATAATAAATTGAGGACCGTAGAGGGATTCCAGGCAAATATGTAGATGAGAATTTTGTTTGATTATGACGTGTGTTTCTCATTTATATAAACACCTGTTTATGCTTTAACCTGCATTCAAAAGTTTTATAAAAGGTATTTTGGTGTTTTAAGTTCAGGAGCCGACTTAAGATACTCTATAAACTATCGGTTACAGTATTACACTTTTTTTATATCCGGTGTGATACTTTTTAATTAATTCTGGACAGGATACCGGTAGTTAGATTGTCTAAGCTATGGGGTGGTGGAAGGGGGTTAGCGTTGTTGGTTAACTCAATAAAAAGTGCAGCGGAAGTGTATTTGTTTGGATCCCCTTTTTATAGAAACTACTAGAGATATTGTATTGAACTTTAAATACTTTTGTTATAAGCTGTTCTTTCTAGCTTAAAAAGCTAGAGCAAGAGCAATTACTGTCTTTAGAATTTGTTCATATTAGTTTCGGCAAACATTTGTTTCCAGAACTGAATAAAAATAGTATAGTGTAAATTATTTTATTGAAAATTTACCAATTAAAGGTACAATACTAAAAAATTTATACCCAAAACAAAATAAGTTGAGGTTATCAGGAACATTTATTTAAAAATATCTTAAATAAAATGCAAAATTCTGAATTCTTGTTATTTAAATAAATATAAATTTAAATAATAATGTGAAATGATAACGTTATCAATTTTGTGTGTGCAGCAACTGTAAAACATTAACATGTATGTTAATCAACAGAATGGAGGTAAAAGGAAAGCTCGTATGCCCTAATTGAACATACCTCGAGGGCCCAATTCGGTTACGATGCAAGCGAGCTCGCACATATAACAGCTGAGATGTTTAAATCTCACAAAGCAGCTGTTAGTGTTGCGTCGCGTTGTTAACATTGGCCAAGACAACAGACGACTGTTTTGCACTAAATGTTAACAGAGCTAAAGCTGGTGCGGAGTTAAATAAGCGACGAGAGTTTCCAGAGGAAATGTTTAAAGGAGGTCGTGGGGTAAATTTTAATGTCACTGTGAAACATTCCTTCACTTCAAGTTCCACCTAAAGAATCTGCGTTTATTTATCTCGTGTACAAATTTAATTTGTAATTATTTTTACAAATTTCCTGAATATTTGTTTCATTTTTTGGAAACTAATACCAAGATAACTAACATACATATTTGTATTTACATTTCAAAAATGACAGTACTCTTCCTAACTTAATAATGTGTCACTGTCAATTGTATGTGTTATTTTTCCTCTAACTTTTTTAATAATGCATTTCTACAAACGGCAAATGAGTCCGAAATCATAATTAAATACTTTGAAAAACGTTCGTCAAGAGTCTGCAATACTTCCGCCAACTTAGGTTTTATTCTCATAAATAATAATTATCTACAAAATGATTGTATTTACAATACTTCCTTTTGGAAATAGCTTAAATCATGAATACGTATAAAAATTGATTCATAGAACATGACGTCACTAACTATAAGTAGTCATAGTTTCTAATTTTTATCTCATATCCATGCCAAAAATACTAACCAACATTGTCCATTTGTACTAATATTACTGATTATAATCTCCATATACTGTAACAACACAAAAAGTAAACAATCTAATAAACCTCGTAGTGGCCAAAACTCCTTATCAGCTGACGTGTATTACATTACAAAAAAGGTGTTGCCAACTCCAAAGATAAAATAAACAACTAAATATGGTAGAATTATATATAACAACATGGCGAATCCATTTTTGCGTTCTCTGGAAGAAGGGCCTATATGCTTATAAGGCAAACATGTGTTTTGAGAAAAAATCCTCTAAAGTCTTTAGTTTTACCTCAGAAATTAAAACAAATTTTGACCAAAGGTTTTTTCGTTAACACACAGAACTATAGAACTGTGGATGTGAACTGTAGAACTGTATCAGTTCTGAACTAGAAATTATGAAGAAACGAAAGACAGGTGTCAACCTGTCTTTCGTTTCGTTAACAAGTCATTGTTAGATCCACTCGACTTACCTACGTTGGTACTTCCATATGTTATTCCTTTCAACTATCGGAACAAAGTTTTTTTTATATGTTTAGGCATAGGGTTGGATACAGTTTTGACACACAAGTCATATAACAGGATAGAAATATATATTTAACATTTTGGCCCAAATCATAAAATAAAAAAATAGCCTTTGCTGATCTTCGTCAGAAAACTGTCCGTAGCACATCTGTAGGCAACAACTAGCAGTTTTAGAAAATTTCTTACCCTTGCAGTAAATCCTAAGTTAGAAACACAGTCATAACCACGTTGTCTTCCAGATTTTGCCAATTTTCGTTTCTATTTTTCTTGTCTAACAATCTTCTTTTTGCACCCTTTTAAACACTACCACCCAATATATTTTGTCTACTAACCACTTTAAAAAAATGGATACTTTATTTAATCATTTAACTATTAATTAATCATTTTATGTAACAAAATAAACAATTATTAGTAATTTTGTGACATTATTACTACCCACTTTATAGTCGAAAAATGGTTGAGGTGTTAAGTGAAGGGTAAATAGTTTATCTAGGAAATTACAGTTTACATTTTCTATCATGAAAAGAAAATGTTTTGTTGAAAATCAGATACAATTGCGTGATAATTATATTTTTAATACCATAATATTAACAAATAGTAATGAAATTCCCCGGATAAATACTTAACCTTTTATTTGACACCTCTGTTTACGACTATCGTGTAATATTCACAATGCCGTAATGTAATATTAATATTAGTACTGTAATTCAGTCACAAAATTTACATTGTTCTTACTGGCCTAAGACAAAAACGCAGACCTTTATGGAGACTCCTAAATTTTCACCCTAACATCTGAGCGACAAAAAGGGTGAAAAATTTCAGCTTTACAAGGTTTACAATTGGACTATAAACTAAGTACTAAGAACTGCATAAAAAATAACTCCGTAATTGTCCTAAAAACGTAAAAGTTCCTTCTTTTAGTATATTAAAACGCTGCCTAATCTTTGATGATCCACAAAATCAAATCGGGGTAGGGAGTTTATACGCTTATTATGTGTTGGAGAAGTTAATTGATTTTTGGGTTCTGATTTTTTTTAAGATTGCATAAACAATAATAGATATGTAATTTAAAGAGAAATATATTTTAGAAAAGGTTTATTCAAGGGAAATATACATTGGGGACACATTTTATATTAAATACTCCAGAGAAATTATGGAGTGGAGATAACAATGTAGCCCCTGTGATGCAATAACTCTTGTTCCTAGTCCCTTTAGGGGCATAAAAAACTAATTCAAAATGTATTATTTAAATTAATTGACCCTTGTCATATAAGCAGTATTATTAATCTTGATCAGGTTCAATACGTGATAAAAGCATTTATCATTATTTCATTTTGCTATTGTGCAACTTTGACAATAGTGTACTATTTAAAGAAAGCAAAATATAGTATATAGATGTTAATGCGTAATCAAGTTTCGCTCCAATTACTAGCATTTGAATTTAATCAATTCATTAATGTCGGCATAGTTTTTACATTAATTTACATAGCTCTGGTTTTCAGAAATTGCTTTACTGCAGCGTCTGGAGTTTTGATAATTAATGTCTTCCTCACCCCTGCAGAAACACGAAAAACATACCTCGGCATTCCCTTGCTCCAGATGAAATGAGTAAAGATGTAATGTTAAAACTTTTCTCCTACAGATAATTGTTGGTTCTAGGGTTCTCATACCTGATATACCCGAAAAACCAATTGTGTAAGTACTAAAATAACTTATAAGTACTAAAAGTAACTAAAATTGATTTACTTTTTAACATCTCTGAAACTATTGTTTTCTCATTTTCAATTATTTGAGGTATGAGGGCACTAATACAACTATTTAACTACCCATTGTTAGCAAGTTTCAAAAAAATCTGATGAAAAACGGCGTCCGAAGTGAGGGAAAAAATAACATATTTCGTCTCAAAAGCTAGTCGGCTGTCGGAAGGCTACTGCGCTACTAGCCTTTTTACAACAAAAGTGAAGATGACTCTTAAGTTGTATACGAGTATAAGTACGATATAATACGTTATACTTACAATATACCACAGTATTCATGGGCGGAGTTAGAGGTTAAACGTTGGGGAGGGACAAGAAGATAATTTCCTAGTTTTTAGGTATCAAAATATAGCCTAAAATATAGAAAAAACACTTACTTAGAACTAATCTAAGATTGGAACTTTCACGTTTCCTGTAATCCAGCTACTTGAAGGTCCCGAATTGTGGATAGTTGTCAGCGATGGATGTAGTGTTCTCTTGTGTGGATTAACGTCCGTACTATTGAATACTGAAAAATAAAATTTTTGATGGTATACTTTCAGTGTTCCTCACAGCAGCAAACCTACTCACTCTTTCCCATTTTAATATTATGGAGAATAGGCAAATAATTCCCATGTTTATCGACAGATTTTGACCAAACTTGTCATATATTATAATTATTATATTATTGATTTGGAAATTCGCTGAGTACGCAGGTCTGCTGCGACGGGGGTATTTTATTCTTGCTTGCTTAAGTACCTACCTGGATAAGTCATTACAAAATAAGTAGCTTAATATATTTATGTAATAATATACAATTATATCCAGATATTTGCAGACCTCCTTATTCGCCCTGATCGTAGTTCCTTATACTTCAATTGGATCATATTATATTTGTCTGAGAATTTTGTTTTCGAAAATAATTATTTTCATCTTGCTTGGTTAACACCCATTAGGTTATATGATAGTCTTATTTTTTAATTTTGGTTTTCCGTTATATGATTTTAGTTTTAGTTGGTTTTGTAGAGGCCAATAAAATCTGTTGTGCCACTGAGAGATCTAAATTCAATTTTAGTTCCTTCTGTGTTATATTTGTTGATAATTCCTAAATATTTTAAATTCTAAACATGTTTGGAAATAGTTAGATTCTGATGTTAAAAGGATTTGTAGTTGATTTCTTCTTAGTATTTAATCCTTTTTTATTTTCATTTATTTATTTTCATATTAAATTATTCTGAAACATAATATAGAAACTATAAAATGAGGAAAAGTGGACTAACAAGCCCTCAAGAGAGTTCAGTATGACGTGTGAGCTGTGCACTGTGCAGTATGCACCGCCAAGTGTTGGCCCACAAACACAAGTTGAGATGTTTAATTCTAACAAAGCAGGTGTTTGTGTTTCAACGGATTGTTAACATTGGCCAAGACAACAGACGACTGTTTTGCACTAAATGTTAACAAAGCTAAAACTGGCAGCACTTAAGTTAGTCAGTTAGAATGCGCAATTGAGATCGTGTAGAAATGTTTAATTTGTTTTGCAATATTCCTTCTGAGAATTTCCTTCGTGCCACGTTGCTCCTCTGGGGCCTGCTTTACAGTTTGAATGAGTATTTAATTCTTCTTGGTCATAAGTTAGGCTAAGAATTGAATACCATAATTTATAGAAAAGGCTCAATTTTAGTTTTGATAAAATATTTCATTAATCAAATCATATACTAAAACTTTAAACCTTTAAACTGAAACTGCTTGATCAGTAAAACCTTTGGTAGTGTCCCTTCATCCCATTATGTTTTATTTTGTAGAAAAAATAAATAAACTTTGGGGGCATCTTTTAATGTTATCGAAAATTGTTGGTGCCCTAAGTCTTGTAGTGTTTGCTACAATTTACATTTAAAGTGATTTCCGATGATGGGATTCATTGTAATAGGTACATTATTCTAACTTTTGTAGTACTGTAATAAAAATGTTGGGAGGTAACTACGGTTTAAGATGTAGGAGTCAACTTCCAAATTCCTTTTGCCTAGCAAAAACCAAAGGGAGAGGGATTTTATAACCACCAAGGGACATAATTTTCAAAATCCTTACCCATTTAGATAAGGACCCCCAATTTCTGCCAATCGTCCTTTAAATTTCAAGACATTTAAAATTAGGTGCAACAAAATTGGACTTTACATTTGAAAATTTTGAGTGACCCCCAAAATCCCCCATCTTTGGGGGATACTTTGGATTAAGTTTCCCACAGGATATTTATTTCTTACAGAAAATAAAAATAATAAAAGGGATAGGGACTTTATAACCACTCTGTATAGAGAAATTTTATCTATATAAAAACACAATAAAAGAACCTATTTCACTTTTTCAATTGAGAGTGTGTTTTTAAAGACACTGTAAATACATTTTGACCAATTGTAACTTCTACTAATGAGCATATTTTGAACTCGTACCAGCCAATTAGAATATATCTGAGAGGTTCATAACACGAATACATTCAACACTGTAGGCGAGTGAGGTGATACAGTGCGGAATAATGGTGGACTGAATGCTAGGAGCGTTGGTACACCTGCTTTCATATACTCTAATAATCAAACTCCTTCATGTGCAATTCCACCTTTTGAGTTTATTTTACAAACGAGTTCTTATAAATAACAGTTTAGCCCTTTTGGAGGTATAAATTTTTCATGGTATTCGTATTTTTAAACGATTACTGAACACCAAACATTAAACGTGCCCCCCTGATTTAGTCAAAACGAAATCGTAAATTAAAATACTAGGTGTCAACTGCATTCTTCTACCTACAAATACTGTCAAGCACAAGCTGGTCAGCGTTTATTTTAGCTGGGACCTCCCACTACAGTAAGCCACACTGTTCGTCACACTTTTGCAAGCCAAATTGGAATAGTCGGGAATCGAACCCAGGTACTTCCGAACCCAAGTGCACCACAGTACACCAACAGACGAAGCAATTTGTTGGTGTATAAAGTTTCTTTTGCGGCAAAAATCGAAGCGAGTTAATCCAGAAAGGCCATCCTCAGAGTTAGACCAATTCGTAATTCAGAGGCCGTGGTTCGGATTCCACGTTAAACTGTAGGTCCCTTAGTTGCCATCGGCTGTTGGACTACTAATTAACAGTCCTGTCTAAGGAACATGTCAGCCTTAGTCAGTAACAGGACTACAAGATCGCGCCACAATCACCCTACACTCATTTCTCATTCATACTTGGCTTAAAATACCTACCTGGGTAGGTTGCCATTTCAATAATCTAAGTATCCTAAGTATGCCTAATGAACATGTCAGTCTTAGTCAGTAACAAGACTACAAGATCGCGCTAAAATCATCTTACACTCAATCCTCATTCATACTTAAAATACCTACCTTGGTCACCATTTCAATAATCTAAACTAATCTAATCATATACGGCAGCACGGCAAACGACAACGACAACTAAAAGTTTCACTAAATTGCCGATAGATAATTGTTGTTTTGGTATTGAAACTATGTGTTTTTAGCACTGATTAATAACGACTTTTGTCAATCTATTTTGACTTAAAACCGAGCAGCCAATTATAGCAGATCTTAAGTCCATAACACGAAGATATTCAACACTGTACCCGAGTGAGGTGATACAAACCGGGATAATGGTGGACTGATGCTGAGAGTGTCGGCGCACCTGCCCTTATACACTGGTATGGAATAATCAAACTCTTTCAAATGCACTGCGAACATTTGGGTTTACTTTACAACAAAGCTATCTATATGAATAAAATCAGAGTTTTGAATTGTTGGGATTATATTTTGGAATTTATTAAGAAACAAACCGATCTCACAACTTAAGCCTACCATGATTTTTTCTTCTTTGTAACCAAAAACAATAGTCGTAAATTTATATATATATATAAATATATAGTGTGTTTTTTTATTTTTTTCATTCCTGTTTGTGTGTTTTGTTGTGTCTTGTCATCGAACACGATAACTCTCGTAAAAAGTCGATCGACCAAATTTGGTAGAGACTTTCTACAAATCACGAGTTCGTAAACCAGACATATCGGTCAGAACTATTATTTTGTACCCCAAAATCGTTTTTACACATGTAATTTTTTAAACATTATGATTTTATATTTTCACCTTAATCAGCTTAAAAACTACAATTAATTCTTAAATTTTTCTCTATTCCAACGGTTACCGAGGATATTAAAAAATCTAAACACAGTATGTTATTGTGGGCTCCAATTTAATCTTATTTATAAAAAATTAATAAAATTAATTATTTACCATTTATCAATATTTTTGGATAAAAACTTGATACTTCATGTGGTTGAGGTCTATCCATTTATGCTTGAAACATAGTTTATGTGTTTATATGGCAGAAACGATACATTTTCCCTTTTATCAAATATACAAAATCCTTTATTTATACAATTTGATGAAGTGATTAAATGCTAAAAAAATTAATGTACGCTAGAAAAATACTTTAAGCGTTCCTCACAGGCGCAAACCTGATACCTTTATGTTAATCTATGGAATAGCAATAAACTCTTATACTTTAACAAACATCATATTTTATTTTTTATGTTATTGATTGGGTTTTGTGAGATTATATTTTTGGTTATTTTTACCTATTACTCCAGAAAAGCCGAAATTGCTCTTAGATCAATTCTGTATTATTTCAGTAACGCTAAACGGGGGTTTTGTAACAATTCTCCGTGGAAAACAGGAACACCCACAATGATGAACTTTATAATGAGCTCTCAAAACCAAAGTTTTACTGAACACGTGATATATAAAGACGATTTAACTGAATGAAATAACCAGCTGTTAAATTAAAATCCTTATTAGTTTGTTTACTTTCATCGTTAAATTTAAACCTTATTGAAAGTTAGAGTACATTAAAAAATAAATACTCAAATGAACAATGAAATGTTCATTATTACAAGGATATTAGAGCTACATGTTTTTATGTGTTCAATATGTTAGAGCTATTGTACATATTAATGAAAACTTAATTTCACCAACATTACACATTTTCTAATTTGTTTATTGTAAAATCAATACTTAATAATTGAGGTGAGAATTGCACAGAGTATACAAACCGTACAAAGGACTACTTAGCGAATTTACTAAAAATTTAAAGTGAGAGTTAACCCCGGGACCATGATAGAAGTTCATAACTCAACCCCCAGAAAACGTTTTGGGGGGGAAATTATCTACGTGAAATTCACTAAAATTCAGTGGAGTTGTTCCTTTCTGTAATATTGTAACAATGTAATCGAATCGGACAACATAAATTACACTTTTGGGGGGGATGAATTGGCGTTGTATTCAACCATAGTATTTCGTATATTCTGAACATTATTAAAAACAAATGGTTGTTTTTATTTAAACTTTTAACCATCTACTCCTATACGAAAAAATATCATCTAATTAAATAAAACATATATAAATTAAACTTTAAGATTTTAAGTTAACATTTTGTTATGCTAACAATTATCTCACTTTATAACATTATTAACTCATGTGAAAACGCTCAATGCTTGTCATAAATAAACTTAAGCAAATATTTTTATACTGATAACACCTAGTTTTAAACAAAAATGTGGCCGTTTAAGGAGAAAATAGCTTTTCAACAGAATACATAATGTTTCTTATCCTGTCAGACGCACGAGGTCTTCATAAATCTTTCCACCTGGGTCACTTTCCTTGTAAGGTAAAACCATTCTTCTGACTTTTAGCAAATTTTCCATAGGAAAGAAGCTATTTCCGTAGGTCTCATGGCAAGACATAATCCCGGGACCATGTTACCTTTTCATTTTAAGGTGTTTAGAGTCCCTACATTGGAGTTTTAGCAGTTTTATGTGTAATTTTGAAATATGTTACATTTTTCCTTTTGTCAAATGAAATAGATCAAAAAACCACTACTTATTGAGTATAAGAAAAAATTAATATTTAATTTATTTACCAATATTTTTGGATGAAACTTCATGTGGTTAAGATTTATACATGTATGCTTAAAAATCACAATATTTTATATGTTTATTATGACCGCTAACTTGAATCAGAGAGGAAAGCACGGATTATAACGGATTAACTTTACTATCCGTTCATCTATGATTGAATCCTTTGTCCCCATGTTAATCACATAGAGAATAGGCAAACAACTATTGGCCTAGGTTTATTATTAATAAATATTAAACATATTTTAATCCGCAAAGGCCATACTCATAATTAGACCAGTTCGTAGTTCAGCGAGGCAGTGGTTCTGACTCCACGTTAAACTGTAGGTCCCTTAGATATGCCATTGACTGTTCGGATATTACACAGTTCTGTCTGAGAAACATGTCAGCCTTAGGCCTTAGTCAAAACAAGACTACAAGATCATTTAGTTATATTTTGTTGAAATAAAAAATGAAACTAAAAAAACTAAAAAATAATCTAATCAAATTAGATTAGATTGGATTACCATTTGAAATGGCGACCTACCCAGGGAGGTATTTTAAGCCATGTATGGCTGAGAAATGAGTGCAGGATGATTATGGCGCGATCTTGTAGTCTTGTTACTGACTAAGACTGACACGTTCTTTCGACAGGACCGTTAATCAATAGCCCAACAGCCGATGGCAAGGGACATACAGTTTAACGTGGGGTCCGAACCACGACCTCTGAATTACGAATTGGACTATTTATGAGGACTACAAGATCGCGCCACAATCATCCTACATTCATACTTGGCTTAAAATACCTACCTGGGTAGGTCGCCATTTCAGTTAAAAGTATAAAGTATAAAGATAATCTTTGTGGATTTACGTAGTATTCAATAGTGCAGACGTTAATCCACACAAGAGAACACTACATCACTAACCGATCATTGCTTACAACTATCTACAGTTCGTGACCTCCAGGTTGCTGGATTACAGGATGTCGCCACCGTACTTTTTATATTCGAATTAAAAAGAAAGTATGTGTCAGTCCACTGATACTGTTTATTAAAGTAACTTTTTGGGGGAGAAATTTGTATCACTAATACAGTTTATTTTAAATTCTATTTTAGTTTTAATATTTATCTTTCGTAATTTTACTGTTGTTACTATCTTTTATCTCAAAAATGTTCAATGTAAAATTCAAATGATTTGGGTGTTCTATTTTAACTACTGTTTTTTTGTAAACTGTTTTGCTAATTAATTTCTTTACAATCGTTGTATCTTTGTTGCAGATGTCGCTCTCTAAGGTTCCTGTTCTTTACGTTCAGAAGGAGTTATAGTAAAGAGGTGAGAATTTCACATCCACCATTAGTTTAATTATGAATTCTAGTTAAATATTGATTATAACGATGTCACATTCGGATTCGGAAGATTAGTTGATTAAAAACCCGTTATGAAAGGGTTTCGCTCAGTCAAACCACGACCAATATTTACCAATGACCATTTGTTTTATTTTAGCGAATTTCCCATAGGGAAGAAGCTATTAACGTAGCTCTCATGGAACCATGTTACTTTTTCGTTTTGAGGTGCCGATAGACCAAAAAATGGTTGTTAAAAACTATATATGTATGTTTGTTGACACGATAACTCTACTGTAGAGACTACAATATAAAGAGACTTCAGTATTTCTACATTTACTCGGACAAGTTCAAAATCCAGACATATCGGTCAATCAGAACGGGTAGTTTGGGGGCGAGTTGCACCTCAAAATTGGGTTTTTGCGTTTTTCATAAGTATTTTTTTAAATTAAACTTTATATTCTCCCATTAGAGTCAGCTCAAAAAACTACACAGTTTAGTTCTTTAAAGTTTTGCTCTATCTCCAACAGTTACCGAGATATTAAAAAATCTAAACCCAGTACGTTGTATTGTGGGGCCCCAATGTTAATCTTATGGAGGGTAAGAACATTAATTTTCACTTATCAATCTATATTTTTGGATGAAACTTGGTATTTAGCTTCATGTGGTTGATATCCAACCATTTATGCTTAAAAAATATAGTTTATGTGTTCATCATCGTAGCTAACCTGCATACTCTTTTCCATGTTAATCATATAGGGAATAGGCAAACTCCTTTATTTATAGACAGATGTTAATGAAACTTGGAATAAATGGTCAAAATGAAAATTTTTTATGGTAGAAAAGTCCAATTTCAGTGTTCCTCATATAAGCACACTCTTTCCCATGTTAATCTTATGGAGAATAGACAAATAATTTTCTTATTTACCGCAGATATTGATAAAAACCTGTCAAATATTATTGCTTTAGGAATTTGCTAATTACCCATGTACATTTTGTTTTTTGATGGTTGTTTGTTTGTTTGATGGTGATTTTGTGTTATTTGATCAAATTCACCCGTAGGTACGGTTTCCAAAGAACAGCAATAGGCTAGCCAGGGGTTAAAACTCATCGTCCTTTGTCATTTAGATAGTATTAATATCAGGATTTTTTTAAATATAAATCTCAACACATTATGTACTTTTGATGCTGAATGTATTAGAATTGTTACCTAATTATAAATGTTAATATCTTGTGAAATAACAAAATACCACCAATAATAACACGGTTATTGTGGTTGCTTGTTACTGTTTCAAGTATCTGTAAACCTTTGCATTAGAAGTCACTGTCACCGAGGTGAATGGCTCAATAAAGTGAAGTGATATAGTAATCATTGACAGAAAAACAGGTCAAGGTATCATAGTTGAGCCAACAATGAGATTTGAGACAGAAATAGATCAGCTATATATGTCACTGAAATGATCAATATTTTGCTCCCTCCTACGCCAAAAAAGAGTGGTATAATATAAAAGAATTTTAAATATAAGAAATTTGAAATATCTTAATCAGTGAAAGTGAAACTATTGCAGAATCGTCTAAGAATTTTGGAGGATTTTTAACCTGGCTAGAAAGGTTTGTAATATTGTGGCTTTAACAGCGGTAAAATACTCCATTACAACACTTCAAAATACAATAATCATTCTCATAATTATCGTTCCTTTACAATAATTCTCATTGATTAAAATATTATGCATAGGTAAATATTCTTTGTCATGGAGGCATTTTAGATAAATTATCATTACATGTTCTTTTTTCAGGAAACAAGTAAAAACAAAATGAATATACCTAAATAAGATATATATGATTCTAGATTCATACTACTGAAAACAAATACTACCATGTTTTTGGTGAATAAAGAAACAGAGATGTTTTTACAATATTTTTATTTAAATAACAATAAAAAGGTATGACAACATTGGTCTATAATACATAAGCTCCACCACTACACTAGCCGCCACAAGAGAAGTACATTGAGCCCTAGTCAATAGAACACGGACGCAACCGCGCTGTCACCAAATTACCATGAGTGTCATTATGTACATTTCCTATAATAATTATATATTTTCTTATTTTTTATAAAATTCGAAACAAAATGTATATTTTGGAGTTTTTATTACTTGTATCTAAATACAACATGTAAGACAGGCTTCATAATATGAAAGAAAAAGTATTTTTTAGTATGTCTGGATTTGAACCTATAGCCTTTCTCCTATAAAAACTTAAACAAAATTTTCATATTATTTGATAGCTGATTTTATCTAGTTAAAAAATATATATTAAATGAAAATAAATATATATAGCTGTAAGTAATAAAAAAAGATTTTTATAGCTATTTATGTAAACGTATGCGCCAAGTGTCAGAAATGGCCTAGCGGCTGTTATAGGGTTAAGGATAAATAATATCACTAATAATAAATAATTATCTATATTTATAATATAATAATCCATGTATTGTTAATTGTGTTCTTAGACATAGAATTACTTTTAGCAAAATCAGTTAATAAATGGACAAGAGAATTTGTACATAAGTTTCCTTAAAGTTAAAAACGCTAATTCCTTCAGCATACAATAGCCTAATACCCTTAGCAAATATATGAAACATGTTTGCTTATTATTTTTACAGCAATTGTCTAAAAGGTTATCTACCGGAGAGTTTTGAAACAAATACAATAATTAAAAAACTGTCTTTAACCAACGAACAGTACATAAAACAGCTTTAAGCTTCATAACTAATTCGGTTGACAATTTTCTATTACGCATAAAAACTACGACTATAAACCTTTTTTAAAATGTTCGTAATTAAATTCTCTTTAATGCTGTGTTGAGACTGAACAAGCAGTTCCTGTAGTTTTTATGTGCGCCAAACTCAAAAAGTGCATTACTCGGCTAGTAGAGTGAGAGATAAAATAGCGAGGAATGAGTTAGGCAACGTTGCTCATTGATTGGCGGACTCACTATCGCAAGCTGTCTTGGTCCCGCCTTCAACGGACTTCTCTTGTGACGTATAGTATAGTTCCGTCCAGGAATAAGGCATACATATGTAAATCTAGTAATTTGGATCGGTAACGAAATAAAATTGGTTGAGTCGTTTTTATCAACAAGGCACTACAAATCACCTTACGTCATATTACAGAACATATATTCCATATTCATATTTAATCTAATTCATTATACTATGTTAAAAAAGTACCGTGCAATATTTATATAAATAGATCATGCATATTGTTTCATATGAAACTTGTCAATTCCAAAATTAGAAAATATATTGTTCTTTCCTCTATCTTTGGTACCTACCTGTGATAAATATGTTTTATTTTATGATAAGCGATTATACAATAATTGTTCAGTGCTACTGAAGCCTAAAACTAAAATAACCATAGAAAAGAAAATAACATAAACTGTCATCTTTAAAATTCATAAAGACATTGGTTACTAATTATTCAATATATTTTATTGGATAAAACAAATTGTGAAACAGAATAAACGATAATGGTGCATTATAAAGTATACAATTCAAAACAAAAAATTGTATCGCAAATATTTATACATGTAAGAATAATGAAACAAATATTTTTAAGTATATAACATCAATAAAGTCTTTATGATTAAAAAAATATAAAATATTTAACAACTACTATGTTCATAACTTGAAAAAATATGTTAATATAAATACACTCTTTACAACATACATACTTTACTGTACTTCCAAGTCAAGTAATATATACAATTTAATAGAGGAGAACAATATTTACAAAATTAAAATTTGATAAGAAGTATTTATTTACAGGTAGAAAATAAATAAATTACTTATATAATGGAGATTACTAGATGTTTAAATCTTAAATGAAACAGAACTTGTTTTAATTTTCATCTCATACTCAGGAAATAAAAATGCAAAAGAAATTGACAGCGGTATCGTAACTATTATCATCTGTGGTTTACCCAATCTTTTGAATTACTAATATCATAGTATTTTATGTTTCTGTATTAGTTTTTTTAAATCATGTATAAAAAAAATGTCAGAACAAAATATAAAAATTCAATAATGTTGTTCACTGCTCCACAGAGCTGTTATAAAACTCGGTAAATGATAAAAACTCTTCATGAAAAATTATTTAACTGCAGAGACTAAATCCTATTTATTTAAGAAAGAAAATAAAATCTTATTTTCTGTATATGAGAAAATAATGTAAAGAATGTTCATGTTAGATAATTTACCATAGAAAAAGTTTTTTCTGCACTATCATAGGTGTTGTAATAGGTTATTTTTTATATATTTTTGTTAACTTTTCTCTTGGCTATTTTTGTTATTTATTTGGAATTTGTTTTTATTCTCTATTTTTTGTGAGGTATTTTGGTTATTTTTTGAAATGAATTAGGTTTTTATTGGCCAATTTTGGTGAGACTCACTCAACTGTTATAAAATGCACACTATGAAGAGCAGTAAAACATAAACAAAAAACGTGATGGATCCATATACTGAACTTGTCTTTTATATTTTCTGTATCTCGGTTAGTTAAATGGAAATTGTAATGATAAATTGGCTTTACTTTGAAATCCAAAATTTTTAATATTTCAAAATTTTTTATTTGAGTTAATATTTAAACTTTTGAATTATTAAATATTCTAATACCAAGATAATAATGTTCTTCTTGAAAATCTTAAGAATATTTATAGAAATTCCTCAGTTTGGCCTGTTTTAATTATCCATGAACATTTCTCATATAGTTTAATATCAGGTCTTTTAATATCAGGAATGCATAAACATCTATTAATCATTATTTAAACATAATTAATGCATATTTCTTCAAGTCCAACAAGTATTTTAATATAAAAAACCTGTGATAGAATTTTAATTTAATAATGTGCAATTCACTGGGTGTAAGAGATTGAAACTTCACTAGGACACGCGCCTAATCTACTTTCACCAATAATGTGGTCTGGATTGACCACTGTGTGACTTACCTCATGTTGTTTGGGCGAAGGGAGAGTTGAAGCTTGAAAAGTGTCTCCCACAAACATATTGCAAATGTTTGTAAACACCTGGGGTTGCAGATCCACCTCAGCTGTACCATCAGTTTGCATGTTAGATAAAGTCGGTTCTGCAGCCTCTATCATTGAATTATCATCTATTCTTAAAATATATTCAGTAAGAGAAACTGCCTTGTTGTGGACATGTGTCACATGTTGGTTCAGCGAAGAAAATGCAACAAAAGACATATTACAGTAGCTGCACAAAAACCGTTTATCAGCATGTGTAGAGTCATTGTGTCGCTTCAATGAAGATGAACATGTAAACTTTCTATTACATTTTGCGCATTGGTAAGGGTTGAGATCTGTATGAAGGATCGAATGTTCCTCAAGCTTTTTACTGGATGGGAATAGTTTATTACATGTCAAACACTGAAATGTAGGCTGTTCTGAAGTCTTAATGCCATGAACAAGCATATGGACATTTAGTTTCAACTGAGATGTGAAACACTTTTTGCAAACATGACAACGTAAAGCAAGTGGATTGTGCGAAAGTAAATGTCTGTTCAATCGCCAACTATCAAAAAACACCACTCCACATTCTCGGCAAGCATGGATGTTCCTACCTAATGTACTTTCAAGACTATTAAGTTTATCAAGGCAAACATGTCTTTTTTTGCAATATTCAGTAGTGAACATTTTTCCACATTCTCTGCAGGCATAGGACTTTTTGTTTTGTTTGGAATCGATGCAACTATTCCTTTCAGGTGATCTGTCTAAACATCCTTGGACAGTACTAGAGCTTATCAAATCTAGTCCTTCTTTATCATCAATATTTATTGGTGCTTCCTCAGGTTGCTTCGAATTTCTAGCTCCATTATCTTCTTTATGTGTATATTCCTCTTGATCATTTCTTTTAATCGAATGAACTTTAGCCTGGTGTCTTCTAAGACTCGACTTGAGTTCAAATCTATTCCCACATAAATCACAAACATAGGGTTTTTCTTTTTTTGGCTTTTCAAAACAATTTTTTAAAATTTTATCATCAGCATTATTACTCTGATTTTCCTCTTCCGCTATGTTAACTGATAATGAGGTACATTGTATTGAATTATTGATGTGTTCAAAGGTATGATTTTTAAAAATCACTTCATTAGTAAATTTTTCATCACAAAAGGCACAATGAAACAGGCTTTCTCTATCTTTACGATGCACCCTAGCAATATGTCTTCTTAGATCCTTCTTACCTCTGAAACATGTCCTACATATTTCACAAGGATAAGGTCTTTCTGCTGTAGGAACTTTAATTATTTCTTTAACTGTTTTTGGAGTGTTGTGCATTCGACGATAGTGACGCTTTAGGTTTTCCATTTTTGAAAACACATTACCACATTTTTCACATTTAAAAAGTTGAGGATTATTAGTTTTTGGATCTTGATGAAATTTCATATGTTCAAGCAAGTTTTCTTTTTTTTGGCAACGGTAACGACACCAAATACAATTAAAATATCCTGTTTTGTTCATTGAAGAGTCTTGATATTGACTATTTTTAACAACAGCATCATCTACATCTGAAGAAAATTTATGTAAGCTCTGTAACTCTGTTTTAAGCTCTTCACTTCTACTACTTTCCAGCAGCTTCCCCATACCAATGCTCTCTGAATATTCATCAAATTGTTCTTCTTTAATTTTAACCATCGAACTGTCTCCACTGGAGGATTTCACTTCATTATGCCTAACAACATGAGCACGGAAACAAAATTGGTTCATAATAACTTTTCCACAAATGTTACATTTATTAACACTGCTATGTCGGGACACATGCTTCTTGAGGTCTTGTAATTTATTGAATGCTTTTCCACAGTCAGCACAAATACAAGGCTTTAAGTCTTTGTGACAATTTTCATGATGATGCATGGCCACTTTGCTTGCAAATACTTCGGGACAAATTTTGCATCGAAACAGCATACTCTTATCACTCAAATGAGTGCTTAAATGGCTACTAAAGTATTTGCGAGAAACCAATTTCCCACAAACTTCACAAAGACA
This sequence comes from Nephotettix cincticeps, assembly GCA_023375725.1. Classification (NCBI taxonomy): domain Eukaryota; kingdom Metazoa; phylum Arthropoda; class Insecta; order Hemiptera; family Cicadellidae; genus Nephotettix; species Nephotettix cincticeps. Next base: position 19,058,312 of record CM041785.1, on the reverse strand, counting down.
ACTTGACATACTGCCTATTCCATGTTCTTTTAGCTTATGCGATTTCAAAGAACTGATATCATCGTACAATTGATCGCATATTGAACACTTATAGCGTCGCAAGCTGGTACATATTGGAGTCCTATGTATGATAAGTAATCGTTTGAAAATGAAATTTCTATCACAAACATCACATTGGAATACCTTTTGTGTGTCACACTTTGATACAATGTGCTCATCAAGCCTTTCCTGACTGTTGAATAACTTAAAACATTCTTTACATCTAAAATGTTTTACTAGCAAACATTTTACTTTGTGATCATCTAACATCTTCTTAAGAATATATTTTCTGTTACAATTGCTACATCCAAACACTCGAAGAGTGTCACATTTAGATGCTCTATGTTCCCAAAACCGCTCTCTATTTTTAAAGCTTTTTTTACAGGCAAAGCACTTAAAATCGCTCTTCTTTTTAAATGATTTCTGAATATTTTTCTTCTTGGAACACGGCTTTTTATGCCCAATTGAAGACTTCAACAAGGAGCGTTTCATCAAAGGAATGGCACCAACATTTTATCATATTGGTTTTTAATTTATGTAATGCTTTTTCTTTAATATTTTGTGGCATTTTTTTTCGATGTGTGGATAGTTAGATGTGTCATTGATTTATATTTGAGTCCATTATGATATATTGTTATAAATTCACAGATCTATTTTTTCTATAAGAATATTCAAGTGTATATCAATGATCCTTTTTAGCCATTGTTTTATTTGTTTTTGTTGTGTATTCAGAAATATGTTTTATATAGTCCTGATTCTATTTTCCTCTTTTAAACATTACAGCAATTAGATTTTATATAGAAAGACGATCAATGTTTGATTTTTCATAAAATAAAAAAAATGCTTTAATTTTAAGGTATATAATTTTCTTTTATCGAGGAGATTAGTCTAATCTTTTTCTTGATGTCATATAGTGTATCTTTTTACCCATATAATGAATAAAAAACTGAAAGTTATATAGACCTTAGTTTTGGTATGACCAATGCTAGTTTTCCACCAAATATTTTGTGTGTTTATTATTTAGTATCTTGCGATGGAGTTGCGTTTTTCCTGTACATTTGATGATTTTCCACAATTTTTTCTCTCACTTTTTTACACTTTTAATATGCTGCAAAGCGATCAGAGTTCATTATCGTGGTTTTACTTATCACTTACATAGATCAATTGCTAATTCAATAATTTGAAGATCTAAACTAAGCAAAAAACTGATACGACTCGAAAAACCATTATGGCAAAGGGAAATCACGCAAAAAAAATAAAGGGATCTATTAATAATTGTGGCGCTTTTTAGTAGTTGAAGTTTTGTATTTTGAAATTTACAAACGAAATTTAGTTTTATTATAAATCATTGCTCAATTGAGTTTTTAGGGCAAGATTTTTTCCAATTTTAAACAGAAGTGTCATCTGTTTGCTATATTATAAAAACAATAAATTCGAATCTCTTTAATAAAATATAATTTTTTCAAATGAACTTTTTTTAGTTTTGCCGTTTAATAATTATAATATAATGTTAAAATCATAAGCGTGTGAGTTATCGCAAGAATTTAAGTTTGACTTTGTAGGTATTATTGACACTATTCTTGTTCTATGTACAAATTAACTACATAAAATATTTTTGCTTTTTTAGAAGTTTAGTTGCTATTGAGTTCATAACTAAAATATTATTGGGAGTTATTTTTTTCATTTGTTTTTTCATTTATGAAGATTTGTCTGGTATTAATTTTTTAGAATAGCATTTTTTGTTGTATTAACTGTTTACTTTTAATTTTAATGGGTTATTTTTTAGTTTTTCCGAATTTTAACTTACCTTATATATGTATTGTATTGTTTTTTTCCTTTGTTTGTTTTAATAAGATGTATGTGATTTACTGCAACATTGTCAAATTAGTGAGCGCCTGGTAAAAATTGTATCACTACCCCACAAGATATTAGCAGGGTGTATCGCACAGGTGATGTATGGTTTGATTTATTGAACTTTTTTACTTTCGGTATATTTAACAATATTACTCAGATGGACAGAGTCCTTGTGATTCCTGTTAAATACTAAATGAACACGCTTCCTGGTTTTGTCCTTACAATATAATTTACTAAACTAATAATTGGGATGAATGTAAACATAACTTTTATGTTTCTGGTAACCTTCATTGTGCAAAACCGGAAGTTAGTGTTGCAGTAACGACTACCATCTATCAGCTAACTAAGCACTTAGCGCATGCTATTGGTTAGTTTCATATAGATTTGGAGCGTTCCACGCATATGATTGGCTGGTTACTTATCCGCACTAGGGCGGATATGATCTCATATCCACCTTAGTGCGAAAATCTACTGCTTATACGTTCTGCCAACAGTGCGAAATGAGCCTGTTATCATGTGGTTGTAGTGAAAAGAAATTATATATAAAAATATAGGATTTCCTCATGTTTTGAAAAGTAAGGTTATATTGAAGCTTTATATCGGTCTATTACCTTCTTCCAAAATTTGAAAATGTCTTCATCTTCCAATCGATGAAGTAGCACCTTTAAAACACGTTCTTCATGAAACTTCAAGCTCTGAAAATATCCATTGATTAATTAATTAATTAACAAAATGATTGTCTACTAACAATACCTATTTTTGGATTCCACTGGTGTATGGTTTATTTATAAATATAACAATATCAGGAAGAACAATGCAATAAATAAAAGGCTAAATTTGAATATAGACAAAACACAACATATCAACGGCATGATCAAATCATCTGAAAAACCAGTGTTACTTTTGCATTAAAATGATCCGCTTCAATACATCACACATCATCATATTCGATACAGAGGGCTCTGTGAATTGCACTTGTAAAAAATAGTATATTTCATCATTAGGACCAAAAACAGGTGTCTTTGATAACAACCGAGCCTGTTAAATGTGGAAGTATATATCAAAAAGCCAATTTTGGGCTGTGTGATGAGTTATATTTTTCGTAATACTGCAAATAAAATTAAATAAACTCGTAAAACACAAATTTTTATCTGATTTAGTAATAGTTGTCGACCATTTATGTCCCTTTAGACTTATCAGCTGTTATGTTAATTACGTTATAGCAGTTCTTTCTTGATTCCTGATTGGTTGTTTAGGTTATGTCAAGAACCTAGTGTTAGTTATTATTATCGATAGATTGATCTCATCATTCGATATTTTGATTTAATAGTATTACCAATTTAAAGATCTATATCCGAAACAACCGAATACACAAAAAATCTATTGTGATTGTTGCAGTGACTTTATCATTTATTTTTATATTCCAATGCTGAGCTCGAATCAAAAGTATCATCAAAAATTATCTTTTGCGGCCTAGGCCTAAAAAAATCATCATAATAATAAATTAAGCCCTAGGAAGAAACACATGTATCTAAAACAGCTCTTTTTGAAGCAGTATGATGAAAAATATTTTATTAATTATAACAATAGATGTAGATTGTAGATGCTACAAATGTTAAGCACTCAATTTACTTAAGTTTCTCAATACCTTTTGTTGTAAAACATTGGGTTATGATAATGATACTAATAACATCTCTTTAACGTCTTTGTTATAAATATTTCTATAGGCTACTATGTTTGAATAGTCTTTGGCAAAGTGAGAAATAAATATATTAACATAAAATTACACTAGGCCAACTGCATTAAATATTCATATTGATTTTGTTTACCTCCTTTGAAACTCTGACTGATCCAGTTTTTGAGAAGCTCTCTGGAGTCCTGCAAATAGATTTGGAATTTATATTTGGTGAGTTATGAGAAAATTTTACATTAGCCTTATTTAATGTTATAGGTCTACCAGATATTAAAATGACTGATGAGTTTAAAATATTTTACCTAAGATGTTAAGATTTGAGGACTCTAAGCTTTTATATTTTAGGCCTATCTATGTTAAAAATCATGGTTAATCCGGACAGAGTTTTTTGACAGTGACTTTTTAGCGAGAAATGTCTATCTGAATCTAGCTGTAGGGCCAAAAATTTCTCTGCTTTATTATTTTGTAATAAGGCCACAGCAATTTGTCAGCCCAAACTCTAATAGTAGGCCCAGTGCTGTTCCTAGGTCATAGTGCTCACCCCGCTACCCTGACAAATGTATCTTGACTTCCAGTGTGAACCCCTTATGAGGTGTTTACCTGCCCATTGATTTGCAAATCATCCACGCACTTCAGTCATTTATAAAACATTATGTGATTATTAGGGGGGTTTTCACTGTTATTTATATTATTTTATATAAATGTTAGCTGAAAAATCAAATCTTTTATTTAATTAATAAGATATGATATTTTTTTATAACCAATATAATATTATTTTATATTTGCATGTATTTTTTATTGCCTTTATTGATAACTTTAACCCTTCAACGTAGCACTTTTTATTGCATGACTGGCCTGTTATTTGGTGCCTTATTTCCAAGTTAGGCCCTTATCTTGCAATATTTTACTAAAGCTTTTTAAGTCCGGTTCTATCTATCCTAGCAACATAATATTTTTACTGTATTTTTTTATAATTAACTAACCTAAAATATACACACAAAATTACATACCAGTATCTTTATGTACATATTTTTTTATGTTTGTCAACGATGGAGATTTGTATGGCGTTGAGAGCTACCAAGAAAAAGAACTTAGGTTCTGCAGTATATTGTGAAAAAAAGCATTGTGATGGTTCATATTATTGTATTTTTATTGTACAGTAGCGTACTTATTCCTGGATGATTTAGTGCAATTATCATGGTCATAAGCCACATACTGATAAATATTATAAGCAAAACAAACTAAAAGCATTAAATATTCGCAACAACTCCAACTAACTAAATATAAAACTTCTACAAGTTTTCAAACAACATTCTCTTTCTCTCGCAGGCCTTTATTGATCGAAAACTTTGGCCAATTCATAGAGAAAACACAGGATATAATCCCAAGTCCAACAAAATCATAAAATGGCCACCAGACTTCATTAAAAGATGGACTATCGATATGCGAAGCGACTACAGCAAACAACGTTGACGGGTTAATGAGGATTCAATTTTTATCACTGTACCTTGAGGTCTCAAACTTTCCAAGTTCTACTGTTTATTTCATAGATTATGACTTACCCACAAATTTGTCCTCCGGTGCTTTCTCTGAGTTGGTCATACAATTCATTCCTATCATCTTTTTGTTTGCAGTCACCATCTGATAAAACATTTGTACAAATATAATTAAATCAAATAACTTTTTTATTTTATTGCACAACAATAAACTCAAGTAATCTCTTTCAAGCCTATGATTTTTGTCTTTTTTATTCAAAAGTTTATTTACTGATATTCTAATGACAATGATCTAGAAGGATATGTAATGTGTTTAAAATGATTGATAATATATTAAATTCATTCTCGGGCTACTATGTTTATTTACAATCATATTGTAAAGAAATATCAAATATATGAGTTTCTCAATAGGTATAAGTGTTGTTTTTATAAAGTAATAATTAATAGTTATATGGTACCTAATAAACTTTAATTTGACAGTATATGGCAAAAAAGTTACTTACTCGTGATATAATCAGGTTGTTTATTTTTTGGCATCAATTCAATAGGCTGGATTTTCAGTAAACAGTGACTCTTATCTTCTAGACAAACATTTTCTGTTGAAGACAAATTTGAATCTACAGCTTTGCTTATTATTTCATCTATAATAGAGTGTACTTCCAATTCTATTCTGCCTCCCTCATCTGAGTCAGTCTTGATTATTTTTTCACTGACGCTCGTGTTAAATGATCCTTCTGAATCTGTAGTATCAATGTGGCTTTCTTTTACCCCTTCAGTCTTTTCATGTATTTCTTCATTGATTTTAGCAGAAACGTCACTTAAAAGGCTTATAGTTTTTATCGAGTCATTTTCTCCCCTACAATACATAGATTCAACATCATCCACACCTTCTAAATGATGAGGTTTTATAAAACAGGGCTGTTTTTCAATTTTTATCTTTTCATTATTATTCATTAGTTCATGAGTGACTTTTAATTGAGATGAAAGGGTAAATAAAGAGTCTTTATCTTTAACCAGTTTTAAGTTCGATAAAGAAAATCTTTCAAGGGATGATGTGACAACTATCTCAAAACTTGGGGAAATACCTAATATATCATTTTCTTCTGAATCTCTGTCTTGAAACTCCAATTTTAATATCTCAGTGTCTTCCACAGTACATTCTAGATGCAAATCACAGTCAAGAGAGTCATCTGTTGACACATCATTGACATTCACCTCTTTATTTTCTAAAGGCGTATTCTCAAAGGTTTTGACTAAGTCAGTTTTGACAGTTGTTAGTTTACATTCAGACAGATTCATGTCTGTTGAATTCCACTCCAAAGGGTCCATCTCTAATTTTGGATCTACACTTCCAAATACCCATGAAAATTCATTTTGTTTAGAAATTACATTGCACTCAACAAAACTAATTTTATCTATCCTAATTTCCTGGTTGAGGTTGCTATGTTTGGATTCATCTTCAACAGAGTTTTTATGACCCTCAATTGTACTTTCTTCTTTCAATGAAGGATTTCCATCAGTCTCCAATACATTATTTTCACTACTGCTAAATGTCATCTTATTTTCTTCAAAACTACCACTCGGTAGTCTGTTATCCGGAAACACATAAGACTGTAAGGTGTTTCCAGAAGGATTAATGGTATTATGCTCTTGAAGATGGTTATTTTGTTTCCGACTCAGTTGATTTTCTTTAGCATCTGAACTGGATTCTGACATAACTGAAACCATTTCTGAATCCGATGGTTCTTCACATGAAATTGAATTTTCGTATTCCTGTGTATGACTTACATCAGTAGTCAGCTCTTCAACATTTCTGAGATTTTTTATTTCTAATGGGACGCATTTCAGTTTTGATGATCTAGTTCTACAAATTTTTACTTTCAATGGATCTAATTTTGAAACAACTGAAAAGTCATCACATTGTACAGTTCTATTTGAAAGATTTTTAGATGTAGGTTTTTCAGATTTTTTACTCAAATCATTATTTCTTTTTCTTTTTCTAGTACCACTTACCTCTTTAGTGTCCCCCAAATGTGTTTCTAGTAATCTAATATCTCTTTCTTGATCTCTTTCAAACAAGTTTTTTAAAGAGCAATTTCCTTCAGAAGAAGTTTTTGGAGTCTTTGGTACGTTTTTACAAGTTCCTTTTTTCCTAGACTTCTTTGCACATTTTTTTTTATTAACTACATTGTTTACACTTCTGTGTGGTTTGTTCCTACTATGACTTAATGCTCCTACTGAACTGACGGTGGATAGATTTTCCTTAGTGTCTTCATATTCAAGAACTCTTATCGAGGTATCTTTGCCTGTTCTGTTTTGAGTATAGTTTCCTAATCTTTTTTCAACAGCATTATGAAGTAGTTCATTGCTGTTATAATTAGTACTCATCTGATTTATTTTGGTCTTTTTAAGACCTTCTCCTTTTCTTAATTTGTTTGAAGAACGATTTTTTCCTGAAAGATCAGGTGTTTGAGTTTCTTCAGAAGATATCACACTTTCACAAAGAAATGCAGTGCTGTACTCCTGAGTATCAATATTTTCTTCTTTTCCTAAATTACACTTTTTATTGTCAACCAGTAATTTTCTCTTTTTTTGTGGACTTGATTTTGGAAAATTATTTTTGCAACTACTTCCTTTAGAATTATTTGGCACTGGAAACAGAGAAATGTCTTTATATTTCGATTTATTTTCAAACAGGTACATAAGTCCATATCCTTGACCTTGGACTTCATTTTGTGTAGTTTCATCACTGCTTTTATGTTTCCTCTTATTACTGATTTTTACCAGTTTATTATTAGGCATAGATTTAGATGTAGGATCAGTTGCTGAATTATCTTCAGTTCGTAAAATAGTTTCGCAGAGTAACGTGGGAAAATACTCTTCATTATAGCTATTTTTATGATTACTTTTTGATGCTTTGTTGTCATTGAACACCTTTTCATTGGAAAACTTATTATTTGACGGTTTAGCTATGGATTTGCGTTCTATATTTCTTGTCTGATTGATATTTTTAAAACTATTTTTGGAAGTTGACTTTGGGAGAATACGACCAAGGACTGGTTTGACTTCCGTTTCTAAAATACTTTCACAAAGCAATGCAGGACAATACTCTTCATTTATGCCATTTATACCACTATTTACAGTTGTTTTTTTGTTATAAGAACCTTTCCTTCTTTGAGATGGATCAGATTGTGATTTGCTCTTATTAAAATAAGATGGTTCTTTTTGTATTACCGATGTTTCTTGATTTTGTAGTGCACATTCACACAAATATGCAGGAGACAAACCAAAAGCATCCTCATCCTCTATTTCCTTTTTAATTCCTGAAACAAAAAATAGTATAAAAACATTTCTTTTATCTGTTGAAATAGTACTATAAATTTAGTACTATACCAATATCAATTATACCATGATTACTGAAAATTGTTTTATTTTTATCAAGAATTAACACAAAGAGAGGATTTAGCCATAAACAATAGAAAACTGTGAGTATATTCAACATTCAGTTCACTGTTCTATCACTAGAGTATGCTTTATGGCCAAGCAGTGGCGGCTCGCCTATAAGGACTCTCGGACGCCGCCCCCCCAAAGATTTGAAAAAGGAAAAAATAATTAAATACCTATTTAGTTATAACTATATATCCAACTATCAAAAATGTTTTAACAGTCGTATACAACGAAATTATAGCGGGAAAACATACAAAAATAGAGCGAAAAGTCCGTATTTGTAGCCGTGGGGCGCTCGCCAGAACGTCCCAATCCATTACAATGCATTTATATAAAGAAAGGTAGTGGTGGGGGTGGCTGGTGCTATGACGCGTCTAAGCCTATCTCTTATGCTTATGCTCTGCGCATGCGCAGACTAACATTTGTGGCGCGTTGACAGCCGGTTGTCTGTTTGTTTTTGTGTGTAACAGAGGTTATGTTTGTGTTGATATAACAAAGTAGTGTAGTTTTGGTCCACAATTAGTAAGTTAACCGTGTACCAGAAAACAATGCTTTTTACATTAACAAAGTTCGCGAATTCTAGAAGTGTTTGTTATCTAGAGGAGGAAATCATTGTGAATATATTTTTTGATAAGAACATCTTATATTTGCAAAACGAACAACAGTAGTGTATTGCAGGTACATCCGCGTGATAAATGAAGGAGCTAAAATGTTAAGTTAGGTATTTACGTCTTTATTTACAAAATTTTGCAAGAAATAAAGGTTTTTTTCAATATAATTTATCCATACAATTAAGAGTCCAAATTAAGTTGATCCATAAGACCAAGAGTATAGTATTTATTATTCAAGGTTTATGAGGAAAACTAGATATTTTAGTTAAAAACGAAACACATGCATCACAAATTTAATACCTAGATTGCTTTAAAAAGTAACTAAAACACACCATATTTTCAAAAATTTGCCGCAGAGAGAACACCCGGACCCCCCTCTCCTGGGGGGTAATCCATAACCCCAAGACCCCCGGTTTGCGCCCCCCCTAGCATTTCACTCACGAGCCGCCACTGTGGCCAAGTAAGCATTTACTCTGTCTATGCACAGTGGATGAGTTTTATGGTGTTATTGATGAATGTAACGTTGGAAGCCATTCAGCAGAAGGGCTTGGGTTCGAACCCTGACTACAAGGAATCTGAATTTGGTTTACAAAAGTGTGGTATAGTGTGGTATTATTAGGCTGAATTGGGATTGCAGTGGACTTCTGCTTCTTTTACCATACAATAGTTAAGGGGGGAGGCATGTTTAGTGTTTTTTTGTTTATACATAATATTTTAAGAAAAGATACGTAATTATTTTTTTGTTATAGGTAAATATTACCACTTCTAGGGTTTAAAATGTATTGCATTTTTTATTATATCAATATAAAATATATAGCCTAGAAGGCAATCCTTGCATGGCATTTCTATCCCTTAAGTTTGGTATATTTTATTTTGATCTGTGTCGAAAATAATGGTCTCCCATGTATTAAGAATCACACGCTGATAGCATCACCTCCTTTAGCTTATCTCTCCCAGCAGCAGCTTTAACCCAACAATGTGCAACAATGAATGTGTGTGAAGCAATGTGCAACAATGACTTCCAACTGCTAGAATTATAGGCCCAATAAAAAAATCCACTCAACCTCCTCAAATTTAGGAATCAGATGGAAATTCCAATTGAATACTGGTCTGAAGAAGACAATATTCATTTCCAGACAAATAAAGTAAAGGAATTTGAGCTGTCGGTAATACAGAAAACTGGTTGTAATTTTTTTGATGCAGTAAATTATTAAAGCCTACATGTTATATTAGGGACAAATATGAGTAAGGTCTAGAATTAATTTAACTACATAAGGCTACATATTTTAAGTAGGCCTAATTACATTCCCAAAATTGAATAACAAATGGAAATACCAACATAAACTACCAATACTAATTTAAATAAGCCTTTACTTGATTTGAACATGGGAACAAAAATATTGATGACTACAAATAAGACAAACAAGATCGCACACAGTATGCTGTCGTGAGTAGAGAAAATTTCACAGAACTTATATTATTCCTATTATCAATATCGAATAGTACCGAGTATTCAGGTTTTTTATTCAGGACGAAACTACGCACGTTTTACATAAGGAAATAGCAAAAAAACGTGTGTAGTTTTGTTCTGATCAAAATTCTTTTAATCTATCCTTTGTTCACTTTCTGTATACTTTTATAGAACCATTTTGTTGATAATTAAATTTTCTACAAGTTCTATTGTAAAGTTTGATCTGTTTATAAAATAATAAATTTATTGTGGCCAAATCTAAAAAATGTGTGTATCTACTCCAGTTTAATGCATTTACACTGGTTTTCTCAAAAACTACTTAACTTAGAGTTCTGGGACCTGTTTTATTCAATTTTTCACATAAAATATAATAAGAGAGAATTGAATTTTCCTCTATATTTATCTACCTGGAATTCAAGGAAGCCTTTATTTAACCCAAAGTACCAAAATCGCAGTGAAATTTTACACCACTCACAAGTCGCTTATAAAGCATTTCTGGACCTATAATTATAGGCCTATAGGTATTTTTTATTGTTTTTACTGGTTGAATAAGCTCTCAAAGTTACTGCATATCTTCGTTAATTACCCAGAATATATACTTAGGCAATATTTATTTATTTTGTATTACTGTATTATTATATTTTGTATTATGGTCTCCCACATATTAGGAATCACACACTAATAGTATCACATCCTCTAGCATAACCCTCCCAGCCGTGCAGGTCATGTGAATAGCGCACTTTTCTATAGGAAATTCGCTAATAAAAACCATGGTTGTTCTCTTGATTTCATGGGTAAAATTCAGGTAGTTAAATTTATCCTCCTCTTTTCCATAAATATCAGAATAAATTTATAATAAAATATATATTTTTAACCTACTATGTTAAATAGGCTAACATTAGTGAAAACTCTGTTGTTTTACATGAAATAATATATTTAAATTTAGGCCTACAGGTTGATTTTCTAAAAAAGATGATTTTTGACTATATTTTATAATCACTCTTGACACAATTTTAAAAATATTTTTAAATCCTTACCTTGATTTGTGGTTACGTTTGTTGCATGTTTTCCACGTTTTGGTTTTGGTTTTTCACGTTGCTGTGCCGTCAATAATCTAAAAAAATCAAACATCAATCATACATTACAAATTAAAGAGTTTTTCCCAACTACGTTAAAGAGTCACGATACACGTTATACGTATACATTGCAATAAAAATAAGTGGAAACAGCTGATCCTACAGTATTTGCATTTGATTTCACCGTGTATGAAAAAATCTCTCTGGCAAAAATATATTCCCTATATAGCAAAAATGGATTCAAGGTTAGCCAAGAACTATGGAAAGGTGAAATTATATTAAAACTGTCAGATCATTGTTAATCATTAGTCATGCAGTTGTAAGTCATGTTAATTGTATTGGTGAGGAAATGTTAACCAAATTATTTTCGTCTTAGTGCTACGATAGGTAATCAAACTGCAGAAAGGTAGTTAAATGCTGCCGATTGTGTGTATAGGTGAAAGTCAACTCGTATCTTTATTCAGTTTGAATAGGCTGATAAATTTCTTCTTCAATAGGTTAAATCATACTTTGTACGTTCACGTAGTCTGTCTACAAATCTGTGTGGAAGAAGTTAGGAGTGAGCCAACACTGAGTAGTACTGATAAAAACTGCTTGGTTATACAGAGAACCAGTAATATTGCTGTTTAAGGTTTATAGGTAGGCCATCAAGCTACCATCTGAGTCACTAAAAATGTCTGAGTCACCCTAATTGGTAGGGCCTACACATGTAGTTAATAGTATAATAATAGGTTATAATCAAGAAAAATCTAATTAGTTTTACGTAAAACTTATGCTTAATGTTAAAGCTTAATATATTTAATCATAGGCTATCAAAATTTGGAATTTAATGGGTGATTACCTTTGAGATGAACCATTTGCTCTAATTCGCCTCTTATTTTCATTGTCAATACTATATTTTTTCTTGATCAAAGGAGGTTGAGCTGGGGTACTTTTATTCTGTTTTCTTGGAGGCATTTTAGGTGTAAATTACCTGTTGAAGAATGGTATATTTATTATTATTTTATGAAATACATATCTAGGCTTTTAATATACTTGAGGAAACACATATGAAGGAAAACACAAAGGGTTATTCAAGAAATATTTTTTTTAAATGCTGCTATTCTATATACATGCTAGTTTTAAATTAGACTAAGTTATGTCTCAAGATAAATAAAATATATAACGGGGTTCCTATTTCAATAAACGGACCATTGAAAATAGTAAGGCCTAAAAAATATGTTTAAGTTAACATCATCTCAAATTAATATACAGATAGGTAAACAATGTAGCAAGAATATTCTATGACTTTTTTAAATTTCCTCTTCAAGAAATAGCATGACTTCATACTTTTGGTTAGACCTTTAGATCTAAATGTACTTAGCCTACATAGGGAATTGGCATGATCGCTGTTACGAACCAGCAAGTATTAAAGACACTGAAAAACAGTTTTAAATGGCATGGTCGCTCAGTGATACAGTGCTCATCTTGTAATCTGATGATTACCAGTTTGTTTTTACACCAATCGTCATTTGTAATTATTTAACCTTCGAAATCAGGTAAAAGTTAGGCTTTATAACCAGGGTGAGGATTGTTGTTCTTCTTCAAAATGTTAAAAAAACGGTACTAGGTAACTGAATAATAAACAATAATTAAGTTTATTTAGCATAAGTGCCATTGAGTTTTAAACTTATATAACAAAAAATTGGCATGTGGATTGACAACTGGGAGAAACAATAATTGGGACCATCTCAGAGATTTTTAACAAGGTGGCAGCTTTGTGTACCTTAATCTTAAGAGGTAGCAGCCAACCAGCAAAGTAAGTAAACAGAGAAAAGTAGGCCTACTTTATTACTTCACTTTTCATGGAAAAGGTGAATGTTCCAGTGGAAATGAGCACGGCTGTTACTGATTAAGGTTGATATGTTCTTTAGATATGGCTGTTAATAGTAGACCAAAGCTAGTGGTATCTTAGGGACCAACAGTTTGATGTGGTACTCGAACCACAATTTTTTCTCTGAATTACGGCAATCTTTTAGTGGATGAACATAATATTCAATAACGGAATCCAATCCACACCGGGGAATATCGCATCCACAGGCCATCGCTTATTGCTTTCCATAATTGGTGACCTCCGAATAGCAGGATTACAGGACATGCTACCATCCCAGTCATAAGTGAAAAGTACAAAAGACTGAAAACAAAAATTATGATGAAAATAGGCTTGAAAGTCATCCCATCAAATAAGCATTTACTACTTTGCCATAATTGTGATGTATTGAGCACTAATAATCAAACATTCCTAAATTAGTTTCAGTAGGTCTTGTTGACGATTATCAAGACAAATTTAATTACTACTAGGTAGTTCTTTGACTATAAAGATAAATATTATTTTATAAATAAATGTTAAGAGAATTTATGCTGTAATAGGTCAGGTATTGGTTTCATCAATAATCATAAGTGAAAATGTAATTTACAACTTTGACCTAACCTAACCTCCGAAATAACCTATCTTAAAACATTCACTTCACTTTCTTTTCTAAATCGAAAAACAAAAGTAGGACTTTGATGTGGTTCTTGGCATTAAAAAATAAACATGCGATGTTAAAACAACATTTTACCTGATTAATAACCATGACACTAGTAAAATATTAGAATAATATAATCAAGCAGGACTGTAAAGGCCATATTCATAACAATAATAATAATAAACTAGTAGTGGCAGATCAGCAAATCAGTGTTCCCATTCTCCAGGTTGACCACGGCTCCACCAACTGTCCACCGAGTAAAGTCTTAAAGACGTATATAGTATATAAACAAAAAATCCCGTAGGATACAGTTGGATATTTATTTATAAATTAGTCTTTTGATTACCAAAAAGGGGAAAATTAGTGCTGAGTTAATGAGCCAATGACATATAAATAGATTTATTAGTTTATAAATAAACGAGGCTAGTGAAGCAGATCGATAGCGGATCTTTTGGATGAGTTTGGTAGCAAGATTGAAAAACCAGCACACAACAGTTAGTGTTGTTTTTTGTGTCGTCCTATAAAGTGACAGAAGGTTTTTTTTAAATGGTTAGGGGAAATTGTACAGGCCAAACGGAAAGTAATATCGTATGCAATTAATTTTTATTTTATATATACAGTACGGTATATATTATTTTAAGAGGACTCCATAACCGGTGTCAAACTCCAATAGATATGGCAGAACATTGCTATGATTTTAGCGTTAATACTGCATCCACCCATAACGATTAATGCAGAACTTTGATTGATATGGAATGCAAATTTTAAATTTGTTCATCACTTAGGCCAACTTATTAAGGGAATTGAAATTACGTTAAAACAAGAAAACGAAGAAAACCTATTAAATAATAGTATGCACCGAGTAGAATTTTGCTAGACCAATTAATTAGTCGTTTTATAATCATGCTAGTGTACAATATAATTGACACCAGTAAAGGGGAAAAGCTCCTGAGCCTCGTGGAAGGCACAGTAAAGTAGAAAAATATGCTGTATATATGTTTTAATGATGGTTCCATCAACTATTGACAGTGCAATTAACTTTAAAAGCTACAGTATTCATTATTAAAACTTATTTGATCTATTTTATTTATTCACCAACGTAAGCCCGACCTATTCCTGGGTTGACCCAACGTTAAAGAAGCAAAATACGAAAATACGGTACTTATTATTATGACTATTACTTTAAATAGTATAATTTTTAAATGGGTTTAAAATCAAATATCTATGTAAACAAACTAATATTGATTTTAATTTGACAGCTGGCTATATATTTTTAAAGCACTGTATTAGATCATAATTTAGTAAAACTTATAAAAATATCGCCCCGAACTAAGTTTTGATAGGGCGTTACTTGAAGCTATTTTATTGGTTTGTGGGTCAGTTTAAAGTAAACAAAAGCCTTATCCAAAAGGTATCAGAATAACAAAAATTGTATATATAGTTCCATCATAGTGGATATAAAAACATTGTTTAGTGTTACAGAAAAACTGAATGACAACCATACAGAAATTAAGAATTATAAGACCTATTTCGGCTTTCCTGGAGTATAAACATGAAAAAACAAAATCATTCTAAGCAGTGGATGGTGGAAAATTAATTTTATTTATAAATATTGATTTTATTTATGTTTTTAATTTTATTTTTCACCCTAAATCAATGAAAATTAAATTTATTTATTTTAAAAACAAGTTCATACTTTACAATAGAAAATATGGTTTCAAAGGAATTAATGTGGCTTTAAATGACTAAGGATAGATACACACTTACATACATTATTTTGCACCACAGTAAGTATTGGGTAAAGTATATTTTTTTTACAAAAAATATTTGAATATAAATTTGAAATAGTTAAAATTCAATATTTTTAGGAGTCAGATTAATTAGTGTTCGAAGAAAACTATAAACCCAGTCATGAGAAGATTTCTTTCCAATGAAAACGTAAATTAACAATTCTTATAGTGCATGGTTAAAGAGATAAATTCTTTAATAGAAAGGATTTCCAAAAAGAGCCGTTTCAGGTGTTTGTACAAAGAACGTAAAGCTCCGTGGAAGGCTTCGTTAATTAAAACGTTCTTGCAAAAGAAAGAAACGAGAAACTCAGTTACAAGTGGTATTTTACACAGAAATGTTTGATTTCCTGCCTTATAAACATCAGTATTATTACCAGAAGGAAACTTAATTTGATTTAAGTCTCTCTATGCACTTTAAACTACTAAATTTTAATGAAATTTGTTACAGCCATTTTTTATAAATTTGGATTTTTATGTTTTTAGCGGTGAACTAACCTTAAAACCAGAAATTCAAACTCAAAAATGGATATATCCACTTTAAACTTAAAATCGAAAATTTTTACGAAAACAATACTTTCTCCATATACTATCAACTTTATACTAAAGTAAAACTGAGCCTATAATTTCTCTTGTATATATATTGACCACCAAAACTGTAACCTTTTTAACATAAAAAATCGTTCTTAAAACAAGAGTTTTTCAGAACGATCCACCCAGAACTAAAATAAAACTAAACGAATAAAATTTTAATCTTTTGTATAATATATTTTCTCTTGTGGGGAAAATATAATATTATATTACGAATTTAATAAAAGAAAATAAAAGCCTCTGGCACTTCATTCAATACCACTGCTGCGCTAGTATAAATACATATGTGCATACTGTAAAATAAACTAAATTATCTAACAAATTGTCAATACTGTCTTATTTCTTATAGATTTCATGTTTTTTTTATAAATCTAGATACTATAAAACTATAATACTTTGTAAAAAAATGTAAAATTTGGTTTTGGAACTAAAATTATTTCTGAATTTGTGAGTGATTACTTTACCTGTGATAAAGTTTTGTAAGAAAACGTGTATATAAAAAATGTTGAACACCTTATATACAAACATATATTTTAATGGCAAAATTTAAAGCGATCTAAACAATGGTTGTGAAGGTTCTTTTTTGTGTTTTTTCATTATAATTTTTATAAAATTTTTCTGTTTAGTTAAAATTATTTTTAGGCTTCAAAAATGAGTAAAATAACTTTGCTTCTCCCCTTATATGCAGAAAGTATTGTTTTCATCAAAATGTTCAAATTTGAGTTGAAAGTGGATATATCAGTTCTGAGGTTCCCTGAACTAAAAAAAAATTGATTTCAAACTGATGTGTGACCCGAAGATTCAGAGATCACACCTATCGTCGATTTTGATAAAACTAGGTACATCGGGATACCTCCGAACAGCTTTCATATATTTTTATATTTTTAAGGGTAGTTTATCCATATATCTGTAAAAAATGTCCCAAAAGGTATGGGCTTTTAAGTTAGTAAAATTAGAGACAGCGATTCCAGCCAGTGGAAGGGCCATCTAGCCTGAGGGGGCTAGTAGCACAAAATGTTATGGTTAACATACTTTCATCCTCAATACAGCATTAAATTACAAAGCTGTCAACATCTAATATTGTACCCCTCAATGTTCCACCTAAGTCTTTAAATCATGTAAAACCTCTTTACGCTACCTTAACTTTGGATAGGTCTTAGAGAATGCGTGAATTATAATATTTAATAAAAACTAATATAACTTTCAGTTTTATGTAGTTTACTATTAAAGAGTTCGAGTCCCTGCTATTCTCTAAATATTTTTTTTTTAATTGCATAGCTGTGTAGTCCCAATATTTACATTATTCTGTTACTAATAGCCTCTTGAGGATAGATGCCTCTTCACCGGCTGGAATCGCTCTCTCCAAATTTACCTACTATTTGAAATGTAAAAACTATGTTTTTAAATTTTATGGCGAATCGAAAAAATTGTAATATATTTTTACGATTTCCATTGAAATCAGCTCAAAAAGCTTAAAGTTTTAATTTTTAATCATTCGTCTACGACTAATGGTTCTAGAAGAAAGTTTAATTTACTAACTATTCAATATCTTTGTAGGACTTCTCCAACGCGTCTGTGTTTTTAACTACATTTTTGGATGTGGAGAAAACACATCCTCCGTTTTTCAGTGATTACCTAGTAATTTACATTAAAAATTGAAAGTTTAAGTTACAGATATTAATTATACTGTATCATGTCAATAATACGTATCTATCATGCACAATACAAAAACTATATTTATAACGTAACAAATAACCACAACACTCCGCCTCCGAGTTAGCGGGGCGACACAAGATAGCGTGCGCTCAGTACAGATTGAGCACTACTGATTTTCTTACTGAATTTTGTATTTTGCATTTAGATAAGTATATTATTATTGACAACGAGATGTAATTAATATCTGTAACTTACACTTCCATTATTTAATGTAAATTATTAGGTAATCACTTGAAAACGAGAGACGTTTATCTACTTCTAGAACGTTCTTAAGTTCAACACAGACGCGTTGGAAAGGTCCAATAAAAGACATTGAATAACTAATAACCAACGCCATTGTGAATTTTAAAGATTTAATTTACTGTCCGTGGTAAACGCAGTACATTGTATGAGAGTGTGCAATGTTATTATTGTGAAGAAATTAGAAAATATGTTTTTTCTTAGTTGTCAAATGTTTTCCATGGAACTTAGTTTAGGAAATTAAATAATTATTTTTCAAACAAAAAATATTATAATAGTTTAAGTAAAGGTTGTAGGTTTTTAATATACTTAAGGGAGAAAGTATGTGTCAGTCTACCAATGCCTCTTATTTATACACAAAATATCTACATCAATTTATCGACAGCGAGGCCGTATTTTCCTAGAAAACAACAGTTTAGAGGAAAGAAAGTTACATTATCGCCAAATTGTTACTGACGTTATTGGTTTCTCAGGGACGGGTTGAATTCATAAACTGTCCCTTTACACTCTAAATGTCTTAAAATTGGATTATATAAAAACTAATGTGTGAACTGTGTGAATGAGAATGTCACAACCCTAGATTTGTGTTGATTGTTGCAGAGATCTTTTATGTTTTACCAGCAGTAAGCCCGTCCTTTGTACGGATTCTTAGGATCATAGAAACGATTATCTCACGTAAATTTGTTTACTGCAGAAACATTTTGTGTAATACAAAGGTCTTACAGTCGCATTTTCAGACATTACTAATTAAGGATTCTCTTTGTTTCAGAGGCTTTTAAAACGAATCAAAAACGTCACTTTCAGGAAATGCCCTCTGCAAAGGTAAGGTTTTAATCTGATTGTTTACTTTGCATTAAACTGTGGACGTTTGTTACATGAATATTACGTCAGAATTTGGTTAAATTTTTTATCTCAATTAAAAACTATTGAATTATCTTGAATAAATATTGTTGATATTTTTCCTTAAAAAATATTGTACACGCAAAAAATCCTGAACAAAAACACAAGCCATTATATTCTTTGACACGTACTGTATAGTCAAGACACTCACACAAACGCTTTTATGGGGGAGCGGTCCAAACCCAAAAATGCATTCCAAATTATGAATCTGTGATCTACAGTATCAGGAGTAACTCCAAGACGGGTATCAAGGGATCATTAGGATATCAAGACACCAGAATCAAATCTGAACTATAAAAATGGTAAGAATAGAAAACTTTTATCTCACATTCATGGATGAACCCTTCCACTTGGATGGAGAACAATTTAGAAGCGTCTTCCTCTTCTTTGTCTGTGAGACAACTGTCTTTGTCTCATATCTCTCAACTCTTAATACTAAGAGCAACCGCTACACTCATGATCCATAGATCATGATTGGATTTTCTAATTATATTGAACATCTTATTACATATTACATATCTTATTACATCTTATTGAATACATCCAACTTACGAACTTTTTAGGGTGTATATTAAATACACAGAAAAACTGTGGGATATTGTTCCTGAGATCAAAACAAACAAAATTGTCTTGTGGACATTTGGTATCTTGCTCTGTTTTCAATTTTTTTTTACTTATAGTAGTCATTTTACAGCTATAATTTTTTGTATTATTTAGTAGCCTATGACTGCGACGGTGGTGTGTCCTGTAATCCAGCTAAATGGAGGTCATAACTTATTGTGGATAACTATGAGCAATAGACAGTATATATTCTCTGGCTTGGGTTAGATTAGATTAGATTAGATAATTGAAATAGCAACCATACTACAATGTAGGTATTTTAACCCAAGAATGAATGAGGATTGAGTGTAGGATGATTGTGGCGCGATCTTGTAGTCTTGTTACTGACTAAGGCTGACATATTCCTTAGACAGGACTGTTAATTAATAGCCCAACAGCCGATGGCAACTAATGGACCTACAGTTTAACGTGGAATCCGAACCACGGCCTCTGAATTACGAATTGGTCTAATTATGAGGATAGGCTTTGCGGATTAACGTAGTATTCAATAGTGCGGACGTTAATCCACACAAGAGAACACCACATCCACCGACCATCTCTCACAGCTATCCACTATTCGTCGCCTCCAAGTAGCTGGATTACAGTCAATAATTAACCCCGTGCTATTGAATACCAAATTCATCCGCAAAACCATCCTCATAATTAGACCAGCTCGTCATTCAGAGGCAAAATAGTGGTTCGGGCCTATGTTAAACAGTAGGTCCTTTAGGTGCTATTGACTGTTGGGCTAATTAACAATCCTGTCTAAGGAATATTTCATCCTTAGTCCAGTAGTATCAACACCACAATCATCTTACACTTATTTCTCATGACATTTTGCTTAAAATACCTACCTTGGTAGGTTGCCATTATAGAAAGGTGATTTAAATATCCATAACTATATTCACACATGAATTTTGCAATAAAGGCTTTTACGTTAGTAAATTAATAAATTAAGAAAAAGCCAAATAATCCCTCGGATCTGTTGTCGCTAATTTCCTCTAACGCCACAAAGGGAGATAGATTGATCCAACAATCAACAACACATATCGCCGGCTAAAAGCATAGCGTGGTCATGTCGTGATCGCGCCCCAGATTATCCCAGATTATGATATTAGTAAGTTCACGTTCATTGCAGCCGGCTTGTCCCAACGTACCTGACAGTGTTGCCGTACAATACAGCGTACATTTCAGTTGTATTTGGCTTCATCTGCTACTTGGAAATGCATGTGAACGTTTATAAATGAATGACTCGAACACTACCTAATAAAAAGCTTATATACGAGAAATCTGAATGAGTTCACTGACCTACTGATTTGTTTTGTAAAAATATAAACGAGTTTACTGATACACTGAGATGTTTTTATCAAAATCTTGATGTGTTCACTTACTTACTCAAATATTTATATAAAATCTACATGATTTCACTGATCTACTTTTTTATCAAATTATAGATGTGTACGTTGACCTTAAGATATATTTTTATAAAATCTAAATGAGTTCAGTGATTTACTGACTCATTGAACAACTTATATATTTTTAACAAAATCTAGACGGCATCACTGATCTACTGACTTTTTTTATAAAAATCTAGATATGTTCATTGAACTACTGACCGATTTTTATAAAATATAGATGAGGTCAGTGATCTATTGACGTGCTTTTAGGAAAATGTTGATGAGTTTACTGATCTATTGACATGTTTTTTATAAATCTAGACGAATTCATTGACCTACTGACACATTCTTACATAGACCCAGATATCGGAAGAGAGGAACATACAAAAAACCTACACTAATTTACAATAGAAATATGCAATAGTACTAATGTATATACAATATTTAGTAAGAACACTATATAAATCAATACTAGTATCTTTGAAAAACTTATACTCCTCAAAAGTACATGAATAATATCTTTGAAAATTAGTATAATCCATATTTATTTAAATATACCCCGTGTTTAGTATAAAGTTTTCCAATTGTTATTTTTTACATCCGACAGTAATCTTGTAATGGGGTCGCTATTTATATTTTATGCAGCTTTTAGGAAAGTAACTTATTTCAACTTTCAACATTTCCTGGCATTTGACCAATATGGCTGATAACTTCATTTTTTATGAAACACTCTGTATGTGGTTATTATTTTAGATAGAACTTACGTTTAAGAAAAGCTTTCATTCGTGGTATATTTTAGCTTAACTTAGCCAATCAGGCTCTACAGAATTTTGAACTTTGAATTCACCGTGACTTTAAGAATAAAGCCACTGTTCAAAAATAAAAATTTTAATTTAACCCTTGTAAAGTTAAATTTTAAAAATGTTGTAGGGCTTTATTGGTTAGGTTTGAAAAATACCAAATGTAAAAACGATTTTAAATTTCTTTTTATCTGAAATCACAGTAAAATGCAGAATGTTCTGTAAGAAACACGAAAGTTGTCCACCATATTGGAAAAATGGCGATACATTTCGAGTATTGAAATCCTTACCTAAAAGCAGGATAAAAAATTAATAGGGTCCCATTTAAGAAGTTTAGTGTCAGGCACACAGAAAAAAATAAGCTATTGGAAATTTTCAGGCTGGACATCCGGTATCTTTCAGTCAATTACCTAATTCATCGATCTTACATTAATTAATGAATGGAAATTGAGATGAATGTCTGAATATGATGGTCTAAGTAGGAAATGAGGTGGTGAGAGAGAGAATCAGATTTGTAGAGAACAGCGTAGTTGACGATGGCTTGGGTGGAGAGGGGGGGATAAACACCTCAGCATACATCAGCATCTCTTGAGACGACTGACACTACGACATCTCTTGTGCATCTGCATCTCATAGCATGATGGTGACCGTGAATGAAAAAAGTCTGTTATTGCATTAATGATTACTACCAATTTAATGTTATTGAGTTTTATATTTACAAGAATATAAAATAGGATTTAAAATATTTTATTTCTTTCAGCAACGTTAAATGCCATTATTTAAGCTCTATGACTAGCCAATAATTTTTAATGATAATGCAAACCAACTAATAATGATTTTGATTTGACAGATAGTGGCTATTTATATTTTTCAAATCACTTTTATAGATCACCTATTCTGTGAACATGGAAAAGTTGGTCTAATATTGCTCCAAATTAGGTTTATGAGAGTTCATTATTTAATTTCCGCACTGTGTCGATTTGAAGAAAACTAAAACCTCTCCTAAAGGTTATAGAATAATGATAATAAGCTTCACAATTGTGAGTGATCCTATTTTTTACGGAGAAGAGTTTAAAATACCCCCGTCGCAGCAGACCTGCGTACTCAGCGAATTTCTAAATCAATAACATAATGATAATAATATATGACAAGTTTTTTAATTGCCCATATCAGATAATCGTCCACGCATGACTCATCTTGCGCTACTGTATCCGTGGGAAAATATCCAGAGCTTTCAATTCTGTTTGGTGAAACAGAATTGAAAGCTCTGGATATTTTCCTCCCTTGCAGAATTCTACCCTCCACCTCTCCACTACTGCTTCTAGACTTGTCAAATATAACTCCTAAATATCTAGCTTTTCTGACCCCCTTGATTTCGCCATCTTCTAAAGGCAGACATTCCACAATGTCGTTCCCAACAACATGATATTCACATTTTTTCACATTCATTAATAGGCCGTTCAACTCATATTCCTCTTTCGACTTTCTGACCATGTAGCTTAAATCTTCTTGATCCTCTGCCAAAACTACCTGATCGTCCACAAAATACAGGGTCAACAAGTGACTTTCTTCCAGCTGCACTCCCATAGGCCCAAACCTCCTCTGCCAATCCCGTAAAATTCCGACATGGTAAATTTTGAATAGAGTTGGTGATAAACCACATTCTAGCCTCAGCCCCTTGGTCACTTAAAAAAATCACTTAGCTCATTCCCCACCCTAACTCTAGCTGTATTCTCAGTGTATAGCTTCTGTGCCGCCAGGATAAAAACTGAACTAATATTCATCTTCTTTAGTTGTCTCCATAAAGCTGCAATAGAAACATTGTCGTACGCCTTTTCTAAATCTAAAAATGCTACATAAGTCTCTTTACCATACATGCATCTTCTTTATACCAAATGCTTCAAGACAAAAAAAAACAGTCAACTTTAATTATTATTCAAAACGCAACAATTTGCTTTTCTTTTAAAAATAATATAAAATAAAATTGTAATACCGATACACAGTTATACAAATACAGGGTGGCTATAAAAATCAATAACTTTTGTATTGGTAAATTATAATGCACAAATTATCACATTGGGAAGTTCATTAAGTAAAAAGGATTAAACTTCATCATTAGAGTAAAGTCGCATCGTTATTGGGATTAACTTAGTTAAAACTACCCGATGCGTTATTAAAATGAGTAAAACTATGCTGCTAATTTACATTATAGTTTTATCCTGTTGGAAGGTAATTCATGAGTGACTTTTTCGGACATTAAATGAATAATTAATAAGTTCTAATTTTAGCTTTCTTGGTCTCCATAGTGATTTAAAAAAATATAAAATAACTTAATTTTATCATCCCATGTGATTGAAATGTAGTTTTAGGATTATTATATCACCCGAAAAAGCTCCTCATTGGAAAATAAATCATATCAGGATTAAAATGTACAAACAGTTTATACAGTTTATTAAAATTAAACCAAAATGCAGTTTTCCCTCCTCCTCCTTCCCAAAAAGCAACAAAACTACTTTTTGATACTTAAGGGGAAGTCCCGGGCTGGGGACCGGCTTGGCGGAGTTAAAAACTGTGTGGCCCAGAAAAGGGCCGTTTGACCAAGGGAACGCTATGTCCCTTGACTGGTATGTAAGGGGAGTTCCCTAAATTACCGGCCCCAATTTATAGAACTTTCGGATTTTAAAAAAGGCAAAAAGGTACTAAAACGCCAAGAAACCGTGGCTGTTATGACGTTCCTTTCGCGAAGGACATCACACTAGCCAATCCCGTTCCGATTCCAATATGGAAGTTTCGGACTTCCAGCAAAC
Source organism: Nephotettix cincticeps (assembly GCA_023375725.1). Lineage (NCBI taxonomy): Eukaryota > Metazoa > Arthropoda > Insecta > Hemiptera > Cicadellidae > Nephotettix > Nephotettix cincticeps. Next base: position 19,033,280 of record CM041785.1, on the reverse strand, counting down.
GGACGGTCCCGCCAAGAAACCGTGGCTGTTATGACGTTCCTTTCGCGAAGGACATCATACTAGCCAAACCCGTTCCGTTTCCGATCTGGAAAGCGTCAAACTTCCAGAAAACGTACGGTCACGCCAAACACCCGTGGCTATTGTGAAATGCCTTTCACGTAGGACTTCACAATACCCAAACCCCTTTCGAACCCAATTTGGAAGTTCCGAACTTTTAGAAAACGGTAATAACGCACATTTACGCATAAAAGACGTGGCCGTTATGTGAAGAGTTACTCGCCCGAAACACTTCACACGGCCACGATGTTATAAAGTCGCGAACTTCGTTTTTATCGTTCGGTACGCCAGGAAACCTGGGCTGTTGTGAAACTCCTTTCGCGAAGGGTTTCACAAGAGTCATACGCGTTCCGTATCCGCTACGGAAGCTACGGGCTTCCACAGCAACGACCTATCATCACGCATCTACAAGGGAAATAGCCTCTTAACATGTACCGCGAAAAAAACGTTTACTTGACGAAGTTGGTTAAGAGACTAAACTTTGGTTTCCATGGAGAACGCAATTTAATTTTTATTTATCACAGTACTTATTTGTTGCCAAGGCATTACAAATTGAAAATACTAGATAATATTTCTTCTTTTACTGAATCCTACAACCCGTACAAAGGATGGGCATACTTATAGTCCTTTATAATTTTCTCTAAAAAAATTAACAGTGACGGTGACAACGGGCCCGCGAAGCCCGCGGTGTGGGAGGGCCCGCGACCTAAGGGGCTCGTGAGCCTTGTCCGGAGTTTTTTTTTTATTTTGTCGAGGCTCCTTAAGAACACGAGTCGGACCCTCCTACCTATCATAAAATATTTATATTAGTAGCTCTATTGTTAAGAAACTACAAATTTATTACACTTGAAACATAATTGTGCATAAAAACTGCGCTAATCATCATTATTTAGAGAGGTGACATAACCTTAGAAGTGGTAAAGTCGTAATTCATGACGCATTACAAATTCAACAAGAAGTGGCAGGTGGAGGCATCTGTCGTCAATTTTATCACCTTATCACCTTTGTGACCGTGTTACCCTCTGGGGAAAAGCAACCGAACCTGCTCAAGAAGTGAACTAGATTGACACCGGGCATGTCTTATTACCAAGGAAGCGTTCTACTGGCATGCACTGGTGGTTGAACCGGCTAAAGCGCTGCGCTGACGAGCGTAACGTTCTAGCCATTCGGAAGTGCTAGGGTTCGAATACCGACCATAAGTAATCCGTGATAATCCCATGGGAAATACATGATAAATACATGATACTCCCAATTTGGCTTACAAATGTGTGGTATTGCGGAATATCTGAGGGCTCCATTGGACTGGAATTTCATTTCAATTTTCTCGATAGGTACATGATAAACTATTGCTAAAAAACCGGTCTACAAAAATTGAATTTTTTGTTCGTAAATATATTAAAATCTTAATCAAATAACCTTCTAAATATATTTTCAATAATCACATTGTGGTTTCAAACTAATCTGATGTGTCTTAATTTGAACATTCTTGTTTGAAGAGTGACATATTCATAGTTTTTATCAAGGGACGACGATTTTAAAATGGGAGAGGTACATGTATAGCAAACTCTTCAATAAAAACCAGATCAAGGTTTGAACCGGTCCTTTTCCCAACACAAAATTGCTTGGATTTCCTCTGTAGGAAATACCCTAAAGTAAATGTATTGTATTTATTCCCCTTTGGGAAATAGGTTAGGTCACGGGTATTTCTGAAGGGAATGTTTTCAGTCCCTCTAAACAGCTCTCCTCATAACCATATGACGTCAATTCCGCCACTCGTTTTGCATCTTGCAAATCATACCACCCCCAGAGTTTAGACATATTATGCATTTCAAAATGTATGTATAAAAACATTTATTTAAATTTTCCATCTTTTTAATAATTGTAATCTCCATTGTTTTTCAGTTGATCCACTATTATTGTTCTTATTTCGATGTGTAAGGTTGTCTAAATGTGACTTGTAACTGTTGCAGAACTGTACCGCAAGATGATGCGGAACAGCTCGCAGGGCGGCCTGGGCGCCGAAGTTCCCTCTAGCATCGAGTACATATCGGAGATCATATATGAGACGCCGGCCACCAAGGTCCACTCCATTCCGCCGTTCCCCGACACCGCCACGGCTACAGGTGTGTAACCTTACACGAGTAGATAGACTAGACCATCCTCAAAATTAGACCAGTTCGTTATTCAGAGACAGTGGTTCGGACTCAGCGTTAAACTGTACGTCCCTTTGAAATTCCATTGACTGTTGGACTATTAGTTAACTGTTCTAAGGAACGTCTAATCTAGAACGTCTTCTAGTGACTCAACTAAAGACTGAGACGGTGGTTTGTCATGATAGTCCATATTGGAGGTCACGAATTGTGGGTAGAAATACAAGTCAGTTATGTGATATTCTATAGCGTGGATTAACATCCATAGATGCAATTGGCTACTGAACTATTAATGAACAATTCTGTCTAAGGAACATGTCAACCTTAGTTAGTAACAAGGCTACAAGATCGCACCACAATCATCTTTTCTCATTGGTAGGTCGCCATTTCAAATGGTAATTGAACACGACCAATCGGTTAAGCAGCTATGAGTGACAGGGAAGTAGGGATTAGAACGGGAGGAGTTGTTCAATCGATCTACTTCTTGAAACTATAAGAAATTAGTTCCACCATGAGTTTCTAAAGAACACTATACTAAATGCTAAATGAGGTCGTTGATGGGTATTCGAGGAGAATTCATGTACCTTTGGAAAGCTATGTCCCTTCCACTCGACGATCTATTAAGAGGGTTCTCTAGTATGTAGCTGTATAATATCAAGTGCAGTAACAAGTTACACCTCAGATGGCTTTTTGTTTCACGTTTTCATGAGTGATTCAAGAATAAAATTAAAATTTTAACAGTACCTCGTTTTCGTCTTAATCAAATTTCCTCATAATGATATGTACTTTCAGAGTTAAAGTTCCAGATTGAATACGGGAATGAATTCCTGTAACCGTTATAATATTTTTGTGTTTATGAAAATAGAATAGAATGAAAATTTGAAAGTTATTCACTTATGACACGTTGTTCAAGGAGTGCCTGTCGTGCGCACCGAGGAAGCACTGATCGTCATCTTCGTCCTGATCTTGTGGGTGGCTGCCATCGCTCTCTTCTTCAACCGATGGGGCAAGATACGCATGCTGGAGCCCTACCAACCCAAGTTCCACCAGGAGCATCGCAGCAGCTGTCCAATGGTGGACATCAACCACCAGCCGTTGACGCAGGTTAGTTGAGGGCATTCACCACAACATCCTGTTCCTTTGTATATTATTTAAAAGACGTTCACAATTCTGTGGGTTTGTTAAAAAATCCTCTCAGATGTTTGGATCTTCAAATGTTCTTCTAATGAAGATATGAGAAAAGTCCTAATTGTAAACGGCAGAAGCTGCATTTCACATGCACTCTCGGAGGGTTCTACGGAGATAAGTGCCGAGCATTTCATCCTATCATTCATTCATGCATTCATCCTATTGCATTCTAATGGGTGCAATTATTTTAGGGGTTAGGATTATTTTGCTTGTGTACGATAGCAACACCCCTCGGAATACTTGAGCTACAAAAAACCTAGAACCTAGAGAGCTGTTCGTAACAGAGCTTCGAGTCAGTAATGATTTTTTATAAATATTGTTTTAGCTTGAACCCATTTTAGCTACGACTCAAATATAAAAATCTGGTATGAATATTTATTGACAAGAATATGTCCTAGCTCTGGGAGGGGGTGTTCGAAATTTGAAACATATGAACAGCTGGTTAGATGAACTGAAAATATTCCCTTTAGTCATATCCATGATCTAACCTAATTCCCATAGGGAAGTAAATAAAAACATTTTTACATGTATATCTATGTATATGCATATGTATATGCTCTAGGGGGGGTGTAGGCAATTTGTGAGATGAAAATTTGTAACATGTTTCCATAGAAACTACCAGAGCTATTGTATTGAATTTTTAATTTATAAGAATAAGAACGGCTGTTAAGAGTACTCAATTAAAAACATTCTTTTTGACATATCCATGATCTTATATCTATATCTATATTTAAACGTTGTTTGGAAAGATGTATAGAATTGTTATGGGAATTCTTTAAAACAAGAGAAACGAACACAAATCCGTGGGATTAATTTTATACTGTTTGTTATTTTAGTAAAGATAATCAATCAGACAAAAAATTATAAAATCCATTATCATACTTCCTTTATGGAATGATTAACGATGGGTTTACTTAAAATGAGCTATTATTACAATTAGCTTGTATGGCTAAAACGTATGAAATATTGTGTTATGTTGACAAAATAGCAATCATTTTAGGGCAGGTAATCTTGGTGGAGTTCAGATATTAATAACTATTGAAATATTACGAGAGAGGAATGAACCGACTGCTTGTTTCATTATGATCGGCCAAAACAAGGGCTCTTGAAGGGACAGCTTCAATTGATGTCTTCTGATTGGATTTCTCCTTAATGTAATATATTTGGTTAAAAAACTCAATTGTATATATTTTATGTAATATAGTACCATATACTTTGTACAGAGTGTTACAAACAAAACTTTCTGTTAGTCTTTTCCCTGAAAAAGCTATTCTCCACAAAATCTGTTTGCAATAGTTTCTCAAGGTGTTGTTTGCTGGATGAAACGTTAAAGCTAATCTAGAATGCAATTTGATACTACTAATGTTTTATGGATGGTGGTCTTTGTGGATAGGCACCGCTTGACGGTGGAGTCCCACTTTTCCCATTCCCTTTCACTATTACTGGGACATATATGTCCCAGCATATAAAAAAAATTGGACACAATTTATTGCCAAGTTTGAGGGTAATTACTTTCTCGCCCTATACGATAGTATAAGGAGAAAGTATTGTTTCGTCAGAATTTTCGAATTTGAGTTTCTGGTGGATATATCCATTATAGTGCCCCCACAATAAAAAAAGTGGTTTTAGAGTTATGTCTGTCCGGGTGTCTGTGTATGTGTGCGTGAAGATATGCAGAAGCTTAGATATTAGTGCCCCCTGAATCGAAAAAAGGGGTTTTTAGTGATGTCTGTGTGTGTGGGGGGGGTGTAATGACGCCTAGAGAGGAGACTATTGGTCCGAATTTCATGAAATTCGGAATGTAGGTAATAATTCACAGTATCTCGGGAAATTTTTTGTTTTTTTTATTTTTAAGGGTATTTTACCCCGAAAAACACGTAAAATGAAAATTTCTCAAAAACGGCTCTAACGGTTTTGATGAAGCACAAATAACGGAAAATATTTAATTTTATTAAAGTTATTTCTTACTTATTGCTAGCTTAATAAAGCTCAAATTGTCAGTTGTAACTTCAGAAAAGCGTATCATAATCCGTTAATTGAGTTACAACCCTATAAAAATTTTACATTTTCTGAAAGAAAATTAAATTTCGCAGCTTTTTTGTCTTCAGTTTATTTTTTTAAATCCCATGGTTTTTGAGCTACAGTATTAAGTTATGAAAATTTGAAATGGCCGCCATTATAAAATTGAACAAAGAATGAATTTAATACTATGCAAAAAATAGATACTATTAATACTCATACACGTATAAAGTTTGAAGCTAGTATCTAAAGTGATTCCTAAGTTTAGCGAGTTTTGTAAAAATCACATACACACCGACAGACGGAAAACTGAGCGAGAGAGGCCATGTTCACAGGAAATCTTTTGTTTGTTTTGACCTCAGGAACAGTTACTTAAAGTTGTTCGGTGTATTTCAGATACACCCTGTATAATACTAGCTAAGTAATATTTGAATTATCAAATTCAGGGAGCCTTAAATTGGATATATCCACTTCCAACTCAAGTTCAATAATTTTGACGAAAACAATACATGCTCCATATACTCTGTTTACAAGGGGATAAAGTAAAAGAGTACAATATGGGTTAAAAGTAAATAAATTCTTGTTAGTTTTGCAACACTCTGTATAACTGTTTCCTGCACTTCAATGCTTGAGCACGCTAAGTGTTGACACCGTAGTAACTTCGGACATCTGGTTACAGGGCACTGCTATCTGAGACCAATAAAGGATAAGTTTAAGAATGTGATTTTTCAAAAGATTTTAAAATTTTCTATAGTAAGATGAAATGTTACAATTAGTGTAAATTTTGTCAATAAATTGTAGCTTAGATAGAGATTATAGTTCTCAGAACACAGAACAGAAGCATTCTTATAGATTAAGCTTTTTACACAATAGCCTAGAGTAGTTTATTATATTATATTAGTGTATAGGCCATAATAGTAGTGAATAAAAATAGAGCTTCTGCATAAACAAATTTATAAATATTACACATCTTTGAGTGTTTTTTACGGAAAAAGTTATTTATGAATTAAGAAATGAAATATTTACCATTAGTCTACATCATATAAAACACTTAATGTTGTTAGTATTTAATTTTATTCAAATATTTTGTTCCTTACTTACCAACTCTATGGTGCTTAATGTTTTATTAAATTATCATCCTCATAGAATTATTATTACTTTTTAAATAAAAGTGTTATTTAAAATAAATTGTACTTAGGCAAATCTGCAAGTTTTATTAGGTTGACTTGACATGAATGAAGCTTGACATAAAATTTTATTTTATTTTTTATTGTTTTAATACCAGCATGGTTTTTTTTAATTTTAAAGATTTACTTGTTAGTAGAAATTAAAAAGATACACATTCCAAATGTAGTGATTCAAATTAAAATGAATTTTTAAGTATAGAGGCCAGATGAGCTGGTTTTCTTTGCGATTTAACGTGCTTCTAGTGTGGTTTGACATTCACAGAATGTAGCCGGAATGATTCCAGCACAAATGCTAATATGGTCAAGACTAGTGTAACTGTTTAAACTAACTGAAAGCTGTAGATTTAAGCAGGTATTCAATATTGTATGGCATTCCAGAATAACTTGAAATTAGGTTCATTTTTGAGGTTAAGCTAGAAGTTGCTTAGAGCCAATAATCGTCTCGGTGTAAGCTGGGACACTCAGGACATGAGTCGACTAAATTTCTTTTCAAATTTCAATTAGATTTTTTTGCATTTTAATGTTTTAGTGTCACTTTTAATTTGAAACCTCAATAAAATAAAGCAATTTTTAGACCTATATGATACATTTTCTTGAATTTATATATAAAAATTTCTTTTTCTAATAACTACACGAGAAATAAAGTTATTGGAAAGGGAAGTTAAAGTTTTGTCATACATTTTTTTAATTAAAAATATCCGCGTTTTCATGATTAGCATGAAGAATGTCTTAAACCATTTTTTGCTTGAATTTACGTCAGAGAAATGTTTTTAATAGAGTAAAGAATCAAGTAATATCACATAAAATATTTTTGGTAAAGCGATCCAAAACACCAAATGGGTGTTCCGGGATTTGAACCCGTGGCTTCTTCACCGAAACACCAAGATGCTAACCAGTAGGCTAGCAAGAAATTTCTAATTTTTAAGGTTTGTAATGCTCATTAGAGACCCAATTGTGACTTAGAGTCTAACAAGATTTTTTATAGTTGAGAATGATGGGTTGAGGATCGTAGATTGGAACACCTGTAAGGTAAGGTAAGGTAAGGTGGTAAGGCAGGACACCCGCTGTCTCAAAATCCTCAAATCTGTCGCTACATATCCACAATGTTATTTTTGATAAATCAGCAAAAATAAATTTTATTATTTAATTTTTTATTGCATCTAAAAAAGATTTTCAAAAATAATTTTTAATGCCTAATAACAATAATTTTTGTTGAATTTCAAACGTGAAAAAATTAATAAAGGCATTTGCTTTGACAGAAATACCCCATGTAATAGATTTAACAGTATATCCAGTGGCTCTGTGGGCTAAAAATGTCTATAAACATTGTCTACATTATAAATATTGTGTTAGGGATAATCTAATTTCCAATTTTCATTTTTCTAAATTTGCCAACTAAATGGTCATCTCAGGTGGGTTATTTTCAATTTATTAATACATTAATTCTACATAACTTGGCCTAACAGTTACATAGCTGAGAGCTTAGCTGAAATGCACGTTGGGTCACAGGCCATGACACCCAGAGTTTGATACACCCCAACCAAGTATTGGGGGTTCTAAAGAAGGATCTAAGGGTTACGGACCTTTCCATCTCAAGTCTAAATCTTTTAAAATATTTTCTGGAGATGATCATACTTCACACTAGTCCCACTCTTTACGTGTGCAGGGAGAGTTTATACCTCAACTCCTTGTGTTGCAGCACCGATCGTCGTTCTCCAAGTTCAACGTGAACTGTCTGGAGCCGCCGCCCCACTTCGCCGCCGTGCCGCCCACCTACCGCTCCCTGGCGAGGCCCAGGCAGAACTCGGTGTTCGTCGGCAGCTCCAACAACATGTTCGCCGTCCAGATCAACCCTCCCAGGTCTGACGCTCAACCGGTTCTCAGAAATCATTTAATTTTCACAATTTACTGGCGAATCTTGAAGGTTTTCTAGCAACCACCGTTCTAGGAAAAATTTGTGTTGTTAAACTATCAGTATTTAATTATTATTCTTTTTAATAAACTGATTAAAATAAAATACTACAAAGCTCAACACTTTATATGAATGTTTACAGTCGATTCCATAAATATATAAGTTAATTATTGTTCAAAACTTAATTTCCAATGTATTTTTAGGAAGACTAAATCAGCGGTCGACATAAAGTCGTTGGTCCTGAACGAAAAGCCTCCCATGAGCAAGTCGATGCTGCCGATGTCCTCAACGGACCGTCGCCCCTCCTGCTCGACCCTGGGTGTCCGAAGGTCCTCCTGCCTCCTCTCCCCACGGCCCTCCAGCGACCGGAGGCCTTCGTCGTGCTCCGAGTTCCTCGCGGGGTCCAAGGATCGACACACATACTGCAACGAATTCCTCAGCCCCATGCACTCATTCGACCGGCGTACCTCCACCTCCGGCGATTACCTGTCGCCTCACAAGGACGGGCGGAGACCCAGCTTCAACAACGTGATCGCGCAGGTGACCGCGGAGCGTCGTCCGTCGTCAAGCATGCTCAGGATCAGCAACGTCTGAAGGTCCACGGGCCGGGTTGACTCGCTCCCGGAGTGACGAGAGAGTGTTACGGAGAAACGTTGAAAAGAATCACTCCAATTCACGAGTTCCAGCTCTGTTATGGCAAAACGGGAGAAAAGAATCTCATTACAATTACGATGTTGTACTAAATAATTTGGACGAATTACTTCTGGCAAAGACTATTCGCACGTCAGACGTACACCGTTTCCACATGCGTACGTTTCACATGACGTCAGTATTTCTTAGAAACCCCGTTTTTTATATAAAAAAACAAGTATCATGGAACTGTCAAGATTTATCATTTGCAGAAATGATTGATGATATTTTTTATAACGATACAAAGAATCTAACCTAACCTAACTTAACCCGAGTATCAGTATGTACATTTTGACGTGCAAATAGTTAGATTATTTTTAAGCTGTAACAGATATTTTTCAATTATATCTAAAACTTTTTAGTACAAAAGGTTTTATATTTTAAACATCCTAAATCAATTTTTAATCTTCACACCATACGTGGTAATGTAATGTCCCACAAAAAATTATGAAATTTAAATTTTGCTGTTTCTCTCCTGGAATGATTCAGTAGTGTTCTGTTTGTGTCGACACTGAAGGCAGTATCTGAAGAGCTTTACTTCAGTGAATACGTGAATCTTACAAGCCTTTAGGTTTAGACATTGATGGAGTCTGCATTTCTGTCGGTCCGGCCCGTGTGTTCTATGCTTCGATTGATATTCTAAATGTGACTAGACAACTTGGCCTATACTTTACGTCGATGTACACCAATTCTATTGGCTTCGAGTCTAAGGGCTCTCTTAATAACTATTGCCTTAGCAACTAAATATAAACTTTGATATATTTTAAATTAACTTGCTCGAAATTGTTTTCATAAGGCAAGAAATACTTTAATTTCTTTGTTCGTTTTTAGTTTAGCTGTTAAATATTTTAGTTATGTCACGTATCTGAAAATTCAGAAAAAAATATTCTATACTATCTATATTTTATCACACAAACGTGGTAAAAATTTAATATATTTCGTGCCAAATATACTGTAGCATTTTTTTTAAATACATAAATGTACAGGATGGAATTGTGAAAATAAAATGACAATAACTATGTCAACTAACAATTTTGTTTATTGAGTTACAGTATTTAAACTTAAAATAGTTCTGAAAATAATTCTCTACCCGAGGAAAGTGACAGTTTCAGCTTTTTTACTGATTTAGTTTATTTTTGGAATGCGTTGAAATTATTTATTCAATAAGTTCTCTACTTATGTGGAAAATTAGCTTTAATACATACAATTCAATATTTAAAACAAAATATATGTCATATGACATTTCCAAGTGTAAAAAGTGTTTTAAATAATATTTCACATGGATCTAGAAAGTACATATAATTATGTATAGATGTTAACTAACAGTTTGTTCAAATTTCATTGTAGTCGGTGGTATTGCATGAACACCTATATTATAAAGATCAATATTTTTCTATAAAGTGTATTATCTTCAACTTGGTGTTTGTGTCATTTGACTTGTAACATGGGAAAATTATCTAGTCTTAGTATAACATTACGAGTATTTTGTAACTTTTTTATGTGAAAATGTAATGTATTGTCTTATAATAGTAGAATAGAATTAAATGCCTTTGTGTTGTTCCGTTTTCCAAGGTAATTAGAAATGTCAAAATTAGTGATTGAAATCACTGGTTCACTCGTAATTTATAACTTATACTTTCAAAAAAGGTTTTTAAAACAATGTTATTTAAAACTAATAACTTTTTCGAATTGTTCAGGCCAATATCAGCATTTTTGACTATTTTATGTTAGTTTAAATAGTGGTGATAAGTGTTTAAACTCATTTTGATCTGTAGAGAGAACCCTTCCTTCCTACGTTCCCTCTCTTATTTGACAAATTAGTTTAGAGGAGGATTTTACCAATTATTTATCATAGTCCATATTCATTTAAACCTTATTTAACCATTACATTTTTTACAGTTCTGTTCAAACTTTTGAAATGGTATAATATAGATAAGTTATCGTATGAGTGTTTTTGCTTCGAATTTTATTTATATTATTATTGACAAATAATTCAGCCAAATTACTTAACCCATATATCGTTATTAAAGAATTCCACAATTTAAACTAATATTAAATATAATTCTCATTAAAATCTCCTTTATCTAACTAAATGGTTTAACAGATTTAACACTTTTTCTATTTTACAATGTGGTTCACCATAAAGTATCTTTCTGTGTTTATCAGAGCATTTAATAATGACATTTAACATTTAATATTTCAGGAATATTAATTTAGATGTTAAAAATTATTATTCTTGGATAAATATTACGTATTTTCTCAAACATTGAAAATATTTAAGGACCAACACACCAACTTATGTAAATAGAAATACCTGTAGTGTCGTTTCGTGAGTCGTTGTAAGTCTATGTTTTACAATGTTTATTTTTGAACTTGAAATTCTAAAGGCATTAATACTTTATATTCTATGAAAACTGAAAAAATAACCATTTTATATTATTCATATAAATAACCCATCCAACATTTTTAAAATATCAATCAATTATTCTAAAAAATTGTTTTATGTTTTAAGAAATGTAAAACATAGATATCTAAAAAACTGAAATGGGTTTTTCATATTGTTATATAATTGGCATTGTTAAATATATCTTAAACACAAAAAATAAATCCAATAGTTGTTAAATTATGTCAAAAATGCTTTAAAATTTTGCTTAATAGTCAAAGTGATATCAATATGCACAAACTCAATGGAACTTTGATTGTATTGTTGTTCCCAGATGTTTACATTCTTTGCCCGGTTTCATTGAATGAAAAACATGTAAAGTCTTTACATGTTTGTCAACTTTTCATTGTTAGAATATTTTATGCCGTTGGAAATATTATTAATAGTTTTAGTCACAATTTACATTTTCTAGTTGTTTCACATTTGGTTGTTTAAACATTTATCGTTTCAAATTATTTACCTATGTTCCACTAATTTATACTTTTATATAGCACATTTTAACTTAAATTAAGTTGTTTTGGTGTGAGCACATATTTATACTTTATATAATATTTTACCATGATAAAGTCTTTCTTGAGGGTTATGAATAGTTGAAAAAGTGAGATATTAGAAACTAAATGACACAAGGAAGTGTTTGTGTTTGAAGAATATCTAATAATGTCCCCTAAAAGGGACGGTTTAAAAAATCAAACAGAAAACCGAAATCAAAACCTGTACTAATCATCGAATTCAATGTCATTGTAGCTATTTTAACTGTAAAAATATACGTCGTATTTGTATCTGTTTTTTACCGTTTGTATGATACAAAACAAGGAGACTGTAGGTTAATGAATGTTATCAGTTAAGAGGTCTCATGTATATTTTAGAGTAGTTTATGTATTTTACACAATACCGATATAAATAAAGAATATACTAAATTTTTAAGACGTTGTTTTTTCAGCTATTCCAATGTCAAAGGCCTTTATATCAATTTAAAATTTCTAAACGTATAAATTAATCAACACTATGGAATTTTTACTTTGCAGCTTATAAATACTTTTAAGATCAAGACTGAGACGGTGGCGACGTCCTGTAATCCAGCTACTTGGAGGTCACGAATTGTGGATAGTTATGAGTGATGGTCGGTGGGTGTAGTGTTCTCTTGTGTGGATTAACTTCCGCACTATTGAATACTGCGTTAATCTGCAAATACCATCCTCATAATTAGACCAATTCGTAATTCAGAGGCCGTGGTTCGGATTCTACGTTAAACTGTAGGTCCATTAGTTGCCATCGGCTGTTGGGCTATTAATTAACAGTCCTGCCTAAGGAACATGTCAGCCTTAGTCAGTAACAAGACTACAAGATCGCGCCACAATCATCCCACAATCTTTTCTCATACATACTTGGCTTAAAATACCTACCTGGGTAGGTCGCCATTTCAAATGGTAATCCAATCTAATCTAATTCTTATTTCATTTATTCTTCTACTTTAGGTTCAAATACATATAGCACAATTATTGCATTGCTCTAATTAATGTAATTTATTATAGTGCAATTGTAATTGTTACCTCTCCGACTATAATACGATAAGTTGTTTATGTTTTGTGTTAGAGTTTGCTGAAACATGTATAGACTGAAAGCATGCTTAGTGAGAATTGAACGGGGCAGATCTTTTAAGCCAGTTGATGCCAGAGCTTTCTGCTCCAATTTCAGTAATTACACATGCAAACCGAAATAAATTAGGAAAATTGAATTAGCATCTCTACTTGAAATATAAATTTCATATATAGGTTGTTTTGGGACGTATTGGTTGTTATGTTCCTATTTTTAACTCTAGGATTTCTTAATATCACTTTCATAAAAACTAAGGGAAAAATTTTGAGAATCTTTTTCTAAAATTCTAAGTACCCGAATGCCTATCCGTTTTAAATTTCCGTAATAGGAAATAATGATTTGTTTTCAATACGGTATAAAATTACAATGCAAGAACAATACTGTACAATTGTCTGAAAATACAGGACCATCTTTGACCAGGTGTGATGGCCCGCTTTACAAAATTAAAACTATTACTACGAATTTACAAGTACTTACTTAAGTAGCAGTCCTGCAGGAATACGAGTTAAAACAGAATATAAAAAACATTTCCTGTAAAAACTACTATGTTTCTACCACTGACAATAATTATTTTGAGAAAATAACCAAAATAAAACATTAACCAGTGAAAAACCAACAAGTGGCGCCAGCAAGTGACAAGTGGCAAGTGTATTTATTGAATAATTATAAAAAGCACATAAAAATACACCATTAGAAAATTAATCCCCGATGCTTTAAAAAAATTAACTAAACAAAACAATAGTAATAATAGATACACAATATATCATTATCTATCTCAGGGTCTTCAGCAACCGGGTGTGTTCCTTAAACTCCAGGATCAATTTTTTACTTAAAATTTGAACGAAAAAATATATCTGAATTTTTAAAGATAAATTAATTGGAAAGGTCATTATAAAAACTGAGGACTTAAAAAAGATAAAAGACAACAAACAAGAATAAGTAAACAGTTATAATCGACAAGGTCGTAGGCTTTGCGAAAGTCCACGAAAATTGCCAAACATTTATTGTTTTCATTAATTTTAGAATAGACTGCCTTCAAAAATGAAAATAACGCTTCTTCTGTACTGTTACCCTCCAAAAACCTTCCACTAAAATTTCCACTAAAAAGTTTTTATTTTTCAAGAACTTCATTAAACGCAGTTTAATTGCTTTTTTAATAATTAGACCTTTTTCAAGATTAGATAATTAGATGTTCAAGCAAAACCGAAAGCATCAGAAAACAGCTTTTTACTTTTATTGGCACTGATATGCGGTCAGAACCCCTTACATGTTTATTTTTCAAGCTACGAATAATTTATTTGATTTTTTATTGATCAACTGAATGTACAAAGAATGATTGTTGCGGCGTGCTAAGGGCGTACTAATTGCTGGTACCGTAGGCCGCCATCGCCAAGCCACTTGTACTGTTGACAATCAGCTGTTCGTTCAATCAGCTGTTTCTTTATTGTGTTACTGATTGTTGTCAAATCATTAATAACTTACCCATCATATAATCTTAGAGTCTCAATACATTTTTGTTTTTGCATCCCGTGATATTATTTTTTACTGCTCTGATGATCCCCTTTTAAGTTCTGTAACTTCTTAATATTTATAATATTTTGTTCTATGTATTAAATTTCTTAGTTTCTCTTAAAAAAATTTAAAGTTCTTAAACCATATGTCATTAGGTTTAGCTTAAATAATTCTATATTATTGGTTCTTTTTTATTTTCCAAGTATAACGTAATTTGTCTAAGGGCTTTTAAGCTTTGCTTTAACAACGTGTCATGTTTTTAAACTGAACCTAACTCCAGTGTTTTGTATTGTATTGTGTATTGTCCAGCTTGTTCATACAAAAATCAAAGTCTTGTAGACTGGCTAGTTTATCCCAATCACAACCTTCTAAGTACTCTTTTACAATTTCACTACTGAATGAGGTGTGTTGTTGAAGCGTTTCACTTGCATTTAACAGCCTAGCCACTACTATTACAATTGATTGCAACCAAACAAAGATCTGAAATACGTAACACACAAAATTCAATCTTGAATGAATTTAGTGAATATTTTTGAATGAATAGTAGTTTATACAACGATTGTATTATGAATGCCTTAAAGCCACGAGTAAGATGTAAGTTAGAACACGAGCAAAGCGAGTGTTCTAAATATGTGAGTGGTTTTAAGGCATAATACAATGGTTGCATACACTATTTTATCTACGACCAATAACATTTAGACTTTAAAAACAGGAAATACGTTACTAAAACATTTTCCGAAAATGAACGCACATTATTTTTATTTTTCCACTTTAAAAACTGGTTATAGGTTTTATCGTATGCAGGTTTAAATTTCGCAGTTAGTAGGTTGTTTATTACAACATTAGCTTTTGCATTCATCTCTTCTATTGTTAAATTGAACTCCTCACTGCTTAAATCACTCATTTTATGAATGGTTCAAAACTTCAAACGCACTATCTTTATGGATAAATCAGCTGATTTTGCAGTTCATTATATCCATAATAACATAAGTTTCGTCAATTACTGAACTCTGATTGGTCTAGAACCTGCATCGTTATGAAAAATCTGTATCGTTATGAACTCATAATGCAACGGTTTTCAATTTCCGTTTAAAAATGAGCTTCTTAATGATATTACTTTCAGTATCTTCATCGGTACTTTTTGCAATGGTGGTAGATAAAAACTTAAACCTACTAAAGAAATGACATGATCTATTCAGGTGTTTGAAACTTGTGTTATTCTGGTAGTTTGTTTCAATAAACAGGAAAGCTCATAGTTTCTTGTTATCATCAATAACTTTTAAGTTTTCCTGCTTCAACTGGTTATAGTTTCTCTCAATTTTATACTTCCAATTGCTTTATCTATTGTGTCTAAAAAACTTACACCATACATGTTACATCATATACTATAACTAATACAAATTTTAAGATATTCTCTAGAATCCCAGTTTAAACATTACAAATATTAAATCCCACATCAGTGAGTAGTCACTGATACTTCTTACCATTTCAAAATGTTTACCCAGTTAAAATATTTTAAATTTCAATTAATTCCACGTGTGTGTGGGCTTAGATAAATTTATAAACTAACAAAAAATAGATAAAAATTTCATTTTTAGATCGTATAACTGTAGCAATTTTATTAGTATAAATATACATTTTATTGAAGTTTGTATCATTGTTAATTAGTTTTAATGTATACTGAATACAGAATATATATTTAAAAATCCTAAATATATAATCAATGTTTAAACATTTTATTATACATGCCAAAACTGTCTTGCGGAAGGATTGTTTTACGTTGTGGTTAGCTCTTGAACTCAAGTGCAGTAAAATCAGTGTATGCCCATAAGGATTTTGACCGTTTTACTAAAAAGTTTGTGAATCTCTTTCGCGTGTGTATTTGTGTCTCTGAGTCTGGTAAAATGCCTTTGGCGCGTATGGAACAAAAACCCAAATTATTTTCTACGAAAATTGCTAAAAAATCATAATTTAATTGCCAATTAATTTCAATTGAATATACAAAGAGTAAATTAAATGTTTGAGAATTCATACGATTGATATTCGAGTTGATATATATAACTGTTGAAAATTCATGTCATCCGACAAAATACGAGTCTGAAGACGACAGCTTGACAATGGTAGGTTTACAGATTGGGTAATTAATTGGATACAGTAGTGCCAATCGTAGTCCTCTTGGGGCCGAGTATTGGATTACGTCACCACTCTAAACTCTGAACTACTCATCAGGCATTGACCCGCTGATACTGTGAATCAGCTGTTACTTGCATTAGCTGGGAGGCATTGACAATCCGTAATAGTAAAATTTGAAACGGAAGTGACGTCATATGGTTATAAAGGCAGCTGTTTTACAAGAACAGCCCAGAAGAACAACCCATGGCACAACTAAATAATATCGCCAAGGTACAAATACAAATAATTTGTTCACGTATTTTTACAGAGTCGTGTAAAAATGTTTTTGAAAAAGGTTTCAAAACCTGTCAGCGGTGTCAAATTTTATTTTAAACAGTTGATAAATACTTAAAAAATAGGGTTATTTTCTGGTTTTCTAAGGCGGTTTAGGGCAGGAACCTAACTATCCTATAATCCAGCAGACGACAAAATTTTACTAGACCTATTTTATGTTTCTTATTTTTTTTAAATCTTATTTTAATCATTTTGTGGATAGACTGTGTTAATCAAACATTCAATAAGATAAAACACAAAAATAAATACATAACAAATATGTAACAGTAACACCAATAGATAATACGTGGAACAAACATGAATAACATAACTCTATATTTGTACATAAATAGCTGAAACATGCCAAGACAATCATACTTGTATTTTAGCATTCTTTGAAGCTGCCAGCTGAACGTGAGCAGTTGAAAGGATACCAAGTCAAGACATGATATAACTCTACAAAACGGTGACACAAATTATTATGAGTTTAGCATGAGGTAAAACTACATAATATTATCACAAATTATGCTTTTTATTGAGACTCCCCTATGACTGAGGACATTTTTAAGTGTTTGTCACGATTTGTGTAAAAATAAACATTCTCTGTGGATATAATCCTTGTGATTGTGAATAAAACAACCCGTGAAAATTGGAAATATGTGTTCTCTGTCCCAAAAATGTTTTTTTGTAGAGAAATGTGTTCCTGTGAGGCCAACTTTTTTAAAAAAAAGTACATAACATAGGCAATGTGTTCCGGGTTAATGATATGGATTTTTAATGTTGTTTCTGTCATTGGGACTAATACTGTAAGGTATATCCAATGAATATCTAAGATAAATCCATATCAGTGCTTATAAGCAATGATATATGGCCGCTTTGAAGGCTTCAGTGGACGTAAGTCATTACCATAGAAGATAGATAACAGAATCGTTGGTTTCGAAGAATACCGTTCATGAACGTACAGTATAAAGTACTATGTTATACTATACATGAAATATAAGATAAATATTTGTACTCATGTTAGAGTGTCTTTTTTCACTAAAAACGTTTGAGTTAGACGTAACTTACAAGTTAATAAAACACTTTTCGTCAACCATAACCTATTTAAGAAAGGTCTGTAATGACACATTACAATGAAATGAATAAATTGTGAATAAATTTTTAACCGTCTGAGAAATCTGATCACTACGCAATGCGTATACAATAATTACTTTATGAAATAGTATTATTCGAAACCGTTGTTTTACAAACTAGGACTGGGGTGTTGGTCTTTTACAGACATTTTCTAAGGGATCTTTTTGTTTTGCATGAATAAAATTATTTAACTTAATTCTAACTAAGAATATGTTTTAGGGAAGATTGTGACGCAGCCACGTAGGCCGGAAGCAGTGAGTGGTTGTTGGCCATTTCTGAGAGAGCTTCCGTTTGACAATGTCCTGGTTCCCTTGCAGACGACGCAACGCGCTGAAATGTTGAGAAATCACTTATTTTACTTTTCCCCTTAAACGATAGTATAAGGAGAAAGTGTTCTTTTCGTCAGCATTTTTTAATTCGAGTGTCTGGAGGATATTTCCATCTTGATGCCCCCTGAATCGAAAACAGTGGTTTTTAGAATGATTTCTCTGAGTGTGTGGGGATGTACAGAAGCCTAAGACGAGACTATTGTACCGATTTTCATAAAATTCTGTATGTAGGTAATAATATATTGTATCTCAGAAACTTTTTTAAGGGTATATTACCCCTAAAACCACCAAAAAACACGTAAAATGAAATTTTCTGAAAAACGGCTTTAACATGTTTGAAATTATATGGTTTGTATTCCTTTTTGAGATAAATAAAATGACAATACCCGCATTTCTCAAAACATCGATGTTAAAAAGTTGGGCTTTTAAAAGTCTAACAAATACTTTTTTTTATTTTCTACGAAAACTATAAAGGTAAAGTATGATTTGATTATCAGAATAAAACCCTGCTTAAAAACTAACAAATTAGTATTTTAGAATAATAATAACTAATTGTTCCAGAGAAAAGTTAAATTTAATATCCGTGGTAAACTCAAAGTCTGAGAGCACCCAATGTTATTCTTATGGAGAATATGGTTTCCTGTTGGTTGGAGTTCTGGTTGTTTCGTGTTCGGCTAGACCCTCTGCCTTCCCTATCGCCGTTGGACTAAAAATGGGGGATATAATTGGATTTTGATGTGCGAAGCCTGTTATGTTTTATTTAAATCTTTTTGAGACACCTTTTGGTGTCTCAAATAACTGAAATGAGATAAATTACCTTTGTCCACCTTAACCAAGACAACGAATTACTGTATATTTAATTATATATCCTAATGGACAAAGAATTATATTTAGATCCTTAAGTATGATTAATTATATAAAAATCTATCATAGTTAGTAAAATCATCCTAGCAGTTTTATTAATTAATTATTTTGAGCAATTAAATTGAGTTTTAATCAGAACTATGTACATTTATTTCATAATTATATTAGTAACATAAGGCTTACTAACAACCGCCAACTAATTTACTCAGTGTAATTGAAACTGTAAATTTAGGCAATTTATTCCAAACTACTGGTTTTAATATAATTATTCTTTCAAAGGAATTTACATTAATCATGTTACGTTTATGACCATCGAGGCAAGGTGTGATTATTTAATTATTAGGTCAGAAACTAATATCGCATCACGTAACTAAAATTTATTTAACACCACACACTTGTTGCACAGTTAATTATTGTATTCTTACTATGGGACAGCACTACACCATCGTCTTATTTTTAAAAAGTACCAATTATATATTTGTTTAATTACGCTGTAACCAAACATCTAAAGAAATACAATTTATTCAATTCCATTTATTCTACCTAAATTAATTATACCATACTATAGGTTCAGTTTGGTTTCCTTGCTGGTACAATGTGTTAAACAACTCATGTTGAAATAGACACTTTTAATTTCCTACAAAACTGTGAAATGTGTCCCTACCAGCTTAGTCCATCATCATACACTATATCTAATAGTTTTATTTGATTCTGGCATTTCTTGATTTCATTGTCTACTTTTATGTATAATTCACTTACCCAGTTTTGTATTTACTTATAAGTATTAACAGGACCTTAACTTTATAGTCTGAAAGTAATTGTTTCATGGAAGCATCTATGAATTCTGACCCGTTGACACAAACTACGAACGCCAAATACCATAAAAACATCCTCTTCCAAGTGCTTGGCGACTGTCTTAGACGTAGCTGCTCTAAGAGGCTTCAGAATCGTATATTTGCTAAAGGTGTCCGTTACAACCAACAAATACTTAAACCCTCTCTTAGATCGTGGAAATAGTCCCATTAGGTCTCCTGCAATCATTTTTCATGGAGAATCTTAACATTGTATTTGCAGGTGACCGTGTAGTTGCGGTTCACCGTGCATGTGACCGTATTATCGTTATTTTTATCTTTTACATGGCTTGTAACTAAAATTTTGAGAAAAAACTAAAGTGCAACAGTCAAGCTTGTTGTAGTGCCGCAAATCCAACCAGTAATGAGAGGTAAGAATATTAATTCAATCAGAAACAAATAATCGTTTCATCTCTGCATATGAAACAGTGGAAGCTCTCTCAGTGTGTTCTTCTGTTTTCCACCGTTTTTACGGTCAAAACAACAACGTAGCTAAACTCATTAATTTTGATTAAAATAGGAAATACTACCTAGGATAATACGAAATACATGGGAGAAACTGTTATTAAAAATAGTAGAAAGTTAACAATGCTTTTAGTAATTATTGAAAACAATTAAAAATGAAGTTTATAACTAAAGTGTATCAAAATTTGAAAATAAAAGTCAAAACTTAATTTATTTAGCTATACATAATATTGATAGGGAGTTCAAGCTTCAAAAGATAAGATTTTTAGGCTTAACAAATAATGGTTTTGAGAGTAATCGCTGTGCAATCAAATTAAAATTATCTGTACACTAAAACTTTAAATTATGAAATTAGAGGGAGAATTTGTATGAATTCGATTAATATTGTCATTTATACTGGTTTGATATAAGGTATATTCAAATTCTGAAGAAATGTGATAGTGTGATAGTAATCCAACAAGCATTATCGTGTAAGCCGTGTGGGTCAGGTTTTACGTGGTTACATGTTTCGCTTAAGGCTCTCAGTTTGCCTTTTACAGGTATTTTGCTTTTCGTCGAAGAAGTATATCATAAAAATAAATATCACGAGTTATATCACGTAATTTTGACAACTTTTTGGATTGATCAAGAAATTTGTTTCCCATAATTGCAATACTTTTAATGTGGTTTTTGGAACATATAATATAAATTGTCTGAACAGAAAGAAATTGGTTTATTATTTTTTCCTTTACACGACTAAAATATAATTTTTTGTGATTTATAAATTTTTTATAATTTGCTATACCATAACTATATTTATGTGTTTTTTTAATTAAAAAGACTTTTACTATTTTAGGTTTGAAAATCTCAGATAAAAATAAAATTATTTATTAATTAGATTATTCTAGGTAATAGTACATGGTATAGATTTAATTTTAAGTTTCTTAAGGCTATCAACTTTTAAAGTATTTTTTCAGTATTGCCTATTTGCATATTTATTGTATGATATATCCCTTGTGGAATTTTGATAGGCATTAGAACTTTTGACCATAATAAACTAATTAATTGATTGATTCAACGTAAATTTCAACTTCCTCCCACCAAAACTGAATTCTATCTCCACATTTGTCTAGGTTAACATATGTGTTTTACATATCTTGCCATGTTGTGCTACTTCATAGCCTGTAAATTAAAACTTTTGGTGATTCTTGACATAAGAAATCTATTATGAAAGCTTAGAAGCGATAAAGCTGCTTAAAGGTTTTTATTGTTTTGACTTACGTCTCAATAACGCAGTATACTTTCTGTTATATTTTTTTATACTCCCACGTCCTTGCAAATAAATAAAGGACGAAATAGTTTTGACATGGATATGTCTTAGTTCTGGGGGGTGTTGGTGATTTTTAAGATGGAAAACATGTAACAGGTTTCCATAAAAAACTACTAGAACTGTTGAATTGAATTTTAAATATAAAAGAATAAGAACAGCTGTTTAGATGAACTGAAAGTATTCACTTTAGACATATCCATGATCTAACCTATTACCCACAGGAAAGTAAATACAAACATTTTTAGTATAGGTTTGTATTTTGGGTGGTGATGGATGTTGACAAAATGATCAGCGATATATATTGACGTTATATGTTGGGAGCTGTCTACACAGCAAATTTATTAAGTTTTCAATTTATTCCAAATAAAATGTAAGATAAATAAAACAGTCGGTTTTTGAGGTTTTAACATTTTTATGGTTTAAAAATGTTACGCTTGAGACATTGGTACGTATTTTTAAGGTACAAAATATATTTTCTTATTATCCTGCAAAATATATTATCCTTAGAAATGGGGTAAGCCATTAATAAATAAAAATTATTAATGTTCCAAAACCTGCTAGAACTAATTTTTGTGTTTCCGATATAGATATGATATGATTAACAGTTTGCTTAACCATATTAGGGCAGCTAAAAGTTTGTGTTTATGTAAAACGTAAACTTAATGTGTATTAAAATATATAAAATATAAAATAAACATATGTTTTAGTTAAGAAAATTTAAATTAGTTTTTCAGTTTTAATGTATAGAGTGTATGTTTTGTTTATAAAAGTAATTTTGGTTTTTTATTTACGATTTTGTTTTCTAACTTATTTATATCATTACCTTGTACAAACGATTCTACTCACATATTCAATTAGTAGTAAATTCATTTATTTATAGGGAGTAATTATTACGCTAATGATAACTCTAATTTATACTCTCAAACATATCAAGGGTCAACCTACAGAGGTAATTATGTTTTCCAATTTGTATTGTATATTCTGGAATACTGTATACGTGAAATGAAAAATTAAGTATTATTTTTATTAAAGTAAAATAGGTGTCAAATGACAAAATGTGGTCGAAATTTGTTTAACCCTCCAAGTGCTATGACTCTTTAAATTTGGTTATTTTTATGCAACTCTTCATAAAATACCAAGCATACACAAAAAACACAAAACATGCCCCCCCTTATAACTAACCATAAAAGCAAAATAGGCGTCCACTGCAATCCCAATTAAGCCTACAAATGCCGTCAACTTCCACCCAAGCCGGTCACAGTTTATTTAAGGTGGGCCCTCCACTCCACTATACCACACATTTGAAAGCCAAATTGGGATTGCTCATGGTCGGGATTCGAACCCTCGTCTCTCCGAATGGCTTCAACTGTTGTACTCGTCAGCACAGCAGTCTAACCACTACAAAGGACCACCGTCTGAGAAAGCACTTATTTGGCTATAAAAGCATACTCTAGCGGCAAAATAACGAACTCAAGCGTCAGAAAAGGGAACTACACGAGTGTAGGTATCAGCTCGGAGATGGCAGCACCGTGACGGTAATTGTTGACTTCTATAGCGCTATACAATTGCAACTCGCTGACATCTCACAGTGAGATTTTAGCACCTGGAGGGTTAAATGTGTTTGTACTTACTATAAACGAGTAATTCCATTTGTTTTCAGTATGGTTTTTTGTGTGTTACATCTACATTTTTACTATTTCCACTGTCCTGCAGAATTGTTTTTCAACCTCTAGACTTCATAAACATTTTTATTTTATGAATCATCAAAATATATCGTAAGTAAAAGACCCAAAGTCTATGTAAATTAAATTACTTAACGAAGAATATTAAGGGTTTCAATATGAGTAAAGATAATTTATGATATAATATGAAACCAAGAGCATCAGTTTTTCGAAACCGTTATTAGAATTTTACCACGGAAAGAGAGGCCGTAAAACACGGCGAATAAGTGTTATAAACTCCGAGATGCTATCGGTTACTGCGCGATCCTCTCTCTTTATCGGCTAAACCTCGTTCTCCCATCTGGGATGTCGAATTATCTAACTCAAATCTTGTATAAAACTAGTAACCGTTTTATACTCAAGTGTTAGAAGCCGTCCCTACTTTGAATAACATTGTTTGCTCAGTGTCTGTTTACTGAGTTTATAAGGTGAAAGTTAAGACTTAGGACGACTTCATAACTTTATAAAACAAAAATAAATCTCTTATCTAAATTTGGCATATAATTACTGTTAATAGTAAGCTATATTTTTGTGTACATGGTGATTGTATGTCACCAATGGGAGAAGGTAAACATAGGTTGATTTGAACATCATTAATTCTCATCGTCATTATTAATGATCACCATCATTCAATTAAAGGACTTTAACAACTAAAAACAATACCTCAAACGAAATGGCGGTAGTTTGAAAATGGAAACTTTTGAACTTCAAACTACTGTCATTTTGTTTTTATCGAGCTTTGGAGATTCAGTTTGATCGTTGCATTTCAATTTAAAAGGCCTAAAATTTTATTTACGCTGCAATAATAGATCCTAATAGATCGACCCATCAGAAGATACAGGAATTCATAAGTTTAACTATAACAACTAAAACTAGACATATGACAATTATTGTCAATTCATTTATACCTATAATAAATAAACAATTTTATTCTTGATTCCTATTCTGAATTTGGTTTGTGGAATCAGCTCGTACCCAGTTTTATATTTCTAAGTGAATCGGTCTTTCAAACTGTAGGATGGGGAATTTCTTTCTACAGTATTGTTGGTTCGCATCTCGATGTTCGCGTGCCAATAACTTTTTATTACCAATAGTGACTACATATTACATTGTTGGCTCAACTCTTTTGCATAAGGTCTATTATCCCTAATACCTTAGTATTATTCCCCTCTCACAGACCTGTGGTCTACATGGGCAATAAATAAGTTAAAACAGCTGTTAATCTCTTGGTAAAACAAATGAAGATATGTCACAATCAATAAAAATAAAGATAAACACAAGGAACTCGTGTCAATAACGTTTTCGTGCATTGTTTTGTTTATTGATTTATCTTTGTTAAAAGTTAATGATTATAGTAGCTAATTCTCTAGTTCTTTGCAGAGTATCTGGAATATCCCAACCTTTGCAAAAATTGCAACGGTTTAAATTTCTTTGTGGTGTGTTGACGAAAAAATATTTAGTTTACTTATTTTATACAGAAAATAAAGACAAAAATGAAATTTGAATTTTTTCTAATTTAAAGAGTTTGTTCATTGAACCATGACAGAAATATTACAACAAAAATTGTTTAACGAGAATTAATAATCGTTTCATAAGAAATATATTATAATTGACTGTTCTTTAGGGTTAAAACAAACACAAGTGTGTTGAGTGATGCTGGTAGGATATATGGTTAACCAATATATACTTATGTGTAAAAGACACGTATTGTAATTTGAAGAAGCTCTTAATATGCGTTTAGGTTTAAAAGAACACAAGTAATTACTAGTTATTTGTTTATTTTTCGGTCAACTATTTGAAAGATTATTAAACATTTTAAAAGGCAAAGACGTAATAAAATAGACGTGTAACCTCAAAAAAACATTGAAAACCTAAATTAACAAACTAAATGAAGCCCAGTTTAAATGTAAAAATCTGTAAAATTGAATATCGTTGTAAATGCTAACCAGTATGATATAATTTCCGTATTATATATATTTAATCTAGCCAACATATTTAATTATTCATTTATTTAAGATAACAAATGTAAGGGATTATTCTTTATATATGAAAAATACTCAATAAAACATATGTAATTGAGATTAAAATAAGTTAAATAGTATTTGAAGGAGGAATAATTATTCTTTTAACGTTTTTGAAATTTTAATTTTTAAAAATATTTAAATGAATTTTCCATTGTTTCAATTTATATGTTTTGAATCAACAGCAAACGCATCATTAACAGCAACAAAGAAGTAAAGTTTAGCACTTGAATACAACAATTAATAATAGATTATGCTTTTTGCACCATGAAGTCCTAATCCTGAGTTAACAAATTCATCATTCATTGTGGAAGGATTTTTTGAGGAAAAGAACTTAATTTTGTTGGGCTTAAAGGAATTACATGGGATAAAGCAGTGATTTAGATGTACGATCCTTAATGCAGGCTAGGACACACAACCACCCTCTTTATCACTCTTGAGTCGCCTCTGAGGCCATGATGGATGACATCTATATTATGGTTGAGTTACAGACTTAAGACCTTGGTCCTTTACAGCTTATTAAATATCATAAATATAATAACTTTATTTCAAAACAGGATACAATTATTCTTCACACCAATTTTTATACAAATACATTTACCAAATTGTATTATATTCTTTTAAGCCAGGCTGACCTTGATTTAATTAGGAAAAATAATTTTTCCTGCCTCCAAGGCAAACCTGTTGGGAAGCTCCTACTTAAATAAATTTTAATAATAAACTACAATGGCTGGACATACTAAATTGCTTACATGAAAATTAAATTAATCCCAATCTCACGTAGCGTCATACAGGGTGACAATTCAGTCTTACGGTGACTTTATAATTTTAAAACTAGAAATTCTTAAGTAAAATTTGATATAAAATTGTAGGTCTTTCAATTTTTCTAATACCGTATCTTAGAAGGTGGATCCAAACTAAAATGGCACCAGTTTTCAGTCAATAATTTTACAATTTCAAACCACCACCATTTCGTTTTTTTCCACCTTTTAAGCTTGGGTTTGCAGCATATAAATTAAAGTGTCTTAAGTAGTAATATAAACACATCACTACTCTCATATGGATACATATAAATACATACTGTTGTAGAACATAGATATAAAATAGAATAAATTGATTAGGGACCTACAAGTAGCTTGATTACAGGGCTCGCCACCGTATTAAACAAATCAAAACGAATCAGAAAGATCGCACGTCTCAAAACACTAGCTGGAATAAGGATATAACTTATCAACAACCGATGAAGACCTCAAGATTATTAAGACTTATAAAAAGGAAATTTGATTAATGCATGGGAAGAGTTATTTATTTATAAAGAAACATTTATAGATAATTAAAAATTAATAAATGAACAAATACACTTTGATTCTGCAAGAACGTATAGCAATCTGTTTCCGGAACTCAGCCAGCCAATAAACGTCACATCCGACGCCATGACAGGAACTTCCGGCAGCCAATAGTATTGAAGCAGTGACGCCATTTTGTTTTACTAAATCTCCGTTTGGGCCTAATGTCCGGTGTGCCTGGACGAAAACGATTGCCAATTTAACACCTTTCATGTATATTTTCCGTTTGTATATAATTACAATATAAGTGTAAATACATTATGTAGTATTGGAAGACGTGAGTTTTTAATTCATCCTATAATAAAACCAACAAGTATAATGCTAATCAAGAAGTTATTCACTAAAAAACGCGCTAACAACTGTTCTCTTTTCAATAAAAGTGTTAATCTATGTGTATATTGAAAAATACACAGCAAAACAGCATTCTTAAAATATTACGTGAAAGCATACAAGTGGATGAAGATATGTGAGAATCATTTAAATTTTTTCTGTCATAAAATAGAATTTATTTTAGACGTACCGGACATAAATCCTAAACCAAATCCTATTCAATTCAAGTGCCACAAATACTTTTTAGATCGACGAGGTTGAACCAAGTCCTTTAAACCCAAGTCCTAAACCTTTCAAGTAAGCCTTTTAAATTTGCTTTATTAAATTAGAATATACCCTCAGGATATTTGCTGGGAAATTCTTCTTTACGCATATGTTCATTAAATTTTTTTGTTTGTTTACTTGACCTTTCTGAAACCAGATTTATAACTGAAGATCGGTTAACATAAAATAGTCTTTATATATTTATGTATTGTAAAAATGTGACGTAAACTGAATTGGAAAATGATAATTTTCATTAATGAAACAATCACGCTTACAATATATCACGAAATCCCCAAAATCTATACTATCTAGTACTCTTAAATTATGTGACACAGACCATCTGTGCAAGACAAAGAACGTAAGGCTCGATGCTACTCAGATGAACGTATCTGCTTACTTAAGACTGAACAAATGACTGGTATTACTCCAAGTAAGGAACATTCATATCGTGAATCCTAATAAAGCTGATGGTTCCATTAGTCTTGTAAATGCTCCAGTAAATGGTTCAGTAATCGGCCACGCGCAGCGCTGTTCTCATCGCCCTGATAGCTGGTTGGATCACCGGGCTTCTTTTCTTATTATTTACAAAGTTGATTTACT
Source organism: Nephotettix cincticeps (assembly GCA_023375725.1). NCBI lineage: Eukaryota > Metazoa > Arthropoda > Insecta > Hemiptera > Cicadellidae > Nephotettix > Nephotettix cincticeps. Next base: position 19,004,847 of record CM041785.1, on the reverse strand, counting down.
CCTCCTCTTGCTGGATAGCGAGTGACTTTCACTGTTTTATATCTTTTTATACAATCTCATTTATTTATCTTCTAACTATTACGATTTACAAATATTAAACTCTAACCAGTCGTTTATGTATTCATATTAGGATTCATATTAAGTTTTTAAAAACATAATTACAGATTTTATATAGCGTTAGTTTAAATTTTGTAAAATCATCATCAACACAATAATCTATTTTAAACTACGAAATAATTTGTTTGGTTTTTCTTATGGTATCTTATCATTATTGATTTATTCTTAATTGTTTTTATTTAAGTTTCAACTCGTAAATTGTTATCCAAAATATGATAACTAGCATGAATAATTTTCATTTTGAATCAGTTAAATCAAAATTGAATTAAAAATAAAAAACAAAATCATGGAAAATAATATTTATTAAACTCTTTTATTTGGTTTTCTATCATAATTTTGACTTCAAACTAAAAAGTAAATGAGAATAAATATCGTAAAAATATAAAGTAAAGAAAGAACATTTAACTCCCAAAGTCAAAACACCCGAATTCAATGCTTTTTTGGTTTTTAAATAAAGATTTGAAAAAATATTATATGAATACGTTTAGTACAAAATTGTAAATTACTAATAAGTTTAAAATAAAAAAACTAGTAAAAATTAAAAATGTAAGAGTGGTTTACAGTACGTAATGGAAATTAAATAGGAATGAATAATAAAATAATATTTGAACTAAAAACTTTGTTGTAATTTAAGTTCGTGTATGATAAAATAGAGAGAATGTGTTTAGATGTATTTAAAAACTTGCATTCAGATGAGTTTTTACATAGGAGTTCGAAGATAAATATTGTTATCGCATATTTATATGCTATCGAATTTTCGGTTATATGCGAGCTTTGTACGTTTTATTCGCACACAGGTGCATAAAAGCCAAAGGTGTATTTACTGCCCATAAATACGTTATGGATTTTATTGTTGAATACCTGACGTACATAAGATTAGGAGTGTCATAAATGCACCCGTCGCAGTATACCTGCATCATCAGCGAATAAAACCTGTCCAAACCATTCAATGCTTGTTATTTAAATATTTAATGAATGAGCGAAAACTCAATGAGATTTTTAAAATGCCGTCTGTTGGTACTGATGGGATAAGGACCTGAATTATTCATTATATAATGAAGTTCTGATGAAATTACATAATTAATTAATACATAACGGTGAACGTACACAGTTTTTGTGACATGAAAAATGTCTTATTGTTTTTAAATATGGAATATGCAAACAGAGTGTTGAATGTTTGATACTGTCCTCGGCGTGACCACGGGCACAAGGTTCTTAAATACAGTTTGATTAGAAGTTAAAAAAATTGATAAACTGAACATATTTTTTCAGTCTAAATTTTTTAAAGGATGTATTTATCCTTTTTTATCTCGCATTTTCTCCGCAATGTATTTATTGGGTAAAATTAAATATACTATATCAATTTTAACACAAAATTACCCTGTCTTAAAATGATCATAATTACTTTACATTTGTATCAATTTACAAATCTGTTGTGTTTGTTGTAAATTTGTTTAAAAAACTAATTTTTTTTTTTCATCTGGATAAATTCGTTAGCTGTTATTTGCACCGCTACCACAAATGTTAGAGAATTATTGCTAGAAAAACTACCTGATTGCTGCCTAAAAAGATAATATGAATGCTTTTCAGATTTTGATATACAAATGGACCTTGTTGAAAGGTTTAAAAACTTGGCGTGCCTATGACATTATAATTATTCACAAGTAAACTATTTGTATTTGTAACTATAATTGGTTTTTAGTTAAAACATGATAACAAATGTATCCTAAAAGTAAACGATAACAACTATCTACATTAATATGTTACAACATGGTTTTATTGACATACATAGTATATAGTACACGTATAAATTCTTCTAAAAGTTACTGTGTTAGCTTACGAACACATGACGTATCATGATGGTCAACGACGTGTTGATAATTAATCTTGAAACCAATTAGGTAATTAATTGGCTGGTTTGGTCACCTGGGAGGTAATTGGATAATGCCTAGTCCTCCCAATCCGTTTGATGTCCATCACATGTACTAGGTCACTAGACAGGACTGTACCTCATGCGCAATGCATATACTGTACGCAATACTCCCATTCTACACACCGCTAAACATTCTATGTTCTGTGTCTGTCACAAACGATTACTGCATAATACATTAATCTTAAAGTACAGCTATTACGTGTGGAATTTGACATGGATATGTCTTAGCTCTGGGGGAGGGGGTGTTGGCAATTTGCCATATCTAAATTTGAAACAGTGACGTCACATGGCGATAACGACAGCTGTTTAGAGGAACTAAAACATCTCTTTTGACAAATCCATGATCTAACCTATTCCCCACAAGGAAGTAAATACAATCTTTTTCCGGCGAACTTTAGTTCGTTTTTTATTTAAGCTGTAGCTTATACTTTTAGTTGCGGTGGGTCCAATACGTTATTGAACTATATCTTTAAAAATAAATATTTATTTTAGTCTACTTTCCCAATTAACAAATCATATTAAAACTAGAAAAAGTATCCAATACTAAAATAAGTATATGAGGTAGATCGTACACCTAAGACTGCAATATACTAACGGTGGATATGGTGTGTAAAAAATAAACTTTATTACACATTTGAAAGAATCAGACGGCACATACAATGTTACGACTGGGATTGCAATCCCATGGCACCAGGGTAGCCAATGTTCAACGTCCACTGTTATAGCTATCTCCTACTTTGACACTACCCATCCCTTATTGCTGTTTCCTATTTTAGAAGTTACTCAAGAGATGGTTATTGCATAGCGTTACCCAAGTACTCGTTATTTGTTACCCTCTACTACTACCCCTATAAAACCACCTCTGTAGGCATTACCCTAATTAATTTTTGGTTATTTTGGTTAGAAATAAAGTAAAAATACGTGTTAAAATTAACTGGGTTTTTATATAGATGGGTGAAAACTTAATTTTCTTAATCTCCCCTTGAATATACGTGGTATGAACTAAGTGCTCAATTTATAGTAAATAACATCATTAATACTCGTAACATATAATATTTACCGGAGTTAACAGGTTTTTTTTAATTGCATATAGGGTAGTGAGAGGATTACATTATAAAATTGATTGAAATGAAATCGATTTTTTAAAACTGCGTTGAAAGTTTTTAGTTTACTCCCCCACAGAGCATAGTCTAATAAAACTATAAACAGAATGATCAAACATGTGAGGTAGATTGTACAGTTCTACACATAAAGAGAGGTTTGACATTTTTATATTAATATTATTTAAAATATGTTTTTATTTGTGGAGAAATATAGTTTATTTAAAATTTTATTACTTAGTGAAAGGTGAGGATACGAGGTGTATTTTAGTACAGGAAAGCTAAAATTAATTTCCACAAGAACAAGTTTCATTAACATTTACTAAAGTTTTAATTTTTCTACGGGTTATGTAAATTTATTCAACACACATTTATTACACATATTTTTACATCTATTGGTTTGCTTAAACTCATTGTTTTGATATTATATTATTGTTTTAATTGAAGAGTATCAACGTCAAATGAAAGAAGCATATTTAAATTTTAGAGAATATTTATATTTTGCATATGACGTTTGTTTGTATTTAGATTAATTTATAAAAAATCACTTGTTACTTTGTCGATAAATTCTTTGTAAATTAACAGGACAATTATCGTAATTAGCATTTTGAATAGATTGAATTAAACCATCATGCAGAGGCGTTGTGTAATAATTTCCATTAAAATCTCGTTATAGTAAAACGGACCAAAATAAAGCATCGCGTGAAATCTGACACAAGAGTTAATTTTACTCCTCTCAGATTTTAACAAATAATACTTTATGTTGAAATAAAATAGAGTGGTGTGAGGTGTTTTAAAATAATTATACTTTTATCTGACAAGCTGTTTTTAGTTCTAAATTGGGCTAAATATAATTTAAAACGATTTTAAATAGTAAAAAATAGCAATAAAATCTGTTTCGTAAAGATAATAACCTAACGTTTTTTACTAATATTACCTTATTGGACTTTTTCAATGCGACTTTGTTTTTAGATTCGAAAAGTAAAAAAAACATAATATTATTAATTAGTAACTAAAAAGATTCTGTAGATTCGCACTAATGTTTCTTTTTATTTTCTTGGTGTGGTATAGTTTTTAAAAGTCAAACCGGGGTTAAATTAGGGTGAAAAATGAAGAAAGATTGTAGTTTCTTCTCAAAGGACACGAAAAGTAAACCGAAAATGGAAAGATCCGCAGGACAGAGATCGCTTGATAGGAAGATGATAAATCCACCCAAGTGATGTAATCCGCACCGTTGATGTTATCATGCTTTAAGGGTTGACCTTCCCTTTATTGGCTGAAACTAGTCCATCGAATTTGCCTACAGCTTTAATATCAAGCCCTGATCTCCTAGGATATTAACTGAAAACTACTTAAACATTTGAAGTAGAAAATTCATATGACATAAGCAATTATAGATTTATTTATGTTTGCCCAGTTTAAAGAACAGTAATTATGTATTACCTTTGTTTGTTGCCTTTATTCTTGAGCTTGTTGGTGTATTTAATGTGCATTTCGCTACGTTTTTTATGATGTCACGCTTGTGGTATCATCAAAGAATAAAAAAACTTTAAAAAACAAAACAAAAATTAATCAATGTGCCTATTTGTTTTTTAATTTTTTTATGATGCAACAAACGTAGCGAAATGAGTATCAAATACACCAACAAACTCAAGAACGTAAGCAACAAACAAAGGTAATATATTATAGTTTATTATTAATATAAAAATTATTATCGCTAATATCTGGGTAGCTCATAAGCAACGTGTTCACATCGTAGCCCGAGGGTTGCCGGTTCGATCCTGTCCCAGTCACCATTTGTAATTCGTCTAATTATTAGCCCTGATACAGAATCTCTGATAATATTATCTCTCTGATAATAATTCTCCGAAATATAAAGGGCTATTAAGAAAAGGATCCAGTTCAAGACTTTTATTCATAAAAGCTATAATTCAGAATAAATAAGTTTTACACCGGTAGAAAGGGATATGTTTAAAGTTTTATTTACACCGACTACAAATGCTCAATGTGTCTCCGTGTGCTGCACCGCAAAACTCTAAGCGAGGGAAAGCACAAATTGAGTGTCTGATTATTTTTTTTTAGTTTGAGCTTTTATGAGCTGTGATTTTTCTAGTCGTTGGTTCAAAACCAAATTCGATGTGAAAATCGCACTACACTGTAATAGGAGAATCGGTTTTTGCAAACTCAGACACAAAGAAAATCTTATGTTGGATGGTAGCCATCTTACTAACAACTGAAGGTAAAACAAAATGGCTGCTCGTTGTTGCGATAACTCTTCCTTTACGAAGCTATGGTCAAAAAACTTTCTCTTTCTAACAGTGTAAAGTTTATGTCTGTCCGATTTTTACTTTTTGAGACACATAGTTGGGTCCATGGTTTTAATAGATGTGGGGGGAACCAGCTGCCCAAGAACTTATTGGACTACTTTCGTGCGGTTTACTTGAGAAGACATACGTTAGGAATCATAAACAATAACAGATGAAACATAAACATACAAAAGATAGATCATAAACAAAAAAACACCATTCAAAAGAATAGTTTTTGATAGTTGGATTAATTTACAGCTTCTTACAAATAAAAAATGTATAAAGCCCAAATCAAATAACCTTTCTCTCAAATTTATTTTTTTAAGTAAATAGTAGAATTGTAATTTTATTAAATGAAAAAAACGTATAAATTAACTTTTAAAATTCCAAACTCTTTTTTTAAACATTTGTAGCACAAAACGATGTTTATAGCCTTAATTTAAAAGACTGATTGATTTGAAAAAAGATAATAAAAAATATAATGGTCGTCTGAAACGTCTGCCATAAAGGATTCTGTTATCAATTAAGCGCTAACCTAAGCACCCGAGGGACTATTTGCCATTAACTGTATCGGAACGGCCCTAAACGTAAGATTAATGATCTTCGCCCTTTATTCCTCCTAAAATATAGCCGATACTTAAATAAACCATTAAGGGAATCCGTAATTATAATTTTTAGATAATATTTAAACCCCAGATTAATGGGAGGTAAAAAAAAGTCGAATTCTAAATTGATGTTTTAAATTATAGTCTATGATTTTCCGAATAAAATGATATTTTATTTATAAAACCATAAATTTCCTTACATAATAAAGTTTAGTTTTGAAAGAAACTCTAAATGTCACCTTTTCTCCCCATTTCGTAAATTATGCTGTTAAACGTATGTTAAAAAAATAAACTTCCTGAGAATTGCAAAAATAATGAATAAAGAGAAGAAAAACGTTCTTCAAATGGTATAGAATAATGGAAATAAGATTCGTCATAGTTGGTGCTACTGTTTACATGGAGACACGTTATAGAAAATTACAAAGACATAAATTGATATAAGACCCATTTTTGCTTCTCTGGTGCATCAAACACTACAATAACCAAAAAAAGTAATGATTCTAAGCAATGTACAATGTACAGCAAAAATTCTAATTTAATTCTTATAGGTTTGTTTAATTTAATTTGTCCCCAGTATAAAAGCAACATAGGAATCAGCTAAAAACAAACAATTTAGTGTTTTGTAACTTCGCTCTGGGTCAGTTGATTAGTGATATATAGAAGTATTAAACACAATACTTTGTAACTGAGTTCAATGTTAATCTAATAGGATAAAGGTTACAATTGATATAAAGTTGCTTTGTTTTCAGGTCTACTGCTATGGGGATATTTGTCACAGCTTTTCGTATTGGATGATATTCATTATAAGAAATATATTTTAAGACTAAAGTATAAGAATAGTATGCTTGATGAAACAGAAACGTTGGACATTAGATTGCTATACTATGGAGGGAAAGAGAAAGTTATTTTACTCTCCACCAACTCTGAATGAAGAAAGGGAGAGATTTAACCCCTCTGAAGCCGCAATCTGACTCTTGTCTAATGGACTAAGAACCAACCAGCGAAGTATGACGTGGTGTTGAAATTGTCTCAGGGTTTTACGCAGACTGATAGACTATCATTAGTCCGAAAACCACTTTTTTTTATTCAGGGAGCCTCAAAACAAATATATCCACTCTAAACTCAAATTCGAAAATTTTGATCAAAACAATATTTTCTTAATAAGTCATAAGTCATCTTTATTCGTTCAAATTACAAATTATATTTGAACACGTCATAAATAAATAATACAATGATAGATTAAAACAAAATAAATACATATAATAAATTATTCAACATAAAATATCTAACATAAAATATGTGAGAAAGGTCACCCAACATCACTTATCAGATAGGGACACAATTCCAGGAAGTGTTCTTTAACTTTTTTTGAATTTTTTAATATTGTTAATTTTTCTTATTTGTTATATATTTTGAGACAAGTATAATAGGGCCCCCTTTCATATTTTGCTGTTAAGTGATTTGTCACTGACAGCATGCCCCTTGATCTTGTTGGGTACTGATGAAAGTGTCCGTTAGTCACAAAAACCGACCAGTTCTGTTTGACAAAAACACAGACTTCGTATCCAACAAGACCGGCGAAAGTTAAAATTTTGAAATTCTTAAAAAGTGGGCGGCAAGAGTCTGTTATATTCTATTATGTATTCAAGGAAAGAAGGTAAAAATTGTAAATAAAATTAATATAAATATAGAGATCAGAAGCAGTAAATAGATTCAATTTATTCTCTGTAATGTTAGTTTGAATAATCTTAACCCCGTTGAAATTAGTTCTAAAGGGAAAAACTAACAATGATATAAAGTCCAAATCAAAATTTATATGACAGCTAAACAAGATCTTGCTGGCGTGACACAGCTTACGACTCTGCTCCCGGGTTTAACACATTATTTAATTGAATTATCTATGCCCAGTATACAGAAATTTTAAAATTGAATCAAAATTGTATCCATGCTGGTATGTTATTTTAAAACGCACGAAAAGGATATATGCATCGGATACATAAGCCATACGAAATATTTAGGCCTAATGATTGTATTTACTTCCCTTTGGGAAATGGATTAAATCATGGCTATATGACACAAGGAATATTTCAGTTCCTCTAAACATCTGTCGTTATAGCCATATGACGTCACTAAGCATATAACCTCATTGTTTCAAATTTTGGTCGCTCAAATTGCCAACACTCCCTCCCAAAGCTAATATCCATGTCAAAAATGAACTTCAGATACAAAAATGCCGTTAACTGTACGTTGCTATTTTTTACTCTCTCAATATTGTTATTTTGAAGTGCTAAGGTGGTTTTGCAGTAGGGTAAAGCACAGGACAACCGATACTCCTTGGTGTCCAGAACCCGCTAGTCCTGCGGGGTTACCAGCTGCAAATAACAAATACCTACCCTCTCAAGCAGCCATAACCATCCTCTAGATTTTGTTAACCCTGCGGCTTTAACTCGTAAAAGAGGTTGCAACTGTGTCAACTGAAACCACAAAATAGGAAGCAGTAGAATAAATTCTCCCATATTTAAATAGCTACCTTTGTTGTTACAGGAAATAAAGCTACAGGAAATACAACGTCCATTTTATCTGATCCTATGTGGCATGTGGTGAAAGATGAATAATAGAATATCAAAAAATAGTAGAATATATATCTTGCAATTTATACCAATAAAATAAGGAATTTATCCCTTTTCGTTCTCCCTAACCTTATAATGTTTGTTTTAATGTATTCATTATTGTAATAAAAATATCCTTTTTCTACAATAATTTGGTGTTATATTCCTACAATTGAACAATTTATTGTCAGTTTTTTTATATTATTCAATTAATATAAAAGTGATTTTTTCATAATATTTTAAAGCAACTCATTCATGTATTTGCATCAATGCAATAATTTAACAATTGATGGAAAATTTGAAACTAAGAATAGTCTATTTATAGTTTATATGAGTTTAAAAAAATTTTATAATTCCAGGACCACTTTTAACGTTAGGATGAAAAAATCATTGTAATTTTTATTTTAGTATAAAAATTGGTTTATGAAGATAAATATCAAAATTTATGACGAATTTTTGGAAACGCTTCGGCCCTAATCAAAATAAACCTTATGAAATAGCATTATTGGCAGTAAAACAATCATTGAACATCATCAAAAATCACTTAAATTAATAAGAAAAATATATTGTAAAAGTATTCTTTGTTTCAAAGCAATCCATAATGGTAGGTAGATGTAAATTAATAAATAAATTCGCTTCTCTCTCTTATAACTTCAGTTACCAACTCAACTATTCCTGCTGAATGTTTGATAATATAAAAGCATATAAATTATAAAGCATATCAATTATAAGTGAAATTTTGACTCCCCATGTCTAGCTATGTTTTACACACGTTTACGCACAAACATTTTTCAAAAATAAAAATCATGGGAATGACTATGAAATCATGATATTGAATTACCCTCCTGTCTGGAGCAGAATTTTGGGGCTTCAGTAAATAATCTATTTCCCCGAAGCTGATTCACGGCATCTTGGTTTGGGCTTCAGCCAAATGGATACGTTTGTCCTTGGTAGGACTTTGCCTTACTTACATCGGGCCAAATTAAAACGCCAAAGAAGCATTTTCTAATATTAATAATGTTAATATTAGTATTAATAATGTTAGTATTAATATTAAATACGAGTCCAATATTTCCTCAAGAACGTACCACTCCATCTACATAATCTTCATATATATTAATAACATTCCAGTTTGGTCATGTAAGACAACAACCCCCATATGGTGATGGTAATCACCATATGGGGGTCACAACCTAATTTAAAATATATTTTATTTTATCTAAAAAACCTCCAATATTTACTGTGTAGCTTGTATTTGATTTTCTTAATACTTATTTCATTTATAACCAAAACTATTTCAAATTAATTTCATATCATCTATTTAACTCACGCTGCAAATACTGCTTTCTTACAGAGAACTTTAATAGTCTGCAGTACCTCCATGATATTGAATTTGTATTCATTTAAAGTGTTGTTAACACCTCGAAACATGCCTTACTTCAAACGCGAGTTTTAAAATAAAGACTCAGTGGGTTAAATTGAAGTCCAAATATCCTCATCTTAAGGATTTTAATCAGTGATATAACTGATTTAATTTATAACAAACCTTTTTGTTATTATTATTGCATTCTGTAATGGTGACCTACCTAGGTAGGTATTAACATCCTAGTATGAATGAGAAATGAATGCAATATGATTATGGCGCGATCTTGTAGTGTTGCCCCTGACTTAGCGTGTCATATTCCTTTGACAGGATTGTTAATTAATAGACCAACAGCCGATGACATCTAAGGGATCTACAGTTTAGCCTGAGACCCGAACTACTTTTGCCTCTGTATTACGAACTGATCTAGTTATTAAGGTTGTCTTTCCGGATCAGCGTAGTATTCAATATATAGTGCTGACGTTAATCCGCGCCAGAGAATATCACTTCCACAATCTATCGCTCATAACTATCCACACTTATTTATGACCTCCAAGTAGCTGGATTATAGAAGGGCAGAGGTGTAAATAAATAAATAATAATTTTATTGAACCATTACAATAATAGACAAAGTCAAAACTACAAACTAAACTTAACATACTACTTATGTATATCTTATCATATTTTTAAATTTGTAGAACCATATAATATAATTACTGTACAAACAGGTGGTCAAATCCTTTGGTACAGAGTAAAACCAGTGAGTAAATAGGGTTGGTAAAACTTATTATTAACAAGAAAATTGTACAATTTGCTTTTAAAAACATTGAATGGTAGCTCAGTAAATTCTATTGATAGTTGATTTAACAATTTTAAGCCTAACACTTCATAACTGTTCAAAGATTTGGATTATCGGTAAAGTTTCACATTTTTTTAACTTGTCTTGTATTATAAGTATGTACATCTTTTTTTAGGTTATGTTGTTTTAGATTTTTCTTTGTATAAAGCAGCTTTGTAGAAAGGTGTTTGTCACATTATTTAGAAAACTTGAGTTACAATTTTACAAGTTAAAATAAACAACTACTTATTGGTCAGTTACAATCGAGTATTTCAAAATGTTTTGTCCACAATAACTAACTAACTAACTAAGAACATCACAATCTAACAAAATGTAACTCCTACTAATTTTTACTAATCTTGATATAGTTTCATTCTCTTTGCAACGCGAGTCGTTGAACCTGTGGCACTCAACGTGTGCTCAACACAAGTTGTTTCCCAAACCCCAATCTTGTATCTCTTGTGTGTCACAGGTTTATCCCAAAATTACCAATTCTATAAGTCACTCTAGCCGAAAAGACGGATCAGAACCATCACTCATGTTGTTTCAACATTTTGACTTTCAAACACGGTTTTATATTTTACTACACTCCTGGGAGTTCGTGACCTCATATTGGTAATGTTGACATAATGTACTTTCATCAATACTCGAAGCAACTGCAAACATAAAATGTTGTATGTTATTAATGGTATATACCGTAACACTTTAACACAGGTACTTTGAAATTATAAAGTTTTTAGTATTTAAATAGTGTCATAAAAATAAAATTTAATTTAATAGGAAATTACTTTTAAAATCCGTTAAAACCCACTGTGTTAAAATTTAACTTACAATCTCCACACAGTTATTTATTGCGTCACAATATTGATAGCAAAAAACAGTCAAAAACAAGAGACTACTTTTTCGATCTCTGTTGTAGAACGTTCCCAAAAGAAAGAAAATACATTTTTTTAATGATCATGACTATATTTGATTTTCTCTCATGAGGAAGTGAATAGTAAGATGTAGCCTTTTTGACTTCACGTATGAGGCTTTACACAATAGTATATGTGGGTCTGCAAAACATTTTCGGCTCGAGGTGCGAACGATACTTTTCAACACACTACTCTAGCTTATAATCAATAAAAAATTACATTTTAAAAGTTTATTATAAAAAAAAGAAACATCAAGCTAATAAACGGAATGACCCATCAGCTTTCATTCTTTTTACTAATGTAAATGTTGAATATATAGCAGGTGTTATCAGGAAAAACCAATCCTGCACTTTCTTGAGTTTGGTTAGTTTTTTGGTTATGTTGTGTTTGAGCAATATGATTTTATGTAGGGTGCTCAAAAATATCATCTACAGTGAAGGAAACAGGAAACTCCTTTTAATATAGCTTCCATGTTTGATTAGAAACCAAGTCAGGGTAGTTATAATAAACTTATTTTAATTGCATCCAAGAAGAACAGTAGGGAAGAAATGAATTTCTGTCTCATTTTAATCGTACCAATCCTGATTAAGGTATTTTTCAAATAATGTAACATCATTTACATTTCAATAGTTTGGAATTTTTCAGAATTTGTATATAATTTCTCAACTTTTACATTTCCTTATCCATTATTCAAATTAATTGTGTCTACAAGATCATTATGCCAAAAGGAATAAGGTTGTTCCATTCACAATTCAAATTCCATTTAGTTCAAATGGAAGACTTTGGATACACTGTCGCTTCACTTAGTGGTTTTATAGGATACCAATGAACGACCTAATAAAAAAGTAACAAAAGCAAAATAGCTAGCAAGAAATAGATTTTGTATGTTTATTAAAACTAACTTGGCAAAGGACTTGAAAGAAATCGACACTTAACTAATCTGTACACTCTTTACTTGCAAAACTTACAATTAACAAAAGATAAAATTACAGTGAGTTTAAATTATCACAGATGCTCCTATATACACTTGGGGACGAACCGAGACAACAATGACAAGAGAAATGTGTACCGTACCAAAGATCTGATATACATATTAGAGAATAATGTAAGCCTAGGCGTAGTAGTGACGGAATACGAAAAAAGTTCTCACAAAAATATATTAAACGGAAAAAATGGAAATTATTATTTTATAATAAAAACTAAAACATTGTAAAAAATATTAAAATTAAATCTTTAAAATATATGCACCCAATTTGGCCTCAATTTACAACAAAGTTTGAATTAGGTTTCATTCACCATTATTACGTGAGCATATAAATTTAGCAACAACCATGAACAAATATTCCGCCAAGCCTCAGATCATTACTGCTTTGAGAGAACCTAACATAAAATTAAACTCCATCTTTAAATAGATAATACCGTTGAAAAATTAAAGTTAATATGTTTTTAACTATTAGAAGCTTATCAACATTTCGTAGGTGTGAATCATCCCTCTATATTCCCTTGGTCTGCCCCTCATCGATTTGCTAACTAACGAATTAATTATAGTATTTAAAAGCTAATTTTTAGCTGATTGTTAGCTTGAATGGCCAGACGTATACAAGAGCTAACTACTCAAACACTCTGATTTAAATTTTATACAACAATTTTTCACACGTTCCAAAATCTTTTACAACCTTTTTAGCAAAACCCCAATTGAAGTCTATTCATTACTTATAATTAATTAAGTTTAAACTTTATTTGGCATGTTTAACTATAACTAGTTCTCCATTCCTCTGACGCTATTATCGTTACGTCACGGCCATTAATGATTTATCCCTGGACGACCACAAGAGGTTCTTGCCGGTGGCGAAGTACTGCTCGATCTGCGTGAGCGGCCGATTTTTGGTCTCCGGTAGGAAGAGATATACGTAGACGGTGATGACGACAGCGACCACGCCGAAGAATAGGAAGACGCCGGTGGGGCCTAGCCACCGAGCCGCGAAGGGGTAGAGCTTGACGGACGAGAATATGATGAGGTTGATGAGCATCACTAGGAGACCAGATACGAAGCCGCGGACACTAGAGGGCAGCACCTGCAATTGGAGGTAATTACAGGTAATTAGTGATCTGGAAGACTTTACCATCGGGGCTGAGTAGAAGACAGCACCTGCGATTGGAGGTAATTAGTGATTTGGAGGACTTTACCAATGGGGCTAAGTGGAGCAAAGCACCTGCAATTGGAAGTAATTAGTGATCTGGAGTACTTTACCATTGGGGCTAATTAGAGGGTAGCACCTGCGATTTGAGATAATTAGTGATCTGGAGGACTTTACCATTGGGGCTGAAAAGAGGACAGTGCCTGCAGTTGGAGGTAATTAGTGATTTGGAGGACATTACCATCGGGGCTTAGTAGAGGACAGCACCTGCAATTGGTAATTAGTGATCTGGAGGATTTTATCATTGGAGCTGAGTGGAGAGCAGCACCTAAATTTAGAATAAAATGGCTAACAGCTTGCTGCCAAGATGTATAGACATTAAGATGGATTGTACAGGTTTTTAGCTTCTTTGAGGCTCCCTGAATCGAAAAAAGTTGTTTTCGGACCAATGTCTGTCTGTCCGTGTACAGACTCCGAGATCAAACTGATCGTGATTAATCACATTAATCAAAACCTTTAGCCACATTTAATTATTTGTATCGTGTACAGTTTATAGGTTAACACGATAATGTAAATTAATTTCACATTATGTGTGCTCAAACACCAACCTCTCCCATCATCAGACTCGGCAGGCCGAAGATGCCGAACGTGTTGAGTGCCACGTAGGCGACGATGAGCCCCGAGATGATCCAGAGGTCACAGCTCGGGTGTAGGGTTACAAGGGCGGACTTCTTGAGCTGCAGGTAGCCGACCAGCAGGAAGCAGGCGGCCGCGGTGCCTAAGCCCGAGATGATGCCGATCCTGCGTCGTCCTAGCCGCAGCAGACTGACAGTGGTGACGATGGACACGAAGAACCTGATACAGATATCTGATATCACACTTTCTACAAGCAAGAATATAATTTTAGTATATTATTTGAAACCTTAAATAACAAAGCGGTAGCCGTGTTGTGAGTCAAAGGCGTAGTTGGAAGCTAAATTAAGTATGCTCTATTCTGGCAAAAATAAGGAAAGTCAAGTATAAATGAGAATTGAGTCTAAGATGATTGTGGTGTGATCTTGTAGTCATGATTCTGAAATAACACTGACATGTAGACTACCTTAGACGGACTGAATTAGTAGCTTAACAGCCAAAATTATCTAAAGGACCTAAAATTTAACTTAGAATCCGACCCAATTTTGTCCCTAAATTGAGAACTGGTCTAATTATGAGGATGGTCTTTGTGGATGAATGTATTATTTAATAGTACGGACGTAATCCGCAACAGAGAATGTCACACCGACTACCGCTCATAACTATCCACAATTCGTGACCTCAAAGTTGCCGGATTACAGTGGTCATTTTTTCAGGAGAGGTAACAAACGTCGAAAGTTGGCTGTAATTTACAAGATATGATTGGGAATGTTTGTGTTTGTTTACAATATTGGTTATATTCAAAACCGTTATGTTAAATTTTAAGTGCAACTCTCTGTAACCCACCTGACGACGGCGGTGACAACAGCGATGGTGAGACTGTGCAAGTCTGAGTCAGAGGTGCCGGCGGCGCTGCTGACAATACTGACGCCGTAGAAGATGACCACGTAGGACCCGGAGAGGATCTGGAGGAGGCAGAACACCAAGATGATGGCGAAGGGCTTAGCCACCTCGGGTCTGGTGAGACAGGAGAGTCTGTCGGGCAGCAGGTGACAAGAGCCCTCGGCCTGGGACACCTCGGTATGTCGGCGGTCCTCCTCCACCTTTAGGAGTACCAGCAGAGAGTGCAGCTCTTGGTTCACCTGCAGGACAAGCAAGGCTGTGAGTTTGTCAAGTGACAACTGGGCATTATTTATGAAATTTTAAATTTCTAGTATGTATCAATAAACGCTCGAAAAAATACACTCATGAAGTAGTAATCAGATGTAATTTACTCTCAATTTGGTTGCACGCCCAACCTTAACATTCTAACACCGTTGTAGTCATTTTCCTAAAAATGTATTAATCTCCTAGATCCAATTCACTATTATTCTACGGGTCATAGCACAACAAGACAGGTAAATCATAGATTCATTAGTCTTCCTTTTTATTGTAATTTGTATAATCAGTCAAGAAGATCACGAATCCAGTTTCCCGTCTTCTGCGATGGATGCCTGGCAAATTAAGTCTGAAAAGATATCGAATAATAGTATTTAAGTCCATCGAGTCTGGTGTATAATTTCAAATAGTGGTCTTTGATTCTTCAGCAACAAGCTTTAGGTTGAAATCTTTATGAAGGGTCTTATTACTGACGTAATATGGAGCAACAGAAACCAAACTGAGAGTTTTGACTAAAAAATTTGGTTTTTCTTCAAATTGGTAGATTTGGCTGAGCAAAAAATCTATAAAACCCTTCTTAATGACATGCGTATATGGTTTTAGGAGGGGTTTATACAATAGAAGGTTTTAAGAGACAATTTCGAATTTTTGAATTATGAATTTGTTTGATCTTGAGTTTTAACGAATCTTTTGATCAAAGATTTAACCAATCGAATGGCATGGTTGCCACACACCTTGTTATGATCTCCACCCCTCAGCCACATGAGAGCCTTCCTAGCATCGTCGGTTCGACCTTGGTTGACCAACCACACCGGGCTCTCGGGCAGAGCTACCAACAGCAGGAATGCGGTGAGTGGAAACACTGTTCCCAGCGCTGCTACCAACCGCCACGGAAGCACGCTGCCGAAGATGTACACCACGAGGATGCCCAGGGCGTACGCCAGTCCCGGGGAGCTCCCGAACAACCCTCTCAGCTTTGGCTCCGACATCTCCCCGATCAGAACCTGGCACACAGTTGTCATAAGTGGGAATCCACAGGGGAAATTTCTCCTCTTATCTTAAAAATGAGAATTAAACTGACGAAAAAATGTCATTTTCACTCAAAAATCCATTTTAGTTTAAAGGCCTGCTGATACTTACTGATGTTGCAATTTAGAAATGACGTTAAATTATTACAAATAATTAGTAGTCAACATTAGATAAATCACAGTAGTGAACAAAAGTTTACATTTATTTATACCCCTTTTAAACCAGGGTTTTGGCATAATTGTTGAAAATTAATTAAAAAATAGTAAAATTCTCATACTCTAAAAGAAAAAGTTGGCTTATTTAGATCAAACCTAGGAACTCAATACAAAAATTAATGGCTTACTTGTACATAAAACTAGTTTGAAACTTTAATGATTTTGCAATAATTACGAGAACTTGTAGCTCAACTTTGCTGTTTAGTTTGTCGGATGCTTCAACACCTCTTCTAAGGACATGCAAATTCAAAGTTTTTCCCCGAACTCCCTTCTTCCTTAGAATAATCCAAAACCCCCGGTTTCCCTCCAACAGTTATCTCCCTGTATCCGTCTATGTGCTTCTTAATTATAATAATACATTTATTTGAATCCAACCGTATGACCATTTCCATAGGTTGACCAAAGCTATGCATTTATTGACTGCAAAATGGCATGCATTGCTAAGCCACTATTGAATACTACGTTAATCCGCAAAGACCATCCTCATAATTAGACCAATTCGTAATTCAGAGGCCGTGGTTCGGATTCCACGTTAAACTGTAGGTCCCTTAGTTGCCATCGGCTGTTGGGCTATTAATTAACAGTCCTGTCTAAGGAACATATCAGCCTTAGTCAGTAACAAGACTACAAGATCGCGCCACAATCATCTTACATTCATTCCTCATTCATACCTGGCTTAAAATACCTACCTTGTGGTATGGTCGCCATTTCAAATAATCTAATCTAATCTAATCTAAGGTGGAGCATATAACAGTTTAATCGACAAAGTAAGAATAACTCAAAACCACTAAATGCTTGTGATGCCACACCTTAATAATGTGATGCGTGTGCGTGTGAACTGTATAAATACATGGCATAAGTATTCTCTCGGTAGAGCATTTGTTTGTGTGAAAAGTGTTAAGGTTTTATATTTAAAGTGGTAATTCCGGTACAACCGAAATTCTACATATAACAAGAAGTACATACACTAGTAGCCATCCTAAAGTTAACAAATCGTTGTTTAGACGATCCTTGCAATGTTTAGGGCTTAAATATTTTAATTCATTTCCCAATTAATTAATAATATTTCTAAATATTTTAAATATATTGAAGTATTTTGCAAAATAAATATATTAAGCTTTGGTAAATATATTAAGGACAATTGAAAACGTAGCGTTTCTTAATTTCCTATTAACTTAACTAACTGTATATATAAAATTTTCATTCTTTTTAAATTCTTAAAATGTAGTGTAAACAATTATTTAAAATCAATAAAACTATTTATAAGTATTAAATAGTTGTAGTGGTTTTATAGATAAGAAACTGATGACTATCATACACATTATGTATGGAAATGCATTATCCAATAATTATAGTGACTATTATTGATTTAGTTTTAATTGTTTGGACGCCACGAAAAGAGGTATGATTCCTTTAAATTGAGGTTTGGAAATTGAACTTTGTTTAATTTATATTACGTTTGCTATTTATTACTGGCAAACATGTTCAACGTTAATTCCGAAAATGTATGTGTCTCTGTAAATATTTTTACTGTGGAATAAATCATTTATTATTTATTTATTTATTTACTCGTAGTCGGTGGCCGTTGTCATTGTATGAACTATGATTCTTGTACCTTTACACAACCGGATTTTACTTTAATTTTTCTCTGGCAATATGACAGGCAATCCAACGTACATTTTACAACAGCAGCTAGTGAAGGTTCATCAACCCCTATTAATTCCTTCCAATGACTTAATTAATTAATGATTAATTAATGACTTCCAATGACTTTCCAAAAAGCAATTGCTGGCTACACCTGTTATATGACGAGCAGTCACCTCTAGCTTTATATGGCAGACGCACTACGGTACCTCGCTGTCTTAAATTCGCCGTACAGGCCCTAGTGACGACATGCTTATCAAGACAGCTGTTTTTGAAATGAACTGAAAAAATCTCCTTTAGACATATACATAAATGTATTTCCCAAAAGGAAGTAAACACATTTTATTTATGTATAGCGGACCATCACGACAAGTTAAAGATGGTCTTGTATTTTCAGATAAGTATGTAGTAATTTTATTGTTCACGTAATTTTATAATTAAAAACTACAATTTATTTATTTCAAAATATATTAATTGCAGATTTGCTAACACTCGCACTATAATTTAGTTGGTAAAACGTACAGTAAATGCTATTACACGAGTTGTATAGCGGTGTGTATTAAATAGAGCGTATCACGTAGACGTATGACGTATGATGAGGGACGTATAACGATACAGCTAGGATCGCAGAGCGTATTTTATGTGGGATTGTGGATGATACAACACCACTCTGACACACCGGAAACAGTCCCGCCCTGTACGCTCTAGTTGAGCTGTCACCAGTAAAATATTAACTTTATATATCTCCAAGTTTGCAATTTGTCTCCCAGCTTCACACGAATTCTGGTTCAATCCTTATTGTACGTGTAAATTTCACTGTAGCATTTACATTAAGTTTTATATTTACATTATTACACTAATATACTTAAAACTTTAAAAACAGTACTTGAATATATTTTGGTATTTTTGTTATTTGCGTATTATGAATTTTCAATTTCCTCCTATGAAAATGATACGTAATATATCTAAAAAGGATTTTGGGTTCGAATTTTACGAGCGAGTGTCACATCATATATTAGTAACGACGTCATATATAAATAGAAAACTTATAAAGATTTTATTTTCTTGCATTTGTAATGTTATCCTTTGCAGACTGTTAAATTAACACATTATAGAATAATACCTCAGATGTATTTTTTTATTTTGTATGAAAACCATCATTACGTCAAGACAAAAAATACTACTTTCTTACTTATCTTGGATTATCTGAAACGTTTTACTTTTATGAGGTTTTAGCTTTGAGTACCCAAAACTCAAAAAAAATTAGGCCTAAACTTTTACAAAATGTTTTACATACCATTATATAGTTCATTAAATGGGTATTTATACATATCATTACCCTAAGATGTAAAACACAAAATAGCTGTAAAAAATATTTTTCAAAACTTAAGTTTTAGACCCATGAATGGAATTAAAAAATTGGAGATTTATTTAACAACCTAGCACATTTCACCGTAGCATCTACATGAAGAGTTATATAATTGCATTGAAGCAATTTGTTGCAATTTGACTTGTCAGGAATGTGAGAATCAGGAATCACATCATTCATGAGACATAGACTTAACACTACGTTCCTATTGCATAAAATTCTCAAAATCATGAGATATTTTTCCATTTTATAAATAGCAAAAGTACTAGGAATGTGGGTTTTTTTTAAATATTTTCAAATATTTGCTGTAATTTCCATAAAAAACATAGGCCTAAATTATAAAACGATTTGGATATCTTAATTTAAACCAGCTTTTAAAAGTAAACAAATCAGAATTTTTTAATTTAGAAGTCTACGACTAATTGTTCCTGAGAAAAACTAAATTTAATGTCCACGGTAAACACAGTAGGTTGTCCAAAGAGTACCCAATGTAATTCTATAGGAGATTACTAAGAAATGAAAAATCCACTTTATTTCTCGACCTTTGTTTCATGAAAATTTGTATATACTGTAGGTTAAAAGGTCAAATCACTCAATAATTAAGTAGAGAGGATGGGTAGTAAGTAAATTATCACCACCAAAATATTTTTTTAAATTTTAATTTTAAAGGTAGACCGTGTAAGACAGTTCACTGATGCTATTTTACTATCTTTAAAATGTACTAAACTTTGCACTAAGAGAAGAATATTTCAAACAACAAACATCTCTTGCAAAATACAGTACCATTCAAAAACCAATCGGTTTTGCAACATCTGTTTCTCGTCAAGAGTTTGAGATCGAGTGTAAGTTTGACTTATGAAACTTGTACTCGATTAAACTTAGTCGATTTCAGAAAGTGTCCAATAACATGTATGCCAGTAAATCTTTAAGTGTTATATAAGTTGGGACAAGGAAACTCGAACCACAATTACGTTGCGTAAGTTTCGAAGTTGCGACCACGTGTTTTGTTGTGAAGTTTCAAATCACATCAAGTAACGGTGTTATGAATGCTAAACGAAGGGACGCTAAAACAATTAAATCTGCAAAGGAGAATTACATTTACATAATACAGTAACATGTCGGGAGCAGAGCGTGGGGCTGGACAAGCCCACCACTATTGTTCATACCCTCTCGGGCGTAAAACTTCCCTCGTATCATTTTTCTGTGTTTATTTTTCCACTCCATTTAATAGCAAATAATTTTATTAAATACGTACAAATAATAAAAACCTATGGGGGTGGCATAAATTTGTAAACTAATCACAGATTAAATATTTATTTATAATAAAACGTTGTTCATACAACGTTTTATTATTACCGTCACTATAATTATTTCACCCTCTAATTTCAAAGTTACTCATAGTTTAGCTAATTAATTAATTTGTTTGTAGTTTCTAGTATGTTTGTAATTTATTTGTGTATGAATTTATTTGATATTTCAATGATGGAATTCATTGTACAGACGCATACGCCATATTAATAGTTTAAAATATTGGGGGGGCCTGAGGTCTAAGATGTAGGAGTCAACTTCAAAATGTCCTATTAGAAACTCTTAATATTATATGAAAAATAGCCCTGTCCTTTACGTCTTGCAGTTAAAGATACAGACCTGAGCGGTGGCAGGCACCATGCCCACGGCAAAGCCCGCCATCATCCTCCCCAAGAGCAGGTGGACGTGGGTGGCGGCGACACTCATGAGTAACCAGCCCAGGACCAATGGCACGACGGCGACCTGGAGTACGAGGCGGCGGCCGTAGCTGTCCCCCCAGGAGCCAGCCAGGACCGCACCCAAAGGAGCCATGATGGAATGAACACTCGCTGCAGCACAACACAGGACCATTGAGTAAAACTTCGTCGAGAAACGACAAGATATAATTCGTTCACCTTGAGATCTATAGACGTTTCTAACTCCGAGTTTCTATTTTATAGGTTGTCTTCAGGGATACACCGTGAAGTTTTGTCTGGTGGGGCTAACTCCCCAAAACATAAAACAATTATTACTTAAATCTCTGAAAACAAATCAAAAGGTGTTTACAAAATATGTACAGTAGTCTCAACGTCCTAACTATTGGATGTATCACTGGCACTTTTATCCATTAATATTTAAGGTTCTTACCCCAGATACTATAAACTATACTTAATTATTTTTGTAGTTACTATAAACTTGTATAACTTCAATATTATGTAACCCTTTTTAAATTACAACAAAACAGAAAGATATCAGACTCAAACATTCAAGTCGAAAGACATCGTTAAAATGTCATCATTATATCATTTTAAAGGGGCTTGATTTTAAAGAACAACTTGCATTTTGATTTTGAACATATAGATTTCGTTCGGTTTGCGCACTAAATGCAACCCTGTGGCCGGTCACAATACGCGTACCTCATGAGTAAATATGAGTGTCGAGTGTGTATGATTCATTTTACAACACCAAGGGTTAGTTAAAAGTTATTAAGACCTACATGAATGCAATACAATATGTTTAAGTTGCTTTGCAGGTGGTTCTTTGTATACGGAATAAAAGAACAAATAAATGGATAACTTGATTCGTCCCTATTTGATATAAGAGAATTAAATCGATAAAAGACATCTGGTTCCAGAATAACTAAACTTTGTTCAAGATTGTTCGGTGGCATTTATACGAGGTACGTTCGTAAAGTAAGTTCCGTTTGTTGTAGACACTAGTACTGTACTGCAATAAATGGGTTCGTCGTGTACCGGCATACTTCGGGAACAACTGTGCTCAATTTCAGACCTGTAACTAAAATGTACAGCTCTGTGATGTGCTTTCAAAACGTATTAGATTATCAACTCGCCTGCCGCGTGTGAGGTTCGGTCAGTGATACGCGTTTTGATCAGCAAGGAAACCTATCTCCTGTAGAATTTCATCGATAAATTTAGGATGTGTAAAGTGATACTGTTAATAATTTGCAGCAAAGTGCATAAAAGGGTACAAGAATTGATAATCTTAAAAATTTTAAAAGCACGTCACAAATCCGTACAGTTTAGCTACAGAGCTGAAATGAGCACAGTTGTTCTCAAAGCCTCTACACGACGCACGCAGATTGCGGTATTCGTCCAAACTACTACAAACACAACAACTGTCTACAACAAATTGGGACTTAACTTTCCGAACGTTCCTCATAATTTGAAGCAAGTACTTCGGCTGCTGCACTATCTAGCCAATGGCGGAGTGGAACCCTACTCTAGCCTCACCAATCCACGAGGCCTGTTCGTCGTCCGTGGGGATGGATGACTCTCTGTTCTGTAGCTGGGGCAGCAAGATGGCGGAGAACCCCACGGGCATGCCGACCCCCGTCACCAGCAAGACGACCACGCCATTCATCAGGAACTAAAACATCCGAGGTCACCGCTTTTTATAATCATGAGCCTACAGGCATAAAAAAATACATAAGTTTAAATGGTTGCAACGATTGGTATGTTTACTTTTAATTTTAAGTAAAAAATACATTGTAGTAACTTCCCTTTGGGATCAAGGATATGTCAACAACCATATGTATGTCATGGATATGAATACGTTCATGTGTTTCGATTCCTCTAAACAGCTGACTTTATTACCACGTGACGTCCATATTTATTTTACCATATGATGTCACCGTTTCAAATTTTGGCCTGACGGATCGCCAATACCCCCCCTCCAGAGCATATTTTTTGACATGGATGTGTGGATGTGACATATCCATGTCGAAAATAGCAACAAGTAGCGTTATGCGTCCATTAATTCAAGAATATTTTAAGCATTATGGCTTGGAAGAGACTATTCTCTCGCATACGTCTATTCCACGTGACGTCAATATTTCTTAGAAAACACGTTTTACTTAGTTATACAAAGAACCAAACCCCAAGTATCAGTATACATTTTGTCGTTTGAATAGACACTTTTTGGCAACTTATTAGTGCTTTGAAGATGTAATTCATTCTCTTTGAGATCCATTGTCAAGTGTCTAGGTCTTAACTTCATGTCTCTCGGTTGTCTTCAGTGACACACCTTGGAGTTTTGTCTGGGGATGCCTACTCCAACAAATCGTAAAACTATTACTACTTCAAACTCCAACAAACAAATCAATGAACATGAATCATTGGCTATCAACAGGATCAAAGATGTGCTGGATAGTTGACTCACCTGGGATATCAAGGCCTTCTTGCGAGCCACCTGGTCCAATAGTGAGGGCTGTTTCCCACCAGAGGGAACTGACGCCTTGTCTCCCGCCATGGGCCTCCGCTGCTACCTCCCCTCGCCCTGTGACAGGAACTACATGTAACTTCCGGTTTGTAATATGAGCTATTGAAACCGAAAATCTTTGTAAATGTTTATAAATGACTGCCACCTTTATTATTACCTTTATGAAATGGCGACTTATCCAGGTAGGTATTTTCAAGCCAAATAGGAATGCGTGTAAGATGATTGCGGCACATTCTTGCAGTCTTGTTACTGACTAAGGCTGATGAAAAGTAAAGTTTCGTGTAACCTTCTAGCCAAGGTCTAATGTTAGAGTTTTCAGGTCGCACTACTGCCTCTGACGTGACCTAACGACTACTTATGTAGCCGGGACCAACGGCTTAACGTGCCTTCCGAAGCACGGTGGCAGTCTGAGAATTTAAATTTCATGTGTCATGACCGGGAATTGAACCCGGGTTTTTTGGGTGGTAGGCCAGTACTCTACCCACTCAGCTATGACTGCCACTAAGGCTGATATGTTCCTTAGACATGACACTTAAATAATAATCCAACAGCAAATCTAAGCTAAGGGATCAACAGTTTAACGTGGGATCCGAACCAGGTTTATCTCAGTATCAAGAAATAGTCTAATTATGAGGATGGTCTTTGCGGATTAACTCCCTCGTCCTACAACAGGAACTAGATGTAGCTTCTGGACTTAAATTGAAAAACCCCTTAATCTTTGGTTTTTGATGAATATATTTTCTAAAATACAATAGCAGTAGTGCATGCAAATAATGCTAAAACATAAATTTCAACCATAAAAGCTTTCTTCACGAAAATTGGGTGTGACAAACCTAAAATAAACTGTATCAGTGGACTGACACATGCTTTTCCTTAAGTATAAAACCATCGTATTCTTTATCGTTCATTTAAATATAGTTTAAAATGTATTGTTACAAACATACATCACCTAATTTCTTAAACTAACAACAGAATAAAATATAAAATTACTCAGCGAACAAATCTTTAATTATAATATATGACAAGTTTGGTCAAAATCTGTCGATAAACATTTATTATTATTTATATATATTTTTATATTATTTATAGGGAATTATTTGCCTATTCTCCATAAGATTAAAATGGGAAAGAGTGAGTAGGTTTGCTGCTGTGAGGAACACTGAAAGTATGCCATCAAAAATTTTATTTTTAACATTTATACCAACTTTTATCAACATCTGTCCATAAATAAAGGAGTTTGCCTAATCTCCATATGATTAACATGGGAAAAGAGTATGCAGGTTTGCTGCCATGATACACATAAACTATGATTTTTTAGCACAAATGTATGGATCTCAACCACATGAAGCTAAATATCAAGTTTCATATATTAGATAATAAGTGAAAAATTAATTTTTCCTAATCTATAAGATTAACATTGGAGCCTCAAAATACAACGTACTGTGTTTAGATTTTTTTATATTCCGGTAACCGTTTAATAGAGAAAACTTTAAGGAACTTAATTGTGTAGTTTTTTAAGCTGATTCCAATGGTGAAATATAAATTAGAAATTTTTAATTACATGTGAAAAACACAAAAAAAACCCCATTTTGGGGTACAAATAAAACTTATTGACCGATATGTCTGGTTTACGAACTTGGATTTGAAAAACTTAAATTTGGTCTGATGGACCATTTTTACAAAGTTATCGTGTTCACAGACATATATATATATAAATTAAACATATATATTCATACATTTATATATATACAAATAAAATTTTACGACTATTGTTTTTGGTTTATAAAGATAAAAAATAACATCCTAATTTCTAATACTAACAAATAAAAATAATAAAATATTTGTTAGAAATGTTTGTGGGCATAACCTCCCCCCTGGTTACGTCTGTATTTTTAGTGATATTTGTTGGGTTGTGTGACCATACACTGCATACCAAGCTTCATAGAAAACGGTTGAGAAATAAGGAAGAAACTGATTTTTAATATTTTCTTTAGAATAACATGGGCGCTCTAAAGCAAAGTACTTCGTTCACATAAAATATTTATCTGTCACATTTTTACTATTATTTGGTTCTTTGTTAACATAAAAATATATAATGTATAGATATATATTGTAAATATATGTATTGGTTTGCAATTATTAATCTTGAGAAAACATATTTTAAACTGCATTGCTGTGCAACCTAAGCGTAGCCACCTTTTCTTGTTTTGGTGTTTTCCGAAAGACTTTTTTCATAGAGGACACTTTATTTTTGAAAGTGCTCAAGGTATGCACTTGGAATTTTTACAGCACATATAAGTTAATAGTGTACATATACTTAGCAGAATGATGGTGATAATTTGAAAATTACACTTGAATAATTATAAGTTATAGTTTTGTATAAAAATCAAATTTTAAAATATGATTTCAACAAAACATTTTTTCTGTAAATTATTTTATTTTTTACTTGGATTTGGTAGGGTATTTAGAACTATATTTGTAAACACTGGCACAAGTTGGGCACATTTATCTCATATAATTCCTGAGATAAAGGGTCATTGGTGATGACAAAATAACATTGTCAGCATAGGGACGTACATCTCCCCTTAAAAGCTCATAACTTGTGAGCCAGTAGTCATACAAACGTACGGGTGGTGTTATGTTATATGGGCTCTTATATCTATAAAATATGGAATTTTAATCAAAATCGTTATAGTGACTTCTCATAGGTTTGTGTGTTTCTTATTTTTTAAGGGTTTTAGGGGTAAAATACCCTTAAAAATAAAAATATGGTCTTAAGATATGGTCAGACTAGTGCAGTTTGACCATATCTTCAGACCGTGAATTATTTGGTACACCGGTGCGGTGTACCAAATTTCATAAAAATCGGAAGATTGGTGTAGTCTCGTTGTTTGTACATAAAAGAGAGACAGGCATGAGACTGAAAACACTTTTTTGGATTCAGGGAGTCTCAAAACGGATCTATCCACTCACAACTCAAATTCGTAAATTTTGACAAAAACTATACTACCTCCATGTATTATTGAGAAAGTAAAAGGTTGAAAGGTTGAAGTAAAAGGTCCAAATTGAAATTAAGGACAAATGAACAAACTCTTAAATTTGCAAGCCCCCTTTAAAATGAAAATAATCTAAAGTTCGATACCAAAGTATGGAAATCATTTAACCGAATATTAGTAACTTTTCATATTTTGTAGATTTCATGTCCGAAAAAACTGAAATCATATCACTGTTTCATAATATAAAAGAATACAAAATATTTAATACAATATACAAAATTTGAGCCTTCGACGACGGTCTCAAAAGAATCTTTTCAACAATATAATAAGCCTATCTAATCTATTTAGATTTTGTGGACCTTAAACCGCTGCCGTAAAAATTCTAAGCCCAAATCGAGCAATTTCCGAGCGAAGCGATCTCGAGAAGAAACTGCTGCTGTTTACGGGGGTTTTACAACCCCATAAACTCTAGGCGGGCGGCTAACTGCGTCTTTAAGAGAACTGGTCCATCACGCTCCAATAAGGGGAGATAAATCGACCCTTAACCCTTCACTCGCAGACAGGTCCACCCATTTTTTTGAGTTAACGTCTCTAAACTGTCCAATAGCACCGCTCCCACATCTATTTTCAATAAAGTAAAAGGTTTCTGTTCATTACTTGTAATTATGATGTTTTAATTATTTTTACGTTTCATAACCCATAAAACCAAACATTATCATATCTCAATTCCCGTCTCTGTCTATCTTTCTGTAACACTAATCAATGTTTATCTAACGCTTTTCAAAGGTTTTTTTATTTAGGTACTTTAAACCTACCTACGCACTCTAAAACAACTGACTCTCAAAAAATCATATTTTCAGTCGTTTAGACATATTAGACATTTTTACAATTTTCCAGACTATATGATCATGATATGATTATTTTATGATTATATGAATAGAAAGAAATCATCAGCAGCTGTTAAATTAAAATCAATATTAGTTTCTTTATATTTATCATGTATTTTAAACCTATTTCTGTAACGCTAAACAATGTTTTCGTAACACTTTAGACATGGATATGTCTTAGCTCTGGGGGATATTAGTGATTTTTAAGATGGATAATATGTAACAGGTTTCCATAGAAACTACCAGGCCTATTGTATTTTTTTTAACTAAAAGAATATGAACAGCTGTTTAGATGAAAAGAAAACATTCCCTTTAGACATATCCATGATCTAACCTATTTCCCACAGGGAAGTAAATACAAACATTTTTTTCAATGATTTGTAGAAAATGTGATCAGTTTTTTACAATTAGTAAAACAAAATTACAACGTTTCGGGATTTGGAATCTGATTCCGTCCTCACGTTGGTATCTTTAGTAACTTGTTTCACTGCTTTAAAAGTTTTTGTTTCCAGTTTTTTCCAACTTAGTCCAGATTATGTACTAATCTTGTCACGTTTTAGGTTACATCTCGCCTGAGGACGGGATCAGATTCTAGGTCTTTAAACTTCGTTTGAATCTAACGTAATGTCTGCAATAAAAATCTAAATAACCTGAACCACAAAGAATCGAACCTGGACCCAGTTACCATTACATAACTGGGCTATCAATTAAAGATGCTTACTAACGACAGATCGACGTTAGGTAGTACCAAGACCAGAGTTTGGACCGTTCCCCATCATAACTTTAAAAATGTCGAGAGGCGTAGATACAAACCAAAAAGGCTCCTTGGTTAAAATATCAAAAGCAGGACACTTTATACAATTAGATATAAAATACAAAATAACTTACAACACAGTTGATTGCTAGAACATAAGCGACGTTGTACGAGTAACTTCACAATACATTTACAAGAACAGACACAATTGGATTGTAACTCCTTGCCGATGACACTGGACCATTTTATCGGAACAATCTATGATTCAACCGGTTTAATGTGATCCAACTTCGATAATAATGGGTGCGTATCTTTGTAAACTTTGCTTTAGATAAACATCAGTGCTCATTCTGATAACACTTAAGTAAGTGTTAGGTAGGCTAGTTCAGCGTTTAATACAATTTTAAAAACCCTGAGAAGATTAAAATTAATTCTAAAATATGGACTATTAAGTTAGACGTATATAACACCGTGTACCCACGTGATTCCATGGGCAGATGTGGGTATTTATACCTAATAATTTAAATAATATAAGTATAATGAAAGAATGGAACGTTGAGGCCTTAATAAGGTTAAAGCAGTATCAAGGAAAATCATTTTATTGGTTTTCTTCTCAAGAATGTGAAGTTTAACGTTATCACGTTATCTAATATATCAACGTTATATTAGATTTTTTCCTAAGTTTTACGATGTTTTGTGTACTACGGAATATTAGGCCACAAAAAATCGATTGAATCAGGTCTCAAAGCTGGGAAAATATAGTCTTCGTCCTAAAACCGTTTAAAGTGTCCATTATCGTTAAGGACCATTATTGTAGGAGTACCAAAACAGCTGTTTCCGGTTTTTATTTCATTTTCAAATTCGTAAACAATGAATATTTTATTTTTAGGTTACTTGGATGTAAATTTTTAAATAATAGTTATATTTAGTTTGATATGAAGTCGAAATGTAAAACATCTAATTTTTAAGGTGTGTTAAATAAAATGTTTTAAACCTCGGTCTCCTGATACTTTATTAATGAATAATATTTCGCAGAATTCGTAAGGATGTGTCTAGATTTTTAAGAATTTAATGAAACTAATTTAGGAGTTACGGGCATTACTTTAAACTAAAAATAAATGTTTAACAATAGACAAAGTTTCGATACAGGGTTAGTGGGGCAGAGATCAGACTGGGGTGGTTTTGTAATTACAACACACACTCAAAACTCAATCAAGGGTAATGTGAACGCTCCAGACCAGGCGACTCTTCATTAGGCGTGGATGTTAGGGGTTGGGGGTTGGTCGTTGGTGGTTGGGGAGGGTAGGCGGGGTGGCTGAGTCAGCAACCCTAACCTCTTCTCGTAAAACTCTCCTACCACGGCCAAGATTTCCTTCACACTCCTTTCGATGAAATTTTCACTTTAATATATTTCACAACTAACAGAAATCTAGTCCTGTTTACGAGTTGTATGACTCGTTGTTTGGAAGAAAATGTTTATTGCTGTGACAAAAAATCGTAAATAAAACCCAGCATAATCATTTTGTGATCTTTTAAGTAGATAAAACTAGATGATTTTATATTTCAATATACCGTTATTCTACATTTATTATCTTTTTTATCATTAGCTGTTAGATTAATATTTTTGATAGTGCAATTTTGTAATACGTTTAATATCTATTATCAGTGTAAATTTTGGTTGGGTGTTATTAGAGTGTTATCTTCATAATCAAAAGGTCTCCAGTTCAAATTCGGTCTCAGTGCTTATGACATTGTTCACTGAGCCATTAATTATTATTATTAATGATCCTGGAAAATGAAGTGATGATCGTTGTCAGTAACAAAAACTACAGGATATCAAAATCACTATTCATTCAAATTAAACTCAAATTGCCCTAAAATAGTACCTGTCTTAAGAAAGTGATAAAGTGGACGAACTAACAAACACAATCAAATTATTTAATACAAATATTATTTTTGTTTTGACATGGATATGTCTTAGCTCTGGGGGGGGTGTTGGCGATTTTTAAGATGGAAAACATGTAGCAGGTTTCCATAGAAACTACCAGAGCTATTGTATTGAATTTTTTAATATAAAACAATAAGAACAGCTGTTTAGATGAACTGAGACCATTCCCTTTACACATATCCATGATCTAACCTATTTCCCACAGGGAAGTAAACACAAACATTTTTTTTAGAAGGAATATGCCATGTTAGTTGATAATATATTTCCCTACAAGCACGCGATAACAGGCACATTTTGCACTGTTGGCAGAACGTATAAGTAGTACATTCCCGCACTAGGGTGGGTATGATCTCATTACCGCCCTAGTGCGGCAAAGTAACCGGCCAATCACATGCGCGGAACGCTCTAAATCTATATGAAACTAACCAATAGCATGCGCTAAGCGCTCAGTCAGCTGATAGACGGTAGTCGTTCCTACAATACTAACTTCTGGATTTGTGCAACGAAACTGAGGTTACCGGAAACATAAAAGTTATGTTTACATTTATCCCAGCGGGAAAATCAAACATAACCTAAATGACTTTTTATTGTAGTAAAATCTTGTGTCTAATACGAGTGCACACTGTCATGGCCGCCCTCAAAGTTCTGGCAACACTCAGATTACACTTCGTGCTGCCATATGAACCTCTCGTGCGATATGACATTGTTTGCGCTCTAGTTACACAAATAGCGAAATAGCTATTCTGTTAAATCACTTTAAGACATCGCATATTCAGTAATTAAAAAAATAAATACCTATTGTGTTGTGAACATCATGGTTTTCGAATGGTCTTACTTTACCATGGTCACTGCAAATTACACAAAACCCTTATCCAACATATCCAACTTCACCTAGAAAACGAACTAAAATTCCCTTCGCAACGTTACAGATCGACAGACAGACGGAAAGTGAGATAATATTAGTTTCTAAATCCCTTGGATGGAATTATTGAAGTTATGTTCAGAAAAGTCCAATTTTAACAGTACAGATTTATATCTTCATTTAGGTCATTTCCAATTGAAATTAAAATCAAAATTAAGACGCTTTTTAGTGTCGAACGTGTTTTACTCTGTGGGTGAGTTCATAGATCACACATCAAGGGAATCACTGGCTTGAGGTTTCAGTTTTAATGTCACTAAAATTTAATGTCACTTGAAATTTTACCGTTACCTGGTTGTGTTGATCTTTTATCAAATTGTGTTTTATAAAACTCAAATTTAGAGAGTTCCTTTTCATTGTTTGACGCATGTCATGCAATATTTGTACCGTCTACAGCAATAAAGAGTTTACCTATTATTATTATTATATCATGGCAAAATTATGAAGGGTATATTACTAACAGTGAGTTGAAACACTTAAAAATTGATAGTGAGTTGAGTATGGTAACATTTTGTGGTTGAAAGAATGGATTTTTAAAAATAAAGACGTACTTACTTATATTTTCCCTCGACAATCCTGGGTAAAATATGAAAACAGAAGTAAATATAACAGATTGATTAAATATAAACAAAAAATTGAATTTTATGACTTAGTTTTTGATTTCACACATTCATACATGTGTGTGTAAAGGTTAGACTTTAAATTTTTCATTGTAACTGATAAAGTTATCCGTTTTATCGTTGAAACTCACTATTTATGTTAATCAACACATGAAATGTATTTCTTAACATAGTTCTTTACAATATTCCTTTTACAGCATAAGATTCTTTTGAATTCCTTCATTGAAAATCCTATAACCTTACATTACTGTACTGTAAATACTGTCTAAATACTTTTAACCTAAGTTTAAAATAAAATAGTTAATTCTATTTATCATTACTAAATAATCTAATGATTGACAAAGAATAATCCAATGAATTATATAGTGCATCTATTTCAACACAAACAAATTTATATTAAAAAATATAGATTTTTTTTAACTTTATTGAAAATTCGTTGAGTAGGCCTATTTGTTTTTACTTTTAGTCTTATAATAAAATAGTTGTACAGAGAAATACCAAGTTATATTGGCACTTTAGATATTTACTATAACGCTCTTCAAGTGTACTTAGAAAACCTCTTTAACCATTTTTGACTTTTAATTAGGGGTGAGAGGTAAAAGTGAGGGGTTTTTAATGTAGTCAAGAGCCGAAAGTTGAGGAGGAATTCAAAGGATGTAGAGGGTTCTCCGAGAGGGGTGTGTGGAGTCCCTCTTGATATTCACCCATACGAGGAATCCTTGGTATCAATCAAGATCCCACAAATAATTCAATATATAATAAAATAATAATGGTATCAACAAATAATAGAGCATACTATATATAAGTTATTGCTACTTTTTCAATATAAAGAATTGACAAAACTACCTCCTATGTGCACAATATTTTCGTATATGTTATCACAGATGCAGTCCTTTACCTGTAATGTTATTAAAAATATTAAGACAAATACTTTGTTTTATTAAAAATCGTGATGGAAAATGACCGTAATAAAAATCTAAAAAAATAAATCAACTATCACAAATAATGAATTTCAAACAAAAATTTCGTATATTTAAGAATTCAGGATTTTCATATACTATCATTTTAAGTCTAAGAGGGCAAGACGGAGAGTTTTTAAGAGGGTGAAAGTCGACTTAGCCTACACTTTTCCCACTATAGACTAAAGTCTGTGTGTGAAAAACTCCAAACTCAAACTCTTTACTCACCATACAAACATGAAAATGTTTAGAATAGTTCATATAACATTTGGCATGTCTCTTTACTGCATCTAGAGTGTATTAGTATTTGTTCATAACAACATTAATATATAAAATGAAATAATAATATATACAGTAACCCTGAATCAAACAATTTTTTGCTCGTTAAAAAATTAATAAGTGTATAAGGACATGTTTCTGCATTTCCTGATTTTTTTAAAAATGTCTATTTTTTTATTGTTGTACAATAATGCATACTGAAAAATATAAGTTTGTGTGTGTATAATTTACTCGTGTGGCTTAATCTGCGATTGAAAATAATCATGACAATTCATTCATGGATGAAAACTCGCTTACTGATCTATTAGTTTAGTGAAATTATTAACCTATCATAAGTTGTATAGTATTAAATTAATACTTCACAGCTATTTAGGTTCAGCATGACGGGTAACTTTAAGACAGTTGCTTCAGGTATCAAGTGTGATAATCAGAACTTTCCATTGTAATTCAAACAGAACAACAAAATCAAATTTCAAATATAGATTCAATTGTATAATCTAGGTTATCTTATTACACCCAACGAAATAAGATTTCAAATGTTTTATTTTGCAAAAATTACAATAAAAATTCATATATAAATACCCAGAAAATATATTGTGTAAAAATATGTGTGAAATGTACATGATAAAAATACAACAAGATACGGTCCTAAAAATAAGGTAGCTTAAAAAGTATGTAACTAGGAAATAACTGCTCAAACCTACCGGGAAAATACTTATGATAAATATAACAAATATTTTTTAGCTTCTTAAAATAATTCAACTTACAAAAGAGTAGTATTTAAATTAAGTGAAATCATACCAAAACTGTAATGAGGTAAAACAATGGGTATTTTAAAAATAAAAAAAGAAACTCCATTATTTCCCTAAACCACGCCACACCCCCTCATAAAGGCACTACAGATTCCTTTATATACATAGGAATTCATATAATGAATTCCTTCATCCACACATCTTAAGCACAACAGGAACCACACAACCTTTCTTAAGAACAGCAAGAAAACCAATGTCTGTTAGTTGGGGTGTCGACAATATTCGCTGACTGTGTGCCAATTGTAGTGAGCCACTGTGAAATAATTTTTTGTAAACCGTCATCAAACAGTCACAGTTCCATGTGTCTTGAGGTAGGTTGCAGAATAATGTGTGAGCAACATAGAAACAAGTCTCAGTACACTATAATTCCTTCCAAAGCACATCTTGTTCTGCCATAATTTGATGGGTGTTCAAAGAAGTCAAAAGGGGGTTTCGAAGTTAATGGTGCCAGTGTTTTATAAATAGTTCCTCGACGTCTATAACGTCCATATCGGCAAATAGAGCATCCGAAGGGTGAAATAACAGTTAGAAAACAAAGTCTCGTACTTACAATTAATTATAACCCCTACCTCGTGTGAAGGTTGTAGACCTACCAGTGCCTTATCACACCATGGCTGCTCTGGACTCCTACAGCCTACAAGCCATCGACTCCGACCCAACTGTCTCCAACCCAGCCCGCCGCCGACTAAAGACAGAACGTTGTATAATATTGTTCGTGAGCTTCGGTCACGGCCAAGGCCATTATTGCTGTAATGAATTGTTTATCTTCCGCCAACCCGACTGCGTGGTTATAGCCGGAAATTCCGCTTTGACTGCGATATTAGATTTATATCCGGATAAGGAGATAGCGATGAATTCGGATGGTTATGTAATGGAGTTTGGGCTTGAAAATTTCCCAACTTATTCGCTTGATAGCATTCATTGTAATTTGAGATGTAAAAAATGTTATACTGAGTTTAGGATTGATGGTAATTGCTAAATTTTGTCTTATAGAAGGGAGAGAAATCTAATACAATTCCTTCATTCACACATCTCAAGCACAACAGGAACCACACAACCTTTCTTACGAACAGCAAGAAAATCAGAAAATTTCAAATTTATCAAATTCATTCATTTGTTGCCATGTCAAATTCCATTTTGACATGGATATGTCCAACCTCTCTGGGAGACGCAAAATGTATAACGTAAGTGACGTCATTCATTTATATTTATGGTAGTGATATGTTAAATTTTTGGTGAAACACCATAATGTTACGTTATATTCCAACTAATGTGCAATGAAAATAAATATGATGTGCATTGAAAACTGTGAACATTCTGCCATTCCTTTCTCCTAGGTGAAAAAATCCTGGCTAGATCACCATTTAAGAACCGTAATCTACATGAATAAAGCACAATTCCTTTTTAGACGTGACTCTATAACTCGAGAACGAGTGCACCAAATGGAGGATTCTTATTCTGTTCTGTTCCTGAATGCAAAGGGAAGATTTGTATGAATGACAATTTTTAATACACCCCACCATTATTGAGTAATTTGACTTTAAAAATTGTAAAAAATGCCTTTAAATTACTATTGGTGGTAAATGCTTTTTTTTAACTGTGAGATACAAAAGAGACAATTTCCAAATACAAAGACACTATAATGATTAAATATATATCAAATGCATTTCATGAGATATAACGTACTTAGTATATGGTGAAAGAATGAGAATAAGGGTTTATATTTATAATTCGTGAACAAATTAATCATTAATTAAAGAATTTTAGGGACAACGTTCTCCTGTAGTCTTATCCCTAACCATTAACAGTTTATTTTCTAGATGGCAGCACATAATATTTGAAAATTTCCATTGCCATTTTGGTTTGATCAGATGTACGTAAACAATACTAAGATTTGAATGAGTTAAAAACATGTATTTATTTTTTTACATTTTGTTTTTAATTTTGTCAATAATTTAGAAATTATTTGTACTTAGTTCAAAGCTTTTTTAATAACCAAGGTAGAAAGTATTGTGATTTGAGCTGGAATATTTTCATTTAACTTTTGTTATAATGTGAATTAGAATCTTAATCATCAAACTTATTTATTCAAGTGCCAGAAAACAAGACTTATACTGTTCTACCGTATACCAAAAAACATTACAGTAAACAAGTTTGTTTTTTATACATTTATCGTTATTTATTCCATTTCATTTTTAATATTTACATTAAAGACAGGACAAAGTCTGTCGGTTATAAATATAATTAGAGTTTTGTCTGTAAATCACTCAGAGTTAATCATTTTTAGTTATTTTTCCGTTTCGTGCGTTAGAGAAGCCGAAACAAGTCATGTGTCTGTATCTTAATTTGTGTCTGTTTGTCTGTGACGCACCAGGAGGCATTTTACACCGTCTTCTCCAAAAAAACAACGGGAGAACTGATAACAATGAAACTTATTTCATACATCCTCTACATTCCAGAAAAGGTTTTTAAATACTTAAAATTGTACGCCGACCCTTAAAAAGTAAATCACGAGCATTTAAAACCCCACTTTTTACGCGATATTAGTCGCATTTTGCTTCCAGTTATCAATAAACCACCTACTAATAATCAGGTAATAATCAGCTGTCTTTGTAGTTTAATGATTTAATAGAAAGAAAAACAAACAGCTGTTAAATCAATATTAGTTAGTTTATATTGTCATTGATTTTAAACCCATTTTGAAATCATACTATATTAAAAAGTAATTTTATATATAACTAGTTACTAATGGTTTAATTGTCAAGTAATGACAAGTAATAAAGCTAGGTATTTATTTATTTTCTTTGTACTGATTTGTTTAGGATTTCAGGTTTACGTATTGGTATAATAGTCTTTCTTCTTTAAACAAAATCCTACAACCAAAAGGGGGCAAAGGACGGGCTTACTGCTAGTTTAGAAATAATAATAAAGATATCGTGGTGGAATGATGATTCCTTTCGTTTATATAAACTCTATAAATTGAGTTGATGTGAACTAAGCCCCCATCAGTTACCAAGGAGGAGCAATGACATAACTTCTCAAATGTTTGATTAGGGTTGTTGTTATGTAGAATATATTTAACCACTTTTAATGGCTGTCTCTTAATATTATAAATGCTTTCCCCTCAAATGAGGCGAAGTCTAAATGGCCCCTTAGCTATGTGAATGTAGGCAATGACCATGGTTGTAATGGTGCAAGCGGAGGAGACCTTTTCGAATTGTGGTATAAAAAATCAATAAATAGAACGATCTTTGACAATAACTTCAATTTTTAAGTCCATACCAGGCCGTGCCATGGAAAGCTATTGACCAGACTCTCATATGTGTCTGACTCTCTTGGGTGTTCTGTTTGTAACTGGAGTAAGACTTTCTTCGAGTGGGCTTGAAGAACTACCTTCCCGAAGTAAATGTAGATCGATCTACTGATGATCTTCCAATTCACAATCCAATCGTTTCAGTCATTGCTGAAAAGCGATTATAATTGAGAAGTTTTTCCTGTTTCGTACTTGAGCAAATTTTATTATTATTCAATTCATACTTTTTGATTGAACAGGCTATGTAAGCATGAACAAACTGGACAATGCTGTTGCTGCTGGAAAAACCCCATTCATTCTTCCATTTGGTACTTTACTTTAAAAAATTCAAAAATAAACTTTAAAGTAAATGTCACATATGGAATTTATTTTACCCAATATGGCACTATTATAATCCAGAATACGCTATGTTGATATATAAAACTAAACATAGAGCACATATCCTCAAACATCTTCTTGATAATAAATTATAATCACTGTACAACAATTAGTAAACAGAAAATTTGACACGGCCCTGAGAGTGTAGTGTGCGTTGGGACGGTGACATCGATAATTGACAAGCATAATCATTAATCAATCAAACCGATTACATTCGGGACATTTACCTCGAGCAAATTCCAAAATTTTACTGTTCCAGGATATTACTTCTACGCCGACCAAAACCTCACACTATACTCCAAACGTAAAATACCGTTGATATAATCATTACGGTTCTCTATTTTGAGCGAATTCCACTTAAGTTAAAGGCGATTCGCTACCCCATAGCTATGACACAGTTGGGTTTAAGCCTAGGACAGCAATACCTACATCCTTAACTAAATTACACATTGAATCTTAGGAGTTATAGCTATGATAATAATAACGTTATGCCCGAACACGAAAAGTTTTTCTCAACTGTAATTAATTGCTTTTCAGCAATGATATAACTTCAATCATTTACGATTTTCTGCCAATATTTCGTTACGAACCGTATATCTAAATATTATAGATACACATAAATATTACGTAATATAAATATTCTCTTATAAATCAAAAAGAAGTAACTGAATACAACTAAAAATTGACACACACGCACTACGGCCTCGCACTGTGAGAGAGGAGGGAGTGAGAGAGAGAGAGAATGTGATTATCGATACATCAAAGGCATCCCTAAACGCGTTACCATTTGCAGGTATTATCTAATTATCTTCATTGCTAATACTCACGATTATTGTGTCACTTAGTGATGTAGTAAACTAACTGGATCAATTACAGGATTTTTGTCTAAAGTGAAGAATTACTGAGACAATGCGGGTGTCATAAATCATAAGCCGGAACTCAGAATTAAACATTACTTTCACATTTACATTGGGGAGTTAAATGTTTCGTATAAACTTAATAATTTATTGTTGCAGAAGTTATAAACGTTGAGTATAAATCCTCGTTTTGGCAAGGGATTTGAGATTTTTTTAATTTTAATAATACTTTAATGCACTAATCAATTATTTCTTGATATGAAACTTTGTATTGTAGTATAACTAGTATAGATTTCAAATTATTTTATTGCTGGCCTAGACTTAGTAAATCAACTGGAGATTTTACCCATACTAGTATTTAGTTACGATTTCTGACACTAGTGCTCAGCGCTAATACTGCCAATGAAGGTTGTAAAAAGTGAAATCAGCTGTAAAAACAATATTACTGATGCCATTGTACCGGTACTGCAGTAATCAAATGGACAACTGAGGGTCAGTTTGAAAAATCATATTACTTAATTAGTTCTCTTAATATGATTACAGTGTAATGAAAAATATCTTTCATAACTCGTAACGTGTTATTCCGTGCCTTGATCAAATTCCAACTCAATCTTGGCCCAGAAACCACCGCTTTCAATCCTTGTAATGAAATATATTATTATTAAATGAAATATATTTGATTATTATCAAACCGACCTTTAGTGGCTCATTTGATTCTCTTAGTATTAGTAGGCCTACAATGGGAAGCGGCATTGTTTTTACAGCTGATTTCTCTTTTTACATTCTTTACTAGCAGTATTAGCGCTGAGCGCTACTAGTGTACTAGTGCAACTAAATACTAGTATGGGTAAAATCTCCAGCTGGTTTACCCAGCCCAGGACGGGAAAATATTACTTTCTGTAGTCGCAACTATCGTTGAAAACAGCTGATTTCGGTACAGTGTAATGAAAAATTATTTTACGTAGCTAACGATTAATTTGTGAAACAGATTATTAACTGCTGAAAATCTATATTGATAATTTACAAAATTGCATTGACACGGATATGACAATGCTCTGGGTTAGCAATCAGCGAGGCGCAAAGGTGCAATGGAAGTGACGTCATTGATCACGTGACCGGATATTATTGTTATGGTCATACGTTTAATATTTTGTAAGAAAATCCCTGAAATACTAGCGCTAAGCTATATTCCATGAGTAATCTAATTACTAAAAGAACTACAATACTTATTGAAAACATTTCATTTAAAATGTGTATTTTTTTAACTT
Source organism: Nephotettix cincticeps (assembly GCA_023375725.1). Lineage (NCBI taxonomy): Eukaryota > Metazoa > Arthropoda > Insecta > Hemiptera > Cicadellidae > Nephotettix > Nephotettix cincticeps. The sequence continues at coordinate 18,964,641 of CM041785.1, read as the reverse complement.
TTAAGTGATTTTTAAGAAAATATCCAAGATCTAAGCTGTTTCCCACAGTGAAGTAGTTTTTTATTCGGTCAGTTATTGTGCAAATATTTGAAATAACTAACATTTTAGCACATTTCCAAAAGGGAAGAAGCTATTACCGTAGGTCTCATGGCAAGATTTAAGCCCGGGATCAGATTCCAGATCCCGAAACGTCGTGAAACTTTGTTTTACATAAAATCGTGATGGAAAATGTCCGCAATAAAAATCTAAATAACATAAATCCACCATCACCAATAATGAATTTCAAACAAAGAATTTCGATAGGATAAAAAATAATTGTCTGCATGAATGACAGTTGACGTTCAACGTATTGAGCTTGCACTCAGACCGGTGAATGACGTTGACATGTGGTGAAGTATGCGGAACTTTACATCAATCGTCAGGATCGAACGAATGAAAGGTCACTTTCATCCTACGATATATCGCTATCGAAATAAATCGAACAGTGTTCGTAATTTACGTCATCTTTAAAGTGCTTGAACCTACAAAATAAATTTAGTGTATTGCAAGTAATATTTCTAAGAGTTAAGAAATATTTGGTCATTTTTACGTCAATCCATCCAGAAAGTCAGGTTTTAGTCATCGATTTTTTTCGTCGTATATAAATAAAATTAGAGTTTTGTCTGTGCAGTGCTTGGAGTTATGACATCCGTCTGTTCGTTTTTCTGTAGCTTCTGTATGTATATTTATCTCATATCCACTCCCCGCACCCGTCATAAGGTGGGTTTCCCACTTTATTGACGGGCGCACCGCCCAAGTCCGCTGCCGTGGCTCCCTCTCCACCCCCTTCACCCTGAACGCTGGGGTTCCCCAGGGTTCAGCTATTAGTCCCCTCCTGTACATCCTTTATGTCCGTGACCTCCCCGCCCCCATCCCACGTGGTCCCACCGACACCACCAGTGGCCTGGCTCAGTTCGCTGATGACACGGCTTTCTGGACTTCCCACCGACACCACAATGTCACAATCCGCCGCATGAACCAAACCCTTTCCGACTACCTATCCTACTGCAACAGGTGGCGTATCCTAATCAACCCATCCAAAACCCAACTCTGTTTCTTCAACTTTCGTGCCCGCCGCTTCCGTAAATTCCAATCCAATCCGACCTTCCTCAATAATGTCCGCCTCCCACTTACCCAGACATGTACCTACCTCGGGGTAAAACTCGACTCCCGCCTTACCTTTTCCTCCCACATCCTAGACGCAAAAAAGCGTGCCACTTCCCGTCTACGTGCCCTCCGAATTTTAAATAACCGCACCCGCCCCTGCTCCACTTCCACCCTAGCAACCCTATACTCATCCATAATCCGTCCAGTCATCACCTACGCCCATCCTCTACTACTTACCGCCCCAGACCGACTCCTTTCCAGCCTGGAAGCCACCGAGAGAAGGGCACTACGCCTGGCTTCTCATCTCCCCCCCTGGGCCCGCAATGCCTCGGTATACGACGCCCACTCCATCCCACCCCTCCGTGACTTCCTCCATCACCTCAACACAAAGTACCTCGACCGAGCCCGAACCTCTGACATCCTACAACCCTTCTTCGATCCTTATTTCACCGACCGTCCTAGCCAACCTCCCACCATAGCTTAATGTGCCCTTCTTGTGGTGAATTTTAATTCCACCAGCCCAAGGTCCTCATCTTATTTAATTGTTTATTTATTTATCTATTCTATTTTATCTCATTTTAAATTTAACGCCGTCTAGAGTTTTTTCATAGTGAGTAAACCCCTAAGTCTGGCCCAATGTCTCCGTTTTAAATCTCGCTGGCCCAAGGCTTGATCTGTTTTATTTTCAAATTTCACGCCGTAAGAGTTTTTCATAGATCTTAAACACCATAGCCTGGCCCTCAGCACACCATTGCTACCAACCTCATATTACCCAAAACCGACCATAGACCGGACGCTCGTTCGGGCTAGGGCAAATGCGCCCGGCCTAGTCCATGGCTATGGTTTCTCCACTTCCCACTACAGTTTATCGCCTAACCGAACCCTACCGCTTTGTGTTGAATGTATTAATGTTTTTAATGTTTCAGATACATTTGGTAATATTCCTAAAACCCATAGTCCAAACAACCCTATCCACCAACTGGCCACAGTCTGGACGATCGTTCGGGTTAGGACACACATGTCCGGCCTAGTCTAAGACTGTGGCTATCACCTAAAAACCCCCTATAAAACAAAGCCAGATATTCGTTTGGGCGTGGGAAACTGATCCCCGCTTTTTTCTGGTCTTTGGTACAAATCTCCTTCCACCCAAACCAACAGATAATAAATAAATAAACATATCCACCCTAAACCCTATTCCACCTAACACAACAACCAAAGCCAGACATTCGTTCGGTCGAGCGCAACCTGCCCTCGGCTAAGCTCTGGTCTTTGTTTGTTCCTAAACCGAAGCCATCCATTCACTAACCATAACCACAGTACCCGCAACCAAAACCTCACTCAACCCGCAACCAAAACCTAACCTTAAAACCTATCCTTGGCTGAAGAGGACGTAGTCCTAAAACAGCCGCAGTGGGCCTTTAGCCCACTGAAACCTCACAATCCATCCATCCATATCCACGAAAACCTGAGGAAAACATGTCTACTGTTGCATTAAAGATTGTCTATTCTAAGGTCGTGGGCACTTTCCTCGTGGGTGTGAATGAGTTAAAATCTTACAAAACCTTTATCCAAAATATATATGATATATTTTTTAATTCTTCATAGTAGCCGCTGTTGGAGCAGCACACAAGAAATAAAAAATCCACCTTCATACATATTTACCATTTACCACCTTATATGGAATAAGGTTAGGTGTCCTCGTTCTAAAAACCTGTCATTCTGCTAAGAAAACGACCTTTTTTGGTCGTAAGTAATCCTTTTCTACCTTAGGGTGGCGACAGATGATGTCATGGGGGAGGGGGGTAGAGTCAGCTTAGGTCGTAGGGGGAGATGGAAGAGTCAGCTGATGTCGTGGGGGGAGGGGGAAGAGTCAGCTGAAGTCGCGGGGGGAGATCGAAGAGTCAGCTGATGTCGTGGTCAGCTGGTCGTTACTACAATGTAGATCATATGAAAATGCGTGCATGCCAATGATAAGGTATCTATAATAACGAATACCATAAGCCATAAACAGACTATTACAGATTAACACACTATTAGATAATTGTTTATGTTCAATTAATTGCTGGAACAAGATGGAAGCAACCCTTTCATCTGTAAAACTTTTTGTTTGTACAGTAATTAGCTCTATATTTTATTCACTCTGATGAAAAATATAGGTCAAAACAAGGGTATAAAGTGTATTTCCGTTATCCTCTAAAATTACAGCAGTTCTTTTGTAAACCTTCAGCTTATATGTAAAGCACCACTTTTGACCCTTGAAATGAAATATATCATTCTTTATTGAGTTACTTCACCATTATAAAGGAACATTATAAAAGCCACAGGCGGGTATTTTTCCTGGGTAAGACGACTCTGAAGGAAACAAACACTTTGGGATTTTTTAATCTTACGAAGAAGCGAAGTAGGATTTATTGGCTCAGAATATCAGTGGGATTAATAAAACTAGTTAGAATGATTTACAGAAGCTTCCCTCTAATTGTTGACCACTCTACCGATGTGAACCGCTGCATCTCATGGCACGACCAAGGACACTCGTGGCAGTGAATTAATGGCCGCATAGTAAATACTAGTAATCATCTTACACTATCATCAGCCCCTTAGATGATTGGTGACATTACGCCTGCATTGCATTTACAGCTCACGCGAATCTCGTTTGGGATAAACTAACGGTGTATGACGCGATAAATCTTGTTTTTTTTTAATAGTAAAGACTCAATTCCAAGAATTAATTTATAAAAATAATTCACTGGGGTTTCATTAAAAATCTAGTTTCTTAAATACAAAATAGATTTAAGTGTTTCAATTCTTATCTGAATTTCAATTCTAAATTTTTTTTGGCAGTATTTAAGTTGAATATAATATCATTTTGATAAAACAATACAAGTGTTGTTTAGTATGATAATAAGAATAGTTTTATTTCCTCCCATTCTAAACACAGTGCAAATAGTCCAGAAAAAAGGAAACCAAAACGTTGAATAATCCCATAATTAATTGTCCTTTGTGTCAGACTGACTACTATACTAAAAACATAAACAAAAACATTAGTCGAGCATTTATGATCACAGTTGGCAAAAACGATACTATCTAAGATTGTTTACTCCAAAGCAAGCCTGCTTGGGGTTCCTTCACTAAGAAAAAACTGAAATAAAAAAACAGACAGCATTCAGACAAAATTAAAAAATAAATGTAAACACTTATTATCTTTAATATACAAAAGAGCAAAAAACACGTATTTCAATAATATATATTATATAAAAAATAAACTAATATTAAAAATATATTTAATTTAAAAATAATTTTTTGGATTCGCTTGGCTAAAGGCGTCATTTAAGCGATGGTTTCAACTCGTTCCAACGAATGAGACAAATAACAACTTAAGTTTTTTTTAAATAAAAAATTAATTAAAATAGTTTTAAAATATAGTAAATAAAATAGTCTGAAAATAGTTTTAATTACTCTGTAAAAAGTGTCAGCATATACTTTAGTGTTAGTTGTAGTTCTGTATTATCATGAAATTCATCATTTCACCTTAGCTATTTTCGGAAATTTTTTGTGGAAATTAAAAATGTTGAATTCTAAAAAAAACTTAAAACCTGATGCAGTAACAATAAACTAAAAAATATAACTTTTATTTTAAAAAATTACTTTAAAACATGCACTATCCGGCCAAAAACAAATCTTCAAACTGTCCATGTTATCGTAAGGATCGTAAGGAACCTTATCTGTAATCGCTGTTAACCAAAACAGCTGATTCAGGTTGTTCTACTTTCTCCCCTTATACGTAGTAATGGAGAAAGTTTTGTTTTCGTCAAAATGTTCTAATTTGAGTTGAGGGTGGATATATCCGTTTTGGGGCCCCCACAATCCAAAAACGTGGGTTTGGACGTGATGTCTGTCCGTCCGTGTGTCTTTGTGTTTGCGTGTGTGTCTAGATGTGTACAGTGCCACAGCCTACCCCGTTGGTCCGATTTGGATGAAATTTGGCATGTATGTATATATTCACCGTATCTCCAGGTGTTTTTCATTTTTTTTGAATTTTTGATTTATAAGGGCAGTTCACCCCTAAAAACCCTTAAAAACGTGAAAAATCCAAATTTCTCAAAAACGGCTCTAACAATTATGATGCAAATTTGATAGTTTATAGTGCACAGAGTACTAAATAATTTGACACCACCCGCATGTCTGTAAAAATGACGGTAATAAATGTTTATTAAAATGTACTAAAACGGTTTTAATTCAATTACACAAAGTGTGTTTACAGTGAGCACAAAATAAACGTGTCTCCTGGAATTGGCATAAACGTAATCTCAGAAAATATAATAGTATTATTAAAATTTAATCGTAATATTGTTTTTTGAAAACAATATTTTATACGTGACCATTATATTATAGATGCAGACAAAAACTAGTTATTTTATGCACCTAACGTTTGAAGTGGCACTCTGCTTCCCTCTAGAGGAACATTTGAGGAATGGTTTCTCGAGCACAGCAAGGTACTTTGCGCACGAGTTTCACATTAAATCTTTTATATAAATATCATAATAGTACATTTTCTCATAGTTTTATTAAGTTCCTTACTTATTTCTTGTTGATACTTATCCTGTACTTGATTTAACGTATCGTTCTTGGCTATTTATTTCAAGTTTCCTGATGTATTTTGTTTACTGTAATTTATTCTCACCATTCGTAATATTTGTTTCTTAATAGGTTACATGGAAGGTTCTTAAACCACTTACGTTACATTGGTTATTTGGTCTAAATAAATATTCCGTTCTTTCCGGAATCTTCCAGAAATAACTGAATCTATCTGAAACTGATGTATTGAACAATTATACTAAACTAAAACAACAATACACAATAAACCAAATCAATACACAGAGTTGCCAACTGTTAAACTGAAATCCGGAAGGGGGAAAAGTAAATGATTGCGGAAAAACTAAACGTAAAGGAATGAAAACTACGTGATTATCATGTAGTTTGTAATTGTAGACTTCTGACGTATTGAGTAACTGTATGGTAAATAATACCTGTTTTGACAAATTAATTTTATATCTCATAGTTTTTTAGTCAAAGTTTTTTTGATACCTTATGGGTTTGAATGCATGATCCTTTAGCTGAAGACATATCTGCTGTTTATAATTATGAATAATTACTTAAATGGCGTGATTAATATTGAAATCCATCTTTATTTTGAATAAATAAAATTTTTGAGACGCATCCTTGTATATATTTTAGCATTTTTATTGACTGAGTTTAATAAATTCAGCATATTTTTACTAAAAAGCTGATTACTTAATTGATTACGAAGATCATTATGTGAATAAATAACTCTAACAACAAAGACACTTGACTTGTTTTATATAGGGATAAATAAGACAATGCAATGCGTCTATAACCAGTAATTCAAGAGGATACAAAATATTACCTATATTAAGTATTGTTTAATTTAAGTTAAAAATTCATATGTCTAAATTGTAAAAGTGAACATATCGAGATATTCAAAAATATAACACATACACAAATCTCCCTCTCTTTCTCTAGATTTCTCTTTTCTACAACCCTTTAATGAAGATGTCCAGAGAACAAAAATATGATTGATTGGCCCCTTGGAGGTCACGAATTGTGACTTATGAGCAATGGTCAGTGGATGTGATATTTTATGGTGTAGATTAATGTTCACATTATTAAATTATATTACGGTTTTTAATTTTTTTCGGCAAAGATCATCCTCATAATTAGACCAGCTGGTAATTCAGAGACAAAATTGTTGTTCAAATCCAGCGTTAAGCTGTAGGTGCCAGACGCCATTGGCTGTTGGGCTAATAACTAATAGTTCTGACTAAGGGACACGTCAGTCTTAGTCAGTACGTCTTGTTGCTGACTAAGGCTTGTTAAAACAAGCCTGAAGATTAGGTTAAAATTATATCTTATAGTATTATATCTTACACTGAACCCGGCCATTTGAATAGAAATTTTCTAACTCAGGGGAAAAATTTTTTGTTCGGATCCAACGTTAAACTATTGTTCCCTTAATCTCCACTGGCTGTCATTAATTAACAGTTGTGTCTAAGGAACATGTATCCTTAGTTTCGTGCCACAATCATCTTACACTCATTTCTCATTCATTTCATTGAACTTGAAATACCTGCCTGGGTGGATCACAATTACAGAAAAGTAATAATAATGACAATACTCACCTGTTCAACACCACATTCCGCACTCCGGCTCCGTAGCCTGTCCCTCGAGCATCCTTGACTCCTGTCGGGGACGACGTCCTGTAGAGTACAACCGGCCCGCCGAACCTTGAACTTACAAACGACGGAGAAGCCACAAAATACGTCACCAGACCACAGAACCTAAGAAGATGCTCAATTCAGTAATGTTACGCAAAACGACTATCCAACTCAAGTCTCGTGACGATGGTATACAAGAAGGAAATGCGCACTGCAGATTTCCTCCTGTGACCTTCGATCTGGGGAGGTATACTGACATTTTATGGGGGGTAGTTACAATATTATTGGGGATATATTTTTTAAATTAACAGCATTTGATTAAAAACATGACTAAATATTTTACGAAAAAAGTCAAACAATACGTGAAAATAGTTCTATATTAATAGACCTACTGTTTTTAGTACCCAATTAATGTACCATGTAAGGTAATACCTTTATGATATCTTATGATACCTTTATGATACTTTAGGGTAATACCCTTTATGATCTATAACTATGAATAATATCTGAGGAAGGATTTATGTTCTTTTTTATGCATAAAAATTTACCCTTTTCCAAATCTTAAAAGTAAAAATACTTTGTTTATGTTTAACACTCAACCACACTCTGACCACTAGAAAATTGAGCTGAAATTTAAGAGTTGCCTGATAAATTTGACAAAGGCGTGTAAAATCTACGAAAATCATTCCATAAGGAGTCGGATATTTTTAATTCATTGCAATATATTTAACTTGTGTTAAGCCTTTAGTTCTTGATATAGATATCTACCTCGATACGTATTTTGCCACTAGGCATCTTCAGAAGTCACTCTAAATCATTAATGTACACTACACTATTGTCACTACTTACTTAGAAAAATGTACTTACACTTTTAATAGCTATTTATGTAACTAGAGTGCAAACGAGTCCATCGCACGAGAGGTTCATATGGCAGCACGAAGCGTCAACTGAGTGCTACCAAAAATTCGGGGGCGGCCATGACAGTTTGCACTCGTAATACACACGAGATTTTTCCTACAATAGTCATTTTGGTTAAGTTTGATTTTCCCGTTGGTATAAATGTAAACATAGCTTTTAGGTTTCCGGTAACCTCAGTTTCATTGCGCAAAACCGGAAGTTAGTGTTGTAGGAACGTCTAACGTCTATCAGCTGACTGATTTCGAGCGTTTCGAGCATGTGATTGGCCGGTTTTTTATCAGACCTAGTGCGGATATGTAAGGCCTACTGCTTATACGTTCTGGCAATAGTTCGAAATGTGCCTGTTATCGAGTGGTTGTAGGAAAAACAAATTACAGCCCTTAAGTTATTTACACCGGTTCATTGTAATTAGTGACTTAAAGTACCTTCTGAAGATATTACACTTGTGACGAAATACGTATTGAGGCAGAAAAAATAACATATCAAGAACTAAAGGCTTAAAACAAGGTAAATATATTGCATATAAACTATTATATTTCACACCACACCATAATTACACAAGCACTTGAGTTTTAGTTCAAGAACTATCTTAAATTGGGTAATAATAAACTCAACATTTATTCCTTAGGGACACATTTTAGGTTTCCATACGGTGCACTTAACCTTCTATTTTATCTTTTTTAATAGAAAGGTTATTTTTTAATTTTGATAGAATTACTTTTGTTGCAGTATTTGTGGAGCTATATTAGAAATATAATACTCGATAATTAAATAAAACAAAGAGTCAGTTTGAATTTATTAAAGAAATATTTTAGATTTGTCAAATTTATGTGGCTTGTGAATTTCACGTTCTCAGTACCAATCGGTAGAGTCCGAGACAATATTCATTTGATTGCTGTGGTATCACTTTGGGTTCTGCATTTCTGTTTTTTACAATAAAACCTCCTTTATTTCTTACACGTATTTTTACATCTGAATCGCTACGTCAATACGCGCTACATTATTACGTCATTAAGCTGATACTAAAAGAGATAAAAAAGTAGCCATAGAGTATAAACAATTTAATAACTAGCCTATTGAACATTTCAAAGACAAATTGATGTAGCGTTCGTTGAGCATCGAATATCTAAGCGTTTGACAGATGCATACATCTCAACCTCAGCTCTGATACGTTGAGGTCTGGTCAAAGGAATTGCATGAATACTAAATATCTTTGTGTCCGAGATACATATTCACATCCACAGTCGTCACAGGGACCAGCGATGCAGGTATTTCAAATCCCTCTTTGTTAGTTTAACTCTTACTCGTAGACGTACTGCTGCTCATGTTGAAATTATTTTAATAAAAAATTCAACCTAAATGGCAGTATCGCTTAGTTAATGTATAATTTTACAAAAAAAATCTGGACATAAAAATAATTTTATACGGCCACGACATGTTATTTGGCCAACTCTAATATAAATATGAAGATTCAACAGATATAAAAATGAAGTAATGATAAACTTACATAATAACCATAATGAAGTACATAATTTACACACCTACGAATTAAATAACTACGAACTCACTTCAAAAACAGATGAGTAGCTAAGGAGTAACGTACTCTGATGAACAACCCAATATTTGAAAAAAATAACCTGCTGAGTAACGAATATTGTAGGAAACTAGCTGACCCGGCGAACCTCGTAACGATAATAATAAACATTTGATTTTAAATCATAAAACATAGTCACAAAACATCCCTCTGAGAAATATTATATTTATACAGTAATTAGATACCATTGAGTACTTACTATTTTATGCTTGCTTCTTTGGCTTGCTCATTGGTTCAAACAAAAACAGCTGCTGTTTATATCTTAAAAGGTAAGATATATATGTTGGAATCCAAAACAAAATTATTTCTCCATAAGATTAACATGGAAACTTTAAAGGCATATAGGATAGAGATTTATGGGAAAATCGACACAAAAACTATTAGACTTTTCTATTTTAGTCCTAAAGAACCAGTATACCAATTTTCAGCCTCCTAGGTAATCGGGAAGTGGGAGAATTAGTGATGAGTGAGTGAGTGAGGGCTTTGAATTTTATATATACAGATATATGCAACAGCTGATTATTACCTATTTATAAACATAAAAATTATTTTTGATTTGGCTACGATATAAACATATGACTTAATCAGACGGAAAATTAAAACAATATAAAAACATAATCCCAAAAACCGTAAACTATTAACGTGGCGAATAAAGCTGTTCATTCAGTACAGCACATGTTTACTTCATAGTTTTACATTATATATGATTCATATATGGCATTTGATAGTAAACCATATTGCTAATGGAAAGTAAACCAACAGCTGAAACTTGAAAAATCAAATGTTTTGATTGTAGAGAATTGGTAAACAAATTTAGTCCCCATATGGTTAACATTAGAAATTTAAAACAACATAAAATGGAAACTTATGGAATTTTAAACAAATTTTTTCACTAAAACTTTCCTGGACACATACAGTGCAACTTCCTAAAAATTAATGGCGATCAGATTTGTAGTTTGGCAACGTATAAAGGACATACATACCATACACTTTTATATATAGAAATGACATTACATTCGTCAATTGCTGAGCTTTGATTAGTCTAGAACCTGTATCGTTATGAAAAATCTGCATCGTTATATGAACTCATAATGCATCGGTTTTCAATTTCCGTTTAATAATGAGCCTCTTAATGATGTTACATTCAGTATCTTTATTGGTACTTTTTACAATGGTCGTAGATAAATTCTTGTAAGAGGTCCATTCAATAAAAAATATGCTGATGGTATCTGCTTGAATTTAATAATATAAATGGTGAACAGTAAATCATTCATAGCTGTGTAATGGAAGATAGGTAATGCCCCTGCATACAACATTAATGACCTGCCTCAATCCGCATGTATACATCATGCTGGGCATCTTGCTATGACAGTTCCGCACACCTGCCTACTGCGTGTGCATTATTTGGTTGGACATGAATACGTATAATTAATTACTATTGTCAACATATCTAAAATATGAGTGTCAGTAAAATTCAAATTTTGCAGTTTAACGATCCATTATAGAAATTAGGGGTACTGACATAGTCTTTTAAGTTGATGTAACCTTAAACTGTATACCAAATTTCATGGTAAACGGTTGAGAAATAAGGAAGTTTTTAAACTCTCCATGAGAATAACATGAGTACTCTCAGGCAACGTACTGCGTTTACCACGGACAGTTAAGTTAAATTTTCTCCGGAACTGTTAGCTTAGTCAAAGCTGTTAGTCTCCAACAAATTATTAAAAATGCTAGGTTTGTTTTTTGAGCTAATTTTAGTATAGATTGTCAAAAATAGTTTACACATTTTTTTCGTTTAGCAAGAACGATAGGATGAAGTAAAAACTTACGTCTTCCAACACTACTTAATATATTTACACTTGTAATTATATAAGAGAACATAAAAAAATTATACTTAACTGAAATGACGACCTACCCAGGTATAGGTATTTTAAGCCAAGTATTAATGAGGAATGAATGTAGGATGATTGTGGCGCGATCTTGTAGTCTTGTTTCTGACTAAGGCTGACATGTTCCTTAGACAGGACTGGTAATTAATAGCCCAACAGCCGATGGCAACTAATGGACCTACAGTTTAACGTGGAATTGTTTTTTTATACATTAAAATCCATAACTTTTGAACCATTTAGTTTTACATACAAACGAGTAGTATCATTTGAGACCTAAATAACTATGAAGTGTAAATTAAAATCGTTAGTATGGATTTTGATCAGTTTACAATTTTCATATTTTTAAGGGTTTTAGGGGTAAACCACCCTTAAAAAATTTTAAAAATCGAAGTGCACCCTCGGGAAATCAGTGTGGTCTCGGGTCTGTACACAGACTGACTGAGAGACAGATAGACAGACAGACATCAATCAGTAAAATCACTTGTTTTCGTTCAAATGGAGCCTTAACATGGTATTTATCCTCATCTCAAAATAACGAAAACAATACATTCTTCATATACTATGTATAAGGAGAGGAAGTAAAACGGTTATTAATAACATTTATTTCATGTAAAATGTTTCAAAAGGTTCAGGCTTAAACTTGCAACTACCAGTGGGCCTATCTGGTGGTAAATCAAATGAAGGTGGCGAACTGGGAGTTCCTGGACAGAAGCCAGAACAGGCGTGACATTGATATACGGCCTACAGAATTAACGCAGTTTTATTGTAAAAGGTTAAAGATAATGTTCTGCTTCTAGATATATTTTATGCGTTTGGCATTTCATAAAAAAATAATTTGTATTGCCACTTTGTCAATGCATGTTATTTTAGGTAATTCCTATATGAAATACAGCTTTTGCCTCATCACTACGATTTCTAGACCCATAACCAACGTATTTGTCGTTTTTTAGGTCCCCAATGCCGAAGAAAACACCGTTAGTGCGATACTGTGTCTGTAAACACGATAACTTGTTTAACAAACTTCAATAAATTTTGGTACAGACAATGTACAATTATTTAATGAAGTTCTTAATCTAGCCAAATCTGCCTATCCAAAGGATAGTTTTTATGGTGAGTGGTATGTTAAAGTTGCATAGATAAATTACCTGTCAAAATATATTAATTTATCTTATGGAGTTCCTATGTTAACCTTATGGGAAACAAAGATAAATATGTAGCTAATTATTTGAAATATTGAGACAAAACTTGGTATACAGACAGCTTCATAGTTAGATCCAGTGGTGTAGTGGAGCCGGAGCGGTCCGGAGCGCCGCTCCGGCACAGCTTTTAGAGCCGGAGCGGCGCTCCGGCACAGTTCATACAGCCGAAACTCAGATTTTTATACTTGTACTTTGACTTTTTATAGAGAGTGGTAGGTAATCGAGTCGCTTGCATCATTTCATGATAAACACGCAATTTCGAGGCAATTTTAGGCGTTCTACATTAACCCTAACCTAACGATATCGTACCACTAGAATCAGACACTAGGGCTTACTTTAAGACCATACATCTTTTTATAGTATCTAGTTTTTTTAATTCGAAAATACAGTATATTTATTTTTACAACAAACTTGAGGCTTATTAAGAACTGGTGAGATTATTTGTATTTTCAGACTTAAACCATTTAAATCCTATACATTTTAATCTCCATCTAAGATATTTATTTCAACACACCCTCTTTCTACAGAACAGCCTTTAATTTCGATGGCTATAAAATAAAATTTGAGGATTTTCCTTCGTATTATGTAGTGGGTAACTCATTTACAAATATGTTCTTCTTCCTTGACCTGCACTCGCCAGTTTGGATTGAAAAAGAAAGCGAACCCTTACTAAAAAGGGACCGTTTGCCTTCGACTGCAATACTTTGCATGAATACAACAGATACCCCAGTAGCATCACTAGTCGCTTTAGCAAAATTAAACTTCGGTTTATGTAATTCTTTTTTAAGCAGATAAATTTATTGTACACAATTCTACGCGTTTAACCACGCAATAGCCTTCCTGAGGAACTTGCAGACTTTGACTACCCATTACCCCCCCCCCAAAGGTAATGGCTTTCCTGGAAAGGACCGCTACAATTTTTTTAAAAGGAGATCTGACATGTATGCTGAAGAATAAAAATTGTTTTGTTCCTCGTGGCAGCAAACCCACTTACTCATTCTACATGTTATTCTTAACTTATATGAATTCGTTATTTAACTTATAAAGAAGCTTATTTCATAAAATTAATTCATAAATAAATGTAAATTCTCTTTAGTATGCAGGTCTGCTGCTAAATATAAGTTTTTCTTAAATTTTTTCAGCAGAAAAATACATGGTGGTCTGGTATCAAATAAACGTTGAGAAATCAGAGGTTTAGTGTTTTAGATGTTTGATACCTAAAGTAGCAAAAAATGACACAAAAGAAATATATTTTCAAAGATACACTTTTTTATTGAAAATGCCACTACAAATAAAAATAGTTACCATAGTGACATTAAACTACTTCAACTCACTCTGAAACATTATCAGAAGCTATCAGAAAACAGAAAATACCATAAATTCAATGCTTTCACGTTTCAACAGGAGTGTGGGAATGACAGATAAAATGTTGGGCACTAAGTCGAATATCAGGAGGTTCTACTGTATATGAGATCGAACTTTGTTGTATTAACGATGTAAAGAGTAACGATGTTTTAAAAAGTCATTATTTGAGAGCTGTTAAGGAGTAAGGATAAAAATTCAAATTTTCAAATCTTCAATCAAAAATCTAAAGAAAGCACCGAGTGATGTTTAGCAAACGAATAACTCAGCTACAGAGATACAGGCGTCAATAATAGGAGAGTGTGAACGCTTTCACTTTTATTCAGTGCTGATAAATAACAGGTCTAATAAAACTTCATGCCTCCGCCCCTTTTTCCGCCCTGACCACCCCATAACTCCTACGAAACCCTCTGCACATTACCCACAACCTACCGAATACACCAATACACATGTTCCGCGTTTCTACGTGTCTTTAATTATCAATTTATAGCTTAGGAATCAATCTGTATCAGGTTATATTTATATACATGTATTTGATCAAATTTCGTCAAATGAAGTTTTAAAAAGTCGCTACTCCTTTTTGCAGAATCATCAAAAAGACGTTTTAAAACGTAAATACTATTTTGACGCAAAATACGGTACTCTTTAAAGAGTTAAGAACTAAAAATAAAAATGATACATTT
Organism: Nephotettix cincticeps; assembly: GCA_023375725.1. Taxonomy (NCBI): domain Eukaryota; kingdom Metazoa; phylum Arthropoda; class Insecta; order Hemiptera; family Cicadellidae; genus Nephotettix; species Nephotettix cincticeps. Next base: position 18,949,617 of record CM041785.1, on the reverse strand, counting down.
TTATCTAACAATCCACATAAAAAATTAATTTTTTACTGACTTCCATAAACTCTAAACAAATATTTATTTAACTTCCTTGGTTAGGGATCAATCTCATTATCTTCGCACGTGATTTCTCCATGCTAGCACTGAGCCACGGCCGTCTGTACTGCTTCGATGTCTTGTTTGGCGTCATCTCCACTCAACATCTATCAATTGGTTATAAACAGATGTTTTGATTTGTACAGTTTTCATTTGAATCTCCATAACCTCAATGTTAATTTTTTACATTTCAAACTTAATATTACAATAAACACAGGATTTTATTGGCTTTCATGACATTCCCTACTTCTTCGCTAATATTGTGTGGCATTAAGCTCACCTAGTCACTGCAATTGTCCTTTTTATTTAGGTAAATGCCAACAATGGCTAATGCTAAGGAAACACTGCCAACACAACAGGCAGTGGTACCACCACAGAAAACAGTATGTTACTCATTATTTGCTATAACTATTGGTGTGCAATGTGTTTCTGGATCCTTCCTATGTTATACTTTTGGGATTACTTTTTCCCTGAGTTAGACTGAGACAAAAGTAAGAGTAAGAGTTAAACTAGACAAAACTTTGAACTGATTTCCTGTTTAAGGTATTAGGATGTTCAACCGCATACCTATGCCTATCAGGCCAAAAACAATGAATAGCTTTAAAAGGACAATGAAGGCGTGGCTGATTGCAAATCGTTTCTACAATGTGCATGAATTTTGGGAGGCTGATGTGAAAAATATGTAGAGCCACCAATGAGGTATGCATGGTTTAGAATTTAAAAAATTTATTTTCATTATTTGTTTTGAGGATGGAATGCTTTTGTAATAATGTTGGTGACGGATGTAGCTTGTGTTTGATATTGCATGTGAACTGATTATGTCTGCATGGAATTATGCTTGGACTCAATGCTTTGGACTCTTTTTGTTGGTCAACAGACTCATGTAGTTTATGTTATATTTATGTTAACTTGGCCTATTAATTTTTTTTTTTAACTTTATGGCTCAATAAAATCGTGAATCCTTCTAGGTATAAAGTGTCTACTTTTTCTCTCTAGGTATTAGAAGTGTCAGAGTCCCGTGAGATGAAAAGTACTTTCATAATCTTTTTCAGAGAGAGAAGTACGACTTGGCATAGTAGGTTGAGGAAAAACTAATTTACACACGACTTTAATAAAAAGTAAAATATTTAAGGATAACAAGTTTTGAAATGAGACAATATGAACAAGAGGCTGAGACTGTTCTATATTTACAATGGTCTTATCTTTACAATGGTACAGCTTGAATCACATTTATACATGAGTACAAATTTAAAACATTAACCTAATAAACTTTTCAATATTCAGAAAAAAATATACAATCGAGCTGCTAAATAAATAATCACAATTAATGTGCTTTTAAGAATAAACTGATACAACATAAAACAAATAACAATACTAAAATAAAATAAACGTCGCTTACAAAAAGCTCCAATCAAAATCACTCTGCGAAACAACATTTTAAAATCTATTTTTTACATCTTATTTCATTAATTTATACTCTTTGGCCTAAATCTAAAGATCACATAGTCACTTTTCTTGATCGATGTCTGCTCTAAAAATATAGCTGTTTTCTGTGAAAATCTAAAATCTGTTTCGTATTTTTCCTACAACTGTCTACTTCTGACTATATTTATATTTATCGTAAAAAATTATTTAACTTTCATCAAGCTATTAATATCAATATCTAAATATAGAGTTTTAATAAAATAGACTCTGCAGGCTTCTCAAAATCACCTCAATGATTGACCAACAATATATTTAATTATACGGGCAATTCTCATTAATTTGAGGCGGATATTCCTACATTTATTATATTATGAATATTGCACCAACCAAAACACCCTTAGAATGTGAATTAAAACATCTGTAAAAACAATAAAATTAATCAGCTTAAACTTTATCTATTAAAATCTCTTAAGCAAAATAAGGTCTTAGCAGAACAGTAAGGTAGCTGTTGTCATGAGACCAAACTGTAAACAAAGACAAATGTTTACGGGCAAGAGGATAAAATGAGACTTATAGTTGAAAAAACTTAAAAGTAATTGTCGAAGAGCTTCCACCAACCCAAGCTACCGAGAGCAGGACCTTGTTTTGCACTTTATTGCAGAAGCGTATGTTCTAAATTATCAACAGTACATTTATTGAAAAAACAAAATATTTACACTTAAGAAGCCAAAGCCTTTAATGGGAACTTAACAAAATGTACATGAGAGAAATTATATAAAGCTTCACTCTGGGCTTGTCTAAGAAATAGAGTTACGTTTTGCTCATTATTTTCACTATAATAAATGAATAATAATCCTATTCAATATATTTTATTTACAAGCTCTTAGATCCGAGATCAAATTATATAGAGGTTTAAAATGATTAAAGAGGATTCTTTATGAAATTAATTCAGGATAACTTATATTAGAAATTTGGAGAATGGCATGTTATAATATATAACAGTCTAAACTGAAAATAGAAAAAATGAGATTATGAAAAGTATTGATTGATAAAATTTTGGTGGTTCATAAATAGAAATTTGAGTGTCTTCTACAAAGTTTTACAATACATAAGGAAAATACTAGCTTTTTCAATATCAAATACAAAAATATACCATGACTTAATTGCATTGGATATATGTCATGAAGTATACAGGACCTAACAATATTCTTTTACAGTGACAAAGCACAATATTTTACCTCCAATCTTAGCCTTAAATTTTAATGAAAGTAACGATTATAAGTCTCAGTTGAGTGACTATTAATAGCAATAAAAAATAATTCTGAGGTTATTCACAAATCAAAGAGTATTATTCTTTTAAATGCTCTTGTCACTTTATTTAAATGCTGCAGTTATCACAGAGTGCTTATTGTTTCATTAGCAGGTTTGATCACTTTTACTAACACATCAGTTATTGTAATCTTTTAAAGTATTTAAAACTTAATAAAAATATGTTAAAACAAAATTTAAAAAGTCCTTTAAAAGTTCAGTAAATCTGGACAGTTTTGAAATTACTTCTGGTTAAAATTAAGTCTTAGTACCAAGGTGAAAAGAAAAACGAAACCTTACTCACAATACTAACAATTTAAGATCTAGCATAGTATTAAACACACTGCTTTGCAGGAGTATTTTTCTATAAAGTGATGATATATCCTTATTCACAACGATGAATTTTAACTTTGAGACAACATTTACACCATAGAACATTCAGGGCAGTAAAGTTTATAAAAAATAATCACTTATATCGGACTAGCTACACGTGAGATTCTAGGGGCACTCCGCACAGATTGGGTTCGGCGAAGCTGTGCGGGCGCAGCAGTACGACGGCCGTGAGGCGTGACGAGCTGAGGTCGGGCGAGCTGGTGCGTCGTTCCTTCCTGCCCTCCTCTTCTTCTGCCTCTCTCTGCCGGTTGTCCAGCCAGTGGACTTTGTCAAAGTCCTTTGTTCCACCGACAGTATGGCGTCTCTTGATAGATCTATCAATCGCAGATCCCGTCTTCCGTTTCAATTTCACCGCATTGTTCCACCTTCCTGCTTCCAACTGTCTTCGTTTGTTCAAGTTTGACTCTGTCTTTTCATTCTTTGTCAAAGAGTCACTCCGTTTCAACTTACTGTTTGAGTCTTTATTTAACGACTCCGACCGCTTTAGTTTAAAAGAATCGCTTTTACTTAAAGAACTTCGTTCTTCTCTGTTGACCGATTCGGACCGGTAAAGGTGAACTACTCGAGGTGTTTCATTATTTACAGTATTTTCTTTATTTTTCTCCTCATTCTCCTTTGAACTATCTTCTTTAGTAGATTTGGACGGTTTTTCTGGTTTCTCCTTTTCAACGCAGCACTCTTCTTTAGCCTCATTTTCCTTCCCCTGAGAACAGAAACAAGTTTATCTCAGTAAATAAAATATTTTGGGTTATATTTTTTCAATTAGTAAAATTGAAAACAGAGGTATGGACGACCCTCATATTTAAATGGTATAATCATGGCACGAACTTTTTCATATCTGGTACCAAAGGGAAAGAAAATATTAACACATCAAAACATGCAATTTTTTAATTTGATCTCGATAGTCTAACATTTGTCAGTCTGACAACGCCGCAGCCGCCATACCTACCGTGCGTGTGAGCATTTATGTCACTGAAGAGTGGGGGAAATCTTGTCAAAATATGAAAAATTTAGGCTCCCCGTCATTGTTTACTGTTTGTGTTGCGTTGTTGTGTTGTGTGCAGAGAAACTGTGGTGAGTTTGTGAAACCATGGAACCTCAAACGAAAAAGAAAAAAATCGGGAGACCAACTGTATGATATAGTAAAAAACAAGGAAAAGATAGAAAAAGGGAAAGATAGAAAGGTTTATGAATATGTAGCTAATGAACCGGGAATTTGGAAAACTTTAAAACCCGGCAAAAATCATAAGATAGAAGAGGCCATTTATGTGTGGTTTCATCAACAAAGAGAGACACACCCATATTGAAAAAAACATAAAATGTTTTAAAAAAACATTTTAAAAGAAAAGACAAAATGTTTCTGTAAAGAGATAGAAAAAACAAGATTTTCGAGCTAATTATGGGTACCTGGATAATTTTAAAAGAAAGTTTGGCATCAGTTTTATTCAAATAAGTGTGGAGAAATTATCGGCAGATGAATCTGAAATCGCAAGATTATATAAAAAATTTAGAAATAAAAATTAAAAACTAAGGTTTAACACCAGATTTACAATGCAGGTTTAAATTGGCGGTAATTGCCTACCAGCACCTTTACTACCCAAGATGAAGTCACTGCTCCTGGTTGTTAATGAGAAAAGAACCTATAACTCTGATGCGTACAAACACTTCCGGTAATCATAAGTTGAAATTGTTAAAAGAGGGAAAAAACTCCCATGCTTTAAAAAATTAAACTCTACCCATTGTCTGTACACATCAAAGTAGAGCATGGATGTTACGAGAGGGTTTTAAGTCATGGTACCAAAAATACCCTTTACTAGGGATTAAAATGATTATAAAAAAAATAGGTTGATGGTATCTTTTAAAACTACACAATGAGCGTAACTTGACCTAACCTAACTAAATTAACCAAACCTAACCCGAGTATCAGTATGTACATTTCGATATGCAAACAGACACTTCATCTAATCTATATCTTGGTAAAACATATTTTTTATTAGGTACCTTGATATCTCTATGTATAAAATTGAATGTGTGTATGCATGTATGTATGTCATTTATGCGTTGCCAAACTACTCATCCGATCGCCATGAAGTTTTAAGAAGTTGCTCTATATGTGTCCGGAAGGGTTGTAGTAAAAAATCATTTTTTAAAAACTCCATAAGTTTCCATTTTTTAGCGTTTTAAATTTCTAATGTTAGCCAAATGGTGACTAAGTTACTTTACAAATTTTCTACAATCAAAACATTTTATTTCTTAAACTACAGCTGATTGGTTTACTTTCCATTAGCAATGTGCTTTACTATCCAATGCCATCTGAATCATTCATTAATGTAAATCTATGAAGTAAATATGTGCTTTACAAAATGAACAGCTTTATTCGTGTTAATAGTTTACGGTTTTTGGGGATTATGTATTTTATTTTCTGTCTGATAAAAAGTCACGTGTTTATATGTTGGCCAAATAAAAAATAATTACAATGTTCATATTATATATAATATTATTATTATATGTTGTATATATTTCCTATAAAAGCCGTATTACAGTTAGGTTTGGTTTGAATTTGGATTGGATTTGAAAATTGTGAATCAATCCACTCAGATTTTATTTGCCGCAACCCAGAATATATTACCTTTCACAATGAAGCCGTAATGCTATTTGACTTCAGAACATGGCCAATCTTAAAGTTAACATGTATTTACTGACAAGCGTTACGAAGTTTCTCGGGTCAGCTAGTTTGTTATATAAGGGTTTCACTGTATTAATTTAACTGCATTTACCTCCTTCTCAGTGGCCTTGTGGAGGCTGGGGTTGGTGAAGAGGGCGGAGGGCGATGGCGAAGGGGAAGGGGAGGGGGCAGCCTCGCTGACTCCTCCCGACAACAGAGATCTCAACTTGGCATCGAACGTTGACGTCAAACTGACCAACAGATCTCCTCCTACAGAGAAGAAATTATTCCCAACTGTTAACTCCATAATTTAACTAATTAAAAACAAATTTGAAAAGTTTTGAAAAAAAATTAGTTTAACTATTTACACCCATTGCATCAATGAAATATACATAATAGTTTTCCAATAAGTTAAGAAAAACTCATTATTTCGTGTTATAATATCTCATATACATATGTGATAATGAAAGTTAGATGTAAAACAAAACTTATTCACACACATACCATAAAATAGTATAATGTCTAGATTAAGCGAAACCTCAATTTTTTAAATTAGGTTCAAACAAAAAATTTTGTTAGAACCTTGGTTAGGATAATTTCTATACAATAATAAAACTTTTAAAAATTTGCTGTTTTAGAATGTTAATAACCTTACAACCATTTTGTCAGTACCTAACTTGGAGTTCAATAACTTCAGTTATTGAATAACTGAAAACCTCATTATAGGCTTCTGCAACCACTATTGGACATAATTTAATACTAAAATTCTTACGTAAATTCTGTCAGACAGTTCAAATAAAGTTCAATAACTAGAATATATTTCAGTGTTAAAACATCATCGTCAACTTCAGGTACTTCCAGAAATTGTCATAATAATTTTTAAATGCACAAAAACATTAAAACACTACAGAATATTTTAACTTTTTGCAGTCGGGTTTTTTTCTGTCAACAGACCTGTTGTAAAGTTTTAATGATCTTTAGTGTTTTTCTTTTATTTTAAAAACTATTCATGGCAACGTCTCTAACTAAAAACTCCACAAGTAGGCTACATGAAGCTGACGGCAGTGTTTTAACAACGAAACATGTTCTACATATTGAACTCTATTTGAGATATCTGTCAGAATTGGTGAAAGGTAAAAGCTCTATAGGTAAAACATAATACGGCCTAGAGCAATGCAGTTTGACAGTTACATTCCAAAGGTACTATCAAACATATCACTCACTAGCAATAAATCTAACCTCATTATTCATAAAACTCAATGCTGTCGATTAATGGGCGGAGTTGCCGTAAACAAATTATTATTGAAGAAGACTTCTTTATTACCTATATTTCTGGATTTCTTTTCTCCGTTGAAAATAGGAAACTCATCCAAAAATGGGGATTATAGAGACAGAGACAGATTTAAAAGCTCAAAATGCCAAGACAACAAAACAAGCAGTCAGTCAATCTAGGAAAAATAAAAATAGGAAGGAATAGAGTACAGCTGGATATACAAGATACAATGAACATTATATACACAGCTATGAATAGACATTTATATGGTGAAAGAAAACACACTGTTTGACAAGAATATGAAAATGTTCAAAAAAGAAATAAGTCGCAAGATAATATGATGGAGAGAAATGAATGTGCACTATCGATAAATTTTCATCAGTAAATTACAGTAAATACAGGAAAAATTCAAAATACTTTTCAAATGCAGCTGTGCTTAAAACTAAGTCGAAAATACTAATATTATATCGGATATTGTTAAAAACTCACACACCGTTACTGTTTAAAAACCAACTCTATTTTAATTTTTAGTTTTTCAAAATGATATGAAGAGATGTAGTGGGTGAGTGTGTGAGGATGGAATATGAAATTGGGTTAGGGCAAAAAATTATAAGATGATCAAAGGAAAAAAAAACATGCGGGGGAGCGGGCAAACGTTAATAGCGACCTCCTGGTTGCGAAAACTATCCAACGTAAATTGTTTGAAAACATTAGGTTTAATGACCAATAAATAATTAGTTAGTTATTCAATATCTTTTATTGGACTTTTCCAACGAGTCTGTGTTTTCAACTACACAAGATTTCTGGAGGTGGAGAAACAACTCCCCTTTTCAAGTGATTACCTTGATGATCACAAGTGTTACTTATTTTGCGTGATGGATAGGTATATTATTATTGACAACATGATATAATTAATATCTATAACTTACGTAACATCTGTAAACTTTCAATTAATTTAAATTATTATGTAATCACTAGAGAACGGGAGGAGTTTCTCCATATACAAAAACCTTGTGTAGTTAAAAACACAAGACACGTTCGAAAAGTCCAATAAATTATATTGAATAATTAATAACCAACGCCATTATGTATTTCAAAGATTCTGAACTGATTAGTATCACTACAAATTCAAATGGGAAAAAGTTTACTGCTATGAATTGATTTCATTGAAAGTGGACTTGGTGAAAAAAACTTTATAAGAGGAATAAGTTTTAATGTGTTAAACAGCTATTACTCAGCTTATAGCTATGATCCTCAGCATTGGCACTTTAAATTTCTGTGCCACTTGAAAAGTGTAAAGATTTGTAATGGAATCCCATTAACAACCATACAAAATGGTTCCATTATGAATTAGAGGGGTATAATCAACCCAAAACTAAATTCAGTAGGGCTTAATTTCAGTACTTAAGGGCTTGTAACAGATCTTGAGGTTTAAAAAATATAAAAAATAACCAAAATTAAAAAAACATCTCAAATATTGGCATTTCGTTAAATTTTTGGAACATTTTATTTAAATATTAACACAGACAATGAGAGAGAAACAAAATGTTGTAATAATGATTTATTACTTTTAATTTGGTTAACTGGGTAAAAAAGCTAATTCATCGACTCACTAATTCATTGATAATTGTTGAAATTGCCTAGTCTGATACAAACTACAATCTGCATTAAACAGATTGGAGGAAAATTTCCCCTTCAGTTCAGGTTAACAAGTAACGTAAACGTAAGGGGAAAAGGGCCAAACGTAAGGCCAAAGGGAAAATGTATGAACGTAGTAATTTAAACAATTTATTATCTTTAAATAGCATAACAATATTATGTAAGCATAAAACATATTAACTAGGGTTGAGTCGATTCCAAACATCGATTCTCGATTCCACCGATTTTTAGAGTTGGAATCGGAATCGAAAATGATCGTCCAAAGTCGATTCCGATTCTTCAATTCCAGGCGTTTGTTGTTCCGCCGTCAAACAGCGAAAGAAGGAATTATGTTTGATTTCCTTGCAACGATGTCGTTTAAAGAAACAGTTGTAATTGTTTTGATGAAACTAGGATCAGGAAACCAATTGTCGCCCTGCCGACTCAAAATTATCATGCACTTTCAGTTTATTGTCGTAGCCGCGTAAACAAAACCAATATTATTTCATTTTAAAGTAATTGGATATCCGGCTCCGACACAAAAGTAACAATTTCCCAATATATTGGACACTCCTAGAATTGAAGCATTGCATTCGTTGGTGGAGGGACAATCAATGCCTGGAATCGTTGGAATCGGAATCGAAAAATATTGGAATCTACCCATCCCTAATATTAAGCCACAGCTCTTAAATGCTTACTAATCCTAACGCTCTTCATTGGGAGCATTTCATAAATGTTTTAAGTGTTTAACCAAAATCAGTTCATAAAAACCTAATAAAAACAAGCCCCCTAGAAATAACCTGTTACAAACCCTGTAAAAATTTATGAAAAAAATGCTCTGGTCAAAAAAAGCTTTTCATCATCAGGAATCAGTTTTTCAGTTTCAGATCAGTTTTTAACTGTTAACCTTTTTCAAGAAGCTTGTCAAAGACATATGTACAGCAAAGCTGGTGACACGCAAGCCAGGAGTCACTTGAGAGGGTGGGGGAGGGGGCGTCTACCTGAGGGACTACTGTCGCCAGGGGGACTTTGAGTCTGCGAAGTCAAATTGGAAACCAGGAGCAAAAATGCGGCCCCTTCTTCGGCCTGCACGAAATGCAACACACCCCCGTTAGAACATTGCACTCACGTTCAAATCTCTTCCTCTCTCCGAGCTCATCTAATACTTCACTGACCTTTGTTTCAAGATCATACCTACTCCTGACTTTGGAGATTTATTGATAAAACTACAAAATATAAACACCTGATATAGGTTTAAAATTACTCTATTCAACCAATAAAATTATCACATCCTAAAAGAAAACGATACTGGAAAATTGAATAAAAATTAGCAAGTACCAGTCCACTCTTTTTAACTGGCACTTCCTAATAATCACTCATTAAAAAAAATGAATATTTTAGTTTTGTAAAATATTTGGTTTGTAAAAATCCTCTTTATAAACTAACCGTCTGAGTATCATACAAGGTTATTCTAAACTATTTAACTTTAGATTAAAAAATAAAATAAAATATGTAGCTGTTACGGCAATCCTGGTTAAATCATACTGAGACCGATTTTTTGTCATTACTTGTATAGTAAATACAAAATTCGTCTTCCATCATATTCAATTTATTTTTTTTAACTCTCAAAACAAATAGGCCACAACAATAGACCCTTACACACTGAACTACACTACCTACTGAACAAAAGGAAACATAAAATTGTATACATATTCAAGATTCCAGCAAGATCCATTTCCAGCAAACTCCATGGTGTCTACCAAAATCCAAAATGAAAATACCCAGACTTTTTCAGGGTTTCCACACCCAAGTATTTAGAAAATTCCAGATTCTCAACCTAAAGCACAACACGGTTCTCGTGAATTTTTCAATTGTCCCTATTGTAACTGGTAGGAGTTTGCTAAAAATTAAAAAATAACACAATGACATCTATCAAATTATTTTAACCATCCCTTGAGATGTTAAGTTATTGACACTCTTTTTTACAATATAATATAAATGAAAAAAATCTGTTAGCAAGTACGCAAAAATTGTTATTAAGAAATGAAACGAGACAATAATTCTAATTAGCGAAAGTTTCAAAAAATTTGTATGCCGACACACCATTCTAATTAATCTTAAGGAAATTCCATGGCTTTTTCTAACTTTTTACAATATTCCGCGATTTTTTACCTGGCCTTTCCATGTCGATAGACACCATGAACTCGATCCAAGATCTTGAGTATTCTGGTTCAAAAAACACTACAACTTTTGTGGTACATTTTTAGACCTCGCAAAATTCATTTCATTACATTTATGATACATTTTTAACCCTACACAAAAAAAGTTCAGCTAGAAAGGGTCTAGTGTACTGTAGGTTGTAACTAATGTAAAGAATGTTTAACGATAACAGTGCCAGCTGGAGACTCACCTTCGTCTGAGACATGGCTGGGAGGTCGCTCGGATGGAGTCAGGTCGTGAACTGAGTCCAACGAACCACACCGAGTCAGCCCAGACTCACCCTGGTAAACACATGTCGGTGAGTATTGCAAGCAACGGTTCTGTCATAAACTATACTTCACACACTTAAAAAAAATTAAACTTGGGACAATTAAAATTTTTTTCAGTACTTAGACCAACCATGACTTCTAAGTATTATGACAGCACATATTTTAACCCTAGAAATGGAGGGTGTTTTAGCCTTAACTGAATGATAAAATCATAATGCAGCTCCTCTTTTAGTAAATTAGTATGAACAACACAACAAACAAAAAAACACAACACGTCCCCACCTTAACCAGACAAAAGTAAACGCAGAAAAACAGGTCTCCACTGCAATCCAAATTAAGCCTACAAATGTTGTCAACTTCTATCAAAGCCAGTCACCGTTTATTTAAGGTGGGGATTCGAACCCGCTTATTTCCGATTCGCTTAAAATATTTCACTTGTCAGCAAAACGATTTAACCACTACATCAAAGTAACACAGATTGAGAAAGCGCTTATTTGGCAGTAAAGCATACTTTAGTGAGTAAGAGGTCGCATAAAGAGGTTCAATGACTAAGAAGTTTACCAAATTGACGACAGATGCCAGTACCTGCCTGTAACGTTGACTGCCACAACAGTACCTGCCTGTAACGTTGACTGCCACAAAAGTAACGTTCACCAGTCATTAATTTCAATCTTGATGCTTTTTCATAAATAGGAACTATAGTATTCCATAGAATTGTTTTACATTTAAAACTAAACAATATAAACACTGAATAGCTGACTTTAGTAAGTTTAAAATGTACAAAAAAGTATTGGTCAATTTGCACAATGAATAAAACCATCTTTGTAATGACAATTTATCTTCAACTTAAAATATTACATTTTTAATTTGTGTAAATAAAATGGTTAGAGAACCCACATAGGGAAGATGGAAGTTAAGTGTTTATTTTGCTTCTTTTCGAGAAACCTAAATTTGACTCATCATAAAGGGATTTAGAAATATTCACCCTGTTCGGACAAACCTCAATAAGAAGACATCAATAATAAAGATATATTGCGTCATCTCACCTGATCCTTGCCAGACTTGAACCTCTTAAGGTTCCCGCTGTCAGTGACGGAGTTTGTGGGATTTATGTCATGATCTGCCAGCCCTGCCCGGTGAATGTTCTCCGCTGAGGAGCCCCGCCGCATCAGTCCCCCTGCCTCTCCCCGCCAGCCTCCACTGCACGGCGACACCACCGCTAGAGGCTTCACTCCACTCCTTCCACACTCGGCTATCTTCTTGGCGATAGCTACATCCAGAGAATCGGATTACTGTTTCATTCTCATAAGTGGACGCTTGGTATTTGAAGATTTTCCATTTTACACAAGAATCTCGTTAATCCGGCCATAATTCAGGATTAGTAGAGCTGATATTGGCGGAGGTGATATAAAAATTAGAGGTATACGGATATCCGAAAAGTCGGATCGGTTTCGGATCGGATATCCGGCTCCGATCCGAATTCAAAACAAGTATCCGAAAAAGTCCTATATATATCTGAACTTTCGGATAGACTGTATAAAATGAGGTTAAAACCGAAAAATAAATGCTAAACTTTCCGTTTAAGATACGTCAGCGATACAAATCAACAGAAATGTTTGAGCAGATAACGATATTACGCAATTCATAACCTATTGGAATGTAAGAATGTCCTTGGGCGGTCCGAGGATGCGGTATGATTATTCGATTCTTTAACTACGTATTTAAGTTACCCATTAAGTTCAACACGATATTGAATTTTGAATACAAAGCATAGCGTCATCGATAGTTGCACCGAATATCAGATTGCGGTTTGATATTATTTCATAAAATATAATTTCGGCTACGAAAAACCGTGAATTGTCGATTTAATATTTGGTAACAAAGCTAAACCATCATAATAGCTCTGGTATTTGTAGCAAAAATATATACTATTTAATTTTGATCGTATACGTAATTCGATCGTCTGATCCGAATTAAACTTGAAATATTTTGACATAATGGACTATTTTTTGTTATTGCATTCTCGAGCTCTCCGGGTTTGAGCATTACGATAAAGCAATACGATAAATCATAATGTTGTGGGTGATGGATCGCCCGTACCTTCTTACTCACATAGGTACGAGCGGATCTATAAATGTTTGTTCAGGTTATAAAACATGTTTAATTGATTAAAAATATGTTATTTTATTGAGTGGAAGGGAGTTGCTTATTTATTATGTTCATGGCTTCGTGGGGCAATGATGAATGGTAGTGTAATTGGCATGGCCTGTGATTTCCTTAACTTAGTTGATTTTGCTTATTTAAAATAGATAACTAATATATTAAGGAAAATCTTCTTTTATATTTTATTTTTGTTTATATTTTTTGCTATTCTTAACAATTTAGGACAGTTTTATTGTAATAAAGTGGACTTTTCTTCTACTAGGGTAAAATTAGGTGCCAAGTGGAAGTAGGTTACTATTTCTAACATTTGAACATCTGGAACTTCCATACTGGCCAAAGGGGTTAATATAAAATTTATGTAAATATTGTTCACACTTGGACAATATAGTTGTTTTCCTTGTAATGTCTAACCTGGTGTGTTGGTGTGATCATCAGTCTCCAACTCTCGTTTGCTCTGTTCTCGGTCGCCGTCTCGCTCTCTCTCTGCCTCCAGTTTCCGCAACCTTGCTGCGTCTCTGTGAAGCATCGCTTTCGTCTCCAGCTCAAACCTGTTCACAATACAAAATTGTTGGACATTGCAGTAATTGTTATTGTAAGTGATTGTGATGGTGAAAGACGGACACCGTCTGTCCTCATCAAACATATTTGTTATGACTAAAGACGGACAACGTCTTTCCTGATTTTTGCAAGAATATATGTTCAGTGGTCTTTGGAATATAACCTGTGATTTTAGAAGTCTGTAATCTGCCATCTGTGATTGTTTATTCTTATGAGGTTACTATCCTTAACACAATTAATTAATTGCAATTACTCACTTCCGTATCCTTTCTTGTGTTGTGGCTGACAGACCCGCATATGTCCTGATAGGCCTTGACTCTGCCTGCGACCGCGCCATCTTTGTTTGCCCTTCCGTGGCAGCCACTGAAAAAATAAGGGTTAAATGAAGAAACACGCTAAAAAAATGAAGGTTGAAATATTATTTCTATTGAAATCTAAATGACCCTTTTTCATGATGGATTGATTTTAAAGTAGCTAAAATAAAAATTAACCTACAAAATATCTATAATATTAATTCATGAAGGCTGTTTCTTGTGAACAAAACTCCTTCAATACCATTGTACAGATTTGAAAGACGGTTTAAAAAGAGTAACTCGCCAAACAAAATAAGACGCAGCTGCAGTTTGACAAGAATAGTTCGTCATGAAACAACCCATCAGCTATTAGTATCTAGCGGCGTTCCAGCGAACTAATTCAAACAGTGTATAGAGCACCGTTGCCCATTAGTTTTTATCAGCTTTTAGAACAATAAATGGGATATGGTCGGGATAGCGCATTCTTCACCAGTATTAGCTTCTAAAATAGGATGCGCTACTATAGCTTCCCAATTGCATCAAGGGACTGTGTGAATGCTGGGGGATTTGAGATTGCATTTTTGTTACTAACTGCTACACATCCCACATTGAACCCACATCCTAAGCTCTGTAAACCGGCGTTTTAGACTGCACGACCATCCAGAACAGTGGCTAAGAATTTCTTATTAAAGACATGTGAGCCAGAGTAAACACAGAGAATTATAAAAATGGTATCAGTTGGCTGATACATCCTTTCTTCCTTATTTAATTTAAAAAGTACAACCTTTATTAAAGTTCATCTAAATGTCATTTAAAGTTTATTATTTCAAAAATATTCATCCAATTTCTGAACTCATTGAGGAAGACGCAAGAGTATGACTCGATGCTGCTCGGAGTGGACTGAATGCCGACTCACGATGTGCTCACAGTGTAACGAGTGCGTGTTTTGTTTATGTATTATGTGAAAATTTACATTCTTCTGAGATAGACCACAATTTAGACAGTGATTATGAGTATGACACTGAAATGAGTAGCGATGAAAGTGTGAGTAGTGACATTATTGTTCATAACAGAGACAGAAATAAACGTCCTGTGGATGTTAATTTGATTACATAACTTACATTTTTTTCATAACTAATTTTTTTATAAACTCAGTAATTATATGTTTTTTTAGAGGACAGAAAGTTTTCTACAAAAGGAAAAAATTGTTAATTTATCATTCAAAAGTTTTAATTTCATTACCTCCGGAAGGCCTGCTTAAAATTAAGAATACTTGTTCCTTTAAATATGTTAAAATAACAAGATAAAATAAGTTAAATAATTTGTTAAAATGTTTTTGAGACATTACCGGAAGGGGGGAGGGTAATGCCACCAGTTAATACCAAAAGTTTTTGAGTGGGTTTTGTTGGGTGATGTAACCTGACACTGCATACCAAGTTTCATGATAAACACTTGAGAAATATGGAAGAAATTGATTTTTATATTCTCCATAAGAATAACATTGGGCACTCTAGGACATTGTACTATGTTTACCTTGGACATTAAATTTCATGGGCACCTGTTTACCCTATTTCACACACATCAGACAATCAGTCAAAGTGTATGAAATGTCTTTAATTCATCCCACATGCTCAAGGTCCATGGTGATGCTTAGTTAATACAGGGCACTCTCAGGTGGATAGTCCGCGAGGCAGATTTTCTGAGTTTACTACAAAAAGCAAAAAATATATATAATGAAGTTTTTATATAATGAAGTTGAAGTTTTTGAGTAAAAAAAGGTGCCTTCTCGGAATTCATGCAGTAGGCTGATGAGAAATCTAAAGCCCGATGACACCTGACATGTCTGCTTTATTTTCACTACTTATAATACTTGACACAGTTACTACTGATAGTTAGATTTGCTGACAGACTGATGTTTGTTCTGTCTCTCATACTAGTGTTTAGTGCTTTTGTTTCCTGGTTTAGGCTTTTATTGCTGATTTAAAATGGCTGAAAAGGGGAAGATATTATGTTGACAACTTCCAAAAGCGAATAAATGATCTCTAAAATAGAAAAAGAAAGAAGACAAAAGTTAAATTTATAGTTAAAATGTAAAGTAAACTAAGAATTACACCAACTAAAAAATTTAGCTTTGTTTATCGTCGTTGTTTAGTTTACTGTTTAAAGTAAATAACTTTGTTTTTACAGTTAAATTTACTATTTTGTTTTGTGTTACCCGTTCATAGTACTTTTGCGGATTATCCGCGATAGTCACTATCCGCAGTAGCCTCGTTGCTCAATACCGCGGATAATCAGGAGTTCATTATACTGTGATCTGTTTTGATAATCAGGATTTCACAGTACTGTGATCTGTTTTGATAATCGGGAGTATATTGTACTGTGTTATCGTATGCGTTGTACCTGTATCAGGTTGGCTGGTAGACTGGGCGGCCGCAGGTGCACTCTGGTCCACGTTGTCCTCACTGGCCGTGCTGGACAGTCTCTCCTTGCGGTGCTGGTGTTGCCTCTGGCCTATACCTTTG
Source organism: Nephotettix cincticeps (assembly GCA_023375725.1). Classification (NCBI taxonomy): domain Eukaryota; kingdom Metazoa; phylum Arthropoda; class Insecta; order Hemiptera; family Cicadellidae; genus Nephotettix; species Nephotettix cincticeps. The sequence goes on along the minus strand of CM041785.1, from coordinate 18,932,809 downwards.
CTCTTCTCTACCTGCACAATTTACACAAATTCTTAACTTAATGTAAACCATGGTTAAAATTGCCAAGATAAAACTAAACTGCTCAAAGAAATCTTACTACAAGGTCTCTGATGACAGCATATCTAACGAATATGCTTATTCACCTAAAACCACTCATAACTAAACCTAATTAAAAAATAACAACTGAACTGTTATGCTGTGTATCATATGTAGAAGCTACAAAATGGGTGGGTGATTTTTAAAAACAAACAAACAAAGCAGTGTGAAACTTTATTTTTACTTATTGCGATTAAAAATCTCTACAGTAAAAATCTAAGAAACATAAACCCACCATCACTAGTAATGAATTTCAAACAAAGTGTTAACCCATTCCGGTCTAAGGATGTACATTCTAAGTCAACACATTTCGCTAGACAAATGACTAGACTAGATTAGGTTATAATACCTGCAGTCTTCAATCCACAGTTCTTTTTTTCTTTTTACACAACTAGTTTCGGAAACAATGTTCCCATTTTCAAGTGTCCTTTTTAAGTGTTTGGAAGAACACTTGAAAATAGGAACATTGTTCCTGAAACTAGTTGTGTAAAAAGAAAAAAAAGAACTGTGGATTGAAGACTGAAGGTATTATAACCTAATCTAGTTATTAATCAATTCGGAAGGCAAAATATTAAAAAAAATGACTAGAGACGTGCATTGTATGTCCTGAGTGGTTCTGAGCAAATAATGTTTGTTGCCTCCTGTTATTTCGACATAGTTCTTTTTCCCCCCTTTCTGTGCTATTTACTTTCTCATCCGATAGAGAGTGTTGGCATCTTCATTAAATCATCGTATTTTTTATAACATTTCACTAGTGTCCAATGTTCCAGCGCAGTTACAGTGAACAAGGCTCCATTTTAGTTCAAAAAGTAAGGCCTCAGGCATCTCGCGGAAATTCAGACAAGAATGGGTTAACTATAGGTTTAAAACATAAATCTCCTAGATAACCATAGTAGTGGGTATTTTCTTTCAACTGAACTTCTGTTTTTGGTTGAAACATTCCTAGAAATTAGCGATAAATTATTATTAACCAATGGCATTTTTTAAGTTTAGGAATTGTCTAAAGCGTGATCTTGTTAATACCTAACATCAACCTTTGGAATCCATCTGATGACTTCTGGATTACAAGATGATCATAGTATTCTAGCCAAAATCATGTGTGTAAGATATTAGATATTTGACCTGTGCTTTAAATATTAATTTCTTATACTGCTTACTCCCATCAAAATCTAGCATTTATGAATTATTTTTTCAATTTTGGACCACCCATTGTCCTGTCTTATTGATTAATTAAATTTTCCAATACACTTACAAATTAAAGAAATGAAATATGAACACAATAATGTCTACGTAATAATACAGGTTAATGGTATTAACCCTTATTATGGTAATAAATCTTATTGGACGGCTGATGGCTATAGCACAGTAGGGTTGCACGATGCGGCTAACGTCTTTAGACCCGATCAATCATTTAGCCACATTTAGTGCGCTTTAGTTTGTGAAACGGCCTATAAAGTACATAGTGATGTTGCTTTAGCCTCAATGCACTCACAAAAACTAATATGGCGGCTTTGTTGGAATATTTAGTGACTGAAATCAGTTGTTAGGCGACTTTGGCCAGTATTCTTTCCTTTCCGTACCGGACTGCTTTTAACGTGTATATATGTGAGTCATTACGGCCAGCTGTTTTCACTTTCGCTAACCTTGTTTGTTGACATTTGTCAATGTGTGTTTATTCTCATTGTGTAAATAGTGTATATTGTATGAATGTTTTTTAATGTATAGAATTTATTAACTAATTATTATTAACTGAAATAGCTAATACAGATGAAAAAATTAGTTTTTTTTACCTAAAAAATAGTCTTAACATCTTCAATAAATAAAAATGAAGCAAATTTATATTTTCTACTTTATTTGAGCTACCTAAATTAAAAAAAAACATTGGGAAAGTAATATTTTGACTTTTTTATGCCAAATAAGCAGGGAGTGTGATTTATAGTAGCGCTTTAATGGCTAATCGATCTAGAAACAAATAATAATTAGCAAATTTAATTTTAAATGTGAAAATATTAGTTAGCAACTAATATTACTTACCTCTTTGTTGTCATCCGTCACATCTTCACCCGTCCGGCTTGTCGTCGCGGCAGGATTCTGTGTCTGGTGGTGCGACTTTCGCGTCTTGCTCTTCATCATCTTGCGGTTAGCTGCACAAATGATGGAAGACACAATGTCTCGAGCCGATAGTTCCCTCGTCATGCCTGCATGCGACATCCAACCGAATCACGACACAACAGTAGTACGACACAACAATACACTTACTGCCATTACTGAGCGTTCTCCCGTCTCACATGCACGACTTACATTCCAATATAGATACGAGGAGGAAAATGTGTGTTACTTGTTGTATTTTTGAGATTATAATTTTATCTGATTTAAGTAAGTTGTGATTACAAAGAGGGTGAGTAATAAATAATTTTATTTGCAATAAAAGTAATTCACTAAATAAGAAAATTATTGATTGTTAAATAGAAATAAAAAATGGGACATGCATCAGTGAATAGAAAACTAAAGTAAAAAAGTACTTTCAAGTTCTTATATAGTAATTTAACCCTTCAACGCATTACTTTTTGGTGTGTTCACTTTTTTGACCATTTTTGCCTCCAAACACATGTAATAGGCCTATCCTATTATCACAAATTACTGTAACACATCAATAAATACAAAATAAAATAATTAAAATGGCCTAACCTATACTTCATTGAAAACACTTGACATAGTACAGTGTTACACAGTATTACACAAATTATTATGATAAACGAAAATGAAAAATCTCTCAGATCTGATACTTCAGAAAACCGTAATACTTTTGCCAATAATATTTACTAATCTTTACAAACGAAACTGCGATACACACAATTAGTTATTACTACCGGTGCCAAACTATTTGTAAACAAAGAAAACAAGGGCAGAAGCAAAAATAAGACTTCCTCAGTCTGGCATATGCGTAGATGGTGTATGGCTGATTACAAGACAGACTTTCAGCATCGATATTTTTAGTCTCCGGAACTCGTAACCGAATCAGATTAATCGTTTAACGCACTTCACATAACTGAACTGCAAATAACTGGTAACTTTTGAATATTCGATCGCGAGTCACCGAATGTACAGAGTACGTCGCAATCCATTCTCAGTTCGGTAATGGCAAACATACGTTGTACGTCACTGAACGTTGAAGGGTTAATTTTATTTCATGCTTAAACACTCAATTTTTGATCAAAAAGAAATGTATGCCACCTATTTTAATAATATTACACTGAAGTAAAAACATATTTGATCATGGTTAATAAAACTATAGCAATCCTTAATTATTATGGTCATCTAATTAAATCCAATACTAATGTAATAATGTTAGTACTAAATTACTACATTTAAGGTTATGCATTCTGATATAGTATAGAGTTGGCATTACAACATTAGCTTAACCACAGACAGTCATGCAGGTCATTCAATGTGGAAATTGACATAATAACAAGGTAATAAAATTTAAATAGGAAATTTTCATACTTAATCGTTTTTGAGAACAAATATAAAAAGTTTAGACTAATTTTTAGGATGGTTTGATCAATCTGAACTTAGTTAGTGTTGGTTTACCTACAGCAAATGATTCTTTTTCTCATAAATAACAAACCACTTTTCATGAATTAGAAAAACCATTATCAACCCTAAATAACCCGATTGATAAAAATGATTTATGCAAGCAGTTCTTCGGCAGGAAAAACTGTGTAATTGTTGCATTTAAGACAGGTAAGTTAAAACAATTATATCACACTTTAAGATCACCAATTGTAAATTGCACTTTTGAAATAATTCAATTAAATTAATTCACACAAAAAGGTTTTTGATGAAAAAGGAACTTCATCAGTAAAACATTTTCATCCTAACATATGGGTTAAAAACTGGCATAGATGTCTCTCAGACAGAGTTTTCAGTTGAAAATATCACCAACAGGGTTTTGATGAAAGTGTTAAATACTAGTTTGAGAGGATCTGATTTGACAGAACGTGTAAAAACATACGTAATTTCAGCGTTTGTCAGTACAAATGTGTTTTAAAAAGTTCTTAATTGGACTTAATTACTGAATTAAGTCAAAGTTTCTTTAGCAACGGACGCCACATATTTACGCAGACTACTCAGTACTCACCCTCCACTTTGTGTATATTGCCGAGCAGTAGATTGTGATTGGCCAGCGCTGGGTCAGGCTCCGCACCTGCCTCTCCTTCAAACTCCGGCAGCACTGAGTCGTCACCGAAACACCATTCCACCTTCACATACCAACAGATCAGATGACATGCAGCTTAACAAAACACTGTAGCACAATGCATACAGGCTGCTGGATCTAGGATCGAACCATCCCATAAAGGTTCAAGATTAAGCTCAAGATTATACAAGTAGTCAAATGGAGGTTACTTTCCAAATACTTTCCCTTGTAGTTAATGTGAGTAAATATTTTTATCTATATTTTAGTAGAAGGAATAATAAAATGTAATGAACTCGAGATATTACACAGTTCTAAATTATTTTAGAATATTTTTAACGGAAATCGGATGTAAAAAATATTACTAGACAAATTCAATCTACTTGTATGCAAATTGGTCATCCTACAAAAAAATTCTTTGAGTCAGAAAAGTAATCAAAGTTAGATGTGAAACGCACGTGCAGTATGAGTGTCTCGACGATGCGGCACTGGTGACTCATGTCGGTAACCATAGTGACCATGTTGTCGTCTGCCGCACGCACCAACGTGGGGCCGAACACGATGGCCAAGTTGCGAGCCTCCATTTTGTTGGTGGCAGAGTGGTCCACCACCTTCCGCAGGTGCAGCAGCAAGTACTTGAGTGTCTCGTAATGGTGATCGGGCAGCTCGTGGACCTGATCATACAAAACTTGACTGTTGGTTCTCCCATTTGCATGAATTAAAACATCTGATTCGTTGTAAACATGCTACAGTAGACCTCCCATCTCTGACTACGACTTATTGGCCATGGTTTGAATGGCGAAAAAGTCAGATATCGGGAGGAGCAAATTCAACAACTTCCCTAGGAAGAGAAATAGCTATGCATCAATGTAATAAATCTACCTATATTACATGATGATTGTAGCACGATTCTGTAGTCTTTTTACCAACTAAGGCTGAAATGTTCCTCAGACATTACTGTTAACCCTTTAAGGGGTATCTTTAATTTGCATCAAAATAGTATTGACATTTTAAAACGTCTTTTTATGTTTATGAAAAAAGGAGTAGTGACTTTTTAAAACGTCATTTGACGAAATTTGCGCAAATACATGTTTATATATTTATAACGTGATACAGATCGATTCTTAAATCATAAATCAATAATTAAAGACACGTTGTTAGGCGGCATGTGTGTATTGGTATATTCGGTAGGGTAGGTAATCTGTGGGGGAGGGTGTATCATATTATGGTGGCTGTGGCGGGAAAGGTGACGGCCGCGGAGTCATGTTTCGGCGGGAAATAAAAGCATGCAAATAATATTTCTCAGCGTGAAGTGTGAGAGCATTCTTTACAAAGAGAAAAGACATAACTTTTCAGCACAAAGAGTGTAATATGGCATTATGCGTGTGTCCATGTTTCTAAGAGTTTCATACGAAGAAAGCTATAAAATGTTCATTTTTGGGTATTTTGAACCAAATACACATTTTCTGCTATATTTACAGTAGGCTGCAATAAATTTAGCGAAAAACATATTTTACTCCTTCGAGGTGTGATTTTATATTTTCCCCTTACTCCTCCACAGCTCTGAGATAGTGACATTTTAAAACGTCATTACTCCTTAAAGGGTTAATTAACATCCCAACAGCCAATAGCATCTAAGGGCCTAACAGTTTGACGAGGTACCCAAACCACAATTTTGGATCTAAATTACAATTGCTATAATTTTGAGGATGGTTTTGCGGATGTAAACCCAAACCAGAGAATGTCACACCACCAACCATTGTTAATAACTATCTACAATTTGTGACCTCCAAGTAACTGAGTTACTGGACACACCAACACCCCAGTCACTGCCACATTTTCCCCTGCCACCCTACTCAACTGTTCGATTATCAAGTTTTCTAGTCTGTGTTGTGTCTTTTTTTGAGGTTATGCTATCCGCCCTTTGCAAGACACTCATCCACTACTGTCATATTTTAAAGCTTACGTTATTGTTAGGGTTTTTGAACTGTAATATATTGTACCTTATGTTTTGTTTCATAAGTAAATATCTTTGAGGAAAATAATTTTTAAACAGTGTAACATAAGTCAATACAAGTGATATAATAAATATACTAGTTTATTTTTTATAATTTAGAACGTTCAATGATAAAATTTTCTTAGTTTGAATTTTTCACTGATTCCTTGAGGTTCAAATTACCCAAGTTTCACTATAATTTATGAAATTAAAATTCGGTAATTTTATTGGAAGCTTTAGAGAGAAAAAATTGTTAATCGGCAAAAATAATAATGACAACTAATAAAAAAAACGAATGTGGCTGTGTTATTGGTGAGGCTAACACATACTAGTTTCCGAATGGTAGCCATCCGCAGGTGTGGGTCGGCTATCTTGTCAGCCTGAATGAACGAAGGGTAGAGCTCGGTGGTGAGTAGCGAGTCCGGCAGACGACGGAAGAAGCTCTTGAGAAGCGAGGAGATAACGTTGACATCGCTCCAGCGCTGGTCCTGGTCCAACAGAGCCACGTCTAGCCCTCGGTTGGCAGCCTCCGTTAGAGACGACACGGCTGCGGTGTTGCCTGGTACCCTGCGTCAGACAAGTTCTGGTGTTATCGACAACATTTGGTGTGTTTGCCAGGTAACAACAACCAGGCAATTTGCGTTAATACATTGGCGGAAGAGGTCACAGGGTTGATTCCCTGGGCACAACAATTTTAGCAAATTAAACTGCTTTAATCCCTTTCCCAGTCACATTAGCGTGTGCCATTTACACCAGTTCTGTACCTATTAAATTAGCGAGTGGCCAGGATGCACCACTTGCGCGACGTAGCCTGTATTGTTCGTGCACAGTGACGTTTTTATTAAATTGTTTACTATATATTTTACCTGATAAATGCATATTAGTGCGTAGTATGAGTACATATTTTGGTAATAACAGTAACATGTATTAGTGTTTGTGTCTGTCATTAATCTCAGACAATCGTAACCCAGCATCACATTCTGCCAGCATTGATGACTAACAACTTGTAAACAAGTCTAAACAATAAAAATAATAAAAACAATCTCATGTCGCTTTTAAATGTCACCATATTCAATGTTGTTTTAGGATGTCGTTCCTGAAACAACTGCTAGATAGCAGCTTGTCCTAGGTCGATATCCGAGTTTATTGACCTGCAGTGGAAATTTGCGCACAAGTCAATCTGAATTGTTTGACTGTTAAAGTAACTGGGTTAATGTGTTTTATGGCTCAAATAAAAATACAGCAGGAACAAATAAAGCCCTGAAAACTAAGTTGCTTATATTTTTACCCATAGCAGATCGTGAACCATCCGCCCAAGCCTAGCGATACGTCGCCGAAAGGGCGTGGCAACGGCCGTCTTGGCCAGCACAGCTATGTCTACACATTTGTTATTTACGTTATATAAACATAACAAAGACAAGCTTGGACTAAAATTTGAACATTGACGGGTGACACAATTGATTGTAAAATATATCAGTCTACTTGGGCGCGGGATGTTAGTGGCATTTTGGTCTTTGATCCGCAATGGGTTAACAGATAATAATTATACAATATTTAAATAAAATATTAATTTATACTAGAGTTACCAATATCGTTAAAAGGAACTATACACAATAAGTCTCTCAAAAATTGTTTTTAACTGTATAGTTGAATATTTACTTAAAAGTGATACAGCAGCTAGCAACATGAAAAAATATCCAGTTTATTATAAATTTTATTACTATTATACTACTACATGTTAAATAACTAAATTATTAGAAAATTAATTTTAAAAATTTGTTGAAGAAAAGGAAAACAACTGTCCGGCCTCTCACTGCAGACTTTGAAACAAACGGCAACCACTGTGAGGTTTGGCCGATATTTAAAAACTCTGGTTTAGCAAACGACATGGTCATGTGGTCATGACTTTGTACAGAGGAAACACTTGATTCAATTTAATATTTCATTGTGGCAACAGCTAGTAGTACTACCAAAGTTACAGTAACGATTAGTTAATATATTTAAGAGTATATCTGGCAAAATTAATAGAAAACTAAATTATGAAAACATGCAAATGTTGTTGAGCCAAGTACTAAATGTGAGGTGAAAATGGCAGTAGCACTTAAATATAAAGTTTTACAAGTCAAGTAACACTTTTGAATAAGTTTTTAAATTGAATTCCTGTTTGGGTCTAGAAATTTAGTTTGATGTAAATTAAACATAACCTCACCTATAGATTCCAATGATGTCTAGACCTCTCTCCTCCACAATGCTCGTGCACAGCTCCACGATTAAGGGTACAAATTCATTCATAGATGACTGAAAACATGGACATCATAAGGAAAATGAAAGAACAGCTGATGGCTTAAGATAGAAAATAAATATTTTAGTAATAAATATTTTATAAACTGCTATGTATGTTGCCAGTCAATTATTTTAAATTCACATGTTAAACGTTTATTTTGAAAATGTGTTATTTATTTACAAAGAAAACATGTTCTGAAAATAACCAAAAATACTGATGTACACTTGATAGTGGGAACAATTTGTTCCCGAAACTAGTCGTGTTAAAAAGACTATTAGATTGAAGGCGACAGCTATTTTACCCTTAAAATCTAGTAAATATTTTAGGTCTGCAATATATGTATTCTAAGCATCCGTTTTGGGGGCAGTCAGTACAGTAGACTCCTGAATATCCACAAGCAGATTAACCTGGTTGGGGCTTATCCGCAATCGGCAAAAAAATTTTCAGCTGCAGCAAACCAAGTTTAGCGCATTTACATCCATCATTGCACCTGAAAATTATAGCTACCGCCTGCGACAAACTTGGCATTGGCAAAACAATCGTACTCAAGAGGAACATTGGACTTCTTGGAAGGTGAAGATGACATTTTGCTGCGTGATCTCAAGGTACTGAAAAAATTTGGTCGACCATTATTAAAAAAGACCGTCTGGAAACAGAAATCAATAATGAACATTTTTCCTTGAAGCCAATAAAGATGGCAACTTCAACGGTAGGCCTGTAATACAGTGCATTTGTCTCACGTACTGGACTAATTTTTACCAATGTGAAAATAATGTTTAAGAAATGGAGTATTTATTAAAGGGTAATCTTGTATCTGAAATATTTCAAATTTATCAAATTTAACATTTGGTAAAGGTTATTAAGGACTTTTTTGCTTTCACATTCATTTTTTACTTCTTCCAAAGTATTTTAGGTTAGGTTTGCTTTATCCGCGATTTTGATTATACACGATTGGTCACCCATTACCGCAGATAATGGGGAGTCTACTGTATGTCTACTGTATGATAAAAACTATGGCCTACTTACTGGTGGGCAGTCCTCCAGAGGTATTCCGATGGTCGCCCCCTCAGGATATACAGGGGCAGAGGGTGAGGGCGGGTGAGGCGTGGTGGGAGAGCCACTGTGCTGGATCCGCCTCAGCTGCTTGGCCACTCGCCCCTTCCATGTTTTGCTCTTGGGCGATGACACCGGCTCCACTGCTGTAATTTGGGTTAGGATGATTTAAAAATTTAAAAAAGTAGTAAACAATATTGGAGATGAGTTTTCTCTAAAATATGAATAAGGAAATTAACCTAAAGAACTGAGATTTAAAGAGGCCAAAAAATTGTTACACAAAATTTATTTTTTTTACTAATTATTCAAATTTAAATTTCAAGCTAAAGATAAATGTAAATAAAATTATTTTACAACTCTCTTACCAAATCGTTAGTACTCAATTTATCTTTATAGTAGTGATAGGAAAAGTAAGGTATTCATTACTAATAGATAGTAGAATAATATTAATAGAGGAAATTGAACAAACCTTGCTGACTGGGTTTCCTTGTCTTGTTGACAGGGGACTGACCAGTTGGAGATCGATTCCGTAGAGATGTCAACTTGCGTAGACCTTTCTGCGCAGAGGCAGGGGATAGACTAGGCCCACTGGCATTCTGGAAAATTGATATTTTCCTATTAACAATTGCCAAAGACTGAATGTTATCAAGATATATTTTTTAAAGATATTAACACTATTATGATCATACGCTCCACTATATGATAGGGTCCCTTAACCTATATTCTGCCCAGATTTATGTGTTGGGCCAAACAAAGATGGAGTGGATACGTTTGGTGGAAGGTTCAGATAAAAAGTTATTGCTGGCACACCTAACCAGTCACACATCTGCAAGATTATCAGAGCCTGTAACTCTACTATCTTAGTCATCAGTGTTCTGTTATAGTCACTGCTTACCTGCGTGTTGTTGTTGTTGGCCTGCTCCTCCAGTGACACGATCCACCTGGCCATCTGCGCAGCATCGGCAGCCTGAAGTAACAGCTCCGACCCACTCAGTGTGTTGACCCGCAGCACGTGCTTGCGCTTGGTGTAGTTCTCTGCGGGGCCCACCAGAGCGCATCTCACGTCCACCTGCTCCGCCTCTGCCCCCGCCGGTGTCTGCAACAGATCAACATCATTGGTTTATGGATGAAATGAGAAAAAAGATACTGGAGAGTTATGATGTCCTAATTTAAAGTATCTCTTATTAGCATACTGGAATACTGAATATCCATTGGATATTTGGGATCCGTAAGGATGGGAAAGTAGACTATTTAATTTTTAGAGAAGAGAGCCTCTGAAACAATCTAGACCCAGACTCAGGCCTTAGAACACTCTAAGAGGATTCATTTTCAATACAACTCTCCTTCAACTCAGATGGACATGGAAATGGTGAATCCTAGGTAGAACTTGGTGTTAGTCCATGAGTGGTATCTATCAAGCAAAGACAGAGTAATCCCGTAAAATAACTGAATGACAACTCCAGGTTCAAAGCCAACTCATGGAACACATAGACATATTAGTTCCCTTAAAATACCCTCAGGCTATGCCCTATGAACGTCCTAAGTTTCAATGTTTACATTTTCAAAAAATGAAAACATAAAATTACTTGAATGTCAACAGCTGTGAACACTAAAATTTGACAGTTCGGGAAGAAGAAGAAGAAAGAGCTGCCGTGACCGTCCTAGGTTTCAATGTTTACATTTTCTAATGACAACATCCGTTTGCACTATATTTTGACAGTTCGGGAAGAAGAAGAAATAAAGTTGATTTTTCAGATAAACTGCTGGATCGAAATTAGTGAATTATTCAAAATAGTGGAATGGTAGATTTTAAGTTTTTTTCCGATGACTGTCTCTATTACGTTAATCCTTATCCTCTCCCAATATTTGACAGATGTTACTTTGTCATGTTGTAGACACTCGTGTTTTGTCATTTTGTAAACAATGAAGAATTAATTAACAATAACTTAAATGTATCAGTAGAGCCTACACCTCTCAGCCTTTTTAACCCGTGCGAAGAACGGGTACTTTGGCTAGTAAAATTATAATCTAGTAAGACAAATTTATATCATAAATTGTGATGAAAGTATAGAACAACTAACTTGTAAGTTTAACTGAATTTTACCATCTAATCGAATCACACTGTCAAGATTAAATATCAAAGTACAGTAGGACCCCTCATATCTGGCCATCTCAGGACCAAGCGCTTACCCAGATGACGATACGATAACGATTGCCAGATAAACCAACCTATTTTAAAAATGATAATTTATACCTAATAGTTGCTGTTAGTAAATATAGCTATAATGAGGGTTTAAGCCTCTTCTGTGATTTTTATTGGAAAAAAACATTTATAAAATCAATACACTGCTCACCAACTTTTTTGTATACTACTGTTCAGTTAATTAAACATGAAACCACATTGCGAACTAAACACATAACCTCGGTTTCTACTGTAATGTGGAAGACACTAATCAGTACAAAAAGGTTTGGATTAAGAATGAGACAATTAAACCGTAGGTAACACACCCAAGAGCCGTAACTGCCCCATCGTCTGAGCCTCGGGCGCCGGTGGTGGAAGAATATCGGGAGGCAAGAGTAGCCCCGCGGTGGCCGGCTGGTGGAGTGAACCTCCCTCGACAGATCACACTCGCTGATCGCACCGGACAACATGGCACCTCGACCGAGGGCCTCGACACTACACTCTCACAACCACTTTCTCCATCCAGTTAATGTCCCATGAGTATAGTGTGCTTATTTATAAAATTAATGTCACAGTAGTCTTCAAAAGCCATAATTGCGCTGTTTATTAATTAATAATATTATCTTTTTGGACTTTTCCAATGTGTCTGTATTTTTAACTACACAACGTTTCTGTTACAGTGATATTTGAAATTTTAACCACAAAAATAAAAATTGTGATGCATAGCATTTCTGACCTTTTTAAGACTTATATAATTTCTTCAGTATTGCCCGAACTCCCGTTTCGTTCGGACGCTGTCATGTTCCCGCCCAGATAGCTAGGAAGCGGATGTGGTGGTTAATTAATTTGTGTATTTTTATTATGTAATCACTTGAAAACCTTCAGAAACGTTGTGTATTTAAAATACACAACATTGACACAACAGACGCATTGGAAAAGTCCAAAAAGATAATTTCAGTAAGTAGACACAGTCTTCAGATTTACTTGATTATTTGGTGTACATGGAAGAATTTTACATTCATTTTTACAGTTGAAACCTTTAAAAATAATAAAATAAAGTTTAATTCACTTCACGGTACGATTACAAAACAAAAATGACATACATAGATTTAATAGATTTTCTACACTAATGGATTCTTTTAACTCTTTGAACCTCTAGATTTGTTAACGATTGAATGTGAACGCGTCTTTAGATGATTAAATATATGAAATTTAAACCAAAAGTGTGAAAACTGCGATGTATAACATTTCTGACCTTTTTAAGACTATAAAACCCCAAAACTATTGCAAACTGAAATAATAATCTTCATAATACAAGTTGTAAAGTAAATTTTTAAAGAGAAAATTAGTATTATAAAGAAAGTTTTTAACAAAATTAACTCAACATTAACGAACACAGAGTTAGTTTATTGCTGAGTTTACTCGACTCCGCTCATTAACTCATACTGGCCAATGCCAATTCTGTATTAGGTCATCCTCTATCAAAGACCACTGATAGTTCCTAATATGGCGTTTGCCGTCTGAACTCTGAGTATTTATTATCTCAAACTACTCTAAACAGACAAGACTCACTGGCCGATATTAACGTTAAATGATAAATCAAAGATAAATAAAGTTTTTAATTATTAACTTGATTCAAGTAAGGAAACATATATGATTGTTAATATATCAAATAAAAGATATATTGAATATGAATATATATATATCATACAAAGTTAACAGAGTAGCATTGTCAACAGAGCTGCATAATACTTTATGTAATGCACTTTTAAGTCTTCAGTTGCTATTATGTCATGTTTGCTTCTTTACCTATATACAGTAATTTTATAGGTTTCAAAATCTGTTTAATTCCTCATATAAAATCAGACTATGTCTTGAATATTTAATTAGAAATCAATATAAAAACTTAAAATTCTCAACTACTATTTTATGAAATCCTTTCATTAGAATACCGCAACTGTCTGTAGTTAAACTACCGACCAATGAGGGAAAGTGAATTAAAGTAATTTATTCCCAGCTTTTCGTGTAACGCTGAATGTAAAAACTGTTATAAATATTGAAAGATGTAGCGTTAGTATAGTGAAAGTGCTAGATGAGCATGAGATAATATGAGCGCAAGTTCTGTTACACTCTGCTTGTTGTGACGTCACACTTCCGCTTGGTGAGCGTCACGCTTGTGACACCGCCGCGACAAGGGCCGTACGGGTGTCAGGTCATGCAAGTCAAGGCACAATCATGGCGGTCCCCACAAAATTAGCAATTTACCATTAACAGGTATACTAGTTTACAGTGACAGTTTAGGTGTCACTGTAAACTATTTAATTTTAAACCGGTTTCAGATCTGTTACAATCCATCTCCACTCCGATCATCTGATAATGCGGCACACTTTTGTGTTTATCGTGGCAAGTTAAAATAATGTTTATTACAAATACTTTTCACATCAGTAGGATAAGGTCTGAAATTAAATTGCTAGCAGGTCCCTTAAGACCTAAAGCCTCAGACTAGGAATGAATATTAAAAATAAAACAATACCGTTTATCTAATTTATCTATTTAAATCTTTTAGGTCTAAATATGATTTACTTGTTCGGTTTTATGACACTCACAGAAGTGTCTTGCAACAACGTCAAAACTAGTATGTACTGAAATACCTTTCTACAATTAACCTACCAACTGAATTTATTTACAGACCTCTGAAGGTACTTTAAGCTAACAAGGTTAGGTATTTTAAGCCAAGTATGAATGCATGTTACGTAGGCAGAAGTGTTCTTAATGAATAATGAAGAGGTTTTAAACAATAAATCTAAAGCTCCTGAAATGCCATCATACAACCAATCGATGTGGAAGTTTAGATGTAAAACATCTATTTATTAAAGCGTATTAGACCATTCAAACGGTATTAACTAAGTTTATATTGAGTAAGTATTAAATGTGTTTTAGTGTAGCTAACCAACTCATCTAATACATGTTATTCTATCCCAGTAAAGCTCGGTCTCCCAGTAGTATATTTTTAGGTTACATAACCTACTCGAATTATAAGTTGTTAAATATGTTATTTTATTGAGTTTAAAACAAAAATTTATCCAATAATTTTCCTTTAGAATAAAAAACACCCCAAATGGGATTTAACGAAAATACAGAAATTCCTGGTACATAATGTGTGTTTGTTATCTTGTGCCTAACTATGTGAACTTAAATAAATTCCTTTGACAAACCGATAGTATTACAGTCTGTGTTTCTAATGTTACTTATGAAAATTTCTTTAGATTTTTACTATAATAAATAAATATTTGATTTTAAAAGCTGGAATATTGGATTAGACACTTTACACTTAAGATATTTTATATAAAACCTTGACTCTGTATTCCTGTAAGTATACAGTACCTTTTAATTACTGATTTTTATGTTATTTAGCCAGCCCTTAGTAAGTGCCGTATGAGAAGCAAAATAGTACTTATTACTATGATTAAATACCTTACCCAAAATCCAAATAAGTAAAAAAAATTAAAATAAAAAACAAAATAATTCTCAGCAAAACTATTCAGTATCAATTTTTAATGAAATTATAAAAATTTGGTTGAAATTGAAATAACATTTTAATATAGTAGCTTTAAAATTATTTAAATTCAATGATCAATTTAACAAAAAATGTAAAAACAATGTTGAAAAATCTAATATGGGTAACTCCCTTTTCATAGAGAAGCTTTTAAAAAGACCTTGTTCAGAAAGACAGAATTTGTGATAGTACCCTTATAGAATTTTTAGGATATAACACATTTCAAATTTATACTGGAATATATTAAAATGTTACCTTAATGTATAACAAATTTTTAAAATTATAGAAATGTTCTAAATTGATGTAATTGTAAATTAAAATTGTTAATAATTGAGCTGAGAATTTATTTGTTCAAGATTTCAGGTTCATACTTTGGCATGTCAATAAGTATCTCACCTCAATGAAACCCCGTTCAATAACGGGCTATATATATTAAGTATGAATGTAAAAAGATCATAAATATAAGTGTCTGCATTTTTTAAATAGAATTCATGCACTCCACTGAGGTAAGTGCATTAAACACATTTCATATCTTAGGTATCGTAATTTATAGGCTGAGTAGGTCCATTAATTGACATTGGCAGTTGGGCTATTAATTAGCAGTCCTGTCTAAGGAACGTGTCAGCCTTAGTCAGTAACAAGACTACAAGATCACGCCACAATCATCCTACACTCAAACCTCATCCATACTTGGCTTAAAATACCTACCTTGTATTATGGTCGCCATTTCAAACAATCTAATCTTACAGATGTTTTTGTTTACACTGTGTGTAATGTAGTTGTTAGGTAAGATAATTTGTTTAGCAATTTGCCATTAGCTTATTAACAAATATTCTCGAATTAGTACAAAAGAACAAACCTAATGCTAAAAATAAAATTGAACTCAATATTATAACCCTTTTACCTTCCATTTTAATCGCCTAAAAGACCAAAACTTTCTTACAATTAATTGTGTTTTGTTTTTTCGTCAAAAACATTCATTGAAAAGTTGTAATTATTTCCATTTTTTAGTATGTATTATTACAGTATACTAAGAACTTTTAAACTAAATTTATTTGTTAAGTTAATCCTAAAAAGTTTGTAATATAAAATAAAATACATGTATAATTTTTTATGTATACATTACGGCTTTTTAATTTTATATATTTACACATGAATCCCTCCTTAACATTTTAAATCAACAGTAAAAACTAATACAGTAAACAATTCCATGTACACATATAAAACTCTTAAATGAAAATACCACAGTAAGGATATTCTAAAACGGAAACAACACAGAGCGCCACACTAAACACAAGCAAGCACCTCCACTATGAACGCAACACTAGGCATGTATCGCTCGCATGGCGCTCACGCAGAGATGTTTCGGTTGTCCTCGCATCGTATCGTATCGAATATCGCGATACAACAATGCTACCGATATATCGACTCCTGTCGCTCAACAATGCCCAACAAACAGTTATAAACTGGAATTCGTTCTCCACATAAAAAATAAGGATTCTCTCGGTTGCCCAATTCGAGATGGAATTCACTACACCCATTTTATTTATTTATCTGTGAATAAATGACTTGAAGAAGACTCGTTGCAACCTGTAATTAACCAAAACTCTATCGTACTGACAGTTGGTGCGACTCATTTCCCGTTAGAGGATACGATTCAGTTGTATTATTACTTCTGTGACCTACATAGAAACTTTTTGAGAATTTTATTTTGCGTTAACTAGTTATATTTCTCTTATAGACAAAAATAAAAATCTGAAAAAGAAAATATTATTCCTTATAGTGTCTAGTAACCAGTACGCCTTTGTTAATCTAACACATGATTAAATTCCAGAATAAAATTTTAAAATGTTTGAACAAGTTTTTTGTATTTAAATTGTAAAAATGTTTTATTGTTTAGTATTTTTAATTTATATTAAATGTTTTCACATGTTATTTTTCTTTCAATATTATTATTTTTTGTATAGCTATTGAAGAATAAAACCATAATGGACTAAATCTTTATTTAAATAAAATTAGAATTTTGTCTAGGAATCTAGGAAAGCCGAGATGGGTTTTATCTCACTGTCGATCTGTCTATCTTTGTAACGGTTCACCGTTAATACGATACTACCCACTATAGTACTAGAATAAGATGAATCTTTTTATCATCATTTAAACCCTATTTTCGCCTTATTTTCATTACACCTTTTGGAGGTGGTTTTTTCTATCTGAAGCACAACCTATTAATATCAAGCAATGAGCTCTCAAAATCCTAATTTTGAGCGGTATTAACAAAAACCATTCCTAGTTTTACCCAAAGCTAAGAATTTTCCCTTTTAAATTTTGTTTATTTAATTGTTTTGATTTCACGTTAGTTAAATATATTTAATAAGTAACTGCTAGTATATCATAAAATACTTTTGGTATTTAAAAAAGTAGTACGCGGCAACCGTATTATCGTATACTACCGACCGAGCAATACGATATATCGCAAGGTAGTATCGATAGCCTCGCACGCCACGCGCAGCATCACAGCTGATAACGCCCGCACGCGGACGCGCCGTCACACGCGCTTCGAAGAACCCATCCGGATAATACTTCTCTGTTCAGTGTCCGAAACTCTGTCACCCTCGTCTTAGTTGCTTCACCGACCGTGAACCGTCTCATTTATAGCATCGTGACACAAATATTTTAGAAACTCAACAATTTTCAACACTTTGGCCTCACCCTGGGGGTACTAACAGTCCTGCACGGGTTTAATTTCCTGAATAAGACGTGGTACATCAACAATACACCTTAAAACGGACTTTTTAAGGAACTCTCAATTTTCTGTCATACCATGTCTTCTGAGTCACAAGGTAGTCTTAAATGAGAGCATAGGTCAATATGCACATCACATTAAAGGGCTTATCTTGCAGACTTTAATGGTGCGAATCGCCCTAAAAAAGTTAATTCTAAGGAAAATTAAGGAGTTTAGCAAAATTAAAGGATATCAATACAAAACCGCTGCCATTGTGTTTTAGGGTCACAAAGGTTGATCCAAGAAATTCACGGCGATTTGTACAGATTTTTGTCTATACATTGCTTGAAATTATCAAAATTTAAGTTATTTTTACGTTTTATACTCCAGAAGAGGAAAAATAGGTCTTTATGCAACGATTTGCCGTGAAAACTAGAGATATGAAATGTATTTTCATTATTCTATACCCTTCGGAGAAGATTTTTTTGTTTACTTTATTAAACTGATCCACGCACTGTAAAAATAAAATTATCAGCTCTCAAAACTCAAGTTCTCAGCATTATTAGAAATATTCTTTCGGAGTTATACAGAACATAGCGCTTCAATAGAAACGAATAACCCTCCATCATCTGACATATTAAAATCAATACTAGTTTTTGTAATTAATCGTTGATTTTACAAATATTTCAAAATTTTAATATATTTAAATCTTAATGTATAAACAAATTAAATAATGATACAATGTTCTTATTTATTTAATTGCAAATTAATGCTAAAGAATTAAGCTGGAAATTTCTTATTTTTCTTTGTATTCATTTGTTTAGGATTTCAAATTTATATTTTGTCGTGATAATTTTTCTTGTTACAAACCTGTACAAAGGACGGTCTTACTGCTAGTACCTATATAAAATCCCCCGAAACCCCAAACCCAATAGTATTCAGAGGGTTGAATTATGAACTTCTAACATGGTCATGGACTTAACTGTGACCATCCCGGACG
The DNA here is from genome assembly GCA_023375725.1 of Nephotettix cincticeps. NCBI lineage: Eukaryota > Metazoa > Arthropoda > Insecta > Hemiptera > Cicadellidae > Nephotettix > Nephotettix cincticeps. The sequence goes on along the minus strand of CM041785.1, from coordinate 18,913,725 downwards.
TGTGCATAGAATGCGCCAATAATATCCAACTGAGAACCGATCGACTCCTCAACGGCACCGTGTGTATATTCCCTGATGTTTCGCCACGCAAGGCCGACAACCACAGTAATTGGCGGTTTACCCACAACAACGTAACCTCGTCACCCTTGTGCATCCACCGCCACACACGCCCGCTGCTGTAGACTAACGCTGTAGACTACTCGCTAGACTAAGGCCCATTAGATTACATGTAGAGGTAAGTCGGGACTGCAGTATCTGATACTAAAAATCAAAAGTATCTGAGTACTCGAGTACTCAACTCCTACTGTTTGGGTACATGTACCGCCGAACCTCTAAATCCAGTCCCGGGACTCGTCTCGAGTATCTGTACTCTGTACTCGTGTAAACTGAACTGAGTACTTTTAACCAACACAATATCTGATTCCACTGGATCGTCTGTTAAGGCTTTGTTTACTTTACTGGCGATCCTAACGAAACATAACTGGTTAGTTTCCGTTCATATTGTTTTTTACGATGACTTAGGGATATTTGAGGTTATGTCCCAATATAATAAGTTATTTTTAACTAAATAAATTTTATTTGATATAATACGTATGTGATATTTTAATTTGAGTTTAATATTCTATCCAAAAATACATAATTAATTGTTGGTAAAAAAAGTCCACTTATGTATGAAAATTATTTTAATTAAGTGACCTCTTTATGACAATAAACCGTCTGAGAACAGATAAGTAATCATTTTGTAGCAGAGGTACCAAATCTCGTCAGCCGTGGTGAGTACTCATGAGTAATCTGTATCTCAATGTACACATTTAGCCCATCTCTAATTACACGTCGCGTTTCTAGTCTGGTGGTGAGGTAACGCTGTATGTTTTGATTCCAGTTTTGAGGTGGGGTTTACGGAAGGACGTTTCCATCTGCATCATGGACCGATCTAACATCCGATTCCATAATGTGTCTTGCTTGGCTTATGTCATTTTGTTCCGTGCAGGTTGAAAGGAAACTAACATAAGTCCCTTCGGTTGTAAGCAACAGCCAAAACCAACCCCCCTACACCCTTAGAATCCTAGAGGGGATACACCTTTCGAACTACGAGCTGTTGCTGTAACCGAACGGCGTGCAAAAACGGCTCAATTCTACTCAATGTATTTAGAGGACTCGAGCGTCATTTTTACTGCCACGTTTCCAAAATCTGTCACCGAAATTTAGGAAACGCGTCGTTTCATCGGCCACAGCGACAGTGTATAAATGCTCCCTTTTAATTCAGTATAAGTAGAATCGTCGGGCAACACGACCTTGATACTGTCTGTCACTGTCGCCCGCTAAATTGCACTAAATTCATTAAATGTCATCACATTTCATCAAAATTCAATCACTAAATACGTTTAGTGAAATATGATTTTTATCTCCATACAAATTACATAGAAAATGCGTATACAGTATTACTGCCTTGGAAAACACTGAAATTAGGAAATTTGACCATACATAATCATATCTTGTTCATAAGAAGCTATGTACAAAGTTTCATCAACATGTGCAAGATGATGCACACGTTTTTTGCAAACATATGCCAACATTTTAAGTGAATCAAATTAAGCCATATAGACAGTTTACCTTCCATAACATTAACATGGGTTGCCAAATGGCATGCAGCTCAAAACACAACCGGTCTGTTCACATGCTGGCATCAGTGTGCAAGCAGCCTTAGTTTGGCCACCGAGCGACTGCTGATTAGTCCAAACCACAGGTTAGGACCTACCCGGATGCTGGATGCGTTCTAGTTATTTTATCGTCGTCAATAAACCTCAGGTTTAATTGAGGGGCTCCAGGTAGGCCTATGGTCAGAGTTTATTATTGGCGTGTGGACGACCACTGACAATAAACACTAAACAGTCGTCGCGTCGAACGGCGTATCACACTTGGTGAATATAAACGTGTGTACTTAAGTCTTTGTTAAGAGTCTGCTGTACCTCCGCCATCTTGGATTTCAGTCCCATAAGAACAACGTTAGGTTTTGTTTGAAATTCATTGTTGGTGATGGTGGGTATCATCATATGTACGCACCATGCTCATTCTAGTCGTGTTCTACGTTTCTACGATCCCGAAACGTAGTGAAAAATTGGTTTACTGATCGTGATAGAAAATGTCCGAAATGAAAATCTAAATATGATTGCAGTGCGATTTTGTAGTCTGATTAATTATGAAGGCTGGAATTTCCCCTGTACAAGTCTGTTAATTAATAGCCCATCAGATAATGGCATCTAAGGGACCTACGACTCAATGTGGGATCCGAACACAATTTTGCCATTGAATTGGTCTAATTATGGAAATGGGTTTTCAGGTGAACGTAGTTTTCAAATGCTCGGAAGTTAATCCACGCCAGGGAATGTTACATCCACCGAACATCGCTCAGAACCACCCACAATTCGTGACCTCCAAGTAGCTGGATTACAAGACACGTCACCCACAAACACGTCTCACTGTACAGATTTATAGATTCTAAACTTTACATTTCTTCCCGTGCAGTTTGAAACAGTTTCGGAATTATGTTCAACAAAAGTTTAAAGTATACTAAATTTGGTACACGTTTTTTCAAACTAATGCTAGTCAAATATATTCTTCTTGTTTCTGGACCAATACATATATTCTGAAGCTACAAATCTTTCTAAATTTATATAAGTATGTCACACAGTTAAAATTGACGAATCACTAGAAAAAGCATAAATGACGTTATCTATACACGGATGGGAAAGTCGCTGTAGCTATAAAAATAAAACAATTTACAGAGTTCTCTGATGGATGGGTCCATAAACGTGCGGCTTTCACCGGCGCGTGTAGTGCAAGTGTTTTACGCGCGGCGTGCACGAACCGCTGCAGTAAAGTTGGGTGAAAACTGCACCGGAACTTCCGGCAAGTCCTACGCAACGTCACTTCCGTTTACCAAACTCAGAGTTGAGAAAAACATGCGTTACTCAATTGAGAACACGCGGGGAGTATTCGACGCGTGACGTGTGATTGTTCTGTTGCGGTTCCGCCGTGTGTCGTGTGTGATCACAACATGAAGAGAGGGGGAAATGAAATGTTCTACGATTCAAATAGTTTATTATTAAGTCGCCAAGTGTTTAATGATTCTTTGAATTACAAAAATCCTACTATTTTTAGATTGCTATTACGGACATGTTCCATCACGATTACATATTATCATAAAGGAAATAAAATAGCCATTTTCAGTTATTTTTTACTAATTATACCCTCTGTGTATTGTCGACCAAAATCATAATGCCTTGACTTTTCCAGGTTTTCCATACCAGTATTTAGAAAATCCCAGGTCCACAACATAAATCACAAAACCGGTTCCCGTGAATTTTTCAAATGTGCCTTATGGAAGAGGTAAAAAAGGTTTAAGGAAAAAACACAAAACATAGAATTAACTAAAATGAAAATAAACATGTGCTAGTTTTGTGCACCAAACATTTTTTTATTACAAAACCAAGAAATTATGTGAAGTCTATTAAAAATGAAATTGCCTATCATGAAATAAATCTGACCAACCCATATGCGTGGACGTTTTTTCTGCGCATATCTAACTCTAAACATATATAATTTAGAATTCATACTAAATAATTAACTTTCCTTTGTATTAATTTGTTTTTAACTCATTTTAATTTTGGGTAAACATTTAGTCTTAATAATAAAAGTATCATTCTTAACACTAACTAAGTCAAAAACCCCCGTACAAAGGATGACTAACAACTGCTAGTTCTAATAAGAGTTGGGAATTTAAATACTTATTAAAGATGGTCCAAGGGAAACCTCAACATTCCTAGAACTCTGAAATCCCCCTCGCTCGCCCCGCCCCCATGAGGAGGTAAGACGCGTGCCAGTAACTCCCGCGCGTGCCCGCTACCCGCATATATTACCAGTTTTCCGCCCCCATGGACACGGCCGTTGAAGTCAACCGACTCTCATTTGAATACACCTGGACCCGAAACGCGATTTCAAATATCTGGAACGTCTCATTTGTGTGTTGACCAACTGCCTGATTGTCACTGACTCAGTATGTCAAAATACTCTCGAAACCAGTGGCGGGTGACCCCCGTCAGATCATGGACGGTTCCCTTAGCTTAAGCCTTAAGGAAATTGCCTTAGCTCTGACGGGGAAGATTTAGCAGTTTTCGAGACGTAAAAGTGTAACGTAAGTGATGTCATATGGTTTTGGGAACAATTGTTTAGAGAAACTGACAACATTCTCTTCAGACATATCCATGACCAAAGCTATCTCCCACAGGGTTGTAAATACAAATATAATATAAAATTACAACAGATATTGAAGAGAATAAAAATAATTGCAACCTCAAAATATCATAAAGTACGTGATCACGTCAAAGTGCAAAAAAACTAACATTTAAATAAATACTTGTAAATATTTACTTAAATAAAAAATAGCTGTAAAACAATAGCAAATTGAAAATAAAAAAAGGCTCGGTTAGAAATTGAACACATCACTGAAGACTGAAAAATAAAATGACAGCTGTAGAAAACTATGAATATTACCATAATAACAATCCAAATGCTAATCAACAAATCGTAAATTTCTAGTATTGTAAAACCAAAAGTTTTTTTTAATAAAATTAAATACGTTTGGAGTCAACATGAAATATTACATAAGAACTAATGATTTAAATTTTATTGGACTAGATTACCTATTGAAATGGTGACCTACCGAGGTAGGAATCAAAGTCAAGTATGAATGAGAAATGAGTGTAAGATGATCGTGGCGCGATCTTGTGGGTCTTGTTACTGACTAAGGCTGATATGTTCCTTAGACAGGATTGTTAAATTACTAGTCCAACAGCCGATGACATCTAAGGGGCCAACAGTTTAACGTGGAATTGCCTCTCACTGTTGCCTCTTTTAACTGATCTAATTATGAGAATGGTCTTTGCGGATAAACGTATCATTCAATAGTGCGGAGAATATCACATAAACCGACCATCGTTCATAACTATCCACAATTCGTGACCTCCAAGTAACTGGATTACAGGACATCCAACCGTCCTAGTCTAATTTTGAAATAAACAGTTTTTTCACCAAAATATACCTCAGGGAAATTTGACAAAAAATGTAATTTAAAAATTTGGTTAATAACACACTCATATGTTAAATTTAATGCTGAATAAAAAAAATGTTTTGCTGTAATCGTAACAACAAGGTCATAGTTGACATATTTCATTCGATAAAAGGTTCAAAAACTAAAACCTTGATATCTCGTTTATTAAATCTAAACGTTTTTCAAATAATAGTCATTAAATAAATTACGTGGTTGAATTTCGCAATTCACACGAGGACGTAGAATTGAAAGTTGGCCTTTAAAACTGTAAAGGAAATGGGAGTTTTCAATGCAGAGAAATCAAACTTCCTCCACGTCATTAACACAGGTTGTGTTTCCTTCCGGTTCAAAGTTACGATCGTCTCTCTGGGAAATGAAGGATTTTCGGTGGATTAATATTACGAGATGGCGGAGGGAATTGGGAAGACTAATGGAAAACCGTAATGAACGACTACCCAAACACGACGAGGTGTGATTTGGAAATCGCCACAAGTCTTTTCGTGGCCGGGTATCTCCGTTTCGGATTTTTTTAGTTTATCGGAGACTCTCCTTCGGTTTAAAGAGTAAAGCCCCATGTTTGGAAGCTCTGTCGCCAAACCCATCCCGTCAGGCGGACAGTTTACAAGGGTTTTGTTTTTGTTCTTCACTCTGGACACAAGGAGAAAACGATAACCATTGTCTTCGTTAAATTGGCCGTATCGTCTCAGTGCGTTCCAAGTTAGGTCGGGACATTGAGGAGTCAACAATCCTCCGACATCGGCTTTGGGAATCACTGTCGTTCAGTAGGTCATCGACAATAATTTTATACAGTTTGGGATGCGCGAAATGAATGACAGGAATATTGGGTAAGTGCAATTCAATACTTTACGAACGAAGTAACACATTTAAAAACAATAAAAAGTAGCAATTACAAATCTATGAAGTTAATATTATTATTTATTGCATTTTAAAATCCAAAATTTATTATGCTTCAAAATTAACAACACAAGGTTTAGTAACGTTAAATGCCTTCTAAAAGGAAAAGACTTCACTGACCGGGAGTCAAGAGAAGACCTGAGTCAAAGAACAACACACCCATGCATTGTATCGGTATCATACATTTAGAAGGCAGTAATATTTTTAGTTCTGAAGGGTGTTCTCGTGATACGTGGACAGTATTGGTACTATGTTGAACACTGGGTTAACCCTGCGAATGTAAAATGAAATATGATTTATTTTTTTAACATATTTAAAAAGTAATCTGCCATTCAATGTAACGTTTTTTCTTACAGATTTAAATAAAAAAAGTAAGATTCAAACAAATTACAAGTAAATAATACCTAAAACGATTTAGAAGTCAAATAATATCGTTGATAAGTTTATTGTTAGTAAAAGTTTAACATTTTTAAGCCGACAGAATCTTTGTATTTTAGGAAATTCTCGGACTTTTTCTATTTCTTTACAAAATTCCCTGACCTTTCCAGGTTGAGTAATATTCCCTCTCTTTTTCAGTATTATTCAGGTTGGTAGACACAATGTTTATATTCCTCATGCAAATCTATTCTCCCTACATTCGTCTTAAAACGAGTTAAAACGTTTAAATAGAGCAACGCGTTTATTAGCGTTTCGGCATGCAAACACCAACAGTTAGTTAAACAACAAGTTACGTTTGGTGGAAGGCCACTACAAAACACACGAGGCGACGGAGCATGCGCGGTCACAGCGCAGGAGCAGCGAGCAGCGCGCGAACGGAAGTGCGGGAAAGCGCGTGCGCAACACACGATACGAATTAGGATAGGCGCACTGCGCACACTCGGCACACTGGCACGCGGCCCGCATAGCAGAGCCCGCGCCAAGGCCACGCTCCATCTATAATGTTCAGCAGCTTTTAGACTTTTAAATGTTTGCAGTAACTCAGCCATTTTAGTTTTTTAGTCCCTGTAAGAGCTATGTTTAAAACCCTTCTTGTTCTGGCAGTGTTTTTGCAACACTACAACTGACACGTGGCTTGTGTCAATAAAAATAAAATTACTAAACACATTTTCCTCAGGGTACTGATTTTTTAAATCAGGCTACTTTAACTTTCTCAGAGTTTGGAATTTATTTAACTGTTACACACCATTTACAACAAGTTATGAATAAACTTTTCATTTTGATAAATTTTTCTTTACCAAAAATGTTAAAAAAGTTTTAAATCAAGATTTTAAATAAATAATATTGGCATTAACACAGTAAATTGCTAATTTTTGGACAGAGTTACATAATTAATATTCACGAAAAGGAACTTTCTTAGGTAGAAAACAAGATGAACCCCAATATATATATTTTACTTGTTTATTTTGACCACATATGATGAACACTTTAATTAGTTGAAAAAAGACCAGTTTTGTGATTTCAAGTCCTTTAAGGGGTGTAAGGGGATGTACGCCCATAATAATACATAAAAATTGAATCCCATTTATCACAAACATACAATAACCAAATTTTTCTTCGCCTAATATCGGGTCTCTTGGCAACTCCCTACTAATTTAAACAAATTTAATCAAACAGTAAATATTTGGAAAATTTTTTTGTAAGTACAACTTTTATATTCTGGTTAAATGGTACAAATTTATTAATACTACTAAAATCTTTTGTACCACTAGACTAATTCTAGTAGGGTTCACAGAAGATGGTCTAATACACAAGTGATTATAATTTGAGTCCATTAAAATTGGGTTCAGTAGTTTTTGGGAAATTGGGAATACTTGAGATAAAAACATTTTTTGGGAATAGCACTTTGGAACTTGCACTTTTTTTGAAAAGTTTAACTTTTCAATGATAGTTACCACTACAAGTGGTAAAGTCGTAATTCACGACACATTTACAAATTCAATAAGAAGTGGCACGTGGAGGCATCTGTCAACAATTTAGTGAACTTTTCACCTCTGTGACCGAGTTGCCATCTGGGGGCAAGCAACCGAACCTGCTTACGCAGTTCACTAAACTGCCACTAGGGTATGTCTTATAGCCAAGTAAGCGCTTTCTACTCCTATGCACTGGTAGCTGGACTGGTTAGAGTGCTCCGTTGACGAATATAATGTTTTAGCCATTCAGAAGTGCTAGGGTTCGAATCCCGACCATGAGCAATAACAATTTGGCTTGCAAATATGTGGTATAGCGGAGTGGGGGGCCCACCTTAAATAAACGGTGGCTGGCTTGGGTGGAAGTTGACGGTATTTGTAGACTTAATTGGGATTGCAGTGGACACCTATATTGCTTTTGTGGTTAGTGGTTATAAGGGGGGCATGTTTTATGCTTTTATTTGTTTATACTTAATTTTTAAGAATATATAAGTAATTATTTTAAAGTTACAGTTAAAAGTAAAAAGCTTGCCACTTCTAGGGTTGAGGGTTAGCAGATAGATTAGTTTGAAATCTGATATGTTTATCATAATATATATTTATCAGTGAGCAATGTGATTGAAATGTTAATACCCTAATTGGGAATACTTGAGATAAAAACATTTTTTGGGAATAGCACTTTGGAACTTGCACTTTATCATTGAAAAGTTTAACTTTTCAATGATAGTTACCACTACAAGTGGTAAAGTCGTAATTCACGACACATTTACAAATTCAATAAGAAGTGGCACGTGGAGGCATCTGTCAACAATTTAGTGAACTTTTCACCTCTGTGACCGAGTTGCCATCTGGGGGCAAGCAACCGAACCTGCTTACGCAGTTCACTAAACTGCCACTAGGGTATGTCTTATAGCCAAGTAAGCGCTTTCTACTCCTATGCACTGGTAGCTGGACTGGTTAGAGTGCTCCGTTGACGAATATAATGTTTTAGCCATTCAGAAGTGCTAGGGTTCGAATCCCGACCATGAGCAATAACAATTTGGCTTGCAAATATGTGGTATAGCGGAGTGGGGGGCCCACCTTAAATAAACGGTGGCTGGCTTGGGTGGAAGTTGACGGTATTTGTAGACTTAATTGGGATTGCAGTGGACACCTATATTGCTTTTGTGGTTAGTGGTTATAAGGGGGGCATGTTTTATGCTTTTATTTGTTTATACTTAATTTTTAAGAATATATAAGTAATTATTTTAAAGTTACAGTTAAAAGTAAAAAGCTTGCCACTTCTAGGGTTGAGGGTTAGCAGATAGATTAGTTTGAAATCTGATATGTTTATCATAATATATATTTATCAGCGAGCAATGTGATTGAAATGTTAATACCCTTTTTAGAATGTATGGATAATATTTTGTAAAGCTGATTTTTAGCAATAATTTGTCATGTAACTTATCTACTGAGTAAATGAAAAAAAATTCTAATTCGATAGATCACAAACATTACAAAGATCTTACAAATGGAACCAAGTAAAATGTTTTCTTAAAAAACCATGATATTGGGATGGTTTGAATTCTTCATTATTCTTATGGGGTGGAATAGGGTGCAGGGTTTACTGATTCAGGATCAGTCTTTACCTAGTTACGATAACGTAAAATAAAATTTTAAAGAATCCTGCTGTAGAATGTGTTACCTGAATAAGCGCTACTCAGTGAAAAGATTTTACAGAGAATGAAAGATGGTACTCAAGTTGGTACGATACTTTCTGATATATACAGCTACATTTGTTTGGCTGTACTTGTAAAAAAATAGTTATTTAATTTTGACTTGTTGGCTCAACCCATTTTTATGGAAATGAGACATACCAGCTTGAGTCCATATTTTTACATGAAACACCCTTTTACTATGCATAGCTAACATAATTTATGTGATCAAAAACAGGATTCCACTCTAGCTCTGCAAGGCTTGTTTTCCACATCCTGGCTTGTTTTCCATATCCTGGCTTGTTTTCCTTTTCTTATCTATGTTATTTTGTTATATGAAAAGAATTACACTGTCAATTATTATTGTGAGAGGAATAATCCTCAAGAACATACTTTCCTAGTTAAAAAATAATATCCTGAGTACATTGTTACAAAACCACCTTTTTAGATTAATTCTTTCAGTTAAAGTTTTTATTTTTTTCATATTTATAAACTTATATTCTTGACTTCAATCATTAATAAACCATAAACTATTCATGGGATTGATTGTAATTCCGCTATTCATGTTTCCATTTCCCCCAAGCAATCCAGTAGTTTCGGGCCAGAAAAGTATCGACATAATTTTTAGCTTAAAAGTTTAAAATAGTCCAAAATGGAATAATTTACAAATAATATATTTTTTAGTTACTGATCTAAACTTAAAAATATAAAATAGGTGTAAAATATATATATAAGGCAGATTATAATATATCCGCCCCTTCAAAGAAATACCTAAATTATAAATAATAAAAGAATTAATAATAAAGACGATGTATAAATTCCTTTCAATCACTTCAATTATAATTCCAACAAACTTTAAATACATCATCCTTAGTTTGTTTAGTTTCTTTTATTGTCTACTAACATTTAAAAACTAATATTCTTAGGTGATGATTTAAATTAATTTTATGATGTATCGGATCATATGATAAGTAACTAGACTACTAAGCCCACTAGTTTGGTAACTAGATACAACCCCAAAATGTTAAAATAGTTTTCTGTTGAGAAATTTCTGCAACATGTAAGATCTTTAGACTAACTGGCGATGAATGTTACAAGTGATCCACTAATACTCGTATTTATTTATTTATAAAATGTTTACAAAAACATACATTTTTTTTCTCAATAGTGTTGCATATTTTATCAGGGCTGATGAGTTATAGATGTCTAGTTTATACCTGTCTTTAAATAGGTAAAAATTAAATTGAAATACAGTACAATGTAGTTAGGTGACATTTTATTATGCAAATTGTATAACCGACACAAATTTCTCCCTCAAGTAAATTAAAACGCAACCTTTAGTTAAACTACATACTATTTATATTTATTTATTTAAATTTAATTAAACAATTTATCCTAAAAATACAATAATTTAGAATTTTTCAGAGCGAAAAAAACAGACAAATTTAAGGACTTTTTCATGAAACACTGAATTTTTATGTGTAAAGACATTGTATTTAATGTAACTTGGAGAATGACACTAAAATTATTTACATATTGTATTCTAAAAAGAGCATTTTTAATATTCCTTCAACTTTTAATCAAATTTATATTTTTTTCAATATTTTTTCAAAAAACAAAATATTACTTTTAACGAACATATTAGTCTGAAATAATTCTGCTCCTTTATTTTGGTTTAAAGAGGTTTTACTATATTCTTTTAAGAATTAAATGTATCAATTTTAGCTAAAAAAATTCCCAGAACTTGCTTTAGATTTGTGTGATTATGAACTTTAATGGAATTTTTAGTTGGCCATTTATTTGATAGCCTGGTATCATATCCTTCATCCTATATTACCTCACAAAACTTAATTGTTTCTAACCACTTATTTGCCATTTCGTTTGATGCATGACTTTTCTCAACGAACATATCAAATAAAGAATTGTGAAAAGAAACATTTAGGTTAAAATCAAGATGGTGGTGGATCTGGCAATGTAGATTGTGCTGCCACCTGTTGGGATCTGAGAGAACTACGTCCAGCTTTGTTATAACACAGTATCTATTTCTGTATGGGTCACTTAGAATTTTCTTATTGGTTGATTTTAAACTACACTAGCCGCTCCTCGTGAGGAACGGGGGTTTTGGGCAGCGAATGTGTTAAACTGCTTTACCAATCATTCTTGAGTTCAATAGTTCTTGAGTTTTTTATGTGTTTTTGCAATAGATAGCATTAGAATGCACTTATTTTAATACGTTTTGAAATATTTCTCTGTTCCTAGTTTATGAAATTCTAAACGCTTGTCTGCATCAGCTGGGTTTGTTATAAACATGGCAACGCGGTCTATCTGACAATTCTATTTTAAATTACCTAATCGAAAGTCACATTTAAAGTGATGGAAATTAATTTAGTGACGAAGAGATAGTTGATGAATAATGTGAATGCAAACAGTGATAGTGATGAATTTGAAGAATGTCTAGCTGCACAGATGAGACTTGCAATTAAACTACAATTGAATCCTCTGAATGAAACATATTCAATTTCAATACTTACAGCATACTGGAAAAATGTTGGGTAGTTAAAAAGTTTTTTAAAAGAATTATAGTTAATCTTCATTTTTTGTTGAACAACACACACAAACACAAGTGATGGTTCATACTCTGAAATGTATTTCAGTTACAATAATATGGTAAGGTACCAAACCACAGAGGTGAAAAAAAACTTTCTTAAATGTAACACCGGGGTCAGAGAACTACACCTTGCAGCAGCTGTAGGCCCACTGCGTACCAGCTGTTTGAGATTAATAAACAAGGGCCTAATCAGCTGTTTGCTCGACATGTGGACTTTGACTCTCAGTGTGAGTCCATTTAATTTTCTAAATTCTGCAAAGTGGTCTTAGAACTAAATCTACAAAATGAGCAGAAATATTATATAATTAAATATAGAATCCATCATAAAATATAATCCAAAAACATAAACGTTTTGTACCTTTATTTTTGTTATGTTTTGTTAGAAATGTATATACTCGATCTGTTACATGTATGGATTAGCTCGTTAATAAAAATTAATGACACGTTTAACAATAAATTTAGGCATATTTTGGAAAAATAATATGTAGTTCAATAACACTGGTACTATATCTCAGGCCAATTCTATGGACAATCAAACTTTTTATAATTTGAAATTCCGATGTTAAAAATTAAATGAAATTCTACATTTTGTTAAAATGAACAATATATTAAGATTAGATTTGAAGAGTCAATGGGAAAAACGTGTTAAGTTACTTTTTTCTCGTTTCTGATGGCTGTTGTGGTGTACTATTGTTCTGTCTGACCAGACAGCTGATTTGTTGGTTTTTGCCTGTCATATCTTATTACAAATAAGGCCCATCTGGGGAAAATGTGTTAAGTTCTTAAAAAGGATAGAACATGTTAAGACAGTTAGCTGGCTTCTCTTGCAATGGACTGGCCCACTTGTTTGTTATTGTTTTTTACTCAAGCAGACAAGTTTGTTTGGTCATAGTAGTATTTTATGTCTTGTGAAGTGATTTTATTATGGCTTCAGTGTTTTAGATTTTGTGTTTTACCTTTTATCTTTTTAGTGACTTTTATTAACGTAGGATTAGTAAAGATGAATTAGGTTAGTAGTAGTCATGGAGAAAATCGCCAACAACTCACCTAACCAAGAAAAAAACGACAAGGCATGAGAAATGGAAGGAAAATGGAGGGAAAAGTGTATCTAGGTAAAAACATACATGATTTTTTTCAGTTATTAATATTTTTACCAAGTGTCTCCATGCTTGTGCCAAATTTAAATTTTTTACTAATTTTACTACACAAGTTTAAACCTTTAAAACCACATCCTGTAAAATTCATAAAAACTAACTTATCACGTATTTCCCGTTGACTCTAAATTTGACAAATGTAATTTAGCACAAAAATAAATCCACTAAAATTATTGAAAACATAGTAAATGCTTTTCATTTCACTTTTCCTGGAGAAAGTATTGTTTTCACAAGTTTTTTTATTATTAATCCAAAACCCATAAATTATACATTCATACATCTTACAGTGGTATACTCAAGAAATTTAAGAAAATATAATATTACATGGTTATTTTTACAAATCTTTTTGCAATTGTGACTTTTTAAAAGAAAACACAGACAGAGTTGAACTGATAGAACGATTTTATGACAGAATGTAAACACTGAGACCGCAAACACAAAGCAGAAGACTAACCACAACTCAAATCAGCTGACATTGTGTAATGATGTGGTACATAATAATATTACTATTACTAAACAGCTTATCGAGTCTTAGAGTATTCATTGATAATGAACTTTGAACAATTTCAAAGACCGATTTGAAAATAGAGCCACCTACAATTCCAAAACTGCTGGGATACTACAAATCTCAGTTGATTCTTCACCTAAAATTCGACTGAAGGAATTCCAAAACTGAAGGATTCTGAAGAATGAAGGATTCCAAACCTGGTGATCTTAAAAATACCTCTTTGTTTAACCCTTTTAGGACAGCTAAAATCTTTTAACAATTTTGTTGCTCACATGTTTTTGTTGCTTACATTACATAGGTATAGTTGATAAAGACCGCACAAAAAAGGACTTTTGTAAAGTTTTATAATTTCACCAATAAAATCATTAATTACAAATATATAAGCATAATTTTTATGCCATTCTGTTTGTAATAAGTGTACTTTAAGAAAAATATAGGTTTTTTAGACAAGCACAAGCAAAAACATTAATAACCGCTTTTTAAAATGCATATAATTTTTATTTTCACAATTTTTTATATCGATATACCCTAGCTGAAAAACTAGGCGAATTGTTACTGTAGCAAACTTTCTCTATGATTTGTTAGATATTTTTTTAATGTGGTTCAAAGTTTCATTTAGTTACAGTAAAATTAATAAAGATAACAAACATTGTGTATTGAACAGAACAGAACACCGCCCAGAGGACAGAGCAATACACAGTTGTTTAGTGTTTTATTCTCAATTTTCAGACCATCTGATGTTAGTGATGCCAATATCAGATAATGAAATATACTCTTAACATCAATAAGGATATATGAAAGGCAATGAGACGAACCTTCCAGTTATAAGAAACAAATAAGTGTTGAAAAACAAAAACATATGTTGTAGGTGATGAATCGCCCGCGCCGTGTTTCTCACGTAGGTGCGTGCAGGCAATAGATCGCCCACTCGGTCCTAAAAGGGGTCAACTGAGGATAAATACATTTCAACACATTCAAACACAACTGCACATTTCAACTTGATTCAAACAAATTCAATTCAAAAATTAGGAGAATCTCACCTCAGATTGCGGCAATGAGTCCCTCCTCTCCTTGTACAAGTACAGCACCGGTCCTCGCAGCACCGCCCAGACCTGCTTCCACGACCTGTCCGTGGCCCTCTGTAACAGAAGATAACTCACATTGTTGATGGCTATCATTATCAGGCGAGGTAGAGGATGGGATCTAGCTCCCATCACATTGTACGGGATTTTCCTAAACCTAAACTGATATAATTCGATTTGGAAGCCAAAACGCAACTACAGTAGAACAGTAGAACTTGCTTGAAATAGCTTGTTGATAAGAGTCCTTCTGAGGCAGGTGCTTCTATCCTAATCACAGTATCACCTTGAGTGGAGAGGACTTATTGTGGACTTATTAAAAAATAATTATTGTTTACTTAACTTGAAATTGCACTCTTGATCATTCCTGCTTAGTTTATAGGTTAGGCTAAAATAGTTGCTTCTGCACTTCGATGCATGATGTTATTGTTGCTTGAGCATTGTAATGTTAGGTTAGTGAGAGTGTGTGCCACTCAATAGAGGATATTATCAGGCTTATTTTTTATGAACATTTATTAGATTGTTATTTTTACTTAAAATGTCAAATTTCTGTCAGAGTATTATTTTTGTCATATTTGTAATTTATTTTTTATTTTATAATTCAGACTGTGTGAGGCCTTCCAAATAGCCTTTGGCTAGAAAGGCAAAAATTACAGCTGTTGTGGATGTATTCTGCGCATACGAGAAAATAAATTGTCATTGTACATTGAGTTGAATTATTATTACTTTTTGAAATGGCGATCCCTACAGGTAGGTATTGTAAGCCAAGTATGAATGAGAAATGAGTGTAAGATGATTGTGGCACTATCTTGTAGTCTTGTTACTGACTAAGCTGACATGTTCCTTGGACAGGAACCCCCTTGCCATAATAGCAACCAAGCCATGAATAATGGTATTATTTTAACGTAGGATCTGAACCCCTTTTGTCTCTAAATTACAAACTAGTCTACAAGTGTATGAATGCAGTATTCAATAGAGCAGATGTTAATCCACACCAGAGAATATCACACACACCGACCATTGCTCAAAACAGTCAAAACTATCCAAAATTCCTGGAAATTGGTATTGTTGCCAACTTTTCTTTAATATAAAAAAATTATATAAAAGTTAAACTTATTGAAGTGAACAGGATAGCATCGTTGAACTAGGATGTCTGTTTACACAGTTAATGCCTCAAATATGTAAGTAGTGATTGCTTAACACTTTCCAAATAGATAAAATACATCTCCAAAGCAAACACCAATCCCGACATCAACACTAGGTAGGCGCCTAGGCTGAGTCCAACGTTCAAACAGTATTTGATCCTAAAGTTTGTTAAACAATTTTATCGTCTTTGTCTGGGTATAGATTCAATTTATTATTCAGTTCCATTCATTAGAGTAGAAGTTTCAAATATTTTGAAAAGATATTGCACCATCCCTCTTTGGGCTTGAGTTTATATTTATCTAACCGATTTCTACCATAGCAAAACATTATAATTGAATAGTTCATTTCAATGCAGAGAGTTGAGAGTCTACTGTTAACCTTAACATGTGTACTGTTACGCACGGAAAATCCCAGCGCTTGTAAACAACATATTATTGGATTTTTTTATAGCATTGTGTACCGGTTAGAGGTTAGATTTTGTGCACTAGTAGTTTTAACGTGGCGCCCTCGGTTCCCTGTGATGGCTAATATGTTTGTATGTCAGCATCTGAAGAACTTCTTATAATTGTCTTTAGCAGTGAACGTGTTATATCAGCCAGTGATATGATCTCTGCATTAATAGTGTTTTTCACTTATTACTTGAGATATTTAATTTAATGACATGAAAAAGCATTTTAGTAAGTAAAAAATAAGTTTTTCATAAAAATAAATTATTTAAAAAAAACTAAATTAAATTTTTAATTAAAAACAGAAGTAGTATTGCAAAACTAAGTTGGTCACAATATTGTATGAGGAAAAACATTTGATTTCATTTATATTTACTTTATTGCTACTATCAATGTGCAAACTCAAATTGAATGAGACATCTTTAACTATTGACTGTTGGTTAGTTTTGCGTTGGGAGTTTTTCAAAAAGTCCTAACTCTAGTCTTGTTACAACCGAACATCAACTTGTTACGTACCACTATTAATTAATATCGCAATGACGTAATAGCGAAGGGGGCCTGATTTGATCCTTGAGCGAGATTCGATCCGGCAACCTTCAGTTTTGAAGGCGAGCACTGTAACCACAAAGCTACCCAGCCAAGTTAGCCAAATAACTTTCATTGCACCTTCTATCCCAATTCTACAATTTTCAATTTCTACAATTTTAAGTTGGATTCCCAGTCTGAAATTTAAGCTTCGATGGTTCCATTCCAGGATGGATTGACTTAACTTCCCTGTCAACTCGCACTTGGACATGACACCCTTCCTGGGTGACCCAGACTGTCCTTTCCTGCTTTTTTCGAACACTACAAATCCTTTTCTTATTGGTAGCCCTTCAAAACATCAAGTATGGTCCCAGTGGCTGACCAGCTTTGAGGGAACATCCCAACTTAATCAAAAGGTTACATCACCTACTCTCATTAATCCTTTTTTTTAGTCTAGATTAGGGTATATATATATCCCGTTTGAAGCATCTTTTGACATGGTTGCTTCAAACAAGTCATTGTCATTACATAAATGTAATGACAATACATGCGGACAATACAGTTCATGCGGAGTGTAAACACTTTGCATGAACACAGACGCACACAAGTTTATTAGGGAGATTCTTAACCCTAAAACGTTGCTGGTGCTCAACTGACTGGGATAGTGGAATGTCCTATAATCCAGCTACATAAAGGTACAAATTGTGGATAGTTATAAGCAGTGGTAGGGGAATGTGATATTCTCTCGTGTGATTAACGTCTGCATTATTTAAGTCCACTTTCATCTGTAAAGACCATCCATAAAGACATGTACTAAATTGGAAACCATTTTGTAATTTAGAGGTAAAATTGTGGTTCTGATCCAACATTAAACTTAAGGCCCCTCTGATGCCATTTTCTGTCGGGCTATTAATTAACAGTCCTGTCTAAGGAACATGCCAGACTTAGTTAGTACCAACACTACAAAAACACGCCACAATCATCTTAAACTAATATTTAACTCATACTTCACTTATAATACCTAACAGGCTAGATCTTGATTCCAGAAAGGTAATATTGTAAAATTGCTTCCGTAAGAGGACTTCTACAGATATCGGATTTCTCGCTGTCAAATTAAAGCTCTCACCTAGAACAACTCGAATAGGCCTCCCCAAAATGTTTTATATTTATACTCACAATAGCCAACCTAACTTAAAGCAAAGCGCTATATGTTGATAATATCACGAGTATTGTGATATAACGCAACGTGTATTGGTCGCTAACAAACAGCGCTCTGCGGGGTTAAGTTAGGTTGGTTATTGTTGATACAAAAATATTATTATTGATGTAAAAATATCAATGACCAGCATCATTTAACTCTGCAGGGCACTGTATGTCAGAAATATTGCTAAAAAGCATTTTTAGGGTGTTTTACAACATATATTTTACCTGAAGTTCATTTTGCGGAGGTCAGGTAGATTGTATTTGAATTGTCCTAGGAAGGTGCTTACATAATTTGACATGAAGAAGCACACGACAAAGAGTAAAAAGCAGTAAAGGACGCTAAAAATCGTTTTTCAAGTGTTTCACAAAAGGACCTACATTTGACTTTAATATCATTTTTCAGAGTTGGTCATATTAGAGTTGTCTAAGGCAAGAGCCTTAATTTTACATAAAAAAACCCTGGCATCTACAGAAGCCCTTATTCGAAAGCTGGTAAAGTCGCAAGTTCTACAATGACTGTAGACAGCCAAAGTTTACCTTGCCATCCACGAGAGTAAGCTTGCAGTGCAGCAACCCCTCCCTGGTGACCAGCTGGTTCTCCTTGTCCGGCAGAGACAGCTCCTCACACAGGCTCCCCCTCGGCTCCACATTGCTGCAACAATACCACAAGTTGAGACAGCTGATCGATAAGATACCATATACTACATGCAGGGTATTAGATGTTGTGTGGATTGTGTGTTGAGATGTGTCATGTGGTGGTCATCGAGAGGTCACCTGACTTCACTTCTGTTGCACTTTTTGCGTCACATATTGCTAATCCCTCCCCAGAGCTTAGACATATCCATGTCACAACTACATCCAAAACAGAAATCAAGGACAGCATGGATTTTAGGAGGGCTCACTAGTCACAACACCGGTCGGGCAGTCATCAAATCGCCGAAATATAAACATCTTAGCGATATGACAGATTTGAAAAACTTTACACCAACAACAACATTCCACCTGTAAATTAAAATGTATTTACGGCTTAACCTCATATTATAATTTGGTTGTCTATGAACGACGCCTTTGCACGATAAAGCATGGCAAAATGACATTTGATCTATTTTATTCATCTTGTCTGGCTAATTTCCAAAAAAGTTTTGGTCTAGAGCCTACTGCACTCCAGAGAATAAAGTTATTCCTTTAACAGTTTCCTTATTTATAAATAAAATTGTTGAGTTTGTCAGTGCATTGCTTGGAATTATTACATTTTTTGTTGCTGTTACGTTTTTTAATACATTACTGTAAAAATGAGGGCACCCGCAGTTATCAAACTTCTTTTTTCTATTCTATACCTTTCAGATAAGCTTTTTGTTTACTTCAATTCAAACTAACCCACAGACTTCAAAAATTAAATAAAGAGCTCTCAAAATCACACTTTTGAGATGTATTCAATTTTTTTTCTAAGCTTTACAGAATTTATGATATAGAAATGTTAGAAATAGAATAAAATGTCAGCTGTATTTGTATTACTATTATAATTTGTTAAGTTAAAATAACATTTTAATACAGTATAGTTACAAAATAAAAACCAATGATCTATGTAAACTAACTAATATTTATTTTAACTTAAATGTATGGACATTGTATTGAACTTTTCTCTGGAACCGTTAGTTGTAAACTACTGATTATCAAATTAGTTGTTTTGTCAGACTACTTAAAATATTTTTTTTATTTAAAAGCCCGTTACTTTTGACACATTGGTTTTACAGGCATGTGGGTGATGTCATAATCTTGTATAAGTTTAAAGCTTTAAACTATAAAATTGTAATCAAAATCGTTAAAAAAGATTTTAAGAAATGTGTAGTTTTTAATTTTTTAGGATTTTTAGGAGTAAACAACAAAATTCAAAAACAATAAAAGTCCTCTCGGAGTTTGTACAGACCGATATTAGTCCCAAAACTATTTTTGAGGATTCATGGAGCCTCAAAATGGATATATCCACTCTCAACTCAATTTCGAAAATTTTGACGAAAACAATATTTTCTCCATATAACACTATGTATAAGGGTAGAAAGTAGAAATAACCAAAAATATCATAATTCTAAGCAATGTACAGACGAAAATGTTATTTTATTTATTTCGATTTAAGGTTTGCATTTTCCATTTTACGTACAGTTTTTCTTAACTGAGTATTAAAACTCGTACAACAGTCGCCAACTGATCGTAGAATACAATTCAATATATGGTTTCATTGATTGAATCCACGGACATGTATCAAGCTACCGATCACAAGCCAGTATTACTATTACTCAACAGCCGAGAGTTAAGCCTTGGAATGTTTATGATAAGTAGGTGATATCACACAGGAAGTGGCTGCCTTACGCAGGACACCGTCGCTTGGTATTCTCCTGCTCGTCGCATTGCCAGACCCTTATTCGGGTCTGAAGCCACTCCGGTGAAATATTAATCGAGCTAATTGGAACACACGCTGACAGATCAATGACGAAACCTACAAGGTCAGTCTAGACAACTTTGAAGCTTAAGTAAAACAGAGGTCAAGTCGTTAGAATGTAAATCATGTCATATATTTTCGAACGATAACACATAAATCAATAAGATTTTGTACCTTATTACTAGGGATCTCAATCCCAGACCTAAATTACAATCCCGGGATTTCGGTATCAGTCCCGGGATTACCGTTTTTATAAATGTAGGATGTTTTCTTTGGTGAAGACAGTCCTAAAAGAATTTTTTTATTAAAGCTGTAAATTATAAACAGTTTCATCTTATAAAATCGTAAAATCTGGTAGCTTTAGGAATTTTAAACACATCACGAATGGTCATTGTTAAAATTAAAAAAAAAACGGTACATGCTACTTACTCGCACTACACAAATAACTCACGACTCGCACAGCTGTTTGCTAAACGAAAGCCCGATAGCAAATAAAAATATTGATCATTAGTTGGACATCATGAAACAAAAGAATATTAAAATAAATCCACCTGTGCGGCCGTGGGATACCTCGTTCGTGGGAATTATCTGCAATTGAAGGAAGTTCGGAGCGATAAAAACTATTCAGTGCTGTATCAGTATCCAAAAATAAGTTTTCATTGTTGAATTACGCTTCGGTTTTAAGGAAAAATTAAACTTTGAGAACGGTAAATTGGTAAATATAAGTTTAAAGGGATATAATAAAACAAATAAAAACTATTATTTATATTATTATTATATTCAAACATTAATTACGACATTTAAAATGTTTACAAAAATCTGTGTTTGCAAAGACGACTTTTGCAGTAGTTTAAACATGTAAATCACGAAAAAATTGTAAAATAATTATGTTTTTCAATCCCGGGATTGAGATGCTCCAATCCCGGGATTTATAAGTACCCAAAAGCGCCCGGGATCCCAGGATTCGGGATTGAGAACCCTACTTATTATATATTACTTTTTCTGAAATGGAGACCTATCCAAGTATGTACTTAAACCCAAGTATGGATGAGAAATAGTGTAAGATGATTATGGCGCGATCTTGTAATCTTGTTACTGACGAAGGCTGACATGTTCCACCTCTCAAAAACTCATAATTAATAGTCCAACAGTCAATGGCATCTAAGAACCTTAAGTTTAGTCCGAACCATAACTTTGCCTCTGAATTAGTCACTGGTCTAATTGATGGGCTTTGCGGACGAACGTAGTATTAAATACTGTGAATTACATCTTATATTTGGTACTTTTTGTTTACTTATTGTGTTTTATACCGTCTAAAAAGATTAATATTTATCAATACAGAATTGAAATCGAAAAATACCGGGTTTTTTTGATTAAGTGTGAAAAACTATTCTTAATAATCCGGAAATTTTGCTAACCCGGATCTGTTGGATTTTTAAGGGACAACTGTTCTGCAGACGTTAATCGACACCAGAGAATACTCCATCCACAGAGCATCGCTTAGTTATCCACAATTCGTGTGTCTTCCAAGTAGCTGGATTACAGGACACACCACTGTCCCCGTCTTATAACTTAGACAATAATACAGACCATAAAAAATAAAAAGACGTGTACGTATTGAAACTACTGATTACCTGTAATATTATGATTACTCCACTCTAGCCCCTGCTCTAAAGGAATTCTTCCAGGAAGGGAATTTGAGCCTTAAGCCCGCCCTCTAAGCTCTTAAGGCCTAAGGTGAGAAAAATGAAGGTTATAGATTTAAAATCCCCATTTTGTTTTTGACTCATCATTTTGGTATCCGATTTCAGGCGTCGTATTTCAATTTAAAAGAAGCACAACTTTAAAATGATACAACTTAAAAATTTCCTGTACTCCTAGTAGATTGACCTAAACACAACCGTTAAAATAAATCAATTGTATGAATGAGTTAAAAAAAACCTTGTGAATAAAAACTTTTTGCAAATAAAAGTTTTTCTAGGTAACTACGAAATTAAGTATTTTACAAGTAGAAACTTATAGAACGAAAAGTATGATTCTGTGATGGTTGGTCGTCGCTGTACGCCGAGGACAGTCACAATAGATTCCTTGTTTACACTAGCACGTGACCGGTGGATGCGTGGTCCGGGTGGCGAGGTGGGGAGGGGGAGGGGGGATCTGGCGCTGCGACCTGCGAGTCGTCGAGAACACGAGATAATGGGAATCGGGTTGTAGTAAAAATAAACGTAATGTATCAGTAGACTGACACATACTTTCTCCATTCAGTAAATTTTAAACTACACTCTTCAATAAAACTATCATATCCTTATAAGTTTATTTAAAATGATGGCATTAAACAAGGGTTCAACAAAAAATTACAATAACTGTTAGACATTTTTGGGGAAATAACACCCATTCCACGGATAGTTTTACAATTTTTGAGTAAGTTTTGTTGGTTAATATGACCCAACACTGCAATCAAGTTTAATGGAAAACAGTTGAGAAATAAGGAAGAAATTGAGTTTTTGATACTGTATTCTCAATAAGAATAACATTGTGCACACTCTTAAACTATAACAGAAAACGTACTGTATTTACCACGGACTGTAAATTTTACTTATCTCTAGGAACGTTAGTCATAGTCGAATGACTCAAGATGATAACTTTTTAGGCTTTTTGAATTGGTTTTAACGATGATACTAATGATAAACTATTTCACAAATATATAGTTTAGCCAAATAAAAAAAAATATAAGCCCATAACTTTTGAACGATTAGTTTTCCCCACATACAGGTGGTGTCATATTATTTGATACCTTAAAAATAATAACAAAACGCAAATGCGATAATAACGTATATAAAACGTGAAATTTAAATATAAATAGCAAGAGAAGATTTTAAGACATTTGTATTTTTCACAATTTTTTAGGAGTTTTAGGGATACAATACCCTTATAAAAAGTATTGGTCTCGAGATAATTTAAGTGCACTTGTGTACCAAATTTCATAAAAATCGGACGATCAGTATGTTCATGGGTTCGTGCATAGGCTGACAGATAGACATTCAGTATGAAACCCGCTTTTCGGATTCAGGAAGCCTCAAAACTAATGTATCCACTCTCAACTCGAATTTACAAAAGGGAATGAAAACAATACTTTCTTCATATACTATGTAAAGGGAGAAAGTAAAACAATGAATCGTACAATACAATCGACTATGCCTTTCAGACAAAATCGTATAAATAATTAAACATCCAGAGTCACGCCAAGGGGAGAAATATCGTTCGTGAGATGCGAGCGAAAAAAACGACTATCTTAAAAATAGTAATTCTAACGTTTATTTTTAGGTTGTATCATAAATATGCTTTGGCATAATTTATTCAAGGTTTTAATGAACACTTTTCGAGTTACAGGGTAATTAATTCGAAAATTTGGTATTTTTTGTGCAAGGAGTGTGGGAAAACTTTATGTTTTTTAGCTAAAATTTTGGGAACGTGGATGAATAACAGACTTTTTTGACGTAACCTATTTGAAATAATTTTTTGACGCCACATTTTTATCCAATAATCATATAAAATATGTAATTTTGGAAGTCTTAAAATATACAAAAAACAGAACTGTTATTTTAAAAGTCACTCAGGAAGCTTGTACAAAACGATCACATATGCGTAACGAATAAGCGACACTAGTAGGTCGACGTAGCAGACTGCAGTTATCCTAACGCCGCTCGCACCGCATTGAGTCTGCAGTACACTTTGTTTCAAACTGATTGCTGGTGTTGGGGTTCATATTATTTAGACTGTTATTACGGAAATTTTAGACCGCGATTACCTAAACAAGTTTCACGAGGTTTCAGGTGACCTGAGAACCTGTGGGACATAAGAGTTTTACATAATCCGGACTAAGCCGGTAAAAACCTGAAAACTGTAATATTTAAAACAGTAAAAAACTTACAAAACATTCCAAGCAAAAATACTCAACCACACAAAAGCAGAGAACAAAGAACAAGACACGTTCACCGTCCACATGTCACAAAAATTCAAGGAGCAAACACGTGAATTTTGCTGTTTAGTTTCTTTTATAAGTTTTTGAGTACTCTTAACATGTTTGTTTTCAGATTTTACTGGCTTATCTTGTCATGTTCTAGGTTCCAGCTGTGGATCAAGAAACTTGACCCGAAACATTGTAAGTGGTGGAATTGTTATGGAAAATGTCGAGTACCTCCGCCAACTTGGATTTTGTGACACCTGGACCACTCGATTGACGTAAAAAGATGGTTGAGGAGCCAAACTAAATGTAAAGTGGGGAATTATATAGGGAATTAATGTTTAATTTTACATATTTTAATATCATAAAAAATTATTACTAGTAAACTATCAGATATAATTAGGTGATAGTTATATTTTTCTAGAAAAAATAATGCAATTCCCTATATTGTGACTTTACTTTTAACTTGACACACCAACCCACTTTTTACCGCTATGGGGCTAAAATAAAATATTTGCCAGTGAAGCAGAGATTGTTAATAGAGAAACAAAAACGCTTATCGGAAAATTTCTAGTTTAATTTTTTTCTCAAATTCAAAGCCATTAAGAAATTTGTCTGTGCGTCTAACGGCATTTCGTCTAATGAACGGTTGAAACAAGAAACCATAAAGAATAGGCTGAATTGCTCGTGAATATCCAGTTTTCATCTAGTAGGCCTATGAGGCTGAGAACATGTAGGAATTTACCGCAATATAAGAGAAAGAAAAGGTATCCACTAAACAAAAGTTAAATACGCGAGATCAAACTCTTCAAAAGGAACATACACCCTTTCGGACATAAGAATAAGAATATTATTTATGCCAAATAATTACAAAATACTAACAATTTACTCATGGAATTACTAGCTATTTCTTCTAGTATATATGGCTAGCCCAGTTAACTTAACACTAAAACAAAAATACTAAACAGTCGAACTTTACACTTGGACTAAGATGTCCATGATCAAACCTATATTCCACAGGGAAGTCGTTTCTTTTAATTTAATTTTTATAAATTTCAGCTCTCGCAATTTCCCCCCAATCAAAGTTGATCAATTCACATTTTAATCACTCGTTATTCTGTTCACACGTTCTCCTGCCTTTCATTAAACTTTATTTGATTATGATGGCTCGATGTTTTATCCACTAACGGAACGGCACAGTTTATATAGATGACTGTTTGGTCAAACCAAAGTGTATATAACCTCCGCATAAGCTACTCAAACGCTCTGAGTCACTGGTCAAGGTCAACAACCTCTGCCAGCTCAGGGGCGGCTGAGGATAGAAGATGGGGAGGACGACAACAGTTTGTGTATATCGGGGATATCCCGCGAACACAAAAGAACTAGCCCGCAATTCAATGGTTCAAATGAAAGGGCTGGGCATTTCGTGGAAAAACTCGGTCCCTACTCGGTTGATGTTTTCAGTGGCTAACCATAAAAATGTTTTCCTAAACTGTACCTCACAAAAAGATTGAAATGTCTACTGTATCATACAGTTTTATTATTTAGTTTTTTATTGAGGACATTTTCCATCAGGATTAGTGAAATAATTTAAACGGAGTTCCGGGAACTGGAATCTGATCCGGACTTAGCTAGTAAAACGGCAAAGTCGGATTTCTTCTTTGTGCTCTGAAATTATTGTATGTGTGATTTCAGTTTCTTCGTATGTTTTGTAAGTTGTTTGACTGCTTTAAACAATTTTATTTTGAAATTTTTATCGGTTTAGTCCGGATTATGTACTAATCTTGTCACGTTTGAGTTACTAGCACCTGAGGATGGGTTCAGATTTCAGATCTCAAAACGTCACGAAAATAATCGTGATGGAAAACGTCCGCAATGAAAATCTTAATAACATAAACCCACCATCACCAATAACGTATTTCAAACAAAGAGTGCAGTTTTTAATTTAGTGGTCCTTCAATGCCAAACAAACTATTTAAACTAACCTAGAAAAACGGTATGTACCAACATAAAATAAACTAAACACACGCTCGTTCATGATCCCGTATCAATTTCTGGACGGGACACACTGTATCACTGTAATATTCGCTATCGCATTACATATCGATTATTATTTCGAAAAATATCGGCCCTTACCCGATTTTCGGCGTGGACAAACCAACAGCGAGCTCCTGAGCGATTAAATCCAAGTGATCAGAAGTGCTCGCAGGCAAATTTGGATCAAAAACAGCCGAAAAAGGACACAAACATCGACAAAATTGACGCACAGCCGAGATGAGAGACAGTCCACCCATCGCATCGATAGTTACGACATCTTGGTCGATATCGCACAACCGACACCGTCGGCCGAGTCTGTCGGCATAACTTCAAAGGTGGTTCACTTTAACACACTTGGTCATGATATCCGTACACTTCACATGTTCTGGACACACCACTGATTCTAATTAAGTAGCTGACACTCACTGGGAATTCTGTAAATGACGAAATGGGTTGACTTGAAATTCGATTTTAGCACGTTTAACATCTTTACTGTTTTTAATTAACGAAAGCCGTGCATAAGTTTTTAAAGGTTATATTTACTAACTGAAGAAAATATAAACAAAGCATTAAACGTGATCTCCACAACGTAAATTAGCGTTCTAGTTTAACACACGGTTTATCAGTTTCCTTCAAATGTCTGTATCTTATTTATGTTTACCTTTCTTCAATAAGACTGATTTGACAATATCTATACGACTACGAACAGATAAAACGTTTAGTAAATTATCTGTACTAATTAAAAATTAAACAGGCATTTTTTGGATTTACTATTATTATAAATAATATTCGTGGTCTTATAACTGATTTAAGAATATCTAAACTTTGTCCATGACGTCAACAAGTGTTTGCAAGTGATTTATGTAATTTGAGCTAAACCTAAAACTGAACACGTCATTGTAAACAAATCTAGACGAAGTTGTTTTCGCTCCGGATGAAGGAGATAAGAAGCCTCTGTTTCCAGCGATCCGTTCGGCTTATTGATGTGAAAAGTCACTGCTTCGGATTCCAAGAGTTTCGATAAGGGTTTTGCGACGATAATAACAACGGCATCTTAAAAATTAAAATAGGTTTCACAAAGCCCGCCATTTTGATTAGCAAGAGTAGCTAAACACAACACAGTGACGACGACTTAAGGAAAGAGAAAATGTAATATCAAAACAAGTAAATCACATATTTTATTTAGTTAATATTAAGAGGAGAAGTAGAACAAATTATTTTTTGAACTATAAAGGGCCATAATATTCATAAACGAGTTTAGAAACCAATTATTTCACATGTAATTTACGAACGTTCAAATCAACCCTCAGTTTCGGTCAGGTAAAAACGCAGCCGTGGAACAACATTGGTCCCAGTTTACTACCTTGAGGAACACCACACCTAGTCACACACACGCACGCACTACGACACTCGGCGACGAGACGACAGTCCGCACACTGTCGGAGCACGTGTTATCTGTTTCTACAACTTGAGCTACGACATCGACAACGGCATCGTCATCCCCCCGGACGACTCGGGTATAGCCAGCGGTGGAGGGGATGAGGCGCTAGGGTTGACGCAAAATGTCACAGGCGTCGGATTGTGTGACTGTGTGGTTTTGTGTAGTTATTTTTGTAAACAAATGGTATTATTGGATGAATAATAAAAATAAATGAGACCCGATAAATCCTGTAGCTTGGTTGCGTTCGAAGATATGGTAACACTGAGATAATTTTTTTTATTTGAGCCAAAAAATAAACTGTGTTAGTGTATTTCTATACGAAAAACAGCTATTATGTCAGTCCTGGTGGTATGACTTCGGACTGGGAGACGTTTTTGTCGTTTTGGGGTCCAGATTCCTAAACACCATTCCCTAGATACTGTAAACAATCCCTGTGTACGATAATCCTCATAAAAATAAGCCTAGCAAAATGAAATTTTGTACATAGGTATAAAGGATAATTTGCGGGTTTAAGTTTGAAAACCAGGTAAATCGGTCTATACACAGGGGAGGCTTTGTACCCGAAAATGGGGTTGTTTGTTTGAAATCATTTTGGTGATATAAATCTTTGCTCTGTCACATGGTAAGCAAGATACCGGCATGGAAACTGGCAAACAATACAGTATCTTTTGGAGCTCCACTGTTAATCTTACGGGGAAAAGATCAAAATTGATTACTCGCTTCTTATTTGAAATTATGTA
The DNA here is from genome assembly GCA_023375725.1 of Nephotettix cincticeps. Classification (NCBI taxonomy): domain Eukaryota; kingdom Metazoa; phylum Arthropoda; class Insecta; order Hemiptera; family Cicadellidae; genus Nephotettix; species Nephotettix cincticeps. The sequence goes on along the minus strand of CM041785.1, from coordinate 18,884,811 downwards.
ACAAACCTTGGCATACAGATTCACATAGCTAAGATATAAGAATATATGCTGAAAAATATTTTTTCCTCATGGCATCAAACCTACTTAGCCCTAGAAGTGGTAAGCTTTTTTTAATTTTTATTGAAACATAAAAATAATTACTTATATTTTCTTGAAATATTAAACAAAACAACAAAAAAATGCCCCCTCTTAGGCCCCTTTCACACGATCCGGCGTGCGCCGGACGGCGCTCCTGTATTTTGTCTGTCCAGTTGTGGATCAGCTATCGAAATGTTAACTTCACGAGAGAAGAAAGTGTTAGCGATGTACTTGCTGTGGAGACGGCGAAAAAGAAGAAGGAACAGGAGGTTTTGGATTCATCCACTGGCTCAAGATCGACAAACATCTGGGTCCTTCTCAGTTTTATTTAACTCATTGCGTGAAAGTGAGGAAAATTTTTTTCTTATTTCCGCATGACGATTAAAACATTTGATGAACTTCATGAAAAACTGAAAGATAAATATCGAATTCAGGATATAGCGCCTGACAGATTTCTCTCCAAGCTTCTCTGTTCTTGTTTCTATCTTTGTAATCTTCCAGGGACTTGTCCCACAGTGGTCTTTCTTCGACATGCATAATTAAATTTTCAACGTCAATGTTATTGTTGAATTCAGATAACTCTGTGTCTTGTGTTTCACTCATTTTCACCAAACACCAAACACTTAAAAACAAACAAACAAAACACTTTTTACAAACTTGGGCTCTTCACTCTCCAGTGGCAGCTCGCAGACTGACGGAACATGCGGCGCTCGCCGGACCGTGTGAATACACCAATAAGAACCAATAGCCCTTCACCAAGTTGTCCGGCGTGGCCGCCGCATGTGCGGCGTAGGGGATTGCTCATGGTCGGGATTCGAACCCTAGCACATCCGAATGATATGAACATTACACTCACTTGTCACTAACCGGTCGACAGATGCCTCCACCTGCCACTTCTTATTGAATTTGTATATGCACCGTGATTATGACCAGTTGTAGGATCAATTATCCCCATGTTATTCTTATAGGGGGTAAGCAAATTGATACCCCTCCTTTTTTATTTAAAACATTATTAGATTATTACTTATAATTGGTATATAGCTTCTTCTAGTGAAGGTTCTTACTGTAAGTTAAAAATCTAAATTATTCTTTTAATCTTTTTCTATTCATGGCAGCAACACTATTTACTTTTTTCTTGTGTTATTCTTATTGAGAATAAATAACTTGATCAAACTTCCTCATGTGCCTTAACCTATGTGATTAACAATGATTTGTATCAAGTGATTCCTACGTCAATAGAAAGTCACTTAGTATGTAGTCTCTGGCCATAGGTATTCTTAATTTATGTGGATTGTAATTTTTGTTATTTATGAAACACAACAAAATTAAATTTTCTTACCATTATCATTATACAGAACAATTTTTTATTTGATCATAAAACGTTGAAATACAAAATTGTTTTATTTGATTTCCAAAGTATTTATTATTTACCTTACAATGGTTTGGCAAAATAACTAACAGAAATATTCAATATTATATGAACAATGTAGAAATTATATCGGTTAGTATTTAATTTTGATAATCATGACTAACTAAAACATTTACTTAGCATATTTTTATCTGATTCATTCTTATCTGTAATGAACTTGCCAGCTAGCCTGAATAAACCGAGTAATGAGGTGCAGAATTTTTGGGTCCACATCAAAATCGTTAAGAAAATTGCATTGTAAGGATTAATTACCAATAAAAGTTAAAGTGAAAATGAACTGCTGTCTCAATAGTATAATTATGACATTATTACTAAGATAAGTTAACTATAAATAAACTAAAAACACATAGGGAGCTCAGTTGTAGAAGTAACCACTTTACTCAGTTCAGATGAGTAATTTTATTTTAATACTTTAAGGGCTATTTAAAAGAAAAACATTGCCATAATCTTAGTGTAAAACATTTTAAGTCAGTGAGAAGCCTAAAGATTCATAGTGAAGTGTTTTTACAGTGATTATTGTTTAATTTTAAAACTCAAAATGTCTAATTTTAAAATAATTATTAAAATAGATATTGATGATTTAATATGCAAACGAGTTTGCAGCACATCTTCAACAAGCCATAATAAACTAGAAGATCTGGAAAATCGCCTAGCACTATTAACACTAGAAAATTTGGGCGAAGCAACAAAACCAATTGATGAACCTCCAACTTGTGATTTTACTGATACTTTGGAGAATGTTCATAAAAATCATGTTTTAAACATGTTTGAAAAAGAAGGACTTCAAGAACATGAAGAAGATAAAAACAAGCTTACAAATCATCAAAAGTCTAGCGAGGAACAGAAAAAAGAAGAAAAAACTACTGTAGAAGAAGTTGAAGCCAAATCTAAAACAAATAAAAATGAAATTCCATTTAAACGTAAAGAAATTGCAATCCGTAACAGGTTTCCAGACACAAAGAATAAAGTTGAGGTTAGAAACAAAATTAATGATGCTATTAATGTTTTGTACCCAAAGAAAACGGAAAATGATCGGTTAAAATACAATCAAGATTTTACAGTAAATCATCCAGCGAAGATTGAAAAACCCATTGGATAAAGACAATCGGAGTAAAGAAATTACAAGAAAAACAACCAAGAAAATTGCATAAACTACCACGCAAGCAATAAACAAGAAAGAGAAAAAGTTGGCAGGAATTAGAAAATCAATACTATTACTAAGGAAAATAATTGATGATGATTCTAAATTCAGGAGACAAGGCAGAAGACTATAGTGCTTCTACATTATTAAGAAGTAATCCTTGAGTAATGAATAACAAACTGAACACTTGTATTCAGGAGCTTAATGCAAGTTTCCGTGAAACATCTTATAAATAGATCATTTTTGTAGTATGTTTAATCTAAATAAATGTGTATGTGATTCAACTACGATTTATTCAACTACTTGAATAAACTTGATTAAATTACTTGAATAAACTACTTGATTTATTTACTACTTGATTTATTCAACTACGATCACCAAATCTTATGACAGAGTAGATGAGTTTAAATTAAAATAACGAAAAAAATATTTAATAATAACCATTGGTCCGTAAGTATCCAAAATTCATAAAAAAATTAACATTTTCAAACTTTTATTAAAGATTAAGGTAAAGATATAACATTAATTTTTTAACTAAAAGATACTATGATACAACAACTATACAATACTAGTTTCAATTAAAAGAACTATATTTAAACACGAACAGTTAATTTTTTATATCAATATAACGTAATATTAATATTAATTTTTGAGGTACAAGTGTTAAGGTTTCTTATAATTTATATCCCTATTCAAACATTTACTAGGCATAATTATTCACTTCTTTGGTTGTAAAAATTAAAAAGGTCATATACATTTTAAACTTCGTTGAATCAAAATTATATTTCAGGATCCCTTTGAGGACCGGAACCAATTTATATATTTTTCAAAAGTCTGAATTTTTGTCAAATGCCATGAGCTGGTATACTAAGCTATAAAGACCATGTGAAATCAACATCTAAGCAATGGTTTATACCAAATTTGTACTGGGATCAATTTTTAGATATCTTATCACGTTCGCGACGATTGTAGTTTGGTCGATATTTTAAATATACAGGTTAAAACATTAGGTTAAATTTGCAAAAACTTGAACTGTGTTTTTCCGAGAAAATGATCTGTCATGATAAGCTAAATGTGTCAACACTTATTTTTAAAATAAACACATATCTTTATGTTTTATAGATATAATAACTTTTTACATATGTGTTTTTTTACACCTCATATTTGCATGGCCGTGGGCCAATAGAGGTACGCAAGTTTCAAAGACAGAAAATCAAATGCATTCTCATCTGCTATAAACTATTTATTATTCGTTAAAACTTAACTGTGAATACTACAATAGTCATAGCAACTCTGGTCCTCTTCAGGCCCGCGATGCACTTTGCTAATGGACCTCAATATGGAATATGAACTGAATTGAATTGTAAAGAAATTTTTATTTTTTTTTAGTTTTGTAATTTTTAATCAATAGCTTATTGATTTTATGTTTTAACCCTTTGCGCTCGGTTGGCCAGTAGCACTGGCCATGCCAACTCCTTGACAGCTCGGAATTATATCCCGTGATGTTGTCCACGCCACTCGGGTGGCCAGCAGTACTGGCCACGCTTTACTCCTTTGTCAGCTTGGCAGCCATGATCGACCACCAGCTCGGAATTATTTTTGTGTCAAACTTAGTTCGTTTACAACAATGTTTATGAGGAAAGTAAAAAGCAAACAACGAGCCAACATAAAGAATATTGTTAATACAACATGATCTATTTCATAATTAAATAATGTGACGAAGCATTTTCGTCATACTTTTCTAATAATTGCGTCAAGTCATCCGAATTTAAATTATCATTTATTGTTATGTTTACGTGTGTTATCTACTGTGGTTACTACTAAAATAAATAATGAATTATTAATAAAATGTACAATTATTTACAGAAAACAGCTGTTATTAGCATTAAATATCATCACTTCTCAGTAAACGCAACAGTAGAACAGCAGAACAACGGACTAAGCATAACCTTAATTTCCAAGACATGTATGGTTTTATAAGCGGGAATACATCTTATTCGGTAGATCATTAGTTTCCCTAAAGATTGCAGCACATCCTAAACCTAGCACATAATATTCAAAAATGAAACAGATGATTATATTTAGTGGCCAGTACTGCTGGCCTTCCGACCGCAACTCAGATTTAATCTCGTCCAGTACCACTGTCTATCCGAGCAGTGAGGACAGCTCATATTAAAATTAATTCGACTTCGGCGAGAAAATGGTGACTGCCAGTTCAGCTGGACATCCGAGTGCACAGGACAAGTTATAAAAACTCATCTGAGCGCAAAGTGTTAAAATAAGCCTATATGAATCTGAATTTTAAATAATATAATAATTCAAACCATTTCTCTTTTTTAATTAACTTGCAGATAACAAATAAAGAGTAATTTGACTATAGGAAACCCGTTTAAATTATTACATACATTATATAGAGTGTATGTACAAATTTTCATAGGATTTTGACCAAGATAAAAAATATTATCATAGAAAATCAAAATATGTTGATGTTGAAACAAAATATTGTGGTAATGTGATTTTTTATGATTTAGATGAGGTTAAAGGAGGGGGAAAACATTCAAAACCCTATAGTGTTTTGGTGTTTAGTAATTTGTATAAGAACTTTAATAAAATTAAAACTTCATGGCAGTTAAAGCGTTGAAAATCATTCTCTAGTTAAGAATATTATGATTTAGATTTTACTAACCTCACATGGTGATGTGTTTTACATATAGAATTAAATATTAATGCTTATAAGGTTTGGAAAATTTAACTGACAAACTTAACACATGTTTTCCTTTTTTGACGCATCGACCAGAATTCTATCCAAGTTGAATGTATGCAAACATAATACAAAGCAGAAAAATTTAATACAGAAATTACTTAGGTGTGAGTATTAAATAAAAACCACCCTTAAATGCTTTATTTGTCAATTAAATAAAAGCAAAAATAATCATTGATTTCATGGTTACATTTTTAATCAAACTCAAAACATAAGCAAAATCAAAATCACTATGATAACAAATCCACCACACTAATGAACTGAATTACCTAACTAAAGGCAAAACCAAATTTTAATGAGCAGCAGAAAAACCAATTAAAACCTGAAAAATCGAGCAAACCCTTTTTTCTCCCAATGGTCTTCAAATATTCTGCATATCTTGGCTATGTCATCGGGAAATAAAGGTGGTCGCCATTTGCGGGGTGGTCTACAAATGGAATAACATAGGTACAAACTGATAGAATCTTTTTTATAAAAATAAGAAAATTTATTAAAATAACTGCAGTAGACTATTGGTCACGAACAAAACACAAGCGAAACGGCTTGTTGCAGACTCCTGCTGGCATCAATGAATAATTTAGAAAAAAATTACTTTTAAAAATAAAAAAAATAACAAACTTGACATTTTCACTTGGATATTCCACTGAATATCCAAGAATAAACCATAATTTTATTTATTAAATTTAAAAACATGCCACATACAGTAGCCTGACAATTAATTTTTTGACATGGATATGTCTTAGCTCTGGGGAAGGGGTTTTGGAAATTTGTAAGATGAAAATTTTGTTCGCAGGAAATTTGCTAAAGCTTAAGATTCTAATTTACATCTTTTCTATTATCAAAAAGATTGTTTAAGCTTTATGTTATCCATAACGGATAAAATGTATTAACTTGACATATGGGAAGGGGAACGGCCCAACTGGCCAAGACGGAACATAATTGAATCTTATCAAAAATTAATTTTCCAAACATGATACAACCAAAATATTTTTGTTTTATTCATGGCATCCATATAAACTGCATGTACAAGGATTCTTCGCTTTATTCTGAATAAAATGATATATAAAAAGCCATAGTTATACAGACTAGCCAGAGGTTATTATTATTATCTGTCATTATTATTATTATACCTCATTATCTGTCACGAGTCTCCAGCCACTGGTATCGATCCAGCAACCTTTGACTTACTGGGACAGAGTTGAGCTACCGTGCCGGTTTTAATTATAGTGTGGTTTTAATTTTTATTCATAGGTTTTACTCCGATAAATGCAGAAACAGTTTCATAACAACACTTTCTAAATATGATCTCCATCCGGTTTCATTCCATTGAACTATTATGTTAAGTAAAACTATTATGTTGTAGTGTTATAGTCTAACCCTGATCTTGATCCAAATCTCTTCTTTCATCCTCACCCAATGCTCATCCTGCTTTGGTGGTGATCAAGTTTAAATTAAAAATAAACAACTTACATAACAGAGGAGATATTGGAGACATTAGACTTTCCTAAGAGAGTATTAAGATTTTAAGTACAGTGAAGTCCGGTTTATCCAGATCCCAATTATCCGGTTCAGGTTTATCTCGAACCCCTCCAAAATTTCAGACGCAACCACAGTACAGTAAACCCTCTCATATCCGGACTAATGTGGCGACGGTCGATCCGGATAGCAAAAAATCCGGATATGAGAGGGGAATATAACATCTGGATATTAAATAAAAAAAACCACTTTAATAATATCAAAACTCAAAAATCACGTAATACAGTACAAAATGGTACAGTACTAGAGTAATACAATTTTTCCTGCATCGTAATGACAACCCTTTTTCTTTTTTCGGCCATAATAACTTATTCCTACCCGAAACTAAAAGGAACCGTTACAACAAAGACAAGGTCACTGAAGCAAAACAAAGGCGACACTGACCACGGAAGCAGGTGTTGTCACTTCAGTACACGTGATGCGTTGGCTTGGCTATTGGGGTGGGTACGGACAGGTGGGGAGGGGAGGTTTATTGTTTCGTAAGTCAGTGATCTTGCGCCAGATAGCACAGAATACAGACCGTAGCGCTAGAGACTCAGGCACTCGGGACTAGGGTGACTCATCGTTTCCCCATTCCGCTTTTGAACATTACCGCTGTCCACATGACTTCAACCCCACGTTCAGCGATCGGCGCGGTACTAACCGGCCTACTAACATCGTTCGCGTCTACTGGTTTAATAAACATTGACCTCCTAGAGTAATTTTAAATTTTTGCATTCTTTCAAAATCACGTCCGGATATCGGAGGGTCCAGATATGAGAGATCCGGATATGAGAGGGTTTACTGTACTTGCTGTTGACGCGAATGATGATTTTGTAACATATGAAGCCCGTTATGGAACGCTACTGACGAAATTCCGGCAAATGATATTACAATGGAACTTGGATATTTGGACTTCAAGCAATCAGCTAAAAACTTCCAATAATTAGAATTAAAGAAGTTCTTATAAATGGGGTAAAAAACAATAAATACACATTTTGACTAAAAATAACTTTTTAACTGACACTACATTTGAATATAAGTTTATTTATAAACACCTATTTATGTAAAATGATTCATTAAAATGGACTACAAAACAAAGTACAGTAACATACCATATACTTTACTACTTGACATAATCAGGCCCTGAGAGCGGCTGTGCGATAGCAAAACTAAGGCTTTCTAGCCTGCCCGAGTCTAAGCGTCGGCTTTACTCCAGTATTTATTCTATTCTTCTGGCAATTACATATCGGGGGCGAGGGGAGGACATTACGACGAGTTACCATAATTTCACGGGTTTCAATATTGTTACACAGCCGATCGGGGTATTTTATCTGCCAATTATTCCAACTCTGCGCCTGCGCACAGGCCTTTGTTTGATAGCAGCTGCACTGTCACTGCCCCTGCCGATACGCAGATAGCCGATGGCATCGAGCCAACGTCGTCTGTCAAATCTTGATTCTTTGTTAATGGTGATTTGTTTTTATCATTGTAATAAATAAAATAATTGAATCGTGAAATAAAATTGAGAATTAGTTGATGATTAGTAGAATGAATTGATGAATTAGTAGAAAGTTGATGTCATTTAATGGCGAATTATAAGGTTTCTGTTGATTTAATTTGTGAATTACGCCATATTAAATTTTGTTACTGGTACTTTTAAATGCAGCGAAGTAAAAATTTTAGTTTTGTTGTTCATCCTATGAAGAATTTATGATTTTTTATATACCATTTAATAATTTTGATAACATTTTATTGATTTTTTCCTAATTTATTCTTAGATAAGTCTGATTTCACTTTGTTATTGCGAGTATCCGAATCCGAAAACTATCCGATCCGAACCCAAACTATCCGATCCGGATCCGATCCGAACTTGAGCTATCCGATCCGAAAAAATAATTCACTATCCGCACACCTCTACTATAAACCAAACGAGAAGAGAATATAGAGTACAGTTTTGACTGACAGAGTACTGAACATAAAAAACACAGAGTACAAACTGCATTTAACTGTAACAACTGCTACCATTTAATGAAATATTTTAGAACCTTCAACGATTCAAACTGTGAATCACATACATTAACTCTGCTTTAAAATAATTTTTCAAGTTTTGTATGTGAGTCAAAGCGTCTGCTGTATTTGGCATCTGTGTTACAACAAGATCACGCGACAATGGTCCTACACTCGTTCTTATTCATACTTGGCTTAAAATACCTACCTTGTGGTACGTTCACCATTTCAATAATGTAATCTAATCCATTTCTTTTTCTTCTGTAGGTGATCCAGCGATTCCGTCTACATTGAACAAATATAAGGCTATTTGCTGTATTTTAATTGTATGTATAATATTGCAGGCACCATTCCTGAATGTTACCTATGTGACGTGGACGTTGATATTCTATATTATTTTTAGATTATTCTAATTTACAGATATCCGGATTCGCAATCCGCCACATTATTCTGGATAAACTGGACTTTACTGTAATAGTTCATATAATAATAATGATAAGTAACGATAATCCACATGGGACTGACCTGGTGGGCGGCTCTGTGTCACTGACGTCGGGGTCGCTGTCCACGTTCATACGGTCCGGCCACGTCGCCTTCAGATACGACACCCTCCTCGTGGCTCTATCTTCCTCTGATCCTGCAACCCAACAGTCAAATTAAAATCAATGTAAACCTCAATTTCACCAATTAACCTTCCTATATCAAACTTTTGAGTACTATAAACCACTATATCTGGATTTTGTAATAGTTAGCAGATTTAATGATCACTACAACTAATGATTACAACTCTAGTGTTGGGCTTAAGGTCTTTCTAAATACCTGGCTTTCAAAAATGGGAACTTTTTCTCTTCCTTTTTGTTTAAGATCCAGGTTTCTGATCTGTAAATCAGTACAAATTGTTTCGTATAGCCTAATTTTCAATGTAAATGAGCTGAGTTTCAAGCATTAACACTTTTATTCATCAATCTTACTCTATTGGTAATTTCTAATTCTGAGTTATTGCGTGTAATACTTACACACAATACTTTAAAAAATATCATAAAACTAACCTGCATCACTAAGTGCCTTGTCTCTCCAGACCACGACAGGAGAACCCAGTGAAGCATTGGACTCCTCCTCTGTGCCTGAGCCCTCTGAAAAACATCACCCAGATACTTTCAATAACCAATCGGAGTCTAAGTTTATTATGTCAGTCTTGCATTCCCATTCACTTTATGTTTTATTTAATTAATGTATTCTACAAGAAATACAGTCCGGGAGTCATGAAAAGAACTGAACAATTGCTTAACCGAGAATTGCAGGAATTTTTACTGTATTTGTTGTAATGTTTTTGGCACAGAGGTCTACTTGTAACTCAGGAATAGTACAGGTATGTGCTTTAAAACAACTCTATTCAATTATAAAATACAATGAGCGACATCAATAACTGACAGTTTGTGCTGAAGCGTTCTCAAGGCCACTTTATACCTTTTTAGTGTCAAATAAGCTGTGGTCTAGAAAGCATCACACGTCTGTAGTTTGAGACGTTTTTTAAAAGTGTAAATTGTGTTGTTGCCACTTAGTCACTTAGTTGAAATTTCACAAATTCGTAAAGAAAAATGCCATTCATCACAACACAATACTACATTGAACTACATTGTGAACACTACACTGTGCTACATTGTGTTGAATGCAACATTCAACACAATGTCATTCAGGTTTGACGATTAAGACCTTAGGCTTAAGTTTTAGAACTATGGCAATTTTATACCAATGGAAATTTATATCATTGTGCAAAATTTGCCTAATGATCCATCTAAAACTCCAAAGGGTAGATGTTTGTTTGCAAACTTGTCAACATAACTTGCCTCACTTGCTCTGAACTTTCTGGTGTTTTAACTGACCTTGGAACCCTTTGGGCTTTTGTTTGAGAGCACAAATCAAAGGCACAATTTGTCCTCAAGTTCTTCACAGTTATTGTGTTGCATTTAATGTTGCAGTTAATGGATTGCACCTTTCCTTTACAACCCGTATTATAATGTGTGGGAAATTTCCGCAAAGTAGTAACTACAAAATCTCCACTTAAAAAAAATTTTGTAATGACAAACCCACGATGTTTGCTAGACCACTGCTTCAACTAAAACAACTAAAATGGCATCCAGTGGCCTTGAGGCCCTCTCCATCATCCATCTGTCACTATGGGCTCGCAAAAACCATCATTTTTGCTGCTAACACAGTTTTATCAGTAACTGGATTAAATTAAATTGTTAAATTAATTAGTTTGAATTTTATCAGGTTTAGAAATGTTTTCTGTTTTGGAGCAGATATGTTAGAGCAATGCCCTAAGAATCAACCTACAGCATGATAAACAAAGATTTCTTTTTCGAAACAATAAGTAGATGGTACAATTCTTAGTCAGTGGAAAATACCCAATAGTTTTCATTAGTCAATGAGCAGAATTATCATAAAAAATACAGTTTCCAATAAGAAACAATTGAATTATGGATAAACATTTTGATAAAAACTGATAGAATAAAACAATCAGTAGCTCAATTACCAATTAATTATTCATCAAATTTAAAATACATTTTTATTATTTGTTTGAAATAATAAAAATATGTAATCAGATGAACAACTAAACTTCACAACTCTTTTGTTACTTAGTTATGAGTTACTGTTGTTAATTAACTGTTACAACACGGGTCGCATTAAAATTATGTTATAAAATTTAAAAAAAAACATTTGATTATATCTACATCATGCTTGTTACTGATTGCATGCTCATTCAATATTTACCGAAATAATAAAATGTACAAGATTTTAACCAATTTCATAAATATAAACTGCCTTAGGTGCTGGGTGCTTGTCTATTATATATGTTTCATAATCTGATAACACAACTATATATTACTACCAGATATTGTTAGTCAGTGTCCTTCATCTTTTGAAAAACACCACCAAGTTGATTTTAAAAATACTGCATGAAGCCCTTTTTCCACTAGCATTTTTCTTAAGTCACCACGTAATTTGATTACGCTTGGATTTGAGTTTAGGAGCATGGAACCTTAATTCAAATTTTTTACTCAAACTATGAAAAATACATTATTACATTACACAATTAATTTGATACAACAAACTGTAAAAAAATTATGTTACTAACTTAAACGCTTAAAAGAAATTTATTGTCTAATTAATGGTTGGCTGGGATTGGCCGGCTTTATTTCAACAATCAATTTTGACACCTTCCAGCATTGAGTAAACAAAACTCTTTATCTCAAATCAGCTGTCCTTCCACTCCTGATCGATCATTGATAGTACTGATATCAAATTAATAGTATGTTCCAATGTATATTATCATAGTCGTTCGATAGCCTGTTATGTGACTGCGGAAGAGAGATTATTTAAACAGGTAATTCATAGAGTTATGCTACTCTACTAGAATGCTGAAATATTTTCAATTAACCCTTTGAGTCCCAAGAATTTTACTTAAATTTATTTAAGTTCTCCTGTGAACTATGGCTAGGGTCGGCTGATTTGGCACAGCCATTTGATGCTCGCCTGTAGTTTGATACTCAAGAATCCCAAGCCAAAAACATGTTTTATATTGAAAACATACATAAAAAAATATATTGAAGAAACGAGAATAACTTTCTTCTATTACAATTAGAAACAAGATTTTTATTTTATTTTGAAAGTATGTGTATGGGATTTTTCATGGTATGAATTTATATTAAATTATAACAATATTTTAATTCAGTTTTTTTACTTTATACAAACTAAAATAAAAAACTTTATAGATAAAAAAGTAATTTATATATGTCAATTTATTATAAATAGGTTATATTACAGTTTACTGTCATTTAGCAATAACATCATAAAATTTTCAATTGAAAATTTTAAAAATAAATTAAAAGAATTTTTTCCCCATGTTTTAATTCAATAACATTACACAAAATACAATATTTATGTTTTAGAGTGAATAATTGCTTAGATAATGTCTTCAGTTAAATTTTTATATGATACTTGAAGATTTCTTACGAAAATTACCTGTTTAATAGTAAAAATACCAAGTTTCCATTACATCGGCCGTCATGCTTTTTCACGTCTACGAGCCGAGCCGAGCTGAATGGCTCACGGGTCTTTTTAAGGAAAATTATCGAGCTGATGACATCGACACTTAGGTCATTTCAGACTGTATTGGCGAAACCGATGTAATCGGCCCTCGAGATACAATGGGTTAAGATACAACAATATTTATCTATTTTATTAGTATTTAACTCAAGCATCAAATCTAATAACTGTTTAAAATAAGGTGAATAATCTAATTCTACCAACTACTTAAACATGGAGCGACAATGGTTATTAAGCCCGCCACCAAGCCCGACATGACGCGTCTCAAGCTAACCTGCTTCCGCAGTTCCTTCTGCCTTGTGCGGGTGCGGGTGAGAGGGGAATGGGTGGGTGGAGGGGGTAAGGTTGAGAGTCGTGGGTCGGGCGGGTCTAGAGGGAGCGGGCTCCACCCGGATCTCAGGGATGCCATGGGGAGGAACAGGAGGGGGGCTTCCAGCCGTGTCCTCTTCCATTATGCATTTTGTCAACCCATTAGGTGCCTCAGCTGTGGGTGAAATGAAAATAAAATAAAATCTGCATGCATAAAAAGCTAAACTAAAAAATAAAACTGTGTCCTCACTCTTAGTGGGTTAAGTGAAAAATCAAACGTAAAATAAAGCAATCATGATCCTGCAATATAGAACTAAAAATGACCACGGACCTAGTGGTGAGAATGTCAGATAATGAAAACAAAGAATTTTATATTAGGATCTCAATACACTCATTATTAAAGTTAACATTTTTTCATTTTCTGAGGAATGTAATCTAAATTTTTTAATAACTTGTTATAACACAGAATATACATTAAAACTGAAATTTTTAAATGGTGACCTGTGCATGAATTTACTGTGCTTGTGGAAGTAAACTCAGGTCTAACTCAAATCTAACAGTGTAAAAAATTTCTACATGCATGTCCAATGTGCCGTCTACTGAGGAACATCTACATGGAGTCTGAATGTATGCCTACAAAGAATAATATAACATAGAGCGGGCATTTTAGATTTCAACAATCATTGCCCTGGTAAACAGATTTATCATTTTTTGCTTGGGTTTAATACGTTATTCTTTCATAAAAGGAGTTTTAATGAGTTTGTTTAATGAAGTAGCGTTTTCATGAGTTTTTTACTCTTCTCCCCAATATCCACATAAATAAGGTATTGTCTGTGTTTATTGTGGTCATCTAAAAGGTCAGGAAACAGGAAACCGTGTTTAGTGTAATCATTTTTGTATATCATTTAAACACAAACAAATGAAAATGTTTTTAGTTTAGTTCAATTTTAAAAATATCTCCTAAAATTAATCTAAAGTATCTTAAGAAAAAGTTCTGTTAATACAGTATGAAAATTGAAAATATTAAAACCAGGTTCCGTTTTTTTTATATTGTTCAAATACTATAAAAAATAGCTAACAGTTAATATTACTCCCTCAATCATACAAAATGCATGAACTATACATAAAAAAGGAAAAACTATAAAAAAACTAGAAGAAAACTTTCAAACTGTGAAGAATGTGAACTATCTAGTTCACCTTTCAGGTAAAATCTGATCATTTAAAAAATTACTTTTCTACGATTAGGAAGATTATTTGCTGTACTCAATTGATAGGCAAAAATTGTTAGTCTTTACTTCCCTGTGGGAAATAGGTTAGATCATAGATTTGTCTAAAAGGGAATGTTTTCAGTTCCCCAAACAGCTGTCCTTATAACCAAGTGAGTTGTAACCTTAGTGACCAAGTCGCTAACCATATGACGTCACTGTTTCAAATTTTGGTCTTGCGAATTGCCAACCCCCCCGCACAGCTCAGACATATCAATGTCAAAATTAACTACTAACCACAACATGACCTAATTTTAGTACACAAACATATTTAATCAAAAAATATTATTTGAAAGCAAATACAAATTCCTGATGTTGGGTTTAACTGGAAAAATTTTATTAACCATAAATCTTTCAAATTAGGTTGGATTAGACTGTGTATATGCTTGCAGTTGCGGCCTGATAGTTAGATTGTTACAAAACATCGTTGAATTAAAAAAAGTTTATGCACTTTCTCCAATTTATCAATTTATAAATCCAGCTACTTGTAGTGTTCATTCAGTGTTTACTTAGTCACACACAATGGCTTCAAAACAATGGCTATGGGGAAGTTAAATAAGGTCATTTGTTGCCTGAGGTATGCCTTGTCTGTGACAGGCTTTAAGTTGTTTACCTCAAACCTTGGTGATAAAGGTTTAAGACTGACTAAGTTCATAATAAAGAATGCATTATATAAAATAAAATAAAGAACCACCAACCTACTGCTGTGACTATCAGATGACGAATCGAAACATTGTGGAAAAACAATATTTATAAAAGGATTTGAAGGACATTGCAACACCATCTTTTGGACAAATACTGCTTATTTACCGATCACGAGTCTGTCTCATGACTCAGGTCAGGCGCCTGTGTCTACCCCAATAGGTTAACCCTACACCATTGTTGCGTAACAACACTGTATTGTAACTACAACCACGATCTTTAGGTATCTGGAGCGGTGTGACCTGTACTATTTTACATGTGCGTACCAGGTGGAAGGGCGGGTTTGTGACAGGCAGCCAGGTACGAGTCTTGTCTGACAGCTCGATGTCTCTGCGGCCACGAGTCCTCCAGCCACGCTGCCTCCGCAGAGTTGCTCCTCGGTCTCAGGTCCTCATCTGCCAAGATTACGGTAACAGTAACAATATAACCGTTCTCTAAATTACCTATAAGTTTATCTTTTTCAGGTATACAGTATTACATTATTACAAATATAAATCGTTAACAAGGCGTTTAAAAAGGTGAGCGTGGCACTCATCCCTTGACCATCCACCTAACAAAAGTGACCTCGATCAAAGGAAGGTTAATGTACATAAATACATTCTCGAACAAGAAATAGGTCACTTGGACATTTTGATCAACTGTTTAGTAGTAATAATACCTAACACGTAGTTGCACAACACCAACTGATTTTAGTTACAAAGACAATACCGTCTCCCCTCTACAATGTACTTGTAATGTTTTAATTATCGGTTTTAGAAAAATATTCTTATAGGTCATAATTCTTTCAAGTGTTAGTGGTGTGATTGTGAAATTTTGATCATATCTGAACCCTGGTGTTATGAAGTTATTTTTATTTTTGGCAAAAGTTAATAGTTTTTTTTTACCAAAATTGCAAAACAATGTTATAAAAATACTCATAAAATACTATATTTTTTTAATTAAAAATGTAGCCTATAAGTTGTGAATTATTTAATAAATGCAAAATTTCCCCAATATTAATGCAAAATAAGTCTCTTCAGGGTTCAATATGTTAAGTAAGACAGTTTTTAAACTTGTTGTTAGACTGACCATAAGTTAGCGACTGCGCAACAGCCAAGTTAGGAGGCTCACAATGTATCTTGCGACCACCCACTGGCACCAGGCGGTTTCCAGAGAGCGGCAAGTTACCTGCAAAACACCATTGGGTTATTTGTAATCACATAAAATACTCAGTACAATTTATAATCCATCTCAGCCTTTTGGTAATTGCAGTGTCAGTTTGGGACTTTTTAAAAAATAAAAAACTTGAACTACCCATAACCTAGGGTCTGTGCAGTGAATTAAAGACTGCAAGGTACCGTAGCGGCATAGAATAGGCAGAAGGGACTGCTTGTTATCTGACAGGAGTCCCCAGCAACTGGTTTTAATCCAGCAACCTTTGACTTACTGAGACTGTAGCTAAAATCCTGAGCTACCGTGCCGTAACTATGTGAATAGGGAGCTCACATTTTTCCTACTTTGAAGGGAAAAGCCTACAAGTCCTACATTGATTTGTTAAATCTATTATGTTACACGACTCATAAAAAGTAAAAAATTACTTCTCATATCGTATCAAGAGTAAAGTGCTAGCCCAAAAAGACAAAGGTTGCTGGATCGAAATTAGTGGCCTGCGACTCCTGTCATATCATGACCAGTCAGTCACCTCTGGCTGGCCTGTACGACTCAAGCCGCTGCGGTGCTTTACTGGCTTAAATTCATCGTACAGGCCCTAGGCCCATTTTGTAACATAACTTAAAAATTAAAATGCAAAAAACTTTTAATGATTGAAAATCGTAAGCCATATGGTGCTTCTGTAAGCTGCAGCATTGAGGTTTGGTTATCTTCCCCAGAGCTCGTCCTGGCACCAACGCCCACTTTCAGTGGTATTCCCTTTACCTCAAGCAAGGCCTCTATCTGCTTCCTTTGGCCAAACCAAGTGAACTACAGGAAAGGTTAAAACTGTTATATGAACCTAGCTCATCACCACTGCGCCAAATCTTCAGTCTCAATGTGTTGTATTTTTATTGGTAAACCTATGCAATCAAACTGGGCATTTAAACTATGTGCTATGAATATAATTAATTATTTAATTATAGGAGGTTTGGTGAACTATTAACCTCCAAATACAAACCCTCTGTGAATGACAGATGCAATGAATACCTGAGGTAAATTAACATTTTGAGTAACTGAATAATTAATTTACATAGTTTGTATTTATTTTTTTTGTAGTTGTATTTACATAGTACAAGTTTGATGATTATAAAAATTTAATCCTTTCATAGCAGAAGAGTTTACATGCTGTCAATCAAGTTCAATTTTTTCTAATAGCTTAGCTGGAATAGCAAGATATCTATTTTTATATGTAACTTTTGAGGTTAAATAAAAGATGCAATAAAACACCTATAGTCTTAATCCAAAAAATTAAATTAGCTTTTCCAATAAATGTGTTCATCATTTAAATGGATTTTAAATGTTAAAATTTTGAGGAACAATCTAGTTAGAAAGAAAAAATCAGGATTTGATTTCCCAAAATCAATGACATTGTTCTTTTAAATCAAACAAATGGTCAGTCAACCTTACTATAAATTTTTCTTTAACAATTTTACATTGTCTGATTACAATTGATAATTTTAAAGAACATATTGTACTAAAAAAAACACAAAACCAGATAGACAAAAACATGAAATAACATGTAAACAACAAAAGTTAAATTTTATGTTAAAATATAACAAAAAATACACAAAAACCACTTGAAATGCTGTTGCTAACAAATTTTTAGATACAACTATCCATTGAATATCGTCAAAATGTACATTGGTCTCTTAAAAAAATATGTCATGGTATATCTACAAAGCCATGTTAGTAGTGAATGTCTGTCATAAAAAAGGTAGAGAAGAAAACAAAGGTATGAAAATAAATAACAAAATTATAGTTATAAAACTACCATGAATTCTCCTGTACATTTTTGAGAATTTGTACACAAAAAAACAGTCTTATCATGTGGAGTGTGGGTTAAGCCATAGTTTAGAGGTTTTGTAGATTTTGTAATTACAATTACAAAAAGTCAACGTCCCAATATATCATAACACCAAGCGTCATATGGAAAGGTTGGAAAGCGTCATAATCACAGTTTTTCCAATGAAAATTAATATGAAATCCTTTCAAAATTTAAGTGTTATCTAAAAAGTCTTATAAATGATGAACTCTGGTAGTATTTACAAAAAGTTATTTTTTTCTAATCTAATAAAAGTAGTTCTAGTGAGGAATTGGGACGTGAAAAAACGTTTTATTTTCAAAACTAAATTCAGAAAAATTTAGTTTATTTATATTTCGTTCATTAATTTATAATCAATTTACAACAGCAAACCTCTATACAAGCGCCTAAGTTTTAAAAGCTGGTGAAAGCTCAGGTTTGTAGGTATTTTTTTTCTAAAATTAACCAAAGAATACAAACATTTTTCTCACTGCACATAAACCTTCAAAAGCATCATCACTAAAGCTATGGCAAAACCTTTCAATCCGACACTCTTTTCTCAAAATGCACTTACGGTACATTGAATCCTCACTCACAAATTTAATTTCAGAACGTTGCATTTTATCTTTGTCAATTTTATTACAAACATTTTCCTTTTTCTCTTCTTTCAAGTCTTCTTTAAAAGGTGAAGTTTTACTTTTCTTTTTTGAATCATCGAGCTGGATGTCTAACGATAGAGAATCTTTTTCCTTTTTCTTATTCCGTTTTCGCCGGTCCAAATTTAACGACCAGGTACTCCCAGATTTATTTTTCTTACATTTTGCATTATTCTCTGATATCTTTCCACTAAACCCATCTTCACTCTTTTCAGGTTTATTACTTTCAAGGCCCAAAACGGCTTTTTCATTTTTCGATGTCCATAACCAATCAGTCTTCATCTTTTTCCTGAGTACTCGACAGAGAAATCGAACTAAATAAAAAACAACGAAACTTAAACAAATAGAAAAATATGAGGATATATTTAAAAAAAAAATTAAATTTGTATTCTTTCTAACAATATATCAAACACAAGAACACAAAAGAATAAAAATACAGGAAACAAATTTAGCCAAAGTATTACAATGAGTTAAGATAAAACATTTGTGGTGATAGAATAATTTGAATGTATAGTGTAAAGTCTAGGTTAGTGTTTTAATGTTGGTCCTGAGAACAGATAATTATCCTGAAAACTAACATTAAGATGAAGTAAGAGGGTATTTTTTTAGCAAGGTTCTCTTTTTTGTAGGCAAGAGTCGCAATGAGGGTGTGTACTTGTACCAGCTAGCTTGGGGAACAATTGGGCTCAATTAATGCTCTGTAGCTAACCTGTGATTCTGTGGTGTACTTTCAAAATGCTCAAGATTCTGTTTTTCGGGAGTTTCATACTCAATGTAACCCATACGCAAAATTAAATTGCAAAATTCCCTTAACTTTAGGTGTTCACCCAGCGGGCAAACAACACAGTAAAGAACTGAACTGGATAGCTAGAGTTGAAATGCAGATGCTCCCGAAGCTAGCTGGTACATGATGCACATGCTAATTATGGTATGCACATGAACTACTTTTGTCTAAAACTTAAGGAACCTTACATAAAAACCACTTCTAGTAATTTTTTATAAAGATGCGCTATTTTCCTTAAAAGATGACAAGTGATATAGGTAGGCAACAGTTGGTCATCGTGACACAATCTTCTAATTTTCAGTCTATCGACTTGTCCCAACTGATGTCATAAAATTAAATCATGTGTTTTACAGGTCTGATTCAATTCATATCCTAGTATCAGTGGTTTTACTCAATTATAAAAATTGTTATCTTCTTATCTAGTCTCAAAAATAAACACGGCCATGCTTATCTTTCTTCACAAACTGTTTAATGGGAGGGCGAATGGACAGCAAGCTCTATCTCTTTCTCAACTTACTTCTTATAAAAAATTGTTATTGCAATTTCTGAGTCAAAAATTATCTAAACTTCATTATTTTTTGTATTGATTTTGTTTGCCTGTAATAATGTTTTTTCTATTATTACTGCTTATACTCTTTGTGTCCTGTTCCTGTAATATTTTTGTGTACACTCGTGCTGCTATGTAAGTTGAATTTATAGGCTGTATAATTGCAGTTAAAAATAAATAGATAATTCCATATTATAACATCAACAAGGAAATCCACTTATTAACATACTTGTTACATTTAATTTCTCGTGAGGTAATATAATATCCACATATGTAATAAAGATTTAATCTAAATTGAACAAAGTTTGTAATAGTGGCACAATCTATACAAATAAGTCAGTGGTTTAATCTTAATCAGTTTGAGTGCTTTGGAACCATATATCGTCGTTAGTTTCTATCCCGAAAAGATAAGTGGCAAATAGTCAAAGATCCACAGTATAAGGCCATGCCACACCGACATCCACCGCTGCCGCTGTGGGAGTACCGTGCACAGACGTTTAACCTCGAGCCAGGCCACACCAATACTACCGCTACTGTACGGGAGTTTTCAAGTTGGTCAAGCTCATGTCAGCGGTCACAACACTGTCACTTAGAATCTCCAACTTCATCCCCATTCTCTATTCTTCCTATTTGTATCTTTGCACATATAATTTCTTCTATCCTCCAATATCAACCTCTTCCTAACATCCTCAATCAGATGTTCCATAATGACTTTCAACAACACAAGTCGTGGAGGTGGAACGAGGTGCTACTTTGCGCGTGAGCAAGACCACACGCCAGCCGCGGTATACTAAAAAATCGCTCAGCTAGTGAAAGCGGCAGACACAACCACGTGAATGCGAATGTTGGTGTGGCTTGGTTCATTTGTAGACATACTGAGCAATTAAAACTTCGCATTCCCTGCGGGTACGAGCTCGGTGTGGCATGACATTTAGTGAAAGTGTTTTCTCGCGGGAGGGGGGGAGCTTGCCGAACTGCTATTAGATGAAACTGGAACAAGCTCATGCTGTTCTTTAATTTGCTGCTAGAGTATGTTTTATAGCCAATCGTCCGACACACTTGTGGTCAAGATGGTTACGATGTTCACTGATGAGTGAAAAGTTGGAAGCCATTCGGAAGTGCTTGGGTTCAAATTTTGACTATGACCAATTTCAAAGCACTCAAAGAGATATATTACATTACCGCCAATTGCAGATTTTCAACCCTTGCCTCAGCAGAAAAAGGTTTTTTTTTACTTTTTACTACAAATAATTACCAATGTAAAACATTTTTGGTTGAGCACTGATACAAGAAACTCATCTTGTAAATCTTAATATTTTAAGATTTACAAGACTAACAGGATTATATTAGGTTTATCAGATTAACAATCAGGAAAAATTGGCTCTGAACATCTCAAGGGTAATGTAATTAAGTATTATTTAATAATTGTTACTACGCATAAACAATCTTACTACTTTGCCTATTAGACTTAATAGAGTTAGCAAGATATAGGTGATGTGACAAAATAGGGTAATGAAAACCTAATGTAAGGCTACTTACACACTGGTGCATCTCACAATGAGTCTGGCATTTTTTGTGCTAGACATACGCTACACGAAGACCAACTCATGTTATCAGATGAGAGCTTACTCACCGGTGCATCTGTCTAGTTAGCATGCTAGCTAGCTTCACGTGAGGCTCTCACATGGAGCATGAAACTGACCACTACTTGCCACATGGCATCCCATGTTAATCTTATAATCAAGTACTAATATCATGCTTATCAACAAATATTTTTATGAAAGTTTTTTAAGTGGCTCTATTTAGATGGGATTCTAATTTAATTAAAATAAAAATTTCATCATGATCTGATGAAGAAAAATATAAGAATAATATTTTTCTTCTCAGCGTGAAGAAAAATTGAGCAAAGTGTGCAACATTTCTTCTGTGAGTCTAGCACATGCCAGACGGGTGCCACTGTGCCCAACGCCCTGTCACCAGTCCCATGTCACATGTCACAGTCACTGTCACTTTTCAGATACACATGAGAGATGCACCAGTATGTAAGCAGCCTTACACAACTGAACTTGTAAGAAAGTGCAGAAGTCGCGCAAAATTAGCTGCAATAGAGTAAGCCTAAATTTAGAACAACAGAGCCTGAACATATAGCAGTGAATGAATATAAAATATAAAAATGATACACTAATGTTGTTTAGTGGCTCACCCGCACTATCCAGTGACCTGCTCTCCCTGCTGCGCCGGTCAGTCTTGCTCTCAAACTCGCGAGCTCGCACCGTCACGTCCGGCACCATGCGCTTGTTGCTCAGCCGCGCCAGCTCCGACCGGTACAGACTCGTCCTGTCCGGTACGTTACCGCTTTCAAACTGTCTTGCTCGTTGCGAAACCACCTGTGTACCACAGTATACAATTCTGTTTCAGTGTTAATCTTGAATAACAAAATATCTCTATAACGTTTAATGAACCTAAAATTACAAAATATGACTTTATTCAGTTTAGGTGGTGTGAGGTATAAAATGGACTATTTCAGAAAATCATAATTTTACCTTTAATTTGTTGACTATCATAAATGTATCTTAGCATAATTTAGTTAAAAATACTGTATTCCATTAAAACTCAGTGCAGATCCTCTCTACAATGTTTAAATTTAGTTCACATACACAACTACACTTAAGGCTCCAAAAAAATAGAACCCAGAAGTGCTGAAATAATGGAGTTCATGACATTATTTTCTTAGATTTTCCAATCACTTTCATTTGAATCACTCGGTTTGCCAGTTCAGCTACTAACCTGAAACTGCATCGGTGGTGACTGATGGGCAGGGGCGGGAGGAGGAGGGGTGGTCTCCTGTATCCTCGTGAGGGTGTTGACGAAGCCTGGCCTCTGTCTGCGGTCACAGGGGACGTTGGTAACTGGGGTGCTGCATACAAACCCTGCAATGCAAACAAATACAGTAGAACTTCGCTAATTTGAACCTAGATACAATAATTAGAAAATTTCTTATTTCTCTCTCTCAATCTCTCAATTCGTAGATTTTGTTTCTTTCTTTGAGAAAACCTCTAATATTAAAAAATTAACATTCTGATAATTCAAAGTATTTTGGACACTTAATTTAGACTCTAAAAATTAAAAATGTTCTTACTTGAGCCAATAGAATGTTAATTCCCTACCTCTAAAATTCAAAGTAAACTTCTATAATTCAAAGTCAGTTTCTAAGAACGTCCGAAATTCAAAAGTAATTTAAAAAAACGTAACAGTCAATGTGACACATGCTGATTTAACAGTCAAAACGTGAACCAGTTTGTAATTCAGGTCATCAGTGATATTTTTTTTCCTTCACTACACCATTGGTGTTAAATAGATAAATGGTTACAGTTATATTATCGTGCTGTAAACGGTTTGAGTTTTGGTGTGCTATCAAATTTATTTTATTCCCTAGTAGATTTATTTTTTTGAGAACGAGTTCAAAGAAGTACAAGTATAATTCAAATTGTACCCTAGCTAACCTGTACAATTCAAATTATAACAACACTAACTTCTTTAATTCAAACTTCCAATAACTTAAACTTAATTTAATTCAGAGAATATTTGCTTTCCCTTGAATTTTCAATTAGCAAGGTTCACTGTACTAATGGCTGTGTAACAACATAAAACAATACAATCATAATAACAATTGTAAACAAGAAATATGAACTGAACCAAGTGAATTCTCCTAATTAGTATTGGGCAATTACATTTTATAATTTAAATTCAATTTGGAACTAATTTATTGAATGAATAGATTTTTACACAATCTCCAAGTTTATATTTTCAAGTTGACTTATTTATTGTACAAAACACCATTATCATACCCATGTCTCAGTTAACAGTGATAATTATAACACTGAAAAGTATAACACAACTATAACACAAGAAGGCACAATAAATAAACAATTTTAGGTTCTAATCGAACTATTGTATTGAAACAATAGTTAAATTAAGCTTTTCATATGAAAAAGTTAAATTATTATATTAAGTTGTATCAAATATTATTATATCTTATTATTAATCATTATTTACTATATTAAATGAATTCAAATTTGATTTACTTCCTTTTGTGAATTCCATGTATATGTTACCACTTAGTTCAAATGTAGGAAAACTACTGAAAGAAGAATTTCAATTACCCAAGTTCCACAGTAAAATTTTAAAAAATAAACATTTCCTTTAAAATATATCCCAACTTGATGAGTAACTCAAAATAAGTGGTGTGGGCACTGACAAATTAGCATGAAATGTTGACAAACGAGACAGCTAGAAAGTGGTGCTACAGCTGCTATCCGGCCGATGCTATTTTTACACCGGACTCGGTTAATTGGTTCATTGATGAGGCTCATTCAAAGTGAAAGTTTCCTGTTAAATTTAGCACTTGTATAATAAACTGGGTAGTGTACATTAGATATTATCTTGTAAACATAATGCATTCATACCTCTGAATGTTGTTATAATAGGAGAGTTCACTTTCTCAAAACAATTGGAAACATCTGACCTCATAAGGGAAAATTCTCTATTCAAATTCACATATTACTCAAATAATATATGGTATATATTTAGTGAAAACTGAAGATCAACAGATGTTAACTATTTGGTCATTGAAAGCATTTTTAGCGAGATCGAGATCCAAACCAAATAAGAGCAAATTTCACAAAAAAATTTTGATACCAAAGTAGAATCCATACAAATAACATTAAAAGTTAAAAAAATATTGATTAGAATTATGATAACTTTTGTGACTCATGGATATTTTTATGTTTTACACCTCAGAAAAACTGAAATGGGTCTTATCTTAATTAATGTATATCTGTCTATCTTTCTGTAAAGATAAACAAGGACTTTTTGTAACGTTTCTCCTGGAAAACGAGAGCACCGACAGATATGATTTTTTTACATTACTTCATACTTTTTGGAGAAGTGTTTTTTAGTTTACTTTAATAAAAACACAGATTTTATGCAACATTAATTTAAAAGTAATTTAATATAAAGAAATGATATCAGCTGACATTAAAATCAGTATTCGTTTGTTTACAATGATCATTGATTTTAAACCTATTTCAAAATTATTCTACACTAAAATGTTAACTTAACGTATAACAAATTTTAATAGAGTTTTGAAAATTCATAATGGCGTTGGTTATTAATTATAAAATTAACAATTAGTTGGACTTTTCCAACGCGTCTTGTGTTTAAAATTGTGTAGATTTTAAACACAAGACGCGTTGGAAAAGTCCAACTAATTGTTAATTTTATAACAAATTTTAATAATGATAAAAGTTGTCTAATTTGAATTCTAGTTGTGAATTAATTTTATATAATGAGTTGAGAATTTATATTTAC
Organism: Nephotettix cincticeps; assembly: GCA_023375725.1. Taxonomy (NCBI): domain Eukaryota; kingdom Metazoa; phylum Arthropoda; class Insecta; order Hemiptera; family Cicadellidae; genus Nephotettix; species Nephotettix cincticeps. The sequence continues at coordinate 18,859,142 of CM041785.1, read as the reverse complement.
ATTGTATTTATTTGTTCATGATTTCAGCTTATATTTTGTCGTGATAATAGGTATCTATCTTGCTTTTACACGTTTAATCATACAACCCATGCAAAGTACGGGCATACTGCTAATATAACTAATAAAATCTATAAAATAATTTCAATTTCTTTTCCATCGGACATGACATTGTTCGCCAATAACAATTAGAGTCCATTGAATGTCTGTTGACCGTAATTGAGTGACACGTAAATTACAGTCATTAGTGTTTACAGAGCAGGTTTAGACTAAAAGGTTACTCGACGTCTCAAGGGCACATTATTGGGGACCGGAAAATAACACCCTAGGATAATGAGGTAATGGTATTTTGACACGCAGACGTCGTGTCCAGTCTTGTTTCAGAGAAATACAAGTTTACCGTCGTGTTTTATCCCTCTTGCCCATCCACTTACAATGCAGCCTTGCCCTTGAGCAGACAGCCTATCAGTGCTTGCCAGGTTGTACAAGCGTTAAAACAGCTATTGAGCTAGTCATTGTTCCATTAATTGGCCTCGACAAATGAATCAGCTGATCTTTGTCAGAACAAAACTCCATTTGTCATCTCTCATTATTCATTTCTAGTCCGCCTTTCCGTACACAGCAGGGTATATTGTTGTACATTCTCAAAGTTTTTTTTTATTTGTAAAATGTATTATACTGTATTTTTGAAACATATTCCAAAAAATATTTAACATAGAAAATCAAAACAAGTTCAAAAGTGAACTCAAAGGTTTTTTAATCAGAAATGCTTTTTACTCTTTTGAAGAGTTGCACGATTTACCCATGTGAATGCTGATGCTACATAACTGCTAATAAAACCTAAATGCATTGTATCGAGTTAGATTTAAGAAAAACTGTGACGCTATTTATTGTATTGCTGTACATGAAACAAATTAAGAAGTTTAGAATTGAATTGAATTGAATATAGAGAGGTTTACAAAAACTAAATCAAACTAGAAAAAAATGTATAATCCAGATTGAGATGTGTTTGACTATAGATCAGAGGAGTTATTTTTAAAATTCCATTGGTTAAAAAAATATTGATAGCAAGTATTATAAATTGGTATTTGCATTTTGAACTTCTTGTTAAAATAATTATTCTCTATCTATAGTAAATAAAAAAAACAAAATGTATTTTCCTCCCTATGGGAAATAGCTTAACTCATGAATATGTCAAAAGTGAATGTTTTCAGTTTCTTTAAACAGCTGTTCTCATAAACCGTATGGCGTCACTTGTTACACTTTTTGTTTCTCGAAAATTGCTAACACCATAGCCCCCTTCCAAGTGCTTAGACATATACATGCCTAGCAACGCCAAACCATTCACCAACGCCAACAATGAAGTTTAAGATTAAACACTCCAGAGAACCCTCACTTATGAATGTATTATGTATCAACATGGCTATCATGTACGATATATTTGTGCTCTATAATTTCGTTCTGTGGATACAACTTTATTTATGCCACAAACTGAAGTATTTTGCATCACACTTATAAAGTTGGAGAATATATTAAAAACACGATACAGTTATACATTTAAAGCTCCGCTGAATCTTATATTAACCAATTTTCTCCACATTGAAGATTAAGTAGTGGAGACACTATACCAATAATGATTCAGATCACATATATGACGTATCCAATTCTCAATACTTCCTTCGGGTTCAATTATGATTCTGCACAAATATGAATGTGTTGTAATGATATTTCTACAAAGAATAGGAATATTTTTTTATGGACATATCTGTCCATGATGTATAGAAAAGTTCTAAGAGCCGATGATATATTACTACAGGCTTATTGTGTGTTCCTAACTACTTTATAATTTAAAATACTGCAATATAAATTCTATAACTGAGAACGAAATCATGAATTTCTTCATTATTGTAATTGATAAATTTGAAGATCTGGACAGTTACTAATTTAATTAATTGACCTCTTTCTCTAGGAGGAGTGTCCTCCCTCTCCTTCCTGATGGGAGAATGGTTGGGACTGCCAGGGATGTTCGGGGGCCAATGAGGGGGAGGCTGAAGCTTTTGTGGTCTCCCGTAAAACTCCTGCAACACAACCGATACACTAAATACACAAATTGACCTAACTGGTGTATTTTGAGGATAATAAAACAACAAAAACCATTAGTATACAATTTCTCTGAGTGACAGGTCTATAGTATAACACATAAGGTAAAATCAAGAACCAAACACGATATTTTCATATTAGTCTTTTTTAACAATCAATAATAATTTACAAAGTATAATAGTGTACATTTTTTTCACTCATACCAAATACTTCAAGATGGACTTATCACTCGTATTGCAGTGATTCAATAATATTCAATACTACATTTATCTGCAAAGACCATCCTAATAATTAAACCAGTTTTTAATTCAGAGGCAAAAGTGGTTTGGATCCCACGTTAAACCGTAGGTCCCTTGGATGGCATTGACTGTTAGGCTCTTAAATAACAGTTCTGTCTAAGGAACATGTCAACCTTAGTCAGTAACAAGATTACAAGATCATGCTACATTCATCTTAAAACACTCATTTCTCATTCATACTTTGCTTGAAATACCTGGGTGGGTTGCCATTTCAATAAGTAATCTAATATAATAAGTTCTCTGTTCTTGTGCTTGTATCCATGTCCTTGCTCCCTCGTTTGTTTACCATTTACTTTTCTCATTAAGTTTTTCAGTTCCTTAAATATTGAAGGGCAAGGGTGCCTTAGGAGGCTGCTTAAGTTCAAAGGTTCAGAACATTTTCAATAAGAGCTGAATTCAACCAATTTCTGTCCTTTTACTTTTCATATTCCATGGTACCATGGAGTCAAAAAATGAGTTTACTCCATTTTGTTGATGAGCAGATGACTACCAGATGAGTCAGATGAGAGTACAGCATAATATGCTTGAAATTCAGTCTTGGATGTAGCACTTCAGAGTGCTACAAACTGAGCAACCGACTCATCAACCACCACCTTAACCAATTAATTAAGTACTGATATTTTCAAGTAAATTAAAAAAAACCAACTGATATTATCTTTTTGTCTTAATAGTAATAAATATTTTATAATAGCATTTTTTCACGAAAAACTACTGGTTTTGCTGATTCTTAATTTCATACCATTTTATATAAGGAAAAATTATTACATCAGAAAAAAACCTTAAAACTTTTTTTGTGGGACAGAAATAATTTTCTTAAAATGTACAAATTAATATTCTAAATGTTTAGTTTTTTATGCTTTCAAGGACACAAATACACTTTTTGTGAAATTTAAAAATGTATTTGCATAAAAGTAATTTTAAGAATTTTCTTTTTTGTTGCTTTAATTTACTCTGTATTCATTTTTTACAAAATTTACTTTTTAAAATTTGATTTTTTCACTTTTTTATTTTTCTTGCTAATTATTATCAATAATTTATGCTTTTGAATCATGAATTATAAACTGACTTTTCATATTAATCACCATTTGTAGCATGAACAAAAAAAAAAGGAGGACAGTAGTACAATTTTTTGATTCATAAAACTGATACATAAAAAGAAAAGCAATATTTTTTTACCAAAAAAAGTGTTATATTAGCACAGTTACTGAAAATGTTCAACAACTTCATTTGCAGAAAGTACTTCAACTGAGTTGCAGTTAAGAAAATATGGTAAACTGAATTTGTTAAATTAATTATTAGACAGTATTAGGACAATATTTACTACGACAAAAAGCAGAATACTGAGATAATAATACATCCATTATTAAAACTGCTGACCCCGATGCAACTGGGGTTAGAGGAGACTGTCCTACCAACTCCAGTGAAGACCCAACCTACAATTAATTATAATACAGGCCTGTTTCCCAGTCAAATTGTTTAAATGTCTGTGTTTAATACTTTTTTCTTCCATTCTAGATGTGTTCCACCTCTGACGACGTCCAAGAGACCAATTTTTTTCTAAATTAGTGAAGCTGTGATATTCTCTATGGCATCTAAGTGATCATGGCGCAACCATAGTTGTCACCATGGTAGTGGTAATCAACCAAATTTGATTTAAAGGGAAAAATATAACCACTATAGTAAGAGAAGAATAGAGAGGCATTGCTGGTGAGTCAAAAACCTCACTTGGATTTCAATGGCCATGAAGATAAGGTAAGTAATAGGTTTTGATGAATACAGCTTTTTTGGTACAACATGGTGGAGGTTCCTACATGAGAAGTAGCATTAGTAATACAGTCATGTGTTGGTGTTCCAGGCTTGAATTAATTCTGAATTATCTAATCTCACTGATCATAATAGTAATACACAACTCATATCCGAGCTCTCACCTTGATGCCGGAAGGAGGTAGAGGGGTCTCCTGAGGCCACAGAGGTGTCGCCAGGAACTCCCGCTTCTGCTCACAACTACGCCGTATCCTGCTGATGATCACAGAGTCGTCACTGCTCAGGTCGCCCATGCTACCTTCCTGGCTGCTCGAGTCTCGCCGGCACATCAGTCCTGCCAACATCACTACTGTTAAATTCCCACTGCTTATCTTTTGAAACAATTATAAACCCTCTCTTGGCTCCAAGTTACAATCTTAATGGGTAGCTGAAACATTTCCAAACAACTTCTTGACCACTATTCTGAAGATAAAATAGCAGCTTCTGTTCCTTAGCCCTCGAAAGAGCTCCTTGGTCTTAGGGACACAAATAAGCAGATCGGCGTTTTTGACAGAATTAAGTTTTTTCTAAAAAAATCATAAAACTGATGGAAAACAAGGAAAATGAGTACGAGAATTGATATATAAGTCATTTTACCGAAGTAAAAGCAAATTTTACATAATAAAAATAAAAATTGAGTAAGGTAAAAATAAATCAAGAGGGGCGCTTCTGTGGATTCGACCGACTTTGGCTTCTTGTTGTCACTGTCGCAGCCATTTTGGAACTAACCCGCCCCCATCACCTGCATTCCTTGGTACACCCCCTCCCTCAGGAGTATCTGGGAGCAGGAACTTCCAACTACTTCCTCCGACTAGCAATAACCAAACTCAATCTTTTCAACCCACATGTGCCCTATAGAAGGTTAAAGAAAAAAAAACTATTAATTACTTGTAAACTCACTTCTATTTCCAGTAGATAATAATATGAATCTAGTTCCGATCTCAACTTAAACAATTAGGTTGTTGAAATTACCAAAATGTATTCACTAAGGTGTCACCATGTTGATTTGAAAAAAACAGTAGTTTTTATATCTTCTCTTTTTCTACACATATAGGAAAAACTTTGAGTAAGACAACTATTTTTGGTGTTTTTAGATGTAACTAACTTAAAACATTTTATGTACATCTAACCTTATCAGTGTAATAATTCCTAAATGATTTAATAATAAATCAAATGTTGTTTGTACAGTCGAATCTCGTTAATTTAAAAACCTATACAATTTTAAGATATTGTCTATTCCCTTGAGAAAACCTCTAGTATTCGAAATAGTAATAGCTTGAAAAGGTAGTTTACTAATGTGATGTATGGCACTGTTAAATGTATGATGATGAGAGATGTATGTCTTCAATGAGAGATATAATGGCAGGATTAAATGAGGAAATTTTTAGTTTCAAATCATTTTCCACTGTCTGTTGATTTCTGTATTTTTTTTTCAAAAACACAAATGTTGAAATCATTCCTCACGTATGTGGTAGGCCTGCTAAAAACCATCAAAAACTTCATTGCAACGTTAGCAGGATCAGGATTGTACAGAAAGCACTAGCATCTGGTCACTGCGCCACCACGCCGTGCCGGTTCAACGTGATGTTATCTTACTTCCTAGCTAATATTATTTTTTATTTCAAATTATATTTAAACTCAATCGCATATGTCCAAAAGTTGTAATTTTAATTATTTATTTTTAGTGGGTTGCGACCCACGGTTTGGGAACCACTGCTCTAGTGGATTTTTTTGGAGAATGAGTTCAAAGCAGAATGTGTATATAATTCAAATATTTTTCTCGGTAACCTGTGCAATTCAAACTTCCGAACTGAATCCATACCAACTCCTGTTAATTAAAACTTCCTTTAATTCAAAGTAAATTTGGTATTCCCTTGAATTTCGAATTAGCGAGGCTGTATCTATTTAAACTTTTATTAACTTTCTTTTTTCTAAACCAATACTCTAATGATGAATGTTCTGTGCATTCATAAATGTTTACAAAACTTCTGATATTTCCGTCTTACCAGCATCCAGGCTGAGCCGGCAGCCCGCAGAGTTGCTAGGATCGCTGGAGTCAGTAGATGGTACACGCCGGCCGCCTGTGCCATCCCATGCACCATTATGTCGCGCACTCACTCCGCCAGCGCGCACCATGGCTGGTTCCAGATCCAAGTTTGACTCAGGCCGGTGAGCTGTCTCGTTGAAATACTATAAACAAAATTATATAGTCATTAGTTGTATTTTCAGTTTTTACAGTAAAATTTACAAAAAAAGAGAGATATTGTTAGACACCACAACAAAAATTTTAATAATACACCTATTTGTAAAAATGAGGTTATCTAATTTTGATCAGAAGAATTTAAAAAAATAAATAAATTTAGGATTCTCCGTAGTTTAGACATACTTTTCAAAAAGTTAACAGCTTCACATATTGCATTCAGTTAGCAGGTGACAATAAAGAAGCGAACTTATACTTTACATTTACTTTACTTAAACATAACAAAGTTAGTTTTCAATTTACTCTCACATTAGAAAATGAAGTTCTTAGGAAAATTTATGAGTCTGATGTTTGAAAATGGAGTCTGGAGGAGGGAAACCAAGAGGAAAAATGTTTGTATTTACTTCCCTGTGAGAAATAGGTTAAATAATGGATATGTCTAAAAGGAATGTTTTCAGTTCATCGAAACAGCTGTTTTTATTACCAAACTATGCCATCACTGACCACATGACGCTACTAACCAAATGACGTCACCGTTTCTAATTTTGGTCGTTCAAATTACCAACAACCCCCCAGAGCTAAGACATATCAATGTCTGTCTAAATCAGAATATAATACAAAAAAAACTGATGTATTAGCGGGGATGAAGATGAGAGACTTTTTTAGTGAGTTTTTAAATCTTAAACTCAATTAAGTGTTGGTCATACAGCTAACGTCATGTAGGCTGTGTAACAATAAATTAGTTCAACACAACAAAACACAGGTTTTGTTGTGTATTTAAAATTATACAGGTATTTAAAAAGAATGGAACTTACTTTAACACCTGTACCAAAACATAAATTTCTTTTTGAAAAAAACCAGACATAAGGTAAAACCGCCCGTTTTTTTATTTTTACTTTTTTAATGTTTTATGGGCAAACGTTAAGAAGACCTTAAAATCTTAGATATAAAATTTTAGATGGCAAAAATTGATTTGAACATAGTTCTTAACGGAAAAAAGAAAAAAAAGACAGAAATTCTGCTGGGAGACCAGTTTCCATTTAAAACAATGTTAATGCTTACCTAAGCGAACCGAACCATCCAGTATATCAGACCAGCAATTTTTACAAATTCTTGTATAAAAAAGAAGTTAGTGAAGGAAATCAATCATAATTTTAATATGTTACTTGTGAGAGTACTTTAAGAAGCTTTTGTGGAGTTGATAGCTGTAACTGTATTAAATTGGTAAAAAAAATTAAATAAGTAACTTAACGGTCTCACAGATCGATATTTCGGTATAAGTGTTAAAGGTTTATCCTGAATTCACTTTTACAATTCGGAGATAAAAAGAGAAGGTTTATAACTTAATAATTTAACACTTATACCAAAACCCTATTTTTATAACATCAACCGAAACCCCCGGTCTGTGAGACTTCTACATAATAAACAATGGTTTCTACTGTCTTACATCAAAATTAATACCTATAATTAAATAAAAGAATAAAAGATTTAAAGAGGGTTAAGTAAAAATATTGCGTATTTTCATTTGGCATAACTTGCATTTATGTACAGCAAAAAGTTTGTTGTCGATAAAGAAATCGCAATTTCCAAAAAACCAATACATATTAATATTACGAACTAACATTTTGTATGTATGTTGTTGTACGTATGTTGAATGTGTTGTTTGGATGTATTTGACTAACAATATAGCCGCAGATACTTTTATAACTGGTATAGTTGTGGATACTTATATAATTGGTATAGTTATTGTATAAATAAAGCGTCAACCAAAACCGTCGGTCAGTGAGACTGTCAAATTAATTCATAAATTAATGTTAAAGTACAAAAATCAATTAATCACTCTTAAGCGCTCCGAGGAAACGAAGCGAAAGGCCAAGTAGACAGGGTGGCAAAAAGGTATTGAGAAGGGTAGCTCCGCATACCATTCAGTGTTGCCAATATAACGCATTGAAATTTCCCAGGGGTCTGTGAGACCGGGGTTTCGATACAAGTGTTAAGTAGCTTACGATTAGATTTTACGTTACATTATAGTTTTTGTTTATAAACATAACAAGTCTCATACAGGTTATATTGTCTCATCCCTTTTTCACTAAACATAATGTGCCCAAATATTTTACAATTTTTAATATCGGAGGATTGTTGCCTTACCCTGATTTTTTTAGCTTAAGACTGTAGAGGTTCTTCGATTGTATAGTTTTTGATCAGTTTGAATTATTTTATTCGTGATAAATAGTTAAACAGAACATTTTAAACTCTTTATAGTGATTTTTTTATTAAAATATGTGTTATTGTTGACAGAATTAATTTTTGCGTTAATAGTTTGATAGTTAATAAACTATAAAATAATCAAAACATCATCTGTTTTTTTTTCTTTAAGTTAAACTACAACTGATCAAAAAGTATAAAAATTAATTTGTAATCAATCGTACAAAATTATTTAATTTACCAATTAGCCTATGTTTTACACCTTTAAGGAATTCCCACAGAAAATAATTTAAATTTATGTCTACAAATAACACATCGGAAAAAAAATCTAAGCCTGCTGACTCACTTTAACAACCAACTGCAACTGTAACTCATGAGTGATGTAAATGAAAACGAGTGAAACGCGGTTGCCGAGTGAGCGATCTCAGCCTGTCTGCAACGCAACCTGGGCCCTGGCCAACCTTATACATCGGAACACGCATAAAACCTATTTATACATCAGCAAACATTGATGGCGAGGTGTTTAACAGGAATCGCCACCGGAGTGATCTGTCCAGCTGGTAACATTAGCGATCATCGTTTATGAGTTTCCTGCCGCTGCCAAAACGATAAATAATATTTCATTTCACACCATCTGCGCCGCTGACAAATGGTGTCCTGCGGTCCAGTAATGCCACATGGCTTGTAGCGACAGTACGACACCAAGGTATGTTTGTTTACGCCATGCTGACACCATTACGAAAGTTACTCAGCTTAATTTTTTCTCTAAATTCAAATATAGTAAAGTTTGGTTTATCCGGATCCAAATCATCCGGATTAAATTAAAAAAATTAATAACAGTTAAATAGTGATTTTCATCTTGAGCACCTTCGAAATTTCAGACGCAACCACAATGCTTAATGTTCATGGTTTGACGGTTCTAAAAGTATGATTGTGTATCACCTTCTTGGACACGCACCCCTTATTTTGTGTGCTTTTTGCCAAGCGGAACGCTACTGATGAGTTTACAGCAGCTGATATTATTTGGGGAATTGACATTGACGTAGAAAAAGATCAGAAAAAGAAAACAAATCACAATTTAAAACTTTTTAAGTATGCTAAATGATCTGTTTCTACATACACTGCTTTGTTTTATCAAATTTTATTATGATTTTTATTTTATAGTCAAATTGAATTAAATCAAAAGGTTTTAACATGTTAAACACATGATATATTTTGAGCGAAACATATGGAAGTAACACAAAAATCAAACATTTTTATTGGTAAGCTACACCAACCTGAGAATAAATTATTCTAAAGGATGGGAAATGTCCTATGTTGGCTTTATTCGCTTTATAAACTTTTCCCCATTTTTTACTGCCTCCAAAATTTTCATCCAGATTCCACGTTAAACTGTAGGTCCTTTAGAGTCCATTGGCTGTTGTGCTATTAATTAACAATCCTATTTTAGGAACATACGATATCAGCTTTCTACAACACCACATCCACATACAAGACTACAAGATCACGTCAAAATCCTCTTACACTCATTTCTCATTCATAGTTGGCTTAAAATATCCACCTGGGTCAAGTCCCATTTCAGAAAGGTATGTAATACATATTTCCTATTCTTCCAAAGTTCCTATTCTACTTTTTATTTTTCATTGAAATTTTCCTTTCTTTCTGTCTAACACGTGATTGTCAACCCTTCTAATTTATTAACTTTGTAAATAAAAAAACACCCTACTGTGATAAGACCTCAGCGTGTATCGGTTTTTGTTTTAATATCCTCCTTCAAAGTTAAAATGAATAATTAATTACTTTATTACCAAACATTAACTTCACCTCCCTCCATCACACAGTATTAATTAATCCAAATGGATTTTAATATTCTGACTTTACCAAAAAAACTAATTATTATTTATTCCCTCATCGATACTTAAATAATCTTACCTTACCTATAAAATTTCTAGATTTATTTTTGTTTAAAATAAAACAATCATTTTTTTACTGTGTATACAAGTAGAAACACTTCACTTCCAAAGTAATTTTTCTATATTACTTCCATTTCATGCTATTTTTTTAATTCAATACTGGAGTTACTATTAATTAATTCTTTAAGGACTTCATGTTTTCTTAGTCACACGAATTTTCAAAATAAAATAAGGTATTTGATTGTAATCACAAAGAATGCTCTGAAAATCAAATATATTCTAAACCACTGCAGAATTAAATAACCAATGCAGTTGATATTTATTTGGATAAAGTCAAGAACAGTATATTTTAGGATAAAAAAAGGATAAAAAACTTAAAATAATGAATGAATCATCATAAAGAGCCCGATCGACAACACAGTGAAAGGTGCAACACCCAATAAACAGGTATGAAAGTGATTCAGACGTTGATCTCAAGTTTAACAGCCGCAGGGAAAGTAGATATGCTAATGTGTGATCATCAAAACATGGAGGGAAAGCAACAAACATTCATCACATGTGTGACAAACTATCAAACTATTTGTTGCCCACTGACAAAACAGTTGCTTTGGGTTAAAATAGTTTGAAAACTTGTCTCAATACAATTCAAAAACCTTCTTTTGAAAGTACAGTAGAATCTCCATAAGTCAAACCTCAATAATTAACATTTTTTATTCCCTGTGAACAACCTTATCTTTGCAATGTTAATTTTGCCTCTACAAATTTTAACAGTATTTTTTCCTGTTAAAATACCTCTATAAATCAAAGTTTTTGCCCAACAACTTCTGTCATTTGAAATGATGCAATTGCTGCACTTCTATAATTCGAGGTAAAGGCAAAAAGCCCTCTATTATCCGAAATCGAATTAAATTTGTTATTATTGAAAATATAGACAAATGTCTATATTTTCAATATTATATTTAATTCAATTATTTATTATTAATTAATTAATTATTATTTTATTCAATTATATTTTCAATATTATTTGTCTAAATACAAAGCAGTAAAATTACTGCTTTGCATTTAGACAGGAAATACCGATCTATGGTCGAGGGTGGGATCGATTTGAAAGTTGTTATTTGAATGTTTTGCCCTAGTTAGTACAGTGTTTAATTTGTTTTAAAGTTGTTCGTGCTCAAGTGAACGCGTTTTTGTTTTCAACCTGTGAGCCAAAACGTTTGTATGAGGCAAAGTTAAAAGGAGGAAAAGTTAAAAGTTAGCATAAAACCTGTCCACTGGAAAATGGTCATTAACCCTTCAAGCCTGGAATTTAAAGAGCCCTTTCAACACACCCGGACTTTGTTTGGTTTGTCAACAGTATAAGCTGTTACCAAATGAAGAAGTTCTACACAAATAAATGACGCAAAATATTTACAGTACAACTTTGGGAAAAGTATGATGGAACTATTTTATAATTGTTATACATTACAGGGCAAAAAAACAGTCCCTGGTGGTAAAGACTCATGCAACGGAGAGACCACACAGAACGAAGCTTATTTACAAGTTTTGTCTCAAGCAGAATCGGCCATGTCCTTTCCCCATTTCTATATTTGGTCACGGCAAAGCTGCAGGTCTACCTACCTTTACGACTGCACAACTTTACGGCCATTTCTAATCTACATTTGAAAGTTGTCAGCTGCAGTTCTGAACCGACCGACAACGGGGTAATTATATGTTTGTGTACGGACTGAGTTCATCGAGATGTTCAAAGATGTTCACGTAATACAATACTCCCGGCCTTGAACTACTAAAGAGCAGATGTTTGATGCTTCCATTATTACGGTAGGTATGCAATTATTTTTGGTCAGAGTTAATTACTAAAATACCCCCAGCTCAAGGACAAGAGAAACTATTATGACTCGTTACTTGCCATTCACTCAAGAACATTTCAGTTGGTTATGTGATAATGGGTTTCAAACATGGTTTCAAAAAATTTTTCATTTGAAATATTTATTTAGTTTAAAATTACATAGAGACTCTCAAACTCTTTTCCAGCCTCCAGGTATGTTTGTACTGTACTCTAAATCCAAACTGGAGTTTTAACAATTTGGTTGCATTCAGCTGCAGTCAGTAGCAGGGGTTATAAACTTCCAACAATCAACTTCTGCTTCGGTTAGAAACCAGACTAACCAAGCAATTTTTTGCAAGTCCAGTAACCTACTGAAGCAGAACTTTGAATACAACCAATGTATTTTCATGTAAAGGTTACAGTTTAAATTCTTTAAAAGAAATTTGAAAGTGTTCTAATGGATTTCTAAGGCTCATGATTTTTTAAGAAAAAACCAAAAATTATTACAATCATTACCTTAAAGACAAACCAAAAACTATTACAATTATTACCTTTCTGAAATGGTGACCGAACCAGGTATTTCAAGTCAACTAATGAATGAGAAATGAGTGTAAAATTATTGTGGCGCGATCTCGAACTATTGTTACCGACTAGGTCTGACAATTTTCTTATACATGACTCTTAATTAATAGTCCAACAGCCAATGGCATCTAATGGACCTACAGTTAATGAGGATGGTCTTTGCAGATAAATTCCAATAGTGCAGATGTCAATCCACACCAGAGAAAATCCACTGGCCACTGCTCATGGATTACAGGACATGCAAGTAGCAGCCAGCTAACAGATTAACAGAAGGATCAATAAAAACCCATTGAAGATCTAAACTTTAGATTCGGTTGAATTGTTGAATATTACGTACCACAAATTTTACAGCTCAATACAACCACTGTAATTTCATGTAAAGGTTAGAGTTTAGTTTTTTTTTAACAGGCTTCCAGGAAGTATTAAAGAGCGAAATCAAGGATTTTTAAGGCTCAAGATTTTTTAAGGACAAAACAAAACTTTTACCTTATTATCATTATTGCTTTTCTGGAGTGGTGACCTCCCAGGTAGGTATTTTAAGCCGAGTAGAAATGAGTGTAAGTTGATGGTAGCGTGATCTTATAGTCTTGTTACTAACTACGGTTGATATGTTTTAGGCAAGACTGTTAATTAATTAGTAGCACAACAGTAAATAGCATCTAAGGGACTGTCACCATACTTGATATCACAAATGGTTTACCAGCTGTAGAATATCCAACTGCTGCGGCACCACCAGCAAGTGCAGAGTCGGGCCGCTGTTGTGAATGCGGTGCACCACGCTGGCGTACGAGTGTCCACCGATGTTCTCTCCGTTGACGCTGACTACACGATCGCCTGTGCGTAGGCCCGCACGGTCCGCTGCTCCCCCGGGCTTCACACTCCTCACGAAGATGGTGTCCATTGGCTCGTCCAGAGCCCCAGGTCGCAGTCCCAGCCGCCGGTCCCCGGCCAGAACCTGAGGGACAAAAATCAGAAATTTGATCTCTATATGGCCACATAATGTTTATACCCATTAGCAATGCTAAAACACAGGTGACATTGTCAAATCATCTACAACTAAAAGTCATAAAAAATATACTGGTAATCAATAAAAAAAATACCTATTACAAAGTTATTGGACTATTTTTAAAAGAAGATGCTTCTTTTTATTCTTCTTTTAGGTACATATTATCATTTTCATAATGTCCAATAATTTTTCAAATTTAGAAAACAATTTTGTTTTTTATGGGACATGCTGTTTTATTATTATTTTTAATAGAAAATGAATTGAAAAAATGAATGTTTTTTCCGTGGTATTTTTCTCCTAAACCGAACCAATCAGGTCCATATGTATTTTTGTTGTAGGTATGTTTTAATGTATGAGTTTTTATCATATGTATTTTAATTTTTATTGATCTCCAACTTAAAACTATTATAAATATTTACATATTTGATCTTACAGTTTTTACAATAAAAAATCCAATCTTCCTCACTTTTAAGCATTCTTTTTACAACACACACAATAAAAACCTTTCTTTAATAAATTTCACGTGTTTAAGTAAAACGTTTTAAGTAAAACAATGAATAGTCATATCATAATTTTGCTAACATTATATAATTTCTTGGAAAACTAAATTAGTATATAAGCATACACTTTTAAGATATTTAAAAAAATTATTCTTAGCTTCTTAAACAACCTTTTTTATTGTCCTGATGATTTTTTCAACACAAGAAATTTGGATCTTTAGTTCATACTGTTTTATTGTGCTGTTGGCCTTCTTTGCTGGTGTTATATTTAGACGTACCATAAAGGTCATTTTCTTCATTGCCTGAGGGGAGGGGTAATGCTCCATATTATATTTCTATGAATTAATTTAACTTATTTTCTCTTGGTTTTAGTTTAAGAAATTATATGATTATTTTAAACAATAAATTTGAAATTATATTTAGCTCAAGTTTTAAAAAGTATGTGTCATTTCCCAGTTGCCATTAATACAAATAAAAAATTTATAAAAAACCAAGCATAATAATACACTGTAGTTGGTTGGGTGGTGAGCCCCTTAGCAATCAACATTCTTTGGTAGGGGCCCAGCCCTATCTGTTCCTATCTCTAATTGTGTACAATTAAACCATTCAGACTGTCAAACTGTCTTTCATTTCCTACTCTGGTCCCGAGACTGATTTAGGCTAATCCGAGGCTCCTTTTTGGCCAGGCTATCGAATGACTTCTGGTTAACATTGGGTCTGAAGGGTCCACGTGTTACGTAACATTAAGGTCAACATTTCAGGTCAGTCTTGGCTCTCTTGATTTATATAACTGACTAGATATATTAAACAAATAGATCGATGATACCAAGTAAAAGTATACAGATAAAACACTAGCAGAAGGAATTCTGCTAGTGTTTAAAGTGGAAACTGAGCATGAATTGTACGATTCACTGTAAGGAAGTTAGATGCTTATTATTATGACAAAAATAACTGACCCGGCCAACTTCGTACCATTTAACAGTTTTGTATTTCGACCCAAAATAAACCTAAACTAATCCTAAATGAAAATAAGGTTTTTTTAGGGAAGATTAAAAAAATCTTCTGAATGACAAATGATTGAAATACTAATTTGTTTACCTTAGTGATATGATTTAATGAAGATGGTTAAACTATTTTATAAATTTAGTTTTGCCAAAAAATTTGAATATTTTCTTGACATTTAAAAAGATCAAAACTCTTGAACCGCTTTTGAAGTTTTACAGACATACAGATGGTGTCTCTTGGGACCGGATTTTGATAGAGCGGAATTTAAAAATTTGTAATTTTTGTAGGAATAAACTACCCTTAAAAACCAAAAGTTGAAAAAAATAGTCTGGAAACGTAGCCAAAGGGCACCCGTGTACCAAATTTTATAAAATGTGATTTTTATTTCTGATTTTATTTTTCTGTCCACCTGTCCGTGTACAGGACAGAAAGACATCAGTCTGAAAACAACTTTTTTTATTCAGGGAGCCTCAAAGGACCCATATACCCACCCTCAACTCACATAGAACCCATTCTTATGACTCTATTTTTGTCTTAAAATAAACTGAATATTGAATTATAATAGAAAATAATTTCCCGCCCTACCCATATCGTTTATATTTGACCTCGGTCGCATCGTAAACATCTGGCCCCCGGCTCTAAGCAGCTTTACCTGTGTTATTTTCCCGTCAATGTGTTTACACTCAACATCTGCTCTATTTCTCTGATTCCTCGTGATATTTGTTTTATTCCTACTCTGTTGATGGTGTTATTTTCTATCACTCCTAATCTTAGATGCCTTCCTGGCGCCACACCTTCGAATTACCTATTCAGGTTTATTTTTCAATTGTTTATAGAGATAAAACCTTTCTTCATAATTCATTACTTTTGATGGAGCCTTAAAGTTTTTACTGAATCAACCTTTCAAAACCGGTATGTCTCTGTAAATAATTTGATATATTGATAAAATTATGATTGTAAAAGACCTGTGCAATGCCAAGTTTAGGGGAAGCCTCATGGCCTTCGCCGATGACACAGCCTCATTTTAAAAAGAAAATTCCTTAAATCAGATAAATGCAGACATGCAAGCAGATTTAAATAGTTTAAGATGGTGGTTTACAAATTACAGCTTTTTATTTAGTTGAATAACCGAGCATTATTCAGTAAGCAGGGCTTGTAACAGGTCTTGAGGTTAAAAAATAGCCAAATAGATGGAAAAATAACCTTAAATAACTAAACAAAAAACAAATATCGGTGTTGTTTTACGATATTGACACAGATAATGAGGGTTACAAAATGATTTAATACTTCTACGTTGGCTAACTGGCCAGAAAAGCTACTGAATTAATTCTTAATTGGTTGAAACAGGCTAGTTTAACTTTAACTACAACCTGGAGTAAACAGAAAATGAAACACTGCTTCTGGATGACACTATATAACACACAGTAAACTTATGTATAACACTTATATTTAATATAAGCAGAAAATTTCCTCCTCAATTCAGATTGACAAGTAACATTAAAAAACAGGAAAAAAACAAAAAATGTATAACTAATTTAAACAATTTATCAACTTTAATAATAGTATAACAAAATATATGCACGAAACAAAAAAAATGTATATAGTCACTGTTCTTAAATACGGAATATAAAGACAAGTATATGAATCCATGACCGTTTTGGTTTGTGTCTTACTGCTCTTCATTTAAGGCATTTTATGTAGTTTTATGAGTTTGACCAAAATCGGTTAATAAATCAAATTTAAAAAATAACAAAATATAGCAAAGAGCGAAAACATTACAAAAAAAACTAATCTGTTACAAGCCCTGGAATATATGATCCATTTAAGTTATTTCGTAGGAAAAAATAGCCAACAGGTGTAAAAATAAAATCAATATTTTTTTGTTAACATACATAGGTTAAACACAGGTGTTTATTTTAAACCTATTTCAAAACTATATAAAATGTATTCACCTACTTCCCTTTGGGAAATTGCTTAGATCATGGATAGGTCTGAAGGGAACATTTTCAGGTCCTCTAAACAGCTGTCGTTATAACCATATGACTTCAAGTCTGTTTCAAATTTTGGCCTGACAGATTGCCAATATCCTACCCTTCTAAAGCTAAGACATATCCACGTCAATATGTTGTCTTAACATATAACAAACTTTAATAATGATACAAATTTTCTTATTCAATTTAATTCTAAATCTATGTTAAAGAATCAAGCTGAAAATTTAATTTTTATTTTGTATTTGTTATTTTAAGATTTCAGATTTATACTTTGTCATGATAATACATGAACTGGATGGGTGGCTGAGTGATTATAGTACCTGCCTCCAATACTGAAGGTCGCCGGATCGAATCCTGTACGTTTCGAATCTGGACCCAGTTGCCATTTAGTCATTGTGTCGAAATTAGGTAGAAACGAGACTGGGGTTTGGACCATTCCCCATCAAACCATTAAAATATGAAGAGAGGAGTAGATAATAATAATAGTGTACAAATAATAATAGTGTATTTCTTCTTATGTCTTTAAAAGCGATTCAATAGAGATAAATAATAGCTGTCAAACTAAGATCAATATTTGTTTGTTTACATCGATCACTGACTTTAAAAATTATACTATATTAAAATGTTATCGAAACATGAAACAAATTTTAATATTGGTACAGATTTAATAATGTATCAATTTTAAAATTGGTTAATTATTTGTTTAGGACTTCAGTGTTATATTTTGTCATGATAAATCTTTCTTCTTCACTCTGAATCGTACAACCCATACAAAGGACGGGCTTACTGCTAGTAGTTGAATAAATGTGAATATTCCCTTGAAAATTTATTTTTAAGAATTTAAAAGATTATCTTTTGATATCAGTAGTATATCTAGAATTCTTTAATTTTCGACTATCTTTTAGTTGAATAACCTGGCATTTTCGGTAACAGTAGCCCCCGGGATATGTAAGATTAGGGAGTGTCTACAAGACTCAGTACACGAATGACTCAGACCCAGTATATTTAACCTGGCCAGTACAACAACACCAGTCTGGCCTAGCCGCAGTATTCTCGGCCAGCTACGTGTTACATGTTTACAACAGACATCTGGTGAGCTTCGCACCAACCACCTCTACTTTATTGTTCACTTCACTGGTCCCGACTTAGACTACTCAACATTGACCACAGTCTCCCTTCACCGCCGTTGGTTCGCTTCGCTGGATTTGCTCACCTAATTGATTCCCTTCACTGTACTTATTTTGACAGATAATATCATTTTATTTAAATGGACCGAAACTGAGACAATTACAGGGGACTTCTGAAGGACTTTTTGGAGGGCCATCGGTGAAATGTGAAAACTAACATCCGGGCAAAAAATAAATGCTCCAGTTCAATGATTACTATTTACAAAAATACACTATGTGATTTTTTAAATTATATTATTTAATATTAAAACTTTATTTTACTGACAGTTAATTCTATAACAAAAAAACTTCAATACATTAAATGTCTTAAATGTTTAGAAAATAAAATTTAAATTAATTTTGAACCTCTTATTCCTTTATTGTTATTTTGACCTTTATGTATTAAAAGAATGGTCACAAAATTTGAGATATATCGAAAACTGATGTCATTTTCATGGCCTCTGGAACCCTATATATCGTATGTCTATCAAGGAAACACCTATTTATTGAAGATGTTTGGATTAGAAAAATAAGAAGTAATCAATTAACTCTTCCAATAAAATGTCAATACACTGTGTGTCACAAGTCTTGTGTAAAAAGTTTATATTTGTTAATGAATAGATAAAATGCTTTGGAATAACTTTTTGACAGAATAGTAATCACTTTTAAATGTTAAAGAACAAATCAAATGTTTTTAGAAAAATTGGTAGACTAAAACCTCAATAAGTAAAAGTCCTCCTGATATAACCTAGCCATGTTGAACTTCGGTAAAAGAAAAAACTGTATGGCAAAATTTGTGTGTGTACGATACAGGTTCGATGGATCAAGATTATGCTACATTCAAAATGTATTAACTCATATAAAAAATTACATAAACATTTTTTTACTATTGAGCTTTGTATAGTACATAGTACATTTCTCCTAATCATTGTTAAACTTGAGAAATACCACTTGACCTATCAAAAAAAAAAAAAAACAATCCCATCACCATTTGCAGCTGTACAACCGTACAACTATCCAATTAAAATGCTGGATGCTGGACAAGGTAGTTGATGGAGAACAAAGGACCGATCCTATCATTACATCATTAGCTCAGTTCCTGTCAGGCAACACGTAGCACCTCTGTGGCGGAACTACACGCTGGGGTGTCACCATGATTCATTACCATTCTTAATTTACCGATTATTAAAATGATTAATGATCGAAATAAAAGCATTACAAATACTTTTAGCTGAACTTTTTTCTACATTCTGCAAATGAAGCTTGCTATTTCGAAATTCAAGGGAAAAATATTTACTGTAACTTTGAATATACAGTTTGAATTATAGAGGTTAGCATTATTAATATTTGAATTGTAGATGTTCGATTCAAGTGAGAGTAAAATTCAAATTAAACTTTAACTTCTTTGAACATGTTCTCATAAAAAATTTACTAGAGAGTATATTAAATAAGGTAGCACGCCAAAAATTTTACAACACATTTTTAGTTGTAAACATTTTTAGTTTACAACACAATGACTTTAATCATTAGTATTTACATTATTAATGCAGTAACAAAACAAAGAAAACAATGACACTGACGATCCGAACTTGGAGGAATTGTGGAAACATACTGGTTCACGTTTTGTCTGGCTTCTTTTTAAAATTACTTTGAATTTTAGATGCTAGTAGAAACCGACTTTGAACTGCAGAGGTTAGCTTCAAATTTTAGTGAAAGGGTTCCAAATTAAAGGAATGTAATTTGAATGCTAGAGGCTGAAGTACAAACAAAATCGAATTTTAGATGCTGAATTATGCGTCCAAAATATATCAAACAATCAGAATATATTTCTTTAAAATAAAGGTGATTTACTCCGGAAAGGAGCAAACAAAATCTACAAACTGTGGAGGTTTTCAAATTATCAAGGTTCGAATTAGCGAGGTTTTACAGTACTCCTAACAACATTTTGTACACGCTACTAACTAGGAGTATTAGGAGTGTTTGAAAAGTATTGATATCTTTAAGATCTTATAAGATTTTTTTAACCTCAACTGTCCACCAATATGGGTCAAAGACCTTTTCGGTGAATTAAAAACAACGAAGTACCGTATCAATAAAAGTCACAAAGACTAACTAGAGGTGAGCGCTTGTCGTCAAACAGGAGTCCATAGATTCTGTGTGTTCCAAATATTTTTTTCTATCAATAAATTCAGATATATAATATACGTATTCAAGATTTTTGAGGAACAATTAATAAAAATTTGTATGGAATGGGAATGGGATACATGTGAACGTATTAAAATTATCATCAATTGAGGTTTTTTATGGATTTACTGTAACTGTATTACCACACCTTCAATTGAAACTTGAAGTAGTTTACTCTACACCGCTCTACAGATTATGAGTTTTAATCGTCAGTTTTGTCTGTCATCAGTCCATTTAACAAATGAATTGAACAAAATAGGTTTTTTTGCCTGAGCGTAGTCCGAATCTTGCATAAAGTTGATCTGTTTTAAATGATTGTCTGTATGTTTTTAGCTAAGGTAGCTAAGCTGAGGATTATTTTTCATTTAACTTAAATTAAATATCAGCTCAAAGGTAAACGATCTAGCCCAGTAATTCAAAGGTTTTTGGATCGAAACTGGTGACAGGCGACTTCTGTGAGATTACGAATGGTCACCTCTGGCTAGTCTAGATCTGTAAAACCGATCGTATGAAGGGGGCATAATCCTGAGATCTGCTGAACTGAATGTTGTTTACTAAATATTAAACAAATGTTCACAAACAATTAACATAGTCTCCAAAACATGCTGCAGCTGGGGCTTATTTTCAAAACACTGAAACGTGACGTACAAGAACTATAAATACATATAGGCGTGGACTCACCGTGTAGGACTCGGGAGGGTAGACGATGAAGTGTCGCAGAGTGAACCCGAAGCCGCCATGATCCCTTCGCAATAGCAGACTCCTCGGACCGCTGGGCCACCCCTGCAAAAAACGCAACCATCAACAAGCTGAACTATTAGCAACTAACTTTAAACTAGTCAAGTAAAAACATAGTTGCCATAACCAAAAAAAGCATTGTCGAAATTCAACAATAGAATTCTATAGCCAAATCTGAACATCCAGTGGCAATCTGAACACTCTTCTTCCAAGAACAGAATTTTTTAGTTGTGATTTTTTTAATGAATTTTTTCTATCAGTCGCCATGTAGTTTGATTTCAAACAGCTTCAAGTGATGTGCTAATGGGGTGTACAGATGTGCTGGTTTATGGAGAAATTCTTCGACACTTTGCTGATCTTTTCCATAAACATACATAACTAATTCTTAGAATGTACAACGTAATGATTGTCATTGCACAAAGTGATGATTTATTTTGCATGACAAATTTATTTTACGGAAGCGCAATCGTTTTGAGGTGATTAATTAACGTCAATTAAGTGACGTCTAACATTCATCTTTCATCTTAAATATTAAACGAAATGTTAATTTTCATTACCATAAAATGTGGCTCCAAAACTAAAATAAATATTGTTCCGAGTTTCCAATCAAAAGGTTTAGTTTTGAAAATAAGATGGGGGTTCCCATTCCAAGAACAAGATTGATTGTGTATTTCGTGAATCTGTCAGTTTGTCAATGAAGCCGTCAAGCTAGCTGTAAGAGTCAATCCATTGTCAAGATGTTAAATAAACAGTGTCGTATGGTACCGTATAGATTTAGTAGGAAATTTAAATTTTGCAATATTTTTGTAAAAAAGGTATATAAAAGAAATAAGTTATAAAAATAAAGAAGAAATATGTTCATATATGAAATATAAAATGTTTAAATCAATAGTTTATGAGAAAAGGTTATGCAATTATTCATTTTGCAACAACGGAAAGGTGTTTAAACAATGCCTTGGAAGCTTTTTTTAAGAATATTTCGACAGTTTGCATTTCGGTGTGACATTAAATAATTTGAAAATATTCATAATGTTTTACTCAGATCATAATTTTATTTATATACTAAGTAAAGAACACACAAAAATGCATATTTGTGCATTTTCAAAATAAAGCGGATGAGGAACGATTGAATTCTCAACAATTCTAAACGTTCACAACTAAATATTCAGAAAGAATTTGTAACATTTGCAACACATTATAGCTACCGATTGAAATACTTGTTTGGAAACATTTCTTTAGGATACATTTACAACCACAAAAAGTTGCAGAAATAAACAGCGGTGTCACGTTATAAATGAATTATGCTACAAACCAACAAGACACATCCACGCCCATCACACCGCCAGGTCGAGGTCAATTACTAATTAGCTTTTGGTTAATATGAACATTTCACATTCCTGCTTCTAGTGACGTATACATAGTGTTATATATACACATAGTGGTGTATCTAGTGGTATATAGTTGGGTAACAAATATGGGGATTATTACTGATACTAATTAATAACTATACACAGAAAGTGCACCATCAATTTGCACTGAATTAAGCAGAAACAAATATAAATCTTCATCTATAATTAAAGAATTAAATTAGTAAACAAATCATCTATTATTACGTAACTCTAATTAAAAATTTTAGTAAAAACATTAAACTAACTAAAAACTTACAGTAATTTGCTACTTCAGTTGACTTTTTGAAAATTTTGATTTATTATTTTATGAAAAATATTAAAAATAACAAATAAGTACTGTATTTAAATTTATTTACATTAGCAATGCATTTGTTTGTTTGAATGTTCTATGTTAAACAACAGGATATTTATTATCATGACAAAAGAAAAATCTGAAATTTTTAACTAAAATACAAAGTAAAAATCTCGTTAATTTAAAGTTAGATTAGTCTATGTCTACACAAATCTACTAAAAAATTTACAGAATAGTGAAAAATTTTCCTAACTGTGGGTGCTCTCATTTATACGAAGAAGCGTTACAAAAAAGACCTTGTTTGGCGTTATAGGACGAAAGGCAGACAGACAGAAAGACAGAATTTGAATAAAACCCCTAAGGGGGTTTAATTTTTTTATATTTTAGGTATAAAACGTAAATACAAACAAAACTATCATAATTTCAAGCAATGTATAGAAACAATTCTAATTATATACATATATACATACATACGACTACAATTTTGCCGATTTGTAATTACGTCACAGAATAACAAAATTAACAACATACACGAGGGGACACATAAGGGAAAACACGTGACAAAACTGGGAGTAATCAATTCACTTGAAATACCTTAAGGATATATCCAAAAGTACATGTTCGGTATCAACTATCTTGAACGAATCGACCACAAAAAATCGAACGCCGCGGCGCGAAGGCCAAAACCGCGGCGCGACGCCGAGGGGCGGGGCGCGTAAAACCAGATCCCGGCGTGGAAATCACACGACCCAACAACACGAAACCGCTCGACTATCGAGGCGTAATTGACGCCGCGGGCGGGAAGACAAGTATGGGGCGGGGGGGAGTAAAAATACACCTGGGGACGTCACCGTCATCATCATCATCATCATTATTATATCTGAACAGGGCGGCAACTCTCCACGCTGAGTCACAACCACAAATAAACAGATGCATTCGTCTTATCCGCCATGGTTCACCAAGTGTTCGCGCCCTACTCGACTCAGGCCCCCCCGTAAGTTTTACGCGGACACTCGAGCGATTAAAACCTCGCGCAAAGACTCAAGTATATATTTTCCAGACTTTTTTCGTTATTCAGCCAGTAACAACACTCTCGAGGCCATATGGTTAAGTGTCTTAAGGTTTATATAATAAGATTTTAATACCATAAAATGGTATTACAATATGGTATTAATGGGTTTGTGTTTTTTATTCAATAATACTAGGTAATTAATTGAAGCACAGGATGGCCTACATATTATCAAGATTTTTTATAATCTACCCCAACCTAAAGGCCGGATTAGAACAAAATTGCAATAGAAACCAACACGAAAATCACGATGGTTAAAAAAATATATATTTACTGAAAAAGTTAGTGGTAGTAATCACGACCAGTCACATGTTGGTCATGTCAATTACAAAATTGTACTGTATTATAACAAAATGGATATCATGGCAACAAAAGATTTAATAATGAGTTTTAAAACTTCAAAAAAACAACTTCTGTTTTACCACACTCTCTGCCCTACAAGTGTCCGTATTTAAATACATTAAAATAGCCAGATTAATAATTAAGTTCATTAGGTTTTTTGTTTAGAATTTTTTTAATGTATTGGGGCAGTTATTGTCTTGTATCAGTTTTTTTCCATTTATACTAGTTTTTTTTTTTATAATATCTGTTTAAGAACTTTAATTTTGATTTTAAGAAATTAAAGTCGGATTAAAAAGTTAGTGCAATCCACGAAATCACGATGTAGTTTATTATGTATTGTTAATTTATGGTCAATCTTAAAGTCATTTATTGTACATTATTATAATTTATCATGGCAACAAAAGATTTAATAATGAGTTTGTTAAAGACTTCAAAAAGCACTTAATGTTCTGTTGATCACCACACCCTCTCTGTCAAGCATGTGAGGTGTAGTCGATTAACCTAATTCAAGAAAAGGAAATTACATTAAGAATTTAAATTTTAAAAATAAATAAACATAGGTCCTAATATTTGTAGTCTT
This sequence comes from Nephotettix cincticeps, assembly GCA_023375725.1. NCBI lineage: Eukaryota > Metazoa > Arthropoda > Insecta > Hemiptera > Cicadellidae > Nephotettix > Nephotettix cincticeps. The sequence continues at coordinate 18,833,933 of CM041785.1, read as the reverse complement.
TAGAACAACCATTTCAGAGGGGAGGTTGTCCAAAGGACACGGATATTGAGTTGGACATTGTATCCAGTTATGACGTGTCCGAGCATAGTCGGATATATTTGACTGCGGCAGCAGTACGTACACGTACAGTGCTACGTCGTGTGTCGTGAAGGTGCAGCGGCAGCGGTGTACGAGTGTCGGATATAGTGAAACTGTCGTTGCTGCCGGGCTGCATCCAGCGACCGTGATGACCTCTGGGAGAAAGCCGCGGGACTTGTCACTCGGCGAGAGATCTCGACCTGTAACTGTCTAAACGCCGACCCTAGACAGCAATGTCACCGGTGTTATTGATCTGTACTGTTCACCTAACTGGTCATGCACTGATCTGTTGTACATGAAATAGGATAATAATATGTAATAAATTTATTGAAAGAGAACCCAATCTCTCAGAGTATAACCTGCATGAATGAGTGGAAGGATGAGTAAAATTTAAAACAATATTTTCTCCACATACTACAGTATAAAGGGAGAAAGTAAAAATCCGACTTCTCCTAAAATTTAAATTATCTGAAATCAAATAAACTACAATCTAATCTATTAATTCCCATAATCTTTAAGAGTACTTTTACTGTACATGAAAATAGATTCGCATATGTCATAAATGTTTCTGTACGGAGCTAGTTCTTATTAAAGAACCCTACTTAATTATTTGAATTACCTTAGGAAGTACTAATTAAACATATGAAATATTTAAATATTGTTATTAATATTTAATTATTAATTAACTTCAATCTGTTTTTCTTAATATTTAATCATTTATTTAAATATAAAACAGGATTTTTCATAAGGTGTCGAAGAATTAAAAATCGTACAGAGATTTAACACATAAATATCTCATTGTATATTCCCCGTGCGCTGTATATTCAGGATTACTAATCTTCCGTTTTACAACTTTCGTTGTAGTAGTCGTCGTCTGTAATAATTTTTATTTATCTTGAGGAATCCTATCAAAAAAGGAAAGATCAGATTTTCATCCTGTAGCGGCATAGTGAATAACAATACTGAAACGATAAGACGTATTAATAACATTCCCATAAAACAAATAAATCTAAATGGATTCACAATTTTCGAAACCAATCCAAACACAAACCAAACCTAACTGTAATACGGATTTTATAGGAAAGATATACAACAGCTGATTATTATAATAAACGTAATATGTATAAAAATTGTAATTATTTTTTATTTGGCCAACATATAAACACGTGACTTTTAATCAGACAGAAAATAAAAGTATAATTACAAAATCCCTCAAAACCGTAAACTATTAACGTGGCGAATAAAGCTGTTCATTTTGTACAGCACATATTTACTTCATAGTTTTACATTAATGATTCAGATGGCATTGGATAGTAAAGCATATTGTTAATGGAAAGTAAACCAATCAGCTGTAGCTAAGAAATCAAATGTTTTCATTGTAGAAAATTTGTAAACAAACTTACTCTCCATAAGGTATTATAAATTTAAAACGCCATAAAATGGAAACTTATGGGGGTTTCAAAAATATGTTTTCACTAAAACCTTCCCGGACGCATATAGAGCAATCTCATAAAATTTCATGGCGATCGGATAAGTAGTTTGGCAACGCATAAAGGACATACATACACACATTCAATTTTACACATAGAGATTATCTGTTATGATCAAGTTCGACCTTTTGCAATTATCAACCGCGGGTTTCCCCTGGACGCGACACCGCCCGCTTTGGGCAGAGCTGAGCTGTCGCCCGTAACTCGAAACCGCGCGGTTTTTGCGCCCAATGATACCCGCGCCCGCAACACCTCGACGGAAAACACATTTCAGACGCGGACGTCAACGTTTTTTTGCCGCGCGCTCGAGTTGCGAAATACGTTCAAACCTCGCTAAATGAAGCGTGAAGCGACGTGAGGCCGTGAATGAGCTGCATGTCATACGAATGTTCCAGAACGACTAAATCAAAGTTTGACAAACACCAACTAATTGCCTCATATCAAGTTACTTTTAAATAATTCAAATTTCACGTACTGAAAACACAAATCGTATTTATCCGGATTTACAGATTTTATACAGGGTGATTTTAAAGTCCATTCCCACTAAATTGTTTTTCAAAAATTATATTTAAAGTGATTTTTAATTATAGGATGAATTAAATAGGTTCAAGAGATCCCCATGGAGTCCCTGATATCCAAGATGTATGAGTAGACTTCAAAATACTTTGAGAAGCTTGTAATAGGACATGTCAAACAACACTGTCTTTACCCTTTAAAACAGTGCCGCAATCGAAATTCTAAAAGGTTTCTCCGTTTTCAGGACATACATAGCTCTAGGAAAAAATCAACATAAAAGATTTAATAAGCTTGTCATGAATTATTCCAAGATTGAAAATCACTTTAAATATAAATTCTAGAGAAAAGTAGGGTAAAAGGGATTTTGAAACCACCTTGTATGCACGTTCTACACGTATAAACTGTGCGGATAAAATACAATTTCGGTCTTCTTAAAATTAATCGTAATTAATTTTGATGATAATTTTATTATAATCATTGTTAAAATTTTTAATCCATATGATTAAAATCAGGTTTATAAATAAAACAATGTTTTTGCTTTAAACTGGTGCATCGGTAGTGTGTTCTAAGTGACACGCCCACTAAATACCTGTGTCCAGTGCTTCTTGAGCTCTTATAACAATGTGGGCGTACTTTGTTACTTGTGTGAGTGACTTTTTGATTCTAGGTTTTGGACTGTTTTAAACATTTCTGTTTTCAGCTTCACACCAATCAGTCCGGGGACGGGATCAGAAACCAGATCACGAAACATGATACTTTGTTTTACTAGTTGTTATAGAAAGTGTCAAAAATAATAATCTAAATTACAATAATTGCTTTAGCCGCCACAACGGCAGGAGCATGGGACCGGACACAATGTTTGTCTAAGCTAAGATAAGTAGATCAAACAGAGTTATCCAAACTGTCACACGTGGTGTGGCCGAGAAGTAACATATTACTCTGATAAAGGCTAATAACGGATAGTATCAATTAATTATGAGAAAAATACAGATGGGAAGCTAACGACGTGTTAGTCTATAAATAGTGAGACTCCGCGTATATTTGACGAACATTTTTTACCTGACAAGCACAAAACCCGTCCTTTGTACGGGTTTTGTGATTCAGTGTCAAGAAGACATGACTATACATACACCTGAAATCTTTAATCCTGAAATCTAAAATATATTTAAATTCAATATACGTCAAGATAACATTTTAACAATATAGTGCAGTATTGTCTTGGTACGTGGGTTGGATAAAGTAAAAAATACCTTCTCCAAAAGACACAGAGTAATGTTAATCAATTTCATAACGGTGGATGCCCTCATTTTCACGGAAAAGCTGCACAAAGAGTCCTTGCTAAGCATTACATAAAGAAATACAGGCAAGAAAGAAATGGAGATAGAACCCATTTCGGCTTATCTGTGGAATAATAGGTATAAAATAGCCAGATATATCATAGTTCTAAACGTGGAAAGTGTCTCTAGTATCTGCTCCATGTCCCCTCACTTGCCATAAGAACAGTGTTAAATTTAACCATCACCATAACGTTGTTACAATCCAGATGACTTTGTATTTGGTGTCAAGCTATCTGATTTAAATCTTTATTTGTCATTTACATAGTGGATTGATAATAAACCATTCATGAACAATTTGGCTTCCTAAATTACTATGGACAGATTACAAAATAGATTCTTACTTTTTTAACACACATATCGCTGTTGAATTACCTTCATGGTAAACATATACTGACCTAAATGTAGGGCCAAGTATGTTATGTTTAAAAGTCATATTTCAAAAGAACACAGTCCCATATAAGTTAGGGAAAAACGAACAGACCATTCGATTCCTGTTTTAAAAATTATTTGATTTACTTCCGTGTGGTAGATAGGTTAGATTATGGATGTGTTTAAAGGAAATGTTTTCAGGTCCTCTAAAAAGCGGTCCTTATAACTATATGACGTCACTGTTTCAAACTTTGGTCTGACGTATTGCTAATACCCCCCATTAGTCAAAATCATTAATCAAGTTAGCCATAGGCGATAAACGGAATTTTATAGACGGAACGAAGTTGTATACTCACGCTACTCATTATCTGTCCATCACGTAGGGCCTGTGCAGTATCATAGCGGTGTGAGTCACATAGGCTAGCCAGAGGTCTGACAGGAGTCTCCGGCCACTGGTTCCGATCCACTACCTTTTCACTCACAGTGCCAGCGCGTTACCCCTGAGCCGCCAAGTAGGTCCTTTATCAAATCATGTTTACTGCACATTGCTAACCCAATAATTAATGTGCTCGAGCCCACGGCGGCGGCCTCCAGTAGTAGACCGGTCCCCGGCTTCCTCATTCTCACGTCGTCCGCCGCCTGTCAGATATCTTTATCGTCCTCTCGCACAATAGCGGACATTTGTCACCCGGTTCCTTTTTCGGGCGCGATCCCATTGTCGTTTCGCCTAAACGGCCTCACAAATCACTGGTTCGGCCCAAATAAACTCGACATCCAGGGTTTTTTATTTCCAAAAAAATAACACAAAAAACTTTATAAATTTATAATCGGTTTAAGATTTACTAGAATCAAATAATGTGTGTATGATGAGTATTTTGAGGCAATAATAACAACAATCAACAATATTTTATATTTATGTAATCGCTTTAAGTTTTATTAATATCCTAATATTCTAACCAACTACTGTATAACACAAAAGTGATCGCACGCGGCATGCTGGCGTGAGTAGAGCGAATTTCAGAGAACTTTCCCATCATAATCGAATAGTGCTGAGTATGTATGTTCGCAGTAAGGGTCGTTGTATATGGTAATATGCTTATATTTAGGCTGTTCACTAAGTCAAGTAAAATCAAAAGCCAAATTTTATCAACTTATGTCAATAATTAATCGTGTTAAACAAATTTATTTACTCTCGTTTATAATTACATGACAACGAGTACTTAGGTTTGCTGCCATAAAAGACATTAAATTTGGGGTTTTATGGAGAATCAATAAAACCAACATAACTATGGACTTGCATAACAAATTTTGGAACAAATTTATGTAAATAATCAAGTTATTGATTTTTAGGTTAGGAATTCTTAAGAGGATTAACATTAGACAACGTACCGTATTTAACATTTTTAATATCTCAGAGGCTGCTATAGCTAGAGTTATAATTAAAAATATAAATTGTGTTTTTTAGCTGAATCAAATGGTAAAATGAAAAAAATGAAAAATAATACGTGAAATAATGGAAAACTATTTTGGGGTAAACAATCCCTCCAAAAGTGTAGTTAATGTAGTCCGATTGCGTTACCGAACACACTTATTTTAGATATTACAGAGAGGACTCCACCAAATTTCAAAATAATCAGACAATAATTGGGTTATGAACTTGGTACCGGAATTAGTTAATGAATTCACTTTCATAAAATTAGACTTTCACTTAACAGAATAACACTAATAACAATTCCGGTAAATATTAATTTAAACACTGCATAAAGTGGAAAGGGAGAGAGAGGAACTCAAAAGAGAGCTTACAGCCGATGGCAGAACAAAGCCTTCAACAAGGATTACAGGGAGCAATAGGCAATATGAGTACAGTAATCGTTTTGCGTTGATTTTTTCGCAGGCGCTTTCGTTATTTTAATGAAGTTGTTCAAAAATTTCATTTGTTTACATTTAAGAACTTAAGTCACAAGGAACATACAAAGGAAACGTTCAATGTTGTACTAAAAGTGATGTAATCATTGCAGCATAATAGACGCTTAATGTTTCACTCGATATTTGTATTTATATTGTTCAACCACAGAAAAATAATCTTAAAAATATTTAGACCCTAAAACAGAATTTCATATATCAAATTTAGATAATAAACAATTTGTATGTTTTTTCATGGGAATATTTTATTTAGTTTTAGGGTGGAGGGAGGGGAAAGATAGTTTACTCTTTTGCGATGCTTTAAGAGCTCAGCCCCGCAAGGAGGGGTTCCTTTGAGGGTTTTACTCCAATATATTGTATGAAATGTAAAATATTGTATGTAGGCTATACTGGGAAATAAAGTGATTAACATTTGTTTTCTATGCCTCTAATTTTAGACACTTACCACGTTTCTAAAAAAGGGACCTCTGGTTATATCACCTCTGTAACAAAGTCGAGTTTATTCCACAATCAAATATGTCCAACAAAATAACTTGAAATCGATCTGAAATCAGACAACCGCGGGAGAGGGTAAAACGCGTGAAGTTGCGTCAGGTCTCGAATTCCAGACTTCCTTGTCCCCGAGTGCTGTCGCAGGAGCACTTCCTCCAGGAGCCGTAGCGAACAGGCAAATCGGACGTCAGCTGCGACCCGTTGCGCAACCGAGGAGGGAACTGCGATTACGTAACGTACAATGGACCGTGGCCGGAAAGGGAACCTTGGTGCTATCGTCGGGAATCATAAAGATGGAGGAATTCCTCGAATACTGCGACTTAAACCGAGGAAAGGATCACCGGCCGCTGATATCTCTTTTATTCTTCCTCTGTTCGCCCTTCCAGACCGACGCCGCATTATGCAGATGACTTTACCTTCTAGCATATCTGAAATGTTGTCCTACCCAAGAAGGTATTTAAAGACACGAATAAGTGAGGAATGAGTGTAAGATGATTGTAGCACGATCTTGTAATCTTGTCAGTGACATGTTCCTTAGACGGGACTACTAATTAATAGCCAACAGCCAATGGCATCTATGAGACCTACAGTTTGACGAGCGTCCCAAACCACAATTTTGCCTCTGAATTACGAACTGATATGGTTTTAGCGGGGATGAACTTAGTATTCAATAGTACGGACGTTAATCCACACCAGAGAATATCACATCCACCAACCATCGCTCATAACTATCTACAATCCGTGACCTCCAAGTCGATAACATCGCCCACCTACAGTCTGTGCGGGTATTGTATCACTGAACGTTCTTACTTCCGCCCAAAACCTTGTCAAGATTTATAGAGGATAGATTGCATTTATACGTTGTTTAGTGGTATATATCATGCCTTCGTAAACGTTGACCTACCACCCAATGTAATCGGGTTCGAATCTTGGACATGACAAATATAAAATTATTACCTAGGATTGTCACGGTACTTTGAAATTCACGTTAAAAGCCGTTGGTTCTGGCTACATAATGTCAGCTAAGAGGAACTAGTGCAGCTTTAAAAATTTTGACTATGACACACATTTACCTTTGAATTTAAGAAAATCATTATTAAAAACTGGAAAGCTTCCTTTCACATATTAAAGAGAGTCTTCATTAGTGAATGCGAGTTGAAATTCCAAACCACTCTAAACGTTTTGGGAGTACAAGGCCGGAATTCCAGCGGCGACCGGCGCGGCGGTGACACGGTTGGCGACCGGCCAGCCACGGTAGTCGGCGACTGCGATACTAGCCTACTACTAACTGTTCTGCCAGCCTCCGTGTCGCCACATACCAGACACTGACACCAACACCATTTCCCATGACGACGGTTACTGAACTTCTGATATTGTCAGTTTAACATTTGTATTTGAGGAAAGTGTGGTTATTTTTTATACCCCATAATTTCAACATAGTATGAAATAAATCATGTAAATACGTAAATATTCTTCATTTTAAATTTATTATTGGTTATGGTGGATTTATATTATTTAGATTTTTATTATGGACATTTTCTATCAAGATTAAGTAAAACAAACTTTGACACTTGGTAATACTTTGTTTTACTTAAAATCGTGACGGTAAATGTACGTAATGCAAATCTAAATAGCGTAAAAATCAGTTTTAAAATTACTGTCATGTACTAATATGTACATTTTTTTAAACATTTCTTTGAGCCTGTAAGTGCTTTTGAGTTGATTTATCGCTGTTAGTTTCTATCTCGAAAAATCTAATGGCAAGTAGATGCCATATCTATCAACGAGAAAATATTAACAAACGATTAAATTAAGCTATTAGTTATAGTCGTCGTCTGCCGTGCTTCCACCTCTGGGGTGGTCAAAGCGTTCGCTGACGAGTGAAACGTTGTATGTAGTTGTTTAACAACACAAATAACATAACAAACTCAAACCATTTAAAGGGTTATCTACATACGAGATCTTTAAGGTATGAGTTTCAAGGTTAATTACTATAATAGCGATGTTTCTTTGATATTAACTCGAAGATAAAAAACCATTTAACCTACGCGTTTCAAAAACAACAAGAGTGATCCATTAAAAAACGTTTTGAAATCAATATGTCCTAAGTAAGCCATGTTAAAGACCTCAAATAATAAATTACTTTTCATATGAACTCAGAATTAATTACTGATAGCAAACTCGAATCATACGAGGAAGTTTGTAAATCGATGATTAACTAAATGTGAGTTTCTATTGATTGACGGGCCATTGCAGTTGCCTGGAGTATTTCAGTAACCGCGGCCGGCACGTGTGTTTCAATCTATCTGTCCGTGTTTGTTTGCGGACAAGTCCATTAATCTCTTGTCGGCGCGGCTCGTTCTCCACAGTTTACGCGCCACTGGCCGCCACCGCGCCGCGCCGCTCACTCTATCTGGCCGTGACGTCATCCGTCCTTTCGACTCTGGTTGTAGGACACAAGGTCCCAGGGCGGACTGGTAATGAGTGGAATTGGAAAGGGTAGATTGGCTTGGTCGTAAAAATGTTGGTTTGGGTGGACAGAGGGTCCTAGGAGGAATTTAAAAAGAGTCGTACTTACAATATTTCCGTTGGGACGGACAGAAGGTCCCGGGAGGGCCCATCTCACAAGTGGATGGGACTCTATAACCGTCCCTGCAAAAGCAGAAATTCCGATCTGAAACTCCCCCTCACCGGGAAGTCCCCTCTCACAAGTGGCTGAGATCATTTATCACTGAAAGGGGATTCTTATTCTTTCAAATGGCTACTAAATAGCTTCTTAGTAGGGCTGCTTATTAAGGACTGTGACCCAAGATTATATAGAACCGGTCAACTGCACAAACGGGCAACCCCAAGACTACATGGCTCTCCCATACATTCTCAGAAGGCACAATATCGTCTTTTAAATTTTAAAAACTCTTTCAGTTCACCTATTATTATCAATTCATTTACTGAAATTTACATAAACTTAGTTTGAATTAAACTAAAAAAAGTTTACTGATCGCACAACTCCCCTGATGATCCAGGGACAGATGGGAAGGTGGACAGATGGTACCCTGCATGAGTTCTCAAAATCCCGGGATCCTCTACCCGCCCCCTCATACCACATAGAACTTCTCGGAACAGTTTTAGTCCTGAGATCCTGTCTCGTGACTCCCACTCTCCAGGAGAGTGGGATCGTACGTGTCTCAAAGCCTGTGTAACACGGATATAGGTCCTGTTGAGTCGAACTGTATGTCGTCAAATTATTTGTATTTCATTTATTAACTTAATTTTACATTTATTACATATTTCGTGTAGCCTACAAGTTCATAATAAAAAACTGGAAACGCAGCAATATAAGTTAAAGAGAACCAATACTTCCTTATAAAGATTTTAATTTACGTTAAAAATGTGACAGTATTAAATTATTACGTTTGAGGATTCTTTAGGGTCACAACAGAGAATCAAACAATTTTAAGGAAATGCCTATTACCTAATTAATTGTTATTTAGAGAAAATAGTTTACAGGAATAGCTCGTGCGTGAACTGTTGATACAAAAATGCGTATGAAATATTTCATTTCAAAATTTACTGAAGCCATAAGGAATCCATCCTAAATTGATTCGAAACCTCCAAAAAGCTTCCTGACTTGAAGAGGTGTGTCGTAAACCTTGACAGAAACGAGCCGCCTTCGCCAGCTTGAGCTCAATAGCGTGCGAAGGAACAAATGGACTGTCTGACCGGTTTGTAAACAAACAGGCGCAAGCTGACGTACGACCGGCCTGCACGTGCCGCACAGAATCTACGTAAAATGGGTTGCGTGTGGCCACCATACCATGGACTGACGTACAACCGGCACGTGCCGCACAGAATCTACGTAAAATGGGTTGCGTGTGGCCACCATACCATGGACTGACGTACAACCGGCACGTGCCGCCACAGAATCTACGTAAAATGGGTTGCGTGTGGCCACCATACCATGGACTGACGTACAACCGGCACGTGCCGCACAGAATCTACGTAAAATGGGTTGCGTGTGGCCACCATACCATGGACTGACGTACAACCGGCACGTGCCGCACAGAATCTACGTAAAATGGGTTGCGTGTGGCCACCATACCATGGACTGACGTACAACCGGCACGTGCCGCACAGAATCTACGTAAAATGGGTTGCGTGTGGCCACCATACCATGGACTGACGTACAACCGGCACGTGCCGCACAGAATCTACGTAAAATGGGTTGCGTGTGGCCACCATACCATGGACTGACGTACAACCGGCACGTGCCGCACAGAATCTACGTAAAATGGGTTGCGTGTGGCCACCATACCATGGACTGACGTACAACCGGCACGTGCCGCACAGAATCTACGTAAAATGGGTTGCGTGTGGCCACCATACCATGGACTGACGTACAACCGGCACGTGCCGCACAGAATCTACGTAAAATGGGTTGCGTGTGGCCACCATACCATGGACTGACGTACAACCGGCACGTGCCGCACAGAATCTACGTAAAATGGGTTGCGTGTGGCCACCATACCATGGACTGACGTACAACCGGCACGTGCCGCACAGAATCTACGTAAAATGGGTTGCGTGTGGCCACCATACCATGGACTGACGTACAACCGGCACGTGCCGCACAGAATCTACGTAAAATGGGTTGCGTGTGGCCACCATACCATGGACTGACGTCCCACACTGTTCCCGTATGGGTTCGTGCATTAGCAATCCCCCTAGGTAAACAAATAAAAAATCAATCAAAACTAATGATATTGAATTAGAATAGATGCTCTAATCATTAGAATATATTATGTTTTTCTATCATGTTTTCTTGGTAGTCGTAGTCTTAGTCGGATGTTCAAGATATCCAAAGTTGTTTTTTAGAATTCAAACAATGACGGCAACTATAAAACTGTTGTATTGCTAAGTCAATGTCCATAAATTTTAAATAGATTCATAAAGGCAGTAATATTCATTTTAGTAAAAACAAAATGCAATCAAACGTCATTGCAAAATATGTGCCAGCGTGTCCTATAACTCTGCATGAGACGCCGATAACGAACTGTTATTACCCAGTACATACTTTACGACAATACCTCGCACCACGAACCGGTGTGTGAACTTCAACCGAGCAGAGGCGCAGTAATTTAAAACCGATGATTCATTGGACAGTAGCTTGCGCAATGCAAAGTGCGCGCGAACTAGTTCCAACTATTAATAAGCGATCCGCAAATAGTGGCCACCTGCGCCGCGTGAACGGTGAACTAAAACGTCAGCGACAGAACAACACGCTCGTCTTTCACGTCCGACCGATCACACCTATTTCTTCAATTTAATTTAATCCATAAAGTTTTTAGTTTCTAAACTAATTACACTTGAATCAAGTTATGACGTCAACTGTAACATCTTGATCCTTGTAGCAAGAAACTAGTTCAAGTAATAGTTTATTACTAATATTGACCTGTCAAACGCGTCTACGTTTTTTAACCTACACAACGTTTCTAAAGGTGGAGAAACGCCTGCCGTTTTCAGGTGATTACCTAGTTTCATAGTTGTGGACATTCTTATTAATCCCAAAAATATATTTTAGAGTAAATGTAAATTTTTAGCAACTTACATAAAAACAGGAGGAGTTTCTCAACCTCCAGAAACGTCGTATAGTTATAAACACAAACTTGTTGGAGAAGTCTAATAAGACGTCAGTTGCAACGTCGTGATCTTTGTAGCAGGGTTCAAAACTCAAGAAGAGGTTTATTCTTCTCTCCTGCTTGAATGGAACTGTTATCTCAGTTCGATGTAGAACAGTGACACTTGAAACCCACTGTCATATGATGAGACGATACAACGTCATTTGTGAACCATCTCGTCCTACTATTTCACTTTCCCCACTAATATCCACCACCCCACGTGACGGTTGCATTAATAATAACATATTTTATAGTTACGTTCCGCTGACGAGACGTAACTCCGACCACTCGACCAAACGGTCTCCAACATTGAATAATCATAAATATCACTCAGGTGGAGGGTGAAAGTGGTGTCATAACGTATCCTAATGCGTGGCTCTGGACGGCTGAACAGTACGATATACCGATAGTTGTGTGGTGTGTGATGGTTGCCGACGGCCGAGAGCCGACCCCCCGGGTTAAGCCTAATCCTACCTCAACACCCGTCACTTTCACCGTCCGACCTCTAGGCGCTTCTCATTCATCATCCTCTCGTGACGTGTGTACTCGAATAAAACACTTTCGATAATTTACTTTTACTTCTGTGCCCTTTCAAATACGTGTTAAATAACCTCTCTAACTCCTCCCACTTACCAACTAATCCTAAGTAAACATAAAAAATTATTAGTTAACGAAAAATAAATAATAAACTATAAAAAACTCTATTTAAAAGATATAAAACTATTATTCAAACATAAACACAAACAAGACTCTATCAAAAAACTGAACAAATGAAAACAAGAACAAAAGTATGTTAAAAGGAAATCTTAAAAAATAAAAATACATCACCTACAACCCAACAAAAACAAATAAACTCAAACAAACACTAAAAAACCTAAATACTAAATACAACTAAAAGAGATACTTAACAAAATCTAACACAAAACAACAAAAATGATAAAAATGCAACTATCCAATAAACAAACTAAAAAGAAAATAAAAAAACTTGCTATACCTAATAAAAAAAATAATAGAAAAATATTAATTCCTAATAATGATAAGACCAATAAAAATTAATAAAACTAGATTAAAAAAATAAAATGTATCAACAACAAACAAACCAGTAATTACAAAATAAAATAACATAAAACAAAAAATAAGAAAAATAAATACTAGGAAATAATAACTTATCAGCTAAACACGTTTTCTAAACCAAAACAAACAAACAGTACTCCTAATTAAAATAACAACTATAAAACAAAAACTAACATAAATACAAAACATCACAACAAATCTAATAAATAAAATAAAAAGGCACCTACACTAACTACAACAACTAAGACGTCTAACAAACACCCCTCCAACCATACCCTGACATAATAAATAAAATCCAAAAAAAAAAAAAATTCAAAACTACTCTACTCTTCAACTAGCAAACACAACACAAAAAAAACTCTCCTAAATGTTATAAATCATAACCAACACTGAAATAAAAGAACTCAGTATATAAATTAGACCACAAACAACATTCTAGTAAGGAAAACAACGGTAAACCAAAACCCCAAACATAATATAAATCTAATACCAAACATTATAAAAATGAGTATAAAAAACAAAACAAAAATCCTGAAAAATAAAAAATACAGACAAAATAAAAATAAACAGACCCCACAAAATAACCCTAAAGCCCCTGAAATATAATAACAAACCCCACACACGTGGACTCCGAAAACAAATAAAATCCCGCCTATCAAACACAAAAAAAAATGAAAATCATAAAACACGTTTACGATTTAACAAATACGTTAAAATAAAAATACCATATTTTAAAGTAATAATATAAAACATAACCCAAAAAAATAACCCCAGTAAAAAACTAACCCCCCAAATACAAAACCCCCCTACACCAAAAAATAAATAAAACCAAATTAAAAAATAAACACAAAAATTAAAACCCACACATCCCCCCCCCATAACCCCCCCCCCCCCACCACCCCCCCCATCCCCATACCCCCCCCCGTTAAAAGAAATAAAACATACCCCATAGTTACCAGTAACTAAAAAACAGAAAAAACCCCCCCCAACTTAATAAAAACCCCCATAAAAACCCCTAGACAAAACCCCCACCCCACCCCCCCCCCACCCCCCCATATCACAAAAAAATGAAAACAACCACCCCCCAAACAAAAATAACGTAAACATACAAGAAAATAAATAATAAACCCGAATAACATAAGAAAAATATCACCACTAAAATAAAAGTAAAAAACACATTTACACCCACCACATAATGCGACTCAGATAAAAAAAATGCGTGGAAAAAGGAACACAAGAAAACACCAAACCAGAATTCACGATTAAATAACCTAGAATAAAAAACAAAAACAAATAAAAATTTGTTAAAAATAATGCTGTGTTCTTTGTTTATACATGTTCTACATTTTTACTACAACATGACTTAAAACATTCAAAATTAAACATGATCTTTTAGCAAAACATAAATCCATACAATTTTATAGTTAAATATAAACAAAAAGCAAAATACTAAATTAAAAATACGAACAACTCTTACAAATTAATTAAATATCTATTTGTTTGCATTAGGATACTTAATTCATTAGAACAAACATGAAATTCAATTTTACCAAATAAAAAAAGTTACCAGAGTAACTGATACAATTAAATTTCTACACATATGAGTTATATAAGACTAAATCACGAACTCTGTAAAACGTGAAAGTAACGTATTACTATTTGATACTCTGAAACAAACCCTTACTTCGCTGATGGGATCATAGGCTGTAAAATAAAAAGTCAGCTGCACACTAGACATGTGAAATCCAACACTTGGATACTCCTCAGTTATTTAAATAATAATTTTAAAAATCCCTAATCCTTTTTAGTAAAAATATAAAAAGTATGTTTTTATTTAATTACAAAATTAAAACAACTCCCAAACTACCAGTATGTTACAACAATTAACGTCTATAACTTATTTTATTACTAGATTTTTGTTGTCAAATTAATGACCGATTTGATATAGGTACCGGTACTCGTGTAGATGAAAATTCTTTATTCAGGTTAGGTTGATTCTTTACAGTGTTGAAGCTCATTAAACATATCGTTCATTTAATATAACAACCGAAAAACAAACGTACATCCAAAAGCTCTCGCTGAGCGAGCCGTAATCAGCGGACCGGTCGGAAACAGCAGAGGCCCCAAACGACCACCTTGCGGTACGCCCGGTCACGTAGCACAGCTGATGACTGACAACTGGGTGAATTGGGCAACAAAGCCGCAGGAATGCGAGCCGCTGATAACTCTAATCGGTCAACCGCGAGGTGAAGCTGCCAGCTTCCGTCACGACTCCATTCATACGATCGCATCACCTGCGTGATATAACCTCACTGAAATAGCACCGACGTGCATAGACTAAGAACGGCAGTGCTGGCCGGACGGCGCCCACGATGAACTGAATCTGGATCTTTTCCGTCCTCGTATATACCACTGAAGTAATTACAGCTGTGTTCTTTGTTTGGAATTCATAGTTGGTGATGTTATCTACATTTTTACTTCGAACATTTCCATGACGAATGGTAAAAACAAAATTACATGACGTTTGGGGATCTGTAATGTGATCTTATCCTCAGATGAGCAAAACCCCTAAACGTTACTATATCAGTACGGAATTCGGACTAAGTGTAAAGTATAAAGCAAAGATTTTTAAAGCAGTGAAAAAACTTACAAAATCCGTACCGAAATATCGTATAACTTTGTTGTTAAAATTAGCGATATTGTGCATAATTCCCTTAAAAAGGATGCTATTGGTAGATTAGGATTTATAGTTAGATTGTGTTAGGATAGAACACATTTCCGTGGACTGATATAATCTTTCCCAGCAAACTGTAACAACACTTCGTGTCGTTTAACCCAATGAGGTGCATTAAGTTCGCGAACGTCAGACATAGGTTTAGCTAAAATAATGAGATAGCGATACGTAAGATAACAGAGTTGCAGCTGAGAATTATCAGCTGAAATTATCGATTATAGTAATAAACTAGTGATATAACAAATGCATATCAGTTTGGTTAGGTTGGAACGAATTTCCAATCGCAAATTAGGCAATTGTCAAGGTTATTTTAAGACCTAGACTCGGGACCCTATTTTTTATTAGAGGTATACGTTAAACGGAAAAGATCCCAGAGTTTTCGGTGGTTTGGATTTCAGCTGAAAAACAATACTCATACAAGCTGTTATTTTGTGGGAAATGCCTATTACTAACGAGTAAACTATATAATATTTAGGTATTGTACGTTGAAAACAAAAACGGAATTTTCAAATTTGGATTTCAATACAAAACACAACGATCAAAATGGTAATGTGACCATTTTGATCATCCTCTGCTCTACTTGGTTAAATCTTCTACTCCAATTTCATTTAAGAGTATAACATTTGAACGTAGATAATTAATAATGTGGCATTGACCTAAGTACGCCCATCTAAGACTACAAATGACGACTGTATAGCCTAATAAATGGCCAAGTAGTACTCTTGTGTTCATTCCCCGCAGCGAGGGGTCGCACAGCCACCCTTCACGGGCTGTTCCCTCTCACGCTCAGGTGAGTTCCGTTTCCGTTCCGCACGTTGCATTCCCAACCGCCGCACAACGGATTACGAGGAACGCTACCGCACTTGTTACTACCGCAGGAAGCCGGCACAATTACAGCCCGTTACATTTGTGGAAAAACTACACAACTGGTTTTAACTCGATTTTTCAAACGTACTACTTGTCACTCGATATACTTAAACACATATCACATTGTTCCGAGGTGAACTTATACACGATTAGCTTATAGGTAGGTCTATTTATTGTATAAATAAAGTTAGGGCTTTGTCTGCACATTACTTGGAATTATAATATTTTGAGGTTTCACAACCTATTTTCAATAACGCTGACCAATGCATTTTTTGTATGATTTTTGTAACGCCCCGTGAAAACGAGAGCACCCATGGTGAAACTTTTTTCATTATTCAATCTATAACTTTTGCAGAAGGGGTTTATTTACATTATAATGACACAGAAACTATGAAAATAAAAAAGAGCTTTCACATTTTTGGCGATATTAGACACATTAGTCTTTTAAGGTGATAACAACAACCATCAAATTAATATCATTAATAGTCTGTTATAAATAATTTAGCAAAGAATTTTATTTTCTTTACTTTTCATTTACTTGTTTACGATATGTTGTTAATGTTCATCGATAGTATCTTGCTTCTTAACACTTAATTAGCCAACACGTACAAAGGGAGGGCTTACTGCCTGCTAGTTTAGTACAAAAACGTGCACGCGTAGGCGAGAACTTGGTGGCATTGGTTTAGATAATCCTTCAGAGCGGATTAAGGACTAGTAAAAAAACTTGAAGAACGTCTTTTACACAGTGCTATATACCGACCATGAAAAGGTGACACCAAATTTCGGTAGAAGTGTTTAAGCCTTCCTTATAAGTTGATATTAATATACGCAACGATTTTACTTGAACGTACAGGACAACGAACGCTACCAGTATTCATTATTCATTTTTCACTACCAGTATTCGGTATTTGCACAATACCGAATACTGGTAGTGTTCGTTAAATTGTCGTTTATTTTGTATTAATTTGTTTATATAGAAAATGCATGTTTAATAAGACAACAAAATCGCGTTACAACCATCTTACATTCATTTCTCAGTCAACTTTGCTCTTAAGAGTCTGCATCAGTGGTAGCCATTTTGGATTTTAGTCCCGTAAGAGCAATGTTAAATTCTGGCGGAACATATCCTCACTTTGGCGTCTGTAAAGGCGTTAATTATCAAAATATCGATGTAAAACTTTGGAAGTACATTGATGAGATGTGGCTCAAGTGACCTTTGCAATATGTTCAATATATTAAAAAATTTTACTTTATGTAAAACAAAAATCCAGGAATATTTTGTTTGTTTATTTTGTTTTTATATCAAGCTCAATTGAACATTTAAAAAATTTAATCGATTGAAAGGTACCATGCTTGAATGTTACTCGTGGGAGAATTTATCGGTCATGAATTTGCAAATCTTGTAAATGAGAAGTGTGAATGGTGACTATTGTAGCGAGAATGTTACTATTGTAGTGAAATTTAGAGAGTGAATGATAAGGTTAGCTGTAAATTTATAATTTTAAATAATAATTTTAAATTTCTGACTCTTGCTATACATTTGTAAAAATGTCTTGCAGCAATTAAGATTTGATTTGATAATTAACGCCACTACACACGCCAAAATGAAGGTATGTTCCGCCAGAATTTAACATTGTCCTTACGGGACTAAAATTCAAGATGTCTACCACTGATGCAGACTCTTAAATACCGGATTGGATAGGTCGCCGTTCAAAAAAATAATAATAATTATAAGTGTTTTTTATTCGTTGGTAACAAGTAGGTTAGTTTTAATTTGTCACGAAGTTCCGAACCTACCAACTAGTCTACTACAGTAGTCCCAGTCAGTGTCACCATAGGAACCCTACCACATGGAATATCGCATCCACTGACCATCGTACATAACTATCTACATTCGTAACCTCCTAGTAGTTGGATTACACATTAGTTAGTTGGAGTTTCTACATTTTACAAATGTATTAATGAACACACTATTCACCTTGGTACCTAAAAGTTAGCCCTGGAAGTTGTTTGTCCCAAAGTCACATGTATCGACTCGCTATCAGCCAGATAGCGGTTAACGGCGGTGAAAGTCGCTGACAGTCGTTGCAATTTTCTGATAAGCCGGCCGTTACGTCGTTGTAATCGGCCTGATAACAGCGTCGTGTAATCTGCATTCCGCGAGCCAATTTAAATCTATTATTACACGGTCGTGCCATAACTGAACCGTGTACTATCGTTTCCATCGCGATAAACGAGGCGTTGGGTCGCTTTGTAATTGAAAAGTTATGTCGTATCGTTCGATCACTGAGGTGGAGATGGATGCCAATATGGAACCGGTTTGCCTTTTTGGCGAATTTCCTATGGAAATTGAGCTATTTACATGACCCGCATGGTAATCTAACTCTCTGAACACTTTTTCGGGGGCCATTCAAAATTATATATATACGCATTATATTATATGTGTATCACGACGATAATGGGCGCAATTATTGTCTGATAATTATACAATTAAGTGGAGTTGTTCATTTCTACAACATCTTGGACAAGTTCGTTTGGCAACGCAATCGGACAACATTAACTACACTATGGGAAAGGTTTTGAACGACAAAATGGGTTTTTTTTAATTATTCATGTATAATGTTTTTAAAAGAAAAAACAATTTTTATCATACCATTTGATTCTTTGAACTATGGCTCTAGGTAAAAAAATGTGGAAAAACTGTACTGTGTCTATTGTTATACTGTGGAATAAGTTAATTATTTACTACTAGAGTGCTGCTATCTCGTTTTTATAATTTATTGAGTACATCACCATAAAACAAAATATTTTTATACCAAAAACTACAAACTATTGTCTTATCAAACATGGCAATAACCAAGATTACAAAATATTTTTTGTTTTCAAAATATTCCTTTGCTCATATAATTTTAACGAATATATAACATACTGCAACTGCACTTGGTCTCATTGCTCATCGATTACATGTTGTGTTTAAAAAAGCTGGAAATGCGTGAGAATTTTTGATATGATAATATTGAAGTATCTTCCACTACAGAAGGAGTATTTACTTAGTTTTTACGTATAATTTAGTAAAAAATTTCCAAACTTAATTGATGTAAACTAAAGTTTAATTAATCAACGAGTTTTACTTTTCATTGATATGTCTTTGCTCTAGGCAATTTGCGAGAACAAATTAAACAGTGGCTTATTTGGTTAGTGACGTCATATTATAAGAACAGCTATAAGTTAACTGAACATTTCCTGCTTAAATATACCACAGAATTAAATACGAATTTTTCACTAAAAAGAACCCAATAAAAAAACAAAGTCCCACTCATTTTTGCTCGGTAATTAATAATAAAAAGGCGAGAAGAAAGGTTTAAGCTGTTAGTGATATCGTATGGATTTTCTTGAATGGGACAGCTTAGTTCAGAGATACAGAAGCAATACTTCGGATATCAGAGCCGCAGGTAGAACAATTTTAAACTGGGAATTTTCAGTTGAAGATCAATAATAATAGTAATAAACTAGTTAACCATGATTAAACGAATACCAGTTTGGTTAGCTTTTGTCGCCGCACTTGCAATAGAAAATTATACTAGTCATTATAAGCCCTAGTCCCGGGTCCCTATTTTTTAACACCGTAATGGTTGTAAGTGGTCCAAATGTTTAAATGTCATACCATCTCCACAATACAGCTTAACAGTTTAGGAGATGTACCATATACTTTAACACCGTAAAATTACTAGTACAAAACACAGCTACTTGAATGTGTGGATATTTATGAGCCATGGTCGGATACGATATTCTCTTGTGTGGATTAACGACCGCACTATTGAATACTACGTTCATCCCCAAAGACCTTCCTCATAAATAGCCCTGTTCGTAATTCGGAGGCAAAATGTCAAGAGAACATGTCAGCTTTAGTCAGGAACAAAACCAAAAAAATCGCGCCACAATTATCTTACACTAATTTCTCATTCATACTTGGCTTTAAAAAAACTACCTGGGTAAGTGGTTATTTCAGAAAGGTTGAATACTGTAATATTTGATAGTTTCACATTTATTCACGGTGTACTGTGTTCGCTCGTGTCGAATGTACGGTCAACACAGCACGTACCCGGTTACGTAAGAGGTTACATAAGCCGATCATCAACGTGGGTATTGATGATAGAATCTGTATAAGTGGGTCTTTAGGGATTTGGGCGGCCGTCCCCGTCGGCTCGGCTTCCCTCCCCCTACAACACGGCCACTACAGCCACTACGATCATCCTCACTCCCGGGGTCTTATGTCTATACAGTAGTACAAATCTTCAGTACTTATTTAATACTACCAGTAAGCCAGTTCTTTGTACGTGTGGTACGATTCAGTTTAATGAAGAAAGATTATCATACCAAAATGTAAACCAGAAATTCTAAACAAATCAATACAAAGAAAAATAAATCGATACCCAGCTTTATTATTTAGCGTTACTTTACAATTAAATAGATTAGAACATTTATACAGTTATTGTAATTAGTTATACGTTGAAATAACTTTTTAATATACGTAGTATGATTTCCAAATGGGTTTAAAATCAATGACCAATATAAACTAACTAATATTGATTTGACAGCTGATTGTTTTTATTTCTATTAAATCTTCAAACTACAAAGACAGCTGATTATTATCAGTAGGTTATTAATTGAAAACTGAATCAAAATGTAATATCGCGTAAAAGTGGGTTTTTAAATGCTAGTTATTTACTTTTCAAGAGGCGGCGGGCGATTTCAAGCATTTATAAACCTTCTCTGGAATGTAGAGAATACATGAAATAAGTTTCATTGTAATTAGTTCTCCCGTTTTTTCGGAGAAGACGGTGTAAAATGTCTCCTGGAGCGTCACAGACAAACAGACAAAAATTGAGATAAGACCGGTTTCGGCTTCTCTAACATACGAAAAGTAAAAATAACTAAAAAATGAATAATTCTGAGCAATGTACAGACAAAACTCTAATTTTATATAGTCATATAGACTAGCAGTAAGCCAGTTCTTTGTACGGATTGTAGGATTCAGTTTAAAGAAGAAAGATTATCATACAAAATATGAAATCCTAAACAAGAAATATATATATTCTGGTTTATTATTCAGCATTACTTTACAATTAAATAGATTTGAATATTTTATGTCATTATTAAAATTAGTTTTACGTTTAAATAACATTGTAATATAACGATTTGTATAGAATAAGTTTATTTTAAATTGTTATAAAATAAACAAATTTACTGAACGAAAACTTATGTGGTTTAAATTCTTTAATACTTAATTAATGGCATAAATACAGACAAATAATATTACAGTTGTGATCATTGAAAATTGCATACGAGAGATAAGCGCTTAATATCGTAAATTCGCGTGTCGTTTAAGAGTTTTTCAACCTCAATTAATTGTTTTAGCTAACCTTACTGAATTTAAATGTATACTGTTTGTTATATTACCTGTGATCAACTGATTTTGTGAAACGAATGAGTTGAAAAACAAAAGATAAATTTAATTTACACCAATTATTTGTTGTTCAGTGCTTCAAGCAATAAACGGTTTTCTATCAAAACACGAAGATTTTGAAATAAATTTGCTTTTATTTACAGTTATTAAAAAGTTTTTACAATTGTTTTAGTAACGATAATTACATTTATTACATACATAAATAAATATTTATGAAACCTCTATTAATATTTTCAGCCGTCTTCAATCAAAACTGTCAAATTTATAAACAGCTGTTTTGGTTTCATTGTTTACATTTGATTCTCCATAAGCGTAATGTTAAATTTATGATTTTCTTAATATAACAGTAAACAAAAATTTATAATTAGACCTATCTAGAACATTTTTACTCGGAAATTAGTTATTTCCAAAATTTAAAGAAATTGTGCCGTTTTAGATCCTGTAAATTTTATATATAAATATATACAAATGCTCGTATTATAGTATTATTGTAAATCAATGACCGATATAAACGAACTAATACTGATTTTAATTTGACAGCTGTTTGTTTTTCTTATTATTAAATCATTAAATTACAAAGACAGCTGATTATTACCAGTAGGTGATTCATTGAAAATTCATTGATAAAGCAAAATGCGAATAATATCGCATAAAAAGTGAGTTCTCGTTATTTACTTTTCAACCGGCGGTGGAATAGAATAGTTCAGACTCACTTTTATGACAGTTTGGCCTTCTGGAGTATTATAAAACGTTTATAACACAGAACGTAGTTTATAAGCGTGTTTATAGTTACAATTTCGTAACTATCAAATCATGTTTACTGTGCTTTGCATTGCTACGATTAGTATCCGAGTCTTGATAACCTTGTTTTAATTTTTATTACCTTTCTGAAATTGTGACCTACTTTGGTGGGTACGCGATCTGTTAATTAATAGCCCAACAGGCAATGACATGGAATGACAGCCAATGGAAATTACCAATAGTTTAACGAGGGATCCGAACCACAACTTTAATATGTTTCAGACCACTTCATATTCAAACCAAGCTTCAGTTCCAAAATTGGTGATATCTATTCCAGATCAAAAATAAAGTATTGATATCCACCAATCAAGCTGAGTTAAGACGTAATTATCAAGGAGATATTTCGCTAATCTAAAGTAAACAAATCATTATTGAGACTTTCTTATCAGTATAAAGGTCCGAAGTACGATTTACTAAATTCCTGAGGAAATCGGAAGTTGTTTGACCTTAAACTTGTTCTCTTCTAAATTAAATAATTGGCTTTTAGTAAATCATACACAAATTTCTTTAACACTATTCTGTTATGTAACACACCAGTCATCAAACTTCAATTCTTTAGTACAAATCTCAATTAATTGTTTACCAGTCACATTTTCTGATTCAAAAATATAAAGAATTGTTTTGTTTAGTCATATTTATTTCTATGAGTAATCCTTGATATTTTTCTTATATATAATTTATTTATAACGATAGAGAGAGGTAACATGAGACGTTCCTAACTTGTTAGACTTATCTCATTGTACATTGAATGAAAGTGATAATTTTCTTTCGTTGAACATTGTCACATATACTGAACAATGTGGCAACGTAGTTCCAAGTTTTGACATGGAAATGTCTTGCCTGGGGAGGGTGGTTGTCAAACCGTTGAACCAAAATTTGAAACGGTGGAGTCATATCTTTATAATGTCAGTTGTTTAGAGGTACTAAAAACATATTCTTTAAACATATCTATGATCTCAGCTATTTCCCAAAGGGAAGTAAATATAATTTATTTTTAGCCTAGTTTTTATCCCTCACTTATCTGATGCGAGCGGTGGCACATATTCACCAGAGAGGAGTGTGATCATTACGCTGCATGTTGCGACATCTGGTGTCCGACCATGTAGGCTATACAGTTTACAGATCTGTGACGCTGCTCAGGGACCAATGGTCATTGCACCTCAGCAAGCACTCGTCATGTTAGTCAGTAAAAACCAACAAGCAAGAAACACACTCAACTGCTTAGGTAAGGAGAGACATTCAAAACTCTCAACTAAACTACGAAAATTAAAACTACTTCATTGCAGTTTCCAAATTATTACGAGTTGACACCAAATGGTAATCTAAAACGCACCATTATTTTACTAATACGGAGTTCTTTTGCCTGTGTGTATTTGCGTGTATCCGACAAAAACTACAAAATTCATTCACACATAATAACACACGTTCTCTTTAGGAACGAGCCATTTATTGTGGATTTTCTTTTAGGTCTTACTCAATTTTTAAGATTTTTTGCATTACGTAAAAACTGTATACACATCGATACTAAAATACATAGAACTTAAATCACATTGACCATTTCGTACAGAATAGAGTCCATGGTCCTTCTGTTTTCCCCGCGATAGGACGGACACGCTAATGATGATGTCAGCGACGACGCAGTTGTCTGTAACTGGAGCCAGTGCCGGAGTCGAGCGACCGCACGAATACCTTGGATCACTTCTCCGGTGGCGACCCGCGAAATCTGGAGACACTCAACACCCGCCGTCACCACTCTTCTCATGAGAAATGAGTGTAGGATGATTGTGACACGATCTTGTAGTCTTGTTACTGACTGAGGCTCACATGTTCCTTAGACGTAACTGTTAATTAATGTAGCCCAACAGCCGATGAGATCTGAGGGACCTACGGTGTAACGTGGGATCCGAACCGCAATTTTGCCTATTGAATTACGAACTGGCCTAACTATGATGATGGTCTTTGCGGATAAACGTAGTATTCATTAATGTGGATGTTAATCCACGCCAGGGAATACCGCATCCAACGACGTATCCAGGTCATCGCTGATAACTATCTACAATCTGTCACCAGGGTTTGGATTGGGCCTACAGGGCATAGGACCACCTAGAGCCGATTGGGTCTGATTAGTTGGATGAAATGGGAAACGTATGGCGTGTTCCCGCAACCAGGAAAATGATTTGAGATATTTCAGATCAATGTTTCAACTTTTAACTATAAATTTTATTTATTTCAAAAGGGTGACAGTCTGTTTTACTTACGTGCAATATACGTGATATGTTTACACGCTTTTATATTAAAAGTATAAAAGTATAGATAAAAGCTTTAATATTGCACATCCCACGTGTATTGCAACGTATATTGCATGTAACATGTCAAGCAAATATTTGGTAAATCTGCTAAGTAATAAGTTGACAGATCTAATTAAATACTGACTGTCCGATAGCCACATCGCTTCTCCAGTTTTGGAAGCCATCGCGCTACCAACTGATAGAAATAAAAAAATCAAGGATTCACCATGTTTTTAAAACTTGTACAAACGAGGAATATTTTGTGTATATAGAAACATAAATGTATAAACATTAATATTCTTTAACTTCTTATAGGTATAGCGGCTTAAGACAGGACCCCATTTCATAAATGTATAAAGATAACTATTCTGCCTATTTAACTTTTTCGTATTTTTTCGAAACAACGGTTGTGCCATGGTACAGTAAATATGAAATGCAAGAGATGAGAGAAGTTATTATTTGAAAGTAACTAAGGTGAACATTATGAAGAAGCAATAATGCGTATACTACGTATTAACAGAACTAGACTAAAACACAATTGTGTGTACTACGTATTAATGTACGTACTTGGCTCAGAGCACACAATCCAATAAACGGTGCAGGTTGCGACGGTTGCCGGAATAGAGCTATTTGCGAGAACAATGACACACAAGAAGCAACGATTAACGTCGGAATGTTAATTGCCAGGTACTTGCGCCAAAAGCGATGTTCATTACAGGTGTTACCTGCTATGCTTTAAATAACCAGGTCCAGACCGACTCCGACACACAACCACTGTCTTTGTTTACTTTTAAACACTTTGTTTTAAAACATCAATTTTTTTAATTCTCAATACAGCTTAGCAGTTTTTCGTTTAAAAAAACTTCACTTACTAAATTTACACCCCGAAACCATTATGGAAACTAGCTCGAACACTTGTTCTCTCACCCGAGTGGCCGGCCGGTCAGCGTGCCGCCCTATCACTGACTGACGCCGGTCCTCGCTCTACCTTCCCGCGCCACTCCGCTCCGCCCACGCGTGCTAATCTGATAACAGCCACTGCGACCTGCGCAGTGCGCACGTCACACGTTCATGCTTGGTTATGTCGGTAGTGATTTAATTTTAGAAATGTTTTCAATATATTGGTCTCTAGCGTCAACATGATGTGTCGTTTACTACTGTATTACTTTTACCTTTTGAAATGGCGGTCTTTCTACGTGAGTGTTAGATGATAAACGTGGGATTGTGTAAATGATCCTCAAGGGGTCAAATAGTGAATTGTTCGAGGGCTAATGGAGGGGGCATAGAAATGCAGTGTGGTCCTTGCGGATGAACGTAGTATCTAAAAGTGCGGACGTTAATCCACACCAGAGAATATAGCACCCAGCAATCATCTCTCATGACTATACAAAAATCGTTAATTAATAGCCCAACATCTGATTGCATCAAAGGGACAGTTTAAAGTGGGATCCGAATCACAATTTTGCTTCTTAATTACGAACTCAAATTAATTATGAGGCCTTTGCGGATGTACATAGTATTCAATTGCCGATACATGCTGTAACGCCACCAGTAGAACCCCGCGCACTGCAGGTATCTATCCCTGCGCGTGCGCGTTTGCGTGGCGCGTGCGCAGTCGACCGTGGCGGGGAAAGCGCGGTTGTCATTGTTCGCGACCGGCCACCGTGACACGACGCCGATCTCCATACGCACCGCAACACCCGCGCTGTCGAATGACCGCGCGAAAAACACCTTTACCGCTCGGCTCCTAGATCAGCTGTTCGGACGACACTAAAACAGCGGTTTGCAGTAACGTGCGTCATCGAGGTTCTGGGAATTATATGCTAATGAATGGAGTCATCGTTCATTGTTGCGAGAGCCTTTCGTGATACCGAGTGTTTTCACGGTTACTGGAAGTTCACACGGTTGATATCATAAACAAATATAAAATTACGTCTGAGAATCGAGTGTAAACTGACTATCCTTAAAGATAACAATCAACATAACTGTCAAATATATTTACTACATACAAACTACTATATTTTACAAACCGATGATCTGTAACATGTTCGTTTAATAATCGTCGGTGAAGTTCAAAGGTATCTATAACGGTGGTGTGTAGTTTTGTTACTTGGAGGTTAGAAATTATTGTGTATAGTTATGAGATATTATCAGTGGATGCAATAGTGTTAGGTGTGAATTAACGTCCGCACCACTAAATACTACGTTCATCCGCAAAGACCACCCTGATATTTTTACCAGCTCGTAATTCAGGGGAGAAATTGTAGTACGGATCCCAAGTAAAAGTGTAGGTCCTTTTGACTCCATTGGTTGTTGGCCTAGAGGGATTGTTAATTCAACAGTCCTTAAAGAAGATACCAGCCTTATAGTCAGAAACAGGACTACAAGATTGCGCCACAATCATTTCACACTAATTTCTCACTCATACTTGGCTTAAAATACCTACCTCGGGAGGTCATCATTGTAAGTGGTAAAATAAAATATGCAAATAAAATAGAATTCAATGGATTTTCGTTTGTACATTGCTTGAAATTTGAAATTATATTTGGTTATTTTTACGTATTATACGCCAGGAAATCCAAGATTAAATTTCTGGGTTTTGTTTTCTCTAAACTGACCCACAACCTATTAAAATAAATAAATGAGCTTTTAAAACCCCAGTTTTTAGCTATATTAGACACATGTTTTATGTTTTGCTGTAAAAGACGTTTTACAAATAAAAAAATATACGGTATATATACAGTAATTAAAATAGAAAAAAGTAACGGAAGGAAATCTCCAGTTGAAAATTAAAATAAATATTACATTAGTTTGTTTAAGTTGATCATTGATTTTAAAATCTGTTTCAAAATTATACTGTATCAAACTATAGGTTATCTTAAAAATTTACTAATGACACTAATTTTCTAATTTCAGGGTAATAGTTTGTTATAACAATATCATGCCTCTCAACACTGAGACATATTACCCGTACAAAGGGCGGTCTTATTGCCAGTGGATAACAATGAGACTATTGACATGTATATGTGTAAATAAAACAAAATAAACATTCAATTCATGACGTCATTGGTGTTTTTGTTTATGATACCTCCTGAGATTAGATTAGATTATTGAAATGGTAACCATACCACAAGGTAGGTATTTTAAGCCAAGTATGAATGAGAATTGAGTGTAAGATGATTGTGGCGCGATCTTGTAGTCTTGTTACTGTAAGGCTGACATATCTAAGGGACCTACAGTTTAACGTGGAATCCGAACCACTGCCTCTGTATTACTAATTACTCTGTATTGGTCTAATTAATTATGGGGAAGGTATTTGCGGATTAACGTAGTACTCAATAGTGCGGACGTTAATCTACACGTCTGGACGTGACCTCCAAGTAGCTGGGTTACAGAACGACGTCACCGTCCCAGTTATGCCTAATTACTAATTACAATTACTTCTAGTAATTGTAAATGTTTTTACTCCCTCAACTTGGGCGAATTGGTGCATTGATAGTTTTGATTTGATAGATAGATTTAGATTTGATAGTCTCATTCAAAAAATGGTTAAAATCCTTGTCATGACTTCTAGTAACTAATTAGTTACTAGAGAAATGTGAAACGGTCGATAAATCTGCTCAATAACTGTGTATTCGATTCCGATCGATCGGTCGATAGTTATTATATACATACACACAACAATCGTTATAAAATGAAGTATTACTCACACAACACACTCACGTATAACACCATTACACGGCGTACCTGAAACAATAACAAATTACAATTAGAATAACATATAATGTGAGTGGATCTGACTACTAGTGGCAAATGGCAAGTGTAATTCGGATGGAGACATAAGTAATTTAACAATTCGGTGGTAATGACGAGGTAATAAATATTGTACTATGTTCATGTATAACTGTAACATATATTGTTGATATTATTTCGATTTTGACAGGAATATGTCTAAGCTCTGGGGGGAGGGGATTATCAATTCGTGTAACGCAAAAATTGGAACGTAATTGACGTAATACGGTATAAAGACAGCTGTTTAGAGAAACTGAAAACATCCCCTTTGAACACATCCATGATCCAAGGTATTTCCTATAGGGGATACGTATATTACAAGGGATAAATACATTATACAGTATATCTTGCGTACATTTTACATCACGGTTAGTAAAACAAAGTTTATTTACATTTCGAGATGTGAAATCTCACACCTTACTCAGGTGAGTTTGGCTTTAATGACCTATCAAAAGTGAAGAATATAGGACAAGGAGTGTTGGGGTTGCGGTCGAGTGGCAAGGTCACCGCTAAATCTTTATGATACAACAGCCGTCATTAGGTTTCATAATTTGTGGTTGTCCAAGGCCCATTTTCACACTACCTCTTGGATTTTGACCATGTAATTACACACATTAAATTATACATAAAATAATACCGGTAGTGAAATTGTCTTATCAGCTATTAGTTTACCAGCTTAAATACGCAATCATATGTACTAAACGACCCACAAGGCTCTGTGGGCCGTAATAGGAATCCATGGAGGTAAAGAGCATAATTCTTTTCTATTCAACAAAAAATGACTAATAATTTAATCATATTTGAAAAACTACGCCTTTAAGTTATTTTTAAATATCTAAAATATTACTGTATTACAAAACTACAAACCGAGACGTTTTTTGTGGGACCTCAATCTTTGAAATTAATTTCAAGGAGGATGGCTTATAGTGTTTGCGAGAAAAAGCGCTTCACGTACTTTATTCAAGGATTTTCGAAATTCAGAAATGTTTTTTAGTGCATACAAAAACCAATGACATTTAGTTTTCTTTAAACCCAATAAATTCTTTTCTCCAAAAAGATTTCTAAAAAATTGTAGACCCTTTTCGGAAAAAAACCTGTTACCACTTAACAAGATTTATCATTTAAAAATATTATTCATTTTAACAAAAATTAAACGTAAGATTAACGCCTCGAAAGACAAAATAAGTAAATGGAAAAGGAAACACTAAAGTTTATTTTTGAGGCGAAGACATGTTAGTTTAATTTTAATTATTAAATAACCAAGGGCATTTAAGATGATTTTCCAATACTTTATACTTATGACTGAAATAGCGACCTACCAAGGTAGGTAATTATAAGCCAAGTAAAAATGAGAATTGAATGTGAGACGATTGTGGCGCGATCTTGTAATCTTGTTACTGAGTAAAACTAACACGTTCCCTATACAGTTAGTTAGTTTCGTATAACCTTCTGGCCAAGGTCTAATGTTTAGAGTTTCAGGTCGTTTTTTTATTAATTAACTAATTAATATTTTTAATTATTAAAAAAATTATTTTTTTTATTAACTAACACTCCCCTATACAGTGTTAGTTAATTAATGTTATTGTTGGCTGTAAGACAAACAGCCAATGACATCTAGGAACCAACAGTTTTACGTGGGATCCGAACCATAATTTTGTCGTTGAATTACGAACTTGTCACATTACAAGGATGTCCTTTATGGATGAACGTATTATTCAATAGTGCGGACTTTAATCCACACTAGGTAATACTGCTCATAACTTTCCATAATTCGTGACCTCCAAGTAGCTGGATTACAGGACGTTCAGCTGTCCTAGTCAATATTATGGTGTCAAAACATGGATGGTGGTAGAGAAAATAAATAATTCCTTTATCGATTCAACAAGCAATGACTTATGACTTAAATGGAAAATATTTCAAAAATATACTGATACCTGTAAACAATGTTACTATCCCACTTAAAATAATAAGCGATTCGTCGAACGCCATACAACATGGTTTACTCACTGACAGGTTATTCCTGAGCTCCTTCCCAAAGTCAATCACAGGGAAACCTCGAGCAAGGCTTATTACGCCTACAAGAAAAGTGTATTCAAAATAAAAACTTTTTAAACCCAGACGATTTTGTTGAGGTCTAAAACATTTAAATCGGTTAAGATTAGTTTTCTTTTAATGTATTAAATAAACCCAATAAATAATTTTGTCTGCAACGTTTTCTAAAAATACCTTTTGTAAACCTTTTTCGGCAAAGAAATCCAGCTTTTGTAGTAGGAGGCTTAATATTTTAAAATCTACATTTATTCGTGTAAACGAAAACTGTCGGAGGACTAACCCCTTAAAATACAAAAATTAAAAGTGGAAAAGTAATGTAGATTTTCGTAGGGAAAATCTGTTCGCTAGCCAAAGACATTTTTTTGGGTATAAAAGATAATCTCCCCGATTAAACGTATCAACATTCTTGGTTTCACATCGTTACCAGGCTCACCGCTGACCTACCCCAACCAGTGACGTCACCGTCACGAGCAGCTCGGCGACAGTCTACTTTCCCCCTTATCTGGTCTATTTTCAGCCCCACTTTCCCCTTAGATACCGCGAAGAGTCCGGGGCCTAACAGGCTTCCCTTGTACACTAAGCGGCTCCGATACCGACTGTGACGTCACCCGGGAAGGCTCACTGCTTTTAAAGTTACAACCGTCGCCTGTCCCATGAATCTCCGAAGACCAAAGTGGAGTGCGAGCGGTCGTCATGCAGATAGTGACTAGTGAGCCGTTCTTGCATATCGGCTCAAAGTTGTGTGGTTTTAGTACCTCTGAGTTTAACAGGTGTTTTGAGACAGGTTAACTTTGTCTAAAATCATAAATAATTTCTCATCGTCCTGCGATGAAATGTATGGTGTTAAGACCTAAGTAGCAAATTTTCCCTACTTGAGTAATTGTACTGACGTGAGGTGTAAATAACCCGCCTCATTTTACACCCAGGAATAGGCGTCTCCTAAATATCTCCCCAGAGATGAGGATCTCCCGCTGCATGTCGAACTTAAGGAAAAGGATTTCCCACCCAATATGTCTCCTGAGACAAGGATCTCTCACCACCTCACCAGGGAGGTTATCCCACCGATACGTCTCCACAATATCACCAGAGACAAATCACAGTATGGAACGAGCATATCCCTAAAAAATCACAAATAACGAATACATCCCAAGTAATATGGTTTCAATAGACAATGATACTACACCATTCATTTTGTCACACGCTTTGATTTGTTACCATCTATCTCGCCAGGTATGAAGATATCCCCAAATATCTCACCAGGGACGTATTTTACCCGTGGACTATAAGATCTCCTATCAAATATCACGGTTAAGGACGCCCTAACAGATATATCACAAAGGATTTAGTACATCCCGTTATTGCCACAACTAACGATGAGGGTCCCTACCAAATATCACTCTCAAGAATGAATCCTCCACTGGATAACGATCGCCATCCTTTCCTTAGTCTGATCGTATAAGTAAGCTTTCTTCCTTTGCGAAATATTTCATAGTGGATAACGATTTATTCGTTCCAAAAATCAATGGTTCGCCATCAAGATAAGCCATATGTAGGAACGATTTTTCCCAGTAACACCCAAGGACGACGTCCTCATTCTAGTAGCCGTTGGACAAAAGACGATGGTCTCAGAAAATATCTCTTTTGGAGACAAGGGTAAAACACTTCACAGTCGAAACAATAAAACTGTCTCCCGATTTGGAAGTGGCGATACTCCGACACTTTCTTCAGCTGAATACGTTTCGCCCGGGTCCAGTTCACGAGTCACCTTTACAAGTCCCCATTGTCTGCATCACTTTCGCAACACGGCCGAGATCTATGGCGTCGATATCAAACTTGTTTACACGCACGGGTCTCCTGCACAGTTGGCTGTATTTACGACCAAAAACCCTTTGAATCATGAAAAACCTCCTCAAAATATTAACTGTTACTTACCTTTTGAAATGGCGACCTGCCCAGACAGTATTTAAAGCGAATTATGAATGAGAAATAGGTGGAAGACGATTGTAGCTTGATTTTGAAGTCTTGTTACTGACTTAAGCAGGCATGTTCCTTACACAGGACTTTTAATTAATAGCAAAGCAGCCAATAACATCTAAGGCATGCACGGTACAGTTTAACATGGGATCCAAATTACGATTTTTCCTCTACATTACGAACCGGTCTAATTATGAGGATAGTGTTTGTGAATGCTTTTGGAGACAAGGGTAAAACACTTCACAGTCGAAACAATAAAACTGTCTCCCGATTTGGAAGTGGCGATACTCCGACACTTTCTTCAGCTGAATACGTTTCGCCCGGGTCCAGTTCACGAGTCACCTTTACAAGTCCCCATTGTCTGCATCACTTTCGCAACACGGCCGAGATCTATGGCGTCGATATCAAACTTGTTTACACGCACGGGTCTCCTGCACAGTTGGCTGTATTTACGACCAAAAACCCTTTGAATCATGAAAAACCTCCTCAAAATATTAACTGTTACTTACCTTTTGAAATGGCGACCTGCCCAGACAGTATTTAAAGCGAATTATGAATGAGAAATAGGTGGAAGACGATTGTAGCTTGATTTTGAAGTCTTGTTACTGACTTAAGCAGGCATGTTCCTTACACAGGACTTTTAATTAATAGCAAAGCAGCCAATAACATCTAAGGCATGCACGGTACAGTTTAACGTGGGATCCAAATTACGATTTTTCCTCTACATTACGAACCGGTCTAATTATGAGGATAGTGTTTGTGAATGAACGTAGTCTTCAAACGTAGGAATCAAAATAAAAATCTCACCTAGCATTTAAGTACACAAATAAATCTGAAAACGTTTAAAACGACATTGATGTCCTTTGTTTGAAATTTATTATTCCAGATCCCGAAACGTCGTGAAAATTTGTTTTACACAAAATCGTGATGGAAAATGTCCGCAATAAAAATCTAAATGACATTGATGTACCAAGCACGCTACTAAAGACGTTCAATAAATGCAAACAATTTATTAAAATGTATTCTAAATCGCTCCTGGGGCCGATTATCGAATTATACAAACGATTTGCAAATTAACATAACACCTCTTCAGACCACTAGGCATAAATCTCACCGGCAAAACAGGTCCGAAATAAGACATGGTTGCGCCAATGAGACACTGTTACATATTCAATTCCAAATTATGACATTTAGGCGATATAAACAGGCCGCTGGAAGTTAATGCAGTGTCAAGGAAGCGGCACGTCGCACATATCCTTGACATTTGCCGTATTCAGATTCAATGCCTGGAGGAATCGAGCGACTTTATAAAATGTTATCGAATCCAGCGATCTACGTCAACAACATATGCCTGGGTGATCTTAAAAGGGTTTCCGGAATGTACAACGAAATTAGTCGCAATTTACTACAGAGTGGTAATAAAAATAAATAATGTTCATGGTTCAGAGAATTTTAGAACTAAACGAGGACATTCATAAATTATGTAATATTAATGCACGCAAAATAATGTAATGAAAAATATTACCAACTGCGGGCGCCTAGCGGGAATTTTGCTCTGCAACACTAACTATGGAGATCTGGTGGAAAAGATAAAACAAAAAACTACTGGAATTTAAACTTTATCTTTTATCACTAGACTTTTCCTATCTTTTCTCCTTCACTCTTTAGAAAATTGCTTGATGTTCCAAAATTATACGATATCAAATACTTTTTTAGTTCTAGCACCCAATTTTAACGTCTTTGAGAAAAATATTCATATGGACAAGTTTCTAAAATTAGACAACGATTTCTACAACACCCAAAACGGGGACATCAGGACTTTTTGTACAACACGAAAACAGCCAACCAATTTCACTAATACCTACCCGACACTAGAACCTACACCAACTACTTATCACTTAACCAATTTGGGACAGCAGCCCTAGCGAGCGAATCGAGTATTTATTAAACAGTTAAAATTATGTGTCATACTAAACTGAAGGTTTCTCAGCTACAGATTGTTATTGATTTTTAAATAGTATCTTTAATTTCGGAGGTAAATTTTCCAAAAAATAACTACAGCGATGTA
The DNA here is from genome assembly GCA_023375725.1 of Nephotettix cincticeps. Classification (NCBI taxonomy): domain Eukaryota; kingdom Metazoa; phylum Arthropoda; class Insecta; order Hemiptera; family Cicadellidae; genus Nephotettix; species Nephotettix cincticeps. The sequence goes on along the minus strand of CM041785.1, from coordinate 18,798,936 downwards.
TTTATGTTTTTCTTCTGTCCATACAATAATTAATGATTTCATTGAATACGTTTACGATCTTTATGGTTAGGATGATTTTTAATTCATCAATATGATTCCGAAACATGAAAATATAGCACACAAGTGACCTTATCACATTCTAAAATAATGGCATGTCGACATTACACTTGGATAACTTTGATCAACGAGAAGACGGGAAGAGGCGTTGTAGGAGTGATTGAAACATACTGATGGATTGTCTGTAACTAACTCCATCATCTAACATTGACAACACCCTAGGCAATCTTTGTAACTGGCTTCCCTAACACCTTGGTTCCTACAGGTCTATCCTGGGGTTTTGATTGACTCCCCACTGAGTCTGACCAGAATTGTCGGTGAGAAGTGTATCTACATCCTTACTGTGCACCTGAGGATGCTTACTTGGCGTCCTCTCAGAGTTTGCCAAGCGGGAAGATGTACTATCCTAGGGTGTACACCCTCAAATGAAAAGTTAAGTTATTTGGATTGGTTTGAAGGTTCTTTTCTTTTCTCTGAGAATAATTTAGATTGTATGATGAATTATTCCAGACAAACTTTAAATATTGCCTGTACAATACTCTGAAGGATGACGTGCTTAGCCTGGCGTTGCTAGGGACTCCTGATTTTATAGAATTTAATATATAACATCTGATCACGAATTGTGGATAGTTATGAGCGACGGATGCTGGATATGATATTCTCTGGTCTGGATTAACGTCCGCACTATTGAAAACTACGTTCATCTGAAAAGACAAACCTGATAACTAGACCAGATCAGTGGTTCGGACCCCACGATTAACTGTTGTTGGGATAGTAATTATCAGTTCTGACTAAGGAACATGTCGGTCTTAGTCATTAACTTGACTACAAGATCGCGCCATTTCCAATTCACAAAGGTAAAAGACCATAGTGGACGTGGTACCGTTGCACGCCGCCAGGCACCACCACAAGTACCCCATGCACTACCACACACTGGCGAGTGGCGACTCCTGGATGCTAGCTAGTTATGGCACTACCCTCGCCACTGCCAGTCGCCTCTAGCCGCCAGTCTCACCCGACACACCGAGGACCGCGTCGTGTTGGACAGGTTTTTTGCCATCATTAATTGGTACATTACCACCGTCCGCGGTGTTTTTCGCCTGCGGGAATTAATTTATCAGTTTTTTCTCCCACCGGGAGACCTTGGCGGCGCTGCATCCGTCGCTGTATATGGAAAAACGAAACGCGCAACCCATATAGAGCCGGGAGATCTTCGAGCGGCACGATTTGTCACGGACGGAACACTCCTATGTTTATCACGTCAGTTGCCACGCGGTTATCTATATACTCTAAATAAAATTTGGAAATTGTAGATTGCTTGGAAATGTAATATGTTTTGTTATATAATCGTTACGAGTTTAACCCGTGAGGGGTCGCGTCGCTGTCTTTTCTATCGGGTCGTCTGTTTTTGTTTAATATCTCTGGAGTGTCAAGGTCGCGAGTTTTCTCCCTTTCTATACCCTCAAATGTACTTGTTCACTGGCCACTCGACTATACTTTACCTTTTCTGCACGTCAGTATTTGTCTGGAGTCCGTTTTCGGCGTGAACCGGTGGATTCCACTGTGCGCGACTCATGACGTTAATGGAATTTTATTGTTTTATCCAGTGATAATCAAGTGTTTTAATGACTTTTACATGCCAATATAGATCTCGGAGAGGAGGAAACACTCCGCAATTTATTATTATATAGTGTTATCAAAGAAGTAAACCTTGAAGAATCAAACCTATGAAATCCAGGAGCGATTGGACGAAAAGAAGAGAATGTTTTGTTGACGAACCTCCTGTGTCGTCCGCTGACGAGAATTTAGACTCAGTTATTTTGTTAAAAAATAATTGAAAGAGTAATAAAACGTGCAACACCTGTGACATGCAGGAAGCGATCAATTTTCTTTGTCTTGAACTGTGCAGAAGGCCAATCTCCCACTAGAGAGGACGACGAAGACTAAACGACTTTGATTACTTGAAATTTTGCCATTCCATTAAATAATTTTCGTATTTACCTTTTAATTTTTACTAATTATTGTTATTTATTTATTTGCATTTGCCTAAATATGTGTACGAATAATAAAGTTGACTACTATAATAAAACTTTCTTTTTAGAATTAGAAAAATAGTAGGCTCTTAACTTAACATGATAATTTTCCCCATAAGTTATTTCGTATATTTTCCACCGGATATAGGCCCTACTACACTACAATGTATGATTATAATAATTAATCTGTTGCATTTCTTTGATAAAGACATATGTTTACAATACCTTTGTAAGATTTTTTCTAGCCCGGTGACGTGCGCGACCGCTGACGTAACGTTTTGACGCGACCCCTCACGTGTTAAGATTGGGACGGTGGTGAGTTCTGTAATCCAACTACAATATTTGGAGGTAACGAATTTAAAACAAAACAAACAAAAACTAAACACAGCTTGAGACTGGAGGTCCGGTGACATCAATCACATCCTGGGCGGCGCGTGCCTCCCCATCGGTTCTCAGGATCACGAGGATCACACGGGCTGTCTGTGCGTGTGTGCACGCCTTGACCGCGGCCAGGCCTGAGGAGCCCTGAAGACGGCAACCCTGACCTCACGCACGACAAACATTGGCATAATATCCGTCTCCGTAGTCGCAAGCCTCGGCAGTTGATCGTAATGGGGGGCCTTCCAGAAAACAGCTACGTTGATGTTTACACTCTTCGAATGACATAAAAATGAAATTATGTTTTAGCCCACTTGCTCTACAAGGCACTAAAGTATACATGCTGTTAATAAACCCTCCAACGGTTCACTATTTGACCCTTTGAGGTTCACCCCTTTTTGGCACTTTTGCAAGCTTTTATAAAAAATTCACATAAAATAGTAACTATGACATATTATACACCATTTTAATCTACATTAAATTATCTATAAGATAATAGTAATATGTTTTATTTTTAACTAGGTTTTGATGGGTGTATCCAATTGAAATTGATAAAAGAAAATGTCATAAGATTTCTCAAAGTTTGCTTCCCCACAAAACACAGCAAATAAATAACAGTCAAAAATTGAAGATAGTCAAGTTTTTTAGAATTTCATAAGGAAAATAAAAATATATAGTTTTACACACTTAAGTCACTGCTACCATTTTAAAATTGTGAAATTAACATCAGAACACCATACAAACGCGACGAGAACGTGTAACGCAACCATTGTAAACAAAGCGACATAACCGCGCAACTGAAGACCGATTTTTTAAACTTAACATAGAACTCTGACGCATAGAGTAAGCAATACGAAACATACCTCGGCGGAAAGCGTATGATCTGTAGAAAACAACGATACTATATTCAATGTAGTTTTAACCGAAAATGTATTCACACCATTGCTTTTTGTAAAAGCTTACCTGATTGATCGACGGTAAACCTTCGACGACCGGGCGTGGCGTCGATTAATAGACGGTAAGCCTTTCGAGAGTTAATGATTCTGACAAATGAAATGCTAGCCTATGTCAGTAAAAAAGCAACGTGATACTGTCCAAATCATCGGACTCATCCTTCACATATATTCAGGTTAAAATGCCTTTAAACATTTTTGTACTTACTTCCCTGTGGGAAATAGTTTGGACCAAGGATATGTCTAAAGGGAATGTTTTCACTTCATCTAAACAGCTGATCTTATTCTTTTATATTATAAATTCAATAGAAGCTCTGGTATTTTCTATGGAAGCCTGTTACATATTTTACATCTTAAAACTCGCCAAACCCACCCCCCAGAGCTAAGAAATATCTATGTCAAAAATCCCAAATTTCTTTTTTAGATTTAAGAGAACCTCAAAATGGATGTATCCAATTTGAGCTAAAATTCGAGGTTTTTTACGAAAACACTAGGGATGGATACTGTTTAGGAATAGTAAGTACAAGGCGAGGAGGTATTGACACCAATTCGTCTCGCACGATGACAATAATGCTGAGTGACTCCAGGTAGCGATAACACGTTTCCTGGTGATCAGTGGCACGCCCGAGCCTTCCGGGACCCTGGGAACGGAGACCTCAGCGATAACTGGCGGTAACACCATTAGTCCGCCACCCGCCTTTCCCTCTGGCTCGGGAACGGAAGCGGGTGTGCGAGTGGCGTAACAGGATCCGATCATGCTGTTACTGTTACCCCGGTAATTGGTGACTAAAAAACTTCGGAAACAAAGTGACGAAATACTAGGTCGCGTAATAGTTGTGTTTGTTGCTCTATAAGTACAGAAAAACTTTGGTCTTGTAATCCATAGCAAAGATTCAAACTTACACATGAGGTTTCATCCGTACCAAACCCATTAAAAATTAGATGGAACTGGGACAATGGCCACATCCTGTAATCCAGCTACTTGGAGGTCACGAATTGTGGATAGTTATGAGCGATAGTCGGTGGGTGTAGTGTTCTCTTGCGTGGATTAACGTCAGCGCAGTTGAACACTAGGTTAATCCGCGAAAACCATCATCATAATTAGACCAATTCGTAATTCCTCGTCAAACTGTAGGTCCAATACTTGCCATCTGCTGTTGTACTATTAACAATCCAGTCTAAGGAACGTGTCAGCCTTAGTCAGTAACAAGACTACAATGTCGCGCCACAATCATCTTACACTCGATTCAATTCATACTTAGCTTAAAATACCTATCTTGTAGTATTGTCGCCATTTCAATGATCTAATCTTTAAAACACATATACAAAAATGGGAATAAAATTAAGAAACCATAGCTAGAGTATTCCAGGCGATCCTTTAACTAAAAACATGTAGTGGACGAAACCTTTGTGTGAACAGTGAATAAGAAGAAAATAATAATTAAAATAGATTTTAACGTTCTTTTAAGACTATATATGCCCTACACACTGATATGACCAGGTTTCCTTGAAAAACTCACCAAAACACAGAAACACATTAAATAACAATAATTATATTAAATTTATTGATGTAACCACAAGAAAAACACGTCACGGCATCTGACGTAATCTCAACATTGTTGAGCGCCTTCAAAATCGCGCCGACACGCCCTCGCACGACTGCTTTGTTGTTGCGGTATCGTCGCTGCAGGCGTTTAGATAATGCTTAAACTAAACTGATCTGAATGTTTAATAAGTTTTTTAAGGAGATTCATAATGACTTATTGGACTTTTCTAACGCCATTTAAGGCTATTTTTTAAACCCATACAACTATACCAAAGCCGTAATGAACTTCAAACACTGTCAATATTGGTATATAACGTTGAATTTATAGATTACGATAAGATAAATGCCTTAATTTTTTCAACAGAGAATTTGACTGAGTTTAGAATAACGAGTAACAATTTTATCAAACACTTAAAGAGAGGTTATTTTTAACAACAATAAGTATTTATAGTGATAGAAGTCCCACTCAGAATAGAAAGTAGAGGCAATATAATGGTGATACGGTGGTGTTGGTAGTTTTAGTGAAACGTCGAATCAAAATATCCCCTACGTCATTCCCAGCTCACAGATTTTACTTCTAGAATTTAAGCATACTTAAACAGAAGATCAAAAATATATTTTTAACTAATTTTACTATAAATTATTTTTAGCCCATATCGGAATTATCCCTTCTGACTGTATTCAAATTTTAAGTAGTGGGAGAGAAAATATCAGAAAATTTTACAACAACTTAATAACAATACTTAAACAGACATATTAATAACATTCCCACAAAACAAATAAACCTGAGTGGATTGATTCACAATTTTCTAATCCAACCTAAACCCAAACCAAACCTAACTGTATACAGCTTTTATAGGAAGGATATACAAAAGCAGATTATTGTAATAAACGTAATATGCAAAAACATTGTAACTATTTTTTATTTGGCCAACATATAAACATTTAATCAGACAGAAAATAAAAAATATAAATACGCAATCCCTAAAAACCGTTAACTACTAACGTGGCGAATAAACATGTTCATTTTGTACAGAACATATTTACTTCATAGTTTTACATTAGTGAATGATTCAGATGACTTTGGATAGTAAAGCATATTGCTAATGTAAACCCCATAAGGTACAATTAGAAATTTAAAACGCCATAAAATGGAAACTTTTCGAAATTTTTTCACTAAAACCTTCCCGGACTTTAGCTTAGAGCAACTTCCTAAAATTTCATGGCGATCGAAAGAGTAGTTTGGCAACGCATAAAGAACATACATACATAAATATATTCGTTTCATATATAGAGATTTGGTCCTTTTACGCTTGCGCTTTCAAACATACGATAAAAACACGAACGTTCTCTCAACGAAATTGAAATTGGGCAACAATGTATCAGCTGCAAGAGGGACGACGTGACGATGCATGAATGCGCTCATTTGACTTAATGCAGGAGTCAAGAAACGTCCGTTTTAAGCAGAGGGTATTCGCACGTCAGAAGTTCGCCGTAAACCACACACGTCCGTTTTACATGAAGTTAATAGTTGTTAGAAAAACTTGCATCCAGGACCAGTATAGGTTCATCGTTTATCGAAATAGTTTAAGGTATCTGTTATAATCATACAAAGAACCTAACCTAACCCGAGTATCAGATGTACATTTTGGCGTGCGAATAGAAACTTGGTTTTTTATAATCGTTCGAAGGTGCAAGCTCTCTAAGGATCTCAATCTAGCAAGCCGTTATGAGGAAATTCCATAACTTTTTTCATATTAGATGCAGCATTTTCCCTGACTAAACGTGTGCAACTATCGGCGAATTTTTAAATATAACATGGAGAAATCATTAAAAAATAAACACAAAAACCGTACGGTATCTATTAAATGAACTCATTCACGCACAAAACCTAATTGTTAAATTAAAACGTTCACATTAACAGAATCACATTAATTGGAGAGCGAACAAGTAAAATACCCGGAATACGTCGACAATTACTAATCATTCACTTCCAAACCGGCTCGTTGATGAGTGGGAAGAAGATAGAATAGTGGCTGCTATATACAACTTAACTTACTGGCTCAGATTTTCAGCGCTACCAGTTTTGCCAAATTTGTAAGTTCCGAATCCTTCACAAAAAATTGATTTCCTTGGGCTGACTTTTTCCCTATTTTCCATGTTATTAGACACCCTGTAAATGTGCACAGCTTAAATTTGTGACCATCAGATCTTCTCTTAAAAACAGATTATATTGACTTCCAAAACCTGGAGAATGCAGGTGAGTGAATCTGGACCAAAATTAGTTCGGGGCGAAGACCATCCACGTCGCTCAACTAGGAAGCTGGACGCCGAGGTGCACCTGCCCTGCGACAGTGACGCAACCGCGAACCTAAGGCCACCGGGGCGGAAGCCCTGTGTGTTGACCCCGTTGTTATTGTTTGCATCACGACTCGTTGTTCAGTTACGTGAGGCTGAAGGTCAATTCCTTGTCGGAACGCCATTGTCTGTAGCAGCCGCAGCGTGATTCACGTGCAAAAGATAAGATTGTCAAACTGCAGTCCAATACCGAAACATACTACTGAAGTTCATTTTTTATTTGAACTTTTTCACAGCAAAAAATACTTTATTTTAACCCCGTACGAACAATGTAAATGTTCTGGCAGCATTACTACCCACATCATTGTCGTAAATACCCCCGACGAAGCAGACCTGCGTACTCAGCGAATTTCATCTGTCCATGGATTAAATTCTACTCTCCATAAATTTATCATGGGAAAGAGCATTCGGGTTTTCTAATGCGAGGAACACCAAAAGTAGGCATTGTAACATAAGCAGTTTTAATTTTAACCATATAACACGTTTCAACATCCGTCCATTTCATAAAGGAGTTCGCCTATTCTCTATGAGACGAATATAAGAAAAAGTATGCAGGTTTGCTGCTGTGTGGAACTCTGAAAAAGCATAAACTACATCACATCAATAGCATAAACTATTTTAATTTTGACAATATCCTAAGTTTCATCATATCCATAAATAAAGGAGTTCACTTATTCTCTAAATGACTTAACATGGAAAAATAGTATGCAGGTTAGCAGCCATCATAAATACATAAACTATGATTTTTTGGCATAAATAGATAGATCTTAACCACATTTCATCCAAAAATATAGGTTAATAAATGTAATATTAACTTTTCCTTGTCCTTCTCAAGGTTTGGAGCCCTAAACTTTAAGCACTAAAATAGTTCGACTTCGACATGTGACCTACGGTAATAGCTTCTTCCCAAAAAGAAATTCTTTAAAACATGGTTAAGGTATTAAATTAACTGTTGTATTTTAAATAAAAGATAAAACAATATTTGTATTCACTTCCCTGTGGGAAATAGGTTAGATCATGGATATGTCTACAGGGGATGTTTTTAGTTCAACCAAACAGCTGTTCTTATTCTTATATATTAAAATTGCAATATAATTTAAATACAATGCTCTGGTAGTTTCTATGGAAACGACTTCCGCTGCACTTTGTTTTACGTTACACAACAATGCTAACAACTCACTACGGTGCTTAGACAAAGCCATGTCAAAAAGAAATGAGCTAGTCATCAAATTTATTCCCATCTTCCCATCCTTTCTATATAAATGAAATTTTAACCTGTATCTTTTCTTAAATCATCTCAATACGATCACCTGTTTTGTATTTTAAAATTGTGATATGTTTTGTTTTTGACGTTAGTAGGCTTTCCTATGTCTAATCTCTGGGGATATTATCAACTTGCGAGACGCAAAAAGAGTGACCGAGGTGACGTCATATGGTTATGAGAACAGCTGTTAAGAGAAACTGGAAACGTTCCCTTCAGACATATCCATCATGTAACTGATTTCCCACAGGGAAGTATTTTAGCGAATTTCCCCATAGAGAAGAAGCTTTTACAGTAGGTCTCATGGCAAGACCTAAACCCGGAACCATGTTACTTTCTCGTTTTGAGGTATCTACAGACAAAAAACAATAGTAGTTAAAATTTGTATACATATATTATACATACATATAAGTATGTATGTGCCTAACACGATAACTCTCGTAAAAATGGTCCGATCAAGAAACAATTTTATAGAGATGTGTATTTCTCCATCTACTTAGACAAGTTACATACTGATTGACCATCAGAATGGGTAGTTTGAGGGGGGTTTGTGCCCCAAAAATAGGATTTTGCGTTTTTCTTGTGTATTTTTTAGATTTTTTTTATTTTATCCATTATATTACCATTAGAATCAGCTTAAAAACTGCACAATTTAGTACCGTTAAGGTTTGCTCTTTCTCTAATGGTTAACAAGATATTGAAAAATCTCAATACAGTACGTTGTGTTTTGGGGCTCCAATGTTCATTTTATGTTTATTTTTTGTTTTAATTAATATTTCACTTATTAACCAATATTATTGGATGAAACTTGGTATTTGGCTTGAAATGGTTGAGATCCATCCACTTATGCTTAAAAATCATAATTTATGCATATATCATGGCAGATAATCTGAATATTTTCCCTCCATGCAAAGGTATACGACATCCGCTAAAAATATCCAATTAACATCTCACAATTGATACATTATCACAATTGATAATCCCAGCCTAACTGTTATCTTGAAGTAAAAATACAACAACCTTTAAACGTGCAGCATAACGTACGCAAGAGCTAAATCTTGTTTCCCATGATATAACTGTTATCTCGCTCTTAATTCTCATATAAACAGATTCTTGACGACCTTCGCGTGTGCCATATGTTGATAACGAACAGATAACCGGCCTTCTTATCACTCGTGAGTTATTCACCCAAATACCGACGCGGTGTGGCGAACATCAATCGTATGATGATACATTCTGAAGATACGACCGAATTACTAACTGTGTAAGTATATATTTATAAAGGAAAAATAATTGATTCCTACAAACTTATATACTTCTCTAAAATATGTCATGATAACTGTAACAATTGATATTTATGCGATCAATGCGTTACGAAGCAAAGAAAACAATGCTACTGACGATCCGAACCTGAAGGACTTGCGGAGACCGAGGTGGTTAATTTCTGTCTCGACTGGCTTTTTGTAATCCTTCGAATCAGAGACTTGTGGGAACCGATTTCGAACTGTAGAAGATAATTTCGAATTTTAAAGGTTACAGAATTAGAATAATAGAGGCCCAAGTACAAACAGGTTCTAATTTTAGAGGAAACTGTGCGTCTAAAATACTTCGAACTATCGGAATATGTATTTTATGAATGTTACAATTATTTATTATTAAATAATATCACCCCCCCCCAGTGATTAGACAAAGCCATGTCAAAAAGAAATGAGCTAGTCATCATATTTATTCCCATCTTCCCATCATTTCTATATAAGTGAAATTTAAACCTGTATCTTAGTCAGACATAAAATAATACATACTGTATTATTTTATGCTTTATTAAGTCGTTTATTCGTTTTCCACATTAACATAAAAAAAACAAAAAACATGTGACAATACCAAAGAAGGCCAATCTATCTATTAGATCTTCTTACAAGGATCATCTCAAAATCTCAAGGGGACATACGAAATCTACGAATTGCAGAGGTTTTTGAACTGTCCAGGATCGAATTAGCGAGGTTCTACTGCAGTATGTAGATCAACTTCTAGGGGATGCTGTAGGCCGTAGGGGAGGGTGGTCCCTACAACTCCACGTGCGGATGAGTCACCCTCGCTGATCGATGTGACGCGACGTCTCTCCGCCCGCGGCGCCTCACTCCCCCACCTGCCCTTCGCTACAACTTGTAAACAAACACAACCCGCTCCGTCAAGCATTCCTGGGAAAGTCCCACAAAACCGCTGTAGCCTCGTACAATCCACAATTCTTCCTACCTCCTCCAATGAACAGAAACTTAAATAATTTTACTTTCTTCTTCATACATTGTATAAAGAGAAGGTATTGTTTGCGTCAAAATATTCAAGTTGAGTGGATATATCAATGTTGAGTCTCCCTGAATTAAAATAAAATGTTTTCGAGCGTAATGTCTGTGTACAGACTCCGAAACCACACGAATCGTGCAATTGCTATGAATTTAGGTACACTCTTAAAAGTCATAAGGTTTTTTTAACTGAAATTGATATTAAGCATCGAGGTTAGACACGAACACCGTAACACTCGATACGATAACTCGATGCATTGCGATATTAATCGCACCGCAGCTACCGACGGTAAGTAGCGGTAATTACCACGGACAACACGAGGCCGGAAGTGACCGAGTTACCACCGGAAAGAGCAATAACACACTTCCTGTAGCAGACAGCTGATACAGGCTCTATTGTTTCAGCTTGCACGTTTACGCTACTCTGGAAGTCACAATTTAGCACGTGTTATTTGTACCGTACGTTCCCACGACCAGACTTTTAAAATTCAGTTTTGTTTTCATGAATATTTAAAATCTAAAATTGAAGGGTTTTAGCTATCTATTTAATAAAATATTTATTTTTATTTATTTATTTCAATGACATAGTTTACATAATGGCCTCGATAAGTGAAACAAATACTTAACATCGAGGGCCATGTTAACTTGAAAACTATTAATAAATGTAAATGTAATGTGATCAATGTTGTAATTGGGCTACTAATTAATTAACAGGTCAAAATTACCTAAGTTTTGTCCGTTTTTTATTGTAAGATTTTAAGCGCCACTAGTGAAAATAAACACACACAATAATAATAACACGGATAGTAAACAAGGTTCTTATTACTGAGAACTGTTCAAAAGGAAAGGTGTGTACAACTGCACAATCAGCTCTCACGGTGTGAGATTTCAATACAATACCACTTTCAAAAATGCTCTAATACCATTCTAATGAAAATGGGTTGATCAAGTAGGGTTAAGGGCTTCAAGGGCCCAAATTTTGGTGGGCCTGCTCCGCGGGGTGTTCATAGAATAAAATCACTGAGGTTCAAAAATAATAAGCGGGACGCCACGGGGTAAAAATCACAACCCCTCGTAAAACATCTGAGTGGCCCCATTAGGCCCCCTTGCAGCTGTGAATCGTTGAAAGTCATTGTCAGGAGATCTGCGGGTGCGTCAGGGAGAAAGGGATAAAAACAGTGAGCTGATTCCGATCATAAGTTACAAAAAATTCTATTAATATAAAAATTAAAAATATATTTAATTTGGATATTGTTTTTCCACGTGCTATTTTCTATCATTTTAATTTCATGTAAACTGAAAATCACGTTTACTATTGTAAAATTAGGGTGGAAATACCACATCCCTTTTATGGAAAAGAATTAGGACAGAAAACCAGCAGCAACTTTACTTACTGGTCATACTCGTAGTTTTTATCGATATTTACCGAAATTTGAGTTTTAACTTGGGTTAATGTAAATAAGGCAGTGATCAAAATTGGATACAAAATAACAATACGAAGATGGCACGTCGCAGAGGGTTCTAAGAGTCCTGTATCTATTTCATTAATTAGTTATGATATCAATGCAGAATAAAAAGGATTTCATAGGGGATATAAACCTTTACACATACGCGTAGGTCCATTTTTGTAACAAAACAAGGAGTTAGGATTAACATTAAATGAAAAACAACAAAACGCAAAATCAAAATTACCTGACTTTCCCCCGGTTTTACAAACCAGTATTAAAAAAATTCCAGTTTCGTGACATAAAACACAACACTATGAACAACAAAAGCAAATACACAATAAGCGTTTAGAGTTTTAATTTTTTTGTCCACTGTCACCTAAGCAATGCAAAGAAATACCGAGAAGTATTTTTTCAGAAAATACAATTATAAGGTATACTAAAGGTTTATGTTTGTAGAAAGTTAACAAATATTTTGAAGTAAACATAATTTATGATAAAATAAAATCATTGAACTGAAAATTTTCAGGAAAACTCATATTCACTACCACTGAAAATCGAGTATAAATAGTGTTAAACCAATGAATGTCTACTCATTGCTTTAATTATTTTTTCAATATTGCTTAATTTAAATACCTAACAAAAACGTAAAATATTTCTTGACTATTTCAAATATTTTACAAAATTCCCCGATTTTCCCCCGACATTTCCAGCTTGGGTGAAATTCCCTGACTTTTCTAGGTTTTCCGGTTGGTAGACACCAGACAATTGTTAGTGATTATGGAAAATATCTTCGTTTCATATGCATTTATCTACAAAGCATTTTGAGTTTAGCCAGAATCACGTAGCTTCAAACCAATCGCACAGAAGCAGCATCCCAGACTTCAGACTCGATCATCTGAGACTGGCTGGGTTCACACGAGCGACTTTTCTGCGACGCGACACGACACGACTGGCCACCCCCTCCTCCTCAGCACACACTTCAGTCTGGTGCTGAACGTGGAACGGACTCAGTATCTGATGGCAGACCTGACGTTAATGAATGTTGAAAGGGACTTGTTTTTCAATTGCAATAAAAACTAAATACTTGACGACTTGGAAGACTTTAGCTTAAAACCTATTTGGATTTTAAACCTCAAAAGGCGACAAAAAACTAGCATCGAATATGAAAATCGTAAAAAACTGCTTTCAATATATTTCTTATGGAACACATGTTTTTTACTTTTTCACCATAAATACTAAAAAATATCAAACTTTTACATTTTTTGGCATTTAAACAGGATGAAAATTTTCTAACGGCACAATAATTAATGAAATCGGTACAGTGGAACTCTATATATGCAAAGTTGAACAAAAATACTGTATCTCTGATTCAGAATTTTTCCAATGCAACAGATTGGTAGTACTTAGTTTTTTTTAAATAACTTTTAAACGATGAGGAAATCGACCAAAGTGGATAGTGATTTTCTGAAAGAGGATTAAATTTCCTACAACTTACTATTATTGTATAGTTTTTGAAAATCCTAAAAAGCAGCCAAAAACTACGTTCAAATAAGAAATTCGTTAAAAACAGTTTTTAACGTATTTCTTTTAGAAAACATGTTTTTCTTGTTCACCATAAATTCTAAAAAAACATCAAACTTTCATATTTTTTGGCAAATTTACAGGATGAAAGCTTTCTAACGACACAATAATTAATGAAATCGGTCCAGTGGAACTCTAGATATTTTTGTACAAACTTTTAACACTGAATTATTATACAAATATAGGTCTACAAAAAATTAAGAATACATAGAGAAAAAAACGAAGGAATTTATACTATACAAAATAGTAGTACAATGAACAAACTGGTGACTCTCCGCGACACAGCTGAACTCTCCCATATTTCCTCATGTACTGACTGCTAGGTCGCCGCTGTCGCGTCGCGTCTCAGTAAAGTCGCTCGTATCTTAAACCGCCACGAGTCTGCTGTGCTCAGTTGACTTCTACACCCGACCCCTAGCCTTGAAGCATCGGTTATCATTCCAATGTTTATTTAACTCTCATCATCCGCATTCTCCAGCCGGCTTCTTCGTTCCTCCAAGCAATTCAACAACTATTCTACGTATATGCTAACCCGATCATTACACATTATTTATGCAAAGCTTTTGTCTAAACTACCGTTCCGATTGTACCGTTTTATGTGTTAACAAAATTAGCCTGCGTTTTTATTTCTGTACCAAGATTTAATGTTTTCAAAATAATTTTTCAGCAGGACGTTAGTTTAGCTTGAATTTTATTTTCATCTATAATCTTATGATTGTAATAGTTTTCTGATCAACAAGAGTAAAAAATGTATCAAATTCACGTAAAAATAAATTTCTACTTTATTCTTCGATTTCAACCAAGTACAGTATTTTAAAATAATTCGCCCATTATCTTATAACATATTGTACCGATAGGCCTATACGTACAATTTTCAAATATCAATGAAATTCATTGATCATGATCATAAGCTTGCCAGAAAAAAATATAAATTAACACAGGGAATAACATATTTTATTATTCAAAATTTTCTATCATCGTAAAAATTATAATTATACCTACTTGTTAACCATCGGATATAAATACGTTGTAATTATATTTCCCTGGAGAATAATAAAAACGTTAAAATGTTGTATGATATCCAGCTTTGAGACCTTTGTTTCATATATGAAGTTGACTTACCATATAATAACTTGTAACATATGGCCGCGCCATGTATTATGTAAATAAATGTGTAAATTTATGTAACTGTGAATAGTGTATTTTAGGAGTGTTCATTGCCATGGCAAGTAAATTAGGTAAAATATGAGGTGTTTAGGTAAATAATTAGGTGAAGACAAAAAAGAGATAAAAAATAAAACTGAAAAAGTAATTTAAATCCCTAGATGATCACTTTAGTTTGGGTAAAATATGGACAATTTCATGACTTGATAGATAGTCAATTTAACGACTATCGTGTAACCTATACCGTCGCAAAATTGACTTTGTTCTTATGGGGCTAAAACGAAATATTGCACTAGTAATGCAGACTAAGCGTCCCAAAACAGAAATTTTCAAAAATTAGTTTCACGCTGACGCGCACGGGTGAGGCGCCGCCAGGTCGTTAAGTCGCCTCGGAGCCGAGGTCCTGAGGACCGGAGGTCCCGGGGTCCTGAGCTCTGATTGACGGACGGACAGATGAGAGAAAGTGCAGCCTATTGCTCATTGTCTCCTTCACTTTCTCTCGCTCGCTTCGCTCTATTTTCACGCTTCCGGTCCCCATCCACTGTCGCTACCGCCCTCCCCCTCCCGCATCCAACGGTAGTGGCGAACGCAGCTTCAGTGGGGTCGTTGCTCGTTACCCCGTTGAGAGTAACGCAGAACGAACATCTTGAGGGAACTTTAACATCAATAAATAAATAAATTTGTCAAATATCTTCGATACCTTTCTAAAACGGCGACTAACCCAGGTAGCTATTTTAGGCCAGTATGAATGAGATATGAGTGTTTGTTGATTGTGACGCGATCTATTTACTGACTAAGGCTTGCATTTTCCTTAGACAGGACTGCTAATTAATAGACCAAAGCCGATGGCATCTAAAGAACCTACAGTTTAATGCGGAATCCGAACCACAATGTTTCCTTCTAATTACGAACTGGTCTAATTATGAGGATAGATTTGTGGATGAACTTAGTATTCAATAGTGCGGACAATAATTCAAACCAGAGAATATCGTATGCACCAACCATCGAATACATACTAAAACTCCAATGAACCAAGAAACATTAGAGAACGAATTAGAGAAATTAAAATCTCTAGAAACTGCATTAGTTTTAGACAAACTCAACATGGACGTCTCAAAAACTATGTTGGGATCAAACTCAACCGCGGCTCAATCATATATGAGTTGTATACCTCGCAAACTAATCAAATGACGGGTGGTCGGACTGAGCAACGATAAACGAATTGAGTGTTGAAGACGTTGGCTGCATATCAAACAGCTCTCCACCGCAGGCGTACAGTGTACTTGACTGCTGTCCAGAGGCATCAAGAATGTGGTAGCTACACTTGTCCCGTCCTGTCCTCTTCGCACCACGACGATTCATGAGCTTCCCCAGAGCAGAAAGATTCGTTCGCGTATTCACGGGGCGGAGAGAAGAAGACCAGACAAATATAACCTTAGGCTACTACCGAATCGGTTAGGTGCAGCCGCAGCACCTAACCGACTCGGTTCGGTACGGTTCTCTTCGGTCCGCAACTTCCGGATGGTGGAAGTGGCTACGCCTGAACCTATTTTTTCCGCAGCACCTACCGGCACGGTAGTCGAACAGTCGAGGTCTAGGCAAAGACATCTGAACGGCTTCCGATATTCTGAAGACGTTGATACACCTGACAATCATAATCTACGTCCTCAGTAGTAATTGCAATTTTTATACTCTATGCATTACATCGTATGATTACATTCAGTTACGGGTGTTACGACGTCGCGCCAACAGCTGTTCGAGCCGTATGGTTTGCATTGTGTTAAGAGTCGTTCTATTGGGTTAGTGTTTAATTGTGTATTTGTAATCATCTATAGTACTGTGTGACCGATTTGCTCGTAAAGAGAGACATGTATTATAAAAAAATTAATTAGAAAAATTTTTTATTACTCAAGGAAAACATTTATGTGGTTGAAATAAAACGAATTTAATACACCATAATTAATATAGCACTGAACAAAAAATATCACCCCTGGTAGGGAAGGAACTCGCGGCCTATAGTTCTTGAGGCCGACACGCTACAACTCGGCTACGACGTTAGTCAATTGAGCGATGCCGTTTAACGTCTTTTAGCCAAAGCCGATCATTTATTGTTTAATTATCCATACCGTTATTATTAGGCTGTGATCAACTGATTTTGTTATAAAAGGAATGAGGATTGAAAAGCAAAAGAGAAATTTAATTTACATCAATTAATTGGTTTGTTACAGTGGCTTCAAGCAATACAACGAATACGTTTTCTATCAAAACACGGAAGATTTTGGAAATACTTTTTTCTGCTTTTATTTCGCACAGCTATGTTATCCTTAAGTTTTTACAAATTGTTAGTAACCTGATAATTTTGCATTTATTTAATTCATAAATAAATATTAATGCATAACCTCTATATTGTTCCCCGCAGTCTTCAATCAAGAACTGTCAAACGGTTATAAACAGCTGTTTTGGTTTGTATTGTTTACATTTTATTCTCCATAAGCGTAATGTTAAATTTTTAGATTTTAAACTTAATATTACAAGAAAACACGAATTTTCCTGGACATTAGACCTATCTAGAACTTGTTTTCTACTCGGAAATTAGTTATTTCCAAAATTTAAAGAAAATCCTCGGTGCCGTTTTCGTGATCCGTGTGCAAATATATATATATAACATATATATATATATATTATATATTATACAAACTTGTCGTATTATAGTATAATAACATATGAATTATTCATAACACCTTTCTCCTTGTATTTAGAGTTATAAATATATGTAGGCCTAATGTCATTCTTTGCAATGTTTTTACAATTTATTTGGCGATTACTCTCATAGGCCCCGGACTAGGCAGTAAGGGTTTTGTGTACATATAAAGGTTTTTGAACATGGGTACTTTATTTCTTTTTATATAGCTATGTAAGTATGTATATGCTTATTCGTTATGAAATTTCAAACAAAATGGCTATTTCAGATTTTTTATTAAAAAATTATTTGAGCAATTTGAAGGAGAGCAAACAAGTTTAAAAAAATTTTCATAAAAACTTTTTTACATAAATATTTTTTTGTTACATGTAAGTTAGTAATTTATATTTTTTCTTGTAGCCTGTTTTATACTGAACACGAAAATATATAATATGCTATACTTTGCATTGTATCCAAAATTGTAATGGTTTTTTAAACAAAACCTGAAAAATGGCCAAAAATGAGGTGGCATTCCATAGTGAAATGATGGGCAGCTGGAGGGTTTGCTCCACGACATTCATCGCGGAGCACATAGGACCAGGCCGGACTAAAGTAGCTTCCCCTTTCCGAATTTCGGAAGCGGTTCCGGTATTTACGAGTACGATTTTTCCCGACGTCACGTGACAGGTGAAAACACCAAGCGATATCGCCACGTCGCTCGATCCATCACTCTCGTTGGTTTGCTTGAACTGACACAATGGAAGGCAATTCCTGTGATTTGAAATAGGTGTAAAGGGGTGATCATTCAAGAAAATATTCGATGCGTATTACGACCGTCTTTCAAATAATGGTCCAAAAGACAGCAGTACCAAATTTAGGGCTGAAAGATTTTTTGCAAGAAAAAATCTATACTGCTAAGTACATGTCGTATTCTAATCTTGTTTGCTATGTCATAATTCAAGAATATCTGATTACTCAATCATTACAGACGAAAATTTCTATTGCTCCTCATAGGGACGGTGGCGTGTCGTGTAATCAACTACTTGAAGGTACGAATTGTGGATAGTTACAACCTATGGTCGGTGGATGCGACATCACTGGTGTGGATTAACGTCCGCACTATTGAATCTACCTTTCTGTGAAGACAGTTCTTAATTCAGAGGCAAAATTGTGGTTCGGATACCATATTAACTGTAGGTGTCATTCAAAAATGTAGTTATACTCCAAAGTCCTGGTAATCCGAACCTCGATAATCCGAACTACCTTATGGTGAAAAAGGTTCCTCAGTTTAAATTAAAAACGAAGCAATGTCTTAATTATAAGACTTTGATGTATAGCACGGTATCACTAATTGTACAGTAGTGCGTACACAATGTCAAATAAATACAATTACTTACTTCTTGTAATATTAGAATTCAGTTATCGTCTTTTGATGTAACAAAAAACCCTGTTAGTCAATGCAAAGTTGCGCCATCGTCTCATGAACATCAAGTATACTGTAGGCTACAGAGTACAGATGCAGCAGTACATTGTTGCTAGAGGTAGCGTGGGGCGATGTCTAGCTACACTCACAGTTTACATCAAAATAGACTCGATTCACGGTCCTACCCTTTATCATCGCTTTTCGGCGAACTACTTTTCGAACATTTGAGTCAATCTCCAGCAACGACCACGATGTGGGGCAACCACCTGAAATGTAGGGTTACAGACGGTACTGTTTTATCATTGTTCGTCATTATGTGTCAGTGTGTGTCTCGTGTATTATATTTCTAATGACGTGTCCATAACGTTGGTATTTTACCTCCCCTGGATAACAGACCCAATTGTAGCTGGTTCGATTCCAGACCCAACCCTGATATCGTAGATGTTACGGCAACAGTAACGTGGAGATGAGACTTTCCTATGCAGGTATCTGATATCAGGGATGATTGCTCCTAGAACGAGTGGATTTCCACCGCACAGTGAACGCTCGGTAGTCGACCTTGGCGGCTGGGCAGCTAGAGGTGACATTCACGCGAGGCGCGCCGCGGCGGCTGCAGACGGACAATCGTCTATTTTGATCAATTACTCTTCATATTACTTCACACCGCACCTATTAATACGTCAACGACGTATGCCGAAGACTTCACTGGCGTAGCTCACAATGGGCCACTTCATATCTGCGTAGTAATGGGCGAGCGGCGTCACTGCTAACACGTAATACGTGAGCCACGTTTTAACCGCTACCTTGTCTGACCTACGCGTCGCCGGCGTATCCCAAACCCGCGCATGCGCACATTGTACCCTGAGCATTGGTGTGAGGGTGTGCTATTAACCTTTTATTGGTTTTCAACTTTAATTTTTCGTTAGATATATAGCTGAAATCCAGTATGAATGTTCTGCCCTAAAATAAATAAGTAAATGCTACACCAAGTAACTTTTTTACGAAACGTTTAATTACGTATCATTTTTGTTTCAACGTGCCCGTAGTTAATATTTAGTTGTTGCAAAATTTTAGTTAGTTATTATTGTCTAACTACAATTTAAAATATTAATTTTAAATTAGTCACTATGTAAATAACAGTTGTTATAAAAAGTGAACGCGAAAAGATTTTTAATTAATTTATATTAAATATTTTTGTATTTAAAACTACTAACTTACTACATCAAAGGTATGTTCCTCAATAATTTCTAAAGGGGTCCTGTCTATTATTATTGTTTCTCGCAAAGTGCATGTGCTTGGGCTTTAAATAGTTTGGTTTTAAACCAACTTTAACTAACTATTTCTTTCATAAATAGTTTTGTCAGTCTTAAGATCCTTTACTTTTCTGAAACGACAAGCACATACAAATTGCATGTCAAAAAAAGACTTCTGTACCGCCATTTCCAATTTCAGTCCTACACAAACACTGAGATCGCAAGCTATTTAATGTCAAGTATGAAAAATGAATGTAAGATGATTGTGCCGCGATCTTGCAGTCTTGTTACTGAATAGGACTGCGATGTTTCTTGGACAGGTCTCTTTATCGATAGTCCAATTAATAGCCAAACCGCCAATAGTATCGAAGGAACCTACAGTTTAACGTGGTATCCGAACCACAGTTTTGCCACTGAATTACGAACTGTATGAGGATAAACTTTGCGGATGAACGTAGCAGCATTGTAGTATTAAATAGTGCGAACGTTAATCCACACCAAGGAACATCACATCCAACGCTCGTAACTATCCACAATTTGTCACCTCCAACTAATTGTATTACAAGACACATCAATGTCTGTCATAGAGAACTGACACAAAAAGAAAAGCAATACAATTTGAACATATTATACATACAAATCATTATTTTTAGTATTTGTTTATCACTTGGACTGCTATAAGACTAACAAAATTTGTCTTTTAAAAATTTTGTCTTAAGATCAGGGTAATTTATCTTCACTTGTTAAAGAAACCGGATTCTACATCCCAAAAAATGTAGTGTAATTTGTGTTCCAAACAATACGGACGGCTAAAAAGAACAAATGACCCTAAACCGTGGTGGTTTCCACAGCTAGATTTCATCACAGCTGCACATTAAATACCAATTTATTCTATTGTCTCTGACAACAACAGATAAACTACAAACTACAGTACAACAATTTCTGAGCTTGATTACGTATTACGCCATCTGCACCATCGAAAACCAGCATTATCAATACTCTTTATTCACTTAACTTTTACTAGTTCTTTATTGACTGTATAATATTTTAGAATTACAATACAGTATTGTTGAAATGCCGTGCACTTATACAGGGTGTCCCACAAGTAAAGTGCCTAAACTGAGGGATAAGGTTGCATGGGTCAAAATAAAGAGAAAAGCAAAAGTATTGTTTTTAAGCTTCGTTTACCGGATAGCCCCTATTTTGTATTTTGAAATGGATATGTACAAGCTCTGGGGGGTGGGTGGCATTTTAAAAATCATTATTTTTATCTTAGAAACTTTTCATTCGACCTTTGTTAACCTCAGTAAATATAGAATGTTTCAATAAAAGATGCCTACTGTAAAAAAGAAAATCTCAACAAGTTTTGATTACAAATTTCAAAATAGCGATAATTTTAAACTTTGAAATAGCGGAAAACTGTCAAATAATAACAGTTTATTAAGAACTTTTTTAATTTTTATTTCCAATCTGTCAACAACAAAAAACATGGAAATCGATCAAAACATAACCGAGATACATTAAATAAACGGTATCAGTAGACTGACACATACTTTCTCCCTACAACAAACAACATATACAACAATCAGTTATAAAACTATCATGTTCTTCAAAGTTTATCTAAAGAATTGTATGGGGGAACCCCCCACCGGTAATACCTTTGGGTTGGTTTTGTTTGGTGATTTGACCTTACGCTTCATACCAAGTTTCATGGAAAACAGTTGAAAAATAAGGAAGAAATTGATTTTTTGATATTCTCCATAAGAATAATATTGGGCGCTTTGGGACAACGTACTGCATTTATCATGGACATTAAATTTAACTTTTCTCTGGAACCGTTAGTCGTAAACAAATAATTCAAAATACTAATTTGTTTAGTTTTTAAGCTGGTTTCAATGGTGCCAGTCAAAGTATACGTTACTTTTATTGTTTTTTTTTAATTTAAACATTTTATTTTCTTTAACATTTAAAAGCCCATAACCTTAGAACCGTTATTTTTACAGACATGCGGGTGGTGTTAAATTATTTAGTACTCTGTGCACTATAAACTATTAAATTTTAATCAAAATCGTAAAAGCAGTTTTTGAGAAATTTGGATTTTTCACGTTTTTAAGGGTTTTTAGGGGTGAACTACCCTTAAAAATTAAAAATTCAAAAAATGAAAGAAAAAATCGATAGACGGTGAATATATACATACATGCCAAATTTAATCTAAATTGGACCTACGGAGTAGGCTGTGGCTCTGTACACAACCAGACACACACAGATACACGGATGGACAGACATCACGTCGAAACCCACTTTTTTGGATTCAGGGTACCCCAAAACGGATATCCACTCTCAACTCAAATCCGAAAATTTTGACGAAAACAATACTTTCTCCATATACTATGTATAAGGGGAGAAAGTAAAAAACTTCAACGTGCTTCAGGGATTTTTTTAGAAGAAAATCATCGTCTCAGGAATGAACTTTCACAAACTGGCTGCAACATTTCATCTATAAATTGTTTGTCACGGTGACAAACAATTTACGTCTCACAGTCTGTCTGGTGTAAACGGAAGACTGAGCGTGACATGTGACTCAGCACGCTTGCGCCACCAGCCACCCGGCTTTGTTCCTTATCATGCGGTATAGGCGATACAGGCTGCACGCGTTACCGCTGCTATTCTGATCTCTCAAAACAACTCAACTCAGTTAATATAATCCCGAATACCTCTTATGTTGTTCAATGCTTGAGAATCTGCTTTACTGGCGAAATATTTAGTTTTAGTCACACGAGAACAATGTACGTTGTGTGACAGCATTGCTGACGCCACACGATATTCGTAAAAATATGGCTGAGGTGTCAAATTAAAGGTTAAATGGTTATTTACGAAATTACAGACGATGTCATTAGTCTGTGCGCGTGGCTCCTACGCTACTAGCCGTTCTGTTAAAGGATGGGCATGCTCATTCCATTATGCTCGTCTACATGATTTTCAGCTGAAATAAACAAATTAAGTCACCTGACTGAGAAATTAAATTTTTATATTTCTTAAAGAGTTATTAAGTAAAAAGTTACAAAAGCCACGAGCACAAAATAATGACACCATCTGAATACTGATAATATTTTATTTTCCGTGAAAATATAATTACCACGAAATTATATAGCTTTTTGTAAGTAATTACCCTTTTTACTAAGGTGTACTTCAAAGTAAATGGAAAATGTAATTCCCCTGATACCCACTTTACCATTAAAATTTTACACCCCAACCATATTTTTATGACTATCGAGTAATCCGTAATGCTGTCACAAAATTAACATTAATATTATTGGATTAAAATCCAATATGGCGAAGGTACTCGACTCAAAGTATATTCACTGTGGATGTAAGATCAGCTGATAAAGAAAATAATTTTTTAACTGTTTATTATTTTTATTTTTTTCTAAAAAGAACTGTTGTTGAGAGTTGTCAAAAAGTACTTTAGGTGATGTAAACGTAATTTAATGTATAATTAAAGTTTTATTTATTTGTTTTATAATTTAAACGTGTGTCTGACTTGCCACCAACCTATGTATTAATAATATCGCAATAATAAATCGCACCAGATTTTATGTGTCAAATTAAAGTTAAAGTCGTTGTCTAATGAATTACATTGTTAAACTTTTAATTTATTTCCAAAAAATATAATAACCGCGCAATTATACTCGCTAGTTAACAAGTAATATTTTTTTCTGAATAAAGACAAGTGTATAATAACTTAATCTTTAATTTTACTCCAATTCAATTTTGTTCATAAGTTTTTTCGCCATTTTTCGTAAACTACGAGCCTTAAATTCATCCATTCGCTCTGAGTGTACTTTGGGATCTCATGATCTTGTGATTTTGGATCTGACGAGAAGGTCATCACATTCTCTATTCGGAAAGTAATCTAGGCAGGACCGACGACCGACGTGACAGTGTCAACGGACGAGGGTCCAGAGCCCAGACGGACGTGGGATGAGCCGGAAATGATTTACCGCGGGGCAGCGGGGGTCAGCCAACTGGGTCACACGACCGGACCGGCCGCGCAGCGCGGGCTACTTTTACAAAAAACAAGAGCTCATGCGCGCGGTGTGTACAACGACCACAGAATAGCTTTTATTGTTCATTCGATGGTTTTGAAGGGGAGGCCGTTTACACAATCGCACAGTATTTAACCCCGTTTATTTACATTACAGTATATACATTTGCGGTCCATATGAATAAAATTAGTGTTTTGTTCTTTACACTACTTGTAATTATGATGTTTTTGGTCATTTTTTACGTTTTACACCCCAAAAAGTTGAAATAGGATTTACCTCAATTTCTGTCTATCTGTCTTTCTATAACGCTAAACAAGGTATTTTTGTATTACTGTACTTCTCCGTGAAAACGAGATCACTCACAGAAATGAATCTTATTTTCATCATTCTACCTTTAAAGGGTTTTTGTTTACTTTAAACCGATCCAAACACAATGGAAATAAAATAATGAGACCAACCATCTTGAATATTATAAAGAGGCTACCACAACTACTGAACTAAACAGCCAGTTACCAATAACATCAACAGTACTTATGTTAAGGTACGAAATATAATTAAACTTCAATATTCTGGTCTAGACGTAAAATGGTAACGATAATATTAAAATGCATTTGGTTCAATTAAGACATATTTTCTTCTTCGCGTATCAAAATAAAAAAACCTATTTTGGTATAAAAGTATTTAAGGGGTTGGTTAATGCTCCTGGACCAAAATTAAAAAAGAAAATGTCATGGAAGTCCTCGTATTCATGATTTCCCAACTGAAATAATAGTAGGGTTCATAATTCTTCTCGTCTCGTCCCAAAAGAACAATCAATTGTCAACTATGTGACAGCTTTACTGACCATAAGTTCACAAAATTACCATTGTTCTTATGGGGCTAAATTGAAATATTATGCCACAACGGAAGTCGTAAAATATGACAAACATTTTGATTGAAGGGTTAAAGAGGACATGAACTAACCTTGGGATCCTGCCTGGACGAGCGAGCCTCCTCCGACATCCCTGCAACAGATAAAAAAACAACCTTAATATAAGCACATTAGATTACCATGTAAAACAACCCTTATTGCAGCAAACCTGAATACTTAGTACTACTAGATTACTACGATGGGAGCAAGTTCTGTGAAATTCGCTCTACTCACACCAACATGCTGCGTGTGAGCTCGTTATTATTTCATATTGTTAATTATTATTATTATTCCCTTGTTCTAATATATCTCGTGTAAAACGTCATGTCCACTTTTCAAGAGTGACATTTAAATCGTCTAGAGTGCGCCAGGAATCGGAATTCCGCAATGCGATTCGCTCAAGGACCGTTATTTGCCGGAGCCCCGGGGCGACGTGGTCAGGCAGCCAGAGCGCCGGTGTTTCACAAGAGGGCGGCTCGGCAGCCTGCGGAGTGTGGTCCACAACCGAGTGTTCCACACTTAGACGTAACAGAATTATTATCTATATCGTTCAATAATTTTGATTTCCGAACGATAATTTATGTGACCGTACGAGAATTCAGGTTTCCGTACAATAATTTATGTTTCCGTACGATTATTTAGGTTTTTTGTACGATAATTTTTGTGCCCGTATAATAATATAGGTTTCCGATATTAATGATGTTTTATTACGATAATTTATGTGACCGTACGAGAATTCAGGTTTCCGTACAATAATTTATGTTTCCGTACGATTATTTAGGTTTTTTGTACGATAATTTTTGTGCCCGTACAATAATATAGGTTTCCGACATTAATGATGTTTTATTATTCTTTTATCCAGATTTTAGTCACCATACCAGTACTTACTATGAGATTCACGCGGTTATTAATTATGACGAGGAACAGAATTCATTTTCCAATCGAACAAATATTGATAGTAGGCCTTCATTAACTTTGAAAATATAATGTATTTACTTTACTTCCATTTGGGAAATAGCTTAGATCATTGATACGGCAAAAGGGGATGTTTTCAGTTGATCCAAACAGCTGTCCTTAAACTTTCGTTACAAATTTTGGTCTGACGGATTGCCAATACCCCTCCAGAGCTAAGACATATCCATGTCAAAAGGTAAACTCTGATTAGGTACTCGTACGATAATTTAGGTTTCGAGCAACACAGGATATTTCCTGCATTAAATGCATGTTATATTATGCAGACTTGAGAAATTCTTCCGGCTTTTGTACAGTATTTCTCAATCTAGTCTTTGAATTTGAATCGTTTTTTAAGTATCACTGTAATTAATAACCGGTCATTTTCGCATTTACAAACTGTATAACTATGGTAAAGTGTTGACCTCGTAATTCGACGTTTAACGGTTCGATTATGGACTGAGTAAAATTACGGAATTTGTAAATGGGCTATTAATTAAACATCTATCAAACAACAGCTCAATATTTGGAACAAACAAAACAACGATTTGGACCAGTACCAATGAAAATGTCAAAAGTACACTGGCATGGAAAGTAAACATATAAAAAACTCATCTCAAACTCATGAGTATCGCGGCGCTGGTCAACCTGGCACCACTGCTGCGGGCGAACTGTGAATGCCATTGGCCAATGGCCAGAGTCGCCGTCGCGTGCAGGTCCTGGTCCCTGGACCCTGAATCCACCCGAGCCTCTTTCACTCTGCAAGATTACAATCCAATACGACCTCCAAGACGTCCTGAATAAGGCATTACCAAACACATGACGTATTGTCTTACATCATGCCATACACCTATCTGTACGACTGGTTCCTACCTCTGTGTTCAGTGTAGTGACTATACGATTAGTACGAAAGTTAAGTTGCCTCTTGGAGAAATGTCGTTATTTGTGTACAGTAATTTGCATACAATTTCACTAACACGATATCTGGTTAAGGTAGGAGAGGTGAATGAAATATGATTAGATTAGATAATTGAAATGGCAACCATACACAATGTAGGTATTTTAACCAAGTAAGGTAATTGAGTAAGGTACCAAGTAAGGTATTGAGTGTAAGATGATTGTGGTGCGATCTTGTAGTCTTGTTACTGACTAAGGCTGACACGTTCCTTAGACAGGACTGATAAGAGTCTGCATCAGTGGCAGGCATCTTGAATTTTAGTCCCGTAAGGGCAATGTTAAATTCTGGCGGAATACCTTCACTTTGGCGTGTGTAGTGGCGTTAATTATCAAAGTATCAATGTAAAACTTTGGAAGTACATTGATGGGATGTGGCTCAAGGACATGACCTTTTCAATATGTTCGAAAATTTAACTTGATATAAAAACAAAAATCCAGGAATATTTTACAAAATAATTTTTTTTTATTTAGAGCGAAAATAAGAAGTTCTGTAAGGTGGTGCCCTGGAGGACTGTAATACCTTTAATTTGACACCTCTTCCGTTAATTTATGACAATAGGTCAAGGAGATATAGGCGCCAGAATTTAACATTGCTCTTACGGGACTAAAATCCAAGATGGCTACCACTGATGCAGACTTAATAGCCAAACAGCCGATGGCAACCAAGGGACCTACAGTTTAACGTGGAATCCGAACCACGATTTAATTTAATTTAACCTACCGACCTTAATTTGGCCAACAATCTTTATTCTCTGTTCCAGGATATTAATTTTGTATTTGTTGTTTGTATTTATTATTAGTTGTATTTGTGTTTTATATTTGTATCTGTGTTGTTGTTTTATTTGTATTGTTATTATGTTGTATTTATGTACTATTTGGGTTTTTGTTATTTGTTATGATCTTTAACTATCACAATATAATCTTTTATTATTACCAGCACCTATAAATTTTTAAATTGTTTATGATTACCTTTTAACTTTTAACTATTTTTTTATCTTGTAGTGCTATGATGAGATTATTAAAACCTAACATGAAGTATATTCTTTGTTAAATTTATATTAGAATTGTATAAACTCATATTCGTCTGTATCCACTGTAAAAGGTGTCCACACCATCTTGGATTGGTGCTTTGGTTACTCATGCGATGTCATTTTCAACATCCGAAAATATGTCATAGCTTCGTCGGAGAGTAGAAAGCACTTGGTGGATGAATGGAGCCGTATTTTTATATTATCTGTTTAATTTATATTACACTACTTCCAGTTAACTACAGAATATATCAATTACCACACTAAGTTCCAAACTTGAGAATGTCGTGAGAATGAAATATCTGTCGAATAAAAAAACTCCTTAAGGAAAAAAGGAGCTTAAGTAATTAATTGGAAATGTAAAAATAACCCTAACTATGTAACTGATTTATAAATACAAACTCAAACTCTGAAAAAAATCTTAAATTAAATTCTATTACATAGATATTTTATCCTATCGGAGGGGATGCCGAAATAAAAATGTAAATTTGAAATGGGATTTGAAATTTTTCGCAAAATACCGCAACTACGAGCATTACATTTACGAACTATTGAAGGGTTATATTGAGCAAGGCCGTCCGCTCTGGAGAGTACAATAATTGACAACAATTAGAGGGAATGACGATTGGCGCAATGCGATTGGCTGGAGGTCACATGGTATACATGTCAAGGTCACATTCTTCCCCCTCCCCTTCCACAACTTGGTCCTCTCAGCTGGATCCAGCCAATCATATTGTTTCTGAAAGTTATTTTGTGTAAAGGTATATAGGAATGCGTATGATAATATTTTTTAAGTTTCTGTAACATTTTCTACTCGCAGTGAATGTAAATCTTTGGGGTGTGTCCGAAATTTTGTATTTTAAACAGCCTCGGTTATTGAATTACGAGACAATTGTTCCCGCAAAATTTAACCCTGCAAAGGTCATCTTGTTTTAGTGTAGTATCGGGCCAACGTGGGTCTGGCAGACCCGACACACAAAAAATTGCCTAAAAAGGTTTCCTGAATTATTGATCAGTTAATTATACAAAACTGTAGCTTTGCTAGTTTTCTATCCGATTAAACGGTTTATTCCCTTAAATTTACATTTTTTGGGTCTTGAGGGGGCAAAACTAAAGTTAGTCTTGATATTGATTTTTCTTGAATTCAACATAATCTTTATTAAAATAACAGTTTACCTTTTACTTTCTCCCCTTATACGTAGTATATGGAGAAAGTATTGTTTTCGTCAAAATTTTGAATTTTGAGATATATCCGTTTTGTGGGCCCAAATCCAAAAAAGTGGGTTTTGACAATTGTCTGTCCGTCCGTGTTTGTATCTGGATTGTACTTACATGCCACACTAAGTGGTCCGATAGAAGTAAATATTTATGTTAGTAATATATTCACGATCAGGCGTTTTTTTCATTATTGATTTTTAAGGGTAGTTCACCCTAAAAATTAAAAAAAATAAAATAAATTTCTCAAAACGGCTCTAACGATTTTATAAAATTTACAGTTAAGTGTACAGAGTACTATATTGACCCATGCGTATCTGAAAATACGTTAAAGTATGGGCTTTTAAATTTCAAATCAATTTTTAAATTTTCAGCGAAGCAAAATAGTAAAGAATAACTTGACTGGCACCATTAAAACCATTAAAAACTAAAACAATTAGTAATTTGAATTATTGTTAGACAATCCAGAGAAAATTAATACTGTCCCACGATAACTCATACGTTGTTGAAAGCGTCCAATGTTAATCTTATGGAGAATAAAAAAAAATATCGGAAACAATAGTAGGTTGTGGGTTCATAACCAAAATTTAACAAAAATAAACTTTGATCACGTTGTTAATTTTATAAATTGGATGATTATATTTCGTTATTAAATAAATTTAGATTAACTTTGTCATGATTTCATATTTTCTTTAATTACATAAGAAATTAAAACAGTTTACCTTTTTTAATTGATAAAACGTTTGTAGACATTATTGGGAGTTATATTATTAAAAACACTTCTTGTCATTTGAACTTACAATTATCAAGCACTCCAAATTTAACTTCAAAATATAGCGTAAAAATTAACAATTGAATTATCATCTTCAAGATCACTTTCATAGAATCTGCATAATTTACTCCTACTTCTACTTTTGCATATTCTAACTCTACACCAGCTTCTGACCCTTTAAGTAATGTATTTTTTGTCTCGATCACTTAAAATGGTTGTAGCTGTTAAGCTAATTTAGTATTAAATTAAAAAATAAATTAATAGGTATATTTTACAAAAAAGTTAAGTAAAGGGTCAGAGTATTTCAGACCCATGTCTGACATGTCCAAATATAACTCTTTATTTTATAATCCAGTGTGTTTTTTTAATTACATGTCAAGTTTCTGCCAATTAAAACGTGAAGCTACAGAAAATTTCATATGGATTCTTATGAAACATTTTCATTTATTTCAGCTAATAAATTTAGTAGTGTATACGTTACATCAAAAGAAAATTGTAATATCCATAAGCAAGAAAAATATAGTGAAGTTCCATACTAAATGTAAATATTTTTAGAACCATACACTAGTCTAAATTTTGTTTAAGAATGAAATATTACTAAAATATTATTATCTAATCCTGCACCACATTTATAGAGGAACAATGTTTCATTGATAACAGTACTCAAGGTTTATCGTAATAAGGCAAAAAAGGTTATCTTAAGGTTTAGTAATATTAGTCAGGGGGAATGAAAAATTCTGAAATATAAAAGGAGAACAATTTTGTAATCCAAGCCTAGCCCATCGATGTATTGTTTCTTCAACCACTCATTGTGTAGGGGCCTATTACACATTTTAACAGGTTGAAGTGTATAGTTACTAGTAACTATTGTTTGTAACTACCATAATTACGAATTCCAAAATATGGTGTTGAAATAGCATACACAACTAATTAATTTCAGACAAATTTTCCAAAACTGTTCTTAAAAACTCCAGTGAGAATGACCTGATATAATGCTATGGGTGCCAATTGAAATATGATATTATAGACACAGAACAACAGAGTTACTGATAAGTTAATAGGGAGCAAATAAATTTGTTAGCCTACCTAAAGTAAAGTAAGCAAACTTGGTAAAGTTTAGGTGCAGCAAAATATTTATCCTCTAAGCGCAGTCAAATTTTCTCCTTTCAGTTGACAATTATAGAAAATAATAGAATAAAATATATTATTTAATATATTATATAGAAAATAATATATAATAGAAAATAATTGATTTTGATTTGTTTCTCATTAAATAATTAGAGATTTCAAACATATACTTTAGTCCAGGGTCTAGTAACCTAATTTGTGATATTCTAACTATTTTATCTTGTTATTTAACATTTATGATAATTTAAAAGATATATCATTTCCAAGATATCGGGTATGTTTATATTACTAAAAAAACACAGTAGACCTACTTGTACCAAGTCCTACATAAAGTGAAATCATGATTTTTTTATAAACCAAAACATTTTAAGTCCAATTAACTTTCATACATCCAATTTGAAACTCTATAGGCAAAGAAATAGAAACAAACAATGTATTTCAAATTTTCAATCCCATTCTCTTAGCTTTAGCAAATATTAAAGTTACATTTAGAAAACCTAATTAGCTAAATATAAATCACTAGGCCTTA
Source organism: Nephotettix cincticeps (assembly GCA_023375725.1). Lineage (NCBI taxonomy): Eukaryota > Metazoa > Arthropoda > Insecta > Hemiptera > Cicadellidae > Nephotettix > Nephotettix cincticeps. The sequence continues at coordinate 18,766,965 of CM041785.1, read as the reverse complement.
GTTCACCTTAACATAAGTACAAATATTACAGTATAGTATAGATTATTATAAATACAATAATTGTCAATGGTGCCAATACAACGGTTAAAGGTCTAGCTTATGTTTTGGCTTGACACTATTTTTTTTTAACATTAGGGCCAATGCCAAAACTAGATCCGCTAATTTGATTCAATAATGGCACTTTTCATTAATCATAAACTAATAATATTCATTTTAAACACCAACACCAGTACATAAGATACAATATTATCAAAGAAAATTTGCAATTTAAGTTGCAGCCCAGGGTTTCAAAATCGTATAAAATAAAAGTGTATTTAGCATCTTAAACTTTAAAAAATATATATACTCTAATAGATGAAATAAATGGTGTCAAAAGTTTAAGAATATAGTTAAAATATGAGCATATTTTGCCTTCTTTAACTAAAAAATCATAATCAACTTTTACATGCTAAAATATGTTTTGGTATAACACAAGCTTTTACACTGAGTGAGATAGACTTGGTTGTGAGTGTGTCATGTAATCCAGCTACTTGGAGGTCACAAATAATGGATAGTTATGAGCGAAGACTGATGTATTTGATATTCCCTGGTGTGCATTAACGTTCATACTATTGAATAATCATTATGTTCATCTTCATGATTTAGAAAAGTTTGCAATTCAGAGGCAGAATTGTAGATTGGTTTCCACATTAAACTTTAGGTCCCTTCAATGTGATTTGCTGTTGGGCTGTTAATTAACAAGGGGCATTAACTAAGGGATATGTCAGCCTTAGTCAGTAACAAGACTACAAGATAGCGTCATAATTCACTTACAATCATTTCTCATTCATATTGGCTTAAAATACCTACCTGGATAGGTCACCATTTCAGTAAAAAGTATCAAGGTAATGTGGAGAAAGTTGACTTTTGTAGCCCTAACTTATTATCTATTTTAATGAAGCCCGATTCCTGCAACACAGGAAAACTTAAGTAGGCCCCTACCCTAGACCCATTTTATACAAAAATGAATTTTTGGACAAATAGCCTTATGAATGTTCCACAACTGAGCTAATATACAAGGGTTGCTTATTTAAGGTGTACCTTGTAACACAAATTGTAGTCACATGTCAGCCGATGTGTCTGGTTGGGAAGGTAGGCTACCCCCGTCAACATTTCCGTGGAATTATTTTTCACAACTTTAGTCATAGATTATTGGAGTAAGTAGGCCTAAAGTGCACTACTTAACTTAAGAACAATTGAATTTGATGTCGTGCATCAGGCTTATGAAAAACTGCTAGATCTACAATGAATTTGAACAGATACCGATAGAAATTTACAATTACAAGAAGGACTGAGTGAAAGTCAACCAGAATTGGGTGTTGTCGAAATATCGTTGCTGTACATGGACTGATAAGAGCAGGAATTCATTTGATTATATATTACACGAAATGATGATTGACTACCTAACATTGATATGTTATTAATAGCATATTAATAATTTTGGCTTAAATTACGGTAATGTTCTCGATAGGTCCTACACTGACCAAATGAACACAGAAATTTAGAAAATAGTGGATTCAATAGTTTAAATAAATTCTGCAATAACACCAGCATATGTGATGACCATGAATCTGGATGCATATTGGTCAGAAATAAAATGCCATTTGATCATAGGTCTTTCAAAAGAAGGCCAAACCGAATAAATTTAATAGTACACAAGACACAACAAAGCAAATATTTCCATATTATTGGGAATCACTAGGGCCTAGCCATTTGGGAACATTGGAGTAGCAGCGACATTAGAAGTAAATTCTGAATAATAGAAAACCTCCTGTTTCAAACATTCAAAACATTTTGAATAGACATAAATTCAATAAAATTCTAGAATAGACCCTACCTAAGTGTTTCACAAACCATAGTGGCAATCAAAGTTTTTACGAATCAGCTCAAAGAAATTATTTTTGATAGGCAAAAAATTAAAATTTTGATTCCAACACTGATTTGATACCAAATTACTTCTTTTCCCCCCCTAAAATCAAAACAAAACATAATTGTAATAGAGGTATATTAAACTTCAGTCCTACCACTCCCACCGTACCTTAAATTTAAGATCAACTTGGGATAATATGACAGCTTTTACTTTATGATTGAAAGTGGGTGTATTTTTTTACAGAATGTAGGCCTACCTTATTTAGAAATTGTTTGGACATTCTAAAACATGATAACCTACATCAAAGTCACCAGTCGCCATAAAAAATCTTGTTATAGCCTATTAGAGGCCTTTTATACTAAAGTAGGCCTACCCATAGACCTTTTATTTTATGATAAGACGCTCAGATAGGTATTGTACTACAGTGGAACCTGTTATAGCCATTATTTTACCTCCAGGACTGAGGCTGACAGCTAAGTGAATAGACAGGTAACAGAAATATTGATATAAAACTGTAGCCTAGAGAAGAAGGTTTGTGGGTAAAGGTTTTGCATTAAATTGAATTTTAATATTTAAATTACAGGTCAGCATTCACGTTAAATACAATGGTAACCAGGATGTTAAAGTCCAGACAAATGTCTGTACTTAGTAAAATGATGAATTAACCTAACATTTAAAAACAGTCATCTTCTTCAACTTCTTTGGTGTTCAAGCTTCTTTGGGCGGCTAAAGTTATATTCCGCCATACTAAGCGGTGGCCCCAACCAATAACAAAAGGTTAAATGGAAATTCTTCTAATCTTTAACAGTTAATTTTTGTATGGGTAGGTAACTGGACTCATCGTAAAATTTATCGTTGAGTCCAAAAACGAATAAAACCAGAAATTTATAAGACATTAATAGATTCCCATTTAACCTTTTGTTTAACTTACTGACCTAATCCAGCGGTGAGAGCTGATGAATAAAACCGTTACTAACTAACACATACTTTTCTGAGATGAAGAATATATGTTGTACCGATACCATATGTGCTTCCAGCTTCTCAAACTAGATGATGCACTAACTCAGCATTTTTTACCATGGACAGTTGAGTCACAACTTACGACCATATTTATATGTTTTAAAAAGTAATGTGATCAAAATGCCTTTTTCACTTAATAGAACATTTGTTCACCTTGTAATCTGAGTGTCCCTGATTGAGGTGATTGAGTGTCGATTAGTCGATTAGATTATTGAAATGACAACCTACCCAGGTAGGTATTTTAAATAAGTATGAATGAGGAATGAGTGTAAGAAGATTGTGGTGCAATTTTGTAGTCTTGTTACTGACTAAGGCTGACATGGTCCTCAGACAGGAATGTTAGCCAAGCAGACGATGGCAACTAAGGGACCTACAGTTAAACGGCCTCTGAATTATGAATCGGTTTAATTATAAGGATAGTCTTTGTGGATTAACGCAGATGCAATAGTGTGGACGTTAATTCACAAAAGAGGACACTACACCCACCAACTATCGATCACAACTATCCACAATTCGTGACCTCCAAGAAACTGGATTACAGGACGTTGCCACCGTGCCAGTCGTAATTTTTAGTTAAAATTTTGTTAATTATTTACCTACGTATTAGCAGGTCCTGATTGAAGTGATTGAGTGTCCTGACTAGACGTAATTTTTTGCTAATACTTTTTATTAATTATTTACCTAGGGCCTACCTAACAGCAGGTCGACAATAGTAAGATCAGGCTTTGAACAAGGCGTTAGGCCTTATCAAAATCTAAAAAAATGGCACTGATGTCAATAAACAAAAAACAAGGTAGGCTAAAACATATGGAGATAAGTAGGAAAAAACCCCTAAATCTCATTCTTAAACCGAAGAAGACACACGATACTTCAACTACAGTTATATTGTGTTAGTTAGGCCTAATTATAGTAGCCTAATGTTAATTTCGTACAATTACCATTACTGAAAAAGGGTTACCAGTATATTATTCAAAAGAATAATGTCAGAGATCTCTCTTATGAGGGCAAGGTGTCATGTCCCTTCCATCTCAATAACCTATCTCATTATTCGGATAAGACCTAGCCTACATCATCTATTTAGATCCAATAATCTACTATATTTGGATATCACCATGCGTTAGGGAAGATTAACTAACAGATTGGTTAATACTTGGGAAATTTTTTGAAATTGGAAATTAATTTTAAGAAAAAAACTGAAAGATTCACAAAAGAAATTATTCTTACGGGGTCCCTGAGGAAGCCTTTGACCTAGAAACTTATTTCCTTACCAGTAATGTAATAATGTTTACATAGGCTATGTTTAGTAACATAATTTTAAACAGATCAAACTCCCAGAATAATATTTTGGAAACAAATACAATTTCAACGCTTTATAATAAAAAAACGCAAAGCAATGTAAACAGTGCAGTTTACACTGTACAACCGACATCTAAAGAAATGTGTCCTTACCTTACTGGTTTGGTCAACTAGCTGAAAGTCCCATCCAATTTTAAATCGCACGACACTGCACAACACTCTTTCAACCTCGTCATTTGTTTGACGAAGACCCCAATTAACATGTTACCAATAAAAAATAATAGACAAACCGCACAAACCCAAACTTAGGACAAGATTGTTGAACTGTTTCACACAACAGTTACACACTACATTTTCAGCAGACCATAATGGCGGAATCAAGAATGCTCACAGTGTTGCCACCAGGATATTACATTTTTACCTTTTTACCCTCACGAGCGCTAAAATTACCCTTCGCCATTAAATTACCCCGTCCTTAACCTTTGTGACAAAAAATAAATTAATAAAAACAAAATTAAAATAAACAATTAATAATATTGTCTGTGTATAAGAGATCAACTGTGATTGATTTTATAAGTTAGGTACTTTTAAAGCGAGAAAATATGTACCAGTTAACGTAATTTGTAATTTGTCTCTCATTAACGGTCTAACCACTTGAGGGATTGAACTAAAATTTAGTAGAAAGAATGCCTGATTGTAGTCCCGAAAGTACAGTATGCAATTTTGGAAATTATACGGGATTTCACTTTCTGAGGTCCAGTTACTTTCCATTACTTAGGTCCATTAGGTCCTTTTACTTAGTGAGTAAGGTTTTACATTCGAACGAAACATTAATACTTTTTTTGGGCAGGGGGTAACTCTTTATGAGTAGGCCTACCCCCGCTCCTGCGAGGGTTATGTGGTAACTCCGCCGTTAGGCGGTGTATACCCAAAATAAATCCACCTTCCCCCATCCGTCCAGACAGGTATTAGCAACTTACATACGGACAAATGGACTTCATGCGAATCACAGCATTAGCTTTTCAGCTGTAAAATTTTTGGAGTAGCTAGAACAATCAGAACAGGGCCGGAACAAGTGAAAACAGATGTTAAAGATGAAAGTATATTAAACATAAGTATAAATTAAGAAGTTTTAACGGATTGCTGTGTTAGGCTTTGGCTGGGCAGGACACGCTGTTCTCCTACGGTGGATTATCCAGGATGGCAAAGGGCCTGGGCCTCCAGACCTCTGCGTCGTCATGCCGTCTACAGAGCTCCCTGATGTGCTCTAGGGTGGACTCGGATGCTTTTTGAAACAGTCCATGGGCTTTTGCTCTGTTAAATAGATCAAGAGTTGGGACTCCCAACGTCCCATGATTACGGAGCAGTTTCTGACGAACCACGGTTGTCGTGTAATTCGTCTCAGCGACTTCGTCTGAATAGCCTCAAGGCGTTTCCTGTTGGTCTTGTTGGCCAGCATTCACCACACTTCTGAAGCATACATGATACAAAAGTGTATAATTAGTATGAACATGGCGACCTTCGTCCTGACCGGGATTGGGCTCCTCGCTGCAAGAAGTGGCCACATCAGCCTCAGGATTGTCGTTTCCTCAGCGACTTTCCCGTCAACATGCTGAAACACGGATGTCGAGTCCAGGGTGACACCCAATTACTTCACCGACGTCTTCCACGGTATTCACACTCTAGCTGGATCCTAGGTGGAACTGCTCTTGGCATTTTCGCCTCTCCCTGAAACAAATCGTATTACTTTTATCCGCGTTGACTTTGATGCACCACTGAAGGAGCCATGGTGACAGGGCATCCATCTGAGACTGCATCATCCTCACGGCGTGGATGGGCCGACAGCAGGAGTGCGTCATCAGCGTAAAGCGACAATGTTACTCCTGGAACAGTCGGCATGTCATTAGTGTAAACAATGTAAAGGACCGCACCGAGGACACTGCCCTGGGGTACCGCAGCCTCCACCGGACGTGTCGTAGATAGCGCCTCCTCGACGCATATCTGGGATTGGGAGATGAACTGCTGCTGCCGGAGCGGGGCCTCGCTGAGCTTAAGGAGAAGACCCTCGTGCCAGACCTTGTGGAACGCCTTGCTGACATCCAGTAGCACTTCTACAGAGCACAATGTTATGGTTGTCGACCAGCTTCGTAATCACCTGTACCAGCTGTTGATTGATAGAGTGTCCGTGCCGAAATCCAAACTGCTCCGGCCTTATGTATCCATCCAGGAAGGGGGATATCCTGGAAAGGAACAGGCGTTCAAAAATCTTCGAGATCACTGAAAAACCTTAATACTTGGACTTTCGTTTGGATTAGTTTACACTAACAAACAAATTGCGTCAGTTTTTTATGTGACACGGGTTTCGCAACTTTACATCACATACAGTAAAGGGGCGTAGACAAGTCCCTAGGCGCGTCTACTAATTTTGCTTTTTGCACCAAAGAGAGCTTTTTGCTCTTATAGTCGTGAATATTGCACTGAGTACCTGCCACTTATTGACATGTAAAGTAATGGGATATTTCAGAAGAACCTAGGCCTCAAAGGTGTATGCCTATTACCTACGTAAAGTTTTTAAGATTGCTAAAATTCAAATGATTATTCAAAAACATTTCAATCAAGTTGCAATCGTTTAAACTGTCCTTATTATTCAGTGTAATGATTAGTACTCTAAAACATATTAACCCGCGAGAACTCGCACTATTAGATTGAACCTAACATTTTTAGTTGTTGTAAAGGATTTTTTTTATTTTTGTCGTATGGGTCTCAGGTTCTTAATATGCCATCTAGAGTATATTTAGCAGCTTTTACACTTGTTTCGAAAATGTAGAGTTAAGGGTCCGGGTAGAGGAGCGGGAGAAGTGACGAGCCACGCTGTTTTTTGGTGCTCATAACTACGCAAACTATCATGTCGGCGCTGGTGTTAGTTCCATTCTAACGACGCAAGTGATCGAGGAACATTCCATTTTAGTTTTATTATTAGCTGTGTTCTTTTGTTTTTGCAAGTAAAATCCTTCTTATTTGTTGATCGTTATTTAACACCTTGAATAATCCCAAAATCCCGTAATTTATAACGCTAAATGCAACGGAAATCAATATTACTAAATTTTAGGTTTGCCCTAACGACGCGAATAATAACATAACTGTCAATAGTGCGAGTCCTCGCGGGTTGAGTGTTGTTAACATTTTTAATCAGGTGAAAGGTTTCAGATAAATTAATATCAGAACCTATCTATTTATCGCGAGAGAAGCCGTATCGGGAACTGATCGCTTCTTTTCATCACTAAATCTTTTACGTAACCAAAATTAAAACTTAATGTTTTGTTGTTTTTTCTTATTTTACAATTATACGAATCTCAAATCTTCATTGTCCCAATATTTACCCTATTGTGTATAGTTAAATGAATCTTTTTACCCTAGTGGCAACACTGAAAACTTGTTACCAACATAATAACAACTATTTTCTCGTCTCGAGTTCAATACGCGTCTGCCATCTACCAGATTTATTAGTAACTAAATAAAAGGAGCGTCGGTACAGTACGTTTGTCGGTCACATTTCTGCAATTTCTTAAAAACTGAGAGAGAAATGATAATTATGTCAAACAAAACTTCTCTATTTTTCAAATTTATGCAGAATATTATAAGATTTCTGCGATATAATATTCAATTTAAATTATAATAAATATAGTAGTTACTTTACGTGTTAACATTTTAATACTTTAATGATAAATACAGGAATTTAATAAAATAAATTAGACTTTTGTTTTAGCAAATAACCATGTTGGCTGAATAGACTACTTTTTGAAATTTACCTTTCAAACAGGTTGGCGGTTAAGTAAAAAATAAAAGTTACTTAAAGTTAAAAAAGAGATCCTTCGACTGACTGAGCATTTTTGGGTGAATGTTTTTTTAGCTTCTTTGGAATTGGATTATTGGATATGTTATGTTAACTTCAAAAATAGTAATAGCCTACAATATTTGAAAAGAGCATCAGCCATCAATTCCAGAGTTAGACAACCAAATAGTTAAATTTCTTCTAATGTTGTTTTCTTCTAATATTGTTTTCTTCTAATATGTTTCATACGAAACCGCCTTGCTTACTCTTATACTTTCCTACCATGGGCCCATGGGGCAGTTTTTTCATATTATAAGTGCGTATGAAAATCGTTTAATATGAGATCTCTATCTAAATTTAGAATGTGTAATGGAGAGGTTAGGCCTAATAACTTCCCCAATAGGGTTTTGTAAAACAAATATTATTTTGGATTCTACTGTAAATACCTATGAGATTAATTACGCATGATAGCGTGCTGTTAAAAGTTAAAAAAATATGTTATGGATATGTGTAATTTTACTAAAAACTCAGTTTTTCACAGAATACGTTTAAGTTAAATAATAATCCTCAAGATACCTAAACAGTAAGAAATGGATTTAACTGAGCGCCTGCAATACTTTTAATGCTGTGTTATGAACGCATGTATGTCAAGCGGTCAACGGCTTCCTAACTGAAGGCACTATTCAAAGTTATTCCTGGATAAAGGTTACAATTTATAAGTATTTTACATATCTAAGTGGTTTGGTTATACTTCACTAATAAGCCAGTTTAACCAAAGTAAAGAGTTTCTTTAATTTGGAAAGTAAAATGTTTAAATACCACAGAGGATGTATAATAAATTAATATTAGCTGAATTTAAAAAAAATGTAAGTATTCGTGTTTTGTTATGTTGGAGATTTGAATTAACGCTATTACTTATTAGAATTGGTAGTCTTTTAGGATTTTTTTACTTACTTTAGTTTATTAATTTGAAATTATGACTGGCTTGGAGGTACAATGGTTTACCCGCTTCATAGTCTGAATGTAGGCAGTCAGAACAAAACTTTCTGGTTCTGGAAAAGAATTTGGAGACAATTTTACAATTTTTGGTCCTCTTTAATTATTGGACTATTAATCAATGATGGCTGATGGATAAGCTGACCTTGTGGGTTGTGTTGGGTGATGTTATCTTACGATGCATAAGTTTCATGGAAAACCGTTTTAGAGATAAGGAAGAAGCTGTTTTTTTAATATGATCCATAAGAATAACATTGTGTGCCATCAGACAACGAACTGAATTTACCACAGAGGGTAAATTTAACTTTTCACTGGAACCATTAGTCGTTCTAATGATTCAAAATACTAATTTTTTGATCTGGTGTTAATGGAGATAGGCAAACTATTTTACAAATTTATATTTTTGCCAGAAAATTGGAATTTTATATTAAAAACACATCATAACGTTTTAACCATTAATTCTGCAGATAAGAGTGGTATTATATTATATGGGGCCATAATGACTATACAGTAAACTATGAAACTTTCATTAAAATTGTTACCGCGGATTTTGAGAAATTTGTATTTTCACATTTTTCTATGGGTAGTTAAGGCTAAACTACACTTAAGAATTAAAAAGTCAAAAAAGAATGGTCGGGAGATAGAGCTATATTGCATCTGTGTACCTAATTTCATAAAATTCGGACGATCGTCGTGCTTTCGGGGGCAGAGAGACATCAATCCGAAAGCCACAATTTTGGATTCAGGGATCCTCAAAATGGATTTATCCACCCTCAACTCAAATTCGAAAATGTTGACGAAAACAATACTTTCCCCATGTATAAGGGAGAAAGTAAACATAGTTAATAATTAGAAAAACAACTGTCTTTGTTCAGTTGTACATCTAAAGTAATATGACCAACCTCTTTGCAAACGCTAAAAACTCTTTTTACAACAATGGAAATTTCCTACAAGAATTTAAAGAAAACATGTCATAATTTGCTATCAGTTTGCAAATACAGATCAAAAGAGTTCTATGAAGTTCTCTTTAATTTGATTAACACCAAGGTCATTGATAATACTAAACCGGTTGGTTCTAGATGTGTTTATAGTTTAAGAAAATTATTTGGAAGTGAAATTTATGCAATAAAATTTCAATTTATTGCATTATAGTAGAAATAAAATTAATTACTGTACAGTGTTTTGCGTATAAATTTTTATTAATATTCCGTTTGTTATTTTTATAAATAGAAGCCAGTTTAACGCTGTTTAAAATAAATTACGCATCAATGAAAGAGCTATTTGTGCATCAAGGGTTTTAAGTGATAATTTTTTCCCTGAAGGAAACTTTAAGGGACAAAAAGGACTTAAATCCCATGATACACACTAAATCATTTCTACACCTAAACATATAAGTAATACAAGTTACAACGTACTCAGTATAAACTAACCTGAAAAAACAATAATTATTGTGTATCTAAGTTGGCTAACATAACCTCAAAGGAATTAATGCAAATTATCAGCTGACCATTCAACAATTACTTCTGTCAGCTGGTATTATTTCTGATAGTTCGTTACAGGTTTGCTAGATTTCACCTATTTTATTATTTTATATTATTTCAGAGAATTAATTATGGCTTTACATAGTAGATGGAGGGGAAAATATTTAACTAGGGTACAAAGTATGACTGGACGAAGTAGTAGTGGGTGGTCTGAGCTGGTCACCCACTAATTCGTGAAGTTGATGAGAAAATCAAAAGAAACCTACTTGGAAGGACTTTGGCTGGACTTGTAAGACCAGACTCGATTTCCTGACTTCGCTCCTAGCGGCTCATTACTTTCTGCATCCTTGGTGGTCAGCGGTTAACCACCAAGAACTTAAAGAAGAACTTAAAGAAAATGATACCTCTTGGTTGACTGAACAGGCGGTAACATTCTATGGGTATTACAATCCAGCTACTTGAAAGTCACGAATTGTGTATAGTTATGAGCGATGGTCGTTGGATGTAATATACTCTGTGAATTATCGTCCGCACTATTGATACGAAGTTCATCCGCAAATACCATACATTTTATTAGACCAGTTAGTAATTTAGGTAAAAAGGAATTCGGTAATTAGTAATTCGGTAAATTGGAGGTCCCTTAAATGTCAACGGCTGTTGGGTTATTAATCGATGGTCCAATCTAAGGAATATTACAGCCTTAGTCAATATCAATACTACAAGATCGCGCCACAATTATCTTACACTTATTTATTATTCATACTTGGATTAAAATACCTGCCTGAGTAGGTCACAATTTCAGAAACGTAATACTAGAGGTTTTTTTATGTCTGGGTGGTTTATTGGTTATAGTAGGCTTGCTCGCTTTTAAATCTGAAGGAAGAAGGATCGATCCTGAGCGAAATACAAACAAAATTTTGAGATAGTTCGATACCTAACCCAGCTGTCTTTGTTCATTGGGCTATAAACTAATTTATCTTTGCAAATTAATAAGCTGATCTTCGTAACCAAGCTGTTATCACCTCTCATCACACTCACTCTTCGCTCATAACTCATATTAAAAAACCCACCAATGTTGGTTGTCTTAGATATAAATATGAATAGGGTGAAAAATGTTATACATGACTATTGCAAAATCATAGTCAAAATGTATTTTAAGAGTTGCAGGTTTTATTAAATCAATTTCACTATCGTATACAGAGTGTATCTGAAATACAAACAAAAAACATGTCCTTTGAAAATACTGATCATACTATGCACAGAAATAGGTTCTGTTATTACTCAAACACATATCAAGTTAGAAATTTTTACTTAAAGTGGTTCCACAGTTATAGCAAGTTATGTAAAAACACATACACACAGACAGACGAAAAATGGGCGAGATAGGCCATATGTTCACATGATATGTTTTTTGCTGTTTTGAACTCAGAAATAATAAGTACTGATTTTTTTATTACTAAAGTTTAAAATGATTTATATTTTTTAGAATTGTGTGTAAGTTATACCCACTCCAAAGAGGAGCTAATGATGTAATTGTAACTATAGTTACATCATGGGAGAGTAAACGGTTCAACAGTCTACCAGAATCTCTGAATCATTGGCCTTTGTGAAAAACGGTAACGGAGTTCATGCTTATCTCGCAAGTCACTAATTGTTTGTGACGTATGGTTGAAAAATTGTGAAATCATAAACGATTTTTAGTTTTCATCCTAGGTGTGACCTTTGGATAATTTAATCGATCAGAGTTGTTTGCTTGTTCAGTCGTGAACTCAATTCACAACCCGCGGGTGAACTAATTTTGTTTCAAAAAAGTATTTTTACTGTAAAGATTATTAAATTAACTTTTAAAACCTAAATTTATATAAAAAATAATGATACAATTAAAGTTTAGTACCGCATTGTGATACTATACTTACTACACTTTGGAGGGGATGTGTACCACAAAAAGTGGGGTTACAATTTTTCATGTATAATTTTTGGAAAAAAAATTTAATTTATTATTTATTTTTTACTGTGATATTCAAAATAGTAAACACAGTACGATGTCTAATGTAATCTTATGGAGAATAACTCAGAAAATTAACTCACTTATTTACTTAAATATTCTCCTAAAATTTGTTATGTAAGTCCATATGGTCAAGTCAATATATCCATAAAACCCCCAAAATTGGGGTTGCTAACGTTTCTTACGTTAGCAAACCTACGTACTCATTGTCCATGTAATTCTTATGGAGAATAGATAAATTAATATAACTCGCTTACATATAAACATAATTTGGTAACATTTTGTATGTAATTTTACTTACTTTACCGACAGCCTTAATATAAGCAATTTACCATGTAAAACAACCCAATTGAATTGAACCTGTATACTCAGTACTATTCAATTAATATTATGGCAATAATACCTATAAGTTCTATGAAATTCGCTGTACTCACGCCGGAATGCTGCGCGTGATTTCATAATATTTATTATATGTATCAAAATTAGTCATATATTCAGTTGTATTGTCAAACACCACGACAAACTACCACGTTGAATTATTAGGAAGGCTATTTTAAATTATAAATTCTTTTACTACACCCACTCTCTGAAAGAGCATCCGGATAATTAGACCAGTTCATAATTAATTCAGTGGAAAATTGCGGTTTGGTCTCTTAGACGTCATTGCCTGTAAGCTACTAAATAACAGTCCTGTCTAAGGAACATGTCGAACTTAGTCAGTAACAAGACTACAAGATCGCACCACAATCATCCTACACTCATGTCTCAATAATACTCGGCTTAAAAATCCTTCATTGCTAGGTCGCCATTTCAGATAAAATATTGAATTAAGATGAAAATTAGTCTTATAAGGGATAAGGGTATTGTGACACAAATTTATTATTACTATTACTGTTACATTATTGACCGAATTATGAATAGTATCCTCATGGAGTTAAGCATCTTGGTTAAGTGTTGAACAACCACAACATTGTCTCAATACCTAAAAATCGGAACAAATAGTCTTACATTATGGAGCTGACTTCACAAACTAGATTCCAAAAAGGTTTTTTTTCGTTTTCTGAATAACTATTTTTACTAGGCTACAACCCCTGATGCAAAGTAAAATTTATTTCTCATAATTTCTACGTATTTTTTTCTTAGCCACACTAAACTAAACTATTACAGCATCTAAATTTTCATAATTCACAACAAACTGAATAATGAATTACAACAATTATTGAATGTAGCAATGTCGATAGGATTGCACAATAATTGAGGGGATTTGTGAATGTACGCACCGTAATCAGGTCATTGCATGATTTACGGCTTTGTTCTTATCAGTCGAAGGTCGTGACCTTGTTGAGCTGTACCAATCGCCATCCGCCATCGTTATCAGTTCCAAACCATCTAGAGGCCATCGTCGGGACAACGTTTTGGATAAATATGCACCACAGAGGATAGTTCAAACATTGATGAATTTTCAAAATAAACGTTGAATGTTAGAATCGGTCATTTATTTGAGAAACAGCATAGGTCCAAAAATACATTTTTCAGTAAACTAAAAAAAATGGTGCTGATAACAGACTACCATATTAAAAGCTTCAAAGTAATATGTATTTTATATAACTCTATACTCACGTTATAGTAATTTATTACTATTAGGTTCATATTTTGATCTTTATAATTTTAACTTATGTTGTTTCTACAATAAATGGGTGAAAAAATTATTAAATCTGAAGGCCTTAGTCAATGTCAGTAAGGAATAAGACTATTGTTTCCTTTTTTACAACCTTTTAGTCCTTTATGTCCAATAAATCCTCTTCACCTTATGTATTCAAGATTTCCCAAGCTAAGATTTGTTCATAAAACGTTGGATTTCCCTTTCGTCAGTAAATACCGTTTGAATTTGGCAAGGTTATTCATGTTCTTTTCATTTATAAGTAAACCCTTTTGGGATAGGCCTTCCATTAGGTAAAGTGAATATAAGCACTGAATTTTACAAATAAAGAATTATAGAATAAAAATAACTATCAGTGTAGATTTTAGTCGATATTACGTAGAGGTCAACACTGTTATGCGAGAAGTGCATAAACTTCCAGATTTTGAACTTAATATTTTGTTCTTTCTGAACTTCTTCCCCGCGAGTTTGACGCTCTCGGTTCAGTTTTAGTTTCAGGCTGTCTTAAAGTCTATCGGATTATATTGAAAAAATAATCGTTAGACGGGAATTTAATTATCTTATACTTCGATTATCAACATCACATAAATTAAAATACGTTCTTAAACTGAAAAAAAGATTAACGGTAGGCCTAATAATATCGGTTCAGCCAGATATTGGACAGGACCCGTTTTAAAATATAAATCATCTCCCCTCAATAAAGGGTATAATAGGCCTGTTATAATTTTCACTCGTATTAGCAACTCTATTCATGTTATAAAATATATATTGTTTCTTGAAATCATCACCCACGAAATAGAAAACCAGTGGCGATTGAAATATTCAATACAAAGCTTAATACAAATAATTTTTGTTATTGTAAAATTTAAGTTTATTTGTCATTGTCAAAAGTATAGAAATAATCACGTTTTCTAAAGTGCATTCTTGTTCACACTTAGTTGTGTTGTTTTAAAATTACTTTAGATGAAGTTTTTGTTTTCAGATGTCTTCATTAAAGATGTTAGTCAAACCTTTTTTGAGAATTCAAAATTCTGTGGTACAAATTGTGCAATAACCTTGTTTGAACTCGACACAGAAACGACCCAAGGTTGAAATAAAAATAAAAATAAAACTACATAACACTACATAAGAAACTAGATTCTCTTTTGCATAATAGTTGTTTGTTTTTGGTGGTGTATGATACAACGACATACTTATCTCCAAAGTGTTACATGTTTTCACCGCCCACTTTAGATATTACGTAAATTATTTGGGTAAAAAAACAAGCAAATTAAAAATGGATGTGATATAATTAGGCAGGCACAGGTCGAGTAGGCCTACAATGTGTGTCAGGAGCGAGGGGTCGTGGCTCAGAGACTTCAGAAACTCGGATCGTTCAGGGTTATCAATGCATTCGATAAAGGCAAGTTTTTGCGTCTTTGTAGTGGAAAGATTTGTCGTTCCAGTTTCCTGAATCCGTCTCGTCTACTTCCGGCAGTGTGATTGAAGTTGGCCGGACATTATCGCTTGGACATTGGCCTTTAGTGTTGGGTGGGAGTGAAACGTGTGTTGAAAGGAGGAAATATTGTTTTTTCCTTTTGAGAGAACGTGGAGAATACTCTGGACGTGATTAAGTTGGGACATTCATAGCATTGTAACATGTTTTTAATTAGTATTTAAACATTTTCATCCTTTTGAAATCTATTATTATAGCCAAGATGAATGAGAAATGAATGTAAAATGATTGTGGTGCGATCTTGTAGTCTTGTTACTGACAAGGAATGTTAATTAAGAGCCCAACAGCTGATGACACATAAGGGATCTACAGTTTAACGTGCTATCCGAACCACAATTTTGCCTCTAAATTACGAACTGATCTAAATATATTATGGTGGTCTTTGCAGATTAACGTAGTATTTAATAGTGAGTTCCTTAATCCACACAAGAGACCACTGACAATTGCTCGTAACTATTCACAATCAGATTTTACTCTAAATTCTTTAATTTTCCTAAATATACAGAGTCAAAAGTCACCAACAGTAAACTCGATGTACGTGATAATGCTTCATTAATTTATTAAAATACAGTTTAACAATAAGGAAAAAAGAAATAATTAATAATAACGTACCAACGAACAATACCGTATGAATGGCATGGGGCATGTACACCCACAAAAAATAATTTAGAAAATTAAAAACCTTATTGCAAAATTAACTAAAAACCGAAACAATTTTTGACACCTCAAACGATAATATACGGAATCATTTTCCTGAAAATGAATATTTTTAATAATATAAAAATTGGTCATTAATAATAAATTTTTAGTATTTTTAGGGATTTTGTTTCCTAAAAATAGATAATGTGTTAATAACAACTATACGGTTGTACAGTTAAAACCAGACAAATAGACACTTGTTTAATTTTAGAACTAAATTAGACTGAATCTTAGGTAAACAAATTTGAAAGCTTATAAACTTACGAAAAACCTAGGTTTAGCTTACAAAAACATACGTTTCAACTTAGGTTAGGTGAAACTTAAGCTTCAATGAAACCTAAAATAAAGATGTTTTAAACATTCGTACCTCCAGAATTGGTAAATGACTAATATTATAGTATATATTACTATATAATTAAGGTCCTATATAAGTCATCAGTCATTTTATACTACGTTTATGATGTGATTAACAAGGGATTTATAATTGGAATAAAACTTTCCGAAATTAGTCCCCTGCTGAATATTACAAATAACCTATAATATAGGTGCTGTAACCTATAATATAGGATTTTACTCAATCGGGGCTTTTACGACTGAACCAAAGTCTACAAATATAGTGATATGTCCAGCAAATAGTTGTGAAATGAGGTCAATCGGTCAATATATCACTTTCAAAACCAAAACTAAAACTCTTTTGTAAAATTAATTGGTGGTGTCCAATTTTTATTTAGGAACTTCGCTAAGTAAAAATATGCTGTAGGCCTATGTATTTTCTGTAACAATGCATACACATTTTATCAGGGTAGTCCACAAAATGGAATTTGAATTATCTTGCTTTAAGTCTGGATTTAATGTCACATGTTTTGACATTGTCACATATAATGACAAATGTTTTTTATAACAAAGTTGTTTATTGTTTGTATTTAGTCAGTTTTTGCTATGATAAAATAAACCAAGTTCTTTATTAAATCTTTAGTCTTTAATCAACTTATTCAGTTATATTTGATCTTAATTTAAACGCATTTTAGAAAAAAATACTTTTATAGTTTAACTTAAAAATTTTTAGAAGATAAAAACAAGTCGTTAAATTTTTATATTAAATAAATATATATATAGATAGATAAATAAATTTTTACACATACTCTCAAAAATGTTACAATATTTGGTATACGTTCCTACAAATGCTAATTCTTAAAGACATATCGGTCATTAACTAGTTTATTTTGTACAAAAATGGGGTTTTTTGCGTTAAGTAAAAATTTCTAATTTTTTATTTCACCTTTGGATCAGCTTAAAAAAATATAACAATTAAGTTCCTTTAAAGTTTTTCTCTCATCTCAAAATTTACGAATATATTAAAAAATCTAATAGTATGTGATTTTGTCTCCAATGTTATTGAGGATAAAAATTAATATTTCAAATTAAAATATTTTTGTAAAATTGTATATTTAGCTTCATGGTTATCTATTTTATGCTTAAAAATCATAGGTTGTGTGTTTTCATGTAAGCAAATGCATCTTTTACATTTATCATATATAATGAAACTCCTTATTATGACAGAATGTTGAAATTTTATAATGATGAAAAAATTAATTGTTTACATAAATATTTACTTTATTTACATAATGCATTATCTTTTTTTTTAAATCTATGGAGTGTAAAATAATAGTATTTTTTGACATATTATAAACTAGTCATATATTATTATATTTAGTTTTTATTTAAATCTTAGAATTTATTTAAGTATATTTTTGCATATACGAGTACATTAGAATTAGTTAAGGAATAAGTATTATTATAATTATGGTTTAGATAATTTTTCTGATCATCGTCTATGCTACGTTTGATATCCACAAGGGTGGATATAAAGACATTTGGATATTCAGAAATAGCCAAATGTCACATACTTATTACAAAGGCATTTCCCCACAACACTCAACACACTATTAGGGCTACAGAGGAATGATGGCTTAAGGTTTTAAAGATGACTAACAAAAGTTCGAAGCTATTTGATTACAGTAAGAAAATTAAAGATTTAATTTTCATCGCTAAGATTTGCAAGTTGCTGTGATAATTTTGCCCGTGAAGTTTTATATTGTTCAGCAACTAATCCGTTATAAAATTTGATTTTTTAAACGATCGAGTCGTTATCAACTTACTTGACTCAATAATTTAGAAGGCAGTACTTGTACCATGTTTTCTCTTCCAACAATCTATAATATTATAAAGAAGAGATGGTTTCTGTATGTTTGTGGATTTGTTTGGGCAAGTAAACGCAAAAAATACTAAACAGACCGGTTTGAAATTTTACAGAAAAGTAGATCTTAAACTCATGCAATACATAGGTATATTAGTTTTCTTAAAATCCCCTCGGGCTACGCCCCATGAACGCCCTAAGTTTCAATGTTTACATTTTCAAAGAATTAAAACATAAATTACTTGAATGTCTACAGCTGTGAACACTAAAATTTAACAGTTCGGGAAGAAGAAGAAGAAAGAGCTGCCTTGACCGTCCTAGGTTTCAATGTTTACATTTTCTAATGACATCCGTTTGCACTATATTTTGACAGTCCGGGAAGAAGAAGAAATAAAGTTGATTTTTCAGGCAAACTGCTGGATCGAAATTAGTGAATTATTAGTTCGAAATAGTGGAATGGTAGATTTTAAGTTTTTTCCCGATGACTGTCTCTATTACGTTAATCCTTATCCTCTCCCAATATTTGACAGATGTTACTTTGTCATGTTGTAGACACTCGTGTTTTGTCATTTTGTAAACAATGAAGAATTAATTAACAATAACTTAAATGTATCAGTAGAGCCTACACCTCTCAGCCTTTTTTACCCGTGCGAAGAACGGGTACTTTGGCTAGTAATACATAAATGAATCACTTCATCTGCACTATCCAGCTACCGGACTATATGAACTATCGATGAATTACTTAACATGTTTTCAGTTGAAAGAAAAGCCTTTATACTCACCTTTATTTTCGGATCTACATTACCATCTTTAATATGTATTCGTAATGAATAATATAATAACAATATCGCGCCACAATCATCTCACACTCATTTCTCATTCATACTTGGCTTAAAATACCTACCTTGTGGAATGGTCGCCATTTCAAATGGTAATCTAATCTAATGGTATATCATTGCGATTTTAAAATTCATTTTGCTTTGCTACAGAAGCATTTTATTACTATAGCAAACACCATGATGACAAACTTTTAGTTAAATTGATAGCTTTAAATTTAATAAACGGTATCAGTGGACAGACACATACTTTCTTCCTAAATTATAAAACTACATTCTTTAATGAAACTATAATATTCTTTATTGTTTATTTGAATATAATAAAAATATTATTATTACAGACATTATCATCTAATTTCATGACTTAACAACAAAAGAAACAAGTTAAAATATTTGTTAGACATTTTCGGGGACATAACCTGGATAATGCCTATCTTTTCGAGTTGACTTTGTTGTACCATGTGAGCCTATACTGCTTACCAAGTTTTACGGAAAACGGTTAAGAAATAAGAAAGAGATTGATTTTTTAATATTCTCCATAAGATTCAAATTTTTTCTGGAACCGTTAGACGTAGACTCATGATTCAAAGTACTAACTTGTTTAGCTCTTATAAGCTGGCGTTAAAGTTGACAGTCATATTATAAAAAAATATTTTTTCACCAAACAATTTTTTTTACATTTGACTATAACTTTTGAACCGTTAGTTATACAGACATACGGATGGTCTCATATTATTTGGGAAAAATCGTTTAAGTGAATTTGTATTTTTAAATTTGTAAGGGGTTTTAGGGGTAAACTACCCTGAAAAATAAAAATTTCAAAGAATAAAAAATAATCTAGAGATATAGCCAAATTACACATGTGTACTAAATTTCATAAAAATCGTACGATCAGTGTGGCCCCGGGGTTTGTACACAGTCATATAGAAAGAGTCATTAGTCCGAAAACCACTTTAAGTTTAGGGAGCCTCAAAACGGATTAATCCAAAACTGAAATTCGAAAATTTTGACGAAAAAATACTTTTCCGTGTACTATGTATAAGGGGGAAAAGTTTGATAGAGAGTAAAAATTATACAGCCATATTCTGCATTACCATTTTAAGCAACTTAAAAACTCCATTTAATTTATTTAAAAAAATGTATCATCATATTGTCAGTAAATGTAGTTGTTGTAGAGAATTTAATTCCATTCTCAATGAACAAAACGTGACATTTTACACTTTTTTAATGTTAAGATAAATTTGTGATATCGTATTGTTTGGTCTATCTGTAAAAATTATGATTATCATTGAATTATGATTATTTTACCGGTTCAGTATTTCAGGAGTAACCCGATGGCCCAGTAAGTCAAGATTGAATTATTTTCTGCTGATTAGCTATGTTTTAAGTCCTGCTTCTGTTTAAATTGTTTTTTTTTATTTTAGTCCTATGAAAAAATAATTATTACTATTATTCATTTATTCTTTAATAAATATTTTTATATTAGAATGATATAAAACTGTCTGAATCGTTTGTTCGCTGCAATTATTTGAAAATAACACGAGTCACAGATGCGATAAACTCGCTTCACAGAAGAGTTGCGAGATATCGTATCGCAGTTCTCGGTACTATCGCATGCTGTGCCGTTGATCGACCACATTAATCATTCCGTATCTCAGTCTCTTGCCCTTTCTTATGAACCTTGTAATCAATAAAACTTTGCAATTTTGTCAAACTATTATTCACTCAATATTTATTTTCATTATCGAAAAATTTATGAACCAGTTTTTGCTCGAATTGTGATATTGAGTTGTGAAATTTTACGAAGAATATTCTCTCAACCTCTCAAATACTTGGACCAACCTAGTCACTCTGAGTGAAATAACTTTTAACTACTTTACACAAAACGTAAACTGTGGGAGACTGCTTCCTCCATAATGTTTATTATTGATATGGCTTTTTATTAAACGTTCCGGGGTGGTATTATCAGTTATCTTTGTAATTTTCTTCACCTTATGAACAACTTTATATGTTCAAATCAATAAAATACCATGAAAAGGACAAACGACACAATGAGAAAACAACAAAAAGTAATTCATATTCCTATTTGATAAATACGTAGGAGCAACACAGTTCACAATCTTATTGACAATGCTCAGAAAGAATTCCTCTATTCTGGACTCAGATGTCATTTGTATTTGAGCTATCAATCAACTATCTATCCGACGTTAGGTAGTAACAAGACGAGAGTTTGGATGTTGAAAATGAATGAACCTCAATGCCTTTAATTTACCACACAGGTTAGGGTCATAATGCTGTGCAGTTAACCTGAGGACGGGATCAGATTCCAGATCCCGAAATGTTGTGAAATTTAGGTTTGTCAATCATGAATATCTACTACTGTATAACATCTAAAAACATAAAATGGCTGGGTAGTAGATTGATTATAGCGCCCGTTTTCAAAACTGAAGGTCGAACCGCGCAAGGGTCGAATCTGGACCCAGTTGACATTTCGTCTTCGTTCATGCGATGTTTCCTAACAACAGGTCGACGTTTGTTTGTAACAAGACCGGCGTTTGCAACGCTCCCCATCAAAACGTTAAAAGATGCCGCAACGCATATATAGAAACAAAAAACTAAATAAACTCACCATCATCAACAATGAATTCCAAATGACAGTGATGCAATGTAACGTTGCATTTAGAGTGATTTACTTTGTGCAAAACATGAGCATTACTCTTTAGCACTTTATATCACGATTACAACATTTACAAACATAATAATTGCTCTAAGACAAAGACAATCACCGATATCCCGCTGGTTGTGATAACGGATGATAAGAGGTCACACAATCAGTAACCTGCGAGATAAAACAGAGACATACAGACTGACCGGCCGTGCCACCAAGTCTATATAACCTCCCCACCGCCAGGAGCGCGGTAGTCGTGGTCAGCTCTTGGTGCATGAAAAGTGAAGTTTCCTGTGAAGTTATTGTATACATGTTGTATAAAGGTAAGCTTTTGAACTACTAAATACTAGGTTTTCGCTTAAAAATTAACTTGCACGAACTAAAAAAATACTATTTGATTTTATAAAACACTAACTGTATGTGTTAATCCTTCAAGAGTAAGTTTTCAATAAATATTTCCACAAAAATTACATTTAAAAGACAAAGCACAAAATTACAATTCTATCAATAGCAGGGCAACAATTACATAGATTATACTAAACTAAAGAACAACTTTATATGTTGGCCAAATAATAAAATAAGTACAATGTTTATACATATTACGTTTATTATAACAATCAGCTGTTGAATATCTTTCCTATAAAATCCGTATTACAGTTAAGTTAGGTTTAGTTTGAGTTTGGATTGGATTTGAAAATTGTGAATTAATCCTCAGATTTATTCGTTTTATGGGAATGTTATTAATAATACTTATCGTTTCAGTATTGTTATTCACTATGCCGCGACCCAGAATATATAACCTTTCACAATAAAGCCGTAATGCTATTCTACTTCAGGCCACTCTTAAAGTTAACCTATATTTTCTGACAGGCGTTACGAAGTTCGCCGGGTCAGCTAGTAACATATATAAACAAAGATAAAATCATAAACTTTAATCGTTCCTGGAATAAATTCACATTTGCAATCGTGTTGTTTTTTTAAATAAACTTTTGATCCATATCGCCAAGTTTATTGAGTTCATCTAGTCTGTTGGAATTAGTATCTGTGAAACATTAATGAATAAAATAGACAGCTATATTAAGCCTAGATTTATACAAACATTTTTTTCTAAAATGAATTGTAGTAGTTATATAACTAAAAATATTCCACCGCTTTTCAAAGTTAAAAAACGGCTAACATAACGTATTAATGCAAAACTTTTATACTTTTTGATCATGGTGATATAGTTCATAAAGTTATCGTTAAATTTTAGTTAACTTTTCTAGGCAGCGTAAATTTAAAGTTTGTATAAATTTATTGATCTTGACTAGAGCAAAATATTATTCCACCCATATCTGTGTATTTATCGTATTATAATCTGAAACGAGATAACAAAACATGGCCGCCATCAGCAGGGTCAGTTATTTGACTAGATGCTAACTAAATCAGCTGTTTGGATTGGTAAGTGCAAGACAGTACAGTGTCAGTTAAATGTGGTGAACACATATTCAAACAGCTGTTTTAGCAGCTAGCATGCCGGCCAAGCCCCCACGTCAAACCTTCAATGACTTCTCATTCATATTTAACTCGCGTAATAAATCAGTGAATGACTTATCAATTAATGTGATTGATCAAAGTGCAAATGGATAATAAAATGTTTTGTGGTAAGTGTTGAATATATTTGAATTTTTTTTATAAAGTCCATGAAGGTTTAATTAGCACCGAAGGTTATCTATGACGCACTTTAAAACCAAATAAAAGTTTTATAGTCAATAATTACTACTGATTTGAATTGAATGTATCATTTGAGGATTCCGGAAAGGATTTGTACGAGTATTTTGCATATTTTTGAGGACACACATTTTCTTGAATCATACTTCCTGACTGCTGCGACACTTGATGCTCCAGATGAGAATTTCCCTTAACACACTGCCTCCAACGTTTCTGTTTTGTGCCTGCCTCCTCTATCTGAGACTCTATATTCATCCCAATTTTGGTATACTGTACACTCTCCTTTTACTATATATCCTAAAACAGTATAAAAACATGTTTTATAATTTAAAAATTTATTCATTTATGTTTGAAATTAAAACATCTCTGTTAGTTACTGCTTTTGATATCAATGTTTTTACCAACCGCCAAACTTTTTACTTCCTTGATGGGAAATAGCCCAACAAAAAACAACATTGTTATTTTACAGCTTCTTGCTTGTATAATTAATTATCCTTGCTAGGTTTCTTTTACACTGGCGCGGTAACCCTATAACCCAGCTACTTGGAGGACACGAATTGTGGATAGTTGTGAGCAATGGTCGGTGGACGTAGTGTTCTCTTGTGTGGATTTACGTCCGCACTATTGAATATTAAGTTAAAACGTAGTATTCAAAGACCATCCTCATATTTAGACCAGTTCGTAATTCAGAGGCTGTGGTTCGGACTCCACGTTAAACTGTAGGTCCCTTAGTTGCCATCGGCTGTTAATTAATTAACAGTCCTGCCTAAGAAACATGTCAGCCTTAGTCAGGATCAAGACTACAAGATAGCACTACAATCATCTTACACTCAATTCTATTTCATCACTTGGCTTAAAATACCTACCTTGTGCTACAGTCGCTATTTCAATCATCTAATCTAATATAGTGGTTAGCGTCTTGAACTTCGGTACAATAAGTCACGGGTTCAAAGCCTAGAATACCCTTTGGGTTTCACTGTTTTTCAAAAAGGGTTATTGTGATATGACGTCTTGAAAACAGCCAATTGCGTCAGAGGGGCCTATCTGGAAGGGGGGTGTTTATGAAGTCTTTGCGTGTGAATGTATTATTCAATAGTGTGGACGTTAACACATGAGATAACATCACATCCACTAACCATCGGTCATAACTATCACAGTTCGTGACCTCCAGCAACTGCATTACAGGAAACGCCACCGATTAGACCGTGTGCAAACGCCATACGTGCGAAAACAAGTTGAACACCAGATAACACATTCATTCATGATGTTTACTACACGAGTGCCATTCAGTGAGATCGTCCGACCACTTGCGTAAAGCAGAGGTCAAAGTTTCGCCAATCTGACGTAATTCGCGGCTCCGTATCTGCATGCTGACGAAACCGCCATCTTCTCGGATATGGCAATGAATTTGCGATTTGAGTCGAACAGGTTCTTACTGGTAAAGCATACTCTAGCGGTAAAATATTGAACTCAAGCGTCAGAATAGGGAACTACAAGAGTAGTTGTATGCATTAGCTATTAGCTTAAAGTTGCTAATCAGGTTTATTTTCAAAACTGTTCACCTAGTACTGAGTCACTTTTTCTTTGATACGTACCTAGCATAGATCTATAGTCGATACGGACGGAAGTATAGGGAGAGCTCCCAGCTGTTAAAAATAAAAATAAACCCAATCCAACGTTGGAGCCAGTATATTAAAGTCATTGTGTCTAATTAAAATGAAATTTTAACTTAACATTTACTAAATTTGTTCAGCTATTTTATGAAGCTATTGAAATTTATAAACTGTTCCATTTTTAAATAATCATAACCCAACAAAACTGGAATACATTTTAGATGTAGGTAAACCTAACCCTTTGAGGACCTGGTGAAATTAAAAGTATCTCCTAAAACTGCAACCCAGTTTTTTTAGTGTCTCCCAAAACTGCACACTCCAAATAACGGTGGTTAAAGGTTTGGCAAGAAAGTTGTATCTTCTTAAGTTTTCACACTAGCAACATGATTTTTTCATCAGGGTGTCTTGTTTAAGTTTCTCGCTAGAATCAGGAATAGGTAATTTATCAAATCCTGAAGATTTAATTTTGTAAAATTGAACTTAAAATTAAGAATTTCATATCGTAGCACCGAAGCAGACCACAGCTTCAACCTTTAATAGCTTTAACGTTTGAAGGATACGTTAATAGAAACTTAGTAATAGTATGGAATGTATTTAAAACCATATAATCCCCGTAGTTAACAAAGACATATTGAGAATTCCACTCAGAATACCTGTAATCATGGAAATATTTGTTTTCATAAAGGTAAAATTCTTGTTCGGTGAACGACTTAATACAAGGAAGAACAATCGAGACCGGGATGTCTTGATTACAGATGAAGCCGTCCGCTTGGCAACTAATTACATCTTTTATCTCTTAATTTACTTACAGAAGATTGTTTAGTTATTTTTAACATTATTTGGTCAATAATTAAAAAACTCGATTTTACCATTTTGTACTTTTAAATTAAAATTAAGACTGGTCACGATGGCTGGTTATGTTTATGTTATACCAAAAACATCTTTATTCAAAACTTGAATAAATATTTAAATAAGTACTTTACTTTAAAATATTTAGTGAGCAGTCAAAAAATCAATATTGGCTTGGTTACACTGATCGTTGGTTTTACACCTACTTTAAAACGGTTTTTTACATTTAAACATTTTTTCTTACGGATTGAGTAATGACTAGATTAAAAGGTTATAATACCTGCTGTCTTCAATCCAATGTTCTTTTTAACACGACTAGATCCGGGAAGAAAATATTTCCATTTTCAAGTGTGTTTCAAGCGTGTCTTTGGGTTTTTTAAATCTTGTTTGCCATTAGGCAGGCTCAGCTTGTCGCTAGGTAGCCTTGAAGTTCACTGGCATTCAATTTTTGTCATCTAAATTCAGAAAATGTCTTTTATAAATAAATACCACTTAAAATATGAATTTAAAATTTAAAATAATTGTCTGACAACATACAACAAATTTAAACACTTGACGACGCAGATGGCCAACGGTTCGACTAGCCGATACCTGTTTGACGGTTTTGACCTTGGGGTGGCGTAAACTGTTGATCGTATTTATTTGGCGTTCCACAAAAAATACTTTCGATCCTGTCAAATAATATGATGAAGCCAAAATTTAATTTTTAAAGTTGATTTAAGTTAAATCAAAAGCTAATATGAAAGTGTACCTAATCCAATCCGATTGTGTTCCCCAACGAACTCATCCGAGATATTACAGAAAGAAAAAACTCCACCAAATTTCATAATAATCAAACAATAATTGCAGCCGTTATCATGATCATATATATTATATATTATTCAATATATATGTGTGTATACAATCATACAAAAGTCGGGCTAGCTGCTTGTTCCCAATATAAGTGACTTACAGAAATAGTAAGTTACAGTTATAGCCAAAGAATAATCAACAGTTTTACTGTAGGTAGGAATCATTAATATTATGTAATAAGTATTTGAATAAAAACATCTTTATTTCACCTAACTTTAAAATGAAATGTGTGGAAAGAATAACAAATATATTTATAGATTATATGCAAAATTTATCACACAAAAATAAAGATAGAAAATAGTGTGTGAGTATCCCCTGAGTTTTTGGGATCCTATGATCTTTTCACATTTCTTAAATTTTGCAATTAATTGAGTAGTCTCACTCGTGTCGTAGTTAGTGATAAGACGTCTACTTCACCCCAGTAGAGGGTATCTTGCTAATTACGGATTACTGGGAGGCGGAGAGTACCGAATCAGGCTGGAGAGCCCACCCAGATTGATGGGGATCATCCAAACAATATAATCACAAATAATATGCCACTTGGTCTGATTGGGACCCAGCGTTTACGTGATCATTTGAACTAATTGCTGCAAATATTAATACGGATTAGCTATAAAATAGCTGCGTAAAGTAGTAGTATATAGTAGTAAAGTAGTAGTATAAAGTAGTTTCTGCGTCGTACTACGCAGAAACATATGTTTTAGCGAATTTTCCATAGGGAAGAAGCTATTACCGTGGGTCTGATGGTAAGACTTATGCCCGGGACCATGTTATTTTTTAGTCTTTAGGTGCCTAGGGACCAAAAACAATAGTCGTTAAAATGTTTATATATGTATGTATATGTGTGTGTGTGTGTTTGTGAACACGATAACTCTCGTAAAAATGGTCCGATCGCGACCAATTTTACGTATAATTTGGTAGAGACGTGTATTCTTACATTTGCTCGGACGAGTTCGTAAACCAGACATATCGGTCAATGAGAACGGGTAGTTTGGGGGGGGTCGTACTAAAAATTGCATTTTTTGCGTTTTTCATATGTAATTTTCAAATCTTCTCCATTAGAATCAGCTTAAAAAGCTACACAATTTAGTTCCTTAAAGTTTTTCTCTATCTCCAACGGTTACCGAGATATTAAAAACTCTAAAGGCAGTATGTTTATACTTCGGGGCCTCTAATGTTAATATTTTGGAGGATAAAGAAAAATTAATATTTCACTTATCAATCAATATTATTGGATTGAACTTGGTATTCACCTTCATGTGGTTGAGATTGTATGTTTTTGCAATGCTTAAAAATCATAGTTTATGTGTTTGTCATGGCAGCAAACCTGCATACTCTTTTCCCATGTTAATATTATAGGGAATAGGCAAACTCCTTTATTTATGGACAGATGTTGATGAAAGTTGGTATAATTGTTAAAAATAAAAATTGTTTATGGTAGAAATGCCTACTTTCAGTGTTCCTCACAGCGGCAAACCTGGATACTCTTTCCCATGTTAATCTAATGGAGAATAGGCAAATAATTCTCATCTTTATGGACAGATTTTTATAAAACTTGTCATATATTATTATTATTATATTATTGATTTGGAAATTCGCCGAGTACGCAGGTCTGCTGCGATGGGGGTAATTTGTTAGTTTTTTCGTGTAACCTTCTGGCCAAGGTGTAGTTTTAGAGTTTTCAGGACGTGCTAGTGCTTTACGTGACCTAATGACTATTACCAACGAATAAGCGTGCCATCTGAAGCACGGTGGCAGTCTAAGAAATTAAACTTTATATGTATTAAGACCAGGAATCGTACCCGTGCCTTTTGGGTACTGGCTACCCTCACTACCCACTAACAAATTATTGCCACGCGGAAACACGTGACTTTCAATAGATTAGATTATTGAAATGGCGACCATCCTACAAGGTAGGTATTTTAAGCCAAGTATGAATGAGGATTGAGTGTAAGATGATTGTGGCGCGATATTGTAGTCTTTTCACTGACTAAGGCTGATATGTTCCATAGACAGGACTTTTTATTTAATAGCCCAACAGCCGATGGAAACTAAGGGACCTACAGTTTAACGTGGAATCCGAACCACTGTCTCTGAATTACGAATTGGTCTAATTATGAGGATGGTCATTGCGGATTAACGTAGTATTCAATAGTGCGGACGTTAATATACACAAGAGAACACTACACCCACCGACCATCGCCCACAACTATCCACAATTCGTGACCTCCAAGTAGCTGGATTACAGGATGACGCCACCATCCCAGTCAAGTAATAAAATTCGGTTGGAAATTTGTTGTTTTCATAATAGTATTTTTACTATATATATTTACTAGTCCTAGAAGTATGTGTTTACTAGACGAGTGTGGTTGTTCCTGTGAGAGACGAGGTCGAGTTCGAGATTGCCACGAGAGTCCGGTGAACACATTTTGGACGAGTGACGTACTACTTTACGCCTTACTACCATAATCTAATCTAAAATAACCTAGTAAACTAATAAAAACCGTCAAAATACGTTATATACTCTCATTGCACAAAATAAAACATATCATGTTAATTTTTGACATGGATATGTCTTAGTGGGAGGGGTGTTGGTGATTTTTAAGATGGAAAATATGTAACAGGTTTCCATAGAAACCACCAGGGCTATTGTATTGAATTTTTAACATAAAAGAATAAGAACAGCAGTTTAGATGAAGTGAAAACATCACCTTTAGACATATCCATGATCTGACCTATTTACCACAGGGATTTAAATATAAACATTCTCTTCCAATCACTTCTTTCACGATCACTTAAATTAGCTACATGTTAACCTTACGGCGAAAGTATAATTTTGAGTTAGTTCTTTTCCAATCAGTTTATAAGTTACAAACGCCACTCAACAGCTGACTTGCATTGTTGTCAAATCATTGGCCTCAGATAACCTCTAATTGATGTTACACGTGTTCATAATATGGCATTGTGTTTTTGTAATTATATGCATTTTTAGTAGACTCGATTAACGTGACGAATGATATCGTTCAATATTCGTCCAAAAATCTCTTTGCCAGTGTTTGATCTCGGTCCTTTCCGGATTACTGGTGAAATATACTAATTGTATTGTGATTTCAAAATTGGGATAGTACTATACTTAATACAACAATGTTTCTTACAGTTTAGCCACTTTTATTAAATGGTAAATTGATAACTATTACATATTATTAGGTACTTTTGTTATCGGGAAAACCTCCTACTATAACCATTATTTTAGTTATATCCTTTGACGAGCAACACTGTCAAAATAATGTAAATATATTCTAATATGAGTTACCACTTCAAGTGCATATTGTAAGATTTTTTTAAAAAGCAAAAACATTTTAAATATCATGAATTCAATTTGATCGCCAAGTAACAAATTTTATTCGAATTCAAAATCCTATTAATATTTCAGCCACGAAACCCCAATTTTAAGTATTGTGCCAGGTTGAAAGGTTTGTAATTTTTTGTAATATTTTGGCTAAGTGGGAAAATCAGTTACGACTTTACAAGAAAACTGAAGAGTGACTGAATCAAACTGAATTGTGGTGTTTGTGGCCTATATGAAGCAGCATATTTTTTAAATATTGGGAAATATTATCTAAAATAAAGATTCATTGATACTTTGAACACTTGTTCATATTTCTAATACATTTTTTTAATGATCAGAAGTATACGTAGTTCCTATAGACTTATCTCATAGCTAACGAATTAGTAAATCTCAGTTAGAATTTGACAAATTCTTACTTATAGTTAGTTTTAAAATATCAATGATACGGATACACAAAACAGCTCAGAATACAGATAACTAGTTCTGAGTTAATTTATTGATGACGGTAGGTTTTTTAAACCAGAACCAGGTGATAGACTAACCAACCAACTGCTCAACCAACTTTAACGTAGTCACGTGCCTCACAGTCCAATCAAAGTTCAGAACTCGTCGCCCCCCCTGGCGATCCGCGTGACAACTATCGCCGAATCAGCTGCGTAGGAAGATATTATAGCGGAGTGACGTAGTGAAATATTCATTCTATAGCATAAAAGAGTTTGGACACGAGAAAGTCTCCTATCCTTCAACATCCAGCTATCCACCTGTATTGTTTTCCTCTACATGAAACATTTCCAGATACGCTATTTAGATTTTTATTTCGGACATTTTCTATCACGAATAGCAAAATGAAAGTTTCACGACATTTCGGCATCTTGAATCTGATTCTGGTTTTAGTGAAATTTAACCTAACATATAACAAGGTTAGTAAATAGTCTGAACTAAACCGGTATAAAGCAGAAAACAAAAACGAAGCCGAGAACCTACAAAGAATACTAAGCAAAGATAAACACGTGTACAGGAAACGAAAATCGTTCACACGCCATAAGGACTCAAGAACACTTACTTCTATTGAAGAAGATGGTTCGTCTTGATCCCTTCTTTGATTTTTGTGTGTGGGAGACAAATGTTGCTTGGTATTTTTTGTAAGTTTTAACATTATCCGAAAATGAAAATGTTGAAAATGTCCGGACTAAAACCAAAATAAGATAAACCCACCATAAAATGTGTAAACACGTTTTGAGATTTTTTAATTAGCTTTTTTAAGGAGACAGCGTTAAAAAACGTTTACAATAGATTACCGTCTAGAGCCTATCCGGTGAGTTAAGGACAGCAAAGTATTATATTGGTTGTTTTGTGGTTAAATATTCTAGCCAGAGATCCCTCATGATCTATCAACAGTTATCCACCATTAGTTCCACACCAGGGTCGTTTTACTTCGTTGGGTCGAGTCTTCGTCAATGCCACCATATTGTATTTTAGTTCTATATAAGAACAATGTACATGTCAAAGACACATTTTTACGATTTTTACATTTTTTGCACATAATTATAATTTTAATTAACACCGTCATAACTGAACATTAACCGAGAATAACTAAAGGTGTTTTTAACTATTCACCTATTAAATTAAAAATAAATACTTACTATAAATCAAATTTACAAGTGCATTCAAAATTAAAAGAACTACTTATAATACCGGTATATGAACTACAAACTACGCTATATAAATGTACTCCTATATTACTTTGTTTATCCTACAGGGGCACGTTTAAAAATGAGTACTTTATTAAAATACAAAACCCAACCTATACATCAAAATTAATGCTTATAATTTTACACTAATAATTGTACGTATTTATTGTTCTTATCTATTTGATTTATATTTACTTTTAATTCAGAAAACGTAATTTCTTTAAACACAATTTTTGAAAACACGCTTCTTATGAACGGAACAACAGTTATGTATGCCATTATAACAAACAGGATTAAATCACCATATTTACCAGTACGATGTTCCATTTTTATGTTGTTTATTGGCTGATAAGAGTAATATTTTACTAAAACCAGCTATTGATAATATCGTTTAATTAAAATTGGCCTTCCTAAAGAGGTATTTTAAAAACATCTGTTACCTCGATAGCACGAACTACCGGTAAAATAATCTTGATTATAGCCTACCCTAAGTTATGCGTGCACGTCATTATGACGACTTTTTTATAAATCCCCTTGAGTCTCATCTTATCGAGGCTCTACTGTAGTTAAATTGTTGTAATGTAAAACAAAAACAAACAAGCTTAATGAAAACATTGGTACAGATTTACATGGCATTTTGTGCTTACATTTTCACTTTTAAGTTGGAGACGGTTCACGAACACCCTGTATATTGGTATAAAACAGTGTAAGACCTTGATTACGGCCGGATGGGCAGCATTAGGGCTGGCACCAGTAGAAGTTTACTGAACAGTTTAAGTAAATCGAACAGGGGCTTGTGAAAACTTTGTCGATACTTTAACTTTCAATTATGGCCAACGCAGCCGCACAGAAAACTGTTTCTGAATGTTCAAACTGCTTGGTTGCCATCAAATGTACCCGTAGCTGGGTCAGTATCCATAAAAATAGCATCTGACGTTAGATCTAAATAAACACTAAAAGTTGTTAAATAAATATTTTTAAAGACAATAAAGAATACTTAAGCATTAAGGGTAATAGATGTGACAAATGTAAATTCCACAAAGTTAGACTCCGTGGAGCGAGTTCAGTTTAAATATAGAGCTAGGGATGCAAAAAGCCAAAAACTGAATTTTTAAAATAATAATATAAATACCCCGTCGCAGCAGACCTGCGTACTCAGTGAATTCCAAATTTATTCCAAGTCCAAAATACAAATACAAATATTTGTATTTACTTCCCCGAGGGAAATAGGTTAGATCATGGATATGATCAAAGTGAATGGCCTCAGTTCATCTAAACAGCTGTTCTTATTATTTTATATTACAAATTCAAAACAATAGCTCTGGTAGTTTCTATGGAAACCCGTTACATGTTTTCTATCCTAAAAATCGCCAACCTCCCCCAGAGCTAAGAAATATCCATGTGAAAATATATGACAAGTTTTATCAATATCTATGAGTATCGATAAATATGAGTTTGTCTATTCTCCATCAAATGAACATGGGAAAGGGTATGCAAGTTTCCTGCTGTGAGGAACACTGAAAGTAGGCACTTCTAATATAAATAATTTCTATTTTGACCATTTATACCTAGTTTCATAAATTTCTGTTCATACAAAAGGAGTTTGCATATTTTCTATATAATTAACATGGGAAAAGATTATTCAGGTTAGCTGCCATGATAAACACATAATTGATCATTTTAAGCATTAATTGATAAGTCTTAACCACATGAAGCTAAATACTAAGTTTCGTAAAAATATAGATTGATAAATGAAATATCAATTTTATTTTATCTTCCATAAGATGCACCAAACATTATAGTCCCAAAAGACAACGTGTTTAGAGTTTTTAATATCTCTGCAACCGTTGGAGACGGAGAAAAAAGTCACAGGTTAAAATGTCTAGTTTTTGAGCTAATTATGATTGTGATAGGTAAATTCTAACTTTTTTTTAACTATACATGAAAAACTCAGAAAAAAATAACTGTTCCAACTCTAAAGAATGTGCTAGATTTATTGAAGGATGTCGTTTTTTAATTTATTTTAGGGAGAAAGTATGTGTTAGTCCACTGATACCGTTTATTTGATTTTTCTTTAATCTTAATTATAACCACGAACTCTATAAAACTATAACAAGTAATTTATCGTACCTTTTTGAGGCTAAAAGCTCTGAATCCGTCTGTAACTAAACTGTAAAAGCGAACCGTTAATAGTTTTACGACTTCATAACCCGTCTGGGCCAAAAATGTGTCAATTCCAGAGCAATCTCTCCTCTCGGTAAATCACATTTGCTAATGCGACGGACAGGAAATAAGTTAATATAGAGACAGCAGAAATGGAGATGGTGTGTAAGCGGGAACAGAGGGAGAGAGCGTGGGTAGAGGGAGGTACAACAATACAAGTGGTGCCAACCTACCGGTATAAAATCTCCCTCCATCCCCTGACAACAGTCTCTGCCGCAGCTACCACACGACTCACAGGTAGGTGGACGCGCTCTCTGTGGTCTACGAGCAATTAAAATATACCTGCTGGACATATTGAAGCTTGTTTATATATTAAGATTTGTAAATAATTACGCGGATTTTTTCAAATAAAAATTACAATACGGATTAGAATTTTTACGATTCACTCAATGCAGAAAATAAGTTTGTATAGTTTTTAAGTAATTAGTAAATTAATGTAAAATCGCGGAGTACACGGGTCTGCTGCTACGGGTGTATTTTATACTTCAAGCGACAATTTCTTATACTAAAAACAATATAATACTATTTAAATTTTTTACTTTCGAGAACTTTTTAGAGAGTTTTAGCTTGTAGAAAATTTACAGCATTCAAATACTTTATCATTGTTGTTTGGAATTAGGTATAAATTTCATTGACTGCTTTTAATGTGTCGTGCATTTAAAAGTTTACATATTGAATTTCCCAATAGTTGAGAAAACCATTCGCTATACAGTATGTGAACAAAGCTATAAACTGTGCAGTAATGAGGGTATTTAATATAAAACTATGTGTAATTTTATATCTGAGAAACAATATTGATGAAAAATATTATTTAGGGGTTATAGAATTAGATTAAACAAACAAATATACTATAAGTAATTTTTAAAATTAATAATTTATTTAACCATCTGTAATCATGCTCTCTAAATTTTAATCGTTGGTTTATCAATGTAAACATATCAGTTAATACAATTTTTGAATTATGTTCCTGTCACTAAAAACTTGAAATATAAGTAGTTTAATTAATAAGAACATTTTTATATTTTGTAGTTGAACACAATCTCACACTAATTCATTGCTGTAAAAATTGACAAATCCAAATCAGAAATTACAGAATAATACTGTTAGAAAACAATTACATCACGAATGAATTAGTTAATATTGTTGACGTGAATTAATAAACGAATTGGAAAAGATAATACTCGATTTCAATTGTTTCCCAGCATTTAAATGTAGCCAGTGACATTCAAGCGTTAATGTTATTGGAACTAATATTTTATATTTTAAGGTATAGTATTAAACACATTTTAGTTGCACAGCATTATCGTTTTCACACACAGTAAAAATATTGCAAATTTGCGAACACAAAAAAATATAATAACAAATTATGTAATGGTTAATCAGTTTTATGAAGCTTATTGATGCTTTCAAGAGACTCAATGTTCAATCTTACACACGTAATTTTACAATGTAGTATGAACGTATTAAAGTATATTGTCGTTGCAGTATTTTTAAGTAGCTATAAAATAAAATATTTTACCTATATCATATTAGGCTCCAGGCTGGAAAGAAAATGCTATCGTTTCTACATTATTAAAAATATTTTAAATATATTTGAACCATAAACAGATTTTTAATATATTCTCACAAGGGCTATAAAAGTATACATTTTATTAATACGGCTTATAATTAATACTTGGACAACACTATCTCTAAGAATAAGATAAGCCAAATTATTCATATTTTTTTAAATTAATTTGTTTCGTTTCTTCAAGCTAACTTAAAGTTGAATTTCAACCAGCTTTCATTGAATTCGTAACTTAGTACGTTTTTAGAATATGTGAGAAGAAATTTAAACTGAAAGAGTAAAAGTCAAAAGGAAGAACGTAAAAATCTTACCTAGAATAATTGGTATCATAACCAACTTTTTATAATATTAAAATATAATCATGAAGCCAAAAAGACTTTTCTTTCACTTATATTTACTAACTTAAATAAAATTAACAAAAATTGTAATAAAATCAATCTGTGTCTCATTTACATTATTTTCAAAACTCCCACATTTGAGACCACAAAGATTTTATGTAACTTGAAAAACAAATCATAAAATTATTTTCGGTTCCACAAAATTTTCCCTGATGGTTTTGCCGAACCCCGAAATAGCCTTATATTCTGTTGCAATCCCCGCCAAAATCAATTATGTCTGCGGTGTGAATGGTGTTAACATGTAATCCGTTGCTGATAATGGTAATGCTGGGGAAGTTGTTTGAGAGATGAACCTATGTCAAACTTACTCCTCATACTATCCTATTTAAACGTTTTTATACCTCTAATTTCAGAAGAGGCTAAGATATATTTTAGGGGGTTTACCAGAGATTTTCATAATATAATTTGAAACAAAAAGTCAGTTTCTGAGGTTACGGTTTCAGATATCTTAATCCATTACATAAGGGCATGTCGCTACTGTTCTTATCAATATTTATTTGGATACCAGCTCAACCTGGTGGGTATATTAAGGTGAAAGTGACGGACGAAACTGTGCGAAGAGACTAATATTATTACTGACAAATATCAGCTGTTTCATTTGTCACGATTATCAACTAACTAACAGCGTAATAAATAAAAAATATCCAAGTGTCAGAATTTGACGCAAGAGGTTGAACTAACGCGAACTTCATTGTTCAATGGTTAATGATTGTTCTTAGTTGATCTCAAACTGACACCAAAGTGAACATTATATACATATTTGACAGCTTTGGTTCACCCTAACTTGGTTAATTTATAAAACTTAATTATTAAAAAAATGGTATCAGTAGAAATTAATATTCTCAATGAAAATATTAAAATGTCTGGCACTCTCCGACAACGTACGGACAGTAAAGCTGGTATTAACAGTTGAACAGAGAATTGGTTATAGAAATATCGAGATGGTTAAACTAAATTACAAATTTATTGTTTTTCTAAAAAATAAAAAAATATTTTTTCCATTTTAAAGCTCATAACTTTTGAAACCTCCCCCTCAGCTACGAGAGACTAGCCTGAAACCGTTTAGCACATTATGGGTTGTGAGGGAGGGTTGTGAGTTGTGGATTACTATCTTGGACCTTTAATAACTATGTCGTCAGACTTAAATCAGAATTGCTTAAGAGTATTTGACACATTTTTTTATGTTTTTAAGCGATTTAGAGGTAAACCAACCTAAAAATCTATGATTGAAAAATGGTCTGGAGATATCGATATGGCCTGGCGTCCTCTCGTGTACAAAAAAATCCAATCCGAAAAAACTCCATTAAAATCTGTTGATCAGTGTGGTCTCTAGCTCTGAACAGAGAGAGATACCCCGACATTCATCGGTCTGAAAACAAATTTTTAGATTCAGGTAGTCTCAAAAACGGTAAATCCACCCTCGACTTTAAATTCATACGTTTTAAAGAATTCAATATTTTCTCTACTATGTATAATCTGGAAATAATAATGCATGAAAAACAATCAATCTTTCACTTGTTCTTTTTGAGAGAAGAAAAATCTCCAACTAATGGTTTTAGTTTCGTTCTTTCTTTTCCGTTTCAAATTAAGTAATTATATTGAAATACTAAATGATTTTTATTTTTCCAACTAACTTTAAAATTGTATTTTATCCTGGAAAATATAGTAATTAGTCTGGTTAGTATCTCAATTATCGTCAGTCAGTAGAACGTAAAAAATTAACAATTTGGAAATGTAATAATTTCAATAAATTTTTAGTTGAATAATTTCATAAAAAAATCAAATAGTTTAGATGTAACATTGTAACATATTTAAACAACAACTGCTGTTTATCACTGATTGATAATAAACAAATTCATTAGTTGTTGAAAATTGTTGTGTGTTTGAGTTACAATTATGTTTTCTGCAGAGTAATGATTGAATACTTTGCAAGAATATTCCTCTAGACTACCTCGAAAAATCATAGGTAAAAGGTGTGTTTCAATGTTTCATCTAAGGATAGATTCTTATTGGTTGATTCCGCCGAACAGTTACGGCCCACCCTGTACAGAAATGTAATATCAAACGATAACATATTCGCTTATCTCGGATCGATGTTGAGGCCTAAGCAAACCAAGTGCTGCTAATATTTATCTTATATTATTTTTAAACACATTCTTCCAATTTTCCTCCTCATCACTTCCGGTAGCTCGAAGCATAGTTCATTATTTTTTTCAATACTTGTTAAACGTAGCCTACTTTTTTTAGTAAAAGTTGAATGAAAAATGATCTCCAAAGCTGCTCCACACAATGACGTCCTTTAATTTGTACATAAAGAGTTTATAAAATTCAAATGTACTTACTTCCCTTTGGGAAATTTCTTAGATCATAAATATGTCTAAAGGGAATGTTTTCAGTTCATCTAAACAGTCGTCCTTATAACCACTAACACTATGACGTCACTTCCATTTCAAATTTTGTGTCCAACGGACTCCCAGTACCCCCTTATTAGAGTTAAGACATATGTAAATAAGTTATTGATCAGCGTTGTAATAAAACTACTGAATTGTAAAAAATCTCTTTTAAAAACAATATTAAACTCATAGACTATGCATCAAAGCAAAGAATATTGAAATGGATCCTTATAAGCAACATGAGTTTCCTTAGTAACATATGAAAGATTGCATGAGTGTTCTGCACGAATCTCGAGAGTACAAAAACTATTGTCTGCATAATATTATCATGTCCATGAGAAATACTGTATACATTTTCAACAACAATAAGTTTGCTTTCAGTTTCATATTTTTCGTACCTTATACATAACAAACAATTAATTATATGCTTATTTCACATGGTATTTAGATAGACTAATCGTCTTTTAGCAAAACATTCCTTTTGCTCATAAAAAATCAAATACGTTACTTTCAAATTATTTATCACCATTTTTATTTTTATTACGCGCGCCATGTAACTATTTTCACCTCACTTGGATCTCTTACGATTAAATATATCACCTACTTACTATAAAAAATAATAAACGTTATAATACTCTTGGTTTATTTAACTATCTAACTACAAAAAACATTGAAACTCACATTTTTTGATAAGCAAAGATTTAAATGCTTCCCAAGTACTCGAAAACAAAATGAGTGACAGATTAAGCAAATTAAAACGTGCGTACTATCTCACACTTTGTACTGATACGATATATTAGTTCGACAACATACGAGTATGGGTGGTTTATTTAATGTTAGAGTGTATATGCATCAGAAACCAAATGGCAAGAGCGGTAGTTTGCATTTCATCACTATCGTCATTTGTTTATATTCCGGTCAAACAGAACAGAAGGGCCCAAGGGAGCTTGAATTTCCCCCGTTTAGCATATTGAATTTTATGTAAACAAAATCAAAAATA
This sequence comes from Nephotettix cincticeps, assembly GCA_023375725.1. Taxonomy (NCBI): domain Eukaryota; kingdom Metazoa; phylum Arthropoda; class Insecta; order Hemiptera; family Cicadellidae; genus Nephotettix; species Nephotettix cincticeps. The sequence goes on along the minus strand of CM041785.1, from coordinate 18,727,226 downwards.
TATGCGATTCAACAGATGAAATACACAAACTATTTTTAACATTTTAACATGTTAGCCCTAAAATCTCCAACAAATTAATACTCAGTTTAATTTTTAATTTTTTACACTTCAATGAAAGTCTGTATTGCTTGGAATCCCGAGATAAACTTTAAAGTAGCATAAACAGCTGACTTCAATTACCTGTTAACTATTCAGCTCTACCTGACAGTTTAAACTGACTGTCAGTGTGTAAGATTCGAACTGCGCTCAGGTAAGATACTGGACTGATGAAAGTTTAATAAATTAATTTGTAAAATGTACTGATTTCAGTTAAAACTGATCGTTTGTAGGGGCTTTAGGTTTTTGTTTCGTTAGTGGTTAGATGATCATATAACCTCAATAACCTTTATCGTAGAATTTATTTTTAAAAGAATGCAATCTTTAAAGTCATTTAACAGACTTGGACATCAATTGTCATAATAAAACGTCTAAAATTAAAAGGTTCAAATTTCCTATTCGTAAAAAAACATCTCTTAATATTCCTGCTCATGGCACAATACCGATATAGACAGTTGACAAACTAATTTTGACACAGATTTTAGAAAGTAATTTTGTTTTAGACTAGGGCTAAAAACCGTTAAATTCTTTTTCCGAAATTTTTTTAATTCGTAGGGTATGTGCGTAGGAAATTTCAGACCATTATAAACTAAAATAATGTAGAACAGTAGCAAAATATGTTAGAAGTCACAGTTAAAATTTAAACTGTTTAGTCACTCGCAATAATCCCATAACCAAAATAAACTAATTAAAGACCATAAATAAATAAAAATGTTTCAACCTGTGGTGTATATCTTCAACTAACAGATGTAGTAAAGTAATCAGCTGTTGAAAAAAATAGTTATAATGTAAACAAAGTTCGAGTTCCACAGTATGGGATCCCTTTTGGGCTTCTAGGGAGAAACCTAATTGAGCTACAACAAGTGTGGAACCCACTTTGACACCTTTTTACATAGATAATTCTGTCGTAATCAAAAGCAGCTGACCACATTACGATCAGCTGTTAATGGGTATAAAAATCAGTTTCTACAGTTAAGAAGAAAGTTGTCAAAGTGGGTTCCACCTCAATGGACCAAGAGAGTTCACGGCGACTTGCAGTTCCTTAACGATGTGTAAATAAGAGAATTGGAGACCTTTGATCCGTGCCACCTTGATCACTTCCGTTTCCGATTGGTGATCTTCATTATTTTCTATCATCTACGAGTATATAAATGATTACAGTTTTGGCTTATAATAGCTTGGAATTGTGATGTTTTTTTTCGTTTCATAACCCAGAGAAGCAAAATCGGTCTCATTTGAATATCTGTCTGTCTGATGTTCTGTAACACTATACAGTACAAGGTCTTTTTTGTGACGCTACTTCGTGAAAATAAGAGCACCCGCAGTTAAGAAACTTAATTTTATTATTCTTTATACAAAAAGTGGGCCACACGCTATGAAAACAAAATAAAGAAACGTAAAATATCCAGTGAACAATATTAGAAATATTCTTCTGAAGTTTTATAGAACATGTTGTCTATAAAAGTGATTGAATAGAAATAATAGCTAACAAGTATAAAAATGAATATTACTTTGTTACATTGATTTTTAAACCAATTTCTAAATCGTACAATATTAAAATGTAATCTTGACGTATAATGAGTTTGAGTAATGTCATCAACTTTCTAATGCAATCCAATTTATGTAATTGTAAACTAGTGCTAAATAATCAAGCTCAGAACTTATTTTTATTAATTTTTTTATGATTTCAGTTTTATATTTTGGCATGACAATTAATAAGTATTTTTCTTTTTAACAAAGAATCCTACAAACCGTACAAAAGAGGGGCTTGCTGTTAGTCCAATAAAATATTTCTATATTACCGGACTTGGTTTCTTCATGTTTTTTAGACCTATTGTGATTTTAAGACCATTTTGAAGAACATCTCAAGTTCCCATTTTTATTAAATTTTGGTGCATTAATTTTCCAACAGTCTATAAAAAAACTTTTTAATTTGGGTAATTAATAATAATAGTAGCCTATAATACCTTTATAATTAATTATAGCCTTATATTTTACAGGCCAATTTACCCTCATAAACAGCTTTTCCTTGGAAAAATTTCTCATTTTCTTAAGATCAAATGAGTGTTAATATTATAATTTACAAAATGAGTGTGTATTATCACTAAAACTTTCTTAAGGAAGCTGATGCAATTAAATACTTTTAAATATTTAATACCATTTCCTCTACAATAAAAATACTTTAAGTAATTTTAATTTTTCCGCTACAATAAATTACTGACAAAGTAGGTGAAACAGATAAAATTAGTAAAAATTCACTTTCGACATACACTGAGCTTCTTTAAGTCCTTGTCAGGTCTTCTAGATAAAGTATTGAAATAAGTTTCAAAGAAACATATTCCTTATTTCAAAAAATTGAACACTCCCCGAACCCCTGAGCGGTGAGACTTGCCACTTAAACTTTTAAATCAATTATAACTTTTCATTTCTGTTGGGGCGGGGCGATCTCTCAACTTAAATCCCCATTTTGTAAACCCCAAACGACGGATTGGCAGGCTACATGTTTCTCAACATTATTGCCGTTCCCTTCAAACGTTGGTGTAGTCATTAGGAAATATGTGTATTTCCTATGTGGAACCACCTAAAACTCATGATATTAGTATATTGTAGAAAGTCAATCAGTTGTAGGGATAACATTTTAAGTAAGAAATTAAATTTAATAACCAAGTAACAATGAAACATTATATTTTAAAGGTTATATAAGGTGGTAGTTACTTTAACGTTCTAAAAACGAGAGAATCTCAAAAATAATTGTTTTTGAAATTTATAGTTAAAATATTGATTACTTTGTATGACATTTGATTTTTTTTTGCACGGCTCTGAGCTTTTTTAATTTTGGAGGGGGAGATGTCAAACCCCGGTCTTGTTACCACCTAACGTCAACCTGTCGTTAGGAAGCATAATTAATTAATAGCCCAATGGACAAATAGCAACTGGGTCCAGATTTGACTCTAGCGGTATTCGATCCGGCGTCCTTCAATTTTGAAGGCAATAAGTACGGAAACCAATCGGTCATTAATCCAAACGTTGAATAGGGAAACAGAAAACGTCGTGAAGCAAATGATGAAATACATTTATTGAAATTTTCAAAAACAAATGCAAACACTGGGAATGAATGAATGAAAAGGTGCAAACAGGAACATTACGGTTGAGTTCTGATGATAGAGAGCAGACGCGACCGACTGTGTGGAGGGGGGGTGATGGATGATGGGAGGGGGAGGGGGAAAATAGAAAGAGAGGGGGTATTTGTCAATTTGATAATTTGGAAATTATTTGTATTTTACCCTTCCATGTTAGGCCAAAGGTTTACTCTTTCCTGGGTATAGCCAATAAAACGAACATTTGTGCGTTTCAATTCTATCTGAAACTTAGCTCAAACATTTAACGCGGCTGGAAAAGTTAATTTACCGTAAACGGGACTAGCACAAATGTAAATTCATGATTCAATAACTCACACTGTTACTATTTCTAAAGCAGATACAATTACATTGCAAAATTCAAAGCCTGATTTCAAAGAGTCTTATACAAATGTTATACAAAGTTAAAGAAATTAGTAGCATAAGAACAGGAAGGGAATATATAACTAAAACCTATTCTTAAGGATATATACATTTAGATGGGTTTACACCCATAAAGCCCCTCATAAAAAATAGTACAGAATAAAACAAATCATGAATATGGGATCTTGAAAATATTTCTTCGACTCAAATCCATAAAAAAGATAAACAGCGTTTCGTATTGTTGTAAAACTGATTGATTCTACGGAGTGTTATAGCGACACCTAATGTAATTCACTCTATACAAAACGAATTTATCTATTGAGAAATCCTTCTTTATTACCTTTCCACGGTGGCAGCGATTCTGAACTGACAGCGAAACATGGTCATAAATACGCGTACAGTCAAAAATTAACTAAAAGTCATAAAAACACCCACACCTTTCAAAATCTGTATAGCCGCAATAAACTTTGATGGCTATTTTTTATTACTAATAATGACGCACCGATCATTAATTATTTTGTACCCTCTGGAGCACATTAAAACCCACAGACATTGTTTAACTTGAGTTATAACTGATTTAAATCGGAACTGAAAAAGTTTTGGGTTTCAAACGACATTAATACGGCTGAATGAATTAATACATTAAAAAATAATGCATTTGAGTCTGGATGATCTGCGTCTTTTTTACTCTCTTTCCTCTAAAACAATGTTAAATTTAAAGAAACGCTATGGTTTTGTTTTACACCAGAAAGCAAAGTCCTTGGTTTAATTTAAAAGGACATTACAATGTTCAGCGATCTATCTTATTGTAATTTCAATTTTATGTACTCAGTGTATATATTATACATGATATAAGTTAGTAATCAGCTATACATAAATATTACGGAAAAAGTGGGAAAAAATATTTAAACATTTTAATTTTATAGATTGCTGATAAATATATTTCAAAAATTTATGTTTGAGGAGAGACATGTTTCAGAGTTTTTAACTTTTCCTCTCACGGTACTGAACACCGAATATGGCGAAGGCACTTCAGGCTCTCAAAAATATGTGCAGAACTGTAATAATTTTAATTAATTCGACGAATGTGTCCTAAAATAGTCATGATAGTTTCAATAAAATACACTACGTGAGGGAGAATGTATATAGTATAAATGGGGTGAGTTCTATTCTAAGCATATTAAACGGAAATGGATCCGAGCGTTCGGCCGAAGGCATTTCCGGTCGATATTTCCAGTCGATATCGGCGCAGATAATTCATAAACAACTGCATCAATGCTTCCACCCCCGCGTGTAGATGTCGGTACGTGATTAGGGGAATTCCCATATCGATAATCTTCCGATATTCAATATCGATAACGACATCTAACTTTAATATCGATAGCGATACTATTGAAAACAAAATATCGATATATTGAAACTTGGGGTAAAATCTGGTGAAAATTAAAAAAGAAATGCCATTTATAAAAACCAAATACAGTAATTGGTTGTATGTTATGGAACAACATTCTCAGGTTTCGATTTATATCAGCGTTATTGAAATTTCAATTACAAATTCAAGATTAGTCTGGTTGGAAAGTAAAATATTTCGCCTCCGACTACCAAAGTCGGACAGTTAACCCGGACACTTGAGATAATTCTAACTGGACAAATCACCGAACCCCCAAGACCTGTCCTACTCGGAAAGGCGTTCCGTGTTTTGCAACTTAAGATTATTTTTCCTGTTAATTTATTTTTGGTTCATTAAGTGTAAGTCTCTTCGTTTGAACAACAGAACTAGATACTGAAATACCATAGAACTATTCATTGGGATAAGGTATTAATTTACCATATTTTATTAAGTTACTTATCGGTTTATAAACTGTTGAACGATCAACAAATATGAAATTTAACAAACATATATTGTCAGAAATTCTAATATTTGTTTGATACTTTTTCATCTTTATATCTTTATATAAATAAAATATTTTGATCGAAAATCACTTGAAATGGTGGAATTGTATTTTCTGACTTTATTGTAGGTCCTTCTGGAACGCTAATGAAGTTCTTTTTGCTGTGAAAATTATCTGTGAAAACGAGAGAATCCAGAGCAATGAAACTTATTATTATTCTATATATTTTGGGATAGTTTTTGTTTTTTTTTAGTTTTAAAACAGAACAACGTGCTTTGAAATAAGATATTCAGTTCCCAAAAAAACTAGTTTTGAGCAATATAGGACATATTCTTCCTATGTTGTACATAACATGTGATCTATAAGAGTGGTTTAATATAATAAAAACAAAACCATCGCCTGTCAATTTAAAATTCAATATTGGTTTGTTTGCATGGATCATTGATTTTAAACTCATTTTAACTTATATCCAAATTATAATTAAATAACAAAATTATTCTGTATAAAATTATGGTAAACCCAATTTGGACCTGTAGAATCCAACTGTGGGAAAAAGCAAGCTCATCCAATGTTGAAATTTTGGAGAGGTTCCAATCAAAAACTCTTAGAAGAATAGTTAATGCTCCATGATTTGTATAAAATAAAACTATTAGAAATTACTTCAAAATTCTTTCAGTAAAAGATAAAATAACGAGACTAAGTAAATCTTATAAAGAAAAATTAGAAAATCACCCCAACAATTTAGCAATCTGCTAGATAACAACAACCAAATCACCCGGTTGAAAAGTGTCGCCCATGTGTTGCAACTTGTGGACAAATATGTTTCCTAAACGTCCTAATATTAACATTTCAAAACTTTTTAACAAGTTTCGTTATTGGACGAATTCTTGTTTATGTAAACTGTTTATATATAGTTTTTACTAGCTGTTCATAAATGTATTAAGAACAGATTGTAAAATTAATAATGTGAAAAAATTAGCCTATGTAAGTAAGTCTCCCCTTTAATTTAAAGTATCTAATTAAAAATCAATGGTAAATAATTGTGCTGAGGACGTAGTTTCTTTTTATTTATTTTTTTACAATTTAAGTTTGTATTTGGTCTCGATAATAAGAATCTTGCATCTTACCACTACGTCATAAAAACCGTACAAAAGACGATCGTACTGCTAGGTATTAACTGCTATGAAACAACTCTGATATTTTAGGATGGTTTAAAACACGATCACAATGGATCTCCCACATATGTCAGAAGCAAAAGACCGACAGAAGTTTAACTCGCTGCCCCATGTTAATACGCTACGTATAGAGCCCTCGGCTAGGCACAGCATAACCCCGAACTGTTACAAGGTGATTGTTATGTCAAAAACAGGTTTCGGAATAAATCGAGCTCGGCGCTAGTTCCAATTAACAAAAGTAAACGGTTTTTTATCCTTCTGTTTTTTCAAATACTGTGACATTCCTGATATACACCGCTTTGTCATAGTTTGACTGATGTTATATTGTGTACATAAAAGTGCAATCAAAATCGTTAAAAATTATATCTCTTACAATGGCAATATGTAGGATCAACCTTAAAATGTCGACATTTATCTATAATTAATACACAAGCTAAATTGATTTATCCTTTAATTACCTACAGTTTAAAGCTTCAATGTTATCAAGTTTATAATTACTGTACTAGAATTTGATTCATGGTTTGATACATTTTTAAAACACAGATTTAAAGAGTTCACAGATACCTCTTGATCCCATTTGGTAAAAGTACTGGTCAAAAAATTTAAAGTTATGGAGCTATAAGATTATTTAACAAACAATGTACTATTATTGTACAAAACATTATAAAATCCATGAAATTAAACATACAAACCATATTACAAAATTGTATCTACTTTTTCAGTGGTTATAATATTTTATAACTATAATTACTGGCTACTATTTTCTGTATTTACACATTTTAAAACCTGTGTTTAATTTAGGTGAGTTCACAAAGTCTGTTATACAAACACATTTCCCTCATTATTTATTTGAGTTAATACATAATTTGTTTTTTAAATTCTTTGATTGATAAAATTGTTATAGTATAAATTTAGTTTTTCCATTATGTAATTATTTTCCTCCACAAAATTTAAAGCTGTGTTTGATCAATAGTTAAAATTTAAAACTACTAAATAAATCAGTTATTCAGAGTAATAAATCCATGCTATTAGTATGATAAACAGAAAGCATAAGCAGTCTGAAACGCCTGCAAAACTTGTAACGCAATATAAACTACTGCACCTGAATTGCCTGCTTCTTGTTGTAAGGCGTTAAAGATATCTAGTAATTCACTATCACAATGATATAACTCATATTTTCTCTTGAATATCTTGGGTTAATTAAAATAGAGGGCAGTTAAGAAGGATTATGTTGGAACTTAAGAATTTGAAAGCAATAAAATAATCTTATTATAGCCGTGATATAAACTTACAAAAATCTTAATTTGAGGATATTTTTGTAATAGTTTTGGAACTGTCTTCAATGAAATAAGCAAAAACATATTTATGTTAATTGTTATTTTAGGCTCAATCTGACAATTTGATAGATTTTTCTAAACTGAAAATCACTGAGTCTGGAGGTATGCTGTGTTGGGGGTATTTAGTCCCTCACCGGATTAGTTATTCATTTATTTTGAACAAAACCTATTATGAAACGACTTATAAAACGTACTTATAAAATGGTTTTTAAAAACGTACTACGAACAAAGGTACTTCAAAGAAACATACTATCCCAACCACCCCGGAATCCTTGATCTCAGTTATGGATGCAATATTCACAGATAAGTACGAGTGGTACACAGCCACAAGTTTCCCCCCTCCCTCCTGCTTCACTTTACTTTCAGATAGATCAATGCTAATGATCTCAGATAGGGTGACAACGCATCTGGTTTGAACATTACTCGAGGCAGGCTAAAATTGTTTCTCACCTAGTATGTTATAAATTTGTATTTCAGTATTTTTACGCAGTTTATATATGTTACAAGGGGTAACACTTTTTAATAGTACAGTATTTATTTTACAATCTGTTCTAAATCGTTTTAAAAATAAGTGAAAAATATGAATAAATAATACTTCGTTGGAACAAGATATCGTTTTTGGCGGGACTTGCATGAAAAATGTTTGTATTTACTTCCCTGTGGGAAATAGGTTAGATCATGGATATGTCTAAAGGAAATGGTCTCAGTTCATCTAAACATTTGTTATTATTATTTTATATTAAACATTTAATACAATAGCTCTGGTAGTTTCTATGGAAACCTGTTACATGTTTTCCATCTTAAAAATCGCCAACACCCCCCCCCAGAGCTAAGACATATCCATGTCAAAAAGTTCAATTTCATTGACATATATTTACTCAAGCGTCACATGTCAACACCTCTCAGTCTGTTCACTTGGTCCCTATTACCTAACAGATTGACTGCTGGACTGTTCGGCTGAGTTCCTAGTTTGTCTTAATACAGATGATTGTATGTAGTTATTTCATTTTCACAGATATAATTTTAAGATAGTTTCTTATCTTTTGGTTAGTCACAAACAATGGGTCATTAGCTATCTTCTTCAAGTTGACAGGATTTTTTCCAAAATTTCAATTGTTTGAGGCTGTGTTGTTCAATTGAGGTGTTTTAAGTCGTTCTCTAAATTTAAACCCCTATTTCCAAATTGGATTCACCAATATTAAGCAGCATCTGAAGTAATTACCTATCATAATCCTAGTTCTGAGTGATATTAGTAACATTTTTGTGATTAAAGTTTGTTTAACAGAAAAAAATAACCAGCTGTTATATTAAAATCAATATTAGTTTAAATTGAATTTTATTTCAAATGTTTTTTTTAATTATACTAAAATACGATATTATTGAAATTAAAACACATACAAAATTTTACTAGATATAAACATTTTTTAATTTAAAATGAATACTTAGTAACTGAGCTGAGAATTTATTTTACTTCTTTGCATAGTTTTTTTTTAATTTTAGGTAGCCTATATACATAATAATTATAATATGTATCTAGCTTCTAGGAGTAGCTGTAAATAATTTACATACGTTATTAAAATTTGTAAACTGCGTCATGACTAAACGTTACGATTGTTATTGCATTTGTTATTACATGTTACGATTTCTATAAACAATCTCCACCGTTTCTCCGACCATCCTAATATTCTGTGGTTTAGATTAGTAGAAAGACTTGACCGCCCGGACGAATCAGATCCTACATTTACTTCAATATATTGGATGTTTGTTTGTGATCTCTGTCCCTTTGGGACGGTGTGACTATAGAAGCTTTGAGAAACATTTTAATACTCTTAAAAACTAAGATAACTTTTCAATTAACATTAGCAGCTGGAAAAGTAAAACAACGTTTCAAAAATTCCTGTTTTAGGACGCATTAATTAACAAAGCGCAGTAGAGGACATTCATTGCACTCACGTTTCACGTTCTGATATTATGGACGGAACGTTTAAAAATAATTGTGAAATATTTTTATTTTTTTTTATTATTCAAATTTTAACGTGATTTACTAGTACGTTTCTATACTTCATCAAATTTTGTGCAATACACTCTTTGAGCAAACCTAGTAATTAATTTGCTCAAAAACTTCTTTGAATTGTCTGTCTAAGGAACATGTCAGCCTTAGTCAGTAACAAGACTACAGGATCGTGTCACAATCATCTTACACTACTTGGCTTAAGTACATATACTTGGCTTAAAATACCCTATCTTGTGGTAGAGTCGCCATTTCAATGATCTAATCCAATTCAAAATTAATTTACTAAGCCTGCAACAAAAATAACTTGCTTAGTGGACGAATACGATAATTATTCTAGTTAAACTACTCGAGTTCGAGGGTTATTTAATGATAGAGGTAGTTTTAAGCTATTACGAATATGTGTGACTGAGACAATAGACTTGAGTTTCAAATATCTCTACGGAAGGGATTACCAAGCTACAAATTGCAAATGATAACTAGAAATTGATGACTTATGAACAAGTTTTGGTTCAACACAACATTTATATCAATCCCTTTTGTGTAATATATGTTAACAGGTATATAAGCTATATGTCTTTATTAATGTTACTTTTCTCAACGTAGGCTTGTCAGGTTCTTCTCATTCAACATTTAAACTTTTATTTACAAATAAATATATCTACTTTAGTCCTGCTTAAGCTTTTTTTAATTGTATTTGAATTATTTGTGTGGAATAATTGATGTATTTAACACTGGTTTTTTTGTATTTGTTACTAAGCTTGTGTAATACAGAGTTAACCGAGTTATAAAAATGATGATCTTGAGTAATGACGTAAGCAGTCATTGCATGGGTCACGGCCAAGTATTACTGTCCTAGAGGGGTGCCTTTTATGACAGGGCTGCTTGTTTTCATTAGATGTTTAAGGTTCAGGTAAGTGAGCAATGATTTTTTTATTCCAGATTTGTTTTTGACGCGAGCTATTTACTTTTAAAGTAACTTAAGTTTTTACTCTTCGTTCAACGCAATTAAAACAATAGTAATTTGAAATACGATACATTGAAGACCACTGACCATGAACATTGTTTTTTGAGACATCGGAAGATTATTTGTAGAACAAGTTCATTAAAACAATTTTTATAAAAAAACTAGAGTAAAAATCTACTGAAATTCAAATTTTACTGATATTTGAAAAAAACAGCCTATTAAACAGCAAGTTAGGATATAAATATATAATACGGAACACTAATAATATTCACTATCGGGTTTAATACATCGAATACCTGAAGTTACAAATGGTATATCTAAATGCCTATTCAAAGATGTTAATTTTAGTTACAGTATTTTTGTGAGTGGGGATTTGTAATACACAGAGTGTAGGATTCTCACCCACTACAACCTCTCCCTCAGCTCCGAGGGACCAGTCTGAAACCGTTTAGCACAATATCAAAGCTCTGGTCGTTGTCTCAAAGGGACTACTCTGGAAAGTCATTCGTCTCTGAAGCTGATAAAGATTGTACCCCTTAGCCTTCAGTAAAGTCTCGATGAAACTTAACTATTACTATTATTTCAACTACAAAAACTACGAGCAGCTACATACTCTTTAAAAATCTCTCTTTATTAAAATCCCTTACTTACATAATTTTTCATATCATCTAACTCCAGTCAAAACGCCCCTTGGATGTGCGAGTCAACGCTGGACCTGGTGTTGCCAAACAGTTTTTCCCAGTCCCAGTTCCAGTGATTTTATTAATTCTAGTTCCAGTGACCTACCAGTGTTTTTAAATTTACTTGATACGTCCAATGCACATATCTGTAGTTTAAATGGTTGGGAAGAGTATACTTAGAAGAGTTGTTTACCTTTTAAAAAACTTAGGGTGAACAATAATTGTAGTTTTCCAGCTTTTTAAGTTATTTATTAAATTCAATTATAGAAATTTCTAAAAGTGCAAAACCCGTATTCCAATCTTTTTCCTCTTCGTATTTAAAATTGTTATTTCAATTCCACACCAAGGACAACATTTCGATTTCTCTACTAATAGCATGTTCGTATGTTATTCAAAGTAACGTGTGGATAATTAAATCCAAACCACTTTAATGGTGGGTTAGTCGAGTGGATTAAAAGACAAAAGAAGACAACTCCCCCCTTTGGTGCCCCCCCTGGAACCCCTCCGCCACAGAACCCCCCCTCCCTTACACCCCCTTTATGACATTTCCGTTCGGCGGTTTTAAAACCTAATAAAATGAGTTAATTTCCCTCAGCCGTGGAAGATTCAAAACATCCATTTGTCGAAGTAAGTGTGTTAAAATACAAGTTCCATCATGTGTGGAGATAACAAGTTTCATTAGAAACTTTTTGTATTGCCAATGAAAAGGCTCCTATAAAATAGAAATAAGAAAAAAATGCTGAAGTTTGTATAATATTTCTATGCAAAAAAATAAAATGATATCAAATCAGAAAAAATACAAATATTGTAACTGAAAATCCGCTAGTTTTACGAACAAACTATTTTGAAACAAAATGGTTTTTAAATTTAATAAATTAGTATTTTAGCTAATTTACAATAGACAATGAGGCTACAGGAAATGTTGCTACAATTTGATAGTTTGCTGTCAAGGAATTTCTGATTCCAAAACGATACTCAACCGTCTTTAATTCTTCTTCAATTCTCAAACACTGCGTTAAAAAATATATATTCAATGTCCTATTAATAAATAATCGTACATTAATGTAAAACTAAATAATCTCTAAAAATGAAAGTGTTGCAAAAAGAGAAAATATAAAATCAACTTTTTTGTTTTTCATATGAGAAAACATTTTTTTAAAGATGTAATACTTATATTTTTATATCAGATTTTGGATTCCCGCTCCAGTCAAACTCAGCAACTCCTCCAGGACCTTTGTGCATATCTTCTCATCACTCGATATTTTATTCATAGCAGGAAGGTCAAGAAGCATTCACTGGGATTTTACTCATGTATTATTACCGATAACCTTTTTGAAACCGAACCTCGTCGGTTTTTGTATTTGAATTTAATATAAGTTTTATAATTGTGTAGTAGTCGTGGTAAAGAAACAACTAATTTATCCGTCTCAAAAATTTTGAATCTTGTTTAGCTACAATTACTTATGCAGATTTTTTACCAAAACTATTAAAATACGTTGAAAATTTTCTTTATTCACGAATCTACGTGTGCATCAATGGATTCAAGTGACACTTTTACCCTGAAGGAAACGAAAAATTTCTGACAGACAAAAAGGATTTTAATCCTTTGATGCACACTAAATGTTCCTTCCACCCACACATATAAATAATACAAGCTAAAAAATTATCCATATTAACTTAACTGAACCATGATCATTGGCTATCATAACCTCAAATCAATCAATGCAAACGATCAGCACACAATTCAACAATTACTGTAATTCTGTCCGCTGCTATTATTTCTGATAGTTCATTACAAGGTGTGCCAGATTTCTCCCACGTTACTCTTACAGATTTAATTTAGTTTAGGGCCTAAAAACTACAATATTTTCCCTTGGGACTAAAGTAGTACTTGACTCTATCCAGAGAGTAGAATTAAGTATTAAATAACAGTTGAAGGAAGAAGTGTTTTATAAATATTGTTGGCTGAAAATGACGTAACTTAATGAAATACTTTTTTTAATTTCTAAAATAATCGGGTATTGTTAAGCCAGAGAACAGCTGAGGGCGGGACAGTGTATTGTTGACTGCCGCAACAGTTTTGTAACTGTCGACGCCCGCATCCCTTGCCGGAATGTTACGAATGTAACAAAGAGACTATTTACAGACTAAAAAGAATTACGTGGACATCTTAATAAGAGAGATTCTACTGATAAATCCTCATAAAGTTAGTTGAATTGTCTCCTACCAAAAGATTTAAATTTGTTTGAGGGTGGTAGTCTATCTATTTATATTTAGCCCGTTCCTATGGACTATGCTTTAAGGTCAGGGCACCCATAACCACACCGAAAGAGTCCGTGAAATGGACTACTGGTCGTGACGATGGAACGAGGGTACAAACACACTACTCCAAGCGACAACCCTAAGCATTGTTGCAGTTCTGTTGTGTTCCGTTTGTGATCTCAATCAGGTTTTTAATTCTATGGAACAGTGATCTAGCAACGATTACATTGGCTTTAAGAAGACGAAAAAGGCAAAAAAATTGAGGAAGTGAAGGAAGAGAAACTTGGGATGCAAGAGAACAACAAAATGGACTAAGATAAAAACCATTTATTCATAATATGCCTCCTGGATAGATTAATTGACTAAAATAGATACATTGGCTACAAACCAGTCGTCAGCAAATCTTCGAATATTTTATATGGATGACTATAGTTTCGGGGCTATAGACCCCATTTTTAAATCCTTTCGTCAAACAAACTCATATATTTAGTACCTGCCCTCCATAAAATCTACGATAAAAATACTTGTACATAGCATTTACATGATATACATACATAAAGACACTAATCGCAGTTAAAATACGCGTGGCCGGCTAAGGGAAAAACCAGACTCAATCAGTCTGGTTTGTTGGTTTGATTCTAAAAGTCTCAATGAGCCTGGTTTTACCCTTTTGAGATATTTTCATGTACGAAATTTAGTCTAAGATGACACAGTTTTAAATTTTAATTTCAAACTAACAGTAAGCCCTCATTTGTACTCCTCAACATTTAACTTCCATCATAATGGCTGCTTCCATTTTCACGGCGAAGTGCTGCAAAAACACCTCATTCTGTGTTACAGACAGACAAACAGAAACTGGAATTAGACCCATTTCGGCTTTTCTGGGGTATAAAACGTAAAAAACCAAGAAATATATATATAGCTTTGAGTAATGTATAGACGAAACCCTAATTTTACTGATATACAGTAAAAGAAAAACGTCAAATGTAAAAAGACTAAAAAAACCTATAGAAAATGTTTGTACTTACTTCTCTGTGGGAAATAGGTTAGGATGTTTAAAGAGAATGTTTTCAGTTCATTTAAACAACTGTTTTCATCACCTATCACGTTACTAACCTTATGACGTCACTGTTTCAAATTTTGGTCTCACAAATTGCCAACAGTCAGAACTGGTCGTAGTCTCGTTTTTCTTCTACAGCTGTTCATCGTTACTGATTGTACTTTGCGGTTTATGAATTTATGGAGTTAACGGAGTGGTTTTACCGAGCGTTCACCGGATGGCTTTATGACTATAAGCGCTCACTCAGTGCTGAACATCCGTCAAATGTAACTGGGATGAAGGGGAAATGTTTACGATCAAATACCGATGGGTTTTCATTAAAATTTCACAAAACAATATTTTCTTTTTAAATTATAGTAATTATTACACAAACATTTTTTTATTTAGTAGAGAATATTTTACAGATCCTTTGGAGATCATAATAGCGTAGATTATTAATTATTAGTATTATTTTATTGGATTTTTCCAACACGTGAGTTTTCAACAACCCAACGTTTCTGTAAGTATTGAAATGTCGAACTTTCTACAAGGTAGGTATTTTAAGTATGAATGAGAAACGAGTGTAGGATGATTGTGGTGCGATGTTGTAGTCTTGTTACTGACTAAGGCCGACATGTTCCTTAGACAGGACTGTTAATTTATAGCCCAAAAACCGATGACAATTTATATTAAAAGTTTTTAGCTATAGAACTATTTTCCTGTTGACAAAAAAGTCGAACAAAAATGTTTTATTTTAGAGAGCAAAATAAAAAATAAATAAATAAAATAAAATACAGAGTTTTCAATAAGACATTTTAATTAGCCACCATTTTGGAAATGGCGGCCATATTGAAAATTCTGAAATTGTATTCCTGAGTAAAACTTAAAATTGAGAAAGCTTTAAGTTTAAAGTGTGGTGCTAAGTCGTGTAGTTGAAATGTTAATTATTGGATCACTTTAAAAAAAATCACTCTGTATATTCCTCATTTATAAATGTTATATATTTTCAATAACTTTTAATATGTTCGTAACGAGTAAATTAATTACGTAAAATATTCGTAGATGAAATTTGAATTTCGAATTTTAAATGTTCAATAAAAACGAAAAACCTGTGCCCCAAAAAGAGAGACGATAATTCATAAAATGCATTAAAGAACGCAACAGTCCATAGCAAGGGTGTCGCTAACACCGCGTAGCAAATGAAGTTTTGTCAATTGTTGTCATATTCGATTTGTTTATGACGACATGCTCTCAGTCCAGTAAATCTGTTTATTCGAGTGTCATTGGAGTAGATTTTGATTCGGCGTTTCAAACTTTGTCGGCACATGAAAACAATATTTCAGGATGAACTTTCGTAGCTATTGAACACAATTTTTTCACACTCGGTTTAAATAATTTTTAAAAATACTACTGCTTTTTAACTATTTTAAATTTGTTTAACCTCGACTGCCCACTGTTATTATCTAATGTCAGTGCAAATGATTAAAGTCAGCGGTATCATAGCATTAGCTAAAAGGTGACCGCTCATGATCTGACACGCAGGCAATGGTTTTGATCGAGCAATACTTAATGGGCGATCGCATTAAGGTACACTTAACATACAATTTCCGGTGTTAATTAATTTTAAACTAGCAGTAATTTTACTACCCAACAACATATTTTGATCAGTTCAGATTCAAGATTGAACTGTACTTCAACTAATCCTAAAAGGTTTAAAAAATAAGTGGGCATATATTTTTATTTGAAACAGATAAAGAGATTGGTGTCAAACATTTATTTATTTATTGTTATTATTAGTTCACAACAGGTTACAAACCCAATTTAACATGCATTTGTTCGATAAATGCATACAGTACAATGTAATATTGTTACAAAGTTCAGATACACATTGTCTTCAAAAAATATTTTGTAAGCCTAAACTATTTAAAAGAATTCTATTCTATTACTTTGACAAAAATGTTGGTGATTAGAAAAAGTCTTTCAAAAATTTAGTGTTTGAATAAATTACAAAGAACAGGATTTTGATAAAATAATGGTGGGGTTTAACTGTGAAATAAAAAGAAAACTAGAAAATATACAACAAAATAAGTATTTAAAACAAAATGTTCACATAAAAAAATTTATACATAGCTATGATAAACTTCAACATGGCTATGATTTCTTGCTCTTTAGAAGAAGATCTATTTCAGGGAAATTTTTGTGCAAATTTCTCTTGTTACAGTGGTGACCACTGACTATACCTCTGATTATTTCTTTTGCATACGTTTCTTCTTTTACGTTTTGAAACCTAAAGGGAAAAATAGTTTACTTACAAAAATACCCGGATTACACTTAGCCTTTTATTGATCGTAAAACATGTTTGTAAAAAACAACGTGAAGCTTATCGATTAATACAACAATCAACACAGGTTATGTTTGAGCTACCGGACACAGGGGTGCCAATATGAAATACTTAATTTGTCTTACAGAAAGTTAAAACATTATCATTATTTTATGAAAACGCCGTATAATTTCCTACGGATTACTAAAAAGAAAACTACAAATACATTTATGAAATATTCTAAATCATTGATGATTTTGAACTGAACGTGGTTTCATTTAGATGTAGGATTATATTCTGCAGCTCAGCATGCAGTAGGACAGATGATGGACTGATTAGTTCCACATTCAACTTCATTCCATCAACCCGGATCCGATACAGTCTACAAAGTGTTCAAACGGGTCTATCGAATTTTAACCTTCAGAGCTTTCACTGGGATAAAATACTACTGGTCACACTGTACAAATGTTTTACCAGATATTTGACAAAAACGCAAAGTTAAACTGTGAACTACGTGTGAATCATTCTCGTCCAAAATTTGAAAGCGACAACTCCAATCATAATGTTCAGTAGTTGTCGCTCGTAGTAGAGGAACATTTATTAATTTACTATTTTAGTTTCACTATCTCAAAACTGTTTGCTGAAATGGTTGTTACATTTCATAATTAAATGAACAAGATAAATACATAATCAGTTGTTATCAAAGGATGTTTAAAAAAATCAAGCTTTCGATTTATATTGTGTTTACATTGGTCATTGATTTTAATCCTATTTAAAAATGCACTATTTTAAATATGTAGTTATCCTAACAAGACGAATCTTACAACTTTTGAAAAAGTCTAATTTACTATTAAAAATTTAATGTAATTAAAAAATTACTGAATCATTTAGACAAATTTTTATTTCATTTATTTTGTTACAAAATTATTTTTGCTAACTAACACTGAGACAAACAATTATTTTAAACTTCATAATCTACGTTTTAAATTTTATTTCATACATATCAACAAGAGTCATGTAAAATGTGCCATAAAATAGAAGAAATATATTTATCACAGTCATTGTAACAAATAAGTTGTCGTGAAGTGTTACTTGTAATAGTTTACAATGAAACTCCGTGCCTAGCCTATGTTTAGCTGACCAGGTGTGGAGAGTGCGCGGGTTCTCACTCCCTCCCCCTCACCTGCCTCCTTCATCCTCCACCACACACCCTCAACCTTGTGTAAACTTTGTGTTAGAAGACTAAAACAAGATGTAGTGACAGACCACTCCAACATGCCCGTGGCCGTGACCTTCCTTATCACATATAGTTCAATGTTCTCTTCCTGGTCTTCTAGGATTCTCCGAGTGGGAGCGTTAAGGGAGTAGAGCAGTAAAAGAGGGCAGGATCGAATTAAAATAAAATTTTAATTTAATTTTATACTTAAGACTTCGAAGCAAGTGTATCATATGTTTGGATGAATATGAGTGAAGGTGTGATGGGTATAATGGAGTACCCTCCCACTTTCTTATAGGTATTCTAAGAAAAGGGTAAACCATCCTTTCCATTAAGACGTCATCAATATAAATAAAAAGTTACAATAATTCTATTTTAACTCACAACACTTTCCCTGGGCTGTTGCTTGTGTTATAAAAAACGTTAGTTTCTTCAAAAATAAATTTGGCAATGCAATTTAAGCATTATTGACATTATCTTACATTATTTCTAACACTAAACACGAATTTATAGAAAACGGATGAACGAATTCTTTACATATAATTTTAGAACTTGTGATAATTTGGGTGACAAAGAACGTAAATTGTAAATTCCAAACCAATCCTTACAGCCGGTTATCCTTTCCTTCACGTTACACAAATACAAACAGACAATCACAAACACACACACACCCACATGAATATAGGAAGTTTGAAAGTTGACATTGGACTTACTCCGCTTAAAAACAACACATTATGTAGAGGTCCTCACGTTATTCGATCATCAATTAATGTTAAAACTAATAAGATACAGTCCAAAGAAGCTAAATAATTAAGGGAACAGAATAGACAACTTTATTCTGTTGATGTTAAGCGGTTTAGAATTTTGGGTGATAACTTTAATAAACTAAGTTTATAAATTCATTTGAAGAGCGTATTTATGCAGTATTGTCCGTCTTTTACAGCTATATTGTCCAATTTTATGGAAGAACGTCAGTTCTTCATCGTCCATTCATAAAAGGGGTCTAAAGGAGAGAGACCAGATACTTTTTGTGTTACGCTACTTCAGTGAGACTGTTTTTAAATATTCATTTATAAATTACAGTTACATAAGTTTTTTCTTAATATGAATCCTTACAAGCAGTATTTTTTGGAACTGTATAAAAAAACTGAAGGAGTAGACGCATATTTTGCACCCTTTCCGACACTACCGTTGAAGGTTGTGGCAGTTATATTGTGAGGCGAAGCTCATTATCCGACCCCCTGCTGCGAACATGTCTTGGACTCGTCGTCTTTTCATCACAATTCCTCTATTTTATAACTGATCAATATAAACCCCTGGTTTAATTAGTATGCAATTAACATTTTATATTCTTGTAGAATGGTTTTCCCCCAGTATCTAATCGTTCCCATATTTCACCAAATTCACGCTAACGATTGTTTAAAGAATTTCCCGTTAAGATTAACTTTTTATTTAAACCACAGTTAACAAAATATAATTTCACCAAGGGTTTAGATTAAACATATGTGGAATTGACACTGAGCTGACATGTGAATAAGTAATCTTAACCCAAAATATAGCTCAGTGTTTATGAGGAAAGATCTTTTACGGACTATGGAAAAGGCAATTTCATAATATAGGTGGAAAATACTTTTCTGTAGTTTAACTAAAAAACAGACCCTCTATCCAGCAGAGCCAGAAATGATAAGTGTGATCTAAAAACAGTTCAACGTGATCAATGATCACATAGCTAGAGATATGCCACTACAAAATACATTTTGTATGATTTAAAGAAAAAGGCAATCTCTAGGTCGGCTAAGAACGTACTTGACACACATGTACATGACTATCACTTTTAAATTCCAATTAGTATGCTCTTCTTCTAGCATTACGCATTTCCATATTAACTTAAAAATTAAAATTCTAGTATAGTATAATAATAAAATAATTTAAAATACTACAAAAACAAATAACTTATTTATATACAAGGATAGCAGACGACTTTAGACCCAACAGAAAACAAACCACTACTAGTTACTTAACGAAAGATTATACTGGTTAACCGGTCAAACTGGGCAGTTAATTCTGTATCGAGTCTCAACTACTCTAGTCTAAACTGTTTCTAATGGTGAGTGATGAAATCCGATTACTTGAGTTAAGGGCTAACTACGGTTAAAGCTAGGTTTAACGGCGGTTTTAGGTTTTGGTGAAATTCGGCCTAGTAGTAGGAACATAAAATGCTGAAAGAAGATTTAAAATAATATTCTTCAATAAATGCTCGTAGAACCTTAGTGTTCTGAGCTTTAAACTGAAGTTTAAGCACTTTGAGTGAGAGCTCAGTACGTTTCTGAACTTTAAGCGATGGTCGGTGGGTGTAGTGGTCTCTTGTATGGATTAACGTCCGCACTATTGAATATTACGTTAATCCGTAAAGACCATCCCCATAATTAGACCAATTCGTAATTTAGAGGCAGTGGTTTGGATTCCACGTTAAAATGTAGGTTCCTTAGATATGTCATTAACTGTAGGGCTATTATATAACAGTTCTGACTAAGGAACATGTTAGTTTTAGTCAATAACAAGACTACAAGATCGCACCACAATCATCTTACATTCATTCCTCATTCATACTTGGCTTAAAATACCTAAGTAGGTCGCCATTTCAGTTAAAAGTATTAAGTATAAAGTATGAAAAAGTTTAAATTTATAGCATAAGACAAAATTAGGTAATTGTTTCACTGTTTCACTAGGTTTTCTTTATCCTTGATGAAGTTCTTTAGGTTGTGATAGCACTTTAATATACCTAATTTGGTTTTATTAAGGTTTGAAATGATAAATGCTCACAAATTTAGTGTTGATCTTTAGAAAAATAGTCTACGACAGCTATTTCCTTCTGTTAAGTGATTTTAATTGATTAGATATCCAGTATAAAAATATAATATGTAATGCCCGTACAATTATACGTGTTTTACACCTCGTTACATTAATTTTAAAGGGTAAATACTAAATTTATCGTATTATGAAACAAACTTTTTCTGACATTTTTTTACGAACTAAGAACGGTGAGGTACCGTCGGCGTTAGTCACAGAGCCTAGCCAGAGGTCAAGCTAGGCCGTTCATATTCGAACAGGAGTCACTGGTTCGTTCCAGCAACCTGACATACTGGGCCAGTGCGTTACCCCTTAGTTTCTAGCGAAGTTATAGATTGTGAGAGTAAACGAACACAAACGACTTCTTTTGCGTTACAGACAGAATTTGAGATGAAACTTATTTCGACTTTTCTGCGAGAAATGTAAACGTTCAGCCAGCTCTAATGTTATTCTAGATGAAGGTTACTAATCTAATCGACTTATTATTAATAAAAGGTTTTGTTTATATTAAGCCTCTTTTGTGATTCTGCAGTTCCCAAATCTAATAAAAATGCGGGAGTAATTTATTTCCCTAGGGAGAATAAAATCATTTTGTTATGCTTATAAACTAGAAAACGGAAATGAAGAAGGTCTGTAGTTAAATTGAGAATGTTTAAGCTTTAATCTAGTCATCTGTTTAGAATGTCTCCGTGGAAAAAAAACATTCTACTCCAAATTTAGATTATGAATATTTTCTGCTCAAATTTTTTAACCGACTTTTATTTTTCTTGTAAATGCAAAGGTAAGTCATTTAGTTTATTGAACGTTAACAACACAATTAACATTTTAGGTCTATCTGATTTCTCTAATTTACTTGGTCTGTTTATTAAATCTTTTATTTTGTTAAACATTATTTTATTAGCATAAAAACATGTAAATTTTTATTTTCCGTTAAATAAATTATACTTTTCATCTTGAAAAATCAATATTTTTCGTAACTATCCATATTAATAATGAAATACTTTCTTTGTTATTGATAATTATTGATAATAATTCACCAAACAGGTCCAAGGCTAATATTGAATAGCAGTTAGGGTTGTTTTAAGCCAAACAAATATATTCGGTTCGTATTGGTATAACAATAATTTGTGAAAACATCAGGTTAAAAATATTTTACCTTTCTTGATAACTGTGCAAACATTTCATGCATAAAATGGTGAATGGTAAATTTAAAAGTCATACAAACGAAAGTGATGTATACAGCAATACATACAAAAACTGTGAACGACTCTGATGCGCACAGCGTAAAAATAATCTAGGTTTTTATTAAAGAAGAACAGTAGAGTCAAAGATACGCATATCGCAATATAGAAAGGTATATCTGTAATAATAAATGGACGTATGTTTTCATTATTTTTATATTGTCTGAGAATTCTATTTGTAAAAATGTTTTCAATAAGCCAAGAGGAATTGAATGCAGGACTATGGAGGTCTGAGCGTTTGCCCCGTCTTTTCACATAAAGTTAGAATTATGATGGTTGATTTTTATTACTTTTGCATTCATACACAAATCCATATTTTTATAAATATTAACCTCTCCACTTACAAAATAAATGGTAATAATAAATAATATAGTAAATAAAAGGTAAGATATTTAATTCATTGGTCGTACGAAAACCAAAGTATGCACAATTAAAGTTTTATCTGATTTCTCTAATGTACTTGGTCTCTTTATTAACACTTTAATTTTTGTATTTCATTGTTTTGATAGCATAAAATATCTAAATATTCCATTTTCTGTATAATATATGTTACTTTTTATCTTGAAAAAAATCAACATTTTTCGTAAATGTGCATTTTAATAATCAAATACTTATTTTTTATTGATGATTACCAATATATTATTACTATAGCTAAATATCACTAAAAAATCAAATAAAAATATTAATTTTCATAACAATATGACGTCGCTAACCATATACGCCCCCGTTTCAAATTTCGGTCTGACGGATTGCCATTACCCCCCACCCAGAGATAAAACATATGCATGTCAATTTAAATTACTGTTTCGGTAAGAACAGTAAATTGTCTAAGAGCGCTCAATATTACTCTTATGGATTCAACTAAAAATCAAATTGCTCCTTGTTTCTCAACTTTTTTAACATGCGTATGCCTTAGCTCTGGGGGGGGGGGGGTGTTGTCAATTTGTAAGATGAACATTTGAAAGGGATTTCCATTGAAACTACCACAGTAATTATGTTCAATTTTTTTAATATTTAAGAATAAGAACAGAGTTTAGAGAAACTGAAAACATTCCTTTAGACATATCCATGATCTAGAGACTATTTCCCACAGGGAAGTAAATATAAACATTTTTTCACTAATTTCAAGCCTAAATTTGTGTGTGGAAACAAAATTACGAGGAAACACTAGATAAAATACTTGAAACCATTTACATTCAATAAAATCTTATAAACAATTTAAACTATTATTTGCGGGAGGTGTGAGGAAATTGGAAGTGAGATGTGGTTTATACAAAATATCGATTCCCCAAGGACAAATAATTTCCTCGCAGGGTGTTCTTTCAAAGGTTAATCCCTTTTGTACCAATTTCCGTTTTGTGATAACGGAGAGAAATTTTTCAAAGTGTTTATCACATTTATCACCGTCTTTTATTGTACTCTTTGCCCACATCGTGTTATAAATCTCATTCTAACATCAATGTCATTGATTTAGCGTTATAAAAATTATTAAATTTTAAAGAAATTTATTTGTAAACATATACTAATTGTAGAGAAAAAAATTTTAAACGAATAATAGTTTTATAAAGAGTCTATATAATTCAATATTTCTAGTCCTTAAATTTGTTTTGGTAAGCATGCGATACTTGCATGAAGCTATACAAATGGTTTCTACAAAAGATAAGGAGGAAAGAATACCACCCAAGAGAGTAAGGTGTAGCACCTTGTGAACCCAGCTCATTAATATTGGAGATTTAAAAAATATATCCAGGATAACACCGACTTCAATGTACGAGCTCAATTTACTTTTATAGCTATGGTTAAACGTAACTTATGATTATATTCTTTTTAATATTTTAACTATTGATATTTTTATACAATATTATTTTTTTAACTTAAGATTTGTTAAGAGCGATACATATCACAATTAAAAAACATTCCTAATAATTTTAAATTACATTAAATTTTAGTCCTAAAATTTAATGGAGTTAAAAAGAAAAAAAGGTTAAAATGGACTAAAACTGTAGTAAAAATGTAGTCAGCTTGCTGGCTGTAAGGTAATCCAGGTGCCTGCTCTAAGCTGCCTTAGAAAATTAGGAAATAACTGTTAACATTGATTTGTCTTAGCTCTGAGGGGTGGTAATCTGTCAGACCAAAATTTAAAGTGGAAGGGACGTCATATATGGGTCTGTAAGGACAGCTAATTAGGGGAACTGGAACCATTCTCTTTAGACATATCCATGATTGAAACTACATCGCAAAGGGAAGAAAATACATTTTTAAGTACAATTGAACCATGCCGTCAAGTTTTGAAAACTAGGTGCAGCCATGAGTAAACGAAAATAAATTATTGGTATTTGTATTTATATGAAGCGGGTACCATAATCACTGAACCTGCCAGCAAGGTGCAAGGTCATGCATTTAACATGTTTCATCACTTGTCACCTGTCTGTTCCAGGAATGTCCAGCGCGACGGTCTGGTGGCCCGTGGTGATGTGTTGCCTCCTATCGGTTACCGGGGGCTTTGCCCGCCTCACCGAGGAGGAAGTACAGTCCGTTCCCGCCCAAGACACCCTAGGAATCCTTGCACCCCTGCAACAGGTAAATACTGCACTTTAAAAATTTTATTTACATAATATTTAACAATAATTTTTCTAAAATATAGTGTACCTCCTTCCCATCTTTCTCTATTCCCTCCTTTTACTTAGGTATATCTAAGCTCGTGGGGGAGGGGTTAGCATTTTGTGGGACGTCAAAGGGTATAGAAAGTGATGTCTTATGGTTAAGAGAACATCTGTTTAGAGTAACTAAAAACATTCCCTTCAGTCATATCCATGATCTAACCTATTTTCCCCAGGGAAGTAAATACTGTACATTTCCATCCCCAAAAATTAAATCCCTTCCACTCTTATCTTCCCCTTTCCTTTCCATTGACTTCCCTTTATTGTTTTCCATCGTATACTTTATAATATTTTTCTCACAAATAAATTATAAGTTCAAAATTTATATTTTGATGAGTATCAATGTATAAGTGAGGGGGGTTCCAGGATATAAAAAACATTAGTTCTTTCTTAAAACAAAGTTAAAACGATATTTTCCTCCTACTCTACTATCCCAGACGTTAGCGGTGTGAAGAGCCTAGTAAATAAAATTTAAGACAAAAAACAAAATATGGACATGAGAAAAAGTAGTTTTTATGACTCGTTCGAAAGTGCTATAAAGATCCTTGATATAATTCAATTACTTGGCTTATCCTTGTAATTGAATAACTGATTAAATTTAGAAAGGAAATAAACTATTGTTTTATCACTCTTATGAAACAATTTTATCATTTCTAATTCTCCTGTTCTTTCTCTCTCCAAAAATATACTACATGATATTGTTATAATTATGTTAGTACTTGAAAAAATTTATCAACAAGTAAATAATCGCATATTAATGGTTGTTAATAATTGTCAATAATCATACAATTACTTAATAACTAATTAATTACTTATGAAACTCTGGCTTTTACATTTTGCTCGTTTCACCATTACACAAAGAAGGGCTAAGCATGTTGTTCAAGAAGTAAGAGGCAGTGTAGCAGAGTGGTCAACGGTCAAAATCAAATTTCTCTCATAGGTAAAAACCCCATGACCCATTCACCCCGTGGGCCCAGTTACCCCGAGTGACCTTATTGAATATAATAATAATAGTATATTCAATACTCTATGAACGCCATTGTTGGCTGATTGTGAAAGGTTATGAGGGAGGGGATCTTCCAAGATTGAAAGCGCATACTGTAGTTCATTGTTTCCATCTCCTCCAATTTCTAGTTGTCTTTGTCTATGTTGTAATCTATAATATTATAAAGAAGAGGTGGTTTCTGTATGTTTGTTTGTGGGTTTGTTGTGGCAAGTAAATGCGAAAAATACTGAACCGACCGGTTTGAAATTTTACACAAAAGTAGATCTTAAACTCATGCAACACATAGGCATACTCATTTCCTTAAAATCCTCTCGGACTACGCCCTGTGAACGTCCTAAGTTTCAATGTTTACATTTTTAGAGAATGAAAACATAAAATTACTTGAATGTCAACAGCTGTGAACACTAAAATTTGACAGTTCGAGAAGCAGAAGACATGGTTGCTGTAAATACCCTGGGATTCAATGTTTACAGTTTTTAATGTCAACATCCGTTTACTTTACATTTTGACAGTTCGGGAAGAAGAAGAAATAAAGTTGATTTTTCAGATAAACTGCTGGATCGAAATTAGTGAATTATTTGAAATAGTGGAATGGAAGATTTTAAGTTTTTTCCGACGACTGTCTCTATTACATTAATCCTTATCCTCTCCCAATATTTGACAGATGTTACTTTGAAATGTTGTAGACATTCGTGTTTTGTCATTTTGTAAACAATGAAGAATTAATTAACAATAACTTAAATGTATCAGTAGAGCCTACACCTTTCAGCCTTTTTAACCCGTGCGAAGAACGGGTACTTTGGCTAGTAGTCTATAAAACATGTTTGTCAGTGTTTGTAACGTGTTTGTTGTAATATACAGAATGTAAATAAGACAAGTAATACATAATGAATTTAATATTTTGTTTACTTTGGAGTGTCAACATTTACTCTAATATTTTGTCTAAACGTAATGCATTAGAATCTCTGTTTATTTTTGGAGTAAGAAATTCCTATGAATATCCTTTGATTAAAATCCATGGCTTAAATCATATTGAATGATGAGTCCTAAGTGTCTCGTATTATTTTACAAATAATATACAGTGCTAAACAATATCTCTATTTGTTGTACCTACAGTAAATATATATTTCCACATAGTTACATATTATTATAGATTTACATATGTACTGTAATAATATTATTTGTATTTGCTGTCTCTAAAAGTAAGGCTTAGAATACGCTGTGACTCAATTTATTTTCAACACATCTTGAAGTATCCAAGTTTTGATATTAGATGTAGCCAAGATAACAAATCCTGACTGATGGACAGGCTTACATAATCATGTTACTGTACTTACTGACATAAGTATATTGAAGATTGTTACACTATTGAGGAAAGGGAAATAATGAAACACATATTATAAAAATTATAAACTTATTAATTAAGCGCTACAAACTTAAAACAGAACATTTAATATTTTTAAAATTTAAAAGTAAGTAATCAGACTATATTGTACCGTAAATGTTTAAATAAATGGTATTTTTAATTATTTATTGAACCATTCAGTTTTTCTGTACTAATTATTTCTTGAGTCCCTTAAATAGAACAAAACCTGACAACAGTCTTTGCAATAAAATATTAATTTAAAATAACTTTTGAATTCATAAATAAAAAAAAAACTTGCTAACTTTTAACTTCTTCTTACCATTTCACAATTCAAAACTCACCTTATAATTTGAAAAAAGAATTAAATCAAAGATTCGCATCATCAAAATTACTCATTCTGTATTCAATTACAGAATGAGCTGACTCGCTATTTAGCTGACAAGTTCGGTTTTTTGTTATAACAGAGGTGCAAGAAATATTCAATCTTGCTCATTAAATATTTGTATTCCCCAACATAGAACACCAGTTTACAGTCAATCTCTTTAAGTTACAGCTGTTGTATTTGGAATTCCCTGCTCAATGAAATTAAATCCATAGAAAACAGCTCCTGGTTGACAGTGGCACTGAAAAAATACAGTACCACGTTTAACATAAAAACACGACATGGCGGATTGTCATGTGTTAGGCCTAGCTAGCTATAGCAGATGGTGTAAATGTGTGAGCGAATGGATTTTAAAGTTTTTTTCTAATTAATTTTTATTTATTTGTTTTACCTTAAATAATTTTCAATAATGTATAGTTTTTTTAATTAATTAGTCATGTTTGTTATTTAGTTTTTTTATCACTATAAGGGGTATTTGTTGTTTTGTAGTCACTTAATTTGTTAGAGGTTAATATAAGAAAATACTAATAGTCCTTTTTTTCGCCTTATTAAAGAAGTATTTTAATTTCTGTTTTACATTTTTACGTGTAATTATAATATTATCTGTCATAATTTAAAACATTTTAAGAACCATTATTATTTGGGTCTTAATATTTCTTCTCACGCAGGGCAATGAGGCATCCAGCAACGAGCTGCGCAGGATGGCCAACATGTACGAGTTACTGCAGTTGGCAGCACTGCAGCAGCAGCGGCAGCGACTTCTGGAGTTGGATGAAAGAGAGGAAGGAGAGGGAGGAGATCCCCTCAACTACCCCCTTCAGGTCAAGCTGGAAAAGGAAGACTACCTGAAGGACAAAAGAGGAAGCTGTAAGATTATCTTGCTTATAGTAGTCCGCAATACGCGAAAAATGTAATGGAAGTGACGTCATATGATTATAAATCAGTTGTTTAGAGGAACTAAAAACATTCCCTTTAAACGTATTCATGATTTAAGCTATTTTCCAAAGGGAAGTAAATAGTCTACTGTACATTTTATAATGAAACAATCAGCCAAGTGGGTAATAATTACGATAAAGTTAGGACACATATGATGATAACAATGTTTTGTTCCGCACTAAATATGAAAATTAATTTTATTACCCAATTGATGCTACCTTCAACATCAAAATAATCATCAAAATATAAAAATAACGACGAATTGACACCGTGGGCATGTACTAGGTTCAAGAGAAGTCCAGAATGAAGGTCAAGTTGATATTTTCTGTTTTTTTTTCACATGCATACGTCTTAGCTCTGGGGGTGGGTAATGGCAATCTGCTACACAAATATTTCAAACGGAAGTGATATCATATGGTTATAAAGACAACTGTTTGCAGAAACTAAAACATCCCTTTCGACATATCCATAATTTAAGCTATTTACTAAAGGGAATTAAATACATTTTTTTCTTTCAACAATGTATTTTAAAATAAAATTTGAACTTCACAAACTCTTGACGACTATAATTCTCAAGATATTTAAAAAATATATCATTCAGACACTGTGATTACTAAGTTTTGATTCAAACTTCTTGAAACTTTTGTTTAGAGGGATACGTTTTGCTGTGTCTTTGATAAATAAGTTTTTGAAACGCTAGAAGCAAATATCTAATTATCTTTATCCTTTGATTTATTCTGTGTTTATACTTTATTTACTGAACAGGTTACTTTGATATTCCTCAGTTTGTTTTAAAGTACTTTGTGAATCATTGAAAATTTAGTGTTGTACAAATTGCTTTTCCAATAACACTAACAACGGAATGAAACAATAACGTTCTTTAGCTGCCATCCTTTTTATGTCCTTCAATTTAAGCTTTTAAATTTTTAATTTTAATCTAAGATTCCTTTTAAATTAATCATAAAATAGTACAGCAACTATTTTTGACAGATGATAATTCGTTGGTGTATAAACAGAAGTATATTTTTACATTAGAAATAATTTTGACATATCCTCATCTTGTTGATACCCGATTAAAAAAAATAATCCCTTAAATAAATTCCTAAAATAAGTAAGGATCCCTTCAATAAAATCTTTCAATTCACAAAAGTATCTGAGACCAGTATGGACTTCAAGCTAATAGCTTCAAAATTAGGTTAGTTATGTTTATTTTTTATTTTTATCACTACAAAATAACACTTTTTACCCAACACTTTTTGCATATGTCAAGCAAAAGTTTCCAGCTTTGAATAATAATTAAATACAAAAATGTTTGTATTTACTTCCCTGTGGGAAATAGGTTAGATCATGGATATGTCTAAAGTGAATGCTTTCTCAGTTCATCTAAATAGCTGTTCTTATTCATTTACTGTATATTTAAAATTCAATAGTTCTAGTAGTTTCTATGGAAACCTGTTACATGTTTTCCATCTTAAAAATCACCAACACCCCCCAGAGCTAAGACATATCCATGTCAAAAATGTCCAGAACTTAAAAAGGGTTAAGGTGAATAATTAATCATATGTAAAAATACCTTACTTCTTGGCATTGAGTCATGCAACCTTTACAAAAGATGGTTTAACTGCTAGTATTAATTATTGTTAACAGATATTGTATTTTCACATTGTTTATTGTTTAAAAATTATGAAAAGGATGGTGACCAATGGTTATTAAGTCATTATAGTATAATGTCTTCAATGGTTTTTGTCTTCCTAATCCATAATTTAAAACTACTTGCTTTTCCTCAGATATGTCGCTGTGCCATTTCAAGATCTGCAACATGGGTCGCAAGAGGAACTCTTACTGGAATACCTGGGGGAGAAATTAAAAAAATGTTCTCGATCAGAATCAAACTCTCTTGAATTGAAACTTGACAAATTCCCTACAGCCAATTCTTTGTTGTATATAGAGGTATCTTTATTTTTCCAAACCAGTCAGTGTTGTTAAGAACAACAAAAAAATATTTAAAAAATTGACACCTTTGCTAGGACAGGTATTATAGAATGGTAATAGTTTGGTTTACTGTGTTGAAGTGATTATGAGATTATATTCTAAAAGTTGTAGTATTGCACTAATATTAGCAGTAAATAAAAAAATGCAGAAAAATGCTTAAATTATTTTAAGTTATCTTTCACGAAAACATATTTAAAGCAACATTAAAAAATATTAGATTTATTTATTATAATATCTTAATTTTAAATATTTTTACTATGTGTTGAGATATTTTATGTATTGGATGAATTTTCAAGCTGTAATAACATTTAAACAGTAATAATTCATGTATTACAACATGTATATCCTCATAGAATCGGACAGGGTAGACAATTATTTTATAAAAACTGTATTATAAAGTTAATCGCACCAACTTAAAACTTTTTATACAATATTTCTTTTTAAAAAGTCCCAAAGCTGTTAATAAGAATTTATATTTTTTTAGCACTAAAACTACTGGTATGGGAGAGAGAGTTCTGCGATAGATTTTATTCCAAAGTTAAATTAAATTAAAATAAACAATTAAACCTAACATGATTTAACGATTTATAAATTGTTTTAATTACAAGTTTTGTAAAATTCTCAATAATTTCTCTTACTACACCCAAACACTTTTTTTGAAATAAAACTCAAAAGGTAAATGCAGCTATTAAATTATTTTATGTAAAAATAAGTTTCAAAATAGGTGGTAAAATCGAATAATCAACGTATAGAATGTTACGTTCCCATTTTTTTATTGTACTTTATTGAACAATTAGGTGCAAAAAGATATAAGATACTCCATCTTAAAATGAAAATAAAAGATTCTAATGAATAAAACTAAGAGAAAACAAATAAAAAATAATGTATGTTTAATAATGTTCCGAAGAAACAAGACTTTTATTCCTGATATTTGTGTCAAAAACTAAATGGTATTAAACCTGTATTTTTGTTTAAAATATTTAAACTATTCAATATTTTATACTAGGTAGCATAATTTGTAAATACAT
Source organism: Nephotettix cincticeps (assembly GCA_023375725.1). NCBI lineage: Eukaryota > Metazoa > Arthropoda > Insecta > Hemiptera > Cicadellidae > Nephotettix > Nephotettix cincticeps. The sequence goes on along the minus strand of CM041785.1, from coordinate 18,695,270 downwards.
GTTTGCTTTTTGGCTAATTTTGTGTATTTGTAGTTTAGACTTCATGTTCCTTTGGCTATTTAATAATTAATTGATATTTAGCAATTGTTGTGCTCAAACTATTGTTACCATTATCTTTTAGTTTGTATTTTCTCCTATGCTAATTAATTTACCACATGCTGAAATATTTTTTTAATAATTGCTAGTGTATAACAAAATAAGTATACTCTAGATTTCTTACTGGGTAGATTATTGCAAAATAAAAATTTAAAAAAAATCATCTTATTTTTTTTATTTTCCATATGTTGACAAGGCATGACACTGTGACATTAATGTCATATTAAGTATTGTTTGGATAGTAAAACAATTTTAAAATTAATCTGTGGCAAAATTTACATAGGAGAAAAGTTTAGGATAAGTGTATTTTTGTAAATATAGTGTTTTGTTAGGTTTTTACAGTTTATTTATTTTTTGTACTTCATGTATAAATTGTATTAATTAATAGTTTTATTTCTTATTGTTTAGTTATTGTTTTGTATATGATTTTTCAAGTCAGAGTAGGTCAAATAAACTATCATTTGTATGGCTTGTCATGTTATAACTGAAAATGTTTATAAATAATAAAACTTTATTGTTTACTGGCGATTGCTTTGGCCCATTCCAATAAGTCCCGATATTGTTAATAATTGTTAATTTCTCTCAAAACTCACAGTTATTCAATTTTATGTTCAATCCAATTTTATGCATTATTAATCGGTAATGCATTTTAGAGAACAAACTACCATTTGGTTTTAAGTAATCGAAATCGGTTAATCCAATCCAATACTATAATACGAGCAAGGTTTATATATATATTTGCACACGGATCTCGAAAACGACACTAAGGAATTTCTTTAAAAATTTCTTTAAAATTTAGAAATAACTAATTTCCGAGTAGAAAATAAGTTCTAGATAGGTCTAATATCCAGGAAAATTCGTGTTTTCTTGTAATATTAAGTTTAAAATCTAAAAATTTAACATTACGCTTATGGAGAATAAAATGTAAACAATACAAACCAAAACAGCTGTTTATAACCGTTTGACAGTTCTTGATTGAAGACGGCGGGGAACAATATGTGAATAGAGGTTTTTCATAAACATTTATTTTATGTATGTAATTAATGTAAAATTATCAGGTTACTGAACAATTTATAAAAACTTAAGGGTAACATAATTGTGCGAAATAAAAGCAGGAAAGAGTATTTCCAAAATCTTCCGTGTTTTGATAGAAAACGTATTCGTTGTATTGCTTGAAGCCACTGTAACAAACCAAATAATTGGTGTAAATTTAATTTCTCTTTTGCTTTTCAATCCTCCGTTTCTAACAAAATCAGTTGATCACAGGCTAATAATAACTGTATGGATAATTAAACAGTAAATAATCTGCTAAAATAATTGAGGTTGGCTAAAAGACGTTAAACGGCATTGCTCATGTGACGACGCCGTAGCCGAGTGGTAGCGTGTCGGCCTCAAGAACTAAACGTCGCAAGTTCCTAATTATGGTGTATTAAATCGGTTTTATTTAAACCACATAAATGTTTTCATTGAGTAATACATGTGTTTTAATTTTTCTAATTAATTTTTATAATACATGTCTTTTTCTATACGAGCAAAGCTCGGTCACCAGGTACTACTACTTAAACAACATATTGTTTAAGTCATACATACCTTAGGAAATTTTCTTAAGGACTGTAATTATTAAAATTTCATTTTTGTAAACTTTTTCTGGTTAATAATACATTTTTTAAACTTACATTTAAACTGAACAGCTTATATTTTTCCTGGTGATATAGTGGGTTTTCTGAGTTGTAGTGTGGGAGCATCCACCTCATAAAAGATTTGTAGGTAGATCTCAATCATATTTTGCATGTTCACCTGTTCTACAAAATATTAACAAATCACTAATGTGAAAAAGTATAATTTAGACATTTTATGTTCATTTAATTGTTTTACAGTCACAATTTAGAGTTCTTTGGAGAAGAAATGTGTGTTATTAAAGTTTGTATAACGAGGAAGTGGCATGGTAGAAAATGATTACAACTTTCTGTGAACCGTTTTTTTCTCTAGCAATGGCCAAATACTTTTACTAATTTTGCACTAATTGCATTCTATTAATATTGTTTAAACCTTAACTGACACCATGGTTCATGGGCCTCTGCCTCTATAAATGAGAGTATTTTTTTTTAAATTTGATTGAGAGCATTTTACAAGTTTTGTTGGAATAAAAACTTTATCCATGTGTTCTCATACTTCCATAAGTTAACAAAAAATTCAGTTTAAAGATCTAAGTTTAGGCCTAATACAGAATTACTATAAACATGTTTGAAATGCTACAAGCATAGTTATGAACAGGGGTTTGAATACGTTTAATTTAAGGAAATGAGTTTTGTGGGATACAGAGAACTACTGAACTGATTTTTGTGTCAGATATGATGACAAAGAGATCAAAGGATCATTGAAGGAATAACATTGCAATGTTCCAACAACTTCACTAAAATCTAAAATGTGTTTTAATCATATATCAGTAATATCAAATATGCAATTAAATATTTTGGTCAGTTGGTTTAGTTTTTCTTTTACTTTATACATATATAGTTAAAATCCACTGTACTCTAGCTAAACTGTGGTTAAAATTTTTATTTACATCTTTTAAATTCTTTATAAAATTAATTGGGTAAGAAAAAAACACAATTTAATGTGGCGTAACAATGGAATGTTAACAAACTAATTAGCAAATAATTTAAATTAAAACAGCTTAAATTATAAAATAACAAATAATAATAATAATATGTATAACACAATAAAAAATAAAATACTGAATAAATAACACAACTGATAAAAAAAGATGAAAATTATTGCTTCTTAACCATGCCTGACAGAAAGAGATAGAAAATCATTTAGCTAAAAACAATGGCCCAGGAGAAAATCAAACACATTTTATTTTACTTTTTTAGAAAAGGGCTAATTTATATGGAAGCAGGGTACTTATACATTTTTTAGCATGTTTGTATAGGGGAGGATACAAATAAGAGGTTTTGTGAATTGGAGACTAGCAAAGAAGGCACATTTGTCAGCTATGGTTTATATTAAACCAACAGTAAGCCCGTCATTTGTACACTTGAATGAAGACACTTATTACTATGACAAAATATGAACCTGAAAATTAAACAGATATATAAAAAAATAAAACAAATTCTCAGCTTTACACTATAAAATTTTGGAAAATATTTGCTCAGAACTGGATTTTTAAAGATCATTATTTTATTTTTATAATGCCTGGATCAGTAACGTAAATAAAAACTTTCTCCAAAAGGTATAGAATAATGGAGATAAAACATATTATCATTTTCAAAACAATCTACATACAAAATTCTAATTTGATAAATATAGATTAAACTCTCTATGATGTAATCAGATTGTCTCCTGCAGGATGTAACGAATGTGGATTATTATTTTTTGTTATTGGAAGCCAGAAGCCAAAATAAGACCATTTGATATAGTTCAGAGGTAAAATTGTGGTCCAAATCCGATGTCAAACTGTTGGTCCTTTAGATATTGGCTGTTGGGCTATTAATTAATTATCAGCCCTGTCTAGGGAACATTCCCTGATTTGTCTTTCCTTGAAAACCTGAGTCGTGGACTCATTCCTTTATTAATACAATCCCAACTTCCAACTGTTTACTGAAGGTTAATTAGTTAATAGTCAACTCCATTTAACTTTTTGTTTCAAGTTGCAAGTCTTGTTTTTGGCTTCTTGACGCAAGTTTGTTATCAAATGTTACAAAGTTAGCTCAGTTGAATCAATTGTTCTTGGATGAACATAACAGGCAGTCAAAGTTTAGGTAATGTTTTATAAGAGGCTTCAATTCTATGAAGTTATATATTTATTCATGTAAATTTATGAGGAACGTAAATATGTTCAGTCATAAATAATTTTAGAAAATAATAAATTATAATTGAAAAAGATTAAGTGAGTTTTGCACCTTAACTGGTAATAAACAGACGGAAAATTTATTTTACATTTTTAGGTAGACAATTACGGGTAAATCTACAAATAATTATGAAATCTACTAATTCTGTAATGGTAATATAAATTTAAACTGTATAGACTCTAGATTATTTAATTATAATAGGCTTATTTATGGCAAAACTTAAAACACCACACACTCATATGTGTAAGTTCAACTGGCTATGAAAACAACACGGCAAAATATGGAGATAAAAATGTATGATATCCAGTTTTTGAGATATTTGTATGAATAAAATTTATTAAAATTTTTTCTCTATTAATAGTGTTATTACGAGTGTTTTTGACATAGTGACTATGTAAAAACTTAACACCCCTGGAAGATCCTACAGACTGTGGTGAAATGTGTATCAAATACATCACCTATATGAGGGCAAAAAAGAAGACAAAAAGGGAGGAAAAAGGAAAAAATGACACAACACCTTTTCCTTTTCCTCTTATTTCTGTGGTTACTTAAATGTGGTTTATGCTGCTTCCTCTATCTGGAGTCACTTTTACACTGTTAATGCCTCATTCATTACACTTACTAGGTCTTGAATTAAATAAAAACAATTATTCATTAAAATCACTATCAATATTATTGAATTTAATTATTCGAAGACCATTCTTGAAGTGATTTATTAGTTAAGAAATGATAATAAATTTTATTGACTGTAATTTATAATCTCTCTATTCAACATGAGCTAAGTTAAATATAAAACTTAGCATTTCTGGATCACTCAACTTAAATAATAATTTTAAAATAGCCATTTAGCAATCAAATCAAAATCAATGGAAAAAGAAATCCTATCCTGTTACTGTATTTTAAACATACTTTTATCGTCAGTGAACAGTTTTTGGAAAAAAATCTTTATGAAAATATCATGACAATACACAACTATTATATAGAAAAGTAAAATAATTCTTTGAACGTTTTAATCTGCATAGGAACTAGCCAGTTGTAGCAGTGCAGCCTACTGTCAGGCATTGTCCAACGAAATACTCACTCCCAACTGTTAACATTTAAACAAAGTCAAAAACAGAATTGTAACAGGAATACGGTACAATAAATTGATGATAAAGAATAAATTTCAACTTTAACAAAGTAAACGAGATGCTTATTAAAATTAACCACAGTATTTTTTTATTAAAAAACTATAAAAGAATCCAGGCCTCAGAGAGGGGGCGCCCCCTCTGGATTCGCCATTGTCTGAGCATAGATTAGACTAACTAGGAGTACACTCAAAATATTCGCGTTATGGATGGACACACTCAGAAGAAACACATTTTAAATTTAACGGCAATATATTCTTTAATATACAATACTGTACTACAGAAATAGAACTTAAATAGATATGTGTATACGAAGTTTTTGCACAATAAATTCATATAAATAGGAATTTAAACGAATTTGCTTACCATCCATAATAATAACATGGGGGAAGGAGTAAGTAGATTTGCTGCAACGAGGAAAACGAACCAGCATTAGATGAAAGTTTAATCTTGATGTTACACACATATTAAGCGAAATATCAATTTCAACATTTCCCCATAAGATTGACAAGACGGTTGGGTTTCACAACTGGATAAGACAACGTATCGTGTTTACCATAACCATTATCTCAGTTCGTCTGGTTTCATCTGAGCCCTGAGAAGCGCGAGTTTTACATACTTTATACGTATTTACAAATGTTTATATTTAGATTTATTTTATTTCTTTGTCAGCTGGAAAGATAAGAACACATCAGCTGTTCCTTCCCACCACCATATTTGCATCGTCGTTTATCGCGCATCTAAAACTCAGGGCTCAGATGAAACCTGATGAACTGTAACGGAATGAATGGATATTCAAAATACGAAATTGTTTATTTTTCTAGCTGTTTTCAATGATACTGATAAAATTGTTTATGTTGATAAATCATAAATATTAAAACAACAAAAAATGTATGTTTTATATTAGGTACTTGTATATAGACCCCCTCTAAACGTCCCTTTATGATTTACCGATTTACCCGGATTTCCAACTCATGAAATATAGCGTATCAAAGAACGTACATTTCACATTTCTAACCGATCCTTTCACCGATGTGGCGATTGTTGCTGCGTGTGTAATCGCACAGAACACACCAATAGCCATCGAAAGTTTTAATCAGTTAGGAAGTTTCCTCCTCGTTCGTCTATTAATAATAATTTATAGTACTTTCATATAAAATTTTTTGTATTTCTTTGATTTGAGTGAAGTGTTGAACTAATCCAAATTAACAAAATTCTAGGACAAAAAGTGAAAGTGATCGAAATAGTTGTACTTCGTAGTTGCATGGTTCAAACTGCAGCCTGCTCTTGAAAGCATAAAGACAAAATATAGGTTATGTTCACGTTAAGTTTATTAGGTTAGGGGAAGTTTAGGATTTAGTATGTTCAAATGGATTTGCATAATTATCCAATTTACTTGAGTTATTTAGGTCCCCTAATTAACCATATTGGTATAATAAAAAACAAATATTTATTGTAAGGTTAGTTGTGTTGATTTATTGAAGTCGGCCAAGTGTATAGGGGCCTAAATCTACTATTTCAGGTTCTTATCTTTTTTTATTAAATTTACTAACATATATGTAAGTTAGAATTTGAATCAGGTTTGGCTGAAAAATATTTTCATTACAATTAGTAAGTAGTAATGTGGTATAAGTACCGGGCTGAAACTAGCTAAGAAACTAACGAATCTACGTTGCCGACACAGCAGCAGTCATATTACAGCATTCAAGTAAATTCACAAATCCTTAACTCCCCAAAACCACCCCTTAGATTAATTTCTCGTGATTCAAACTTTGTACACGTAATAAGTATTATGTTTACTTTCACGATATCATAGTTTCAAATTGGTACATCAGTAAAGAGGGGTGTATGTAAGTTTTTATATGAATTTTTCAAACCCCAAAAACCACCCCTTAGAAAAGTTAGCTGCGGTTCTCACTTTGTACACAAAACAAGTAATATGTATACCTTAATGATATAATAGTTTCAAAGTGGTACATAGGTGAGGAAGGGGGAATTCGAGTTTTTATGTAAATTTCACCGATTTTCTCAAATTCATCCCCCATAAACTACCCCTTAGAAAAGTTTGCTGCGGTTCTCACTTTGTACACATAAAAAGTAATATCTTTACTTTAATGATATAATAGTTTCAAAGTGGTAAATAGGGGATGAAGAGGGGAGTATATTTGAGTTATTTTGTAAATTTTCACCGATTTGCTGAAATTCAGCCATATTCAACCCCCCAAAAACTACCCTTAGAAAGGTTTGCTGCGATTCTCACTTTGTACACTTTAAAAGTAATATCTTTACTTTAAATAAACAACAGTTTCAAAGTGGGACACAGGGGATGAAGGGGTAATATACGTATTTATTATGATTTTTCAGCTTTTTGTGAAAATTCGCATATCTTCAACCTCCAATACTACTCCTTCGCATATCTTCAACCTCCAATACTACTCCTTTGACTAATTTTTCCTGGTTCAAACTTTGTACACATAATAAGTATTTTGTTTACTTAAACGATATCGTAGTTTTAAAGTGGTAAATCGTTCATGAGGGGGTGTATATGAGTTTTTAGATGAATTTGCATTTTCACAGCCACGCCAAGCTTCTTACCAAGAATTTTCTATGGGTATTTTTTCCACCACTGATGTCCTATATTATCAGCATGTAGGGTACTATAGGCTTATTTGACCTGCACAGACGTAAATTCGATAGCTAACTTTAGGAAGGTAGAGTACCTTGGCACTGAAAATTGTGGTTCAGATCCCATTTTTAACTTTAGGTCCCTTAGATGCCATTGGCTGTTGGGCTATTTATTAAACAGTTCTGTCGAATGAACATAGGCCTATGTCAGCTTTAGCCAGTAACAAGACTACAAGATCACACCATAATCATCTTACCTTTATCTTAATTATCTTAATGTGGTTTTTGTACTGTGTTCCAGGCTGGAACTGCTGCTGATTCTAAACATAAAAAGATGAACACACAGCCGAAGACGAGCAGTTTTAGAAGGCCCATGAATCCTTCTGGACCCACACTAACAATCATCCAAACTACAGAGGTGAGAATTTACAGAGATTGGAATGAAAACTATGAATATGACATTAGGGGTATCCTTGTAGAAGTTAATAGAGCAAGGAATCAGAACAAGTTAAGTATGTATTCAATAAGATTAATACCTAAAAATTAATAAATTTAAGGTTTTGGCTTTTGACTTAAGGCTTGGAATTATAAATAACAGTTTTGATTATTTTTACCTTTTCATCCGCAAGAAAAGCCAACATGGGTTTATCTCAATTCCTGATTGCTTAACACTAAAGAATAAATTTTTGTGTATCTTCTATATTAAATGGAGAGCACCCAATATGATGGAACTTTAAAAATATTATTGTGTAGAAGGATTTTGTAACCATTAACCTGACACACATGTTCATGTTATTGTAACTAAGTAATGAGGTCTCTGAAGTGCCCTTAACAGACAATGTAGACAGACGACGTCGCCAAACCAATGAGCAAGTCCAGGAGCTATATTTTTGAACATAACGCCAGTAAGGGTAGCCGGTGGCGACGGTGCTCATTAGGTAGTCAGACACCTAATTGTGGCTATGTCACTAGCTTCCATGTATAAGAACAACCATCAGAATGAATGAGCCAAGATATTAACGCCTGTCTTCTTTGTCCAATAAGGGCCTGAAACTCAATTTCAAGTTGTTTACATTGATTACTGATTCTAAACCTATATCAAAATTAACCTTTATTGAATTTTTATCTTACCTTTACCTTTTTCTGACATGGCGACCTATTCAGGCAGATACTATTAAGAATTAACAATGGAACATGTTATCTAATGGAATAATAGCTTATATATATATATATATAAGGAATGAACATGTTATTATAAAGCACCGCAAATTGAACCTTTACACATTTATTTTACAGTATGAAAAAACGGAACTCTAACTTTATATTAATAACATTATTTCAAACATATTTTTACCATAACCTAAGAAGAATAAAAATATGTGCTTTACAACACTGTACATATTAAAAGAAATCTGTAATTTTCTTCTGCTTTTTCGCTTAAACTGTTTTCTTGAACGCATAATCACGCCATTTCCTCATAAACACATCAAAAGCCGATGTACCGATCTGTTTCTCGACGTAAGTTGTTGGGAGTTCCAGTGTTCCCATCCGCATGATTCGAAATTTCCACACCGGCGTTGCCATTTCCCACTTCACTGAAGAATCCCGTATCGAACGCAATTGTAAACTGAACTGATGTTTGTGATGTTATTTATTTATAAGTAGGCCGGAAATAAACAAATACGTTCAATCCTGTCGATTTCTGCCATGAGAAAGGCGACTGTGCTGATGACTCATTTCTAAGAAAAAATCCGAACCATCCGGCGTCCGAACCATCCGAGTCTGTATTAGAGGGAGTCAACTGTATATCACATTCACCAACCATCGCTTATAATTATCTACAATTCTTGATCTCCCAAGTAGCTGAATATGCCACCATCCCTGTCTTAATGATAATTACTTAAGTGAGTAATTAAAATAAAGAATGATAGACAGAATGATATTTATATTAAATAAAAAAATACAAAATCAAATAGTCATTAGTAAATAATTGACCTGAGATTTTCTTTAATTTTTCATGTTTACAATTATTTTTAGTATATTGTCATAATACTTCACTTGAGTATCTACTTAAGTGTCTTGCTTCTTAGAGCTGAGTTATAAAGTGTGTTCCAAGAACGCACAATACTAGTTTTATAGAACCAAGCGTTGAGAGGCTTATTTAATTTCAAATATGTTATAAAATTCCAATTTGTTTTTAGATTACAACAGCCGTGCAGTACCCATTAGCAAGTATTGTGTTTATGAACCAATTGAAATTTCTCCGAGCTTCAAGATGAAACTAAAACCAAGCAATGAAACCTAATTGTCATGGTCTGTCTTGTTTTGGATGGTAAAAATTGAAAGGTATGATGTTTTTGCTGTGAATTTTAAAGAGTACAGTATGTGGGAATAAAGTGTCCTTACTGATGCTTATTCGAGCAAATTGGTCTTTGGTATTGTGGAAGAAAGGTGGTCTATTTATCAAACCAATAATTACTATTCTCTTTAGATAGTGTGCTATATTGTTTTTAAATTGAAAGCTACCATCGACCTATTACTCAAGTCAGTTATTATTCCTGAGATCTTGTCATATAAATTGAGTCAGTTGAATGGTCAATAATTGAGATAACTATGAATTATGAATGTGATATCGTATGTTTTGTAATATATTACCTCCACCCTCCTTATCTGGAACTATTTATAATCAAATGACTAGTACATTTCAAAAGTTACACTTTAGTTATACTGTCTTGTAGTCTGAACAAATTTGAATACTGAAGAAAGATGGCACCAAAGTATAAACTAATTTTTTTTCCTGTTAAAGGATTGGCAGAACCAATTAGATTTTTGATGGCTTATTCGGGCGAAGATTATGAAGATCATCGGTTCAATCGTGAGGACTGGCCGAAGATAAAGCAAAGTGAGTTTATTTGATTGTGAAATCAAGTATGTGTGATTGTAATATATTGGAAATACTCTTACTGAGAATTTGTCCTCAACCGTATACACATATTAATTATAATCGTAATAATATAATTAACCCTTTTGGTGCAACATTTTTTTTAGAAGTTCTAGGGGTTATTACAGGTTGCATCCTTGAATTGCCAGGGTAAAAATGAACAAATTGTAGCGTTTTACTAAAAAAATCATAAGTTTATTGTTATTCAAGATATTGACATCATCTTTATATTTTCTTGTAGAATATATTATGCTTTTTATATAAAAAAATATAACATAGAGGATGTAATGGAAAAAATTTTCAAAAATGAAGAAAAATTTTACTTTGATGTAAAAAAAACAACTTAGATCAATTTCAGCAATACTAAATGCAATATTTCCACAAGGTAAATTTGATTTGGAGAATATTCCTGAAAATAGCATACAAAATCTGTTACAGAAATTAAAAATAAAAACAATTTTGCTTGTGGAATGATTATACTTTGAGGACCTGGAGTACGGAGCTGTATCAATCTTTAAAGTGAAAAATAATCGATAAATATAATAATCGATAATTAAAAATAAAAAATAATACCGGTACAAATGGTACAAATGGGCACGGTTTGGACCATTTGTGTTTTACATAACATAAACACTACGTACGCTATCAGCTGTCATACAGCTTTGCTGCCTCCCACATTTTCCCACAATTGGTTATAAATTAAATACTACATGAAATGCCAATTTAAAAGAGTCATTAAATAGAACATTTATTCACTTTTCTCATATTGCAATTCCGATAAAATACACTAATAATAGCAGTAGTGAAATAAAAAACCCAATACAACGATATATCCTTGCTTAGCACTTTTCAGGAGAATGATGAATTACGATATATCGTTGCATAGCACCGAAAGGGTTAAGACATTTTTGGATCCGTTTTGTACATGTTGTATGAAATCTTCCATCACCATTCAATGAATTTAAACTTATGTTCTTAATAACTAGAAGTTAAATAGCTTATATATCAGTGTTGGCTATTCATTTTCATCAGATGCAATATGAGTGTTTCAGATCGGTCTCACATTGAACCTGATTGTGACTGATCCAAATCAATGTCTAACATCTCAATTCATTAAGGTTCCCTGCATTGAAAGTACAAGTGTAAATATTTAAGGCCATTACACTCTGCACATTGCGTACGTAGCTGAATGTATGTATGTACGCCGACACCACATTTCAAAAGATCCTATATTACCTTTATAGGCTTCCTAAAATGGCAAACTACCCAGGTAGGTATTTTAAGCCAAGAATGAACGAAAAATGAGTGTAAGATGATTGCTGCTAAATAAGGCTGGCATGCTCCTTAGACAGGATTGTTAATTAATATCGCAACAGCCAATGACATTTAAGGGACCTACAATTCAATGTGGGTGCGCCCGATAATTTTGCCTCTGAATTACGGACTGGTGTAATTATGAGGATGGTCTTTGCAGATGAAAATAGTATTCAATAATTCGTAATTCGAAGGTAGTATTCACAACAGAGAATATCACATCCATTGCTCATAGCTATTCACAATTCGTAACCTACATGTAGCAGGCATACAGGACATGCCGCTGTCCTTATATTATCAAATGAGGAGCGATAGCATATTTTGATAACATGGGAAGCGATCTTTTGAAATGTGGTTCACACCCATCCATGGTAGGGTATGTGTGGTGTGGAATGAACTTTAGAGCATTAGTGGAAGAAATATTTGATTTCATTCGGAATAAAACTATTTGTAGGCCAATGAGTATGTTTGTATCCCAGAGTATAATTAAGCCTAAATCTTGCATAAAGTACTCTACCTGTGTAATATTGATGAAGTTAATTCACTGACTCTGTTTTGTTGTAGACACAGCACCATGGGGTAAAGCCCCTCTGTTCGAGGTGGATGGCAAGCTCGTCACTCAGTCCATCGCCATCTGTCGCTATTTGGCCCAGAACACAGACCTAGTTGGGGCCAACAGGTGGGAGAATCTCCGCATTGATGAAGTTGTCGACGCCATCAATGATCTGAGAATCGGTAAGTAAGAGTTTCAATATTTTAAACTACAGTAAAACATTTCTATCATTCAGTCATCTATTTAATTCAATAATATGTTCTCTTGTGTAGATTAACATCCGCACTATTGAATACTACGTTAATCCGTAAAGCCCATCCTCATTAATAGACCAGTTCGTAATTCAAGAGGTAAAAGTAGTTTGGATTCCACGTTAAACTGTAGGTTTCTTAGATATGCCATTTGATTGTTGGGCTATCAATTAACAGTTCTGTCTAAGGAACTGCCTTATTCAGTAAGAAGACTAAAAGATCGGGCCACAATCATCCTACAGTCATTTCTCATTCATACTTGGCTTAAAATACCTACTTTGTGGTATGGTCGCCATTTCAATAATCTAGTCTAATCTAATCTAACTGATGCTGACCTTAGACTGACAAATATTTTTCCAGTTATGTTTACATTCATTCCAATGGGAAAATCAAACATAACCTAAATGATTTTTTATTGTAGGATAAATCTTGTGTGTAATACGAGTGCAAACTGTCGTGGCCGCCTTCGAAGTTCTGGCAGCATTCATCTTACACTTTGTGCTGCCAAATGAACCTCTCATGCTATATGGCATCGTTTGCACTCTAGTTACACAAATAGCTATAACCACTGTTTTGCGTAAACAGTCCATGGTGTTTAATATTTTGCATCAGAACCAGAATAAAGAGGAATAAAATAGGGCATGATAGAATTGCCTGACAGTTTGTAAGTGTGCCGTAGACTCTACTACTCCCATAATAACAATAAGAGCTATTTTAAAATAGTAACCTGAAACTGTCAAAGTTTCTAACTATCAGATAAGCAAGATTTTATTGAACATTTTGCATGTAAAAGCCATATTCTCTAATATAGCATAATTGGCCATTCTTGATGAGTGAAAGAACATAGATCTTAGGGGCTGAACAGTCCTGTTGTAATATGTTCTTCCGATCTGAATGAATAAAATAAATGCCTTTCCAATCCTAAAAATAGTTTCAGTGGATTTAAATAAAGGCTACTAACAGACTAACGGTCGTAATAGCTTGCCAACTTTGCTTAGCTTCCTGAGATGGCATACCTTGAAAAAAAATTTAACATACTTGAAGAATTGTATTAAAACCATAGTTTTATTTAACTTTAAATGCTTTCTAGAACTGATCAAAGTTGCCTACGAAAAGGATGAGAAAATGAAGGCAGAGCGTAAAATACCTCTGGTCAATGAAATCGCACCACTCTACATGAAGAGGTTGGAGACTATCGTTACAGAGAATGACGGGTACCTGGCGAATAAGAAAGTAAGTTTAAAAATAGATAATACCTGTCATTTTTGTTGTAATAGTAGATTGATTTTCTTTTTTCCTTTTCAAGGAAGCCATAGGAAGTAAGTTTCCCAATCCATACGCAGGCTATTATTGTTGTTATAACTTAACCTGTTGTTGTTGGTTGAAGGGTGAGCGCTCCAATCAACTTTGTTTTTAATCTACCATAAATCCGCAATTTGTTGTACAGTAAACTCATGCTCAACCGGACTAATGTGACGGACGTCTGGTCCGGATTGTGAAAAAACTGTTAGGAGTTGAGTAAATATTCGTAAATTTTACATAACGGTGATCGGTTTTGTCGAAATATGCGCTAATTCAATTGGCGGGACTCACGATTGTCGGAGGTATCTTAAACACTCAGTACACAACGTACCGTAATGTAATGAAGAACCAGACTATAATTGCGTCAGCGCATAGACAATAGATGTAGGTAACCAGCGTGTAAAATTGCAAAACCGGTACTTACTTTAAAAACACTCCTCCTATGTTTTGAAAATGTCTTTGATCGTGGCCTGCTTTACCGTCTTGTGTCATTATTTTATCGCTCCGGCACAATTGCCGATCCGGACTAGCAGGAGTACGGACAATGCTGATTCGGATGAGTGAGAGTCTACTGTATTTTCTGCCTAAAATTCAGTGTAGGTGTCGTTTGAGATGTTTAGGAGTGGGGGATTGCTGGCCTGATTTGAAAGATACATCGGGTCCATTTTTTTAGCAATTTTGTTTGTTGAGCACACTTAATTCCTTTTATGTGTAATGCAAATAAAACAACAGTTAAAATTTATCTGAGAGAGGGAAAGCTGAAAACCGTACTTCACTTTTCAACATCACCTATCCCCATCCAATATAAAATCAACATTAACTTAACTTGCTAAAGCTTGCCTCTAAAATCCATACTTCTAGGATCTAATCTACTCTAATTTCCTCTAAACCTTTAAAGTCCTGCTGAAATTCTCTATTTTCCCCCCGCAACACAATGGCAGATTTTCGTTCCTGCAACCAAACCTAGCCAAGTATAGTCTTGAGCCTCCTAAATAGACTATACTATGGTGGGAATAACATAAGTTCTCTGAAATTCGTTCTACTCATGCGAAGAGATGTTGTATGTAATACTGCTGAACTGCAAAGGTATTTTCCCACACAAGTTAGTCGTCATTAAAAGTTGAATTTTAATAGTTTAGTCGTCAGGACACAGTGAGCTAATGACCATGACTGAAACCGAAATGGAGATCGTAATTAGAATAAGACTATACTATCCCCCTTGAAAAATGCTATCCCCTTGTAGTAGTAGTGGGGAAGGGATACAACCAGGGCTGAAGCTTTTGATGACCTTGACTGGCATAATACATGCTAAAACTTGAAAAGGTGGCGATTAGCTGTTCACTGAGCAGATGAAGTTTAAATCAATCTTAAGCGACTTTCTGCAATTTAACATTATTAGACTGAGAGAAAACTGACTGTACATTATTCAATGTAAACAGAACTTTGACAGTTAACAAATCTGGGTAAAAGGGATGCTTACCTGAGAAAAAAAGGAGATTAATTCACTCTATATTCTTAATGCTTGACAAGTTATAATCTAGGATAGAGATGAATAATGGACGTGAAAATGTGGATATTTTTTATTCTCTCATTATTTAACACCCCAGAAGTGTTAAGTGAGATAAAACATGTATCTCAACAGCTTTTAAATATTGAACTGTAACGACTCTGAACTTGTGATATTTCTCACCCTTATCAGTAGAAATTATATCATCAATAGTGTTAAATGGAAAAATATCTGATAAAATGCAACACCTCGTGCTTACATAATCTCACATTACATGTCTATTAATAATCTGTTTGGAAAACAAATTTTGTATTTTAGATAAGACAGCTTGTGGCCTTAGTAATAGTTAACTTTATTAATTGTAAAATATAAACAGTTGTCCAAAAAAGTTTAGTTTACCTGTATATACATAATTCAGAACAGGTTAACCAATAAAAATAACATAAATTAAGCCTACAATTAAAATATGAATTTTGTCTTGACCGTCTTCAAAGCTTGAGATACAATGAACAAGCAAACTAATGCCTAATAATATGAATATGTAAAAAAAATTTAGTTTTTGTTTTCTACCTTATTTGAGGTGGAACCGATAAACCAACCTGATTTTCTCTTAAATCGTCAAAAATCCCTTATATCTAAAAAAGAGAGTTTTCATTGACACTGACAAATCGATTAATCTGTGGTTGTGGGAGAGGAAGAAGAAGGCAAAGACTAAAATTGACACTCCTGGCCAAAAATATTCCATATACTGCTTAGTTTTACATTTAGTTTGACATTCCATATTTCATAATTTCTAAAGATTTATTGGCAATAGGAGAGTTTGTGTCACTGGTCTCCAATTGACAACAGAAAATCGATTTGTTAGTGTAAGTGCTCATAAACCTTTGATGCGTCTGGACTCTTCACTTTAAGCAGTTTTACATGATGGAATATTAAAGTTAACCCATGAGGGATCACGTCACTGTCTTTTCTACCGTATCGTCTATTTTTCATTAATATCTCTGAAGTTTCAAGGATGCTTAGCTTCTTCCACCTTCAAGTGGATTCATCCGCTGAAGTTCCTCATTTCCTAACTGTTGTGCATAGAACTTTGTGTGGCATGGCAGTCCTAGTCTTACTAATTGTGAAATGTTAAATGATTATATCGATAAGTAATCTAGCTACTTGGAGATCACAAATTGTGGATAGTTAAGAATGATGGTAAGTGGATGTGGTATTTTCCAGTGTGGATTAATGTCCGCATTGAGTACTATGTTCATCCACATAGACCATCCTTATCATAATTAGAGCAGTTTGTATTTCAGAGCCAAAATTGTGGATCGGTTCCCATGTTAAACTGTGAATGTAAACAGGAAGGTGATAATATAATAACAATTATCAGAACATCATCCATGCTTATTGCCACTTCGATAAAATTGACTTATGGCTACCAGAATGGGTAGAAATGCAGGGATATGTGATGTAACATGAAAGTAAAGCGGCCCAAAGAAACGTGTTGAGATGACTATACGTAGTGGTGTATATGCTGTATCTATTGAAATGAAATGTGCACCACACATAATTTTCTCCATGTAACTTTAATATTTCACTTTACCTTATGTAAATACACTTCCTTACTACCTTATGCCTTATGCGCGCCTTTTTGGACATTGAAGGCGCCTTTGACAATGTTATTTGTAAGTGCGGCCATTGTCCGCGAGGCACAAGCACTTGGACTCGAACACACCTTATGTTTGGTGGATTCAGACCATGCTACGCTCCAGACGGACCAAAGCTGAACTACATGGCAAGATGGTTGTGGTCGTGCCTACTAGGGATCGTCCGAAGGGGGGTTCTCTCACCTCTTCTGTGGAGCCTGGTGGTGGACGAGCTGCTCAAAGAGCTTTCTGACAAGGGCGTCTTTGTCCAGGGATATGCAGACGACATAGCCCTAATGGTACAAGGAAAATTTACCCATATCGTGGCTGACATTATGAACGATCACCTTCGATATGTTAATGACTACATAACTGACTACATGGCTGAGTAACTACATTGTTCTTTTAAACTTTGAACGGGGTTTGGACCGTTCCCCATCAAAACGTTAAAAATGCCACTGGCGTAGAAATACACAAAATACAAAAAATACACTAAACTTGACATCATAAAAAGGAAGCAGTAGCAAAACAGCACTAGCAAAAACAGGAACTACAAACAAACAGAACGTGCCAGGTCAACATCACTGAATAGGCAAAGAATTACACTGGTTAGGTGCTAGGGACAGAAACTTATACTAAAAAAGCTGAGCCCATGGCAATGCTATTCCAGGTACCTCCTAATGCTATTTTTGGGTACCCCTTTGTATATACTTTGATCTAAACACTAAAATATTTATTTGTTAACACAACGACCAATTGAAAAAACTTTAATAACAATTTCTTTATGTTCGCAGCTTTCATGGGCCGACCTGTACTTCACTGCCATCCAGGACTACTTCGACCACATCTACGGCTCGGACTTGACCTATGGGTACCCTAATCTGAAAGCACTCAAGACCAAGGTTTACGAGCTTCCTAAGATAAAGGCATGGCTTGAAAGGAGGCCGTATACAGAATTGACAACAGAAAATCGATTTGTTAGTGTAAGTGCTCATAAACCTTTGATGCGTCTGGACTCTTCACTTTATGCAGTTTTAGCTGTTTTACATGATGGAATATTAAAGTTAACCCATGAGGGATCACGTCACTGTCTTTTCTACCGTATCGTCTATTTTTCATTAATATCTCTGAAGTTTCAAGGATGCTTAGCTTCTTCCACCTTCAAGTGGATTCATCCGCTGAAGTTCCTCATTTCCTAACTGTTGTGCATAGAACTTTGTGTGGCATGGCAGTCCTAGTCTTACTAATTGTGAAATGTTAAATGATTATATCGATAAATAATCCAACTTCTTGGAGATCACAAATTGTGGATAGTTAAGAGTTATGGTAAGTGGATGTGGTATTTTCCGGTGTGGATTAATATCCGCATTATTGAGTACTACGTTCATCCACGTAGACCATCCTTATCATAATTAGAGCAATTTGAATTTCAGAGCCAAAATTGTGGATCGGTTCCCATGTTAAACTGTCAAGTTAAACAGGAAGGTGATAATATAGTAACAATATCAGAACATCAACCATCCGTATTGCCACTTCGATAAAATTGACTTATGGCTACCAGAATGGGTAGAAATGTAAGGATATGTGTGGTGTAACATGATGGTAAAGCGGCCCAAAGAAACCGGTTGAGATGACTATACATAGTGGTGTATATGCTGTATCTGTTGAAATGAAATGTGCACCACACATACTTTTCTCCATGTAACTTTAATATTTCGCTTTACCTTATGTAAATACACTTCCTTACTACCTTATGCCTTATGCGCCTTTTTGGACACTGAAAGCGCCTTTGACAATGTTATTTGTAAATGTGGCCATTGTCCGCGGAGCACAAGCAAGTGGACTCGAACACACCTTATGTTTGGTGGATTCAGACCATGCTACGCTCCAGACGGACCAAAGCTGAACTACATGGCAAGATGGTTGTGGCCGTGCCTACTAGGGATCGTCCGAAGGGGGGTTCTCTCACCTCTTCTGTGGAGCCTGGTGGTGGACGAGCTGCTCAAAGAGCTTTCTGGCAAGGGCGTCTTTGTCTAGGGATATGCAGACGACATAGCCCTAATGGTACAAGGAAAATTTACCAATATTGTGGCTGACATTATGAACGATCACCTTCGATATGTTAATGACTACATAACTGACTACATGACTGAGTAACTACGTTGTTCTCTTAATAACCTTGACATCATAAAAAGGAAGCAGTAGCAAAACAGCACTAGCAAAAACAGGAACTACGGACAAACAGAACTGAATAGGCAAAGAATTACACTGGTTAGGTGCTAGGGACAGAAACTTATACTAAAAAAGCTGAGCCCATGGCAATGCTACTTTTGGGTACACCCTTGTATATAGTTTGATCTAAACACTAAAATATTTATGTTTTAACACAACAACCAATGAGTGAAAACCTGAAGAATCTTTAATAATCATTTTTTTGTGTTTACAGCTTTCATGGGCTGACTTGTACTTCACTGCCATCCAGGACTACTTCGACCACATCTACGGCTCGGACTTGACCTACGGGTATCCTAATCTGAAAGCACTCAAGACCAAGGTTTACGAGCTTCCTAAGATAAAGGCATGGCTTGAAAGGAGGCCATATACAGATCATTAAACCACACAATTCTTTGAGATAAAACACTGAACAGTTTAAAATATATTATGTCAATTTTTTTTCATTTTTTAGGTTAATGTGTTATAGTGTTCTACTTAAGCTTGGGACCAACTCCCTTTTCCCCAGTTTTTATGTATTCTATGGTTAAACTGAAACAATAGTCAATCTAATTCTTGCTTTTAAATTCACACTTTTTCAGTGTTTATGGTTTTCACGTGTTCTTAAAATTTGCAAGCAACGTACCTCATACCTCATGCGTTACGAAGTATGGATGCACTGTGTCCTCGAGATCTATTGTGCCCTTGTTGCTGGCCCTAGTTGACTCCTAGAGCTCATCCTCCAGCTCCAATACCTTTATGAAGTTGAACAGCTGATAAGGTTCCAAGGAGGAGTTTCCTCAATCTGTATTTGGTGTCTCCCAAATCACTTGACTCTTTTGAATCCAACAGCACCACACTCTGTGAGATATTTCTTGGTGTTTCCTTCTGCTCCTGGCAGAATCTGCCATGCTCTGGCTGAAACATGCAAAACTCATATTATGATAACTTCTAATGATTGTTATATAATAATATGCTGAATTAAATAGCAATGTAGCACCACCTAGTCAATCTAATTCTTGCTTTTAAATTCACACTTTTTCAATGTTTATGGTTTTCACATGTTCTTAAAATTTGCACAAAATACAACTAATAGTACCTTTTTTAGAGTCTCTTTTTGAAATTACTTTCCCCTCCAATATCATCACATCTGCCTTGTATTCCTGTTGATATATTTCCTAAGTTCAGAACATAAGATATCCATTCTTTAACCGATTAACTGAATAAAATATTTTCCATAAATTATGTTAAAACTAAATCGTGGTTACAACTAACTGTAATTTTAGCAAATTTTTTATACACTAAATGATCTTGAGCCGTCACGCTTCTTGTTATCAATATCATGAAATTTGAGTCCTCAAAACACATTCATCCTCTCTGTACAAAGTGATACTTAACACTGAAGTAAACGCTTTTCAAATTTAATACTTTAGGTTGACAGATATGATGTTTTAAATTTTAACATGTTCACAACAAATTGAAATGGGCTATTGGTAACTGAATATCTTGTAACCTTTAGAGTTTTTCTCATTTAAGAGATATTCAGGAGACAATTTTCTTGCTCAAGGAAGTTTCTATTCTGCAGGGCATTTCTTTTCAGACTTTATTAATTGTTAGTGTATTAGTTTTTTACTCACAACATGATTCAAAACTGAAATACAATAAAGTAATAATCAATTCAATATGTTTCATTCTATTCCCCTATCTTGGTTGATGGCTAATGGTTCTGGACTAGAAATCGAGAAAGACGATTCTATCTCAGAAAGCGAAAACAGTCTGGTAAGGCAGAAAACAAGGCCATTGTATTGGATATGACAATAACAGCAACCATTTGGTCTGGATGGAGCTAGTCACAACCCACAACAGTGACTTGTGTGGTTCCCGTGCCATAGTGGAAGGTAATGCAATGCATCACTTATGAACTGGATAAGTGGTTCTATTACCAGTGGTGTAGTGCTAAAAAAAGCTGTGCCGGAGCGGTGTGTGGCGTAGCGGTCCTTCCCAGGAAGGACATTATTCTTTGGATGAGGGGGGTAATGGGTAGTCAAAGTCTGCAAGTTCCTCAGGAAGGTCATTGTGTGGTCAAACGAAAGGAATTGTGTACAATGATTTTATCTATTTAAAAAGGAATTACATAAACCGAGGTTTAATTTTGCTAAAGCAACCAGTGATGCTCCTGGGGTATCTGTTATATTCATGCAAAGTATTGCAGTCGAAGGCAAAAGGTCCCTTTTTAGTAAGGGTTCGCTTTCTTTTTCAACCAAAACTGGAGGTTAAGGAAGAAGAACATATTTGTAGATGAGTTTACTCACCACATAATACGGAAAATCCTCAAATTTTATTTTGTAAAGAAACACCGCAACTTCATCGAAATTAAAGGCTGTTCTGTAGGAAGAGGGTGTGTTGAAATAAATATCTTAGACGGAGATTAAAATGAATAGACAATTCTTAATCAGCCTCAAGTTTGTTGTAAAAATAAATATATTTTTTAATTAACCCTAGAAATGGCAAAGTCGTAATTTACGACGCATTTACATATTCAATAAGAATTAGAAGGTGGAGGCATCTGTCGTCAGTTTAGTGTACTTGTTAGACACTATCGTCTACGTGACCGTGTTGCCCTCTGGGGGCAAACAACCGAACTGCTCTCGTAGTACACGAGCCTGCCACCGGGCAGGTCTATAACCAAGTAAGCGCTTTCTACTCCTAGGCACTGAGTGGCCGAGCCGGCTAACACGCTACGCTGACGAGTGTAACGTTCTAGCCATTCGGAAGTGCTAGGGTTCGAATCCCGACCATGAGCAATCCCAATTTGGCTTGCAAATGTGTAGTAAAGCGGAGAGGGGGGCCCACCTTAAATAAACGGTGACCGGCTTGGGTGGAAGTTGACGGCATTTGTAAAATTACACTCACCCTTTACTCATATTCATCTAAAAATACCCAATAGGATGGGTTGGTCTCTCATATAAAAATATGAATCACCTATCACATATTGACACACATATCACATATGAATCACATATACCTATTACCTATATGCATGGTGCATATACTTATTTATTATTTTAAAAACTGTTATATGAATTTTCGCAGACCAAAAAAGGTTCATGCAAGCAGTGAATCAACAGCATTCTTCATGCACACAGTTAACTGGAACCTAGGTTGTGATCAGATTATTGGTTTGGATATTTTGCCATTTCCTATCAAAAAATTATCAATAACATAGGGAATTAATGAATTAAGGAAATATACAAATAACTTGTATCACGAAGGAATATCAATTAGAACTCATGAACTCATGTTGATTTATCTAATCAAAAGGATTTCCTTACGATTGATTTAAATTACACTACACTTTACAAAAAATGTAAAGGGTGTTAAAGAATCAAAATGTTTATCTCACTATAAGTATTTTTAATGAAGAGTACCGTTTCAGTCCTTACCTTTTTCATCTAATCACTGTCAATCCAACATTCTTTATACTACGATAGAATCTTTTCTTGTTTTTATCTGATCTCTATAAAGACAATCATCATCTTCAAATAGCATTTCATTCAATAAAAAAGTGCTCTGACAATAAATATTGCCAATTGGGGGGTTGTAAAGAGTAGAGCGTTCAATAGACTGTGCTAAAAGTAGTTTAATCATGGAAAGTCCTGTTGAAGCAAAATTAATAGTCTCTGTCCATAGCAACTTATGCCCAGATGGATATAGCTGTCTTTGTCATTCGAGACTTCACGGGTGATTTTTATGCAGAAGGAATTTCAAAGCTTG
This sequence comes from Nephotettix cincticeps, assembly GCA_023375725.1. NCBI lineage: Eukaryota > Metazoa > Arthropoda > Insecta > Hemiptera > Cicadellidae > Nephotettix > Nephotettix cincticeps. The sequence continues at coordinate 18,672,078 of CM041785.1, read as the reverse complement.
TGAAGAGATATGATAAGTGTCTCAATCGTTATGGAGACTATGTATTCCGAACCTCATATTAAAAAAATCTGTTATTTTCTTCTGCTTTTTCACTTTAACTGTTTGTTGAATGCATAATCACGCCATTTCTTCATTAACATTACATCCGCAGGTGACGCGCCGATATGTTCCTCGACGTAGGTTTGGCAGTTTCAGTGTTCCTCCCATCCGCACGAGTCGAAATTCCCACACCGGCGTTGCCATTTCAATAATAGGGTATATTAAAAGATGTCATAATCGGAGACAGAAATGCCAAAAGTGAACTTCATTTGTTCTCCAACAGAAGAGGCTAGTAGAATTACAAATGTTAGGGCTCTAGGCATAGCTTGAGTGGAAATCCTAGCCACCTAGCCTGGCAGGACGGGGGATCTACCTCTTGACTTCGGCGCCCTCACCCACCTAACCCATGCTTTTCTTCCTATCTCACTCCTATTATCGTACGTGCTTTGGAAGCATGACGACAATGGTAGTGATGACCTTCTTTTAGGTGACTAGCACAATGAGCCTTGTGTTCAGTATTTATTAATTATTTATATTTATAAGGTAATTAGGGTTTATGTTCAAAGCTTTTAAATTAGTTTTAATGTACAAATATTTTTAGATAATGAGATGTATATAATGTTATGATATCACAGCCCACGCTAGAACTAGATGTTTGAGATGAGTGGGGCATGGACAGAGGATCACTATTAACCCCTTAATTGCGACGCCCGAGTTAACTCGGATTTGACGTTCTCAGCTCATTGTCTCATGAGTACATGTTGTCTGCTAGTTTTTTCAAGCTATGACTGTTACATTGACCATGAGAAGTGACAGACCATTTGGCACTGAATTCTAGTGGATTTTTATGAAACAACATCCATGGCACATGCTCTGCAGTGTAAAATCTGCGAAGCTGCGAAAAAAATTCCTGCGCTACTGAACTGCAGCGTGTCAACTACAGTTAAAGGGTTAGGGTAAGTAGGAGAAGAGCAGCCGAGTGGAGAAGACCACCAGGATGGCCCTAGAGAAGATGGTGGGACTAAGAACCTTTTCTACTCCTCTCAGATTAACTCAACATCTCGGTCTTCACAGTTTCGTCTTTATACCTAAACCTTTATACCTATAAAGTATTATACTTTATACTTATAAGAAGGTCTGAGACCATGATCAGGCTTAAGAAAAACGATTTAAGGATACTGACGGGATTTCTAACCCGACACTGTAGGCTCAGGGGTCATCTGAGCAAGATGGGCATTGTCCAAGAGGGTGAATGCCGCTTCTGCCAATCTGGGGAGGAAACACCTAGACACCTATTGGCTGAGTGTGACGCGATAGGTCAGAAGAGAGCCAGAAGCTTGGGAACACACCAGGTGGCGGTGGAGGATTTTCCAAAGTTAGAACCCCTCGTTATACTAAACTTTATTAAGGCATTAGGACTAGAGGGGGTTCTCTAGGCAAGAACTAGAGACTAGTCTGGGGGGCACAATAGATCTCATAGGTCGCGGTGCAATCTTTCCCCTAGATTTTATCAAGTATCAAGTATCAAGTACCGTTCCGTCTCCGTCACAAGTGTTTGGAACTAGAATACCTGTGTCAAGTGTCTACTGCCTTATCAGAGGATTCTCTACATCTGCAACTACATTAGAGTGATTCCCTAAATTGTAAAAATTGTGCCACCCTCTGCCAGAGATCCCCACCCCTTTCCTACAGCTTCTGCCTTTGCTCTTGTCTGTTCGCAGTCCTGGTACCCTCTGGCCACTGGACTCTCTTCACCGTCTATTTTTGTTTCATGATCAAGTTAGGATCATGAAACAAATCTACTTCATTAGCTATTGTATAGTGTTGGCCATCATAACATAAGTGTTAAATGTGAATATATCTACAGTTTTTAATTAATTATTTTTAAATATTTGTGTTTGTGATTAAATTTGACACTTGAGCATTCCCTGATGATGGAGAAAAATAGCTGTCTCTTATTAGGCAACTTAATACAGTAGATGACAAAGCTTTAATCTGAGTCTAAAGAAGGTATGTAATATTATTTTATTAGTTTGTTAGTTATGAAGGGGTTACTTCAAATCATTACGTTTCTAAATCAGAAGTTCCTCTGGGATCTAATTTGGCACCTTTAATGTTAATAATATTCATCATTGACATCACATCTTGCAGTAGTAAAATACTTATATATGCAGATGATTTGAAAATAATCAGAAAAATTGAAAGCATATTGGACTGTGTAAAGTTCAAGAAAATATAAATTCATTGGTTGCTTGGAGTCAAGAAAATTTAAAATTCAATTGGGTAAATAATAACGTAAATCTCGTAGAATTATAATCAAATTGAATTAAATTTTGTTAATGGTTCTATTATTGTTAAAAGATTTATTGTTTTTATTGATATTTATTGTTAATAATCTTGTTATCTATTGTTTGTTATTTATTATAAAACGTATATTGTTAATTATTAATTTATTGTGAAAGATTTCCATTTGGATTCAATTTGGTAAGATGAACAAAATGAACAAAAAAAGCAATTATTTAATTAAACTCAAAATACAGGTAAATTGGTTTAACTAAAGGAAGGTTTATACCCCGAAATGGGGGTTTGGGGCTATTCAAATATAATTTATTAAAAACCAAATTGTTATTACCACTATTGGACTCAGCTAAAAAATATTGTGTTTTGAATTTTTTAAGTATCACGTTTTCAATCGTTTACAGAGATGTAGAGTGTGTAAACATAGTACACTGTCTCAAGGAGCCTAGATGTTAACCTTATGGGAAAATGTTAAAAATGATATTTCAGCTGTTATTTGAAATCTTGTGTTAAATCCTGATGGCTCAACGTTAAAATATAATACTCGTAATTTCAACTGAAAAATCAAAAATTTTATTATGATTGTCAAAAGAAACTTTTTAAGTATGTACAATAACAACAGGAATTTAGAATCCATTTCAGTATAAATACATTGTTTGAAAATCAACGGGTACTCAATAGTCAGGGTGACAGACAGCTGTGGGCGACTAAGGCACTTTGCGACGAAGTGTCGCCTCTAGGGCCCACGAGTGTTGTCAAGTTTAATATCTCCCCGGGCTGCGCTTTACCTGTCTCCTTGTGATTTATAAAGGAAAATGATAAAGTGAACTGTTGTCGAAATACTGTCTAAACATTCACTGTCTACTTCCTGAAAAATCTTTCCTTGTCCTACATACTTCTATTCTCCAATCTCAATAAATTCAATACTCTTTACCTCACATCAAAAACCGTAAATATGGGTATAATGTCTCTTTTTGTGATATACAGGTGTTTCTATAGTATAAAGTAGGTCTATTATAGTAATAGACCTAGATAAGATAAATTCCTAATAACAATGGATAGCTATTTAGGAAACTCATATACTTGGACAACAGTCAGGTTAATTCCAGGAACATGATTACATTGATAATTGATTGACCTATGAAATTATATGATGTTAGATTGATTACATTAAAAATTTTACAAATAACAAAACAAATATAATTTGATGATAAAACTTATGTAAAAATAAATGGTAAGTTTTTACATACTTTCACACATTTTCTTCCTTTAAAATTTAACTAGATAATACATTTTTATATATCTTTATTAAAACTATTGAATTATTTTATCCTTATTAAAATAACATAACATTAGAATAACTTTTTGTTTATAAAATGCTTGTCAATATTTGTGTTAGACACCCTCTTTCCACAATACAAATTTGATAATGGTAACATCTCCCACCCACCCGAGGTAATAACATACATTTTGGCGTGGGTTATATTGGGTTATGGGATTCTACACTGCCTACCAAGTTTCATGTAGAAATAAGAGAGTTTTAGTTGAGAACTATGAAAGAAATTGATATTTAGTATTTTTAAAAGATAACATAGAACCTATTCAACAACGTAGGACTATTGATTTTACGATTGACTGTAAATCGAACACTACCCTGGAATAACTCCAATCACGAAATCGTTTAGGGTTTCGAGCTAATTTTAATAGTGTTAGTCAAATTATTTAAAAAAATTCGCCCCAATAAAAAAAAAGTTTTTACATTTAAAAGTCCTTTAAAAGTACCTTTGAACCATCATTTTTACAGACATTGGACATTTACAGTCCATCATTTTACAGCGGTTGGTGTCTTATTATTTGAGGCCTTATACACAAAAAACCGAAAAATTTTAACCAAATCAGTTTGAGCCTAATTTGGACTTTTTACATTTTTAAGGGTTGTAGTCGTGAACTACCCTTAAAATAGAAATGAAAAAATGGAAAAACGCCCCTGGACACAGTGGATATGTAGGTAAGTCACAAATTTTATCAAAATCGGACCGACGGTGTAGGCTGTGGCTTTATACACATGCAAACATACGCACCCACACATACTTCGAAAACCACCTTTTTGGGTTCAGAGGATCCCAAAATTAATACTGTATATCAACTAAAATACAAATTTGAAAATATTGACAAAACCAACAGACTACTTACCCCTTATAAAATCGTATAGGTGGATGAATGTCGTAGAAAATAAACTATGTAACAAAACAATTGAAATAATTATTTAGTTTGTTAATACTTAAAGTGATCATTTTTATTAAAAATATTTGTTTGCTTCCTAAAAGTGAGCAATGCAACCCATATAACGTAAGGGTACACTGGTAGTCAAAAACTAATTCAATCTTTTCCCAGAATAGCATTGTCTAACATCAAACTTAACACAACTTCCTTTAACATAAGCACTTAACATTTTTTTAAATCTATAACGAAACTATAATATATTAAAATGTTATCTTGACACATAACAAATTTTAGTATTTTTACGAATATTGTAATTAATATTATTAGTAATAATTGATCTGAGACTTTATATTTACTTTGTATTTATTTGTTTAAGATTTCAGGTTTATATTTGATTATGATAATGAATAGGCTATCTTACTTCTTAACACTACATCATAGATTCCGTAAAAAGTAACGGGCATACTGCTAATTATAAATATATTGTTCATGAAATTCACAGGTTAAAGAATAAATTCAGTTTATTTACACCAAAAAAACTTCCAGAATAAACGTAGTATAATGTTTTCATTAATAAAATTTTAGAAACAGTATTATTTTTGTCAATCACATTAAAACCAGACAAGAAATTTGTTTGGTCTGATGATTCCAATAGAAACAATTGGAAGATGACAAGTTATGACAGTGGAAGCAAGTTTGGGAGTTGAAGGGGTTTTCTGCCACTTGCCTTAAGGGTTGTTTTCACATGTTGGTAACATTGTTTTGTGCCAAAGTTATGCTTCCAGAGATTCCCTTTTTATTTCAATATACTTCACAGCGTTCAAAATGTATGATAAATTTAATTATTTCATTTCAACAATTTGATGTTCATTATTTTACTATGATAATGTTATAGAATATTATTTTATTCGGTTGCAATTATTAGTTCAATTTTAAAAAAGGTTAAAGTGACTTATCAAATACAATGGTAAAAAGTACTTACACATTTAAAGAATAGTTTGATGTTTTATTTTGAGCAATATTTTGTGTTAATAATACAGTATACATATAGTCTACAAAATTACTATTATATTATTTTATATAATATTTTTTAATTGTTAAAATATTATATCGTTTACAATATTGAGTGACTAGTGCAAAATATGCTCTATATTAATAAAACATTTAATCATACAGAATTATAATTTTTCCAGAGTGTGATATTTTAAATATGTAACAACAAATAAATAAATATTCAAATGCTCTTACATGAAAAATATTATATTTTGTTAAATATTTATTATGTATTCATATATGAATATATCTAGGTATTAATGTATATATATTCTGAAACTCCAAATAAAACCTGCTGTTATAAGTTGTTGGAACTTATAACAGCTTTATATTTTGACATTACCAACATGGACATATGGCATCCAGCTCTGGGGAACCAGTTCTAACACTAATATTGGCATAATTCAAAGATACTAGTCAAAAACTATCAGAAACATCCCCAGAACTAAGACATACCATGTAAAAAGTGTTTGTATTTACTTCCATGTGGGAAATAGGTTAGATCATGGATATGCCTAAATGTATTTTTTTCAGTTCATCTAAACAGCTGTTCTTATAAACAAAAATTCAATACAAAAACTTTGGTAGTATCTACGGAAACTGGATCTAAACACTTACGCTGCTGCACATTTTGCGTTATAAATTACAAATCTGCTAACACCTCCCCCCCCAGAGCTTAGACATATTCATGTCAAAATTTTTGTATTTCCCTGTGTGAAATAGGTTACATCATGGATATGTCTAAAGGGAATGTTTTCAGTTCATCTAAACTGCTTTTTTTAACCGAAATATTAAAAGTTCAATACCATATCTTTGGTAGTTTCTATGAAAACGGGATCAAAACACTTTTTTTGCGCTACACAACAACGTTAACACCCCCACTAGAGCTTACAAAAATCCAAAACAACAAAGTCAAAACGTTTCAAGTCCCTTAGTACAGTATGTTTCAAATGAAGTTATTCATCACGATCTCAAAATTAATTTTGTTCATGGAGAAATTTTAAAATTCAGTGTTAATTATAAAACAAAACTTAATGAAAGTTCAAACCACTTATTTGTGAACCTTTTGGTCAACAGTGAGGCAAAATACCGACTGAAGAGGCGCGATTTTATAAATCTGAGTGGACGTTTTAAGTAGTTGCTGATATTAATTGAGTTTCATGTTTACTTATAGTCATTGTGCTTTTTGAATTGTTATAATATAAAAAGTATTGCAGGCTATAAGTTTTATGATAAATATCACCTAGTGTTAAATATATTACACCTAGTGAGCCTCTTCTACACAAAAACCTGTAAAACTAAAACTTATGTTTTAAATATATAAAAGAATTTTAATTTTAATTTAACTCGATCGTCTTACATCCGTTACTAATTTTTAAATATTTTTATGATATAAAAGGGCATATAAGCTACCCAAGATAAAATTGTTTTAGAGTTAGACTCCAACAATGTTGCTGCAAGGTTGCAGTTTTCTCTAACCGAACTTGCTGAAGTGGCAATCAAAGTAAATTTTCTTATCTTGACTCGTTTCGCTCCAGAGTTTAAACTATTTTGTTAGAATCTCATCTTTCTTCATAAAATACTACAATATCTCTTTTGCCGATATAGTTTTGTTTTAAAACTAAATGAAAACCCATATCCTATATAGGTAGTATTTTAAATGTGACTCAAGGTATAAATTACTCTTAATTTAAATAATCCATAAGCCAAAATTTTGACAAACAGAAATGCTTTGAAATATTCTGTTTAGTTTTCTTTTTAATCCAGACTCTTTCCAGAACTTTATTTGCAATTTCCTCCTTAAAATTACCAGTGAGAACCATTCTTACAAATATTTATTTAACTAGATGGTGTGTAATCAATTTTGAATTCTTAATAAGAATTGCAAACATTCAAGAAATCGCTTCGTTATTAATAAAGTTGAACTAAAACACAATTAAAACTTTGATAGCGATAGCTCCACTGAACAAGAATACCTCTCCTTGCATACTTCACATCTAGCGAAAAGATTCTTTTACATTTCCTTTAAGTTATACGAACTTAAACTGGATTCAGAATCTGTTTTGTGAACGGTTACCGTACACTTAAACTTAATTATATAGAACAGTTGACCTATTTCTATAGAAGCAACTGTTTACTGTTTTTTTGGTTTTAAATAATTTAAGTGACCGTGAACATCCAGACTTTAATTTAGTTATGTTAAACATCACAGGGAGCATTTTTTTATGTTAGAGCTAGACTGAATTTTGTTAGTTAATATTTTTATTTATTTTGTTTTCATATTCTTCACTGGCCACACAACTGGATTTAAGTGGCCAGTATATTTCCTGTTTATATAGTGAATATTTTATGAAATTTCTTGAAAGGAAATAAATCATTTATTATTATTTATCTTGTATTTGGGTTTTATGATTAGTGAATATTTATAGGATTGAACGAATGATGTTTTTAGCCACTACGGATCTTAACAAAAAACCTCGTTCCCAGGTCTCGGTCTTGTCATGACAACCACTGTAATAGCTTTATTTCCCTAAGGAAATTCAATTAAAAAACTGCAAATAGGATAGAGTAGACCTATCTCATATCTCGGAGAAAACAATAAAATCTGCTTTCTCTTAGCATTTCCAACATACAGCAATTGTTTCAGGTTTGCACGCTTGAAAAATTAATGAGTAAAAAGACGTTTTACATTCGAAGCAATGCGCAGATAAAAATTTAAATTTTATATGCAGATGATTCCAGAACTCAAAGTATCATCTTACTCATACATCTTACACAAACAATTATTCAACTATTCACATATCATTTTAAAGTAATATTTCAAAATGGCACATTAGAAGATTTACAAAACAATGTTTAAAATGATGCTGAGAAATATAAATGCTCTGTAAGACCATATATTCGGAGACTGCCTGACGTCATCTTGTGCTCTGGGCATCATCAGTTACAAACAAGCCCGGATCATCAGTCACTCGTGTCTTTGAGCTACATTTCTAAACGTTTAAGCTAGCATATATAAAAATAAATTTACAGTTTGTTAATATTTTGCTTGGCTTTTGCTGATACTTTTGGTTATTTTATTTTTACGTGTTATATTTCAGAAAAGCCAAAATGAGTCTAGTCTCAATTTCTGTTAAACTGTGTCTGTATCGTTGAACGATGTCTTTATCTAGAGCTTCTTCGTGAAAACGAGAGCATCCACTGTGATAAAACTTATTTTTACTATTTCTTACCAATTTTTAAAATGATTTAATTTACTTTAAACCGAATAAAAACCTATAAAAATAAAGTAATGAGCTCTCAAAACCCAGTTTAGAGCGATATCAAAGTTTTACCAAACATGTGATCTATTACAGTAATTAACAGGAAGATATAAAAAGCTGCTAAATGAAAATCAATAATAGTGTATTTACAATGATCGTTGATTTTGAACCAATTTTAAAATTATAAACTATGAAAACTTTAAATTCATATAAATCTAATTTTACTAATTGTACACATTTTCTAATATAATCTGATGTATCTAATTTAATATTAGTTATTAATAGTTTACGTGGGAAATTATTATGTTTTCCTTTTTATTTGTTCATTTTTTATGTTTTTTTTACTTTCTTCACTAAAACATAGTATACGGAGGAAGTATTGTTTCCGTTAGAATTTTTCAATTTGAGTTGAGGGTGCACTTTGTTTCTTTTGTTTTTATTTTCAGTAATTGGATGCTTATTTTTGAAATATTAGTTTTATTAAGTGTTATTTATTAAATTATATTTAAATAAACTTACGATAGTTTTATTACAGATTGTCGTTTTTAAATTTACTCAAGGGAGAAAGTATGTGTCAGTCCACTGATACCGATTATTATTACATCATACGTTGATTTCAGGTATATTGAGTCGTACTTCTGTGATAAGTATTTCGCTTCTAAACAGGTATATAACCCTTACAGGACGTTCGTATTTACGTCTGCTAGTATTTAATACTATTAAACTATAATGAATATTACTAGTAACGAAATATTTACGAGGTTTGTATAGTATTCAGATATTAATTCATACATGCTAAGAGGTCTGTCAATACGTAAACGAACTTTTAAAATAATGAGTCAACAGGGATTACAGTTAGAATAACTCTTTTTTCACGTAATTTCCTTTATCAACACGAGTTTTGTTTGTTGGTGTCTTGTTTATTTTTCATGGTGTGTGTTTTTTGTACGACGTGTTTAGGCAAACGAGGTGATGATATCAATGTTTATAATGTCACCAACATCGATGTTACGTGACATGTTAGGCGATCGACTAGTCATAAATAAATCAAATAAAAAGCGTGAGTTTACAAACGGAAATGACGCGAAATATTGTACTGCCAAACTTTGTTAATTTAAAAGTCCTCGTATATAAATAGTATTATCAAATAAATTAAAGAGTAGCAACATACAAACATAAAATGAATTAATAATATATAAATAAGAGTAATATTTCTACATTTACAAGATGTAAGTATTAAGTAAAATACAAGTATTGTCTAGTGTATGAGAATGAGTCTGGCATAAATGATTATATATTTTTTGCAATTTAACTTAAAAATAAGATATTTTTACATCTAACAGAGAAAAAAGACATAAAAGGAAAATCATAGAAAAATGTGACTGGAGATGACTGGAGTAATAATCAGTGAAATATGTAGGAAAAGTAAGAACTGTGACTGTGAAAGGTATGTAACCTTTTATTTTATTAGTGTTTCTTGAGGTTCTCTCTGGTGGACTCTAAATCAAGCACTGTCCAGGCAAATCTTTTTCCTTCCAACGATTTATCACATTTTCGTGTAATACGGTGTATTAAGCCACGATAAATTGATTGCAGCAAGTTTGAAGGCTGGGAAAAGTCGTGTTTTTGTACTAAAACCCTTCAAAGTGTCTATGTTATTGTAAAGGGCATTTTTTGTAGCTTTAGATATCCAACACAACTGATTCAGGTTGTAAATACCTTTCGTAGTAAAATTCATAGTAAAAACAGTTTTGAATGACATTGTTGTTTAGTTTATACGTCAATATTATTGTTCAAACACTTTTGTACATATTGCTAATGACCTAACCTGGTAAAACTAGAAACCATAATAAAGATTTAAAAAAAGTAAAATTCGCATATATGAATATTTTATTTTTAGGTTAGTTCGAAAGAAACATTTTAAATAAGTTATATTTAGTTTGGTTTTATTTTACAGAAAACGTTATAGAGAATAGATAAATTAATTTTTGGTTTATTAAAAAAATGTTTAAGTGGTATAATTTAACGAATTGAAACATTATGTTTAAAATATTCAAGAAAGGTTTTTATGATTGAAAACTAAACGAAGTATGGAAAGAAGTTTTAAAAACAATAAGTCTAATGCTCCTCAAATGCCATCATAACAACCTGACAGACATGAAAGTTGTAATCTAAAACATATATTTACTAAGGTGTGTTAAAATGTTTTTTTAACCATATAAACTGTGTTAACATTGAGTACATAGTAAATGCTCTTTAATTTAGCTAATAATCTAGTAATCTATGACACGTTTTGTTCCGTCTGAGCAAAGCTCAGGTACTTCCAGGCACGTTTCCAGGTACTTAACACATGCACATATATTTATTTGAACATTTAATCTATTCGACTCCCATTGATGATAAACGGAATCAATTTCCTACGACAGAGGGGCGGTTAAATGATAATTCAGGTGACTAATGCGGCTGATAAGCTAGGGGTGGCTGATAAAACGCACCCCCGTGCGTCATTGCAACCACCAGGCCACCATTAAATAACTCGGACCGTTCCTGTGTTTAGGTGGTTTTGTAATTTGATTGTTTTAGTGCCAAACACCACCGAACTTTTTAGTTTTACCGAAGTTATATTATCAACTTTCAGGACGAAGAATGGTAATTCAAACCACTACAATATAAAAACTCAAAATAAACGCAAACTCCAAAGCCCCAAAATATCAAATCCAAAATAACCCAATCCAAAAGCAAACCCAAACGAACCTAAAATAAAATATTTAAAAAATCTGAAAAGTCAAAATAATCTATACGTAACCCAAAATGATATATTTTCACTATAAAACAATTGGTCCCCCAATAATTAACACAAAACAGAAACAAATATATTTGTATTTACTTCCCTGTGGGAAATAGGTTAGATCATGGATCATGTCTAAAGGGAATATTATTCATCCAAACAGATGTTCTTATTCTTTTTTACTAGAAATTCAACACAATAGCCCTGTTAGTTTCTAAGGAAACCATATTATACATCTTAAAAATCACTATCACCAGAGATAAGACATATCCATCTCAAAACATTCTGCATTTACATTTTAATCAGCTGTCCACTGATTTGCATCTACAGTGACGTCATAAAAATTCGTAAAATCACAACTATCTGGTTTACAAACCGTGAGCATAGCTAAATGTTAATGATTATATTAATGAAAATAATTTCCAAAACCGTAAGTCAGCTGGTAGCAAACAATTGTCAATCTCAGAAATGCTAATATAATTGGCTGAATAATATTACGGCTGGGGTTTCCCCTAATTCAATTAATGTCAAGAAATTGGTAATTTTAAGCTGTAATTTGATCTATATCGAACATCAGATTGTACAACGTGAATATTGGCAAAACCCAGAAAGACTGTAAAAAATTAAAAACAAAAACTTTATCAAAATATAATTTGAACAAACAAACAAGTTTACATAGCGTATATATCTGTATGAACTAAGTAAACTTATATTAAATGTAATGAACCGAATTAAATATATTAGATTTAATAATAAAAAAGGTAATTGGGTACAATATATATTTTTAAATTTATTATGTACGAGTATAAAATCTGATCAAATATATTAAGTAATGCCATATAATTATCACCGCTGCTTATGAGATCAAAATGCAAAGAACATGAAGTAAGTAACAACATGAAGTAGATTACAAGTTATCTGAAGGGAAATTAAACCTTGTAAACTCATGACTGTTAATTTATAGCCAAAATTGAGTTAGGTGGTTTGACAGTCTTTGAGAATTTTAAAGTGAAATCAGGTGAAACTTTGTTGACAAAGCGAGAGTGGTTGTGATTGGCCTTCGGTTAATGTTTTCGTAACAGATAAGCTCAATCCAAAAGGTTTTTCATTTGTAGTAGTTAAGTTCCAGCGAACCAAGCATTGCTTTGTGAAATCTACAAATAAAAGTGTGTTAGCAAATAACTCAAATGCATGTAAAAATGTACATATTTTTAAAATACTCACTCAAATCAGTAATTAAAAAAACGTTTAATGTACTACAAAACTTTTTTGAAAGTCTAGCCATCATAATGACCATCCTCCAACATTGTAAAAAAGTCGCACAGTATACTTTAAACTTTCCACCATAAAATAATTGACATAACAAATTTGTTTTACAACTAAATATCAAGGAAATTAATTTAATTTAATTAATTTTTATCATCTTTAATTGAACTTGATACAAATGAAATGAAAATTATTCATAAGTTTTTTGGATATTATTTTGTTTATGTTTTAATCTACTCAAACCCAATGGCGATTTGTTCATATTATAGCTAAAGATATGAAATTTTTGTGGTGCAGATCGAATAAAATAGAATTTGAAAAATTGCCTTCGTACATGAATGTCCTGCACCACAAATTCATATTCATTCAAATAGTGTCATACTTTGTTTATGTTTTTTTCCATCTTAAAACTAAGATTACGTTACATTTTTCATAAGATTGTGTAACACCAGTTTTTCCTGTAAAGATATTTTCAGAAAACAGGTATTATGTTCTACTAGTACTAGAAATTAAAAACTACTTTTGAAATTAATACTGGAAGATCAATTATGATTAGTTTCTTATATTAATATAATAACATATCCTTAAATGTGGAAGCCTTCATTTCTGAATTATTCTCCGAGTAGGCTTGATAACGAATAACAATGCACGATATTAGTCTAAATGTACAACACAGAATTACACTAAGACTGTTTTCAGTGTTGTATGGTAGATGATGAATCCGCCCAGCTAATGATCCCGCTCCTGTGCCAGGTAATGTATGAGTGTAAGGTGGATCCCTGTAGAGTAATGTGTTGTATGTTGTATTCCAACATGATGAAGTGTCGTTAGAATACAGAGGCTGTGGTTTTTAGTTTTACATTCATTCATAAAAAAACAATAGTTAAAATTACCAATTTTACAACAAATGTTTTACTATAGTATTGTTTGTTACCGAATACTCTATTTTATTTCTATCGATATGAAAGAGTAAGGAACAGTTTAGTAATAATAAAATAGTATTATAAAAAAGGTGTTATTAATTACTTGAATCAGCAAAGTGATTCAAATAGTTGGTTTAAAAATACCGGTTTTGAGTTACAAGAACTCATTTTCAAGTACCAATATACGAATTCATATACGAATTGGTGCATTTTGACACAAAAAACGCATGTAAACTTGAAACCGTTGTAGTTTTAGACCTAATATTTGGTCCACTTAATTGACGATTCAAGTAATTTAAACCTTGTTATTGATTCGTATTGTATATGATTTTAAATGTTCCAGATGATTAATTCAATCACAAAAATGAATAAATAAATTGTTACAATATGTTTTTTACGTATTGCAGGATGTGTGGTTTAAATTTACTAAATTAATGAGCTATACTCCAGGAATCAGATATAGAACTAACTAAACAAAATTCATTTCCCATATGGACCAAAAAATATTCAGTCAAGTAAATAATATGTAAAAATTCTGCGTAAAGTAACATTTTTGTTTTATATCTCTTTAATAATTTTTATTAAATATCAATAGATCAATTAATTGTGACTCTGAATGTTTCACAACAGAAAACATTATGTCAAATTAGATAAAAATTCATTACTTTTAAGATATCATAAAAATAATTAGTTAATTGATATTTAAATGAAAATTTACTCAGGACGATATTTTAAGTATTAATGAGAAACGAGTGCAAGATCATTTTATCTAGCTATCTTGTTACTGACTAAGGTTCTCATGTTTCTTAAACAGGACTGCTAATTAATAGACCAACAGCCAATGGCATCTAAGGGACCAGTAGTTTAACGCGGGTTTAACCACAATTTTGGACCTGAATTGCAAACTGGTCCAATATGGTCTTTGCGGATGAATGTAGTATTCAATAGTTTTGACATTAATCCACACAAGTAAATATCACATCCACCGACCACCATAGCCATCCATAATTCGTGATCTTTAAGTAGCTGGATAAAATGACACGTCACCATCTCAGTCTGGTGACTGATTGATATCTGTCAACCTTGTACTCCAACCCTGAGACTCCACCATCCAATTTTGATGAGGATTACATTGGTAAACTTAAAAAGAACACTTTGGTAATAAATCCAAACTTTTATAAACTTAAAATTGTTATGGTTTTCAATTGATTGTTCCGTCTCTAAAAATGAATATTCATTACTATACTGTCATGAGTGTATAAGTGTATATTTACAAGGTTCCAGACGATGTGTGAGACAGAATAGCCAAAAACAAGTATTACCTGTCATGGCCACGTGTTGAATTATCTTTGGGTTTATTCCAGCAGTCTGCAACTGACAGGTTCTGAATTCGATAACAGGCGGTAATGGATAGCAACCGCACACTTCGCCATTCTTGTCTTCTAGAACATGTGAAAACTATTACACCGTGTTACAGTTCGCAACAGGGTATTATATATAATTGAAATATAGACTATAAGTTATATGTAGGAATAGGTTATAGTATCTTCGTCAAATAATTCAATTTATTAGTAGTTGCCAGGAAGCGCGATGGTCTAGGGATAGTGCGTGGGACTTTGGTGCCCAAGGTCCCGGGTTCAAATCACGAATGGGGTTTCGCTAAGTGATAATGTTGAAATACACTAGGTCTAACCTGAAGTAATGCGCAAAACGGTTCCAGACAATGACCTTACAAAACCCTGGGATGAGAAGGTGGGACCGTGTAAGAAAGTAGTAGTTTGGCGACTAGTTACGGGATATGAAATCGGAATGAAAAGTAGATGATGTGTAAAGTGTTCGGTCAATTTTAACTAAAAAATGGCTGGAAAATGGGATTTTGAATCCCGAAACTGAACTATTAGCCTGAAAACTACTAATACATTTAATTGTTTGACGAAGTTACTATATTAGTTTAATATTGTCTAATGGAATTTTGTTCAATTCATTTCTCACAAACAGAATAACGTGTACATTATGCAAATCGAAACTCACTAACATGAAACTAATTGAGAGCTAACTATAATTAAATAATTTTCCTAATAATTTAATGTTAAATATTTATTTCAAAATACGTCTTAAATCTGAAATATGATCTTATATACAGGGTGATCATTAAAGTCGGAGACAAACTTCGAGGGGTGATAAAACTCACCAAAACAGACAAAAAATTTCCTATAAACATATGTCGAAAAATACCTCGTTTAGCCACTAGCCGCCATTTTGTATTTTTACAAAAAACGTTATATATCACGAACTATTTAAGATACAGAAACCAAACTTTGCACACATATTCATTGGCCAAAGAGAAAAATGTTTGCAAAGTATCATTTTGTTTGCTTTAATATTTTCAAAATGGTGGCGGTTAAAAATCTTTTAGTTAAAATAACAAAAAACAATAACTTCATAAATTTTTACATGAGATAAAAATATAAAAGCAAACTAAATGATACTTTGAGAATATTTCTCTTTTTGGCCAATAAATATGTGAGCAAAGTTTGGTTTCTGTATCTTAAATGGTTCTTGATATAAAACGTTTTTGTATAAAAAACAAAATGGCGGCTAGTGGCTAAACAAAGGATTTTTGACGTATGGTTATGGGAAGTTTTTTGTTTATTTCTATGAGTATTACCTCCCCTCGAAGTTTGTCCCCGACTTTCATGAACACCCTGTATAAATCAAATAACGATAGTAATAATAGTAAATTAATTACTTATCCATAAATAATTAATAAATATGACAAAAAATAACCAATATAGATTTGATGACACAAAAATAAACATAATATATTAATAAGAATGATATAAAGGCTAAATTTACTGGCGTAATAATCTATTATTTAAATAGTCGTCTAAGAAAAAAAACAAATATCAGTAATTCTGGGAATATATGGCATATTGTCACTATTTTCAAAAACCTCTACATTGGTCTTCTAGTATATCTTTTGCTAGAGGTCTGGCTAATCTCTTCTCAATTGCATCAAATTTGAACAGAGCAGAGTGAAGTCCAACTTGCACTTTTGACATGGATATGTCTTAGCTCTTGGGGGGGTGTTGGTGATTTTTAAGATGGAAAACATGTACCAGGTTTCCATGGAAACTACTAGAATTATAGTATTGAATTTTGAATATAAAAGAATAAGATCAGCTGTTTAGATGAAATGTAAACACTCCCTTTAGATATATCCATGATCTAACCTATTTCCCACAGGGAAGCAAACATTTTTCAACAAGAAAGTTATGCCTATAGCTTTTAAATCCACGAAATAGCATACTTCATCACTGGGAATAAAAAAATGTGTTTTTGATACAAGAACAAGTTTAAAGCCGAGGTGTGCCGAGGCTGTTAAATGTGCGACTATATATAAAAAACCATTTTCTAAACCAGCTTTTAAACGTCTGTTTTTTAAAGCAGTATGACGAAAAGACTAATTTGTTATCTGTCAATGCAAACGTTTCCATTCCAACACTAAACGAGAATACCAGAAACACCTCAATCCAACTTTATTCTTTACTTTATGGTTTATTCAAAAGTAATTAATCTAAAGAGGTTGAACACTCATTTGTCTAATTAAATTATCTATTTATTTTGTTTGATATGCTGACACAGTGATACATTTTTAGGTAATTCCCTAAATAAAAACAGACACATCACCGAGATCGACACAACAAGACCGCGTTAACCTGTTAACCATGTTAAGATTAACCAAACCCGAGACAAATTTTGAGAGTAAAACTAATTCTGAAGGGGATTGGGATATTTTTATACCCCAAAATGGTGAATTTGAGTTTTTTACATAAAATTTTATTAGCGATATTGAAATCAGTTAAAAAACAAACAATTTAGTAATTTGAGTTTTCGCATTATGTTAATTGGTTTCTGAGATACAAAACTAGTAAACACAGTACGTTATTTTTTGAGCCAACGTCAATTATGATAACACATTTAAAAATTGGTCTTTATCTTTATTTTGATAAGTGGAAATTTTACGTTTCTAAAACTATTCTTTTTTAAAATTAAGAGTTTAAGAATGTAGTATCATAGAAAGCCCATTAAAATTATATCATACTAGAAATTAATTATAAATAAACTAGCAGAAAACCCGTACTTTTTATGGATTGTAAGATTCAGTACAAGAAGAAATATTATCTAGTATTTTCAATTTATAATGCCTTGGCAACAAATAAGTACTGTGATAAATAAAAATTAAATTGCGTTCTCCATGGAAACCAAAGTTTAGTCTCTTAACCAAATTCGTCAAGTAAACGTTTTTTTTCGCGGTACATGTTAAGAGACTATTTCCCTGTAGATGCGTGATGATAGGTCGTTGCTGTGGAAGCCCGTAGCTTCCATAGCGGAAACGGAACGCGTATGACTCTTGTGAGGCCCTTCGCGAAAGGAGCTCCACAACAGCCCAGGTTTCCTGGCGTACCGAACGATATAAACGAAGTTCGCAACTTTATAACATAGTGGCCGTGTGAAGTGTTTCGGGCGAGTAACTCTTCACATAACGGCCACGTCTTTTATGCGTAAATGTGCGTAATTACCGTTTTCTAAAAGTCCGGAACTTCCAAATTAGGTTCGAAAGGGGTTTGGCTATTGTGAAGTCCTACGTGAAAGGCACTTCACAATAGCCACGGGTGTTTGACGTGACCGTACGTTTTCTGGAAGTTTGACGCTTCCAGATCGGAATCGGAACGGGTTTGGCTAGTATGATGTCCTTCGCGAAAGGAACGTCATACCAGCCACGGTTTTTTTGGCGTGATCGTCCGTTTTCTGGAAGTCCGAAACTTCCATATCGGAATCGGAACGGGATTGGCTAGTGTGATGTTCTTCGCGAAAGGAACGTCATAACAGCCACGGTTTCTTGGCGTTATAGTACTTTTTTCCTTTTTTGAAGTCCGAAACTTCTATAAATTGGGGCCGGTAATTTAGGGAACTCCCCTTACATACCAGTCAAGGGACATAGCGTTCCCTTGGCCAAACGGCCCTTTTCAGGGCCACCACAGTTTTTAACTCCGCCAAGCCGGTCCCCAGCCCGGGTCTTCCCTTAAAGTATCAAAAATGGTTTTTGTTGCTTTTTGGGAAGGAGGAGGAGGGAAAACTGCATTTTGGTTTAATTTTAATATATTGTATAAAATGTTTGTACATTTTTATCCAAATATAATATATTTTACAATGAGGAGCTTTTTCGGGTGATTGGTTTTGGATATAATAATCCTAAAACTACATTTAAAACTACATTAAAGGAGGAAGAAAATGAAGCCAGAGGGAAATCCTGGACCGATCTTCTGGGATGCCGACAGGCTAAGGAAATGCTTGGAGGGCATAATATAAGAAGGTCTGAGACCATGATCAGGCTTAAGAAAAACAATCTAAGGATACTGACGGGATTTTTAACCGGGCATTGTAGGTTTAGGGGTCATCTGAGCATTGTTCAAGAGGGTGAATGTCGCTTCTGCCAATCTGTGGAGGAAACACCTAGACACCTATTGGCCGAGTGTGACGCGATAGGTCAAAAGAGAGCCAGAAGCTTGGGAACACACCAGGTGGCAGTGGAGGGTTTTCCAAAGTTAGAACCCCTCATAATTCATTAAGGCATTAGGACTAGAGGGGGTTCTCTAAGCAAGAGCTAGAGACTAGTCTGGGGGGCACAATAGATCTCATAGGTCGCAGTGCAATCCTTCCCCTAGATTATATCAGTGTCAGTATCAGTAAAACTACATTTTAATCTGATGGGATGAATTGATGATGAAAATTAATAATAAATTTTATTTTATTAAAAAAATTACTATGGAGACTATGAAAGCTAAAATTAATTATTAAAGCTTGATAAATTACTAGTGTTATTTAATCACAGCTGTTAATTTGTGTAACAAATTTTAACATTGTAATTGTTATTTTTAATTTGGCCAACATATAAACTTCTGATTTTTAATCATAAAACATAGTAGCCAAAATCTGTAATGAGAAAAATTCTATTTACACAGTAATAGGATGCCTTTAAGTACTATTTTATGCTTGCTTCTTTGGCTTGCCCAATGGTTCAAATAAAAACAGCTGCAGCTTATACCTTATATACGAGATAGGCTAGGTTGGAATCCACAAAATAGTTATTTCCCCATGAGATTAACATGGGAACTTTGAAGACGAACAGGGTAGAGATTTATGGCAAAATCTTCACAAAAACTATTAGACTTTCCTATTTTAG
Source organism: Nephotettix cincticeps (assembly GCA_023375725.1). Classification (NCBI taxonomy): domain Eukaryota; kingdom Metazoa; phylum Arthropoda; class Insecta; order Hemiptera; family Cicadellidae; genus Nephotettix; species Nephotettix cincticeps. Next base: position 18,651,978 of record CM041785.1, on the reverse strand, counting down.
GCCTAGAACCAGTATACCTACGGTTAACCACCGAAGTAATTTGGAAGTGGGAGAACTAGTGATGAGTGAGAGAGTGAGGGCTTTGACGTTTATATATGCAGATTATTACAATTATTTTTTAAGTTAAAATACTTGACTAAATAATGCACATTGAAGGTTGAACTTTCATTTCAAAGATGTTTTATTATAAATAGAATACTACTATTTAAATGAAATATTCATCTATTCTGGGAACAATCTTTGAATACGTTGACTTTACAGAATCCCATTTCCTTTGCCTTATAATGTCAGTTAGTTTTTTTTTATAAGAAGCAACAAAAAAATTATAAATTATTTATTTCAAAAGTAACATAAATATGTTTTTCTTATTATTTATTAGCACAACTAAATTACAGAGTACTCAAAGCTGAAAATGATTGAGCTGTGAACCATCAATGTGGTTCTGACATTTATTTTATGTATATTCAGTTAAATTTACTTCATGAATATCATGTTTATGATGTATGAAAAATCTGTGTGTATTATTTAAAGTATTATTCAGGATATTTACCATAAAACATAATTTCACTACATTTTGGAATCTGAAATCGGAAGAAACGGAAATAGCTTAAAATAGTCCAAAAGAACCACTTATAAACTTGTTTATGATTTACATCCAGTTTCTAACTAAAACGAACTAAAACTAAAACTATAAACAGAAGTACGATTTTCTGGATGGTTCCACAAACAGCTCTGCAACTAGGGCGTATCAAATACAAGTTTTATAATATTTATTTCGTTGAATAGCTTACAGTTAGATAAGTTTTGGATTATTCCATCATCTTTAAAAAATAAATTATGATACCGTATTTTTGTATTTGTAAAACTTATAGCCAATAACCTAGCTAATTGACTACTATTTGTTTCTATCAATATTTCTTTTGTTATTGAAAGTGAATGTTTATGGCATATTAAAGCGTTTATCTTGAAAATTCTCTAATTACAACGGTAAAAAAATGTTCAAACAAGATAACTGTTCAACACAAACTACACAGATTATTTTATAATATTTTTAGGGAGGAAATTTATTTAAAAAATAAGTTGACATGAAAATATTATTGAGTTTTTTACTTACTGAAGCTGAAATTCAAAGTACAGGTATACTTCTCTTAAAAACATCGTAAAATAATTTAAAGTGTGAAAGCTCAAAATATGAAAGTATAATTAAGTATGAAAATTCATAATTGTATTTGAATAATAACTAAGGGATGGTTTTGTTTTGATATTTTGTGTTTTGAAAAACGACGAAGAATGATAACCAGTAGTACTTTTCAATGCATTTTTCAACTTTTTCATTGAAATTCATGATGCAACAAAATATCTAATAATACTTGCAAAAATAGTAAAAACTATGAAAATAGTTAAGTAGAGAAATAAGAAAAAAAACTAGTAAATATGATTCAACAACAAATATGCACTTCACGCAATGACAAATTTATATGAGAAGAACTAAAAAAGTTAAAGTTGCTAAAACTGAAAAAATATGTTGTTTATTTCATCAGCAGTTTTCATTAAGATTATTAACAGTAGCTCGAAATCGGTTAAAATTATGAAGAGTGAAAGAGTGAAAAAGTCTTATAAATACCTGTTATATCAAAGCCATAAAATATAGGCCATATTTTTTGGATTCTAAATTAATTTTAAAATCCTCTAAATATAAAGGGGAGTCCTCCATAAGACGTTTGCTGTCATATGCATAGGATAATATGTAGCTATTGGTTCACTTTAGGTGAGACACCCGGTATATATTTAATTTGTGCATACACAAATATTTTTTTATACGTGAATAATGCTAGCACAAAAACAAAGTCATGGACCTTTAATACGATAGTAAAACAAAATCAAATTAAGTTTGCATGAATATATTTTTAAAATTAGATAAAACATTTATATGCACAAAATATTTCCATTTGACCAATGTCAAGATTTGCAAACTTTATAATTTACTCATATACAATGTTTAACATTAATCTTCAGTTTGACAGGTTAATTTCATTTAATGACATGAACTACATACTATAACAAAATTTAACTACGAAACAACAACAAAACTGTTAACATTGTACAGAGTTAAACAATGAAATGTAGACAACATTGAGTTTTAAACATAACCGGAGCTTGAAAATAGATTAACATTTGATCGCTTCAAGTTATTCATACATTCGGGAAAGCTATGTGGAGGGATGAGAAAACTTTTAATACACTGCCGGTCTTTCCTCATATTCACCCCACGTCGGGTTTTATACATATAAAATATATTAAGTAAAATTATTCTTGTTCACAACACGCAATTAATTATGTATTACAGGGATATACAAAAAGTTAAATTCACTTTTCAATGAATACTGTGCAATAAAATAGATATAAACAACAGAGAAATATTACTATTAGAAAGAGGTAATTTCAACATTTTTGTAAGCTAAAGATTTTCTATGAACGCGCCCCACAGATCACGTGGCAGACATCTGTTCTAAATTATTTCGGACTTTCGGACTACAACCTGATCGACATGATCTTCTGCTAGCGATGAGCTTATTGAGTTATCCGTGCTTTGGGGTTTCTTGTGCCAATCATAAATAGAGGCAGTTTTTGAAAGCGTGTCCTAAACCGATATTGTATTAAAGTAACTGATTTTCATTTTTTCTTCTTCCTTAGTGTAAACCCATTTTATTTTAGAAACTGTCCATCTCTTTTGTTATTGTATACAGATGCCTTAGTTGACGATGTAAATATTTTTTAAAATTAATACTCGATTGAACACATTATTTTATTTGTTTTTATTTCACTAGTCACACTACTGGCAACAGTGACCAGTCAATCTATGTTTATGTTACGTACTTTAAATATGTATTTTTGGAAATAAAAATTCATTTATTCATTATCCAGGTAAAGTAACAGCAATGAGTCAACAATCAGCTGATGTAGTAGAACGTTAGTTCACTAGTCACCCAATAATACCACTATTACGGGTTAAAATTATTATTCTTTGTAAGTTTTATTAATTTATAAATACCTGTTATATCAAAGCCATAAAATATAGGCCATATTTTTTGGATTCTAAATTAATTTTAAAATCCTCTAAATATAAAGGGGAGTCCTCCATAAGACGTTTGCTGTCATATGCATAGGATAATATGTAGCTATTGGTTCACTTTAGGTGAAACACCCGGTATATATTTAATTTGTGCATGCACAAATATTTTTTATACGTGAATAATGCTAGCACAAACACAAAGTCATGGACCTTTAATACGATAGTAAAACAAAATCAAATTAAGTTTACATGAATATATTTTTAAAATTAGATAAAACATTTATATGAACAAAATATTTCCATTTGACCAATGTCAAGATTTGCAAACTTTATAATTTACTCATATACAATGTTTAACATTAATCTTCAGTTTGACAGGTTAATTTCATTTAATGACATGAACTACATACTATAACAAAATTTAACTACGAAACAACAACAAAACTGTTAACATTGTACAGAGTTAAACAATGAAATGTAGACAACATTGAGTTTTAAACATAACCGGAGCTTGAAAATAGATTAACATTTGATCGCTTCAAGTTATTCATACATTCGGGAAAGCTATGTGGAGGGATGAGAAAACTTTTAATACACTGCCGGTCTTTCCTCAATATTCACCCCACGTCGGGTTTTATACATATAAAATATATTAAGTAAAATTATTCTTGTTCACAACACGCAATTAATTATGTATTACAGGGATATACAAAAAGTTAAATTCACTTTTCAATGAATACTGTGCAATAAAATAGATATAAACAACAGAGAAATATTACTATTAGAAAGAGGTAATTTCAACATTTTTGTAAGCTAAAGATTTTCTATGAACGCGCCCCACAGATCACGTGGCAGACATCTGTTCTAAATTATTTCGGACTTTCGGACTACAACCTGATCGACATGATCTTCTGCTAGCGATGAGCTTATTGAGTTATCCGTGCTTTGGGGTTTCTTGTGCCAATCATAAATAGAGGCAGTTTTTGAAAGCGTGTCCTAAACCGATATTGTATTAAAGTAACTGATTTTCATTTTTTCTTCTTCCTTAGTGTAAACCCATTTTATTTTAGAAACTGTCCATCTCTTTTGTTATTGTATACAGATGCCTTAGTTGACGATGGAAATATTTTTTTAAATTAATACTAGATTGAACACATTATTTTATTTGTTTTTATTTCACTAGTCACAATAATGGCAACAGTGACCAGTCAATCTATGTTTATGTTACGTACTTGTAAATATGTATTTTTGGAAATAAAAATTCATTTATTCATTATCCAGGTAAAGTAACAGCAATGAGTCAACAATCAGCTGATGTAGTAGAACGTTAGTTCACTAGTCACCCAATAATACCACTATTACGGGTTAAAATTATTATTCTTTGTAAGTTTTATTAATTTATAAGTTTTTATAATTCTTTTCAAATAATCCTGTATTATTAAAAACCGTTTACAACAGACATTGTGAACTTCCTATAACAAGTGTTATTTACAATTGCAATGGATTTTCAATAATAATTGTTTTGAGATTAATAAAATAATCATAGGTTTCATTTTATGTATATTGAATATAAAACACTTCTACTAAATATTTCCCACAATCAGATGTAGATGCTAAAACATAACAAAAAGGAAAAACTAATTTTTTTCAAGATTTTGGTATGTTTACTTTCTAATATTGCTAATCCATCAATAAATATTGAATGATCATTATGATAAAATTTATAGGTGAAGTTATATGTATAAAGTATATTCAAGTTGTTGTTGATTTTACCAAGAACAGTTTAGTGAATTTATAGTTAATTAATAATTTAATTATTTATTTAATTTCCATGTAACAATAAATGAAACCCCACCACGAACCCAGACGGAGAATATGCATAATTATGATAAAATTTTATTTTTATCTTCATCTGAAAACATAGGGGTGTGAACGTTTTACCACGGACTAAAAAACTAACTTGAGAATAGGCTAGATTGTATACGATCTTTAAGACGTCATTATATTTATCATGCAATTTATTAAAAGATTAGCAAAAATCATTCTCAAACTACTTAAAAAATAAACTAAAGTAAAATACCAACTATTAAAATACTACTGTACATTTGAATATTCAAACATATCTAGAGGGTTATTACAAACCTCTTCATCGGCATATAACTAACTATACACAGCTGTGTTTGATGAATTAGTTTCATTGATCAATCCGAATTTATTAGCATAATCCAATATCAAGTTCTGTGTTCAGCAATTTCTGTACTCCAATAAGCAGACTTAGATAACTGACTCAACAGAACCTTGCCTCATATTGGTCTGGGTTATTGGTTGTCAGAGCGATCGAGTTGTATGAAAATGCTGAGATAGTTTATAAATTTACCGTTTATTGTAGAACTTTGTAATTCCTTTCACAAATGAAGCTATAATCGTTATATTTAAAAGGGAAGAAAGACAACTAAGTAGCAATGATCAAGAAATAAATTATCTAAAAATATTATTGAAATTGAAATATTTTTTTCTCTCAATTCCTATTATGTAATAATACTAAAAATTATGTTTATACATTATTGTAAAAAATAATGCGGAATATTGAACGGAAATAAACAAGTTTTTATTTAAAGATAATATTTTAAATTTAGAGAACACGCATGTTCGTGTCTATAATTCATTGATATTGCTTTGAATTTGCAAACTGAATTGTAATGGATTCAAAATAAGACTGTGTTAGCTCGATGCCGGAGGACATATTTGAATCATAAAATAACAGATTGTGAAATGTGAAAGCTTTTTCTTATAATGTTTTGGAGAAAAATCAGCAACTTTTTAAGTTAGCTCAACAATATAGAAAAGTTCACAATTTATGAACTAAAATTGAAGCCACATAGTATTTTACACGTAATTAAGTTGATAGATGTAGTATACAAATTAAATAGATAATTTTTAGTTCTACGTTATGTTAAATGGTAACTTTCTCCTTTCATTTTTATAAGTCATAATGATTTATACTTGGCTATATGTCTGTCTTTTTTTATAAAAATATTTTAGTGTAGAAATATATTTTTGTTATGGTTTTAAACTTACAAGCCTAAAATTTGAAAAGTTTTTGATAATTTTTTTAATAACCACTTATTCAGCATAATACTATGTTTAAAAATCATTATACATTCATAAAATTTTGAAAATATAATACATTTAATCCACGTACACTGAATATTTATTTTTATCGATTGTAATGACAAAATATATTGCTGTGTGTACGTACTCGTATGTAGACGCAAAAGTGTGTAACTAAACATATACTTGTCAGCTGGTCATTGTAGTTCTTACAATGAATGACACTGTGACAGGAACCGGAAATGGAAACAAGATATAGGATCTGATCGTGACCTGCCGTTGCTTCAATTGATAACATATTATCTCACGTCTGAACACGAGCCTCACATTGTGTGGTGTGAATAAAATGTAGAACTTTCCAAGAATAAAGTTTTTCAAAGTAAAATCTAGGTTCAAGCGAATAAAGAATTTCTAAAAAACAAATTTAAACTAGTTTTTTATAGAATTTGCTAACATATTTCTAAGGGTAGTTGCAAGTAAACTAAAATTTCTTTAAGAATGTTCTAATCAAAGCTAAGTAAGTCCTTAGCTTTTATTCAGTTGCGGCTGAGTTTATACCCGTGCGTAATCGTAAACCGTGTTAGACGTGGAATAGGGTTACATGGTTGTAAAGAACCATTACATTTTGAAAGTCAAAGTCTTGAGGAGTTTCTTGTGGACGATGATTCTCTTTGGGTGGTGTTTATCGAAGGTATGAAATGGAAATATTTTTAAGGTTTGTATGTGACCCCGGTTTTTAATCTGGCGTAGTTAAGATATAGGATATAGGAGTCATCGTACAACTGCTAACAAGACTATAACCAGTACCGTACGTTTTGTGTTCTCAATGAAACAACGCTTCGTTACCTTTAAATTGCGTTCACTGTTGAGTAGGTTAAAATAGTAGAAATTTTACGTTGGGCTGTGAATACATGATTGTTATTCACAAGGGGTGTCAATTGATTCATTTAACATGAAGAAGCATCGGTCCGCCCCCAATATACAAGGGGTGATTTTTTAAGTAAATTCCATTTTTTCGTTGGTACTAGTAGTTCGTACTTATACAGAAAATGGTGTGAATGTCGTATATCGGCATAATTCGGGAACAACTGTGCTCAGTTTCATGTAAAAAAGATGAGAATTTTATGTAAGAATAAACAGATTCACCGTTTTGGTGATACACCTATCCAAACCCCTTCAAAAAGAATTTTACTCTAAAACAATTTGTCTCAGGTCTGGTTAATGTTTACTAAGCTTATTTACATAATGTTCATTTTCTCGACATCGACCCAATTTTACGTATGTTTTATAATGCTCTAGTTATCACAATGGATAATTTTATTATAATTCGTTATACTTATCCAGATATTCTTTGTATGACATGCATTGTTGATGATGGTGGGTTTGTGTTATTTAGCTTATTATTGCGGACATGTACAACTACTCGCCCGCCGCATGTTAAGTATAGGTTAGTGGTACGGGTTTTGTCAACAAGGAACCTGTCTTATTCATAAATACATCGATAAATTAAGGAAGAGTACGGTGAAACTGTTAATAGTGTCAGGAAAGTAAGTAAGTGGGTAAGAGATTTCAAAGGTAGCCTTGGTAACGTTCATGGTGACGAACGCTTCAATAACCCTTCTTTGAGTACAGACGATGTGGTGGCTTTGGTTGAAGCAAGGATTCGTGAGAGAATACGCTTCTCAATAACAGGTCTCTCGAATTAATTTGCTGATGTGTCGAGAAGTTTGTGGACTTCAGCTACCATTGAGTCTTCAACTACCTCCCAAAAATAATATTGTATTTACTTCCCTATGGGAAATTAGACCTTGTGTCTAAAGAGAATGTTTTCAGTTTTTGTAAACAGCTGTTCTCATAACCAAAACTCCCCAGAGCTTAAACATATCCATGTAAAAACCAAAGATTTAAAAGTGAGGCAAGAGAGAAGAACATTTGGAAAACACTTGGCAGTACTGTACTGGTTAGCTACGGAGCTGAAATTCAGCACAGTTGTTCCCGAAGTATGGCGGTACACGACACACTCGCTCATTGTGCGGTTCACGCACTACTAGTGTCTACAATAAAACGGAACACTCTCGTAACAGATATTTGTCTTGATTAAGTTATATTTTAGCAAAGAGCTGTAGTTTCCTTGAATAAATAAATGAATTCATTCTTAACCATTTCAAAGTAGTTCATATCACATCGTCTATAAGAAACTGAATTTATAAAATTTAAAAATTTATTAATTAAAAAGAAAACTATACTTTAACCTTCCTAGTGGCTGAGCTATTCGTATTTTAACTTAATTCGTATTTATTTATTTATATTTGACTTTGAAATTTTTTTAAACACTGAGTATAAGCAAAAAAAACATCCCCTCCCCTTTAATCATTCAATCGTAAAGAAAGCAAAACAGGTGTCCACTGCAATCTCAATTATGCCTACAGTTGCCGTCAACTTCAACCCACGACCGTTTATTTACTGTGGGCTCCCACTACTGTACCACAAACTAAATTGGGATTGTTCATGGTCGGGATTCGAACCCACGTCTGTCTGGTTGGCTTTAACCGTTGTACTCATCAGTACAACACCAGACTGACTGTCGATCACCAATTGGAGGGTTAAAGTCTTTTTCATACAATATTAAATACAATCACGCAAAATTTAATTTGTATGAGGAACATAAACGAAACAGAAATTATTAGTTTGTATACATTTAAATTGTTTTCCAGTTAAATAGATGATTGGTGTCAGAGTCAAAGAATTTGGCTACACCTATACCTTTCTATATAAATCAAAGTGTTGTCTGGAGTTGAAAAACATGACACATTTTATATGAAAGACGATATATGGGTTATGGATTGAAAAGAAATGAAAAGTGTGAATCGGACATCCGGAGCGAGAGCCCTTTCCCATCATACATTCCTTCTCTCTCGTACCTTCGCTGTTTCTCTCTTTCTTTCATGTTAAGGTGTCAGGTATTACCTCTCAATAACGGCAAAATCTTAATTATTCGTTTTCATCTTTGTTTATTTTCTGTCAGTACAATTTCCAACGTGTTGGCAAAGAACGGTTCAAACCTTAGTCTTAGTACCCCCTAAGGCGAACCTGTTGTTACTTAGGTAATTAATTACTAGCCCACATGGTGTGTAATTGCAAATGGTATATTTAGGTAGGTATATTTAAGATACTCCATGTATATTAATAGTTTTATAAAAATAAACAAATGCCAATAATACCATAATAAATATTAAAATGGCTAAAATTCTGAAACCTAGGCAGCTATTTTGGCGAGGTCGTAGGGTGGCTTTTGTAAAACAGATATCTAAAATTTACGGAGTAAGTTTATCAAGTACCAAGGTAAATTAATAAACGATAAATACCTATAAGTAACAACGCATACTCATTAGTGGGTATATTTATTTTGATATTGTACCTTAAAATCTTTTTGTGAGAATTGATAACAAAATAATTTATTAAAAACTGTTTGGCTATGATCTACAGCTGTTGAAGTACTAAATAGTGCTAACATTGAAGCATTGACTAAAAATATTTGTCGTTTTGAAATTAAAATAGAACTTTATTTAAATAATAAAATATAACTGTTTAGTTGAATAAGTTCGGTTCATTACAATATTATGAATATTATAATTAGAATATTGGAATTTACGTTGACAACTCTCGGTTGTAAAAATAATTTAAAAAATTCAAAACACCTCATTTTTCATAGCTTATTACACTACAGCATTAAACACAGACGGCGATGCGTGAGGGTTTAATGAGGATCATCCCCTAACTCTTCGCTCACGTGAGGCTAAGGGTTCTATCTCGTTATGGGGTGTAAGAACATCGGTGGCGAGAGAGAAGAGAGAAAATACCCTTACATTAACAATATAAATCAGGGATTTATATAGAGGTACACACTAAACGAAATTTTGGTTAATAATTTTATGTACCTTGCTATTTATTTTACTTTATGAAATGGCGATCTACCCAGGTAGGAATTTTAAGCCAAGTATGAATGAGAAAGGAATGTTACATGATTGTAGCGCGATCTTGTATTCTTGTTACTAATGCTGACATGTTCCTTAGACAGGACTGTTAATGAATAGTCCAAATCAGCCATAATTAGGCTAAGGGGTCTACAGTTAAACATGGGATCTGAACCACTTAATCCTCTGAATTAAGAAGAGCTCTAATTATGTGGATGGTTTTTGTAGATCAACTTTTTCTGGAACCCTGCAAGCACTATTTTGTGGGTGATGACACGTTTCTGATTCATTTCTCCGAAAACTGTATTTTTTATTTACTAATGCTCCTATTCCTAGGTAAACCTTAGAGATAGGACCTTGAAACTTTGCACGAACAGGTAAGACACTATTATACACAAATAGTCCAGCTTAATAAAATCCATGTTTTCTAGCCCCTGAACTGATTTATTGAGCATTAATTTGAGCTGTTGACGAGGTAATTATAGCTTGTAGTTAATCCAGCTTATTAAACAAATATCTTCCAACGATCAAATTATAAAATAGTTTATAGAAAAAGTACGTTATTAAAATGTACATTCATAAAACATACCTACCAAACAATAAAATTGAGATTTTCAGATATCCACTGAAAAAATATGTTTTAATTTACTTCCCTGTGGGAAATAGGTTAGATTGTGGAAAAAAGGTAATGTTCATCTAAACAGCTGTTCTTCGGTTTCAAATTTTCGTCTTACAAACTGCTAACACCCCTCCCAGAGCAAACTCATACCAAGTGGTCAAAATTTGTGTTTTTGGAAATTACGTTCTCCAACTTGGGAAAAATTATTTTTATAACAGCTTGATGTTTGAGATTTAAAAAAATTATCTCATAAGCAAGTTTAGAAGCGTGGGCTACTTTTTCACAATTACAGTATCATCTGGCTAGGCAGGTAATTTACCTGCACCCTTTATAGAATTATTCCTTAGGCTACTTATATATTACATTCATCTGCAAAAACCATTCTCATGTTTTGACCAGTTTGTAGTTTTGAGACGATGTTACTGTTGGTCCTTTAGATCCATCAGCTGTTGTGATATCAGTAGTTCTTTCTGAGGAACATGGCAGTCTTAGTTATAAAACCACAAGATCGCACCACAATAATCTTATACTCATTTCTTATTCATGCTGGCTTAAAATTAAATTCTTACTTAGCATTCCTACTTGGTTAGGTTACTATTTCAGATGGGTAAAAGTTTAAAAAAATAGAAGACATTTAATTGATTTAAATTGAAAATTATATTTGAAAGGAAGTGTTTCAATTGAAAAAATTGATTGAATCAAGGAAATACTGTCGATAAATTTTTTTATAGTAAACAAATGTTAATAATCATGGGAGGAAATACTTAAACTATCTTATAAACGATAAAAGACGAAACCATTTTCCAGTTAATTAAACGTTACAACAGTTAACATGGACTAAAAAGAATTAATTTAATAGCCGCAAACTTTAGGTATCAGGTAAGAATTGCAATTACCGCGGCTTTGTTCGGGTTCGTGACATTTAGATGAGTTTTAAGGGACTGAAAACTGTCGACAAATTAACTCCGAAAGTATTTATAGCGGATTCTTTTCTGAAATTTGCATTCTGTATTTTAAGTAGTCAAAAATCAAAAACGTTAACGACTTTCATGAAATTCATAAAGACCTTTGTTATGTTTTAACAATATTATGGTAATTTTACAACGCGTCTGTGTTTTTAACTACGGCACGGCGTTTCTGGAGGTTGAGAGACTCCTTCCGTTGTCAGGTAACCGATGAATTAAAATTTAACCTAGAAGTTTTTAGAAATAAATAGTCTACTCGTAGGCCTATTTTTAATAAAAAATATATGTTACCTATCTGTCATGCTTCATATTGGATTATCCTTTTTGCATTACACGTTGTAAAGATGTAAACCTTGTGTAGTTATATAGACGCGATAGTCCAATAAAAGTTTTTAACACCTTACTTTTAATCATGTTGCAGCGGTTTTTAAGTAAGACATAGAAAGGTTGTAACCAGTATATGAAAATAAACTAAGCATTTGGACAAAACTGAGCTTACTGTATAGATTCACTACTGACCAAACAGTTAATAACAAAGTTATGTTTCGCCTAACACACGTTAGCGACAGAGTTGGTCGACAAACTTTACTGAAGTGGCGAGTCACCCATAGGACTAGGCTTCAATGTACTCGATGATTCAGAAACACTTAAGGTTAAAGAGTTTCTCTTATAAAAATATCTGAAAATTCCTATGAACCTGTTAAATAGTTTCTCTATACATCCGGTGTTTTTACTTTCATGAAATAATCTCTATAGAAATTCAGTTTTGGTTTATGCTCTTGTTTACTATTTTGCATTGTAGTGTCTATTTGTATAACAGTGTAACTAAACCTTTAGACGGTTAAAACAGTAATTTTCCCTTTAAAATTCTATTAATATTTACATTTTAACTTTCCTTGTAAGGAAACTGTGTTCTAAAGTTAGTTCAGATACTGTTCTGTCTGTTAGTTCCATTAATATTATCTTACTCGTTTTAAAGAAAACTATTATTATCTGAAAAAACGTAATATTTTTCGTTTGAAATCAAAACATAAATATTTAAAAGTTGTTAAACTTTTATAATTATTTAAAGCCATTTTGACGAGATACATTTTTTGTAAAAATGTGTTGTTAAACAAATATCAAAATGTGTACTTATTATTATATTTCATCTCCTACATCAAGTATTTAATGCAGTTTCGTACTGTTCAACTGATTCACTAAATGGAGTTAAAATTTGTTAAACTCTACAACAAGCATTCATTTCAGGAATAATACTTATATTTTAGAATTATCTTCTTACATAGTTTTTCTTCTTTATCTTATCTTCTAATATAGCTATATTCTTACATAGAATAATTTATGTAATATGTACAATTTAAGTAATATTTGTAAGACGTTACATTCAACAGAATTTATACAATGAATCTACAATAATCTTTGCAACTATGTTATATATAAAAACAAAAGTTTACTTGTGATGGATTAAGTCTTCTTGGAAACATAACCTTTATTTTTACTTCTATGAAAAATATAAAATATGTTTTTAGTTAAGTAATATCTTTACTAAAATTCGAACTTTGGGTGGGCGTTTGTAGTTATTCTTTCGTATAATCATTTCCTATCATGATTATGCATTAATAGTTTTCACTAAATTTCATATATATCCTATAAAAGTAAAATTGTAAAATTGTAATTTGTGCTCTGTTTTATATCTAATTTTATGTGAACATTTTCAAAGTTTTTCTTTTGAAAAACCAAAAAGAATTCTAGAAATGAGAAAATTTCAGTTAAATAGTAGGCAAGATGATTTATCTAGGTGGAAAATATCCTTAGACTAATTACTAGACCAGTTTACGAAACAGAACGCAGTCAGTTCTCACTCATATGAAACTTAGAAACATCAAATACTGAGATTATTAAGAGGCACGTATATTACTACAGACCCCTGGTGAACATCATGATGCAAGCGTAGAATACATTACTCTACAGGGGACATACACGGGCCATATATTACCCTGTACGATAGAAACAGCATCAGATTTGAGAAATTATATCCAACTCTAAACAGAAAATGTAAGCTTGGATGCATTCGCAGTTGGTTATACAAAATATAAACAAACTAGATCTCCTATATGTTTTTGAAAAAATAAAAACATGTAAAATATATTCAAGCTGTTCATAATAATTAATATTTTTCGTTGATGATTTTTCATATTTTTTTATTTATTTCTAAGACTCAAACGCTAGTAAGTTTATTTCCCTTATAGGTATTTTATTGTTTTATCAACTACGTACTAAAAATATTTTTATATTTTATTTTATGTATACACTATTTCATACGCCCTTTTTTGTTTGTGAATGAATTGATATTTTAGAAAACTAACAAATAAAGAAGCTTAATGTAATTTTTTTCAATCTAGCCAAAAATATAACGGTTTACCCCTAAGTCCAAAACTTATAAAAGCTTATAAGCACATACCAATGAAAAAATTTCAAACTAAAACTAAATAGCTTTGTTATTTAAAACTCACTATGAATAAACGACATCCATTATTTATATTAGAGTTGAAATAAAGTGGATTTTGAAATTTCAATTACAATCTGTTGAAATAATATTGATAAAACTGCTATTTGTTTTATGATCGAGATTATTGGTATCAATATATCAATAAAACCCTTGAGAATTTCAGAACAATACAATTACTAATAACATATCTCACAATAAACATTTAAATTTATGTTTGATATACTGTGGTTGATTGCTAAATTTACTACTATGTTATTTTAATAACTTTCTTTATCATGTACTACAATATATGTGTAACTGTTATTTTAATAAAGTAAGATATGTGGATAAGACACATTTGGATGAAATGAATAAGATAATTTATATATTTTTAATGAAAACGATTTACTTGTATGCTATTCAGTAGCAGTATGAGTCTCAATTCTAAAGATGTAGGTTATTTAATAGTTTGTGTGGCTGTTTTTACACAACACAAATAACTGCTAATACAATTGCTTTTATAAATTTGTGTGCTTATATATGTTTGCCTACTATTCAATTGTAGTTTTCTCATTTCTCAAATTCTTTTTGGTTTTTCAAAAGTATAACTTTGAAAAAGTTCACATAAAATTATGTATAGAACAGAGCAAAAATTAGAGCTGTTTGTTAGAAATCTGAGATGTACGTGTTTTAAATAGGATTTTATTGTTCATAGTTTAGTAATATGTAGTTTTGTTACCAGTGTTTTTGGTTTAATAGTTTTCTTATGTATTTAATTGTGGTCGATTATTGACTTGGCATTTATTAGAAGTTAATTTATGTTAGTTGATTGTTATACATTCCATTTTTTAGGTTGTTGTATCTAGTTAAACATTGTTATGTTACAATTCATTTAATATACTGAGGTTCTGCCTTTGTGGCTAGACACAGTAAATTTTGGTTTGTGGAGATAAAAATGTAATTGTATGTACAGGAACGTGAGATACAAAATGGACCACTCCGGAAAGTTTAACTTGACTAAGTGTGATCGAGATGGAGTTAAAATGTGTTTGATAAATAATAGAAATCAGACCACGAGTCAAAGTATGAGACATTAGACTTTCATTTGTGAAACAATTTTTATAAGATTGCCAAAAAACTTAAAACCATAAAGCTGGAAAAGTTGAGTTTCGAACAAAAACTAAATTAATATTTAATTAACTTAAAATTTTTGTTTACTAAGATAACTTTTCACAAACATTCTTTTTCTGTTATAAGGAAACAAAATAATTATTTAATCAAGGTTATCAAGATAAAATAGTCTAATCGGTTCATATAACTTGGGGAGAGTGTTGACGAAATGTGCAGCAAATGCCAGCCGTATCATGGAATTCAGGACCTGTCAGGGCCAGAACGTTGGAATAAGCCCAAAGATGATTTAGCATAACATCGTGTGAAGACAGGTGAGTTTTTCAATATATATTTCACACGTTAAATATACATCTGTATATACTTGATATTAGTGTTTAATTTAGCATTTTTATTTCATAATTGATAATTATATTTATATAAAATAGATCTATTTCAGTAAAACAATGTTATTTTCAAGTAAAATTAATAGGCTGTAAATAATTATTTTCTCAGTACATTAAGTACATAAGTTGAACATTATTCTCAAATATAGTATTATGTAATAGGCATATACAGAATTATTTCAACACTTTATTTAATATTAGAAAACATATACATGTAACTCAAATACGTTTAAAATCCATAGTAATTAAAGTTTACAAAAAAGTGACAATAAATATAGAAGCTTTTGGCTGAAATAATAAAAAATAAAATCTTTTTGGTGTTTAAAGTCTTAAAATGTATAAAACGACATTCATAAATAATAGAGTGCATTTAAATGGATCTAAAAATTTAAAACTGCTACACTTCTTGTAATCATTGAATTTTTGTAGTATAAATAAATATTCTTTTACTAATTCCTTCCACGAGTTTACACGATACACTGAGCTCTGCTTTGGGAGGGGGAACTCCTTCATCATGTTGGAATACAACATACAACACATTACTCTACAGGGATCCACCTTACACTCATATATTACCTGGCACAGGAGCGGGATCATTAGCTGGGCGGATTCATCATCTACCATACAACACTGAAAACAGTCTTAGTGGTGTTGTACATTTGGGATCTTTATATAAATATCTAATTTATAATTTATTAATGTCCGTTAATTTTCATATTAGGCACACATTCCATATGTGTGAATATTTTATTTTAATTATTTTAAAATATGTACGTTTCTATAACGCTCAGGTAAATTTATAAACTTAATAATTATTTCAGAGGCTATTAAAGCTACAAACTTGATACTTGATACTTGATAAAATCTAGGGGAAAGATTGCACCGCGACCTATGAGATCTATTGTGCCCCCCAGACTAGTCTCTAGTTCTTGCCTAGAGAACCCCCTCTAGTCCTAATGCCTTAATAAGGTTTAGTATAACGAGGGGTTCTAACTTTGGAAAATCCTCCACCGCCACCTGGTGTGTTCCCAAGCTTCTGGCTCTCTTCTGACCTATCGCGTCACACTCAGCCAATAGGTGTCTAGGTGTTTCCTCCCCAGATTGGCAGAAGCGACATTCACCCTCTTAGACAATGCCCATCTTGCTCAGATGACCCCTGAGCCTACAGTGTCCGGTTAGAAATCCCGTCAGTATCCTTAGATCGTTTTTCTTAAGCCTGATCATGGTCTCAGACCTTCTTATATTATGCACTCCAAGCATTTCCTTAGCCTGTCGGCATCCCGGATGAACGGTCCAGGCTTTCCCTCTGGCTTCCTTCTCTTTCTCCTTTAATTTCTTTTTAATATTTCTTTAATTAAAGCTACAAAACTTTAACTTTTTTATTTGAAAGAGTATACATTTATGAGCATCCCCTAGAATCTTTGCAAAGATATCTGAACAAAAAGTGTTTTACACAGTTTTACAATATTGTAAACTAACCATATTTTTTTCAGAAATAACTTCTTTTGAATTACACTTTTAACAAAGTTAGGTCCATCAAAATTGAAAGACTATTAACAAATATACCTCAACACGCATAAAATTCTACTAAAAGTTCACCACTATCTTTCCAGGAGTTTTCTAGGGGAATTGCGGAGTGTTGGTAGAATGAGTGGACAAGCGATGTTTGTGAGTTTACTTGTTAAACTTAGAAGTAAATACGGACCAAATAACTCATATATTAAAAAAACATTTTTATCTATAAAAATGCAACACACTTTTTTAAAAATAATTATTTTTCTCGCCCTGCTTTCAGAGTGGAGGAATATTAGAAACAGGTGAGTCCATTCAATTGATGGCATTTTATAACTAAGTTACATTAATTTTTACGTACCGATACCAGCTGATTCGTTTGGCAGGATGTAAGCCGATTAAATTTAAATAAGAAAGTTAATAATGTTTATGTTATGCAATCCAAAAGTAACCTATCAAGAAGCCATATTAGTGTTAAAATGAGTTCGCTCATATGAAAATACGACGATGTTAAAGTATAATTGGCATAACCCTTAGTTAACTCTTTTATATAAACATGATTTTAATTAGCCTAGTTTTTACACTCATAACCAAGAATCCTATGTAATAGTATTTCCAGAAAAACATAATTTATTAAATTATGTACATAGTGCAGTGTAAGTGATATAATACAATTTTCCATATTTCTAAATTTTTATTCTTTTTATTTCTTTTAATAAATATTTGTATTATTTTAATATATTTTTATGATTATCAATTTGTTAGGATCTCTTGATAAAGCATCAAGAGATCCTAACAAATTGATAATATAATAAAATAATTTTAATAAAAATATTAAAATAATACAAATATTTATTAAAAGAAATAAAAAGAATAAAAATTTAGAAATATGGAAAATTGTATTATATCACTTACATTTGTATACTTGCACGTGTGTTTTCATTATACCTTCTATTTCATTTAATGATTGGCTTTTTGAAAGGGCTTATACTACTTGGTTTTCTATTATATGCGATTTAATATAAAAAACCGAACATAAATGCAAGTATCAGTAGATCAAAATATAAGTAGATACTACTAGGTTAAAATTTCATTTGGTATCTTATGTCCTATGATGAAAACCTGCTATTCAGCTAGGAAGAAGCAAATGATCCGAATCGTATGTCAGTTTAGACTGATGGCGTGGTTAGAGCCAGACAGCTCTGATGGATCATAATTTGCTTAGTTTTTAAGCAATAAAGTCATTTCGAAAAGAATTTCGTAGGAATTTAATGAGTTTTAAGCTTATAGAAATAATAGCTTTCAGATTTTTTTTAAAGTTAATGCTAAATTGGCTAAAAAATGGGAATTAGAGTGAAAGCCCACAAACATCCTTATCTTACTCAATGCTTAATTTTTGTCATGCAAAAAAATCTCGAGCATGTAAAATAATAATAGCTTTTTTAAAAAATATTACCATACCGTTTTTCAGTTACTTTGAAGACAATTTTTGTTTAGTTACGAAAACATTTTTTTCGTAGAAGAGAGTGTGCTATTATCATAATTGTGTTTGCTACGAAAAAATAGGAATCGACATTATTATCCTCATAGCTCACTTAAGAACTAAAAAACATAATATAACTAAAGAGTATTTCAAGGGCTTTTAAAACTTCAAGTTTGCCCCAAAAAAATTATGTATAAACTTTCATTTTGCAGTAAGAAAAATAAATAAACTTTGAACAAACAAAAATTACGTTTGCAAAGTGTCTTTCAAAATATAAATATACCATTCATACTTTTCATAAACTAACATTTTGATTCCTACAGGGTTTTCGATAAAGTGCATATGTTTCAAGTTTTTTGCGAAAAACTGTTGAATTAAAACGGACATTTTTGCCTGAAACTCGCAAAATTCACTCACGAAGTCAAAAAAATATTGAGTTTCAGGAAAAAAACTGTACAAATAAGTTGCTTAAAATTAGTCAATTTAACTATTTCTGGCCTTGTTTTCAATTAACAGTTTTCCATCAATAAGGAGAGCATGGCATTCACACTCCGGGGAAAAGCAGCCCCCAGCACAGGGTAGATTTTATATAGAGTAACTAACCTAAATCCAAGTTATTATAAAATTGGTGCTGTATGGGATAAATACACCAAAAAATGGTCATTGACTGGACTATATTCTCAACCAAAAGTAAAGTTTCCAACGGCTACAAGACATATGTGAAAAAATATAGGTTTTAGGTTAGTAGATTATTAACATATTTACTTTTATAAGATGAAAATATTTATAAAAACGGCCACTATAGCATACTAACGTCTAATTTACTGTCAAGTCTGAAATGGTGTCTTTAATAGTTTCTTTTTGTGAAGATAAATATAAGATAAATAGCAATTAAATCCATAACAAGTTTATTATACTTTCAGAATCTTCTCCGATAATAATGTCTAATTAGACCCAGCTGATACAAGCGAAACTAAGGAACGAAGTTTGTACTGTGAGCAAACCATACTTAACAGCTGTCTAAGCATTTTTCAATTGAAGTTATATGTTCGATCAGCAGTAACCAAGACCAATACTAAGTCTGGTGTTCTGTTGAGTCAGTGATCCAAAGTTATTGGTTATTGGAACGTAATCCAGAGAGTGCTTGGTGCTGAATTGAAAAGATACAGAACTTTCTATTAGTTTTTGTGCAAATTGATGTTTGTCCCTTACGTAATTAACTTTTTAGTCAAAATAGAAATGCATACTTACAACGTGTACTAAGATTATTTTATAAGAATTTTTTTCGTTTTAAAATTTTTTCAAAGGTGAAATATGGGAGCAAATTGTTATATAAAAATGTTAGTTAAAAAGTAAAAGTACTGTTCTGCAATGAAGTTATGGTGAGAATGATTCCACGATTTGTGTTCCATGTGTATGCATGGAAGAGTGTTGTGTTGGAACTGTGGCATCTGAAATATATCAATATATTTCAGTTTAACCAAAACCCGCGTGCAGGCTAGAGTTATTTTACTTCCGAAAAAAACTTCTTTTTTAGGTTTATATTTAAAACATTTTTACTTCAGCGTTCCCACAAAATCGAATTAAGATGAAAGACTTACTAAACTTGGGCCGAATTTCACCAATTTACACTAACGATGGCTTTTGTAATCCTCTGTTAAAACTGACTAATTATTTAAACCACAGTTAAGTAAATCTAGTTTGACCAAAAATGAGGTCTCTTAAACTTTACTTTAGAAACTTGAGGTGGCCATGAACTGTCATGATACTGGGCTGACATGGCAAGAAGTAAACATTACCCAAAAAAGCGGTATCAGTGGACTAACACATACTTTCTCCATTATGTAAATTTAAAAACGACATTCTGTAATAAAACTATCATATTCTTTAAAATATATCTAAATATCATTTAAAAATATATTGTTTCAAAATAATCATCTAATTTCTAAAGATAACAACAAGAGAAACTAAGTTAAATTAATTGTTAGAATTCTATGGGGGAACCCCCCCTGCGATAATACCAAACATTTTGAGTGGGGTTTGTTAGATAATATGAACTTACACTGCATATCAAGTTTCATGGGAAACGGTTTGGAAATAAGGAAGATATTCATTCTTAATTTTAATCTAAATTTTGACATTTTTCGTTAATTCACCACCACTTACTTTTTGGCTGATTCCATTAGTTTACCACCAATTACGATATAGTATACAGGAAAACACATCGTCATGAGTATTTATGAGTGATTAGTTCCGGGTTTATCTGCAGGACTGCAGAAAGTCTTATCCTTAGAGATAAAAGGACCGCACAGCCGGGACTCCGGCCATTGGATTGACAATATGGGATGCCCAGTTGGATTTGGTTTGGTTAGGATAGGTAAGGATTGTTTAGAGTTGCATTTCTTGTTAAAAGAATATATCGTTTGATTTCTCCTAATTTTGTGTTGTAATTCCCTATTCATATTTTTCTGGTACTCCTCAAATAATTTATTAGTCCAAAATGTTTAATATTAAACCTACTTTAAGTATAAATAGTATTGGTAGTGAATTAATGGAATTCTAAGGTAAAAAGCTGGTGGTGGTGAATTAACGTAAAAGATCCCTAAATTTTCTATGTAATTAATATTTATAGCTTTAGGGTAAACTTTAAAACAAGAAAAACATTTATTGTTTTTAGTGTAAAAAAATAACTACTAATATTGAGGAACGAAAGTTCGAATTGGACTGCTTTTGAGTGTATTCTACATATGCATACTGCTCTATATATCTTCGTTTTGTTTTCTGTACTTACCTTAGTGGAAAGCTATTTTTCGTTTATTTAAATTGAGATCAGCCGACCCGAGAGGTAGCTTCGGGAAGGGATTGTGGTCCAATAAAAGTTTTCTCATCCCCCCGGCGTTGTCGGTATTTATGAATATTTTACGTGCCATGGAAGTCTAACCTACAATTGATTTTCTGTCTTGTTTCAACCGGCTGATTTTGTTCTTCTAGATTTTCAGTATAGTAAAACAACAACTTGTCAATAGGTTAAAACATACACTTTTTACCTTAGTACCATTACAAATGAATCTTCGTAATCCATAACAATAAAAGCTTCTATCAAAAAACACAAAATTTAAATTATATTACAAAATAATCCGTTCTGTATTATTTTACGGATCAGATACCTCAGCACTATCTAAACAACGTGAAAAAGTCATATTCTTTGAAAATAAGATACTGAGAAAACTATATGGGCCGGTACAATATGAGTTAGGTTGGAAAGTCCGGAAGAACAGAGAACTAAGAGACATGTATCACTATCCAGATATGAAAGCTACGATAAAAGCATGATACTGAGATGAGCAGGTCTCGTATGGAGACAAGAAGACATATCCATTATTCAAGCTGTTGACCAGTGTATTCCAGAAGGCTGGAGACTTCTTGGCAGACAATGATTCCGATGGAAGAGTCTGGTGCTAAAAGGCTACATTAGGAATCAACCCCGAGGCTGCCGGAGAAAGAGAAGGAAGAAGGAAGAAGGAAGAAGGAAGAAGGAAGAAGGAAGAAGGAAGAAGGAAGAAGGAAGAAGGAAGAAGGAAGAAGGAAGAAGGAAGAAGGAAGAAGGAAGAAGGAAGAAGGAAGAAGGAAGAAGGAAGAAGGAAGAAGGAAGAAGGAAGAAGGAAGAAGGAAGAAGGAAGAAGGAAGAAGGAAGAAGGAAGAAGGAAGAAGGAAGAAGGAAGAAGGAAGAGAAGGAAGCCGAAGAAGCGTTGTCACGAGGACAAAAACCTACTTGGGTTTCAATGGCCACGGAGATAAGATAAGGTAATGTAATGTAACATATCTGTAACATATAAGTATACATTGAGCTACTTCCGGAACTATCCGATATTAAGGAAAGCTATTTTCAGAAAAATATGATACAAATTTGAAATAAAATAAATACATGTTTTGTAAACGTGTATTAAACTACAAAATTTAATCCCTGATGTGAAAGCTTAGACAATGGTTGATATTTTTGTTTCCTATTCTAATAGGTGAAATTATATCAACAGGTTTGATATTGATTGTTGTTTTCACTCTTAACCATGTAGAAGAATAGATATTCGTTTCATACTTAATCTTATACATTTATATTCTGACAAATAATTAATTCTCTTACACATTTGTATTGTAAGTGGGAGGAGTTTTTTTTAAATCGTAGGAAGATCACGTGGAAAGTTATATCAACTTTATAAAGATTTTATTACATAGAGCATTTTAATCGTAAAGAGACACACCAGGGTGTTAAACACCCCAAAAAGGTTTCTTTTTCTTTTATGTTTGATAGATTTTAGAGTAAAATAACCCCTAAAATATTCTTGTGAATAATAAGTTGAAAGTTGAGTAATTTATATCTCAAGATTGTGTAGCCAACATCTACAATGAATATAATATTTTTATATAGTTAACTAACACAATTCCGTTAACAGTTAGTTGAAAGTAGGCCGATGGGTTATTTGATCATTAAGGTGTGCAAACATTCCGTTGAATGTTATAAGGTAGAAATTATCGAAGCGTAAGAAACTCGCCAATCTCTCACGGGTCATTTAGTTGAAGAACGAGACCCAAAGCAGATGAAATTTAGGCCGAATTTTCCAAGCTACAGAACTGATGAGTGTCTCATTTGGACTATGTTCAATGATATAAGGTTCTTCTATCCTGTATATATCTACTTTGAGACACCAACACACCCAGCTGCGTATTATATTGTGCTTCCGATGAGAGATTTGAAAACTAGTACCTTTGCTAATGACTAATAGTTACAGACTATTTTGATGAATAATTAGTAATTAATATGGACTAATTTATATCGCAGTTAATAAAGGAGTATTCAATATTGAATAAACGGCATCAATAGACTGATACAAACTTTCTCCCATAAGTTTATCAATAAAAATACACAACCTCTAATAAAAATATCACGTTATTTAATGTTTATTTAAATATAATTTACAAAAGGTATTGTTTCACATGTAATCATTCAATTTATTAAACTAACAAAAAGAGAACTAAAGTTTAAATAATAGTTAGAATTTTTGGGAACATAACCCCCTCCCAGGTTTACCTAACTTTGTTGATTAAGTTTTGTTGGGTGATGTGACCATGCATTTCATATAAATTTTGGAAAAAAGTAAAAAAATCAGGAAAGCATCTATTTTTGTAATATTCTCTATAAACATTAGGCTCTCAGACAACGTACTGTATTTACCACGAAAAGTAAATTTATCTTTCATCTCGATCCATTAGTCGTAGACTAATGATTCAAAATAGTAATTTGTTCAGTTTTTGATTTAGTATTATTGGATATAGTTAAACTATTTTTGTCGTTTTGCCAGAAAATTTAAGATGGATTTCTGCCATTAAAGAGCCTATAGCTTTTGAACCATTAGTCAACTAAAATTTGAAAACTGTTAGGAAAACAATACATTCCCAATACACCATGTATAAGTGAAGAAAGTAAAAGTCAGTAATAAAAACAAATATCTTATTACTAAGACGCTGTAGTTTTACTTACCCAGATGTACGCAATTTTTATTATTTTATAAAAAAACTATATCTCAGTTATTTTTAATAAGTTATTTTGAAACATGACATGTGGCTTTAAATGGTAAAGATCAAAATTAAACAACAATATCAGTGTGAATAAATGTTTAAATTCAAAATGGTGGCCAATCAAAATTTTTAAATAAAAAACATAATGATAATAGTTAGATTGATTGATTTAAAAATTTATGAAGATGAAAAGTTATGTCAAATTTAATTCCCTGTCCAAAATTATGAAAATCAGTAAATTAACAACGAAAATTCAGTATTTTTACCAGTGTAATGTGTGTACGTGAATCTTACAACACGCATAAAGGATGGGCATACACTGCTAGTTATGTATGTAGGAAACACTAATCATTTCGGTTGAAAATTGAAAAAATAATAAGAGTTGGATACAAAGCTAGTCCACATGGTCATTTAGGAGACGTCCAAACAAATGAATATTTATGTACCGTAATGCTAGTGTCTCTTGGACTGGTGTTGTTGGATAAAATATTACAGCAATTACTTATAAGATGTTAAGTGTATTGTTTTGTTGGTAGAAAATTTCTTGTAAGATAATAGTAAATTAAAGATCCTTAATGGGTTTATGTGCCTGAAAAATAAATATTCTTTACTATTCCTGGTTTTATTCTGATTACAAAAAAAACATTAAAAATAAGGTAAGTGAACTTATAAGTCATTTAAATACTTTTTCTGAAAAATATTGTCAACATTTAATTTCGATCCCTTAGTCAGATAAAAAATAGGATGTTTTTAAATATCATTTTTCACAAAATTAAGATGAAACAACTTAATTTAAAAACTTAACTTAAACTAAAAGTGAAGTTAAGTTGATAATCTTAAACATTTAATCATATCCGTACAGGTTAGCTTTAGATCAAAAATCAAATACAGTTGTCCCCAAAGTATGCCGATATATAACGCACGTGCTCATTGCGGCATACGCACAAACTACTAGTATCTACAATAAAATATAACTTACTTTCCGAACGTACTTTATATTTCATCCATTTTACTTTATTCCCAGGTACATAGTATATGGAGAAAGCCATCAAAATTTTTGAATTTGTGTTGAGAGTGGGAATATCCTTATTTGGGGTCCCCTAAATCCAAAAAAGTGGGTTTCGACGTGATATCTGTCTGTCCGTGTGTGTCATCATTATCCGTGTGTCCTCATTATTAGACCCGTTCGTAATTCATTTGCAGTACTTTGGAAACTGTAGGTCCATTAAGATATGCCATTTTACTGTTGGGCTATTAATTAACAGTCCTGTCTAAGGAACATGTCAACTTTAATCAGTAACAAGACTACAAGATCGCGCCACAATCATCCTACACTCATTTATTATTCATACTTGGCTTAAAATACCTAACCTGGGTAGGTTGACGTTTCAGTTAAAAGTATAGAAGTATGTGTGTGAGTGTGTTTCCGGATGGGTACAGAGCCACAGCCTACCTTATCGGTCCGATTCAGATGAAATTTGGTGTATGTATTTAACGAATACCCGGGTGTTTTTTTTCATTTTTTGAATTTTTCAGAATAGTTTATTCCTAAAAACCTTTAAAAACGTAAAAAATCTAAATTTGTCAAAAATGGCTCTAATGATTTTGATTAAAATTTGATAGTTTATAGTGCATCGAGCAATCTATAATATTATAACGAAGAGGTGGTTTCTGTATGTTTGTATGTATGTTTGTTTGTGGGTTTGTTGTGGCAAGTAAACGCAAAAAATACTGAACCAAACAGTTTGAAATTTTACACAAAGGTAGATCTTAAACTTATGCAACACATAGGCATACTCATTTCCTTAAAATCCTCTCGGGCTACGCCCTGTGAACGTCCTAAGTTTCAATGTTTACATTTTTAGAGAATGAAAACATAAAATTACTTGAATGTCAACAGCTGTGAACACTAAAATTTGACAGTTCGGGAAGAAGAGGAAGAAAGAGCTGCCGTGACCGTCCTAGGTTTCAATGTTTACATTTTCTAATGACAACATCCGTTTGCACTATATTTTGAAAGTTCGGGAAGAAGAAGAAATAAAGTTGATTTTTCAGATAAACTGCTGGATCGAAATTAGTGAATTATTTGAAATAGCGGAATGGTAGATTTTAAGTTTTTTCCGACGACTGTCTCTATTACATTAATCCTTATCCTCTCCCAATATTTGACAGATGTTACTTTGAAATGTTGTAGACACTCGTGTTTTGTCATTTTGTAAACAATGAAGAATTAATTAACAATAACTTAAATGTATCAGTAGAGCCTAGACCTTTCAGCCTTTTAAACCCGTGCGAAGAACGGGTACTTTGGCTAGTTAATAATATTACACCAACGAAGTTATGGGCTTTTAAATGTAAAACATATTTACTTTTAGTTTTTAAGGTATAGTTTGACTACTAACATTGAAACCAGATTAAATGAGTAAACAAATTGGTATTTTGAATTATTTGCCTACGACTAACGATTCCAGAGAAAGGTTAAATGTACTGTCCGTGATAAACACAGAACGTTGTCTAATGACGCCCAATGTTATTCTTATAGAGCATATTTAAAAATAATAAATCAGCCCAACAGTCCAATAATACCGTTTATTTATAATTACAAACAAATTAGCACATTCTAATTCTATATTACTGAAGAACAACATTTAAAACGGATAGAAGATATAACGGATAATTGGAGGTATAATTTATTACAGTAATACTTTAAGACTTTGATTGGCTGACAATTTTTACTTCAGCAGACCCTCAGACTACACACTTTTAACAATAAAACTAAAAAATGCCAATAATAAATTAACATTTTAATGGACTGGGACTGTTGCGTCGTCCTGTAATCCAGCTACTTGGAGGTCACGAATTGTGGATAGTTATGAGTGATAATCGGTGGGTGTAGTTTTCTCTTGTGTGGATTAACGTCCATACTATTGAATACTAAATTAATCCGCAAATACCATCCTCATAATTAGACAAATTAGTAATTCAGAGGCCGTGGTTCGAGTTCCACATTAAACTGTAGGTCCCTTAGTTGTTGCCATCTGCTGTTGGGCTATTAATTAACAGTCCTGTCTAAGGTAAATGTCAGCCTTAGTCAGTAACAAGACAGTACGATCGCACCACAATCATCTTACACTCAATGCTAATTCATATTAAGCATGAAGTACTCATTCATACTTAGTTAAAAAACCCTACCTTGTAGTACGGTCACAATTTCAATAATCTAATCTAATAATAGTTAAATCTCAAATGCTCATCACCTTTGTGGTGAAAACAGCGAAATACCGTGGCGGCGTTAGTCACAATGGCATATCATATTACACATAGGTGACCATATGATATGACCATTTCTGACACGAGTCACCAGCAACTGAATTGAAACCATTGATTTTCGATCATATATCAGAATGTTACCTCTAAGCTACCACGACAGCAGTTTTTAATTGTGTCCTGATTAGTGAAGATTCCAAAAAGTATCAAAAATTGTATTCTTTTTACTGAGGGTAACTACTTAAAAATCTTGGTAAAGTCTTTTGTCAACTTTTTGAGCTAAATAGTAACAAAAATATAATCTGATAATTACGTAATGTATACGTATGTATAGTAAAATCTTAAAATAGAGGGTATGAACCTTAATTTAGATATGAAGACTTTATGAAATAAAAAGATTTTTGAAGAGGCGGTAGAAAGTTAGATGCGATTTTATAATTACTAGAAAATTAAATGCCACTTCATTTGATGCACATCATATTATTCTAATACAGTACATATTGTGAATTCCTCGTTTATAATTACAATATTAGAGAATCTGAACACCGCGTCAAAGTAAAATGGTGGCGTGGTTGTAGCCAGACAGCTGCTCTGGTGGATCATTTCAGGCTACATTTATCATCAGGAACACTCCCAGCCTACTACACTGTAATGTGAATGATCCATACCGCACATCAGTGTAGGCCGATGGCGTGGTAGTAGCCAGACAGCTGCTCTGATGGATCATTTCATGCTACATTTATCATCAGGAACACTCCCAGCCTACTACACTGTAATGTGAATGATCCATACCGCACATCAGTGTAGGCCGATGGCGTGGTTGTAGCCAGACAGCTGCTCTGATGGATCATTTCATGCTACATTTATCATCAGGAACACTCCCAGCCTACTACACTGTAATGTGAATGATCCATACCGCACATCAGTGTAGGCCGATGGCGTGGTTGTAGCCAGACAGCTGCTCTGATGGATCATTTCAGGCTACATTTATCATCAGGAACACTCCCAGCCTACTACACTGTGAATGATCCATACCGCACGTGAGTGTAGGCCGATGGCGTGGTAGTAGCCAGACAGCTGCTCTGATGGATCATTTCAGGCTACATTTATCATCAGGAACACTCCCAGCCTACTACACTGTAATGTGAATGATCCATACCGCACGTGAGTGTAGGCCGATGGCGTGGTAGTAGCCAGACAGCTGCTCTGATGGATCATTTCATGCTACATTTATCATCAGGAACACTCCCAGCCTACTACACTGTAATGTGAATGATCCATACCGCACGTGAGTGTAGGCCGATGGCGTGGTAGTAGCCAGACAGCTGCTCTGATGGATCATTTCATGCTACATTTATCATCAGGAACACTCCCAGCCTACTACACTGTAATGTGAATGATCCATACCACACGTCAGTGTAGGCCGATGGCGTGGTTGTAGCCAGACAGCTGCTCTGATGGATCATTTCAGGCTACATTTATCATCAGGAACACTCCCAGCCTACTACACTGTAATGTGAATGATCCATACCACACGTGAGTGTAGGCCGATGGCGTGGTTGTAGCCAGACAGCTGCTCTGATGGATCATTTCAGGCTACATTTATCATCAGGAACACTCCCAGCCTACTACACTGTAATGTGAATGATCCATACCGCACGTGAGTGTAGGCCGATGGCGTGGTTGTAGCCAGACAGCTGCTCTGATGGATCATTTCAGGCTACATTTATCATCAGGAACACTCCCAGCCTACTACACTGTAATGTGAATGATCCATACCGCACATCAGTGTAGGCCGATGGCGTGGTTGTAGTCAGACAGCTGCTCTGATGGATCATTTCATGCTACATTTATCATCAGGAACACTCCCAGCCTACTATACTGTAATGTGAATGATCCATACCGCACGTGAGTGTAGGCCGATGGCGTGGTAGTAGCCAGACAGCTGCTCTGATGGATCATTTCAGGCTACATTTATCATCAGGAACACTCCCAGCCTACTACACTGTAATGTGAATGATCCATACCGCACGTGAGTGTAGGCCGATGGCGTGGTTGTAGCCAGACAGCTGCTCTGATGGATCATTTCAGGCTACATTTATCATCAGGAACACTCCCAGCCTACTACACTGTAATGTGAATGATCCATACCGCACGTGAGTGTAGGCCGATGGCGTGGTAGTAGCCAGACAGCTGCTCTGATGGATCATTTCAGGCTACATTTATCATCAGGTACACTCCCAGCCTACTAACTAACACTGTAATGTGAATGATCCATACCGCCACGTGAGTGTAGGCCGATGGCGTTTAGTAGCCAGACAGCTGCTCTGATGGATCATTTCATGCTACATTTATCATCAGGAACACTCCCCACTACTACACTGTAATGTGAATGATCCATTCCGCACGTGAGTGTAGGCCGATGGCGTGGTTGTAGCCAGACAGCTGCTCTGATGGATCATTTCAGGCTACATTTATCATCAGGTACACTCCCAGCATTTTGTTGATCACTCATGTGAGGAATGTGATACTGACAGGAAAGATGATGGCTTCTATGCGATGTCTTGAAATATTTCTCGGTAGAGTTTGGCTCATTAATAATATTGATAGTTTTTAGTTGTTTGGGAAACATTGCTTATACAATTTTGTAATTTAGCTAAGCATGTTGTTGACTGATTTTAACTACTGAACGTAAAAAAATTGATTTCATTTAATAGTTTTAATTTATTAAGTTTCATCCATAATCTTTAACTGAACAACAATTAATTTTAAATTCTGCTTTGTAGAGTAAGAAGATGGTATTTCTTTCGTATTTCTTGATCTGGAGAATAAAGTGGTAATATTTGTTTTGAGGGCTACTGAATAAAAACGATGGTTTTCGGAATTACTTGTGTTTAAGACCTGTGTTACCTGTGTTCGTTTGATCACACCGTCGGTGAAATTTTTTAAAAATATGACAATTTTAGATTTTCGTAATTTTTTGACCCCTCAGTTTTAGTGGATGATTCATAACTTTAAAATCCGTAAAACGGAAATAATTAAAATTTGTAAATACTGCAAATAATCATTTTAATTTTTATTTATGGGGTCACTTAAAATGTCGCCATATTAATGTTTATTATGTATAGCTGACAGTTACAAATATACAGGATTATATCCTAAAATTCATATTACAGCTTTTCTAGGTAGTAATAAAAACAAACACAAGCTGCAAAAAGGTTCAATTTTCTGACCGCGGTAAACATAGTACGTAGTTTAAGGGCAACCGATGTAATTCCAGAAGGACATAAAAAACAAGTTCTTCTTTATTTATCAACCATTTTCATTAAAAGAGTATTTTGCCTGCGGAAAAACTGACAGATACATTCAGTTTATACCTATGGGGTGAGGGGGAGGATTAGTTTACCCAAAATCTTCAAAAGTAAATTGAAGTTTACATAACTTAAAGTATAAAACTTATCAAAATTTAAGCTATACGTTTGGCTGTTAAATACCAGGAACCTACTTTAGGAAAAGTATCACACTTTGTTTTACATCAAGCGACGTAAAAACATTTTAATTTTATTTGTATTTATAATATAATTCACTTATGAGATTTCAGCCCTTCATTACTTTTACACTTTTTTACTTTTTAGTACATCGATAATAAATCCAGTCATCTATAATATATAAAATCATTAAGTCTTCCAAACTTTTACAACACCATACTTATACTATATGTTTAGTATACGTATTAAACTATCACACGATATTTTATTCATATAAAATCTTCACTTGAGTATAGATTAATCACAAAAGTACAAGATTTTAAAAAAATCAGTGTGTTCAATATTTTTAGACCTGATACGATTAAGTTGGGACATTTTGACCGGAATAACAAATGTCGAATTGTTTTATTTTCTATGAAATGTAGTATTATTTAAAATGACGACAGTTATCCTATTGCATTTCAGCTGACAGGGTTGTTAAAATAGAACTTTTTTTTATACACAATTTTAAATAGGTATATGTAAAACTACTCAAATTTTTTAAAATGCTATAAGTAATTTAATCCGTTTTTTAAATTTAAATGAAAACTTCTTGTTTAAACGCATAAAATTAATCATCGTGTCTCTATTCCTTAGCAATTCATTCTCATATTTATAATTGTGTAGTTTACATAAAAATATTTAGAAAATTCCGTGAGAAAACTTTAGAATGTTAGATTTAAATAATTTATTCACCTTTTTTTAAAAACTTTGTCTAATACAAGTAATACATTTTTTAACCGTTAATGGACGAATGAATTCCAGAATCAAAATAATTGACTGAAACAAAACAACCGTACGGTTAAATTTATATATATTTTCAACCGTTTGCTTGAATGTCGTGCAAATTTTTATAAACCTCCATACCTGCATATAAATTGTTTGTTGCAGAGAACCCATAAGCAACATTTTCCGACTTTGAAAATTTATTGTCCCTAGCAAATACAACTTAAATATAATTTTTCTGCATAAAAACCAAAAACAACACAAAACTACTATAGACTATAAATTTAAACATGTTAATATTTTTTAAATAAGCTTTAACCTACTTATTAGTCAGAAAACTAGTAAACCATTATGAATCATTTTAAAACAGCGTTTTTTCTGACAAACCGTTAGTGAAAAAAATTAATATTTTTTAAGAACATAAGCCACATAGATTAATCCAACGTATCAGACAATATGTAATTGACAAAACAATGAAAAACTAACCAAATCAAAATGTTATTTTTAAATAATTAAGTAATTTAAAATTGTTATATGAGTTTCTGAAATAGTTCTAAATAAAATTTATATAATGAAAATAACTATTTGCATTAATAAAGTACGAAATATATAGCTATAACATGGTTTTAAAATCTTTAACCTGTTAGTAACTAATGTAAACCATAAAATTTAAAAATGAAAATTAGTACAAAAACAAAACATAAAGAAATTTATTATTTCAAATATTTATAGATTGTGTTCCTTTAATTAAAAAAGAAAAATTAATTAAAAAATGGCTTTAAAAAAAAAAAAATTTCATACAAAAGTTCCAAATGTATTTTGGTTACAAAATCAATGAAACTTATATTAGGTTTTCTTATTAAAATAACGACCCTACAACAAGATAGGCATTTCAAGCCAAGTATGAATGAGGATTGAGTGTAAGATGATTGTGGTGCGATCTTGTAGTCTTGTTACTGACTGAAGTTGACATTCCCCTTAGACAGGACTATTAATTAGTAGCCCAACAGCGAGGCAACTAAAAAAGTTACGTTAACTGGAATTTTTGAATTATTGAATTAAGCAAGTCTCATTATGAGGATGGTCTTTGTAGATTGACTGACTGAAGAATCAATTTTAGAAATAATCCACTACAAGTACACTAACACTAACACTCTACTGAATCACTCGCTCACAACTATCCACAATTCGTGACCTTCAAGTAGCTGGATTAGAGGACGTCGCCACCATCCCAGTCTAGTTATAGATTACAGATAATACATTATAGATGTAGATGTAGATAATGTAGATGCAGTTGATGGATGAAACTTCTTATATTGGTAATTAATAGTCCAATCATAAATGACAACTGTGTCCAAAAAAGAACCAGTCCGGGTATTACGAAATGAGCACTCAGCTGTTTTACGAGTCGGCTGTATTCTTACGGAGTATCCGGTAATAAACCGAACCGGAAACAGTCGTACCAGTCGTTTGACGAGGGATATTTCGTGCCAGTCACCATTGTACAGAACGTTTACAATACTAAGTAAGGGTCAAAAAGCAATAGAACCTAATGTTCACAAAGCGACGACTAAGCCAACGGTCCACTCCAACTATAACAGAGAACATTCTCAAGTGACAAGTTAACTATTGAAGCCAACTACGTAATCCTATCTATTCAACGGTTGGCTATTGTTGACTCGAATAGGATTACCATCTGTCAGTGGTAACCAAAAAAACACACATAAATAAACATTGAAAATCAATAAATTAATAAAAACAGGTTGTGCGACAAAATTAAAAAATATAATGTAAAATTAAACGTAAAATAATTACGTAATCAGAAAAAAAGTAACACATATGAAACACAAAAAAAAACTACAAACAAAAATATCAATAAAACAGTCACTATCAAAACACCATCACTTAAAAACTTATATTATAATAATATTTAAAAAAAACAATAATTTTGTTTAAATAACATTTTTAACAATTTGTTGAAAAATATTTTTATTTTTTTTTAAAATGTTTTATTATTTTTTTTGTTTCTTCAATGAAATACATAGTTCTTCTGTTATAAATTAATTTTTAATATTTATTTAAATTATATATCATGCAAATTAGAATCTAATTGTAAGTATTAAAAAATAAAGTAAAAACACAACAACAAAGCAAAAATAAAACACAAATCAAATAAACATAATAAAATTCAAAAAAAATTTAAATGAAAATTTCAGATAGGACACATAATGTAATAAAAAAAATAATATTAATAATTAATGTAATTTAAAAGTAAATTATTAATGTATATAATGAATTTTTAAATAATTACTGATCCAACACAGGATCACATTAGCCAGTAACACAACTACGGTTTAGACAGTCCCATATCAAAACATTAAAGAATATAACTGCTGTTGATGCACACAAAATGATCAAATAATTTTGAAACAACCCAATAATGTTAAAATGTAAAAATTTGTAATAATGTTATAATAATCTAATAATGTGTATGTTTAAGCTACAATTAAAATGTCATGAATACACACATTTTACCCAAATTAATTAGGTAGTTATAAAAGTAGGTAAAAAATCCTGTCATAAAATAATTTAGAAAGAACTGAAAAGGTTTTTTTGACACATACATTTTTAACCAATATTTTAGAGTCTTAGGGATTGTGTCAATTTATTTGGGTGTTAAACTTAGCCCTCTATGAAAAGGTTTTATATATTTATTCCGTAAAATAAAAAATGAAAAATTCTTGTAAATATAACCATTTTCCAAGTAAATTGGATCAAATTAAGGTCGTAGCTGTGATTCTGAGTGCTTATATTTAGACTTCACAATGCTTCGAAAACCACTTTGTGGGAGAGGACACAGAATGGGTTCGATCAAACTTTTCTTGTCTCTCGACACGGCTTTAGAGATTGTATGAATAACTTATATGGGAGGAATATTAATCCGAATTCCATATTGGTATTTTTATGTTTGTGTGATTCAAAACTTCTGGAACTTCCTTATATGATTAGTTCTATAGTTGAAATTACTTAAAATTAAGGAAGAGGGTAGAGAGGGGTTGACGGGACAAAATCAAACTTGTCTTTTTGTATATTTTCCTGGTTTTTACAGTATTACTAGATATTAAAATAAATTATGTATACGAATTTTTTTAAGTATGATAAACATATTATAGAAAAGGAAATCATCAACACAAAACTAAAAAATTATACATTTCATAGTAATTAAAGCAAGAGGTTGTAGGAGCACTTAGCTAAATGAAAAAATGTTTAAAACTACTTGAACATAATGGTAAGGTTATTTAGATAAAAAATAATTTGAAAAATGGAAACAATTATTTCTCGTAATATCAAATACAACCCTAGCATACAGTAAAATAAACGGTCTTAGTGGACTGAAACAAACTTTCTCCCTTAAGTAAAATTATTAAACGACAGTCCTTAATGAAACTATCATGTTCTTTAAAGTTTATCTAAATATAATTTTATAATTTATTGTTTCAAAAATATTAATTTCTAAAAATAATAAGAGAAAACAATTAATGGTTAGAATTGTATGGGTGGTGATCCCCCCGGTAATATCAAATTTTTTGAAAGAGTTTTGTTGAGTGATGTGACCTTACACTGCATACTAAATTTCATAGAAAATGATTGGAAAATAAGTAAGGAATTTATTTTTTAATATTCTTGTTTACAATAATCTTACATATCAACTTAACAAAGAGCGCTATCAGACAACGTACTGCGTTTATACCATGATAATTAAAGCTAACCTTCCTCTGGAACCGTTTGTTGTAGTCTAATAATTCGAAATACTAGTTTGTTCAGTTTTTAAGATAACTGTAATAGTAATAGTCAAATTATTTAATAAAATTGTTTTTTTCAGAAAAAATATTTTATATATAAAAGCCTATAACTTTCGAACCATTAGCTTTACAGGCATATGAGTGGTGCCTTATCATTTGGTACTTCAATAAATATAAACCATAAAAATCGTTAGAGCCGATGATAAAAATATGCATTTTTCACATTTTTAAGGGTTTTTAGGGGTATGCCACCTTTAACAATCAAAAACAAAAAAATAGTCTGGCGATATAAAATACAGAATTTTTTTAAAACAGTGAGGTGTTGGGGCTAGTACACAGTCAGTCAGACAGACAGACTGACAGCCAGACATCCGAAAACCACTTTCCTGGATTCAGGGTGCCTCAAAACGGATATATACACTCTCAACTCAAATTCGAAAATGACGAAAACCATTCTTTCTCCATAAACTATGTATAATTAAAGTCATAAAATTATTTCATTTTGAGATAGTATTCTCTAAATTCATCATACAAAGTAAGAAAAAACAACTTTTTACTGGACATACATATATAGATTTTAAAAAACTGCAATTAAAGTTTACCTGAAAACAATTTATTTTATGATAAATTGTAAATATGCTATGCACCATTATTAAAATTATTCATTTTGGTGAAACGAAATTCAAAGATTTACACCCAAATATATCAAAATAATATCCTAACAAATACAAGAAAGTACACAAATATTTTTTATTTATTGATATTTTTAGTTATGAATCATAGAATATGAATACTTCAACCTATCCGATGAATTACGGACAATGCCGAATTGTGATCTGTAATATTACATTTATACGTTGTGTAATTAAAGCAATTAACAAGTATTTGCCAACTAAACATACCGCAAACTTTAGTGAAAGGTAAGAATGGCAATTAGCTCGGCTTTTGTTAGTTCTTTGACATTTAGATGAGTTCTCCGAGGATGTCGGGGGTGGGGTTTAATTACCTTTTGCGTCGGTTTTTATCGCCAAGTTTTAACTGGAATTCCGAATGAATATTTTAAATTACTATAACTAACTGTACTTTGCTCCTCTTTGGTCCTCTTTCGTAGATTTTTTACTTGTATCAAGACATATTTAGCAGTATAAACATGGCTCATGTTTACGTACTTCAAGTACGTAAACATAAACGTACGTAAGTTCGCAACGTATCAAGTACGTAAACGAAGTACGTGTAGCGTATTTCGTTTTTCGTTCGTCTGTATATTTGAAAAAAAACTTCATACTATATCGCTAATTATTTGACATAGAAACTAGAAATTTGGGATAAAGATGTAAACTAATTCCATAAATAAGTGTAACAATATTAACGTATTTTTAGTTTATCTATTTCAAAATGGCTCCTTAAAATAATAAAATTTACATATCTGGAAAATGGCTGATATTAAGTAAAACAGTTCCATAAAATTCACACCTTTTTAATGCAAATCCAAAGGCAACTTAGTAAAGACCATAGGATGTTACACAAGATAATTATTGCTCAAATTAAATCAAACTTTTACAACTGCTTGTAGAATAGGTACTTTAGAGATTGCAGTGATTTGTAAAAAATGCAATTATTTCATTATTTATCATCCGGTTGTTTCATTTAAGGTATAATTAATTAGATTCACATTAAAATGTGAAAATCGTACGATACTTTGGTTATATCCTTAATATTACCCCTTTTCAAAATCAACAAATCAACCAAAGGGTACCAGGTTGTTCAGAAACACACTTGATATAGATGTTTAAAGTATAAAATATATGTTTTTGGAAGAACTAAAAACTTAATCTTGGTAAAATATATACAATATTATCTGAAAAATACGTTTTTTTATTGAAGTATATACTTGAATATAAATCGAGTTTAAAAAAGTGCTGTAGGACTAAGTGGAATAATGTTGTTAAAACCAATTAACTGATATGAATGGTTTTTAGAATGGGGTTAATTATTAAAAGTTCTATAGACCAAATATAACTTTATAATCCACAGGTTGCTTTCACAATCAGAACCAATATGTTGGAGATAATAGGAATAATCCACAGGCTGTTTATTGATAATTTCTTCTAACAAATAAAATATAATAAGGGGAAGGGAATTTATAACCACCCAGTATATGTGTAATACTTGTCTTGTGTAAACATTAGGTTCGATTTAACGTGGGATCCGAACTATAACAGTGTCTGAATTACGAAATGGTCTAATTATGTGGATGATATTTGTGGATGATAATAGCATTCAGTTGTGCAGAAGATAATCCATCCAGGGAATATTACATCCACAGTCCACCGCTCATTCGTGAACTGCAAGTAACTACATTACCGACTCAGACCTATCCCGTCCACGCAGAAACGAGTAGTTCAAGCTCATCGTAAGTACAGTCAACGGTCTGTCATCAAACTATTTATCATTTTTCGTGACCATCAACGGTAACCAGAAAATGAGCCATTGTCCAGCCACCGCCTACATAAAAACCATATCAAGCAGCATATGTCGTAGGATTACGCAGAGGAACCAAATAACACAAGGCACTTTGACATTAAACGGCATATCAATCAACAACGTAGAGTTATTAGATCACTTGTCATCCATTTCAGGGCCATGAACTGGAATGAGTACTTTCTAACAATTAACGTGGAATGAAGCAGCGTTTAAAAGGATAGTGAAGCAAATTGGGGGAACCGATTCATTAGCACGCCTTCTCCACAATACAATAAAATATACATGGTGGAGGACCAGGTGGAAACTTTTGCTAATACAATGCATGCTCAGCTTCAAACAAATCACGATGTCTCTGATAAACAACAAGGGAAGTAGGGTCGAGTACTTTATGGAGAACTCCTAGAGAATAACTTCCGTTATCGTAATACATAATCGTTTGACGAAACGGTTGAGGTATCTTTTATACAATTGTATAAAAAAAACTATCCTTACCTAGCCTAACTTTTCCGAGTATCAGCAGGTCTAAGTACATTTGGACGAGGAAAAAGACGCTTTGTATTCATCGTGAAAATCTACCAATATCTCTCTTCAGAGAAATTTGAAAAACAACAAACATATGGGCTTGATCATGGTCCGTAGTTTAGGCAGTTAATGAGAGTACTGTATCTCGTGACCTGTACCTACAGCCAGAATAAAGTTAAACTGTGGAAAAGCTGAAATTGAAACACCAAAGAAATTTAATTTTATTACAATTGTATTCCTCCCACTGGCTCAGTCCAAACAAATATATTTCTGGTTTTAAAATATAAATGCCTTGTTTCATTTCCTTGTTTCCTTTGTTGTTTAAACACAAAAGAATTTATGATTTTGCTTTTTTATAAATGCCCCACTACCCTACTGTTGAATAACTTTAACGAGTAAACTATCTTTTAATTACTAGTTATAATTTATTATTCATTATCATTTTATTACTCGTTATTTTATTATTTTTTAAGATATCAGTTTCGTACTTTAATTTACAAATACACATTTATACTCATTAGGCCTAAATTTCGTGGTTCTATTTTCTTCCATTCTAGTGCATTGGGCTTAAAAATCCACATGAAACACACAATCGGTAAAAGTATAGACACGCATACCTTGATTGAATTTAATTAAATCCAGTTATATTCTAATAAAGTTACTTCATAACAACCTGCACCTGTAATAAAATGTAAGTATAAAATTTCTTTATTGAACCTTAGTAAAAATATCTACAACTGATTAAGATCTAATAAATTCTACCATCAGTTAATTCCACCTATAAAACTCTTTTTACGAATCTAATTTGAAATCCTTAAAACTACTTCGTATAAAAAGCTGTACAGAACCTAGAAATTTAACCTGAACTAGAAATATTTTATCATTTGTATATACCAGAAGTAAGTACATCATGTGTACTGCCTGTAGGTTTAAGACATTTAAGAAGAACTATACTTGTTACTATACTATACCGGATTTTTAAGAGATCTTTATTTTATTTCCACAGTGCGTGAGTTAGTTTAAAGTAGACAAAAACCTTCTCCAATAAATAAGAGAAGATATTAATAAGAAGGTACCTCTTATATGAGGTATAAATAAGATTTATAACTGTTAGTGCTCTAGTTTTCACGGAGAAGCATTACAAAAAAACCTTGTTTAGCTTTAAAGAAATACAGATATTGAGATAAGTCCTATTTCGGCTTTTATAGAGTATGAAACGTAAACACTACAAAACATTATGATGCAATAAACAGACAAAATTTTATTTATATAGATTAGTTGTCTTAAAGCATTTTTCATCCTGCACCAAGAATATTTTACAGTGTTGATCATTAAATGAATAAGGTTAAGGTAAATATAAGTTGTGTTAATATTCCGTTGGGGTGTGTAAGGAAGGCCACGGAAAACACGATGCCAGGATATCCTAATTGACACCCCGAGGATACAGAGCTCATAAATGCGTCGGTTTGTTTGCTTTCCACTGCGTATTCAACCTGTTACTTCTCAATGAAAGAGTATATTTACACTAGCGGCGTACATGTCCTATGTACAAGTGTTTTAGAGTAGAAAATTATATCCTTCCTCCTCCAAGAACTATTTTAACTACAACTTTATGTAACGAGTGATTCCCGCCTTCGACTCAAATTTTTAAGCTCCTGTGAAGCGAATAAAATCGAAATAAAAATTAAGTCTGCATCAGTGGTAGCCATCTTGGATTTTAGTCCCGTAAGAGCAATGTTAAATTCTGGCGCCTATATCTCCTTGACCTACTGTCATAAATTAACGTAAGAGGTGTCAAATTAAAGGTATTACAGTCCTCCAGGGCACCACCTTACAGAACTTCTTATTTTCGCTCTCAATAAAAATAATAATGATTTATTTTGTAAAATATTCCTGTTTTTCCTGTATTTTTGTTTTTATATAAAGTTAAATTTTTGAACATATTAAAAGGTCATGCCCTTGAGCCACATCTCATCAATGTACTTCCAAAGTTTTACATTGATACTTTGATAATTAACGCCACTACAGACGCCAAAGTGAAGGTATGTTCCGCCAGAATTTAACATTGCTCTTACGGGACTAAAATTCAAGATGGCTACCACTGATGCAGACTCTTAAAGTGCATTCTGATTATTATCGTCAGTTTCTGATTATTATTGTAAGAATTACGCTTGTTTCTCCCTTCAACGCACTAAAAACACTTCTCTGTGACAATTGTTGAAGTGTCCAATTTCATACCATCAACCTGTCACTGAAGACTTTTCACACTATTATAATTTCAGTGTCCCTGTCCCTCATGACAAAAATTCGTTATGGTGTCAGTTGAAGTTGCTTACAAAACTTTGTAATGGTCAAAGTTCAACACATATAATTGAGATTCATTAATTTGTGAGATAGCAATATTTTGATTTCACTTCTTGATTCAACCCTGATAATTTTAAAGGTAGTGCATTAAACATTCATTTTCACCTTTCAGATTGGTATCAAGTTGTAATAAAATCTAAGTAGATTAGAGTGGGGTGAAATTTTGCGGCGGGTAAGAGTTCGCATGTGGGAAATCTTTTGTTATGTGAGAGAGAGTTGGCATTACTGTGTATCACACTGTTGATTAGGAGGATACAAAACCACTGGGAAAAGTTCCATGGAATTTGGTTCATTATTCCTGATTCTAGGAGGAAGACTCTGTTTTATAATAAAATGAAGTAAAATATATGTTTATCAAAAATGTATTTAAAGTTTTCAAAGTGTTGGAGTATGTTTGGATATTTTTGAGTAGCCTTGAAACTCTCGTTTACCATACCATTATTAGTTGCCTAGTTTGCTTATAGATTGCAGTACTCATCAAATTTCAAAATAGTGTAGTCTGGAGCAAATGTTCGCATTCGACCTTGGTGTAAGTTTGCATGCACACTCAACTCCCGCTTCTCTATTTTTACTTCACATCGCTAATAATTGTTTTAAGTATAAATTTTATTAATACATATACATTTTACCTAAAAAATATCCTTTTCAACTTAAAAAGGTTCCATTACATCAAGCCTTCCAATCTCAGTAACCTTCCACTCAACACATAGCTGTAGGCGGGGAATGCAAAATTAGAAGACGATTAATCTTTTAATGGTGTTAATCGACAATTGTTGGACTAAAATCCCCCAAAAATATTATTCTTTGAACATATAGTTTATATTGTCATTGAAAACTTTTCTCCTACACTATTCAAACTTTTACCTCACCTATGGAAAAAAGTTCTTTTTGAATAAGATGAACAATTGTAATTTTACCAAGTTTCTGTGAAATAACAGTCATAGCTATAGCGTTACAATAAACGTAAATGTCCAGTAGATGTACTGACAAAAATAAAAAACTTTAACTTATAAGAGATCATTTTCCTTTTGTCTGCCTTGTGACCCTGAGCAGTAGTTGTACTAGTCCAACGCATTTCGATGAATTATTTCATCATCTCCAGCCTAAAAACTATTATTGACCAGTATTGGTCACTTCAATGGTTTGAATAATTTAATTAACACGTACACTTAATTACATACCACATATATTTGAAATGAGAAGGCCTTCTTTTACAATAAAACTGTTGTGCAGATGCGCGCATGGGGTGTGCCGAGTCTCGACTGGAGGCTGAAGGTGTCCTATCCATTGGACTCTGACCTCTTGATTCTTTATCAACCTGTCAAGTTTTATTAATTACAAAATTAATTTAAATAAAATAATGCATTTACTGTGCAAATTTTAATAATCTAAGTCAAATTTAGTTTAAATAAAATATTCTTCCCAAAAATTTATTAGTTTAAATTTTAACAATTAGCCTACTAAAAACAAATTTTAAACAGTTTATTTCATTTTTTAGCCCAAAAATGATCTTTACAAAGTCCTTTTATCTTAAAAATGTATCCTAAATCTAAATATGCTTTGAAATGATGTTCCAGACGTTTGTTTCTTCATTGACAGTATTTTATTAGGTTTTGTTTTGCCCATATAAAATTGATTTTAAATTTCAAATTATTACAATCACAAAAAAGAGGAAATGTTATAGTTTCTTAAAGATTGTCTCTAAAAGTTTTGAATTTGTTTATTTTGGTGATCCTATACAAAAAATGTACAATTCCATTGATCATAAGAGGTAAATATGTGTGGATGTAGAGGGCTCTAAAAG
The DNA here is from genome assembly GCA_023375725.1 of Nephotettix cincticeps. Lineage (NCBI taxonomy): Eukaryota > Metazoa > Arthropoda > Insecta > Hemiptera > Cicadellidae > Nephotettix > Nephotettix cincticeps. The sequence continues at coordinate 18,609,168 of CM041785.1, read as the reverse complement.
TAATAAATAGTACGCAGAACTCGCAATGTTCAAGTAAATTATCGGCAGACGGATTGCAGAGAAGAAATCGCTGCTTCCAGGAAGAATGCACTCGTAGAAGATGGTACATAGCGAGTTTAAGTCAAAGTTGTTCCGTGTCAAACCCATTGATTTTTTTAATTCTTAATAATAACTTGGATTATTTTAAACAATGTATTTATTTATTTTTTAAACAAAATTATTTTGGGCAAAAATTAATTGTTAGGCCCATTACATTAATTTCTTCTATTAAATGGGCTATTTGAACAAGGCTATGGATACACATTAACTTATATAAATTTTTTACAATTTATTAAATTTTCTTACAAGGACTTCTAGAAAATAATTATAAGTTTAGGTAGGCTAGTAGTAGATATAAATTAAAATCAGCTTTACAATATGTTATGGTATGGCTGAATAAAATGAACACATATAATTTAAAATAGCCTATATTTGATATTTCAGAAGTGAGTAGGGAAAGAGATTGTCTCGTGACATGTTTTGAACTAATAAAATTATTAAACTATTATTTATCGTTTATAAAATTTTCTGAACAGGAAAAGTAAAAACTGACAGGCTCAAACAATCCTTCTGCAGCTGGCGTTGTTCGTCCTTACAAGTTTCTCAAAACTACTCTAACCAGTGAAATAACAACCTTGATGAATAATAATCTGTCAATCTTGAATATTAATATCGTTGAAATAACTGATTATAGCCCTTTAAAGCACCAAAACATCTTCTACGAAGATTTTTCTCAAAAAGGTTCTTCTGAAATAAAGCCTAGTCTGACACGAAACTATTTTAAGTTCAAAAAACTAGAAACTCATTAAAACTCAGGCTACGCTTACATAAAAAGCTATAAAATGTTACACATAAAAAGTTTATTGGATGGTTCCTGATTATTATTATTACATTCATTTATATTATTATTAGAGGTAAATCTTATCACTTTAGTGGGTTGAGAATAAATTCACTTGTAGAATTTTCGACATGATTTGAGTGTCAGAGAGTTTTAACTTCCTCCTTCCAGCGGTTTACAGCAGCAGGTCTACCACCCACGCAACTTATTAACTAAACATTATATATAATGTTTAGTTATGAAAAACGTTACAATTTATCCAGGCTAAATCAGTGACCTCAATATCTCCAACTTTGTGTTAATATTCTATTGGCACGTGCAAGGTAGGCTCAGAATACTCGATGTCAGAAGCTCTTAATTGAAACCCCAGGGCTCAAAAGCTCATAAATGCGCCGGTTTGTTTATTTTCCACTGCGTATTTAAACTGTTATACATCTCAATGAACGTTTATATTTATAGCAGCAGCGTATCGTTCTATGTAAGGAATTTGCAGCTTAGTGTAATAGGCAAAATACTTGCTATGACAAAACAATCTCTTAATGAGAGCACCACTTGGAGGTTTCAATGCATTTTCAAAGGAATATCAATGGTTTAGTTTGGTACATGCAACTTAACTCCCATAAGAGGTATCTTATTGAAATTTTTATACAAGTAATGTAATTCATTAATTTTTATGGTAGAGACACATGACTAATTTAGTGTATTTAAATAAAATGAAATTAATAAATGCCCACAAAAATTTACGAATGTTTCCATTTTTGATTTTAAAGATAATTGTATCTAAATACTAAAAATCTGGGTAACGGAAAACGCAGAATATGGACTGAGAGACAACAATGAACCTTGGAAAGCAGATTAAAATCGTTGACACTATCCTCTATGGGGATTTGATTTCCATGATTCCTAAACATCGTAGACATGTAGAAATATACATTTTATTAATCCACAGAAAAAAATAATCCTATTACTTTTAGAATAAAATAAACTCAATTCGTTTTCCCCCGCAAGGGACACTCTTCCCTTAAAAACTAGTAAAAAAATATCGGCTCCTTTCTTGTATAATTTTTACATGGATACGCTCTGGAAGGGATGGCGGTGTTTGAAATTTGTGAGACATAAACATTGTAACGGAAGTGACATCATTGATCACGTGAATGGATATTTTTCATGGTAGTCTTATGTTTGATATTTTATAAGCAAATCCCTGATATACTAAAATGTTACTTTATATTCCGTACGTAATGTACAGACAACAGCTACGTCACAAGAAGCAGCCCGCTTAGACATATCAATGATGTAAGTTATTTCCCACAGTGACGTCATTTCGTTTGGCGGACATTCTTATCTTTTAACTAGAAGTTAGCTCGTTATTTGTACGGGTTGTATGACTGAAGGAAAATAATTACTGACTAAATATGAACCTGAAATCAAAATAAGTAAAAAAGCTAAAAGAGAACCCTCAGCTCAATTATTTAGTAGTCTATTATTTGGAAATTACAAAACATTTACCAATAGTAAAATTTCGTTTACGTTTCAATATAATGTATTCTTAAAATAGGTTTAAAATCAAAGATCGATGTAAACAAAATATAAATTGGTTTCAATTTGACATATGGTTAGTATTTGTAAACGTACGATCACTTAGTAATATTCAGGTACAATTTTGTAATTACATATATTTTCAGACCATTTAATTAATTTTATTGTGATTCCTAATCAATTTTTACTACCATAGTGTGTAATTTTGTTCAAAAAATTACTACTGTTCTCATGGAACTAAAGTCCAATATTGTGGAACTGATGAAGAATATTAAGGAAACCACGTTATAGAATCCAAGATCATATCAACCTGCTACTAATCGATATAGAATTGATTTTATGCATTTATGGCCGACACGTGTTTGAGATGGTGTCTGATCCTGATCTCAAATAATTTCGTACTGAAACTACATCTTACTTCCATTTCCAGTGTCCAATTCTAAAACTGGGACTATGAGAGTTTAAATTGGAAATTATATATTTGGCTAAAAAATGCCAGAAAAATAATTTGAAAACCATACGAGACCTAAAAAGCACCCTAAAAACTTTTTTAAAACTACAAACCTAGTGCTTGTTTTCCTTATCAATCAACCTTCCTGGAAAATAAATCAGCTAAAATTTATCAAGAAAAAAATACTTGTTTCAAATTCATTACATAAATCACATTCATCCTTTACTGAAATACATCGTAAAGTATTTTAGAGAGTCCAATGTTATTTGAAAATATAATTGTATCTGTTTTGTGACCACGGCATCGCCACTCAAAACTCAAGATTGGCTTCAAACGCAAAGCTAGCTCGTCAGATACCGTAGCGACATTAGTCACATAGTCTAGCCAGAGGTGACTGCTCATGATCTGACAGCCAGGTACCGTAGCGACATTAGTCACATAGTCTAGCCAGAGGTGACTGCTCATGATCTGACAGCGAGGTACCGTAGCGACATTAGTCACATAGTCTAGCCAGAGGTGACCGCTCATGATCTGACAGCGAGGTACCGTAGCGACATTAGTCACATAGTCTAGCCAGAGGTGACAGCTTATGATCTGACAGGAGGTACCGTAGCGACATTAGTCACATAGTCTAGCCAGAGGTGACCGCTTATGATCTGACAGCGAGGTACCGTAGCGACATTAGTCACATAGTCTAGCCAGAGGTGACAGCTTATGATCTGACAGGAGTTTCCGCCCAGTGGTTTCGAACTAGAAACCTTTGTATTGCTGGGCTAGAGCGTTACCCCTCAGCTACCGTGCTAGTGGTCGGATTAGAGACATATACGTAATTCATAATTTTTGGAGTTATTTGTCTTCTCATTTTGAAGATAGATGCAGTTTTTCACTATAAAAAACTATTTACCCGTTTTACCCATAAAATAAAGTTTATCCATTTTTATTATTATCCATCTATATAAAGTTTTCGCTAGGGTGAATAACCTACGAGAGTAATCGTTCAAGTAAAATAAATAATAAAAACATAACAGACTGAATGAAACCAATCTGCTAAGCAAACTTTGAGACAAATTGACCGAGAATACAGTATCAACTCTTTGTATTGACTTTTATAAATTGACTCTTTGTTTATTCTGGTTAATAAGATTTAGCCCTTCTATGGAATGTTTAATGAAAAAAAACATCACGGCGATTAAAAGTGAAATAATAATCGAATAGTCTTCTAAAAATATACTCTTTGCTTACTCTAACGCTTAAGCAGTGTTTTAGTATAAATTTATTTAATTAAAAATACATTTATAGATTTAATTATTAATAAATTTTACTCGTGGCTTCTATAGTTTAATGCATTAGAGTTTGACTTATCTTAAATTTATGTAAATATTTAAAAATTAGGTGTTTCTCTTACGGTTAGTATAAAAATCCGTGGTCTTATTCGACATTCATATATTATTGAACAAAGTTTTATGCGTGGAATATAAGTAGGAAAAGGGTGTTATTTTAAGGGGTCATACGCTTTGAAATCCTTATAAAATACATGAAGCAGTTGATGCATGTACAATATTTTACAAAATTTAACGTTTAAGATGTTACAACTAGTTTTTTATACCTAGTGTAGGTATTACGAATCAAAATAAAATTACGCGTTTCAACAAAATAAATTCCTTACATTTCGTTGTTATAGAAAATATTACATTTATAATGTAAATGCAAATTTTATAAGTTATTAAAATTTTGTTGGCACGTTTTCCTAGACCGGATATGAGAATAATTCGAGAAGTTGGGAGAGTATTCTTTGAGTACCAGAAACTCTTTAATACAAAACTAAAAAATCAAGAATATTTATAATCGCTTGGTTTGTATTCTTTAAGTAACAGCTCAACTAAGTGGATGAGAGCCTGACCAAACTACTTAGTGTGTTTTTGTGAGAAGGGTGAGTGTAATGATTTGAAATTGTTATATAATTTTTGTTCCTAATCACGCTACATGCGGATCAAGCGGCATGGGCGTAGTCCCTCTCGGACACGTAGGAACAAGATTGGATATGTTATGGGGATCATGATATTACCTGCCCTCCAGGCCAACTGGGTACACTGTGACCTAAAGCTAACACAACTGTATTATTTACAGCTTGTAGAAATCTGATGTATGAAATATTTACCTCTCTACGTAAAAAATAAATCTTTCCTTTCTTATATATCAGTAACATTTTTACACTAATGTGATTTTTATTTTTTAGTACTGTGTTTCGCCCAAATTATTTAAAATTAATAACTATTGCAATTTTTTGACCACCCATTTAAGCATAACCAAATTATTAAAAAGCAAAATAGCTGTTCTCTGCAATCCCAATTAAGTCTACAAATGCTGTCAACTTTCACCCAAGCCGGTCACCGTTTATTTCAGTTGGACCCTCCCACCACTGTACCACACATTTGCAAACCAAATTGGGTATCTCTTATGGTCGGGAATTGAACCTGAGTACTTTCAAGTGGCTCCCGATGTTTCACTCGAAAAATTTTACGATAATTCTTAAACAGTTGCATAAAACTAAGTATGGTGCATAAGTTAATTTTAGTGGCACATTAGAAAGAAATAACCTTTAATGGATGAAAATCTGGATATTAGTAGATTTAAATTGGATAGCTCACCGAGTAGGTGGTGTGGTACTACGAAATTAAAGTACAACGATTAATTGAAGTACTACGATTAATTAAAGTACTACTATTAGTTATAGCACTATGATTAATTAAAGTGCCACGATTAATTAAAGTACTACGATTAATTAAAGTACTACTATTAGTTATAGCACTATGATTAATTAAAGTGCTACGATTAATTAAAGTACTACGATTAATTAAAGTACTACGATTAATTAAAGTACTACTATTAGTTATAGCACTATGATTAATTAAAGTGCTACGATTAATTAAAGTACTACGATTAATTAAAGTACTACTATTAGTTATAGCACTATGATTAATTAAAGGGCTACGATTAATTAAAGTACTACGATTAATTAAAGTACTACTATTAGTTATAGCACTATGATTAATTAAAGTGCTACGATTAATTAAAGTACTACGATTAATTAAAAAGCTATGATTAATTTAAGTGCTACGGAATTACTTTCATCAATCACATCAGCCGTTATAATAAGGGAAAGTTTTCGTAATCCTAGTTGCATTCGGATTTAGAACCATTGTAGTAAAAAGCCATTACGTAGGTTTAAATTTTTAGAAATAAAATACTCGATTTTATAAAGGGCAAGAAACATATGAACAACAGGCTAGAAAATATATTGTAAGCGCTCAAAGCATACGTTGAAACATTTTGATAACCTGAGGAATTTATGTCTATGTCAAAGAGCATATTTTGAGGAATGTACATGTTGGAGCACTGTTGTTGACAAAGATTCAGGAACATCTTTGATAATATTACTGAATCCCTCTACGGACGTATTTCTTTGATATATTAGGCCTATATATGATATATCACTTTCATTTCGACACTAAATCGTTATCTTAATTTCAATCATTCAATACGTTAGAAGTATTATTTCCAAAATGTTATCAGTCAGAAAAGTGTTTTTAATAGTCTAAAAATAAAATAAGCTGCAGATGTAACTTCATAAAAATACAATCATTTATAACATTAAATAACTGAGATTTAATTTACCAGTGAGCAGAAAACCTACATTAACCCGGGGGAAATACTCAGTGAGACCTTTGTTTACCACTTTTCTCCTGGACATTTCTCCACAGAAATGCCTTACATCGTATTAGGGTTCACTTTTATTGCATGATATCTTTATTTATAAGAGTTTCATAAATATCACTGTTTATACAATACTAATACCAATATATACGACGAGCCTATGTAATATAAACTCACTCGAAGTCTAAATGAAATCAAATTATTATAATTTTAAAAAGGACCCAAAAATATAAAATTATGTATATTTGAAGACATTTTTATGATTTAGGCTAATACTAACAATGAAACAATAATATTAATAAATCTTTAGTACAAGATGAAGCTAAAGAAAATATTTTAACTAACTAATCCTAATTTTAGGGCATCATTAGATACACTAACACTTACTCCAAAAAAGGTCTTAAAACAAACATATAAGAAACGCTAGCATTAAAAAACAAAGTACACTAGATAAAAAGCTCTTGATATCCTTTTAATTTCATATGGAGTGATTTTCCCTCTTTTGTGAAATGAATGCAAGGATAAGTAATTTTTGATGGTAAAAATGGAAATAAAATATTCTCTCTTATCAACAAGTTGCTATAACGCAGTTTTTTAATAGCCACATGATTTTGGTAAGTATTTTCTTATATCATGTAGCAAAAAAGGGTATTTTTGTCAGGTTTTCATGATTATGTTAAGAAGCTTTTTACTTCACAGATAACCTCCTAATGCACGAACCACAAACTTCATTATTTTGCCAGATTTTAATATTAACGGGTTTGTGAATCAAGCCTTTAGATCTTTTTGAGAAGAATAAAATATTTTTGAAAAAGAGGAAAAATGTTTAACAAACCTAAAAAATACCTGGAATTCTCTACTCGTCCGAAATTGATTTCCAATATTGTCAAGGTTTATCAAATATTGACAGTATTGACATGCCACAATATTGACATCCGTTGTCCCTCAATATTACACAATATCAGCGCCAATATGGCTATCCATTTTCTATGATAACTTCTTGAAAGCTTTTTGATGGAATATTTCTTTGTATTTGTTCTTGGTGAGTACTCTAGGAAAGCCTTTTCAGTCTTGTAACTAATCGAAACATGCAACACCGATAAAGGTTTACATTTTACAATTCATAATATAAGACTATATATTCTAAATGGCAGATTGTTTTACGTAAACAAATTTATGATTTTTCAGCCTGACGTCGATATTATTCGTTCTCTATACTATTCAACTCATCTTTTGTGTAAGTTTTATAGGTCAATAAACGAAATTTGATGGATTATTATTCGATAAATTTATAGCTTATTATTAAAGCTATGAAAACATGATAGGGTTTATTCCGGGCCAGTTGCTTCGTAAAGATAAACGTTACGGTAAAGGTCAAAAAACCACTTTTGTATTAACAACACTTTCCCCTGAATATAACATAAATGTCACATGCAAAGTATTGTTCCTCAAAATTAGTAATCAATCATTTTCCATTAGATTTAAATGAACTTCAAAAAGTATTTATTGAAAAGAAAATATTTACAAATCACGCGTATTTTTATATATTAAACCAACAAATGTGAGACTTAATGGTCATTTAGTTACTATTATTGAATGTGCATGAGCATATCTTTTAACAGAACGGTTTTACGAGAACGGTAATTGAGACAACCGTGATAGCTCCGTAAATCAATTTTGTTTATAAAAAATTTACTCGAAATAAAAACAGGCCACGCCGAAACTCTTGCTGCTCAATTCTCAAAACATATTTATGCTCATTCAGTTTGACTAAACCTTGGAGTTAATAAAAAAACTTTAAAATAAAATTTTCTTGTCAGCCATTTCTGTAATACTTTACGAGTATACAAAAAATATTTCGTTATCTTTTAATACCATTCATGCTGTAAAACTAGTTCGGGGAGTCCTAGCCTGGTTTACACACTGTTAGTTGCTGGCGTGCCAGTTGTGACGTGACTGGAAATACCCTGTAATCGGCAACTGAATTGTGGGTGTGGTTTTTGAATGTTCCGGGAGATAACGAATGTCGAAACGCACAAATTATCATACTGTAGTTAGTAATGCGGAGTGTTTCTTACCTATACTTCTATGTGAGAAAATCCTGGAAATATGTGGGCCTACCTTAAAGTTAAAGCTACAGTAATTTACACCAGTTCAATGGCAACTTATTTATTGTTGCAGAGCTTGAGATCACCTCCCCGAACGCAAACATATATCTATTTATAGTTTATATATTTATTGTTGAATAACCAAATCAACTAAGAAACGTTTTTGTTTAGTATAAAATGTAATTTTTAGGGGTTAAAAACGACTTCACTGTGGGAAATAGCAGCTGAGATCACGGATATTTTTAAGGGATTCATTATACTTCATCCTATTAGTCGCACAGACTAGTTTCTTAAATATCACTTAAATTTTTCCAACATTTAAAAAATACAAATTTTAAATAATACTTGTTTCCAATAAGCATTGTAGTTTTTCTAGCAACATAGTTACTCGTTGAACGTAGTATTTTAGTATTCCTGTTGTTTTCCTACAATGTCTTAAACATATATTACGAAAAATATCGGTCACGTGATCAATAATATCTCTTTTTGGACCCCTCCCACAGATTAGACATCCATGTCAAAAAACCTAAACATCTGCTACAAATAACTGTAATAGGTTTAATGTAAGCAAAATTCAAATAAGCCGATTTGCGGGGATTCATCCATTTTAAAACAATATTAACGGTTATTTACGTGATATTATCGGATTGATGTGAAAACACAATACGTTATTTCCGGATCAGTAACTTTGGAACCGTGGCCGAAGGGAAACGCTAATCCAACTAATATCAACACCAACAAGCCCATGTTACTTCTGCATGTTACTCAACCCGCATATTTACACTTCCACTTCAGTTGGTTTGGAATTAGTTCCACGCTTCGATAGTGCAATGTTTAGTTTACTTACTATGACCTAACTTTATATTTAAAATTTTACTGTGAGTGCATTGAATATCGATCTAAATTTATAAAAGTATTAACGGAGGAAAAATATAATAGTAAAATATTAACAATTTTTAAAGTTAATTTGAAGTATTGTTAAATTTTGTTGTTGTAACATATTGTTTTCTAATGTGAGTTTTATAACGAAAATAATATATTGATTTATAAGTATTTAAATGTGATGTGTTACTGAACCAACAGTTCTCAATAATATTAAAACTAAACGCTTCTCCATCATTTTAGATAGATTATTTCATCGTAGTACCAAAGTACTTGGCCATTTTAGTTATTTGTTATTATACTTGCCAACTCGACTGCATAAAAAGTTGCAGAAATGAACCAAGATAAAGTTATATACGAACATAGCTCAAACTATATTATTATATGGAGTGAGACGTGGGTATTGTCCGGTAGAAGTGAAAAAATACTCATGGTTTTCGAGAACAAAGTGTTAAGAAATATATTTGGACAAGTGTTAGAGGAAGAAGGATGGAGAATAAGAATAAGAATAGAGAACATTGTACACCGACGCGGACATCATAGCAATAATTAAAGCAAGAAGGGTAAGCTGGATTGGTCATGTAATAAGAAAGCAGAAGGGAAGCAGGTTGAATGTGAAGCCACGCCAAGGGGGAAGCGTCCATTGGGAAGGCCAAAATTAAGATGGTAATGAAAGACATTAGGACCTTGCAGATGTCAACCTGGTGAAAGATAGAAGAGAGTAGAAGAGGCTGGTCTATGAGGCTAAGAATTAATTGAGATTTGTGGAGCCACGGCAGTGAGTAAGACAATTTTTTTACAAATAATTTAACTACAAATGGAGAACGGAGCCTTGGTTTTTTGACTTTGTATACACAAATACTTTGTATGTGAAAAAGGTTTTTTTTGCTTTCAAATCTATGACAGCTATAACTTTAATACCGGTTAACATCAGTTGCTTACCATTGTAATAAATAAAATGGTAAATGATATACAATAATACGAATTCAAGGTGTACCAAGCTTTGAAATTCCTAGGAATGGTGATGACTTGAATGATGGCGTAATCAAGGTTCTTGTTTTTAACGACTTATGGATAGCAAAGATTGATTGTCAGGGATGTGATATTCTCTGGTATGGATAGCCTCCATACTTTTGAACATCCTCATAAATAGATTAGCTCATAACTCAGAGGAAAAATTGTGGTTCTGATCCCACGTTAAACTGTAGGTCCATTTAGATGTCATTGGCTGTTGAGCTACTGAATAACAGTTCTGTTTAAGGAACAAATTAGCTTTAATCAATGTAGAGATTACAATATCGCGTAACAATCGTCTTAATTTTCATTCATACTAACTTTGCTTAAAATACCTACCTGAGTAGGCCACCATTTTAGAAAGTTAATTAATAAAGGTAAAAGATAAGTACTTCGCCTCTAAATCTCCCAACTCAACAAAAAATATTACGGAAAACAGCATGTATATTAATAATAGAGTATACAATTCTTACTTTGGTCAAACATTTTTAACTTAGCCATAAAAAGCTGTTTAGTAAAAACGCTTATAGAGATGACTTGCAATCTTGAATAAAAACAGTTATTAATGAAATAATCTATTTAACATATGTATTAATAGCTCAAATGTAAATTAATTTTGTAATTAATGTTAAATGCGATTAATTATCTTACATTTCAAAACTGTTACATTTACACCCAAGGAAAATTCTATTAAGGAAATAAATAAAAAAGTTAATTGGATTTGATTAAACAGATCTGAATTGAATACCGAATAACGTCCTTATTTAACAAGGCTGGTAAACATATACCGAGGTGAGATAACATTAATGAAATCAAACCGTTTGAAAAGGAATTAATTTTGAGGTGCTTCAGTTACGCGGGAAACGTAGCGGCGTAAAGGAAAGAGATGAGAGTTGCCGCGTTTCTATAACCTTACGTAACTTGGTGTACAGCTTGTTACTGGGATAAGTGTTGAGTGTGACATGCTGCTTCCTAATTGGTCCTTTAAAATAGTTTATCTGATACTATTTGGAAAAATCTAGTGGTAAAAATAATTGGGTGAATTTTTATGAAGATTTCTGACTCAAACCAGTTATTGATTTCCCTAATTGGTGTAAACTATTGAAACATTTTTTATCAATGGATAATAATTAGTATTTTCAGTTTAAGATCACTCATAAATACTAGTATTTGTTAGTTTTAAAAATTAGCTACCTCTTCCTTATTGGAAGAGATTTATTATTCAAAAATTTGCAACATCCATAGTATAATCAGATCAAAAAGAAAATAAACTGTTCAGAAAAGGGTAAATACAAAACAAATAATTAATTAATGGAAAAGTGGGTTAAATGATTGAAGGAACTTAAACTTTTCGTAAGGCTCAATGGAAAAAATAGGCAAACTTTATGCCCAGTTTATTCAGAAGCTACTAAAGATAAAATTTGAAATTTGTATAACTTATATCTGCATTTTTTAGACCTTCTAAAGGACTTTTACATGTTTATCACAAAAATTAAACAGTTTACGATTATTTTACTAGTAGGCATCTTTTTTGTTTACTTAGTACCTTTAGAGAAAATGGGGAATGTATATGGGCACTCCCCCATTTGTTGGTGAGCCGAAAAAACAAGTGTATAGAACAAAATATAACATAAACGTTCGATTGATTTTAAATCATCTGGGGACGTATTGAAGACCATTTCTCCCTTACTTCAAAAAAGACATGTTCTAGCGTCTACTTAAAACCTCTTAACATCAAAAAAGACTTCCCTACTTTATAGATTTATAGGTAAGTTTTATAAACTGGAATATAGTAATCTATGATGCTGAAAGTGCAGAGGTAACTTTTAAAATCTATCATCTTATAAAGAAGATAAGGTTTGTGTATGCGTGTTGGTTTGTTCATAAGTTTTTGTGGCAAGTAAAGTAAAAAAAAAACACTGAACCGACCAGTTTGAAATTTTACACAAACGTAGATCTTAAACGCATGCAACTTATAGGCAAATTCATTTCCATAAAATCCTCCCAGGCTATGGCCTTTTTTACTTTTTTTTACTGAAAGGGGCGGATTTCTCCCAAGGCACTTCAGCCGAAGCGGCTTTTTGCGCACCCCTGTGTGGGTTGCGGCATTATCACATAGCGAAAAGCCATTGGTGATTGGCGGGATTTGAACCCGGGACCTTGGGCACCAAAGCCCCGCGCTCTACCCCTAGACCAGCGCGCTCCCCTTAGGCTATGGCCTAAAAACGTTATAGGTTTCTATGATTACAGTTTCTAATTTCACAATCTGTTTACATTACTTCACAGTCCAGCTAGAAGAAGAAAGAAAGTTTATTTTTTAAAGATAAACTGCTGAATCGAAATTTATATTACTGAAAATTGTAGATTTTTAAGTTTTCGCCCGATGCCTGTCTCTATTACGTTATTCCTAAAGTTTTCCCAATATTACTCAACAGGTGGTACTTTGTCGTATTGAAGACACTCGTGTTTAGTATGAAATACTATTAGGATTTTAATGTATAAGTATTTTAACTCAAATAAATTATTTTTTCTCCACCAAATTTTCATATTTTAGTATGCCTATATTTATTTCATGACGAAGAGAAAAGGTAACCTCTTTTAAACTTTTTTACCTTTGTGAAGGATGGGTTCTTTACTCGAATTTCAACATGTAAGTTTAATTCTCTTCTGAAATGTTTATTTTATTGTTCAAAAAATTTTAATTGATAACAACAAATCTTAATTTTTTTACTTTCAAGTTCCCATAATAGCATAGAAATTTGCCGAAAACTTGTTAGTAAGGAATAACATCACACGTTTTGAATTTTAAATTTGTCACTCTTTACTTTACCCCTAGAATATAATTGTAATTTGAATGTGCTCCAAGTTGAATGTTTTAAAAGAAAAATATTTGTGCACAAAACATGTTTTAAAACTGAAACTCTTAATGGTTACTCGTCAAGAGTTTCAAACTCGAAGAGGTTCAGGTTGAGTTCGGTTTTTTACGAAGAGTCCAATCATTTATACCAGTGAAACAGCAAGAAACTAGTTTCGTATGAGGAAATTTTAGCCCACAAGTGGAGTGGAATTCTCATTCCAGGATGAGGTCCTTTATTTGGACCCGATTCACGTAATCCTGTATCACATTTCAAATTTATCGAGTGGAAAGTTCAACCATCTGCCGCGAATGAATACCTTTATCTCAAACGGTCGAACGAGCCGAACCAAATGTATCGGATACACTTGTTAACGTGTTGCCAGGATTGCGTTTCGCGAAAAATAAATAACTTAAAAATGTGAAATAAATCTTTTCTGAAGGTTCGAGAATATTTTTAAAATGCTTACATTTACTTTCTAAAAATAATGTTTAATATATTAAATTATTTTTTTTGTTTTTACATGTGTTAAAAATCATAGGATACAAAAATATTATGTGCGAGTAAAATAATTAAAAATTCTTTATTGCACTAAAAATATACAGTACCCGGGACCGCTTTGCTCAGAACGAATAAAAAATGCATTACATAAGTTAATTAGCTAAATACACCTTGGTATATAGATATTTTACATTCCACATTCCACGTAAATTGGGTTGTTTCATGATGGGATTTGAAGAGCATTAAATTTATTGTTTAAAGATTCATCCCATTTTTTGAGGATTAATTGTACTTCCTCTCGTTTCCTTCGTTCAGTAGTTCTGACGTGTTTTAAATCTTATAACGTTTTCTTAATATGTTTTAAACCTTAAAACATTAGAAAAAATAAACCACGCTAAATTTAACTATTCTGCATAAAAACTTCTGTAAAATTAAACCAAACTAAATATAATTATTCTTTAACAAATTTATTTCAAACCATCAAAAAATTTCTGTACAGTTTTGTTTACCCATAAAGAAGCTATTAGTATGTCTGAATAGTTAGCGAGACCATGTTATTTTTCTATTTTACCAAACCAAAACAATAGTCGTTATTTTTTATATATAATATTATATATGTATATATATATGTGACTGTGAACACGATAACTCTCATAAAAATGGTCCGATCGAGACCAAATTTGGTAGAGACGTATTCCTACAAATGCTCGGACGAGTTCGTAAACCAGACATATCGGTCAATAGGAATGGATAGTTTGGGGGGTTTTGTACCCCAATAATGGGTTTTTTGCGTTTTCACAAGTATTTCTAAAATTTCTAATTTTATATTTCACCATTGCATCAGCTTAAAAAACTACACAATTAAGTTCCTTAAAGTTTTTCTCTATCTTCAACGGTTACCGAGATATATAAAAATCTAAACACAGTACGTTGTATTTTGAGGCTCCAATGTTAATCTTATGGAGGATTAAAAAAAATTAATTTTTCACTTATTATCTAATATTTTTGGATAAAACTTGATATTTAGCTTCATGTGGTTGAGATCCATACATTTGTGCTAAAAAATCATAGTTTATGTGTTTATCATGGCAGCAAACCTGCATACTCTTTTCCCATGTTAATCATATGGAGAATAGGCAAACTCCTTTATTTATGGACAGATGTTGAAGAAAGTTGGTATAAATGTTAAAAAAAAAATTTTGATGGTATAAATGGCTACTTTCAGTGTTCCTCACAGCAGCAAACCTACTCACTCTTTCCCATTTTAATCTTATGAGAAAACAAAAATTCTCATGTATCGACAGATTTTTACCAAACTTGTCTATAAAAATTATTATTATTAAAATTATTGATTTGGAAATCGCGTGAGTACGATCTGCGATTTTTAGTTTCAGCTTTATCATTTACGATAACTGGTCATTTTGTTTAATTTGTTTCAGCCTTGAGACCCGCTTCAGTTGTTTTTTGTGGCCAAATACCCCGTACTACCAAATGGAATCATGGATTTTTTGACAGAAATAATTTTGGTCGGACAGTGCTCATTTCAAAGTATAAGATAAGATAAATAAAATAAGTTAACATTGTTGAAAGGTGTTGATTACTAGATTATCAATGTTGAATCATATGGAAAAGGTTGTTCATTAAAATATATTCAGTTTGCAGTTTGATGTAGATTGAGTATAGAATATTGCCAAAGTTGCCTTTCCCTCGTCCGGTTCTGGTTTTTCGTTTATAACTTAGCACTTTAAGCCGGGCTTAGCTACTTAGGCTACTAACTTCCATATTAGACAGGCAACCAACAACTTCTGGTAAGGTTGGGATTTTAATATTCTTTCGCGTTTGAAATTAATAATTTTATTAAATAACTAATTTTATCATACACAACCATTACAGTTCATTTGGGTTATTTTTACAAGTACAGTACAAATAAAATCATGGAAACTCAAGAGAATACTATAGTTTATTGTTTCATCGATTCATGAAATCAACCTAATCCTGGAGCACTGGTGTAAAGTCTCACAGACCCGAGTGTTTTTTTAACTACTGTGCTGTACAGGTTATAAATTCTTGTAATTCCAAGTAGCCTCTTTTATCCTTAAGTCACAACCCTTTTGCGGCATCTTCAGGGTGGATCGAGAGATCAACACGTGGGCACGTGAGTGTCACCGCAGAAGATGGACGGAGTTTTCCCTCCTGAGAGTAAGCAAATTTTCTCTCAGTTCTCCCTCCTCGAGGATCGCAGAGGATCTTCTACAGTTAGGTAGATCCGAACAGACTCATTGTAGGTCTCATCACGGGACACGGACATATGAGGAAACATCTTGCTTCCATGAGATTCTTTTCTGGAGACCCAATCTGCAGGAATTGTGGACTGTCCGAGGAGACTGTCGACTACACTGGGCTTGCTGAGGTAAGGGCTGCCACTCTCGGCGTTATGGAGAGGGGTAGTCACCTTCCCTGGGAGGGGCTGGTCAGGAGGCTACGGCAGTTCATCAGGTTTTAAGCGTGGAAGGTCTATGAGATATTCAACAATATAGGTGCGCAAAAAGCCATATGGCTGACGTGCTATAAGAACGCTGTTCCGCCCCTTTGTGTAATTCAGGTTATCCTAAAGCCAATCAAGTCCCAGTCGTCATCGTTGTGTCATTAATATTGCTTTTAGAGTTATTAACCATTTGAGTCTGTCAGACTTGACGCCAGTGCTGCCGTTACACTTTTTAAGTGCATATTTTGTTTCATTTTGGTTACGTAAATAGGAAACAGTTAGTGCCCAGCCAATAGAATATAAATAGATTTATTAGTTAATAAGAAAACGTAGCCAGTGCAGATAAATAGTGGATAAGAAATATTTTGGACGAGTTTGATGGAAAAGTTTGTAGGAGGACAACAATGTAATGGATTTTTTAAAATTGACAATATGGAAGTTTTTGCAAGACACTGACTCTGAACAAGTAGGCAAAGACAAAACAACAACTAAACAAAAACGATAAAAAACAAACAACAATATCACACCTTAGTTTAATTCATGTTCTTAATAAAACAAGGTGTGTTGTAGTGTTTTTCATAGTTTGGCTATTAAAACTTGGTTATGTAACACTTGTGTCAAAATTCTAATTTTTAAGAGAACCCAACGCACACTAAAAAATCTTTTTATAAACATATATTAAAATTATTAAAAAATATATTTTGTTCTTCTTTTGTTTAAATCATGCTAATGTAATAGGAAAACAACAAAGTAAATAAATGTAAAATTACTTTATTTAGTGTATACCGCTTTTAAACAGCCTTACAATGGGTGCAACTTTGTGCCAGTGCTCCAGGGTTAACGAACAAAATTGAAATTACAAATTAGAAATACAAATTAAACGAAACTTTATGAGACGATAGTAAAAAATATGATTTTTCTGTAGAACATGGTTTTTACTTTACTTTAATTATTATTTAATATTTTCTTAAATTGTTTATTTATGAAGTTGTGCTTGCTACTTTGAGATATACGAGCTCTGTTTTCTTTGTACAACCTCTGTCTAGTTATTTATTTCATAATTTCCTCAAAGGAATTTGAAGTATTTTAAAATTAAGCTAAATTGTATGTTATATGAGAAAAAATTATTAAACACAAAGTAAATGTTAATGAAACCAGCAACGCAGGATGACGTAACTGGCAGAAGATGGCATGCGAGATTTTAGGAGGCTATATCTTTTTAATGAGCGTCCCATTTTTGTAACGACTCCCCACGGCGGTAGTTACCGTTTTAAATTTACTTGTCCTTTCAAAACACGCTTGGGTGTGCGCAGTTTTTGCAAAGTGTTTTCATGGAATTACGACCTACTTTATGCAGAATTAAAAACATATGAGCATCAATTAGTGAATCGATTCCATTTCTATTGTCGCCTACACCATTTGGTCAAACGCTAAGGTGGTGCTCAACTTTACCTCAAATTCTGCCTCATTTTTACCACGTGAAATAGACAGAAGCTACGCTTTTCGTGTGTCGAGCATTTCTAAAAGGTGGGCACACAGGATATAAATTGTCCTGGGTATAAATGGTGTTGTACACACTTTTTCCATTATTCAGGGTGACTATCAAGTCTCAGAACGACTTATAACCTTAAAACGAAATAGTATATCGCAGTAAATTTTGGCCTATATGTTAATAGTAAATTACTTTTTAGTGTTCATAGAGATCGTTTTTCACCTATAAGGAACGGCTCATAGAGGGCAAGTTGAAAATCTTAAAGGTAATAGATATGTATTATTCATCTTAAAAGCCCCAAGCTGTAACTAAACTAAGTACCCTCATCGCAGCTGACCTAAGTACTCAGCGAATTTCCAAATCAATAAATGACTATAGTAATATTGACAAAATTTATCAATACCTCAATAAATAAGAGAGTATAGTTATTTCCCTTAAGATTATTACGGAAAAAGTGTGCAGATTTTCTGCTGTGAGGAATATTCAAAGTAGGCATTTTTACCATAAACAATTTTATTTTGACCATTTACCAATTTTTATCAACATCTATCCATAAATAAAGTAGTTTGCCTATTCTCTATATGACACTCTATATAACACGGGAATAGAGTATACAGGTTAGCTGCCGTGTCAAACACATCGCCTATTATTTTAAGCATAAATAGATGGATCTCAACCACATGAAGCTAAATACCAAGATTCATAAAAAATATAGGTTAGTAAGAGAAATTTAATTTTCTTATCCTCAATAAGATTAATATTGGAGCCCCAAAATACAACGTACAGTGTTTAGTTTTTTTAATATCTCGGTAATTGAAGATACTTACTTTCAGCGTTCCTCACAGCAGCAACACTTTAGTCTTTCCCATATTATTCCTATGGAGGATAGGCAAACTCCTTTGTTTAAGGACAGATATTGATAAATCTTGGTATATGGTCAAAATGAAAATGGTTTATGGTATAATTCCCTACTTTCACTTTTCCTCACAACAGCAAACTTGCATACTCTTTCCCATGGAAATCTTATGGAGAATAAGCAAAATCCCTCCTTTTATTACGAATATTAATAAAATCTCTTATAAATAATTGTTGATTTGGATATTTGCTGAGTATGCAGGTCTGCTGCAACGGGGTATTTTCTTTTGCACAACCTTTTAATGGTGAGTTTGCGGCATTGTTTTAGTTCAACAACACCTGTACAAACTGTTTATATCCTTATTGCTTAACCTCAGGAAAATAATGATACAAAATTGGTATTTGTTGTGGTTGTCAAAGCGATTTGTCTCAAGCATTTCTGGTACATGCCAGAAAGCAATAAGAAAGCAAAAAATAATAACGGAAAAATGAGCACCAAGCAAGAGTTAAGAATAGTTAAGTTTTGTCTAACATTAATTATATTAGTATTTCGGAAAAAGTAAACTTGAAATTGAAGTAAATAATAGAACATATAAGTTACACTATACTATAACATTCGTTACGTTATACGCCCTGTGTTACAATATAGTGCCTGGCGTGTCCAGTTAATAAATATCCAATTTTAGTCAGGCTTCCAACTTAAACAAGACAAACTACTATCTCGTCAAATAAAACCGAGTATAATGTAAAATATATATAATACGTTATTACGTATGTGCGAGTAGAACTTTCTATTCTTTATTAAATCCGGTTTACTACTATATATTTATTACTAATACATTGAATGCGTTTCAAAAAAGGATTATTTGGATCCTTATTTTACACTAATGTGTCTGGATCCAGCCCCAAGCTGTCTTAGCCGGTGGCACGAGTTGTACGCGTCAAATTGACGGAGAACCTCTAATATCTACATCTTCTACTCTAGTTTTCGATGTAAGATTCACTTTGACATATCCGTTCACCAAACTACAGCAGGTGGCCTCAGCCAAATAGCATATTCATAGCCGAAATTTATGTGTTTCAGTAAGTTACATCAACTATAAGCTATTTATAATTTTTTGTGGACACTTTCCATCATGATTAGTAAAACAAAGTTTCACGACGTTTCGGACCTGGAATATGATCCTGACCTCAGGTGAGCTGGAACCTTAAGGATAATAAGTTCGTGATCTTGACCAAGTCTCGTTCTTAAAAAGCTGAACGTTTAAAGCAGACAAAACACTTACAAAAGATACTAAGCAAGAAAAATCATGCACGCAACACCAAAGCACATGTTTTACCGGATTAGTCTATATCATGTACTAATCTTGTAATTTTCTTGAATCCAGCTCATCTGAGAACTGAATTAGATTCCAGATCTTGAAAAATTTGTTTTACTAATCGTGACGAAAAAATTCTAAAATCTAAATTTCATGAACCCACCATCACCTCAACAATTAATTTTAAACAAATACGTAAAGTATAAATTAAAATCACTAACTCATAATAAATTTTCTAACTGATAATTGATTTTATTTTTAGTCTAATCTAACTTTAACCATACAAATCTATAATACAACAGTTATGAGGCAGTGACATATATTACCAGCGCAGTATGAAACAATCTTGCTAAATTGATCATGAAGTACATCTGGGGGATAGGCTGTTTTAAATTGATAAACCTGATATAACTATATCAGGAGGGGAGAATTACCCATTGAATAAATTGGTAGGCGATTCAAAAGACTTTTTTGTCAGAAGATATTAAAATAAAGTACTTTAAACGTATACAAAATTTCATAACAATCAACTATATTTATGTAGTTATTTGTATTAATTCAATAAATTTGTATTAGTTTTCAATAAATTATTAGAGAAAATTTAAGTACATTCATAAGTATCTAGTTTGTGAAGGTAAACATAGAATAACTTAAATCCTTCAAAAGTAAAAAAATAAAATATCAATCATTGTCCTTTTCATTAAATGAAAAAGGTAATATTTGACAAAAAATAAAATTCTTTAGTTTAATTAGGATACAGTTTATTTCAGAAGAGGTCTGACTTTGTTGAGTTAATTGAGTCCCAAGGCACCCATGTTATTAAAACGATACTAAAGGTTTTCATCTCTTTTTTACAGATATTTTTAAACTTTAAGATGTGAAGCTATTTTTACCTCTTTATTCTTACTTACTTTATCTTAATTAAAAGATAGACAAATACAAAATTCTAATAGTATGGTTTCCAACATTTATAAGTGATTTGGGTTAGATATACAGACCTCTAAATTATTAATTGACCGTTAAACTATTTAGAAGAGTTTGAAATTTGCTTTAAATCTTTATTTTACTTAAGAATTAAATAAGAAAACAATAGTTAATAATCAAACCATGCTTTTGTTTTAAGAAGAACGAAAAATAAAATAAAATAGAAGTATGGTAGTCCTATTGTTTTAATATATCATAGATTGTAAATTTATTAATACTATTACTCACTATATATTAAAAATTTACTCAAACAAAGATGGTAAAATAAAAAGAAACTGTTCCATGTACAGAAGAAACCTAAATCTACTAACCTTAAAATGTACTTTTCAAGGTTAAAACAAAAAATTCGGACTAGCAACGTGTGCATAACTGCTGAAAAGTTATATGCGAAGCAGTTCTCTAGAAATACATAATACTGATACACCTTAGTAATCCAAAACTATCACACCATTAGCCTGCAAGTACATCAATTGATTCAACTTGAACTACTCGAATATTCGATATTGATTTGGTAGGATTGTATAATTAAATCTAATCTCAATGATACATTACTTGAAATTGCAAAACATACCTCAATAATGTCAAATAAGATGTTGGCAAAACACGCACAATAGCCTACATGAACTAAAGTAAACTAATTCACTAACCTAAAATTCAATTCCGTACACGATTCAACTTGACTTGACGACTGGCAGACGTTTGATCTTCCTATCACTCGCCAACATGCGATCAGCTGATTATGACAATGTTCTAAAACAGCTGATCATTATATATTTACGTTATTATGATTTTATCCACTGAATTTAAGAGGTATTTTTCTGACATAGATATATAATAAATAATATATTTAACACTAAAAAATGTAATGTTTCATACTAAAGTACATAATTCTGGAAAACTAATAAACACTCCACAAAGTTCAACGATTTTCTGTTAAAATTTATATTTATAAAAACACAATGAAGTAATCCAATTTACAGTAAATGGAACGGTGATGAGGAAAACAATGCAAAGTAAATGAAATACCTGGAGGCGAACACCTGACGTTCTTTGACGTTGCAGAACGATAAAGAAATTATTAAATTACTCTCTGAGTAAATGTGAATTAATTGTTGTAAAAAACCACAAGATAATTATATCTCAAAAATAGTTCTTTCTTCCCTTATATTTTATCGACCCTATATTAAAAGGATCTATATTTTCGCATTTTTTCAGTCAGCACTGAAAAAATAGTTATCTTTTTTAAGTTTTGTGGAAATAAAAAATCTTAAATTTTTAACTTATAAACTAACATCTGACTGTTGCTTGAAATAATTCAAAACGGAAAATTTCAACAATTGCCTGTTACCTTACACAATAAATAAAGAACATAAGTATACACATACATAAATTCTTTACTTTTAGCATTGACTAAATAACACTTACAGTTTGTATGCATACTGTAAGCTTAGAAAACAAAGTCTGAGTGGCTGATATGAGTTTGCAAAAAACTTAGGAAAGCATTTAATTGTGAAACGTTAGCATAAAATTTGTCATGTACTTAGGCCTGCGTTATGGGGTTAACAGGGAAATAGCATCGCTACGAAATCAGCACTAAAAATCAATTTTCACAACGTTTAAAACTCTTAAAAATGGGAAAATATTATTCCTTGAAATACATGTAGAATATTTTCTTTAGATACTGGTATTCCATCTCGGTATTTTCCATCAAAGAATTAGCTTTGAATAGAGGATAAAAACTTTAGTCTCTTAATATATTTACAGTTTATTAATTTTCTTACACTTTTTTCTGTTTATTTGAATGTACCTGACTTCCTGTTACCTAAGTGCTTTTCAATGCATCCAGGGAAATAAATATGTTAGTTGAGGCGAACAAAACACAGCTCTTTATGTGGAGTGGAAGGCCTTATGAGTAACTAGCCAAAGTACCCGTTCTTCGCACGGGCTAAAAAGGCTGAAAGGTGTAGGCTCTACTGATACATTTAAGGTATTGTTAATTAATTCTTCATTGTTTACAAAATGACAAAACAGGAGTGTCTACAACATTTCAAAGTAACATATGTCAAATATTGGGAGAGGATAAGGATTAATGTAATAAAGACAGTCGTCGGAAAAAAACTTAAAATCTACCATTCCGCTATTTCAAATAATTCACTAATTTCGATCCTGCAGTTTATCTGAAAAATCAACTTTATTTCTTCTTCTTCCCGAACTGTCAAAATATAGTGCAAACGGATGTTGTCATTAGAAAATGTAAACATTGAAACCTAGGCCGGTCGCGGCAGCTCTTTCTTCTTCTTCTCCTTCTTCTCGAACTGTCAATTTTTAGTATTCACAGCTGTTGACATTCAAGTAATTTTATGTTTTCATTCTCTAAAAATGTAAACATTGAAACTTAGGACGTTCACAGGGCGTAGCCCGAGAGGATTTTAAGGAAATGAGTATGCCTATGTGTTGCATGAGTTTAAGATCTACCTTTGCCTAAAATTTCAAACCGGTCGGTTCAGTATTTTTCGCATTCACTTGCCACAACAAACCCACAAACATACAGAAACCACCTCTTCTTTATAATATTATAGTTTAAGTTTATTATACTACATATTTACTCATGTTAATTTGAGTGAATTTTAACTTAAAATATTATTTATGATCTTTTAGTTTTGTTGTTACTACTAATTCATGGTAAGTTATAGGTGGCTAGTTTAAAGGTCAAGACAAGGCGTAGGTATAGTTTTGACCACGAGGTGCAGTTATAACATCCCCAGTGAGATTGCTTTGGTGAGGAGTCTCGCCTATTAGGCGGATATCCGTTACCGTAACTGGTAACTGGGGGAGCAGGGGGAGAAAGCTCGGGGAAACATCCGTAGCCACCACGGTTGGTCGTAGAAAGAATCCCAAGGGGGTGTAGGTACTAGAGCATGGAGCATGTAAGGTGGGTGACATGCTCTCCCCTCTCGACAGTAGAGGAGCAGAACAGGAAAAAGAAGCGTCTTACGTAATCCATGAAGTGCAGGAGTACGTGGATAGAAAAACAGAAAAAAGTACTAAAAAATTAAAGTTTTTACACGAATTTAAACTATTTCATAATTCGTTATCATTCATTAGCTACTTAGGCTAAAAAAACAATAAGTTTTATCCTGCTGCATTGTCGTTGGATTAATACTATATTCCGCTCAGGAGCCTTGAGGATATGTTCCAGTAGATTGGGATGTGGCAGGGACGGATGGGTCTTGTTCTAGGCACGTTCTGGTTCTTCATCTTCGTTTCATTTCCGGTGAGCACTCGTGGATCTGACAGTTCCGGTTCAGTTCACCAAATCCGGTTTCCATTGTGGCAATTGCTCCTTAGTAAGAATGGCCTGTCGTGTAATCTTTGTTTCAGTTCTTTCTTCTTCTACACATCTATTAAACATAGTTTTTAAATTGGTAGCTTAAAACTTAAGCTTTTAAATTATTAACGTAGCAATCACTGCAGATTTGGTCTAGTACGATTGTAATTTATAAACGGGTTTCGTTAAACTAAAATAATGTAAAATACAATATTATAAAAAGAATCTGAATCAGACATATCTAACTTTAAATTTTAAAAACGTTTAATTGTTACTGATACTCTCTCTACAATTAAAATTGTGTTATATTTAGTGAAAAATGTTTGTAATTACTTTGTCAGGTTTTTATTATTTAGATTCTTATTGCGGACATTTTCCATCACGATATTATGTAAAACAAAGTTTCACGACGTTTCGGGATCTGGAATCTGATCCCGTCCTCAGGTGAACTAATATCTAAAACATAGCACAATTAATTAACATATAATCCGGACCAAACCGGTATAAAGCTGAAAACATAAAAGTTTAAAGCAGGTTTGGTCCGGATTATATGTTAATTAATTGTGCTATGTTTTAGATATTAGTTCACCTGAGGACGGGATCAGATTCCAGATCCCGAAACGTCGTGAAACTTTGTTTTACATAATATCGTGATGGAAAATGTCCGCAATAAGAATCTAAATAATATCAATCCACCATCACCAATAATGAATTTCAAACAAAGTATGTCAGGTTGCTATAAACAGTTGAGAAATCACTGAAAAAAATAAATCAGATTTTTTTATAAAATAACATTCATCAGACACACGATGACATTCTCTTGATTTCAAATACTCAAATACTCGACTCATACGATAAATACTTGTATATACTTCATATTACTGTCTCCCTACAGTACATAGTACATGGAGAAAGTATATTATTTTTTCATCAAAATTTTCAAATTTGAGATGAGATTATTGACGCTCTATGAAACCAAAAAGTGGCTTTCTGACTGTCAGTATGTCTGTGTATTATTTGTGAAATAGTTTGACAATACCACATTAAAATAAGTTCAAAAATCTTGACAAACTAGTATTTTGACTAATTAGTTCTTTGTCTGAGAGCACCCAATGTTTTTTTCACAGCTCTGGGGAGGGGGTGTGACAATCCATCGGAGGAAAATTTTTAACGGAGTGACGTCATATGGTTATAAGAACAGCTGTTTAGAGGACCTTAAAACATTTCCTTTTGACATCCATGATTTAACCTATTTTCGACAGGTAAGTAAATACATTTTCATAATGAATATTCAAAAATAAACTTCTTTCTAAATTTGATTTTATGCAGTCTAGGGTTACATCACACAAAAAAACTCCACAAAAATTCGGTTTTACTAAGAGGAAGATTTTACGCAGCTCTTTCTTTTGAAAGTGATCATTTGTGCTGAAAATAATAAAAATAAATTTTGTAGATACTGCTTATTTTAAAATTAAGGAAAAAAATACTTTTCACCGCTATTAACTGTGGAATGTGATTGATATAAGAGATAGTTCACAGTGTTCATAGTTACAATCTCAACTGCCTATTGGCATCGGTCTAGAGACTACGGTGAATTGAAGACAGTGATATACAGATGCGGCGTGAGTCTCAAAGGCTAGCCAGAGGTGACCGTTCATGATCCAACAACTACTATAGTTTCGATCCAGCAACCTTTGACTTACTGAGCGAACGGGATACCACTGAGCTGTCGAGTAGTTAGTTAATAAATTCATTATATGCTAAATATTTTAATATTATAATTTAATTAAAAGCAAATAAGAGTAACCTTTGACTATAGACGTGTCATTCATGGTTAAATGTTGTGCTGACAGTGTAGTGCCGCTTCCTAGTGGCGAAGGCTGTAAGCTCACTTGGCCCCGCCCTCAGGAGTGCGCGCGCACTCGTAGTAGCTTTGGGGATGAATGAGTTGACGTGGCGACGCGCACGACGCACATCTCTCTCTCGCCCTTATAAATGGCTTGGGGGTGGCCGAAGGGGGAAGGGGGGAAGCAGACGGCAGCGCTCCTGTACAGGGAACCACGCACTAACTCCCCAAGCCGATTAGGGAACCACTCAAGCCACTACAGCTTGCGCATAAGAATGACATATCTAAAGGTATAACTTATTCAATTATAAATTATAATTAATAATTTTCTACGAATAGTCTTTTTTATATTTTAACCTCAATGAAAGAAAGAATTCAATAGTTTATTTAGTCTATATTAAATATTAAAAGCTGTTGGCTTAGAAGCTTATGCGAAGATTTAGTATAGAGCATTGTTGCCTTAACAACTAAAATAATTGATCAAAATTCTTATATAATGGTATAAACATAATAATATAAATAAAAATTTACTAAAATATGAAATTATAAGTTTCCTATTTTCAAAATAAAATATACGTAACATATAGGTGAAGTACCACAATTTTTAGGTTAATAAAGTCACCAAAGTCACCGAAGTTTGATATGGCCACAGAGTTTCCATGCAGCATGCATTTGTAACTGGACACCTTGGGCGCTCGTGGGAAATCAAGACCGTGTTGACAAACACAGTTCGTCACTATTTCATAGTTTATCACGATTGAATTTAGGACAATTGTCACCATTTATACAGATGTTTATAGAATATTATTATGGAAAAATGGTTTTCATATTTTATTTAAGAATTTATTATTGGTGGAAATTAATAACTGGATTCATATTCTACAGTACGAGTTGATAGTTTTTTTTGCAAAGTCCATTATTTATTTATGGAAAGTGTAAGACTATTAGGTCTCGGAAAGATAAGATAGCAAGCAAAAGACAATAGAAAATTACTGTATACAGGGTGTTTCAAAATTCCCTACCAATACTCTAGGACATTGTTCCTGGGTAAGAAACATATCTAAATATCATATTTAAATTGTCCGGAAGTCCTTAGTTACTCACACAGCCTCCATTTTGTTTTTTTCACTTATAATTTTTTTCTGAATAATGGTTAAACGTACGGAATTGAAACTTTGCACAAACATTTATGACAACTAGAAAAAACTACAAAAAAATCATGTCAATTTCTCAAATTCATAAAACAAAATGGCGGCCATTAAAAATTTTGTTTCTCAAATAACTCGTGAACCGTTAATTTAACAGAAAATTTACAAGCATAACTTTTTTTAGGTAATGTAATTACAAACCGATTTACACCAAATTGTTTTAAATTAGATAAATATTAACTGAGATATGGCAGCTTTAGTGATAGGTGACCGCTGGAGCTTAGTTGCAGTGCATGTCAAGGCATGCGACGAAAGTCTGCCACAACAATGCAACAGTCTCCGCAACACAAAACAATTTGGTGTCAATCGATTTGTAATTACAAACAAGTTATTCTTGTAAATCTTCTGTTGAATTAACGTTTCCCGAGTTATTTGAGAAGCAAAATTTTAAATGGCTGCCATTTTGTTCTATGAATTTTAGAAATTGTCATGATTTTTTTGTAGTTTTGTCTAGTTGTCATAAATGTTTTTGCAAAGTTTCAATTCCGTACGTTTAACCATTATTCAGAAAAAAATCATAAGTGAAAAAAAACAAAATGGAGGCTATGTGAGTAACTAAGGACTTCCGGACAATTTAAATATTATATTTAGATATGTTCCTTACCCAGGAACAATGCCCTAGAGTATTGGTAGGGAATTTTGAAACCCTGTATATGTACTGTAGTAACATATTTAAACTAGTTTACAATAACCACGTTAATAATTAATGGCTACTTTATACACAATGTCACTAATTAATACTATCGATAACGACAATAACCATTCTTGTTATTTATAAAAGTCATAACTTAAATAGAATAACAAATTATACGTTATTTCCAAATAACTTCAGTTAAATAAATAAAAGGTTTAAATAACTTCTGTCTTATGATTCGTTTCCATCTGTTTCACATTTAATTTCGGCTTTTAGTTTCATTCGTTCGTTATCTTACGTCTTGTTTAAATAAGGAAGGTATTTAAAATATTTATTGCCTAGTAAATGTTTATATAGCAAATATAAAAAGAAAACTACATTATGAGTTTATTTTTGATAAAATTTTGGAGCTTACGCTTTTTTTACTTAACATGATAAGTATAACACACAAGTAATGACTAGAGTATATTAAATGCATTGAAACAACGAATGGAAAATAGCAAAATAGCTCAAGCTAAATGCACAAAATTTCAGGTTCTTAAAAATTATTCCTCGAGTAATCAAAGGAACCCTTGTTAGGACTTAGTGTCTCAAAGACACAGCTTAAGGGGAAGCCTCTTTACAGTCTTGAAGTAATTTTATACCTTGCTAAAGCATAGATAAAAGGTTAAATTAATTAGTAATAATTATGAAACAAATGTATAACATTTAGCAAAAAGCAACTAAATAAAACAGCAGCGGTTGTTAAACATTGTGTAAGCTTTTAATTATTTTTGTTCAGGTATTTTTATTAGAAAAAAACATAAAACTAACCACAAAGGATAAAATATTATGTGTAATGTATCAGGTATAATGATGCTGTTTTTCTTGGATGTTACTTATTTGAGAATTTTACAAATTTTACAATTTTACATATGTAAGAATCAAATACTCATATGTAGAATCAAAGATTTATTGCAATTGCCATTATTATAGAGTATTAAAAATTTCATCTCAATGAAAAAATATTTACTTTTTACATCCAAACAGTATATACTTTTATACATTTCCTACACGCCTGTAGGATAATATAATAATGATAATTAGCGGTAGTTTCAAATTATAGATTAATTACAATCATCAACTACGACCTCTTTTGTTGAAATTGTAAATATTAGTTTTGATTACCATATTGTAGTAAAATAAATTTTTCAAAAAGATTGATTTATTTCGATTGGAATCACGTGGATGAAATGGTAAGTGTTTTCACACATGTTTTATGTATATGTTACTGGAATTAAATGCATTAAAATGATATTGGAATTATGATATAATTAATGGCTGTGCATCAGTAATAAAAGTCTTTAGTAGTAAAATATTTAGTAATGTTTCTATAAAGGCTAATACTAAACAATGAAATTGTTCAAACTTGAGGTTCAGTCAATTCATTTGCACTGCCAAAAATTACAAAGGCAATGATAACTATGACAACAATAACAACGACAAATACCCGTTAATTTAACGGGTA
Source organism: Nephotettix cincticeps (assembly GCA_023375725.1). NCBI lineage: Eukaryota > Metazoa > Arthropoda > Insecta > Hemiptera > Cicadellidae > Nephotettix > Nephotettix cincticeps. The sequence continues at coordinate 18,579,569 of CM041785.1, read as the reverse complement.
AAGATAAAAAACAATGATTACTAAAATTGGAATTGTTAAAGTATTATACATTAAATCATAACTAAATTTATAAAAGGGAATATTATGTTCTACAGATATGTATATACTTAAACATGCATATATTAATGACTGATGACAGCACATAATTCAACTTAAATACCAAGCATTGTTCCAGACGAATATACGGACTTAGAGTATGTTATCAAAAATCAAACAAACCATTTTTGAGGTATCAAACTGCAAATAACTCCGCCGTTGAAGTGTACATTTACAATTGAACACCTTCGGAACTCTTGGGAAATAAACAGTTGACGTTCGCAAATACAATTTGTCGTACTGGGGACTTTCACTGGATGCCTTTTATGTCCTCTTTCACTATTTTACGCAGAATTTATAAGCCTAACACCAAGGATACAATTACATACTAAACGATCCTATTTTAATTTTTGTTCTTCTTTTCACGATGGATTGTTTTCTTTTTCATTAATCATATTTTTTAATACAATGTAAATTATTTGTGTTTTAACTGTGTTTAGAATTAAATAGGTTGTTTATTTACACTTTGTACAAAATGCTCGAAAGTGGCACTCTGATATACCAACAGGATTGCTGTCATAGTTTCTTGAATGTAGCCAAGATACAGTATTGATGGGCTCCACAGATTTTTAAAAAGATTGACTGCAGTGTTTGTGAAACTCAAGAAATTTTAGTTTTTTTGCTCTATTTTGCTTTTTTCCCTGAGTGGGAAAACTATATGGAAACATAGAAAGTATTTTTTTGAAGTAATTTAAAATTTAGAGAAGGCTAGTGTTAATTACTCTGTGTTCTTAAAGGTATGGATTTTATGGCTTTTCATACATTAAGTATAAAAAAATTGAAGGTTGCTGGTTCGATTCTTGACTCAGTCACAATTTATAATTAGGCTAGCATTAACCTAACAACAGGTTGACGTTAGGTAGTTACAAGTTTAGTGTTTGGTCCGTTCCCTAGCAAAACTTTAAAAACGCCACTCGAATTGATGAATGGAAATGTGAAAAAGAAGTATTTAAACATTCCTTATACGGATTTTATAGTTTTTCATACATTAATTATTGAAAAATCTAAGGTTGCTGGTTCGATTTCTGCACAGTTTTTCTAAATATCGTTAAATATCTGTTTATCGAACAATTTTTATTTAAAAAATCTAAATTTCTTAACCAATAACAAGAAAAAATAAAATGAATTGTTAGAAATTTTTAAGACACTATCCCCCCTTCTTGGTCCATATCTTTGAAAAATTGCCAACGATGGAATCCTTAGACTGGACTTTCTAGAAGATTTTTTTCTGGTGGGTTACGCCGACGACATTACGGCGGTCAGTGACACTAGAAACGTCCAGCGCGCCCAGTGGTGACTTATTGAAACGAAGAGACTTGTCTCTTCGTAGATGGAGGATCACCACCTGAACATGGCGATTGAGAAAATGGAGATTGTCATGACGACAAGGACATCAGATTCCGACTTTGGTAGACTTCAATGTCAACACGGAGTATATTTATTCCAAGTCCGCCGTTAAGTACCTGGTAGTTAGACTTGACACCAAGCTTTCCTACAGAGACAAACAAGTATGTGTTACAGAAGGCGGCAAAGACTACGACTGAGCTCTGTTGTCTTATGGCGAATGTTGGCGGCCCATCAGTGGAGAAGCGGAAACTCCTTCTGTCCGTCACAAACTCAAACTGATGGGAGCGGTGCAACGAAAAGCCACGTTGAGGATCTCATCAGCATACCGGACCGTGTCGGAGCCGGCTGCACTGGTGGTAGCTGGTGTTGTCCCGATCGACCTGTTGGCCCAAGCAACACCAAGCCCGAACTTGGCGCCAGGGAGGTGACAAGGGTGGCCAGGGAGGCCTCTATGCACCAGTGGCAAGAGAGGTTGCGAAATGAATCTAGAGCGGCTTGGATTCGGAGACTCATTTTGGGCCTGTCCGTGTATGATGATCGTGGTTTTGGGTAAGTAAATTTCCTCATCACACAGTTCCTCGCTGGGCATGAGAGTTTACGAGCCTACTTTCACAACATGGCCAAAGTCGAAGGACCGGGTTGCATTTACGGGGACGGTGCCCACGTTGACGCTTTTCACACGTTCCTTCGGTGTGTCCGGTGGGCAGTTCTAAGAAGGCAGCTTCTGCTGGAGATCGAAGAATTTTCGCCGTGTAAGTTAACAGTACTTTTTCCACATAAATTTATGCATTAGGGAGAAAGTAAAAATTAGTAAAAATAATTTTACTAAGACATAAAATCATATATTCATGTACATCTAAATATATTTAAAATGTAACAATGTTAAAAATGTTAAACAATTTAATTTAGTTTTTCAAATGGATAGTCTTATTTCATTTACGAGGGCTCAACCTCAATTGTTGAAAAACAGGCAATTATTTTTTCTAATGACGAAAACAAAGAGCAATCAACCCTTACAAAGATAAAGGTAGTGAACCTGCTAATGAGGTAGACGAAATGATTCGCTAATGTGTTCGGGAGACAAAGAGGTTCAAATTGAGTGTGTAAAGACATCTTTTGCATTTGGGTCTTGTTATGGAACACAACCCTCTCGTATCACAATTACATTCATCTTTAAGTTTCAAAAGAGTTTTATTACTGTAGAAAGACATTTTTAGATGTTTTATTTTTTTGCCATTGTTACTCTAAATAATCTCTGTATTTTGATCAAACGTATAATGTACAATGACAAGTTATATATAAAAACTCTAATTCACAGAAGGGTTATATAAACGTTTCATATAAATATTTAAGTGTTTAAATTTTCTTGTTCAATTAAATAAAATAGAACTCCTGGAATTATGCACTTATTATAACGTAAAGGAGCATATAATTTAGCTTACCTTTTTACCTTTAGTAAACTATACACAGAATTTCATATTAAAAAATATATTTATAATTTTTATACCTTATCTTTAAATTTGACTACACAATCAAACTGACATATTTCAAGTTTGAGAAACTTAATTTATTTGGTAATTTGTCATGAAATTGTGGTGCTGTGTCTCCATACGGTGTTAATATGGTATTTATACCTAAATTTCTAAAGCCCCATGAAGAATTTGCATTACAATGTAACTACGTAGTTGTATGAGTAAAGTTACATGATTGTACTGTACTACAGAATACCTTTGCTGTACTACATGATACCTTTATTGTACTACATAGTACCTTTACTGTACTACAGAAGAAATTTTTAACTAAGTAAAATACAATAATTATAAGTAGAATAATTAAGTAAAATAAGTTTCAATTCATTACTTTGACATATTCTATCAAATTACGGCCACATGTCTAACTTTTATATTTTAATTAAAGTCGTAAGCTAAAATTAAAATTGTTGTAGAGGGGGAGTTACATCGTCTTTGAGATCATTTCGATTCATGATCATGATTTATTTATAACGTTTTCGCAATAAATATTTTGACGTACCAGTGTAAATTATTCTAGGGTCATATATTTTATTTTAGGAAAATAATTTTACCTACAGTTAACAACATTTTGAACGTCCTAGTTCAATTTAGCGTGATCTTGTACGATCGAGCTAAATATAAAAATAAAAACTTTGATACTTTTTAGAAAAATGTGCAGTCTTGCACAGATATATGGATTAGTTTAGTTTGCACCATGATGTTCTTGTGATTTATTGCGTAGACTCACAACCCAATTTTTAAAATGTTTTACACTTTTTGAAAACTTTTCAAAACGGATACAACCAATAGGCTTGCATTTCAACGGATAAAAGTGAAAAAATAGTACAAAATTTCATAAATATCATAGCGTAAATCTTTTTGCAAAACTGATGTAGAATTAAAAAGATTTAAAAGTTGAATCATAAATTAAGTGGTACAAAACATAAAATTCATAATTATGAGAAGTTTAAAATATTACTATACTGTGAGATTTTCTCGGTAAAGCAATTCACTTTTTTGTAACGAAATGTTGACAATAGCTCAAATAAAATCTGACAAAAATATAATATTTTTTATACTTGTGTACGTTGGCAAAATCTTTTTCTTGTAAAAATACACTATACGAGTACAGTATAATACCATAACGTATATCATATATCCTATATCTCAGTGACTTCTAAACCAAATGGAGATCCAAGAGAGATTTAACAACAATATGGACATTTTCATTCAGGACCAGTTTCAGGAACGTAATAACAGGGTGGAAAACATCAGGCCTGTAAGTGATTATGAGATAGTAATCACGATCAATTTGGAAAATGATGTCGGAACTTGGGAACGAGTTAAGTCACGGACAAGTTTCAACGCCTTCCATCGCCTCGGCGTCGGTGGCGTGCAGGTTGGATCTTGATGTGATTGTTTCAGACTAGGACTTGCCAAACAATAGACTAATGTTCTCTCCTGTAATACTGCCAATTTGCTATTTACAACTACTATTTGTATACTATTTACACTAAAACTCAGATAACTATGAATAATCGAGACGAATCTTTTCCTAAATCAGCATATCTGATGAGGTAACAATATACAGGGTGTCCACGAAAAACGTTTCAAGACTTCGTTGAGTGATTAGGTACATTAAAAGGAAGAAAAAAGTTTTAATAGAGGATGGCTTAAAACGCTTCTTTTCTCAAATATCCACCAATTTGTATTTTCCACAAACCATTTTTTACTTCAAACATTTTTAACCAATATTTTTAAAATTTGGTACGTGTTTTAAACTAGTAGACTACTGAGCATGATCCAAGCTCAAAATCCAAAATGGTGGCCATTTAAATTTTATCATTAACAAAGTATTTAAGTTTTAAAATTTAAAATGACCGCCATTTTGGATTTTTAGTTTGGATCATGCTAGTTATTTTTTGCCTAATAGTAGTCTACTAGTTCAAAACACGTACCAAGTTTGAAAATAATCAGTTAAAAATGTTTGAAATAAAAAATATTTTGTGGAAAATACAAAATGGCGGATATCTGAAAAAATAAGCGTTTCAGGCCATACCTCTATTGGAACTTTTTTCTTCCTTTTAATGTACCTAATCACTCACCTAAGTCCTGAAACGTTTTTCATGGACACTCTGTATACGGCATGTCTGCCACATATAAGAACATTTGTAAATGAACCTATTTGATTTAAAAGGTTTCACTATAGTTTTATTAAATTGAGAGTCAATTTTAACTTCATGGAATATCTTAAGAAATTCCATAAAGGCTAGGTTTAATGGTAATAGTAAAAATATTATAGAAAATACATTATTTAGTGCAAAACTAAAATAGTTGCTTTGAAAAAAACGGTACCTCACAAATAAAGTTACTTAAACTAATGGATAAACTTTAACGCTCATAACAATATAATTTAGTAAAACGGATTAAAGAGATTTTAAATTTAAAATCTTAATATTTTAAGAATCGAAATACTACTTTAAGCATTGTTTGTTTATATTTTTCCTTGAACTAAAATGCTTTATTCTATACTTAAATAAATATTTTATTTACTTTACGCAACATTTTTTTTATAATAAGGCCATTAAAACACCAATCTTGTAAATTTACGGTACTTTTAAAGAACAATTTCTAATTCAAGCCTCAAAGGGAGTTTGGCCGGCCTCTTTCTTTAACGGTCGTTTTATATTGTTAAGTACCCCCTGAGGCAACTTTTGCTTTTATCAGATGTCGCAGCGAAGGACGTCTACTTTAACATAAAATGTCGCTTTGTTTAAATATCCCTATTTAAAAAAAGGATTTTTATAGTTTGTTCTATTTAAGTTTGTTTAGCTAGTAAAATTAACTGTATCAGAAAAACGACATACCTTTTTTCTAAACATGATAATACAAAAACTACGTATGCTGATTTAAGAAAGCTATAGTATAACTTTCAATATTCTTTAATTTATTGTTTCAAAAATTCTTATAACTCTTCTTTGATGTCTTGTTTATACAAGGTTTTGTTTAGCTTTTCGAGAGCCTTTCGACTTTTATACTGCATTGATGGGGAAACTGTTTGAACCCCAGTCTTGTTACTTCAATTAAGTCAATAAAATTAATATTAAAACATTTATTGCTTATTAGGTGCGAGCGCCGTTAGGGTAAACCGAAATCCGCGAGGGCTCTAGTGGCGCTTGTTCGTTACCCTTGTGATTGTCTCGTAAAAGCCTCCTTAGTAGCCTGTTTATGATAATAATTGTATATTTTTACATTTTTAGATTTACAAAATGACATATTTTGAACAAATCTAAATCATCAGCTGAAGATTCTGTATGTTGGATGGATCAGTAGTTAGAAGCGTAGAGGAGAGACGGTATTTAGGAATGGTAATGACTGAAGATGGTCGATATAAAAAATTGAGGCGAAGTGATCAAGGGAAGGCTGTAACCAAAAAACTTTATGTGGCATTTTGGTGAAATTAAATACCAGGAAGGATAAAGAAACAGATTCTTCAGACAATGTAAGAGAATTCTTTGTTTGAAATTCATTATTGGTGATGGTGGATTTATGTTGTTTAGATTTTTATTGCGGACATTTTCCATCACGATTTTATGTAAATCAAAGTTTTACGTTTGACGTTTCGGGATCTGGAATGTGATCCCGTTCTCAGGTAAACTAATATCTAAAACATAGCACAATTAAACATATAAGTGTATATACACTACACATTACACACATAAGAAACCAAACACGTCCACTCGTCACGAAGACTCAAAGACAACTAAAAGGAGTGGGCGTGTCCCACCGGAACAGGAAACAAAATGGCCGCCGCAAAAACCTGTACTCCAGGTGAAAAATGTCAAACAAATGTATTATTAATATTTTAAATTCAAATGCAAATCCTCCCTAATATACATGAAAAAATGCAGTATAAAGTTAACTTAACAGAGCAAAATACACATTATTTTTACAATTTTATAATTAAAACAAAAATCTAATGCCCCTTACGAGCTTTACCAAGAGTTAAAATACCATGAGAATTTTGTTTCGGATTTATATGCATATCATTTACAGATACTTTATTTTCCCTATCCTAAAGTTCTTTGCTAAGAATTGGCAGCCACAATGGCCGGATCTCAACTGAAGATTGCCTAATTGGTTGGTCTGATAGTTTCATGTAGGAAGCTTCAATTAGTTTTATTTTGAAAAGTGAGGTTCCCGGTGTCTTATCTTAGCTTCTTCGAAATCCATTTGGTGATTTTCAGACCAGCAATGGTGGGCAACTTGGTGAGTGAAACTTTGTTTTACATAAAATCGTGATGAAAAATGTCCGCAATAAAATCTAAATAACATAAATGTAGGAGAGTTGTGTGACTTATGGAGGGGAAATTTTCGTTTTGAGGGAGAATCTAAAGTGCAAGTTGAATGCAACTGAGATGGACTATTGGAGAAGGTGCTGTTGAATAGCACTAAAATATATGGTTAGAAATGTGAAGATACTGTAAGACGGGGAATGCAGATTGGTGCACTGTAGCTGATAGTATTTAAAGACAAAAATTGAATTGGTTTTGCTATGTGAGAAGAACGGATCCGCATACGATACCAAGAAAAGTTTTTTTTACTGGAAACCACAAGAAAGACGTAAGAGAGGAATACTACTGTCATCTTATCATGACAAGTGAAAGAGATAATTAGGAAAACAGAACTAAATGAAGAAGCTTGCTCTAAAGTATGACAGTGGTTATAAAGTGTGGAAGACGGTAGTGATGTAGAATCCGTTACTAAGGTAATAAAAAATACCATATATTTCACATGAAAATGATTTGTTAATCATGCACGTTGCCAAAATGTCAGGTCAAAAGCATAAGCAGTTTCCCTACACTCGTTTCACTAATACCACCGAACTTACAAAATAACGACTCAAAACTTGATAAATTTATGCCAAGGTATATTAAATAAACAAAAAAACATAAATGAACAAACAACAAGTAAATATCAACGAATCAATAAGAATATCAAATCAAATGAATCAACAAATATACAAATCAACAAATGAAAGTTAAGATCGGATTTTTCATGATAGTCAGTTTTTAGTCACACCACCTTAAAAACTTATGTAGCTTAAATTGGCAAACTTTGTCGAATACGTTTTTCCATATTCTATATTTAATGTGAGAAACTAGAAGCAACTAATGGAGCATACCAATGGAGGAGAATAATACATTGCTCATGATCTTAAATCGCCGAAGGGCTCGGTTTTATAGGTTTTGTTGGAGACTGTTATTTTTGTTGGATATATTTAAATTGGATCAGTGTTCCACACCAGTGGGCTCGAGCCGAAAGTTATCCATAACACATTATTCAGTTTCTGCTCCGTGTGTTTACGATCTCTCCTGTTTGTTGGTTATCTAACCGATGAATATAACCACTGAACTCTAAAACTTCTTTCCTTCCCCCTCGATAGTCACGTATAATGCCCTCCATACAAACATAACATCTCTGTCTGTGTACGGACACAAGCAGTAATTATGTTACCGGTTTGAGAAATATATAGCAATTCCTGATTATATAGCGTTATTCCAGGAGTACTAACAATTTTATTGGTTGTTTGTGAACAAACGTGAAAACTTTGTTTGAAATTTATTATTAGAGTCTTAGGTTTATATCTAAATAGAATAAAATTAAACATTTGTTTAACATTTTAAACTATTTATGATTACAAAGAATTCAGGCTCAATTTTTTCATGTTTCAGGATGTTTCAGGAAATATTCCAATTTACTGTAAGACTGAATAATAAATAAGTAGACATATTGTGCTGTTGGTTTAGTACTCAGTGCCCTATTTATTAGCAAAATATTCTATAAAACAAAACGAAGTTAGTATATACATCCATTGCACAATGGCTAAAATAACTGACGTAACACAGGTTTCAATCGGCAATAACTTTACCGTTTGTTAACATTTTTATACTCTTTTACTAATTGTATCTTAAGTAAAATAGCAATTAATGAAAAACTCATTATTAAACCTAATTGGAAAAACACACACAGTGCAAAAGGTGTCCTATTTAAAGATAACATTATTCAAGTGATATCCATTACTGCCAGACACTCATCCAATATCTCACTAGAACTATCGAGTACTTTCTCCAACATTACGCGGATGATTGAGGCATAACTTGAGTTGTTGCAACTCTCAGTTTTTCTTGATGTACACCTTTATGTAAACATTTGAATTTAGTAATATCCACAGGAAAAAATTACGAACACCGAGGTCAGGCAGGGGAACATGCGAGCAAAGAAATGTCACCTAACCGTGAAATGACACGATGACGACTTTTTCTATTTAAAACTCTCACCATTCGCAGAGTTAGTAGTTTCTTCGGTCTGTTTAAAATCTACCTTTAAGTGCAACGTGTTTTTTTACTCATGAAGAACCCCTGAGATCGTTACACATAACGATCTCAGTTAAAAGCGTTGGTTATCTGTTATCGTTCAATCTTATTTCTCAAGTAAGTAAGGACCAAAGACATTATCGTGGTAAATATGTGCTTTATAATTCGTTACTTTACAAATAAAAATATAACATTTTAACAATCATTGAAGCTATTGCCAATTTAAAACCGTCAGTTCTACAGCTTCCTGTACAGAACAATTTTTACGATATGAAATCAAAACTAAGTCGTCGAGAGGTTACATTCGTATATATTGAAACATATTTGGGTCTTTCATCTGCCACACGGCAACATTATATGAACCAAGTCCATCCATTCGAGACGATATACGATAGTGACATGTATAGTTTATCGCTTGGAAATATTAGCAATCTGCCGCGTGTATCCGCTTTAGTTTATTGGTCCGTATATATTTCCATATATGTACATAAAAAGTAAGTTGAATATCTGCTAATATTGATTAATACCAACAAAATTTGATTCCTTCTTAAAATATTTTTGAGCTGTAAATATAAAAGTGAAGCTTATTCTCCATATAACTTTTAATAACTCATCTGTGTAAAAAATATAGGTATTCTGCTACACATTTGTGAGTGAAGCTGTTTACACTCAGTAACAATAAAATTTGATTATAGGAAATAGCTATAAACAGTTTTTAAAATTCGAAAGAAAGAACAATATACACTTGATTGAAACGTTTTTGTAAAAACTGCAGTGGTTTTAATAATAATTAAAACTAAAACTCCGCCGCAGTTTTAGAAAAGCGGAAAGAAGCAAAATAAAACATAATTATTTATGATAACTGAATAAAATAATTCCAATTCCATTATTATTTTGAAACACTTTTAAAGTACATCAGTTTTCTTTTGAGAAGTGATAGCGTCTTTTAATGAGATTTAAATTGGAAAGACGAATCTAAAACTTAAGTTGTAAAGACGTTTTACATTTCTATGTTTACTTCCAATTTAGTTTAACCCGTAAAGACAGTTTCTGAGTAATTTATTTAAATAGTATTTAAGTACTCCAGCTGATGTACGTGGACCGGAAATGTATTGCAAAAACGCGTTGGCTCGGAACATTATAACGAGAAGCGTTCCTCTGATCTGTGGATAGCGACGCTAGCCACATATCTCGTGGACTGAGACCTGTAGTTATAGCATGCATAGGGTATACACCGCATATACCTATAGTTGTACAGCATACACCACATAGACCTTTGGTTATATTGTGCAAAAAGGTATGTACCCCTGAAATCTGTGGTTATAGAGTTTATACCACAGAGATCTGTAGTTATATAGTGTATATCATATGTACAACTAAGACCTGAAGTTACAGGATTTATAGAGTACACACCCTACACATTCTACACATTTACTTTTAGTTATAGAGTGTAAGGGTAGGCACCTCTGAGTCCTGTAACTACAAGGTATATATATACCTTACTTACAGGTGTAGTTACGGGATTTTAGGATATACCACTGACACCTGTAGTTCAGATGATCATTGAGTCGTTGAGGTGTAGTGTCTGAAAATAATTACTACACAATTTTCCGAATACATTAAAATATTAAAAACAAAATGTTTAAACAATTAGTTAGCGAATTTCCTTCAATAATTCCGCTTCAGCAACAGGTTAAGCTTAACGGCTAATATGCTTAAGCATAACGAGAAGATTAAATTTTTAGGGAAGCAATACTACAAAATTGACTTAAACCATAATACAAATTCAAATGAAAAATACTCTAGATTTTGTGGCACTGTTAATTGTTAGTTAGAACATTCAATTAATTACAATTTTAACAGGGAAACCATTTCGTTTTCAAGAAATACTTTTATGATTTATTACAATATTCAACGTTTTGTTAGATTTGTAGTTAAGTCAACAGGAAGTTAACATACTTCTATTTAATGATTACTACCTTTTAATGTTTCTTTTTATGTGAATGTTCAACTTGAGTTAAGACCTTCATGCTAGAAAATATAAAATTTTCATTTAGCTTTTGTTTGGGTTTGTAGGTTTTTACAAATCATATCTCTTTTACAGAGTGTCAATTATTTATACAACGAAGAGTTGAGAGATGGAAATAGTGTCACCTTTATTACCATTTGACGAAATAGTTCAAATAAAACTCTACACAGAAACTTGATACAATTTTCATCCAAAAGACAAAAAAGTTGGACTCTTGGAATATATTTAAATTCTTAACTTAGTATAATAATTCAACTTAAAATTTTGAACCTCTGCAAATCAAAATGTTTAGGTGAAATCACAAATATAACGACAAACGAAAAACTCAATGATTTAGGATACTTGTTTCTAGGACATTAATTATGAGAATAATGTACTTTTTAAAGTATTCTCGAACCTTTTATTTGTAAAATAACGACCATTTGACATCCATGACCTAAATATATCGGCCAAAACGAACGGGATGCTAAAGCAGCCCGTATTGCCATTGCCGATACGTAACATATCCGATACCCATAAATACGCTTCACAGTCGACAAACTCCTGGGGCGAAAAATATCTGCCGCTCCATCCCATCACTCCTCGTGCGTTTTCATTGGATGAATTTCGCGTTAAATATTACATTTCAAAGGTCTGTGTTTTGAGTAATAATATAATTGTCAGTTTGGCTTTAAATTTTATAAAATACATACGAACGTACGAATGCATATAAAATACATTCGTGGCAACGCTCCAATGAGCGTTTTGAATGAAGGATGAAGGATGGATTTGACAAGCAATTTCAACTTTATAAACCAGCAAAACGTGTGATTTAAAAATGAAGTTCAAAAGTGTGTTCACTCCCAAGTTTCCTACTACAAACAAAACCAATTCTATAAAAACGTCCTTTCAACTAAAACAATTTAATATCAACGCTATTTCACATGACACAGTATATTTAATCGCATTCTATTAAATCATATAGTTCATTGACCGTTAGTTTGTAACTCGTAGCTTAAACAGTTATCCCACTAACATTATCAAAGTATAGCAAAGTGTACATTATTCATGTTATACCACTGACTAATGTAGAACTTTATAAAGAGACATTTTTCTTAACTAAAACACTCCACGATTTTTTCTAATCCATTTCTTTTATTTACAATCAATATTTATTATTAATTAACCATCAACATTATGTTACATATTTCATAATACCTAACACTAATTTTTTCGTTAGTAGTTCTTAATATATGAACCACTTTGGTTAAATAACATGAAATAATAACATGAAGTATTTATATACGGAGTAGTAGGAATTTGTTAAATAAATTTAAAGATAGGTGTAACAATTTTCATTGTTACTTTAGTTTTTACTCTGTAAATTAATTAGGCTATTATGTATAAAATTATGTGCAGTAAATTATTGGACGTGGAATAAATTGTGAATATGGACAAGTCTTATGAAAGGAAACATTTTACTTAAAAAAATTGAACCACACCAACTTCCGACCACCCTGTATGAATGAGAATGCTGACACTCCGCACTACCCAAATGACGTGTACCGCAGAGGATATTTTATTGACAAAGGCTTACGGCGAGGATGTGGTTGTATCAATTCTGCCTGTGGTCGCGCCGTAACCTCTAGATACATCAACCAGCCACCACCAACCACCAACCACGCTTGGATGAGGTGTATTCATGTATACATCAAGTGTCTCGTTCAGTAAAATGTCTGAAATATTTTTGGTTAATTAGTAGATTGTCGTATAAATATATTTCATGTCCGTTAAAGAAGACGGAAATTTAAGTTAAAATGCAAGCTAATATTCGTATCTACCAGTATATATAAATATAACGCATAAAGTCTAGTTAAAATTTATAACTTTAAACTGAAATGGTGGGTATTTTAAGCTAAGTATCAATAATAATTGAGTGTAAAATGATTGTGATACGCTCTTTTATTCCATTCACTGACTAATGCTGACATGTTCCTTAGACAGGACTGTTAAGTAATACCCCATCAGTGAATGGCATCTAAGAGATCTACAGTTTGACGTGGAATCCAAAGCAAAATTTTTCATCTGAACTACGAAAAGGGCTTATTTTGAGTATGGAAACCATACTTTACTACAACGCTACCAATATTGCATCGTTAGTGCACACCAGCAATTATATCCACAGGTCATCACGTATTTGTGACTATCCGCAATTTGTGACCTCCAAGTAACTGGATAGGGCATGCTACAGTCACATAAGTATTACCATCAGCATTAAGGCGTTAGTAATATGATAACGCCGTTTATCAGTCGCAATAAAATCAGAAGTACTCACAGTAAATCACAGCATTGATCAGTAGCTTATAAACATGGAATTAATGGTCGTAAGTAAAGTAGAAGAGACCTATTTTAGAAAAAAATGATGCTGTGGTGGTATCCGTCGTTTTGACAGTTACACCATTCAATTTGTAAGGAAAAGGGCTACAATAAATTAATATTTAAATTTTTTGATGAAAGTTATAGTTTTCTAATAATTTTACTAAACATTTTAAAATGACTGCCATGAGCCCAATTGGTTAAACTGGTCTTGAGATACAAATTATTTTGTAAAAATATAAAATGGCGAATATCTGGTAAACAAAACGTTTTCCGAAAAAAATGTTATTCCTGATTTTCTTTTTATTTTGACCATAAAACCATTTCACAGAGTTTGGCACTTTACATATGGGACACCCAGTATACACTATGTTTTGGGAGAACAGGAAATGTTTTGTCAAAATGAAATCATAGGTCTAAAAGTCACATTTACTGTGAAGTATCTAAAACTAGTGAATGCTATGCATTGCAGAACGAAGGGAGGTGGTTTATTAAACTCAGCACGTCGTCGCTGCTGCAACTGGAACATTCAATCTTCCCTTCATGATAATAAGACGTAATGAACCACCCCTGAAAGCTACGGATGATTATTTGTCACTAAAATTGACATTTGGGTTTGTAATACCATTCGTTCCTACATTTATGATGACTTCTAGGTGATTACCTCTTTTTGTAAATCGTAGTATGATTTTAAGAATATTAATGAATAATATGAATATTATGCCAATTGAACCCCCATGTAGTAAAACTCCTATACTGAAAAAAATGTTTACTATTTAACTTTCATACTATCCTGATTAACCCAAAAGACAAAAATATACACAAAAAAGAATTTTAAAATGTTTAGTATTATAAGGTAAATGAATTAATTTATATTATTTTAAATAGGTGACCCTAAATCGTTTGACAACATTCAGTAGTAGAATCAATTTTGTTCTTACAGTTGTATATTTTGAAAAGCAATTGCAATTTTAAGACCCGAATTGGCAACACTAAAGTTTATTATATCATTCCTAATAATCATGATGATTATGATGTTCATTGATGTTTTTAAGAAAAAATAAAATACTTATAAAAGTAATTTTCCATGAGAATGAAACAATAAGTAAACAAAATAGCTGATAAAATAACGAAACTTCTATGTCTAATACGTAGAGCACTACTTACTTATTTTAATATTAGTCTCGGTTCGTATTTTTATTTTCGTTTATATTTTAAAAACATATATATCTCTTTATAGAGTGGGTATTAAAAGTTGTGGCAAATAAAACAAAAATAAAGCTAAACTGTGGACAGCCACATTGTATTTTGATTAATGATCAAATGCATTATAGTTGAGGAATTATTTGGACCGAATCAAAGATTAAAATTTATTCCGATGTTACTGAGTATTCTGGGTGATAATGGAAATTAAATAAACCCACACACTTTCTTGGCTTCTACAGTAAACGAAACGAAAAACACAAAATAGGTAGCAGAACATAAATCAGAACAGGTACTATGATTCCTAGAATCTCTTTACCCATATTATTGTTATTAAAATATGCCATAAAAGTAAAAAAACTTAGATAAAATATTAATGCATATAAATAAGCTTGAAACAAGGCTTTAAGGCTCCTTTAATAATAACCTTTTGATTCACTATGAAAAATAAATAGAAACACCTTAATTAATAATACAGTACTTTTATCAAAATATTGAAGCAATTAATTGTAAAACATACTCAATTAAATTCAATACGCCATTGTGAGTAGCATATTCAAGACTAAACTCTCAACCAATATCACCACAACTTTAACCTTCAAGATAATGACCGCACACGATTTAACTTGAACTAGACAACAACTGTCAGACGTCCAAGTCTTCTTCTTCCTCTCGACGGCAGACAGTCAGCTGATAGTCACAATGGTTTTAGAAACAGCTGATATTTGTATTGAGCTATTGCACTTATGTATTACATTTATATATATAGTTCTCCATACTATTTTTGAAGACATGTATAAAGTACGTATCGACTTATTTTATTTTCAGTTGGCTAACAAGGATTAAAATGTGCAATAACACTCAAATGACGTATTTTTTGTAAGCTTTTTCATCTATTTTATTAATTAATATATTGATTAGCCAGACGAAACCTAAAAGATTTCAACCATTAACCCTTCAGCAACTTCATTTGGGTAGGAAATCAACTCAAACTTTCTACAAAATACTAATCAATGACTTATTTGTTAATACAACACTTATTTTAATGGTTACAATATGAAAATGTGATTTAAGAATCACAGAAGATTTTAATTGAAGCTTAACTATTTTTCACGGCAATGGATCTAATGAAACGTGGTGATTTCAATAATATTTCCAAATTTTAAAGTAAAATATTGCGACATTATACAACTATGCAACTTTATATATTGCAAGTTTAGCTATACTACATATTACATTTAAATTCAATTGGTGAGTTTGCAGCACATTGTCTACGGTTGATTAAATGGGTTGGACCCATCCATTGATTATGCAATCAGTTGATTACTAAGATTGATCTGAGTCACACAGCTCCTAGCTCAGTTGTTTGAACTTATCAATTGAGCATTTATAGCTCTAGCTATCTATTCGTCAACCATTAAAATATGGATCTAATTATATTTTTTTGACTTAGAAAACTTATATTGTGTTACTTATACATATGAAATAGATTAAATTTGTATCCCTAAATGAACAATTGTGTACCTTGACTAATATTTTAAACCCCTTTCAAATAATTTAACAATTGAACATAATACTTCACCCCATCGTAGCTTAGCATTGTACTTACATTTTATCTTAAATATAATCACCCCAATAGATTCCATTTATCAATTAATTTTTCTGAATACGAACTATCAAGAGACCTTCATCCCTCATTCAGTGAAACTAACCCAACCTTAGGTTTCATATTTATAAATATGTACCGATGGTAGTAGAGCTTAGATGTTTGATGTGACCACTACACATTTCTTGGTTGAAAATATTATATAAACACCTTTAATCTATTTGTCCAATCGCTTACCTGCCTTTTGTTGTTTTTAGTTAATCAACGTGGTGGTGAAAGGAACGCACCGACCCAGAAGGTAGAACGTTCCTGATTTTGAAACCAATGACTTCTCCAGATCTATCAAAATATATAATAGCAGTAGAATGTGCCATAAAATGGAATATTAGTTGTTTCAACGATCGACTATTTTTTGAAGTAGTCTAAATATAATATGTTGGAACCATGTGTCAGTCATAGGTGAATGGGCAGGGAACTGGTATACCACCCAAAAGACCCGCGTTAGATTCTCCGTTATGACTTACATGAAATTTCATTTCTCAGACTTTCACCATGCTGTTCACGATCATACGACCTGAAATTTTAACACTGAACCTTGACCAGAAGGTCAAGTAAGGTCACACGAACTATGGGAGTACAGCTGACTTCAATCGATGAGTTTAGTGTTCAAAAAGCAACCAGCAAATAATATACCAGCTCCTCAATATTCATTGGAAAATAGAAATTAACAGTATTGACATATATATGTCTTAGCTCTGGTGGTTATTGGCAATCCATAGACCAAAATTTGTAACGATGACGTCATATGGTTAAAACAGCTGTTTTAGGAACTAAAAACATTCTCTTTAGACATATCCATGATCTAACCTATTTCGCATTGGGAATTAAATACAATCATTTTTAAGATGGATAGTTCGTTTCAATTTTGATTATTTTTTGCATCTTATGGGTCTTATAGTCTTAAAATTCACCGTGCTTTAAAATTTACTTAAGTCACTGTGGTCAACGTGGTCATTTGTCACCGATAGCCTGAGTGACAAAGTTCGCTTTAGTAATTTGAAATTTTTTAATAAAACGTAATTTAGGCCCATGTGAAGAGGAATTTTTGCTTTTTTTATATTTCGTTGAGTTTTTAATAGGTCGTTCGTCAAGTTCTTCGTTAGCGGTTCGAGGTGAAAAGATCAAGAGAGAGACACCGACCGGATACTATTATATGCGTCTGTATTTCTAGTCTGAAGACATAGACAGGCATAATTTTACCGCAAAGGCCTAAGAGAATCACATTTTCATTTTTAGTACCACATTGACGTTGAAAAAGTAAAATTTTAAAAGGATTTTTTTCTCAATATTTCTTCACAATACCTTAATTCTATATAAATAAAATTAGAGTTTTGTTTTTAAATTACTTTGAGTAATGATCTTTTTGGTTTTTTACGTTGTATACCCCAGAAGAGCTGAAATAGGTCTTATCTGAAATTATGTGTTTGTCTTTATGTAACGTTTCTCCATAAAAACGAAGCACTCACTTTGATGAAATGTAATGACATTACCATTTAGGATAGGTTTTCTGTTTACTTTAAACTTACCCAAAACCTATAAAAATAAACTAATGAACTCTCAAGAACGCGGTTATGAGCGATGTTAGTAAAATTTTTGTCCAAGATTTACCAATCATGTGACCTATTTAAGTGATTTAACCGAAATAAATAACTAGCTGCCATATCAAAATCAATATATGTTGTTTACATTGATCATGGAATTGAAATATAATTCAAAACTATACTGAAGTAAAATGTTATTTTCCTAACTATACGTTTCCTAACTTAACATTAATACTAAATATTTAAGTTCAAAATTTAGTTTTTTGTTTTATTTATTTTCATTATATATAAAACTTTAGTCACAATAATTAGTATCTTCCGTCTTAACCCTGAGTCATACAACCCGTACAAGGGTCGGGATAACTCCGGTTGTGATACAAACTAATAAAAATGTTCTTTCATATTTAATTTTAAAAGCCTTTCACCTAGGTATTTCTATTTTACGGAAACACACTATATTCTGTATTGTATTGTCATCGGACGTGAACAATACAATTCTGCTGGAATACAAACCCCCTGACAGACCAAGGCCGGCTCAGAGCGAAAGCCGCTTCACGTAAGCTCATTACCAACATTAACTCACTACGATACCCACCTTGTCGGAATCATGTTGCTTTCCTACCAAAATTCCAACGCATGGTTCAAAGCTCCTGAGAAATCTAATTGTTGTTTCTCACGAAACAAATTTAGTTTAGATCCAATAAATTGATAAAATCCTAAATTAGATGTTAGGATGTCCATGAAATATCACAGTTTTCTGTTATAATATTAAACTTAGGTAGAGAAAATATAATATGGAAATGAATTACAATAAATGTTAATAAAAACAACTAAAAACCGACAAGGAAACTATGAACTATGAGTTTATTCGTTTTACACTCATTTCCACTTCGTACTTGGCAAATACGTACCTGGATAGGTTGCATTTAAATAAAGGTCAAAGTTAATATCTTAATCCAAACATGGTGTATTTTTTGGATTACGACACTAAATCATTTATCTGTGGCCTAGGGTAAAACTTCAGCCGTTTAATCACCACTCAGTTGTCTCATGTACTATTTAGACAATCAGATATTTGGCTTTAAGATTTTTAATAAAATTTTTAGATTTGAATTAACCATAAAACTTCTACAGGTAATATATTCTACAGAGTATCGGGTTAACTGTCGATATGATGGGAATGGCACACATCGTGCACGGTATAAAGATCGCTATCTGGATCAATTCCGCAAATGATGTCGAGTCTCAGGAAATAGGAGGAGTCACGCACTTGTTTCAACACCCCAACGAAGGTGGCGGTGGCATGCTGATGGGGTTGTTTCAGCCAAGCACACCTTTCAGTCGTCAGCTGAAAAAATTACATACATGCTTTATTGAGTCATGTGGATTCATTAAAGTGGGAGCAATTCTGTGACAATTAGACAACGGAGTGGAATCAGCTGCCTAAACATTTTGGGATATTAATTAATGGTAAAAACTTAATTACCTTATACTGTTCAATAATGAAGGTACCAATAAATAAAACAAATTTAATTATTTTCACACACCTCTCACTCATTTATATTTTGAAATGACCACAATATTGGTTGGTTTATTAAAAGAATTTGAATGTGGTGTTAAAGGATTGTTCGATAATTACATTTTAATAACCGGATTACCTTTCTGAAATGGCGACCTATCCATATATTTTTAGCCAAGTACGAACGAGAGATTATTGTAAGATGATTGTGATGTGATCTTATACTCTTGTTACTAAGGCTGACGTATTCCTTGGACAGGACTGTTAATAATTTATAGCCCAACAGCCAATGGCATCTAAAGGACGTACAGTTTAACGTAGTATCCGAAACACTTTTTCCTCTGAATTTACGAACTATAATGCTAATAGTCTTCGAAGATAAGCTTAGTATTTATTAGTATGGGCGCTAATCCAAACAAGAGGATCCAAAACAGAGAATATAACATCCACCGAACATCGCTCTTAACTATTCGCAATTCGTGACCTCAGTTAGCTGGATCACAGGTCACAACACCGTTACATTCCAACTTAAGACGACTTCGGTTTATTACTTATATTTATTTATATGAAATCATAATTTTATGATTTCATAAATGGTTTTCAAAACACAAACCATTCAGGTGTGTCTCAATTATAATTCGCTGTGACAATATTTGTATGTCATATATCTATTAATTAAGCTTGGACAATATTATAAACATTCGACTAAATCTAAAACAATTTATCGTTTATTCATTAGAACATTTTACATTCTAGTTCTGCAAAGTTTGTGAGTTTCAATTTATTAGATTCAGGATGTAAACAAAGATTAATAATTTTAACTTTGGAATATAAATTTTATGAGGTTTTCAACTTTTCCTAGTAATAAATTTGGCAGTTCGTAGCTTAGACCACACAATGATGTTTGTTTGCAACTTCGCAAGCCAGCACCGCGAGGTATTAATATTAATTTCATTGGACTTTATCCAGCTGGGCAGATCAACTTTGCAAACACATTATATTTTACCATTGATTCAGATAAATCTGGACGTTGAAGTGATTAATGGTTTATATTATTTTCAACAAAAATAAATTATGTGAAGTTTTATTCAACAAAATATGGCACCTTGTACTTTTAGTCATGATAATAATTCAGTGTCTTGCACCTTTTGGTTATAGATATAATTTAGACAAAGTTTGTAGGAAATATCACTACTTTCGGTTTGTAGGGTATTAACAAGAAAGAAACGTGTAAAAAACAGCACATAATATAACATAATGCAGAATAGTAAAATGTGGAAATCTTTTAATTTTAAATATAATATTAACAATATTATTAAATTTGTATGAATAGCTCTCAACTATTACGTTTAAAGCCCTAAACAAAAACATATAACTATGAATATGTTCAATAAGATTTGAGCTAATTTTCGTAATTCAATAAAACAAAATAGTTCAATTTAATTTGTACGATTTGTAACGTACTTATAAGAAACGTCAATCAATTCCAAGTTAAAATTTACTTCATTGAACTCCTTACGTATTCACAAAAGCAAAGAGAACAACAAAACAAAAAAGTGTAAAACAAAGTGTAACAGTGTATGTCTCTTACACAGTAAAGCGTTTCTCGTTACTCTTATTTTAGTTTATAACTTCTTCTATGAAAACTAAAATCACGATAATGATCATAAAAATTAATTCTAGTCAAAGAGCTTTTACTACGAAAAATTGAAAAGGTTGCAATTTTAGCTCGATTAGGTTATTCTAATTAACTGGGTCATGATATTTAAATAGTTCAAGACTGTAGTATAAATGGAACCAGCTTTAGCATATACATTTACATAAATAAAACTAGTATTAATCATAGTGGATATATCGTAAGTTTTAAACTTCTATAATAAACAATATATGTCATAAAATGCTATAAGGAGTTGTAAAATTAAAAATACTCTAACGAAAGATAAAAATATGTTGTTATTAAACGATCATAGTATAGAGTACAATAACAAACAAAATAGATGGAATACGAGTAATGACAAATAAAAAATATAAATTATAAATGTTGGGAAATTTTTACCATGATACTCTTGTTGTCCTAATCCCAACCAAGCCCAAAATAATCCACCCAACGCCGCCTCAAAGCTACAAAAGACTTTCACCAAGACTTTTATGCTCTAACCAAGCACGATCCTCCTCATTTTCTTATTTCCTCAGGTAGAGGATTTCAAGTTTAGACACAGCAAAGGATTTATTGGAGAGTAGTGTGATGAACAATAAAAAAAATCAAAGCCCCTACGTGAAGAACAAGTACTAATATCGTGAAGGAAAATTTCTTGGAAACACGGAGGAAATTTAGTAAAATGCAGATGGAGTGTATAACATTTTTTGGAGATGTCTTTGTTTCATTCAAAAAGCATTTCTAACAACTAAAAACATATGTAATAATTATAGAGCCTTAACCAAACACAATCTGGATGCAATTGTTTTGAGCTCACCGAAGCTTGTTTGAGAGTTCTATAGTAATTTCATTCAAGACCACGTCACAATACATCTATGAAGTGAGTCAGAACGAGAGTTATTACCAGAATTATCAAGTATCGCCTTGGCATTAACCGGGACGTGCTAAAGAAGCTTCAGACTATGAATAGCAGCGAGGACTGTTACACGGGTTGTTCAACTGATCAAGATAATCAGAGACGGACATTGTTAGTATGGAATAGAATAGCCTTTATTTATTTTCTACGATAATCACTATTTTACCAAGGTCCTTGTTGGCCGTTCAGATAGAGTAACTGGAGATTGTATTATCATGACGTTGTTACAATGCAACTGCTTCAACGACACATCGTACAGGTAGAGTACGTTGGATAGGGGTAACTAAATCCACTTTCAAAATTAAAACTTCTACCAAAGTCAGACTCTAATTTATAGGTTAAATAGATATCGAAAAACTTGGATCTGTGGTGAAATATTAGATATATGTATTCATAAATTGGCAGAAATATACTAAAGCTATTCATAAAAAAGTCTAGCTTTACTTAGACAGTTATATGGTATACTACATCCAACAATCATACATCTATTGAAAAAAACTTTATTATTAAAAAACCAAAATGTTATTTTAAAAACAGGTTTTGTTATAATTCGTGCTATCATCAAATTATTTGGGATTAGCAAGTTTTTTATATGTTTAAATGTCTTTAGTTAACTGTGATTTTACTTTGGTTTGGTGCCAGTATCGAGTGTTTTGGATGTACACTTCAACCGCCTATCCTGTAGGGACAATCAACTTTCTTTTCTTCTGTTGTCTTAGAGGTTTGGTCTCTTTACTCCTACTTTATTAAAAAACGATTTCGATCGAACCTGTCCAGTTGTTGCTTGAATTAATCTCTTCTGATACTGCAGTGACATCACCATCAGGAAGACCTTTCAAAATTTCAATTTGGTCAAAAGGTAACATGTCAGTTGCCTTAAATCCTTAAAGACCCTTAATTCGATTATTCTACAGTTATTTTTTTTTAGTTTTTTGTCTGTGTGGTCCTTGTACTTTGAAATTCCAACTCGACATTATTGGGTTTAAAACCATTTTTAATGATTTAAAAAATTACTTATTTTTAAAAATATTGAGAACCCGACTTATTATAATACGTGGGGTAACTTAAGCCACATTTATAATGTGGCTTTATATACTCTATGTTGTGTATAACTGAAAAAATACCACACTAAAAGAAAGAATCAAGTCAAAGGTTTATGACCTTCTAAGGTCATGTTTGTTGAGATTTACGAGAATTTAAGATTATAACGACTTGTTCACAACAGAAGTTATGCAAAGAACTCTTTTTTTATTGATTTTTCATGTTAAATATATAGTTTTACTGTACATTTACGTTGATATTGCCAGGAAGATTATTTTAAAAGCATGTTTAATTTTCTACTTGAATACTATAACATCAGCTGTTAATTCTAAACAGTGTTGACAAAAAATTGCCTAAAATTGCCTACCGTAATAGTTTTAGTTTTCCCGTCTACCCAGTATTGCATTTTATAGAAAACTTATTATATAAACTTAAATTGTTTAGTCAGTATTTATATTTTACATAATAAATTTAAATTTAAAATACATGTAGTTTAATTAATTGAATACAATAGAATTTATGCCTCTATATATATTTTTAAGAAACATTCCCTGTAAATTAAGTTTGTTCATATTTTTTACCCTACTCATTTCATATACAAACAAACATTACTACTATAATACTATGAAACCTAGAGATCCTTTTTGTTCTCCAAAGATTTTCCTGAAAACTTCATGGCATCGAATCATGGCCATTGTTCAATTATTCATACCTAGGTCATTAGGAATGGAGATTTAAGTGGAAAATTAGTATTTTTCGATTGAATAATATTTTACACGATTTCAACGCATTACTTGTAGTGGAAAATAATACTGTAAACGTGTTCTTTCAGGGTTTACTGTAAAAAAATGCTCGAGCAAGTAAACTATTAGTTTAGACTATACCGAGAGAAGAAACTTGGGACTATTCTACACACATACTCTAAACATTATTATCCATCTCTCATTCGAGATTTTACAAGTATCTGAACCATAATTTTCACTTCTGAATATGAATCGACGTCTTACACTTCAGCAGGCCGAATTCGGGAAATAACACATTATGCAGACTATGTCCGATTTGTTTATCATCCCTAAAGTTGCTGGTTGAATCATAATGTTTACCTCTTTCACAAGTTTCTTCTCGACAGTATTTACAAACATAATTAATAGTAGTATACCAGAACTACAACATGTACTAGTACAATAGGCTACAATATTTAATATTATCAATATGTTGGTTTATGCAACATTAAATATTTGTGATGAGTTTTATTTTATAATTAATGTACTTAAAAAGTTAATATTCATTACTAAATATGATCGGTATTTAACAGGTAATAACAGAATATCAATAAAGTAACAAGCTATGTAAAAAACACATACACACCGACAGGTGAAAACGGAGTGGGATAGGCCATTTGTCCACATGAATTTTTTGTTTGTTTTGACTTCAGGAACAATATCCCAAAGTTTTCAGGTATATTTCAGATACATCCTGTATAAGCATAACGAAATCGTTTTTGAAACTCTGCCCAGGAATCCATAAATAGTATAGTAAATTCAAGTGCAGATGATAATAATGAGTGAAAGAAAAGTCTTGTTAGAAATGTCTGTTATGGATTTTAACGTAACAATACATTTTTTATCTGGGTACGTCTACGCTCGGGGAAAAAGGGTGTTTGTTTTTAATTTGTGAGTCACAAAATTGTGACGGAAGTTACATCATATTGTTTTTAGAACAACAATTTAGAAGAATTCTAAAAATCCACTTCAGACATTTTCATAATGTAAGCTATTTTCCACAGTTAAGTAAAACAATATTTTCATACTTTTTTCAAAGTTAATTGCCGTTTAAGTTATACAGTTAAATTTAAGTATAAATTACTTTTAGGGTAATGCCTCATTTCACTCTATACATTTAGCCTAAATGTATGTGTGCGGGTCTAAATAAGGGACGTGGTTTTGTTCAGAGCTGTATGTTTAATGTGATGGTGGGGAAAGTCGGATTTTCACATACATTATTCAATTCCAGTTTGAAATGTTCGCTGTATCAGATTCACTTGTTGGGATACGGACTGGATAATAAAGACTCAAACTGACAAACCCCAACTTCTTTATTGTCAGAAAACATTTAAGTCCATAAAATCGTCATATTTGTTTAAAAGTATTGTTACAATAGAACAGAATACAATATTTACATATAATGGAAAGTTTGAAATATGATAAAGAATTTATTTATATATCTTGTTTGAATAATATTCATTCAAACCGTAAAATTCTTTCCTAGGGCTTTAATTTTTCTCTTAAATACAATAACTTCTGTTTCATTTTTAAGGCGATTGGGAGGTGGTGAAAGATCTTGATCGAGGAAAACAATGTTTGATGCTGGAAAAACGTGGTTTTGTGCTGAGGAATGGATAGGATATTAAGATTTCGTATGTTGAATCTGAAAGGAGGCTATTTTGGAAAGAGATCTGGGTTATTCTTCAAAAATACCAAGCAGGTGAAAATTTAAATTGACGGGAACGTTAAGATGTTGTTCCTGAATATGCCTCTAAATGATGCTGTTGGGTGGAGACCAAAGATGTTTCAAACTGTCTTCTTTTGGGTTTTTAAAATGGCTAGAATAGGAAAAAACATCCAAAATAGGCAGTGAGGGCGATTTCACGATTCGAAAATAAGCAAGCCTGGGGAGAAGGAAGAGATTCCGACTTAGCCTCCTGGATGTTACCTCAATGTGTTCATGAAAATTGAGGCCAGAATCAATTACTATCCCAAAAAAGTATGTAGTTGAAAATTACATCAATCCAAACCTTCCCTTTTCCTTAGTAAGAAATTTACAAACTTTGTCTTCGCAGCATTAACACTATGGTAATTTTCATCCAACCACTACAAGACCGAGTTTGCCCCAATGAACATATCCACCTCTAGTCTCTCCCAACATTTGTTAGAGAGAGCAATAGACGTGTCGTCTGCGTCAGAATAGTATATGTTTTATTCAAGATTTTGTCTCTTAAAGAGAGATGCAAATCACGTCAAGTAGGTTACGTTTTAACTATTCCATTTCACTTTTTGCCCTTTAGTTCGGATTACTCAGAAATTAAGTGACTACACTTACATCTCCTCTCACCTATTCAATTCCTAATATTCTCAGGTCCGAGGGTTTACAAGGTCATCTCTTCCATAATAAGTCTCTACAGTTCTTACTCAGTCTTTTGTTTTCCAAATTCCTCTCAACCTAATCTAGGGTTTATTGTTGTAAAACAATCAATCAATTTTCCTATGAATAGTGTCTTCTCAAATGTAGTGTTTAAATTAACTTAGAAGACTACTCTTACTGTTAAGTTGCCTTACTCTACCTCTTCTCTGGTCTCTTCATACCTTCATTTTTCAGTAAAATCTTAACTATCCATCGGCCTGTGCGGTGAATTAAAGACGATGAGATACCGTAGCCGTATGGGTTTATAGGCTAGCCAGAGGTGACCACTCACAATCCGTTAGGAGTCGCCGGACGCTTTCTCGTGTTGACGAGGCAATCTTGTGTCCGCTAAGCACTTAGCGCCCGTGTGTTTCAAATAGATGGCAATCAACGTTTTTTTTTGTAGTGTGGAATATGCTTTGAAATGACACCCAATAGTGCCCACAAACATTTAGCCTCGCAACACTTGCTTCAGGTGAAATGCTGCATCATTGTGCGGCCGGCCTTAGGAGTCGCCGGACGCTTGTTTTGATGCAGCAATCTTTGACCTACTGGGCCAGAGTTAGATAGATGACAATCCTTTCTATTTAATCTTAATAGCTCAACCATGTAATCTGGCCCATTATTGATCCATATGATCTTTGAAATCTAAAAAATTCTTCCTATAAGCGAAAGCTGGCCTTTAACATTTTTTATATTTGTTTTTTATTTATTGGCTTCAAGCTTTAGTATCTTACCGTTCCTTATCCAAGTCTTGCTTTCAACTACCTACCTATCACTATCTCCTATCACTTAGCAACAATTGGTTTTAAGTATTTTACTGCCCGAAAAACAATTGATTGACCTCTATATTGTGTTTCCATCTCTCAAAACTGATAGTAAAACCATAATAGTAAAATAAAACAAGTCGAAGTACTAACCTGTGTTACTGCCTTATCAAACATCCGTAACGCAAAAATTACACTAAATAAGTCATATACCGTAAGGCAAGCTGTTTTTCTATACTAAGGCTGAGGCTGGTAAGCTAGCGTGGCTTGAAAATGTAGGTGGAAAGTTTTCACTAATAGATCGATCGACATTCAGTCTATTAAATTTTTTTCGTCAAATATTTCTATTCGGTCATCAGTCTTTTTTATAGTTTCAACATCCTTAAAGGAATGATGTTTCTCGTAACACTTTGGAAAAGTCCTTACACTTCCGTAACCTGTTTCTATGTAGACTATTTGTAGATACTGGTTATTTAACAAAATTATTATTTCTGACTAAAAAATAGCGAAAATTACATAAATATTTTGAACTGAATTACTGTAAAAATAATTTAAAATTGAAATTATAAATTGTATAATACATATATAAAGTAAAAATATATTAAAAGTTGTGAAATAATAATTTCTCATAGGTATCGAAAAAATGTAATTATTCTTTTAACCATAAAGAGAGAAGTTAAAGCTATATGTTAATTTTGTATATTTTTTAAGATCAATTATGTAAAAAAGACTTGAAATTTCATTTTTATTATACATTTCAGAGGTTATTGTATTGCATATATACTATGCGACAAACATTTTGCTTTTGAAAAGTAAAACAGGATTAATTACACGTACAACAAACTGTAAAATTATTTATAGGAATGATTTCTTTATTTTATCAACAAGAAAGGATTATACTCTAAAATCATGAATGATGGCCGTATTATGATGATATTAAACACGAAAACTTTAGCTCCAGTTGGCTAGTAGTTTGTCAAATTGTAGGTTTCAGCACAAACAGTTTGATATTCAAATTTATTCTCCAGCAAAAACGCTTAGAGAACACTGTTAGAATTGCAAATTCAAGAGTAACAAATTATGGAAAAGTAAGATGGAAATGGTGTTTTGGTGTAGTTTCAATCACAAGATAAACTTCAAAAATTACAGTTCAGAACTCAACAAAACTGGTTGTCAAGGAGATCTAACAGCAATTCAGGTTTCACGTCGTAAATGTCTCTTATATGAAACTATCCTGTATATTTCCATAGTTAAGTGAGGTTGGTTGGCCAATTTTTTTTTAATTTTAGATTTTTATGTTTTTTTTATACTCTTTAAAATGACACCTCGCTTTAAAAAATATAGTACCTAAAAACCCTTTTATTCCGGTTTCAACAAAGTGTTGTCACGTATTGTCTTCAGTTGGTCGCGTTTTCTGAAATACTATAAAATGTTTTAGAAAGGTTCCCTTATCTCAAGAACCAAAGTAGATATCCTCATAATTGCTTTTTAAATTTTATTCCTTACATATTATTTTGTTTTAATTTGAATACATTTTATTAACTAATTACTTATCCATTTTTATTTTTAAGTATTAATGTATTTAATTTTTTACGTTAATTAATTAGTTATACATTTTTTTACTAAATAGTTTCAAAACACTGTAACTAATCCATTTGTTATGATTTCAAACTGATAAGTTTGTTCTTCCTCACACGTCAATAATTTTTTCTCTATTATTTTGTTTTTTCTCCTTTACGGTTTTTGTCAGTAAAATGGTAAATATGTATCTCACATGTTTAAGTTTGTTTGTAGTCTACAAATGAGAAAACCATTATGTTCCTTTTTATTTCATTGTTTAATCTAATTTTACTTTTTAGTTATTTTGAAATATACGTTATCTGCATTAAAGAACGTGTCCCCGATTTTGATTACCCTGAATTTGATTTATTCTAAATTCTATTTATTTAATAATCCTAAAAATTTTTAGCAGCGTTTTATCTTTATATATTCTCTATTTTTTCTACTGAACCTTTCAATTTGACTAATTTTAGCCTATAAAGGGCCGTATGTAACATTATTATCAGTTAGAAAGCTTTTGAAACATTGTTGGCCAAGAACAATGGAGTGAGCTGTTAATTATGGATTCTGAGAAAATGTTATTCGGAACAACACGAAACCATCTTATTCACCACGAAACTTTTACTGAAGTATTTTAATTACTCAGCTGGTAGGTCGAGAGCAAACTTCGAGAACATACCAAGAGTTTTAAGATGTATAAACTGACACTGAATAAAAATTTGAGACGAAAACTAAGTTGAACTCTTACACAGTAAACTTTAAGTTATTGCAGTTACTATTTTTAGAATCTTCATAGGTTATGTAGTGTGCGCAAAAAGCCATATGGCTGACGTGCTATAGGAACACTATTCCACCTCTTTTTGTAATTCAGGTTATGTACTGAAATCGATAAAACGTATATTTACTGATGGACTTTTGATATGGATATGTCTTAGCTCTGGGGGAGGTGTTGTTGATTTGTAAGATGGAAAATATGTAACATGTTTCCATAGAAGCTACCAAATCTATTGTGTAGAATTTTTAATATAAAATAATAAGAATAGCTGTTTAGATAAAATGAAAAAATTATCTTTAGACTTATCCATGATGTTACCTGTTTCCTACAGGGAAGTCAATACAAATACTTTTCCTTAGTAGTTTTAAGATTAAACTTTAGGCTACGATTTTTAAACCATCTAATTTTAACTTAACAAAAACATAAGTAATATGAGTAGAGTTAATCGAATAAAATTTACTTTAATTTTTTAACGTAAATTAAACAATTATATGAAATCCATTACATGATTTAATAAAAGTAAATAATATTTTGAATATTTTTGGAATTGGAGAGTATTTTTATATTTTTTATAAGATTTGGATAAATTGTTTTATTTTATAATAGTTTTTTACTATATTTCAATTTACATGGTTTTATTTAATGTTTTTTATCGTTTATAAATAAATTGGAATGCTTTAGATAGTGATAAAGATACGATTTCAGCTTAAGAGCTAGCCTCTTTTTTATCCGATTTATATGAAACTTGCTCACTGACTACACTTATTTAAAGTAGTGGTCGGGATTAATAGCCCAACAGCCGATGGCAACTAATGGACCTACAGTTTAACGTGGAATCCGAACCACTGCCTCTGAATTACGAATTGGTCTAATTATGAGGATGGTCTTTGCGGATTAACGTAGTATTCAATAGTGCGGATGTTAATACACACAAGAGAACATACATCCACCGACCGACTCTCACAACTATACACAATTCAAGATCTCCAAGTAGCTTGATAACAGGACGTCGCCACCGTCCCAGTCCTATATAACTTCTATAAAGGAAAAAATAAGTCTATCTCTATAACTTCTTATTTTTTCGCAGGATTATTTTTTTCAATTTCAAAGAAATTTGTAATTTCTTGCGGTGACGTTTTCAATAATGTTTTGCACGTAAGTATTCAAACCTTACTCATGTTATTATTAACGATTATTATTACACATTAAAACTGAATTATTGTTAGTTATTATATTATTACTATAAGCTATTATATACTATTATTATATGACAAATTAAATTTTAATCGTAATCGTATCTTTGACGGGGCTTTGGTATACAAAGTGAAAATAAAATAAACGGTACCAGTGAACTGACACATACTTTCTCCCTTAAGTAAATTTAAAAAAGACAATCTGTAATAAAACTATCATGTTCTACAAAGTTATTCTAAATATCATTTAATAATTTATTGTTCAAATTGTATGGGGGAACCCCCCCCCCCCCCGGTAATACCAAGCTTTTTTGAGCTGGTTTTGTTCGGTGATTTGACCTTACGCTTCATACCAAGTTTCATGGAAAACGGTTGGAAAGTAAGGAAGAAATTGATTTTTTCATATTCTCCATAAGAATAACATTGGGCGCTTTCAGACAACGTACTGCGTTTATCGTAGACAGTAAATTTAACTTTTCTCTGGAACCGTTAGTCGTAGACAAATAATTCAAAATACTAATTTGTTTAGTTTTTTAAGCTGGTTTCAATGGTACCAGTCAAGTTATACTTTACTTTTATTGTTTTCGCTGAAAATTTAAAAATTTGATTTTTTTGACATTTAAAAGCCCATAACTTTTGAACCGTCATTTTTACAGATATGCGGGTGGTGTCAAATTATTTAGTACTCTGTACACTATAAACTGTCAAATTTTAATCAAAATCGTTAGAGCCGTTTTTGAGAAAATTGGATTTTTCACGTTTTTTAAGGGTTTTTAGGGGTGAACTACCCTTAAAAATCAAAAATTCAAAAAAATGAAAAACACGCCTGGAGATACGGTGACTATATATATACATGCCAAATTTCATCTAAATCGGACCAACGGGGTAGGCTGTGGCACTGTACACATCCAGACACACACACACACACGGACACACGGACGGACAGACATCACGTCAAAACCCACTTTTTTGGATTCAGGGGACCCCAAAACGGATATATCCACCCTCAACTCAAATTCGAAAATTTTGACTAAAACAATACTTTCTCCATATACTATGTATAAGGGGAGAAAGTAAAAAACTAACAATGAGAGTAAATAAGTTAAAATATATGTTAGAAAGTTCTAGTGTCTTAAGCCCAATCCCCCCCGTTATGTCTGAAACTTTGACTAGGGTTTTTTGAGTGATGTGACCCTACACTCACTGAATACCAAGAATCATGGAAAACGGTTGAGAAATAGGGAAGATATTGATTTATTAATATTCTCCATTATAATAACTTTGGCTCCTCTGAAACAATGTCATGCCTTCACCACAGAATTAAAATTAGGAACACGAATTTGTTTGGTTTTGACCTAGTTTTAATGGTGATAGTCATATTACTTTTCTCTTATTGTTTTCGCGGAAAACTTAAAAATAGTTTTTTTTTATTTAAAAGTCCATAACTTTTGAACCGTAATTTTACAGACATGTGCGTGGTGTCATATTATTTAGTACTTATCTCTATATATAAAATTGAATGTATGTCTGTCTGTATGTATGTATGTATGTATGTATGTATGTCCTTTATGCGTTGCCAAACTACTCATCCGATCGCCATGAAATTTTAGGAAGTTGCTCTATATGTGTCCGGGAAGGTTTTAGTGAAAAAATATTTTCGAAAACCCCATAAGTTTCCATTTTATGGCGTTTTAAATTTCTAATGTTAACCTTATGGAGAGTAAGTTTGTTTACAAATTGTCTACAATGAAAACATTTGATTTCTTAGCTACAGCTGATTGGTTTACTTTCCATTAGCAATACCGTATGCTTTACTATCCAATGCCATCTGAATCATTCATTAATGTTAAACTATGAAGTAAATGTGTACTGTAAAAAATGAACAGCTTTATTCACCACGTTAATAGTTTCGGTTTTGGGGGATTATGTATTTATATTTTTATTTTCTGTCTGATTAAAGTCACGTGTTTATATGATAATTACAATGTTTATATTATTACGTTTATTAATAATCAGCTGTTGTATATCTTTCCTATAAAAGCCGTATTACAGTTAGGTTTCGTTTGGGTTTGGATTGGATTTGAAAATTGTGAATTAATCCACTCAGATTTATTTGTTTTATGGGAATGTTATTAATATGTTTTATCGTTTCAGTATTGTTATTCACTATGCCGCGACTCAGAATATATAACCTTTCACGATGAAGCCGTATTGCTATTCGACTTCAGAACATGGCCAAACGTAAAGTTAACATATATTTACTGTCAGGCGTTACGAAGTTCGCCGGGTCAGCTAGTTAGGTATAAAATTATTGTTTGGCCAAAAATAATTTGAAAAACTATTATATTGATATCACTTTTCCTTGAACATTTAGACATTTTTCCAAGTGGTATTAGAATTGTGACTGTGGTAACATTCAGGGGTTTTGAATACATCTATTCTTCAGTATGGTCTTGTTCAGGAGAGTCTTCAGAAGGATCTTCTTCGGGAGAGTCTTCAGGCAGGTCTTGAGGTGGTATATCGGCACCGAAAACGTCCCGCATTTCAAATTTGACTGCTCTTATACAGTCATTTGCCTCTGAGGGGAAACCACCAATCCTATTGCTATAGGTCACTGCTGCCCCAAAATGAGTCTTGCTTTCTCCTCCCGCAAGTGAACCTAGAACAGTGTTTAGCACCATTTGAGAAATAACCTTTTCAAAAAATGAAAAAGATTTTCAACCCATAAAAATATTTTTTTAATTTCAAAAAATTATATCTGTGCAGAATTCCAATGTAGTTATTGTTGCTCAAAGCCAAATAGACAGTATTCCAGGATAGACACATACTTTCCTTATGTAAATTAATAAACTACAACCTTGATATTGTTATCAAATTCATTATTGTTTATTTGAATATGAATAAAAACACGTTAACAAAGAAAAATTAACATCTTGACCGATATGGCGGTGACCATAATCTTTTGTTTTAGGGTAAAAATATTATGTTTTAGTACTCTATAATAAAATGGCTCAATCATTGCAATGAAACCCGGCCAGTTCAGTTTATTTTCAAGATATATTGAAATTGGGGATGGTACATTTTGTTTAGAACACCTTTTTTAAATATATTTAAAAATGCCAAACTATAAACTAGGTCTATGATCGGTATCCTCTATTTTTATGCCAATGTGTTTTTTTTCTTCTAATAGTTTTGTAAACTTTTATAGTAAAACTCATTTGATAGAGTTCAATGATAAATTAATATAAATTTTAAATTTTCCCAAATATTTAGTGAAGGAAAATTTATTAATTTAAGCAGGGACTTCAGTATATAAATAATGAATGTACGTTATTTGATTTTAGAACAGAGTAAATAGCTTTACCGGTTACAGAGGCTTAAAGTTATTATTCCATGAATAACTTCCTTACTGGATCAAATTCATTTTTTAAGAGTGTAGCACCCTTTGAAGCTTATTAAAACTAATTAATTAACTGTTTGAAACTGTTGACCAGTTAACTAAAATTTGCACTTAAGCTTACTGCCATCCAAACCATAGAATCACCAATACGGTACATTTGAATCAGAATGTCTGGAATGAAGATAATATAGTTGATTAAAAATTACACACCAACGAATGCTAGAACGTAATTTACGTACCTGAATCTTTGCATAGGTAATACCCAAACACAAGCGATTCTATTTCAAATTTCCAGATGTGGAGCTGCAAGCCATTCGATGTTTCTGAAAAAATATAGCAGTTAACCCATTCTCTTTATGGATTGCATGATTCAGTGTTAAAGATTATTATTATCATGACACAATGAGTTCTCAGCTCAACTATTTAGTATTAATTTACAATTAGATAAACAAGGACATTCGTACTATTATTAACATTTTCCATAGTTTACAGATAATTTTAATATAGTTTAGTTTGGAAATAGGTATAAAATCAATGGTCAATGCAAACAGACTAATATTTATTTTAGTTTGATAGCTGACGGTTATTTGTATCTATTAAAAATGCTTTTATAGATTAAATATTATCCGTAAAACCATAAAACTGTAAAAACCAGATTTTAAAGTGCTCATATTTTATTTTCATTTTTTATTTTGCAGCGCTCAGTTCTAAATACAAAGAACTGTAAATACAAACGTTCTCCTAAAGGTATAGAATAATGTATATACATGGCATGAATGTGTGTTCTATCGTTATTTTGTAGAAGGATCTACAAAAATATCTTGTTTTGTGTTACAGAAAGACAGGCAGAAGAAATAATTCTAAGCAATGTACAGACAAAAGTATAATACTATTCATATAGATGAATAAATAACACAGTGTATTACAAAACTCTAGATTGAAGTATGAAATAGCCTTATTTCGTATTAACATCTTTCATTTAGAATAAGTTATTAAATGTTCATATATGTACATTTAGAATGTTTTGAAAGACAACATACTTAAAACCCTCTCTATGGTTACTTTAGTTCAGCCTTTTCAAATTTATTTGACCATGCTAAATATATGCACAATATACACATTTAAAAGTTTTAAGAAGAATTATTATTCTTCAATTTAAATATTTCAACTATTGAGACCTATAAATGAAACTTTTATTTGATAGAATAAAAATGATTATTAGTTCTTTGGTTCATTAAGTAAGAAAAATAAAAATATCAGTGAAAATGTCTTTATCAAAGGCCTGTTTTTATTAGTTTGGTTCAAAAGTAATTTAAGTACCATATGTTAATACTTTAACTTTAAAAAAATTCTTCGTGAAAAAATAAAACCGGTAACGTACCAATACATACAAATCTATGAGTGAACATTTGATCTGAAAAATTCAAAGTTAAGTGTCTTTTTCTTTTAACTATAGTTAACAACATTCATAATACAAATGCAAATTAATTTACGAAATCTTTACAACTACGTATTATGTAATTCAATCCAGGCCTATATACTACTTTTTTACCTCCTCTCAAAAGGTCATTCCAATTGACATCTTTAGTTTGCACCTCTCTGAAAAGTTTTACAGATTATGTTTTGCTATTCAAATTCTCTAGAACCTAATACACTAGCTAATTAATCAAAATAATATGTATTACACAAAAGCTGTGACTATATTTGTTTGAAAAATATTATAATTGTAACTAATGACATAAACAATTAAATTAAAAGTAAGAGAAAAATCTTTGGGGTCAAATTAACTATCATGGATGTTATAATGTTGTTCATCTCAGACTCCACTCTGACCCATATTAAAATAATTTAACTTGACTTGTAAATTAACAGGCCTTAATAATTGTTTTTAACTAAGTTAACACACTTGGGACCCCAAGTCTCGGTTAGGAATCGTGGAAACTAAACTTTTTTCAAAAATCCTGTCATGGTATAAGATTGAACTAAAATAAATCTAGGTAACAAATTCGATAATACGCTCGATATAAAAAAAATCTACAATAAATTACAATTAAATACCGCTCATTAAACATGCCAAAAATTCTACTGAAGTATGAAATTTTACATTCCTCTCAATAGTATAAATTGTGGCGTAGAAACTTTTGGAGAGTCATATTACTAGTTTTATGTAACGTGAACTATAATTTTAATTTTTACAGCGATAAACAGATACGTACGAATCCTTCTGTACAGGTCCATACAAATATGTGTTATATCATAATTTCAACAAAGATAGTTAATCAAGAGGTTCATATACAACACAACAAAAAACAAAATTATCTTTTGTTAATAAGCAACCCCATTTAAAGTGTCGTCAAACTTTTACAAATAAACTGGACTAAGCAAAAGAAATGAATTCTTATTAAACTGAAGATAATATACATTATCAGCAGCAAAGAAGTAAATTATTGTATTGAAATGCACTTTTAACAAACATATACATTAATTATATTTAATACTTACGTTCTTGTGGAGTCACCATCTTTTGTTATTTTTACCTCGATTTTATCATTTCGAAATTCTGCCCATTTAACTTTCGGATCTTTGTAGGTTGCATATGTCACCTTCCAGGGCCAATGTTCATTGAGCTAACGTTGAAAAAACTGTTATACATATAATACAATTTGCACATTTATAAAATAATCTAAACATGTTTGATTTACAATAATAAAATTGTTATGAAAAATAATGTTATCTTCATCTGCATTAGCTTTTAACTAACTTCTGTATATTTGATAAATTTAAATTTTCAAAAACTTTGGATGAATTCTAAACGTTTTAAACTTTATTTAATGTATCATTTTTAGTTGTGTTTTAGCAGTGTTTGTAATAGATAAGTTGAAAGAATTATAGTGAAATATAAACATACTAGCTACACATTTTATTTATATATCTTATAATTTATAAGTATAACTCTGTTATAAATGAATTAATATGAGGCTTTATTTTTTACATTTAATTCAAATATTTTTTGACGTCACTATACCATTACCAACCAAAACGAGCTACACTACGTAGATTTGAAAAAGTAAAGATTTTATTATGTTAACTTTAAATGTACATCATATACAGAAACATATTCCTGGGAATAAATGTAAAATGTATAAAGTCGTTAATATAAATAAAACTATAATATTTATTATGATCTTAATTATTATTTTGTAAAATGTTATTGTACATAGCCTAGGATTATATCACATTGAAAAAGACTGGGGCTATAATAACGACTAAAGCTAAAGTCCAAGAACTCTAGTGTTCTTGGGCCCATTACATACGAGACAGTTCCAGTACAATACAATAATTGTATTAAAAATTAATTATTAATCTTAGCTGGCAAACACTGAATTTTATTATCATACCTGCAATAACATTTCCGGTACCTCTGGTAATAAGTGTCTCCTGAATTTATCCTTTATTACGGAGTCACATGGGTCAAGGCTCTCAAAAAAACTACTCTCTGCGTTTGTTAAAAATACCAAAGACAGAGGAAGAATTAGCCTGGTCGGGTGCATCTAAAAAATATTTGTATTTAGTATATCAGTATAACCTTGATAGTATAAGTAAATAAACGGTATCTGTATATTAATACATCCTTTCTCCCTTTACGTAAATTACAAAACTACAACCTTTAATAAATCTATCATACACTTCAATCTTTATATAAATATTATTTATATTCATTGTTTCAACAATAATCATCTAATACACTAAACAAGCGAAAGTAAACACAAGTAAACAAGTAAAAGAGCATTGTTAGAATTTTTGGGGATATAGCCATAATACCAAAATATAATAGTGTGTTTTGAAGTTGATAATATTGCTCTTACTAGCTCTTTTAGTTGTCAGCCCATTTCAAGGTTGGTGATTGTACTGCAAATTATAAAGATACATATTTCACTGTTATTCGTTTGAAAATTATTATTATACATATAAAAAAACATATAAAATATACTTACGTCGGATTAAAAAAGCATTTGACATGAAATGGCTGGAACGTTATCACTGTAACTCGTTATTACAGGTTGTGCATGACACAGGCTCAAAGTATAACTATGTTAATCACCCAGCCAGCATAGCAGATAACACTTGAACAAATATCATGTAAAAATTATTGAGACCTCTCGTTTTATTAATCTTATGCACCGTAGCTTTTTAATTTATTTTAAAAATTATACATCAGTGAGTAAATTTCATGGGCAAGTCGGGTGGTAATGATTGTATTCACAAGAGTCGCCCAATGACAAACACTTATCAACTAATCATTAAATAATAACATGCCAAGGTCTACAAATATTTACAACGACGTTAGCTAGATAATTATAATTAATTTTATGGCAAAAAATCAATGTAGTTTCTGATTATATCAACTATTTAACCAATTTAACCGTTCTAAACATTTTATGTTTATATTGTATCTAAAAAAATAAAATTGCCATCAAAAATAACATAATTTTCGAATATACAGGGTGTTCATTAAAGTCGGGGGCAAACATTAAGGGGTGATAGTACTCATCAAAATAAATAAAAAATTTCCTATAAAAATATGTCGAAAAATCCTTCGTTTAGCTGCTAGCCGCCATTTTGTATTTTATACAAAACACTTTATATATCAAGAACTGTTTAAGATACAGAAACCAAACTTTGCACACATATTTATTGACCAAAGAGAAAAGTATTCTCAAAGTATCATTTAATTTTATGATATTTTTTCAAAATGGCGGCGGTTGAAAATATTTTAATTTAAATAACAAAAACCATTAACTTTAGAAAATTTGTATAAGATATAAAAAGATTTCTATTTTAATTTCAAATCGAATGGTACTTTGGTGAACGAAATCCGTGCACGGATAAGCGAGAAAATGCACTTATAAAATTAGTTTACAGAGCCCATGTGCCACCGCGGCGCGGGCGTGAGGAAAAAGCGGCCCTGTAATCAGCTCTTTGTCGACAATCACCATCGAACAAACTACCTTAAGTTTAATCCTGTGGCAAGGATGCATCGCCTTTGTAAATTCATTCCAGCTGCAGTTGACGTTTTTCGTACCGACCTAACTAGCCGCTACAAATGTAAATGGTTGACTTCTTCTCATTAACTCATTTTCAAACCAGATCAGACCTTAGCCATACACTTCATTCTTGTATTTATTTATAGCACAGGGTTTATTAGTATTAGATGACTTGTTGTATTTATTGTTGCTATCTTTTGTTATTTCAATAAATTGTTATTGTTGGTAGTGAGTTAATTTATTGTAATATACTTATTGTTATTGAAAGTTATCAGTTGTTGAGTTTTCGAGTATTTGTATCTTATTTAATATAAACAGCAGAACAAGTCAAAATTGGTATTAAATAATAGGTTTTTCAATCGAAATACTACAACTGGAACTGGATCTCAAAAGCTTGATCCAAAAGAAAATGGCGGTAGTTTTAAGTTCATAACCCTAAATTTTCAAACCACTGCCATTTTGTTTTGGAATAAGATTCCCTTCTGTCTCATTGTGGGACGTCCCTTGATGTAATAGAAAACTAAGAGTTCCTTCAAAAAGCAGATTTTTAAGTGAATTGTTGCTGTACCACATGTTTTTGATTTATATGTTTCGTTAAGAAAATGTTACATGCAAGTTTTTATATTTACTACTTCATCAACCCATCACATATCTTTAAGTTTTACAAAAAAACACACTTTTCCTGATTGATTATATATTATAATTTCCAAGCGCTGTGGTTTTAGTTATGTGGAACCTTCTGGCAAATGTCTGGAGTTGAGTATAAGTATTCAGGTTGATGTAAGCCTTTATTGTAACTCTTCACTGCTTATGTATCCGAGACCATTGGCTTAAAATGCTTTCGTAACCGTGGAGGTAGTCTGAGATACAATTTCATTGATGCCTTGGCTGGTTATTTAACCACCTTTCATTGAGCGGTAAGTTCTTTTCCCACTCAGTCATAATTAATTCCAAGAAAGATAACAAATACCGGTGGAAACACAATAAATCACCAAGATGTTTTGGTATTAGTTACATCGTACCTTAGGGCTAAGACATTAGTCCATAGATAAGGACCAAAGTTTGGTATCCTAGTTGGCCGAACTGGACAAGTATACTTGGACGCTTTGACAGTTGGAGATATTCCTTAAGAGCAGATTTACTGTTGTGCTAAGACTTTCATCCAACCATTTAAATCATTTAAGTCGAAAAATGAACCATGAAAAGTAAATAAAACCATGAATTAACCTTATATATATAATTTAAAAATTTAATTTATAAAAAAATCTAATTTATCAAAATATTTATCGATAACATTTGTCTATAAGTAAAATTGTGAAGTCTTTGATTAAATATAATTAAACATATTGTAAAATATTGAAAAACGCAAAATCTGGCATAGAGTTACAAGCGAAATCTGTTCAGCAAAACGTTTTACATAACCAAATAACTAACAGTCTAGAGTCATCTGCCTGGCAACGGTTTTTATATTTGGGTTTGTTTCTATTTATGTAATCAAAATTATTTTGATTACGTTGATTTTTTTAGATTTTAAATATAGTTTACTTCAGTTATGGAACAGTCCTATCAAGTTGAGATATGTGAAATACAAATAGATATGACCCTTGAGACACTCCTCTTAAGACAGGCTATAGACACAATATAGGCAATAATCTAAAACTAATTAATTATTTTCATAGTTATTTATTTCACTTCATTTATTCACTTAAAGTGTTTAAAATTACAGAAGCCCACATCGTCACTGCCATTGTCGATATTTGGGTAAATGTCTGCCGACAAAACAGACAGTAGCAATACAACAATAAACTGCAAGTTGCTGAATATTTTGTGCTATACATTGGTAAACGAAATGTTTCCGGACAAGTATCGTGTTATTCTTCAGGAATTAGTTTAGACCCGTAAGGGGTAAAGAGGTTCTACTTTTAGTCGCTCGTGGAGCTAAAAAAAGTCGGAAATTCCTCAGCTCAGTGAATGAGTACAGCGGCTTGCTCAATAGGTAGGTCTACCTTTTCTGTGTGGCTCTAAATTAACTAGGGTGAAGATCACGCAGTCTTGTAGGTAGTGTGTTAAACAACCTGATCGCCGCAATTGGATAGTAGTTTAGGATACAGTTACGTTCACATCCACAACCTGCGCACGCGGGTGTTATGTGCGTGGCAGTCTTATCTCTCGGCATACGTATTTCTTTTACAAGAGTGAGGCTTTGTAGAATTATCCATTCCTTATCCATATCAAAACATCGAGCTCTATCAAAGTAGGCCTACAGTGGTCACGGTATGGCACCCGGACGATGTGACGATTCAAAGATCTTTTTGGTGGAAGAGGATATGTACCGTAGAGGAATGACCCCAGAGGACGAGGTCGTAGGTGACATAGCTATGGAACAATGTGAAGTAGACATTGAAGAGGTAAGACCTAAAAATGATAGGTACGAGTATTTCTAGAGACTTTTACACATACTTTACTAAAATGGTGGTATTCCAGAGAGTAAAATACCGCTTTTAGATTAGATTATTGGAATGGCAACCGTACCAAGGTAGGTATTTAAAGCAAGTATGAATGAAAAACGAGTATAAGATGATTTTGGCATGATCTTGTGGTCTTGTTACTGACTAGGGCTGACATATTTCTTAGTCAGAACTGTTAATTAATAGCCCAATAGTCAATGGCAAATCTAAGGGACCTACAGTTTAACGTAAAATCTGAACTACTGCCTCTAAATTGCAAACAGGTCTACATACGAGGATGGTATTTACGGATTAACGTAGTAGTCAATAGTGTGGACGTTGATCTACACAAGAGGAGACTTTAGGAGGTGGAGGAAAAAGTAGTTATGCCCTCTATTATATTATGTACTCCGGTCTACTAGATAATAAAATACGTTAGGGATAAGAACAAAAGGGGTGATCTCCGTTTCAGTGCCGGGGGTGGTTCATTACGTCTTATTATCATGCAGGGAAGATTGAATGTTCCGGTTGCAGCCAGCGACGACGTGCTGAGTTTAATAAACCACCTCCCTTCGTTTCGCAATACATAGCTTCTATTGTGTCTAACATCCATTGTACAGTTGGATTTGTTTATATATTTTATAGTCGTAAACATATTAATCCTGTAAATCACTATA
Source organism: Nephotettix cincticeps (assembly GCA_023375725.1). NCBI lineage: Eukaryota > Metazoa > Arthropoda > Insecta > Hemiptera > Cicadellidae > Nephotettix > Nephotettix cincticeps. Next base: position 18,537,267 of record CM041785.1, on the reverse strand, counting down.
AATAAAATTCGAGTTTTGTCTATACATTTATTTAGTATGATATTTTTTGGTCACGTTTACGTTTAAAAAACCCACGAAAGTTGAAATGAGTGTTATATCAATTTCTGATGTCTACCGGTCCATCTATCTGTATGTATGTAACGTAAAACATGGTATATTGTAACGCATCCTTAGTTTTGAATCTTATTTTCCTTATTCTATACTATTGAAGGAGGTTGCAATGCACTTTATACCGACCGGCTTATTATGAAAATAAAACCATGATATTTAAAAAGTTTAGTTTAAAACAATACAAGACATATTGTTTCTTGGCTTTACACAATATATTATCTGCAAAGGTTATTTAAAAACCATTAGCTGTCATATTGAAAAAAATAGTACAGTAGTTCGTTTACATTGATCATTGATTTTAAATGATAATGTTAATGCATACAATAAATTATAACAAAGATACAAATTTCAATTTTATAAATAATGCTATGCTGTTAAGCAGAGATTTTATTTTTCCTTTTGCATTTTTTATTTAAGGTTTGTATTTTGTTATGAAAGTGTTGTTATCTTCTTATCACTGAATCCTGCACCTCTTCAAAGAAAGTGCTGTAAAATTCCTTAAAAAATAACCTCAAGAAATGTTTTTAAACAATTTGGAACCATGCTGGAACCACATAGTCTTATGTTAGGTAAAAATGTTCTACTTTTCTACTAAATTTCAAGACTGCAATATCCTCCAAATTTAAGTCGTATTAGTAATGAAAAGAAGACGACCGTTTACATTTGTACCGGCTAGTTAGGTCGGTACAAAAACGTCAACTGCAGCTGGAATGAATTTACAAAGGCGATGCATCCTTGCCACAGGATTAAACTTAAGCTAGTTTGTTCGATGGTGATTGTCGACAAAGAGCTGATTACAGGGCCCACACTGTATAAAGTATAAAGTAACAATGTATAAAGTAACAAACTAAAAGAAACAAAATTATTAATTACAATTTCCAAAATTTTTATCCACATTTTACCCACGTACATCGATAAATATATTTATGAACCATATATTGCAATTTTAACTAATTATTTTATCGTAATTTGAATGAGTTATGTTTGAAGAGAGGCATTCATTTATAGTAGCTCTTACGGGGGAAACCAAGATGGCGTTGGTACTGGAAACTCCTTAGTCTAGGTTCAAGTTGTTCACTTCTACATCAAGTTAGTTTGGATAGAACAGTTATCATTACAGGTAATAAGTACTTACTGAATCCAATTGTAATGAGATAAAGTCACACACTTGTATTGTAATAACTCTTCAATTTCTTGACCTTATAAAGAATAACTAATGAAAGAACATTGAAACATTTAGAACCAATTTTAAACTACATAGATTCAAGCAACTGATGGAAATATTACATATACCATTAAAAACTTATTAATAAAAATCCCTAACGATATTACAAAAAGGGTTTGAAAAGTATATTTCTACATTGAGGATTTGAACACATAGAATCTATTTAAATTTTGACACTTATTTTTAGACCATTACCATTGTATAGCTTTTTGTCTGTAAATTTCGTGTAACTTAAATAATGGTGAATGTTGTCTAAGTTTTACTTACCCGCTTTTAGTATTTATAATACAAAGTTAGGCATATCCGATGGCTTGTTATAGGCAGCATAAATCTTGTATATCTGCACATACTGTGAAGAAAAACATGTTTGTTACCATTTACTTTAAATTATTTAAATAAACCCCTTCTAACTTTTTTAATATGAACAAGTTTAGACATGTAGCTTTTTGTCGTACTTCGTCACCTTCACCTTTACCAGATAGCGCTAAAATTGTGAAAATGCACTTTTTATGTAGTTTTTGTTGTTGGATTATATCAATTTAGTAATAAAAAGACAACTGTGGTCAGAGATTTGACTCTTGAATTGAGAATTGTAACAACTGTGACGTAATGTAATAACTCGTACAACTATCAATGAACACCAACCATTGGGGTTAATGCCCAGAGCGCCCCGGGCGTATGTTGTCTTTTGTTTTAACTCAGGCTTCTATGCAGTATGTGGTTTTTTAGTGTTATGATCACCAGATCTAGGCTCTTTTTTTATACGAGGTTGGCTGTTTCAGCGTTTCCGTTATAGTTGGTTATTACTTCAGGACTTCAGGACGACAGCAACGTGAGCCTGGGGCGATACCTCAATATAATATGGAGAATTCAGTGGACTGCCGACCGGTTTGTTACCATATACTATCTAATTTACATAAACCATAACCGTAAATATACCATAACAGTTATTCCACACACAACTAAAATATTCAAATCACTTTGTTAGATATTTCCCCAACCAAAGATTAACACATTATTTAACAGTATTGTAGTTGGTTTATGTCTCTTCACCATACACTATGTGATGTATGATTTTTTTCAAATCAAATCAAATCAAATAAAAAATGTTTTATTCTGCAATAGTATAACTACATATGATACAAATACATAAAGAATAATATTGAAAATAAATACACATATATACATGATAAACGTTTGAACTAGTGCAGAATTTCCACATAGGAAAAACCCCATTTGTGGAAATTCGTGGTAATTTGTAAAGAAATCAACTTTGGAGACTGCTGCCTAAACTACGATGAAGGAAAAAAATGTAATACATATAATCATAATAATAAAAAGATAGTGTTTTATGTTTAATAATTCCTAATAATTTATTACTGAATTTACATGAAAAAATAAAAAAATAGAATTGGAATTGATTGAGACCAAAAAAAACACTCTGAGAGAAATATGACATCCCATCAAACCCCCCCAAAAAACCAATTCGTTTATAAATAATATTTTTAATATATCAAAAAGAATATTCATGAATATCGGGGCTGCAGCGTGCAAAAGAAGTATAGTATGTTCAAATAAATTCAAATTACAAACACTTGTAATCAACTGCACAGAGAGATCGATCCCACCAGTAAACTACGGGGTCGTCTGTATGCATAGCTGTGATCTTTCATGGTTTCAATAGACAGGGAGAGGCGAAAGAGCGGAATATTAAGTGGGCCGATGACAGAGACGGGTTTTGTTGTTGTAGAGAGCGCGCCAAGCGGCGATACTTGCAACTTGCAATACACCACATAAAACCACTACATTCAGCACAGTTTGCATACATCAAAACTGTTTCGTGCGTATTAAATATAATAAACTGGTTTTTTATATACTCAGTGCTGTTTGGTTTGAATATTTATAAATTTAATTTGTTTACGCTAAAAGTTACAATTATTTACATTATTTTCGTCAAGATTCGTCAAGCCTGATATTCATAATATTAGTTTGTGATCATTTAAATTTTAAATTTTTAGCATGGTTCTACTTGTTGTATGAGAATCAGATTAGATTGTTGAAATTAAAAATGTTATGGTTTGTAGATATTTTGCTGTATTGATTTATTGCCGTTATTTATTTGATCCATAGTAATACAGTAATTATTTGATAAATCTTGCCATCTTGTATTGCTTGTTGTATTGTGTAAATTGTAGACTGGTGTAACCATTGATAATAAACAGTGTTAAAAAAATCAATTATTTGTGAACTAACCTACTGTTATTGTGTGAATAAACTGTGTTTTCTATATAAATATAATAATAATGAATTACCTATAGTCGATCACTGACATCAATCATACCCTACCCTACCATGGAACGATTGTCTTTATTTGTACTATAGTATGCAACTATGTTAAAGACTGAATGTTTTAAATCCCGTCCTCAGGGGAGATAGAACCTAAAAGATAACACAATTAGTACATAATCCGGTATAAAGCTGTAAACAAAAAGTTTAAAGCAGTAAAAAAGCTTACAAACACCATTCACTGACAATTATGCACATAAGGAATATAACACGTCCACTCGTCACGGACATTTAAAGACAACTGAATAGGGGGCGTTTCCCCGGGACTGGATAAAAAATGGCCGTGGCAAAAAAACTGAAACCCAGGCAAAGTATGTGTCTTACAGATTTTTTAATTTAAATTCTTCCTTATATACATAAAATATTACTGTACAAAAAATAGCTTTATAGTGCAAAGCTCATTACTTTTAATACTTAAAAATTACGTAATGTACCTCAAGAGCTTTACGAGTTAGCACACCATAATAATTTTGTTTCGGATTTATATTAATACTATTTACAGATACTGTGTTGTTCCTATCACTAAGCTGTTTGCTAAGAATTGGAAGCCCCAATGGCTGGATCTCAATTGAAAATCGACTATTGTGTTGTTCTGCTAGTTTCATCTAGAAAGCTTCAATTAGTTTTCATTTGAAAAATGATATTCCCGGTATATTTGCTTCTTCAAGATTCATTTGGTGATTGGACTGGATTATTTGAAATGGCGACCATACCACAAGGTAGGTATTTTAAGCCAAGTTTGAATGAGGATTGAATGTAAGATGATTGTGGCGCGATCTTGTAGTCTTGTTACTGACTAAGGCTGACATGTTCCTTGACAGGACTGTTAATTAATAGCCCAACAACCGATGGCAACTAAGGGACCTACAGTTTAACGTGGAATCTGAACCACGGCCTCTGAATTACGAATTGGTCTAATTATGAGGATGGTCTATGCGGATTAACGTAGTATTCAATAGCGCGGACGTTAATCCACACAACAGAACACTACACATCCACCGACCATCACTCATAACTATCCACAATTCGTGACCTCCAAGTAGCTGGATTACAGGATGACGCCAACATCCCAATCAAATTTTCCAGCAATGGTGGGCGATTTTTGACCTTTTAACTAAGTATTTCCCTGTAAACATCGTATTTTCCCTGCGTTTCCTGATTCTAATGCTTAATAGTCTTTTGTTTCACCATAGCATGGCCTAGGACAATTATTGCAGTTACTTCTATAAATACAGTTTTTATATTCCTGAGTGTCATTTTTTGGTTTTGTTTTAACGAGACTTTGCATAAGTGTATTCTAAGCTGTAAACGCGGTTATAATATTATTTTAATATCAAAATATAAAAGCAGAACAGTTTTACCAGCAGGTTGTCAGCTGTTTGTAGGCCAGATGTTTCATGTCGTGATAAGACCGAAGTACGCAATCTGGTGGAAAGGCGTTGAAACAAGTTCGTGACGAAATCCACTCAAAGGTTCTGACGTAATTTCTGAAATTGATCGTGATCCTAATCTACAATAACTTGTAAGCTTGAATTTTCCCCAGGCTATCGCCACTCTATGTAATATACGGGGAAGATATTATGTAGAGTTGCAAGTTAAGTGTGCATGTGTTGCGTGTGATTGTTAAAATATTTATACAAAATCCTTACATTAGTAAAGTCGGAAGTCTGGAAAATTATATTTTACCATATAAGATTTCATGATTTGTAGTTTTAATAATTTAGGTTATTTCACATACGTAAAAAATATACATATATATCATACGAAAACGTTGAAACTAGGTTCTTCCACGAACCGGATCTTCGTAAAAAGTTTGTTAAAAAGTGACAAGTGATCGATTTGGTAAAAATAGTAGGATACCGTAATCGGAATATGGACCTACAACTATTGTTCAGTACCTCGGCACATTTACAGAGTGACAATAAAGACTTAGGGTGTCTAAAAATATAAAGGGTCTATGACAAATGAATTTGGCATATCATTACTAAGCTAATTTTTTGTGTACCTGGTGATTGGATGTTACCTATGGAAATAGGCCTACAAAAACTCCTTGATCAATGTTGCAAACCCAACCTTTAAAGGGAAATTCAAAATAAAATGGCAGTGATTAAAAAAAAGAAAGTTACAAACCTACTTCAAACCACCGTCATTTTGTTTTGAATCGACCTTTTAAGATCTGGTTTCAGGTGTTGTATGATTAAAAATATCTATAATTTTATACTAATTTAAAATAATGCTATTTTTAAAAACATTTCTCTAACTCCTTGTTAATCAATTTAATAAAAGGTTGGATGAGATTATTGATTAGTATGGGTGAAATGTAACGTTATATTTTAGGCCCTCAAAATTGGAATCCAATGCCTGGAACCGGAACTCAAAGAGTTCCGGTTAACAAAATTGCAGAAAACTGATACTTTTATATATCTCCAAGGGCTAACAAAAAAAATGTATTTAGTCATTGTATTGGAGGCACATATATATGTGGGTTAAATATGTATTTTAATGATAAAATAAAATTTTTAAGGTAGAATACTTTTATAATTGATATAATTATTTTCTTGGCAAAAACAATGAATTTATTTCTAAAACCATTTGTAAGATTGTACTCTTTATTTTAGTGTTCAAGACGGAATTCTGAAGTCGACTATTTAAAAAATTATTTTATTTTATACCAAAAATATTTATTTACACAACGAGGGATTAAAGTATAATCTATATTGTATCTAATATCGTTGAAATTGAAATGTAAAGTAAATTAAATTATTTATTTCTTTACTCAATCGACAGTCTGAAACCGACGACATTTATGCTATGTGATTTTAGTGTTTAAAAATTGTCTAGAAACAAAATCAGGATATTTATCAGTAAACTATGCTATAAATTTGTACTTATCTAAGTACAGTAGTGGAGCGCGCTTTCAAATTAGAAATTAATTTTACCAACGGTCTAAATAATTAGGCAAACACCTGACTGGTTATTAAGTATTTAATTTTGATGTTACTATATGATTAAATTAATCGTTTAAAACATATGTTTCGTCGTACTACTGCGGAAATTACTATTTTTCTCCACTTCTACATAGTGTAGTATATTATGAAAGTACTGTATTAGTAAATATTTTTGAATTTTAGTTGATAGTGGATATATTCGTTTTGAGATTACATGAATCCAAAAAAATGGTTTTCGGACTGATATCTGACTGTCTATCTGACTGTGTGGAAGCCCCGAAGCCACACTGATCGTCTGATGTTTATTAAACTAGGTGCGCGGGTGCACTTTTGCTACATCTTTCACAAATTTATTTATTTTTTAATGGTGATAAATTCCTTAAAACTAATTAATTAACATTTCATGGTCTATAGTTATTAAGGTACCAAAAATATGATGCTACTCACATGTCTGTAACACTAAAGCTCCAAAGTTTATAGGCTTTGAAATGTCAAAAATTATTTTTCTTCTTTTATAGCGAAACGATAAATTTGAAAATAGTTTGACTATCTACATCAACTCCAGCTGAAAAGGATAAAATAACTGGTATTTTTAATCATTAATCTACGACTAACCAGTTGGTTACTTAGTTACTGAAATTGCAACCTGTCCAGGAATTTAAGCCAAGTATGAGAAATGAGTATAAAGATGATTGTGGTGCGATAATGCAGTCTTGTTACTGACTTAAGGGTGACATGTTCATAGAAAAAAATGTTAATTAATAATCCAATAGTCATTGATATATCTAAGAGACCTACAGTTAAACGTGGAGTGCAAACTCTGAATTATAAACTGGTCAATTTACGATGATGGTATTTGCGGATGGAATTAGTATTCAATAGTGCGGACGTTAATCCACACTAGAGAATATCCAATAAACAGACCATCGCTCATCCTATCCACAATTAGTGACCTCAAAGTAGCTGGATTACAGGGCACCCTACCGTCCAAACGCAGTATATTGTCTGAGAGCGCCAAAAGATACTTTGGTATTAGCCGGATGCCACTGTTGCTTTACATCGTAATATACGGGATTTCTCCGACAGGCTCTGCGGGGTTAAGTTAGGTTCTTTCATCGTGTTAATACTATTTTATACTATGGATAACCAACCTAACCTATCTCCGCAGAGTGCTGTATGTCGGCGACAAAGTGGCACCCAGCTAATACCAAAGTACCCGCCAAAATGTATTCTCATCGTGAATATTCAAAAATGAATTTCATCATTTCGTTACTAGCTCAAATTACAACCTGGAGCTCGAACGAAAATCGTCCCCTTCAACTCTTGTAATACATTTTACTGTACTTTTCACTGCCAAGTTATAGTTAATACAAAATAATAACGAAATAAATATATGCATTCTGTAAAAATAATCTACATATAAAATCCAGACGATTTTTGTTAGGCTATTAATGCGTGTTCAAGTATTTGAATAAAGAAAAGAGTTAATGAAATTATTTGTTGAATAAGATACACTCTTACTTACTCTTACGTACTATTATCCTGCACCAGAATAAAATTCCTATTGGTTTAATATGGCATTATTTATGATTTCACAGGTCTAGTTGGTATTTCACTACTGGTTAGACAGTAGTAGTAAATATGTAATACATTTTTTAATTTATACAACTTTTATTTTCGTAATATCTATTGTCATCTGTTGGTCTCGAATCTGAGCATGAGAGGTGTCCGGCTGTGCATGACAACCTTCAGTTCGTACTGGATGTCCTCCAGCCGAACTGTCGTGCTGACTCGAAACCTCCTCAGTACGTGTACGGCAACCGTCTTCATCATTATCAGCGCGTAAGTCTTACCTGAAAAAATTATTGTATTTACTTCCCTGTGGGAAATAGGTTAGATCATGGATGTGTAAAGGGAATGTTTCTCTAAACAGCTGTCCTTATAACCATATCACACAATTGCCTCTTGCCATATAGATGTCACTAACCGTATGATATGATCGTTTCAAATTATGGTCTGATTATTACTAATAGCCGCCTCCGATAACTAAGACATATCCATGTAAAACAACTTTGGGGTGGAAAAGTATGGTCAATAGCAAAGGTGGTTCTGATGGAAAAACTATTTAAAGACAGCTCTGAATTGCATTAGGCGTATTCTCAGTAGTTTAATTTGTATTACAGATCGCGTGGTTTTATTTGGCAACCTTTTGGCTTCGTGAGTAAGACGATGCCTCAAAGACAGCGATTCACTGGTTTGGATTGCTTTCGTGCCAATCCAGAGGGAATAATCGCAGCTACAAGGTAACAAGTTTCCACTTTGTACAGGGTGGCAACTTTTCACCTTGGTTGTTAAATCAAAACACGAGTTCTTTAATGGGAGCTGACACAGTACAATGTGATATTTCTACACCTTGTAACAGTACAAGGTGTAGTGAAATGTGAACCAACACAGATTGCCTCACATTTCTTAGTATTTTTTCGATAATCCCTTATACAGATAAGTACGTTAGTGTTTATATTTGATTATTTATAAATATTTTGAATTCAGTGAATTTAGTGTGACGTAAAATTCGAGAAATCGTGGCACGTAGACTTAAACCTAGTAACTGGTTTGATATATAGATATGTATGATAGATGTATGGGTATGATAGATTAGTCAATCAACCAACTCATAACAAATTGCCCTTATATACTTCATAAAGATCAATAGTTCAGATTAAAACGTAAAAGGAAGTTACGAAAAAGTCTTTTTCCAACTGGAGTAGCATAAATTTAAAATTTAGTCGTTAATTAAAAATTATATAGTTTTGTCTAGCCTGATATTTTTTCTTTGGTTAGAATTTTACATGTTAGATATGGAGGATAAGAAAATACAGACATTAACACGTATTCATTTGGAATATTGTATAACTACGAGAAAGAAGAGATAAGGATGGGAATGCTATGAAAATTTAATATAGGTATCATATAAGTTTTATGAGTAGGACCAATATTTGTTGTAGGCAAATTTTATATGGCACAGCCCAAAATCGTAGCCTGCAAATATGGCTACAAGAATCACAATGCAGATAACTAATTTGTCATTAACATGTGCTCCACGTGGTTCAGAAAAAAATCAAATATGTACCTATACAATTTCGAGGCCCAGCACTGAACGGGAGAAAGGCGTAGTTGTGTCTTTTGTGTTCGTGCAGAGCCTCCGGTGCGAACCGCTCAGGGTTGAACTTGTGAGGTTCGGGGAAGGTGTCGGGGTCCCAGCCCATAGCGTGGAGGGTCAACATCACCCTGCTGCCAGTTGGGAGGGTACTCGAGGCTGCAACATTCACATCGTGGTGTATAAGTGGTTAAAGTACCTACAGACTTGGTCTCCATTCTTCACTGGAGACCCAGTCTGCAGGAAGTGCGGGCCATCCGAGGAGACTGCAGATCATCTGCTGTATGACTGCACTGGGCTTAATGAGGTAAGGGCTGCCACCCTCTGCGTCATGGAGAGGGACAGTCACCTTCCCCAGGAGGAGGAGGTCGGGAGACTACGGAAAAACCTGGAAGGTCCATGATACAACCAGCAGCAGGGATGCGCAAAAAGCCACATGACTTACGTGTTGAAGAAACACTGTTCTGTCCCTACATGACCGGAAGGTTGCTGGCTCGATCCCGAGAAAAATCCTAACATCAATTTGTGATTACTCGTTAGCTACCTTTCTTCTTTGTGCTATTGCTTAGTTAACCTGGAAAAATAATCAGATGGTCTTTGTCAGTAAAAATGCTACAGATAACATCAAGTCCATAACACTCACTTTAAATACCAATCAGAGTGGGTCAGTCTCATATGGATATGAATAAAAGGTGAAATTGTCAAGCTAAATGAATTGTATGGTCCCATTTTCATTGTTACCCAATTTTAAGGCTTCTTTTGAAGCTATAACTTTTGGTAACGCATGTTCAAGAGGGTACTGGTTTAAGGCTCCTGAGTTCCAACTCCAAAAACCAAATAGCTGTTAAGTTATGTAGGTTAATATTCACCTAAACTCCAAATCTTAAACAACGTGTAGAATGTAGTCTAAAAAGTACTGGGATGAGAAGTTGGGGAAGATTTTGGGAGAGTGTTGCATTACTTAATTCTTTAGCAGTTTCTGGTTATGGTTTGGATTATAGATAATATGAGCTCTAAAACAACTAATCCCAGACTTTTACACTAAGACTCGTTAGGGTTCTGGTGGGGAACTGACAAGAGATTGATGATAAGAAAAGTAAAAAATCCATAAAGTAGGAATATTAATATGAGGAAAATATCCTCGTGACTCACAGAGCTTAATGTCCTTGGTGACCTTCCTCAGGATGCAGGGGAACACCCCGTGCAGTCGCATGGTCTCCATGAACGCCTGGTTCAGGTAGGGCATGCGGTGGAGGTCGTCCAGCGTCACGTCGCGATCAGAGGAACCCACGACCTCCTCTATCTCTGCGTGAACCTTTTGCTGGAAAAGTCACACCTTTCCTATACTATTTTGAGTACTAAAATGGTATTATTTTCAATGTTCTCTTTAGCAGGTTTGCATTTACCAACGCGTTTATAGAGGGAACAAACACGTTGTCCAGTAAGTCAAAAGTGCTTTGTTTGCAACCATTTACCGATGCAACGGCGTTCCCTCGACGTCTTTATGATGCCATGTCGCATCATTAAAAATTACAAACCAAAGACCTAAGGTAAATGAATATTGTATATTAATCAAGTATTTTAAATAATACTACTTTGACTAATAAAATAAAATAAGGTTAAATGCTTTTCACATGGGGACATCTACACTCTGGGGGGAAGGGTTTGAAATTCGCATCAAGTGAAATTGTAACGGAAGTGAGACATATTGTTATAAAAACAGCTGTTTTCAGAAACTGAAAAAAATCCCAAAAGGAAGTAAATTTGTTTCAGAGATAATTTTGCACCAGAGCATAAATCTGAGAAGTATTTTAATATCCCCGTTGCAGCAGTCCTGCGTACTCAGTGAATTCCCAGATCAATAATAATATATAACAGATTTCTGTAATAAATAATTGAGTTTGCCTTTTCTCCATAACATAAGATAACAGGGGACGAGTATGCAGGTTTACTGCTTTGAGGAACACTGAAGGCATGTTTACCATAAACTATTTTTTATAATTGCGTCCATATAGTAACAGTGGAAAATGAAAAGTAAAGACATGGGAAGGAGAAACTGGGAAAAAATTGCTACAGTCTCAAATCTGTGATTCGGAGTTAAATATTTATTAGGCTTTTGAGGATTCACTCTTTAAAATTATAGAATGAATAATTAATTGAACCTACATTATGAATAATATTTGTTTTTTAAGAAAAAGATTAACTAGGATCTAGCATAACATGAACGTAATACGTAAATATTATGAGGAAAAATAAACTTTTAAAACTTCCAAAATAAGGAGAGTTGTTAAAAAGGAGGATGAATAAATAAAAAAATCATCACATCAATTAAACTATCGACCTTTTGATCCACCTAAGAGTTAAATTTAATTTTTTCGTAGTGATTGAAACATTCTAATTTTTGTCACTATTAATAGCACTAGAAAAATTTACTATTCTACTAACAGTAAAATGTTTATATTTACTCCCTAATGTTAAATAAGTAAAAGAATGACCTTGAATTGATTATTTGAAACTGAGAAAACATTTTATATCGAATACTTGTAAATTATACATATAACGTTTAAAATTATAAAAAAGTCTCGGCGTGCTCTTTATCGGCAGTACGTCATTTACAGCACGATTCAGGTTAAATCACTCCGTTCAAAAACAGTAATTTTGTTAACAGCTACAACAACCATTAAGCGTGCTATTTTGAATACCTTTGAGAATTTCATCGTAAAACACACCGTACCATTAAGTGATCATGAACGTTTTCATTACAGGTAAAGTAATACTTCAAAAATATCTATAATATTGTAAAGAAGAGGTGCTTTCCTTATGTTTCTGGATTTTTTGTGGAAGGTAAATGCGAAAAATACTGAACCGTTGTCTGAGAGTGTCCAATATTATTCTTATGAAGAATTAAAAAAAACAATTTCTTCCTTATTTTCCAACTTGTTTTCCATGAAACTTGGTATGAAGCGTAAGGTCGAATTGCCCAACAAAACCCACTGAAAAAGCCTGGTATTTTCGGGGGTGAGGTTCCCCCATACATTTTTAACAATTAATTTAACTTTGTATCTCTTGTTGTTATTTTCAGAAATTAGATGATTATTTTTGAAACAACAATTTTTAAAATGATACTTAGGTAAACTTTAAAGAATATGATAGTTCAATTGCAGATTGTCGTTTTAAATTTACTTAAGGTGTCAGTCCACTGATACCGTTTATTATACAGGGTGTCCATGAAAAACGTTTCATATATATTAAAAGGAAGAAAAAGTTCCAATGGAGGTACAGTATAGCCTAAAACGCTTATTTTCTCAGATATCTGCCATTTTGTATTTTTCACCTCAAAGTAATTTTATTTCAAACATTTTCGAACGGATTATTTTCAAATTTGGTAGGTGTTTTACACTAGTAGACTACTATGATTAAAAAATAATTAGAATGATCTAAGATCAAAATTCAAAATGGCAGCCATTTAAATCTTTAAAACTAAAACACTTTGAAAACGGTAAAAAATACAATGGCCGCCGTTTTGGATTTTGAGTTTGAATCATGCTAGTTATTTTATTAATAATAGTAGTCTACTAGTGTAAAACACATACCAAATTTGAAAATAATCCGTTTGAAAATGTTTGAAATAAAAAATAGTTTGGGAAAAATACAAAATGGTGGATATCTGAGAAAATAAGAGTTTTGAGTCATACCTCCATTGCAACTTTTTTCTTCCTTTTAATGTACCTAATCACTCACCGATGCCATGAAACGTTTTTAATGGACACCCTATATATGTTTTCAACTAGTTATCATGTCGTTGCTTGTCAATCTAAATTTTTTAATTGAAGGTGATTTTAACTGAAGGTGTTTGTGATCCCAAATCATGCCATTTTGTGGGGTCCTTTATTAATTTATAAAGACTAATAAAGGGCCGTATATTATCAGTATTTACTAACGCATCTTTATTAGTATTTTTATTTCCTTTCGTAATAATAATGTAACGTTAATTTGTTATGATCTCCACTACACACTACAAAGGCTTTGATTTCTTGCCACGAGTTTGATTTGTATGTACGTTTGTGCTACTAAGGTAAACATAAGTATATATTGTATGGGTTAAGTATTAAGTATAAAACACATTAAATGTAATTGAAAAAATTAAAGATAATTATTACCATCTCCTAAATAATTTTACTTTACCTGAATTTCCGGGTGGTTGGCAAGTGATAGCAACAAAAATGAAATGGCTGCTACAATGGTGTCTGTAGCCTGAAAACATGACAAAACAGTGAAACCTCAGTTAACTGTTAAGCAAAATTTCACACATAATGTAGGTATTAATTGTTAAAAATAATAAGATGAAAAAAAACTAATTCCAAAGTTTTTGTATAATTAATGAAAGATTTCCCAAACAATATACATGGAATAATATTATTTACCATACCAATATCCTGTTGAGGATTAAACCATAATGTATAAAATATAAAACATGCATTTATGAGATGCTTAAATTAGTACCCGATCTCATGATAACCTTTTTCTTTACAAAATATTCGACATTTAAGTGCCTTATAAAACATGAGCTACTTCGGATTTTTTGCTTGTGTACAAAAATGAAAGTATATTCTTAGTATACACAAATTTATTATTATCTGAATGGCTATAAACACTGTAAAGTAATATGTTTTAATTTTAAATATTCACATGCTATCGACTTATGAGTCGACTCGCCGCATGCGTGAATTGCTATCATCTAATAATAAGTCGAGTCAAAAAATAAACATAGCCTGATTAATAATCGTCAAAATCGGTTATAATGCATATAGTGTTAGAGTAAATTATATCCTATTTCTAGTAGACAGTGATAATTAGTCGATGAGTTTTAAAAATGATGTTTTAACCTTAGAACTGTGATCAGCTGTGGACCAATAAAGCTCTGATTTCTGGGCTATTTGTTATTTTGTTGTTCTAGTACTTTGACGGTGGCATTCACTTGAAGTTTGTTGTAAATTTTAATTATTTTAAAGCTTTAAATATTTGATTGAGTATTTTAGTTAGGTTAAGGAATTATGGTACCTTAAAGAAAATATTTTTAGCATGAAGATTCATATTTTTACCAGATAAAGCAATGTACCAAGTTCAAAAAACGTATGTTCTCAAATAAGGGGGTTTGTCTATTCTCCATTATGTTTAACATGGGTTTAAGTACGCAGGTTTGTTGCCATGATAATCACAAAAACCAAGATTTGTCAACTTAACTTCAACACTTGCAAAATGTCAACATTCTAAACTGTGTTTGTTCTTAGCTAAATCCAATGATAATGAGTAAAATTTATAATTAAAAAAAATAACATGTAAAAACGCATAACCCCATTTTTGGTGAAACAAATTCCCCTTCGGATGATTCGGTGCATCTACTTTACGAACTCATCCGAATACAAGAAGGATTACACATTTCTGCCGAATTTGGTAACGATTGGACTATGTTTACACGAGCTGTCGTGTTTATGGACAAATATAATACACGTGTATATATAATGTATACATTAATATATGTTTTTTATGTAATTCAGTTTCTTTTCTTTATATAATTTATTTAGATTGAATCTCAAACATATTAATTTGTTCAAATGTTTTATAGTAGTTATATATTTTTATCCTAGGTATATATATCTCACCCGCACTCGTTCGTTTATACTATCACAGGTCAGGTCACCTCCCGACTACCTCCTCTTAAACCCTGAACCCTCGTCAAACACCTCATTATCATGTGCAATCATCTGTAAATTCTGTTTGGCGCATTCGGGATGGAATCCATGTGCACTTTTGTGGTGATACGTTTGTGAAAAGTAAATACAACTATTATTAAACTATTCAACGTTTAATTTGCCCCATACAGTGTTATGTTTAAGCCCATATTTATATTAACACAATTACTATGAAAAAATGTCTGAACGGAACATAACACGCCTAGCATATCACAGCAGTCTTAGTAGCACATAAAGGGTTAAGCATATTTCTGTATAAAACGTAGAGAAGGTGGTGAAGTAAAAGATTATTAAAATTACTATGGCTTGAAAAATAGTAGTAAATATTTTTAATAACTCACCCCAACAATCATCGTGGTGATTTCGTTAAACCAATCTTCTTTTTGTCCTCCATCTTTAACATTTTCTATAGCTATATCCACCATACTCTTCGGTGAATTACCTACAAAATGGGTTCAAATAAAACCAACTTATACAGAAAATACATTTTCCTTTTACAAAAACGTGCACCGTTAAAAGGTTAACAATAACATGGTGTTTTGTTTTGTATTAACCATTTTTATTGTTTTCTCGTGTTTTCGTCTATGTAAATTTTCAGTATTAAAATAATTCATTATTGGCATAATTATTCTACGTTTTTAAACTGTTTTATGTGTTATTAGCAAAACGTATATAAGCTACGGCTAAAACTAAAAAAAGTAGCTATCTGGTATAGTTCCATGTACAACGTGGATAAATATTAATTCAACAGCAACAGTACATTCCAACAACAATGTATACAATACACAAGATGTATAATATTTGGATATGACAGTGGTCCATTAGTAAAACTATTATTGGACAAATATTTTCCAACCAAATTTAAAAAAATATTAGTTAAATTATATATGTGAAAACATAAAAATTATAGCAAAGTTAGAAGCTTAACAAAACAATGAAAATGAAATGGGAGTAGAGAGAAACGTTTTCTTTTGAATAAAATTAAAAAAAGTTAAATAATAGATTGTGTTCAAACTGAACTACATATTTCTAGAAAAGGTCTACATAAATTACTTTCAGAGTATTAGTAGATGAAAGTAATAAATAAAATGCAAAAATTAGGACAAAAATACCTTAAAAAAGGTAGTCCAATGAAATGCAAAAAGTTCAAACCAGGATAAAACATCTACGTAACTATTTTTATTATGATCCACAAGATCGCATATTTATAGAGTTCCCCATAATCTTACACTCTAAGATACACTGATATCACTGTCCTGGCAAAATTCGTCGTTCTTAAAGGATTTATGATTGTTGATGTAATACAAAATATTTGGCCACGAGAAATTTGGACCTGTAGGCCGGGAAAATACGGGCTTCCTCCTACAGCCCTTCAAAGTATCCATACTATCATTAAGGAACTATTTTGTAACTGCGGTTAACCAAAATAATGGATTCAGGATACTTTTTTAATAGTAAAATTCGTAAATGATGACTGTTTCATTTCTAAGTTAGTTTGAAAGAAACGTTTTTAAAAAGTTAAATTTAGTTTGGTTTATTTTTTACAAATATTTTAGAATAACTTTTCCGCTTAAAAATCAAAGCGGCAGACAAAATTATAATCAGTATGTATTAAGGTGTATTAAAAAGTTTTTATATAAACCAAGTAAGCTATATTTACGTTAAGTACATAATATATGTGTTTCAATTGAGTAAATTATCTTATTTAATGCGAATTTTTAATTCCATTCTAACAAAGCACGGTCTCCTGCTACTTATTTATTTAAAACACAAATTTTAAAATTTGTTTTCCGTTTCGTAAACCACACCACATTTCCCTATCAATCACAGCATTGAAAAATATCAATTTACCACTGCACTTCCTCGTTACGTTGATTGTGCCGGGAAGCGAGCAGATACCAGTCATTAACCTACGGCGCTGGTTGTAATAGGCTCGGGACTAACGGATTTCCCCGTGTCTGTGGGGACGTCACCGTCACGTGTGTGGTCACATGACGTCACGCGTGGCCTTGAACGTGACCGTCTGAAAAACGTGACGAGTGTCGGTGCCCGATCCAGCGTTGACGCGGCTAACTTTGGAACATGTGGCGTTTACTAAGTAAGTAATCAGAAGAAAAACACTGCGTGTTTTTTATGTTTGCTATGTGTTTTTAAATAACCCATCACTCAAAAGTGCGGTTGGGAATATACCACTATCTCTGGACCATATATTTTCAATTTCTATTTCAATTTCCATGAAAAAAATCAAGGTGTCCTGCTAATGCCACAACTCTTTCTAATGAAAAAACATTATATCGTCCTTTTTTCTGAAAACGTAAAATTTAAACTCAAAGCTTTATTTTGTGTACATAGGTACTGCACGTACTACTTTACAAATTTTAAGAGTTTTTCCTGATATAAAACAAAAAAATAAACGCAATAATATGTGTATAGTCAACACAACAGCATCATCAAGTTCCAGTGTTAAGAATAAAGTTATAACATTTGTCAGCCATTTTGTTTGAACTGCGACTAAAAAGTCCTCTGAAATTGTTGTTTGTTGAGTTACCACGACAGTGATACACAGAAATTTTAATTATTATACTATTTAAGGGGTGAATCCCCTTATGGTAAGAGTCCATTCCACTAAAAAAATTCACGTCGGCGTTAAGAAATATAAATACTAGAGATGTTAAAGAAAATGTAACGTGTCAGATGTTAAGAATAATCCTGTTTAATATGGTATTAGTTATGGAGGAGAGCGAGGGAATGGTGATCACCTAAGGCATTTTATTTTTAAACCCGAATGATGTAACTGATTAAAACAAGTTTTGTTCCAATAAAGTACGGTTATTGTACTGCAAAATAAAAATTATTTTTACATTTACTTTGACCTGTATATTTTCATATATTTCAAATTACAAAACTCTTGCTTTGTTCCATAAAGTCTCCCATGGTGGGTAATGGCGAATACTTCTGTTGCCATAAATAATAGCATATTAAATCAACTCAAAAGTAATCTCTTTTACATTTATATTCCATAACAGCGCATAGTACAGTCATTGTATATAAAAATTAGATTTAATTCTTAAGGAAATAGATCTCTTTTCTTAGTGGTGTGCCATTTTTTACTAAATCTTTCGACCGAGCAGCCTAAAATGCTTATTTGGACCACTGTTGTGTAGTGTGTTTCCATTTATTTGGCATCTGCCCGCTATAAAACGTGTAAGAAAATGTCTATATTTATGATACTGTCAAACGTATGAGGGTTATACCGTATAGAGTGCGCCATTATCCGAAACTAGTCCGCCATTTAAAAAAAACACCTCGTGAACAAACGGTTCCCTATTTACTTAAATTTTAACTACGTATATGTGTTGAGTACGCATATTTGACATCTTATGAGACTATTTATAAGACATATAAAGTGAATAATATCGTATACTTTCATTAAACGAAGAAGAAATATTCTTGATCAGAAGCAACAAAAATACACTTTTGACATCAACATCTGTTTGACACATTTTTACACCAATAGTTTAGACATTAATCTCGCTATGGTGCAGCACTTCATGGGACTAAAAATTGACGCATTTGAAGTGAGAATTACATGTGCTCGGAATTTCCTCCTTCAACTTCCATTTCTCTTCGGATATCCTCGCTCCTCACCTTGTCCAATCTTGTCCTCCTACAACTCCTCCTCAGCACATCCATATTCGTAGCCAACAACCTCCCCAAATTCATATGTTTCAGATCCCAAACTTCTGAGCCATACATTTCTACAATTCACATCATAGACTTATACATTTTCTTTTTCGTTTTCTTCGAGACACCTATATCCCGCCAAACAGAATAGAAAGCTCTTGTTATTTTCCTCCAGCGCAGAATTCTATCCTTCACTTCTCCACTGCTGCTTCTAGACTTGTCAAATATAACTCCTAAATATCTAGCTTTTCAGACCCTTTGACTACTCATCTTCTAAAAGCAGACTTTCCCCAGTGTCATTACCAACAACAAGATATTCACACTTTTCCACATCCATTAACAGTGTATTCACAAAATTATTTAACTATGCTAAAATACAACATTAACATATCAACTATTTTGTAGTTTACAAAAACATATGTATTTTTTTTAAACTTCTTAAGATAAGAATCCACACTACCTTCACTGATCTCTTGGGCTTCAACATCTTTGACTTTTATCTTCTCACCAGCATCACTCCAATGCTGTAAAAATATATTTACCGTATATTTATACTTAATATTTAGAAATACTTTTATTGCTATAAATATTGTATTGAGTCAAGAATTAATGCTACAGTAAATTGCGAACATTTAATACACGCATGCAGGTATGGCATTTTCAAATTGGTAATTAGTGAATTCGGGTTACTTTATTGAATCTTAAAATTATTATGCATCATATATTATACCATTACCATTATTAGCTCATGTTTTTTTAAAAAAGATAAGTATTAACGATCTTCGTCAATCATAGATAACAAAAAGGGCTGAAAACCAGGTCTTTCTTAAAATATTAATATCTAAAATATAAAATCCTTCTATTAGGTAAATTAAAATGGAACGTATTTCTGCTAAGTTGTTTTTAAATTGTTTATGATGTGATATTTTTACGCAGCTACGTATAAGTGCCGTTGAAAACTTTTATGTTCTACGAACTAAAAACAAATTACATAAATATTAGCTTTGTGTTATGTATTTATTTTTATTTTGGCTTACAAGGAAATAACAATATTAATGAGATACGTTCCTCTTTTAATAGGACGCATAAAAGGGTACTATCGTAAGTAGTGCATCATGGGTTATTGTTATGGGGGAGAGGGTTAATAATAAGAGTTTGTAATAACTTACAATATTGAAGGGTTGTGATTGCAGCTTAAAAGGTTAATAGATTAATTCAAAACTATGACATTTTACAAGGTTTGCATGAATTTGTTCATGACCCTGTTCCATTTTGTAAAAAAATGCATGCAGAAATTCCCAAAAATGCACTCAGCGATTACATTAATTAATTAATTACATTCATTTTATGAATTTATTTAACTTTTTTACATTTGGAATGAAGATGTTTCACCTGTAACTCACTGTCCAAATACACATGTCATAAATATTTTCCTAAGGGAAATTGAATAGAGTAATAGGTGTACAAACGGTTAAGACCTGTTTGGCTGGTGATTGTTGTGGCGGTATTAAGCATATACCACACAACTGCATGGAAAGGATAAAACAGGATATAAAATTTAATCGTACCACAAAGGGTCAATAAAACCATCTATTACGATACTATAACGGTAAAGGATACTAAAATGCTCATAGAATGGTAACCAGGTACGATATTTCTGTTCCAAATGGTCATATATTACGATACTACTAAACGAAAGCAAATGATCACAGTTGGATCTGCAAATTTCTTGGATTAACTTATGAAATTATAAGTTCACGAGTATTTAATTACTGTGTAAGAACTTCTAAATTATTAAAGCCACTCTCCTCACCTCTTCGAAAACTTTGATGAGAGCACTTAGCTTCTCGTTAGCGTCATTCATCTCTTTTTTGTAGAGGAAATGGAACAGCCAGTCTACGTGTAACCACACCTTGAACAACCGGTAGGTGAACATTCTGCCAACACTGAAACAGTATTGATAATAGTATAAACAACCGGTAGATGATACCAACGCTAAAACAGTATAAATTATCGCATGAACAACTGGCAGGTGGGCATTCTACCGATGGTGGAACAGTATCGATTATTATATGAACAACTGTATTCAGTTTAAAACGCTTTAGATAAAAAATCAGTACATACAATTTAAAACTATAACTACTAAATTATATAAAAAGAAAAGCATATAATAGCTTAAGTAATGATTTACATGGGTCCTTAAGAGTGACTTAAAAGCTAGTACATCATTTAATAAAACATAATTTTAATAAACTCATACTCACTTGTGCAATAGGTCAAATATATCTTGCTTAGCTTCTTTTGACAATGGATGTCTGCCCATTAAGGTTCCTATAAAACGATATAATTTTTAATATTAGTTTAACTTGAAAAAAATAGGATAGGGAGAAAGTTACACCACATTAAACGTTATAATTAAGACAATCCTTTTTTATGCTTCATCAAAAAGGTTAACTTTACATTCATACCAAGGAAAAATGAAGATTCTAAGGCTTCGTTCACGTTATAAAGGTGAGTGGAAAGCCAGATATGTTTTAATCTTTTTTCTTTAAAAAACCAACGCATTTGTAAGTGAAGCTTTAAACTTTAATGGCATATGACAAAATACACAACAATCATAGACATTCAATTAAATATTAGATCTAACGATGAAAAAGAATTATCCTCTTGAACCTCTTATGTTTTATGAAGCTGGTGATTTGAAAACTACAGATTTTCGATACATCTAGAAATATTATTTTTTAACAAATAAATTTATAATATTAGGGGTTAATGGTGAGACGCAATAGGACTAAAAACATTTTTGTACCAGCGCAAGTTCAACAACCAAGGCTGTTAAATGTGCGAGTATATAGTATTTTCGTCACACTGCAAACAAAATGAAACAAAATCGTAAAACATAAATTATTACCTGATTTAAAGTATTAATAGTTGCCTACCATTTTTGTCACTTCAAACTAATCAGCTTTTGTTACTTACGTTGTACCAGTTCTTTCTTGATTCCTGATTGGTTGATTAGGTTATGTCAGTGTTAGTTATTATTATGTCAACCATTCGATAGATTTAAATAATAGTAGATTACCAGTTTAAAATTGATATTCGGAGTGACATAAATACACAATAAACGATAGTGGTTGTTTTTTGTACTTTATCAATTATTTACATTCGAATTCTGACCTCAAATCAAAAGTACTCTATCATAAACAATGATCTTTTCCAGTCTATGACTAAAAAATAATCATAATAATTGGTTAGCTCTAGGAAGAAAAATAACGAATTTGCTATTCAACAAATGTATGTAAAACACCTGATTTTGAATCAGTGTGACGAAAAGATTCGTTTTTCCAGCGTGGGTTCGATCCAAACTCTTAAACCCTCAAACTTGGAGAACCCAAGTTTTTTGTTTAGATTCTCCTTCTCTGAGTTCAGCAGCTTCCACAACAGCTGAAATTTACAAACCTGACCTTAATTTATATCGGTTTTTTTAGCTTTTATGTGCCAATTCCCTATCGTACAATGGAAGAGGCAGCGGTTAGAGAGGAATGGAGAGCAGTTGTTGGTGTGGCTTAATCCCACCTCGGCAATATGGTAAGTAAGCAAAGTTAGTATCGATAGGTGAGCGATGATGTCTTAGTCTTACTCATGATAGCGTCCGTGGCGATGTTGAAAACTCCATCCCTGGGGTCTACGACGCCCGTCGGCTGTCCCAGATGGTCCGCCAGCTCAGCCCCCACAGCGTTGAACTCCGGGAGGAACTTCTCCACGTTCGAAGGATGCAGTAGTGGGTTCAACATACGTCTTTGTTTCTTCCAATGATGCACTAAAAGGACATTCGTTAATAAAGGATAGCAGTGCTCTAGCTAAATTAGCGTTCCCTTTTTTCTATATCCAATCTTTTGACATATATATGTGGTATTTTAGTGAAATAAAAAATACATATTTAGACCGAAAAACTGGACATATCCCCATAACTCACGATGATCTTAGTAATAATATTTTAAAATTTAGTAACATACTTAACAAACTTCCTGTATATGATAACTTGAGGCAATTTTTGCAAACACTACCCCTTCTTCTTTTAGTTTTTACCGATTTTAGCTTTGAAAGAATAATAATAATAATTGTATTTTGTTTTTGTAGTAGAAGATCTGGTTAAGACAATAGGTTGGTCAGTGATAAATATAAACATGTACAGTATATTAATGGAACTATATTATACACCCTGAAAGAATTAGTTAGCTCACAAAATTCATGTAGACTGAATACAGTCACTATACGTACTTAAATGTATTTAGCACCATGTGCTCCTTACTTTTTTACAACCTAAGTAGTTAATTGTGTAAAAAAGTGAAGAAATTGTTGTCAGTAATTATAAAGAACCAGAAGTGAATACTGAATATAAAAAACTTAAAAATATTTTATCTTTCTTCTAAACTGATGTCATTGAATGAACCATGTGTACTTGACCAAATTGCACGATCTTGATTGAAAATTAACGTTTAATTTGTCAAGAAATTTGTCTTGTTTAGCTGTTCTAAATTATTTTTTTAGATAGAAATAATCCTGTGGACGTAAACCTCACTTAAAGCATATTTTCTCTCTTAATATTGATAAGTTTAGCTGCTTTTTCAGTTAAATATTCAGTTAATAACTATTTTGTAGAAATAAAATAGATAATGTTCTCATTTTGTTTTTGCTGCTCATAGACCATAATAGTTCGACTAGTATGGGTTACAAGAATGTTTCAACATGCTATATATTCATAATGAAGCAACTACAACGGACCTTACACGACTACGTTTTTCTTTTTTTACAACTCACCAGGTGCTGTTAACAATCCATTTCCCATGAAAGGTTTTAGGAAATTGTACGTATCGTCTTTTTCTAGTGTGTTTGAATTGTTGAGAATGATCTGTAAAAGACAAACTAATCACAACGTTTGTTATCCTCCTGCTCTGTCTTAGAATCTGGGAAAGAGTAAGTAAGGTATATCCTATTTGTCTGTATATGGATGAAATCAAAAGTATATTGTACTAAACGTGCGTGTTAGAGTCCTTTTAAGAACATGTTTGAAAAGTAACGATACAAAACCGACGTTTTTAAACGTATTGACAAAATGAGCACGTTCATGCACTGCCTTCTGTATTTTACGGCTGTTTTTTTGTTATCCAATGTATTTAGAAACGTACACTTTTTATCGTGCGTAAAACACACGTCTGAAAGGGCTTTACCTTATACGTTGTCCTAATTTTGCTTACTTAAATTGTACATAAGGGATCTCACAAAACTACATTATGTAAAGGAAAGTTGAAAAAATATTTTTTAAATTAAGAATATTTTACAATGAAGCCTACATATCCAATTGAGAAACTATATACAACAACAATTTTACTATATCAAACAAGCAGGATTGATGTGATGCGAAATTGACGGACGTATTTAGTCATCCACCTTTACATTGAAACAAAACAAAAATATATTTATACACACATACAATACATTAACACATTAACATGGACATTTTGTACATCTATTGCATGACTGTTACACAATGCACCATGCAATGGGTACAACGGGGTGTGCTAAAATAATATTTACCACATAAATCCTTAATAAGCAATAATGAACCTTAATTGAATAGCCTTTATCCAATGGCATGAAAAATAGCAATAATTCAGCACCTAAGTTACTTGATATTATGTTTTTTCTCTCATATTCATTGTTGTACTTTTTTAGCTGTCTAAGTAAAAAACTCGTACAGTACAAAACAGTACCAACAGACAACAGTGCAAAAACCACTTTTTATAGTTCATAGAGTCTTCAAATGAATATTTTTACCTAAAACTTAAATTTAAAACAAGACCTTATACTATATGTATACGGGGATAAAAGAGAAAAATTAAAGTGTCGGAGTTTGTTTGCTAGAGTAACATTATTAATACCTGAACGTCATTGGGGTCGGACACGACGAATACAGGGACTGGACCGACCCAGAGGCAGAACAAACCCTTGAACTGTGTTGTAAACCGGACTATGTTCTTCGTTACACCTAGAAAAGAAAGGTTTAGTTATGCTAATTTTTAGTAGATGTACAGTTAAAGTTTAAAATCATACAGGTCAACTTGATTTTTTTTCAAATGCGTTTGAATCTGTGACAGTAGAAAAATTGTCGTTCATCAAAATTAAAAATATTTTCCAGAAAAATACGTAAATAAAAATAAAAAATCGTCTAATAAACTCCCTGGTGAAAATTAATACTTATAACTGTCTTAAATCTAACTTCTTTTCTCATTAGGCAAGTCTAAAAACGTCTAAATGTACTATTAATAGTTTACCTAATGTTATAAGCATATCCACCATCAAACAGACGAGTTCAAAATAAGGAGAATGAAATCAATATTATACAGTCTAGCTTAAGTCCTCTTTCCTATACTGAAGGTTTGGAAATGAAAACCATACCTCAGTGAGAGCGTATGGAAAATTATTTTTCATTTTCGTTGAATTTTAGCCATAATAAAAATTTTATACTGACTGGTGATGTCACCCAAGAAGTATAGAGCATTTCCTATAAGAGGCAAGGCAGGAGGCGAGCGAAGTTTGGAGGCAGCTGAGAGAATCCGTCTGTGGCTCCATCTGAACTGTAAGTAACCAACTAGCAGCAACATTGGAAACAGCACCAGTAGAATGGGTAACACCAGCATGATTTCTAGGGTCTGAAAACTGTTCAACAAAAATATAAGTATACATCAAACTTTGAACATTGATAATTCTTACATAAAAATAAAATTCTAACCTTAGATTAAAAATTTCTTCCAGAATTCCTTTAACTCTTCTTCAAATGGTAGCTAAAAATGCACAAAATATTGTATATCTTTTATATGAAAATATCCTTTCGTAAAAAATACAGAACAACTGCACATTAGGATATTAAATTTGTAAACAATGTTATCACTGTTCCGCACAATTAACCTCACTTTTTTTACTTTTTGTCACTTCTCTCAAAAAACATTTTTCTCAGTTCAAAAGTATCTCCATATATTTATGTAACAAGACACCTAAAAATATTGCCCAATGAATATTCTATCCATGGGTATTATGGATTAATTTACTCTCATTTATCCTGTAGAATAATTATTTGGGGCTCATGTACTGAAAAAAGAGTTTAAACGTTTTTTTACAAAAAAAGTAACAAGAATAATAAGTAAATTAAATGTTAGAGACTCGAATAAAGAAGCTTTCAAAATTTACATTCACCCACTCTCCTATGTATTTACATTTTGGAAACGATAATGTATTGTATTTCTAAAAGTGAATCAATAAGTGCAGAGATGTTCGTCAATATAAATAAGTGAATAATAATAAGTGATACAAAAAATAAGTGATAAATTATGAGCAAAACAACACAGACTTAATATTTTTACAAACATTCCACCTAAGACGGGGATAAAACTAGTGAATAAATTACCTAAACAATTAATAAAGCATAACATTTTCCTAACGTTTAAAAGAAAATTTAAAAAAGTATTTATTTACCAATGCGTTCTATAGAGTTAATGAATTCATGGATCATAATGATCCATATGAATTATAATGTCTAATACATTTTATCACTTATCTATCACAATCTTCTATTTTGTTTTATTGCAGTAGTTGGTTTTAACAAAATCTTTGCTCTTTTGACATTGCTAGTGTCAATAGTTTGTTTTTATGGAAATAAGATATTGTTATTACTCTTTTCAAGTGTAATCAAACACTATGCAGCCATAAATAATGTTTAAGTGGACTGTGTTTCAATAATTACTGTAGTCCTACAAAATTTCAATTATTTCCCGGGTACGACTCTATCATTAGGCTTGAACATTTCATACTGTGTTTAGTCAGTTATTACCACAGTGAAATTATAGGATGAAGAGAATGCAAGTAATTTTAAAATAAACAAACTTCAAGTTCACGCTTGTACATTATTAGATCCACAATAATCAACTTCTTATTATGAAGTTGAGGAAAACGGAAGACGAAACTAGTTACCGATTGCAAAATAACAGTTACTTAATGGCTTTAAAATTAGATTTCTTTGATTGAAGCAGGTAACTACTATTTGACCTTAGTGGTTTTCTTGACCGTGTAGACTTATATTTTGCGGTTTGATCAACTAATGATTGCCACTGCAGAAACCTTGTCGACAAAACACAAGTCCAATTAGAGGTGAAGGTCGACCGGGAGTAATTATTGAGGAAAACATTTTAAAGCTGAATTATACTTAAAAACATAACATTTTAAAATGTTATATATTTTTAAATGGACAAATTAAAATTGAAAAACGTTTCAATAGTCTACAAAATATTCGGATACTACTTGAAGAAATATCCAGATTAAAAGAGTTTCTTTAGAAAAGTATATTTAAGTTTGTAATAAGTACATAAATAAAAATGCGTAAAAGAAAACCTTTTAATCCCATAATATTATTATTAATATTTTTTTGTCATATATAATATGTTTTATTATCTTTAGGGGAATTCAAATATTTTCCCATGAAATCGAGGTTATTAATTTAAGCATTCACCCTTCATTGTTGGATTTGTAAATTCAACTAACCTACTTTCAAAGAAAATACACTTAATTCAAAAAACAGCTGATTGTTAAATTTACACTCAAAATTGGAACGTGTCCGTAAGATTCGATGGCCTTTCAAAAGTTTGATTATGATAACGAACTTGTACTATAAATATTCTTTAGACGTTTTTGGTTGAAAATAATTTATTTGGTTTTGGATTATAGTATAAGGAGTCTTCGAATAAAGCAAACCATATAATATTAAAACAGATTATAATGGAAAAAAGTGAAGACAATATGTGTTCAGCTTTGTAACAAAGGGGGGTTAGTTAAAAATTAGGTTTTCTTACAGGTTTACGTGATGAATAGTTTTAAATTACAATTTGAAGTTATTCGCAAATGCATATAAAGATTGAATACCCGTAAGGTACCTATCTAATTATCAGCTTTAGTTTAATTGAAATCCTGAAAAACTATTTATCTTGACTTTTTGAGTATCTAAGCTAAAGGTCAAAGTCAGTTGGACTGATCATTCTTTTCCATGTCGAATAAAACAACATTATGTGCCTTTTACAGAAAACCTTTAAAACTATAAACATGATTTTATATTGTGTAATTGGGGAATAACATAGGTAATAAATAATTAGAAACATAATTGAGGGTTTTTTAACATAAGTTAGTTGACCTTAACTAGATGAAGCTGTATAACAAATTGTAACATAATGTTACAAATAATAAGGAAGTTATATGAGTTTACTTATCCTCCATATGGATAACATAGGGAATTATGAAGTAAGTTTTCTGCTACGAGAAACTTGAATAGATACCCAATATTCACTATAGGAGGCTATTGCCAAGTTTTATCTATTATCTATGACCTTTGAAATGGTGACCTATCCAGGTAGATACTTTAAACTAAGTATGTAAATTAATTGTGGCACGATCTTGTAGTCTAGTTAATGAATAAGGCTGACATGTTCCTTAGACAGGACTATAATTAATATCCTAACAAACAATGACATCTCAGGGACCTACAGTCTAACATTAAAATATGGAATCCGAACCACTTTTTCCTCTGAATTAGGAACTGGTTTAGTTATATCAATGGGTCTTTGTGGGTGAACGTAATGTTAGTGTGGACCAGAAAATATCACATACATCAACCATGGCTCATAACTATTTACAATTCGCGTCCTTTAAGTTGCTGGATTACAGGACACGCAACCTGTCCTCTCCGATCTATTTCTCTTCAAAATTCGCGCCGTAATACAGTAGTTTTTCGAAGACCGAACATCAGCATTTTCTGATCACGTGATCGCTATGAATACATTGTTGGGTACGCTCAGACGGAAAGAATAAGAAGAAGTGCAAAGGTCGCAATTAGGAAGCGACGCGCTGTCTGGGTACGCAGGGCACGTTCAGCGATTCATACGTGTGTTTTGATTTGCTTCCGTTTCGCGCCTCTGTCACAAAGCGCCATTTGTCTCTCCTCACGAAACGGCTCTATCAGTCAATCATTCTTTATTTATATAAAAGAAAATCTTTTTAGTTTGATTCTACCAGCACAGTTTCTTTGATGGGAAGTGTTCAAAACCCCTAAAACTACCGAACGTTAGATGTTTCTATAGTAGCTTAATTAAAAATAATAACGAACACTAGGATTAAAATGTAGGTGAGCTACTACTCGTTTAAATGTGGATTACAATTAAATAAAATAAAAAGAACTTTTGAATAAACTACAATGTATGAGGTTAAAGATTTTTTTAAAGCTATGTAACATATAAACAGTATGCTAATTCATGTAGCGTCCTAACTTCATGATGTAAATACTAACTAATTTTCTAACTTTATTAACTTAACTAACTCAACTATCACTGGTCAAAGCTTGATAATATATCAAAATTTCCATAACATTCTGATGGTGTTATTTTTATAGTAGGCTGCTTATATTTTCACCAGAAGCGTTTTCACTCAAGTAGTCAGGTTCTATTAACACATCAGCGTTTTCAAAAACATATACTAGACATAGTAACACACCTTATGAAAAAAGGTTTTTCGATGTTATATTTTTTCAGCACTGTGACGCAATCTTCAAGGTGCCACCGACCAGTCTTCGCTAGTGAAATTAAGTTTTCCCCACAGAGAGATCATGTTTGCAGAATTTTTATACTAAAAAAATAATCATTTGAAGCAGACTAAAATATACTCAATAATGTATGCACTTTTTCCGTTAAAAAACTACTCACTTGAATTTTTGATATAATGCCTTGAAAATTATTCTGCATTTCGTAAAATTCTGCATTAAAAATTGTTGATAACCCTTGTTATTATTCACCTGCACTTTCGCACTCCATTCGGTACGAGAGTCCACTCCAGTAAGTAAGTAAAAAGAAATATAATGTATTTCACCAATTTAGTTGGGACTCACACTCTTTTAAACTTTTTATCACAAAAAATATCGATATCGCACGCAGCACGCTGGCGTGAGTGGAGCGAATTTCTCAGAACTTATATTATTCCCATAATCGTAAACGAATACTGCCATGCATGCAGGTTTGTTTCTTGCAAGGAATTTTGTACATGGCACTATACTTATAATATGGCCGCTACCATGGTTGAATCACATACCAAATTTTATTAAATTACGTTAATAATTAAGCAAGTTATTCTAATTTATCTATTCTCAAGAGAAACACATGGCCAATGAGTACGTAGGTTTGCTGTCATAGGAACTATTAAATTTGGAGTTTTATTGAGGTTTTTATAAAACTTAACTAGGTAGACCAGCATAACAACTTTGGAAGAATATTTAAGTAAATAAGAACGTTTTTTTTAGTTATTCTCCATAACGTTAGCCAACGTAGTGTGTTCACAACACTGTTTACGTGTTGCTGTGTTTACTTAGTGTGTTTAAACGGTATTTTCAATATCTCAGTAACCACTATACCTAGTTTCATAAGTGTGATTACTGGTTTGTGTGTGCGTATTTTTACCTTAATCCAATAGTTAAAAGAAAAATTAGGGGGTAAAAAATGTTTCAATAGAAAATTAAAACCCCAATTTTGGGATCAAGAACCCCCCCCCCAAAGTGTTGTTAATGTAATCTGATTGCGTTGCCAAACGAGTTTGTCCAAGATACTACACAAAGGAACAACTCCACTAAATTTTATAATAATCAGACAATATTTTCAGCCGTTTGAAAAACCCCCGAAACATGTTCACAGGTTTCAATAATTATGAATTTCTATCTTGGTCCCGGGTTTAGCTGTCACCATACGGGCCATGTTAATAGATCACTTTCCCATAGGAAATTTGCTAGTGAGTTTAGTATTTTACTTATTATTTCAAAATACATAAGAAATTCAAACACTCCACTAAGAACATTGTACGGGATTTACCCTGGGGAAAAATTGGCCAAAAAAGGTTTAAATATCTTAAATTGATGGTGTACAAGATGTAGAAAACATTTATCCACAAGCTCTTAGTGTAATAAATTTAAAATCGTCACATAATGAAGGTTATAATAAATATGTGTCAAATTATTACTAACGATACTCTAAACCAGTTATTATGGTATCGTATCTAGTTAGGCGTAATACGTTACGACGATGTTAATCATGTTTTGGTTTATGCCGTGATTACAGGCTTCATGTAGCTACTGTTGAGTGTTTACAGCTTAGAGACCATCGCCCTAAACCTTGTTACCTTTTTGGTCAAAATTATTTAATCTCTCTTGTATGAAGCTAGCACGATAAATTTTATTATTTTTTCGATTCTAATAATCTATTAACTTTTATTTATAAATGTTATGTTACATTAATGTTGTAGTTAAAAACTAATGAAAACGAAATCTCAGCGTATACAGCATCTCAGTAATATAAATCTACAATTTAAAGAAAACAACAGATTTAGACACCTGTCTGAAATTTGTATACACATTTTTTATATTAACGTTTATAAATAATGTAGCTGGCAAAACTTAAAAAAACATGATAAAAACTTGTTTGTAAAAAAATTATTTTCACTGCAATTTTATATATCTGTCCATTATTCTAAAGTAACATCTAAAATTTAAATTTAAAAAAATAATACTAGCTGCACATTAATTTTGTATGGAAATTGTTGGTAAAGAAATTTTATTAAAGCGTTATTTTAGCTGAGAAATCGAACAACTTAATCCTTAGTAATTTAATAGAAATCTTACAGTTTTGGTAGGTAAAATATCAATTATTAATAATATGTTTGAAATAAAGTTTTAATATACTGTCTGATCCAATAAATTTTGAAAGAATAGTAACAATAAGTATGCCTTTTGCTGGTTGAATTACATTGTTATCAAAAACATATTTACTTTAATTAAACTCTATTTAGCTTTCTTATTATGAAAAGCTTTTAGTTGATTAATTTTGATAAAAAATATTTTAAAGACCGACGAATAAAGAAATATATAAATCTATAGTTAACGAATGCAGAGTGGATGATGGTACTAACCAAAAACGGCAAGGTACATCACACCCTCTCCTTCTCCTGAGAACGACTACCGGCTGCCTCCCGGTGCTGACATTGGCCAAGTCAGAGGTCCTTCACACACTTAGATCTACAGGGGGAGGGGGCACGCCACTACGTAGTGTAGGTAGGCTTGTGCGAGGACAACAGGTGCAACTACCTCTAGGTGTTATTGTTTACATCCATTGACCTCTGACCCTAGCTATCAACTGACTACTCCAATCAACCAATTAAACACTAATCTCTCACCTCAGCTGTCACTTATTCACTTTCGATACCATGCATTTGGCCTAGCGTTTGAACTAAATTACTCTTTTTTCCCAGTATTCATTTTAAAATCACTTCTAAATGATTTTTGAATGATAAGTAACAAAGAAAAACCAAGAATAAATCATATTTCACATGAACAAGACGTCCATTGACGGATCTTGCATAAAAAAGTACAATTTCATTCATTTGTATTCGTCCACAAATTTTAAAACTTCTTCCTAAATATATTCAAACAGATTGACTACCATACTGTTTGGGTGATTCCATTGTTTGTATTGATATATCTGACTGTATCTAATTATTTCAATTTTCACAGATAAAATTTGAAAACCATTTAAACACAAATCATAGAAAATTACTTATTTTCTGAGATTTTTTGACTGAAAACTTTCCAAAATTTCAATGTTTTAAGTACAATACGCTTCCCAAATCCTTATAATAATTGGAGTCTACTGGTGTAAAACGCATACAAAATTTGAAAATACTCCGTTAGAAAATGTTTGAATTGTGAAAAATACAAAATGGCGGATATCTGAGAAAATAAGCGTTTTAGGCCATACCTCCAGTGGAACCTTTTTGTTCCTTTTAATGTGTCTAATCACTCACTGAAGTCCTGAAACGTTTTTCACCCTGTGTATTTAATTAATGAAATGATAAATTAAATTAATTTTAATTCGTGATTAAGAACAATTTGTTCAGGATTTCTACGATAAAAAAACGTTTCTATGTTCGTTACGACAAAATTAATAACGGTGTTCATAAACTATTGTATTTACAAAACACAAATAGTAATTTCATTATTATTTTACTTTAAATTGTTTTAACCTATGTATTCTTGAACATATTAAATTAGATTATAAATTATTCGTTTCAGAGTTCATATTCTATTTGTACATTCTACTCGAAATTAACAATGAATTCGGGTTAAGCTTCTTCTTAAAATAGTTGTGTAGAATAGTTTGTATTATAACGGATACATGTATGATTTATAGTATTATTCAGTTTGGAAATACATTGAGTTATTTATTGGAGATATGAGGGATTTTTCTTCAAAGAAATATTTTTTTAAATTTATAATATCGTAGAAAGTGGAGTTTTTTGGGGCTGTTCAGCACAGCCACGAATAAGGCATATTAGCAATACCGTTATTTACGATCTAATCCCCCTGCAGTCTACTGTTTAATATGGCACTAAGACGCAACTTTTTTATTTACTGGGTTGTCTTTATGATTATGAATCCATAATTATCGATTATTTTAGATGTAAAAACGTAAATTACCCAGTCATTATTCGGAAGGAGATTGCTCGCGGGTGGCCTTCATGATGCACAACCGCAGCGATCTTGTTCGCGCAAATTCGAGAGTTATTACGGCGGGTTTACCATGACATTCGCCTTGTACCAAGGTAAATAGGCCTAGTTATTATGTATTATTAACTTATAGCTATTGGTATTCGTGTAGGTTGAGGGAGAATGTGTGTACATCATGAGATTAAAGTACTTTTTCCCTTGGGAAATTGTCAACCCAGCTACGCCAACAAAAGTTTTCTCCGTGGACAAAACTGTTCACTTCGATTTCTTGTTGCACAAATAGCCATTAAAGTGTGTGTTACAGGGCGTATTGTTCCTTCCAGTAAATGCAGTTAGTATTTCCGATTCAAAACCAGTGTCAGATAACTTCTAACAGATCATGACCGGACCCCTCTACCATACCAATGTAACAAATGCCGTTTCGACCCTGCAACTTTTATTCATCACCAAATTTGATAGACATTTAGGCTTAAACGTCTGTTTTAAGTCTATTTGTAATTATAATAAGATTAAGCAAGAGGAAGACAGGCAAAAATTAACCATAATTTATTTGGATGTAAAAAACAATTAAATAAATATTCAAACGTTTTTTTAAACGTAAATTTTTAATACAGAAATATATTACTCCTTAGCCAGGGAGAAAGTTACATCAATGGAAGGTTAATTAAAAGTTCTTTATCTCTTTGATCTTTTACAAATGCATCGGGAAAATACTCACTTCGATCTTACATTTGTCCCACTATTAACTAAGTCTGTAGAGACAACAATGCATTTAAGCTATACATTTTTAAGATACATTAACTGAAGTACTAAAGGTTTAACTGTCA
Organism: Nephotettix cincticeps; assembly: GCA_023375725.1. Taxonomy (NCBI): domain Eukaryota; kingdom Metazoa; phylum Arthropoda; class Insecta; order Hemiptera; family Cicadellidae; genus Nephotettix; species Nephotettix cincticeps. The sequence goes on along the minus strand of CM041785.1, from coordinate 18,502,578 downwards.
TGTATTCTGTATAACTTCAGTATAACTGCATGTATTTCTCTCATCATACCTTTCTGAAGAGAATAGAGACACTGGAGATACTTTCTGGAGGATCCAGTAGCTCACAACAAAGAGAACATCCTCCTCTGCACCCAATGGAGGCGGCCAATCAAAAGCCGGGGGGGGGGCATTCAAAATACATTTTTATCATTGGGGAATGCAATCCACATATACTCAAAAGATGCGTGGTTTGCAGATTTCCTCCCTCAGTTTAGTGACGGGATATAGAGCTGACAAAGGAATAAACAAAGTAGGATAGAAACTTATAAAAATAAATGAGGCACAATAATAGGCGTAATAATTTCCTCAAGTGATTTGTTACCTAAGCAGTCTGAAGGAAAATTGAAGATGGTGGAAAATTATGAAATATTTATGTGTATCTTTCATTCTTTTAGACAATTACTTGAAACAAAATACAATGTAGCAAATTCTTTTATTTGGCATTCACTTCAAGGGATATATTACTGTTAGGAATAAAGGAAGACGGGTAACTGACACCATGCAACCGCCCACAAAGGAAGTTGAATGAATAAAATATAAGCTCCACAAAACTGTCAGCTTGAAGCAAACGAGAGCACATCATATCTTTGAAAGGAAGCCTTTCGCCATAAAACGTATTTGATGCGATATTTATTCCCGCACTATTAAGAACGTTTACTTTTTACTATATGCTACAAAACTGGAATTGACTCTGCAAAGTATCCGATAAGTTAACATTTTTGTTCTATATATATATGTATATGTAAGTATAGTTAAAGCAAGATTTCGAGTGTCAGTTGTCTGTTTGAAACGATAAAGTTAAAAGAAAACCAATTATTAAGCAAGTCTTGAAATACAGTATCAGGGTTTTTACAATTACCTGAATATTGTTTGCAGTAGTATGAAAAGAACGTTGTTTACATTCGGAGATAATTTTTCCAAGTTTAATAGCATTACCGATCCCACACTCGCTTTTAAACCGAATCTGTTTCCATTCTAGGATTGAAAAATACTATTTAACAGAAGAAAAGCTTATAAAAACTTTGTTAACTTTATAAATGAACGTCAATCATGTTCGGTAGGTTTGGAGAAAAAGTTTTTTGGGGAAGCCTAAAAAAACGAACATTATCAATAGGTAACAGAGAGTATATTTGAGTAATTGACAAATTAAGTTTCCAATTTTATGTAATAGGAGCAGAACCAGATGGACATCGTACATTTTAAACCCATGTTTTTCTAATAAAATAATTGAAAATTAATTATTGAAGGAAAATGTAGTAATAAATAAGGGATAGTCAGTTTCCCAAACTATGGAGAAGAGTACGAGCCTGTAAATCTCCTCAACAGTTTTGGGCAATACATTGATCTTTAGATTAATACAAAGTAAACTTTGAAGTGTGATTTCAAGTTCAGTTGGCTTTTCTGGAAGATAGGATATATATTTATCCAACATAGAGATATTTTAAATAAATAAATATATTCCAGATCAGTGGGTTGCTTGTAGCAACGCCTCAGCATAGCTACGAAACGGGTCGTCCATGAGTTCCAACCACACAACCGGTTGCCCACTAGTCACACAACAACTCCACTTCGAATACGTGTAGTGTAGTAACGCAACCAGGTTCCCACGAGTGACACAGCAACTCAACTTCGAATACGTGTAGTGTAGTAACGCAACCGGTCATCTACGAATCACGTAACCACACAACCGGTTGCCCACGAGCTTCACAGCTCGAATACGTGTAGTGTAGTAACGCAACCGGTCATCTACGAATCACATAACTACGCAACCGGTTGCCCACGAGTCACACAGCAACTCAACTTCGAATACGTGTAGTGTAGTAACGCAACCGGTCGTCTATGGATCATGTAATCACGCAACCGGTTGCCCAGGAGTCACACAGTAACTCAACCTCTACCACGTGTAAATAACGCAACCGGTCTCTTTAGGTCACGTGGCAACTGTTCCGTGATCACCGGTTGTACCAAGGGTTACACGGGTCAGGGACGGCCTTAGCATCACTATTAGTAGTGTGTTATTTCCTGTTAGCAAAACGCGCCTTCGTCGACGGTTTTACAATACTCAATCAATAGTTCTGCAGGAGGTCACGATAAACTCGTCTGTTGCCAATAGTTACATGACGTTTCGAGATCTCACTTTCGCCTTACCTCGGGGGGTCCGTTCTATTCATTTGGAGACCTCTCTAGTATTCTTTTTTGTCTGTGTACGTTCATCCAGTCACATCACTCTTTTCTTCGCTTCATTAACTTCTACTGCTGGACCATTTAAAACATGAATTTTATCTAATTAATCTAATTGATATTCCGGGTTTAATTAGGTACTATCAATTGTATGTAATTCTCGAAGATGAATATTGTAATTTTCAAACTGATAACTTCCTCTGTATCATGAATGAACGTTTTTGAAAGGAAAAGTCCTATGTTCACAGATTTTCAATTAATATGAGAATAAAATTTGTCTAACTATTGTTTGCTATGTTAGCTACTATATTTCTATTTTGGGGCCACTCAAGTGACTCATAAAAACTTTTGATTTTGCAAAAAGAAGCAGTTTGAGTAATGCGTAAAGCTAGCAGTAGGGCCCATTGTCAACCACTGTTTAAGGAATTCAAAATATTAACTGTTGTTTCACTTTATATATTAGATTGTTTAATTTATATTAAAAGTAATTAGGAGGATTTCTCCTAACATAATACTGTCCATTACAACTATACAAGGCAGCATACTTTTCTCTAAACTTGACAGTGCAACTAAGTCTATAATTAAAAATTTCTTAGAACTTTGCTATACAACTTTTAAATTATTACCGAGTAGTGTTAAGTATTTTGAAAAAAACTATTGTCTCCATGCTATGTAGCCTATCTGTGTAAAATCGATTCCATGGGCGAATGTGCTCAAAACTAGTACTCTCTAGTATAACAGGCCAAATCCGTAATTTCAGAGATTACAATGTTTGAAATATTAACGAAACCGAACACATAATTCTCTTACAAAATTAATACATGTTAACCCTACCATTTTGTTAGCGAGTATAAACAAACGTTCATATTCATTTTTGTTAAAGAGGAGATAACTCCTCGGCTGTCATAAACAGTTTCAATGGTCAAACTTCATAGTAAATAAAGGATATTTGTAGGCTGCAACGGTGGCAATAAGTTTCGGTTTATTGGTTTAAAACGTCCATTCGGCCTCTAAGTGGCTATATACTTGATGTATCGACAACACAGCACACAGCTGCGTTTTAGTTTTTCAGGTCATACGCTGCCTGTGGGGGGACTCGTCTACAAGTTAAGTTGGTAATGCGTCAGTAAAAAGCTCTCCATTTGCCTTTATTCGTATGTAGAACCTAAACTGCAAAAGGGAGGAGAATTTATTCTCGTAAGGGCGTCGTCGGTTGAAATTCATTTTCTTAAGGGCACTGAGGGTAGAGAGAGAGAAGGGATAATTGGGATATATTCTCATAAGACAATCAAGGGTACAGAGAGGTGAGATTTATTCTCGTAAGGACATGGTAGGTAGAAAGAGGTAGGATGTTCTCATAAGGGAATAGTGGATAGAAAGAGGTGGGATTTATTTTGTAAAAGTATATGATTGAGGAACATTTAACATTTTTTTAACTATTATAAATGAAATTTCAAACATAAAAACACCCAAATTCTTTAATTTTGGAATGTTATGCAACGGCGAAAATGCTCTGAACAATCTTCAATTTTTCTCATAAATCCACTTATTTCATGGGAAAAGATAAGTTTAATCGATATCCATTTAATTGGAATGTGTTTTCAACTATTTATAGTCGAATTAATAGGTGGAGAATTAAATTTTCTTACTAAAGTAACAGGGATACGACTAGTTTGGAACAACATTGCGAAATTGACGAAGCGTACAAGCATTTTCATTCTCTTCTCACTGTAACAGTGACGCAGTTCTATATAAATAAGAAGAATATCTTGCACGCCTCGCCCATGGCTTTAAGGCGATCCAAAACTACTTTTCGTTCACCAACGATTTACATATAGATATGATAAATTGTTTTTTACATTTCAACCTTTAATTTAATAACACTCACTTAAAGAACAAATAAGGTACTCGTGAATGAGTTTGAGAGTTTTAATTCTGTTTCAGTTCACGAATTTATTATGTAGCTGAAAAACTAAAATACGAGCACGCGTGATGGAGGTGTTATCGTGCTGCTATCAGAGGTTGTATCAAGGCGTGCGCGGCTCAATTACTCTGCTTCTAGATGTAAGTGATCACGGAATATCTCAATAAGACGTGGATGGAGACGTTGATAAGGTAATTTATGAAATACTGTAAAAATTCGTGATAATACGTTTGGTAGGATATAATATATTCCAACTTTTTCTTTTTCTAACGTTAATCTTTATGAATTAAACATGGATATACATTTATTTTAACTTTAAATGCACTTAAATCACCGAAAAGTTGGAATTGAAATTAGTTCCTCTTACCTATACATCAGTAGGAAGTAGGCTATTGGTTTCAATAAAATATTTGAATTTGAATATTCACTGGATTATTTCTGTTTAGGTTGAACAAAAATATTTAAAGTGATTTTACGGGTGCGTGGTTTGTGTATTTTGTGTGTTATGTGTGTGTGTGTGTGTGTTTTTGTGTGCGCATTTAGATATAAGCTAGACGTATATGTATCCACTGCATTCCATCATTGTGTCTTTTTGTTCTTATCCAGATTATGTGACAATAAAAAAATAAAATAAATTCAAAAGTTATTTTTTAAATTTAATTACATCAAAAACATGTTAACAAGTGATGATACAGTTTTTTATATAATTTTTACTTTCCCACTAATTTGTCATAATGAAATAAATTAGCAATTCAAATCATTAGTCTACGATTAACAGTGTCATGGTAAAGCTAAATTTACAGTTCATGGTAAACGCAGTACGTTGTCGGAGTGCGCCCAATGTTATTCTTGTCAATAGTATTTAAAAAAATATATTTATTCCTGCTCTCCCATGAAACTTGGTTTGCAGCTCTCGGTCACATCATCCAATAAACCCCATACAAAAATATTTATTATTACTTCGGGGGGAGGGGGTGAGCTTCTTCTTTAAATGTTCAAAATTGTGTAGGAAAGAAATTCAATAACAATACCAATTCAATAATAGAACTTAGGAATTTCACAATTAGGTGTATAAAATGTACTCAGTTTTTTAGTTTTCTTTATAGTGAGAAAGTATGTGTCAGTTTACTTATACCACTTATTTTCTAAGCCTACTCATTTTGGCGAGCTATTTTCTATACTAGGTAAAATCAGTAGAAGCTTCAATATACAATTTAATTTAAGCCATATGGTTCATATAAACACATGTCATTGGATTCTGACTATCATTTATTATTATTTTCCAATGTTTTGTTAACATTTTAAAAGGAGCACCTAACTTATGTTAAAGTGATTGAACCAAGAACATTGCATTTACTGCAGTGTGTGTTGGAAACTTTTCGTTTAAAACAAATAATACCATAATTTGCTTAAGTTTATATATTTGAATTTTTACTTATATTGTATATTTGTGTTTTTTTACAAAGTTTTCAACTTTAAATGTTAGAGTTAAAGCAACTTGATACTGGGACGGTGAGTATTCTGTAATCCAGCTACTTGGAGATTACTAGTAATTGTGGAGAGTTATGAGCGATGGTCGGTGGATGTGATATTCATATTCGTGTGATATTCATCTGCAAACACCATCCTCATAATTAGACCAGTTCGTGATCAGAGTTGGTTCGGGTTCTTCATTAAACTGTAGGTCCTTACTTGCTATTGGCTATTAGGCTCTTAATTAAATTAATATAATGTCTGAGGAAAATGTCAGCCTTACTAGACTACAAGGTCACGCCAAAATCATCTTACAATCTTCTTATTTCCATTAAAATATCTACCTGGGTAGGTTACCATTTCAAAATGTAATAGCTCATCAGAATGTACATATGAATATTAATAAAGGAATTTGAGTTTTAAACAAGACGTACACGTACAACGCCTGATGTGCACCTCAGCCTGCTGCCTCATTGTGATGATCTGGAGTATACGGGCGACCAAAAATGTCTCATTAGCCAGTGCCTCGGACGATTTCATTTGTAGGTTTACGATATTTGGGAGGTTAGTTGAATCTATTTCGGAGCCACCAAATAACCTTCTCTAACTCTTCACAAGTGCATTATACTCTAAGGTTATGTGTGAGGTAGTTTCTTCTTGTTCCCGCATAAACGTCAAAGAATGTCACCATCAAGACTATATAAACAGTATCAGTGGACTGACCCATACCTAATCTAGTAATCAAATTTAAATCTTTAAACCCTTAGCAAACAGAATTTAATTTAAGTGCAACCACTTAAAAGTTATTTACATGAATACGTCTTAGGTCTGGGGGTGTGTGCGATTTTTAAGATAGAAAACATGTAACAGGTTTCCATAACAGAAATTTTTACTATAAAAGAATAAGAACAGCTGTTTAGATGAACTGTAACCACTCCCTTTCCGTTTTTAGTCACATCAATGATCTAACCTATTTCCAACTGAGAAGTGAATACAAGTATTATTTTTTGCAAAAATAATGGAATCGAAAATCAATTGACATGCTAATCTCTTTAGTTTTAAGCTGGTTTTAATGGTAATAGTCAAACTTAATATAAAATAATTGATGTTATGCCAGACAATTTGAAATTAATGATTTTTTCACTTTTAAAGCCCATCAATAGTTTTAAAGATAAACGGGTAGAGTAATATTATTTGGGCCCTGAAAGGTTACAAACTAAGAAAATTGTAATAAAAATCGTTAGAGTGGAATTTGAGAAATTTGTATTTTTCACAATTTCAAAGGTTTTTGGGGTAAAATGCCCTTAAAAATGAAAAATAATAAAACATTTTTAAAAATTTTCTGTAGGTATAGCCAAAATTCACCCGTGTACCAAATTATTTAATTACCAATTATAATTAATAATTATAAATTTTAAAAATATTAATTTATTATTAATTTATCTAAATTGGACGATTAGTGTGGTCTCGGGGTTTGTACACAGACAGGTAATCTGACAGACTTAGAGATAGAAAGACATCAGTCCAAAAACATTTTTCGGATACAGGCTGACATGTTCCTTAGAGAGGACTGTTAATTAATAGACTAACAGCCAGTGGAGCATTTTCAGTTTATTATATAAACGTGAATACTTAGTATCCGAGTAACGTTTTATGCAATTAGCATAGCGTGATCCATATTCTTAGAATACATCTTATTAATTCAATTATGTTGTAAATAAAATTGAGTTGAAAAAATTGACAATTTCTTATTTATGAATTGACATTACAAATAAGATAATTTTATTTCATAATGTAAATATATTTTTCATGACGATACTTTACTATTATATAATTTCAACAGAATTAAAACAGCGAAAACAATAGAAATGCCCGCACGGTCTGACGAAAAGGATACAACAATGCAGCATTGAGTAAGTTTGATTAGAAAAGTTCCTCAAAGGAGTAGAACAAAATAAAACACCTGTTTGGTGGTAAAGTAAGATTGCGTAGCTGAATGGGGATACATTTAAGAGGGTTGTTTTACGTGGATTCGTTTAACGCCACTATTGTACTTGAAACACAGAAAGTTTTATAATCATTGCCAAAAAGAACAGAAATAGCATTTTAATGAGTAGAATTCTGAATTTTATAATCGCCAATTTCATGTTGATTGACCACATTAAGTCCCTAAAATAAACTTTAAATTAATCTAGTTTTTCAGATTGTCAGTGGCAGTACACTAAATTTAAACGTAAAGTGACAGAATATTTTCACTTTTCCATTTCAATTGACATCATATGCAAGTAAATAGGTGCATTTGAATGAAGGATCGCATATTCTACCCGGAGGTTGTTTATTTTGTGTTATATTATACGGGATATATTATCCATGTTTATAACGAATGTTGTTTATGGGGTCTAAAATAATCGTAGAATTTAATTACGAGTTTTTCTTTAAAGTGAACACTCTACAAATAAAATTTAAAAATTTAATCACCCAATTAGGTGAATAATTAAATCAAAAAGACGTAAACAACCCAAAAGATCAGCTCAAGATTTTATCTCTTTGATATAGCCCATTTTAAGGTTCTAGCTTGTATTTTAAATGACACCAACATTCACAGGTAATAGTATATTTTACTAGGATAAGAAAAAGTAAAAATTATAACGCTTTTTACGTTTGAACTATGACCTATACCAGAGTTCCCATCTATAAAAAAAATAAAAACTAAGTAGCCTAACTAAGATGTTTGTACGTATGTCAAAAATACCTTATATAATAAAAAGACTAATTATACAAACTTAGTAGAAATTTTTAAGAGTGAAAAAGCCCCAACCCATGTACATAGATTACAAATCTAGGTTCAGGGCCCCTAAAAACTTAACGCGTGAGCTGACATAGTAAAACATGGGCAGTAATGTCAGAATTCAATTAGCAAATCTGGGATCCGAACCAAGACCGCCCAGTCTCAATAATTTTGAATTCCATCCTACTACCAACTACGCCACTGACTAAACTTTAACACTAAGAAACCGAAACAAAACAAAATATGGTAGCAGATGAATTGACAAAAGTATATTAAGGTTGACGGATATAATTATAAAAGGATATTAAGGTTTTAAAGTATATAATTACATCGTAATGTGTCATATAACGACGATAAATTGAAAGTGTTTCTATTGTATATCGAGTGTGGCTTTCATAGCCCAGCATTCTAACGACTGATTACTATCATAGAAGAGGTTTTGTAGGTAAGAGGAAAATTCTATCCGTAGTTTTGGTTTTGGAATTTAATAAATAAATTTCTATTCGCCCATAAAGAAAGTAAAATAAAAGGTCTGAAAATTGGTAAGATTGACTTTCTTGATTTTAAATGCAAATATCCACGCAGAAGGTAAACGAGCGGGGCCTGATTACGCTGCTCTCCAGCAAACCTCAAAGTACAAACTTGAAATGAATATTAAGAAGTTTTTACTTCATTTGTGTTTGACTCTTCAGTTTTAACTCGATTTGTGAAGATAACAAAACTCTTTTATGCAGTGTGATTTACAAGAATTATCTCGCCGTGTTTAAGTTATGGAAGGAGTTTATCTTAAAAAAACTAGCATACCTCATTATACCTCTTATATTTTATGACTGCCATTTAAGTAATATTTATAAGATAAATGTTAAAAAACGGCATGTGGTAAAACACTGAGTAAGAACTAATTAATTGCTATGTAATAAGTAATAAATAAATAGCAATGAATATTATTATTACTATCATTATCAACGTGTAATAATAAATAAATGTGTAATAGTGATAAATAATATTTTAAACAATATAGGAGGTATTGCACTATCTATAGTTATTTGTGCTTTAGGAGATTAAAGTGAGACTTTATCCTTGAGAAAAACTGTTTTTTTTTCTTCAGAATATCCTGAGGAAGAAAAAGAAGGTGCCCAGACATTTGTCTACACAAATAACAGTATCTATAAGTTATTGATATAATTTAACTATTAAACTCCATATGATCCAATGACAGGCTATGGTAAAAACTGATTATAGTATATTTCTTATTTTTAACTTAATCTTTTAAGCACAAAATAAACTATCACACTTAAGGAATTCACTTGATGAGCTTAAAATGAAAAATCAGGTAAAAATGACAATGGAATAAAGGCTAAATTTTGTTATTTTTGTCATTTTAAGCTCGTGCCTTACTGTTAGTCCATTTTATATGTTAATGTCAACAAACAAATAACCAACGCTCAGTAGTACCACCACAACAAAACTGAAAGTTTCTGAATATTGGTATACTAATTGTTTCTGGATCCTTTCTACGTCATTATTATGGAATTACTTCAGTCTCAGAGTAGAATTATGATTTATACTTTTTATGCAGCTGCTTACAACAAAAACAAAATAAATAGTAGCACGGTCGCATTGAAGTATGGGTAAATTTCTGACAAAAAAATTTGTATTTACTTCCCTGTGCGAAATAGGTTAGGTCATGGGTGTGTCTAAGGGGAATGAACCTTTCAGACCCTACTGACTACTTATACCTCTACATTTATAAATACTATTTGTTACTTATTATAATAAAAATACACTTACAATTATTTTTAATCAAACCTGACATCATTTAAAAAATGTGTTTAGTCATGTAACATTGACGAAAACACAGTAACTTTTGTAACGGATAAATTAAAATTTACTTTTATATTCTCCGCTGCTCACCCTACGCTGCCTGTCGCGAAAGGGAGGCGAAATTAATTTCAACCTGGGTAACGACGTTATGAGATTTGCTTCTTCGCACCCGGTGGCGGGTTGTAATTTAATACCCTAAGCTTGAGGTGACAACAATAAATGAGTTAAAAATTCTTGGGAGTAATAAAGCATGTGACCAAGAGCTAAAATTCAGGAAATCCTAAATATTACTAAACCTAAAATGTCTGGCACACAAAAATTATTATCTTTAACTACTGTAGTGTAAAATATTTTGAGTTTTTAGTTACAAATATATAAGATTAATCTACACACCTCCGGTCAAAGTCTAGTGACGGTAATATTTTAGGGTAAGCTTAGAAATGTTTTTTTTGTAAAGGTCACTATGTCAAAATTAGTGACCGGAAACTCAGGTTAGATCATGAGCGGTCACATCTGTACGCCACTACGGTAGCCTATCTCGATAGCTTTTCTTTAATTCGCCGCACAGGGCCTAGACCCATTGGAAGCATTTGAGGATTTAATTTACTTTTAAGTAAAGTATTTTACTTAAAATGCCAATAGGGATTAAACTGTATTCAGTTTTTATGTAGATGGGGATAGTTTTATAGTTAAGAGAATAAATTATGAATGTAATTCAGTGGAACATTATTACATTTTAACTAGTTGTACCTGCTTTCCTCACAAATATGGAGTTTATCTAGGAAGAAGAAGTATTAGGAAAATATTTTTCCTGAATAAACATGCGCAATTAAAGGTCTTTTTTAATGTCTTTGACTTAAAAACCTCTACGAACTGCATAAATGCCAACAAGGATTAATCTTTTGTAGGAGTTACTATGCAGATAAGAATAGATATAATGAAAGGAATAAGTATTAAATATGTTCCGGTGGGACATTGTTTTATTCTAGTTCCTTGTACTTGCTTTTCTCGCAAATATACAGTTAATCTAGGCGAAAGAAGTATCATAGAAGGAGGTTTCCCGACTAAATATGCCTCATAAAAATGTTTGCGTTCAAGTTATAATTTCATTAAAGAACCCTTCAAAGAAATTTGAATTTCAAAGTATATAATACTATAATACGAGCAATTTGAGTATATATTATATCATATTTGCACACGGATCTCGAAAACGGCGCCGAGGATTTTCTTAAATTTTGAAATAACTAATCCGTTAAAAATAAGTCTAGATAGGTAATGTCAGGTTTTTGTGTTTCTTGTAATATTAAAGTTTAAAATCTATAAAAATTAACATCCTCTATTGAGAATCAAATGTAAATTTGCACACGGATCTCGAAAACGGCGCCGAATTTTCTTTAAAATTTTTGGAAATAACTAATTTCGAGTAGAAAAACATTCTAGATAGGTCTAATGTCAGGAAAACGTGTTTCTTGTAATATTAAGTTTAAATCTAAAAAATTTAACATTACGCTATGGAGAATCAAATGTAAACAATGCAAACCAAACAGCTGTTTATAAACGTTTGACAGTTCTTGATTGAAGACGGCAAAGAACAATATGTGAATAGAGGTTTTTCATAAATATTTATTATGTATGTAATAAATGTAAAATTATCAGGTTACTAAACAATTTGTAAAAACTTAAGGATAACATAGCTGTGCGAAATAAAAGCAGAAAAAGTATTTCCAAAATCTTCCGTGTTTTGATAGAAAACGTATTCGTTGTATTGCTTGAAGCCACTGTAACAAACTACATAAATGCTAACAAGGATTAATCTTTTTGTAGGAGTTACTATGCAGATAAGAATAGATATAGTGAAAGGAATAAGTATTAAATGTGTTTCAGTGGGACATTGTTTTATTCTAGTTCCTTGTACTTGCTTTTCTCGCAAATATACAGTTAATCTAGGCGAAAGAAGTATCATAGAAAGAGGTTTCCCGACTAAATATGCCTCATAAAAATGTTTGCGTTCAAGTTATAATTTCATTAAACAACCCTTCAAAGAAATTTGAATTTCAAAGTATATTAATTGAATAAGTTAAATAATTGTTGGACATGATATAACAAACTCAATTGAAACCTTAAGCTGAACGAAAGGAGAAAATCTTGGGTTGAGACGAGTAATCTGTTGAGCTAAGATATTCCTTGACGTGTCCTTGCATACAAAGTAGACGATCAATGTATTTGTGGAACAAGATGTAGTTTATAGGCTCTGCATGAACTAATTGAATACCACTTATAAACTATACACCTATATACAACACATCGAGAAAAAGAATCATAAAGGAAAGGACAATAAATGTAACAATATACTTTGTTTTAAATTCTTAATATTAATTAAATCGCTACTATCTGCCTATCAATTCGTGTAGTTCTAGCTTTCCGCTTGCCAGCAGTTATCTAACCGTTAAAATATTCTTAGTTGACTAAACAATACAAAGGAAATTTAACTTAAATTTTGTGTTCAGAGAAAATGTGAAAAATAAAAATGACATGCACGGTCTTAAGTGACCAGAAGTTGTTTTAAGTATTACGTTTTTGGAAACCGTACGTTATTATTATGGTGCTATTTTATTTTTATCATACTTAATAGAACATCGTATTTTGATGTATATAAAACTTAATCAGGGATTCAAGATATGGAACACACTTGTAAGAATCTCCCTCTAAATCATCATTTTTGTTTGACAAAAAATCAGGAAATAGGGCTCTTAATTTTCTGTCCAATCTCTTTAGACACAAACCCACACTAGTTAGACAACTAATTAGACACTAAATAGGTAGATTTCAAGGGACGTATATGGGTCATATTTGTAGGTAAAAATGGACTTTATGACTACTCGCTTTGTTTCTGACTATACTTTATGCTTTGTAAGAACAGCCATTTTATAAGAAATCTGTTATGGGGGAGATCCCAGAACCCCAAAATACAGAGTGGGACAAAGTGGTCCCTAAGGAAATAGGAAAGTTAGTTATTCTCAGGGCAATAAAGCCGAGCTACCAAAAGTTAAACAATCATAGCCAGATGAGGATGCAGACCAAGTCATAACATTGGGACCTGAACATGGTACGATGGAAGAAAATGTGTTGTACACTTCAAACTCATTCAACATGCAAAGAAGGTTTCAGAAATACTCCAACTAGCTGGATCAACCGATGAAGATCCTTCTGTGGACATTAAAGAATGTCCCTTATTGCCTCAGGCCCCTGCCAAAGAATTGAAATGTCAAGAATCCCACCCTCTCCACTACCTGCCAAAAGATGAAACGCCCTTTACATTAGGGACACCTATTTCACTACCATTCCTGGGCAAAGAAGTTACCAAAGAAATCCTGTATAAGTCAGTTGGGACCCTGTGTGCTCATGATGATTTGAGAGAACCATTATTTATTAGTACAATCAATAATTAATTGCAGCTGAGAAATTTATAAAGTTATAACGTTAGTTTAAAACTAATGATTACATTTTTACATCCAAACGCTTATAATGACTCAAATGTAATAATAGTTGAGTGGGACATATTTTAATAATTTGTATCGGTTATTATAATAATTAATAATTAACGATAATACTATCTCCTAATGAACAAATGTAGCTGGTCAGAGGAAATCTAGGACACTTCCTCCGGGATATCACGGGATAATATACGAGGAAAATAAGAAAAGATACACTACATACCCCTGAATTATTAGATATATATAAAAGATAATAACTTAAAAGATTGGTAAATGTAGAGTAGCTCCTGGTACGCGTCAAGTGCCAATACTGGTACCTGTTACCGTTAGCAATGGTTGTAATATTGTAGTTCGTTGGATGAACTTGACGCCCTGTAGTTGATATCAAATGGGGTGAATGTTTGCCATTGAAAAACCCAAAAGAACAACACGAATCGCGCAACAGAAAAGTATTTAAATCATTTATATAAATTAACCGTGTGACTTGGAAGCCTTAATAATTTTGATCAATTCATTGAAATAGGAGCACGGCAAGCCTTTGTTTATTGATTGATACGTGTAGTGCATAAATTTATATGTATTTAACATCGAAAATATTGTAAAGATAGATAATGATAGTTTTAAGCCTCGGTTGAGATCCATGGTTCAGAAATAAGACCGACGTCTCTAGGTGTAGTCGGACACAAAAGTTTCCAAGCATAGGGAAATTTAATAACTCTAATAGTTTGTAGTAAATTTACATCAAGTTTTGTTTGTATAAAATGTGTTAAGGCGGTTTCAATGACTATATTTAAGTGGTTTAAAAATTCCCTTTACATTCTGCAGCAGAATATTTTGAAGCAAACTTAGATTTTCGAAATTTTTTAGATGTGCCATACAAATTATATTGTTGCTATTTATATATATTTATTTATTTTATAATAACTTTTGATGTATTTTTAAACCTATTTTATTTATTTTCTTTTTTATTTCACAAACTTGATTCTTCTTGATTTGTAGTTATTGTTACGGCCTCTGTTGAGTGAATTTTCTTGGTGTTTTGATTATTTTGTGGAAAGCTGTAACAGTCTTATAGTTAATTGTGACCAATTACTGTAAATACAGTAAGTGCAATTCGTTTGGTCAAGACCTAGTGTTTTCTATGTTGGAACTGAATGGTCACTAAAGATCATTTTGGCTTATCGTCTTAGCATAATAAAATTTAAAAAGATGGCGAAGAAACGAGATGGTTAATAAGTACGATAATGCAAATATTAAGTCTTTATAGCATATATAATCAATACCCAAAGTAGTGAACTCCATTCATTGTTACCACTGTTAATGAGAATGTCACAACTACTACCGTGAGCCTCAGATCGCAGAACTAAGCGTTATCCATGCCAGTGCGGCGTTGTAGGCAGTTATTGGATGGAAGGATTAGATAGGATCGAGGCCGTAGTGTGGTTTATTTTGAGTGCCCGTTAAACACCAGATAATAGCAGACACAGCGTAACCTCTCCACAAGGACGTCCTTCCAATCATTCGGTAGCACTAATTCCCAACAGTTCCAATTCCCCAGATTTTCCGGCTAATATGTATATGGTCAAAATGAGTACCGAGATAATATTTATAAAATTTTGATGCATTAAAAAATTAAATCAAAAATAATTTTCGTTGTAAAACAAAAAGTTGGATTAGTACAATTCTAAAAATCGATTACCGGCCAACATTTTTTTATAAAAAACCTTAACTAACCATTAACATGGACCTAAAGCCTGCGAGTAACATAGGCTAGTCGGAGGTGACAAGAGAACAAACTAAAAGGAGTCGTAAGTTTTGACCCAGTAACTAGAACTATAGCTTTAACATTCCTTTATTTATAATACCAGTAACGAGAAACCGTACAACTTTTATAACACCAGTCCTTTTTCTATAGTTCTGAACAAAGTTCATTGCATAAAACCTGTTATATATGAATAAAAGAATATCTGTATGAAAAATTACCAAATACGTACATATATGAAGCTTATGTTTAACTTAAGTTTAAATTATTAGTGCCTTGTTAATAAAAGATCCTTTCTGACTACAAGTGACTGTAAGTTTATTTTCTATAATCATAAAGTCCCTTAAAATATGACATGGAAAAAGTTTAAATTTATATGAAAATTTTTAATTTGAATTGAGAGCGGAGATATACATTTTTAAGTAAAAT
This sequence comes from Nephotettix cincticeps, assembly GCA_023375725.1. Classification (NCBI taxonomy): domain Eukaryota; kingdom Metazoa; phylum Arthropoda; class Insecta; order Hemiptera; family Cicadellidae; genus Nephotettix; species Nephotettix cincticeps. The sequence continues at coordinate 18,486,664 of CM041785.1, read as the reverse complement.
ACTTGTTCCAAAAGTGTTTTCAGACTGATTTGTCCCATTTTTATTAAATTTGCTACAAGGGAATTACGTTGACTATGTCACGTGGCTATTTTTATATTTTGTATGAAAGAGTAAAAATTAAAATTCTAAAAAATTATAATTTTGATTATAATGTTAACCTATGCCTTATAAGTTTTAGAACTTCTCGTATGTCTGTAAAAGAAACGGTTCAAACGTTATGAGCTCTATATACAAAAAAATATTGTTTTCTTTAACCTACTATGCAAAGTCGTAGTTCACTCTCTAGCATAGAGTATTAAAGTACTACTTTTCATTCCAAGGACTCTCTGACACTTTCAGTACCAAGGGAGGAAACCCCCATAATAATGATAATTTTAGAAAGGATCCGGAAACACTCCGTACACAAATCGATATAGCGAAAATCAATCAACACATTTTTGTAAATTTTTTGGGATGTCGGTTGCGTCGCCCATTTTGATTGTTGGTAGTTTCGCCATGCCTCAGTGCTAGCAAGGTATCACGTTCGTAATGTAATGAGATCGACCACCGACGGGGGAGGTTAAATTTTTGTTTCGAGTTTATGCAAGTTAGTAGAAAATATTATTTTAACTATTCAATAATCAACTATCATTTTTATTTCATAGATTTTCCTTCAACAAAGCCGAACACAACTTGGTCTCCCAGTATTTGTATATCTTTACATTACAGCTATTGTTATTTGTGAAGGTTGAGGGAAAATGCTGTATACAACTAAGGATAAAAGTACTTTTTTGTCCACGAAGGAAACTGTTGTCACCTAAGGCGTAGCCGAGGGAGAAAATTTCCTGAGTGGTTCACTTTAATCCCTTGCTATACAAATAAGTATTTACTACAAAACGATATTTATGAAATAATCTGTCAACCATCATTTAAACGAGCTTAAAATGCTACTCTACCAATAATGGTCCGAAAAGCTCAATTTGCAATTTGTGGAAAACGCAGTATGTTGTAATAGAGTGCTTGATGTAATTCTTAAAGAAACTATTAAAATATTAATTTCAATTCCAAAAACAGTTTTGCATCGAACGTGGTATGCAGCTTACGTTGGGTTACTCTAAAAAGGTTTGATATTACCTCAGGGGGGGTGTTAGAGTGCAAATACTTTTAACACCATTAAATGGTTCCCGAGAAAATTCAATACAATTAGTGGTAAATGCCCACCTCTGTCATCGAGCTCCCATTATGCTATGGAGATTACTAAGTTTTTGAAGTTTCTTAGGGATTATGAAAAATAAGTACTGTACACAGCATAGGAGGAGGTGTAGGTTGGGTATCTACCTCAAAATCTATTTTTTTTCTTTTTCCCTCGTAAGTTTACTTTCAGGGAAACGTGTGTCTAAATTTATCGATATGGTTTATCTTTACTCGTATCAATGTACAAAAATCAATATTGTATTATATCTACCTTAAAATTGTATATTAAAGTATACCTTTTTTATAACATTTATTTTCGAACTGTAGTATAATTTGTTAATGTGTAAACAATACACGAACTAAAAGAACGTTCAGAGTATTGAGCTATGAAGTTCTATCATGGTACTGGGCATAACTGTAAACATTAGGTCATTTGAATAGCTCAATTTTCCATACAAAATTCGCTAATAAGGCACAAACTAAATGATAACAGTTTGTAAAATAGAATCGAGCAAACCATTTTCTAACACCAGAACAGATATATGAAAGGGCACATTAAGTAGGTCAAATCTAACTTAATGTGTTGGACAGTTTCTGGGTTAGTTTCTAAATTAGAATGAAGAGGGTGTCAGGGGGCCTCCTGGGTTTAGACCCACTCCAATAAGGTGTGCCATGCTCAAGGCTTAGCCTCTTGTGTTTAAGAAATTAAAATCTATACCAAGTTCATAATAAGTTAAAGAACCTTTTTAACGTTGGCAATATTAATCTTTTTAGGTAAAAAATATTTTCTCAACATATTTTAACAAATATTAACATAACATACATGTAACAATAATTTACACATAATGTAATATTATAATGCATATCTTGGGGATTTTCCTGTAGGGAAGAGGCTATTACCATTGATGTGTCGTCGTGAGAAAAAAATCGTCTCTCAGAGACACTTGCCAGATATAGGGTTACAAAACGAGAGATAAGAGGTAGTTTGGAGCGTTCTGTACCCAATTTGGAATTTTTGTGTTTGAAAAAATAAATATTGGCCTTTATCAGCACAATTTAAATTACCTCAGAAAATAAAAATTATAATTTTGATTCTTACTCTATATGCCAATAGGTTACTATTCTACATAGATTCTGGTAAACACAGAATGTTGCCGTGAGTAGCTCTAATGTTAATCGGAAAAGGGTAAATTTGTTATCTCCCTTATTATTTGAAATAATGTTAAGTAAGCTTCGTTTTAATGACGCATGCTGAAAAATGTTCTCGTGGTAGAAAAACCTACATGTCCTTTGCCCATGTTATTTTTATGAAGAATAAATAAGTTTATAAGACTTTCTTACTTAACTGATAATCAAGCATAGTTCTTATCAGCACAATTAATTCTTAAAAAATGCAAGTTCACTTTGTAAGTTAGCTGCTACGAGAAAATTTTATTTTATTGTTAGCTGAATAGTGAACATTACGAGTTTAAGCTAGTATCTTATAACTCTATTAACATTATCGACCAGGTTATTAAACTAATAATTAGGTAGATTGGTTTAATTATTTATTAACAAACTTTGATAAAATTCTGGGTGTGGCCTAACCTATCGTAAAGACTAGCTGATGGTGACCATGTGATATAGTAATCCTGAAATTTACGTAGGTATTCTACTATTCCATCGAAATAGAACTTTCTATAATTCAGACGGACGAAAGTTCTTGATCATTAAACTTGGTTGTGATAAATGAGTTGCACTGGGCTTGTTAGGGCTAAGTCTATTATAAGTCAACAATAGTTAGTAGAACTTGGGACCTCCGCTACTGATAGGACTAACCTAAATAGCTTGTGAAACATAAACAATCAGATCATCCTAGAGGATCCAAACTAATCTTATTAATTAAATTAAAAATTATATTTAGGTAAAATATCATTTAACTATTTAATAATCATTTCAATTATTAAAGTTCGAAGATTTAACGGAAACATAGGTTAAATTTACTGTCGTTTAAGTGGGAAAAATTAAAAATCAAAATTATTTATTGACAACTAATTAAATAGCAAAATTACGAGTAAAATAAATTAGTAAAAATAATTAAATTAGTTAGATTTAGACCATATTCAAAATTCATTTGAACTTATATTTTCATTTGTGTAACGTAAGAAATTTATTAAAAATACAAACTCACAGTTTTTAGGACTTCATATGCTAATCTTTATCATTATGTTTCTTTCATCATGCCATTAATTACGTAAAGGTAATGTAAAACATTATCCTCACTAACCCTTTTTGATAAGATTTGTATTATGATCAATCATATGATTAAAAAATTGTTTTGATCTCTTCATTACACAAACATACTTTAACATATGACATTGCATCAATGGGAAATCAAAAGATGGTCGAGTAAAAAGTATTTTAAATTACTAAAAAAAATTGTTGGTGGGGTTTCCAAATGAGGTTAATTCTATTTTTACCCTATGGTAAAAATTATGGTATTTTAAAAAGGTAACATTGTCAAATAAATATCTTTTTATTACTAACCTGCCTCACACACTACTGTAAGGAAAGAAACAATATTAAACGGACAACAATAACAATACCAAACGGCAACAATACAATATGAACCGGCGACTAACGGACTCCGATACACCGTACCGCAGGTGGGTTGTATATTAACATAACATGGCGTCCCATTTGTATCCCAATTAGCCCAACATGGTGTAGGGAAGCTTAATTTATAGCACAATATATCGTAATCGGCTACACTCAGTAAGCGAATATTTCAACTCGGCTCCGGACAAAAGGTTTGTCCACAAATCGCATGTTTTGTTTTGTTATCGTATTGTTTAAAATGTTTATTTGAAGTTTAGAACAATATAGAAATACTTTGTTTGAAATTAATTGCTAGTGATCTGTTACCTGTAACTATTAAAAAGGTATGAACTATTGCTGAGATAATTGAAAAAATTTTAAAGAAGGAAGTACAATAGTGTTATTAATTGAAAAATACATTCTGATTTGAAATGCCTGATAAACGGATAGTCAAGAAAATATGATACTTACTAAGATTCCAATATCAAAATAGTGATGCGGAATACATAAAAATTATGTATATATTGTAAAATAAATTATAATTTATAATATCATTAAATATTTATAATAAAATACTTTAATCTATATATTAATATTTTAAATACATTATAATAAAACTATTATTATTAAGCTATTAAAAACTTATTTGAAGCTTAAATACGTTACATTATGTCAATGTCTGGCATGTAGATCTATAACCTCTTCATACTCACATTTTAAACGTTCCTCAGTATAACGAAAAAGGCCTTATACGATATGCATTGAATAGAAGCAATTGTTGTACAACTAGCTCATTTTAAGTATAAAATAATATGTTAAAACATTAAAATAATATTTTATTTCGCACATTATTTTACTTTATCCTAAAAATACAATAAGATTTTCATTATTGGAATTTTCTCATTTTAGTCCAAATATAAAGTAATATTTGTGAAAAATTTTTCGACGAACTGGATAATAAAGATTTATTGCATGTTCTCCTTGACGTGGCCTTCGTGTGTGCACTGTGTGGTATTGTGTGTGCACAAGTGTGTTGGTGTGGACGAACCAGATCTCTAGCACCTTTTGGTAAAATGTTCTTTATGACCAGCCACAGCCACCTTAGCGTGATGCCTAGACTGTTAACTAGTTGTCACAGGATGTGGACTTTTTTAATCTCCTTGGTGGCCTTCAGATGTCAACTGTTGAACATACCAACTTATGGAGTATAATATTGCATGTCTACATCCAAAATAATTACATTTAGTCAACTATATAAGTTAATTTTGGTTTCGTTTAAGTAATGCCTTCGTTTGATGCATATTTATTTTTTAATTGAATGCATAAATGATTTTTGAAATGCCATAGATAACTAAAAAATTTTGCATTGGTTATTTGTTATACTATCGTAAAATTTACTTTTTGTTAGTAATTGGAATTAGATATTATTTTTCGTCTGTTATTAATTGCTTCCACAATATTGGTTTTTATGACTTATATTTTTCTGTTTATCAATTTTCTTACTTGATTATTTATAATATTGGATGATATAAAAAAAAAAATAATACTTTAATTAATCTTGCTATTTAGTTCTTTTTACACATATTTATTATTTTCTTTTAATTACTTAATTTAAAAAATAATATTTGCTAGTCTTAAACGATGTGTCTATTTTTCTCTACATGTAAATTTTATATTTTAAAGTATTTAATAAATTTTTTATAATATACAATTTTTCCTACAGGCATATCGGATTAAATTTAATTTAATTCCTATTAGCTTTAAATTAAGCCTTTTTAAAGTTTCAGGTCTTACTTTTAAGCCTATACCCGTTTTCCATGTATTGTCTACAACCTTTAATTCATGAGCTTCATTGAATATAAAAGTTTACATCATCATAACCGATACGGGAAGGACCCTAAAGTGCTTAGAAGGATCCGGGCGATTTTACAACAGTATAAAATCATAAGATGTATGTTTAACTATTTATGTGGACATTTTTATTTCCTGACTTTACAGATCAAATTTTTATGCACTAAAACATCTATGCTTTCATTTTTGGAGGCTGGGGGAAAATTAAAGTGTCCAATTTTTTTAACTTCATTACTGTATTGTAATTTTTTCGTTTAAGAGAGCGTAGGAACTTGATTTTTAACAATCTTCTTCTTTCTTTGTTCCTTCTAAAAATCTTCTCATGCGTTAACTGTCTTGTTTTTTGCGCACTTCTGGCTATTTTTTCCTATCTGCTTGGTTGAAATGTTCTGTTTAATGTTACTGGTTCTTAGAATGTTTCTGATATCGTTTCGATTGGTAATGTTTTCTTCCTTGATTTTCAGTTGTTTAAGGTCTTCTTCAGTTTCTTTCCAGTGCCATCCATTTTTTTCTGGTGAAACTAATCAGGTCGAAGGTTTTCTTAGTGAGTCTCTGTGGATCCATTCTGTAGATATGACCATAAAATTTCATTCTTCTTTTTTTGAAATTGTACGTTATACTTTCTGTTATGTTATAATATCTGATGATGGCCACCTGATCAAATTTGTTTTTATTGTAAAAATGTAGTCTTAGTAAAAAAGAGTTATTTATAACTCTCTATGATGTTAGAAAGTTGTTAACTAGAAAGAGAGAAAAAAAGAGAGAAATTAAAATACTAAACCACATCTACGAGTCAAATTTTAGTGTATTTTCCACAGAACTCTTAACTATAGTGCAAGTTAAATTATAGACTTTCCTGAACATTATCACCTGAAATTTGTTTTTATGCAGCTAAATTTGTACTTGACGATTTACTGAGTTATTAAAAGATTTATTTAATTATATATTTTTGGGTAACACTCTGTTTTACTTACCCCTAAACACACGGATAACGTTTTAGTTCAAAAGCATGTTAAAGTATAGTTTTATAAAAAGTACTCGTTTTTGGATCTGTTCCAAATCAGGCTGTATTTTTCATACGACAACAGACCTTTTATGCATCTTGTTTTAAAATTGTTCTGTCAACTCAGCAATAGATCAGGTTCTTATGACTTATAATACGAGAAGTTTAATGCAAATCGAATGAATGAGCGTATGGTCTATGGAGTAATTTAAAATACGAATTAACATACGAATAATTGCATAAGTCACTTAGGCTAGCCCAATGTGACATCTCACGATCTGACGGGAGCGCGGAATTGGTTCAGGGTGGAACTCAAGCAGTTCTTACCCGGAAAGGCCGCCATCTTCCACGCTTTCCGGCCAATGACAAAGCATCAACTATCGTACTGTCTGGCTATCCTGAAGTAATGCCAACCTAAAGCGAGTGTTTCCTAAAAGATACGATGATTTCCTTTACCTTAGAAATGGAAAGACGTGGTAATTACTGTATGATCACATATTAGTAAAACGCCAGTGTTTTCTTCCTCCTTTGTAATTTTAACAAAGGATTTCGATTCAGGGACGATTGACTTACTGGGCCGGCATACTAACCTGAACTTGATGAAATTTTGTTTTTACTAATAATTATAAAAATGACCCCAATAAAGTCTAAGTAACTTTAATGAGTCACCAACTTGGTGTAAAGCATAGTTAGCACGGATAAGCTTACATAACTAAAAAAAATATAAAATGAATATACAACAAAAAAATAAATCATCTACAAGGTAAACACTACTAGTAAATATTATTGGTAACCAAGAAGTGAACTAGAGTCAACTATGTGACAGTTGTAGAGGCCAGTACACTACTACCAACTTCTTTACTGGCACTTTCAAGGTTCTGCTCCTTACATTTTTACGTCCAAGGCACAGATCAATCGAGTTTGTAAACGGTAAAGAAGCTGCAATCCTCTTTCAAACCAATTTATGTTATTGTTTACTTTGAACTATGTCAGAAACTACTTCAAACGGGGATAGTTTTCTAATTCCAGTTCTGCAGCAACAGTTGGTGTTTTTCTTGGCCTCTGTAAGTTTAGAGTACCAGACAAACAGCGCGAGTGTGAAGTAACTGTTCTGGCCCTGGCGCCCGGCGCGAGGCTAGGATTGTTTGTCCAAACTTTGTCCGAATCATCGTCACTCGGCCCCAACTAAACCGAAACTTCTGGATCTGCTTTCAGCCAGTTATTCACGCCTCCCCTCTTCCATCACCATCTCTACCCTTGTTATCCCCTCTTTTTTATTGTGTCTACACCAGGGACATTTTTTAATCGTCCCAACGTGGATATACACAAATACTTTTTGGGATAGCTGTTTAAGACCTCATGGGCATCACGGGAATTGAACTCGTGACCTTTTGCAAAAAAATCCTAACCACCAACCATTAGACTAACCAAAAATACTTATTTTTTCTAGTTTTCCCCACTCTCCCATTCCCCTTTACATCACATTTTGTCTCTGAAAAACTTACACTCATAATGTAACTAAAATTATAAATTTCTTTACCCAGGGCTAAGTAACTATAATAACTAAAACTATATTTTTGGTTATTTTTACGCTTTATACCCAAACTATATTTACTAAAACTATTTATATACTCCCCTGTGGAAAGTAGGTGAGGTCATAGATAAGTCCGAAGGAAGTGTTTTCCGATCCTCTAAACAGCTGCTCTCATAACCGTATGACGTCACTTCTGTACCTCTTTTTCGGTCTCCCATATCGCTAATACCCCCCTAACACCTTAGATAAGTCCATGTCAAAATCTATATTTCTGTATTTCTGTGTAACACTTAGAACTACACTAATTTATGTTCATTTATCTAAACCTCAATCGTGCACTAATGATGGTAAGCGATCTACTGCATTGATTGCGATTATTCATTGTTATTACAAATTACGTAATTGCTGCAATTTTAATTTAATTTGTTTTCAGATAAGAAGGGTAAAGTAGAATGAAACTATATACCGTATTACATTAGATCTGATTTTCTAGAAATCCTTGCCGAATGGAAGAGCTACGAGGAAATATATACTAATAAATCGTCAACGATTCTATAGATCAAAGCATTCAATTCATAAATGTAAAAGGAAAGAAGGCTATTCGTAGGATTTATTTCAAAGGTAAAAATGATGTAATATGTTTTGTGCATGAAGTAGTTTGTCAATACGTTTAAGCATTGAAATAAAAATATAGCTTATTATTTGAAGAAAAGGGTTTTATTTTGAACCTGCTCATTTCACAATCTCGGTCTCTATCACCTCTATAGAGAAACATACTGTGAACTATTGCTATAAAAACGCCATAACTATAGAGTAGCAACCGGTAATTCCCATTGGATAAAAAGTATAAACAGGAAATATAATAAACCCGTTAGAAGATAGATCCAGGACGAGGCTCGTGGTTTTTATCTTGCATTTTACTGTCCTCCGCTGCTAAAAGCTTTTTGTTGTTTCTCAAAACTTTACTGTTTTGTCTTTTTTACAAACGATTCTACTCTAAATTGCTTTAATATGAGTGAAATTTCGAAAAAGCAAATATTCTAGTAGTAGTTAACAAATTAAACACATTCTAAGTATTTTATAGTATATGTAGACATAAGTGAAATATTTCACACAATATAATTCCAGGTTAAAATAAGGCGTTTTATAATTTAGGTTATTTCTTTATTTTTACTTTTTGGCTTCAGAGTAAACGCAAACAGTTTACTCTCTAAATCTACATAATCTTATTAGTTATTTAAAGTTTCAAATATTTCATTCAAAAGTATAAATAACCTGTCCATAACTTAACCATTCGCCAGTCTGGGCTAGCAAGAGTGACCAAAGCAGAATAGCTATGTCATTTATTTACCTACTATATTCGAAATTGAAAAGTATGCAGATAATTCAGTTACATACAACTTAATGTTGATACAATTTTGTTATTTTTAAAATTAATTGTATGACATCTTTTGTGTGGTAAAATTTTCAACCCAGTTTACTGACTATGTCATTCCAGAAAAAAATTAAAATAGTAATGTACATTATTTGCGAAGGTAAAAAATCCTACATAAAACTGTCACTACAATTGTATTGAACATAAACAGTAGGGTATAAATTGAAATAAAATATAGAAATATACATATACGATATAGAAAATACCGAATTTTCGATGGTTTAAGCAAACTAAACCATTATTTAAATGAATTTATTTAGCAAAAGCCGGATATTGACTCCATAAAGATAACCGTATTAAAGGAATGACTCTTTAAGCGCTCATGTATAAGCGAAGTGTTCTATAAAACTAAGTAGAATAAAGTATTTTATACACTCTTGCTATTTTTGTAGTCTTCAGATTTGAAAATAGTGAGGAGATTTGTTTGCTTTTAACCAGCTCTTACACAGTACTTGAAACAATAATAAGACAGGAACATCAAATAAAAACAATATCGCCACCATATGACTGTAATATGACCATGGAACGTAGTATTGAATTATATTATTATTACTGAGTAATATTGTAGTATTGAGTAATAGTACTACTGAGTAGTATTTTCCTAGTATTTCCTCCAGTTTTATAAATTTTACTCAGTATCATTGTTTTTTATACTATGGGATTTAATAGTACTGGGTCCCTTTAAAACCTAATATAAATACAGTAGTCCTATAAAAAAGCTAAATTATCGGTAGAATGTTTTTTTCAGATTTAAGGTTTTTTAGATCGCCTTACAGTCAAATCCGCCTCGGTGCTATAAAACAACATTGCTGGGATAAGGGAAAAGAGCGTTGTAAAAATCCTTCTAGGTTGACGAAAATCCTTTGTTAATTTCATTTATATCAGAAAGACGCAGTAAATGCTTTTGAAAGCCGATGGACAATAGCATTAATCCTATTATTTTTTCAACAAAAAAGTTTAGTTTGAATTCCGTTTTAAAATAAATAGCCACGTTTCATGAATAACCGAGTGTTTAAAAAACATTTTCCCTACAATATCAGGATGTTACACACCACAATAAGTACAATTTTTTCTCTCTTCTCAAATCTCATTTATTTCGCAATTTTATTGAAATTAATGCACTCTAGAAAGGATTCTTGTTAAACACACTGTACACTATTATGACCGAGTCCAATCCCCTAAACATTTACCTTTAAAGTTTTTTGACATGGATATTTCTAAGCTCTATGGGGGGAGAGTTAACAATTTTAGAGATGCAAAAGGTGCAACATAAATGATGTCATGTGGCTATGAAAACCACTGTTTATAAGAACTAAAGACATGAGCTGATAAACATAAGGATACCAAAAAATATAAGCTAAGCTATTTCACACAGGGATCTAAATAAATTTTTTACATACCAGGTGTCCAGCCCTACATTTTAAATTAGCTTTTTTATTTGATGTCTGACAGTAACCTTCTAAATAGGGGCCTCATTTACTTTTTTATTTTTGTTTTATGTAACCGGCTCAATCTTATAATATTATAAAGAAGAGGTGGTTTCTGTATGTTTTTGGATTTGTGGGTTTGTGTGTTTGTTGTGGCAAGTGAACGCAAAAAAAACTGAACCAAACAGTTTGAAATTTTACACAAAGACAGATCTTAAACTCATGCAACACATAGGCATACTCATTTCCTTAAAATCCTCTCGGGCTACGCCCTGTGAACGTCCTAAGTTTCAATGTTTACATTTTTAGAGAATGAAAACAAAAAATTACTTGAATGTCAACAGCTGTGAACACTAAAATTTGACAGTTCAAAAAGCAGAAGACATGGTTGCTGTAAATACCCTGGGATTCAATGTTTACAGTTTTTAATGTCAACATCCGTTTACTTTACATTTTGACAGTTCGGGAAGAAATAGAAATAAAGTAAATTTTTACACATAAACTGCTGGATCGAAATTAGTGAATTATTAGTTCGAAATAGTGGAATGGTAGATTTTTAATTTTCTCCCGATGCCTGCCTCTATTACGTTAATGCTTATCCTCTCCCAATATTTGACATATGTTACTTTGTCATGTTTAGATATATACTTAGACACGTGTTTTGTCATTTTGTAAACAATTATGAATTAATTATCAATAACTTAAATGTATCTGTAGAGCCTACACCTCTCAGCCTTTTTTACCCGTGCGAAGAACGGGTACTTTGGCTAGTTTACAATATTGCCCACCGTTTCTCCAATAAAGAACCCTTTATATTTGTTTTTTCTTAAAGGACCCCGTGTTTTAATTTGGTTTTGGATATAAAACGCGATTGAAAACTTTTACGCTTGATAGGGGGAAAAACTAAACGCTAAACCTAACCAATAAGACTCCAGAGCTTTTCAAGCGAAATGTCCGCCATATTGACATTTGGCGGAAACTTAAAGGAAGTGAAAATTCAATTTACAATTTTAAAGCTAAAAAGCAGCGTAAAAAATAAATGGGGCCCCTTTTCATAAGTTTATCGTCAGACATAATATAATAGTACATACATAATATACTTTTGACAGTACGATTGATAATAAAGATAACAAAAATTAAGTGAAAAAATACTATTTAGCCTGATTGATTAGGTTTAAGAGAACAATATCAAGAGTAAAAATATTTTTAAATCAGGGTTTCTATTTAAAATCATAGTAAAATACAGGGTGTTCTGTCAGACATATCGGGAAATTGACAGAACGTTTGAAATATTTATTACTTACCAAAAAGCAACGTAAGTTTTCTAAATTATTTAGCTTTATTGTATTTTATTTGACGAAATGATATTTTATAAAGATACTAGAAGTAAGCCCGTCCTTTGAACAGTTTGTAGGATTTAGTTTAAAGAAGAAAGATTATCATACCAAAATGTAAAGCTGACATCCTAAACATATCAGTACAAGGAAATAAATCAATACCTAGCTTTGTTATTTAGCTTTACTTTACAACTAAATAAATTAGAATATTAAAACCATTATTATGATTAGTTATACGTTAAAATAACTTTTTAATATAGTATGATTTCGAAATGGGTTTAAAATCAATGACCAATACAAACTCACTAATATTTATTAGACAGTTGTTTGGCTTTCTTGCTATTAAATCTAGACTACAAAGACAGCTGAGTATTATTAACAGTAGGTGGTTTATTGATAATTGAAAGCAAAATGCGACTAATATAAAAAGTGAGGTTTTAAATGCTTGTTATTTACTTTTTAAGGGTCAGCGGACAATTTTAAGCAATTAAAAACCTTCCTGGAATGTAGAGAAAGTATGTATGAATGTAATAAGTTTCATTGGCTTCAATTTTTCCGTTTTTTTGGAGAAGACGGCGTAAAATTCCTCCTGGAGCGTCAGAAACAGACACAAATTGAGATAAGACTTGTCTCGGCTTCTCTAAGAACAAAACGTAAATCTAACTAAAACATGAATAACTCTGAGCAATGTACAGAAAAAACTCTAGCTTTATTTATATAGATTTTACGAGTTACCGTGATTTAAGTTCTATTCAAAATTTTCAACTAAACGTAGATTACATAGATTACAGTTACAATCAGTAGATGGGATGGCCATTGGCCATTGCACAGGCAATCATGCGGGATATGCTGCCCCCATCAATAGTCCTTGATGTCCAATCGATCAACAATAATCCGGCCAATATGAACTGTGGTGACGGACGGCAAGAGGGTTTAAAAGCCAATACGTCATATTAAGTGCTATTGCAGCCTTTGAAACCCTTATTATGGGGCTTCTCCTTTTGAATGTAAATGCAAATGAAGCTTTATGCATTTTTATCATCAGTGGTTCGTCAATGTTAATGTTTGCTATTTCCATGATTGTACATTTTTCTTAAAAGGTTTAAATTATTTATTAATAAAAACATATAAGAAATACAATCATGTCATGTAACAGAACAGGAAAATATTTTCTACCCAGTATCTTTCCTAATAACATGCTTCTTTCCTCTACAACTAGTTTATCTATGGATTGGGCCTGAACAATCAGTACCATATAACTTCTAAGGGGAAGTATGTAAGCCTGCTTACTATCTATCATGGATGATTTTCCAATAGGTTTTTAAAGTAGCTTTGATAACATCCAGTAAGTTTGTTTTTGTCTTGTATGAGCAGTATCTGTTCTAAGAGGAAAGGGAATTTCATGTATTTTGAGATTACCGACGCCAGTTGTGTTCGACTTAATCAAATGTTGGTAGTTATAAATGAAAAAAAACGCGGGACTTTTTCATTTACTGTATGTAAGGGGAAAAAGTAAAAGTGTTGGTGGTAAGTTTATTTGTTTTATTAAAAATGATTTTAAATAAATAGATATGTTACTATTTTTACCTATGGTTATATTTTATACACACAATGACAGAAACACTGGTGTAGCAATTATTCCCCACGTCAGGTGACATCTCCCTCGCCCACGTTGACCGTATCAGTCCGGACTCGGCTGTCAGGCTCGCATCTGGTCGTAAATCTCGGGCTTTCACCGGAGTAATTCATGCAAAGCCCTGCAAAGCTTATTATCACCTAGGTATAGAGCGCTGGTGTGATGGTCGGGTATCATAATGGTGCAATAAATACAAGATTTATGTCCGAATAAATTATTCACGGTCAGGTAAACGGTTGATTCAACATTTTAAGAAAGTAGTAAACTGCGAAAAATAATACAAGCGAATTGTTAAATCGTTCAAGGTTGATGATTCTCATAAAGCATAGCTAAGCATAGTTAAACCCAATATTTCATGAAATCCCTATACTCTTTGGTCTTGGCACTGATACATAAAAATCCGCCAGGGTATCACCAAAGCTATGTTAAGCTTCTTTCGTATACTCATGATTATTTGAATTAATTTAGTACTTTTCTTAGGTAACCAATAGGTAGGCAGTGTAGGTTTTTTAGAACCTACATCGTTAAGGGAAGTCGGTTGGTAAAAATCGTAAAAAATAAAACAACTACTGTCTATTTCAATTTAGAAGCTCACCCTGGTTAATTTGACAAGTCAAACATTAAAACACTCCTGCTACAAGTATAATTAATTATAAATTATTTTTAAATTTGTGTGCAAGACCTTCTGGATGCCAGTAACCTAATCGTATGTATCCACAGGCGTCGTGTTTTAAACAGACATTAACTGATAAACTATTTATCGATATTATTATGGGGTTTTTTATCTGCATATAATCAGAGAGTTATTTTAATAAATAAAAAAATATCTATTTTTTAATTTGCCTTGAATATGAAGAAATTAACTTTGCAAGGATAGGACCAACCGATTCCCCTTGAAATTGATTGCCAGATACATCGCGTGTCTCTCAATTTGTGTACAAACATTTTGCAAAACAAGGCAGCTTAGGGACCTACAGTTTGCTGTGGAATCCAAACCACGGCCTCTGAATTACGAATTGGTCTAATTATAAGGTCGGTATTTGCGGATTAACGTAGTATTCAATAGTGCACACGTTAATCTACACAAGAGAACGCTACACCCACCGACATCGCTCATAACTATCCACAATTCGTGACCTCCAAGTAGCTGGATTACAGGATGACGCCACCATCCCAGTCGATCTACCACTCATGATCTAGAGTCGCTGGTCACTGGTTTCGATCCAGCAACCTTTGACTAAGTCTGAGCTAGCATGCTTATAACATTAGAGTGAAATGGTCAAGATAAAAAACTATACTGACCTCTATAGCGTGATTTCACAAGCTGAGATTCAATATAATTGTATAAACAGAAAAGTATCCACTTATTTTGACCCTTAAATAACACGACATGATTGGATTAGATTATAGCTCAATGTCACGTCGTGTCGAGCCGCGAGTAGCATAACAAGGTTACGCGGGATCAGATTAATTCCCGCTTCAGAGTTCTCGCCACCTGGGGGGTGACGCGTTAAATTTAGGCCTACTTTAATAACTGTCACTCTAATGACACATTTACAGAATATATAGAAGAAACACCTCATTCAGTATGAAATATATAATAATAGAAGCTTTCATTGTAAAAATATTTTATTATAATGCATAATTTTGTCTGTTAGTTCTTAAATACATTATGTTCAACTATTTGTATGAGATATCTCTGATAATCAGTGAATTCACGGGGTTCTGCGTATGAATAGGAATTTATTTATTGAATTTATAACAATAAAGATTTTTTGTTTTGGTTTTGAATCGTCATATCTTCGGTATCAACAGCCGATTGTTCCATGGATAAATAAATGGTATCAATGGACTGACAAATACATTATTTCTGAAGGAAAATGGAAGCTTTAATAAAAGTATGAAATTCTTCAATGCTTATCTGTATATAAAAAAATTAATGTGTGTCCTTTATGCGTTACTAAACTCTCACGATTGCTATGAAGTTTTAGGAAGTTGCTCCATATGTGTCCGGGAAGGTTTTAGTGAAAATTTTTTCGAAGTATGTTTCCATTTTATGGTGTTTTAAATTTCTAATGATAACCTTATAGGGAATAAGTTTGTTCTCAAATTTTCTACAATCGAACCATTTGATTTCCTAAGCTAACAGCTGTTGGTTTACTTTCCATTAGCAATATGTTTTAATATCCAATTTAATCTGAATCATTAAATAATGTAAACTATGAAGTAATATGTGTTGTAGAAAATGAACAGATTTATTCCCCATGTTAATAGTTTACGTTTTTTGGAGATTATGTATTTATATTTTTTATTTTCTGTCTGATTCAAAGTCACGTGTTTATATGTTGGTAAAATAGAAAAAATCAATATTTATACATTTTACAAAGTTTATTATAATAATCAGCTGTTGTATAGCTTTTCTATAAAAACCGTATAAAAGTTAGGTTTGGTTTATGTTTAGGTTGGATTAGAAAATTGTGAATCAATTCACTCAGATTTATTTGTTTTGTGTGTTTTTGAATGTTATTAATATGTCTGATCGTTTCATTGCTGTTATTCACAATGCCCCGACACAAAATATCTACACAACGAAGCCGTAATGCTATTCGACTTCAGAACACGGCCACTCTTTAAGTTAATATGTATGTACTGTTGGCGTTATAAAGTTCACCGGGTCAGCTAGTTAAATATAATCTAAAAATGAATTATATAAAAATATAATGATTTCTTAAACTAACAAGAGAAAACAAGTTATAATAAATTAGTAGAATGCTTTAGGACATAGCGCTCGCTCCCAGGTAACACCAAACCTTTTAAGTGGGGTTTTTTGGATAATGGGAGCCGTTCACTTAATACCAAATTTTATGAAATTTGTTGAGAAATAACGATTTAATTGGGTTTCAAATATTCCTCATTCGAATAACAATGGGCACTCTTAGACAGTGTTACGCGTTCATTATGGACAGTAAATTAAACTTTCCTCTGCACCTGTTAGTCGTAGACTACTTATTTAAAGCTCTAATTTGTTTAGCCTTTCGAACTGATTTAATGGGGATAGTTAAAATATTTTAAAAATTTATTAATTTGTCAGAAACTTTAAATTTTAAAAGATCAGACGATCAGTGTGGCCTCTGGGTCTGTTCACAGATATACAGACTGACGGATAGATGGACTGACAAACATAAGCCCGGAAATCACTTTTGGATTCAGAGAGTCTCAAAACGGATATATCCAAGTCTCAATTAAAATTCCAAAATTTGGACGAAAACATTACTTTATCTAAATACTATGTACAAGTAGAAAAAGTAAAAACTATCTCGAGTTTGACAAGGCTGAGTTTTGACATGGCTGAAAATTAAAGGTCTTGATGGTTATATCCTAATTATTAATGTTCAAGATTGAACATTATACGAAATGATTATTGTGCACTAGTATAGGAACCGATATAATTTTTTCATCATTACTTTTTTCATTACTAGATATAGGAACCGTTGTAGACTATATTGTATTCGTGAATTCCATATAAATCTGAAGTTTCAATTAGTCTAAAGTCTAGTTTATGGTCAGCTTTAGGGGACATTATGCTGAATTCGGTAAATAATTTTGGTAAGAATCTTCCTTAAGAATTTTGGCGACTATGACAAGGCATAAATGGAGGAGTATATCGACGAACATTTAAGTGAGAAAATACAACATAAAACTTCTTTCTATTGTTCACAACCAAAACTACTTCTGAAAGTATTATTTGGCAGTAAACAATACCATCGGTCATTCTTTTAGGGAGATTGAATTTGGTTTTGTTGCCAATATGTGTTCTAAATCTTATTTATGTCCCTATGCGAATAGTAAGCTATAAATTAATGGTTAACGGATGAACCAACCATGGCCTACAAGAAAAAAATTAAGAGTTTCTTTACAAAATCAACCATAAATAAAGTTTTACTTAGCAACAAAGATGATCAAAGCTAACTCACACACACATGCAAGCACGTACACATGCAGCACGTAAGCACTCATAAGTTTGCATGCGTATATATCCCCCTTATCCAACAAAAAACGGTTCCCGTCTTGGTCTCCGGAGGCGAGAGATCACAGGTTTGAAACCTACATCGAAGCCGACGACAAAATAAAGTAATACAATAGAGGAAGTACGTACATGTGAACACAAATACACACATAAACGGACACAAACACGCACGGACCACGTGCACACATGCGCACAAACAAACGCACACACACTTTCATACATACGCGCACCTACGCATATACACCCCTTATTCAACAAAGAACCGGTTACTGTCACGGTCTCCACAGACCAGACATCAAGGGTTCAAAACCTAAGAAGCAATCAAGGACATTTTCTTCAATACTTTGGTACAGCCACATATTTGCATACACATTCTCCGACATTGTCTGTCCTAGATAAAAGTGCAGATTTTCAAAATATTAAAATTTAGTGATACAATTCACAATACATTTATTAATATAAATACTGTGGCATTTTTTATCTCAAATCAGCTTTTAGGCTAAAATCCAAGAATTAACTAAGTTATTGTTATCCCACAAACCCCACAAATTAACGGTTGCCGTTGTGGTCTCTGGAGGCGAAGATTCTCGGGTTTGAATCCTAAACTGGAACAAACAACCAAATATAGTGATAAAAAAGAAAGCACACACACACACACAAACAAATATATATGCATGCGCAACCACATACGTGCATCAAACTCCAAAGGACACCAAGACCGGCTAGATTCGTGTTAGTTTCGTGTTCGTTAAGGCGCAAAACACCTGATCTAGCTATGAAGTCATCCGATAGGGGTTTCAGCGTGGTTTCAGGTGATCCATAGTGGGAAAAGCGTGGGACTCCCACCCTTAGTGGGTCCCACACTGTTCCTATGTGGGTTCTTGCTTTGGCATTTTCCCTACGTAAAAAGATAACAAAATGACATCCTTCAATTCGGCATAACATTACTGGTAAAAGAAAGCTACTTTTTGTGTAAGTGATGGGAAGTAAGTTAAGTTAAGCAAAAAAAGCAAAGTAAGTTAATAAAGATAAGCATAGGCTGATGTAAACATCAAGTTAAGGTTTTGGTGAACTAAAGCAATGCCGTAATCCTTATTGTAAAGGTCAATCTATACCAAAATGGTGGTGGTTTAAAAATAGAAAGTGTACGTCAAACCCCCGCCATTTTGTTTTAGATCAGCCTTTTGAAATCCAGTTTCATAAGTCATAAGTCTTTATTCAGCCAAATTAATAAAGTATACATTGCATTAGCCAAGTCAACAATGAAAATTAAAAGCTACCTGAGCAAGATCTTGTAATTGTCATCTAAGACGTAATTGTCATCCTATATTCTGTAAAAAATATCAGAATTATAAAGGAACTGAATATACTATGAATAAAATTAACATTCGTAAATTGATTATAAACATCAAGTATGTACCATTTCTTAGTTCTCTTTATGAATTAGGTTTTTATATACTTAGTTTATCTGGTCACTTTACATGGAACACAAAAACAAAAGGAGAGGGTTCCTCAGAGAATCTGTGGAGAGTTGAAAGCTTTTTGTTGTTTTAGAGGTTATTGTTTCCGCTGTTGCGAGATAAGGATTTTATTTGATTTATACACAAGTGTGGTATATAAATTATTAAAATAATTTTATCTGGATTTTGATTATTATCTATTTGATAAAAAATTATCACTGAAATATTATATTATTTAAATATATTCATTATACTACAACATAAAATAGAAAAATGCTAAACGAGCCGGTCTATAATGTTGGTCCATAATTTGTTTTACTAGTTCAGGGGCATACCACAATTATGAGTAAACATGTCGTTTGTACAACCTAATTGTAAATATGATGTACGATAATTACAAATTATGACTTGGTTTTTATATTTCTAATAGTACATTGCTAATAGATTATGTGTTTATTGTAAGGTTGTTACATTATTAACTTGTGAGACGTAGACTCAGTTGGTGGGTTGATTTCACGTTCTGTAATCTAGCTACATGGATGACATGAATTGTGGATAGCTATGAGTGATGGTCAGTGGATGTGATATTAAATTGTGTAGATAAACGTCAACACTATTAAATACTACGTTTATAAACAAAAATATCCTCATAACTAGAGTAGTTAGTAATTCACAAGCTAAATTTTGGTTCGGAATCCACGTTAGACTTTAAGTCCTTTAAATGGTATCGGCTTAAAAATATAAAATTAAATTTTTAAACCTCTTCATGAGACACTGTGTATATATATGTGTTAAAGCAAAATAAAAGCTATGTTACCAAAGTTAAATAAAGCTAGAGAAGAAATCTAAATGAAGTGCTCTAAATGTAATTAGTCGTGAATGAAAGGACTCAATGTAACAAAGTCTTCTGAAGGAAATACTTGTCGACATATTACCCAGCCTGGAGCTACAGTTTTCTGAAGGAGGAAAACCCGTTTGTAATTTCCTCTTGTAATAATTTGTATCTAAATGCGTGATAACGAATAACAAGATTAAATATTGTATTAACAAGACACAGATTTATAAGTCACTAGTAATTAACCTATCCTTTATATGGGTTGTAAAACTCATTTTGTTTGATTAAGCAAGATACTTATTATTATCAACAAATGTAGCCACTAGAAACTCACCAAACGTCAAGTTAATATCAAATTTCGTTGAGGAACGACAGTTGAGATAATTTAGTCATGTACAGCGGATGCCTGTGACGCAATGGCTATGAGAATGAAAGACGTAAGGAAATAAGGGAGGAACAGAAGGAGAATGGAAGGAAATAGAAGGAATTGGGAAGAGGAATAATAAAAGAGGATGAGAGAGGCTGTGCCACTCACGGCAGATGGGAAGAGATGGCAACTCCCTGTCATGTCTACACTAAAAGGTAGAAGGGGTCTTGATTAAGTAAATAAAATTTGAAAATAGGTTTCAATTATCAAAGTAATCAAATACTTAAACAGATCACATGTTTAGTAAAATTTCAAGAGGTCAACGCTATATTTTCATTTTTACGATTATTTATATCTAATTCAGTTTTATCTTCGTAGGTCTGTTTAAAATAATCGACTCCCTTATCAAAAAGGAAAGAATAATTGACATAAGTTTTATCATAGAGGGTGCTCCTGTTTCATAGATAAGCTTTCAAAAGACCTGATTTAGCGTTATTGTAAGACAGATAAAAATTGAAATAACATCTATTTCAGCTTTTATGGGATATTCATGTAAAAATAATCAAAAATATCCAAAAAAAATTCCAAACAGTATACATACAAAACTGTAATTTTATATATATATTATTATATTTTTAGCGTAAACTTCGGTAGCCCTACTATTGAAAAGATGCTATGAAACGGGTTATTACAGTAATGTTATAGAATAAATACGACTTCACAATACATCGTGTTGGTAGTGTCAATGGCTTCTTGGAGTGTTTGATTTTTTCCCCTACTCTAATGCTAAGTATTTCTTCCTTAGCACTAAATATAGCATACTAAGGAATGAATATCTATGATATACATATAAGAAACTCACTTTCACAAAAATGTAGTTCCGTTTCGTCATATTTTTGGTCTAGATCTTTGGACAAAAGCTGTATTATAGTTTTGGTTGCTCACAAATAAAATTGTCAATGCAAAGTGAAAATTTCAAAATAATATAATATTTCGTCTGATGGTGTTATTAGATTACGAGATATGAGCAGGCGTCAGGGCTGAAATTTAATATTACTTCGCTTTTACCTTAACCTTGCAATACATATTCTATGAGGAGTATTTTCTTTTTTTTTAGTTTTCATTACAATATATCATAAGATATAAAAGTACTTTTATAATTGACTGGCAGTAAATCCATCGTAAGGGTTATACGACCCATTTTTAAGAAGGTAAAAACTTATGGTTTAGTTTGGAAACTGGTTTAAAATAAATGGGTAATGTAAAGAAATTAAATTGATTTTAACTCAACAGGGGTTTGTTTTCTGTTAAATCAATTTGAAATATCATCTGTTCTGGTCAAATTTTGGAAAGAGTTACGCAAATGGCACTCAAAACTGGCTTTTAGAGAATTAATTACTTTTGGCTGTGGGTCAGTTTAAAGTAAGTAAAACCTAGATTAATTTTATAATATCTCCTATCTTCAATCCAATTGAAGACAGCAGGTATTATAACCTTAATCTAGTCATAACTCAATCTGGAAGGCAAAATGTTTAAGTAGAAGCTGTTTCCGAAGGGTACAGAATAATGGAAATAGGTTTCATCATTATGAATATTACCATTTTCACGCAGAGGCATTATAAAATACCTTGTTAAACGTTACAAACAGACAGACGGAAATAGGAATGAGACCAATTTCTGGGAGTATAAAACGCTAAAAAACATCAAAATTCTTAACAATGTACAGACATAGCTCTAATTTTAAGTAAAATGATTAAAAATTGTGTGGAGTAAAATGATTTCCTATAAAGTTGTAAGCCTAAAACTGGCCTTCAGAGTGTGGTAATCAATATTGGATTAAATAAATTTAATAATATAAGAAAACTGACTTTATCTTAATTTATCTTTATCTTTTAATTCTTTACTTTAATAAGCTACCTAGTTTGTTTCAAACATACATATAACCAAACCCAAAATCTTTAGGTGAAATGTTACAGAATATACGTTTTAAGGACATGAGTGTTCAAATTTGCCGTTTCAAACAGTAAATCAATAATAAGTGAAAAATATTTTCGATTTAATATTATTGGAAAATAATAACTTAAAAATTATTGGCTTTAAATAAGTAATGGGTTTACATAAAATTAAACAATTGATGAACTGAACAAAACTGCACAAAGCTATGTTTAAAGAAGGTTACGTACATGTATTATTACATGTATATAGCCTGGTGTTGACACTCCATAATTAATATTTCCAAAGGAAAATTATAAAATGAAATTTACAATTGTGAAAAAATGCCTTTAACTTACAAACGAAAATTCGTATCAACCCGCGTTAACAGTCGGTTTTTGAGATAAGTACAAAAGCCCTGGCTTAAGTAGGCTTATTTTAAGCGGGATTCTTACTGCCCGTTGGATTAACAGGATACTTACGAAAGTCCACGAATTATTATATTCACGGAGAAGAGGATTTTAAAATTTCAACACATCTTAAATTAAAGAAATATATTATATTTGTATTTTTGTGTATTTTCTGTGTTAGTTCTTTAAAAATATCTCATTTTGACTTAATTATTTAAATTATTTGCTGAGGAACGATTTAAAGTATGGTCTTGTTACTAATTGCCATAAATTGTTTTAAATATACAATCGATTAATAGCCAAAATATTTCAAAATCAAACTACCGCGTTTGAATTATTTCTTCAGTTGCATTTCCATTGTTGTAATTTCCTCCTTTCATTTTAATTTCCCCAATCGCAGTCTGATGACAATTGTGGTCTATTTACTCATGTAGACCCTTCCTTATTGAATTTTGGAAAATAATTGAGATTTTTATTTCTTTTATTAATTATTAAGTCACTATCACAATATGCGTTGTATTTTTAACAATGGGAATGAACTTATATTATTCATAAATTCAAAGTTTCCTTACAAAACCATATACATTTGGATAAGAAATTAGTTTGTCATTCATTATTTAACTATACGTAATTTTTCCTCGTCTGTACATTATTTAAAGTTAATTCTAAAAACTTCATAGCCATGGCTATTTGACACTTTCATAGGAAAAAATGAATATATTTGCCTTCCTTTGGAAAATAGATTAGATCATGTATATGGCAAAGGGAATTTTTCAGTTCCTCTACAGCTTTAGTTATAGCCATATGACGTCACTGTTTCAAATTTCCTTCTCGCAAATTGCCAACACACCTTCCAGAGCTAAGATATATTCATGTCTTTATACTTTTATACTTTTAACTGAAATGCCGACCTACCCAGGTAGATATTTTAAGCCAAGTATAAATGAGAAATGAATATAGGATGATTGTGGCACGATCTTGTTATCTTGTTACTGACTAAGGCTGACATGTTTCTTAGACAGAACTGTTAATTAATAGCCCATCAGTCAATGGCATATCTAAAGGACCTACAGTTTAACGTAGAGTCTGAACCACTGCCTCTGAGCTACGAACTGGTCTAATTATAAGAATGGGCTTTGCGGATATACGTAGTATTCAATAGTGCGGACGTTTGAGGATGGTCTTTGAGAATTTACGTCATATTCAGTAGTGCGGACGTTAATCCTCACAAGAGAACACTACACCCACCGACCATCGATTTTATCCACAATTCGTAACCTTTAAGTAGCTGGATTACAGGACAACGCCACCGTCCCATGTCAAAACAGTATTGTAGGTATATTGAACCATTGTAGGCATGCGTATACTGAAATTATAAAACCTAATACCGACTTATATTAATTGAAAAATACAACTATAATTTAATGATTTTAAAGGTCAGTTTGAAGTTTAAAATCACAAAAATATAACCGTAAACTTCCTGTCCTTAGGGTAAACAACAGCAACATATATTGTGAAACAAAGAGTAATCAAAATAATAAATTAAACATATGTATTATGGCTATTCAAGACTTTGTAACTACAAAATGGCCGGTTTATTGAGCCACCGTAACAACGCTTATCAGGCTCAGTGATAATAGGCTTTGTCGAGCTTTGCATGAATCAATCCCTTAAAAGCTTCAGATTTGCTACTCCATTGTTGTGACCACTGAACGAAACGAGAACTGAATCAATTAATAAAAAACTAAAAATGTATCAGTTGACTGACACATACTTTTTGCCTTCAGTAAATTAAATACTGCATACTTGTAATTTTAATTAAACTATCATATTATTAAATGTTTATTTAAATAACATTCAGGATTATTTTATATAATCGTTAAAACTACCAACAAGTAATAAACGTTAAATGATTGTTAGAATGTTTGGGGCATAACATCCCTCTTCCAGGAAAAACGAAATATTTTTGATTAGGCTTTATTGGGTGTTATTACCCTACACTGCATACCAAGTTTCGTGAAAATAAAATTTGAGGGACATGGAAGAAATTGAATTTTTATTGAATATTTTTCGCAAGAGTAACATTGGGCACTCTCAGACAATGGGCCACGTTTACCATGGACAGTAAAATTAACCTTTCTCTGTTTGAAAATACTAATTTGTTTAGCTTTTTAAGCTGGTTTTAAAAGTGATTGTCAAATTATTTTACAAAATTGGCACTCTTTTTTGACATTTAAAAGCTCATACTTTTTGAACTACTTGCTTTATAGTAATTGTGTTGTCATATTATTTGGGACCATGAAAAAGTAAAAAATATCGTTAGAGCAGTTTTCAGAAATGTAATTTTTTATTTTTATGGGTTTTAAGTGGTAAACTATCCTTAGAAAAAAATTATACTCTGGAGATAAAGCTAAAAAGCTACCATGTACCAAATTTCTAACAAACTGGACGATCAGTCTGGTCTCGGGGTTTGCATATCGACAGACAGACATCAGTCCGAAAACTCCGTTTTCGGATTCAGGGAGCCTCAAGATGCATATATTTAGACAAAAACAATACTTACGCTTTTTATAAGGAGAAAAAGCTAAAACTGAGTAGCTACTGATTTTACCACAAGTAACTTTTATTATTGCTTAGACATTTTACAGTTTACATTATTGAATGTTAACAATTATACCTCATGAATAAAGCCAACTAACACACTGCATTTTTATCACTATTTTCTTCTATTTAGATTTTTAGATAACTACTTTTTAGACTATTTAGATAACTACATTACGGATATGTATATTTGCGTTTTGCATATTTATATGTATTGTTATATCTTATATTGCAAAAGAAATTCGCTAGGCAAACTACCGATTTCAATCAATTTGACCATTGTAAAACCCTGACTGTTGAGCTAGGTCGTCTTACCATAGTTAATCTTTTTATTGATTATGCTTTACCGGATTCAATAAACTATTGATCATGCTATACCTAAATGGATGTATATAGCTGCAACAATGGAAACTGTAACAAAATAATTGTCCGATTTCAAAGGTTATAAGCTTTCAGGACCACAAAAAGCTTTTAAAATATTTAAATCATTTTGACATGATATGTCTTAGCTCTGGGGGGTGGTGTTGGTGATTTTTAAGATGGAAAATACGAGTTTTATTGTTAATTATGTTATTAGAGAGTGAAATAAATGTATTTGAGTGATTTTTTTAAAGATTCACGCCGATTAGCTAGACGGTATGGATTAGACAAATACAGCCTAAAATTTACGAAACGTCGAAATTGGGTCTTTCCGCACAGAAACATTGTTAGGTTAGTAAAAGTGTAAAAAGTAAGTCTAAGGTCGATTTGATATAGATTAGTAGGATACTGTAGTCGGAATATTTACCTACGTTGCAGGTTTCTATAGAAACTACCAGAGCTATTGTATTGAATTTTTAATATAAGTATAAGAACGGCTGTTTATATGAAATGAAACCATTACCTTTAGACATATCCATGATCTATTTCCCACAGGGAAGTAAATACAAACATTTTTTGCATTAACATTTCTGAAATGAAGTAAAATGGGCTATTCACAGGGCAGTTTTACAGTTTGTTTTGAATGCGTTGAAAGGCACTTTACTGAAGTAAGTCCTAGAGGTAATTTATTGAACATTTCAATGCCTAATAGTTCATAACTGACTGAATTGCCAGGAATTTAATAATGTAAGACAATGTACACAATTTAGGTTAAGTTTAGTTTTTATTTCTGACTTTGTATATTGAAATGATTTAATGAAAAAATCTTATTCATTTAATTAGTTTTGATCAAAGAAACAAAAAAACAACTCTTAAACGATATTGGTTTTCACAACTTCTTCGCAAATGTGAAAACAGTAGAACAAATATGCAAAACCCTTTAAAACATGCAATGCACCTTTATATGTACTAAGGGAATTTACAATAAAAGAGAATACAAACGATGACTGCGAGTCACTTTCTGTTGTTGTTATCTGTTTTTAAGATATTCTCCCATATATTCAAAAGGAATATCGGTTGTTATTTATCACCATAAAATATATATAAAAAACATATATGTCTATGAGAATTGTGATGAAAAATTTTGTATTCATCATACTGCAAATATGAGACTTATTCATGATATTATATGGGCGATTTAAAATGTAATCCTGTAAAAAAAAAGAAAGATAGAAATTTATTCTCATTTTCACAAAAGGACAGCTATGCAGGAATACTGCAGGACAGAGTAACACGTCCTGCAAATATGTTAAGCATTAACTGCTAGAAACTTTTGACGGACTACACTATTTATTGTTAGTAACCTAGGTAAATTATATAAAATTAGATAATTAGGTAAATAGACTTAGTGGTTTAGAGGTAACACTCTAGCCCTATGTATCTAAATTTGCTGTGTCAAAACCGGTGAATAGATTGACTAGTAACTCCTTTGTACTGGATGTGTGACTCAGTGTCAAAAAGGAACATAGTCATTATTATGACAAAATATTTATTTAATTGAAATAAAAGTAATTTAAAAAACAAACAGTATAAATAAAAAGCAAATGTATTCCCAGCAAAATTACTTACAATTAATTTTAAATTAAATAGATCTAATTCAATTAAAAAATGTGTGTTTTCAGTAAAATTTGATTTACGTTTTAAATTGTATAATATTTCAATATACTTTAATTTTTAAATATGTTTAAAATCTATAATCAATGTAAATTATCTACACATTTTTTTATATTAATTTGACAGCAGAGGTGTCTTTTACACCACAGATTATATGATGCATAAAACTTTAAAATGTTGCTAATATCATTGTAAACTAGGATTTGATATATTGTAGGTAAGTTTTAAAGTTAAAAACCTCTAATATAGAATAGAATACAATAAGTTTCATCCTGAAAGACACATTTAGGTTTGCTGGAGTAAAAACTTAAAAAACATATAACATTATAAGAATAAAACAAATATAATTCTAATTATAACTTTTTTTATAAAATAAATCAATTAATAAAAAACATTATCAAAATTTCAAAAATGTATAAGATGATAAAAAATATGATAAATAAATAAAACATCTCAATATATGAAATTATAAAATACGTCACATTCATCGTTTAAAAACACACTTACAAAAAGTCTCAATAAATAAAAATCGTTTGCTTATAAAATAATCTTATTTACATACAAAATCTAACTTATTTATACAGATTTATTGTATATCTTATTTTCATTAAAATTAATTTATA
The DNA here is from genome assembly GCA_023375725.1 of Nephotettix cincticeps. Lineage (NCBI taxonomy): Eukaryota > Metazoa > Arthropoda > Insecta > Hemiptera > Cicadellidae > Nephotettix > Nephotettix cincticeps. Next base: position 18,458,402 of record CM041785.1, on the reverse strand, counting down.
TACAAAGATCATTATATTGTAAGTGGCTCTTACAACCAATTCATAATAATGTGAACTACGATGTAGATAATCTAAACGTCAATAATCATATTTTTAAATTGTATAATATTTCAATATACTTTAATTTTTAAATATGTTTAAAATCTATAATCAATGTAAATAAACTACACGTTTTTTTATATTAAATTGACAGCAGAGGTGTCTTTTACACCACAGATTATATGATGAATAAAACTTTAAAATGTTGCTAATATTATTTTAAACTAGGATTTGATAGATTGTAGGTAAGTTTAAAAGTTAAAAACTCCTCTAATAGATATAGAATTTTTGAAATACGTTTCACCATAGTGGGGTTCATACATCCTGAACATGAGACCCATTTAGGTTTGCTGGAGTAAAAACTTAAAAATCCAAATCTTAATTACAAGCAATGTACAGACAAAATTCTAACTTTATTTATACAGATTATGATTGCTATATCCTTATCCTGTTCATTAAAACACGACGGTCAACCCGATTTATGGGATACAAAGCAATCATTATCATTGTTCCAAGTGGCTCTTGACAACCAATCGGTCAGGGGTAATCCTGACAATGTGAACTACGATGATAGATCACACGTGGGGCTAAACGTCAATACATCATATTGAATGACATTAGCCTCTACACAGGTCCCGTCACTGTTTCATTGTCCTTTTTTAATAACTAGTTGACCTTTGCTTAAATCAAATAAAAATCGTTTACAGAAATAAAATCTTATAACAGTCGGTAGTGTAAAGATCTATTCGTATTTACAATTTTTATTTTGGGTTACTAATTTTATTTATGAGACAGTAATTTAATCATACTATGGATTAACACAACTATGTAATATTTAATATTAAATAATTATAACCAATAGTGTACGCATAAGGTCTAAGGTATAATATAAATATTTAAAACACAAACGGGAAAATAAACAGTATTATCTTACACAGTAAAATATTATAATTCGAGAAAAAATACATACAAAGAACATTAAATTCTTTAACATCGATATGTCTTAGCTTTGGAGGTATGGGGATCAGCAATCCTTCAGAGCAAAATTTGAAACGGAAGTGATGTCATATAATTTGAGCCGGGTCAAAACTGGTTGCTGCCGGATCGCCCCCACTCATTATAGAATTATATGTCCGTGTCTTGTTTGTGTGCTGTTTCCTCTATGTCTGTGTCCTACTTGACTGTGACTGGATTGCAGACAAAAGGAATGGGACGGAACGGAACCTCTAAACTTCAGGTGCTGAGCCTTCCTTCCAGGTTGGTCGGCCAAGTTCCAGTCTTTTAAAAATTGTATTTGTGTTCATTTAAATCCGAATTTTAGTTTGGCCAACCGACATATACGACTAAATCAGTAGCCAGCCACACCATGGGTAAGCATATTTCGCTGGTATATTGAAGTTTTACTCACTTTTAAAAATACTTTGATGCTACCGTGCTCCGATAACATGTTACATTTCACCACGTTCTGCATTATAAGTTTTATTTTCACTGTCAGCAGTACAATTTATGTTCTAACTGTTTTTATGTTCTGTTTCTTGGCCAATTTTGCAAGGCAAATTAATATTTTTTGTTGAAAGTTCTGAATTTCCACACTCTGACAAGTTTTTAGGTTAAACTCATTCTCCAGTCACAGTGGTAGGCTAATTGTTTCTGTCAAATGTTTCTTGTTTTACGTTCTTTGTATTTTCTTTCCTTTTGTCTTCTCCCACACTCAAGGCAGTTGCCGGCGTGCGTTAAGAGTCTGCATCAATGGTAGCCATCTTGGATTTTAGTCCCGTAAGAGCAATGTTAAATTCTGGCGCCTATATCTCCTTGATCTATTGTCATAAATTAACGGAAGGGGTGTCAAATTAAAGGTATTACAGTCCTCCAGGACACCACCTTACAGAGCTTCTTATTTTCGCTCTCAATAAAAAAATAATAATGATTTATTTTGTAAAATATTCCTGGTTTTTTGTTTTTATATCAAGTTAAATTTTTGAACATATTGAAAAGGTCATGCCCTTGAGCCACATCTCATCAATGTACTTCCAAATTTTTACATTGATACTTTGATAATTAACGCCACTACACACGCCAAAGTGAAGGTATGTTCCGCCAGAATTTAACATTACTCTTACGGGACTAAAATCCAAGATGGCTACCACTGATGTAGACTCTTAAGCATTTAAACCTCCTCAAAAAATGTATTCAATAACCACCAAAACTATTGTTTTTGTCATAGTTAAAATGTTATTCAAGTATTTATATTATATTTTATGTTATTAAACGTAATGCTGTGAGTCCATATAATGAAAAATTAATTGTAAAATTGAGTTGTACTTGAAAATGAAGAGATTTTTATATATTTATTTTATAAAAATGAGAGGAATTTTGCTTTACAATTAAAATTTTTAACCAACAGATTTTCTTTTTTTTATCAGGCAACACATTTTATAAACTTTGATTTAATTTAATGCATACATAAACAAGCTTTTAGCAAAGTCTTCTGCAATTTAAAATTTTTTACATGGTAATAGTATTTATGGAACTTTTTCTTGTAAAATGAAAACAAATACAAGAAAACATAGAATAAAATAAGATGGATCAGCAGTTGGATCGGGAAACTCTATCTGGGTGATATATTGAGTAGAACAACAGACATCAATATACATGAGCTGCTAGCCAGATCGCCAAGAAGGCGTCTCCGGGCAAACTGACACCTTCCTCCTTCATTTTGCTTTTTGAAATATACAGAGTTGGTCAGAAATTCTTCACCGAACCTAAAAAAATTATCGTTAAATGTTTGTTTCTGCGATTAAATTGATAATATATTAAAATAGAATTTAAGGATTAATCAAGATCTAAACTTTTATTTATAAACAAGGTATTGGCTTTTGTAGAGTTAATTTTATATACTCTTGTCACACCCACCCATCATACATACTTACTTTAAAATATCCAGCAGATAAGGTTATTTTCAAATTTAAATGAAATTAGTACTTTAAAATTGTAATAATTATAAACAAATTCCTATAGGGAAAATGTCTTTGGCATAGGCTTTTTGGGCAGATTCGGGAGGGTATTAAAACCTTTTTTTCTCTCGAGGCTTACTTACTCTTTCCATATGTTAAAAATATTGTAAATAAGTCAATTGGTTTCTTAAATTCCTTACTATTTTGAAATATGGTGGTTAAGCGTGATATAAAAAAAATACTTCATAGATTTTTTATTTTTCCGACAAAATATAAACAACATTCTTTGGGTTTTTAACATACCAATTTTTGATCCTTAATCTTTGCAGACACTTGAATGGTGTAATACAGTACTATTTGTGACGCTCAGCACTGTATATCACGAAATAGCAAACAATCGCAATATCCGTCATTAGATATTTATATTTTTACGTATTTCTAGGACTTACGGTGTGAACTTAAAAATCAACTTCATCCTAAAAATATTAAATTCAAAATAAAAAAGTCTATTGACTAAGTACACCCTTAAATCAAAATTCACAAAAATCTGTTCATCTCATGGTCTTTACATTGACAAGACAGACGGACACAAGTTCAAAAACCACATTTTCGGATTCAGGAAGCTTCAAAACGAATATTTACGGTTTCAGATGCAATTCTAAAATGTCGAGGAAAACTGCTATTGTATTTAAAAAAACCTAAGCTATTCCATTTCTCGTGACAGGAAACCTACTTACTATTTTCCGTACTATTCCAAAGCAGAATATGTAAATTTATATACCTTCCTTGTTTAAGCTTAGTTTTTGAAACATCACAATAAACAATTCATAAATCAATGAAAATTCTCTTAGTACGCAGGTTTACTGTTAAGGAGATATTATATTTTTATGAATAGACCGAGCTTGTAAAAATTTTGGTTGGATTTCCATAACATTCTCTAACAATATTTCCTTTATTATCTCTATTATGATGGAAGTGAACCATGGTATTAAATAGTTTTTTACTATAACTGTATCCAAATACATTTATGGTAAAATTATTTTAGAGGTATTAAGTACGCCACTGAAAATAAAAAATATATATCCGTAGTAATATAAATTAATTTTAAGTAAGCTAGAAGTTAAATTAATGACCTGAAGGTATATTTTCACCTAATACCGGTATCGCTATTCGTACACATTGCTTAGCCAAATGTGATATACCGTTCGATTAATTTAGCTACCCAACACCATATTGGACTAATTGGATTACAAATGGGTCTCATGTTATGTTAATATACCATCCACCTGCGTCGGATATACCAATGTGTTCACAAACACGATATTTAGTATGAATTATAACTCTATGTAAGTTTTTATACTTTGTAAATTTTCAACAAAGTTAAAAAACAAGGATGATGGTGTTGATTGCGACAAGAAATACGTTTGGGAATGGCTTAAGGAAACTGTTTAAAACAATGCTACATAATGTGGTTTCAGAAAAGTGTTTAAGAGAATTATCTCTAAATTTTTATATATTAATATGAATACTGTTCATATACTTATTAATATTAGGAAATATTAAGTTTTCTCACAAACCATACACGATAAAGCTTTAATTTTTGTTGTCTGAAAGATGTGATTTTAGAGCATACTTTAACACAGTAATTTACAGAAATACATCTTGGTTTAATTTTATGAAGTCATTTTGTTGCTTTCTAAAATAACTCTTTTATGTTAAAGTTATTTAAGAAAGCACTGTGAGTTTTAACTCCTTAAAATCCTGTGTTAAAGTATGCTACAAAAGTACATCTTCCTGGATAAACAAGCAATTTAATTAAATTCTTGTAACATTAATAAGTAGAAACGTATAGGGAATGGTGACCCTTTTAAATGTTTGAGAATGTTTTTTACATAGTTTAAACATTTGAAAATTTTATCGTTTGAGAACTGTTTTCTCGACAAAATCTAATAAAGATATTCTGAAATATCCAACACAGAACCAAATTTCAAAAGGTTTTTATTAATTTTATTATGTACTTTAATTAAATTACTTATGTAAATAGCATAATGTGTTTTAACAAATTAGATTTAATTAATGTTTTTCAAAACAATGCTTTGTTTTTTTGGTAGCCTATTATATCGTTTATTCATTTTTTTAAATTTTCTTCTTCCAAGGAGGAAAAGGAATATAGGTCACCCGACATTCTTAAACCTAAATCTTGTATATATGGTGTGTGTTAAAGGAATTTAATTATTTCAAATAATGACAAATTAAATTAAAAATAAAAAATGACTCATATATCACTGATAATTGCTGATTTTGAAAATCATTAAAATCAAAACAAAGAAATTGCGCATGTAAAAACATGGTAGTTGAAACGTGAACCAGTGCGCACTGTTTCACGTTTCAACTACCATGATTTTACTTTCTTTATACTTCGAAATTTGAAGAATTTTGGGAACCGACTATCTGTAGAGGTTAAATTTGAATTTTAGAGATAGGTTTTCGAATTGAAGGATCAAAATTCGAATTCAAGAGGTTCAAGAACAAACAAAACAATTTTAGAGGTGCAATAATGCGCCAAAAATACTTCAAATTGTAGGAATTTTTGACATGGATATGTCTAAGCTCTGGGGGGGAGGGAGGTGTTGTCGATTTGTAAGAAGGAAAATATGTAACAAGTTTCCATAGAAACCACCAGAGCTATTGTATTGATTTTTTAATACAAAAGAATAAGAACAGCTGTTTAGATTAAGTGTAAACATCACCTTTAGACATATCCATGATCTAGCCTGTTTCCCACAGGGAAGTAAATAAAAACATTTTTTTAATTGGAGGTTTCCTCAAGGAAACAGATAAAATCTACGTTATAGAATCTTTCGAATTATTGATGTTCGAATTAGCGGGGTTTCACTATACACGTATATTCAGCCAAAATATCAACATTTTCCTGTAACTTTATTTGGAACAAACCTGCATGCAGCACCAGCTCCGGGAGCCGGAATATTTTAAAACCAAATAAAGCCGTAACTGACGGAATGAGATGGTCGAGGGGTCGCCAGGTTAATAAAGTCTGGCCGCTGTCTGGACCTCGACTCAGCTGATTCAATTTTGGAGCCGCTGTCCTGTTCGAAGAAATTTACAGCATGTAATGAAACTTTCCTTCAGCACATCGTCTCCTTAGTTAGGGAAGGATAAAACATGGGTTGTGCATCAGTACCTATATTTATTTATATTCCTATAACTTTGACTACTTAAAAATAATTATATTTGTCATTGGGGGTAAAAATATACAATATTTCTCAATTGATAAAGCAATTCAATCCCAAAATAAATTTATTTTTCATAAAAGTAGTCAAATGCTATTAAAAACTTAATATTTTAATAAATCAGTTTTGAATGTGACAATAATATGTTTTGTGGAGAAGAATTTTGAGCAATCGTTTATATGATGTATTCACTGAGTTAGTGCAAAAGTAGAAACTCTAATCACCTACATCACTTAAATATTTTCGTCAGAAAACCTGACTTCGTACACATTATTTATCTATAAATTACTTAGGATTTAAAAAAATCAGGCTTTGTCATAGGTTACGTACTCCTATTAAAATAATGTATGCAGTGTTCTTGTGTTTCGTGTGTATGTGTGTGAGTGTACTGATGAGGGTTGAATGTACGTCCATGACTCTGTAGGTTAATTTTTGTTTTTTTTTTAAGTTTTATTTATCAATGCACAGCTATGATATACTAACTTCGTCTGTTAACTCGTCTGTAAGTCGTTTGTATTATTTTATAATGCAGAATTTTTTGTTGCAGAATAAATAATTTGATATAAGATAGCTGTCGTATTGAAAACTCTTAAAGGACCAATCTACGCCAGCTAAACTAGGAGAAAAACAAACTTTTAAAGAATTATTATAATCATTCTTATTAGTAATGGCTAGTTATAAGCCTAAAAATTGTTTCATCAAAACGGTTTTATCAATTTGTACTTTCTACACATTCCTAACATAATTCATTCGTTCAAAAACAGAAATTCTTGTAACGCTTAACGTTCATAAACACCATCTCAGAATGACCAAATAATCTTTGATAAGGCTTTGAGTTGAATAAGGGTAGAGGTGGGGGGAGTGTCCTACTTCTCCAACTAGAAGCTGGTATATAATATTATGTATTTATTTCCCTGGAGACCCTGTAGTGTCCAGATGAGACCGTGTATTTCATCTGTGTTTTACGATGGCTATCCACGTAATGCTATTTTATCAAACATATTATTTGAAAAAAGGTTCTTTTCAAGTTAACAAAAATTGTTTAAAGGTTTTTAGTTTACTATAAAAACATGACAAGCAATGAATAAAATTTGTAACGACTACAAATTTCCTTATAAGGAGTTAATATTCATTTCAGTATTTATTAAAAATATTGAAACTTTAATCGTATTATATAAATTATGATTTTTACAACTATATATATTGTTGAAAGCTCAACTGTACTGATCTAAGACTAAAATATACAATTATTCAACACCTACTTATACGTCAAAATTCAAATCAATATTACTAAATTATTTTAAGATAATTCATCTCCAAACGTAATATACAATTGATTTATTCTCTCTGATTTAGTTTTGCCACTTTCCGTTTGAAACCTCTAAAATAATAGGAGTATCAGCCATGCTGACATTCTAACTAAAGGAATATATAATTAGAGTATTCGCACAGTTAAACCGATGAGGGAATATCAGCGAATGTCAAGATGGGAATTTCATAACTTGGTTATCTCACAGAAACTTTCCCTTCTCCCGTGAGGTTCAGTGAAGCACGACAACCTACGACGAAATTATTGGAATCATTCGAAATGCATTATTCCGTCGTCGAAACTAATGTTCACTTATCCTTGCAATGAATTTCACATATGTAAGATTTTTTCGTTATGATGTTGTTTTTACGGATACCATCCTATATACCTTCTTAGCTGCCGAGTGAATCTTAGCATAGTCCTTAACGAATGACGCGCGTTTCAACACCTATGGTGTCATTATGAAATCCTTTTTGATGTGAACCTTTTTGAAGGGTTATGTCACGATTAAAATACTTATAAATTTTCAATCCCTAAAAGTAATAAAAATAAACCTCCTTTTACTCTTTCAGATAGTTGTTTTAAAAATTAATGAGAGTTTGTTTAAATAATGTGTTTGGAGAAATTTTTTTACATTAATAGATGTTGTGTCTAAAATTTCGTGGCGTAGAATTTTTAATAATGATTGATTCTACTGCTGTCATTTTTGTCCTTTAATACAGATGCGTAATTGAATTAGGTTAGATTCAATGTTTTTGTAACTGATTCTTGTCAATTATGTGAATAGCAAAACCGTATTTTTAGGTATTTTTGGCTTTAGGTAAATGCTCTTTTAAATGTTTCTCGAATTATCGTCCAGTTATTTAAACTATAAATAGGTCAAATTGGACAGCATATACCAATAAACAGTTTTGTTCATTAATTACCATTGATATGTCGAAGCTTAGACATATTCATTCATCCTTTGGTGGTTGTTGCCAACTCGCGTCACGCGACAATTGTAACGGAAGAGACGTCATATGGTTATAGTGACAGCTGAGCTGATATGGTTATCGATGAGCTAAGCTATTACTCAAAGGAAAGGGCATAAATTATTTGTTTTGTTTTATTTCATACCATATAGAATATATACAGAGGAAGTATTGTTTTTGTCAAAAGTTACGAATTAGAGTTGAAAGAAAAATAATTTGTTTTGAGGCCCGACGAATCTAAACCGGTGGGTTTCGTTCAGATTTGTGTCAAGTTGTGCGTCAAACTGAAATCCCAGTGATGAACGAATTTGTATATAATTTGGTACAAAAGTGAATTTTAGTAATATAATTGTTTAAAATTGTTATAATGTTTAACCCTTATTAAATAAAAAAACTCTTCTACTAGGTTGTTTTTAGATTTAATAATTCGTATCAGACGTACACTTCCAGATAACATGACACTACCTGCATGTCTGTAAAGATTACGGTTCAAAGGGTTTTTAAATACCAACTGGTTTGTATTTCCAACACACGGTAATTATAAAGTAATAACAATATTGTATAATTACTAACTATTTTCTATTATCTTTTTATAATTTTTTACTACCACCATAAAAAACTGGTTCGAAAACTTCACTTTGTTTAAGGATACATCAGTATTTTTGCTGCAATCACTGTGTGAAATGTTTTTATTCAAGATAAAATAAAAGTTTTTAATGTGTACCGTATATTTTATTCCATTTACTGACTCAGGGTTATTACAAATGACGTTCCGATTGCAAATGTAAATATCCAGTATGACACAAAATTCATAGTTTTTAAGAAAATTTCAAATATTATCCTCACAGGTATTCAGATTGTAAATTTTTGATATGAAATCACTGGTGACACGACATAAAATCCTGTACTCATGTTCTTCCCGTAATTTTTGATAATAGGGTATTGATTGATTGTTTCTATGGAATTCGTAATTCGTTGCTGGATCTCAGGTATGATTTCTAGTATTGTTGGAGGGTATAAACCCTGTCTTTAATATATTCCCACAAGAAAAATGTATAGGGAGTGGTATCGGGAGATCTTGAAGGCCAGTTCAATTGTGCGCCATAGTTTGGATCAACGCATCCCTCAGACAGCTGATTGTTAGGTTTAACCCTAGGTTTTCCGACCAAATGAGCATCTATAGAAATAAAATAAAAGTTTTGTCTATAAATGGATTGGAACTATGATATGTTGGGTTATTTCTTGTTTTATAACTCCTAAAAGCCGAAATGAACATATCTGTAACGCTAAACAAGGCATTTGTGTTCGTCCTGTCCGAAAAAATAGAGCACCCTATAGTTATGGAACTTATTTTCCTTTCCCTTTTGGAGAAGATTAAGATTACCTAAAACTGACCCACGCATTATGAAATAAAACAGTAAGCTTTCAAAAACCCCAGTTTTGAGAAATAATATGAATGGCGCCATTAAAAATTCTTAGTTCAAATTAAAAAAGGGTTGCTTGTTTCAAAAGGTTATTAAGAACAGTTGTGTCAAATTTAATTACCTATCCAATGAAATAAAATTATGTCAAATCAGCCAATTAACAACGAAGATTCAGTTTCTTTACCAGTATTATGTGTGTACGTGAATCTTTCTTCTTTGCACTGAATCATACAATACGTACAAAGGACGGGCGTACTACTAGTCATAAATAAATCTTCTTCTTAAGTGATATAGCACACTAATTGCTCATAGGATAATATTGTAAAACAACATATAAAATTCTTCTCTGTCTCTAAGTTCAGCCTTTTCAAAACACTGACAACAATAGCAAATGAATGACCTTATAAACAACTTATATATTCCGAATTCCAATACAAATACAATTTTATGAGCTCTTCTTTTCAATTGTACCAACTAAAACAGACTTCAAACTAGGTAATCCGGTGATATCCATAATATAAATCAAGAACATCATTTGTAATAACCCTATATTTACTTTCATTCCGAGTTTTCAATTCAACCCCATGCCTTGCAGTTTGCCTGACACGTTTGAATTACAATATGCGTGGCTAGACAGTCGACAGTAGACAATGCCTCACTCTATTGTTGTGAGCCACGACCAGCCCATTGTCAAGTTGTATTAGTTTTGACAGGCTATCCGTCCTCTTGAACACTTACTTTTAATAGTGAGGAAATATTACTTTTTTATGGTCTATATCGTTTTGAAATTTATTTGTTAGTCTAAAAACGTTTTGCTTTGTACAATTATTTAAATATATGTAAATAAACTATGATTTTAAAAATGGGTGTCTTGCTAACCTAATAGACCAGTGGTTAATGTCATGGAGCTCTATACGTAAGGAAGGCCGGGTTAGTATTTAATGGTCCCCTTAAAAAAATATAAATTTTGGAAATAATGTAGAAAAAATGTCATTGTTTTATCACATAAATTGAATATTGAACCTAAAATATAAAAAAAATAATAAGCAAATACATTTTTTGCACTTTATAAATTTAAAGAGTGTAAGATAAAACTTTACAAAATAATGAAAAAGTATATTGAAATAGTAATGTATAAAAGCAATATATCTCTATAAACTCATTGCTTTTTACTTTTTTGTTCAGTTATTACAGTATTTATCTTAATCAATTGCAATTTTAATTTGAATGGCTATTAATTATAATACAATATTATTTCATATTTGTTTATTAATTATGTACATATTCTTTATAAATAAATATATGGGCTTTCTTACAAGAAAAATGTCATTAATGTTACTAACTTTTAAAATTTATAACTGAACTATGAGCATCCAGAATTTGTAATATATTAGTTTTTCTGTATTGACGTTCAAAAAGCTGTGTTTTGGTCAGTCCGGTTTTATTATAATCAGTGATAGACAAAAACTACACTAATTTTATTGAATTAAACATCAAAGGCTGAAGATTTATGGTTACTAAGCTTATGTGTGTCAAAAGAATTGCATTCATTAGTTTATTTGAAGTTTTCAAGATTTTATCATACCATTCCGTTTTAAGGCTTGTATAGATGTATAAATTGTCACTGTACACCATCAATTTCAGGCTGCCTATTCTATCTGTAACACATATGGACTAGAATATAATTTGTTTAAACTCTTTGTTATAGGAAAAGTATATATGCATAAAAGCAAATAAGAAATTATTATATTGATAAAAGTAACATCACACGAAAACATACTAAAAATTAACTACATACTTTAAAGTACTATTAAAGTACAAACTACAAAAGTTAGCTCTGAAAAGGTAAGCCCAATTACAAGAAAACCTAATGTGAAACGTGAAATTTGAGATTGATTAACAGTTGAATATAATATTTAATTAAAATAAGTTATAATTTAATGGTTATAGAGAAATTATTTATTTTTTATAAGTAGTATTGAAAATTAAATGTTATCAAGAAACCCAAAAGGTGAGGAAATAACATTAAGTAGTAATCTGAGAAAAAATTGATTTATATAAATAGACAATAGGTACAGAATTCTAAATTAAGATCTGTTACACGATTTAAAAGTATTTAAATTTAAATGTATTTAAACTAGGTGAAGTTTCTAGATGATTCAAAAATATTTTAAGTAAACAATATACTGTTAGCTTCGGCGAAGAAACATGTCCCACCGTTCTGGAATAATCCATGGTGAGTAGCCTACCAGCGTGCTCTCTGCATCCCAGCACGTGCCACTACACACACGCCAGTAGTTCATGTTATCCACGGATCCAGACATGACTCTCTTCAGGAAAAATTTAAAAATCTTTGTTCTAACAGTCAAGAGCTAAAAATTACAAATATCTAGAAACTCCCCTATCTAACAGCATAAATGGGGTAAATGCGTACTCCAAATACATGAGGTACAAAGCTCTCAAACACGTTTTTTAACTCGTTAAATCATTTTAGCAGAATTAGGTAACTACATAATGCTTGCAAATTCAAGTTTTCGTCTTACTTAAGATTTGTATAGAGTAGAAGGTTTTAAGGAGTTAAGAGACCTTACACGTTAAAAAACTAAGTTATATATTATTCATATCCATAAAATGCTCATTAAACAGTAAATCTGATGTAATTATGCATTTCCTAGATCACTTAATCGTCTGCCTCTTTCTAATACTATACCATTTATCTGACGTCCTGTAGGATGACATTGTTGAGCATATAGATATTTTGAGGAACAGTTTGTTATCAGAGCACCACTGGTGGAGTAAGTCTAGGTCATTTCGTACGACCGCAAAATCAGAGAGTAGATTTACAGCCGAGAAAATATTTAAGTCATTCATACATACATTGAAAATGACCTTTAAGAGAACGGGCAAGATAATTGACAATATTAAAACATTAAGGGCCCAGATTACTTCCCTGAGGAACAACAGAGGGAGCTGGGAAGGAATCAGACTTGTATCCTCCCCCCCAAAAAACGTAGTGCTATTTCTTGTATAGGAATGTGATAAAAAAATATAATTACGTCAGCAGCTAAAAATAAAAAAAAGCTCATTTTATTCAATAGAAGAAGATGATTAACATTATCAAAAAAAATATTAACATTGTGTAATGTTGAACACAATTGTCTTCGATCAATGTGCTAAGGATTAATGGTCCTGATAAAGGAATCAGCTGATATTTGTTTGTAACAAAGCTACAATCACGTCACCAAATGCATTTTACTTCTACATTACTTATGATCGACAAATAGTACCAAGCTGTATCGTTGTCCTGAATATGATATTTTACTTTATTTATTCTCTTTTAATTGTATGTGGGGAAATTTTTAACCCACTACAGTTTTTCCCAAGAAATTCGTAATTACTACCTTATTTTTACCTTATTAACTTTCTGAAATGGTGACATATTCAGGTAGGGCTTGTAAGGCAATTATGAATGAGCAATGAGTGTTAGATCATTGTGAAGTGATGTTGTACTCTCGTTACTGACACGTTCTTTATACTGGACTAATAATTAATGTTTAGCGTGGGATATGAACCACAATTTTTAATCTTAATTAAGAACTGCTCTAATTATGAAGATGGTATTTGCGAATGGAACAAATAGTAGGCACACTATTTCGCACCACGAGAAATGTCGCTTATAATTATTAACTTGTAATAATTTTATTTGAAAATGAATTGTTTTCAACGGTGGCCAGTAAAAATTAAATTATGACATAATTCTAAAGTACCAGGGCGTAACAAATATCTCCACTGTATAAGGAGCTTATAAAGCTGTAAATAACGGGGAATAAATGGTTCCTTTGCCGGTACTCAAGAAACCAAGGTGTCCTTTCCTTTATACTTCCACGCATAAATTGTTCAGGGGTGATTTAGTCGTGTTTAAGTAGAAGAGCTCTTCCACTGAGGAGATGTTTTAAGGTATTTTTGAGTAATAACGTCACATTTTTAGATACATAGTATTACTTAATACGTTTCGGAGTTTCACCTGTTAGCTAAATTACAATTTAGTGATTTAAACAGGGCTTCATACTAAAATATGTGTATGCAATCATCTCTTAATTATTTTTTTTCAATATCTACAACATTTATTCTAAAAGTAGGTTGAAATGTCCCATAGAAATTCTGTTAAGTAGGGGTCTAACTTATTGACACAAAAAATATTTTCACAATTTATTCTACTTCTACTACTATTTAACCTATTACTAGCTTCTTCATTTTTAGCCAAGTTCTCGAACAATTAATTGTTTAACGTCAAAAAATATACAACTAAGAATAAATTAAGTTTACTTTGAAATTTACGTTTATACCATATTTTTGGGTTTGTCTACATATATTTTGTTTCAAGTAGTAAGGAAATGGCTTTTGAAATTTTTAAATAGTATATTATGAAATGGTTTATACTTTTTTAAATACAATAAATTAAACTAATAAACTGGAAATAAAACTGGACTTTATCAAGATAAACTGATACAATGCAACTCTTCATCACGGTTCACGGGTTTCAGTTTTGTTTTACACTTTGATAGCCACAAACACTTTGAAACTTCCAAATTGATAGCTAAAGTTTCCTTACTTCTATTGTAACACTATAGTGATATGAGATTGGCATCGACATAAATTTAGGTTTAAAAGTACATTACTATTATTAAATAGAAATATATTTGAATAAAGATCTTACTTTTTCATAGAAATTTATCAGTGGTTTTATTTACGTTCATTGTTACTTTCTTAGAGCTTAACTTGTTTATTATTAGATATGTTTTAAAACTGGGTTGGCTGTTTTAAGGAAATTTTTAATGATTTTTTTAATAACACGAAAGTATATTAGCGTGATCTGAAATTAATAATGATCTTACGTGGATTTAAAATATGTATTGTCATGAAGAAAAGGTTAAATCTTGATCTTTAACATTTTCATTTAGTTTATTACTTTTTTTAATCCTCAAATCTTTGGAAGTTTAATAACTTTAACTGTTAACGACTGCTGAGAAGCCATGTCGATCGGCCCCCACGACTTGCTCCTGTCCTACACCATCCACACCGACTGAGATCTTCCCATCCTTGGTCATAGCGAATTTAATATCGAATTTTATAGATTTAAACATTGTGCTTTAATTAAAAAGCTAAATAGATATAAAAAAACTACTATGCAAATTATGAACTAATCCATACGATAGTAAAATAACGATTAATTTTGAGAACAAACTTCTACCTTGATGATAACTAATCACAGCACATGAAGTATGACTGAAATGTGATATGTATGTATTATTGTGGAGGAAATCTGAAATTAGTCTTGATCAGGTGACAATGGAGTTGACGATAAACTAGATTAGTCCTTCAAATAAAAGTTTTTGGATATAAAACCAAATTAAATCATAAAGTAAACTAATTCGTAAAACACCTACCCTTAAAGTTTTTCTCTATCTTAAATGGTTACCGAGATATAAAAAAATCTAAACACAGTACGTTGTATTTTGAGGCTCCAATGTTAATGTTATGGAGGATTAGGAAAAATTAATTTTTCACTTATTATCTATTTTTTTTGAAAACTTGATATTTAGGTTCATGTGGTTTAGATCCATACATTTGTGCTAAAAAATCATAGTTTATGTGTTTATCATGGCAGCAAACCTGCATACTCTTTTCCCATGTTAATCATATGGAGATTAGGCAAACTCCTTTATTTATGGACAGATGTTGATAAAAGTTGGCATAAATGTTAAAAATAAAATTTTTGATGTATACTTTCAGTGTTCTCACAGCAGCAAACCTACTCACTCTTTCCCATTAATTTATGAATAGGCAAATAATTCCATGTTTATGAAGTTTTGACCAAACTTATATATTATAATTTAAATATTTTTAATTTAGATGTAAACTATTAATCCTCAAATCTTTGGAAGTTTAATAACTTTAACTGTTAACGACTGCTGAGAAGCCATGTCGATCGGCACGACTGCTCCTGTCCTACACCATCCACACCGACTGAGATCTTATCTTGGTCATAGCGAATTTTAATATTTTTATAGATTTAAACATTGTGCTTTAGTTAAAAAGCTAAATAAATAAAAAAAACTACTATGCAAATGATGAACTAATCCATACGATAGTAAAATAACGATTAATTTTGAGAACAAACTTCTACCTTGATGATAACTAATCACAGCACATGAAGTATGACTGAAATGTGATATGTATGTATTATTGTGGAGGAAATCTGAAATTAGTCTTGATCAGGTGACAATGGAGTTGACGATAAACTAGATTAGTCCTTCAAATAAAAGTTTTTGGATATAAAACCAAATTAAATCATAAAGTAAACTAATTCGTAAAACACCTACCCTTAAGACTTTGAGGGTTTGTTAGTTAATTCTACGGTATTTTAAAAATGCAGTGAAATATAATAAACTAATTAATACATAAAATGCAAGTATGCCCTTGTGGAATTTCAGGTATTGCATACAAAGTTTGCTTTCAAAGAAAAAAAACTTTAAATTTAACCTAGGAATAGGAAAATTTTTATTTATTTTTTATCATTTATGGAATAATTATTCGTAAAACAAATTTTAACTCTTCATCAATAGACTAATGATAATTTGAAGTACCGACTCTCTTATAAAACAGTACTATACTATATTCAAACTCTAATCACCCAAAATAAAGTTGTTTATCTTTTCAGCTCATTTTAAAACTAAACTGACAAGGGGGAGTTTTCAGCTCGTTGTTGTTGAACCAACTTATCGTACAGAAAAATCGAGAACATTACTTGTTGGTAAGAGAGGGTAAGTAAACAACGTCAGCTTGTTATTTCCCAGGGGCGAGGATAGTCCAGATGTGGATGGGCTCATCCCGGGACGTTTACGACATTAGTCCTGTGGCCTCCACATAGATTTTAGGTTTTATTTTTATAAGTAAAAGCCCTAATTATCAAGCTTTACATTGAGGTTAAACCATACAGTTGAAACTCACTAATTCGAAATTCATGGAAATGCTAATTTACTTACTTAATTCAAGAACGTGAACTATAGAGGTTAACTTTATTATAATTCGAATGGTAAAGAATCAATTCATAAGTTTGGATCACAGGCACAAATGAGAGTAAAATTCAAATAATATTCGTACTTATCTAAAACACGTTTTCAAACAAAACTACTAGTGAGTAAAATAAATAGGGTAGCATTCCAAAAATTAAACTGTTAACCACACACACTATAACTGTAACCATTATATTATAAGTATTATATTTACATTTTTTATTTAATGCTGTATTTTTTAAACATTATTGCCTCCTGAATTGTTATAGTAAGAAGTAATAATATGTTTATTACCAAGGTTTAATGCAAAGGTATTTGCAGGCGACCACTTTCGAGATCAAAAATCACATTTTAAAGTTGAATTTTTTTCTTAATACTTCTTGATACAATATTTATAGTAAAAAAATCTGTTCACTAATTAACAAATATAGTTGAAGACCTGAATTGAACTTGGATCTAGGTGCCATTTTTTTATTTTTGAGTTATAACCAGAAATGTGATCTATGAAGCAAGCCACTTTAGAGTATATTCTAAACTAAGTGCCTTAAACTGTTCCTAGTAGTTAGTTTCTATGGTCACCATAGCAACCATTCTGTATAGTGCATTCTGCATTTTGTTAGTGAAAAAAAACCTTGTTATCTCAAAACTTTGAGCAAGGCACTTAGATCCAAATTTACCTCAGGTATTTAATTAAAATAACTTATTCATAATAAAATAAACTAATCGAAAGAACATGATTCGAAATTTAGAGACTCAAGTACAAACAAATTTTAATTCTAGAGACCAAACTATGCGTAAAAAATACTTTGAACTATTATACTAGAGGTTTCTCAAGAATATATAAAATCTACCAACTTTAGAGGTTTCCAAATTATTAAGGTTCAAATTAGTGATGTTCTACCGTATTTATTCTTTAAACTTGGCATTTTCACTTGATTTTCACATGACTGTTTGGCTTCAAACCTTGTTTAAGAAAGACATTAATATTTGATCGTTTCACTTTGATCGAATAAGAAGAGTAACATATCAGTACTAGAGGAAAGCAACAAAAAAAACGAGATCGCACACAGCATGCTGGTCAGTTCAGAGAATTTCATAGAACTTATATTATTCCCATCATAGTAATTGAATAGTGCTGAGTATGTGCGGTTGCTACAATCAGGGTGCTTTTACATGGCAATATGCTTCTATTAAGGCTGTTCACTAAGTAAAAACGACTCTTCTTTAAGCAATATCATTGATCCGAGTACGTGATGGACGACCAAAACAGGGCTTGTGACCGATCGACATGTTGCCATTTTTAAATTCAGAAATTCGCTCATACCCTTGAGCTTTCTCCATAGCATCATCTTCGTAAGCAGTTTTCAACATTAAAACGGTTTCAGCACCGTATTTACCGATTCGAAGACAAAATAACCCAACAGCACGTTGTTCACTTTTACGTATACATCTTTATGACCCCCAAAAACGTGTTCAGGGGTATTTATTAAGAATTTATATTAAGGTCCTGGACAACTGTGAACATATGGATCATGTAAATTGCTATTTTTTCCATAGGAAGGTTGATACTAGTACTTGAGTCCCACAAAAGTAAGGGTGAAAAGTGAAGATGGGTATGGCAAGACTGATAGCAATAGTCCCCCAAGTCAGGGGTTAAGTGCTGGAAACGCTCTACGTTGACACCACTTCATTTGTTCGTCAGGTCAAAGCGAGTCTGAACCTTCCTCATCCACCCACCTACCCTTAACGTTCCTCTCAACTGTAGTAAGGGTGCTTAATTACATATCTAGTTGATATAGGGGAGGTTCCATTCATTTCCTGACGCCAGCACAAAATGATGAATAGACTCTTACTAATCCCACAACAGACAAAACCTCAAACCAAGGCTTAGGATTCACTTCTTAGTCGTCTCACACTGTTGAATTAAATTCAAGCAAAGTAATAAATAACCTCAGCATTAATGTGAGTTGAAAGTGATGTTGAAATGTTGAATCTAGTTGTTACAAAGTCTTTTGCAGTGTAAGAGGCTTCAAAAGCTATAAATAATGGAGAATTATCGCGTCCCTTGAAACTCAAGAAAGGGAGGTGTCCTTAGGAATTGCGAGCATAAATCTCCCGACGAGCTATAAACTTGACATGTTTCAAATGAAAGGTTCAAGAATCGAGGTTGACCTTTTGTGAATTTAAAAATCTATCAGCCTATCACGCTACCTATTTGAATATATTACAGTAAAAGTTAAAATACAATGCAATAATTGATACAAAATAACATGTCGAAAAACGGTTTTTTGATAGTTTCTTATGAAAAATGTATATAGACAATTTAAAACTACTAAAAGAACTTTCCTGTTATACGTCTAGCTTTTAATGGTTTTTCTGATTTTAAAATACATAATAATTGTACAGGCTATTCGTATTGGTTTATTTTAAAGTCGATTCCATGCATCAATTTCCAAAACATCACAATCATTCAAGTTAAGTACTCGTAAATTAATGTAGTTTTAGAAAAAATAGGTTTGGTTTCGTTGGATAAAGTAAAGATACAGGTGATCAGGTGGTTTAATGGATATCTGGTGTTTATTGACAGTTAAAATTTTATTATCGATAGAAAAAATTACAATAACCAACCTAACCTAACTACTCAAAGTGTGTATATAATTTCGCGTGTATTATGATGTAACACAACGTGTAATAGTCAAATAGTATTCTGTTGAGTTAAAGTAAGCCCCGTTTCTTCTCTATCAAAATCTGTCACAAACATTGTCACCGACAATGTCTGCGATAAAGTCTCCAACTTTACAGAGTGGAAACGTCACGAAAACGTCACCGAAAATGTCTGTCAATTGTTTTTTGGCGACAGATTCCTGGGGCAACATTGACATTGGCAACACTGACTTGGTCACCAACACTTGTGTTTTGGAGTGGACAGTTGGCAACACGGCTACGCGCATGCGCAGGAGTCATTTCTCACGTCCTCCAAATTTTCCAAGTGATCACTGACGACCAGTAGTGCCGCTAAACGAAGAAAGTGTTCAAAGTCAATGAAACTCATTCCTGAAATATTATAATTTCCACTCTGGAGCTGTAAATCCAATATTCAAATTTAAAAGACTCCCTCTCTTTTTCTCTTGGCTAGAAAACTCCCAACCCACCATCGTGGCCAATTTTGAACCTTCTTTTTCATCATCTCATAGGTTCCTGCTAAAATCAAAAACTGGTATTTTGAAGGTCCATACTGGGCTGCCAACAGCATCAGGCTGAATAAACCTTTAAATGGTTGCCTCGGCAATGTCGAAGTAGAAACAACCATAAAACTGAAAACTATGTTGCCGACTCTGTTGACTTGGGTTTGTTTAGAACACGAAACACTGTTGCCAACATTGACCCCGACTGGTGGCAATGGAAAAGATTCTTAATTATGAAATATAGCATACAGTATTTACTTCATATGAATCAAATAAACGTTTCTTATCTTCACATTAATATTTAACTTTGCAAAATATTTTATATGCTGTTTACTAAATATTATACACACTTCAGTGATCCTGATTGTGGGTAATATCATGTTTATTAATCAGTTTTGTTAATATATTAAACATATTAATTGATCACCTAAGTAGACTTATATACGCTATGCTCATTAATCAGCTGTTCTCAATTTTATGTGATCTTGTTTCCTTTATATTGATTTCCAGTTTTTGGAATAGCTAAATAATATTCCCAAATGTATTACCCAATTGCTTAGACTTTTCCAGAGCGTCTTTTTTTAATACCCTATAAGATAATTACAAATAAAATAGCTGTTTCCATGAAAATTGAGTTTTTACGTCTATAAAGTGTTTTTTCGTTATAGGTAGCTAATTTCTTAAAATATAAAAAAATAGTAGGGAAATTTTTGCTTTCACTTCTTATTCATGATTTCTCCGTACACAAAACTATAAAATTTAGCTATTTATTGTTTTGAATCTAAAAATAATAATACGAATTCACTAGTAGGCATTGGGTTGAAAAAAATTTGATCGATAGGCTAAATAATTTTGAAATTGTTTAGGTTTTGTATAGGCAAGAGAAAGAATAGTAAAACTTCAGAATTGTAAGAGGGACACAGGTAGTGAGAAAGTTTGAGTAGAATTTAAGTTGGAGACGATATGAACCAAGTTCCAGCAAACAAGACAGCAATGTCCCTTGTTAGTTCACACTTCTGTCGTTTACTTTGCCACTAACACCCTGACAATTTGCAATTGATATTATAACTTTGTTCTTCCTTTGGTTCAAATTAAATTTGGAATTAGGAGTAACAATAATTCATGTTTAGCTTAAAATAATATTATTTCTAAATCCAGCTGGAATGTAGGTGTAGGTAGCAACGTTTTCAGGCATAATACTTCCTTAATATTTTATTACGAAAACATTACTTACTTTCCTCAGTATGTGAACCTAAAAAAGTGTTAATTATTTGCTAGAACTTCATTTTTTTCTAAAATATTGTATATTAGAAGACCAATTAAAAATAGGAGTCTTGAGCACTGACCAATGTCCAATGCAATAATGTGGTCCCTCATGAAAGATATAGATATAGGTCCCTCATGCAATAATGTGGTACGTCAGAAGAAATAATAATAACTCCATCTAAAAGGAAGTGGTCACTGTGGTTAATTGAATATTAAAAAAGAGTATTTAACATAAATTAAAACAAAAAATACACCTAAAAGATTAAATAAATATTAAGCAATTTGACTCATTAAAACATGTTTTGGAATTAAACCAAAGTCAGATGTAAGGATAAAAATGTTTTTGTCCAAATATTTGGATTTAAGTTGTCAGTGAATTTACCTGCTTCGGGTTCCCAAAAACGTAGTTTAATGATAGTTCATTTATAGCTCCTGTGATGGTGATCGTTATTGGTTTGAAATTATATTATGTAGTTATCCAGGCATTCAACATTGAGTTTTCTAGTTTATTCTTGTTATTTTTAATTATTAGTTATATTAAACCCTATGAAGCTGAAAATTGTCGTCAACAGTTCTATGATTATCTAGTATTAAATCTTTAAGCTAACAAGCTTTAAGCTTTAAGCTTAAAGCTTTTTTTATATTGTTAAGGATCGTAATCAATTTTTGTACATACTGTACCAATCTCTCTACAAATTATAATTCAAAAGAGATAAATTATAAATAGCAAACAGGTTTTTAACCACTATATCATAAATCTACGATAATGTGATATACTGAGCGTAAAGATGGCATATATAAATTAGAAACTATTTGGAATCAGGTATGCAAGGTAATTTTACTAGAGCAATATAATGCGGTACTAGAATTCTGTACTAGGTAATTAATTAAGACTGGAAACGTGGCGTGTTCTGTAATCCAGAAACTTGGACGTTACGAATTGTGGATAGTAATAAGAGATTGTCGGTGGAATATGGAATATCACTAAGTCCATCCGTAAACACCATCCTCAAAATTAGACCAGTTCGTAATTCAAAGGCTGTGGTTCGAACTCCGTGTTAAACTGTATCTCCCTTAGATATACCATTTACTGTTAGGCTGTTAATGAACAGTTTCGTCTAAAGAATATAACACAGCCTTAGTCAGTAACGAGACTATGTGATCGTGCCACAATCATCTTACACTCATTTCTCATTCGCTTGGCTTGAAATACCTTATCAGGTTGCCATTTCAGTAAATAACTAAATAATTGACTGACTAACCAGTGAACTAATCATACTAATGACCTAACGGGTGAAACAGTCTATTAGGTTAACACTAAAGATGAAAAATATACCAGAGGAAAATAAGATGTGATACCCAGATCAAAGATCTGCCAACAGAACTAACATATTAAGCCAGCCTTGATGTGCAATATTTAACTTAACAAAATTTAGGATACGGAATATTTAGAAAGAGACTTGACTAACCTCAAACAAATACTACCATGTGCCTGAGTAAAGATATTCTAGGGCATGATTAATCGTTGAAATGGGTCTACATGTCTTTCCTACATTAATTAAAAACTCTGGCTCTAATCTCACCCTAGCCATTCCCCCTTAAACGCTAGTACTTAGCTCTTCACATTACGATGAACATTTTCTTCTAGATTAGTATGCAGTGCCTATTCAGGTTGGTCGTTGGTGGGAAAATGGGACGAGTGAACGGATGCTCGGACTGAAATTGGATCGGTTCCTGACACGTGATCGGAGATTGGTGTTTTGAGCGACCAACAAAAGTTTAGCGGAAAATTTATTAGATACGTTTTTGTATGGCATTTCACTCCAAAATAATCAAGACTATGTTGTTTCTCTATTAATATTTATCAATATAAATAAAAGTAGAAATTTTCCACATTGCTTGGAACTAATGTGCTTTCGGTTGTTTTTACATTTTAAGCCCCATAAAAGCAAAATTGGATCTAGATTATATTGGATTAGATTACCATTTGAAATTGTGACCTACCCAGGTAGGTATTTTAAGCCAAGTGTGAATGAGAAATGAATATAGGATGATTGTGGCGCGATCTTGTAGTCTTGTTACTAACTAAGGCTGACATGTTCCTTAGACAGGACTGTTAATTAATAGCCCAACAGCCGATGGCAACTAAGGGACCTACAGTTTAACGTCGAATCCGAACCACGGCCTCTAAATTACGAACTGATCTAATTATGATGATGGTATTTTCGGATTAACGCAGTATTCAATAGTGCGGACGTTAATTCACACAAGAGAACACTACACCCACCGATTAGCTGCAAGTTCAAACTTGATCTATTAAAGTAATTTAACAGAAAAATACACTTACTTTCGTCTTAAATAAGATTAAAAATAAACGATATCAGTGGACTGAGACATATTTTCTTTCTTAGGCAAATAAAAAAAACTAAAAACTACAAACTAATGAAACCATTGTATTATTTAACGTGAATTTAAATGCTATTTAAAATGTATTATTACAAACTTTAGCATCCAATTGTTTAACCAACAACAAGAGAAAACTAGTTAAAAATTGCTAGTAGTTTTTGGGGTCCCAACCCCCCCTACACTGAATAGTGCCTAACTTTTTGAGTGGCTTTTTGTTGGGCAATATGACCTTAAACTGAATATTAAGTAAATTTAATGGAATACGACTGAGAAATAAGGAATATATTGATTTTTTAAATATTCCCTATAAGAATAATTTTGGGCTCTCTCAGACAATTTACTCGTTTAAAGCGGAAATAAAATTTTAAAAAAGTGTTGTAACCATTTGACTAATGATTCAAAATACTAATTTGTTTGGTTCTTGAAGATGGTTATTCATAATATTGTAAAAAGGTATTGTTTTGTGGAAAATGTAAGAAATGATTGTTTTTGACGTTTAAAAGCACTTAACGTTTGAACTACTAGTTCTACAGACATACGCTTGGTCACATATTATTTAGAACCTTAATACTGTAAATTGTTATAAATAAAATGGTATTAAAAAAATTTGAATTAAAACTATCATTTATAAGAACATTTATTTTTAAAATATTAAATACCCAAAATTAATAAAACTCAAAAATATCTGTGTATCAAACTGTCAATGTTCTTGGGTCTGTACACGAACAACAGACAGACATAGTCGAAACGCTTTTTGAAAGTCTTTACTGTTTATATATCCAATTTATTTTTATTTGGTAATATTTGTATAAACGGAATGAGGTTAAAAGCAAAAGAGAAATTTATTTAATATTTATTTTTAACATCTTAAAATAAAAAATATTTTTATAAAACACAAAATAAATATTGTTTTTGCTTTTTTTTTGCACATATGTTTTTTATTTTTACAATAAATTTTTTATTAATACATAATTTTGGTTTATTAATTATTAAAATAAATTTTATCTAACATCTATATTGTTAGTCTACACAAGCTGTCAAACAAAATTTTTATGTATTGTACATTTATACATAAAAAAATTTTGAAATTAAAACAAAAAATAAATACAAAGTATTAAATATTTTTACACAAATTAGTTAAAAATTTAGAAACTCGCCGTTTTAACGTGAAATATATATACAAATTGTTATTATATATGTAACTATAAACCATATAATTAAAAAAAAAATTGTTTGGGTGAATTTTGAGAAACGGGTTTTTTAGCGAATTTCTCATTAGGAAAAAGCTATTTTAATTTTTTAATGGGGTTTAGGGGTTAACTACCCTTAAAAAATAAAACTATTCTCATTATATATGGCTAAGTGTATCTGTGTATCAAACTTCGTCAAATTGTGTTGTCTTGGGGTCTGTACACGAACAGACAGACAGACATCAGTCCGAAAACCACTTTTTGGGTTCACAGATATATCCTCAATCTCAACTCAAATTTGGAAATTTTTACGAAAACAATACTTTCTCCAAATAGGTACTTTGTATAACGGGAGGAAGTTATGCCGCTCTCTAGTTATACCACAAATTGTCAAATTATAATCAATAATATTTAGTTTACATTAATCAATGATCTTAAGTCTATTTCAAAATTATTTTATACAATACAATAGTCACAATACGTATTTTGCTTCTGAAAATTTCGCTGAAAATTACAGGTTTAGTACTAGTTTGTACACTATAACCTTTGTTTTGTAACGGTTCATTAAATCTTTGATAATTCTGAGCAACAATAAGGCTCCCCAAGCGAGGTCCGCTAAACACGAGGAGGAAACTATAATTTCCCAAGTGTATAAAGATTACGCTTCGTTAGGATGCGATGTAATTGGTCCTCCGTGAGAATCGAACTTATCCTACTGCATTAACTCGGCAAACCC
The DNA here is from genome assembly GCA_023375725.1 of Nephotettix cincticeps. Lineage (NCBI taxonomy): Eukaryota > Metazoa > Arthropoda > Insecta > Hemiptera > Cicadellidae > Nephotettix > Nephotettix cincticeps. Next base: position 18,432,595 of record CM041785.1, on the reverse strand, counting down.
ACAAGCTTAGGTATCAACTAAAAGTTAATATAATACCATACGAAATACAATACTTATCAATTCCCAACGCTTCATTGAAATACCACATAACTACTTCAGTTACAAATCCTTAGACAATATCGTAGCCGTTTGAAACTGGGCCTAAATTCTCAATGAATTATAATTAATGCCTGAAAATAAAATAAAAATTTATTTTAAATTTTACTATGACAGTTTTAATAAGTAAAGGTCAAAGTCGTGGTCTTTTCACTAAGTAGCTTCAACAATTTTGTATACTTAATTAACTAATAATCAAATTATAAATGGACCAAAAATTTAACCGTTTCCTACCGTGGGATTGCAACGTTATAATAAGTCGTTACCTCTAAAATGCCTTGCTGCTAATAATGTAAATATTATAGTTTATGGGGACCTGGTGAAAACATTGTTATGTAAATGTGGGAAACATAACATAATTTGTTAATACAGTATGCTTGATCGAATAAAAAATGTCCACTATGACTCATATTATATATTGTTTGTATTTAAGTTTAAAAATAATGGGAAATAGAATTTAAACTTGCTAGCTTCAATCATTGAAGAGTATATATTTCTAAAAAATATAGAAAATTTCGTTTTGGACACCAAAAATAAATTTCAAATTAATTTAAGTTTCTCATTGCTCGTGGACTAGAATACTCCTAGATACTGTGTAAATTTACGAATTTACTATCTTCCTTACAAATTTAATTTAATTTATTTGTTAGTCGTATATCCCACAATCAGAATACACAGAGCTCTGTTTAATAATCGAATATTGCAAGTGAAAACCTCACTGTAAAAATTCTACTTTAGGTGAAAACAGAAAATTATTAACTGCCATTCACCACGGAGGGGTGCTGTGTTTGGATTATGTCCAAAATTCTGCTTTTGACAGGTAATATTTTGTAGCTGTACCTACAACACGAGTTTTTTCGAGTTTCTATCCGGTTTAAGCGCATATTGTCAATTTACGAGTAAGATTTTACATTTTAAATACAAAGTCCTTTACAGAAATTAAATTTTGGGCTAGAGTCTTTCTTAAAAAAAACAAAACAGCAATATTAAATTATAATTAAAAAAAATAATTTCCTTCAAAGTAATATTCATGCTAAATCAAATAGATCAGGTTGTATTTTGCAAAACAATTTTACATTATTATTTATTCCATCTGTTGGTGTTTAATATGTGTTAAAATAAGAAATAATTTCTTCCGTTCGAACAATAGACGGATTAATATATTTTTAGAATATTTTGAGAGTATTGTCATTTATAGCTCGTGATCTAAAGTCTTTCCTTAAAACATTCAAAACTGTTATATAATTCTTTTTCACTCAAAATGATATTTATTCTAATTCAAGCGACGCAAGCTGTATTTTTTTAATTAAACTTGTGTTATCATCTATTCCGTTAACTTACTATTAAAATGTGGTGTTTTAAATTCTTGCTGTATCCGTGCAATAAAAGGATTAATTTTTTATATAAATGTGTTTTTCTTTTGTTGTCAAACTCAATTTTCTTCACCGATTCTACATATTAATTTGTTCAATCAATTTTTTATCAATCTAGTTTTTATAGTAATATAATAGAAATTATTTTAAAAGTATTGTCCTTTACAGAGAAGAGAGTTTGGTCTTGCGTCTTTCGTTAAAAAAAATTAAGACCGCTTCAACAGTTTGCACTATTATTTTAGAAATGTTTTCTTTCAAATAAATATTCATGACGAATCAAGCTTAATGAGTTGTAACGCGAAGTCTGATTTTTTTATTCGTGCAATAAATTCATCATGGTTTCTTATATAGCTTGTTGTTGTAGACAAACCTATTTTTTATTACGAACTTATCGCACTAACTTGTTAAATCTAATTATTTGTCTGGTTTTGATAGTTACATAATATAAATTATTTTAAACATACTAATGTAGGGAAATCGATGTTGAATTTTGCAAGACCTTAGTGAACAGGAGACAAAGAGAATGTTATCAATAATGATCCGCTGAGGCGTGCACACAATGTGTGTCGCCCACAATCACACATCTGATGATATTGGAAATCTTTGGCGTTGACGAAGACTTTATTGTGGTAAAGAATTGCAGTAGTTCAATCCTATATCAATAAACTATATATTATACTAGCAGTAAGTCCGTCCTTTGTATGGGTCACAGGATTCTGCGTTAGGAAAATAGTTATTTACGTATTAAGAATGAAATGCACGTTTATCGCTCAAACTAAATAGTTACCGTACAATGCGTAGCGGAGCGTGGTAACTATTTATCGAAACCCAGGTTACCTGACTGTATAGGTTACCATTTCATAAATGATAAACTTTTATTTTCTCAATTTCAAACCAAGTATAGTTGAGAAACAAATGTAATATGATTGTGGCGCGATCTTGTAGTCTTTTTACTAACTAAGGCTGACATGTTCCTTAAACAGGACTGTTAACTAATAGCCCAACAGTCAATGGCATATCTAAGGGACCTACAGTTTAATGGAGCCCTAAATACCTACCGTAATCTTTTTCTGCCAATTGAGCCATTTCTACGATGTTTGAAAAGATCAGAATTTGTAAAGGTTACTTCTATTGAAATGTCTGTAATATAATTTGTTAGGGGCAACGTAGAGGCCTCTAGTTTCCACCATTCGATTTATTTTTTATTTCCTTGAAAATAATAGGTCACAAGATAGGGATTTACATTTAAAAATATTAAGTTGCCCACTTTTGCAAATTTTTTAACAGCCTGAAAAAGTAAAAAGTGTTACATAAGTTAAGGCCAAGGTCTCACATTGACATCTCAGGCTGTTTAAATTGTATCCGGGTGTTCCGGGACATGAAACTGACCCTGTATGGATTACGAAACGTTCTAATTATGAGGAAGGTTTTTGCGGGTTAATGAAGTATTCAAAAGTGCGGTGAATATCACATCCACCTCCGATCATAGCTCATAGCCATCCACAATGAATGAATAGTTAATATTTTGATTTTGGAAGTTTAATTCTAAAATTTGGACTAACTTTACTGCAAAAGATAAGTATTTACAAAAAGCTACTTAAAAGTAATGTCAAATATAGCAGTATTCCATCAAATATTTATTTTATTTAGTTCCATACATATTTCTAAACTACCAGATAGGCCACCCCTATAATCTCGCCAAAATTTTAATCGGGTTGACTATGATTACCCAGTGATTGGTTGGAGTGATTACCAATTAGCTGAGAGTTTCCATTACGGTAAGATAATTATTTTAGAACCTAATTTGCGACTCCTCCGGTTGGTTAGGTGTATATTATTGCCGTTTATTTTAATCGACCTGGTTACACGTCATAAAAATAAATACTAAATAAACAGCATCAGTGGACTGACACGTACTTTCTTACTAACGTAAATTATAAACGATATACCTTCAAAAAAACTATCATATTCATCAATATTTCTTAGAATATAGTTCCAAAATTCTATGGTTAAAGATAAATATCCCATTTCTTAACTAACAACAAGAAATAAAGTTAAAACAATTGTTAGAATTTGTTGTAGACATAACACTCCTCAAGATAATACCAAACTTTAAATCAAGTTTTGTTGGATGATAAGACCCTACATTACATACTAAATTGTAAGGAAAACGGTGGGAAATAAGTAAACAGTATTTTATACCAGCCATAATTAGGCGCTCACAAACTTTGGACTACGTTTACAATGGATAGTATATTTAAATTTTTTTTATGTTGTCTAATGATTCAAAAAACAAATTTGTTTAGCTTTTTTCAAATACTATAGTCAAACTACTTGACAAATTATTTTTCTTCCAGAATATGAATAAATCCCATAACTTTGGAACAACTAGTTATTGTGACATACAGGATGGTGTCAAATTACTTGGGATTTATTTAACTATAAACCACGAAATTTTAATCACAATAAATATAGCGGACTTTAAAAAAATGTACGTTACACATTTTTAGGGATTTTAGGGGTAAATTCACCATAAACATGGTCTGCAGATATTGCCAAAGTGCATATAGACCAAATTTCATAAAGATCAGATGATCACTGTGGTCTCCGGGCCTTTAAACAGACAGACACCTATACGAAAAGAACTTTTTTTGGATTCAGGGTGCCTTAAAACGAATATATCCACTCTCACCTCGCTTTTTTAATTTGCTTTTTGCTGTTTTTAGCTTTCATTTTTACTTTTTCCATAAGGGAAGAAAGTAATATAAGTTGAAGAAAAATGGAAAAATCTCATAATAAATTAGTATGGAAGCAAATAGTATGTAATTAATATGTCTCAGTTTAGATAATTATTACCCCACTAAAGAATCTAATTTCAAAAGCAATCAACAATTAAGTATACCTAATAAATTATTTTTTCAACGAAAAGTTAACTAAACAAACTAATATTGGCACACCTGAATGACGTGCGCTTTGATCAATTCAGCAAACATGAATACAACATGAGGGTTGGATCGGTCTCATGTGTCTATTAAGACTGAGACAACCTGAATATTGATTACAAGCTAAGTGATATTGTTTGCTATAAATACTAATTAGTGCAACTGAAGTTGATGTATTACGTAATTGAACATGACACATAAATAGTTGTTTTGAAATTACATACTCATTTATAGAAGTAAAATCAGAATTTTGTCTATACATTGCTTGGAAATGTGATTGTTTTGGCTACTTTTACGTTCCATAAAAAAAATGTCTCTCATTTCAATAATTGTCTGTATTCTTGTGTTTTTCTAATGTTTCTCCATTAAAACAAGAGCAACCTCAATAACTATTAAAATTAATTTCATTATTCTTTACCTTTTTGGATATGTTTTCGTGAACTTTGAGTTGAAAATAAAATAGTGACCTCTCAAAACTCTATTTTAAAGCAATATTAGATATTTACCAAGTTTTACAGAACAAATGATTAAATAAAAAATGTTTTGCTTTTTGCTGTTTTTAGCTTTCATTTTTACTTTTTCCATAAGGGAAGAAAGTAATATAAGTTGAAGAAAAATGGAAAAATCTCATAATAAATTAGTATGGAAGCAAATAGTATGTAATTGATATGTCTCAGTTTAGATAATTACTACCCCACTAAAGAATATAATTTAAAAAGCAATCAACAAGTATACCTAATAAATTATTTTTTCAACGAAAAGTTAACTAAACAAACTAATATTGGCACACCTGAATGACGTGCGCTTTGATCAATTCAGCAAACATGAATACAACATGAGGGTTGGATCGGTCTCATGTGTCTATTAAGACTGAGACAACCTGAATATTGATTACAAGCTAAGTGATATTGTTTGCTATAAATACTAATTAGTGCAACTGAAGTTGATGTATTACGTAACTAAACATGACACATAAATAGTTGTTTTGAAATTATATACTCATTTATAGAAGTAAAATCTGAATTTTGTCTGTAAATTGCTTGGAAATGTGATTGTTTTGGTTACTTTTACGTTTCTTAGAAAAAAAAACAAAATGTCTCTCATTTCAATAATTGTCTGTTTTCTTGTCTTTTTGTAATGTGTCTCCATGAAAACGAGAGCAACTGCACTAATTAATAAACTTAATTTCATTATTCTTTACCTTTTTGGATTTGTTTTCGTGAACTTTGAGTTAAAAATAAAAAAGTGACCTCCCAAGTTTGAGCAATATTAGACATGCATAAAGTTTTACAGAACAATTAATGAAATAAAAAATGTTTAACAATTACTTATTGAATTAAAATCAATATTATCATAGTTTGTGTACTTTAATTATTGATTTTTAACCTATTTCAACACTACTCTGCACTAAACTGTCATATGTTGGCTTATAACTAATATAAATAATGATATGAACTTCTTAATTTAACAAACTGTATATCTATGTTAAATAAATGAGCTCAGATTTTATTTTTTCTTAGTATATTTTGCTAACGATTCAGGATTATATTTCGTCAGGATAAATATTTTACTTCCTACCTAGGAATTATACAACCCGTAAAAAGGACCCATTTACCGGTCGTTTAAAACCAAAAAATATATTCTACTTTGAAATAAGTTTGAAAAATTATCACTCAAGATTCCATTTACTACATTTTTCTATTGATTAAAAAAATCAATTAATAATAGCATTCTAGTGAACAGATAGTTTAATGTATTTTGATATATAAGTTTAAAAACTATTTTAGTCATCTAAACAAGTAAATCTCTAGATAAATTAACCCGTGCATCACTAAAGAGACTCAAAAATATATAATACAAACTTTACTCTTCATAAAAACTGTTCTTCACTTCCCGTTTACCTTCCTAAAAACAAAATAATATCTAATCCATAAGTACCTGTGTGTAGCGTTTGCTATATTCAATAGACATAATACATTGTTAGTTGTGTATTTTATTTACTATCATGAAACCTGAACTGTTATTACCAAAAATCCAAAATTTGATTAAGTGACTCACTTGTTAGTGTGAAATGCTCAGAACTTGGAGCAATAACGTCATAAGGTTCTCTTTTATAGTCAATCACTCCTACCTATTACATTTTCGTATCACCTTCTTAGATTTAGATACTTAGATTTAGAACTAGATCTCTTTCTTAAATTTTTGTATGTCCAAACCAAGTTAAATTGTGGTTCAAACAGTTTAACACTATCTAAATATATTCTCTTAATTTTGTTGTGAAACATTAACATAAATAAACTTATCAAACCCTCTTTAAAATTTTACCAACATAAAGTTTAATGCTTCAAACACACTTCTCTGTCCTTTGTTTGAAATTCATTATTGGTGATGGTGGATTGATATTATTTAGATTCTTATTGCGGACATTTTCCATCACGATATTACGTAAAACAAAGTTTCACCTGAAACTTTGAAATGGGGTGAAATTTTGTTTTACATAATATCGTGATGGAAAATGTCCGCAATAAGAATCTAAATAACACTTATCTGTTTTACAACAATAAGTACCACTTGAGCCTTTGACAACACCATCGACAGTTCAAATCTACCGTGCGTCTGCCATCGTAAAATACAAGGTTTCAAAGCGCGTACTATACGTCTCTAAAGGTCCAATGATTTTAATTTTTTTAAATGTCAGATTCGTGGATTTTGGTACACGATTATATCTTGAAATTTACTGTGAATATTTTTTAAATAAAGAGTTTGCTTCAGGAAAACACTTAATTACCTGATAGATAGTTCTATATCTTCCTATGAGAGGTTTCAAAAAAAATTATGGACTATTTTATTTTAGTAATTAAAAAATGTTAAAGGTTCAATAGATATATTATTATTTTAATACTTCATAAAAATATGCCATTAATAGTTAATAATGTTTTTGAAAATTCATATTATACTTTAATGAACTTAAAATGTTGTATGGCTAAAGATAACTTAATTGGAGAATGTATTTCATCGTGTAACTCTATAACCCTTCTTTTCATTTTATTGCAGTGTATAATTTTAATCTTTTCAAATACATGTATACACTAATAATTCACTTTTTATAAGCTCATTTTCCAGCCTCATAACCCAATGTTGCCGGTCGTGCACCGTATTGCCCCAGACGTGACGATGAATGAGTTAGTTTATCGTAAGGTGCCAAATCCGGTCCGCGTTGAAAGCGGAAATTATTGCCAGCTATCAACAACCGGGAGCGAACAGAGGGTGGATTTTGTCCAAACACTGGATCTGGCAGTTTTTGATTCTGTCACAAGTCTATGTAGTTGTACTTTACATTCGTAATATTATGTATTTACCGACATATTAAAAAATCTAAACACAGTAAATTCCATTTAGGGGCTCCAATGCTGATTTTATGGAGGATAAGAACAAATTAATAATTCCCTTAATAATCAACAATTTTGGACGAAACTTTGTATTTAGCTTTATGTGGTTGGGATCCATACGTTTATGCTAAAAAATAATAGTTCATGTGTTTCTCACAGCAGCAAACCTGCATACTCTTCCCCATGTTAATCTTACGGAGAATAAGCAAACTCCTTTATTGATGTCCAGATAATGATAAAACTTGGTATATGGTCAGAATAAAAATTGTTGCGGTAAAAATGCCTACTTTTACTGTTCCTCAAAGCAGCAAATATGCATACTCATTCCCATTGTTATGTTAAGGAGAATAGGCAAATCCTCTAATTTATCAACAGGTATGATTGATCAATCTTGTCACATAATTGTATTATTATTGTCATATTATTGATTTGGAAATTCATTGAGTACGCAGGTCTGCTGCGACCGGGGTATTTACTTCTATTCCAGAAAAATTTTGTTTTTGTGCTGACTTCAGTCTTCAATTTTAATTTAGCTAACTATTTTCTTTTAAGCCTGAAAATAAATATCTTACAGGGGACCATATTTATTTTTTATGCTGATTCTTGGCATTTATTTCAACTTTATAAATTTCCCTCGATATTTCTAATGCGGTGGACGAATTAGTCTTTTATTATGATTTGAGATAGACAGTGTGTTTGAACATGATTTAGAGCCTGTTTGGTTAGGTTCAAGAAAAAACGTTATCATTAAAAACGTTTTCAACGGTAAAGTTTACATATGACGTTTAACGTTAACGTTATTAAACGTTCAATTAATCTAAACGTTTAAAGTTTAGGTTATTTGAACGAAAAGTTGAACGGTTAGGTTGTAATGAAAATGTAAATATGGTTATCAGGAGGAAGTTTATCTTCTGAAATAAAATAAAAGATTTAGCTACTGAAACAAAATTAGGTTGGACACCCGTTATAACCACTGACAGTTACCCCTCTCTTTGTTCGGGCTGTGATGACTCAGTGCTAAGAAGGAAGATACTTATAATCATGACAAAATATAAACTTGATATCTTACACAAATAAATACACAAAAAATAAATTGTCAGCTTAATTAAAAACATTAACTAAGAATATTATTCATACTTTCAGCTAACATTTAATATTTTATGATTTAGAAATAGGTTTATATCAATGATCCATAGAAACAAACTAATATTGATTTCAATTTGAAAGCTGGTGGTTGTTTCTTTCTATTAAATAACCTTTACAGACAACATGTTCTGTAAAACTTAGAAATAATGTATAATATTGATCAAACCTGGGGTTTGAGAGCTCATTATATCATATTCTAGGTCAGTTTAAAACAAACAAAAATCTTCTCCGAGAGTTATAGAATGATTAAAATAACTTTTACTACTGTATGGGCTCTCATTTTACCACTGAAGCGTTCAAAAAAACTCAAAAATACAGGCAGACTGACATAAATTGGGATACGACCAATTTGGCTTTTTTGAATAAATAAATAATAATTGCTAGAAATATATAGACAAAACTCCAATTTATATATACAGAAATAAAGTAAAAACATAAATTTTAGAGAAATATAGTTAAAATATGAGTCACGTCCTGGAACTCCACCATTTCATGAAATATTTTACAAAACAATTATGAGAATAATTATAACGAATGAATATGAATGTGTTTTCCATATTAAAATAAAGCCTGATAAATGTTTACCCGTATATTTAGAGTAAAAGATAATATCGGATGGAATAAAAGTACAGGTGGTCTCCTTTGTTAAAGTTTTATAATCAAACTTATTCAATACGGTTTTGTTCGACCTAGTACAAACACCAACTTGGAATTTAGTCCTTTGTGTCAGGTGTATTAGACAGGGGTTTACCGTAAACGTGTTTATGTATGGAAATGTGATTTTAAGCTGTGAAAAATACAGAGGTTTTAAAATACCGTGCCACCATGGGAATCTTGTAAAATAAATATGTGACAGTAAACTTTAAATGGGGAACATTCTGGTTTTTTATACATTTGTAAATATGAAATTATTTTTTGATGGTTGCGATTTTCTAATAGGCGGTAAACTTTATCGTAGGTTTTGGTCAGAATCATAAATTTAACCATTTTTATGACTTTGTAGGGCCTAACCAAAAGATAATGACCTACGTAGAGGCTAGTTTTACAACAAAAAGTTTATTAAGACCCCCCAAAACGAAAGTTCTTTTTTTAGCGTTTGCCATTTTACACTATGTATCTGAAAGTATCCTTATCCTTAAATATGGAGCATTCATTTGCTCTCGGGGTTGTAAAAAGATATAGTTGAGATTTTTATGATAAGCTTATGATTGTTAGTACTGCAACAATGATGTGGTGGTATTAAACAGCTGGCAATGGTAACCGAATAGGGAGGATCTCGAACAGTTGGGAATGTGATCGCCCGCCGGACCCCCCCATTCTTACGTTATATGTAAGCGAGTGAGGCGGGAACAAGGCTCCAGATAGCACCTTGCAGAGTTAAGTGAGGATAGTTATTGGTAGTATAAGTATATAAATATATTTTGGGCAATATATGCAGAAAGAAATATGGCGGACTATCGAGATGAACCAGAGTTCGTTTGTCGTGGGGCGATAGCATGGATCCCAATTTGATAATAACTGTTACATATTCTCTTAGCAGTTTTCGTACTCCTAGACCTTCTTGTTTCATATTCTAACTTAGTCTTTGTGACTCAAAAGGGTTGGAATGTAACCTATTACAAATTGTTCAAGTAGAAAAAGTTTTATATAATTAAATTTATTATATGATGCAATCAAATATAGCGTGATACATCGAAAAAATTAAGTTGAACCCCATGACGGCGAGTATTTACTGACAGAAAAATATGTCAATGGTAACAGTAATATCAAAAATGGTGTCAAAGGTAAAAAACCCCTATGTATGAGGTTGAGCTTATCACATTCAATTATTGGGTATAAATATAAAAAATTGAATTTGCATACAAACATGTGATGAGAATGTCCATACCCCTGTCTGCAGACTTATGCATATTAATGATCTCCTTTCATACACAATGAGAAGGGTCAGGCAACGTCCGAACATGCGCTACGTCAGTTCCATTACAAATTCAATCCAACTGCAGAGTATGATGTTTCAAAACTGATAGAATCAGAATGAATTTTAAATGTTCAAAGAATTAACTAGGTTTTTAAAGAAAATACTTTTGTAGATACCTGATTTGTGTACAGTAGATATTGGCGTGTTAGCTCCGACCCTGGGACTGTTGTATACTCATAACGAATCGAGAACTTTATTGACCATTAAATAGTATAAATATTACATTAGGCTACGTCAATTAAAATAAAGATAACTCAGTTAATCGAACTTATACGCGTATCATGAACAGTTCAGTTTAGGACAGACCTATGCAACTTTATAAAATCAAACCAGACATGTCACTAGATCAGAAATCAGCTATATTAGGTGTAAAATCAGCATATGGACATAGCATAGAGAAAACAAAATATAAATATAAAGTAAAGTTAGGACTCCTAACTTTTTCATCAAACTATAACGAAGCTGAAATAAGTTTGTAAGTGTAAAAGTATCCACAACAATAATGTAACATAGCATTTGAAATACAACTGACATCATGATTAAGAGAATATATCTAATCTCTAACGGATATTCTAAACTAATTGTTGACAAATGCAAAGGTCAATCACTCTAATCACTGCCATTAATGGAGCACTGAAATTGTAATTTTCCTGAACATGGTAAGTGAGTTACACTACTGATATACGCTCGTAGTTTGATAGTTGTACTATAATTATATTCCGTGGTTGCTAGTCAGTTTATTGTAGTAATTTCCACCAGGTGCTAAAGTCCCAGGTTCAAATTTTGCCAAATTACTAATTGCTTTCTCTAATTGATAATGTCGTAACCCACTAGGTATAGCCTGAAGTAAATGTGTAATACAGTTTTCCGGGCTATGACCTGGTTAAAAATGTGCTTTGATGAAAAAGGGGGACGGAAAAACTTCTGTATTTACTTCCCTGTGGGAAATAGGTTAGATCATGGATGTCTAAAGGGAATGTATTTACTTCACCTAAATAGCTGTTCTTATGTTTAAAATTTTCGTCTTACAAATTTCTGACAACCCACCCCCAGAGCTTAGGCATATCCATGTAAAAAAAATATTGAATATGTAACAGCTGTAACAGTTACCTAGTCATGAAACTGATGTAAATATCAGTATCTGTTGTATATAATATGATTACTGTATTGATTCTATTTATTGGGGTTTCTACTATATTTATGTATTGTGTATTGGTACATTTTGGTTGTATTACCCAACTTATTTATTCATATCTCCTGTTTTTTACGGAAACATTATAATAATCGTAATCAAAACTCTTGCAAATAATTGTGTCCATGCTTCGTATTCTGACTTTGTCTATTGCTTTTTGTAAGCTTAACGACAGTAATATCTCATTTATTTTGTTAATAAATAAAACAAGGAAAAGCCCATATTTCTCTTCAGTATGTTTTATTCCTAGTTAAGTCTTTTAAAAATCATACTCCTGTTTATGGAGGAAGAAAATATTTGTTTTCTCGTTCACCTAGGGTGCCCAAGAGGAAGCATGCTTACTTACTTGCTCTAAGGGTGCGATGAGAGGTATAGAATATTTATATAACGTGTTCTTTCAAACTCAAAATTTAGAGCTCCCTAAGGAAACCCTCTTTCCAGTCTGTTGGTCTTAAATAGGCATTGTGTTTGAGCGTGAATATTACTAGGGTGTTCCTTAACTTGACCCATGGCATAGGACCTTTATCCTTGTAACTTAAGTAACTGCCAATTTCCTGCCTTTTTCATCGTTATAAATGCCGTATTTCCAGTCGTTATACCTTATTCCAGTAAGAGAAAACAATTATATTCTTCACCAAATTCTCTTAACCCTCCAAAACCTTATAATTAAAACGAATATAACTGAATTTACGGAATGAAATGTAAATTACCATATTGAACAGAATAAAATAATAGATAACTTCGCAATTGCAATCCTGAAAGTTGGGCGTGAAATGAATCGTTTGTTCAATATCTGTGTAATTAAAGTTGGTTAATTGCTCATCCCACCGTGGCAGTAACGATCTGGTACTTACTGTTTGTGGGAAATAAAGTTACGTTGTTAGGATTCTAATTCAAATAAATTTTTTTTACAATATAAATTAAATCTATATAAATATGAGTAGTTTTTTGTCTTTATATTGGCTAGAACCATAAAATTATTGGTTACATTTACGTTTCATAAACCAGAAAAGCAGAAATCTCATTTCAATTTTGTCTGCTCGTCTACCTGTTTGTATTCCTGTAACACTAAACAAGGAACTTGTGTCTGTCTTCTCCGTAAATACAAGAGCTCCTATACATTCTATACATTTGGAGATTGTTTTGTTTTCTCTAAACTAAACCACACGTTACCAGGATAAAATAATAAGCTCTTAAAATCCAGCTTTGAGCATTATTAGACATATTTTTAATGTTTTACTAAACATTTCATCCACATAAGCTATTTTATAGCTGATACAAATAGCCAACAACTATCAAATGAAAAACAATATTAGTTTGTTTACACCGATCATAAAGTATTAACCAATAAAACCTGTACTACATTAAAACGTTTTCTTAACCAATAAAATATTTTACTAATGACCAATTTTTTTAAATTTTAAGTTAAAGTTACACGATTACGCTGTGAATTCATCGTATTTTCTAATTTTCGTACTGTCTAAAATTTCAGGTTTATATTTTTCATTATAAATCTAGCTTTTTAACACTGAATCATACAACTCGTACAAATAACAGGCTTACTGCTAATAATAGTCAAAATCAATGAGTGAAATAACTTTTTATATCAATAAAATGACAAGTACTATTAATAAAAATGTTTAAATAAAATTGTCATCGTGTTTATCTTAAAACTTAAAGTAACTTTTTTACTATTGTATATTTCAATCCATCCGTACATAAAAAAGTCAGTCTATAGTAAAATTAAAAAGAAATATTCGTATACACTATTTGACACGTTTCTGGGAAGAATACTTTTAAGTAATAATTATTGTCATACAAATTTATAAACTTGTTCAAAGATTGATCATAATACCCTTGCAATAAAAACGCCTAAAAAGTAATTCATAAGGTATAGATTTTTTCATTTTCCAGATGTGGAGTTAGTAATATCTATTAAAAATGTCAAACTGTTTGGGGAAAAAAGGGAAACTCTAATAAAACAAACACGTGGTAATCTGAACGAAAATAAAAGTTTTAACAAAATATTACATCATAAGAAAGTGTTTTCACAGAGAGTCAAATTTCCTGCTGCTCTGCGGAGAAGTTTTGATATTTCCGTATCCGTTTTCTCGAGTCTCTTTCAATCAGACAGTATTTTTCAGCAACCATCAGAATTATTCTACTTTGTAATTTAAAATAGTTGTGTTATTTTGGTTGGAAAATAAAAGGTTTATACGTTTTAATATAAATCTTACGGACTGACTAAATCACTTTGGAGTCTGCATCAGTGGTAGCCATCTTGGATTATAGTCCCATAAGAGCAATGTTAAATTCTGGCGGAACATACCTTCACTTTGGCGTCTGTAGTGGCGTTAATTATCAAAGTATCAATGTAAAACTTTAGAAGTACATTAATGAGATGTGGCTCAAGGGCATGACCTTTTAATATGTTAAAAAATTTAACTTGATATAATTCGATATAACAAAAAGCCAGGAATATTTTACAAAATAAATCATTATTTTTTTATTGAGAGCGAAAATAAGAAGTTCTGTAAGGTAGTGCCCTGGAGGACTGTAATACCTTTAATTTGACACCCCTTCCGTTAATATATGACAATAGGTCAAGGAGATATAGGCGTCAGAATTTAACATTGCTCTTACGGGACTAAAACCCAAGATGGCTACCACTGATGCAGACTCTTAAAAACTCAGTGTATTGAAACAGTGTATTACTATGGGCCTAGAACCTGTGGGATGAAATAAAGACACTGAGTTAGCGAGAAGATGTCTCCTACTAGAATCAAACTAGACAAACTCTTTTGGATCATTGCGTTATCTCACGTACTTTGGTAACCCAGGTAACTTTTTTAAAAACTTGTCCAGTCTTATTAAAAAATTCAATAACATTTAATTTTCCAAATAATGATATTTTATGAAATTTAGGATCCTGTTAACAAACAGCTGAAAAATAATATTTGAGATCAATGTATTGTTTGTAGTATTAGACATTTTGAGTTTTCGTTAAAGCTAAGGTTAATGTATCGTAATACGTGATAAATGTATCATTTTTCAAAGGATGAGAATACAGGTGAACGAAGCCGTCAGAATCCAGTGAAATTTAAAAATGATTTCAGTCACTAACACGTGAGGAAAGTATTTTCCTGTTTTTGCAAGCCTGACCAAACCATTAAGAGGTGTTAATAGTTAGTTTTAAATTTGGTTAAACAAAAAATCTATTACTTTTTGTTTTTTATTCAATTTAAAAAGTCTGCAACAATAATTTAAATCACCATCACCATATCATCATCAATAATGAGTTTCAAACAAAGAAATAATAGTTTATTAAAAACAAAATCAAAGTATTTCGAGACAGTTCACTGAGTAATAAAACATTCAGTTCAGGTCAATAATAGCTTTTAACTACAACTTATAGGATTTTTGTACTTTAACGTTTTTGATAAAATTTGGAAACTAGAAAAAGCCATCAAACAAACATTTTAGAAACACTTTCGAACTAATGTTTCAAACTATATCGTCTAAAACGATCTTATCTTTACCCATTTCTCACATAAAGCACTTTATACCAGCTGGTGTCGCCCATTTAAAAACCCATCTAGTGCTTAATCGTCCTTTTTATTGCTAGGAAAACGAGGAAAATACTTGTTTTCCTTAAGAATAACTGATGAAGCTTACTATAGCTCAGAGGAGGTCCAACTAAAAATATATAATACTTATCCAATAATCTGTATTTTATTTCACCAGATTAACATTTGAGTTTGAGAATATGAAGTATACATTTCGAAATATTACTTTTTATTTTTATTTATTTTAAGGTTGCTCTTTTAACGCTTTTGTATGTAACCATTCAACTCCCGGTCTTGTTAATTTCCAAAGTTAAGTATAGTTGAATAGGTAACGAAAAAAAGCTAATCTGTATTAAGTAAAATGGATCAACTGCGAAATTCGACTGGGTAAGGAATCGAACAAATGACACGGAATAGAAGGTGAACAAAATACTTCGAGCTACTATTTACGTAGCTATTGTATCAGATTAAAAGCTATTTTAATCTGAGCATTTAAGCCCCGTGAACATCTCGAAATTGGGGATTATTCTTCTACGTTGGCAAAGATGAATCCTATAAAATTTAATTAGCAAGTCATAGTGTTGAATGCATTTCGATCTACCTATTCTATTTATGGTATTTAAGTTATTATTGTAAAATAAAGTTTCACGACATTATTACACTGAAACTAAGAGACCACCAAACATAGGAATCAAAGAACACAGGTAAAACATGAGAAAGGAATTCACTAGGAACCTCATTAAAAAGTTGAGGCTTCGTACACAAAGATAACAGACCAGTGAATTAGTAAATCTTCAGTTGAAATGAAGCTATTGTACTTTCAATACTCAATATAGAAGTAAAGTTTAGGGAAAATAAAGTAACTGTAGATAGTAAATATAATTTCTAAACTAAATTCTCACTGTATAAACGGAGTAAGACACGTGACTGATGTCAAATTAGCAAAACATCAGGCAGTAACACAGCCTCCGTTTGGATTGTCCATTGCATTCCCGTTATTTCAGGTTTTTACCGCGGCGCCATTTTAATTTTGGCGCTAGTGCTGCTGAGGAGCCGAGCCCAACACCCCTGCTGGCACCTCTTGTGGCTAGTAATTCCTGAGCTCTCGTGGCGTGTGGTAGTACATTTGCTTTCGTGCTTCTTTGTCATGTGTGTGAATTTTTGCTTGGTATTTTATCTAGCTACTTTTTCTGCCTTAAACATTCTAGTTTTCAGCTTTATTCATTTTTTCAGCAGGATTATGCATTGATAATTCTTGTTATCCACGTAAGATCCTTCTCTCCCGCTTCAATGGAACTATTTTTTCAGTTTGCTGTAGTACATTGACAGCTAAAATCTACTGATTAACTGTACCTGATGAGATAAAAAAACGTTGAAACAGTTACCCTCTAGGCGAACCATCTGGTCCTACTCAACCCTCCAAGCTTTCAAAGGTGGTACGTCATTTAGCAGCAGAGTGGTTTCCACACTACCTTTGAACCCTTTGGGGAGGGATGAAGAGAAGGAGAGAGGAATAAACTTAATCTTAAATTTAAACCACACTTCAAAGATCTGATGTTAAAACTGACGTAACTTCTTTAATCTTTTTTTAGGATCCAACTCACCTGAGGACGGGAATAGATTTTAACTACCGAAACGTCGTACGAACTTTGTTTTACAAATTGTGATGTATATCTACAATAATAATCAAAAATAACAAGAAATTTTGAAACCATTCAGAAACTAGGAACACTAAAATATATTATGATACTCTGTTAAAATAATTCAAAGTATAAAATTCAACGATCTTGAATTATTCAACCCATTTAGAATAAATACGGAGGGGAAACTTTGAATTTAGTATTATCAACTGTGTATTACATTACGTCTGAGGGATACAAAAATTAAAGAGAAACATGTCGCCAAGAATAAGTGTGACGGCAGTGCCTCGCTCTCTCGTGGGAATATTTTGTTCCTCTTACTATCTCGCATGCATAATTAAATTATTTCACTCTTCCCTCGTGGATAGACTTTTCATTTTAAACATTCTACATTGAAATTGCATTGCGTCTGCCGTTTGAAATATAACTTAGTGATGACATTTGGAAATATACTTATGCTTTATTAAATTATATTGTATTGATTTGAACAAATCTGCTGTATAATCATTTGTAAAGATACTATTCAGTACGAATTTTTAAAGCCTTAATAAAACATATTTCTAATTTAACAAACGTATACTTTAATAGTTCATTTTTATATTTTAAATTTAGTTTATATTAGGTTGTTAACTGTAAGAAGGAACCGTCAGAATTAGATGTTACAGATAAAAAGATTATTTTAAATAATATAAAAATAAATGATAATTTTTGTAAATAGGTATTTAATGTTTTGTGATGACCAAAAACTGTTTCGAAAAAAATATTTTTCTCTTAGTTGGTATTAGATATCAAGCCCATAAAGCACAAGGTTAGCAATAAATTTCAATCATATCTCAATTTAATCCACATTTTCCTAAAGTATTTTAAGTTCATTTAGTCCGTTTAGTGTTTTTAAAAATATAAAAAGATTTCGCAATACAATTTAATACTTATTGTAAAACGCAATCTAATGAAAGCTTCTACTGAGTATTCGTTTGTAGCTCTTGAATAAATTATAGTATGAGGAAAGTCTGGTTGTACCTTAGATTTACACAACGAATAAAATATTATCCTTCGCGTGTTTTATTTTGCAAAATGCTCAAAAGTATAAACTACATGTATAATTAAAAAATATCAGAATGAATCTGACCAAACAAAATTTCCCATATGTACATCGACAATATCAATAAAGTCAAATCATTGAACTTGTGTTATTTACAAATTTTAGTCAAAAATATCAGCTTTGGATATGACTTGTCAAAGACTGCTAGAGGCTGATAAAGATGACTGTTCTTTGCTCAAGCTTTGACAATCTATTTTGTATGCAAGAACACGACATCGGGTATCTTTACTCTACAGGGGAACACTGCTTCTCTAACTATCCCCAATCTGACTATAAAATTCACAACAACATCCAACAATTGAAAATTAAATAAACTCTAATGATTACTGCGTTTTTGAATAATTTGGAGTGTGAAGGAAGACTGGATACGTTGGATCGACATATTCAATAATTTTGTCAGTGCATTGACATTAAAATATTCTCGTGGAAGTCTAGATTGGCATTTTTGTTTGTTATTATTTTTTTTCTTTTACCCATTGGTAAGCTGCGTTGAAAAATTCCATTGAATTTTTCAACGTTTTTATTTGGAGCTGTCCAAACTCTTCGTACTAAAACTATTTTATCAGATAGAATGATAATTAATAATTAAAACTACATATGAAAGGTATCAAGCTGGTAGTTTAGAGATTAAGATTAAAGATTCTAAGGATTAAAAAGAATCACAGATAAAATATCTAGAGATTAAAGAAAATTCTGACTAATAGATGAATAGCCTATGTCTACGTTATTGAAATAGAACGACCTTCCCGTACGAGATAGCTTAGATCTTGTATATTTCACAAAGTTTAAATAAAAAATGTTTATATTTACTTCCCTGTGGGAAATACGTTAGAACATGGATATGTCTAAAGGTAATGTTTTCACTTCATCCAAACAGCTGTTCTTATTCTTTTATATTCAAAATGCAATACGATAGCTCTGGTGGTTTCTATGGAAAACTATCTTCCATCATAAAAATCGCCAAAACTCCTCAAGAGCTAAGACATATCCATGACACAATGTTTCCACTAAGTATTGTAGTTTCTATAATAACTTCATTACTTGCTTATGGAATATAAAAAACCTTTTAGTACCATATTTCAGGGAATTACTTCCAAAAAATTAAACATATGACTACCATAAACAAATAATATCCGGTTGTGGTTAATTACGTCACTTCCGTTACTCTTTTTGCGTCTCGCAAATCGTTAACACTCCTCCACCACCACCAAGAAATGATACATGTCCGTTTCAAAAGATATGTAGCCACTATGAAACTATCTGAATTGGTATTTACATAAATATTTTGACCAAAGTTTTTGTTATGATGATGACGAATGCATAAGTTGAATTTGTCCAAGAGGAAGTGATAAAACGTTTAAAATGATTTTACAATTTTACAGAAGTAATTGGTTTGTAAGGGAACAAACTTCCCGTTAACTATTTACAAAACAGGAAATTTTGTCTCTTTATTTACGATTTTTCCTTTTTATAAACAATAGTATATGAAAATATATTTACAGAGAGTAGAAAGCTCCTAAAAATGCATTCAAACGCCAATGGGATTCTCGTCCGCAGAGTCTTGAGGAAGATGAAAGCTTTCTGTTTGTTCGAAGCTGAGTTTTCTCTTTGCACGTAAGGGATTTGTCATAATGTTTATGGACGTAAGAAAATATTATATTTAAATTTTACCTTATTTGCAGCTATATGAGAATATGTTATATGAGAAAGTAACATTGTGTAAACTCGTGTAAGATCGAATAGTTTAAATTGTATTATTTAAACTATATTATATTTTATAGATAATACAATAATTTTTCATTACGTATTTTTACTTTGAAACCCCCACCATACGGACATTTTAATAAATACTACATTATTCAACTGACTTTGAGTGGCGTTTGAACATTAAATTAGTGCTTATTATGTAGGTAAAATTTACTGCCTTTTTATGGGGTGAAAATTTCCTTGAAATCCTTCTGATGAAGAAACTACATGCATATGTATCCTTTTACTTGAAACATAAAATATTTCCTTTCCCTAACCTGAATTTCTATAAAATGTTATTTATGTATGGTGTTTTTATGTTATTTTATCTTGTTATGTATTATTTCTCATTAGCAGAGTAACTTAAGATTGAAGTGTGAATGTAAATATAACTTATGAAGATAAAAACCGCTTATTTCACACAGTCTAGTAATTTTATTTCTCGATGACGATGCGGGTTTTCAGTGGACAGATCACCACCTTAATTGGACCATCGATAAATTCGCAGTCTGTGAATTTTCTGTTGATTACAATATAGAGAGGAACCACCATTGGGTCTTTTTGGACCTTTTTAGTGTAGACACCAATACGTAGCAAATTAAAGAATTTCGTCTCAATTAGACACAATTACCGAGAGTTAATCCAAGACCTGTACTATAACCCTTCATCAGGCACACTTATTTTGAAACGCCATCAGGCTCGTGTAGAGTTAGCCTCTGCATTTGGAATAATAAAAGTAAACACTGGTTGAAATACTGTATATTATTACACTCATAGTTTTAAACCATAAAATGGTAAATAAAATCTATTCATGCTCAAATAAAGTTTATTTGGACCATGAATTATTGTATGTAATAGCACTATAACGAGAAATAAAAAAAACTAAAAATCAAATCGTGAGATTGAAAATATTTAAAATTCAATCGTATGAATAAAACACTTGGATACAGAACATGGTACCGTCCAAGTCATAACATCTCGCTCTTTCAATCACCATTATCAACAACATCCAACTAGGAGGGTTACCAAAAAGGAGGTTGCTTACTTGGCATTTTATGAGGGTGTACTATCCTAAGGTGTATAGTTTTAAAATAAAGGTTGCGGAATGAATGTGGTTGATAAATGGAAAAGGGGGGTTGTTAGATTTAATCGTAAATCCTCTTATTCCCCCTCTTACTCTGTGATCAACCCTTGATCCTGATTGGTTTAGAGGCTTTTGAGAAAATAATTTGATACGATGTCCATCCGTGATTTAAACATGTTTTAAGAATAAAAGATAGTAAACTTCTAGTTTTTAACTTTATAATTGTTTATAAGAGTACATTTGTATAGAATTTAATTTTGTTACGTTTGCTTGTTTTTATTAAGGTGACCCTGATGGCCAGTTTGCTTAGAGGAACTTAAATTATTCGAACACATTTAGGTTTGAGTCAGACAAAAAAATATAAAGTAGTAATTAGGTCCCTATATTTTATATTGTAAAGAGTTTAGTATGGAAAAAAGTATCTACTTTGCCCATCTTTACTGAAACTCTTCTTTCAGGTGGCTAATTGACATTTTAAAGGACTATTAACAAGCAATAAAAACTTCTATAAGAGGTCATTAGGGTAGAATTTAATTAAGATAAAATTACAAAATAAAATAAAAATTAGTTGAAAATACGTTTCAGGCACGTTTGCGGTGGGCATTGTAATTACCAGAAATGCATAGTACAGATTCACAACCCCGTCCCAACACAATTAGCTTTTCTTCGTATTGTATTTCTTATCTGAAACGGCTGCTGTGAGTTTAAACAAGGGCTATCGCAATGTTTATGGCAGCATTACCGTAGTTAAGGCCAGCATTGCGCCCTTTCTGCCTTTGCGGAGATTATGTTTTTATGTGGTTATTTTCCATTTTAATATCTAACATAACTTTATAAATTTACATACGATTAAATATGGCGTTATGGTATTACTTTGAACACGTGAATCATTAGTTTAAAAAAAACTGTTATGTTTAGCAATACTATTTCATTGAAATTATATAAAAACCTATATATTTCTTCGAATAAAATTGCAAAGTAGCTTTAGTACACATACCATACATAAAGTGAAAATATTAATTTGTATTTTCTTCCAAGCATGTTACTAAATCCTGTGGGTTGAAAAAATACTGTATGGAAATGGTCTAAAGAGTCTTGAAATAAAATCTTCAAAGAAAGGTACTCCAAAAACGTTAAACTTGTAGATTATAGATCGTAGCATCAATATATGGTACATTTGAATAGCCAAATTTATTGTCAAACAATGGCTCCCTTCATATACCAACAATGTATTTAAGACGTTCAGTTCTGGCTGCGTGTAAACGCTCCATGTCATGTGTCTACGCAGCATACGGACGACGCCATAAATGAAAATGGTTGAAAAAGGAAAATGGCTGCGTTCGCCGCCATTTTCTTTGGTAGAGCCAATCGGTATATTTGAAGGTTATATTTGACTGTGAATGTTATCTGCAGTGATTCCTTGGCCAAGAAATGAGCTTGAAACTTTGAAATTGAACATTTTAATACAAAAATTCAAAACATGCACATTCATTAAGATAAAAAACTTTTATGTTCTATTGGGAACCAAAAAGTGAGAAAAAAGTGAGATGGAGTAATATGCCTTAACAATAACTGTATGAGGAAAGATTCCCCTTTCAACATGCTCACAGTCAAGCGCGGTATTGTGTGGGATTCAACCCCATGGCAGCCTCCCTTCCGATGCCAATTAACCATCCTATAAGTTTCTTTCTGAACACACCAACGCTACATAGGATAATATTCCTTAATTCGTCTGGTAACTTTTGTATAAATTACATGGGCAATATATAAACAGCCAGTATAGTTTATGGATTTTTCGATCTTTGGTGTGACTACACCGATGTTCACACGATGACCTCTTAGGTATGTATGTGAAGTTTTCTCAATAACACTATATTGTCTTTTCAAAACTAAATAATGCAACTGTTTCTATGAATAATTGCCTAATATCAAATACTTTGAAAATGTCGAACAATCTGTCGGAAGAAAACCTATGGGGCTTCATTTATGATTTTTGAACTTTTTTATGTATTTTGTAATGCATGTAACCCTCATTACTTATCCCTGACATATTCGCAATAAGTGAACTAGCCAGATATACTAATTTTCATTACTCAAACTCAGTTAGAAGAGCAAATGACTACAGTCTTCCTGCCCACCAAACAACCCAGTTCAGCAAGAAACCTTCTTACATTGGACGCAAAATTATAAATGCACTGCCTCAAAATCTGAAGAATATGACAACTGAGAGCTTCAAGAAACACTTTCAAGACTGGCTGGCAGAGGGGCCTATCTATACTGTAAAAGAATTCTTCGATCTGATGTGAAAAAGCAAGCTGACCCACTGCAATGTAAAGCAAAATGAGAACAGAACCTACCTGACACAATTGTATTTCTTAAAGAAATGTCAATAAAGAATATTGTCTATTGTCTATGTCTAGATATAGCAGTGGTGAGGATAAGACAACTCTAGACTGTGAATATTGACTATGGCACCATGAAATGGTGTTAACGCGTAAATGCGCTATCACCACATGGCTCCAAAAAGTGGTGCCACGTGCTGACAACGCACTTATGCGTACCTTTTTTACTATACATAGCCTAATAAACAATAAAAATTAACTGTTATGTACATTATTAATAATTACTTTTTTGCATTTTTAAAACAAATTATAAAAAGAGCAGTATATAATTACAACATAAAAATATTGATTAGTAGTAAACTTGTTAAGAGATATGATAATGTATAAAATTTAAGTTAATTTAGCGACAATCAGTGGCATTTATTACTATTAAATTAAATAAGTAAATTTAAATCGCAGTATATTTTTCTTATTCGTATAATACAGTATATTCTTTAATATAATTGACACAAATTTTAATCCATTCTGAACGATCGTATCAGTTGTCTGAGGGATTTTTTTCGGACGCAAACTGACAGCCAGACTTCCGGAAGTGTTGGGGAGACAAGTTTTGATATTTCCGTATCCGTTACTTCTTATTCTTCTGACTTTTATTTTATTACAATTTACAAGACACTTTATGCCCTAGTTTTCCACCGTCTCAATGTAATTTATGTTAAAAATACTTATTGGATGATAAAATAAAATACTTTGAACTTTTAACTAAAATCTGTATTGTTAGACACGGTATTAACAGATCTGGGAGAAAAGAAATTAATGGCAAAAGCTAAAAATCATTATTTTACAATACAACTTCCGAATCCGAAATGTATGACACGATTGCTGATTCGCATAGTTTTTTACGTGTATTGAAATAATATATCCAAACAGTGTGGATTTTTCTAAATATACTGTATAATAAAAAACCGAATGAAAAATGTATAGCTAATATCAAGCAGTATAAAAAGGAACTTTACAACAAGAAAATAGAAAAACACGGAACTAAACTATAGTCTGTATACACTAACTTGGTCGATGGACCCTCAGCTACCTGCGCCCAGCCCTGGTCGGTCATAAATCTCCTCTCCCCTTGCGCAGCCGTGTTTGGAATGAATCACATATTTGTGACAACACTACATTAATAAACCTTTTAAACGAATCGGAATTTATTTTTTCATGACATTTCCGGAAACTTCAAATGAAAAAAAGAAACATGATATCAAACACTACATATGAGGAGGTGATATGATATATAGTTTTTTATGATATATAATATTTAATGTAACAAAAAGAATATATTAAATAGGCAAAGGGGATAGTAACATAGGACATAAATTATATATTTACATGCCTTACTGGCAGTTTAGTGAACTGTCTGAACAGGTTCGGTTGCTTGCCTCCAGAGGGCAACACTGTCACAAAGGCGCTAGTGTCTAACAAGTTCACTAAATGCCTCCACCTGCCACTTCTTATTGAATTTGTAAACGTGTCGTGATTAACGACTTTGCCAGTTCCATGATTAAGCTTATTTTTGTACGTATAAATTACGTGTCTTGGAAACATTTTTAACTGAGTATAAATTATATTTTTAGCGTCATACAAGTCTATTCAGGCTGATTTGAGATTCAATGTATGTATAACAAAATTTAGATAAATTTCTTAAAAAAAGGAACTAGAAGAGCTATTTTTGTTTAATTTTTTATGTTTTGGCTTACCGAGACATTCCATTTCAAAATAAAGGCGGTGGTGTTATCGGTACTAAATATATTAATTTTTTCATACTGTATTTAAAAATCAGCTGAATAAATAGATCAGCTGATTGCCCATTGTTGCTCTGAGCCTTACGATGTCGCAGCCTCCTTTTTGCAGTATTTTTTACCTACTTAAAAATTCAAACATATCTCAGTGTATTATTATCCAATTTAAAGAAAGTACAAACAAAAAAGTAAATTTTAAAATTCCTTGCATTTTTTACAGTTTTCAAGTTATTTTAATTTTAAAAATTTTAAAAAATGGCCGCCATTTTGAATTTTGAGCTTGAATCATGCTAGTTATTTTTTGATTATATTAATTTGCTAGTGTAAAACACATAAACAATTTGAAAATGATCCGTTTATCCATTGGAAATTTATTTTTCCTTTTGATGTACCTAATCTCTCACCGAAGTCCTAAAACGTTTTTTATGGACACTCTGTATATGTATAGTTTATTGTTAAGTATTTGAGTCTATACAGTATTTACATTGAGAACACTATCGTGTCTGATATCGTTTTCCTTATTTTCATTTAAACTTTCCGGAAATGGCATAAACAAAATTGAACTCCGAGTCGTTTAAAAAGTTTAGTAATCTAGTGGTACAGTGTCACCAAAATGTGACTATGCAGACATAGGTGAGCGAGGGAGGAGTAGTAAAATTTTATTTTGAACCAATAAGCTATTAAAAATATAGCCTATAGTATAAAAAATACAGTAATAAAAACAATAAATATTATTAGTAATGGAAAGAGATTTTACAAATACAGCCACCTGTCAGAAGTGAGATAGTGGAGCGAACCTGATAGAGTTGATGAGGGGAGCCCGTGGAGGGAATGTCACGTGACCACGCATGCGCAGAACGTTTTGCCGGGCAGCGACTTGCCCCGTGGCTTAATTTAGTACTGCTTCGCATTTTGCCCCGAGGCACCCCGGGGCGTCTTTCTGATGCGCTCTGCCTCGTCCCGTCCTTTGTGTGGTGCTCCATAAGCGTCCGTGAATTCCCCGTCGCACAAGACGCCCTGGGGTAAAATGCCCCACCTCGCCCGGTTCAATGTGCAGCGCCGGGCACAGGTAGCTGTGGGTCCATCGGACAAGTTAGTGTTTATGGACTATACACAACTGTAGAAGCGCGTTCGGTGACACAGGGTATTATCGTCCATACTACACAGATCTCGGGCTTCAACTGAATATTAGGGGTAGGTAAGGGAGATTGAGAGAGCAAAATGAGGTCAAACCGGTACCTAGAAAGAGACACATGTGGTTCAGTGATATCTGTGACTACTAACCGGCAACACCACATATTCTCTTACAAAAACAAAAGTTTCCAGGGTTAAACCCCATTGTGTCACCGACGGAGGTTTAAATTCTACACGTAAAAAATTTTTAAATTATTAAAAACACTGTATTTGCTTTGCTCAAAATTGAAGTTACTCAATATTCTAACCACGTATGTTGTTTACAATGTTAGGCAAACTTTGCCTTTTTGCTGGAGCAATTCCACAAGGAAACATAAGGCTTGAACTACTGACATTAACGGTAAAACAACGTAGATGACTCAGTGGACCCTTTTTGCACTGGGCCTTATCGGCAACGTACACTGCATGTTTAACTAACGATGTTACAATGCTAATTGGCGTGTTCGTCCATGAATATCTCTATCTAATTACAATGACAATGTATTTATATTAACTATATGTTAATACAAGTATATAAATTATAAAATAAATATAAGAATTCGCGTTCTTTAGATAGTAGACACTATTATTTCCGCTAATCACACTTAAAATGCAGTAGGATAGGTCAAGAGACAATCAAACAAACGAGGTTAACTTATAAACCAGCTTCGTCATTACCAGTTATGTTTGTCATCAAGTCCGTTACTCTCAGTCTTCGTCCAAAATACCCACCAGGTTGGGACGGTGTCTATTGTAGGAACACTGGCACGAAGACTATTCAGATGAGGTAAGCCTATACCACGATAATGCAAGGAAGAGCCTAATCGCGTGTAATTCATTAGCACAACAGAACCACCGCGGAGACAATGCGAGTTCTATGGCATTAACCATTGTTGAGGCTCAGATTAGTGAGCCCATTGTCTTGGGACATTACCTTCGCCGGATAACCTAATGTTGCCTTCCCAGATACTGTGCTCAAACTCTACTGTATTGTACGGTTACCTACAGACTGTATCATATCTAGAACGATTTAAATTAAACAAAATGGATTCTCTGCCATCGGACTTGGAGTACAGTAAAAATAGTTTGAAAAAATTAAAAAGTAATTTAAATATACGTTAAACATTAATAATTAGCTAATTGTTAGTTTTACGTTATTTAGCTTAACGTTAAATAGCGTATAGCTTATACTACAACTATATAACTCAAGTATTAAGTACAAGTATTTAAAACACGGATTTTTACTATCAAATAACTTACGTAAGTGAAGTGTTTTATACCACTACGTTAGTCAGTTTAAGATTTTTAAACTGACAACCGTTTGGCTTGGACTGATCACCAACCACCTTCCGTCCTTCACTCTCCATGCAGTTCAGGTAGCTTACTTATTTATTTTTCAATTAATTTTCCATCATTATTTTTCTCTATTTTTAATGCATATATTTTTTACTATGGAAGGGAGTTTTGCTTTTCTCCATATATAAAATTGAATGTATGTCTGTCTGTATGTATGTATGTCCTTTATGCGTTGCCAAACTACTCATCCGATCGCCATGAAATTTTAGGAAGTTGCTCTGTATTTCGGGAATAGTGAAAAAAATATTTTCGAAAATATAAGTTTCCATTTTATGGCGTTTTAAATTTCTAATGTTAACCTTATGGAGAGTAAGTTTGTTTACAAATTGTCTACAAAGAAAACATTTGATTTCTTAGCTACAGCTGATTGGTTTACTTTCCATTAGCAATACCGTATGCTTTACTATCCAATGCCATCTGAATCATTCATTAATTAAAACTATGAAGTAAATGTGTACTATAAAAAATGAACAGCTTTATTCACCACGTTAAAAGTTTCCGGTTTTGGGGGATTATGTATTTATATTTACATTTTCTGTCTGATTGAAGTCACGTGTTTATATGATAATTACAATGTTTATATTATTACGTTTATTATAATAATCAGCTGTTGTATATATTTCCTATAAAATCCGTATTACAGTTAGGTTTCGTTTGGGTTTGGATTGGATTTGAAAATTGTGAATTAATCCACTCAGATTTATTTGTTTTATGGGAATGTTATTAATATGTTTTATCGTTTCAGTATTGTTATTCACTATGCAGCGACCCAGAATATATAACCTCTTACAATGAAGCCGTATTGCTATTCGACTTCAGAACATGGCCAATCTTAAAGTTAACATGTATTTACTGTGAGGCGTTACGAAGTTCGCCGGGTCAGCTAGTTTTCTATAAAAACCATCTCAGATAAGTTATATTTCTTTTCGAAACCCTTTCAAAATTTATATCTTATTTCAATAAAAAAATTGAATTTAAAAAACGTTTAAAATTTATCACTTACATCTTTCATTTTTTCCAATACCTTACTTGAAGTATTGTACGACTGTATTCAAAAACCAGATAGAACTTTAGGTCAAAGTACTCAAAATTAAAATTAAATAAAAAGGTGTACACCTTAATTCAGATCCGGTTCAGAAACTCAGTTAGGGATAATGAATACTTAAGAAGACTCAGCAATGATTGATGCTATAAACAATGCAAGAGCCTGCGTGAGACACGGTTTCGTGCCCGCGGTCGTTGGGGCTGAGGCATTATGGGAAATGGTCGGTCAGATCTTATCCGGGATTGATCCATCTGGCTCTTCAACGCTAACATGTGTTTCCTATTTTAAATAAAACTGGTTATCCATCCAAAATTTGCGATTTTTAAGGGTGCCCAAAATTAAGTTTTATCAATTTTTGGTTTTTATACTTAAAAAAAATTTATGGGGGAAGAAGAAGTAATGATAATGCATACCAAAGAGGCTTGATTGTGGGAGATTCTCAACCTCTAAACCCTCCCCATTAGATCTAATCTAGAACTATTTTGCACATAACTTCGAGCTAGACCACTAGAGCTTTCTTCGTTGGGCAGGTCATAGTACTATGGCCGATTGAAATCGACCTTTTTCACCCAAAGTATAAAATGTACATATTGCTTAGCGTAGTTCCAAATGTTCTCTCCCTGGAATATGGATCCGAACATGTTGCTAGGATGGATTGCAACGCCGATCGCTGCAGAGAGCGGCGTCACAATCGATCTCAGTATATATGGTAAATATGGATGGAATCCATATTTCCCAGTGGTAATGAGTAAAAATATCAATCTGTTCCCGTTATTTTTGAAACCTTCGTCCTTACAGAATACAGGTTTCTCTTCTCTAATGAATTATTGTGGCATATTCAAAGAGTTTTTAAGATTTATAATTCTGTTAAGATTATGAAGAGTACTGGGTTATTATAATCTTCTCTGATTTGTATAATTTACTCTAGTTCTTCATTGATTAAATGTTGGGAAGTATTGTAGATTTCTTGGACTATTTGTAATCATTTAAAATTGAGATGTTTAAGACTAAAAGAGATTCAGGAAATTTAATTGTGTGGGATGGCTTACGTTTAAGATGCTTGGCTATTATTGAGATTGGATTACTGTGGTGGCTAGAATTGTGTTCCTCAAATCGCCGTTTAAATTATATATTTGTTTATCGTGTATTGTGTAGAGATTGTGTTATTTGAGGATATACATAGGAAGGATATTGTTGATTTTTTTAGAAATATTTTAATCAAAATACAACCTAAAAGAATCTGCTTTTAATAAATACCAACGATTTACCTAGATTAAAATTAGTACATCTTCTTGGTGGTCAGGATGTAGAAAATATACACAAATTCAACTAAAGTTTCATTCCGATTAAAACAGAATTGTCTTTCTGGCGGCGCACAAAAAAATTGAGGCACTACCGCACCCAATCGTCGGACCAAACAGTTTTAAATTGCACCCAAGAAGAATTTTGAAAAATCCCACAATGCTTACTCACATGTTATTATTATACATTGTACATTACGCAAATATTACTATTGTGCATAGTATGTAAATTGCAATAAACTGTACATCCCTTTTCGAAAAAAATGAAACAAATTGTATGTTGATTAGGTACAAAAGGCAATAAAGTTAAATAATAATGTTTGCACATTTGTAATTCATAAACAGGATAAAATTGCCTAATCATTTCCCACACCTAGTTGTGGATCGTTTGTATAAGGAATATTTTTTGCAATATTCCTTTTGTATAAACTCAAAGAGAAAAAGAACAAATTAGTTTCAGAAATAAAAATATCACTAAACAGAGTAGTTCAGTTCAAGAAAGAACTCATTACGTTGTGTTGTTTCGTTGCCACGGTTTCAAATTTGAGGCGGTCACTTGACCGCAGCCAGTGGTTCCACAACCTACCAAATCTACCAACTAATCTAATTATATCTATCTCTTTATCCAAAACCATCTCATTCATTAGAAACGGACCCAACGACTGGGTGTGTACTTTGATGTAAATATGGGTGAAAAGGGTAATATGATATGTGCTTTATAACTGACAAAACCCAGCTGATTCATTTACAAGGCTCATTAATTAGTAGCGTTGCCTAATACTGTCATGCTTCAATAACACCACCCGTCAAAATATATTAAATAAAGGTTGAGTTTTGTGTATAGATTCTTGAAATTATGATAATTTTGGTTATTTTTACGATTTTTAACACATAAAGGCAATATTAGAACTGTAAAAGTGATTCAATGGAAATAAACAACTATCGACTGTCAAACTTAGATCAATATTTGTTAGTTTACATTGATCATTGACTAGGTATAAACCTATTTTCAAAATTATATTATATAACAATCTTAACGTATAGGAAAATTTAACATTGATACTAATTGTCTAATTTATCTAAATATAAATTGAAGCTCAATAACTAATCTGAGAATGTTTTCTTTTTATTTATTTGTTTATATTTTGTTATAATAGTTTTACTTCTATAACTGAATCCTAAAAACCGTACAAAGAACGTTGACTGCTAGTCTAAAATATTTCCGTAATTTAGACTATTTCATGTAGTGTTACAGCCTTAGAAAATCTGCAGTAATTTTATTCGTTCCATAATTATTTTAAATGTGGTCTAAAAAATCATGCCTCTTACTGAGTCGGAGTTTTTGGGCTTGGAAGAGTCAGTTATGGGTACTGTAAAATATTTGCATTCACCAATACTCCTAACCTTGTAATTAAATTACTAATAAGTCGAACATTAAATATTGTAATGCTAAATGTAAAATTGTAAGGAGACGATATTTTTTACATAACATTTTTATGTGTGGTTTTCACATATTCTCATTTTTATATTGTTGAATATGAAATAGTCGAACAAGATAAGGCTTTTAAAATTCTTGGAAACGGATTTGAAAACGTTATTCACGACGGTGTTCCTAAGAGATTTTCGCTCCATTATCTTCGCTATCCAACACCGAGCTTTGGACAAAGCTTTTGTGGAATCCTCAATGTTTCCTCAAATCCTATTATTGTCTTACGTTCAAGCCTCCCATTTTTGCGTTCCGATCTGGTAAAGAAGATTTGACTATTCCTATCGGTTCTGGGAAATATCATGTTCTTGGAAAATCATCTGAGAAGAAATAAGTAATAATAACTGAGAATGGACGGGATTGTGACCGATGTTTGAAGGAATGCTATTTTATATTTATCTGAAATATTTTAAGTTGTTTATTAATACAACATACATTGCTTTGTATGTTGAATAAGTAAATATAATTATTGAATACGTCTTTCCTTTCACTTCTCTGATTATTAAGTTCAGGCGTTAAAAAATTTCACTCACCTCTTTGTTGTGTACTAAGGCTATTTACTATGGTATACCAACATTTGAATATTTCACTAATTATAATATACAAGGTATTAATAAAGTCCCTTACCTTATTTTTGTCTACATTACGAATATAAAGGAACTTTCATGATGGGATTTATTAAACATTTTACTACCCTAAAATGTTTCATTAATTTAAAATATTGGGGGTTAATTGAGGTTTAATAGGTTTAATTAACAAGGTAACAAGGTAATTGAGGTTTAACTACAAAATTTACCATGAGAATTTAGTTATGTGAAATGTCAAATAACACTACCTCCCCCTTAAATGTATTTGAACAAACAAACAAAAAACAAATAAAAATTGAATGATTTGGAACTGTTTTCAAGATTTATATAGGTCTTAAATGTAGGAGTCGTCTTAAAGTGGTTATGTGAAATATAACACGACATTCCTTCCCTAAGTGTTCTAATCGACATTGCAAATGCTTATAGCGTTTTAAGGGAATCCTTAGCTCGATTATGTAGCAGTCAAGGTGACCTTTGTAAACCAAGTTTGCTTTATTTTTATAACTTATTATTTGTTGTGAAGATTTTACTAGCTTATTGGTTCATTGCAAATATTCATGGTGTTAAATTTTGGATGCCGATCTGGGGTTATGCGTTCCTTTCAAAATGCTAACTCGATTTTCTAACTTTTCAGTTAAAGGTTTCTTGTATAACAGATTCAATAGGTTACAGTACCTTTCGTCTAATGTTTTGGTCATTAGAAGACTAGTTTTGGGGCATTAGACTTTCATTCCCAATCCTTAATCAGTCAACTGATACTAGCAATCTCACGAGGCTAAACATTTAATAGATAATTAAATATTTACACAATAAACTTATTAAATCACAATAAACTCATTAACTTTTATGTGGCCGGACCAAAAAGTCAGGTGTGTGTAAATATTTAATTATTTATGAAATTTTTAACCTTGGCTTACTTCGGAACATGTACCTAATGACAGTAGAGTACAAAAAATTTAATCTATAACACTTGTATAAACAATGGTTATAAAATAACCATGTGTCTGTTAACGAGTTACATAAACTTACGGTGAAGAACACCACTACACGACTGTTAGTAATCTAAACACTTTGGATTTTAATAACTATAACCTGAAATTTAAGGAATAAAAACCAACTCACCCCAAGTTTTACTTTGTTTTCCACAAGGAAATACTACTTTGGTGAAAAGTTTTGAGGTCAAATAAGATAACATCTCTTGAATAGCTTAAAAGTTTGAATTATGATGTAAAGTTAGGAAAGAGTGAAGCTGGTAACGTGAAGAACCTGTTGATACGAAGGTTGGTGTTAGTGTTTGTGTAAGCGGACCTTCGCCCTCCAGCCTCATACAAACAAGCCACTACTTCACATGCAGACTCCTTTACTAAAACCCGAGCTTCATAGTTAATAACCTACTAGACGCACGGTTTACTTTTATTGAGATACTACAGTGTTAAAAGTACAATAAGGTAAATAAATATTTTAACTTATCTCAATTAGTTTGAAAAACTGACAGTTTTTGATACAACAATTATTTTATATCGGTAACCTATATTATTTGAATTTCTATTCTAGACTTTAACAATCACGATTAGTAAAGTTTCCCACGACGATTCCAAAGCCTGGAATCCGATCCTATCTGGACTAGGACGGTGGCGACGTCCTGTAATCCAGCTACTTGGAGGTCACGAATTGTGGATAGTTGTGATAGATGGTCGGTGGATGTAGTGTTCTCTTGTGTGGATTATCGTCCGCACTATTGAATACTGCGTTAATCCGCAAAGACCATCCTCATAATTAGACCAATTCGTAATTCAGAGGCCGTGGTTCGGATTCCACGTTACACTGTAAGTCCATTAGTTGCCATCGGCTGTTGGGCTATTAATTAACAGTCCTGTCTAAGGAACATGTCAGCCTTAGTCAGTAACAAGACTACAAGATCGCGCCACAATCATTCTACATTCATTTCTCATTCATACTTGGCTTAAAATACCTACCTGGGTAGGTCGCCATTTCAGTTAAAAGTAAAGTATAAAAGTATCCTCAGATGCAATAGAACCTAAACTTGACAAGATTAGTATAATCTAGATTAAACCGGTAAAACGCTTAAAGAATGTCTAAAGCAGTCAGACAACTTAAAAACACACCAATAAGCAAAACGCTACCCACACAATACCAGAGCATAAAGAGCTTAACACGTCCACACATCTCAAAAGCTAAAATAGACCTTGCTCCCTTGTAAAAAACAATGAATTTCAGTAATGAAGATCATAAAATAATATAAATAATACACAATATACACAATGCAGTGCAGTAGTAATAGTTTGTCTCCCACAATCGTGTATAGATTAAAATAATAACATTAAAAACCAACATGATTTTCGTTTATTTCAGCTGTCTAGAGTAACCTAAAATTCTGTGTAGAATATATAGTAACCACAGTAACAACCTCACATAGTTTTCAAACATGGATATGATATTGTTTCTTGACATAGCGATTTGGAGCAACTGATAAACTACTTAGTCTCAGTAACGAACAAGCTTTTTTAAACTGCTTGAAACGTTTAAGTAAAACAATTAGTTAAACGTTCGGTTACAGAGTAAGCCAGTAAAGACAATTGACTTTATAACTTAGTTTACAAAGAGCTCCAAGTTGTTTGAAAGATAAACCTTCGAAAGAGCAGTTAGAACTTTGTTTATTTCTGGGCGTTCTTTTCTCTAACCGTTGAACGCATTAAAATTCATTAATAATTTTCATGTGGCCCGTTACCGGAGGTCCCCAAAATCGTGAAAAATCTAAAACAATATTGAGATGAATTGGTACTCAAAGTAGCTGCTCTTAATAGACAAATCAATCCTTACCTAATATTAACTTTTGAAAATACTAATTAAAATAACGTTAAAAAGTAGTTGAGAAGATTCTATTTAACAAATATTCGTTTACGTTAAGAATACTAAACGAAGAAAAAACAAATGTAACAAATTATAATGAATTAATAAATAGGTAGTTTAGTTTAAAAATGGTATACAATGCTTAAACCCAGTTATTTTGGGAACAAAATAATTTATAAATCATATAACCGAAATATGAAATTCTATATGATGGTTATATTCAAAAGTTCCATCGTTTCTAAGCTATTCACTATTTACACTGATTAGTAATTTGTTTTTAAATCGAACGAGAGTTTATGGATTAACATTAAACCTATGGGTTGTATTCTGTAATTTTAAACATTTAAACTAGTAGAACACATTTCTTCAAAAATTTGGTTTGTTATTCTGTTCTTTTTTACCAGTTCAGTTTACTGTGGAAACCAATAAATGTCAGAAAATCGACATTTTATTTAATGAGACAATTTTTTTCGTTTGACCTGCGGTTTCTACGTAAGACCGCAAACTCCAAGATAAAGTTTGTTCGTAGCTTGAGATTTTACGACATAAACATCAGTTCATATAATTTTACGTCAGTATTAAATATAAGAGAGTACTTTTACCTTATTTTGGAGAAGTTCATTCCTAATGCACTCACATTATTTACGAGAGTGTAAACATTTCAAAAAGAGAACAAACACAAGGATCATTTCAGGCTCCATTTGCTTTGGGGGAAATTGAGTGAGGCTCACCTCTTTCTGTTTGACAGAGGGAAAGCAATTTCACTTAAATACCTAGCGGCAAACCTTCTGAAACGGTGTGCCTTGTTCTGGAAATATCATATAAATATTTGGCTACTCTTTAAATTTTCTTGAATCAAAGCAATCATGAGGTTACAGTAATGTGATAGTAAGTAGTTTTTATTTTAAAATGAAATAAAGAATGAAATTTTAAACTAAAAATGAGAGTTAAAGTTGTAGAAAATTAAAATCATACTTAAAATATAAATTTATTACTTTTTAAATTGATTGCCAAGTGAAAAAAATTTCACTACATTAAAAAGTATTTTATTATATGAATAACGTTTAAATCAGGGACAAAACAGACTGACCTAGTAAATGAAACTACATATGAATAGCAATTATACAAACCAAAATGACTTATATACAAACAGGTTGAGATCAGAATATTAAATTTACTACCACAAGGTCGTTTGGTGTTATTTATAAAAATGTAGTAGGCAAAAATACAGTTGAAAAAAACAATTTAAATACGTGTAGATATAAAGAGACGTAAAAACTACATACACACCTTCCAAATAATCAGAAAGATATATATAACTAAGCTATGATATAAAGTAAATAAGAAAAACACATATTCACCCATTAATTTATATTAAAACTCACTTTGACCCTAAGCATTAATAACAATTTGGCAAGTTGCTAAACCTATGATCACGCTTCGTTTCCATCATCTCAAATAGTCCTTAATCAATGAACAAATATTATCTGAGTACGCTGGTCTGCTGTTACGGCGAATATTAAATTTATAGGTAGCTATCGTTTTGAATTGGAATTTTGTAATGATTTTGTTCATTTCATGTGTTATAATTTTTATAAATTCTATGTTTAGTTATATTGAAACTTCATGAGAAGGTATTTCAATTATTGGCTGTTAGATCTAAAAACATTATCTCTGCCAAAAGCAATAATTAAACTTCAGTTAAAACTTAGGAGTTGAGGACTTAGCAGGGTGGGATTAAAGTCACCTAATCCTGTCTCTGTAACTTAAAGCTGGATAAGGGGTTTTATTAGGCATTGTTTTACGGACTAGTTTAAACTAATACGAGCTCAAGTTACAAATAAATACTAAACTGTCACTGACACAGTGATAATTCATGGTAACAATATATTTTATTCGCCCCCTTTTAATTGGGTACATGGAGAAACTGATAATTTGAACTGGAGTAAAAATTATCGAATCTGAGGTGAGAGGAATCTATTTTGAGGCTCCCTGAATACAAAAAAGTAGTTTTTGTACTGATATCCCGAGGCCACACTGATCATCCAATTTAATAAGTATAAAATTAAGTAGACTTGGAAATTTGGAAATATCTCTAAATTTTTTTATTTTTAGTGGTAGTTCACCCAGGAAACCCTTTGAAGTGTAAAAAATACAAAAAATTCTAGAACCCGCTAGGAATATTTTGATTGAAATTAAATAGCTATATTTTAGGAATATATTATATGTAGGAATATTTTAGTTTAGACTCTCACCATTAAAACCATCTCAAAATACTTAACAAAAAATTACTATTTTAAGTTATTAGTCTACAACTAACGGTTCGAAAGTAAAGTCAAATTTACAATTCGCTGTAAATGCAGAACGTTGTTTGAGAGCGCCTGTTACCAGTCTTATTCGGAACATTTAAAGTCAATTACTTCCTTATTTCTCAACTGTTATGCTTTAAACTTGGTTTACAGATTTCTGTATCATCATCAAATAAAATTCAACTTAATTATTTGTTACAACCTCAGGGGAAAGGGGAGGAGCTGTTCCCTTAAAATATTGACAATTGTATCAAGATGGTAAAGGAATGCATTTGACGAATATTTTTAAACAAAATATAATTTTTATGGAAATTTTTTATTTCTTTACAAATGCAGACCCAACCTAAAAAATATTATAAGCATGATTGCAAAAACCAGAAGCAGAAACTTATGTAGAATCGGTTTGAAGGGTCCAGATAATGACGCTGCCGCCCTTGCATGTGTTTGGGTGAGGATGTTATTCAGATCAAACCAACACATGGTGCAAAATATCACCGGAAACACGGACTCAATACGAGGAAACGGAAGACTTTTTGTGTCCA
Organism: Nephotettix cincticeps; assembly: GCA_023375725.1. Taxonomy (NCBI): domain Eukaryota; kingdom Metazoa; phylum Arthropoda; class Insecta; order Hemiptera; family Cicadellidae; genus Nephotettix; species Nephotettix cincticeps. Next base: position 18,394,533 of record CM041785.1, on the reverse strand, counting down.
GTTTGTGAACAGAAACACATAGAAAAGTTGTCTATATTTTTGGTTAACGTTTTTATAAATTAGCTTATGCATTAGACATTATATGTTTCTGCCAAATCTTATTAATAATTACCAAATTCACAAAATACGTAATTTATTTGTACATTATTGTTTTATTTCTTTTTGTCATAAAAGTGATTTAGTTAAGATAGCTCTATTGGAAAATATTTCTGTAGCTATCACGTAAAATATGTAAATAAATAAATAAATAAAAATAAATAGTTTTTTTATTGAAAAAATACAAAATTGGCTATAAAAAGCTCAGTTTTTTGTTTTTTTTACGTTTTAAATGATGAAATTATTCTTAGAATAAATTTATTTTGTATTTAGTTTAATGCATTGTTATTCCCTTGTGTTTCATTTGTAACATTAAATATATCTAATTGTTGATTTTTCATTCATTTTACGTTTAACTTTTTTTTACTAGCTGCTAATGGTTTAAAAAGTTATGGTCCTGTAATAATGTCTGAACGGATTTTTAGGTTTGAATATCACCATTAAATAAGTTAATAAAACTAAACCACCATTACTATGAACTAATGAACAGCTGCCATGCTTATTGTAAACAAAGCTTCTAGCTTGTTACTTATTTCAGTAATTGTATCACATTATTTACAGGATAAACACCAACTACGAATTAACGAAGTTTATGTTTTATGTCATTATTTCAATATTAAACTTAAGCGAGATAATTAATATATTAATATATAATTTAATATAATATAATAATTAATATAAGATGATTAAAATTAAGCGAGAAATTAATATGAAATTGTTTCAATATAGAGCATATAAACGCTTTATTATTAACGCGAAAGAACTGTTATTCCCAGACTCAGCTTTAAATTTTAATATTTTAATTACCTTACAACTGTCTGCTTATTTTTTAATAAACTTAAAGAATTTATAGTTTTTGTCAGTAATTTAAAATAAAATCTCTCTGAACTGGCAATTGTTTCGCTATCCAGTATGACGTGTTTTTCAATCACCTTTGTTTCCTCTTTCCTTTTTTCGAATCTTTAACTCAGGATTAGCCTGATATTTCAGGTTTATTGTTATGTTCAATATCGGCGGATTGTTAGGAAAATGAGTAATTTTATAGTATTTTGAGACCTTTTGAAGTTCTCGTTCTAAATTGGTTTATAGGGTTATGTCTTCTCTGAAAAACTTGGGTTGACTGTCCCTGAGTAGTATTTCTCATCCTATGAATTCCAGTGACGAGAGCTTTACAGTATTTTACAAGATGACGTGTCAAGTTTGGTAAACCAAACCAAATTCCATTGATAATTAAATAGTTTCAGGCGAACATTTCGTACCAGAGTTAATTAGGAGATGAACCTTCCGTTTAGACAAACCGTAAGTTTGAAACGGTTTAATCTGGGGGGTCTTGTTCAGTGTACTTGTAACTTTCCGGAAAAACTACCTTGTAGAGGAAAGATGTTGACAGCTAAACAAGCTCCTCTTATTAAACTTGTAAACTGTCTCACATCCCTATAATGTTATTTTAGTGAACCACCGAGTGATGTTGCAATGTCTATGTTTGATACAGCAATAAGTGTAACATTACACGTGATAAGCCGACTGTAATGCGAAATCGGCTTGTTGCAACAAGTGATTTCAGCGACAAACGCTGGAATTGAATTACGCGACCGGAAATTTTATTTCCGCTGCAAATCCAGTTGATGGTGTTTTACCCTACGCAATTTGTTTGACAACTGGGAAACATATCAGAGAGGTAAATGATGTAGAAGTGTATATTGTGTGGAAAAACTGTTATGAAATTCTGTGAAAACACTTATTTGAAATGTACTACACTTTATGCAATATTAATTCCTTATAGTCTAAGTTTTTAGTATAATGAAATTTTACGAAAACTTCCAATCTATTTAGACGACAAATATGAATGTGGCAAGAAACTTTGAAATTAAGTATTTTATGGCTATGCCAAACAATCAGGGACTATAAATGTTTAAATTTTATTTTTACCTCATTATATTTTCTAGAACAATCACTCTTTCTTATGATACAATCGGTATAAGTCAGGATAATAATTTAAATCAGCATTACACTAGATCCAAAGAAATTACATCAAGTTGTTTTGGTAAAAACACAAATCAGCTTTAATAGCGTCTGCTATATATAGAATAGATTCATGACTTAACAACTGTTGGCCTGACATCAAAGAACGAAAATATGGAAATTATCACTATCATTATTGTTATATATTTTAAGTGCAATTTTCAACACGTAAAAAGCTATTTTATATTAATTTAATTAATCCGCAATTAATAATTGTAAATAGGTCAATATATTCACAGTATTCGATTTTGATCTCTTTATTACTGAACTGCTGTTTTCAAATATAAATTTATATAGATAAAATGTATCCAGCAAAAATAACAAGTGAATTGTTTGATTTATAAAACATTGAAAAACACTACTAAACTGTTTCCGTCCCACCGTCACAGTCGTAGACTTGGTGACAAATGATTCTGCTTTGTTTCGAGCAAATAAGAACAAATCTTGATTCGTAATCCTTACTTTAAGTTTAAAGAAAATGTAAAGAGTTAATTATAGTCAGAGAAAAAATTATATAACTTGATTTAATAATTTATTTGAAACTGTTAGAAAAATATGATCTTTTTTATACAATTCAATTTTGACATGTATATGCCTAAGCTATAGAGAGTGGTGTTGGCAATTTTTCAGACGTAAAAAGAGTAACGGCACAATACAATGAAATCTGCTATTTAGAATAACTGCAAATATTTCCTTCAGACATATCCATAATCAAACATATTTACCACAGGGAGGTAAATACAGTACATATATAAAATGGAATTTACAAGAGCCATATTGAATGAGGAAATATGGTTGAAAATCTCTTTTAAGGTTTAACACGAAATAGGGAAATATTACCGTAACAGTATGGGTTGTGAGGTGTTTTTCGGTTGGTTGCCTGTGCGATGGATTGTGAGGGGATGAGAGTATATGGTATGGATGATGGGTTCCAAGTGTCAGGTCAATGTTTTAAATGTCAGTGAACAAACATGTTCGCTAACATTCATTCAGCCATGATACATGACAATGTATCATAGCTTGCATGTTAGTAGTGATTATATATTTCCTGCAACCTCCTTTTTCATTTTGTGATAGCTTTTCTTGTTTTATTTCCTATACTTATTTTTGCACGGAATGTGTAAATACATGCCCTAGTTATTATCCTATGGCGAATGTATTAAATAAATTTTGCTTGGATTTTTAGGTGTTTACATGATATTAATTCTTTCAAGTAGAGTAGCTTACGACTTGGTCCCTGCACTAAAGCTTGCTTTACAGGCTTGTTTACAGCTTGCTTTTGCTTTTTTTAAAACATGATAAATTACTTTTAACGTAATTTTGTATAGTTTTGCTATTGTTTTATATATTTTTATAACCTTTGATTATTCGTATTGCCCTAAGTTTTTATCTTAACAAAACAGTATATTTTTATTTTAAAAACTCCATTCTTTATCTTTATTCTTTAATTAAGGGTTCCGCTTTCTAAGAAAAACTCGTTAATAACATTTTGTATTCATATACCAAATTCAAATAGTGTTTTATTAAGGCAGAAACCCTTCGGGTTTGAATAAGAGGATGTTTCAGAATCTAATTGTTTTATTATTATTATTATACAGTATAGTTTTATATCAGAGGTTATTATGCTAGAATTACAAATTCACAAAGAAATAGAAATAAAAAATACAGATGATTAACTTTGATAAAATGTTATGTTATGTTTCATTAATAAAAAAATCGTTTCATTTTTACCTTTTGTAAATTAAATAAAGATATAATATCCATAATACATTTACATTTTTCAAATCTTTGTGACATAAATAATTGTTTATTGTACCAATACAGTTCTTATGAAAAGGTTAATAATTAATTTTACTTGACAATAAGGATACCGATAATAATATGGTATATAATAGGTAATATAGGTTCCTGGAGTTATTTGCTAAAGAATATCCATACTTTGACATGCTAAAACGCTTTGTCTTAAGTGAATAAGATTTTTAAAAAGATGGTTTTGTGATTCTTTCTATTTCGTGAGCAATGTCATATGGAGGTATCGTTAAAAAGGCAAAGCAAAGATTGCCTGATTAGCTTGGGGATAATTTTTAAACATAAAAATTAGCTTATTACTTAAATAAATAACCAACCCAATGCTATTAGTTCAGAACTAGATATATGTTGACGTTCTGGTATGGTTTTATTTTTGTTGTATCACAGTTTTTCTTTTGTTCCCTGTAGGTTTTGATAAAGTTTCGCTTAAAAGACAAGGTTTTGTGTTTGTAAGTCAAGTTCCCGGAATATATCAGGCACTACTTTGATAAATTATACAAATTTTATTATAATACATTCATAAATTACCTTACAAAACCATCTAATGAATTTATTACGCTCGATCTCTATGACATCTTTTATCACTTTCCCTCCAATTAATTAATTCCCCCCAGATACCCATCCAATCTATTTCTTCCCGGAAGTATACTCAACCTTTAAACTACCCCGAAAAGACTATTTTACACCATGAACCCATATTCAGACGGTATTCAGGCCCAAAGAATTATGAAGATTTGAAGTTATGACGAAAGAGCATAATTATTCCTGTTGTTTTACCGGAGTCTTAGTAGTGTTAAAAGAGGTTTTAAAAATATACTTTGTTACTGTAAGCTTTTTGAAAGTATATTGAGATAGCCATCTGAGTAATATATTAAATAGTATAATGGTCTTGTGGCAAATATTTAAACTCTTAGAAACAGTAGATTCACGATTATTTACGTAACAATACAGGAAGGGGATAAAATCTTAGTCTATGTTTGCTAATGTTTGGAGAAAGTTGATACTGTTTACCACACATTATTTTAAAACAGTATGCTAACAGAAATTTCCCAAATTGAAGCTTGAGGCTCCACTACCTTAGGTGCCATGGCATTCCAACATCAGCCAGTTGCGAATTGCCAGCCGAATCATATAAAGACTGTAGAAACATTATCTTGATTCATTTAGAAAACTATTAATCATCAAAGCACAAATTTGAAGTAATCGTTAAAGCAGTCTTATGGAGTTTTGTAGTTCAATAAGGTTCATTTTCTCCTCTTTCAAGGTAATATGTATGTCTTACCCTGTTTATACATGATTGCTTTATGTGAACGCTTCAAGGGATTTCTTGGAGTTACTTTTTAAAACATGCTCGAACATTTATGAGCCATCTTCACGCAACGATTTGATCAACAGATCCTGTTACATCGTTCCATAACACGTTCTATGGGTTGTTGAGTCTAAAAAAGTGCGAGAATTCGTTCATAAACCGACAAGTTACGACCCGAAGCGTGGAATATTCACCGGCGTGTTACGACGTCGTAAACGTTTATAGTTCATGTTGTAAGTGATCCGGGTCGGAAAATTCTGCCTTCTTTTAGCCAACAAAATGATTACGACAGAGCCTAACTCCATAGTAAAGTCGCAAAATTCTGAGTAGCTTATTGGTAATGTACATGCCTCGTAACATGAGGGGTGCTAGTTTGACTCTTGAGCAAGTACGACATTTTAGTTAGTTAGAATTTCAGTGTTCGTAGGTATGAATGAGAAGTGAGTGTAAGATGATTATGACGCGATCTTGTAGTCTTGTTACTGACTAAGGCTGACATGTTCCTTAGACAGAACTGTTAATTAATAGCTCAACAGCTGGTGGCAACTAAACGACCTACAGTTTAACGTGGATTCCGAACCACTGCCTTTGAATTACGAACTGGTCTAATTATGAGGATAGTATTTGCTGATGGACTTAGTATTCAACAGTGTGAACGTTAATCAACTCCAGAAAATATCCCATCCGCCAACCATCGCTCAAACCTGTCCACAATTTGTGACCTCCTAGTAGCTGGATTACAGGACACGCCACCGTTCCAGTCTTAAAAAGTTCTACATTGATTACGCCTAGCTGAATGTGAACGTTGGTTATGAGTAATAGCACCAAGGACTAATGAGTTGCCGATTAGAATGTCAAAAACCAGAGCTGACATATAGTAGGTCAAGGAACATTCTCCTCGGTCAAACGTTCCAGGTTCGAACCCAGAGACGGGCAATTCATTTTGGCAAACTCACAAGTGGTAAAAACCTTAGCTAGTCTATATGACTAATGTCGGTACGGCACTACGCTGTCTTTAGTCAGCGCAAAGGAATACTTGATGTGCAACAACTAGCGTTGCAATACACGAAAAAGTAAAAGATATTTTTAGGAGCAAGGATCTAAAGCTAATACGAGAAACCACGTAAAACAAGTCTAGTTAACAGTTTTTACTTTAAGGAGAAACTATTGTTTTCGTTAGAATTTTTGAATTTCAGTTTTTGGCGAATATCATTTTAGAGCTCCCTAAATCTGAAAAAGAGGTTTTAGATACCAACATTAAGAAATACCTTTGAATTTTTATATATATTAACATAAATAAATGTTGTTAGAAATGAGTGTAACTTTGTAAATAGTGAAATTCAAGGTATTTTTGATGAATACTGGGCGTCCCACGAATAGGCCACTATTTTTGAGTTAGTGTGACGGACTTGTGGATCGTGCTACGGACCTGGGACTCAACAGTCCTAGCTTTACACCTTATTTAAACTGATGTCAATCGATAGCAATGCACTGATACGTCGTGGCAGCAACTTCATGTACTGGCCCCAAAGGTCTCCACTGGCCCCAGGGACCTGACTGTTTGTGACTTTTTTCTTTGGGAATTTTTGATGAGAAGTTCATAACATAACATGTCATAACATTGCAATAGACGATGAACTAATGAGGTAGATTAAAAAGGAACTATGGTTGATACCTCGAGAGTTCTTCCGCAAAGTGTATGACTGTTTTCTATTTCATTGCTATCAGTGCATTGCGATCAAAAGACATCAGTTTGAATAAGGTTAATTGATAAAATATACCGTGGGACACCCGGTATATTATACAGGCTGAACATTGGTAAAATTAAGTTTTATATGAAAAGCTGTTTCTGGAGATCATAGAGATGCGACTATTAAAAAAATTCTTGAAGGTGGTGTCTACACGAATATTTTACCGAACTAGAATAAATACGAAATTGCCTCCCAAACGACGGTTCATATGTTTAATACTAATTTATTCCATCCAACTGAATAATTTACTCGTAGCGAGAATCTAACTTATCCAAACAAACTTAAGATTCAGTTATACCTCAAGAGTTGTTAAACCAAATTTAATTACCAAGTTAGCAATCAAAGTTCCAAGGATCTCCAAGACTTGAGAATTTTAATTTATAGATAGTTTCCTGCTTTAAGTATTTATTATGATCTTAGGTGAATATCACATAAAAACCCTTCAAATGCTCAATATCATCTCAAAAAATGAGCCCAACTTGAAATAACTTATGGTTTTAATATTCCCCTTTTTATGGGGTTGCCCTATTTTTGGTTAAACCTCCTTGATGAAATAGGTAAAATGTTTGGGGTTTTTATATGCTGTATTAACGTATTAACACAATCAATAATCTAACTTTAAAAATAAAAGCCTACATAAAATATTCAACTAAATAGTTTTCAATGTTTAATTAATAAACAATGGTTTTTGTGCAGTCTATGACGTTATTTTGTTCTTATACAAGTATTTTTCTATTTTAAAATTAACTTTATGCAAAACAACAGGCTGTGATGTAGTATAAAGCATCCCAAACACAATTTCAAAGTGAGTTTTTGACGTTGTAGGCCCGTCCTTTGTTCGGGTTATAGCATTCAGTTTAAAGAAGAAAAACTATCATGCCGAAATGTAAAGCTGAAATCCTAAACAAACTAATACAAAGAAATAAATAATTAACCAGCTCTATAACTTAGCATTACTCCACAGTTAAATAGACTAGAATATGTATACCATTATTGAAATTAGTTATACGTTAAAATACATTTTTAATGTAGTATGATTTCGAAATGGGTTTAAAATTAATGGTCAATATAAACTAACTAATAGGCCTATTGGTATAAATTGGACAGCTGTTTATTTTTCTATGTAAAGAAAAACCTACAAAGATAGTTTATTGTCACCAGTAGGTGATTAATTGAGAGCTGGAAGCAAAATGCGAATAATATCGCGTAAAAAGTGGGGTTTTAAATGCTCGTTATTTACTTTTCAAGGGGCGGCGGACAATGTAAAGCATTGAAAACCCCTTCTACGAAATGTACAGAATGTATGAAATAAGTTTCATTGTTATCAGTTCTCCCGTTTTTTTTCGGAAAAGACGGCGTAAAATGCCTCATGGAGCATCACAAATAAACAGACACAAATTGAGATAATACTTGTATCGGCTTCTCTGACACACGAACGTAAAAATAACCAAAAAATGAATAACTCTGAGCAATTCACAGATAAAACTCGAATTTTATTTATATAGATAGTTAAATTGGGAAATAAAAATTAATAGTGTATTACTATAGAAACCTAGAGAGTGTTTCTGTTTAATTATGTAGGCCAGTGGTTGTAGTGGTTAAAACGCAAGCCACCCTGTGGTAAGGAGGTGTGACGTTAAACACCAAATATTTTTCTTATAAGTAAAACGAAAATAAGTAAAACTATTTAAGACCAAATATATTATTTTCAAACGTTTTGTAAAAAATATAAAATGGATATTATTGCTTACAACAGGAAGATATGTATTAACGCAATTTGTTTGTTTGATGATTTTACAGTTCAAAATAAAACAACTAAGATCCTTAAAATATAACATTTTAATATTTGAATCTGAGAAAGAAATGAAAAATCGTATTCTTTATATGGTAGTAAAAAATATTATAGTTTTATTTGAAATGTTATTTTCCACGTTTTTAATACAGTAAATCCTTTGCATTGGTAGTAATAAACAAATAAACACGTGCAACCTTTTATCTTAATAGCAATGTAAAACATTTTAAAAGCCACACTTTAACGAAAACAAAACACTTACATCCAAGAAATTATTTGTATATTTTCTTAATCCAAAGGAAACCACCGACTGTAAATATCATCTTCTTTGGAGTTCATGAGCCTTGAATTAAGCTCCAAGCAAATGGGGCTCAGAGCCGTAAAAATACATGAGTCTACATTCTCGTGAGAATTGCTACCGAAAACGACTCTAACTGGCTTCTTACATGGACTTCGATTACTTGATACGAAGGAGTTTTCCAAGCGTACAAACCCTACCATGGGATATTCCAGTAGTTATTTTTTTAATATCGAATATTATTTGAGTTGGCATTTAATTATTTTCTTTGTATTGATTTGTTTAGGAACTCAGGTTCATATTTTTCTATGATAATCTATATATTTTAAAATGAATCTTTGAAGCCGAAAAGGGACGACCTCACTGCTGGTATAAGAAATAAATATAAGATTGATCTATAATAAATGATAATAAAAATAAAAATACTACAACCACTACATAGACTTTTTAACGGTTTAAGCTATGACGCAAGGATACAATTAAATTAAATTCAGTTTTTATAGTAAAATAGGTATTTAATTAATTAATTATAATTTTATTTACAACATGAATATCTTTAATGAAGAAAAGTCAAGTACTAATACTAGAAATTTAATTTAAAATTTATATAAACTATTAGCAAATCAATTACTAGAACCAGAGTAATCATTTCTTGTGAATTCAAAACCATAGCTAGAAAAATCTAAGAATAAATTAATTATAAAACAGTACTATTATAAAAATATAAATTGGTTGAAAGCACTGAAGTGAGTACTTATAGTGTTAAATTGTATATAATTACATATTTATTAAAACAAACTTAATTAAAAACTATTCTTTGAATAACAAATGGTAGGCCAAAACAGCTGTTTAGATTTATAATTTGATTACACGAATAGTTTGAATGCACGCGCTGAAAATTAAAACTATCCAACTGTGTTTAAATTCTTTGAGCTGTTTATTGTACGCACTTTGTGATAACTACTATTAATTTGTGCCAAATTATCATCAATGTATTTTTATGTTTATAGAACGATCACGAGCTTATAACTGGATTCAACATTTTAATATAACATTTTATGAAGTATGTGGTAGTTATAGTGGTGAAGCTTAAAACTAAAAAAATTTACAAACAATAAAAGATACAAAACCGGGAAAACAAGTATAAAAAAATCATAAGGTTTTAAACCGATTTGTTTTGTTTACATTCATTTTCCTTATTGAATATCCAGCTGCGCTTTAGACGATGGCCAAGAGTTTATCTATAACGGAGCTAATACCGTAAGTATAGTTATTAAGTTTATATATTCTTTATTAAGTAAAAATTCCAGATTTTTCGAGATTATTTCCTCTTAAAACAAGTAATATGAAATATCAGAGTAATTTAATAATATTTTAAGTTCGCAACGTAATCGTGTTTCCCTAAAGAATTTTATTCGCTTAAAATACAGACGATATTTTCTTAAAACAAACTCTTGTGACTTTTAAAAATCACAAAAGCTCTTAAAGAACAAGTAATATGATATACTAAACAGAATAATTTGCATAATTTTTAAGGTCACAAAACAATGAAATTCCCATCTAAATAAATAAAATTAGAGTTTTGTCTGTACATTGATCAGAATTATTCATTTTTTAGTTATTTTTACTCTTCGTGCGTCAGAGAAGCCGAAACCGGTCTTATCTCAATTTTTGTCTATTTGTCGGTTTGTCTGTGACGCTCCAGGAGGCATTTTACGCCGTCTTCTAAAAAAACGGATTACAATGAAACTTTTTTCATGTATTCTCTACATTCCAGAGAAGGGTTGTAAATGCTTGAAATCACCCCCGCCCCTTGATAAGAAAATAACGATCATTTTAAAACCCACTTTTACGCGATATTACTTGCATTTTGATTCAGTTTTCAATGAATAGCCTACTGGTAATAATCAGCTGTCTTTGTAGTTTAAAGATTTAATAGAAATAAAAATAAACAGCTGTCAAATCAATATTAGTTATTTTATATTAGTCATTAATTTTAAACTCATTTCAAAATCATACTATATTAAAAAGTTATTTTAACGTATAACTAATAATAATAATGGTATAAATGTTCTAATCTATTTAATTGTAAAGCAATGCTAAATAATAAAGTTGGGTATTGATTTAATTTATTTGTATTGATTTGTTTAGGATTTCAGGTTTACATTTTGGTATGATGAACTTTTTTCTTTAAACTGAATCCTACAACCCGTACAAAGGACGGGCTTACTGCTAGTTAAATCATAAAATTTCTTTAAATATTGACGATATATTTGTCTCTTAAAACAACTAATATCGTATTAAACAGATTGATTAAAATTAAGGACAATTAGGTTGACCTTGAGAAACTCAACCCCGTAAAATATTGACGATACTTGGACGATACATGGATATGTCTGAAATCAGGGGCGGGGTGTGTTGGCAATTTGCGAGACGCAAAAAGGGTAACGGAAGTAACGTCATACTTCTATGAGAATACCTTTTAAAATGAAATGGAAAACCACTTCAAACATATTGTAAATATATACTACGGGATATAACTGTCCTCGCCTCTTGATTCTGACCGTTTCACAGATTTTTAGACTCTCGTAGATTTTCTGAGAGCCTGAGCCTTAGGTTTTCCGATACCTGTGACGGATGGACAGCTATTCTCTTTATTTTGAATAGTATTACATTTTGGCTGTTTCACAACTTGGTCGTTTGCCCTGGTTCGGTCTGTCATTATCTTGACCCAAACGTCTCAATTTAGCAGTTTGAAGTTCTCAAGAAGCTCTTCTCACCTTTTTGTTTTTCTATGTGTTTGGGATCCCCGTATTGTAAAGGCCGTCCAGCTAGCTTTTGTTCAATCTCACTTGCCTTGTTACTTGGGTAGAACATATTTGATTGACATGACGTATATCTTTGCCTTGTCTTCCGATTCTATACCTTAATGTAAGCAACCGTCTCTTTTACATTTTCATGTTGTACTAATACACGATTTTATAAAGATATACACACATCCATGATCTAGGCTATTTACCACAGGAAAGAAAGTATTTAATGTGCAAAACTAAGACAAAAGTTAAAAGAAACGCCGTATCTGGGTCGAAGATTTGTATTATTATGCATATAAAGCGCCAGTTTTGTTGATTGAGATACCAAGAGATAAACCTAAGGGTAAAAACCGCACGTGGCGCGCGTGAGTTGAGAACCAACACCACCCACTTGGTATTCAGACAGTCAACCTACTTCCACTAACTCACCAAAATCTTTGCAATTTTCGCAAGTAGCTCACCTATAATTTTCAAAGATTAACCAATTTACCAATCAATTATTTTAAAATACTGGATGAAAAATAATGAATACTTAATATTGCAAAAACACATATTATTAGCGACTCATTATTATGGGTTCAACTGGGTTAAACGTCGTCGTTCAGTTTACATTCTAAGAAATATAAGACACTTAAACGACATGAACTTGGTTATTGTTAGTTTTTGGCTTTAAATGTTTTAAATAGGTTATCTCTTATGCATAAGATATAGAATGGTGAAACATTCTCTTAATTTTACGGAGAAGCGATACAAAAACGTTATTTACCTTTACAGAAAGAAATACACTCAGACAATCAGATAGAAAATGAGACAATGCCCATTTCTGTCTTGGTTTCGGTCTATTTTCTACGGTAAATATTTAAGCTGACCAACTATCAAGCACGAGGTGCATTTCAATGACTACATCCTGCACAATGACAGGCCAATGACCTTTACCTGTGGAGACCAGCCTCAAAGACTGATTGGCTGTGTTTGTGAAGAGAACGATTTAATTAAGGGCCAAGAGACTGTCGGTTACGCGCGCTTTTTGACTTCTCCACTTACAATTCCACATAACCCTTGAACAAAAATGTTCTTTGTAACTTTGAGTGTTGGACCTTTTCTAAAATTAAATACTCTCTCTTTAGTATTTAAGTGACTAGTTTTATGTAGAAACAAAATTATTTTAATTTATCAGAGTAAATAAATAATAATTTATTCACTGTAATAGTCTCTAACCTATCACAATAATAGACAAAGTCAGAAACTACAATCTAAACTTAATTCAAAATATGTACTTTAAATTACATTATTAAATTCATAATTTTTATATCCCTCTTATACATTTTATATTTATATAAATAAAATTAGAGTTTTGTCTGTACATTGCTCAGAATTATTAATCTTTTAGTTATTTTTACTTTCCGTGCGTTAGAGAAGCCGAAACTGGTCTTACCACAATTTTTGTCTGTTTGTCAGTTTGTCTCTTTGTCTGTGACGCTCCAGGAGACAGTTTACGCCGTCTTCCCCGAAAAAACGAACTGATAACAATGAAACTTATTTTATACATTCTCTACATTCCAGAGAATGTTTTTAAAGGCTTAAAATTGTCCGCCGACCCTTGGAAAGTAAATAACGAGCATTTAAAAACCAAATTTTTAGGCGATATCGCCTAAAATTTTGTAAAAAAAGGAAAGAAACAGTTGTTGAATCAATATTTGTTAGTTTATATTGGTCATTGATTTAAACCCATTTCGAAATCATACCATATTAAAAAGTTATTTTAACTTATCTCTAATATCATAAAGAAGAGGTGGTTTCTGTATGTTTGTTTGTGGGTTTGTGGGTTTGTTGTGGCAAGTGAATGCGAAAAATACTGAACCGACCGGTTTGAAATTTTAGGCAAAGGTAGATCTTAAACTCATGCAACACATAGGCATACTCATTTCCTTAAAACCCTCTCGGGCTACGCCCTGTGAACGTCCTAAGTTTCAATGTTTACATTTTTAGAGAATGAAAACATAAAATTACTTGAATGTCAACAGCTGTGAATACTAAAATTTGACAGTTCGAGAAGAAGGAGAAGAAGAAGAAAGAGCTGCCGTGACCGTCCTAGGTTTCAATGTTTACATTTTCTAATGACAACATCCGTTTGCACTATATTTTGACAGTTCGGGAAGAAGAAGAAATAAAGTTGATTTTCCAGATAAACTGCTGGATCGAAATTAGTGAATTATTTGAAATAGCGGAATGGTAGATTTAAGTTTTTTTTCCGACGACTGTCTCTATTACATTAATCCTTATCCTATCCCAATATTTGACATAATATGTTACTTTGAAATGTTGTAGACACTCCTGTTTTGTCATTTTGTAAACAATGAAGAATTAATAATTAACAATACCTTAAATGTATCAGTAGAGCCTACACCTTTCAGCCTTTTTAGCCCGTGCGAAGAACGGGTACTTTGGCTAGTAACTAATAATAATAAAGCTGGGTATTGAATTAATTTCTTTGTATTGATTTGTTTAGGATTCAGGTTTACATTTTGGTATGATGATCTTCCTTATTTGAACTGATTCCTACAACCCGTACAAAGGACGGCTTACTGCTAGTTTATTATAAAATAATTAGGCCCAGTTACAATAAAAGTTGACAGTCAATAAATTCTAATATTGAGTAAAATGGGTGTTTCTAAGGCAAGTGTACAATTTACTTTTAAATTTATCAAAAGGCAACGTAGTAAATTAAGGAATAAGTTGATCAACCATTTAGACCATTAACCATTGTCTGATTAATATAAAATTAGGTGGAGTTGTTTCTTTCTATAATACATTGGTCAAGTTCGTTGCGAAACGAAATCGGACTACATTTACTAAATTTGGGGAGTCTGTACTCTAAAGATGGGCTTTCGATTTATTTATGTATCACTTAAGAAAAAATATAAGTTTCCTTTTTATCGTTGGGTTCAGTTCAAAAAAGCACACAAGTTAGTATTTTGAATCATGAGAATAGATAAATTAGTATAACTCGCCTAGGTAACTAGGCGAGTTATACTAATTTAGTTAACATGATTTGAAAACATATTTTGTGTGTTTTTACGAAGTGAACAGCCTTAACGTAAGCACATTATTATGCAAAACAACCGTTATTTCAGCAAACCTGCATACTCAGTACTACTCGATTACTAGGATAGGAATAATGAGAGATTTGTGAAATCTACTTTACTCACGCCAGCGTGCTTCGTGTGATCTTGCCTTTAAAAATATCAGGGTTATAGCTTTGACTAAGTTGACTTAACCAACATATCTTAATTCCTTTTGATCCCTTCTCCTTTTAATACAAATTTTAAGTTTATCTTATTTTTCCTACTCTGAAATGATTCTCTACATTTTCATTCTAATCATAGTTATATTTTACAAAATGTAATATTATTAAAATAATTATATAATAAAAATTCGCTAATTCAGAATGGTACGTGTACTCGTATTTACGTAAGTAGATTATTGGACGCTACTCATCCCAGTCACCGATACGCTCCCTGAGTTAATTGGTGTAACTAAGTTTCTGGTTTCAATAACTACGACAGACACTAATTGAGAGAGTATCAGTTACAGTATCAAACTTGTACCATTAATGTTTCGGATCTTCAACAAGTACAAATTCCCTGCACAGAATAATAAGCCTCTTTTTAAGAACATTTCTATATTCTAACTATTCATTCAAACTGCTACTGCTATTTCCTTTAATTAATTCCTGTAAGGAAACCTACGACAATTTTTAGAATCCTCAAAGGTAACTGAATGGAATTGAATTAAAAGTGTAATTTTTATGGCTTAGAATAGGGAGAACAGAAAATCAAGATTACGATTTGTTGAACAATTGATAAGAACGAAAAAATCTTAGATAAATATTGATATGAAGGGAAAGAGGGGGAAAGAAAAATTTAAAAAATTGTGAATTTAACAGGTTAAGAGATAATGCTATGAATAAGACAATAGTAAGATGTCTTTGGCTTTATTAAGAGGAAATGTGGTGTGATAGGAAAAGGTGAGACTTACTGGAACGAAAGAAAATATGACTTCATATATTCTATTTTTCAGATTTCAATAAAAACTAATAACCTCCTACCATAAAAAATTAACAACAATATGTTTTGGATGTCTGATGTCTAAAGTCGTACGTATTTATGTTAAACTCTCTGTTAAATTTAATTTTAGACTGATAACTTAATATTTTACATTATTCCCTCAAGAATTACAAAATTCAATTAGGTTCGTAAGGAAAAAACTTTTAACTTAAAAAACTTTCAAAACATTAAAAAATACTTTCTAGAAAGAGAAAGATATTAAAGTTGTTAAAAACAAACGCTTTCGTGGTTTTCTGCCATTCAAATGAAAAAATGTATGTGTTTTTTTGTATCCATACCAGTTTTTAAGTGTTTTATGAATTTTATACATCGTGTAATCTTTGAAACTTTTAAAAGTAAACCTAGCAATAATTTAAATGGGGAATGTCAATTTTCCGAAACTAGTTGCATAAAAGCAATACTGATATAAATTAGTCATATTAATAAAATAATTGTTGACGAAGGTATTGTTACCTATTATTAGTGATTATTTTAAATGTTAGGATATATTATAAAGCTTGAGTACCATATATGAACTCCATTCTTGAAGTACACTATTCACATATATAGGATTGAATAATAATCCCTTAGCTGTATAATTTATGAAGGATTCGCTGCACTATGGAAATAATTTTAAAATAAAAGTCAAAGCCACGAAATAACAGTACCAGTAAACATAAATTCACCACCAGTTTAATATAGTTTTGTATGTAAAATTTTAAGACCAACATTATAAAATAGTAGACGAAGACTATAATATTAAAATACCTCTGTGAAATCTTCAAAAGCCTCATGGTGCCTCTCCCCAGTCTTATGGATGTATGTTCCATTCCCTAAAACAATGAAAGAATTTTAATCATCCCCAAACAAATTTTTCCTCCTCTTTACTTCGGCCTATTCAAAATAGTTCGCAGATACTGGAAAAGAATATTTTTATACTTTACTTTAATCCTGTCACTTAACATTAGGTATAAACGTTTTATACCTCTTCACTTTCCTATGGCTGTTACTAATTTTGAGTTCAGATTTGATTAAGTTTGAAGGATATTTTGATTACTTTGCTTTGTCAATTATCTAAATTTTTACGGTTAGACTTCAATTCATCTCTTTGCTCAGTAAAGCTTAAAATATTTCCACTTACAATATCTTCATTTAACTAGAAATATACTATATGAAAAATAATTTTAGCCTAGGCGTTAATTGTAAAGTAGACCCCTACGAAAAATAAAAAAAATCATCTAAAACTATTTACGACCCGACAAATTTATAGATAGTTTTTCTAAATATACCTAAATATAAAAACTGATGGGGAGATAAAATAATATACGCAAGAACAAAATTACACTAACATACAATATGACATTTTGGATATTGTGTTTCTATTGTATTAACTCAAAATTTGATTGTGTTTTCAGTTCAAAGACCTATAAATAGCACAAAGCGAAGGGTGTGAGTTGAGGGTCTCTCGACACTTTTGTCCCTCAAGAGCGACTTCTTGCACTGTACGAGCATTTACAATCACGTCATTTCCACTTTGCCTGTGTAAATGTTTTTTTATGTGAAGATTTAAATTCAATTTCCAGGGTAAAACCGTTTAAATTCATGTTACGTATTTTAATTCCCTGTACTGTCAAAAGTTCAATATTCATTTGAAAATATGATATTATTAAAATAAGCTATTTTGAAGATACTCTTATATCAACTTAGTTTAGATAATAATCTCTAAAAATTAATCCAATGGGGTCATAAAGGCAAGGGTCGTAAACAAACCCGTCATTATATCGAACGTAAATAATCCATTTTACAACAAATGATTCTTACTTCGATTGACTGTCAAATATTATATTTACAAAGAGACGATGTCCAATGTTTATTTACAAATCTCCAAGCCAAAATATTCGCGTAGTTTTTGGCTTTAAAAAAAGAAAAAAATTACCTTTACATATATTTGTATTATCATTTAAAAAATCTTTGTATTACGTTAGTTACAATGTTTTTTTTGTATTGATGTATATTTCTCTTAAGTTTTCATATTTGTCTTTATTAATTCTTCATACAGTTTTGGTGTACCTTGGTGTATTTTTTAGGTTTTTAATCGTTAGGGTTTGTTTTTTTCAGTGGTTTAAACTACTAAGGAAGACCCACAGCAGACCAACCAGTTTTCATAGACAAGTAAATAATTTAGTTCAATAAAAACGCTGTTCTTGTTTTATTGAAACCAGAATAGGGGTTGTTAATTTTACTTTTATAATTTTCAAGTATCTGCACAGCTGCAGGATTATAACCATTATTTAAACCATTAAACTTAAACGAAATTAAAATAATTAGATTATTAGGTTTAATGTTTTTTGGCACTTCCATGTGTAAATATTTTTGTGTTTTATACTTATAGCCTCTACACCGTGTGTCTTCTACTGTAGTAAATATTTTTATTTTTAAATTGTTTCGGATATTCTACATCACTTATTGGTGCAACACAATTAATACAACTTTTTATGATCTGGATTTTTCCCTTGTGCTTTTTGAGTCTGAACTTAAAAGGCATGTTAATATACTATATACGTAGAATATACTACAAGTATTGATTTTCAAACTGTGTCTAAAAAAATAACTTTACGAATTGTAAGCCGAAATTATTTGATTTTTTAATGATTGATATTCTCTGTTAAATTAAATTGCCTAAAAGCTTCACTTTTTGTGATAAGTTAGAAAAATTCCTAGAAAATGTCGTTGGCAATGGCAACACTGAGACTGTCTGGAAGTAACGGAAGTGGCCCTCGTCGCAGAATGGCCCCTCCAGCTACCGGTGTCAGTATTGGCAGGCGAGAGTGGGAAAATATCTCCCACACTGACAGCTTTGTATGTTCCTTCTATACTTATCTCCCGCTCCGGCACAAGTTATTGACAAGTCTCTCACAATGCCTTATTGAAATGGAATGGCCTCTAGGTTACAAATCAAGCAAGCTAGTAGGGTATAAGGAAAGCAACAGGAAATATATTTTATAAATTTAGGTGATTAAAAAAGCGGATTTTTACTTTAATGCAAGTGTTTTGTAATATAAGAAATCTTTGTAAGGGTTTTACGTAAATTGTGGGAATATCAGTCTCGCCCACGTATAGTTACAGACAGACACTGACATAGATGTCTAAGTGATTGCGTCACACTAAGCCGCCGCAGTCATGTCACAGGGGGCTCTGGTATGTGTAGCTTGTTGTCACATGCGGTGGTTTTGTTGAGGTATCACCAGTCTCGCCCACGTATCACTGACATAGATGTCTAAGTGATTGCGTCACACTAAGCCGCCGCAGTCATATCACTGGGGACGCTGGTATGTGTGGCTTATTGTCACATGTGGTGGTTTTGTTGTGGGAACACAAGTCTCACCCACGTATAGTTACAGACAGACTCTGACACAAATGTCTAAGTGATTGCGTCACACTAAGCCGCCGCAGTCATGTCACAGGAGACGCTGGTATGTGTGGCTTGTTGTCACAGGCGTTGGCTTTGTTGTGGGAACACCAGTCTCGCCCACGTATAGTTACAGACAGACAATGACACAGATGTATAATTTTGAAATGTCTAAGATGTTTGATGACTAAGACGTGTTTTGCTCTATGGAAATTCAAAACAATTGCATTTTCTCCCTTATGTTAGCTTACAGGGTACGTTTAATTTGAATGCTGATAATATATCTAGTATGTACTTTACAACCGTGAGAACTAATTTTAACAATTCAAAATAATCATTTCAGAGCTATCACAACGCTACTGACGGCTCTATATGTTAATCTAGATACCAGATACAGTCAATTACAGTAGTCATGAATCATTAATGATCCGACGGCATTAAACATGACCAATCATCTTGACGTTCCTCACCCTGTATCATGACGTCATAAGGTAATAGTTCAAATTCTAGATAAACAGATCGCTTGTAATTGTATATGAGTTGCAGGAGTTAGGTAGCTGCGTGACTTATATAAACAATATTTTAGTCAGGTAAAATTTCAAGGAAGTATGATGTTTTAAAAATGTTCATAGAAATAGATATTTCTTAGTAGTTAAAAATTACGACTACAAATTTAATGTAGTTTTATAAAACATAAATAGAGATAACATAGTTTATTGTGACGATTTATAAAAACAGTTTTATTAAAAATTATGAGTTCGATTCTTAAGTTTGTTCATAACTTACCTATGCAAAATAAAGTGAGAGAAAACATTGCTTATACAGCTTAAAACTAGGTTTTAAGGGCTCATTATTTTATTTTAATAGGGCGTGGTTCGTTTTAGAGCAAATAAAAACCTTATTAAATAAGTAAAGAAAAACTAAATAAAACTTTTATCGTAGCGGGTGTTATTTTTTCATTTTTTTGCTCAGAACCGTTACAGAAATACCTTGTTTAGCTTTATAGAAAGATAGACAGACAGAAATAACACAGAGATAGACAGAGATAACACCCATTTCGGCTTCTCGATGAAAATTAAAATTACTATCATAATTACAATCAATGTTCAGACGTAACTTTTATTTATATAGCACACTATATCTACGTGTACTACACGCACTATACCATATACTGAAGATGGTCAATCACAGTCACATTGTACAGATCCAATCATCATAAGTTTCTGATTGACAACAATCTCTCTATAAATTTATCGTATAAAGTGATCACACCTGTTTCCGGTTTCCGGTACTAAAATGTATCGGGATCCAGTTCGTCGTGTCAGGTTTGGCACAGGAGATAGTCGATTAGGCCAGTCATGAATCATTGATAAGCGGCGTTGTACGGAGACAATTACCGTGAAGCCTCAGGCAAGTAATTGACCTTGACCCTATTATACTATATGTCCTCATCAGGAGATGACACGTTCTACTAGACCTTACAAATAAAGTATATTTGATGGCGTAGAGGTGACCGGAAATTACAGAAAATAATTTTTTTTATACAATTAGAGTTTTCGCTGTGCATTGCTCTAAAAAAGCTCTAAAAAAGTCATGGATCTAGACTGGGATGGTCGGGTGTCCTATGATCCGGCTTGAAGTTCCCGAATTGTGGATATTTATGGGTTGTGTTCGGTGGATGTGATATTACCTGGTGGTTATTAATTAAAAATTGAATTACAAAATTAAAAAAACTATTATTACTCACTAAAACTTTAAGTGGATTGGTTCGGATCCAAATTAAACTGTAGTTACCAATCTACAACTAAGCTACGAGGTTAGTCAATTGAACGATGTCGTTTAACGTCTTTTCCAAAAGCCAAAGCCGATCATTTACTGTTTAATTACCCATACCGTTATTATTAGCCTGTGATCAACTGATTTTTTATAAACGGAATGAGGATTGAAAAGCAAAAGAGAGATTTAATTTACATCAATTAATTAGTTTGTTACAGTGGCTTCAAGCAATACAACGAATACGTTTTCTATCAAAACACGGAAGATTTTGGAAATACTTTTTCTGCTTTTATTTCGCACAGCTATGTTATCCTTAAGTTTTTACAAATTGTTTAGTAACCTGATAATTTTACATTTATTACATACATAAAATAAATATTTATGAAAAACCTCTATTCACATATTGTTCTTTGCCGTCTTCAATCAGAGCACTGACAATTTTACTTATAAATAAGGTTTAATTTGATGGCGTAGAGTTACGGCACTTTTAAGATAAAAACTTTTTAAACTCATTTGTAAATATAGGTGAGTATTTATATATACAATTAAAGCTTTCACTGTACATTGCTTATAATCATGGATCCAGACTGGGATGGTCGGGTGTCCTATGATCCGGTTTGAAGGTCACGAATTGTTGATATTTATGGGTTGTGTTCGGTGGATGTGATATTACGTGGTTTAAATTAAACGTCCAACATCTAGTACTGCAAATCTAAAAAACTATATTATTTAGACCAGTTCGAATTTATTTCGGATTAAAGTTAAACTGTATTGTTCCCTTAAATGCCAACGGATTAGTTAATTAAACAATTCTGTTAAGTGACATACAGCTTAGTCAGTAACAAGACTAAAAGATCGCACCACAATCATCTGATACACTCATAGTAATTCATACGTGGCTTAAAATAATTACCTAAACAAATTACTATTAAAAATGTATCGGGTATAGTAATTTGACATTTTTTAAGTTTTATACCCCAGAAAAGCAAAATTGGGTCTTATCTCAATTTCTGTACTTCTGTGTGAAAGAGCACCTACAGTTTTGAAACTTACTTTTAATATTCTATACATTTTTGAGAAAGTTTTTGTTTACTTTAAACCTACCTACGCACTGTAAGATAAAATAAAGAGCTTTTTAAAACTCATTTTTTGCTAATTATAGTGACATTATTTTAGTAACACGTTTTACAGTTACGTTTGAGATAAAAGGGATTTTAGAAAAAAGAGAGAACTATCAGCGGCCAAATTATAATCAATATTGCTGTGTTTACTTTGATCATTGATTTTAAACCTATTTCAAAAGTACCTATCCAACATTCAAAATGTAAAAAGAAATAGCTGAGCTAGGCAGAATTTATTTGATTTTTTATCTGTTTAGGACATCAGGATTTTTGGTTAATTTTTTCATGCTTATAAGTACAGTATCTTATACTTATTAATACAGGTTTTTAACTCCAAATATTTTATTAATGTTTTTTTTTGGTTTACGTAAGAATTCCTTACATACCCTTCCTTAGAACCTTCCTTTCACTGAGTTGGACAAAGGACGTGTTTACTGCTAGTATTATAAATAAAATTTAAAACTTAACTTTTACTTCATATTTTAACAAACTCATAATACAATTAAATATCCGTGTATTACCTTATTCATACGAATGGGAGTTTTTAACCTGTGACTGGTATCAAGGTATGGATGACCTTCTCCACATGTACGGGAGTTATTTTGAGTATTGCGACGGTTGAATGATTTTTTAATATTTCGTTAAAAATTTTGAATCGTGATCTAAACTTTTTTTTAAATTTTTTTGCTTTAATTAATAACAAACTTAGTGTAAAATTCGTTCTAACAGCAATTATATTATTTTTAAAAATCCCATCTACAAAAAATAAATTGTTCACCTAAGAAAACGTAAAATTTTAAACCTATAGTAAATGTAATTTATTTAAGGTTATTTTAAGTTTGGAATTTTAATATTTATGTAATAGCTTTGAAGATCAAAATGCATGGTAATGGGTCAAGAGAGTAATTATATTTAAGTCGCAAATTCAATAAGGGCAGCTGTTACAGACTAAATCCGAGTCAAGAGTCAATATTCAATTAACCACTTGTCCATGTTTAACTTGCGCCCAGTCGTGATCTGTGACGTCAGACGTTGAGCCCTTTGATGCTTAAACCTCTAAAGCGCGCCTTCATCCAATTAATTTCTCATGTTAAATATAAATATGCTTGCATCTATGAGAAACGTATAACCATAACGAATTGAACTGGTAAAATGAGGTATGTAAATTCAATTCAAGCAAAAAGTGTATAAAAAATGACGTCATATGGTTGTAGGAATAGCTATTTTAGTGAACTGAAAATTTTCCCTTTAGACATATCATTCGTCTAAGCTATTACCCATAGGGAAATAAATACATTTTTATTTGACCTCAATGTCAAGACTAAAAAACATTTTAATTATTAAAAACTAATTCATGAACCTTTGTGTTTGGCAAATATAAACTCTAACTTATTTACTTAATTTATTTTATTACTTTAGGTCGTCCAGAAACAGCTAAATCAACACAATCCACAGTTGGTTAGTAGATCAATACATCTTCATACACATTTTCAGAAGTGCATTGGAAGAGTTTCAATAGTTCTTAAGTATGTAATAATGTAATTATGACGTAAATTTTACAGGATAACTATGCTAATTTCAACATCAAATCTCTACTTTCTAGACTGGCAATTATAAAAAAAGACATCACCGAAGCTTGGTTTTGATTTCTCTAAGGGAATTCTTAATACTATTGTGAAATAAAATAATTTTTGATTGGAATGTCTTAGTTTTGCAATTGACCTAAGTGTGACTTAGGTAAAGCAGTACAGTATATTGTACAAGGCACACCTAGGTTATGACTGGTGATTACAGCTGTTGACAGGTCCAACGCCCAGTTTATCATCTGATGTCTCCGACACTTAACTGTGGTTATATTACAAGAGTCAGAGGTAGAATCAGAACATTATATTGTACAAGACGCATAGTTAAGGGATGATTGGTGATGACAGCTGT
The DNA here is from genome assembly GCA_023375725.1 of Nephotettix cincticeps. Taxonomy (NCBI): domain Eukaryota; kingdom Metazoa; phylum Arthropoda; class Insecta; order Hemiptera; family Cicadellidae; genus Nephotettix; species Nephotettix cincticeps. Next base: position 18,370,296 of record CM041785.1, on the reverse strand, counting down.
TGTTAAGTCCAACGCCCAGTTTATCATCTGATGTTTCCGACACTTAACTGTGGTTATATTACAAGAGTCACAGGTAAAAGCAGAACATTATATTGTACAAGACGCATAGTTAAGGGATGATTGGTGGTGATAGCAGTTGACAGGTCCAACGCCCAGTTTATCATCTGATGTTTCCGACACTTAACTGTGGTTATATTACAAGAGTCAGAGGTAGAAGCAGAACATTATACTGTACAAGACACAGTTAAGTGATGATTGGTGGTGACAGCTGTTGAAAGGTCCAACGCCCAGTTTATCATCTGATGTTTCCGACACTTAACTGTGGTTATATTACAAGAGTCACAGGTAAAAGCAGAACATTATATTGTACAAGACGCATAGTTAAGGGATGATTGGTGGTGATAGCAGTTGACAGGTCCAACGCCCAGTTTATCATCTGATGTTTCCGACACTTAACTGTGGTTATATTACAAGAGTTAGAGGTAGAAGCAGAACATTGTATTGTACAAGACACAGTTTAGTGATGATTTGTAATAGCTGTTGACAGATCCGACGCCCAGTTTATCATCTGATGTTTCCGACACTTAACTGTGGTTATATTACAAGAGTTAGAGGTAGAAGCAGAACATTGTATTGTACAAGACACAGTTTAGTGATGATTGGTGGTGACAGCTGTTGACAGATCCGACGCCCAGTTTATCATCTGATGTTTCCGACACTTAACTGTGGTTATATTACAAGAGTCAGAGGTAGAAGCAGAACATTATACTGTACAAGACACAGTTAAGTGATGATTGGTGGTGACAGCTGTTGAAAGGTCCAACGCCCAGTTTATCATCTGATGTTTCCGACACTTAACTGTGGTTATATTACAAGAGTAGAGGTAGAAGCAGAACATTATACTGTACAAGACACAGTTAAGTGATGATTGGTGGTGACAGCTGTTGAAAGGTCCAACGCCAGTTTATCATCTGTGATGTAATACATAACTGTTACATATAGGTATTCCTAAATTTCTTAATCTGAGTGTAAAGGCAAAATCTGTATAAATACTTGTAGCCAACCCGGAGAAAATAATAGCTTAACATAATATTTTAATGTGTAAAATATTGTAACACAAAACCGTTCTAATACGAGTATAATATTACAGAAGGTTGAAAATGTAGTTTTTTATATTTTAATATTAAATTGTCTGAGAATTTCAGTATGTCTAATTAAATATTGCGTTTTTTGTGACTATATGTAAATATATTCAACAAAATTTCAATATTGTAATACCACGTTTTCTTTTAATACCTCAGATTAAATTTTTTCCACCCAACAATATATAGCAAAATAGTAAAGTGATAAAAAGGCAAAAGAATAAACCACTCAGAGTTTGGATGTTAAGAGGACCAGTTTCATCACGCTATGACATAATTCTTTGTGGCTAAGAAAACAACAGAACAAAGAGATTATCATGAAATAAAATACGGTCCATAAATCTACGATATAAGAGAAATTTTCTTTTCCGGCAACGTTTGAATCATAATTTCATTTGGAAGGTCTTAAGCAATTCATTGTTAACATTCTGTTTCTGTAATATTCATAAAGTATAATTGCTCGCTTTTTGTAAGAATATTTTAAGTCATTGCCGGTCATAAATTTCACGTTAAAACACAGTCTTTCTTGAACTTTCATACTTTCGTATATATTTCTTCATAACGTTTGAATCAAGAGGTTTTTTCCAAAGGTAAATGTTAAAAAGCACTATCATGAAATAAAGTATATACAGAGTTATGGATTTCCAAAAAAGAGATCTATGGATTCTTTTGCTTATATTTAATATTTTAAGTCTATAATATTTTATCAAGCCCTCTAGTCTAAGTGGCATATTCAACAAACATGTTGATTTAGGCTGAACCAAAATAATCTAATTAAGTAAAATCAAGTTTTTTACTAATCTATTTATTTAGATGCAATCTGGATGATTTAATTATTTCATGCGTTAATAATATATGATTTATATTACAGAGAAAGGAAAACATATGTAAAAATTATCGTCTTTTTATAGGGCGTATCAGAATCCAATTATATTGTATATAAGTATTATATAGCCAAAATATCACTGTGCGATATAATGTATTCGTACTTAATATAGTTTTTGTTAAAATTGCAAATTGGGTGTAATTCTTTTAAAAAATTAGTTAAGTTATTATTATTTTTTGTTTCTGAAATCATTGAGCTTTAAGTAATTTATTCATCTTTTTTAGCATTTTGTGATATCTATGATTCTTTTGATTATCTTATGTATCTTACCTATTAAAATATTTTTACAACATATTACCCCTAGTATATGAATATATTACGTTCAATCCAATTGGTTGTACTATCTAACAAGAGAACTGAGCTAGAACCGAAGGCAAAAAAAATTATTTTTAATTTTTCTGACATTTTGTTTATTTTTTGTTACATGTACGAGTAGTTTTGATTCGATAAAGAGACTGTCATCAGTTGACTATGATACTATCACTGTAAAAATGTTCGCTTGGAAACTAAAAATTTAAACTGTTTAATAGAGTAAATATAATTTCAATATTGTAAAAGATAATTATGCACTATATTCAGTTACAATGTTTTGAAAATTCAAAAAACCGTAACAATAATATAAAGACGCTTTGTGAGAAGTGTATTTGTCATGAACTATTGGTTTTCTAAGGATTACAACACTGGCGTAAATATAAATTTCTAGCTTTCAGAGAAGAACCGATGCGTCGAGATTTATAGAAGTCAGAAGAAATCACCGAACGACAAAGAGAGAGCAGTCAATGGAGACACAAAAGACATCGTGTGGCGGAGCCGTCAGTCGCCGCGCTTTGTGATGCGGATCTTCAACTTCAAAGGAAATGCAGAAAATCCGTGCTGCTCTTTAGCCTAATGGAAAATAAAATCCTTTAAGGAGAGTCGGATGGTTGCATCTTGCTTATGTTAATGTTGCGTTCTTTAGGTACCTCTAACCTAATCTCTATATATAAAATTGAATGTGTGTATGTATTTATGTATGTCCTTTATGCGTTGCCAAACTACTCATCCGATCGCCAATAAATTTTAGGAAGTTGCTCTATATGTGTCCAGGAAGTTTTTAGTGAAAAAATATTTTCGAAAACCACATAGGTTTCCATTTTATGGAATTTTAAATTTCTAATGTTAACCTTATGGAGAGTATGTTTGTTTACAAATTTTCTACAATGAAAACATTTGATTTCTTGTCTTTGTTGCTACAGCTGATTGGTTTACTTTCCATTAGCAATATGCTTTACTATCCAATGCCATCTGAATCATTCATTAATGTTAAACTATGAAGTAAATATGTGTTTACGTTACGTTACGTTTATTATAATAATCAGCTGTTGTATATCTTTCCTATAAACGCCAAATTACAGTTAGGTTTGGTTTGGGTTTAGGTTGGATTAGATTGGATTGTGAAACAATCCACTCAGATTTATTTGTTTTATGGGAATGTTATTAATATGTCTTATCGTTTCAGTATTGTTATTCTCTATGCCGCGGCCCAGAATATATAACCTTTCATAATGAAGCCCGTAATGGTATTCGACTTCAGAACATGGCCAATCTTAAAGTTAACATGTATTTACTGTCAGGCGTTACGAAGTTCGCCGGGTCAGCTAGTAAGTAATAATAACTAATATCAAATTTTGTTATATCTTGTCAATCGGCTCATTAACATTATTTTAAGTGAGGGTATATTTAAATAATGCCAACCTTACTGAATGGAATCTTTTTCAGGATTTCTGACTGGTCTGACAGCACTCAATGTTACTCCTGAGGAGAAAGTTCAAAAATAAATTCCTTTCTTATTTCTCAACCATTTTTTATGAAACTTGCTATTGCAAGTCTCACCAATGGACCCATCGGAGTAGGGTCAACTCGCCCAAAAATCCCACTCAAAAATATTTCATATTACGGGAGGAGGGAAAGGGTTGTTACCAACAAAAAAAAGCATTTTAAATTGTAATCTGCTATTATAGTTTAAGAAATTTGGTTATTATTAAGGCAACAATAATGTTTAAGAAAATTACAGTCTGATTTAATTAAGGGGTGAACTAAAGGGAGAAAGTATGTATCAGTCCAATTATGCCGTTTTTTATTTAATTTACATGACTTTTAGGCGAATTGTTTACACAACAGGGTTAACTATATTTATTCACCCTTAATATTTGACAACATTTGCGCATTAAATACAATCCGGTACGTGGAACGTATGTATACATGTACAAAGGCACGTGTCAAAGTTAATACGTCATCTTTGTGGCCTCCACCGCACGCGTGATAATATACACACTACCAACCTCATATTTCGTAATTTCCCTTGAGGTTTAAGTTAATTTCCGATGAACTTTCCTCTTCCCGCTCATAGTAATTAGTGGTAGCATTGCATCTCATCGCTGTCAAAATTGTCAAATAAATTTCTCACTCAATTATCTCACAGTTTGAAATCTGAAAACGATTTTAGGTTACTTTTTTAACAATATTGTAATTTGAGTAATTATTTGTAGACTACGTTCATGTCTTTACTAACTAAATTTTAAGTTTAACCCTCATATTTGTGCTTCGTACTTTAAATTTTTACTCACAGTTTAAAAACGTAAACTTACAATACTCATCACTTATGCGGTGATGGTGGTTGTCACTTTTTGTTGTAGTTTTGATTTTCTGTACATTCAAAAACCGTCGTATTACTGTAGCATTTAGCTCTTATAATTTCCTTATTTGCATGTGAATAGACATCTTGCTAGCCTAACGGTTAGTGTATTGACCTTCGAATTGTGGATAGTTGTAAGCAATGGTCGGTGGGTGTAGTGTTCTCTTGCGTGGATTAACGTCCGCACTATTGAATACTGCGTAAATCCACAAATACCATCCTCATAATTAGACCAATTCGTAATTCAGAAGCCGTGGTTCGGATTCCACGTTAAACTGTAGGTCCCTTAGTTGCCATCGGCTTTAGGGCTATTAATTAACAGTCCTGTCTAAGGAACATGTCAGCCTTAGCCAGTAACAAGACTACAAGATCGTGCCACAATCATCCTACACTCATTTCTCATTCGTACTTGGCTTAAAATACCTACCTGGGTAGGTTGCCATTTCAATAATCTAATCTAATCTAATCTAATCTAATAGGCACATCTCATTAATGCTGTCATTCAATGATTAAGTTGGGTTATATTAGGCCGGGCTATGGATTGTTTTTGGTCTGGTTGAGAATCAGTCTAGGTAAGGTAAAAAGGTAGTTCATAAAAACACTACTTAACTTAAAATGAAACAATTTAAATTCGTAAATTAATACAACTTGAGTGAATCTAGCTTTCTTCTAAAACCTTTACTTGCCGTAGACTAATAATTACCCATGACGGGGGGACGGGGAGAAAGTGAAAAATTAAAACCTAAATAACTCGACACAGAAGATAGGTGGAAAGATGGCCTGGGGCATCCCGGGTGGAAATGAGAGACTGAGTGTGTAAACAATGTCGGAACTTTATTTCCCCAGCGACGCAGCCTTGTCCAGCCGCAAATGGGCCTATTTGGAGCTCTCGTTATGCCCAGGGTTGCCAAATATTTATAACGAAATTCCCTACTGATACGACAAATGTTATATAAAAATTCCCTTCAGATACCATGAATATTTATAAAAAATTCCCTACTGATACGACAAATATTTATAACGAAATTCTCTACTGATACGACAAATGTTAATACAAAAATTCTCTACAGATACCATAAATATTTATAACGAAATTCCCTACTGATACGATAAATGTTTATATAGAAACCCATTACAGATACCATAAATATTTATAACGAACTTTCCTTTAGATACGAAAAATATTTTAAATAAAATTCCGTACATCTTATCATCTTAAGTTACCAAGTCACGATATTAAATATTTAATAGTTTAAGTAGTTTACATTTTAAAGCTTAACTTCTATTAAATACGTACTAAGTACTGTGAACTTTTAGTGAAAAAATCTATATTTACAAACAAACAAAAAACTGCTCATGAAATAAATATTTTTTTCTAAATAAAGATTTAAAAAAAGTAGCTATGCATATAGTTACTTCCCTTCCCTTGGCACGTATTTCATGAAACACTTTATGAAAACTGCCATTTAGGAAACTAAACAGTTAAGTTAACATCGGTGAAGGTATTCATGGACCATAACAACACCTTAACTTCGTATCGTAACACCATAAGTGTTTCATAAAACGCTCAGCAGTGCAGTTGCTGTCGTAGCCGAGAATGAAGTTATATCAATCGTTATCTGTATTACAAATCTTTCTCTCACAACATTAAATTGTTGTATATTTTTAGTATTATGAAAAGCAAACAAATACTGTCTGGCTTTATAAATTAAAATAGAAAAAACAGGAAATGCCACGAGTATTATACTAACTGTAATTGGATCTGATGGTTCTGTTGAGGAAAATTTGTTAACCATGCCATTCTTGAAATTGATACAATTTCTTTATTGTTTCCAAAATGTTCGTCAAAATGAATTTGATTTGGTCATGTTTTAATGTTTCTTATAACAGAAATCCTACATACTCATTCTCCATGTCATTCCTACGGTAAAAAATTCAATAAATCCTCCTTTTTGCTTAATATTTTGCTGTCAAACTCGATTTTATTTGGTCAAGGTTTACTAATATTTGTCAAGAATCACCATTTTTTTCTCAATGCAGAAAGTATGCATACTTATATCCCAGGACATTTTTATGGAAGAAAAGTAAATTAATAACAATTATCTATACTGCGATTTCGTACTACAGTTAATTTATAGTCACTTAACATTTCATGAAGTTATTTTGTGTCATCAAAAGTACAGACAGTGTCATTATTCTGGGCACGCGGCTCTGACGCCACTAGCCGTTCTATTATACTATTATTAAGATTTGACTTGCTCTCTCCATTATGATCGTTTACATGATTTTTAGCTAAATTTAAACTAATGAAGTCACCTGACTGAAAAAGTAGATATTTATATCCCTTAAAAGTTGTAAAAGCCACGAGCACAGACTAATGGCTCCATCTGTAATTACTAAGATAATGACGATCATCTGAGTACACAGGTTGCTGCCATGGGAGCCATATTATCTCTCTGGCAATACATTTCTTACCTTTTTTGGTACAACTGTTTCTCGAAAGTTGATTCTTTTAGAAATGGTACAGTTTACCATTATGTTAAGTGTATTTTATATTAATCAACAGCATGTTACAATCAAGTTGCATCTCGTATCCATTGTTACAACATGTAGAAAGAAACTATTTCAGTATTACATTCTATTTATGCTACACGTGATTTATTTAAAGTACCCTAGCCTTACCATTTAATAGGTCTTGTTTTTTAACCAGGGTCTTTATTCCTAATTATGTTATTCAACTTCTAAAGACTATCAATTATTACTTATTAACTATGCCCATAACTGTTTATATTTGTTTAACAACGTTTTCATTCACTACCCACTTCGTCATTTAGGATTAGTTCTACATTCAAACACGCCCTGACATCCTATCAGTTCCTTCCAACAGTTATATAATGTGACAGAAATGTGTATCTGCAGCCTTTTAAAGATTACGAAGTATTGATTCTTTTGAACCTTTTATGTACTTATGCATCTCATAAAAGTTATATTTTATATGTTCTTATTAATACCTAAACCTCAACTCATCTCAATAATTAAACGTTTATACACGCGAACGTTTAGAAACTATTCTTTTTTTTAATAAAACACACCCAGCTGTGTCGTCAAAATAAATATAATGTATAAATGTAAAAGAGAATGTAATGTGCATTCTTTTCGAGTAAATCTTTCATTTAATCTCACGATTAATTAGTAAATTAAAAACAGCTATATCATTATAATTTCATCCTAAAATCATAAATACAATAATGATCCATGGAGATAGATTTATTTTTATAAACAGCATTATCTAGGGAAGACAACTGCTGCTATCTATTTGTCAAGTTTACTGACAGGTGAATCTGAGTCAAGATTCAATATTCAATTAACCGCCTAAACTTTACTCTTGTGCAAATAAGTTTCTCATCACCATGTATGAATTCAAATTTACACTTTCACTTACAACTTCTGCCTAACCCCATTTGTGAATTTGAATCTTTCTACGTGATTGCATCCAGATTTGGTTCCGCAACGTGTAATGAAGTTATATACTTAAGAAATATAAGTATATCTAATTAACATTTCCTGGTATTCTAATTTTTAATACTATAAGAAGTTTTTTATTCATTTTTTTATGATTTACTTCCAATAACCTCAATAACCTTGTATTCATTTTACAAACAACAACAATTTTTCTTCATCGTGTATTTAACAAAAACAAATTTTCTAATTAAGAAATTGAAATGAAATAATTATTCCTTACGATATCCTTACAAACAAACTGAATAGAATATGTAAAAAAATATTAGCTAATAACAGAAACAGATTATTAAAAATACAAATATATTAGTATAGGCTATTATCATTAAGATATTGAATCGCCAAACATAGTTGCCTGTAAAACGATAACAGACTAAAATGAATATCAGACGATATCTAAACAATAAGACTACAATTAAAAAAAGGTCTGATGTAAATTAGTCGAAGCTAGCATAAATTGTGAGCATGCTATAGAGAGTTCCCGATAAGTAAAGTGCCAAACTCAGACAAAAGGATATACGGATTAAACTAAAGAGAAAATCAATAATACAATTTTCAACCGATCTTTATAAGCTCGGTAAATATGTTTAAAAAAATTAACTTCTGTAAAAATAGACATTTATGTTCAATTTAAAATGAACAAACCACCATTTTAAAAATGGCGGCCATCTTATGTTTTTTGTAAAATGACAGGAAAACGATAATAAATAAAAAGATATACTCAGAACAAATGATTTTTAGAATTATTTTAATGTGGCAATAATAAAAACTTGAAATTGAAACATAACATAGCCAAGATACGTTGAAAAAGAGGCTATTATACTTATTTCAATATATCTCGGTTAAGTGTTATTCCATTCCAATGTATTTGTTGTTTTTTTCTGGTTATAAGTTTAAAATGGTCACCATTTTGAGATTTTCAGTAGATAAAGTTGAATTTTGCTACCATATGTATCTTTTATTTACCTTTTTTACGTACTGAGGTTTACTAAGAATTATTTTGTCTCTTTATTTATCCGTTTGTGTTCGAAATCTTGTCCGATGAGGCGTTTTTGTGAGTATTTTTTAAATGATCTTATATACGTATTAATCAATTGTATATTCATCTACTATGGGTTTATAAAGAAAAAATATCTACATAATCATTGTAAAACACTTTAAAATATAATTTTATTCAATAACCTACTTTGTTAGCTTATAAAAACAGAGATGTATACGTAAGATAAGACCACATCACCTTAGTAAAAAACTAAAGCCAAGCAAAAAGTTCATCAAAATTCTCTTAAACTCTACAAAAACTGTTCACGCTACAACAAAAGTTAATATATTTGGTGGTCGTTGTCAATTAGCAGAGGGTAAAGAAGCCTGGATTGTCTTGGGGTAATTGTTTGTGTCGGCAGAGATTTAATTAGGAGCCAAGCGCCCGTGACGACGAGCTCCCAACACTGTTTCCTTAGTTTACTAAATACACTGTATCAGTGAACTGACACCTACATTTTTACTTGAACAAATCATTTATATTCATCTATTACTTTTTAATTTGAATTAAACCCCGTTTCAAACATTAATTGTATCTAATCGGTCATCAAACTCATTCCTCTGTGGGTTTTGGGCGTGCTAAGTACCCCCTCCAGCAAATAAAATAAAAACAAATAATTTTTTGTTTACTGGGCAAGCTATAAGTTCCATACCAGTTACATGTAAAACGTTAGTGAAATCAAGAAAAAATTTCTCAGTAAAAATCAAATATCCTTAAACAGAGATAAACATTGTTTATCGTGGGCAGTGGTAAAGTTAGATTGAAAAATTTAAAATTAAAACTGGATAGTCTTAGCTTTGAGGGAAGAGGTGTTGGTAATCCATCAGACCAAAATTTGAAACGGAATTGACGTCATTTGGTTATAAGGAGCTGTTTGGAGAAACGGAATACACTCCCCTTATACATATCCATGATCTAAGCTATTTCCCAAAAGGAAGTAACATTTTTACAAAGATATTTTGGATAAGGTTTTTCCAGACTCTCACATTAAGTTCTATAAAATTTTAATAGTCATAGTTAATTTTTACGAGTTATTATTATTTTCTTTTTTCAAGGGAGCTCAGTGTGACCTACCTACGAATAAATAAATTGAAAGTTACTAAAATTCACCCATCTTTTCCGTAGAGAGTAGTTTATTAAACGCATAGACAAACAGATAGCGTTACTTTTTAAATTTATAATTTTTAGGAGCCTAGTAATGTTAATTTAAGCTATAAAATATAAATGTGTATGTCAATATGTGAAAAGGAGAAAGGGAAAAGCATAGTCCGAAGCATTAACTGCATACCGTAAAGTCTGCAGACTGAACTGCTGTTAACATAACTTGCAGATTTACAGCCTTGTCGAGTTAGAAGGTGTATTTTATTTCACTCTACATTTTTTTGTCAAGCAGGAGCCATGCAGCCAGTTTCAGATACGCTACACCGGATACATTGCCGGGACTGCTGCAGCTAAATAAGCCCGATAGTGCGCTATGTCACCCTATCACAACACCCTTGTCACCTGGTTGATGTAGACTGTGAATAGTCTTTCTTGTTTATTTTTATCACCACTGCAACATTTTCAGGCGAAAGAATAATAAAAGTTATTTTTCAAACTAAAAATATTTACTAAGCTTATTGTTTTATGTCATCTTATTGGAGGGTTCAGGAGTGAAACGAAACAAAATAATAATTACAGTAAAAATACAATTTTCAAAGTATTCGAACGAATTGTATTAGTTTTAAACTACAATTTTTGCTATTTAATTGACTGAGTACAGAAACTCACTGTTATATCTATTTATATTTACTTCAGGATTCACAAAATACCTCTCAAAGGAGATTGGCTGTCGAGCTAGAAAAAAAATTATTCCACAAGGCTAACATCCTAATCATCCTGAGATCATTATCTTATCAATAAGACAGTCGTTTCATAGAAAGCAGATGGAAATTCACAAATTTCTGTTAACGTCAAATCAAAGTCAAACAAATGTTCGATGATTCGAATCGAAACATGCTAAACTAGTAAACTAGCCATTGTAAAGGGGAGCTGATATTTAAAAATTGTTATCAGTAAAATTGATATTCTTACATTTCAAATGCAAATTCAATCAAAAATGATTTTGAAAATAAATACATGATTTGTTTATTTTTTCAAATACTATATTTCATTAAATACACCAGCAAAAGAATAAAAAATGAATTATTTTCTTAACGTTATTAGGTCCCTCTATGTCATGTAAAACAGCAATTATTTTACTCCATCATTGGACTGGAATGTTTTAAATGTAACATAATCCAGTTTGTATTTTCAACAATGAGAAATTTTTAATATTTCGTATTGTATAATTATTTTAGACGAAAAACTGAAGTAAATTATGGACTCGGATGGCTATATTCAAATTTTGAGACGTTAATGTCAAAAGATATTCAATTAGTGTTACAACTCCACGACTTCTCCAGCAGATGATGTCATCAATTACGTAGCAACTTAATTAATCTCCTCAGCCATTGATACAAAACAGCTGTTGAAGATAAAGACGCTATTATCCAACATCTGATCCTCTCTATTAGCGACTTACATCTGGACGCTTCCATTATTTATAAATGAAATATTTAATTTAGATTGTTGATAGAATTTAAAAAAAAGTATCAGTGGACTGACACATACCTTCCCCTTTAAGTAATTTGAAAAAATACAATCTTCTCCTAAATCGTATTCATTAACGTTTAGTTAAACACAAGTTAATAAATTGGAGTAAAAGGAGAACTGACTAGAAAATAATTGATGTGTTGCTGAAAAATAAATACAGTGTTGAAATATTACTCACCCAATGCACCAATAAGTCTTGTACAACAAACTACCGTATTTCGAAAGAGAACACTTGATTTGGGTTGGTATCACTGTCGGACTGTCAAACAATAAGATAGCTGATGCGCTGTAATTCGTCGGAGAATCTCAAAAAGGGTCGGGGTAAAAGATGACAACGCTTAAGGGGTAAGGACAGATTGAGTTCGGACGGACCCAATTCTGCGCCTTTCGTTCTATAATTACATTTATAAAATGGAAAACATCAAATAATAAACTACAACGTAACATTTTTTAAATAAATCATTAATACAGTAATGTATTTACTCATTTATAAAAATTATACAAACAGGTTTTTACTATTCATGTTGATGTTATTTTTAAAAAATACGTGTAAGGTTGTAAAAGTTTAAAATTTAGAAGTTTCCACTTTTAACTTTAATATATTACAATAATCTCATATTTTATAAAACCATTCAAAAACGTAACTTGTACTGGGTGTTAATTTAATCCATAAAAAACGTTTTGGATTAGTTCTTTTTGTCACCATGTAATTCGAAAAGGAAAACTTGTACAGTATTTAGGAGTAGTATTTGTATCTCGTGGAATGAAACAGTAAATGGTAGGTAATAAATGGTGGTAATTGATTGACGATAGGTTGGAGAAGTAAGTTTAAGATTTATTACAAATAATTCTTAACTTAATTTCAAGTATTTTAGATAAAAAAGTTCTTTCCTTTTAATTGTTCTAGATTACAATGCAGTACGTAGGTAATAATGTAATACAGTAGAGTTTGAGCACAGTATCTGGGAAGGCAACATTAGGTTATCCGGCGAAGGTAATGTCCCAAGACAATGGGCTCACTAATCTGAGCCTCAACAATGGTTAATGCCATAGAACTCGCATTGTCTCCACGGTGGTTCTGTTGTGCTAATGAATTACACGCGATTAGGCTCTTCCTTGCATTATCGTGGTATAGGCTTACCTCATCTGAATAGTCTTCGTGCCAGTGTTCCTACAATAGACACCGTCCCACCCCGGTGGGTATTTTGGACGAAGACTGAGAGTAACGGATTTGATGTCACAGGCAGTATTGTTACTGTTAAAGATGTCATTAGTGTCTGTTTACTTTATTAAACCTTATACTATCGATCTTTTGCACTAACGTAGAAAATTAGTGAGACATCAGGGTTGCTAAAATATAGTGGTTACTTCAGGGTGGCTACCTTGGACCTATCCTGTTTTAACTGTACACTTCTGACTTGCCAACACAACACTGCATGGTTTAGATCTACGCTGACTGCTATCAGCTGTGGATAGCTTACTACCCCTGATATAATCGACTTTGCAATCGGTTGCATTCATGATGACCTGAAGCGTATCTACTGTAACTATCAAAATGACTGACCCTAGACCATTATATTTGGTGAGGTACTCATGACAAGTGACAAGGACTCTTGATGATACATTGGTTCGTAATATCTCCTTTTTTGATCATATTAGTCAGACTATTCGACGAGTAATTTAAGGATTATTAAGGATTAAGGATTAAGGAGGCTGTACCAATTTAGAAAGCTGTTGCCAGAGATAGCAAAAGTTCAGCTTGTGCAGTCACTGATTCTATCAGAATTTAAAACTGATATCCTGCAAATGGCAATAGTATCTTAAAGAAGAATATTGAGAGGATATAAGAGGTTAAGAGCAGGCGGTATGAGGTTTGTGTTCTACCTTAGCCGTCGTGACAGTGCGTCACTTTTAAGGGAGGCCCTATGGATGTCATATGCAGAGTGAAGACTTGTGCTTTGGTCCACAGAGGTCTCATTGTTGGAGAGCGAAAGTACCTGTGTGAGAAACTTGGCCTTTAGCGCGATGTCGCTTTGCGTGGCACCCGGCAGGATAGGCTCCTCCATTTGCCGATGTTAAGTCGTGAGGTTGGCAGGAGAGCATTTGCCTATTTCGGTCATGCATTGTACAATAGACTCCCGCTGAGCCTCAAAGACTTATGTCTTTTAACTTTCAAAGAAAAAATAAAATATATTTCTTGTTAATAAATTAAGGCCAATCTTGTATATTTTATCGTATAATTGTTTTGTATGGACGAAAGTTATTTTGAAAAGATCTTTATAGTATTGTAAATCTTTTGATCGACAATTATATTTTTTATTTATTTATAGAGCATTATAATAAAATACTGTTAAATAATAAACTAAAATAAGTACCTAAGCCCCTAACATAAACAAAATATAATTGTAACCAGGTACGGGTTTTCAACTGACATAAAAGCAGCCGTTTTTGTCTGCCATAAAATGGCAGCACGAGTGTTGTTTATCAGAATTCAGCTGACGAGACCAGACAGAACAGATGCGTGCGTGTCTGCAAGCCACATGAGACCCACTTTATTTGTTTTCTGCTAGACAGACAAATGTAGCAAAAACATCGTACATTTCAACTCCAAGTACTTTTTAACTACTTGGAAGCCGATGCGTTGCCATCTGAAAGTATTGAGGAAATTTAAACAATTTGTTTATAACAGTCCTAGTTGGTAGTAAATACTTTAAGAGGATTAGTTTACTGTTCTTTAAAAGTAAATGATACTTAAACAATCGTTCAATCTGCGTAGGATAAGAAACCCCTTTAAAACTTAAGGGTTAAGATGATTTTTACAATTTTGTATAAATGTTATTTCATGATAACTTACATTTAAACTATTGAATCGTTTTAAAGTATGGTAGACAGGAACTTGATTGATGCGTTGACAAAAATGTAAATAAAGTGTGAAAAAATAACTCGTAATCTAGCAAAAACGCATGTACCACAAAATCATTGCATTCATTAAGAGAACACTTGCTTTGGGTTGGTATCACTGCAGGATAGCCAAACAATAAGGTAGCTGGTGTGTTGTGATTGGCCGGTGGGCCAAAAAGGGGCGGTGAAAGATGGCGACCTTTCGGGGATAAGACCGGATTGGGTTTCGGACGGACCAAATTCTGTACTATCGTTCTATGAATATATTTTAAATATGTAAATGAAGGAAAACTTCAAACTATAAACTATAACGTAATAATCTTTAAAACTAAATTATAACTAATTGTTTTATAATGTATTACTGTTCCATACAAATAATACAAACAGATAGTGAGTAATGGTGAAATTAACACAAGTTTTCAACATATGTAGGATAAGTTTATGTTTTAATATTATTTATATTAATGTTGTTTTAATAATCAATGAGTGTTAGCTAGTCACAGTCTGAGTTTCTTACGTTTTCTATTTATGAGTTCAATATATTAAAATAAACCCATTATTTAGAATATTAATCAAGTACATAAACTTGTGCAGGATGTTAATTAGAATCCATAAAACAAGTTTTTGGATCAGTTTTATTTCCCTCCTCAGTTATTTAAGGGAAGATCAGCAGTTGTTGGCCATCATTTAATTCAAAATGGGTGACGGTGGTTAGCTTAGGTAACGATTTTAAGAAAACTATTAGTTTTATAATATTGAAATGTGTTACAATCAACATAAATTTTTATAAGCATTTTTTAGTTTTTTTCATTAAAAATATTTTTATACAAATTATAAACTGAAAAATAGTTTTCTAAAGCTAACACATTTAAAGTCAAATATTATTTTTTAGCCTAATGTTTACTATACAAAAATCAACCACAGCTGTGTCCATACATTCTATATATCTTAGTAAAGTAAAGGCTAGCAACAAAAAATAATGGAAAGTGAAAGTGAAAAAAGATTATTCATTATAAAATGTGTTTGAATTCATGATTGATTTTTAAACCAAGGAACCAGATGACCTTTCCTTAAAAGGCATTTGAGAAGATACCGTACCATGTTATATATTTTTTTAAACTACATAAAACATATATAATTTTTAGCAGTACAAATTATTCTGATTTGTTTACAGAAAACCCGCTGACCTCCCTTTAAATAATCAGCCTCACGCCCGTCTTATTTCTATTTGTATAAAATATTACACCGAGCCTTGTAGCGCGGGCCGTTCTGGAAAATTTCACGACTAAAACACATTATTTACTTTGACATTGATACAAACGACGCCATCACTCACTTGTTTATAAACATGACAGCCTTTTACGTACATGTGTCGCACTGGCAGTTATAGAGACGAGGTAAAGAATGGAGGATTTGTCTGGCAATCTATCAAGTGGACAGTGTAACAATGTGTAAATAACAAATTAATTAATCTTTAAAAACAGTTAATTATGAGTATTTTTGACAAGGTACAACATGACGCAAAATGATAGAAAGATTTTTAATAACAATTACCATTTGTAATTTAAAATATTAAACGTTATTTCACATTCATGACTTATTCAAAACCAAATAACATTTCCTTCGGAACTGACATACAATATTTAATCATCAAGGTTTTGAAAAGAGAGGAAATTGAGATTTACATTAAATTGACTTCCGTTCAAGCTGCATGAAAAGTATTAAAAACTTCCCATTAGGTTCAATTCCATATATATTCGTTACAGTCGTTCCAATCGAAAACATTTACAAACTCACATATTTGCATTTCTATTTATCTTTCCAACATAGTTTCGTCCTCTGACTGATCTTTATGTTGATCTTCAGTCAACCTAGGTATTTCTCTTTTAATCTGCACCTCTAGACTGATCTGCATCTCAACTGACTGGGTAGTGTAGTGGTTATAATACCCGCCTTCTAAACTGAAGGTCGCCGGATCGAATCTAGCAAGGGTCGACTCTGGACCCAGTCGTCCTTTGTCTTTAGGCTATTAATTAATGATGCTTCCTAACAACAGTTCGATGTTAGGTATTACTCCAGGGTGTGTACCGTTCCCCATCAAAACGTTTAAAAATGCCTTTGGCGTAGAAACACACGAAATAAATAAATAGGGTATTTATCCTATCCGTGTATTTCAGTCCTTAACATGTCTCTATCCTGCATCCTCTAAACTGAATTTATATACTTTATACTTTTAAATGAAATGGCGACCTACCCAGGTAGGTATTTTAAGCCAAGTATAAATGAGTAATGAATGTAGGATGACTGTGGAGCGATCTTGTAGTCTTGTTACTGACTAAGGCTGACATGTTCCTTAGACAGGACTGTTAATTAATAGCCCAACAGCCGATGGCAACTAATGGACCTACAGTTTAACGTGGAATCCGAACCACGGCATCTGAATTACGAATTGGTCTAATTATGAGGATGGTCTTTGCGGATTAACGAAGTATTCAATAGTGCGGACGTTAATCCACACAAGAGAACACTACACCCACCGACCATCTCTCACAAGTATCCACAATTCGTGACCTCCAAGTAGCTTGATTACAGGACGTCGCCACCGTCCACACGGAACACATTATAATTTTCCGTTAGTTTAATACCAAAATTTTGGTTTGAACTCATTGATGTTTTAAGATTGAGCATAATTTATTACTCAGTAAGTTTGAAGCTAAAAAAATATAATCTTTTTATTGTGAAAATATAAATCAGTAGCTATAAAAAAACTTAAATATAAAAAGTCACAAATTAGTTGAAAATTGATACGTTGACACGTATCATCTAAACTTCTATAGTCTACGTGGGAGGAAAAATGGCAGGCTAGAAGATTCAATCCTCTTAAAAACATCTTGGGGATAAAATCGGTCGCAAATATCTGCAGCACCGAAAATGAGGGCGTAGTGCGTGCTTCTAATGCCCAATGATACAAAAGGGAAGGCAAACTTGGTGAAAACGTGGGAATAAAGGCCTACAATTGGATTTAGAGATCAAAGGGCGTAAGGTTTTATCACACTTTCAAAGAGTTTTCCACCTTCTTACTCGGGAATTCCCTCGTACGAAAAATGGACATGTTTCTATCTTGGAGTTGGATATTTCATAAGTTTATTTTTTAAGAAAAAAAATTCAATTTTGTCTTTCATACAAATATTATACTTTTTGACGTATAAAAACTTCGTAATACTAAGCCGAAAGAATAACGTTTTTTCTTATTCAATGTATTTCAAACCACCACGTTTACAAAAAATTGATTATGGTTTAAAATAACGTTCTGTCAATGGATCCTGGTGATTCTGGCACCAGGATCCATTGACAGAAATTTGCTCTTCAAAGATCCAGAGGCTATCCACAATAAAAAAAATAAAAATAATATTTGTAATATTCTCTCCATACAAACATTTTTTCATTAAGACGAAAATTATTTGAGAAAATTATTCTTTTAAAAGTTTTTCCACATTGAAGGTTACTTTTTAGTGAACTGTCATAGAAAAAATTAAAAAAACTATAAACTTTATTTTTTTATTTAACTACTTAATACAGTATAAAAATGCAATTTGCAGGTAATAACTTCTTCTCTTAAAATTGTATATAGAATTACTGTTACGTACACTTTAACACGTAAATGAAAGATTTACATTTTTGGTCAATTTAAATGTAATTAGACAAAAAATATTAAGACTTGAATATACTAATTTTTATTTTTATCTCCCGGAGTACTTTATTACATTGGCTGATTGGGAAAATTGAAGGGGATTAGACTCCAAGTCCCAACACGTCAACCTTGTGGCTTCTTGTGTTCCCTATAGGCGCTAGATGGGTAAGCTGGTACTTTCCACGAGGCTCATGAGGTTTTAACCTATAACTAGCATCAAAAATACCCGGTTGCTTTAGACCGAAAAAGGCCCTTCTCCTTGCTCCCTAATCTGTCACAGTCTACGAGGATATCTTGGCTGTCTCCAGAGAGATTTTGCATAGCCTACACTCTGGTTTATCACGAATGATCCTCACAGTGAGAAGATGTTTCCTGAAATGACCGTGTCCAGTGATTAGAACAATGACCCACCTGACCTGTCCTCTGCTTGACTAAGCGACATGATACACGTAGAATACTCGAACACATTTGATACTTCCTAGAGAAACACTCTTTCAAAACGTCAAACCTTTTTGTGTAGCTTACCACTCTTCTTGCCCTAGAAACATTGTGAAGTGAACTAAACATGGTGTTTTCTAGTTACATTTTCTAGTAGGTCTTGAATTCCAAAGGTTTTTGAATAGGACGCAACATAAGTAGCTTCCGCCCTATCAAGTGACTCCCTATTATATTGATACTGTGTAAGTGGTTTTCAATAACAATTCTGAATTCAAACCATTGAATATTTACGTATAAACATACTTTGTTTATGATTTTTTTTAATTTGTTCTAATTAGACACTCAGGTCATGTTTCACTTTATTATATAGATTGACAAAAACATAATTACTGTAAAAGTGATTACATAAAAATTTCAATTAAAATGTCACGAAACTTTGTTTTGCTTAAATCGTGATGGAGAATTTTCGTAATAAAAATTTGTATAACATTTCAATCAACTTGAGAGAGTTTTCAATCCAAAAGTATTAAAAAATGTATAATTACATATTTACTTATTCTCTTTCACATTTTATCAGCAATATTCAAATTATAACGTAGAATTACAAGTGTCTGTTATACCCTTGTAATGAAATACAGAGTAAACACAAGCTTGATTACACATCTGACCTATCCCTGAAGCATGACTTCCTCCGTGGTCATTAATGTTAATACACACTAAGGCAATTGGTTCCTGAGGGTTAGGGCTGAGGATTTTATATAAATACTAGAGGGGTGTTCGTGATTTTTACGGATTGTATTATTCAGAGTTGAAAGGAAAGAAAATTGTTTTCATGACAAAATAATCCTGAAATATCCGAAAACTAAATAAAAAGAAATATATATTATAAGCTAAATTATTTAGCATTAGTTAGAATTTGGGTACATTAGTTTAAATTACAAAATACGTATCATCATTGAAATTTGATATACCTTAAGATAAACCCCATATTGTTGTACAATTTTTAATATATTTAAAATCAACCATTAATCTAAACAGCATAATATTGATTATATTTAGACAGCTGTTGCCTACTTATTTCAATTACATCACTTTTTAATAACAATGGGTGATCTAATTTTAACAACTAAGCGTCACAAAAACTTTATTTAGCGTTACAAAAAAGCAGATAGAAATTGAGCTGAGAACTGTTGCGGCATTTATGGGATGTAAACCTTAAAAAATATTATTATAATTCCATGCAAATTTACAGACGAAGTTCTAATTTTATTTATATAGTTAATACATTGTATAGCTATAGGGTACACTAAGATTTCAGTAAACAAACAGTAGGTCCTCAAAGGTAACATATTCTTTTCCTACTCATCTCCTAAAATACAATTTTTATAATTTCCTGTAAAGCTATTGCAGTTATAAGTGTAGTTTGTAGTTATTGCAAGCCAATAGAAATACAATTATAAAGATTTTCTTGTACCAGGTTCAGCATAAAATTCAATACGGACGTCATTGGTTTTACGTTAAGATAATTTCAATTGTAACCGAGTAAAGTAACGTTGAAAACAAACTAATATTGAGAAATTTAAAATCTTCAAAAACATTTTTAATTCTAATTATTCTTTCGAGAAGTTTAGTAGTATATTGAGGCTAAAAGTATTTAGCTAACAATATAATATCTAAGGAATCTTTAAAACTCATAATTTAATTAATTCATAAAGCACTAATGAGTGCTAAAGTAGAGCTTGAGCTCTCTTTCTCAGCACACGTTATCTTGTGTCGCTCCACTGGCTTGGAGGCGGAGTTTTGTACGTTATCAATTTAGTTTTTGTATCGTGCATGACAGATAAGTAGATTATTATTGACAATACGATATAATAAATATTTGTAACTCCCAATTTTTAGGTAAAAACTTGAAAACGGGAGGAGTTTCTCCACCTCCAGAAACGTTGTGTAGATCAAAACACAGACGTGTTAGAAATATGTAATAAAATATATTGAATATGTTGTTAACAGCATAATAGTTCTTTTTTCCATATTTCTTGCTGTGGCTATGAAAATAGAGGAAAATTACATAGAAGTAAACGACAAAAACAGTAGCCAAATGTGAGTTTTCCATATGCTATGACCCAACTTTAAACCTTAACACATCCTTATTTTACTCCAGCTTAAAGAATAACTTGAAATATTATAAGACTTTTTAAAATATAAACTTCTAACCGAATTTTGTTATTACATGCTGGTTTAAAATCAAAATTAATTTTTTATCCTGAGGGTTTTGTAATTTAATAAAAAGAATTCTAGGATTTCTCATTACTTAATAAAGCTGAGGGTAAATACGGAATCAAAGGCTTGTTAAGATAATAGCTCATTAAGGTTGATAGCCTTGAGGGGAAGTGAGGGGAGACCTGACTCCAGGCTAAACATTAGGTACCCATACAACAGCCCTGTAACATTCATTTGTACAGTAAAACCGTTGACAAAGAGTCCGTGTATTAAATTAAATAAAAACATGTACACGGGACCCATAAGTAAAGCACAAAACTCTGAGAAAGGTCATATGGGTTAAAATAAAGAGTAAATAATGAATAATCTTTTTTGTAATAAGCTAATTACCAGATATGCGTTATCTTGTATTTTGTACAAAATAATGGTTCTCTTCGTAAACATTCAACAAAACTTTATAAAACTTGTTAAGTATGTTTAAATAAAAGAGAACTACTGTAGAAAAAAATTTGGTCCAATTGAAAGTTTCAAAATGGTGGAAATTAAAATAATTTTCCTTTTTTCAAAAAAGAGAAAGCGAAGTTGCGTAAAAGAGTACTAGTTAAAAAAATTTAACGATTTGTCCATATTAGGTTTAAAAGTTTAGATATTATATATAATTTTTAAATATAAATGAATCGTTCCTTCAATCTTTCTTCAGAAATGTTGATTAGAATGATTTAACACTTATAGAACTCACACGGTTTCGTTTATTTTATCGTAACCAAGTTTTAATATTAGTCCATCAATTTTCTGTGTCAATTTTCAGAATAATTCAATATTCAGAGAATAATTTTTAGAAAAATTACTCTATATCGAAGATCTAAATTTTGATCGTGACAGTGGTATAATGAACAGTGGTATACTTAAAGATACTATAAATGCGTTATAAATTTAAAGTTAAATGCACAAAAGTAATCACTAGTTTTACCTTATCCTTTTTTAGCCCCCGTTATTGGGTTCGAATGGTTGACGTCCAGGTAGTGTACTCGCTACTGTAGTATGCATGAACTTATGGCTTCTCATGTCCAATTCCCAGCCAACTATCTAAGTAAAAAATCCAAATCAATATTATAAAAAAGAAAAATAAGGCCAAAGATAAACATCCTCACCGTTACTTTGAGCAGTTAAGACACTTTTCTGATTTTATAAGGTGATTTTAAGTGGAAACTCGATCAAAGTTACCTCGCGATACACACAGCATGACGATGGCCGATATAAGGGTTGGGATGGTTGTTCAGGGGTAGTTTGTGGAGCAAGAATGGCCAATAACTACTTCCCAACAGCTGTTTTATTACTTTTAAATAAACCATAACTGTGATACTTTATCTTAGAAATAAAAGCAAAGAATTAAGCGATTTGAAAATGGTTTAAGCTGATCCACTTCCTACAAAAAATGTTTACCAAAAAACCGAGCAATATTTTAAAAGTGTTTTGAGTTTGTAATCATAGTGATTTAGCACATAAAAATGTATCCTGTTACAATTTAATTTTTAGCATAAAGTGACAAACTAAAGGTGTTGAAAATATAATTTACTAACAAAAGTATATTATCTCTATATATAAAATTGAATGTATGTCTGTATGTATGTCCTTTATGCGTTGCCAAACTACTCATCCGATCGCCATGAAATTTTAGGAAGTTGCTCTATATGTGTCCGGGAAGGTTTTAGTGAAAAAATATCTTCGAAAACCCCATAAGTTTCCATTTTATGACGTTTTAAATTTCTAATGTTAACCTTATGGAGAGTAAGTTTGTTTACAAAATGTCTACAATGAAAACATTTGATTTCTTAGCTACAGCTGATTGGTTTACTTTCCATTAGCTTTACTATCCAATGCCATCTGAATCATTCATTAATGTTAAACTATGAATGCAATGCATAGTGATATAGCCTAAAAATGTAAAAGGTATAGCCTATAGAAATTTTCATAAAGAAACAAATGCATGAACAAGTAAGGTTGTGGTGCTTGAAGGTAGCTAGTATAAGAGTAGAAATCTCAAAAGAGTAATATAATTTCATGCTCTTTACTCTTTGGATTGAGTTCTTGGCCTTTTAATGGTTGATTGCTCTAAAGCTCTTTTACATTTTCTTTTTTGTAGCGTGTCTTAAATACAAATATTCTTGAGTAAACTGTTTCGTTGAGCCTATTGAAATGTAAAAATATCAATTTAGATTTGTTATTTTTTAGCTTATGTGAAAAAGTATCCATTTTTGTTGACTTCCAAATGGCAATCTTTAATATACTAGTATTATAATTTGAATGGGTTTTTATATTTAGGGTTTAAACACCATAAATCATATTAATACCATCCCATTTGTAGAATTATATTGTTACAAAAAGAGAAAATTATACCAGTATATATAAAATAAGTGACCAATCACAAATATAACTTAACTAGTTAATTGCTATTTATGGACAATTTTGATAACAGTGGAGCATACACTTTTATGTCTCTAGGAATTATTATTTAACTTTATTTTATTTGGTATAAAAACTAGTGTAAATAACTAATTATTTACTTTGGTTAAGATGTTTCCTGGTTAAAAAAATAAATTAAAATTTGTTTTGAATACTATGAATCTATGTAAATGATATTAAATGTTTTCCAATAAAATGTGACAAAGTATGTTTCATAAATAAGATGCAAAGGCAAATAATTGAGGAAAATATTCCTTACTTCATATTTAAATAGTTGTTAGTCACGAGGCTTATTCTTGGTTAAAATTTAAAGTAGTGTCCTCAAGTTTGGGTGCGTTTTTAAAAGTTGATTTTGAAATATACTTTCAAAACAAAACACTTTAAGGATTTATAATCCCATAAACCATTACTGTTAGCTCGTGTAGGCCTACTTCAGTCAAATATTTTTCGCTGATTTAAGAAAATTTCAAAGATAAATAAGCTTATTTAAAACATATTTGTTAAATATACGTTTGTTATTATGTTTATGGTTATGGTTTGCAGTTACCAATTTGAAAAAAGGCAAACAAAGGCAGGAAAGCGAATCAAATACGAGTTTTTATTTGTAGAAGTCTAATCATACATAATTTCGTCACAAGCGATCTATGATAAAAGTAACAAAAGTAGTTCATAAAAGTTCAGTGAAAAGGCAGAAATACTAAGGGAACAAAAAGATATCTCTAACTAATCGAAGTAACGACCAATTAGAAGTCATCTTCCGCCCACCATTTGACCGGATCTAGGAACAGCTTTGTCCGAACCCGTTTCATTACCGATCCTTCACCCTTGACAAAATGTTTTTTTAACATTTTAGCCTTACCCTCCTTTATACTTCTGAGACTCACTCGAATACTGAACTATAAAGTTTTAATTGTATATAATTTTTACATAAACTCTCTGTTATCATCAAATTTTGTTATTTGTGAAAAAAATTACCTTAAGTAATGTGTACGTATTAATCAGTTTACTGTAGTCTCTTATTATCGACCTACAGTCCTATACGCTTCGAAGGTGGGCCAAGTTAAATAAATAAAAATGTTATTGTCATTAAACCATTACTGTAATAGACAAAGTCAGGACTACAAACTAAACTTAGCCTACAACAGTAAACACATTAGAGTGAACTATTTAATTCACAGAACAATATAGGCCTTACAGTAGCATATTAAATTAAACTTTGGCATTCAAAAAACTCTGATACAGAATAAAATGGTTTCTTAACAAGACAAGTGTACAATGTGCATGTATATACATCAAAAGGTAGTTGAGTAAATTCTGTAGAAAATGTATTTTGTAAATATAGAAAATTTTTAAACCTAATACTTCATAATTGTTTAATGTCTTCGATGATCTATGAAATGGCACATCAGTTTTGTTACATTGTCTAGTACTGTGTTTATATATATCTCTTTTTAAGGCATGGCATGGTAAATTCTTTTTAGTATAGAACAAACATTATAAATATAAAGGTTGATAATGGTAGGACAGCCTAACTTGACAAATAGTGGTTTACAGAGTTCTAATTTATGTATTTGGTTATTATTCTTTTAATTTTCTTTTGCAATAAAAGAACACATTCAACATGATCTCTGTTTCTCCAAAGTAGAGAGTAGTATACCATAAACAGTTACTTTTGATTACAATTATTACAGTTATTTGAATGATTACTACCACTAGCTCGACCAACTTGGTAGCTCAGGGGTAATGGGGCTGTTTCACCATAAGTGGCTAGAGCTCCAAATCGACGATGGGAAACCACCATCAACCCGTGAATGGTAATATGGCATTTGGTACTATTGCTCTTTTTAATTCCCCAAACACAATCTTGTCTAATGATAATTAGCAGTTAAAAAAAATCTTAACAGAAGTTTTTACCTTCGGGGTGGTATTGAAAAAAATTTTGTAATATTCACATTCATGTAATTAATATTTTATTGCGGACATTTCCTTCAAGATTTTTTGTAAAACGATTTTTTACGGCGTTTCGCGATCTGGAATCGGATCCCACCCTCAGACGAACTAAAATCTTAAACAAAACACAACTAACACATTATCTTATGTTTCATAAATAAGATGCAAAGGCAAATAATTGAGGAAAATATTCCTTACTTCATATTTAAATAGTTGTTAGTCACGAGGCTTATTCTTGGTTAAAATTTAAAGTAGTGTCCTCAAGTTTGGGTGCGTTTTTAAAAGTTGATTTTGAAATATACTTTCAAAACAAAACACTTTAAGGATTTATAATCCCATAAACCATTACTGTTAGCTCGTGTAGGCCTACTTCAGTCAAATATTTTTCGCTGATTTAAGAAAATTTCAAAGATAAATAAGCTTATTTAAAACATATTTGTTAAATATACGTTTGTTATTATGTTTATGGTTATGGTTTGCAGTTACCAATTTGAAAAAAGGCAAACAAAGGCAGGAAAGCGAATCAAATAACAGTTTTTATTTGTAGAAGTCTAATCATACATAATTTCCTCTTCACAAGCGATCTATGATAAAAGTAACACGAGTAGTTGATAAAAGTTCAGTGAAAAGGCAGAAATACTGAGGGAACAAAAAGAGATCTCTTAACTAATCGAAATAACGACCAATTAGAAGTCATCTTCCGCCCACCATTTGACCGGATCTAGGAACAGCTTTGTCCGAACCCGTTTCATTACCGATCCTTCACCCTTGACAAAATGCTTTTTTAACATTTTAGCCTTACCCTCCTTTATACTTCTGAGACTCACTCGAATACTGAACTATAAAGTTTTAATTGTATATAATTTTTACATAAACTCTCTGTTATCATCAAATTTTGTTATTTGTGAAAAAAATTACCTTAAGTAATGTGTACGTATTAATCAGTTTACTGTAGTCTCTTATTATCGACCTACAGTCCTATACGCTTCGAAGGTGGGCCAAGTTAAATAAATAAAAATGTTATTGTCATTAAACCATTACTGTAATAGACAAAGTCAGGACTACAAACTAAACTTAGCCTACAACAGTAAACACATTAGAGTGAACTATTTAATTCACAGAACAATATAGGCCCTACAGTAGCCTATTAAATAAAACTTTGGCATTCAAAAAACTCTGATACAGAATAAAATGGTTTCTTAACAAGACAAGTGTACAATGTGCATGTATATACATCAAAAGGTAGTTGAGTAAATTCTGTAGAAAATGTATTTTGTAAATATAGAAAATTTTTAAACCTAATACTTCATAATTGTTTAATGTCTTCGATGATCTATGAAATGGCACATCAGTTTTGTTACATTGTCTAGTACTGTGTTTATATATATATCTCTCTTTAAGGCATGGCATGGTAAATTCTTTTTAGTATAGAACAAACATTATAAATATAAACGTTGATAATTGTGGGACAGCCTAACTTGACAAATAGTGGTTTACAGAGTTCTAATTTATGTATTTGGTTATTATTCTTTTAATTTTCTTTTGCAATAAAAGAACACATTCAACATGATCTCTGTTTCTCCAAAGTAGAGAGTAGTATACCATAAACAGTTACTTTTGATTACAATTATTACAGTTATTTTAAATTTACTACCACTAGCTCGACCACCGTGGTAGCTCAGGGGTAACGGGCTGTTTCGCCATAAGTGGCTAGAGCTCCAAATCGATTATGGGAAACCACTATCAACCCATGAATGGTAATATCTGACATTTGCTACTATTGCTCTTTTTAATTCCACAAACACAATCTTGTCTAATGATAATTAGCAGATAAAATAATCTTAACAGAAGTTTTTACCTTCGGGGTGGTATTGAAAAAATTTGTATAATATTCACATTCATGTAATTAATATTGCGGACATTTCCTTCAAAAATTTTTTTCTTAAAAAAAAATATTGTTTTACGGTATTAAGCTGCGTTTGCATCTTTAATTTAACAATAAAACTAAACAAAAAACTATAACTTATGATAATGCGTAAATGCTGAAAACATAAAATTGCATACAAAAATTACAGTTGAATTTACACAATAAGAAACATAACAATGCTGCATAGAAAAAGGCAATAAATAATCATGTCCTCACTAATGAATTTCAAAACAAAAATGGCCGGGCAGACCTGAAATAGGGATAATGGCTGAAGGTTTTTTTTGCTTTGCATTACTTTTTATTTTTGCAATAATTTTTATAGATTTTTACATATATGAATTACGAAAATTAAAATAAGAACAGTTTACTATTCCCATGTCCAAAAGGTATTCACACTAAGCCCGAAAAGGAGTGCCTGAATGACTTGTAAGCTTGATAAAGTGAATAGGTCTGTTATATATGTTACAAACACTGATTGCATTATTAGCTTTATCAGGTTACCGCCCTGCGAGGTGCATAAGTGGGAGAGTCAGATTAAAGAGCTTCCTTCTTGAAATTGTCTTAATCTGGTTAACATGTCATGAGTATGACGTACTCTTTTAATAAACTTATAGTGGTTTTATTTAAAGCCCATAAATAACAGGTTCCACTAGACACATGACACACAGTCTGATATTAAGTAATCCCGAAGGGGTTTGGCGGAATCCACGGCTCGTAGGATTTTCGAACTAAATTACTATTGATTTTAATGACTGATCAAACGAAAACTACCCCATTTAAGAAATATATATTCATTTTCTTGGTATTTGTAGCACCAATCCCCTCTGGAGAATAATACGGTGAATATTAGCGAAGAAGGTCTGATGAGTGTAATATGGATTTGATGACATGAGCGTTTGGTTAAAAGCTGCGTCCACACGGGTTGAACAATGTCCGCACACAATTTGTAATCGCAACTAAATTTTAATGTTTAGCTGGTGTGAAACCCGCGACAAACATACTTGGAGCAACAGTAGTAGGAGGAAGTGTGCCGCCATCTTTGTTCGGTGAAAATGTTTGCCCTATGAGTGAACTTTTGATTCTATCAGAGTAAGCAGCCTTTCGTGACGTACTATTGTATACTTTTGTTTCTACTGAAAGTTTTGTGTTGTTACTCGTGAAGATTCTGTCGTCACGGTAAGTATAGAGCAGTTTTGGCGCAGAGAAAATACACTTATTTTAATTTACTGTATAAACCACGAGAAGAGGGCTACAAAATAATGAATAAACAAAACGAAAATATAAAAGTTACTGCTACAGAAATCAGCACAGACGGTGAATTTGTTAAGTTAGTTATTTACTGAAATGGCAATCTTCCCAAGTATTTAAAGCCAAGTATGAACGATAAATGATTGTGGCACGATATTGTAGTCTTTTTACTGACTAAGGCTGACATGTTACTTAGAAATAACTGTTAATAATTAATAACCTGACAGTCAATGGCAAATCTAAAGGACATACAGAGTCCGAGCTACTTCATCTGGTTTACGAAACAGTCTAATTATGAGGATGGTATTTGCGGATGGAGTTAGTGTTAAATATGGACGTTAATCCACACCAGAGAATATCCCATCTACTGACTATCGCACAAATCTATCCACAATATGTGACCTCCAAGTAGCTGGACTACAGGACACTCCACCGACCAAGTCTAATAGGAGAATGGATAGTTAATTAGCACACGTTATTAATACTAGATAATTCAATTTTTAAGATAATTAATACTTGAATGAACATAAGCATGTGGATACAGTGTCAAATCCACTAAATTAATGCTGCTCAGTGAAGTATCCTAATCTGTGTCGTCCTTTAGGCGTGGGTGAATGTTCAGCCAGCATAGCGTCTAATCTCAAGCCTAACGCAACCTCTCGCGGATTACCCTGACAAATAGCTCAGCTTCCCACTCGACCGCTGCTTTTGTCAAAGATTACTTTGTATATCCCTAAAATAATGTCCTGATCAGTAATACTAAAACTCCATAAATCAGTATGAATAAAATTAGTTTTGTTTATATTTTTTAGAATTACTGTACTAGTATGAACATTTTAACGTTCTATGCAACAGAATACGAGTACAAATATGAAAATCATGGAAATGATAACACAGTAAGGGTCTAAATAGGTATTGTTTCAATCTTTCTCTTTCCATCCATCTGACTGGGACGGTGGCGACGTCCTGAAATCCAGCTACTTGGAGGTCACGAATTGTGGATAGTTGTAAGAGATGGTCGGTGGATGTGGTGTTCTCTTGTGTGGATTGAATACCACGTTAATCCACAAAGACAATCCTCATAACTAGACCAATTCGTAGTTCAGTAGCCGTGGTTCGGAATCCACGTTAAGCTGTAGGTCCATTAGTTACCATCGGCTGTTGGACTATTAATTAACAGTCCTGTCTAGGGAACATGTCAGCCTTAGTCAGTAAAAAGACTACAAGATCGCGCCACAATCATCTTACATTCAATCCTCATTCATACTTGGCTTAAAATACCTACCTTGTAGTATGGTTGCCACTTCAATGATCTAATCCGATCTAATATAATCCGTCTACTTGTTAAAATTCTCCGGCAACAATCTGCCGTTACTGTAGCTCAGGTATAACTAAGTCAAAGGTTGCCTGATCGAAACCAGCGTCCAACGACTCCTGTCAGATCATGAGCGGTCACTTCTGGCTAGACTAAATGACCATTCCACCACGGTACCTCGCTGTCTTCAATTTAACACACAGACCCTAGTCGTATGCTTAAAATAAAGAATTTTTCATTTTATTTCGATTTTCAAAAAAGAGGGCTTCGTCTCCTCCATGAATACAAGAACATTTTCCGTGTGAATTTTTTAATTTGTTATACATTTACGTATATCTATACATTTACATCATACGTTATTTATGTACATTAATACATATTATCATATATACGCGAGAAATAAAATAAAATATTGAGCTTTTAAAACATTGTTGTGTGTAATACTTGGCAATAATTTTTGTTTCCAAATTTTCTTTGAACTTGTGTATATCCCTGGGATTTTGCAAGAAATATAATCAGCTGTAGTAGTGAGTTACCTCAAAAACCCAATATTAATTTATTTATATTGAACATTAATTTTAAACAAACAGCATATTGTAATACTTAATTTTATTGTTATCCTAACGCAATCAATTTGACTGGTAATAGGGAATAATTAATAGAATAATGCAAGTATAATTTACAAATAATAACACAAAATTCAGTTCTTTTTTATTTTGGTATATTTATGTGATCACAATTTAGGCAAACAGGTTGTTTTGATAAAAACATATTTTTAAAAACGAACAGTAACTGTCAAGACTATGGAAACTGATTGGTATCACTTCTAGTCATTTCTAGTCGTTTATATTATCAGTTCATATTGTATATAAAGAGTTATTTGGGGATTTAATTCTCTAAAAATCATATTTTATGTTTATCATGAAATGTAATATGGTTTACTCCCTCTTAAAATACCTCACGTTTCTGTAATTATATTCCATAAACTTTGGGGGACACGTGTTTGTGTATGTCTTAATTTTCTACGTTAAAATACATGAATATGATTTTTAAAACTACCAAATATAAAAGGCATCATAAAACCTAATAATGGACGAAAATTTCCGTAACACCTCTTTAATTTACGAGAAAATTAAAAACCAAAAAATAGTTTATAAAATTTATAGTTTGTCTCTTTGTAACTTCACAGAACCAATACGTTTATAATGGTGAACCAAAAGCTACGAGTACACTAAGGAATGACAAATGTCTGGCTTTTACGTGATGTCGTATTTTCCTCTCCCCATAATTCTTGACAGTAATTACGGAAAGTCGGACATTGCCATGGTGTAGCACCGGACATTGAAGCGCTGCGTCACTGTAATGCATCAGCCATTCATTGTCTTGCAAATGGTGGAATAATTCTTCACCACTCAACGTGGATGTTTATAAATTTTAACCTGAGTTTATTTTTGTAACTCTAGAGTTCTCTTGATTTGTCAGCATTAAATACTCATTTCGTGTTATCATTCTCTGGAATTTTTAAGTTCATTTTGGTTTTTAATAATTTACCGTCCACTGAATAAGTTTATAACAAATTATGTAGACACTCGTAGACTCAATATAATTAAACAACAAACATAGTATGTTGGTTCATTTCAGTATATTTGTTTGGAGTCGTGCGCATAATGGTTGGTACATTCACTTACAGGACAATAGCAGGAAATGTCATAGGTTAAAACAATTCTGTGTTGTAGAGGATTTGTTTAGTTCTAGATAATCAACTCTTTTTTTGCGAACCTTTGTTACTATGGTGAAAGATTAAGGGGTAACTAGCTAATGAAGCAAAAAACTTATTCAACGATTTACTCAAAGGCCTTTAATCCTCTTTTTAAACGTATGTTTTTCTTTGAACTATAAAACAATGCAAAATAGCTAACTATTACTCCATTGAAAAAATAAAAAATATTGATTGGTTAATTTTTTCATCTTAAATTTTTAATACGTGGTAAAATACTGAAACATTTTACAACATTTTTTAAACTTGAAAAAAACTCTAGTGTGGTTTAAACATCACAGCTAAGTTGAACTTCAAGTATTTAAAACTAAACCATTAAAATTTTACAGAAGAGATAGAAAACCTAATACTTTACAATGGGTGTATACAATATGTGAAATATGTAAAGAATAATTTATATTTACTGGCAGACATTACAACACTTATCTCCAACCCCCGGGATCGCTTTCAAATACCTCTTCTCTCACACAAAATCCAATTTTCCGGTTACTTTCCCAAGGGTCTCTTTAGAAACATACTGTACTTCATCCATCTAAAACTTCTCCCTAGAAGAATCTCGCGAGTATTTAAGCAAACTACTAATATCACAATTACATTTAAAATAATAAATAAGCGCAAAGGTTTTTACAAACTCTTTAAATATTTAACTACTATTTTTAAACAGGGTGTAATCGTTTATGAACAATGAAATGGCTGTTAATTGTATTTTTATTTTATATCATTTTAAAATATTCCTCATATATGAATTTTTCTACTCCTCAGAGATCATATAGTTCAATGTTTCGCTGTAGTTAAATAAGTTAATGTGTAATAATTAGCACAAACGAAAAAATCTGGTTATATGATTAACGATTTTCATCCATTCGCGGTGAATTTTCTTATTTCTAATACATAAAATAAAACTATTTTCTAATTTAAGATAGTTTCATCAACTAAATTTACCACTTTCACTAGATTCACTCCCACAAACAGGTTTGGTTGCTACACATTTCGTTGTAAACATTTTTTATTTTGACACGGATATATCTTAGCTCTGGGAGGACTTTGGCAATCCGACAGACCAAAAATGGAAATGGTGATATTATACTCTTAGTGACATCATATGTTTGTAAGGACAGCTGTTTAGAGGAGCTTTTGGGGGTCATGTGGTAACTCTTTATCAGTGACTGGGGCTATGTGAGACTCACACCGTTAAGTGTTACTTTCCTAACTAAATCTACCTTTCCCCATTCGTCCAACCATGTACGAACGATTTTCATACGGGCGTAAGAACTTCATTTGGAAGAATCATAGCAATAGCGTTTCTGCTATAACTGCTAGAGACCTTTTGGAGTGGCTGAGAACTAAAAAAACTTTTAGACATATGCATGATCTAACCTATTTCCAACCTGGAAGTAAATACAATAATTTAAAGGTTACCATTTTTTAATATACCTTGTTTTATCACAGTTCGTGTGTTGTATGAATGCGAGGTACTGATGGGCTGATACAGTACCAATCAAAACCAATAATTGTCACCCAACAGGAGGATTTGAGTTTGGAGACGCTGTGCTAGCAACTGAACCATCGACGCACATACTGGTCTGATTAGTCGTGCGGTCTAACTCACTGGTCTAAAGAGCTTGGAATTGTGGGCTCCAATCCTACCTATGGCGGTCAGTAGCAAAAATACAATCTCACGAATCTCCGCGGTGAAGTATAGATAAAGGTTTATGTAGATGTGATTGAGAAGCTACGACTTCAGTTAGTAGCGCATCCTGGTGGGGAATTGTGGCACTAACACTGTGTAGACCTAATTATTAAGATTGCAGTGTACACCTGTTTGGCTTTTATGGACAGTGGTTATAAGGGGGAGCATTTTTCTGTTTTTTTTTGTATTCTAATTTTTTTTAAGGAGAGTTGCATGAAAATAAATATTTAAAGTAAAGTCATGGCACTTGGAGGGTTAATGGCGTGTGTGTGCCGATCGGCGTCACCCTCACACGCAACTCTCATAATAACCTGACGCCGAACGGTGTCATTCGCAGTGAATGTGCTACAAAGTGGAACAAAAGCCGTTGTTAGAAGACGGAATTCCAACAAATAAATGTGAGTTTCACCGTATAGTTAAGAGTCTGCATCAGTGGTAGCCATCTTGCATTTTAGTCCCGTAAGAGCAATGTTCAATTCTGGCACCTATATCTCCTTTACCTATTGTCATAAATTAACGGAAGACGTGTCAAATTAAAGGTATAACAGTCCTCCAGGGCACCACCTTACAGAACGTCTTATTTTCGCTCTCAATAAAAAAATAATAATGATTTATTTTGTAAAATATTCCTGGATTTTTGTTTTTATATCAAGTTAAATTTTTGAACAAATTAAAGAGGTCATGCCCTTCAGCCACATCTCAACAATGTACTTCCAAAGTTTTACATTGATACTTTGATAATTAACGCCACTACACACGCCAAAGTGAAGGTATGCTCCGCCAGAATTTAACATTGCTCTTACGGGTCTAAAATTCAAGATGCCTACCACTGATGCACTCTTACCAATTAAATTGAAATATCTAATTATTCAAAATCCAATAGTTTTACTAATTAAGTATCACTAGTTATTTAGAATTAAATCACTTTAAAATGCCGTTTAAAATGGGGTTTTCTCAGCTGACGGCGGGTCGCTTTAATGAGTTGATGTAATGGCCGGTTATCCTACAGTGCCAGCCGCTCCCTAGCCCTCCCTACGCTATTAGCCTAATGGCGGTCTTCTCTATGGTGATTAATTAAAAGCACATGGACACTGCCCGATAAAACTGTCAATTTGAATTAATTTTGCTCTATTCTCATCCCTCGTAACTACGATAACAGTAATAACGTTTTAGTTTATTTTAGTTTGCATATCACAGTTGCATTTTTCTAATTTTGAAAGAGAATATAACACAGATGTTTTTTCTTATGGTGATAGTCTATTAACGTCATTGTAAAATTTCAATTTTAATATAGTAATTCATGAGTTAAAAAATTACCAAATAATTTAACTGAACTTTCAGAAAATAGTAAGCATTATTTACGAATATTAACCCTTAAAGCGCTACTGAAAATCACGGTCCTTGCTCATTTATTGTAAAAAAATATTATATTCCCAATGTTCTTTTTTGGATTTAGCTAGCTTAAATAAAGTGTAAAACCGAAATTTGCTTTATTCTTATGTATTAAAAAAGTTTTTTCGTCTGGATAAGCCATTTCAAATAATAATAATTAGTTAATAAATCCTATTGAATAAAACCATTCACACAATATACACTATTTACTGCTAAAACAATGAAAATAAGCACATATCAATAAAAATGTCATTAAATAAGGATAGCGAAAGTGAAAACAGCTGGCCGTTGTGACTCTCAAGTTTTTGAAAAAAAGCTGTATAGGAACGCACAAATACGGGCCAAAGTTGCCTAGCAACTAATTTCAGTCACTAAATATTTCAACAAAGCCGCCATATTGGTTTTGTGAGTGCATAAAGGCTAAAGCAAGTTAACCATGCACTCAATTGGTTGTTTCGCAAACTACAGTGCAGTAAATGTGGCAAAACGATTAATCACGAATAAACTCGTTTACCGCACTGTGCCTACGACCCTACTGAGCTGCGAGAAATCTCGTCAGCCACCCGGTAAGGATTAAACTATCTAAACTTCACATTTGTTCATTTTTCCAATCAACCATATTTGGATTTCTTTCCAGCCTAGCGGTTAGCATCTTAGTCGTCACTACAAGAGGTCACGGGTTCAAATCCTGACATGTCCATTTGGATTTGTATAGCTTTCCCATTAATATTTATTGTGACATCACTTCTTGACTCGATTAAAAAATGTCACTGACGTAATAGTATATTCCATCATCAAAAACGTGCGTTTTTGATACGAACACAAGTTAAACAGCTGAGGCGTGCCACCGATGCTGTTAAATGTGCGAGTATATATTATCAAAATGCCAATTTCGGGCCGTGTGATGAACTATATTTGAAAATAAACTAAAACAAACTCGTAAAACATAAATTATTATCTGATTTATCATCTAGAGTCGCCAATTTTTGTCGCTATAAAGCTCTTTTGCTACTTAAGTTGTAGTAGTTCTTTCTTTATTCTTGATTGGTTGTTTAGGTTATGTCAGTGCTTACCTTGAATCAGAAGTATCTTCAACAATGATCCTTTGCAGCCTAGGACTAAAAAAATCATTGTAAAAAGGTTTAGTCCTAGGAAGGAAAAAAATTACCTTTGCATATGAATCTAAACAGATGTTTTGAAGCAGTATAACGAAAATATATATTTAATTTCCTTTGGGAAATAGCTTAGATCATGGATATGTCTAAATGGAATGTTTTCAGTCCCTCAGAACAGCTATCCTTGAAAGTATATGACGTCACCGTTTCAAATTTTGGTCTAATGGATTTACAATTCCCCCCCAAGAGCTAAGACACATCCATCTCAAAAACCCATAAAAATATGAAAGTCTTTTAATTCCTGATAACTTTAAAAACTAAAAGTGTCAAAATTTTACTTGTATAAATCAACTTATTTACATATAAGTTATGGTCCTTCAGTAAAACCGAATTGAAATATTATATTACTTGGAACATTGGGAGGGAGCTACCCTTGTAAGCTGATAGTCTGACTAAGGGTATATTGAACCATAAAATACCTTTATTAATACTCTTACCGCTGCTTATTACATGGTTTAGAGCCTATCGAGACGTTTAAGACTTTCGTTATGCTGACAAAACTTGATGTTCCTCTAAAATCCGCTAAAATGTTTGTGAAGAAAATTTTATTTTTTTGTGACTCTTTCAGTGTTAGATGAATTTTAAATGTTCATTTCCTAAACTAATATTTACATCAGACCCAGTAATATCAGGAGTTACTTGAAGGTAATTAACAGCTAGATAGTTAACAGTACCTTCATCAAAAATTCAATTTTAATAGTCATCAGGTGACTAGTTTTGGAATTTAGTTGAGTTAAACCATTTTATTAATCACTGATTAATGGCAGTGTGGTGTAAAATATTGTGTGCCTCTTTTACTTCACAAGGTTTGAATATGGGATTATAAACCGAAACTGGTCACCTGATGATTATTCAAATTAAATTGTTTTACGAAGATACTGTAACAAATTCATCAGTCTAAATCAATGCAGGGGGCAAGAAGTTTAAAAAAAAGTTAAAATAATTCTTGATATACGTTACTTCCAAGGCTATCTAAGCCAAATTATGATAAAGAATTATGTATAAAATTAGATTATTTCAACTAATAAGGTATTTGTCACTATTTTATTTCTATTTCTATAATTTATACACACAAGAAAAAGTTCAAATTTCATTAATACGAACCGGTCTTATCTTATTTTACCTACCGGGCCTTAAAAACTCCCTCAAGGATACCCTATTAAACTTTTAGCAAAATACATCCACAAAAATTACAATTACATCCACAAAAGTAAAATGATAATTAATAGATAAAATTTGTACCGGTTTCAAAACAAATAATAGCTTATACTACAACAATGACACAGAGATACAATGTCCCATGGCCAGCCATAGCAATGTCCGGCTGTCCGACTCTGTAATTGCTGTCAAGAGTTATGAGGGGGGGAGGAAATGCGACATCCCTTAAAAGCCTTATTAGTCATTATTTCATATAAACGGTATCAGTGGACCGATACATACTTTCTCCATTATAAATAAAATAGGATGAAGTAAAATCTCACGTCTTCCAACACTACTTAATACATTTACACTTATATTATAATTATATTAAGTAGTGTTGGAAGACGTGAGTTTTTACTTCATCCTATAGTAAAACTAATACGTATAATGCTAATCAAGAAGTTTTTTCAGTGATGCCAGTCAGGTATAACTAGCAGTGTCTTACAGACAGTCTCCATTTGGGCCTGATGATGTTCGGTGTACCTGGATGAAATCGATCGCCAATTCAACAGCTTTTGTTTATATTTACCGTTGTATACAATTACGATATAAGTGTAAATATATTAATTAGTGTTGGAAAACGTGAGGTTTTACCTCATCCTATAGTAAAACCAACACGTATAATGCTAATCAAGAAGTTATTCAAATAAAATTGTAAATTTAAACTATCGTATTGTATAATGTTTATTTATATATTATTTTTAAAAATATTAAATTTATTAAGAAAAAACAAATTATAATAACTGATAGAATCATTTGGAGACATAACCCCTTCTCTAAACCTTTTTAATATGCTTTTCTGGGTGATGTGTCTCTACAACGAACACGAAGTTTTAGTGGAAACGGTTAAAACATAAGGAAGAAATGGACTTTTTAATATTCTCCATAAGATTAACATTAGTCGCTCTCAAACAACGTACTGCGTTAACCTCGGTTATAAATTTAATTGTTCCCGAAACCGATAGTCGTAGACTAATGATTTATAACCTTTTTAACTTTTTGAGCTAGTTTTATCTTTATCTAGAATGTTTGTATGCAATCTCAAATCAAATTAAAGGCTTTTGTGTAAGGGAAGACAGTATAAATGGATAAACCATCCCAGTATGACTAACGCTACCATCGTACTTCATAGTACCATTATTTTATTCCGGTTATTAATGGCTATTCCATTCTGAGTTAAAAGAGTGTGTTGTTGTATGTGGTCCTTAATTCACCACACACCTTTGTCAGTAATTATGTTCAGTTGAGTATTTATCATTGGATGATTTATATGACTTGTGATACCTATAATGTAGTTGAACGCTTATGCGTTTGGTACAAATGAGAAGAGGTCCTGTATGGAGGCAGTAACGGGTGATGTATTGTCACAATATCACTGTGAGCCGCGCACTGCACTGTCTCCGGGTGAACACCACCAATCTATTTACATTTAGCTCGACCATTTCGCCGAAACGTAGAGATCGTTTAGCAGGTTCTAAAATAAATGGATCTTTCCATTTACTGCGTTTAACTTACTTACTTCAGTAATTCCTGCAAAGATCCAAACTTTATGATAGTCGAAAAACATTTTAACTTAAGGTTCCTTATGACGAATTTAGTGTATATAATAAAGAATTAAATAATTAAAATAAAATAAGCTTTTTAATACTACAAATATTAAGTTTCTAGATTAAATTATATGCATAACATATACATGTATTATATTTTTTTATAAATAATAGATTACTATTATAAAGAGGATTTTGAAATCAGCCACTCTAATAAATTGTTTTTGACACCTTTATAGTTTAGTTTATGGAGCTTTTTGAGTTATTCTTTAACAATTTTAGGCATAATATTAATAGCTGTCTTTGGTTTTGCTTACGTAACTTTACGTACACCAATACAATCTTTAATTTTGTAGTATTCCTAGCTCAATATTCATAAAACGAAATAAGAAAAATATATACATATATCAATTAGTACTTAATAGTCAATAATAATTGGTAAGCAATAGTAAAAGGAGTATTGAAACTGTATGGATTCTAAAAAAATAGAATATGACCATCACGATTTATATAAATTGTATCAATTAAACAACAAACTAAGTGTAAAATATTTGACGAATAATTTACAGTTGGATAGAACGGCCATAAACTACTTGACGTTGACCAGAGATGGCCTGACAGATGGTATTTGCTGACACTGATCCGATCGACATCATTTCTCACCGTGTTAAAAGAATGACAGCTTTCACACACCTATGTGTTATGTGCTCAGCATTATTCATAAAGGCATGATGGAACATGCATTTGTCTGAGTTAGAGCCCCGTGAGCTGTATCATTCACACGCCACGTGGAACTCTCCGTACGAGCTGTTGGAAAACGGTCTTAATTTTGTATTTTAAAACTGAATAATGAATGTTTATTTCCTATTTTATTCAATTTCACCTTCTCCCCCTATACGATAATATTAGGAGAAAAAGGCTTTAAGGGTTAAAAACAAAAACATTTTTAACTTATCTGGCTTAACAATAATTTTATAAAACATTTTGACTATTACCATTGAAACCAGCTTATAACTAAACAAATTAGTATTTTGAATCAATGGTCTACTACTATTTAAAGTGAAAGTGTACCAGAGAATGTGATAGAGGCAGTACGGTGACCTGTCTGAGCTTACCTAATATTTTTCTTAGGAATAATATTAAAAAATAAATTTCTTCCTTATTTTTCAACCGTTTTCCATAAAACTTGCCTGTGGGAGTAGGTTACGTCCCCTAAAAAGGTTTTACAATAATTTAAACTTTTTTTAATTGGATAAACTGAATAATTTTTTTGAAATAATTATTCTATAAAGGATATTTAAATAAATGACAAAGTATATGTAGTTCTTTAAATTTTGTATTCGTTTATTTTTGACCTGAGAAAGAACGAATGAATCTCCCAAAATATAAAATATACTATTTGATCTGTAATATTTATTTCGAAAGAGGTTATTATTTGTATTATTTTGAGGCCAGTTTTACTCTTCTGTCTTTACCAACCGTGTTCGGTTTACAAGTTTAACTAAGACGTTGACATGTCTTAGCTCTGGGGGGGGGGTGTTGGTGATTTATAAATGGAAAATATGTAAAAGGTTACCATGGAAACTACCAGTACATATAACTACCTGTTTATATGTACTGAAATCATTCCCTTTAGACATATCGATGATTTAACCTATTTCCCACAGGTAAGTAAATACAAACATCATTAATTATGCCTTGTGGTATTCTTTTATTTTATTTTCATTATTCTGTAACTATTACGTATTAATTGCTTCTACGGAGTAGTAGTAATAATAATATAACTGATATAATCATATTTCTAAAATACCTTCAGAAATTTAACATTATTTACTAATGTGATTAACCAATGAAATCGTTATAGCTAAATGTAAAATTATTGAAATTGTAAGCATTTATAACTTAATTTATCCAAATTTGTTTTTTTAATCACTTAGTTGAAGCAAAAAAACTTATATGATAAATCCAAGAAAATCACCCTTGTAAGAAGTAAAAAGTTTGATATCGGGACACCTTTATAAGAATGCATGTAAGTTCATTCAAATAAAATAGGGAATCTTTATTTTAAGATAGGTTGCTGGATCAATCTTCCATCAGGGATTAAGGAAGGTTCGAACATGACTGAACTCAGGCCTAAGCCTATCAGATCCTTCCGAGCAGATGAATCCTGCATGCCAACACTGGGAATACCTTACACCATTATACCATCATAACGACCAAACCCCTTAAGGTTATAAAACCAATTACCTTAAAAGATAAATTTTACGTCGTAGAGGGTTATGGTTATCTTACAACGATTTTAAAAATACAAATCCATTTAGTTAAATTTTTTACTATATAGTCAATATTCTGGAGTGTAGAGTGTGGGGTGTAGAGTGTGGAATTTGGGTGTGGAGTATGGAATGTGGAGTGTGGAGTGTGGAGTGTGGGTATGAAGTGTGGGTGTGGAGTATGGAGTGTGGAGTGTGGACTGTGGAGTGGAGTTTGGATTTTGGGTGTGGAGTATGGAGTGTGGAATCGGGAGTATGGAGTGTGGAGTCTGGAGTCTGGAGTGTGGAGTGTGGAGTGTGGAGTATGGAGTGTGGAGTATGGAGTGTGGAGTGTGGAGTGTGGAGTGTGGAGTGTGGAGTATGGAGTATGAGGTTGGAGTGTATCGTTTATAGTGTAGAGTGTAGATGTGGAGTGTGGAGTCTGGAGTATGGGATTTGTGTGGAGTGGAGTTTGGATTTTGGGTGTGGAGTATGGAGTGTGGGTGTGTAATGTAGAGTCTAGGTGTGGGAGTTGAGTTCAGA
This sequence comes from Nephotettix cincticeps, assembly GCA_023375725.1. Taxonomy (NCBI): domain Eukaryota; kingdom Metazoa; phylum Arthropoda; class Insecta; order Hemiptera; family Cicadellidae; genus Nephotettix; species Nephotettix cincticeps. The sequence continues at coordinate 18,328,676 of CM041785.1, read as the reverse complement.
GTGTGAAATATAAAGTTTAACACAGTACTTTAAAATAAAAAATATTACTTTATTTTCAATCTTTGAAGAAATTTCATCCAACTTCATTTTTATATTTTAAACTGAAAGTATCATGCTAAAACTAGACAGGTAACATCTCCTTTCACATGGAAGAAACGTAAGCATAAGAAAACGTGCTGAAAATGAGAGAATAAAGGGCCACAATTGGATTTGGAGATCAAAGGGCATCAGGTTTTATCACACTTTTAGAGTTCTCTCTCTTCTAACTGAACATTTCTGCGGACAGAACACGTTTTAAAGAACACATTTCTTTGAAAAACTTTTATGTTTTTAATAACTGTTCGTGTTTATATGTAAATAAAATGGTTCAAATTCAAATTAATATAAAAAATACGGGCTTATTTGCGCATATTATGCCTTAATTCGTTGTCTAAATACAAGAATGCCGTACAAAGGACGTGGTAAAGAATAGCAAAAACCTTATTTAAAAAGTGTCACTTGTTAAGGTCGTACACTTTAAATTGCCACCACTCTAGTTCAACCAGCTGATTGGTAGTTGCCAATCAGCTGGTCGAACTATGGATAGGGGGAGGGTTACGAGAGGCTAGGTTGTTGTGAGAGTATAATGACAGGGCTGGGTCCACCGCACACACCGGCAATCACCTTTGTGCTGCCAATTTGCTGTCATTATCTCCTCACGCGACCGATATTCCCTCTCATATTCACGCCGTTCAGTAATTATTCATTATCTCTTTTCGGCTCTAAAGCGAATATGAAATGTGATAATAAACTTGAACAAAAGAGAGCTGATTGTACTCATTGAGAAAGTAAATACTGTAAACATAGAACAAAGTCCGTCCTTTGTACGTGTTGTGTGAAGTAGGTTAGGAAACAATGGAAAAATATCCGGCAACATTGCTCAGAGATAATGCGCTGGTAAAGTCAAAGCTTGTCAAAGTTTGCTGGATTGAAACCAGTGGCAGATAGCTCCTCTCAGTCCATGAGCTGTCACCTGTGGCTAACTATGTGACTCAAGCACCTACGATACATACTGTAGCTGTATTAGTCAAAGGATATATTTAATTCACCACTCGAGCCCTAGGTCCATTGTGATGACTAATTAAGATTTTATACTTGTAAAAAATTTTAACCTAGTCAATTAAAAAATAATATTAAAAAATAAAAATAATAATTAAATTGAACCTCCTCATATCTTTTAAAAATAAATCAATAAAAATAAAATAATGTAAATATTGTACTATTTGTATTGACGTGGTCTATTGTCTTTTGAAATCCTGATGTCCTATTATGATAAATGTGAACGGGGATGTAGCTCAGTGGTAGAGCGTTCGCTTTGCATGTGAAAGGCCCCGGGTTCGATCCCCGGCATCTCCAACCACTTTTTGCTCATTACCATGACACTCAACAAATACAGTAAATGGAAATAGGTTTGTATCGTAAAATGTAGAAATATGTAGCCTTTAATGGTTAAATTTTATTACCTTTGTGTAAGATAATAATACTATTTTTACACTATCCTTTAAAACACCGTAATGTATATTTTTATAACCATGTAATAAGTTTCTATAACAAAAGTTTTACCATAATTTAAAGGTACATCGGTGGGCCGATATATGGCATCTTCAGTGTTACTTGCTAAAATAAAGCAAAAAAGGAAATAAAAAACGAATTTTTTATTTAAAAGTTAACAACTAATTAATTAAAATTAATTAATTTAATTATTTAATTTAATTATAATTTAAACCCCTGCAGACATATAACACAATGCTGTATCTGAAGAGCAGGGAATTAACAACAATTAATAGATTTTTCCTATACATTATGCTTGAATTTTTATTTTGGAATTTGAAAGATATAGCCCAATTTGTCTTTGAAAGTTCAACATTGCTTTCTAAATCCTTTTAAACCCCTAGAATAAACCACGTAAACCACATTTTGAGGCAAAAGTCGAGACGTTGCAATATTATCAGACCCATTGAAGCTCTAAGAGGCCCATTCGGAGTTCCGGCTTGTCATATCGTCTCCTTATATTTAGGGATACATGGAAAGCATTATCCAGCCTCACCCACGAAAATGTAAAAACTTTTTCGTCATACTAGTTCAAAAAACAGCTGTCTTAGATACATGTGTTGAAGAACAAAAGTTTTTCTTTTTCTTCCTAGAACTAAATCTATTATTATGATAATTTTTTGAGATCTATGCCGCAAACAAACAATCAGGAATGAAGGAAGAACTGCTTCAACGTTAGTAAAATAACAGCTGATTACTCTAAAGCACAAAAATGGTCGACAACTATTGATACTAAATCAGGTAATAATTTTTGTTTCACCAGTTTGTTTTGACATGGATATGTCTTAGCTCTGGGGGATGTTGGTGATTTTTAAGATGGAAAACATGTAACAGATTTCCATAGAAGTATTGAATTTTTAATATAAAAGAATAAGAACAGCTGTTAGATGAACTGAGACAATTTAGACATATCCATGATCTAATCTATTTCCAACAGGGAAGTAGATAAAAACATTTTTTTATAGCAAGAGGAAAAAAATAGTTCATCACACGGTCCGTTCGTATCAAAAGTAACGAAATATACTATTCTTCAATACGAAAACGCTAAGTAAATATGTTTCCTCATTAAAAAACTTATATATTTTTCGATATAACGAATAAAAAAAATGTGACAGTTAAACTAGATCATGATATAATTTATTTCCCTTACAAGTGGTTAGCCCGACCTTTGTGTTGGTTGAACGATTCAATGTTAAAAAAAGATACTTACTCCAATGACAAAATTTACACGACCCGATTGAACTCTCAGCTAAATTATTTATCTAGTTTATTCTCAATCCTATTGATTAGGACATTTTATTATCATCAAAATTCGTCACCAATACGGTAAGGCAAAATGTTTACATAATTTATTTTCGAAATAAGTTTGAAAACTGGGTTTTTGGGAGCCCATTATTTTATTTTCAATTTTTATGGTTTAGTTTAAAATACGCAAAATCTTCCCATAAGGTATATAAAACAAAAACAAGGTTAATTACTGTGGGTGATCTCGTTTTCATGACAAAGCGTGACAAAAAGACTTCGTTTAGCGTTAGGGAAAGATAGCCAAAGAGACAGAAATTGAAGTAAGGACCATTTAGGCTTTTCTGGTGTAATAAGTGTAAAAGGTAAACAATGTCGTAATTCTATACAATCAACATGTAAAACACTAATCTTATTTATATAGATTGTTCACATTTCTTAATCTTTTCATCAACTGATTTCCTTTTTATCGTAAAATTATTTACACGAACATATATTTAAGTGACTTGTTTGAGGTTTGCTTTAAGTCACTGTAGGCCCTAATTAATTTCAAAATGTATCAAGAATCAAGAATCATGAAGTTTATTGCCATTAAGTACAATAATAACGTACAATAGGCTAAGTCAATAGGTTTACTACAACTACATTACATTACCGACATATCGGTATATGTAAATTAAATATAATAAACTAAATTAAATTACTTTATAAATTAGTATGTATACACTTCTGTATCTGTTCATTGTATATTTATTCCTTGTAGTACAGCGTAACACGTCCTAATCTAGAATTCCTGGCGGTGATATGAAGTTACTCAGATTCAATCTACATGAAAATGCGCCGTCTACTCGGAGTGGCAAAGTTTGTAATTAGATTCAGATGTAACTGCCCAGAAATATCCTTGAAACTTCAGTTGAAATCAAATAAGCCAAGCGCGACACCCCGATTTGATTTGCTGAATTTTGAAAATGGCAAGAAATGTAATTTAGGAAAAAACTTTTTAACTGTACAAATATCAAGTTTACCCAGTGTAAAATAAACATATACCACTATTAAAAGACATAATTTTAATCACCAGTTTTTTAGTAAACCATTTTTGGTATTTTTCGTTTACCTTTAATTTATTATAATCACAATATTATCAATCACCTTACTTTTCAAGAATAAAAAAGGGAACATAACTCAATTGATGGATAGTATATTATCTTCCATACCTATATTATAGCTTGATTTTTTTACCTATAAGTAGGCACGGTGAAAACGTGGGATTTTGAATACATTTCATAAATTAATACTTACTCCAACACTAACACCTTTGAATAGTTTGAGGTTTTTAACAAAAACATAGCATAGTAAATTTATTTTATTAATTTAATTAATTGTTATTAGCCTAAGTAACAATATCAATTTGTTTTTATTAGTAGCAAACTATATTTAAATATTAATTAATTATAATGTAAATATGTTCCCATTGTGAAATTATATTCGTATATTATATTTATCATTTCAATAAATAATCATTTAATAGAAATTTACTCACTATATTATTTTAAGGAGTCATCCCTCAGCCACAAGAATACAATATCAGGTATTTTTGCGATTTTTTAATAAGTTTGTTTTGCATAAAACGTTTTAAAAAAGCCGATAAAATGTCGTGAACTAATTATTGGAGTAATAATTTGTAAAACAACGCGAAGTTTGCCAATACGAAAAATATCTACAATAATTTTTCCACCAATCCGGTTGTTTTCGCAAAGCCATCCATTCTACGTGCAAGCCAGTAATCATCGCTATATATCATCCTTTATCGTCGCTTTATTACCTTTATTGCAGTTAAGTTGACGTTATTTTCTTCATATTTTGACCTTTTTGACCATTGATTTATTTCAATAAACCATATTTCTATTTGGTTTACCCATCGAACACATCTCGTTTAATGTAAAGGATGCGGTAAAAACCGATATAATTTAAATTACGAACAACTCAAAGATGATTAGGGGTACAATAGATTTTATTGATTATTACAGACGGTTATTAATTGCCATTAACAAAAAACAACGTAATAACATCAAAATTTACCAGTTTAGGTTTTAACGATTACGCCTGTCGAATGGTGTCCTTGTTTGAATAAGCAGTCTTTCAGTGTCGCACCAAAACTGTGAAACAACTCACTTAGCATTTTAGAGGTGAGGATGGCAATCTCTTATGGTTTCTTTTATTTCGGTCTATGGCGTTTTGGTCTCTTTTAGTTTACCCAATGTACGAGGCTTACTTATGTACACTCTAGATTTTAAATAGCCTTACAAAAAAGCCACAGACGCTCAGGTGAGGGGAGCGTGCTGGCCACACGATATCCCCGAAACGTGGAATAAAAAAACCTCTACATACGTACGTGTGTACGAACGAAAATATGCACATTGAAATCTATACATTGGACGAAGAAAATATAGTCGTTAACCCATGACGCTCCGAAGGCCGGTCCAAAAACCAAAAACAAATATTAAAAGTCAAATTCGTCGAATCTAGTAAAGAGATATATTGCAAACAAAACACACATATTATAATTTGGTAGGCCATATTATAATGTATGATTTTTACAAATTAGGCACTTCTCTTATGAGAGCCTATACAAAGTTTGGTTTATACAATAAATATGTAAATGATTAAGATAAAAGTATTGTACAAAATAATAGTGTTTTGCAATATTGTTTTTGGTTATTTTCATATTTTCATTGGGAGATATCAGGATTAATATCATTGTTAAGGTTAGTGATAGGTAGATTATATAATTTCATTTATTTTTCTATTTAGCAGTTAAACTTTATTATTAATTTTAAGTTGATTTGTAGGTTCATTCAATTTTACTATCACGATATATTAACTACGTATGTCATATGTACACGGTACAAAATACACCTAACGTAATAAAAATGTATTTTTATTTCATACAAAGTTTACTGTTAGTTAAATTACTATCAACAAAGAAGTAAAATAAATTATCAACACAACCACCCAAAATACTCTGAAAAAACATTTAATTCAAAGAACTGTTACGAGATTTTCGTTTTTTATATTACAAAAAAGAGAATAATAAGGGATTTTTCATAATGATATAAAATTTCCTAAAATGAACTGAAATGTTCCAAAGAGGCCCTTCAAGGGATAATCACTTCTTTATTATCCTTCAAGGCAGGATAGCAAGGATCTCATTAGAGAGATTATTTTCTTTATCCATTATATTTTTACTTCTATTGATCATTACAGGCCTAATCAGAGTTGATTAGGAGAGCCTTAGGTTACAGACGATTACAAAGAAAATGCGAATCTAGTTAAAATAGTTTTTAAATTAAACATTTTTACTGTAGATTCTCATTTTTATTATTAAGTGCGTGTCGCCCTGTATTATGAATGTATTGTTTCACTATGATAGAGCCTTTTGCATTTATGCTTGCATAACTTTGAAAGGATATTTTCGGTTTTACGTATATCACTATTTAAATAGCGGTTTAGTTTTTTTTCTGGTGTAACACGTGGTCGCTGGTGTAATAGAACCATTGGTTTACTGGATTCCTGGTGATTACTTACTGTATAGAAATGCTATTAACAATATAAATATATCAATAACCAAGACATAAAGGGCTGTTTTTCGGCGACCAATTCACATTGCGTTTACATTTACATGTACATATTATATTTTAATACACGCAATATTACCAAGCATATGCTCTATCCCAAGTGGGTACTGAGATGGCCTCACTGTGGATCGTAACCGGTTTATTAATTTTAACACTAAATTTACTGCCTCAAACAGGATTATAAAATATAGGGTTTCTAACAGAAAAATACACAAAATGATTGTTATTAAATTTCAAAATGTTATTAATAATTTTTAAATAAATTACATATTAAACTCCCCCCCATAAAAATCCCATTTTGGGATATGAAACCACCCTTCAGAAAGGCTAATCAATTTGGTTTTCAAACACCACTATAGCCCTCGATACAATTCAATTACAAGTTACAATTCTGGAATACTTTAGAGATATTTTTGTAATAACAGATTATAAAACTAGGCATATATGGGGGGGGGGTTTAACTGTGTCATCGCTTGAATCTTGCGAGTTATTCATCTAGCCTCCCTTATAACTATGTAGCTTACTTACACCCTGACCGTAAAATTTTTGTAAATGGCAATCACTTTCCTAAATGTCGGGGAAACCCTATATTTGATGGTGGATTTAGACAGTTAATATAAATTTGAGAATTTAACCTGATTACACCTTGAAATACCAAACTGTTTAAGAGTGACAGGGAGACTATATAAGTAATTGTTCGTTATAGAGCATAGATACAAAACACTACACTAAATTGTTCGTACACATAAGCCCCCTCCCAAAAAACCCATTTCGGGGTACGGAAGCACCCTTTAAAAACCCTAATTCATCTAATTGGTTTTCAAACTTCATTGAATAATTTTTCATATAAAAATGCTTGTGCTAAATTTCATTGATATTTTACACCCTCGTTTATAGTCGCGAACAAAACGTAAGTATTTTAGGCATCTAAGGACCTCTAAGCTAACTAAATCGCCTTGTCTTGACCATCAGGATAGTAATACCTTAGAGAAAATACTATTAACTAACATTTTCAAAAAAATCGAAATAGCTTTCCCGTGTAAAAGGAGAGAAGGTACCTCCTATGGCGGGGGCGACTAACGCTAAGTGACAGCTCTTGATGCTGTAAGGAGCAGTCCAGGACTTACAAAGGACACAAGAAAGCTTTCGCGCCTCTCCAGGCGGCACTCGTCCGCCTCAATGCGCTGTGACTTCATCTGACGCTCTCTGTTCTGCCTCAAGTGTTGTTCGGGTTTGTTTGGGCTGTCAATCCCTGCTGTTGAGAGACTTTCTAGGCAATGTAGAATGTTTTGTTATTTTACGCACCATACAGCAGGTAAACCGAAATGGGTATGAAGGTCTCTGGTTCGATTCTAGTTCCATTTATCGTGTTTTTGACCTCTTGGGACCTCTTTGGAGCTTAGGAAGACTAAAAAAACTGACCTGGGTCTTGTCACGACCGTTACTTTAATAATATTAAAATCGGGTTCGTTGTTAGATAGGCAATTGAATCACCCAATTTCAAAAACCATTGCCCACCATAATCAGGCGCGTAGGGGAGGTTACCTCCGCACTTGCAAATATTTTGCTTAAAAATGTGGAAACGTTTGTTTTGAAGTCGGCACTTGACCCTACTTCACGCACCTCTTTCCATGAACCGAGAAGTATCTGGTTTTGGCCGATTTGTCTTTTTACATCTGTGTGGGGTTGAGCTTCGTCAGTGTTTGGAGGTAACATGTATAAATTAATATTTTTAAATAAACAATAATTTCAATTTCCTTAATTTGTAAACTTATGATTCGAAAGATTAACATTTTTTAGCTTAAAGCCGATTTTAAACGTGGTAGACAAATTATTTTATAAAAATATTGTTTTGCCAAAACATTAACCATTAATACTTTTTAATTTAAAGGTCCATAATATTTCATACGTTAGTTTTACAGAAATCTTGTTATTTGGGATCCTAATAACTATGAACCATGAAGGTTTAATTAAAACCGTTCAAGTTTGTTTTGATAATTTTTATTATTTACAACATTGAAGGGTTTTAAGGTTACCTTTATAAATAGGTAATAATTACAATGATGATACTCTGGAGATATAGCCATGGTTCACCCATGTACCAAATTTCATAAAAACAGGACTATCTGTATGGTCCTAGGGGTTCGTACACATACATCAGTTGTTCGAAAACAACTTTTTGGATTCAGATCCACAAAACAGATGTAACCAATATATTCACTCTCAATTAAAAATCTAAAACTTTGACGAAACAATACTTTCTCCATATGCTATCTATAAGGGGAAAATGTAAAAAATTAATTGGAATATTACTCCTTCACTATGTATTATTGCTTAAATAACTTATCGTACATTTAACGCTTTTGCAGCTGCAAAAAGAATAAATAAACGTCACTCGTTTAGCATAAATGAAGCTGAGGTCAACTTTATTACAAAGGTTGTAAACACGGCGTTTACAAACTTTTCTGGTTTTGTTTAACTAGTTTACGGCGAAAGATTAAACTAACTTTTCTTTGTGAAACGGATCTGTTATTGCATTAAAACATTTAAACAAAATATACTTTTCATTTGATATTATACCTTCACAATGATATATTGTAATGTTTATTGCCAAATTTTGTTATTTTCTACTCATTGTAGATGTTTTAGGTAGTGCTATGTTTGCAATCTAACTACTTGGAGGTCACTAATTGTGGATATTTATGAGCGATGGTCGGTGGATATGATTTTCTATTGTTTGGATTCATGACCGCCCTATTAAATATATTACGTTATCACCCATCGTATTTCGTAATTTCATTACATCGATTAAAACAAATTTTTAAAATGGTTCAATCAACCTGGTTTCAAATCTTGTTTATTTTATTAATAATTAAAAAGTAAATAACGAATAATTTATTCCATCCAACCTTCCAGATGCGAGGAAAACCCCCTTCTCAATGTATTAAAAGTATTTAAAGTAACATTTGTTTGAACTTACGTTAATTCACCCATAAATATTTATACAATAAAATTAAAGTTAAATTGATGTTTCAGAAAAGTTAAATTGAAATCTGATATGAAAGCCGTCTCTTCTACGAAAAATGGTAATATCAATATAAACGTAATTTAGGTGGCGTAAAGTGTTTAATGTTGTTAAATATGATGTAATGGTTTATTGTTTTCAAATATTATAAAGTTTTCCAAAACATACCGTGAGAAATAAATACAGCCACAAATTTTATTATTAAATTTGTTTACATGTGCTATTTGATCTCAAGGGTTTACAAGCTTTGAAAGTACATAGTATGAATATATAAAACTTAAGTATAAATGAATAAACGGTATCAGTGGACCAAAACAAACTTCCTCCCTTATGTCAATTTAAACGACAATCTTTAATAAAACCATCACATTCTTTAACGTTTATATAAATATCATTTACTAATTTTAATTTTAATATTTTTGTTTCAAACCTGATCATCCAATTTCTGAAAATAACAACAAGAAAAAAATTAAATTGATTGTTAGAATTTCATGAGGGGACAACCCCCACCCACTAATGCCAAGCTTTTTGAGTGATTTTTTTGGCCTTACGCTTCATAATATTCTTTCATAAAATATATATTTTTTATATATATTTTATTTTTATTTTTTTAATTTTTATTTTTTTAATATTCTCCATAAGAATAACATTGTATGTTATCAGATAATGTACTGAGTACAGCACGGACATTTCATTTAACTTTACTTTGGAACCGTTAGTCATAGATTAATGATCAAGTACACTAATTTGTTTAGTTTTTTAAGCTGAATTCAATGGTGGCAGTCAAGTTATACTTTACCTTTAAAAAAAGTGTAAACACGGATATCCACCAGAAACTAAAATTCGAAAATGCTGACGAAATCAATACTTTCTCCTTTTACTACCGTATGGGGAGTAAAAATGATTCTAAAGTGAAAGATAGATGTTTTCTCATAGTAAAATAATTAACTACAATTCATATTTAGTGTCATAATGAAAATAAAACGTTTTTAGTGTTTATTGAATTGTTTTTATTTTTATTTTTATTGAACTATGAGCTACCTATAAAGTGGCCTCAATATTCGTATTAGGCAATTGTGTTATAACTAAATTATAATTAATTTAGTGCGAATCCCTAGGCATGAGTTAATGAGCAAATATTTTGCATGCAACATTTTATGCCAACTTTAATTTGTACATTAATTTTTTTAAGTTTATATTTGTATTACAGTAGTTTGTTATATTTTCTTTTGACACCATTCATTGTGTATAATATGTGTTTAAAATGTTTGTAATTACAAAACAGTTACTAATAATGAGATTTATCTTAAAGTTCAAATCAAATACTTTAAGTAAAGTTATTGAATAGATTACCCAATTTAAATAACAAATTCTCTATATCAAAATATTTAACGATAGACGTGATAAAATTTAAAAAGAAACACAAAATCTCCTAATAACGGAGCAATTTGTTAAACAGTGAACGCCCTTTCACAATTACTGTTAAAAGTTTCCTAATGGCTAAACTTTTAAGATAAATTGCAGATATCTGGGAGGCTTTACCCAAAGACAAATTCTGAAACACTGCTTCTCCTGCCCAATAAAATAAATTTGAAAACCTGGTTTAAATGGAAAGTAGGTTTTAAGTATTAACGTCTTTAACATAATTTTCAAAGGGAATATTGGATAAAGGTGTGCTTTTCAAATTCCAAAAATCTTATTTGAAAACTGACAAAATTCAAATTCAGTTATAATTATTACCTATTATTAACTTTATGATTTATTATCTTTATAAATAATTTTTTATCAAAACGTTTGAAAGATGGTTATTGTATATAAAACAAAAAAATGCATTTTATGGTTATTTTAAGGATATTGAATTAAAAATATTAACATAGATTGTAAATAAATATTTTCCTGCCACAATGGTATGCATTTAATTCGGCAAATCTAATAATTACCATTCTAGTATCATTTTAATATGACATATTTCAAGGTTTATTTCCGTAGTTTTTTTTTACTTGAAATTGATTCCTTAGTAGGGAAACGACTAATAATATTATTGTTAATATTATTGTAATATTATTGTGTCTAAGAATTGAAAGGTACACGAGGTAGCGTAGCAGCGTGAACCACCTAGGCTAGCCATCGGGCTCATGATCTGAGAGTCACTGGCTACTAGTTTCTGCTTTCAGGTATAAAATTTATACACCCAAAAAATTCTGTGGAAACGGTATACACACGTGTTTTAATTTTAACTGGTTAGATACAAAGAGGAAATAAACTAAGACGGAAACGCTTACTGGACCTACATAGCTTTCGTTGTTTAAAGAAACATTACAAAATAACTCTGTCATCCATACGAATGAAATCAGCTTCTTTGATTTTAATGGCTACAGTTTCTTATTTCTTGAGAACATTTAGTTAAGACATTTTTTCAGCAAAAAAATGTATTTATTTCCCTGTAGTAAAAGGCTTAAATCATGGATACAACTGAAGGGAATGTATTCAATTCTTCTAAACAGCTGTTCTCGTAACCATATGACGTCACTTCCGTCACACTGTTTGCATTTCGAAAATTGCCAACACCCTTGTCCATACATTATACGTAACTATTTCAATATCAAAACCACAGTAAAAACCCGTCAAAGCCACCATTTTGAATAGATTCTCATTGAAATAAACTCAATTAATAATATCTTTTAGCTACTAGCCCGCATTTATCTTTTGTTTTCAATTTAAGCACGAGGGTTGCTCACTAATAATATCAAGTTTCAAGATGCACTGTCCTAAGTGCTATTTATATGGTGAATGGTAGAAAGGCTCTTATTGTCCAGAGAGTGTCCGAGTGAGGACTACTACTTAAAAAACTAATTTTAGCGTTTTATAAAGTACTCTTCATTCAAAATAAACGGTACCAGTGGACTGACACATACTTTCTCCCTTAAGTAAGTTTAAAAAAGACAATCTGTAATAAAACTATCATGTTCTACAAAGTAATTCTAAATATCATTTAATAATTTATTGATCAAATTGTATGGGGGAACCCTCCCCCCCTGTAATACCAAGCTTTTTTGAGCTGGTTTTATTCGGTGATTTGACCTTACACTTCATACCAAGTTTCATGGAAAACGGGTGGCAAGTAAGGAAGAATTTAATTTTTTATATTTTCTATAAGAATAACATTGGGCGCTTTCAGACAACGTACTGCGTTTATCGTGGACAGTAAATTTAACTTTTCTCTGGAACCGTTAGTCGTAGACAAATAATTCAAAATACTAATTTGTTTAGTTTTTTAAGCTAGTTTCAATGGTACCAGTCAAGTTATACTTTACTTTTATTGTTTTCGCTAAAAATTTAAAGATTTGATTTTTTTGACATTTAAAAGCCCATAACTTTTGAACCGTCATTTTTACAGACATGCGGGTGATGTCAAATTATTTAGTGCTCTGTGCACTATAAACTATCAAATTTTAATCAAAATCGTTAAAGCCGTTTTTGAGAAAATTGGATTTTTCACGTTTTTTAAGGGTTTTTAGGAGTGAACTACCCTTAAAAATCAAAAATTCAAAAAAATGAAAAAAACGCCTGGAGATACGGTGACTATATATATACATGCCAAATTTCATCTAAATCGGACAAACGGGGTAGGCTGTGGCACTGTACACATCTAGACACACACACACACACACACACACACACACACACACACACACACACACACACACACACACACACACACACACACACACACACACACACACAGAGAGAGAGAGAGAGACAGACACAAGGACGGACAGACATCACGCCAAAACCCAGTTTTTTGGATTCAGGGGACCCCAAAACGGATATATCCACCCTCAACTCAAATTCGAACATTTTGACGAAAACAATACTTTCTCCATATACTATGTATAAGGGGAGAAAGTAAAAATACAATCCTAGTACGCTTCTTGAGGCTGTGAAGTTTCATCATCTAAATTAAGTTATTACAATGTTGCTGAAACTTTGATGAATCCCTAAATTCGGCTTTTAGTGCGTAAATATTAAAGTATTGTGTATTTTTCAAGTACATCATTACATCAAGTACACATAATTCATTAAACATAACGCTGGTCAATTTTAGTTCATTAACTTTATGAAATAATTTCCCTCTGACAATTAAAAACACTGTTATGTCTTGGTACTTTTACCACAGTGTCAAAGTTAATGTTACGTCTCAGTGTTACCAACCAAAACCACACATTCTTACACATGTTGCCAACCTCATATTTAGTAATTTCCCTTGAGGCTTAAGTTAATTTCCGATAAACCTTCCTCCTACCTTTTGTCAAGATTAAATCTTGCCTCTCTTCATTTAATATAACTTAGAACATTGTAACACGTCACACATGTCTTGGTATTTTCAGAATTTTTTAATATTTTTCTTTTTAAAGAACCTAAAGGGCTGGTCTACCTCAGCCGAATAAAATTGTGGTTCAAGAAGGCTCGGTTGGGGTTGCATTTATATGTACTTGAAATGTACCGTAAACAGATATATAATATACACTGTGACATATGCATATACCATATATAGCTCATTTCCAATTAAACAATATTTCTTTACATCCTTAAATAAAATACAGACTTTCAATAGTATAATGTGTTTGTAAAAAGCCTGCACTAACCACTCTATATTATATGTCCTACGACTCACTTTTCGCAATACTATACCCAAATTACGACAAATATATTCTGCATAAACCTGTTTCCCCTTCACGACCCAAAAGGAAAAACGTTATTAGGTGCACCAATGTATTTTAAAATAAAAATGCAGAAAAGACAAAACTGGTAAGCACGACTACATAAAACTAAATTTCTTTTTACTTATTTTTTAGTTATAAAAATCTATCCAATAATAATTCAAGAATTCAGTACTTAATAATAAAAATTTCTACGTCACCTTAACAAACTTAAATTTAAAAATTTTTTGATTCATACACAAAAATCATTATCATTATTAATTATACATAGAACTACAATAAAACACTTTAAATAAATTCTATATTATTGCCTCCCGATTTGTTGTTTGAGAATCAACTAGGCTACTATCCTTATCCACCCAAACAGTTATTTCTTGTTCATGCGACTATTCACATTTCGAAGTAAAAAACATCATCATAAGGTTATACGTCAAATTTTTGTCATCAAAAAACACACACATAAAATACAAAATATAGGGATCATACAAGACAATTACAATCACAATCACAATTACAATTACAATCAGTCGGAGTCAATCGTCGGCGGCCACACGAATGAGATATATACCCAGTAACTTAAATATGTGTAATTGCCTTGTGTGAACTTTATTTGTTTGTGTTTTAAGCAGTTTTGACGTCTTCATGACGAAAATTTGACATATGACCTGAAATTTTTAAATTCGAAATGCGCATAGTCGCATGAACAAGTTAATTCTTAAGGTAGTTAGTTAATTCTTTAAAAATACGTAAAATGTTTATTATTTACGTATAAACTTAAAATAATCATAGTTCTCGCACTGAAAGCTGCACAACTGTCGGTATAGATATTTCGCGAGAATGCAGTCGTTCCTAACTCGAACAACAGAGCGCGTCGGAGTGCCGGCCAAGTTTGTTATTACGCTGTTTTCAAACTACAGCGACAGAGTTTGACCCAGCTGTAATTCTCCATGTAAATTAACCCACAGCATAATTTTATTTCACATTATGAGAGCGATGTTACTGTTTGCATTTGTCTTTTTAGCACGCATGCTTTGCCATCCGTATACATTTCCGAAAATAAACTATATTTCCTGGTTTCTTTAAATAGCATTTTATTCATGCATGAATATTAACACTTTCATCACATGTTTAAGCACATTAAAATATTCACTATTCTTCTTTCTTCATTTTTGCTGTTAAATGTTTCTCAGTTATAATTCCGCGATCTAGTGTGGTCTTGCAAAGAAATCTAAAATGGCTATAAGTAAAAATTCAATATTTTTCGTCTTTGAGTAGCAATTTTTAGTTGAATAAATTAGTTTCGTTCTTAGAACAATGTAAAATTTTAAAAATATATAATGAATTAGATCTACTGTAAATGCACTAATAAATTAACGTATTTTATACGGTTGCAATAGAGTAGACAAGAAAATGATTGACGAAAACCTTTTTTCGTCATATAATAGATGAAGTATAAAATAACAATGCTATGTATTCTCAAACAAGTTATAGAAAACAATAATGACGCACACTATAAATATGCAAAGTAACAGATTATATAAAATTACCACCATTTGTTACTTAGAGCTCAGAACCCAATATAAATGACAAGATTCTGTTTTAGCTTGAATTAACTGTAAGTAACCAACCGTTCTTTAAATATTCAACCAAAACCTGTTGACAATGTTTACACAACAATAAATTACGGTCTAGTAATTGACTTGTTATCATTACTTTTCTGAAATGGTGACCTACAATTTTAACCAAATGGTGGGTATTTTAAACCAAGTATGAATAAGGAATGAGTGTTTAACGATTGTGGCGCGATCTTGTAGTCTTGTTACTGACTAAGGCTGTCGTGTTTCTGAGACAGGACTGTTAACCCAACAGCCAATGACATTTAAGAGACATCAGTTAAATATAGGATCCGAACTAAAATTCCGCCTCTGAATTAAGAACTAGTCTAAATATGGTCTTTGTGGTTGAACGTAGTATTAAATAGTTCGGACGTAAACGTACGTCATGGAATATCACATCCACCAACAATCGCTCATATTTATCCCCAATTATTCGTGACCTACAAGTAGCTGGATTGGAGGACACGCCACCGTTGCAGTTCTAAGTTTAGTTTAGTTATTTAGAAAAAGTTTGAGAAACCTTGTAGGTTTAGTTTCAAACAGCACATAACAAAGTTTCACATCCAGTGGTATAAAACGTCTGTGGCCACCAACACGTTTCCTTCCTGTAACCTCTACAAACCAGTGATTTCCGAAAATAATATAAGATATTTAATCAACGTCTGATTTTTCTCAAGATTATAATTGTCACTAAAATATATTCGTTTAAAAAATTTACAAAAGTAAAACTCATCTTTTGATTTTCACACATATACTTTGCGCATTCGTTTATTTGTGACTACAACAATCTATAAGATTTTACTTATTTTACATTTTTTGTTCATATTTATATTACGTGAGCGAATATTCGAATTTTTTTAAAGGTTCCCACATAAATTAACTGCATCGTTGGATTTATTTTCCCCATGTCATTGTTGAACTATAGTTTCACTTCAATACATTTTAACGCATTATAAATACTTCCTGTAGTGAGGTATTTTTAATCCAAAGTAATAAATATTTTTTTAAAACTTAAACTTAGATGTTAATCCGTTTAACCTATACTGTATATAACCTTTAGTCAGAAGAAATTTATGAAAATCATTTTATTAATTAAGGAAGGTGTATAAAATCCGTAATTAGAGAGTAAAATTTAAAAAAATCTTTACTGTAGTTACAGTGTCCCGTAGTATAACTCGTTTTATCCACATAATATAACACTCCTCAACAAAAATGGACAGTAGCAGTCGAAAGGGTAGAATCATTTTTGACAAGGCAATCTCAAAATCAATCTGACAAATAGAATAGTTCAAAATGGTTGTCCAACAAGGAAAACGTGAAAAGACACTCGCGACACATGCCAAAACCACTTGGACGTCTCTTTCAACCATTTCAATTCCATCTTTAACCGTGACATAAGTTTAAACTTTCATAAGCAAAATAATTGGAACAAATCATAGTGTTTCATAGTGTTCATCATAATTTAACTACCTAGTTTTTCCTTTGCCATATTTTTTAATTTTACAGCATACAAAATACAAGACTTTAATAAAAAAATTGTAAAATCGTGCAGCTTAATTGCTATTGTGATTTTTATCGATTTAAAATTCATAGAAGTTGAGGAATCAATACCACAGAAGAACAGTAGTAAAAACAATACAATAACAATAGTAAGAAGGATGGCAATAAGTATGTATAAATATGTACAATATACTGTTCTGCTTCTACCTCTAGCTTGAAATATAACCACAGTTAAGTGTTGGAGACCACAGATGATAAACTGGCCGCTAGACCTGTCAACAGCTGTCACCACCAGTCAACCTAGCTGTGTGCCTTGTACAATATACTGAACTGCTTCTACCTCTACATCTTATAATATAACCACAGTAAAGTATTGGAGACTATAAATGATAAAAAAGGCGTTGGATCTGTCTACAGCTGTCACCAGCAATTATAACCAAGCTGTGTTTGTTGTACAATATACTGTAATGCTTCTACCTCCGACTCTGGTAATATAACCACAGTTAAGTATCGCATAACAGATGATAAACTGGACGTTGGACCTTTCACCAGCTATCACCAATAATCATCACTAGCTTTGTGTCTTATACAATATAATGTTCTGCTTCTACCTCTGACTCTTGTAATATAACCACAGTTGAGTGTCGGAGACATTAGATGATTAACTGGGCGTAGGACCTGTCAACAGCTATCACCACTAATCACCAAGCTGTGTGCCTTGTACAATATACTGAACTGCTTCTACCTCTGACTCTTGTAATGTAACCACAGTTAAGTGTCACACCACAGATGATAAACTGGGCGTTAGACTTGTCAACAGCTGTCACCACCAATTATCACTTAGCTGTGTGCCCTGTGTATTGTACAATAAAATATACTACTTTAATACCTTCAATTTTTAATATTTAAATCAATGGAATTGTAGATCAATACGTTCTTAGTTTTTAACATCTTTATTGGGTTCAATTTTTTGGTTCGCGAAAATGTTAATATCGAGTTAGATAAATGAAGTGAACGATGTGATAAATAATCAGGGTTTAACAATGTACATTTAAATTTATGTATAAAGGTATTAGACTCAGTTTTTGTTAAAGTATTACTATGAGAAATATTACTATAAGTATTCCATTTGTATTTATATCCCATTAAACTAAATTTTACGTAAGTTTTGCGTTGACACCTTCACTCATCTTACAGAAAACTTTAATTGTCCATACTATACAATTATAATACGTTTTATTAGTTTAAAAAAGCTAATAAATATATATGTTATATATGTTTTGAGTCCTACGCTGCAAAAGATCATTTTTAATGATACTTTTGATTCGAGATTATTATTCGATTTTAAATAATCGATAAAGTAACTGCATCAATCACTATCGATTTGTTGTGTATTTTGGACGACCGGATATTGATTGTGAACTAATAATCGACTACTAAATCGAACTATCGAATGGTTGAGATTTAACTCTAGATAGTAATAACTAACACTGACATAACATAAACAACTAATGAGGAATCAAGAAACAACTGCTAAAACGTAAGCAACATAACAGCTGATACGTTTAAAAACAAAAATGGTCGATAATTATTGATACTAAATCAGATAATAATCTATGTTTTACGAGTTTGTTTAATTTTGTATGACGAAAAATATAGTTCATCACACGGCCAAAAATTGGCTTTTTGTTTCATACTGACACATTTAACACTTAAATTTGTGCTTTGAGTTAAACTTGGGCTCATATCCAAAACGCTCGTATTTGGTCCCAGTGATGAAATATACTATTATCATGTGTCAAATATATTAAGACACACTCGTGATGTGATAACTATCAAAGGGCCTGTTTGGCTTTTCCAGGGATCACTGTAAAGTGGGAGCAAGTTCGCATGGAGTCGAATAGTTAATTGAATATTGACCCCAGGATCCGATTCAATCAGTGCCAGGCGCCTCATCCAACTTGCCACTTAAGTCTAAACCTTCCCTCACTCCAATGCAATCGGATTATTTTTTGACATTCTTACACATTTTTAAACACAATGCTATAATGTACTGAGAGCTGGTCTCTATGAAAAGTGTCAGATGTACAGTTTGAAAAGTGTCGAAAAGTTTTGTCAAAAATAAAATATCAGTGGTTTTAAAATTGAAGGTTATGAACTTAAAACCGTATTCATTTCATGTTTAATCAATTTTTTAAGATTTAGCTCCAATACAAAAATTTCAATTTGATACCATTTGACCTATGTAACTTATTAAACATTTTCTTCAACTCCTTATATTTTGAGCTGTAAGGAGTTACAGAAAATTGTTAAGGAACGTCATAATGATTAAAATTTATTATCAAATTGTAGTTTTCTTCTTTTTTTAATACGATATTGAAAAATGATGCGTACTCAGCGAATTCAAATCAATAAGTTATAATAATGATAAGACAAGTTTTATAAAAATCTGTCCATAAACTGAGAATTATTTTAGTCTATTCTTCATAAGATTGACATAAAGAGGTGCAGGTTTGTGAGGAACACTGAAAGTAGGTGTTTCTACCGTAAACAATTATTATTTTTAACATTTATACCAGCTTTTATCAACATCTGTCCATAAATAAAGGAGTTTGCCTATCCCATATATGATTAACATCAAAATATGCATTGATGCCATGATAAACACATAAACTATGTTTTAAGCATAAACTGAGTATCAACAACATTAAAGGGATACCAAGTTTAATGCTATTGATTAAGAGAAATATGAATTTCCTTAAAAAGATTAACATTGGAGCCCCAAAATACAATACTGTGTTTAGATTTTTTAATATCTCGGTAACCGTTTGAGATAGAGAAAAACTTTCAGGAACTTAATTGTGTAGCTTTTTAAGCTGATTCCATTGGTGAAACATAAAATTAGAAATTTCTAAAAATTACATGTGAAAAACGCAAAACCCCACATTTTGGGTACAAAAAACTATGTTCCCATTGACCGATATGTCTTTTACGAACTCGTCCGAGCATTTGTAAGAATACACGTCTCTACCAAATTTGGTCTTGATCGGACCATTTTTACGAGAGTTATCGTGTTCACAGACACACACATATATATAGCCTATATATATAAATTTGAACGACTATTGTTTTTGGGCTCTGGGTACCTATAGACGAAAAAATTACACGGTCCCGGGCTTAAGTCTTACCATGAGACCTACGGTAATAGCTTCTTCCCTATGGGAAATTCGCTAAAATGGCGACTGTTTAAAAGTTGAAGGTTATAAACTTGAACACCTCCATTTTGTTTTGGGTCAACCTTTAGAGGTCATGTTTGTGGCATTGTTTCCCAGCTACTTAAGACTTTTAATTTTATATCATACATATCACCCTATGCTTACTCAATGAGTAATTATGAGTAAGCCTCACTCGTTGTGAATATTTATACCTTGTATGCTTAGTGTTAAAGATAAATACCACCATCCTGGGACTTTAACTACACATTGTATATGAATAATTCTTTTTAAAATGTATAAAAAGCTACATTTATGTTTTCGTTATGTTGAGGGATTTGAATAAAAGTTGCGAATACTAAACAGCCCATCACCACAGTCTGCAGGCTACTATTCGGTCTATTGCTACTAACAATAGACTACTTTTTAATAAGGTCTTTATTATGTATTAAAATATACTTTACGTGTCCCAACAATATAAGTGGAGATGAAGCTCAGTGGTAGAGCGTTCGCTTTGCATGGAAAAGGCCCCGGGTTCGATCCCCAGAATCTCCAACTACTTTCCAGAAAATTCAGTCAAAAGATAAAAAGAAAATTAAGAAATTGTCGTTACAACAGATAAAGCTATAGCGGACACCGGTAACTGGCTGTTATGATCAAATAGGGGTCGCCCCACTATTGTTTTCGCACCGAGCCCCCCCTTAGCAACCTCATTTGATAATTATTGATAATGATAATATTGAACGACTAAACTCAGGCACTATTGATATTGTATCCATAAATTAAAAAATGAATATGAATGGTAAATTATTATTAACAATAACAACAAAAAAGTATTTTTAAAGTGTTACAACAAATACACATTTAAAAAAATTTTGTATGATGCCACAGTATCTAAAGTGTAATGAAACTACTGTTGTAACATCCAATAGTATCAACGTTATAATGTTGGCAACGCACGATCAGCTGATGTGGGGGAGTGTGAGGTGTCAAATGACTAATTAAACCAATCTGTTATACCGCCTAATCAGCTGAAGAGATCATGACACACATCAGCCAATCCGCGCAGCTGTCACTCATACAGACGACAGTTGCAAGCCTCATTCATATCGTCTCTGATTAGATATATTGTTTTATAATATACTCGTTTTTTTAAATAATTCTTCTGTTTTCCCTCTATTTTCAATTTTCATTTTAGACTTTAAAATGTTTTAAACATTTTTTAATTTTTTCATTTTCATATTTTCCTTTCTTGGATCCAGAATTTGTATAGTAAATTTTAAATGATACACTACTCTATTGTTAAGTAGAATAAAGATTTAAACCGATACAAATAACGATACCTTTTACATTAACAATATCTAAAAACAACTTCCGTGTATTAAACTACTTAAATTAGGTGCAATTTGTTTAATTTTATGATGCTCCATATAGTAATTAATAATTTAAAAGTGTAAAACCAATTGAGATTTTTAGCCTCAACTAGTTTCCAGCTGACAAGGTTATTCAAGGCAGACTTTGAAAGATATATTACTTCCTCATACACCACATTTACTTTTCTTATATCTGAATGATGACCTACCACAGTAGGTATATTAAACCAGTGAATGATAAATATGTGTAAGATGATTGTGGTGTAATATTCTAGTTTTGTCACTGACTACAGCTGACATGTTCCTGAGACAGGTCTGTTAATTAATAGTCGAACAGCCAATGTCATCTAAGGGCCCTACAGTTTCACGTGGACTCCAAAATATAATTTCACCTCTGAATGACGAGTTGGTGTTATAATGAGATTGTTCTTTGCGGATAAACGTATTATTCAATAGTGCGGACATTAATCCACACCAGCAAATATTGCATCCGCAGGCAATCGCTTACACCTATTCACAATTTAAATACTTTTAAGAAATTAAAAATCTCCGTTTCATTTAACGACTTGTAAACCCTATTTTTACATTACATACACACATACACACACACACACACATACACGAATGGACACATAACATGCACAAATGTAAACCCGATTAACCGTCATTGGTGAATGGTACCTACCTGTGCAAACGTTGTTGAAGTTCACTCTGCAGGATATGAATGATCAGATAGTAGACAAAAATGTTTGCATTTACTTCCCTGTGAAGATAAATTGGATCATGGATATGACTCTAAAGGGAATGTTTTCAGTTCGTCTACAGCTGTTCTTATAACCAAACTATGACGTCACAAACTAAATGACGCCACTGTTTCAAATTTTGGTCGCGCAAATTGCCAACACCCCAGAGCTATGAATATCAATGTCAATTTTTTACTTTTTGTCGGGAATAGGTTAGATCGTGGATGTGTCTAAGGGGATTTTTTCAGTTCATCTAAATAGATTTTCTTATACATTAAAAATTCAACACAATAGCTCTCGTAGTTTCTATGGAAACGACTTCCACTGCGTTACACAACAACGCTAACACTTCCCCCCACCAGAGCTTAGACGTATCCATGTCAGAAACATGTATGTAACCAGTGCTATCAAAATTTTAGTTAACATCAAATCAGTAAATTCCAATAAATATGTTTAAAGCATCTTTCGATCGTTATTTCGCTTTATAGCTTTTGAATGCTTTCAACTTCGGAAGTCAGAGAGCGAATGGACTCATACAAAATACACAGTTCGTTAACTAAATGGCGAGAAGCAATAAAAACGATGTAGCCCAGACGCCCGTAATGGATTGGTTGAGACCGCCGAGTTGTGGTTCTATACGCACCTTCCTCCTGGGGTTGGCAACATAAACACTAGGATTGCAGAAACACAACTGGTACTATGCATCTTTATATCTGTAGTTAGTTGTTGTGCATGTTATTTATGTTATATATATAACGTTATGAACGTTATTTATAATGTTTAGTAAAAATATATAAGCATTTAAAACTTGAAATACCAAATATAAATCATGATTATTGCAAATAATGGAACAAAATAAAGAAATGGAATAAAAGCTATTTATGTCATCAATATAACGGCTGCTTCACCGGTTAAATGGGAGAGGGCGCATGAGGAGTTTTACTCCGCAACGCTAAATGACACAAATTCAACCCAATTTTGTTGTTATTAAAAAAAATAAATTGTAACGTAACGTGTAATAAATTGAAACGTACAGATTGGAGGTTTAAGCTACGAAAACTCAAGCTAAGTTTAAAATACATACCATGAAAGACATTCACTAATTATTTCATAAATGGGGTGACTTTATTTTTTTTACTTCGATAATAGCTTTGACTATAATGTATAGTCAAAGATAATAGTTTGCCCAGTAAGGTAATAAAAATATTTATCAACCATCATATGAAGCATATCTATAATTCAGAGAAGAATTAGGTTTAGGACAAATTAAATCAATCATTTAATTAAATTTATAATTTTTTATTTTTTTGACTACAGTGTTGTCAAGTGTCTCTAATCACTAGGTGATATCTATGAATCAGTATCTATGATTCAGTCTATTCTTACAACCTTTAAAGGCTTTATTTATTCCAATGGTGAATTCAGATTCCTTAGTTGACATCTTATCTTTCAGATACAAACAAATTAACTATTATTTTAATAATTAACTGAAATAGTAATCTACCGAAGTATCAAAGATATATTAGTCTAATATGATTGTGGTGCGATCTTTTAGGTTATTTACTGACTAAGGATGATATGTTCATTTATCATTTACTTTATTAGGTAAATTCTACTACAAAAATACGTTTAAATAAAGGGATTTCAAAATATTACCTGTCTGAATTTAACAATGTACTGCATATTACAAATATTTATGGAAACAATTATACTTAAAACATTTACCTAATGAAAGGAACAAAACTTCAAAATTTGTTTGTTTAAATAACAAAACGTATAACATGCAATTCCATTTAAAATTAAAAAAATACAAATAACGTGGATTGCTAGTATAAAGACAAGGCAAGGTGTTGAAATGCATCAATTGGCGAGAGACTATAAGAAACACATGAGTTTCCAAGCCAAGTTAATCCATTAGGATTAACCCATCGGGGGTGAGACGGTTCCCGGAGCACCACAATTATTTAGGGGATGGTTTCTCTAACACCCTCTTAATTGTTTAAGACTCAGCTTTAACAGTAACTGATTTTGGAACGAGAATAAAGTATCCATCGTGGTAGAACAAAATATTATACGCAACGGTACGTCAACCTACAAAATCATTATTTGCATCCCAACCGATCTAAACAAAACCCAACTGCGTCAAGTACTCCCCTTTCTACCAATTGTTTATGCCATTAGAGTACATATTATAATGTCACAGTAAAAAATATTGTAATAGACGTTTGTAGAAACGTGCAATAAAAGTTGTACAACAGAAAATATAAAATCTAAAACTATCTAAGTACAAAAGAATTAATAAATATTAGCAACCATTCGAATCATTTTACATTTTTTAAACAAACATGAGTAGAAAACAAACCTTCAACTCCTCTTTTTATGGCTTTGGGTATTTTAATCTCAAAAGTTAATTTTTCTATTTTTAAGGTTCTACGTTCGTTATATTACTGAAGTGAAAATGTGGTTGAAAAAATGTCAAATAGGAAGGCGATAAAATATAAAAAGAATAAAATGAATGTTAACATTATGAAATCAAATTTAATTGTTGTTTAAAAGTTTTACTAGTATCTGGAATCATATAATAACAATTCGCTTACGTACTTTCTCAAAACCTGCAATAAAGAGGGAATTTTACAATGATACTGAGACTATATACTATATTTAGATAATGTTGAATTGTTTTTCTATTCGGTTTTATAATAAATGTAAGAGAATGTGATATATTTATATTATTTATATGTGTATGGAATAATGTATGTTGGAAATTAAATGTGTTATAAAATTTAAGGAAGACTGAAGTGATAAAGTAAAGAATGCTGCTCAATTTGAGTATCTGTGTGTGGGAGGAAGTTAAGTTTTTGGAAACAATATTACTGTATGTATATTATTAAAAGTCCAATATCTTATTTTTTTTGATTTTTTAAGTTTTAGTTAGGTGTAGTTTTAAAACTTACATTTAATTTAAAAACAAAACTTGCCCCTCACGACAAACTGAGCAGAACCCAGAATAGATATCTAAGTTGGAAATAGTATCCTATTCTAACAATATATTTAGGTTAAGTTCATATTTTTAAAACAGACTAATGTAACATAAAATTAAACAAAAATACACTCATAACTTTTTTATTACTAAAATAATATATTATTTTTACGGAATAGATTGTTTTAAACCCTCCAAATCCAGTCAAAGATTTAGAACAAACTATTGAAAATCGATTGCATATTGAAAATATAAAAACCAACCAAAGTCTGTGAGGATTTTTGTGCGCCGTTTGCTTCCTGAATACCAAAGCGAGCATATTTCGATCTCAGATCACGAATAACATGTGTGCCTTTCCTCTTTGGTTTATCTCGGAACATTTGAATCAACAGTGTGAATTAGATCAGTGAAAGCGTATATTTGTAAAACGTTTACCATCCAATCATATTTAGAATGTAACTTGTTACAAATAATTGAGACAAATTGTTGATACAGTACTTAAATTAGGCGGATAGAAACGTTTCTATCCTACGTTAATTTTAAAATTTCAAGGCATTTACCTCTTTTATATTAAAGACCATATATTTTTAAACATCCCATAGAATTTTTACAAAGCGAAAACAACAAACAAAGAAAACGATTGGAAAATTAACTAAATTTGTATATACTGTAAATAATAATTTTTAAATGTACCCTTTTATTAATGTATTAATGAAAATGGCAACACTGTTACAAAACACACTGACCTCTATAAACAAATAATTTTAATTCTCCGCCATTTTAGTTTCTGAGATAAACGTAGCTTTTCCTTTGAAAAATTAAGGGGAAACAAGATTTGTAATAGCCGCCCGAAGTGTTGTCAAAAATTTTTAGATATGCAATATCTGTATATTTTTTGTTGAACTCAGAAGCAAATCTGGACTAAATAACTTTGAATATTATATATGTCAAACTAGATTTTTCATCGTACAGCTCCTTAAAAATTCTTCAACTTTTTAAAGAATTACTTATAATAGTAAGTTTAATATTAGAGTAAAAAGGACAACGTTTTTAAACTAATTTTCTTTTATAACATTTTCTGAAAAGATTATGTTATGACCATGATCAAATTGTAGTGATATGTTTTAATACGATTTCCCACTGACAATAATTCTGTGACATATCGCTTTCAATAAAACAGTATGATCTGGATTTGCAACGGAAATGAAGTTTCCAGTTCCGTAATCCACTTCCAGCGTTTGACGCTGCAATCGCAGATTTTCAGACAAAACGGATAGTAAACCAGTGTCATAGAAAACTCAAGACAATGCAGATTAATATTTAGTCCATACAGGGTTCCCTGCCAAACGAACAGAGGCTAGCATTTTAAAAATAAAATAAAATAGTGTAAAAACACTAGCAGAAAGCTCGTCTTTTGAACTGGTTTATGACCCAACGTTAAGACTATTATTTTATATAGTATGATTTCTAAATTGGTTCATAATCAATGGAAACAAACCAATATTTATTTGAACTAGACAGCTGGTTATTTATTTTCGATAAATCGCTTTGATAAGTCACATGCTTGGTAAAATTTAAAACCCATGGTGCTGATATAGCTACACACTGTGGTTTTGACTCTATTTAAATATGTTTTGGGTAAGTTTGAAGTAAAAAATAGCCTTCACCAAATGGTTTAGAATTACTTTAATAACTTTCATTATGGTGAACGTTCCCGTTTTCATGGAGAAGCGTTAAAAAGACAGACATATATTGGGATTATGCCCATTTCGGATTTTCTGGAGTATAAAACATAAATCAAACTTTATTGATATGGATTACAGAGAATAATTCTTATTTGGGACTTTTTTATAATTTTGAAATTTCATTTTAAAATTCTTTTATGTTTCAACTTACTTAATTTCGTAAGTTTTTTAAGATTGATATAAGAAATAAACAATGGTAATTTCACATAAGTTTGATAAAATACTTATGTGACTTTATGAAACTGGAAATAAAAGAGCATTGACTAATAATGGTTTTATAAAATCCCAAATTTTATAAAATGATTAAAAAACTCCAAACCACGAACGGTAAAATATTAGAATTTCCCTGATAATCAGTTTTGTAATTGTGAAACGCTTAATGTAAAGTTGTTAATATTCTAAATATGTATTTTGAACAATTTGTTTCAATGTATATATCATCGATGATGACTGTTTTAAATCATAGTTATAACTTTATTAACGAAACAACCACATTTACTCCATGCATTTTCTGTGTACAGTGGTTTAGTTAGAACAAAATATTTAAAGATAGGTGACATGAGGAATGAAAAAAACATATTACAAGTACTCATGTACTAAAAGAGTGACGTTTAGCTCCTTGTGGAAGCTCCTTTCATTGACCTGAACGTTTTGTCGGTTTTGTATCATTTATTATTTCCTCATTATAAAACTCCCACGTAAATTAAAATAGCTTATAATATAGCCCCTCGAAAACTGTTCTTTCTCGCCAGAGTCCATATTTTCACCTAGTTTTTTTTGTATTAATTGTTGTTAGATATAAGTATATAATAAGAATAACTATATAAGTTTAATAAATTACAATGTTTTTTCTATTAGGTATGTGTAAAAAGTGTAAATAAACATTTTAATTTGTCCCTGAAAGATGTTGGACGCCTGGTAAGGCATAATTACTAATTTGTATTACTGTTAAATTCAACTTAAAATATTTATGTTATAACTTGCATATTAAGTAAATATTTTAAGTTGCGAATTATGTACTTCTACAACAAATAAAACAATTCATTAACGCAGTCTAATCAGATTTAAAAACGGAAATCAAGATATTTTATGGAAAACAGTAAAACTTCGTTTAGCTTTGTTTTCAGTTGTGCCTCCCATGAGAACACTAGCTCATTTATTTTTACGACTCTTTGTCCCATTTGCTTGGAATCTAATTTAATATTGAGCTCATGAAACATATAAAGATAGACGAATATATTAATGTTATGTTGAATAATACGTTCGTGTTATGTCCATATCCCTCCACTTTCTATTACTTTTATTCCATTCTTATCTGTCATCACAATCACGATTGGTTCTGTAGACTGCTCAAAGTGACTAATGTAGAACACGCTACAGTGAGGACAATGCCACCGAAGGCGAACGGTCCAAACATTCGTAACATATCTACATCCCCCAGACCTCCTGTACACATCACCAACACGATGGGCTGTGTAGACATATTCTAGTGACGTCCGCACACTATTGTTTCACATGGATTGAAATAAAATATACACTAGTATTACACTGTTTTTTCAAGCGTGCGGTGCTTAATTAAATTGAGATAACTTCTAGGAATGAATAATGTAATAGAATACATATACACACGCGCATATATATATATGATGCTACTAAAAAATATACCATTTACAAAACAACATGCTAATAAGTTATTCAGAGTCATACAACAGGAATTCATAAAGAGAGCAATATTGAAGGTGACAATGGAACCATAGAATACGGACTTCCCTATTGTTGAGATCTTTACATTGTCAATCCCCAACTTTAGAAAATTACGATCAAAGCATCAAAATTACTCTGTCCTTTATCTATAATCTTAAAAAGAAGAGGTGGTTTCTGTATGTTTGTTTGTTAGTTTTTTTTGTGGATGTGTTTGTCGTGGCAAGTAAACGCGAAAAATAATGAACCGACAGGTTTAACATTTTACACAAAAGTAGATCTTAAATTCATGCAACCTATAGGTATTTTAATTTCCTTAGAATCATCTCAGGCTACCTTCCATGAACGTCCTAAGTTTCAATGTTTACGTTTTTCAACATAAAATTATTTGAATGTCAACAGCTGTGAACACTAAATTTTGACAGTTCGGAGAAGAAGAAGAAGAAGAAGAAGAAAGAGCTATCAGCCATAACCTAAGAGAACAGTCGCAGGTTTCAATATTTACATTTCCTAATGTCAACTCCGTTTACACTGCATTTTGACAGTTCGGGAAGAAGAAGAACCATTTTTACAGATAAACTGCTGGATCGAAATTGTTATTGCCGAAAATGGTAGATTTTAAGTTTTCTCCCGATGCCTGTCTCTATTACGTTATTTGTTATCTATTCCCAATATTAATTAACAGTTAGTAATTTGTTATGTTTTAGACTCTCTTGTTTATAGTTTTTGATATCGTGTTAAGTATAAATTGCTATTATAATACCTCTTTTAATTTAAATAATATTTGACCTCAAATAAATTATTTTTCTTTATCATATTGTAATGTTTTCGAACATTTATTTCATGCCAAAGAGACAAGGTAACCTCTCTCAGGCCATTTTACCCGTGCGAAGGACGGCTAAAATGCTAATTTTCAATACATAATACACTGTAATATAATTTCGATGTTTTTTTAAACAAAAATCAACCAATTATGTTGGCCAAATTCACTTACATAATTTATTTAATATAAACTGAACAAAAGAAATATTATAGATTTCAGCCTCCAGATTACTGTAAATTATTAAGAAATGGTTTCATGCCTGCTTTGAAAGTAATCAAAATCCATTGCTGGTTGCAACTCATTTCGATTCATGCATAGAATCATCTCAGGCCGTACAAGAATGTCAACATAAAATGTAAACAAATGTACAAGATTTAATTTTATTCATTTAAAGAATAAATAAATAATGTGCTTAGTATTCAAGTACGTCAAACCTTCTGCAGCTAGAGTGAGAGGAATGAGCAATACTTTCCGATCTAACAGAATTCAGAAAACGAACATTATGTATCAATTAACCTCACCTCATCATATCAGTTCCTAAAAAATCGGTGATCTCTGCAACAATATTCCTTGAATTCGTTGACGATCTCCTTAAACTACAATTCCATGAACAGGTGCGTTCCTTTGCTGACGATACTGTATTGCGATATTTTGTGAAAAAAGGTGTTATTATGCTTTTTAATCGAATAAAAGAAGATTTAACTTTATTAAATAATTGGTGCGAAGCAAACAAGATGCAAGTAAATGTTGACAAAACTAAATTACTTATTTTTAGTTTAGTTTTCAAAACTATCTTACTGGTACAATAAAAACATACGTCAATCACGGTTCATATATAGTTTTTGTGCTCTACATGTTTCGCCTTGATCAAGTGGTAATGCAGGGCTTTCGTCATTGAATGAAATATAAATTACAACACACAACATACTGTCACATAAAACGAAATTTGGATGTATTGGACGAAAGGGAAAAACATTTTTCTAACCTGCATTCCAAATTATATATATCATCAGGCTTTTTTCATTCACTTATTTTAAAGAACAGATACGCCAGTTATAATTAAGTAAAACAATATTTAACTGAAATTTTATTTGATAGAAAAACTTTTTTTCAAATTTGTTGCTAGAAAAGATCACGGCGCTAATTAATCTAGCAGCGAAAATCCAATAAGATTATCCACAAATATTATATTTATTAGTATTTATGAGATGTATTTCCCAGTATCGGATAATAGTAGTCTACCTTATCATGAGAGAAGATACAATTAACAGATCTAGATTATAAAATATTTTCAGCGGGATTCGGTCATTTACTCTTTAGTGAATATGTGGAAATGCATTTTGTGTATAGATGGTGTGGATCAAAGGGAGTACGTTGTTCGCTACCCTGGTTGATGCATTCCCAGTACGCAAGTGTTTACATGGTTACATCAACGATTTGTATAGAACGTGTATCTGTAAATAAGGAGTGGAGTGAGGTGGGTGCAGCAGCTTCGGACGTGTATGTTGAAGAACAAACCTTGGAACGAGTCAGATGGGACCCGGAGATAAGCAGCAAAAATCTCGCTGGTGAAATTGGTGTGAGTAAAACAACTAAAGTTTCTGTTTGTTTTGCACAAATATAAATTCATCTTTAACATTTGACAAAAGTTCAAAGTCCTTGAACCCAAAGATCATGCTGCTAGGTTATATTTCTGTCCCTATTGACCAAACTCTGATTTTGAATCACCTATTGATATGATATTGATACCTCTAAATCTTTGGGACGGACTAGCTCTTTTTACAATACAGGGTCTATTTATGTTTAATAATTAGCATGTGCGGAGTGTTGTAAATCCACAGGAAGCTAGAGAAATGTCTTGGGCAGGTGCCATTGGCAACTACATTGTGTTTCCACGCATTTTTTAAGGAAGTTTGAATGGAGGAATGTATCTTAACTTTCTGCAACACGAATTGACTCAAACAGATTCTGCGCTCCGTCAAGACATCATTTATCAACACGATGGAGCAGCTCCATATTTCACAAATGACGTTCGAGATTGGCTGAGTGCTAAGTACTCAACATGGATAGGCCGACGAGGTCCAGTGCCATGCCCTCCAAGATCTCTAGATCTGAATTCCATGTATTTCTTTGTGCTGGGATACATGAAGTCTGAAGTCTACACGACTACAGTGAATAGTGAAGAGGAAATTTTTAACAGTATTCAAATCACAAAAAAGATAGTATGGGATGCATTAAGCCATAAAGTGACTGTTGGAGTAATGCGGAAGAGAGCCAACCAGATCCTGCATGAGGGAGAATGGAGAATGTTCTGAAAATAAAGTAAAATGAAGCTCTAAATTCTTATTATTTGATAAAGTATTAGTATATGTTTTGCAATTGTGCAGTTAAAACTTATTGCTGCAAAACTTACGTTCTTACTGTAACAATAAAATCGATAATGTGTGTCATTTTTGGTTTGATATATTATTTTTTCCTCAAACAAGACATGCACTTAATAAACTTTCAAAGCTGAACTGAAAAGGAAGCAAATAAAACACCTAATAATATTTTAAGCTTAAATTTTTAAATCAGTTTTTTTGTAACTTTGCTACTCTCTAGTGATTTTCTTAAAAAATTGTCTTTATGCCCCCTCTCTTTTGAAAAAAAAACTTTTTAGTTCAAATCGATTTTATTCATTGGATCACCAAAGGCTATCCATTCTTACTTAAAATAAAATGGAGAATGTAATGGTAGTTTAAAGTTCAAATTTCAATGCATAAAATATGTATCAAAATTATAGAAAATTAAATTTTCTTGAGGAAATAAAAGAATTATTTTCTAGCAGATTGTTTGAAATACAATTTCTTTTTTGTGTGTATTTAAGTCGCATTTGTGTTGCTCTATCATCCCAAAAAGATTAACACTAGGTCCAGACCCCCTGTACATTAGGCCAACTAGAAGTTATCGTCAAAGGTTATTCCAATTACCAAGAGTGTAAAAATCACTTTTTAGACATTCTTATCAGTACAACCGACCCAGATATTTCCACTAATTACCAGAGGAAATTAGAAACTGTGTGACTTTAAGAATATTTTCTTCCAAACTGAAATATCAACTATTCTGAAATAGAAAACCTTGATCTTCTAAATATTATTATTGTCTAGAATCGATCATTATTATTTTTTTAATTCAATGAAAGATACATCTTAATCCATCAGCTAGCTCTTTCTTTTGAGAAAATGTTTAAACATCATTATAATATAAAATATTATTTTCAAATACAACTTGAAATTAAAGAAATTGTGTAGGCTCTACAGTATATTTTAACAGTAAGACTTTTATATTCTTTAAGGAATCAGGATATTTATGAAAGGTATTCCAATTTAGTAAATAGCTTTTACCTTTTTTTAAGACGCCATGGAGAGCGGCAATTTGTTTCACATTTGTCATAAATTACTGGAAAACATGACCAGCGTAATTTCAAACATAATTTTTGTAATGCTTTTTAGTATTCAACCAAACACTAATTTCAATATATTTTATACTTTCAATTCAATAAAATTATTTGTGTTTTTGTATGTTTACCAAAATAGTTTATTAGAAATATTTATAGTGTATTGAGTATAATAAATCATATGCAATCTATCATATGAGTTATTATACGTTATAATTTTAACAATATTTTTTTAATTGTTTTATATATATACGCTGCATCGACATTTACTATAATTACCTTAGTAAAAATAAAATAAATACACGTAACTAAAATAATGTATCAATTTAGGCTTTCATTCCCAATTAAAATGGCCGACCTTACAGTGTTTGTTGTTCAGGAATTTCTAAGGCAAAAAATATTAGAGTTATTATTTTGCAAACGGTACTGTTTAAAGGATTCATTCAGTTTCCTTTTAACTTAATAAGTATATGAAGTATAAAGTTAAAAAATCCACATAGATGTATTGCCAATAGCTTTTATTGTCTTTTTCATTGTACCTCATCGACAATAGAGCTTCGTCGGATCTATTGTGTCGTTCAATATTCCTCCCTTTGAGGCATTCTTAATACTCGGGAGTCGATTCGAGTGAAATATTGCATAGCGAAAATTTATAATAAACACGAGTAAACTAATAAATGAACTCCCCTGGTTTGACAATTTTAATTTATTATTTAATATATCCCCGGATTAGTTTTGTTCAATGTTGGCATATTGGATTTTACCCCCTAAGTGTGCTGTTCAGTCTCTAATATGTAATGGATGTTTGTATTTTCTAGTTTACTAGCATAATCAGTCTTTTTTGGTAGTGATTGTTGACTGCGTATATTTAGCAGCCAAAATCCTTTTACTAGGTCCATAAAAATTCCACTTAAATCTCATTCGTCGAGGAGACTTAACAATACACTAGTAAGTTTGACCTATCACAAACTTCAATATTTACATCAGCTATAATATATTTTTCAACCAAAGAATTGTTTTAAAAGAAATAGTTTACAAATTTTCTGTTAAAAACTATAGAAACTATGACATTTTTGTTATTTTTAAGTTTCACAACCTAGGAACCCAAAATTAATTAAGTTTATCTAAATTTATGTGTGTCTGTCTGTCTTTTAGTACAAGAACTTGTGTGTTTTGACAAGAACACCCACAGTGTGAAACTTTTTACATTTTTCTTTACCTTATGTGAAAGGTTTTTCTTTACTTTAAACTTACCCATGAACAATGAAAATAAAATGGTGAGCTGTGAAAATCCAGATATGAGAAATATTAGATATATTTATCAAGTTAAGTTTTATTGCTAGTTCAACAGAAAATGGTTCTGAGAAATGAATATTTTCTCTATCATTGTTTCCAAAAACATCGGCCGCTATTTGAACGCTAAAACTTGCTGGCCTAATCCGCTCCTTAACCCGGTCCTGAATTACGTTGTTATCTCTTTTTCTCGTCATTAACATTATAAATGGCCAATTTATCTGCTTTATGACTGTTTTAATCTGGGATCCACCTAGCTGGAGGAATATTTCACAAATCTTTTAATTATGTTAAGTTAATTCACTTTCTGTTCTGTTTGTTTTTGTAATTTAAGGCCTATTGACGTTGCAAAATGATATTCATAACCAATATAGAATTAAATTATCTTATTTTTATTACTGTTCTGGTGGCTTGCATTAAGTTGTATTAGGTTTGTATTAGGGTTGGCCTGTATGTAGGTATTTATTTTTATCCATTCCCATTCTTATATGCATTAATGAATATGGTTACGTGAAAATTAATTTAAAAGTTCATTACAACAATTCATTAATCAATTTTCATAAAATTTCAGTAATTACTGACGTTTTTATATTTTACTCTTTCAAGATCACTTTTATTTACAATCCTATGAACATTTAATTAAAATATTTAATTTTAAATTATTTTTTAAGATAATTAATATCACGTCAATAGTTACAATAATAATTATGTCATACCTTTCAGCAGAGAATACAATCGTAGCTGTCATAACAAATAAAACCCGCTTAGAAATACAATCGCATTTCAAAAGCAAAATGTTTATTTTAAACAGCTATTGTTTTAAACGGAAAGTCTGAAAACAACCTTTAGTATTTAAGTAAACACTGCTATATATAAATGTAGTTTGTTTTTACTGTGCCAATATTTCTTTTATTTAAACTAAATAAAGTATTATTTGAAGAATATTTCGTTTTAAGTTATTGAAAAATACGGCAAATACCTATTCAAGCATGAGCAATCAATTGAGTAATTAACAAAATATTTATAATCCCACCCAGTGAAGTTTAACTAGTTATTCATATTTATATAAAGAATGGCTTGTATCAAAATAATATTTACTCTTTAATATATTTAAAATTGCAATATTTCGTAACATTTGCTCAGAATATTATTATTTTTACTCTTATAACATGTATAATTGATATAAAAATTTAAAATAGTTAAACTCAAATAATTAATTAACGTAATAATTACTTAAAATAAGACATTCATATAAAATTTAATTGAATGAGCATCAATAAAATTATTGTAGTTTTTTATTATTTCACGTATTCGGTTTTTAGTTAGGTGATCCCTAATGGACAGTTTTCCTAGGGGGGCCTAAATTATTAAGCTGTTTTTTAATAAAGTTATTTTTTAATTAGAACTAAAAAGTTGACAATTATCAATTTGGAAATACTTTATTCACTAATGGTTTTTTGGTGAATAAAGTTATTTTTTAGTGTATTTTTCATACTATATTTTATAAAAACATGAAATACCCATTGCCTCGGTCCTAGAACATGTTGGTGTGATTAAAAACAACAAGGTACTGTAACGTAGCATCGAGAGTCACTTGGACTAACCCGGATGACTGCTCAGGGTCTGACAGAAGTCGCCGGCCACTGGAGTTGATGCAGCGAACTTTGACTATCTAGGCCAACGCGTTACCCTTTGATCTACTACATCACACATACAGTGTGCATAGTTCTGTGTTCCAATATGTGAATTTCGAACACATATTCCTTTGTTGGAAACACCTTTTTCGTTGCATGATAATACAAACTTGATTACGTTAATTTACATCTATTTATAAGGTAGTTCTACTACATAACCTCTCAGGACTACATTGGCTACCAGGACTAGTAAGAATTCTACAGTGTTATTTAGATTTTTATTGCAGACACTTTCCATCACGATTTTATGTAAAACAAAGTTTCACGACGTTTCGGGATCTGGAATCCGACCCGTCCTCAGGTGAACTAATATCTAAAACATAGCACAATTAACATATAATAAGGACCAAACCAGTTGTCTTTGAGTCTCAGTGACGAGTGGACGTGTTTGGTTTCTTTTGTGTGCAATGTTTAGTGAATGGTTTGTTTATAAGTTGTTTTGACTGCTTTAAACTTTTATGTTTTCAGCTTTATACCGGTTTGGTCCGGATTATATGTTAATTGTACTATGTTTTAGATATTAGATCACCTGAGGACGGGATCAGATTCCAGATCCCGAAACGTCGTGAAACTTTGTTTTACATAAAATCGTGATGGAAAATGTCCGCAATAAAAATCTAAATGACATCAATCCACCATCACCAATAATGAATTTCAAACAAAGAAAAGTGTACAGTATTCATTAGCCATGTTTAATTTTTTCAACTTTACATAAGCGTGATTTAACCATACAAAATAAGCTTTGAATTACAATTGGAGGTATAAATTTTATTAGGTCAAATTACCGTAAAATTTAGTATCAAAATTATAGGACTTCAATAAACCTGCACTCGATAGTCTAGCATACTCGATAATTTACACAAATTACTGTAATGTATCTGGTTTTTTGTCCGCTCGATTTTTGCAGCCTCGATTGTTGTATAAATCGTTTTAATCCCTGTCCATGAACTATCGACACCTAATAAATAAATAAATACCGAATCGTCAATCGTGCCCTGACCCGTCTAGATTGTATTATCTTAAGACTTTGTCATTTGAACGCTAAAGGGGTGCCATGACTGCGCCTCGCGGCCAGAAACTTCCTAAACCTTCATTACGGCTGCGTCTCTCAAAATGAACCGTCGCCAGGGTGACTTTGACTGCGATAAATGATCCCTACGCCTTGCGTTTGCCTTCTTCACTAGCCACCTGACAATGCCAACAAGGTTACTTCAAATAGCAACAATTTATGTTAATTTTATGATACATTTCACCACTCAATTCATCAGTTACTCAGGCTTTGTGTTGAAGGCCTATAAATATCGAAATATTTCATTTAAATGCCATTTTGTCTATTTAGTGATTGTATATCGATACAGTATGAGTCTAATTGTGCAATTTAGGTATCCAGTTTAAGTGAATACTTATTTACAAACTTAATTTACTTAAAAGGACTCAGCAATATAGTTATATATTGGTTAGTAAATGTTATAAATAAAGAATGTTTATGTTTATGTGTTACAAAGGAAGGAGGGGTGGTGGGGGAAGGAGGAGGGTTGTGGCACTGACCAGACGCAGTCGAAGACACCCTTTTTGAAGATTATGGGTCGACCTTTGAACATCTCTGACCGCGAGGTGCAGTATGTATACTGCCTTTAGTATGTTTCAAACTCTGCACAGTCCATCCATAGTTGTAATTACAAGTGTATCAGTGGCTATTACAAAATGGTCATCCAATTTTCACTACACAAAACATTAACAAAATGTACACTTTAATTAATACACTTAAATGTACCTTACAGACGTCACGAGGCTGTAATGTAGGGAATGTTGTAATAACTCACTCCCCTTACTTTAAGAAAGTATTATTTTCGTCAAAATGTTTGAACCAAAGTTTACTATTGAAATTTACTTTTTGAGGCTACCTGAATCCAAAATACTCGTAATGCTTTTTAGCCTTTTATCGGTTTGTGAACTGACCACAGAAATTAATGATTTCGGGCCTTTCATCTACCTGAGTACTGACCACAGAAATTAATAATTTTAGGCCTTTCATCTACCTGAGTACTGACCACAGAAATTAATGATTTTGGGCCTTACATCTGTATTAGTACTGACCTAATAAATAAACGTTTTTTGGCCATACATCTGCCTGTGTTCCAAGCTCAGAAATTAATGTTTTCGGGCATACATCTATCTGTTTACCGACCACAGAAATTTTGCTCGAGGGTGAACACCAACTATATCCCCAGAAACCTTTTTTAATTTTTGCTATTTTGAATAATCTATAATTTTTCTAAATTTCCTCTAAAAAACATTTCTAGAAATAGGTAATCTTAAAGGTATTTAGATATTTTATAGAAAAAATTAATTTTTGCTAGGTATTTGAATAGAAATTGAATATTTTACTGTATCTAGGCCTATATACATGGTGATTCACAAGTTACCTTTGAGATCTCATTCTACATGTAAAAACAATGAACAAAACCAATATAAACATAGGTCCGGAAACGCTATGTTAGTGACAGTTTTTTTTTTCAATTCATTACATAAAATACCATAAGGAAATATCGAATTCGTCCCTCTATTTGCTTTAATTATTTAGCCCAAGGTACCAAAATCTGAACGAAGTTTTGCCCTAGCTATAAGTCGCTTACAAAACATTTCCAGACTTATTTTTGTATAGGTTTTCCATTGTTTTTACATTTAGAATGAGCTCTCAAAGTTACCGCATTTCCTCGTGAATCTTTCTATTCTCGTATATACATCTAAGTTTTGTAGTGTAACCGTTTTCTACGGGAGAAAAAAAAGTAACTAGTTCTTACAATAAGTAAGTCGTTTGTGATCTGAATGCAACGGTTTCGTGTAACAGCCCATTAGGCAGCAGGAGCACATCTGTAATCCCGAAACTGGTTGGAAGACAGATAAGCTTAGTCGGGATGAGAGTGGGATTTTGGGTTAATGGTTTGGAAAGACAACACCAAAGGAACGTATTTCCTCGAGGTAAGCTATATAATTCGTTCTTATTATTCACTCGGGTGTTTCTCAAAATCGCTTTTCTTGTTTAGATAATGTACGGCATTTTGTCACTCTAAGCTCATTATAAATATCTATCTAAATATATAAAACAAAGTCGTGTTAGTTACGCTCATTATAACTCGAGAACGGCTGGACCGATTTTAATAATCTTAAATTTTTCGGATTCGTCTCTGCTCCGGTCATGCTTTAGGTATATTCAGTTAAATTTTAATTTTAACCTTATAGGGAATAAGTTTGTTTACAAATTTTCTAAAATCAAAACATTTGATTTCTTAAAACAGCTGTTGGTTTACTCTCCGTTAGCAATATGCTTTACTATCCAATGCCATATGAATCATTCATTAATGTAAAACTATGAAGTAAATATGTCCTGTACAAAATGAACAGCATTATTTGCCACGTTAATAGTTTACGGTTTTTGGAATTGTGTACTGTTTTTCTATTTTTTATTTTCTGTATGATTAAAAGTAACGTGATTATATGTTTGCCAAAAAAATAATCACAATGTTTATACATATTAGGTTTATTATAATAATCAGCTGTTGAATATTTAAAGCTTTCACAACGAAGCCGCAATGCTATTTGACTTCACAAAATGGCCAATCTTAAAGTTAACTTGCATTTTCTGTTAGGCGTTACGAAGTTCGCCGGGTCAGCTAGTTTAATATAAAAGATTAAAATTTAAACACTATTTTATTTATTTAATATTTTTAAACCTTTTTATTTGCCTTAAAAATCAGATTCTATTCAAAATAAAAGAAGTAACTTTTGTAGGCGTAATTTTGAAGTTAATAGTAAGTTTACAAGAGGTATTGATAATTTAGTTGAAAATACGTATATATTTTTAATTTCCTCAACATGTACTTGCACTAATTATCAATCAAAATCAGTTTTATTAACACATATTTAACATGTAAATGCGTTTTAGTAGCTGTTGTAAAAAATTTAAAACGAAATGACCTCGTTTGGTTATAAGGACAGCTCTGTAAGGAACTGAATACATCCCCTTTACACATACATGTCCATGAGCTAAGATATTTCCCAAATGGAACTTAATACTTTTTTCATTAAATATTGGTACAAGTTTGAACCAAAATGTGATTAAACTTTTCTATTATAAAAACTCATAAGTTATCATTAATGGATTTTTTGTGAGAGGCAAAATAATTTTGAAGATTCTTTACTTTTGCTTCTAACTTCTTCTTATAATTCAGTTTATGAATAGAAATCTCCGGAATAACAAAGTTCAGTTTCTGATAAGGGAGGAATCTGATATTTCAGACGTGTCTTTTGTGATTTTGTCAGGTTCCCGAACAATATCAGGTGTCGGCTCGTCATTATTCCTCTGCCTTGGTGCAACTTCCTTTGAGAACCAAATACCTCATCGAAAAGTTAGAAAATATCGTTATTATAAAAAATACACACAATTGTTTTCTAGTTTGTACAAATTCTTAATACAAAGTAAAAACAATTTACTACAAAAGAATTAGTTTATAATTAAAAAGAGAGTTTTTTGTGCATTTTGTAGTTTTATACCCCAGAAAATAAAAAATGGGTCTTACTCCAATTTCTGCCTCTCTGTCTTTTCGTAACGCAGTACAAGGTATTTTTTTAATACTTCTCCATAAAACCGTAACCGCCTACACTTATGAAACTTATTTTTATCATTACTGTATATACCTTTTGGAGAAGGGTTTTGTTTGCTTTACACTGACCCACGTACTATGAAAGTAAAATAATAAGCGAAATCCCAGTTTTGAGCAATATAAGACTTTTTTTCTAATTTACAGAACATTTTATCTGTAAAAGTGAATTAAGTAATAGAAAGAAATAACCATCAAATTATTTTGTTTACATTGATCTTTGATTTTAAACCTACATCAAAGTTAAACTGTATGAAAATTTTATATTAACGGAAGAAAATAACAAATTATAATAGTGATACAAATTTTCTAATTTTTAATTTATTCCTCATATTTAAATGATAATTCATTTATTTATTTGTTTCAGATTTATATTTAGTCATAATAACAAGTATCTCGCTTCTTAATGCTGAATCATATAACCCGTCAAATGGACGGTCTTACTGTTGGTATGGATTGAAATCTTTTCATCGGAATATATACTAATTTTATTTTTATTTAAAAAACGCAATATTTAAAAGTATATAAAATTCCCATTCTTATAAGATTTTCTTACGCAATAATTTTTAACGAAAATAAACGTATCCATTCTGAGGCGCTGGCCCAACAAGTTCAACGTTTGAGGTTCAAAACCGATGAAGGGTTTAATTTTTGACTGCTATAACGAGCAAAAACTTAGTTGGAGATGCCGGGGATCGAACCCGGGGCCTTTCACATGCAAAGCGAACGCTCTACCACTGAGCTACATCCCCGCATGCGTTGGGAGTGCTGTAGACAAGCATAATAGTAGCGTCGAGTGCTGGCGCTCCTAGTGGCGGCCAGTATAAGCAAACCTGTTTGATTTTACTGGCGGCCAATAGCTAGCTACTGTCCGTTGAAGCGTCTGGTACGCCTTTACACGAGGACAATGAATAGTGGCCACCTTTACTGGACGCTAGTATTGTCCTCATATACAGAGCGGCCTTTACAATGAAATGAATAGACAATTTTAACCTTCTATATAAATAAAATTAGAGTTTTGTCTGTACATTGCTCAGAATTATTCATTTTTTAGTTATTTTTACTTTTCGTGCGTTAGAGAAGCCGAACCCGGTCTTATCTCAATTTTTGTCTGTTTGTCGGTTTGTCTCTGACGCTCCAGGAGACATTTTACGCCGTCTTCTCCGAGAAAACGGGAGAACTGATTACAATGAAACTTATTTCATGTATTCTCTACATTTCAGAGAAGGTTTATAAATGCTTGAAATCGCCCGCCGCTCCTTGGAAAGTAGATAACAAGCATTTAAATACCCACTTTAACGCGATATTACTCGCATTTTGATTCAGTTTTCAATGAATAACCTATTGGTAATAATCAGCTGTCTTTTTAGTTTAAAGATTTAATAGAAATAAAAACAAACCACTGTCAAATCAATATTAGTTAGTTTATATTGGTCATTGATTTTAAACTCATTTCGAAATCATACTATATTAAAAAGTTATTTTAACGTATAACCAATTTTAATAATAGTATAAAAATGTTCTAATCTATTTAATTGTAAAGTAATGCTAAATAATAAACCAGGGTATTTATTTATTTTGTCTGTACTGGTTTGTTTAGAATTTCTGGTTTACATTTTAGTATGATAATCTTTTTTCCTAAAACTGAATCCTACAACCCATACAAAGGACGGGCTTACTGCTAGTACTTAATAAAGGACTAAATCAATATTGTTAAAACGTTTAAAATAAAATTAATATTCAGTTAATTAGTTAATCAACGATTGATTAAGTCATTATAGGAGCCGTCAACCCAAGCTGGGCTATGTGACACGCCGTCAAGGTACTTCGATTTCTTTACAGTACAATACCCCACACAGGCCCATCCATGGTGTAGATCAATTTAGGTTAAAGGAAAATTAGATAATATTAGATTGGTCCACAAGGTAGGTATTTTAAGCCAAGTATGAATGAGAAACGAATGTAGGATGATTGTGGCGTGACCTTGTAGTCTTGTGGAGTCTAAGGCTGACATTTTTCTTGGATAGAACTGTTAATTAATAGCCCAACAGTCAATGCCA
Organism: Nephotettix cincticeps; assembly: GCA_023375725.1. Taxonomy (NCBI): domain Eukaryota; kingdom Metazoa; phylum Arthropoda; class Insecta; order Hemiptera; family Cicadellidae; genus Nephotettix; species Nephotettix cincticeps. The sequence goes on along the minus strand of CM041785.1, from coordinate 18,285,626 downwards.
AATCTAAGAGACCTACAGATTACCAGTCAAGTTTTTATTTAAACGGTTTAAAAGTTTAAATAGTAAATTTATGAATATGATATTACTGTATTATTATACATTTCTTACGTACTTTTTCATAATAATCTTATCACTGAACAAAATAAAATCCGGGTTTTATATCAAATATGATGACTCAGACTTACATAAGTCATATAAAAAAATGAAATCAAGATTATCATAACAGGTCTACTAAAACTTCACTACTACTGTATGTAAAACTGTAAGTAGGCACCCCTTGAAGTGTTGCAGAAATGTGTTTCTGGGAGGGAAATCCAATGCATGGACTGAAAGGTTTTTACCTTTCAGTCATTCTTGACTATTCATTTTTTTTATTATTAATTGTTAAAAATGAATAGTCAAAGTTTTTAGTGGCTGAGAGTCCCACACACGAGAGAAAATACCAATCCCACAAAGTGCATAAAGCATTTCCTTATCGAAACAACTACAAAAAAAATCCATGAGGCTTTTTCAAGCGACAATGTTTATTATTTATTTAAATTTTATTTATTTTATTCCATGGATGATAGCAAATAAATTACTAAAAGAATCTTTTTACCCAATTAAATGAGAATCTATATGGAAATAGTGTACTCAAAAAATTTTATTCCATGGTTTTTTTAATAACTCTTACTTGACAAGAAATAATGTAAATTTGGTATGTTATGTATAACTACCAGTAAGCCCAGTACGGGTTGTAGGATTAAGTGTTTAAGAAGAAAGTATTATAGAGACAAAATTCAAACTTCAAATCTTAAACTAATAAATAGAAAGAAAAATACAATGTTATCTTAATTTTTAGCATCGGTTTACAATGAAATTAATTAAATTAAATTCAAAACTTGTTTTATTGCCGAAATTGCCAAATTTCATTGTTAAAATTCATTATACGTTAAGTTAACATATTTTAAAGTAGTTCAATCGTTTTGAAATATGTTTATAATCAATAATAAATGTAAAAATCCTATATACATTTATATATGACAGCTGTTCGTTATTTATCTCTATTAAAATAACTTTTATAGGTTACATGTAATGTAAAACTTATTAAAAATGTTGCCAGTGTCACTGAAAACTGGTTATTTCAGATATTACTTCCATTGTTAAAGTTCAAGGGTCGGTTTAAAGCAAACAAAAATCTCCTACAAAACGTGTAGATTAATGAGAATAAGTTTCGTAGCTGCGGATACTCTCGTTAAAAAAAATTTTTTTGACGCAAACAGAAATTGAAGTAAGCCCCGTATTGGCATTTATAAGTTATACAACGTAAAATAAATTGTACATTGTACAGATAAAACTCAATATTTATTCATAATATTTATTAATATTAAATAACCTTCCTGAAACCACTGGAAACGTATTATTATTTTAAACTAAAAATAACCCCCCACACATAACCCTAAATATAACTCTAAAAATCTGTTGTTTTCTAGTTTCATCAAAAAATGGTTACAGGTAAATATCAAAACATTATATTTGTATTGAAGTGCAATTTGAATTAAAGTCCAACTGCATTATACATTTAATAAAAGAGAACCACTTATTTTGAGTTTCCATTATGAAGAGGTTGGGAACAACAACGGAGCAACTTCCTACACAATGGTGAAGACCGACAAACAAAGCCTATTGTACCTTTCGTGAATGGTTTAATTAAAAATAGTATCAGTTCAGTGTCATACCAGCTATACACAGCGAATACTAAGTGTGTATAGCTATTTAAAAATCTAAATAAATAGTTCAGACTATGAACCTATTTTATAACGTGTTAATTCACAATGAAAAACTTAACATAGGAACGTTACTTGTACGGTGCTATTATTGATTTAAAATAGCACTTAACTTAACTTAATATGATAATGTTCTAGCAGAAGTATATAACACTAAACAAACAACCGTCACAACGGCAACCAAAGAGACAATGACCGCACAAGATTCAACTTGAACTAGACGACTGTCAGATGTTTGAGACATCTTCCTCTCACTCGCCGGTAGGCGGTCAGCTGATAACGACGATATACTCAGGTAGTGACGTCATTTTCATTGTTGTATGTGCTATGTGCGGTCAAACGGGCACCAGTGATTTCACGAAAATTTTAACTGTTAGTAAGCATTCATAAGGAGTAAATTAAAAGATTTTCTATACATTACGCTTCATTCTAGTATTATTGGTTTACAATTTTTTAAATAATAAAACTATTGATAGATAAACAAAAACATGAAAATGTATTCCTTCATATTGTTAAATATGATTAAACAATATGTAATGAAAAATAATTAATTATAACACACTATTTATTTGAAAATAAAATAACAATTTACGGTTAATTTAATTGTTTAATTCTTAATTTAAAACTCAATGGCTCGCAGCCTTAACTATCTAAAACAGGTATTTAAAACTTGTAGAATTATCCTAAATCGGCTTTTATATAGCTTTTAATTATGGTAGGGATATGCTTATGTATGTCAATCCTAATCATTTAAGTTGTGAAATGCCTAAATACATCCTCCATAGAACCGCAATGTTGATATTGCATATTGAATATCAATCTATCTACTTCAGAAGGTAGACTTAAAGTATTTGACATTTATTGAGGAAACCTTCCTTTATAATAGCAACGTTATGAACACTATTCAAGGAAAGGATTCCAGAAGATGTTTACCTCTCTGTCATGAATTAATGAGTAGCCTATTGTTATCAAATAAAGTAAGACTAGAACTGTTTATTATTCGTCCATAATTGTAATACTAATTTACTTTAAAACAACAAATCTATTTGTCCAAAATGTGGTATAAGGTTAGAAAATATTTATTTCAATATCTAGCCATAATGATTGAATTTGTTGAATAAAATTACTGTTTAAAAACCAAAAAATAGAATTTCACTAAATAAGGTACCTGTTAAAATGTTTGTCGTTATTGAATACTAATCAATTTAAATCAACTGGTTAATGAAACTAAATTGAATGTACCAACAATAATTGTGAATTTCAAATTAAAAAATAAATAAAAAAGTATATCGCGACACTGTAAGCTCAAATATTTAGTTTTTGATTGTGTGCAAAGATCTTTCATGGAACATTCCTAATAAATTCAACACTCTTAGATACAAATGTAAATCAATATAATCAAAAAACGTTTTATAATAATTAAAAGCTGATAGTAACATGTTTCACCTAGTTAGTCTCTTCAGTAGTTATAAATATTAACAGCATTGTTTACATTAGATTAAACTCAATTTTTGATTACATAAATAAATATTTATCTATTTATTTATTTATTCGTGAAATCGAATACATGGGTGCATTTTGACCAAACCTTTAGACCATTTTAAAAATTATAGATTTTAAGAACAGTTTACCCCTAAATCCGTTAAAAAATATGAAAAATACTAATAAAAAACACGTTACAATTTTTATTAAAACTACATAGTTTATAGTTATTAACGTCCCAAATAGTATGAAACTACCTGTATGTATGTAAAACTAATGATTCAAAATATATGAGCTTTTAAGTGAAAAATATATTTTTTATATTTTTGCAAAACAATAAATGTGTGAAATAATTTGACTGTCGCCATTAAGACTAGATAAAAACTAAACCAATGGTATTTCGAAATATTAGTCTACTACTAATGGTTTCAGAGGAAAATTTAATTACTGTCTGCTGTAAACACGGTAAACTGTCGATCACAATGTTATTGTTATATAATGTTATTGTTTATTTATATAGGAGTTAACTAATAAATCGATTTTTTCCTTTTTTCTCAACCGTTATTCATGAAACTTGGTATAAAGCGTAAGGTCGCATCACCCAATAAAACCCACCCAAGTAATAAACAGTGGGTGGGTGAATCCCCAAAAACGTTTCATTTTGTAGTAAAATGGTGTATGAAAGAAATTCGATTATTTTAACACCGTAAATTACATTTTAATTTAATAGCACTGAAAAAATGTGCTAGTTTTCTTATAGGTAGGCTTATTCATATGTATTATTTAAGGTAGAAAGCATGTGACAGCTCACTGATACTGTTTATTTGACGATTCATCCGGTTGTTATTGTGAAAGTTCCTCGAACGAGAGGAGTTAGAAGGCTTGTGGCGGCGTGAGAACATAAAAAGAGGAAATAACAGCGGGTCCACTTGTTACGGACCGAATCACTTTCGAGGAAAAACCAAACTGGTGTTAACAATCCGGAGCAAAACTTGTTACTTGTTTAGACTCGGACTGTCTACAGCTGTCAAAATAGTTGCTATGTTCTAAGCTGCCGTATTATGCGTTACTCAGTGTCGAGTACAACACAATGAGGCGATATGAAAGGACGGGTAATTTGCTTATTGATTACCGTTTTTTTTTGCCAACTAGTCGTTAGTCCTATTAACGGATTGTGTGACTCAGTGTTGAAACGCAAGATACTTATCATTATGATTGATTGTTTACCTAAATTAATAATAGGAAAAAATACTTCAAAATCAAATCTCAGCTCAATTAATTATTTAGTCAATGTGTTACGATTTAAATTAGAAAATGTGAATCGTAAAATTTTATTTACTCTGGAAAAAACTTTTTTATATAGTATACATTTAAAAATGGTTAAAATGTAATGATCAATGTAAACAAACTAATATTGATTTAAATTTGAGAGCTGTTTATTTATTTCTTTTTTATCACGTTTATAGTCCACATATTTAGTGAAATTAAAAATAATGTAGCTAATATCACTAAACACTTGGTTTTTGAGAACTCATTACTTTATTTTAAAAGGAATTGGGTAGTCTAAGTATACAAAAACCGTCTCCAGAACGAATAAAATTTAAAAAAAGTGTTACGTCAAAGTTGGTGCTCTCGTTTCCACGAAGAAGAGCACAAATATTTTTCAGCATCATATATAGACAGGTAGACAAGGTTGGATCTCCTGAGGAATAAAAAAAATAGCAGAATACTGTAAGAGACAAAAGTATCCAGGAAAGTCAAAATAGATCTTCTTAATTTCTACATTTATGTCTGTTTGTAATGCTAAAGAAGGCATTTGTTTTAGTGTTTTTCGTGAAAACAAATTCCTTTAAAAAAATGTAATGAACTCTCAAAACCCAAATCTGAACGATATTACACACACTTTTCACCGATAATGTTATTGTGAAAGTTATTTGATAGCAAGTTACAATCAGTTTTAAATTAAAATAAATATTAATTGTTAACATTGATAATTGGTTTTAACTATATTTCATAGCTATACTATATGAAATTTCTATCATAACATAGATGTACACCACTTGTGTAGACGACAGGCACAATGCTAGTAGAAAATAAATAGTTAATGATTACGACAGAAAGTTTTTAGACGAAGAATATACAATACTTGAAATACAATAACGGCTGTCGAATGCAGACGTCATCAGCTGTTGGCAATATAAACCGTGCAGCACAATCGAGATCACACAATACCGGCACCATTGTGAGCACTGCCTTTACAAACGTACCCCGAAAAAAGCAACGTTAATCCTTAATGGCTAGGCAACCGTATTGATATTAACTTTGTTGTATAATAAAACCTGAAAACAATTTAAAATCAATTTAACCACACATTAATGACTAAGTGTTCCGTTAATACAATAGTCTTATTCGTCCTCCAACTATGACGTAGATAATTATCGTAAAATCTTGTTAACTCATCGTAGATTATTTAATATAATAGTGAATTATGATTTACATTTAATATTGAAACCTTATTTAAATTAAACACGTATAAAACTAACATACACACCACCCCATGTTTATAGAAGAAATAAAACACTATCCAGTATGTGTAATTATGAATAGTAAAAATTATTTATGTAAAGTGCTGAAACGAATTAAAACTTATTCACCCAGAGGAATTATAAGAAAGTAATCGGATGTAATTTCAAAACTTTCAGCCTTTTTGCGTCGAATAGAATTTGTGAGGTGTCGGATATCTTAATCTGTTTAAAGTATCTTCAGTCTGCTGACAAACATTTTTCAAGTAACTTTGTTTATGGAATTGTTTGGACTTGACTTGCCACTTCTGATTTTAGTACTTTATTTTAGATATTTAAATCTCTGTGGTTACCATTATTCTAGGTAAATGTGTAATAAAGATTAAGGGAATTCTCTGATTATATAGGGAAGAGATGATTATTTCGTGTCCCTAATGAAAAAATACATTAAAATAATTATTCAGATTAAATAGCTCTTTTTGATTTGGTAAATGGTAAATAAATAGGTACATAATAAAGACAGTATTCTTGGACAAGTTACATTTTTAGTAGAAAGATACGAGAACCACTGTTTGTCATTCCTTTGGTACTGTTATGTACTTTGAGATGTGACATAGTTTCCTTGTCAAATAATACGATTTGTATTTTTTCCTACAACCACACGATAACAGGCACATTTTGCACTGTTGGTAGAACGTATAAGCAGTACATTCCCGCACTAAGGTGAATATGAGATAATATCCACCCTAGGTCGGATAAATAACCGGCCAATCACATGCGCGGAACGCTCCAAATCTGAAACTAACCAATAGCATGCGCTAAGCGCTCAGTCAGCTGATAGACGGTAGTCGTTCCTACAACACTAACTTCCGGTTTTGCGTAATGAAACTGAGGTTACCGGAACCTAAACGTTATGTTTACATCTATACCAACGGGAAAATCAAACATAACCTAAATGACTTTTTTATTGCAGGAAAAATCTTGTGTGCAATACGAGTGAAAACTGTCATGGCCGCCTGGTAACACTTGAAAAATATAAACTAGAATAGATGCAGAAAAAACCTTAATTCAAAAATTTGCGCCCTTAAATAAGGTAATTATCATATTCATGAACACAAATTACAGTAACCTACTTTCCAGAGAATCCCGTACATTCAACACGGTAAATGTCATTTTGTTAATACTTAATTTTAGATTTAATAATACTATTACAAATCTTAGTTTTTTTTCAGAAAATGTTTACTTAGGTTCATAATAAGAAAAAAATTATAATGGCATTTATATAGGAAAAATATACTAAGACTAGTGTCTTATCATATATTTGACGTTTTATATTTACTTTTGCTGTAGAGGCTACTCATTTTGAAATCTTTAATGCAAGACTGGTATGTAATAACTAACAAATTATATAATAGTTGTTTGATTTACGGAATGTGTTAAATGAAATTACAAAATGGTTAACCTTTACCAGCCCATTGAGCAATGAAATGAATAAATTATTAATTTCCCCAAAAAATCGATTTGATCAATGTTGTAGAAGTTTGTAGAACAATTTTATAAATTTGTAAAATACAATTTACTATATTATTATAGTGGACAGAAGTAAAATGAGGCTATTTTCAAATATCTACTTCAGTAAGTTGTTTATAAATTCATACTGATTTGCAGACATACACTTAAACAATATTTATTATTCTTCTCATACTTTTTATAAGAGTATCATACGAAATTTTATAAAATGGAGAAAACCGGAGAAAATCATAAAACGATACGCTCCAAAATTATTTTGCTTTGATCAGATATTTCACAACAAAGCGCAGAACGTGTTTAGACAGAAGGTGAAGGTCAGAATGAGGGTAGTAGGGTACAAAGGGGTAGTTACCCAAGCCGGTAGTGTAACGAAGTACAAACATGACCTGGTCAACACGCACGCATGTTCCATCCATAATGCAGAATAGCAATGAGGCTCACGCACCTTCGGCTGTTTATTGAGGCCTACTGACACAACACACAACTGCCGCCCGTGGCACGACCTGTTGATACACTGCTGTAGACATTTGCTTAAAAATAACATTCTAAATACATAACATAACTTTGGAGTTAATCGACGCAACCGTATATGGTGTGCCAAAAAATATGATATTTGCATATAACGTAACTGTGATTAAGATCACCTTTCTATATTTAAAATTTATGAGGTTTGTCAAAGTGACTGAGTGAATTTGAAATAATGTTTTACTCCGATACTGAGCATGTAAATAGAAAATTATTTGTTAAATTAAGTCACCCAATTAATAAATCTTCGAATAAATGGTTTAAATACCTGCTATTAAATAATAATTTTTAATGCATTGAAGTGCAACTAGTTTCGGCTTCGTAGAGCCATCGTCAGGCGAGATAGAGATGTATTTGCTTTTTACTCAACTGTAAATTTTTTCAAAATATTAAATATTATGTATTTTGAGGAACAAAAAAGTTAAATAAATAATTTGAACTTAAATAAAATGCTTAAGGTTCGAGTTATTTCAGGTGAGGTTTTCTTTTTTATGTTAATATTTTTTTAGTTTGGAAAATGTTCTCTGTGTGTGTGTGTCAGTGCGTTTCTTTTTGCGCTGATTTGTGAATAAAAATGTTTTCTAAGGTGGCTCATGTTTTATCTAATATCCTATATGGAAACTAGTTGATAAGAATATATTTTTTTACTATTTGATCCAATAACTTAAAATAATAATAATTTAGATCGTCTCACTTTATTTATTGTAAAATTAACCCAAGATAAGATCAGTGAAAACATTTATTTTATCCTTCAGCAGTTAAAATTCAAATAATATTTTCAAACCTTCTTAACACATTCTGAATACAATACAGAATGTACCTCTTAATACATTCAAAATACAATACAACTTAATATGTTTTACGAAAATAACAATTTTTATGCATATATTTCACAACTGAATTCCTTCTACCAATTAGCTTATTTAATTTATAAGGCGAGTCTACTAATAACTACTACATTTTTAATAACAATAATACGTGTGATACCTAAATTGATTCTCAATTACACGTTCACACTACGTAGCGCAAAAAATGACACGCATGGTCTGAATAAAAAGCTAAAACCAGAGATGAAAGAGGACGGATTCACGATCAATCTCGGTGAAGAGTGAGAGGGAAGAGTTGTAAACCGTCACCGTGAGGTCCAGTATGGGATGAGATCGTAAAACATGGAATGCGCATTGACGTTTGGGAGAGGTATCGGACGACTCCGGGGACCCATGTTTATTACGACATTGACATCGGGTTCAAATAGACTGGACAGTGGAAATGTCTTTAAATTTAATAAATAAACAACCCCTTATGAATAAAATAAACGGTACCAGTGGACTTTCCTCAAGTAAATTTCAAGCACAACCCATAGTAAAACTATCACATCCTTTGATACCTAATTTTAAAAACAACACTTCAAAATGTATTGTTTCAAAAATAATCATCCGCTTTAGTAAACAAACGAGAAAAAACAGGTTAATTATAAGGGTTTTTTAACATATCCCTCTCTCCCACATATAATACCAAACCTTTTTGAGTTGGTTGTGTTAGGTGATGTGACTCTATACTGCGTACTAAGCTTCATGGAAAACGGTTGAGGCTGAAAAAAATCAATATTTTAATAATATCCATTTCAATAACATTGTGCAATCTCAGACATATTACTGCATCTACTACGGAAAGTAAATTTAACTTTTCTCTGGATTCATTATACTACTTTGTTTAGCTTTATATAGTCAATCTACAGTAGTTTACAAATCTATCGTTTTTCCAAATATTCAATAAATATTTTTTTGACATTTAAAACCCTATAAGTTTTGCATTAGTTTTACAGCCATGCGATTGGTTTGTCATTATTTAAAACATATATAACTATAAACTATGAAAACTTAATCAAAAACGAGGGAGCGGATTTTTTTAATTATTTCGTATTTTTCTCATTTTTTAAGCGTGTCAGGGTGTGTACACAGATAAACAGAGAAGAAAGAGGCAGATAGACAACTAACAGTCCAAAAACCCTTTTTTACCGTAAAACAGATACATCTATCCACTATCAACTGAAATCCTAAACCTTTAACAAAAAAATACTTTCTCTATAGGCTTATACTATGTATAAAGAGAAAGTAAAAAAAAATATAGCACAATCATTACATTCTCACTGTAGGGTGTGTGTGTACAGTATATACGAGTATATTATTTTGCTTAAATTTATACCAAAGGCGTATTTTTACCGAGTCCTAAGCTGAGGATTTGACCCCGTGACCTTTTGTATTAAAGTCTAACTCAACTATTAGGCAAGCAAAACATCCAACTTATATCAACTAATATACCCTGTGGGAGATATCGCCTGGAGTTTACAATATATGTAGACAAAGGCCTTAAGACAATGGCTTTAAGCCTTAAAGGTCAAATGAACACATACCTGCCATTTTGATTGAAAAGGGACGAAGCATTCAGTAAAGCTGATTATACTATAAATCTAAAAATTATGTAATAAATCAGAGATTTTGCTTTCTTAAGACTAACAAATTCTTTGTAAAGTTTGCACATAATTGGATCTAAATGTTGCAATAAATGTTCCTAAAGTGTATTAAACTGTCCAATTTAAAACGTTAAAAGTTAAAGCAAGGTTGTATGGTTGGTTGCTTTGTACCTTTACTCTTTAGAAGAGTTATTTGAATTCAGTCATAAACCAACCGTATTTTAACACAAGATTTTATTTCTGTATAGCTTATTATTTTTCTCGTTTTAGGTACCTAATGAACCTAATGACAGTATACTTTAAAATTTAGTATGTTTTGGGTTAAAACTGGTTATGAAAACTTTAATCGGTTTGGGAGATGCCTCATTTGATACCTAGATGAATTTTATACTGTACAATTATATTTTACGAGTTCTATGAATTGGAGTACTACGAGTCGCTTCTGTGTTTCGCACAGACTATGAGCCAGCTGATTCTTGATTGCGAGGGTTATTCCCATTCATCTTTTGGAAAACGAGCGCCAGATAATTCCCGGAGATTAGAGGAGGACAGGGTGAACGTTACCTACGAAGAACATGAACGAACTTGCTGAGTGGTAAGAGACCTGGAAGTCCGAGTTGCGGGGCCGGTGGACCGCGAGGTTAATCCTGACCATCCGGTCATGGATCGACAGGAAGCACGGAGAGGTAAGGAACTCCGTGACCCAATTTCCTTCTTGCCACGTGTACTTCCGGGAGTTTTTGAACACGATCGTCAAGGGCGCCAGCCCACACTGCCTCGACTGTCCGGTGTCACCGATACCGCAGAAAATACTATCCATAGTCAAAGATACTATCTTCTCCTGCGGGAAGTGGCACAACAGCCGAGTCTCTTATGTGCCTGAGATTTAGCCTCCAAGCTCTGAGTCCTTGATGGGAACAATACTCAGTTCTGGAGAGCTGGACCCGAATCACCAGCATCGCTGAGTATACCTTGAAGGCCAAGAAGTCCCATTTGGATCGGCTTCATTAAAGTTATGCTGTAGAAGTAGTCCCTTAACGGGCCAGTTACTATGGGGTTAGCCTTGATAATGTGATAAGCGGTTTCAGACTATTGCCTTGGAGATAAGAGGGGGGTTTCGTGGGTGTGAGCCCCAACTATGTAGCCGGTAAGCTTTACAACACCCTCAAAAAATAAAAGCTTAATGGGAGTAAAAGTGTATTTATTTATTTCAATATAAAACATATCCATGAATTTCTAAGGATCTAAGAGATTCTAAGGATTCCAAGAATATTGGATCATTTCAATACTCATAATTACGGGTTTTTTTGTTTTTTATTTGGTTATTTTTAACTGTACGATAATACAGTATAATAAATACATAAAACCTGACCAAGGTGGCTCAAAGACCGTTGACAAAGATGCAAAGTGAATTACAAACATCAAAATTTCAACCGGAGGTAAAGTTGAAGGGCGCCCTGCAATATTACCAATATTGAGTCACATTTATTGAAAAAGTTTTTGAAAAGGAAGTTTGGTGGGATAGAAAATCATAAAACTTTGGATTAAGATTTAATTTTATACATTACGGCTTATAGTCTGAGGTATCAGTCGAACTCCAGCCTCTTTAAGTATATCTTGGGTTTTAAAAGTTTGACATCCATCTATTCATCCTACTTAAAGGCTATTTTTTATGTAAACAGTTCCGTTGTCGTCATTCAGATTTATTAAATTTTTTAGTTATGAAAATAATGGTCTTCATGTGTATAACGGCTTCCTTTTTTTGTTTACTTTTTCCTGAAAGGCATGGGATGTTCTTAAAGTATTTTTCTCACGTAATACTAACATTGGCGATAAGTTCCTTCCTTAAAATATGTGAGCAGAATTAAACACGAATAGTTAGGAAAACTTTTGTTTCTATTTAATATATTTCGTTGTATCATGTTGTGTTGTAAATAAAAATATTCAAAATAAAAATAAGAATATGGAGAAATAAAAAGATAAATACATGGTGTGATTAATTTAAACTGGGGTAGTGAAGTTTTTACCAGTGGCTATTGAAAGTGTATCTTTTATTTAAGTAACATATTGGAAAATATTACGTGTAAAAGGACGAAAATTTCCTGAGTTCTGTTCCCTATCGTAACATCTATTGCCGTAATGGTTGATTAGGTTTTTTTGGACGAAAGTCGATATGTTTTTTTATGAATATAACAGGAATATTGTTCGTGTTAAACAAAATGAAATAATGATTTTTCAAAATATCGTTCAGTTTTTTTTACTTACAATTTGTATGTAGTCCTTCGAATAGTTTTTTACATATAAGTTAAAAAACTAATTAATCAACAAAGATAACTAGTACCGTAAGAAACTATTACGCTGAAGACAAAGTTGAGTGTAAACAGTAATAATACCCCTCGTAACAGACAAGTGGTATCAAACTTGGCTTTTCTCGCTCCCATAAATGAGCTTACTTCGTAACTGAGGATAAACTTGTCTCTCTGCCACCTAGACAAGTTTTACAACGAAAATAAATTATCATTGCCTCTTGAATATCGTCATTACTCTGGACTACAAATAATTGGTGTTGAAAAATAAATCAATTATGTATTGCCACATTTTAACAATTTTGATTAGTTTTAAGATGTATGATATGTATCATTTAGTATAACGCTTAAATATGTAAGTGTACATTACTGAAAATTACTTGTATAGAGTCTCGATCACAGCTAAAAAATTAAATAATTCTCTGGGCTACTCAATAGTTTCCCATTTGTTTTCCGTTCATCTATTCTTATATAATTGCGATTGTACTAAATGTATACATCGTATAAAATGCTTAAAAAACTAGTTATAATCAAATTAATGACGTATAAATGATCAATGACAACATATCTTTTGTGAATTATTGAACTTACTTACGTACGCCACTCTCCATTGATCCTCTCACTATTTTCGATCAACACCTTGTTATATTATCGGCCTACTTCACTCTATAATTTATTGTGCTCTGTTATTAATGTATACTTTATCCTATTATAAAACTGTGCACTCTGTCATCAATTACTGAGCCCTATTTTCGATCTACTGCAAACTATTATCGATGTTCTTCACTTCATTAAGAATCCCTATACTTCTCAGTTATTATCGATTTACAAGCGCTGTGCTCTATTTTCGATTCACTGTACCCTATATTTGATCTTCTGCGCCCTGTCATCGAGTTACCGTGCCTTATTTTCGCTCTACTGCACACTTTTATCGATCTACTTGTTGGTATGTTCTATCCTACATTATCGATCCCTACTATATTCTATTATCGATTCACTGCACTCACATTATCGATCCTTACAGTTCACCAATCAGCAAGTCACGGGCGTGACCTAATATTGAACGACGTATGTTCCACATGGAAACGTCAACACGTGCCTTGTCTTCAATAATGCAGAATATCAATGAGCCTCCCGAGCTCATTTATTGATACCAACCGCCTATAAGCGCCCGACTTGTTAGCAATATTAACTAAACCGTTGTTTACAAGTGCATTAATTATAAGATTAAACTATATGTTTTTCATTAAACTACAATGCAAACTCGTACTTTACTCTCTGCAATAGAATACTACTGTTTTCTCACGGGGCTCTACGACACTTTTAGTACTTAGGGAGACAAAGTAGACACTTTTAGTACCTAGGGAGGAAAAGTAATCACATGAGAATAACATAGGATGGATCTATAAACATCAATATATATAGCGAAAATTGAGGAACAGGTTGTTGTGGTGGTACCACTGTCTGTTGCATTGGACAAATTTCTTTTAACATTTACCTAAATGAAATGCGCAGTGACGGTGATGACGTGGGCTTAACCCCACCAAATATTAGTGATAAAGAAAGAAATGTCATAAAATACCGTGTTTATCGTAATATTAAATTTAAAATCTAAAATATAAAGATTGAACTTATACCATTCAAAACAAATGTTTATAACCAATAGACATTTGTTGAGTGAAGATGCGGCAGACACCGTGGCTCAGTGTTGACGTAGCGGAATCATGTACAGAAGATCGATCCCCAATCAGAAAGATACATTTTTATTTTCAGTTTATGTAATTCAGTAGAAAAAATTTTAACTCTTGAATAAATAACTATCATTTACATTCATTAGTTCTTAATTCAACACGGCAGAGCAAAACTTGGTCTCAGTTTTTTTCGGTATATATTTTTATCTTATAGCTAGTATTATTTGTTCAAGTTGAGGGAAAATGTTGTGTACAACAAGGGGTTCAAGTACTTCAGCCCCTCAGGAAATTGCCACCCTCAACAACGCCTCGGGTAACAACATTTTCCATTGTGGACAAAAAGTTTCACTTTAATCCCTTTTTGCACAAATAACTACATTTTTGTCACTACATTGCAAATAATATTTATATCACCATATTATTGTTTACTTTATATACCATCGATTTTTACTTCAAAATACCAAAAAAGTTTTAAGATGTGTAGGGCCCAATATTGATTTCTTTGAATCATTTTCCTAAATTATTCCTATTACCATAACTTCAATGATGAAATTCACTATATTTTTTTTATTTTTAGAATAAGAAATATAATTAAAAATGTTAACACAAGCTTAATTTGCCCATAGCCACAAAATATTTGTGTTTGCGAAACGTGAATTTTAGTTAAAAATGTGAAAATATGAGTATTGTTTAATGGTGCATAAGTAATCGGAAGCTGTGAAGTTTCGTCTCGGAAGGACTGTAAATTAATCCGCCAGATGTCGCGGGAATCGTAGAACGTCATTAACGGCTCCTCCGGTTTATGAGGAAAATATTTAATGCCAAACATTTCTACTTTATCAGGTAGATCCTTTGTTATAATATAAGGCTCAGTCGTCATATAATAACTCAGTCGTTACGACTGAGTTATTATATGTAACTGTATATGTATGTATATGTATATTTAGGTAACTGAGGTGTGACACCTCAGTTACCTCAAAAACTGCTTAACGGAATTTTTTAAATTCAAAAATTACTAGCTTCAGTATATGTCTGGGATTTAGGTAAAAATACTTTTAAAAACACAAAATTGGGCTAGCAGAGATTTAAATAAATCAAAATGATTTTACTAAGCTGTTAACTGATCAAAATTTTTATTAACGATTGCTTACAATGTAATGTAATGAAAAATAATTAGTTGCCCAATTAACACATGCAGTAACGTTTATGTTAATAAACCAAATTAGATTATTCGCTAAAAGATTAATTGAAGATTTCACTCAAGGTGAGCACATAAATTAATTAATAGTATAATTACTTCAAACGTAGGCTTTCACGGCCTATGTCAACAATGTCAAGTTGATTTTTCGGCGTTAACCGCGTCGTCAAGTTGTTAGTACTGTATTACCAAACGTTTCGCCCTTGCTTAGTCCCAGCCTAGCCACTGAGGATGCCACTTCACAGCAAGGGCGAAACGTTTGGCAATACTAACAACATGGCGACGTGGTTGACGCCGAAAAATCAACTTAACACAGTATAATTACTTCTCATCTAAATGATATCTAATTACTTTGGTGATTTGTTTTATTTTTCATCAAAAACAAGTGGAGTAGTTTTTAATAATTCACCTGAAACTAATCATAGAATTAAATATTTTAAAAGTAGCATTTATAACGCTGATTTTTACTTTTATATCACTTTAGATAAAACATGATCAGTACAACTTTTATAATGTTGCAAATATTCCACAACATCTCAAAACTGGGATCATAGAATTTTGAAAATAAGTTTTAAAGTGGTGGGACTTTTCATTTTCATGGAGAAGTGATACTAAAACTATGTTTAGAATATTACAGAAACACAGACAGACTGGCAGATGGGAATTGAAACTAAAATGAGATCAATTTTGGCTTTTCTGTTAAAAGTAAAGTGTAAAAGTAACAAAAATAACATAATTTCAAAGTTTTACGTACAAAACTCTCATTTTACTTTTATAGGTAAATTTGAAACGTTTACAGGACAAAAGTATAAAATTACAATATTATTTTAATTAACAACTTTGAGGTTTTAGGATAACATGAGACTTGGGCGCATCAACGGCGGAGGGTTGGATAAAACTAAAAATGAATGTTTATAGCATTAGTGCCGAGAAAGTAGCTTACAACGTTATTACCGTCCAAAACTGTCTTCGTACCTTCGCGATGAAGTCTCATTTTGTTCGTGTTTAAGTTCATTTAAACGCTTCTTCTCGTAAAATATCCACAAAATGTTCCAGAATTCATTGGGTAAACATCTTTTTGATTTCTTTTCTGTATTAAAATATAAAAAAACTAAGAGTAGTATAAAAAAATTAGTCAAATTCTATCCACTCTCTTCCTGTGTTTTTGTGTAAGTTAAACATATCTTGTTTTGATTTAAACTCATGATATTTTCCAATCGGATGTCTACATAATATTAATACATTTTCTGTGTCATTTGGTAAACTTATACAGAACTCGATTAATTCCAACGAAACTATGCAACTATAACTATATATAATGAAGGCCAAAATAATCACGGGAGAGCATTCCGGATGATTTGTTCACATTCCACGAATTGCTTTAGATACAAGAAATTCCCACCTTGATAGTACAATGTAGCTCCATCAGTTTCCTATTTATTCAAGGATTCATAATTATTACGATACACAAGAGCCGAGGATAAACAATGAAATTCGACGATGTGACCCCCCTCACTGCGGTTTACATGCATGGCATACTTTACGTGGCCTACTCTGGGGTTAAGAATATAAACGGCCTTAAAGTGATTTTACCGCCAAAAATCCTACTCTTATCCGCAACGCAAAAGCTATTACACAACAACGCGATTGACATAACAGTTTAAATGTAAAACATCTATTTATTAAGGTGTATTAAAACTTTTTTTAAACCATGTAAACTGTGTTTATATTAATTACATAATAGACATGTTTTAATTTAAATCGAATACATGTTTATTCTTTCCAAACAAAACTCGGTCTCTGGTACTTTAAGGAAATCAGTGGAAATACTGTTTTAGGTCTAAAATATTTTTAAAAAAATTGTATTGTAAGTGTTTAGTCAATGCTCAGTTGTTTAAGGTTAAAACCACCCGTTTCAAAAACAACAGTAATTTTAAAAAGCGTTTAGGAAATAATATTTAAGACAAGTTTTATAAAATGTGAAAGATTTGGACATTTCTAGTCGCTGAAATAAAACCCTAATCATGAACCAGATACGTGATTGGTTTTGATTTCGTGACCCTTACCTTACCTTTCTTTAAAGATACCGTTCTAAAAGCTGTAGAACCCTATAAGGAATTTTAAGGATTATTTTTCTTTGCGAAGTTACCCGGGGAAACTTATTCAGCGTTGAAATTAGGCTCATTTCTGAAAGGAGAAATTCAGAGTTTGACACAACTTGTCAGTTTCGATACAATATTGTTTGCGCTCCAATTTGTCTTCAGTGAACTTCCCTTCCCATTAATTCAAGGCTCATTAAATTATCCACAGACAATATCCAATATTTAATTACTTAAAAAATGACCTATATGTAACCTAATTAATAAAAATACTCGTATTAAGCTTATTTTAACGTATACTAAAATAAGGTTATTTTATTTTAAGGCACCTTTATTTTAAGATTTTGTATTTCACTCACTTAACAAACAAAGGCACGGTGTATTACACTATAAGCTTACCATTTATATGGAATTCACTTATCATTACGTTTTTACATACAGCTAAAACAATTGAATGGCTAAATATTTAAATATAAGTATGATTATTACATGCACTGAGTTATTAAAATAAACAGCATCACTGGAAGGTCACATACTTTTTCTCAGAAAATTAAAAGCTGTATATACCACGACAGTAAACTTAACTTTTCTCTGGAACAGTTAATCGTAGACAAATGATTCAAATATTAACTTATTTAGATTTACAACAGTAATTTTAAAGTATTTAGGAAATAAGTTAAGAAAGGTTTTATAAAATGTGAAAGATTTGGACATTTCTAGTCGCTGAAATAAAAACCTAATCATGAACCAGTCACGTAATTGGTTTTGATTACCTTACCTTACCTTACCTTTCTTTAAAGATACCGTTCTAAAAACTGTAGAACCCTATAAGGAATTTTAAGGATTATTTTTCTTTGCGAAGTTACCCGGGGAAACTTATTCAGCGTTGAAATTAGGCTCATTTCTGAAAGGAGAATTTCAGAGTTTGACACAACTTGTCAGTTTCGATACAATATTGTTTGCGCTCCAATTTGTCTTCAGTGAACTTCCCATTAATTCAAGGCTCATTAAATTATCCACAGACAATATCCAATATTTAATTACTTAAAAAATGACCTATATGTAACCTAATTAATAAAAATACTCGTATTAAGCTTATTTTAACGTATACTAAAATAAGGTTATTTTATTTTAAGGCACCTTTATTTTAAGATATTGTATTTCACTCACTTAACAAACAAAGGCACGGTGTATTACACTGTAAGCTTACCATTTATTTTGTAATTAACTTATCATTACGTTTTTACATACAGCTAAAACAATTGAATGGCTAAATATTAAAATATAAGTATGATTATTACATGCACTGAGTTATTAAAATAAACAGCATCACTGGAAGGTCACATACTTTTTCTCAGAAAATTAAAAGCTGTATATACCACGACAGTAAACTTAACTTTTCTCTGGAACAGTTAATCGTAGACTAATGATTCAAATATTAACTTATTTAGATTTTTGAGCTGGTTGTAATGGAAATATTTAAATACTCGTTAAAATATGGAAATATTTATTAAGATATCTAGAAAATATTTTAAAGGTTGATAGTTTTGCCAGTAAAATTTTGAGAAAATTACATTTAAAACTAATTTTTGAACCATTCGTTTTACAAACATAAAATTTTTCATACTATTTGGAACCTTAATAAATCATGAAATTTTAATAAAACGGTTAGAGCATAGTTAAAGAAATTTTCATTTTTACATTTTAAATGTTTTGAGGGGGAAATTTTAAGAATAAAACTGTATAGAGACATAGCCAAAGTGCACTTGTGTGCCTAATTTCATAAAAATCCGGCGAATAATATGCGAAATTTGATTGTAATATATGATTTCGTTTCAAAATTTTAAAGTCGTCCTAAGACTTTTTACATCTAAAACTTCATAATATATAAGCACATACATATATATACTTGATGTAAAATTTATATAAATGTTATAAATTTAAACAACGCGTGAGTATCGAAAACCTTAAAGAAGAAAATTACATTTTTCCGCTGTTAAATGAGTACAACATGTTTATAAATTTAGACCACAAAACTACCCTAGTTTGCTTCGGAGCGTTCCCTATAAATTCAAACCCATTCTAGCCAGTAAAACAACTATGTGCTCGCGATTCGGGGTTGAACGAACTTTTGGCAGCAATCGCGTCTTGGCAGGGGCATCTTATTAAAGTAATAAAGCCAATGACTGCTTATTATGCGAACTCTAAACATGGCTACAACTCCTTTCTGCTTATTATTTAGTAATACAATTGACACTTATTCATGATTATCTATAATATAAAGAAGAGGTGGTTTCTGTATGTTTGTGTGTTTGTTTGTGGGTTTGTTGTGGCAAGTAAACGCGAAAAATACTGAACCGACCGGTTTGAAATTTTACAGAAAGGTAGATCTTAAACTCATGCAACACATAGGCATATTAGTTCCCTTAAAATCCCTTCGGGCTACGCCCCACGAACGTCCTAAGTTTCAATCTTTAATTTTCAAAGAATGAAAACATAAAATTACTTGAATGTCAACAGCTGTGAATACTAAAATTTGACAGTTCGGAAAGAAAAAGAAAGAGCTGCCGTGACCCTTCTAGGTTTCAATGTTTATATTTTCTAATGACCACATCCGTTTACACTATATTGTGACAGTTCGAAAAGAAGAAGAAATAAAGTTGATTTTCAGATAAACTGCTGGATCGAAATTAGTGAATTATCAGTTCGAAATAGTGGAATGTAGATTTTAAGTTTTTTACCGATGACTGTCTCTATTACGTTAATCCTTATCCTCTCCCAATGTTTGATAGATGTTACTTTGTCATGTTGTAGACACTCGTGTTTTGTCATTTTGTAAACAATGAAGGATTAATTAACAATATTCTTCCAATATTATAATAGGGAAGTAAATACAAACATTTTTGAATGCTTATTGGAAAGTATTCTTATTTAATATCGTATTTTTTATTTTTTAAGAAAATAGTTCAACGAGACGCTATTCAATGAACCCCATTATCCAAGCTATATCCCATCCCACAGGTAAGCTTTTTCATGGGTTTTATATCATCTTAAACTTTATTAAACTTATCTTATACTTTATTATTTGGGTGAAAAATAGATAAAACTGTAATTTTATTCTTAAGATTAAGATTAATGATTCTTAAGATCATAACACTAAATCTTGATGCTGGTGGTGTCAAATTATTTCAACCTTTTTTGTACAAAACTACTAAATTTTATCAAAATCGGACTATGTCTCAGGATCTGTACAGACAGACAGATATCACTCTCAAAACTATGTTTTTCGGATACAAGTAGCCACAACTTGGATATTATCATACACAAAGTAAATTTAAACATTTTGACGAAAACAATACTTTCTTCATATAGCTTACTATATATAAGCGAAGAAAGTATGTGTTAAAAATATATTTCTATAAAAATAACCTTAATGTTGCTAAAAATCTTCTGACGGATTGTATATTTTACGGTGTATACACCTATAATCTGAGTACGGTACGTAACTTTGTTTAATCTATTTTGTTGTCTTATCCAAAGTTTATACCAACGGATTTCTTTGCAATGTTGCATGTATATCGATTGACATTGTAATTCCTCTATATTAATCAAACAATTATCGTCCTCAATAGCCTCAGGGCAATTACAGATATTGTTGTTGATGACAGTAACATTAAGCGAATGTCAGTCAGCGTATTAGGCAGGGTTGGTGAACACCTAATGAGCCTCTATTGAGTTTGTTGCTAGAATACACTAAGGCTGCCAAGTCGCCTCGTGCGTCTTGCCAAATAACCATTAATGTTTTCAGCCATAACATCTAATTCCTTAGATTCCCCATTCCAGTTTTCATTGTTTTTAACTATCCCACATTTTTATGACGAGCAAGTGCTTTTCTTTGTGTAGTTTTTTCGTGCGTTTTCAGTAAAACTTTCTCACCCATCCGTAAATTCATATTTAAATACAGGGAGTTTATAAAATAATCATCCAATATTAATATTTGAAACATGAGCTTAAAAAGCATGTACCAAATACCATCATATAAGTGGGAGAAAATTATATATTTTATATTTCACGAATTTCAATTAAATATATCGTACCGCTTTTGTTTTACTATTTTTCTAACCTAATAAAAAAAATTATAAATAAGTAATTTCTTAATAGAAAACTCAAACTATAAAATTAGTTATAAATTAATTTTACTTTGTCAATTAATTATTTGAAACAAAGGACGCGGTTAAACATCCGTTTTAATAATACTCAGTGTATCTCCTACTGACACCCCAAAAACAGGTGTTCTGAGTCTCACGCTTATATATTGTATATACTGGATATATTGTATTGTATATAGGGAACGCTGCACTCACCCCTCGGCCATCTGTGGGTTAAGATATTGCAATGAAATCTTTAGGGGTTGTTTTTGGATCCTTTTTAAACACGTTTAAGAGATAAAAAAAGGATTTTCATTATTGAAACATTAATTTTATTTATTAAAAATGTGACATTAAAGAACAATATATTATTTTTTCTTTACTTACAATAGTGTTATCGGAAAAAGCGCTGGTTAAGCTTTACGTAGATATGTGATAAACATTTAGCATTAATTGGGTGAACCTATGACAAGCGGTTCCAAGAAAATTTAAATGCATTTTTTAAACTAGAACATCAAAACAGGTTTAAAGTTTTAAACATACCTTCTAGTACACGCCTCCTGCATAAGAAGGGCCTAATACACAGCCCTCCTCTTAAAACTCTGCCTTAACGTTTATACTCAAAAGTGTTCAGAAAAAAACAGAGATGTTTTAAAATTAAAAATCAAAAACTCAATGTTTTGAAATACCTATATTTGTACAACCCCCCCCTTAAGTTCTATTCAGAAACACATAAATATGCTAACATTTAAAATAAAATTAAACAGAATAAAATGATTTTACTTATCGTAAAATTTTGGCGAAACCCGATTCTTCAATAAGAAGCAGGTAATCGAGATAATGTAAGATTTAAAAATCTGTTAATTATGTGAGCAAAATGATCTTTCGATGAACCTCGGTTTTTCCTTCCGCGAAAAATGAGATCACACACCGAAAACTACCATTTTTGCTCTTGTTGACGTAAGCTTCTGACATTTGTACGACATTAGTGCATACCCCGTCAGTATAAAACACAACCTAAATTAAGTTATTCGTAGTACTTTAACAGTCCGTTTATAAGGATTTTCAAGGTTCCCATTGAATTATTCCTAAACGTCTCAAACATTGTACAACAATCTCCACTCACTAATTTACTTGCCATTGAGAACAAACCTACAAAACTTGAGCTCTGTTGACCTTGTTACTACCATCCATTAACAAACATCCATTGTCTAAATTGTAAACTTCGTACCGTCTGATTTATTTAGCCGCAGTTCAAAAGCAACTAGCAAACAAAGCGGTGACGACATTGTCTAACGCATTGTCTCCGCCGCTTTACCTCAACCGGATTAAGTCTTTGTCTTTAGTCCTTTGCGCAAAGGACTTTAACTAGATGTGATACGTATTAGCTAACCGATGATCAAACCAGTTTTGTCTCATTGTGCTGAAAATCCAATCATGATTACATCACTGTACGTGGCCTCGTTTCACTTAAACAATAACATCTCTACAATAACGTTCTCTCTGTAGATTTATTTAACAGCATGGGTATCTTTTTTTACTTGAACACCCAGCTTACATAGGATATGCAGTATGTGCCAAAATGAACAATACTGAAGCTAAATCAGCTGTAATGATTTCCTCAATGAGCTATGTCAACTGTCTGTTGTTATCACGTCTATTTTGTTTATTATTTGTTGTATTATTGGAGGTTATCATAACTAATGCTGTGTAAGTTTTATTGTAGAACATTATTTTCGGTCATACAGAATTGGACGTGCGGGTTGGTCGAGTATGCCACACTGCAACGGCTTCTTTTCTCTAGGAACAATCTTTTTCCCCGATTTTACACGACCCCTAGGACTTTAAGCCCTAGGTTTGACATTAAGGAAATGTTGGAAGATAAAAATTTAAATGAAGACCCATCAGCTAACATCATTTAAGTAAATATAAAAATAACCATGTTTCGCAAAAACGAGATTATTGTTTACTACTTTAGCTCTGAGCAAAACCAAAACAGCTTCGAATTTCTTTGTTCCTTGGAGCCTGAAACAGTCCATCCACCAAAATGACACAAAACCTACTATAACGAAAAAAGTATTGCCTCATACTGGACTATGATCATATATTCGTATTGTTAAGTGAACCCATGGTGCCTCCTTTTAATTTCCATTTCAAAAAGTAAAACTACCTTAAGGGAAGGTAATCTTATATCTATGGTTAAACTAATTAAATAAAATGTTACTATTTCAGTACTGTATATTTTGTGCATAAGTGGACGTATCGATATAATTGTAGGCTTTACGCCTATTCAGTATTGTATTTAATCTTAGGGCTAAGCCCCATTGGGCTGTACAATTTGTATATGATAACCTTAGGAGGAAAAGGTGTGATAAATTTTTAACATAATGTTAATATTTCACTAACAGATGATTTTGTGTTGCTTTAATTACACCAGTCGACAACTAACGTTATTGTTCGTCATTTTCAGCGAATGTTTTTGATTGTTTTAAAAAAAGTGTATAGACTACTGGTTGGTTTGTTTGTTCCGGAGTAGTTGTCATATGTTTTTACGTCTTGTGAGAGTGGAATTAATGAATGTTAGATTGCGCGAGTTTTGTTAAAATTAAAACAATGCCATGATTCATAAAATCAAACTTTTCCTATAAATTCCGTATTGCAATTAGGTTTAGCTTGGGTTAGATTGGATAACTGTGAATTAATCTACTTAGATTCATTAGTTTTTTTGGGAATGTTAGTAATATGTCCTATCGTTTCAGTATTTTTGTTAACTATGCCGCAACTTAGAATATATAATCTTACACAACAAAGCCGTAATGCTATTCGATTTGAGAACATGGCCAATCTTAAAGCCAACACGTATTTACTGTTAGGCGTTACGAAGTTTGCGGGGTCAGCTAGTTGATTATAAAAATAAATTAGCAATGAAGGGATTCAAACCTTAGGGTTGTATATCGTTGTACCACCAACTTAGGTCACCTTTCATCGTGTTACCAAAACGGTAGCTACAGGAGTAACGCATTTGCCCACTAAGTCTACTCTATTGGATGGAAACCAGGCTCTGGCTAGCCTATGTGACTCACGCCGCTATGGTACCTCGCTATCTTTAATTCATATCACAGCCATCAGGCCAATGGTGGTGAACAGTTTAAAAAATTTTATTTTTGTGCACTCCTCATTATGCACTAATTTACCATTTCTTAACGTGACAGTTACAGTCCAGTGGGTAGAGTGGCTTACACCCAATTGACGTGGACTCCATTCCAATTTATGACACAAATAACATTTGTATCTCAGACTACCACCATGAACGCACTTAAACCTTTGGTTACATATAAGTAGTCGATAAGTCAAGTCAAATATACTAGTGGGGACAGAGGTTTTCATCAACGTTATTACAGGTTTATTATGAGGCATACTTACTAAACTAATAAAGTATACATAAAAAGATTTACCATACGAAAAATACTTCCATTCACCCAGAAAACACCATTATGAAATAATTATCTAATCGGAAAGTCGTTTCTGAGTGGATAGTTTTGGAAATGTTTGATTAAGCTGTCATACTCTGACTGGAACTGTTGGCGGTAGTTTAATATAACAGCCGCATGTCTCTTGTGGCGTATCGTTGACATTCAACCCAATAACCACGCCTGTGACTGACGCTGTAATGACGAAATAGCTGAATGCCATTCCTCGGCTTGAGACACTTGCCAGTTAGATGAAACTATTGTATGGTATTAAACAAAACAAAATCCAAACAAAATCAATATTAGATCAACTTAGGAAGAAATTTAAGTTTTATTTTTATTGTTATTAATATTTTACCTTGCAGGGTTATTCAAAAAGAAGTACACATTTTTATAAACTAACTAGCTGACCCGGCGAACTTCGTAACGCCTGACAGTAAATACATGTTAACTTTAAGATTGGTCATGTTCTGAAGTCGAATAGCAATACGGCTTCATTGTGAAAGGCTATATATTCTGGGTCGCGACACAATACTGAAACGATAAAACATATTAATAACATTCCCATAAAACAAATAAATCTGAGTGGATTAATTCACAATTTTCAAATCCAATCGAAACTCAAACGAAACCTAACTGTAATACGGCTTTTTTAGGAAAGATATACAACAGCTGGTTATTATAATAAACGTAATAATATAAACATTTTAATTATCATATAAACACGTGACTTTAATCAGACAGAAAATAAAAATATAAATACATAATCCCCCAAAACTGTAAACCATTACGTGGTGAATAAAGCTGTTCATTTTTGACATGGATATGTCTTAGCTCTGGGGGGGGTTGGCGATTTTTAAGATGGAAAACATGTAACAGGCAACAGGTTTCCATAGAGACTACTAGTTCTGTTGTATTAAATTTTTAATGTAAATGAATAAGATCAGCTGTTTAGATGAACTAAAACCATTCCCATCAGACATATTCATGATCTAAACTATTTCCCGCAGGGAAGTAAATACAAACATTTTTACAGTACACATTTACTTCATAGTTTAACATTAATGAATGATTCAGATGGCATTGGATAGTAAAGCATACGGTATTGCTAATGGAAAGTAAACCAATCAGCTGTAGCAACAAAGACAAGAAATCAAGAAATCAAATGTTTTCATTGTAGAGATTTTGTAAACAAACTTACTCTCCATAAGGTTAACATTAGAAATTTAAAACTCCATAAAATGGAAACTTATGGGGTTTCCGAAAATATTTTTTCACTAAAACCTTCCCGGACATATGTAGAGCAACTTCCTAAAATTTCATGGCGATCGGATGAGTAGTTTGGCAACGCATAAAGGACATACAGACATACATACATACATTCAATTTTATATATAGAGACTAGCTGACCCGGCGAACTTCGTAACATCTAACAGTAAATACATGTTAACTTTAAGATTGGCCATGTTCTGAAGTCGAATAGCGTTACGGCTTCGATGTGAAAGATAGGATATTCTGGGTCGCGGCATAGCTAATAACAATACTGAAACGATAAGACATATTAATAACATTCCCACAAAACAAACAAATCTGAGTGGATTGATTTATAGTTTTCTAATCCAACCTAAACTCAAAACAAACCTAACAGTATTACGGCTTTTATAGGAAAGATTAAATTTTCTGAATCGCGTCATTTTTTATAATAATATTCACGTAATCTAATATCCAAAATCGAATCCAAAAAATCGTTGATCATTCAAATCTGTCCAGCCATTCTCGAGTTAAAAATAGTGTAAATAATACGACATTGTTTTATATATTTAGATATTTAACAGGTCATTATTATAACAAACATTTAGAAACGTTGTAACTATTTTTTTATTCGGCCAACATATAAACGCGTGACTTTTAATCAGATATAAAATAAAAATTTTATATACATAATCCCCAAAAACCATAAACTGTTAACATGGTGAATAAAGCTGTTCATTTTGAACAGCACATATTTACTTCTTAGTTTTACATTATGATTCAGATGGCATTGGATAGAAAAGCATATTGCTAATGGAAAGTAAACCAATAGCTGTAGCTTAAGAAATAAAATGTTTTGATTGTAGAACATTTGTAAACAAGCTTATTCCCCATAAGGATAACATTAGAAATTTAAAACTTCATAAAATGGAAACCTTTGGAGTTTTCGAAAAAAATTTCACTAAAACCTTCCCGGATACATAAAGAGTAACTTCCTAAAAATGCATGGTGATCGGATGTGTAGTTTGGCAACGCATAAAGGACATACATACATACATTTTTATATATAGAGATAGAACTGAAACGAAATTATTGGCAATAATGGGTAGCTAATGACCGAAAGCTTTACTTCTCAACTGATTGTTGATGATTGCACTTATTGTTGTAACAATACCCTCATTTATGTTATTTTTAAAATATTGAATAATAACGTTGAAAATATTTTGTTCTTGAACTAGAAAAAGCTCAATCAGTTACTGAAGAGAAACTTCGGTTTAGGATTCACTCACAAAAGATCTCCAACACAAAGGGAGTCTGTTTTTGATTGTTAAATAAATTAAAAATACTTGAACTTTGTTTAAATAATAAAATACATCGCTAGTAGAACACAATATTGATCGAAGAAAATACTCTGAAAGTCGCTTATGTCTCTCGTGTGACATGTGGGGTGTATATTTAGCTAAACACTTTGAAATGTCCTCTTCCAAATAAAAATAAAAATATATAACAATAAAAATGTTTATATTTTAGCAAGCTTCTTAGAGGAAATAAAGCTATTACCGTGGCCGTCATGATGCTCCAATGTTAATGTTGTGAGATAAAGTTTTAGATTTATATTTCACATATAGTTAAAATATTATAGTACTACTTTTAATAAAGCTTCATATAGTTAATTATTAATTAATACTAAAGTAAATTTAAATTTGTTTGTTCCTTACTTCTCTGTTCTATTTTTTTGGCAACCTACTTCTCCTTACCTACCCACTCCTACCTACTCTATTCCGATGTGATTCTTACGGGGAATAAGTAATCTGATATACCTTTTTTTGGTTGAGTTTCAATCATCACAATTAATTGCTAAATAGATGAAAAAATTCGCTACTAAGCAGATCTACTGCTATGAATATTTTTTAACATTACATTCATAGAATTTGTTTAATGTCAAAGTCTTGTAGACTGAGAACGGAGCACATTTTGTAACCGGAATAACTTTTAAACGTATAAATGTATTGGTATACTAAATCTACGTATCGATATAGGCATGAGCTCAAACAATGCCACAGTAACTGATTATAGAAACAAATTAGTAACAATATTTTATAATTCTTTTACTACTTAAATATCTCATAAAGGCAGTGTCTTGCAGTGTTAAAATATTTGATTCATTAAACAAGTGTTTGGGGTATTGCATTGACGGGTTTTCATTAATAATTCTCAACGCCTTTTAAAATTTCATGGGATCACCGTACATCGACGTGTACCTATCGATGTAAATTAATTTCAAAACTTTCAATCCCAATTTCTGGTCAATTTGTATTTTTGGAATGTTAACCTAATTGTTACACAATACACAATACTGAACGTACCCTGTCCTCAAAAATTGCGTATATAATCTTTGTAGAAGCATAAAATTAAAAAAGTGGTATATAATTCTTATTGCAGTAAGCTATTGTACTTCTAATTTTGATATTGGGTGGTTTACCAACTTGGTGGCTCAGCGGTGACGTGTTGATTAGGCCTAAGTCTTAACGTTCCTAGCTCAAAACCAGAGGTTGGCGACTTCTGTTAGATCCTTAGAAAATTAATCCATTTTCGGGACACCAAACCAACGTAAGTGGGTATTATGGAGAGAATATTAGTAAAGCGAGATTAGAATTACTGGATTTGATGAAATTAGGCTTTACTCATTTGATGTAGTTTGTGCTCATAAATTTGGGATTTTTGACAACATTCGCTAACATAAATATATTATATAACAATGTAATCTATGTAATTAAAATTATAGTTTTTCTGTAAATTGCTTGGAATTATGAGATTTTTTTATTTTTACGCTTTACAACCCAAAAAACTAAATAAGTCTTATATCGATTTCTGTCTGTGTGGTTTAATAGAAAGAAATAACCAACAGCTGTCAAATTGGAATCAATATTAGTCCTTTATATAATATCATTGATTTTAAATATATTCCAAAACTGTAATAAATAAGTTTTCTTGACGCATAACGAATTATAATAATGAAAAAAACTTTAATTCACCTAACAGTTAACTAATGCTAAAAAATTCAGCTGAGAAATTTTGTTCTCTTTGTATTTATTTGTTTAAGATTTCAGGTTTATATTTTGTCAAAATAATAAGACTGGGATGGTGGCGTCATCCTGTAATCCAGCTACTTGGAGGTCACGAATTGTGGATAGTTGTAAGCGATGGTCGGTGGGTGTGGTGTTCTCTTGTGTGGATTAACGTCCGCACTATTGAATACTACGATAATCCGCAAAGACCATCCTCATAATTAGACCAATTCGTAATTCAGAGGCCGTGGTTTGGATTCCACGTTAAACTGTAGGTCCCTTAGTTGCTATCGGCTGTTGGGCTATTAATTAACAGTCCTGTCTAAGGAACATGTCAGCCTTAGTCAGTAACGACTACAAGATCATGCCAGAATCATCTTACACTCAATCCTCATTCATACTTGGCTTAAAATACCTACCTTGTAGTATGGTTGCCATTTCAATAATCTAATATCTAAAGTATCATTCTTTCTTCTAAACAAACAACCCCCACAAAGAACGGGCTTACTGTCAGTAATGTAGTAAAATAGTACGATCCTTAAAAATATAAACAATTAGTAGCGCTGGAGATTCAGCTTGCAGATCTGTCCCAAGAGCAATTAGGACTTGTGGGAGGTTGGTGAACCTCGAGTAAATTGAATAAAACCACACACCCCCCGAATAAACTAAGGGATTCCGTGTAAGGTTGCCCTGGTTCCCGGACAAGAAGATAGAGGTCGTTGTACCACTGTAATCTCTACGCGAATAAATCCTGGTTTAGATTAGATAACGATTCTTTCAATAATCTAATGGATTTTCCTCTCTATTTTTATTTGCTTTTATTTCATCTAATTGTATACTTTTAGATCTTATTTCATATCATCTGAGAGAGCTCGTAGTCAACTGGTGGAATTGTAAGTGGATATACCAGCTAAATTCAAATCATACTCTTAGCAATGGAATATTATAGTAATATTATTCGACTTTTACATAGCTTTTTACTTTCTCCCACTTATACGATAGTATATAGAAAATATTGTTTTCGTCAAAAATTTGGAATTACAGTTGAGAGTGGATATATCCGTTTTGGGGTCTTCTGAATCCAAAAAAGTGGGTTTCGACGTGATGTCTGTCTGTCCGTGTGTATGGGTGTCCGTGAGTGTGTCTGGATGTGTACAGAGTAATAGTCTACCATAAGGGTCGTTTATGGTCTAATTGGTCTAATAATGAGGATGATCTTTCCGGATTATCGTAGTATTCAATAGTGCGGACGTTAATCCACACAAGAGAACACTACACCCACCGACCATCGCTTACAACTATCCACAATTCGTGACCTCCAAGTAGCTGGATTACAGGATGACGCCACCATCCCAGTCTTATTATTATGACAAAATATAAACCTGAAATCTTAAACAAATAAATACAAAGAGAACAAAATCTCTCAGCTCAATTGTTTAGCATTACTTAACTGTTAGATGAATTAAAGTTTTTTTCATTATTATAATTCGTTTTGCGTCAAGAAAACTTATTTATATATTACAATTTTGGGATACGTTTAAAACCAATGATACTATGTAAAGGACTAATATTGATTCCAATTTACAGTTGTTGGTTATTTCTTTCTATTAAACCACACAGACAGAAATCAATATAAGACTTTTTTGGGTTTATGGGTAGTTCACCCCTAAAAACTCTTAAAACGTAAAAAATCTAATTTCTCAAAAAAAAAGGCTCTAACTATTTTGGTTAAAATTAAAGTGGTTTATAGTGCATAGAGTAAAAAAAATATGACACCACCTGCATGTCTATAAAAATGACTGTTCAAAATATATTAAAGGGTCAAAAAAATTAGTTTTTAACTTTTTAATTTTAAAAGTTTTGATTGAAAACTATATTCATATTTGCTTAGCACGATCAACTTCCAGGGGAACTACCCAAACGTATCCAAAAATTAATCTAATTTAAAAATAAATAATGTTGTGTTTAACTTTAAAAATCAATTTGTAAAACATTTTCAAGTATTACAATAGTTTGGGAAAATTAAAAGTGGAATGATAAAATCTACGATAATATAACTCTATGAATCGTTCATCCGAGCAAATTGGTCAAAGAAAGCTTTTCGGAGCAAACTTAGTTATACAAGTATGGTTAAACCAACAATATATTCATTACTTGAGCGGTTCACCGAGTATACGAGACTTAATTGAAATAGTTTTCAGAGCAACTGTTCATGATTCGAAATAATTAGTATGCGACATAGAACTTCATTGCGCATAGTTTTATAAATGAGTTTTGTAAAGCTCATCAGGCAGTTGGTATCATTTTGGGTTTGTTTGTTACATAAATATGTTTATCACAGAACATGTATATACAATTTTAATAATTTATGTAATTAGTGTTTATTTTCTAACCTTTTGAAGTTGGCTAACGTACATTTTACAATTCTTTACCGTGTAAATATTTAAATTTTTTTATCTACAACCATTGTAAAAAGTAACAATAAATGTACTGAAAGTAACAATATTAAGAGGCTCATTACTAAACGGAAATTGAAAATCGTTGCATTATGAGTTCATAACGATACAGATTTTTCATAACGATACAGGTTCTAGACCAATCAGAGCTCAGTATTTAACGCTGGATGCATGAATCAGCTGATTTATCCATTAAGATAGTGCGTTTTAGTGGCTAACCTCAAATGTGAGTTTTGAACCATTAACAGAATAAGAACAACGTAATTCGCACATCAGCTGACTCCAAGAATGAAATACACACCAACTATTTTTGATACCCTGAATATTGAAATTGTCGTAGATAAATGAAATATACAGCTCTTGTTGTTAAAGTCTGAATATTGTTAGTTGTAGATAAAGTAGAATATGCAACGATTGTATTATGCCTTGAAGCGTTAATGCATTCATAATACAAACGTTGCATAAACTACTATTAATGTACACAATAATCTATAAACGAGTATTTTTATTTTACAGTTATTGAGAACTTATAGAATAATGCAATGTAAAGCGATAGGTTTCCTCGATTATCTCATCAACTGCACGACTAAGTGCATCATCAACGATATATTGACGTCCATTGCAGGTCATATTTCCCCTACTGACCTTATGTTTGTCTAAAAATGTGGTTAACGAGGTCGGAAAACTGTTCTATAAGCAGTGCCTTCGACTTTGGTTTGGTCAATTGAAATGGGAGGGTGGGTTTGTACTCAAAAATGAGGTTTTAGCGGTTTTCATATGTAATTTTTTCAAATTTTTAAGTTGTATCTTTTACTAATAGAATCAGCTAAAAAACTACGCTGATTTGTATCCTGAGCTCTATCTACAACGGTTTTCGAGATAGTAATAGGTTTAAACACAGTACATTGTAGTTTGGGGGTCCAATGTTAATCTTATACAGGAAAAGGAAAAAATAGTTTTTGACTTAATAATCCATACATTTTTATAAAACTATGTACATAGCTTTATTTAATAGACACCCATCCATTTATGGTTAAAAAATAGCTTATATGTTTCTCGTGGCAGATAGCCTACATACTCTTTTTCTATGTTAATCATATATAAAATGGACAAACTCCTTTATTGACAGATGTTGATCAAACCTGGTATTTCTTGGTCTAAATAAATATCCCTTATGGTAAAAACACCACATTTCAATGTTACTTACAACAGCAAACCGGTATACTCTTTCCCATGTCAACCTTAAGGAGAATATGCAGACTCAACAAGATATTTATCAGCATATATTGATCAAACTTGTCATATTTTTGATTGATGATTATGCAGGTTTGCTGTCACGGGGGTATTTTTAGTTAGAAACATATCTTCGAAGTAAAGAAGAAATCACCCTGAATTTAAATTTTACATAATGTGAAGGAAACTCCATAAAGAGATCGCAACTTCAAGATTGTAAAACAAATTCAAGATAATGTACGAGTAAACTCAAGGCTAAGACTATCGGCAAAACTATAAAATCGTTTTATTATACGGTTATGCCTAATTGCCTAATCGTGGTACTGATCTTTTTAAAACTAAAACACTATTTTAGGATTTTTATTTTGTCATACATTTAATAAAGGCTGAATTTTCTAAAAATAAACTCACACTGCATGTAAGATGCAACCAAAATGCTAATCAAAGGTTTAAGATTGGTCATTATGAATAGCAGAAGTCCTATTCTGCCGCCCTGAGGAAGCTCTTGCCATTCTGAGTTTTGTTAACTCCAGCACTGCAGCGCTGTGAGCAGGTGGGTGGATAGCGGTATGTTTCCTGTGCTGCGAGACGTGCTGATATATAGCTGTGGTGTTGTAGTGATATCACTCCAGTGGCAGAATGAGACGCAATCACGAGAAGCATGCACCGTGCTGGCTCCATTACATACGCCGAGGAATGTAGCATTGTAGGCCTATAGAGCTCTCAACACGTTTTACTGTACTTTGCTGAATAATCTTTAAGGGGAGATGGTCAATATTTTGTTTATTGTTTTTTATTATAGCTTAGTCAATTACTGACATTTTTATGTATAACATGTTACGTTTAAAAACTATCTATTCCCTAAAATGAATTTCTAGAAAAACACTTGCACTTTGTTTTTTCTGTAACAAAGTATATGTTTGAGCTATTTCTCAGAATTCAGTTTTAAAGCACAGCTAACCCATTATATCAAAAAGTACTATACCTAGGAAGCTGAAAAATTTTACACACCTAAGTATGACTGTTGTGCTTTTTGGAACCTCTTATAATATATAAAACCCCTAAAACATTAAAAAAATATTTCTGTTATCAAATTAGTGAAAATGTGTAATATTTTCACAAAATCTGGAAGGCAAAAAAGATTACATTAAAAGGAGACTCTTAATTCAGTTTAAGATTCAGTTTACATATGATTTAACATGTGGTAAAAATTCGAGGCTCTATATATAGTAGTTTTGAGATAATGGGTCATCAATAATATAAAATTAACATTGCGGAGATGGGGACGTCCGTCTCACCTTAACAACTAATAGTGAAACACATTAAAAAACATTTTTGAATAGTTTATGAGGAAAATTTTACATTAAGTATCAGATAGTTATACTATTCCGTAATAATTTGATTTTTGACGTTGTTATTTATAACCCCAACAAAACCGGCTTAACATCTTTTTTGTGCATATTATTTTCGTACATGACGTAAAAATTAATAAAATCACATTTGATGAAATTCATAAGGGTTTACTCTAACGGGTTCTCAAGGGTATACGCGTGGCATATCGGTAACAAAGCTATTTTAAAAGGAAAACTCAAATTTTAGGTACACATGAACCATTGAGCCACTAATGAAATCATGCACCACTGAGAAATGTAACAGTGAAACTTAAACACTGTCCTAAGCTGAAAAGTATATAATAGATAACATATGTTAAATGTAACACATGTACAACTCTCAAATTATTTGTTATTGTTTATTCATTGTGTGAAGTGTTAATTATAAAATGACGTTAAGTTGTCAACACACTTTTTCTACTTATAAAATATATTATTTTAGTTAGTAGGTGTATACTAGTATACACAAAACAAAACATTATTTACCATTAAGTTTTTATTTGCAAAAGTTTTTTTCCCGATTATGAATATACATGTTTATTTTTAATTCAATATTTATGTAGGGATAAACGTACTAATAAGTATATCATGTGCAGACAGTTGTACATAAACACAAAAAAACTCATAAGCCCGTTTAAATCACTCCTTAAGAAAAGTGTACCTAAATGTTAAAAAAACTAGTTTTGAAAAACTGAAATTCGAGAAAATTAATAGAGACGTTGCTTTGAAAACTACTTCTACATTGTTATTAGCTAAAATCCTCCTGGAGAAAAATATACTTCACCATACTATATAATATAGTATAAAAATGCCTAGTATAAAAAAGGCCAAGTATTATATACGAGTATTTCACAATTAGCGCTACTTTTATCAGAACATTATGACACTAGACACAACTTTACTGATGTTTAAAACCAATGTAAAATTTTGCCCTGTTCAGCTTTAACTAAAATAAAATATTCAAACGAATAATAAATAAATAATATCAATACGCAGAACACAAACAATCAAACCATTGCCATCTATGTTAAACCCAATATCCCCAAAATCGTTGTATTTTGCTGTATTCATAAAGATAATAAATAGAAAATGTAAATAAATTTAATGTAATTTTGTTTTTATACGTAAAATATGTACTATTATTTTCTAAAACAGATTTGAAAAATTTTAGAAATATATAATAAAACGTGCACTTACAATACAACATTGCAACCTATAACTGTTCTTCAAAAACTTAAAGTAAAGAAATCTTTTCACGTGGAATATTCATAGTCAGAGAATATAATTTCCTCTAAACTAAGTTCCAGTTCGTATTGAAACACGACAGCCAATTTGCCATTGAGATAATACTCCATTCGGACACAACAAATGAGGTTTAAAATGAGTTTTCATCAGAAATGTGTCATTAATGAAACACTTTACATTCTCACAATTCGCGAAATGGCAGTAAATCCAGAAACGTATTAAACTCAATTCTAACCTATATTTAGCTTTCAAACACTCCCTTGGTTATAGAGACTATTTCCTCATTAATATTACATATTTTAGTCGTAGTGTGCTGTCAGCTATTTCAAAGTACAATAATTGAATAGGTACTGCTAAAAAACTGAAAATAAACTTAATAAATAAATGTGCTAAAAACTAGAACTGAAAACTAACTGAAAAAACTATAAATACTGTTGGTCATCCAACAGTTTATGTTATTTAATATTTCAGAATGGTGAACAGATAAAATGATATTTTTACATTCAGTGTTTCTTTTACCTCGCCGATTTGTAATTCAAGTTTTATTCCGACGGATGTTGAAAAGGAGACAGTTTGACAGATGAAGTGGGAGGCCTCGATAGCCATTGTTTGCTATAAACCACCCCCACCCCCACCACCATGAACCACCCTACTACCCCTCCGTCCCTAGCGCTTTCACACAACACGTGACATTTTGCTGCGGATCTTATGTTACTGTCAGCCCCTTCTATTCGCCTTGATATAAAATACCCTCCCTTAAGAAAGTTACTCTACGTAAAATTCTCTATGCTGAATTTTATGCGGGCAACAACAAGTAACATTGAATTCGTTTAGTTCTTTTCCATTTAAAAACTAAAAATTTAAGAAATCGAGGAAAAGTTAAATCATTTCTTTTTAAATAATTTTTTTTAATTACCATTTTGAGTTCAATTTTACCTATAAAGTTTAAGGACAATAGTATGGATTTACATATGAAATTACATATGATAGTAACGAATAGTAGTAAATCAGTAGAAGATACCTGTGATCATTGCTACATAATTTAATGGGTTATAGATGATTCAATCAACTATTATAGTAGGCCTACATGATTTTAATAATGATAAAGTACATTTGTATTAAATTTGTACTTATTCGAGCAGCAAAGTTTAATACAAATTTAACTAAAAACGTTTGAATTATCTCAATAAAAAAGTGTGCTAAAACATATTCATTAGATACTTAAAAGAAATGCAAGATAATTAGGCGTCATTATTCAATTCTATTCACAATGGATTTCTAATTTTAAAACAAGCTAAAGTAGAGAGAGGAATCTAAAACTAAGATTCAAGTAGCCATTTTGTTTTTTCGGATAGTAATCAAGAAACAAATTTGAATTTATTTGATTTGAATACGATATCTTTGTAACCTACATAACTTGTAACTTAGATCAAAAACATGCTTCTTTTGCAAGCACACAGAATACTAAATGATCAACAGAACTAATTCTTTCCTCGTGTAATGCAACTCATGTTGAAAAATATCTACATCTAAAATACTCATAGCGAAAAAGATTAATGATTGTAATAAACTTAAAATATATTTCAATATTGTAAGTTGATAGTGTACGAGTAATTCCTAAACCTTTACACGGTACTATAAAATAAATGTTTTATTTGTAAAACATACCTGTAAGCCTTTTGATAATAAATAACATTAAACACACAACACGTCTTACAACGACACACTAACACCACATCAACATACTATATCTATCAATACATACGTCTACGCAAAGCAAAGCGACAACAACCGTGCACAAAACACAACAATGACTAAACTACGACTCGACATGTTCGAGATTGTTTCTCTCACTTGCCGGCTGGCAATCAGCTGATTGTGACGATAGATTAACAGCTGATCCTTGTATTCCAGATCGTCTATATATTTATTTTCCAAAATAAATCAATATCAAATTATTTCTTTCGGTTACAGCTTGCAATTTGAATCCCAAATTATTATAGTTTTTATACTATTATAATCCACAAAATATTTTTAATTAATCAAACTCGTTACTTTCAAACGTATTTTTACGAAGTAAGCAGAAAATACCAAATTAAATAGATCAAAACATTAAACATACGTTTGAAAATGACCACATTAAATGAACCTAATAGAGACAAATATCAATTTACACATATATAAAGGAAAACAACTTTATTATATTTTATAAACTACTAATAGGCATACTACCTTTTTGCATAATATAATACCCACCGTTATCCTAGTATATTTGAAAATACGTATAATATTCCTGGACATTGTTAGTAACAACTTTTGTTATGCCTATTCATTTTTTACATATTTTTATTTACCTTTAAGGCAAAAATGTAACAATAGTTGAATGATTTGCATAACAGAGACACTTGGAGACCGAAATTGAATTTTATAACGAGTTTCCTGCGAAGAACTTCAAAAGGTTTTGACGTTCATACATCATAAGAAACTTGAAAAGAAACTTTTCCAATAAAGAATGAACCAATATTGAAACCTATTCACTTTTTTATGATTTAAATCCATCTAAAGTAACATTTTGAAATTGAAAATACTAGTTGATAGTGTGCTATGATGCTTATATGGAGAAAGAGAATAATTTCTGTGCATCGTATATATTTATCAAAAAGTTAATTTATACTAAACTAGCGCTGTAATAAAACCATGTCTTCGTGTTTCATAGACAAAATATTAAATATAAAATGCTAACTAACAATCCTATGGGTCAATCTTTTTTATGAAATACTAGCCTTAAACCCGTCCTTTGTGCATGTTGTAGAATTCAGTTTAGAGAAGAAAGATTATTATACCAAAATGTATTCCTGAAATCCTAAACGAATTAGCACAAATAAAATAAATAAATACCCAGCTTTATTATCAAACATTACTTCACAATTGAATAGATTAGAACATTTATACCATGATTAAAATTAGTTATACGTTAAAATAACTTTTTAATCTACTATGATTTCGAAATGGGTTTAAAATCAATAACCAATATAAATTAAGTAAAATATTAATTTTAATTTGATAGCTTTTTGTTTTTCTTTCTATTAACTCATAGAAATACAAAGACAGCTGATTATTACTAGTGGGTGATTCATTTGAAACTGAAAACTGAAAGCGAATTACTAAAATCGCGTAAAAAGTGGGTTTTAAAAGTTCGTTATTCACTTTAAACCATTAGTTGGACATCTTAGAAAGTCTACAATTATTTAATAAACGTGTACTATTTTTTAATTGTATTTAAAAATTATCTTTTCTTGCTCATATATATTTTTAGTAAACGTATAAAAGAGAGGTTTCTTTGCACATGCAAACAAATAATACGACTAATGATGATCAACTGTTGTTCCAAAGAAGGGGTGTTGGTCTAAGGTTGAGCTCACATATTAATAAAAGACGATTTGTGTGGACAAGTCAAACAGGAAAATCCTTTTTTAGTTCCATTAAGCGTCACATTTCCCGGTAATCTTCACTTCTAATTAAACATATGCTTACTTTGAAAAGGTGGATTTATACTTTTTCAATTTCATCTCTAAAACGTTTACTTTCCTTATTTAAATATTCCCCGACAACTCTTCATTTTCTGGTGTAATTAATTGCTACTTCCCTTGGTCACTCTCTGTTTCCTTCATTAAAGAGGTACAACATACAGAATTGGTTGGGTATTGTGTAGTGAGGTCTTCATAACTCTCTTCACAACTTAACATTTACGGGTTGGATCCTGGTACAATTTGTGATAATTTTTAAATACTGGACTCAGCTGGAATTAAAGAATAGTCAATGCACCCATGTGGTAGTTAATTATTCAAAAATCAAAATAAAAGTAACTAAATAAGCTATGCACACTTAAAAAATAATGGTGATTACCTCAATACAAAATAATATGCAAAGTAAAATGGTACAAATTACTATCAAGAATATACGTGTCATGCGATGTGCCACAGAGATGTATTGGAAGGGAATTGAAAAGGAAGTAAATCTAGCCAGAGTGAGGTCTGTTTTAAGGACTCTTATCTTTTAATGAAGTCGTACTCCTTGAACAACCTTTTGCAATTAGCTAAACCCTTCGTTTAAAAACTTCTCATGTCCTGTTATACCCACTTGAATTTCAGAAGAGTTGAAGAGCTTTCTCTCAGAACGAGAGGGCATTTGCTTGAGAGAAGATTTTTGAATTATAAAATTTATATTGGAAATGTAATTGATAGACCTCTTGACTTAATTGGCATCGACAGATATAATCTGTGTTATTAAAATTTCTAAAAATATGTCCCTTAATTATGTTTGATTGCATATTTAATTTTAGAAAGTTTTTTATTCATGACTTTACAATATTAAACTAACATTTTAATTAATAGTCGTCAGTCTAAAGTTCTTCACTCAAATTGTTTTCTCAAGTAGGGTTTATAATTATTTTTTAAATATTACTTATAGCCCTAGAACACTACTCTTTTTATGTACTAATTAATGTGATATATGTACTATCTTTTCGTAAAATTTACTATCTGATCTTTATAAAGTTCTTAGAACTCGTAGACAAAAGGTCAGAGCGTATGTAGAGACCATATTTTTCAAATAGTGTTTTTAGTACATAATTTTTTTAAATAATGTTATATTTTATTACTATACACAGTAAACATTATAAATATGTTTATTTCATATTTATAATTATGTTTCCTATAAACAAGTTTTTAAATATTTAATTTTTTATCCTTCCTTGTTTTGGAAAAATCCAATTGCACTGTAGTAGTGTTGGAATCTTTTATATAAGAGATATGTAGGAAAAACTTAGTTAAATACTTTTACAAACACTTAAAAACAATAAAGGAATGAATACAAACCATATTTGACTCTAAATGATATAGTGATATACTGTAACTTTTAAGCGTATTATTTGAACAGTAATAACCTATAATTTCAGAAACTCCATCAATTTGATTACCTTAGTTTTGTGTCAATGAATAATTTAGAAATAAAAACCCCCTTAAATGTTTTTGCACCTTCTAAGTGGTGATAATCCTGTTGGAGGGGAACAATAATGTGAACAAATACTGAGTTATCTTTGGCTGGATTACTTGTATCTACCAAGTCTCTTCACTAACGTTGCCAAATATGTCTCATTAACCCACTCCATAATCTGTATTACGAATTGTGAGTTTATTCTTGAAGATTAATTGCAAAAGAATCAAAACCATACACTGGGCTAAAGTTTATAATAGCAAAAACTATGGCTGCATCGCAAATTAAACATTTTTAAGAGTGCAGCCGAACACGAACACAAAGCAAACGGGAGTTTATCAAACTTGTACTCTCAGCTAATTGTTTCTTGCTATGGATTTGTTCAGCTGCAAATATTTTAATTAAAACTCTGCAGACACAAGTAATGGATTCATTACAGGTCTAATCGCAGTCTGCATAACAATGTTCGCTCTGAAATGTGTTCTTTGACAAACTCAAGGAAGTTACATCCACATACGGCGTTTTAATAAATAGTGCACACGATTTGTATACAGCAACCTAAATAAAATTATGAGGTATAGATTAAGACGAATAGTTAAAAAGTTTAATTAAAGGATTCACAACGAAATTTCTCGTGGAAAAAATAATTGGTAATTGGTACCGTATATTATCAGCGTGAAATTCATTTTTTGGAATACTAAACAAACGTGTCCACTAAAAGGTAAGGAACCTTTCAAAAACAA
Source organism: Nephotettix cincticeps (assembly GCA_023375725.1). Taxonomy (NCBI): domain Eukaryota; kingdom Metazoa; phylum Arthropoda; class Insecta; order Hemiptera; family Cicadellidae; genus Nephotettix; species Nephotettix cincticeps. Next base: position 18,244,034 of record CM041785.1, on the reverse strand, counting down.
ACGTACCATTGCATCCACATATTGTGGCACGTGATCTATAAATATTTTGTTAATGGCTAAGAGCAAGCATGCGAAGTTAAAGAAACAGTTCCGTTTTCGAGGTGTTCCCCACTCATTCGGTTCGTCATGTCGATACCCGTCCTCGATAATTAATTATAGGGTCCTTCTTGTTCCTGAGTTCCAGAAGACCCCCAAGTTGCTGTAATGAGTTAGATTTTCGTAAAACTACACATAATTTTTACAATTTTTCTATTTTCGATTGTTATACAGTAGAGCGTCGATTATTCGAAACCCGGTTATCCGAAACGTCGATTAACCGAAACACAGTCAAACATAAAAAAATGAAACCGACCTTGAGTACAACCATCGGCGGTAGCAGCGGCCCAGCGCTGCCAACACGACTAAACTCGCATTTGCGCGTTGTTAAGTTGATGTTCAAAGAACTTTTTTCAGCTTTTACTATTCGATTTTTAAAGTTCAGAATGTTTTTGTACTTTACATAGAGTTCTTTGCATCTTTTGTGAGTATCACATTATAAAAAGTAAATTAAAAATATTTTAATTCTCTATTATGTGCATTATCATTTGCCCGTCTGTGACCGATAAAACCGATAGCACCCTTAATCCCCTATTTTTTCGTATAATCGACTCTCTACTGTATTTATTAATTATATAGCATAGCAGGTATCAACTGTTCTGTAGCATGGTAAATAGAATTAATAAATAAACAAACGGACCAGATTTTTTTATATAACTAACAAATAACTTTAAAGTACAGTTTCCAAAGTTAATTATAGCAAACTTTAGATTATAGTTTATTTAATGAGTAATAGACAAATTTGAAATTTGAAACGTTTTTAATGACTCAAAAGTAATTTTGTTCCAACAAAATGTTCGTTATATATATAAATATATAATATATATTTTAATAAGTTAAATTTTCATTTATTTTGTTTTTATTTTATTTTTTCCTAATCTGTAGAAGTTTACATATAGGTCTAAATAAAACCCTGACCCTGAGATCATTATATATTCTCTAATACAAGCACTGTCCGGTATTTTTTTTCCAAGATACTTCATTTTTTTGTAATATGGGGTTTTTGGCCACGAGAAATGGAGCAGGTCACAAAGCTGGAAAAATCCAATTTTCGTCCGTCTTCATGTTAAGGACCTGTTTTTTTAGCTGCCGTTAACTAAAACAGCTGATTCAGGTTTGTTTTTATAGTAAAACTAGCAGTAAGCCCGTCCTTTGTACGGGTTGTAGGATTCAGTTTAAAGAAGAAAGATTACCATACCAAAATGTAAACCTGAAATCCTAATCATATCAATACAAATAAAATAAATCAATACCCAGCTTTATTATTTAGCATTACTTTACGATTAAAAGATTAGAACATTTACACTACTATTATACTTAGTATGATTCCGAAATGGGTTTAAAATCAATGACCAATATAAATTAACTAATATTGATTTGACAGCTGTTCTTTTTTATTTCTATTAAATGTTCAAACTACAAAGACAGCTGATTATTACCAGTAGGTTATTCATTGAAAACTGGATAAAATACGTGTAATATCGCGTAAAAGTGGGTTTTTAAATGCTCGTTATTTAATTTTCAAGGGGCGGCGGGCGATTTCAAGCATTTATAAACCTTCTCTGGAATGTAGAGAATACATGAAACAAGTTTCATTGTAATCAGTTCTCCCGTTTTTTTTCGGAGAAGACGGCGTAAAATGCCTCTTGGAGCGTCACAGACAAACAGACAAAAATTGAGCAGGCCTCAAAGCTGGAAAAATCCAATTTTCGTCCAAGTGTTCATGTTAAGGACATGTTTTTTAGCTTCCGTTAACCAAAATAGCTGATTCAGGTTTGTTTTATAGCAAAATTCCTAAACAATGAGTGTTTTATTTTTAGGTTAGTTTTAAAGTTAGTTGAATTTGATTTTATTTTAAAGAAATTGTTTAAGAAGGATAAAATTTAGTTTGTTTTATTTTTACAAAGGTTTGTTTTAGAACCATTTAATGGTATGTTTTATGTGGCAACCGTAACTACCTGAATGTTTTTTTACCGCCAACAATAATTGATTCCTATTGATACAGTGAAAGAAGTTTTAAACAATAGCCTAAATCTGATGCTCCTCAAATGCTATGATAAAACAGCCTGATTGACATTGAAGTGGAAATGTAATACATCTATTCATTAAGGTTTATTGAAACGTTTTATCTAGACAATATAAACTGGTAACTGTGTTAAACTGTAATACTAAATGCGTTTTAATTTAGGTAATTAATTTATCTATTACATATATTATTTTATCCGAGCAAAGCTCGGCCCAGGTAGTAACGAAAAAAGAACCCCTATTTTATATATTTTCATAAGACTGCATTTGAGCGCTAGAATGACGCTTAGCCACGCTGCATCGTGTATTTGCGTCGTTCATTTACGACCACCGTCAGTGATAACGAAAATCGACCCAATCACTAACGTGTATGGGTTAAAATCCCAATGAACTCTCAATTAAAATGCATTTTTGAAATAAAAGAGTTGAACCCTATATTTATAAAGCTAGGTACTGTATTATCAGATTAGGTAATAATACCTATATATCGTTGTTGGCTTTACTTAGACCGTACGGTGTGCAGGACAGTCGGACATCCAAAAAATTTCTGTTTCGTTCAATATTCTGAGTTTTTAAATAAGAAAATATACTGTTCAGTTATCCCTAGTATATTTAAAACTCATATGAGGGGGCCAACCACACTAGGTTTTTTCCCAATCTATTTTGTGACAATATATTACCTAATATTATAAACCATTGAGCTTAGTCCTGGAGTGAACGATTCTTCATGAAAGAAAATGACTTTTGGAATAATTTTGAAACAGATGAACCCAAGAATAAATTCCTCTTACAAACAATATACCTAATAAACGTACAACATTGATCCTGAACTGTATCCTTGTTCACTCTAAGCTCCACTCCCATGGGAAACACTAATTCTATCTCATTCCTACTGATTGGACAGATTGCTTGTTTCAGCACATTAGTATTTTCAGATCTTTTTCCTCAACTACCCATCACCATGGGCATAGTATGTGCGGTGAATTACAGACAGTAGGGTCCTGTAGCGGTGTGGTCACAAAGCCTAGCACTAAGTACCCTCGCATGATCTGACAGGCTACCCTCAGTAACATTGACTTACTAGGTCAGCTACCAAGCTACCCTCAGCAACCTTTGACTTACTAGGTCAGCTACCAAGCTACCATCAGCAACCTTTGACTTACTAGGTCAGCTACCAAGCTACCCTCAGCAACCTTTGACTTACTGGGTCAGCTACCAAGCTACCCTCAGCAACCTTTGACTTACTAGGTCAGCTACCAAGCTACCCTCAGCAACCTTTGACTTACTGGGTCAGCTACCAAGCTACCCTCAGCAACCTTTGACTTACTAGATCAGCTACCAAGCTACCCTCAGTAACCTTTGACTTACTAGGTCAGCTACCAAGCTACCCTCAGCAACCTTTGACTTACTAGGTCAGCTACCAAGCTACCCTCAGCAACCTTTGACTTACTAGGTCAGCTACCAAGCTACCCTCAGCAACCTTTGACTTACTGGGTCAGCTACCAAGCTACCCTCAGCAACCTTTGACTTACTAGGTCAGCTACCAAGCTACCCTCAGCAACCTTTGACTTACTAGGTCAGCTACCAAGCTACCCTCAGCAACCTTTGACTTACTAGGCCAGCTACCAAGCTACCCTAAGCAACCTTTGACTTACTAGATCAGCTACCTAGCTACCCTCAGCAACCTTTGACTTACTAGATCAGCTACCAAGCTACCCTCAGCAACCTTTGACTTACTAGATCAGCTACCAAGCTACCCTCAGCAACCTTTGACTTACTAGGTCAGCTACCAAGCTACCCTCAGCAACCTTTGACTTACTAGGTCAGCTACCAAGCTACCCTCAGCAACCTTTGACTTACTAGGCCAGCCACCAAGCTACCCTCAGTAAATGTTGACTTACTAGGCCAGCTCCCAAGCTATTCTCAGTTACCGTGCCAATACTCATGCTTTAATATTTTGAAGCTCTGTTTTAAATAATGGTTCATCGGGCTAGCTAGCAGTTTTATGCTCAAGCAAAATTATCTTACTGATCAGCTACCAAGCAATTTAATCATTTCTCCTTTCTACACCTCACCTCACCCCTTCAAAAACTAAGGTTTCGTTTGATATCACCTTCCATTTATCATTATTTTACTACAAGCCATATTTTTCTAAACTTATTAAAAAAAGGAGTCCGGCGGGGGTATCTTTCCCATCAAATAAGCCAACTTTATGTACCCATCTCAAGAAGACCTTAAATTTACAAGCTAGATTTTTATGTTTTTAAAGTACAAACCTTCTTTAACTTGAGTCTACTGTAAGACTTTGCTAGATATAATAATTCTGTAGTTTTTAATATTCTACTTTTTTAAGGTTTTTAAGTTTGTTTTTGTATTTAAAATGCTTTGTATAAAAGAAAAACACACGCAACATCCTAACACTCAAAAACTAATGTTTGTGAAATATATTCCTTTACCTCTTTTTTTTAAAAAGTATTTCTGACTTTTTGACTTTTAAAGAAATTTAGAAGGTGCACGAGCAAAGATGGCTAATACAATTGTGCTCCACTTTACAAAAACGTTTATAACTTTTTTTCTATTTGTTGAATTAAAATTACCGAATAAGGTCTTCAGTTAAAGCTAAATATATGCTTCATAAAATATCATAAAAACAAAGATCGGAAAAAGTTTTCCTTTAATGATTAATTAACGGAGAAAAAATATAGAATGACATTAATACCAAAAACAATTAATTACAATATTATGTTGTGAAATATTTTTAATAATAATTTTTTTTCAAATATAGTCTACGTGTAATAAATTCAAACTTTACCTAAAATTTATACATGGTAGAACATTTTTAAGATAAAAAAGTACATATATTTAGCTTTCAAAGGATGGTCCCTTCATCAAAAGTTATTAAAACAAAACCTTAGAACAGTGTGGCTGGAAGTATCATGGAGGGTTTCAAATTACGTTGCTCCTGTTGAAAGAATCACCAACAAAGTTACAGCGAACTCCTGAAACAGTAATTCTGTTTGTCATCTTCTGTTTGTGTGATGGTCCATTGTAACGAGAAACGCATTAGAAAGAAAACTTTGCAAACAAGAAAGTGTAAAATTAGCCAGAAGATCTCAGCATTCTTAGGAAACCTCTTCGATGTCTTTTGTGATCTAAGTAATGGCTTATTCTGAGTTATTGTCAAAGGTTTATACGTTTTCATACTCATGTTCTGCCTTAGTAAAGAGTCGTGCTAGATATCTGATTCCAGAATGTCATAGAATATTAAAGTGACAACGCAACGGTGTTTTGTGTAAGGCTTTTAATTTCAATCTGAGACCTGTTTTCAAAATTTAATTTAGAATATATAAAACCATTTCATGATCTACAATAAACATAAAATATTATTAGGCACATATATTAAAATAAAACTGAAAATGGTTGTAGATATAAAAATGAGCATTACTAATAATCATTTCGTAAAATTAAATAGTATACCCAAATAATACTACCAATCTTTAAGCATTAATTGTTAAGTTTGTTTACAAATACAATACCCCAATTAACTATGGACTAGTATTTTTATAATTATAATATAATTCAATAATCGAATTACTCTCAAACTCCAAACCGTGAAACATCAATGTTTGTCTTTTAATCTTTTTTACCCCACGTAATACAAAATTCCATTTTCTGAATAGACGTATTTTACCAATGAACTTCCTACAAGTATATTTACTCCTGGAAACAGTTGCTTACCAAAACTGTTCGAGAAAATGTTTCCAAGACTAAAAACTGACCGAAAAAATGTAATGGCAGTGATTGGTTGATTGTGTAAACACTAAAAAGGCACCTAACCCTTCAAGACAAATAGTCATATTTCAAGTAATAGGACCATATTTGATCTTGGATTTTGATCGGTTTTGTTGGTTTGTTTGTTTGGCGTAAAATAACGTTCATCACTCGTCCGACATAAGTTTACCGTTCTTGTATGAAAACAACCACAATACTTGTTTTTGATTTAATTAATTCATTAATGATAATTGATTTTACCGGACAATTATTGTCCGGTAAAAACTATTTTCGGACTAGTCACATAATTTAATACAAAATAAATAAAATCACTTAGTCTTTTAATAGATAAATAACATAATTATGGAAATTATTAGATAAAATTAGTATTACAGTATTTATTTATTCATCAAGGCATTCAATTACACATTGTATTAACATTGAATGTGGCATAGAAAACGCAATACTATTCGCTGAAATTCACATAGTCGAACTTCTAAAATGAAGAACCAATCACTGTTCATTACCTAAACCATTTCCCTACAGAGTGCAGCACGTAGCTATAAGCAAGTTCGAGGTAGTCGTCACCAGATGGAGCCACCTAATTGTCACCTCCACACACAGTCAGCTGTCTCAATAGACACTTGGATTGTCTGTATTGGCATTCAGCATTGCTGATGAGGCTGCTGTTAGGCAAACGTGTTTGTTGCCCCAACGACCTCTAACTGGAGACAAAACAACGCTAGATGAAATGCGGCTAAAAACTAACCAAAAGGGGCTTTTTGGTAGTTTTTTGAAATTAATTAAATTAATGATTAGGCATTACAGTACTTTTTACACAACCAAAAGATTTTTTAAATGTTATTTGAGGTTATCTGAATTCAAAAAGTAGTTTTCGGACTTATTTCCGACATCTGTCTGCGTGCATACCCAGACACCACACTGAACGTCCAATTTATATGAAATTAAGTATGCATGTGCAATTTGGCTATATCTTTAAACAATTTTTTTTGTTTTAGATTTTTAAAGCTACTTTAACCCTAAACACTCTTAAGATTTTTAAAAATCTACGCCTCGGTTGTTGAACTTGAACTCGGATGAAAAAGTGACACTTTAAGTCCTAGTGACAAAAAATACCATTTCCCCCACCTACTATGTAAAAAGTACTAGTATATTACTAGAGCTACTACTAGTACTAGTAGAATACTAAAGTAACACTTTTATTTCCCAGGGAGAAAAAGTATGTAGTTTTCAGTCCCAAGGGAGAAAAAGTAATCCCATAAGAAAAACATGTGAGAAATCTGGCACGCACTTTAATAAACCACCAGAAATAATAGCAGCTGACAGTATTAATTAATTCTTAAATGGTTGGCTGATAACTTGTATTGATTGATTTGAGGTTATGTTAGCCAACTTCAAAACTCATAGTGATTAAGGTTAGTTAATAGTGGGTAATTTGTAACTTATTAATTTGTAATGGAATATTGCAAGGTAATTTGTAGGTGGATGAAAAGTATTGTGTGCATCATAGGATTCTAGTCCTTTTTGTCCCTAAGGAAATCTCTCGGAGGCTCTTGTCTACGCTTCGGGAACAATTCCTGCGTTACACTTTAATCCCTTGTTAAATCAAACAATAAATGATTTCAATATGAGCCCTCACTCGGAGATCAGCTGATTGATTTCCTCTCTAGGGAAAACAATAGCCATTTTGCCTCGCAAAACATCGAGGCCATATGTTTTTTAAAGTAATGCAACGAAAAACGTATAAGACAACAATGCATGCAAATATTCAGTTTCAAATACTACTTTAAAATTGGTTTTAAAAAGGAACATAATACTGGAATAATTATTCGTTAATTTACATACTATAATGCAAATTATATGGAAATTAAATATATGCTTCAGCCGCACTCCGGTGGGAAACCAGATGTGCTTGTGCAGCACAGTTCGACGCACATAACATGGTAGTTTGCTATCTAGGTCAATATAAACTATCTCCGATTACTGTAATGTATTCCAGCCGGTATCAAACAAGGCATTATCAAAATTTATAGTTTTATGGAAATGCAAAACATCAAATTATCCTATTTATACTGGTGCATCAGGTGGTGCATCAGACTGTCAGGCTTCTTACACATAATATTTGTGGTAAACTAAATCTATTTTTCAATTACATAAAATATATTTATTATTATTTCATAGTAATAAAATATTAGCTTAGAACATTTTAATTATGTAAGTCCTAAATTTTTTTCAAGAAAATTTTAAAGAAAAATAGTAACAATGAATTGAATTTCCAAATCAATAATAAAATTAATAATTTATCAAGTTGTAAAATTGTAAGAACATAAATAGTTCCTTTTAAAATAAACATAGAAAATTTTTCCTGAAATAATATTTTCACTCAAAAACATTTATTTTTAATTTTATACAATTAACTTTATCAACAAATTGTATAAAAAAAAAAATTGCCTATTCCTATGATTAAAGGAAAAAGATATGCCTTTGCTGATTATAAAATAACATGTTTTTAAGCAATATGAAACTAACCACATAAACAATCTAAATTATCAAAAATATTGTTTAATAAGTGAAATATTATCCTTATCCTATAAGATTACATTGGACAAAATCAATATTGTGTTTAGATTTTTTTATCTTCGGTAACCGTTGGAGATAGAAAAAACTTTAAGAAAACTAAATTGTGTAGTTTTTAAGCTGATTTTAGTGGTGAAAGATTAAATCTAAAAATTTAAAATTACATATGAAAAATAAAAAAAAATTTTTACAAAATTTTTGTTAACTATTTTAACGATATTTTTTACGAATTTCGAGCATTTGTAGGAATACACGTCTCTACCAAATTTTGTCTCGATAAAATTTCAAAAGTTATGTGTACAAAAACATAAAAACAACACAAAAAAACAAATAAAAACATAAAACTATATATCTTTATTTTTTTATTATATATATTTTAACGACTATTGTTTTTGTCTCTACACCTAAAGAAGACATGGTCTAACTACCATGAAACCTACTAATTTCTTATGGGAAATTCGCTAAAATGTATTTTATCAAAAGGAAATAATGAATATCCTTATCGTTTATAAAAGTCCCCTAAAATGTTTGTTTGTCGAGTTAACATGACAATTATTATACACAGTTCGTTACTCTAGCAACTATACCACTGACTAGCCCAAATGTTTTAATGTTGCCATTCTTTCTTCTATTGACTGATAAAATCCAATTTAAGGTTTTGTGATTTCATGATAAGGTTGAAGAACTCGTTACCAATAAATACATTAAATAAGATGGAAATTAATAGATATAAATCAAAATAAAATATTTCATGCTAGGAAATAGAATAAATTAATATGTTATTTTAACTGCAGTGTGATTTCTATGTACGTAATAACACCAAAGAGAAGATTTGTCTTAGCGTCCCAATCATGAATAATTTCCCTAACCGCAGATAGTTTTCATTACAGACATGACACCACGTGCAAATGTAAAGAACAATTCATTAAATTTTAATTGCACATAGTGCTCGTGTATCGAAGGTATTTACATTCTGCTTTTATCGCGCAATGTTGGTATTACTGCTCGTGTCGGACCGGCGTTACCAACCTTTGAACATCGCATGTCATTTTTTATACATTCAGTAATTGTGTTTTAACTACATTCGGGTAATTTGCTATGCAGCATAAATAATTGTTGTTTTACACGACATACGGCGATTTCGTCTGCAAGGTTATATTTTTATATTATCCAAAAACAACTCTATTCTGTTAATATAGGGACGGACGACAAACTAAAAGCAAAACGAAACGTTGATAAAAAACGTCTGTAGGTTAAAAAACATCATAAAAACTAATGACAGCTCAGGGGTTACGGTCTAGTCCATAAGTCCAATAGTGGGAAACACCTGTGAGATCTAATGGCGGTGGCTGACGTCACTACTATACCTCGCTCTCTGTACTCAGAGTCTTCACTACCTCTGCTATTTAGGATTTTAGTCCCATGAGAACAATGTTAATTTTATGGCAGCGTTACTGGTCCCTCAATCGTAAAAAGATTGTTGATGTGTCAAATTAAAGGTAAAGTCCACGGAATCTATGTTATTACATTTTCCTTTTTTAATTTTCCTAAAAAAGTATAATTGCTTGTTAACCATCGGATATAATCGCAAGGTAATTACATTTTTCAGGATGGTAAAATATAAAATAATACTTTGATTCCCAAGATAATTATTTAATTTAACACCTTGAATATTTTACGAAGATCTTGTAACAATGATGCTGAAACAAAATTAAAATTATTTTTCGGGGTCCGAACTAAATAATTCGCCACTTCTGCAGACAGTTGGGGTTTGAAAACATCTTAGCGATCAAAGGGAGCAGGATGATTAGAAACAAATTATTTAAACAATATTTTATTGCATTTTATATAGTTTGAAATGTCTAGTTGTAAAAAACATATATTTTGGTTCAGATTTACTTTTAACTTTAACAAATGGATCCATAAAAATTTGCATCTCCATTCTTTTTTGGCAACACTCCGAAGGGTTGCTATTGCAAATCTAATTCAACTGGAAACTTGTTTTACTTAAATATAAAACTGGATAAATCTCTGGTTTTATGTGGGGATATCAGTAGATAGCATTTCTTCGATGATTTGCAATGTGTTAATAAATAAATCAAAACCATTATTAATAACAATTACTTTAAAATATTTTTTGCGAAGATACCTTTATCAAAATGTTAGAGTATATCACAAAAATGTATACTCTCTAATATAAACAGTTTTAGGGCTGTAAAACATTTATAGTATCTAAAACAAATGTGCAAGGGACGTTCCGCTTCTATTAAATTTTAATTATCTCAAACTGCTAAGTGAGCAAAAATTGAATAAAATACCTTTAATGGCCATGAGTTGGTATCAATATAATAATAGTATTATTTCAAGTTTTATATCGTTACGGAAGTTAATATTTTTATGTACGAGTAAGCGAATGGTAAGTAATTGTAAGTAGTGAGTAATGGTGTTTTCTCTCGCAATTTAATGAGTAGGTGTTGCATTTGATAAATATTAATTAATTTTATTCATTATCAAACCAACGCTACAAATACTGTTCACAAAAAGCTGTAAAACATTTCGCCGAGGAAATAAACCATGGAACTAAATTATTAAACAGTAATAATAATTATTTATGTATGTTCATAATTTACTTAATTGATAAATGTGTACAAATCTAATACATTATATGAATTTGATCCATTATAAATTTCAATTCATGTTTAAATAATTTGAAACTCCACAATAAAAGTAATATATCAAAATTACTATATAACGTTTTGTCGGTTATGTTAAAATACTAATTAATGTGCTTTCGGTTATATTTTATTAACTTCGGATATTCCACAAGCATGATTAGTTTAGTTATTACTGAAAATTAGTTGGACTATTCCTGAGATGTAGAAAATATATATTCAAACCACAGTCAAAATACGTATCTCAAGATACTGAATAAAAAGGATTTTATCAGGTAAAATCACGCCTTAAAGAGGTTCAAACAGCTTCTTGTTAACTTATTAATCTATATAAATAAAATTAGAGTTTTGTCTGCACATTGCTCAGAATTATTAATTTTTTAGTTATTTTTACTTTTCTTGCGTTAGAGAAACCGAAACCGATCTTATCTCAATTTTTGTCTGTTTGTCTGTGACGCTCCAGGAGGCAATTTACGCCGTCTTCTTCGAAAAAAGTGGAGAACTGATAACAATGAGACTTATTTCATACATTCTCTACATTCCAGAGAAGGTTTGTAAAGGCTTAAAAGTGTCCGCCGCCCCTTGAAAAATAAATAACGAGCATTTAAAAACCCACTTTTTACGCGATATTGGTCGCATTTTGCTTCAGTTTTAAAAGAATAACCTACTAGCAATAATCAGCTGTCTTTGTAGTTTAAAAATTAAATAAAAATATAAACAAACAGCTGTTGAATCAATATTAGTTCGTTTATATTGGTCATTGATTTAAACCCATTTCGAAATCATACTATATTAAAAAGTTATTTTAACCTAATAATAATAATAATAAATAATAAAGCTGGGTAGTCATTTATTTTCTTTGTATTGATTTGTTTAGGATTTCAGGTTTACATTTTCTTATGATGATCTTTCTTCTTCAAACTGAATCCTTGCAACCCGGACAAAGGAAGGGGACTGCTAGTAACAAATAGAAGTGAACTTAACCTTGATAAAACACACGATAACAAGGTTATATAGTGAGGAAAACGAAATAAAACTCGTTTCGGTTGAAATACGCTAGTTTTATAACCATATAGGTTCAGTAAACAATATGGTATGATCTCCCAACAGTAACTAAAGTGAAAATACGCCCGACGGTAACTGAAGAGACGATAACCAAAGGCAACTAACGATAAGATGAAGACAGTTCTGACAGATGATTTAGGTTGGGGCACGTTTGTTTACATACATTGTACCGAGCATATGTCAAAGACTATACGTTGTTTAAAGGTGAAATACGTATGTAAATGTCAAACAATAGAAAATTCGTTATGTAGTTATGTTTGCCAGTACTGTTTAAAAATTTTAACATCAAGGTTTTGAATTTCGTTATTCGTAATATAATAAACTTTCTATTGTGTGTTACACACAATTCATGGGGATATTAAAGTATTTGTTAGATTAAGGGATTCGTTTCTTGTTTGTTGCATCAAGGTTTGTAGGGCGCGCTGGTCTAGGGGTAGAGATCAGGACTTTGTAGCCCAAGGTCCTAGGTTCAAATCCTGCTAATCACCAGTGACTTATCGCCAAATGATAAAGTCGTAACCCAATAGGTCTAGCCTGAAGTTATGTATAAAACGGATTCAGGCGATGACCTAGAAAAAAAGGCTTAGGATGAGAAGGGGGCAGAAAAAAACACAAAGGTTTGGTTGTATTTTCAACACTATGATTTCAAATATCAACTATGTATTATAAGACTAGTTCAATTATGTCGGCTGTTTGGCTTTGTTAACACCTGGAGAAAGGGAGATCTGGAAAAGTTTTCAGCAACTTGTCTCTTACAGCAGAGAACATTGTCGTGCCGTCTCGGTCTGTTGCTTACATTAAATGTATTATTGGGAAAGTTGGCTCGTACATCTTGTAATACAATATTTCTTCAGCTGGAGTAACTATTTAAGTTTATTAATAACTCAACTCTAGGTTCGTTCTAATGTGTTGTTTCAGAAACGAGTTCAAAATTGCTTACGTGCAATGTGTTGGATAAATTTCAAGTATAATATTGCTGCACCTAATTTATTTATTTAAAATGCTAAAATTTTGTTGTATTTACTGTACTTAGAAATCAGGGTTAGCTGTTTAAATTTAGATCAATTAACGAAATAAAATTAAAGCTATGGAATTTATACATCCCTTAAAACTAATACCCGAAATTTATCGGATGGTTTATAATACTAGAAATAACAATTTCATCATTAAATTAGAAACAATCATAAGTTACAGATTAATGTAATTTTTAATATTGTTCATGATTTTTTATAGTATACTACAAATTAAATTTTTGTAAAATTGTTAATGCCATATCTGTAGGGATAAAATTATGCGTCTCATAAAAAAGTTTCAAAAAATTAAAAATTTTTGTACAAATTAATTTTTTCTTGCTTTATTATTTTGTTTCTCTATCAATTTAAAATACTGTGTTATTAATTCAAAATGCCTATTTAAGACGCCTTTTATGCTAATAAGGACCGAGATTTTAGTCCTAACAAAGAAGAAGATTTAACATTTTTTTCCTATTGACGTGCGTAAACACATTTCAACTTTCTAAAACAATCCTAGCGCAACATGATTTTAATTTAATTTTTTTAATAGTAAACATTTAGGATGACGTAAAACCTAGAATATATGTACTAACATTTTAAGTTAGTAAAATAGCTATTTGTGAAACTAGAGCGCAAAGTATGTCATATCGCACGAGACGATCATACGGCAGCTAAGAGCTGCCGTATGATCGTTTCACCGTGGGCGGCCGTGACAGGTTGCGCTCGTATTACACACAAGATTTTTCCTACAATAATAAAGTAATTGAAGTTATGTTTGATTTTCCCGCTGGGATAAATGTAAACATAACTTTTGGGCTTCCGGTAACCGCAGTTTCATTGCGTTAAACCGGAAGTTATTGTTGTAGGAACGGCGACCGTCTATCAGCTGACTGAGCGCTTAGCGCATGTGATTGGCTGGTTACTTCCCCGCACTAGGGTAGGAATAAAATCATAACCACCCTAGTGCGGGAATGTACTACTTATACGTTCTGCCAACAGTGCGAAATGTGCCTGTTATCTTGGGGTTGTAGGAAAAGTTATTATCCTAACTTTATTTTCAAATTTTTGTGTCCATATTTTTGATCCAGATTGGTTTCTAATATCAATAACAATATAAAACTATCCAATCTGCTGGATTTATTACATCATACAGGTGACGTAACTCAATGTATAAGTTTTTATAGCAATTTCCCTTCATATTAGTTTTTATTCATGTTATCTAAAAGTATTTTTAAAATGTTATGAAAACAATGAACAAAAAATTAAAGCGAGTTTTCCAGAGGACAAATAGGTCTATATGCAAAAGCGCAATAACATTTAAATAATCGTCAATAGACGAAATCTGCATTGAAAATGAACGTGAATGCATTTCGACTTCATTACGACTTCCTGCTATTTCAGTTTCCCAACGTAAAATTTGTCGGGGAACTGAATTTGTCTCTCACAATATATTTTTCACTATAGAACAGATGTGCCGTGTATTGAGTTGTTTAAGAAGAATTTTTCAATATGTACAGCTAAAATATAAGATTGTAAAATAATAAAAGATGGTAAAATGTTTTCCTAAATTTTCGTTTATGCTAGATTTTTTTAAACTGCTAATGAGTATATGGTTTACCGAATTTTGTATTAGATAACGTTTTTATGGATAAATTGTGAGATGAATAAAGATATTTTTGTTATTATTATACGCTTATTACAATAGGTCATTGGGGTGTGGTATGAAAATAATTTATATTTGAATTTTTCATACAGTATTTTTGTTTTTGCATTTCAATTTTTAATTGCAACGGCCCTATTTGTTTTCATTTCGTCCGATAGACGCCACACTGCTGCACCTCTACGGGTCCATGGAGGAAGTAGCGACATTACAGTAGTAAGGGGCATACTGGTTAATTCTATGCAAAGTGTTTGTTGTCATGTTCCCACACAACTAGCTTGGAGGCGGAGTGTGATGTCATTATTCGTCATATTTAGTACTGTAGTAGCTGTCTTATGTATGTTTTTTGTTTCAAGAAATACAACATCTTTTTCACAATTTATTATTAACGTTGTCTTATAGGTTCCTTTTCTTGTAATATTTTGTTTCAGATAGGTTGGCAGGCGTGAACGATGACGTCACACTACTAGGACCCCTAGCACGCACGTGATTGGTCACCGCTCGGACGGTGGAGGGGGCAGTAGTGCTCCAACTTGGCCAACTTCTGAGGCTGAGCGCACGCTTGTTTGGATGCGGAGTGTTGTGGTTATTGGTTGCATTATCAATATACCTTTTATATTTTGCAGGATATAAAAGTATAGTAATATTGACAACGTGATATGATTAATATCTGAAACTAAAATTTTTTTATGTTAATTATTATTAAATCTTGAAAACGGGAGAAGCTTCTTAACCACCAGGAAAATATATTGAATAAGTACTTTTTGGTTGAATAAGAATGCAACAAAGGACATTTTCCATTAATTATTTTGTTTATTATTTCGGGCTAGAATACTTATTAGTGTAAAAAACATAATATTAAATTTTGAAAAGTAAATAGAATTAAGAAAGATTTTATTTTAATTGAAAACTAAAAAGCTGTTTTAATTTACATATATCTAATTAAAAATGCTGTAAAGATCCTTAATTAACGTTTTAATTAGCTGCCTAGTGAGTCTTCATCTTTTAATGAAGTAGCACTTAAAATAATCCCGTAAAAGTGTTCTGGACCCCGGTAATCTGATTAGTATAATGAGCCCGCACCTTCTTAAAATAATTTGTGTAAGGACGCAATTCAACATCATGCTTACGATGTTTAAAACTGTTTCAAATTATGTAAATTTCCGGAACGAATGATAATTATGTTGAAATAAGTCTTTTTTGGAATGTTTCATGAGATCCAACAGGCACGGTCTGATACAGGTTAGTAAGCATGGGACAGGATTGCATTAAAGCAGAATGGATCTTTCTTTTTTGTTTTGGAACATGATAGATCTTGTGAAACTTTATATCATTTTTGAGTTATTCGTTGAATGAAAACAGCAGTATCATATGAAGGGGTATATTAGTTAAATTAGAGGAGTTTAAAGACTCATAAAATACAATTATATACATTTATCTACATAAATCAAATGTGAATTTCATTTGTACTTTGCTTGGAATTATGACTGGTATCGTTATTTTTACGTTATATACCCCAGAAAAGCTGAATTGGATCTTATCTTGATATCTGTCTGTCATTTTGTAACGCTTCTTCGTGAAAACGAGAGCACCCAAAATTATAAAACTTATTTTCTATTCTACGATTTTTTTAAGAAGGGGTTTATGAGTTGATTCACAAGCGTAGGCATTGTAATCTGCTCATAAAATCCGGTGGTATTCTTCTTCTTATTCAACGCAGTAACGTCAGCTGGCACAAAACAAATGCATATGTGCATATGATGATCTATCTGTGATGCCAAGAAGGCTTGTCAAGGTTATGTTATTGACAATTGCTTGTAGCTTTATTTTTGTGATGTTATCACCATTATAGCAGTCATAAATAAAATTTCATAACTCGTTTTGCTTCCAATTAATTGTGCTTTAGGCAAGCATTTAACCAAAGATATAATTATAGTTCCACATGGTGAGGATGTTGAGTTTTTAGCTTAAAAATTTTACGGTAAAATACAAGTTTTTCCTATATTATCAAGGCAAAATAGATTTGTGTAATTTTGTAAATAAATTAGCAAAACACAAATTATTATGTACAACAGTATTATGATTTACAGTACTAGTAAACTCATGTCCTTAAGTCTTGCAGTGGATAAGGTAAAATAATATCAATATTACAATTAATTTTGTACGATAAGTTTGATTTTTAAAAACCTACCCAAGAAATAAATGGGTTTTTGATTTTGGCCAACCCTGTTCAATCTTTAACCTGTGTTCTAATTGCATTAGCATTTGTATGATCTAATTTTCTATTCTCAAGTCTGTTATATTACAAACTGAATATGATGGTATATGCAGTACAAGAATGCCTATATTTTAATTTGTTTTCCATTCCAAATCCTTGTTGATGTTAACCATTAACTAAAAACAAAAGGGAAACCTCAGTTTATTTATTTTCGCAGTGGTGCAAACAGCAAGTAAAAAAGCAAAAATTGTGTCTGTTAAATTTAAAAAAAAGTTTTCTACATTGCTATTTCAGCATCTAATACTAAAATAAGTGACTTCATTTTGTGGTACAGTAAGGTATTTTTTTAAACTATTTAATCATTTATTGAAAAAGTGATTCAGTGGCTGACAACATAAAAAATAGATATAAAATAATATTACTTCTTCTGGGATTTTGATATACTTTTATGTGCATATTAACTTGCTTTAACCCTAGAAATAACAAGCTTTTTACCTTAATTTGTAACATAAAAATAAATGAAATTATTGATATTTTCTTAAAATATTAGGTATAAACAAAAACACCACAAAAGCAAAACCCACTGCAATCCCTATTAACCCTACAACCACCAGCCACCATTTATTTACGGTAGGTTAATATTTACTTTTTAAGGTTATTACGGTTTATTTAATATTCTCCACTATACCAGACATTTTCAAGCCAAATTTGTATTGCTCATGGTCGGGATTCAAACCCTAGCGCTTCCAAATGGCTACAACATTACACTCGTCAGTGTAGCGCTCTAACCAATTCAGCCACTGTGCTTATCGTAGATAGCAGTTACTTGGCTATAAGCCATACCCTAGTTGCAGTTTAGTGAACTGTAGGAGCAGGTTCTGTTGCTTGCCCCCAGAGAGCAACACAGTCATGAAGGCAATAGTGTCTAACAAGTTCACTAAATTGACAACAGATGCCTCCACCTGCCACTTCTTATTAATTTTGTAAATGTGTAGGAAATTACAACCTTGCCAGGTATAGGGTTAATGAATTCAATTAAAAAAACTAAACTAGCCAACAATACAAAACATAGTGGTGTACACCATCTTAGTCAATACACTCAAGGGTTAGTGACAATGCACACAATACTCATAAACATTTGATTTATTTTCTAAAATTCAATCTTTTTGTCTTTGTACAGATACAACAAAATAAAATTTAATAATTTACATAGCGAATAATCCTCCATTAAAATGAAGGAAGGATCCCACGGATTATACGAAAATATACAAAAGCAAATTTATGTACAACAAGAAATTCGTGAAACAGCACAGACTAAAATAGAAATAGTAAACGTAAAAAACACTAATAGAGAAATTCCTCCGATCGAATAAAATATATATATAAAATAGGAATAGAAGTTTGATATCGTTTGGAATATTCAACGCCTTCGGCTTATTTTCATAAGCCCTGGCTATCACTTTGAGTGAGATTTATTAAATCTAATTAGTCTAAATTATTTTCTTGTTCTTTATTTTAAGAAAGGAGCTCCCAAGAAGCCATTCAGGACCTCGTTCTCAGGCACTTGTAAAGGGAGTCATGCCCAATGAATACAAACTCTTTGAAAATAGAAGTATTACACGGATCACAATAACAGAGTGGAACACTAAACAGTTGCTTATTCTTTTCCAGAGAGCAGATAGTATAGACAGCAAAACAACAACATTCGACACACATTTAATAATTGTAATTATATCGTCAACAATTATTGATAACGTATAAAATACTTTGAGAGTAAAAACTTTTAAATTCAATTATGTGAAATGTATTCGCTGTAAAGCTTTGTATTTCATCAATTCTTCTCTACACTCGATACAAATATTTCAAAAACTCTAAATATGTATATACAATCAGTGCTTTCGTAGTATGTACAACTAATGCAAGAGGATTAAAAAAAAACATCCATACTACACTGGAACGTTAAAAACTGGAAACATTGACATTTCATGAAATCAGATTAAATCACAGTTACAATACTATGACTTTTCTGAACAGTGACAAATCACAAAAATATATCTTGAAAATACACAAAATAAACTAATTTAAAAAATATATATTTCATAGAGATATCTGACTATACTTGTCTCGATTTGGAATTGAGAATAAAATAATCTGCCTAACTCTAATTTGCACCATACCTACAACAAAAACAATTATCAAATGTCATGGAAAAGACTTTCATAACTATGACGTCACAAAAAGAGAGTATTATCTAGAACACCGCTTCTTACAGAAAACATAGAAAGCTATAGGAAAATATATGTAATGTCCTTTATTAACACGTTTATCTAGTAGAATTAAAATATTTTTTGTCATTAGACCCGCCGAATATCGACGAAGTTCGGGAGTTTGTTCAAAGAAAAGAATAAGCAACAGGGCGGGGCTTGACTGTTTGTTACGTTTTTGTAAACAGTACTTCGTCGTCTGAGGCAAACTCCCTGGTAACTTCGGGCGGTGTGGAGGTGTACCGGTGCAGCGGAACCTTGCTGTAGCCAAGCCTCTGGCTATGCCGCGACCTCATCTGCAAAAAAGACACCATCAGGAACACTGACTTTAGATTGTGAACCGGTTGTAAGATTCATAATAAGTATTCATGGCTCAAAATACTTAAGAGCATCAGTTGCTTCAAAGCTTCAGTGTAGCAAAAGGAAAATATAAATAGTCAAACCTGCAATATGACGAAGACGAGAGTAAAGACAACGACTACGGCTACACAGATGCTGACGGCTACAGCTGTGATGGGCAGGAACGCAGAGTAGCGCTGTGCCGCCTGCAGCCGCTGCGCCTCCAACTCCTCCGAGTGTGCTCGTTCCGCCTGCTCTGACGTGATCCTGCGCTTCCCTGCTGGGGATGCGTTATGACACTCGCCTACGAGCAGTCAAAAGTATTATTGTAAAAAAATTATAGAAATTATTAAAAATCATGTCATGGCTATTTATTTTAAGATACTTAGAATTGAGATAAGGAAAGTGGAGAATCAGACACAATGATGAAATAAAGAATATCTATGGAGAATCGTATGAAACGAAACATGTAAGAGAATAAGATGGGGTATATTATACAAAGAGAGCCAATAGGATATTCTTGAGGATATAGGAATGGAAAGCCAGCTTGATGAAGCTGCTAGGAACACCAAAAACAATATGATGGGGTAGGAGCGAGTTTGAAAGAGGCAAAGAACCGAGAGAGATAGAAGGCAAGGCCAAATCTGTACTAGAATACGAGGATTAGATTAAAGTTAGACATTTTACAATTGGCATTTTGTTATTATTTAGTCAAAATGCTGTTTACAGATTTGGTTCACCTAAAATGCAGGGCTTGCAACAGATCTTGAGGTTAAAAAACTTACCAAAAAATAACCTTGAATAAACCAAAACTTGCATAGTTCCAAATAATGATGTTTTATTTGGATTTTAACACAGATAATGAGAGAGTTACAAAACATTTTAATACTTCTATGTTGGTTAACCAGCCAGAAAAGCTACTTAATTAATTCATTAATGGTTGCAACTAGCTAGTTTGACCTTAACTATAATCTGTAATAAACGGATTGTAGTAAAAAATTTTCCCCTTAGTTCAGATTGACAAATAATATAAGACAAACAAAAAAGGTAATAATAATTTAAACAATTTATCAACTTTAAATACTAAAAATGTAAGCATACACATACCTATAGCCACTTTCTTAATCACATTAAGTAGAGAAGAATATTAATCCAAGACCAAATTGGTTTACGTTACTAATCTTACTGCTCTTCATTGGGGGCATTTTATAAAAGTGTTATGAGTTTTACCAAAATTAGTCAGTACAAACTTAATTCCGCTAAAAAAAACTAATTAAAAGCAAGTTACAAGCCCTGAAAAAAGGAACTCACTAAAACCAGGTTCAATAAAACAAATTACATTTGAAGAGGTTTTTTCACTAGTAAGCAAACTGACCAGTGTCCTTGTCGCAGGCGCAGCAGTCCTGCTTGTTGGACTCGGTGCAGCACGGTACACACTGGTTGTTGAGGGTGTCCAGGTGCAGGGGGTAGGTGCAGGAGGTACAGCTGAAGGGCCCGGGGCCGCTGCAAGAGTGACAGGCGGCGTGGCATGGCCGGCATGTCTGCGTGGGCGGGTCGTAGTACTGCGAGCTCAGACACTCCATGCACATGCCTCCGTCGAGCATGGCGTGCGGTGGACATGACGTGCACTCCAGCGGACCCTCACCTTCCACACATCACATCAACGTTTAATTTTCAACAAAACATTCTTTGTTTGATTCTTTAAAAACTTTTACCAAGATTTTAAAACTTTAAGACAATAAAAATAGGAAGTACTAATGCTAGGTCAGAGACAAATTGTGGCGAGGCCAAACACCTTATGTTTTAGTAGTCAAGGAGGTAAAGTAAGGTATAAATATTTATATTTTCAAAATTGTTGTACAAATTCTAATTTTTAATGTATTTGATGAGTTAAAATTTAAGTCCAATAATAGCCTATAACAATAAAAATTGGTTGTACTCAGAACAAGTTTATATTTTAATTTGATTTAAAAAAAGAACTCAAATTATAAAATAATCGAGCTCTACTAAAAATGGTACATAAAGACACCTGTGGGTGAATTTATAGGGTCTGTGTGGGGAGAGTGTGTTACAGTGTTTTGTTTTAATCATTAAAAATATTATATTTACCACATTAGAACATAGATTAGTTTTTTTAATCCATATTTTCATTCCACAAATGAGGAAATAAAAATATATGACAAAACCTGTACTAATTCATACTGTATCAAAATTTTGTTATTTCACAAGATATTTTGGCGTAAACTTAACGTAAGGGGATGAAGACAAGGGACGGACAGTAACGCAAGATAAGAGCTGGCTGCAAAGTGTCAT
Source organism: Nephotettix cincticeps (assembly GCA_023375725.1). Taxonomy (NCBI): domain Eukaryota; kingdom Metazoa; phylum Arthropoda; class Insecta; order Hemiptera; family Cicadellidae; genus Nephotettix; species Nephotettix cincticeps. Next base: position 18,222,000 of record CM041785.1, on the reverse strand, counting down.
GTGTCTCGAGAGAGTGAGGAGGGGGAGGGAGTGAAGTGGGGTGGCAAGTTTATCACAAACAATGGCGATCAAGTTGCCTCACTCTGCCTCAACTGTTTGCTTAAATTTTATTTTTTTTTACTTCCAAAAAAGGTGAATAACAAGCTGTATGTATTGTGTATATAGTAATAACAAGTTGTAAATTATTGCACAATATACTGTGCAATAATTTTAAGACGTGGTTAAAACCATGATAAGGAAAAAATTATTTTAATAAGTGTACTGAAAAATCTAAAAAAAATAAATTTTTTTTATATTTTTCAGTTTACTTATTAAAATTATTATATATTTATTATATAATTATTATATATTTATAATGCATTTGTTTGGTGAAAGGGGTCTGGATTGGTAGTAATTATTTTTTTAAATCAATTCTGGCACATAAAAAAATCTAGATATTTTGACATTTATAAGTCTAAGCACTGTGGGTTTTTAACAATTTGTGAAACAAACAAGTGTACCTGAAGTAATAGTTATGAAAACATCTGTTTAAAACAAGTAAAAACATTCCCTTCAGACATATCCATGATTCAAACTATTTCTCTCAGAGAAGTTTTATTCAACTCTTTAAGTTTGTTGATGGTTAAGTGGTTATTTTTGTTAATAAACTATATAATTGAGAAAAGTAAAAGTATAGAAAAAATTCATAAAAAAGGCTTGAATAAATAGATGCTACAGCATCTTTACACTACACCTCACCTAAATGGCATCCATATTTTTTCTGGCATCTAAACCTGAAAAAATAGACGCTGTGGAGTCTTCCAGTGCTTAGAGGATTCAAATAAGAAATTATAATGTGTATTGTAATAAGAAAAAAACAAGTACCTTTACATGTGCGACAATAATGATGGCACTTCTGACAGCCAAAGTTGCTCATGAAGAATCCTTCGGGACACTCGGGATGACACTCCCCACCAGCCAACTGCCATCCCAGCGGACACGACACACACTGGTCGCGGCGCGGGCCCGAGCACGTCTTGCAGCTAAGGTAACACTTGGCACAGACGCCGAGGTCGCTGTAGTAGCCTGCGGCGCAAGTGGCACGACACTCCCCACTCTGCAGCTGTAGCCCGGGCTTGCACGTCGTGCAGTTGATGCGGCTCACGCACTGGCTGCAGGTGTGGAGGCACTGCACACACTGTGACTGCTCGGGGTAGTAGCCGTGGGAGCAGGAGCCAACACAGGTTGCACGCTCCAGCAACAGCTGACCGGAGCAGCTGAGACAGTTGTTGGCCGCCGCTCCGTGACAGCTCTCACAGCTGTTGTGGCAGCTCTCACAATGAGAGCCTGAGTAGAACTGGTCTGTAAACAGTACAGTTGAGTTAACAATCATGTTTCTTTGAACACGTTAAAACCAAAAAAGTTAACTCACTCTTGCATGAACTGAAACTTTATTTAAGGAACTTATCTGAATATAAAATATTTTATCAAGCTTTTTATAGGAAAAGTGAGTTCAAATTGTAAAATTAATTATCTAATTTATTACCTAGTTTTTGTATTGAGATTGACTGGTTATATTAAGAGTAAACCGGTTGCATAATTAGTGAACAGGTTATGTACAATTTACACTAGTTGCATAAAAAAAATTATTGTCTAAACAGTATACCGATTTATAAATTGAGAGTTAACTAATGTATAATTTATGGCTTTAATTATTTATTGACAATGAATGAGAAATAAATTTTAACAAGTTCGTAAAATATTATTGGTTATAAATAGAACTACAACTTTTTTATCAATCTGAACCGGTTTTTTAAATATACAACCGGTTACTTGGTAAAAACCGGTTGTTTTTCATAAGCAGATTAATTTTTAGTTAAAATTTCCCATTTTTAAACATTCCACACAGAGAACAAATTACTTATTTATGAGTATGATAGTTATGTAAAAAAAACAACTCACTCGGTCCACACTGTGAGTTGCCCTCTAGAACGCATTTGCCCTTCTTGTTGAGTGTGAAGCCGACCTCGCAAGTGAGACAGGTGGCAGAGTTGCACGTGCCGCAGCCTGTGGGACAACGCATGCACTCCTTGCGCTTCTTGTCCGTGTAGTAGCCATCCGGACAGACAGAGTAGCAGATGCCTCCCAGCGACAGACGCCCGGAGCGACAGCTGATACACTCCGAGTCACTCGGACCACTGCAGGTCTCACATGTCGAATGACATGGCATACACCTGTCACACAAACGTTTCCTTCACCCAATTTCAGATTTTTATATAATATTTGTGTCTTGTAAACATGAATTTTTTCAAAGTGTAATAGCCAGTTCCTTTACTTATACTCTTTACTTTACCTATACCCACCACAGGACAAGATGGACAATACTGATAAAAATTGATTGGAGACTCTGTAGTTGGGTTCTGACCAGAATTATCGCTGACTAGAGTTTAGAGTTTCTAACACTACCTACTGACCCACTGTCTCATCTATTTAATTTTAATTTCTTCAATCTAACTAAATCATTGCTGTTAGTGGTTTGGATCCCACGTTAAACTGTAGGACTCTTAGTTGTCATCAACTGTTGGGCTATTAATATACAGTCAAACAAACATGTCAGCCATAGTCAGTAACAAGACAACAAGATCGCACCAGAATCTTCCTACACTCATTTCTCATTGGTACTTGGTTAGAATACCTACATGGATAGGTCGCCATTTCAAAAGGTATAATAAGTAATTATCATGAAAAGAGAGGTATAAAACATAAAACTAGTTAAGTATTGTATTTTTTTTAAATGTATAAATACTGATTGATTTCAACCATTATAACAATAGAGCTCGTTCAGCAACCGTACCTGTAGTCGTCAGTCTCAAACGTGTACATGGGGCATGCGGCATAGCACTTGTTCTCGAACATGACCAAGTGATGTTCACAGCTGGTGCAGTGGTCCGGTCGGTCCTGACAGCTAGCACAGTTGGCCTCGCAAGGAACACAAGTACCCTCGTCACTGTCTGTGGACAGACGTTCAATATGTCACTGTTCTGCTTTCATACAGGACAAGCTAGTCCTCAACAACTTTTTATTTTGAAGTAATATATTAATTAGCTGAAATTCCACATTGGTATCACAGTTTTTATTATTATTGGTAAATTTCAACCACAAATAATTTGAAGGAATTTAAGTTAAGTTAATTTAACTCATAAAAAATGCTTGAGCTATTTCAATTACTGTGAGAAAAAATTAAATTACAAAGAAAGATAGGTAAAATAACTCAATGAAGTTTTTGATTAAACATTTTAAGAAATTTAATGGAAAAAGGTATATAATAAGTAAAAATACTAATGATATTGATATACATTTGTTTTTTATAATGTTTGTAGAAGAAAAATACTGGAATAATAAAAAATTTATATTATTAATTTAAAAAATTAAAGAAAAATAAAGTAAAATTTCGTTAGACTGCCGGACAGCAAGATAATTAGGTGCATGCCCTAAGCCACTTGAAAAAGTAGAAAAAAATTATTCTACAGTATGTATCAACTGTTTTAAGTGCCTTTAGATCCAGCCAATAAGTTTTGAAAACTTGGCAGGCCACAACTCTGTAAAATTATGTAAATAATTTATATGTATTTTGTATTGAGGAACTTTTAGGAAAAACATAATGTACTAAATCAGGAATTAATTTGAGTTATGCAAAAGCCTCTTACTTTCAATGTAACCCTCTGGGCACTGGCGCAGACACACCGCCAGGTCAGTGACACGGAAGTGAGCCGGCGCACAGGTGAGACAGGAGTCCTGGCCCGGGCCGGCGCAGGTCTCACAGCTCTCATGACACGGCCAGCACACGGCAGCCTGGTTGGGGTAACTGCGTGGCGGACACCGCGACACACAGGTGCTGCAACCAGATGTTGAATGTATTGGTTCAATAGTGGTAATTGGTGGAAAAAGAGAATTTATCAGTACTGTAACTGTAAAAATCGTCTGAATGAAATGTCCAAGTTACAAACCTTGAAGGACAGGGCTTTGCGAGAGAGAAAAGGGTTGTTACATCCATTAAATTATATATTAATCTTAATTATAGTGGCTAGTGTTCCCTAAACTAATCATTAACTAACATATTTGAGACAAGATAAACAATAGGTAATTTCTCACTTATCCAACTTGTAGTGTTTGCAGGCGACACACTGAGTGGGACCTTTCCCGTAGCAGCCCTGGGACTCACACTCCGGGTCACATGTGTGTAGGACCTTCCTCCCTTCCATCGCGCCGCCGTCTTCCCCCTCTGGAGGCTTGTTGCCGTCCAGAGTGGCGATGGAACCCTGTGCGAACAAGTCTATGTTAGAACTATTGGAAATCGAGTTAAAAAGGATCTGAAAGTTGTTCAGTTTAAGATTTCACAAATTTTTTATCTAAAATTAGCTTTTCAATTAAATAAACATATTTTTACATACTATTCAACTCCAGTAACTTTACTTTACAGTTTTTGATTTTTTTCAAGAATTTACTTAATAAATTGTTAACAAAGAAGAAGCCCAGATGCATTTTAGTTATAATATTTATTTTTTATAACTTTTTATAACTCAATAGAACGTAATTTTACGTGATAAAAATATTTACTATTCCTGAATTTAGAGCAAAATAACATCATCATACCTAAAAAGTTAAAAATGCTTGATTTTGTACAACATACTTCTATGTTCAGCAACAATAAAAACGATGGTGGTAAATTGTAAGAGATAGTTGTAGGGTGATCTCCAGTATTACCAACAACCAGAGAAAATATTCTCAACTTAACATGACACATAATATTTAGTATCAATGCGATGTGATTAATCATTTTCTGAAAATGGGGTGAAGTAAACCCGTTTGACGGTTGTGTATCGATAATATATTTGTGATATGTTTATTCCTCGCACTATAGGGATCAATTTAAGTTTCTAATATCAGCGAGTATTAGATAAATTATGTTTTAAACAATTTTTAGTTTTACATTTTAAGGAATATTTTTTTATTCCTCCCTAAATTTAAATACTGAACTCTGATTGACAGGATATACTTTCACATACAAAATACAGCTTAAAATATATTTCATAGTTATGATTATAGTTTTTTATACAGAAGTTCCTTCGAAATAAAAGTTAACGAATGAATAAAAATAAATTTAAATTTACACAATTGTCTTAATACTCTATAAATAAAGCTGGTTGACAAATCCTTTAATCTGGTGAAAACAATATTTTTACATAAAACCCCGAACAAGGGTCGTAAGCTTAACACTGCAAGTTATACCGGCAGAGCAAACAGTCTCTGTCAACAGACAGTGTGTGTGCACTAGTGATCTACAAAGCCCGTCCCCGCACACCTGTTCCTTCAGAAATTAACTCAGCTGCCATACATGTCGCAGCGTAGCACAGCTTGCAACTCAAATATGAAAGATTGTGTTCCTAGTAGACCAGCTTAAATATGCAGCAGGCCTACTTTGATATTTGTATAAAACATATTTATTAGACTTTGGAAAGTGTAATAATAAAAAAAAAACTGAACTTGCCACTTTATAAAATAAATATTTGGAAAGTTATTATTAAATTATCAATAAAATATATTTTTCTATAAAACAATAATCACAGTGTGACAGATATACAATTTCATCTGCAATTGCATAAATTATCCTTAAACTTTATGAAACTAAAGTAAACTTTTGTATTTAATATAGGAGCCAGAACAAAATTAACCAGAACCACAGAGAATTTAGTTAGATATAACTTTCGATGTTGCATTGATCGTGGTTGAACCATGTTGTATGTTGAAATATGCGGGAAAAGTAGAGCTGAATATTTATTTCTATTCAATATTTATATCTATTTCGTGCAACTGAAGGAAAGTAATGATATAAAGTATTACTATTAATTGTCTGCAATTTATTTTGTATATTCTGAGCCTTCATGTGTTATTGCCAAACCAAAACGGTGGTTATTTTTCTCTACTCCTAAACCAAAAAATATACTTTTACTACACCTACTATGTAAAGCCGTACTTTACTCTCTGGAATAGAGCATTAATTAATACTTTTAGTCCAAAGGGAGAAAAGTACATGTAGTTTTTAGTCTCAAGGGAAAAAAAGTATATAGTTTCAGTCTTAAGGGAGAAAAATTAATCCAATAATCATAACACGGGAAAAACCGGAAACACCGTGTAATAAACCATCAGAATAATAGCAGCTAACAATAGTAATTCTTGAATGGTCATATAATAGTATGCATTGATTACTTTGAGGTTTTGTTAGCCCACTTGGAAATTGTAGTGATTCAGGTTAGTTATGACTTGGTAATTTGAAACTTGTGTTACTTATTTCTGTGGGTGGAGGAAAAATGTTGCATGCATCATGGGATTTACGTCCTTTTTGTCCATGAGAAAATCGTCACTCTTGGCTACACCTCGGCTTGGGTGACAACAGTTTCCTTTGTGGAGAAAAGGTTTCACTTTAATCCCTTGTTGCACAAATAACTATTTCATAAAATAACTACAAAACTGAGTTTTAATAACATTAAAATGTTTATTACATTAAAGGACTAGATATTAAAATTAGAATAAATCAATATGTAAATGATGAGGGTCCATCTGGTCAAACGGTTAACGATTCTAGGATAAAGTGTCTACGTACTAAAGGCATCTAGATAAATTAATGGCTTTTGGTATGGAAATTAAGAATGATTTATTATAATACTATGAAAGCAAACAAATTTTATCTTACAAAATATTCTCACCTCAGGTTCGCTGCCGGCGACATTGAATATGTTGGGCAGGTTGGCGAATGCTGGCTGGCTGAAGATATCACTCCCGCTGTAGATGCTGGGGGCAGAGGATGGGAACGAGGCGGCGAATGACTCGCTGGCGTGGGCGAGGGGAGAACCCTGGCTGTTGCGAAGGCGGATAGGGTTGACGGCTGTCCCGTAGAAGATCAGCTGCCACTTCCTCAAAATACCTATGAAAATCGTCATATTATGTCATTTACAATACACAGCAACTATTAATATGTTAAATGAAACCTATCAATATTACTTCATAGTTATTCATTGCATTTCATCAGAATGAATTGGGATTAAAATTTTGTTATAAAAATATAATTTTTTATTTTTATTAATTATTTCTCTAATTTATGAAATGTAAATAATATTACCCAAATTTTTTATCTAAAGGAATAATTGAATATAAAAATACATACAGCCTATATTACAAAGTAAACTAATCCTAGTAGGATTTGTCAAACCATAAAAGAATTTCTTGAAAATAAATCAACAAATTCTAAGGCCGCATAACCATTCAAAATGGTTTAACTGAAATATTTATTGAACTCAAGTTGGATAAAAAAATACAATTTGAAAATCTGTCATTAAATTATATTTACATGAATCCTTTAATCTAGAAAAAGAAGACATAAACTATTTATATTTAAAGATATTTTAAACTGAATAACATTGTTTAAATGCATGCAAATAGAACTTCAAACAATCTAACATACCTGGCTGATTGACATGTCGGTTGCCAGCATTGATAATCTGCAGAGTCCACCGTCCTTCCACCCTCTCGCCCCAGAAGTGCACACTGAGGAACGGCCAGTCATCAAAGTTGGAACTGACTACATCCCTCGGCCTTTCAAACAGGAGGGTGGATGTTGTGCCCATGGGGGAGGTGAGGAGGAGTCGCAAGTTGCCTCGGGGGAAGAACCGGAGTGTCACCTTGCACTGGACGTGCTCAAGGAACCGCACTTCGTTGAGCGTCCCGATACAAGCATTCACATCCATGGAGACAGTCAAAGCGCTGCCGTAGGATGGCTCAATTTGTCTAGAAAAATTTCATAATAAAGTCTTGACAGATTAGAAAAGAAATAGAAATGTTGTAATGGTAGAATGCTATAAACTATAAGAATATGTAATATATCATTTATGTACTCATGAGGTTTTAAAAGTATTTATAAAAAGATTGGTCCTAATATGGATCCCTGTGGAACACCATGACTCACTTGTTTTAATAAACAGGAAATGATTTTTATTTTAACCTAAAACTATAAATTCCCACTTCAAGTTCATCAAGTTATTCAATTCATCAAGTTACAAACTGTGAACCCTCACCTCTCCTCATTGATTTCCTGGGACTTGCAGATGTGTTGAGATGGTACTGCCGTCCACTGCTCAGCTAGAGTTACCAGAGCTCCACCATCCATAAGTCCGTACCCAAACTTATGACTCACTAAAACAAAGTTGAACTTCAGGTCATAACTGATTTTAAAAATTAAAAACTAATTTACTTCATTATGTTCAATCTCTATCCATACTTTGAAATTGAAATTATTCTAAGAAAAAGTAACTGTCAGTCACAGTTCTCTAACCTTTTCTCTTGACACCGTTGACTATCCAGCCACTCTCCTTCTCCAGAGGTCCCGGCTTGGATGTGAGCACGACCAGGTACTGCATGTCCCGCCAGGTGAGGCTAGGGTTGGCCTCCAGCGCCAACGCGCACATCCCAGCCGCTAGCGGGGCAGAGGCTGATGTACCTGAGGGCAGTTGAAATTCTCAATCACCTTGACAAAATCACTTTATGTTAATGGGAATGACCGTTTCATCAAAAATGGAAATTACATATGGAATATCTAATGTGTCATTTATACCTAAAATAATTTGATAAACTTAGCTTTGGTTGTTTTAAGAGATAAAAATAATATTTACCAGTATGTTCCACAGTGCAGATGTGATCGGGTCGCAGCTTGCCATCCATATCCACGGAGGCGATGCTCTTGTCATGCCCCGGGGTGCCGGAACTGTAGGTGGTGGCCAGAGTGGAGGAACACTCCTCCAGATACCAAGGTTTGAATCTTCAACAGAGCAGATTGGTGAGGAAGGAAATGAAAAACAAAAGTAGACACAATATTGCGGTCATTGCAACCACGAACAAACAAAATTTGTTTCTTAGTCATTGGTTATAAGTTGTTTCTAAAGGTGATTTATTTTTGTTAAACTTAATTCTTCACCAATGAAATTCACTTTAAAATATTTGTTGTCTAATCCCACAAAAAAAATAGCAAAACAATCATATACATATAATATATCAAACTATTTTACAAAATAGTAATTTTTGAATTTTTTTCGAAACAAAAGAGAACATTATGATTGATAAACCTGAGGCAAAACAAGAGTTCAATGTTCTATCAGAAAGCACCGGGTGAAATTCACACCACGCCGTTTTAATTTGAAATAAACGCGTCAGCGGGTGCTCTGGGGTATGCAAAGCGAGCACCAACAATTATTCACCCCTACAATTTACTCACCGAGGGGTAGCACGAATGGAAGGGAAGCAATCTGGCCTAATTGCCTCGCATGTAACGCTCGGCTCAGTGAATTAGTCAAAGAACACATTTCAGAGCAAACATTGTTATACCGAGTGCGATTAAACCGGGAATGAATTCATTACTTGCGTCGGCGGAGGCGAGGGGCGTGGCTTTTAATTAAAATATTTCCATGACAACAATCTCATACTTTGCGAAAATTAGCACTCCTACGTGACGGATTGTGTTTGAGTATGTATGGTATTGTGTTAACATCTGTATTTTACAGTCACTAAACACATAGGGTTGCCTTTACAAGGATAAATGTAACTATTTTTAATTTTCTCAAGTAGCTAGTGGGTAAACACAACGAATCTAATTAGGCAGTGTAAACATTTGTTAGTTCACTGCAGCACAGTTTACATCCTAGCAAAGTATATAAATTAGTAATCTAATCTCTTCGCAAAGTTTACATTGTAATACAATTAACAGTTGACAAAAACAATTACAAAATATAATGTAGAAGCTTTTACTGGGTAGTTATGAACCCGTCCTTGTAACACAGTCAGTTTGGTTAGCTTATTAAAATTTGGTTCAAAAGATTATACAATTGATCTTGTGGGTTTGATTATTGTAATTTGAATTTTAGGGGGTTTTGACTATCTTCTATAAAAATAAATATCAAACAAGCCCTGTTACAAAAACTAAATTAATAAATAAACCATATGCGAGAATTCGATGATTAATAACTTACGAATCTCTACTCAATAGGTACATCTTGTGCATGATAATTTTACCACTTATAACTAGTAGGTATCCTTGGATGCTTATTTATTTAAAAGGTTTGGGAGTTTTTCTGTATTTATTAAATTTTGCCATTAATTTTTTTATTAATTTAAGACTTTTTTATTGGTTTTTTAATACCTATCTCTTATATATTGTTAGTAGAATATTTTACATTTTCGGCTTAAGAGGTTTAAGGCTAATTTAAACATTTACATGCAGCAATTACTTAAAAATTCTACCTACAATCCTCTACATATTTTTCTTTTTTTTTGCAATTTTGTATACTTTTTTAGTTTTGTTTTACCCAAGGATTGAGACTTGGAAAGAAAACGAGAAAACAAAAATCTGTTTGTTCCGCATAAACAATACATCTGCAGTTATAAAGATTTTTTAAGCACGTATTTGTGATAAATATTACAAAGAAATAACAATGTGAATACAATGTTAACAGATTAAAAATAAGAAAACAACGATACAACAATCAAACAAACCAGTAACAACAGCAAATATATCAAAACAGATGGTATTAACTAGGTGGAGTTAGCCATTCAACAGCATTTGACGGAAAGGTTTCAGATATCTGAGGCTTAGCAACATTAACTAACTTTAGAAAGATGCCTTAGAAGAACTTATACGATCATTTGAGCCTCTGCAAAGCTCTGCAAATTGTAGAGGCTCAATGATTTTTCAATTTCTTAAGATCCACTTCAGAGATGCCAACCAACTGTGGCCAGGACTATCAGTAGTGCCAACTCACCCGCCCTGAGTTGCGCTAGAGATGGACAGAGTGAAGATGCTGTTGGTGTAGCCGTCGCAGTTGCACGAGTCAGTGTGTCTGCCGCCGTTGCCAGAGGCCCACACAAATATTGACCCTTTCCCTCTACGGCCCTGTAACCGAAATGGTAATTAACTGAAACAGCCCATAGTGGTTCTGAACAGAAATGCCTGTTTTTCAACTACCACACAACAGGTACATTTCTAAAGCTTTCAGGTACAACTATTTTAGACAGGGATTAATATGTTCAGTTTCAGGTAAATTGAAATGGCGACAGTACCAAGGTAGGTATTTTAAGACAAGTAAAAATAAGAAACAAGCATAGGATGATTGTGGTGCAATCTTGTAGTCTTGTTTGTTACTGACTACGGTTGACATGTTCCTTAGACAGGGCTGTTAATTAATGGCCCAAAAGTCAATGGCATATCTAAGGTACCTGCAGTTTAACGTGAAATCCGAACCACGCCCGCTGAATTACAAACTGGTCTAATTATGAGGATGGTCCTTGCAGTTTAACATAGTATTCAATAGTGCGGACGTTAATCTACACAAGAGAACACTACACCAACTGACAATCGCTCACAACTATCCACAATTCGTGACCTCCAAGTAGCTGGATTACAGGACGAAGCCACCGCCCCAGTCTTTTTTAAGCTTACAGGCACAACTATTTTAGACAGGGATTAATATATTCAGTTTTATATTTATAACTACCAGTAAACAGGTCCTATGTATGGGATATAGAATTTAGTATTACCTGAAATCTTGAACAAATTAACCCGATGTTGGTTGAGGTCACATGTGTTACATGGATGGTTAGGGGATGAGCGCCAAGCTCACCTTTTTAAATGCCTTGTTAACATTTTATATTTCACTAATTCCTAACAAACTATATCATACCACTTTTTAAACTACTTTTCTTACCTTTAATTATACACAAAACTAAAAATAACTAATTTCACAATAAAAATTTTAAAGACTCTCAAACTATGTACTTTGCTATAAATGAGTTTAACTTTTTTCCAATTAATTATTTAAAACAGGCCATTATCAAAAATAATTTTCACTGATACTCATTGTATTATAACAACAACAAAATAATAGATTTACAAAAACACAAAATTTAGTACTAAATGAAAGGCCTTTTTAGTTATGCAAGTTGAGCTTACAGCAATGTAACTCATCATGAAACAAAGGTGCGAGTCAAACTAGGTCACTTAACCTCCACAACCGTATCTGCTCGGCTACTGACACCCCAAACAACAGCTATTCTGAGTTTCAGGCCGATAAATTACAAACTCCATGTTTTGTAGAAATTTAAAATGAAAAGTGAGTGTGGCATGGCGCTCACCCCTCGACCATCCGCAGGTTAGTAAATAAAAAAAAACAATTCTAACCTTAATTATTTAACATTAGTTTACATTTAGATTAAATTATAATTGTTTTCATTATTAAAATTCTTTATACTTTACAATAATATTTTAATATACTGTAGTATAATTTTGGAAAACAAAGTTAAAATCAATGATTAATGTAAACAAACTAGTATTGATTATTTCTATTCCTATGTCTAATTGCTAAAAACTGGATTTTTGAGAGTTAACTATTTTATTTTCATAGTGTGTAAACAAAAACCTTCTCCGAAAAATACAGAATAATGAAATTAAGTTTCATAGCTGTGGGTGCTCTCATATTCATGGAAAAGTTTTACAAAAAAGACCTTGTTTAGTGTTACAGAGAGACAGGGACAGAAATTGAGGTAGACCTATATCTGCTTCTTTGGGGTATAAGACAGAAAAATATTATAATTCCAAGCAATATACAGACCAAACTCTAATTTTACTTATATACATAAATGTGCTTAAAATAAAAGTACAGTTATAAAAGTATTCTTTAGTCTTGGAAGAGTTGTTACTTGTTAACTAAAAACATTTGGGTTTAAATTGCCATTTCATCAGTAGTTCCTATTTCTCTTTGTAACAATTAAACATTCATAAAATCTGGTTTCAGTCCTTTTCTAACCACAACTCAGCAGTGCTCCAAAGAGTATAAAAATTACTTATGATTGATGAAATAATGTTTTAATGTATAGGCTATATGATTTAAAAAAACTGAAATCGTTATATTTATTAGTAATGCCACTCACGTACAAAAAAAATTAATATACAATTAATTTTTTGTAAATGAAATGAAATGGCAAAACAAGTTAATGCCAAGAAAACAAGAGACACTGACACAACCTAGTGAGTATGTGAAAGTATTTCATGACACACAGTAGAGTTACAGAATAAGCAAAAGCTAATTCATTGCCTTATAATTAGTTAAAATCGATTACATTATCGATAGGGTTGTCATACTGTATATTATGTGTTGTACGATGGTTTGTATTCTTGGCTCCTGTGCCAACCATAAAAAAAGTGAAAATCAAAATCTGTAAGTTTTAGTGAAAAAAGTGCAGCTTCGAACCGGTATAATTTTTTTGTTGTATTTTGCTGCGGATCGAACTGACAACCTTCACATTACAAAACTGGTACTATACCCACCGACCAAGGCAAGTCATTGAAAAGGTAACTAAAACAAAATGTTTAGTATTTCCTACATTTAATCTTGTTTCAACATTTACTTAACTCCAGACCCTTGTTGGGGGTATTGCAAACCACTATACGGATATACACTACCTCGCGGTGGATGAAATCCGAGTCATTTGAGGATTATGGGTTGTAATCCTCAAAAAGGGTTTCTTCGGCTGTGCCAGAACCCTCCAACTCCCCCTCAACCCCTCCTTCCCTTGAAACACAAACACCCGTCCAGCCAGTGGTTTAAATCATTTATACTACATTTGGACTTGTTGATTTTGAGCAGGCCTAAATTTAAACTTTATATAGTCTATAATTTGAAAACTATTATCTGATTGTTATTTGAAAGGCCTCAAACTCTCCTCTTGTTATGGCTATTCCCAACCCCCCGGTGCCCCCCCCCCCAAATTGTCTCCCTGGATCCACTCTTGGTTTGTATAAAGACTAAATGTCTACTGTCCTTCATTCATTCCATCATTTGATAAAAAACTCCAACCAATTGAATCGATTGTTCCTCAACAAACGATAGAATAGTTTTTTTTTATCGGTCAGATACTCACGCTGGTGACACCATTGATGAAGGCTCGCCTGGCCAGAGGTCCTGGGCCGTCCACTGTCTTGCCGTCGTCCTCCGGGCCCCAGGATGCGCTGTAGATGTCGATGTGGTCAGGGTTGAGCCCGAGGGCGCGCGCCTCCACGGCATCGTTCACCGTCCCGTCCAGCATCCGCACTCCTGCAACAATGACAAATCACGATACAACTTCATTACATGATATTGCCTTTTGTAGTGTAGTATTTAAAAACGCGTATACAGTATTGAAGTAGCACTTTCTAAAACTGATATATTCATTATCCACAATCCACTCACAAATCAAACTCCATATACGTACTTTGTGTAAGGGGAGAAAGTAATAAAATTACTACAGCATATAATGAGAAAAATTTAACCTTATTTTTTATTGGAAGGGGTGGATTACTCCCAAGGCACTTCAGCCGTGGCGGCTTTTAGTGCACCCCAGTGTGGGTTGCGACATTATCACATAGCGAAAAGCCATTGGTGATTGGCGGGATTTGAACCCGGGTCCTTGGGCACCAAAGCCCCCTGCTCTACCCCTAGAACATAACGCTCCCCAAAATTTAACCTATCAATTTATAGTAAAAACCATGAATATGAGACACAAAACGCAAAAAATTTTATCAAAAAGCGGAAAAAGAAAACAAAAATAACAAAAAACAACAAAAACAAAGAAAACATCTCGGAGTAAAATTTTAAAAACAAAAGCATATAAGGCAAGAGACCTCCGATGCTGGCGTTGTAGGCAACGCCGATGCCGCAGAAGTTGTTGAAGGCGACGGCGGCCACCTCCCCGGCGCACCTCGTGCCGTGCTTGTTGTCGCCGTTGTCCCTCGGCATCGGGTCACTGTCGTTGTCGTTGATGTCCGTGCTGGCCTCGCTGTCCTGCAACACGACCACAACCGCCACTCACACATTGTTGTAGGCATAGAGCTATAAACATATTTACTAAAAACATGTTTTCGTCATACTGCTTCAAAAACAGCTGTTTTAGATACATGTGTTGAAGAGCAAAAGTTGTTCATTTTCTTCCTAGGACTAAACCTATCATTATGACGATTATTTGAGGCCGCAAAAGATCGTTGTTGATGATACAGTACTTTTGATTCGAGGTCAGCATTCGATCGTAAATAATCGATAAATGAACTGCAACAATCGCTATAGATTTTCTAAAGCATCTATGTAAAACTATTTAATCAAACTATCGAATCGTTGAGATCGAACTATTGATAATAATAACCAACACTGACATAACCTAAACAACCGACCTGGAACCAAGAAAGGACTGCTACAATGTAAGTAACAGCTGATAAGTCTAAAACGACAACAAATTTTCGACAACTATTGATAGTCTAAATTAGGTAAAAATTTATGTTTTACGAGTTTGTTTCATTTTATTTGCAGTATGACGAAAAATACAGTTCATCACACGGCCCAAAATTGGCATTTCGACATATACTAGGACATTTAACAGCCTCGGCTGTTATCAAACTTGTGCTCTTCCTAGTGATGAAATATACTATTATAGTTCTATGATAGAAGTATTCTGTGTCAAGAAAAAATACTCACGTACACATAATACTGGTAAAAGTTCTGAATCTTTGTAGTTTATCGACTGATTTTCACAATTTTTATTTAATTGGACAGGGAATTCAATTCGACCTAACTATTTATTTTTAATGATTTTTTAAACAATCAACCCTTTATGTTATTTTAAATTTAACATGTTATTAACCGCCATTTTGAAACCAAACAATTATTAAACGCATTAATTCACTGCAATTTTCAGACAAAACTCTGTTTTTATAAAGATTGGAAGTGCAAACTTTCTGTTGTCAGTAATTTTTTAGTTTACTGACAGTTAACCCGTCCTTTGTACGGGTTGTAGGATCCGATTTTAAGAAGCAAAATACTTATTATTATGACTATTACATTACTCGTATATAGTATATTTTTCAAAATAGGTTTAAAATAAATTATCAATTTAAAAATCTAATAAAGATATTAATTTGACAGATGGCTATCTCTTTCTTTTAAACCATATTATTAGATAGATAACATTGACATGTTAAGTAAAACTTTTTTAATATCGCTCCAAACTGAGGTTTTGAAAGCTAATAACTTTATAATAACAGGTTTGTGGTCGGTTTGAAGTAAACAAAACCCTTCCACTAAAGTTATAGAATAACGAAAATACGTTTAATAACTGTGTGTGTTCTGGTTTTCACGGAGAAGGGTTACAAAAAACAATTTTTTGCCTCAGAGAAAGATCGATACATAGACGGAAATTGATGACCCATTTAGCCTTTTCTAGGGTATAAAATGTAAAAATAATAAAACACACACACACAAATCCCAGCAATATACGGAGAAAACTCTAATTTATTTATATTGATTACTGCACAACCTTGCTCAGAAACTAATGAAATACGCAAATACTTTCTTAAGTCTTGTTAAATTTTGAACAAAATTTAAACTTTAAATCCATGTAAAAAGAAATTCTACGATTCTTGTATTAACAAAAAAAACCTTTTTTACGTTGCCTGGATTTAAACCATATTTACTGGACAATCTCACAAGGAAGTTAGGCGAACTAATCTTATATACGAAGATAGTCCATATTATTGTGTTTATCAATAAAATAAATGCTTTTATATCTTTAGGAAATAATTTAAGCATTTTATACAGTATTCCAAAAAGGAAAAGTATTTCAGGCAAAAGTTCAAATAGAGTACATCAGGTTGACTTTAGGTAGCAACAAGACCGGGGTTTGGATTGTTCCCTAAAAATACCGAAGGACGTAGAAAGCACAAACCATTTTTAACAACACTCGAGGGTCTAGAGTGTATTTTCAGAGGTTCACCTGAAATTACCGCATCTGAAAACTATCAATTCAACGCATGAGATGTCATTATGCGCTGAAAACGATCACTTTACACGTAGAATGAAAACTAATATTATTGCCAATTCGTGGGGTGACGTAAACTTTAAGGGATGGAGGATTTTCTAGATGATGGCAATCACAAAAGCGACGCAGGGAAATTTTTACTTCCACGGACAGATGGAGATTCCTTGTGCGTTTTGTTACAGAGCTCGTACGCGTTAAACAACCGTAATTTAGTCGTGCAGTGGAACGAAATGCCGTATCAGCTGATCATACGGCGATCAATTTGATGTGTAAATATCACCGTGTTCAATAATGAGATCAGCATTATAGGTTACGAGACTGCAGTACAAATGGTTATGACAGTGGATATGCGGTCATAAACTCGCCGACGATACCGTTGTTTATACAGTTATCAATTTCAACGTTTATTGTGCCTTGTAAATAGTCCAGTATTTAAATCTCTATATATAAAATGAATGTATGTATGTATGTCCTTTATGCGTTGCCAAACTACTCATCCGATTGCCATGCAATTTAAGGAAGTTTCTCTATATGTGTCCGGGAAGGTTTTAGCGAAAAAATATTTTCAAAAACTCCATAAGTTTCCCTTTTATGGCGATTTAAACTTCTAATGTTAACCTTTTGAGAAGTAAGTTTGTTTACAAATTCTCTACAATTAAAACATTTAATTTCTTAAGCAACACCTGATTGGTTTACTTTCCAGAAGCAACATGCTTTATTATTCAATGTCATCTGAATCATTTATTAATTTAAAACTATTAAGTAAATATGTGCTGTACAAAATGAACAGCTTTATTCACCACGTAAATAGTTTACGGTTTTTGGGAATTATGTATTTATATATTTTTTCTGTTCATACATATTACGTTTATTATAATAATCAGCTGTATTATAATAAAAGCCGTATTACAGTTAGGTTTTGCTTGGGTTTAG
Organism: Nephotettix cincticeps; assembly: GCA_023375725.1. Classification (NCBI taxonomy): domain Eukaryota; kingdom Metazoa; phylum Arthropoda; class Insecta; order Hemiptera; family Cicadellidae; genus Nephotettix; species Nephotettix cincticeps. The sequence continues at coordinate 18,204,150 of CM041785.1, read as the reverse complement.
ATTGGATTAGAAAATTGTAGAACAATACGCTCAGATTTATCTCTTTTGTGAGAATGTTAAAATATATGTCTTATCGTTTCAGTATTGTTATTAACTAGCCCGCGGCCCAGAATATCTCATCTTTTACAACGAAGCCGTAATGCTATTCGATTTCAGAACAGGACCAATTTAAAAGTTAACATGTATTTACTGTAGGGCGTTACGAAGTTCGCCGGGCCAACTAGTTACTTAAATAAATTCAATACTTTAGTAAAGTTACAAACTAAGATTCCCTCAATTGATAAAATTTGACGTGAATTTTAAGAAACAATATTTGTGATGGAAGGATCTGTAAATAAAAGACTCGAAAATACTGTAAAGTTCAAAACCATGAAAATTAAATAACCTTAATTAATTGATTATAGCCTACAAATACTGTAGGTATATGGCTATTTTTATTTTTACATCCTATAAACCGGAATTTTAGCTCAGGAGTAAGGCTCAGAAAGTCAAACGTTGCCGTATCAAATCCAATGTCCGGCGACTCCTGTCAGATCATGAGCGATCACCTCTATGTGACCCACGTCGCTGCAGCACCTCATGGCCCATGGTGATAGGCGGTTGAGGGGTTGATTCGAAAAATGTCAACTGTAGTGTAACTACAAAACCTTGGTGTTTTAAATTTGCTGTAACATTGGATATCAAATAGAACTACAACATCAGGCAAACCTATTGTAAAACAAATCAGATTTCAAAGAGCTAAATATGAAATGTAACATTAATTATTGATACACTTCAGTCATCGGTACACTTGAATAACTGAGGTTTGCAAACAATTAAATCATAACTGGATCCACCCTAGTATTGAAACCTCCACTAAAGTGCGCTTGCAAATCACACTAGAATCTACTTTAATCAACAGTGTGGTTCAAATACCAACTGGGATCAGCTAAATTACTCTAAGGGTTCTTCAATGAAATGAAACCACATTAAACCGACATTTTGGTGGATCTAGCGGGAGATTAACTCTATGTAATTCGCAATTGGAGGCAGCCATTGAGAGAGCGCCAATTGTCGAGTAAAATGCTACAATATTGCACATCAAACTCATCTAAGGTGTGTTATTACGACTGAAAATATCCATGTTAGTTAACTTACATTTCCTGCATTTGCGGATAACTTTAAATCCAAGAACGACCAAAGAGAATGCAATTTGTAGCGTGGTCTTCCTTTTCATTTTGTTGAAAACTATAGAACCGTAATAAGGGGATTTATACATGAGGAAAATCTTTGAGCTGTACCAACACGAATTATTACTCTACAAAGTCTAACGGGACCAACTACAAGCTACCTATGATAATTGTAGAGATTCATACGTGTGTATTTTGTGTCTTTTCAAGGCCAATGGTAACGCTAACACTATGAAGGGGAACGGTCGAAACCCTGACATTATACGACGACATATTGTAACATAGGTAATTCAAGACGTGAGCTACCATACGCGCGGCGGATAATATGTATAATAGGATTAGCTGTTGGCAAACGTCCTTGATCAAAATCTAATTTTCTTTACATTGTGGCCGTTCTTGCTGGCGAACTGTAAATACTATTCCCAACCGTCCAACTCATAAAACTTTCTCGCTATATTAGTCTTTGGGGAAGGAATTTTTTAGGTATTACAAGACTCTTTCGTTACATCAAAACGTTATAAAATAACTTCAAAAAACTTCACCTCGAACTCTATCAAACTTAAACAATAAAATTAGATTTCTAGGAGATTATCCGCTCAAAAAAATCACAATTTGTCTAACTGTACTTTACAGATAATAAAAAATTATGAACATGAGCTATTTATGGGGGTTTTCAGCGGCTTATTGCCTAAACAAGGACAATTTATATTTTAATATATAATAAAACACAATATACATTAATATTAAAATATAATTTGTATTTGCCTATAGTTACGTAACCTCCAATTGTGGGAATCTAAAAATCATTCGGGAGATCAAACTGTGTTTAGAGCCATTTAGATTTTAATTGCGGACATTTTTCACCACATTTAGTAAAAACAAAGTTTGACGACGTTTCGGGATGTGGAATTTGATCCCGTCCTCAGGTGAGCTAAAACCTAAAACATACCATGATTAGTAAGTACCTAATCCGGACTAAGTCGATATAATAGCTAAAAACAAAAATGTCGAAAGTAGTAAAAATATACCAAAAATACCAAGCTCACGTACGGACGCTCATCTGAGGATGGGATCAGATTCAAGATCCTGACACGTTTGTTTTTAATAGTCACGATGTCCGAAATAAGAATCTAAATAACATAAGCATTTCCAACAATGAATTTCAAACAAAGAAATCAGAGCTATTATGGTTTGATTTTTAATTCGAATACTAAAATAAAATTCGGATTTATAATTAATACCAATTAATCTTCAAATGTACAATACACTGTTATTGTAAACATCAATACACATTGATTTAGCGTTGACTGATTGAGCTGGTAAAACAATACCAGAGATGAACGATGCATTCAGGTATTTTAGAGGCTGTTCACATGCTATGCAGCTATGTACGTGTAAAGGTATGCACGCCACAATGAGCGAACATAGCTAATTGCGGCGTGCAATGAGGTGTGTACGCCGTTCATAGCTCATTTACTACGTTCATCTCTGGATATAGTTCAAACAATTCGATTAAAATCAAAGGAATGATCCGATGGCTCACATAGTTGAGAGCGAGGTCCGGATGGTTAGTCTGTATCCCGTCGTCCAGGATGGAGACGACCACGCCCTTGCCTGTGTAGCCCTTCTGCCAGGCAGGGCTGATGTTCATGTCGTAGCCATCCTTGGCGCCGCCATTCTACAACAGAGTGACGCCATATTGGATTTTAGTCCCTATAAGAACCATGCTAAAATTTCCACTCCTAATTGTTTAGTTGATATGTTAACGTAGTATTTGTTAGCTTGAAAGGAAATTTTAATTTAATTTGTAATTTTTAACGACTTATTATTATCTCACAACATTTGGTGTAGTTTAGTAAATGACTTTCACAAGAATTGGTGTAATTAGGTAAATGACTTTCACAAGAATTGGTGTAATTAGGTAAATGGCTTTCACAAGAGTTGGTGTAATTAAGTAAATGACTTTCACAAGAGTTGGTGTAATTAAGTAAATGACTTTCACAAGAGTTGGTGTAATTAAGTAAATGACTTTCACAAGAGTTGGTGTAATTAAGTAAATGACTTTCACAAGAGTTGGTGTAATTAAGTAAATGACTTTCACAAGAGTTGGTGTAATTAAGTAAATGACTTTCACAAGAGTTGGTGTAATTAAGTGAATGACATTCACAAGAGTTGGTGTAATTAAGTAAATGACTTTCACAAGAGTTGATGTAATTAAATTGTATATAGCGTTCACAATAGGTAGTATAATTATGTGTGTTCCCCTTAGAACCCTTTATGTAATTAAATGAATCAGTTTAACGTATGTAACCCTCAGAACACATAGTGTAACTCATTATTTCATAACGTAAGTGATCCTCGTAAGTGGAGGTGGCCTACTCACCAGGTACCACTGCTCCTTGAACAGCGGGTCCGGGAATATGTTGAGGGGGCCGATGCCTCTGTACCGGTTGTGGTGCTGCGAGGGCATGGGCTGCAGGTTGGCCGGGGGGAACAGGCTCTGGAAATCCCCAAACCCTGGGAAATTCGGATCGGAAAAATCCCTTTTCACTCTTTTCTTCTCGTGTTGCTGTTGAAACCATTGCACCTGAAATTATGGAACTATTGATGAATTAAACTCCAGCCCAGCTCCGCTAGACTCCGTTCGGGACTGAATCTAAAAAAACAGAACCAATGAACCAACACATACTTTCTCATTATAAAAATAACTGAAACAAATTATATTAGATCCAACTAAACGATCGTACTCAAGAGAAAATTATTATTTTCAAAAGGTTTTTTAAAGATTCTAGCGTTGAAAATTTTGTTACAAAGTTGAAATACTGAAAGAAATAGCTTTTTCCGATGTTTCAACTAATTTTCCTTATTGATATTTGCCGCCAAAATGCATGTAGTTCACACAGTAAACACACTCTCAGCTTTACTAAAACTGTTTAACGAATTTCGTTATGTCTGCTAAAGTTAAAGGAGTTCACAGAAGTTCTAAAGGTGGAAATCCACTTTCCCCTTTGTTAAAAAATTCATTACAAATTCATATACCGGACTACATTGATTTCCACTTTTGTTAATCCTCTATTGGTATCAAATATTGAAGTAAGAACAAACAAATAACTTTTCACCTTCTCTTGCAATATTGGCGGATAGAAATATTTTTACATTTAGCTTACGTTAATACCCCGTCAACACTTTTAATCCATTCTATAACACAAAGTTAATATTATTTTATTTCTATCGACCGCTGAGGAATTAACCGATCAAGCGATCAAACTCGGCTCAGTTAACAGCATCAATCACATAGTCTATTCAATGTAAAAATACAAAAATATCCGATACGCGTCAAGTTTTATCAGCACAGGTGCAACCTTCAACACTAAGGTTAACTCGACAACGAAAAATAACTGACACAGACAGCCGAAGCTCAAAATTTGTGGATTAAAAAAGTCAAATTCTTCAATGATTATATCATATTTAACAATGATCTATTTTATCATGTAGCATTTGAGTCAAAGAAAAGTACACCCTCACTAAAAGGAGAAAAAAGATAAAACATTAAACTTATGTAAAACATCAAGATATTCACATCTAAATAACTTTTACTTTTTAACGTCTGACCTCTGAAATTTTCACTTTTTTAGAGAGCGTTCCAAACTATATTGTAATTCCTGGATTTGAACTCTTATCCTTTGGCACAGAAGTTCAATACGCTAACCACTAATCCAGAAAAACACTCAAAGGTGTTTAACTTAGTGTGTCATTAAGTGTTAAATTATAGAACGCTTTTTCTCAGAAATTGGTAAAAATTGTTTAGATTATAAGTGGGAATCTAAAGTACAAAACGCGCCAAATGCAATGACAGAGGGCTACGTGCTCAATGGATAATCAGCTGCAAGGAAACTACATTGTTTGGTAAGTGGCAGAGTAACTATTTGGACTGGAGCCAAAAGGCGTGTGTTATCTCCGAAAACAGAGCGTTTCCACAAATAACGCAACCTCTGCCTCCACTTGGTGAACTGTTTATCTGTTTACATTGCGGAGTGTCACCGACGACCGGCATGCACCTGCAACTGTTTGATGACGTATCCATCACTATTATTAAATACAGTGGCAATTACAGTGGTAAATACAGAGTAATTTCTGACAGTTCTCATGGACTTAAGAGGCAATTATTGGGCACAAAAAATGAGTTTGAAACAATACTGGATATCCAAAGTATTACATGTGCTTCTTTATACTTTTTTGGGAGATACCACCCTTCGAATTTGGGTTCCCTTTAAGAATCCCAGTACTGTTTGGTTCACTCTAAGATGGATTAATGTCTGCTTCATACTTGTACGGTAACCCAGCACTCGGGTATTACACCGGGTCGTGGGAGCCGGACAGACTTGGAGTTGTCTGCCTTTCTGGTCCTCAAGAATCATTTCTTTCCGTAGACTGTGCAAAAGATCAATTGTAGTCGCTTTCCAACAGCCTCCTATTCCTATTCTAAAAAAGGCAATGACAATCCAATTGAGTTAATTAAAAAACATTCAAACAAGATTTTCTACTTACGAAATTCAGTTGAAATCGACGTTTGAACAACCTGCAACACGAAGAAACAAAAACAAAAGCAACAAATTTAAGTTTTAAACTCCCAAAACCAAAATCAAACACTAAAACAAAGGGCCATGCAGAATTTGCAAACGTGACTGACCTTTTCTTCCGCGGAGAGTTTCTCGTGGTGTTCTTGGCTGTGAGTGACGGAGCGTTTCCTCACATGGGAGTGTTCCAGCAGGTAAAAGCCCTTCAGCGAGCCGATCTGCAAAACGAAAATATCCATCAGGGGTCAATATGTTTTTCCTTTTTTGCCACGTATCAAAATGAAGAAGAAAGAGGGCGAACGAAAGAGAAAAAAGTGGGAACGTGATCAATATTATTAGACTATAAGACTTTGTGAGACGAAATTGGAAAAAGAATTTCCTTGTGGTGCTGTCTTTGAAAACCCCTTAGGTAAGATCTTCATTACATAAGCACCATGGAACTAATAAAGTCGGGACCGCGACACATTTACATTAAATATGAAGTGGCGTGTAGTGGCTTCTGCCAAGAATTTAGTGAACTTCGAAGTCGTCTTCGGCTTTGTCAGACGTCCTGTCATCTATGAGCGGATGCTTTAACTATCTCATGCATATGCTCTACCGAGCTAGAGTTTGTTTTATAGCCAATTAAGCGCAATATCAGACTGTATTTCAGTGGCAAAGTAGTCAAAGCGTTCGCTGACGAGTGAAACGTTTGAGGCCAATCAGAAGTACGTGAGTTCGAATCCCAACCATGAGCAATCCCAATTTGACTTGCGAACGTGTGGAACTTTGGTGGAGGGCCTAGCTAAAGTAAACGTTGACCGGCTTGGGTGGAGGTTGACTGCACATGGAGGCTTTGGAAATAGATTTCAATAGACACACGTTTTCCTTTTACTTGAGTTTTTTTGTTTATACTGATTATTTCAAGAGGTTAATAAATGTGTCATAATCCAGTAAGAAGTAAAACATCTACCAGTTCTAGAATTAAGAGTTTAGCGCGTATATTGGCCGTTACTTTGACTGGGACGGTGGCGACATCCTGTAATCCAGCTACTTGGAGGTAACGAATTGTGGATAGTTGTGAGCGATGGTCGGTAGATGTAGTGTGGATTAACGTCCGCACTATTGAATACTGCGTTAATCCGCAAAGACCATCCACATAAGTAGACCAATTCGTAATTCAGAGGCCGTGGTTCATATTCCACGTTAAACTGTAGGTCCCTTAGTTGCCATCGGTTGTTGAGCTATTAATTAACAGTCTAATGTAAGGAACATGTCAGCCTTAGTCAGTAACAAGACTATAAGATCGCACCTCAATCATCTTACACTCAATTCTCATTTATACTTGGCTTAAAATACCTACCTTGTAGTATGGTCGCCATTTCAATAATCTAATCTAAAGTTAGAACGGAGAAATGTAATCCTTTCTACATTAGTTACTGATGAGCCAAGGATACTTCAGGAAATGTCTTCCGCATATGACGATGATGCGGTCACAGTGCATGTACGCCCGGAGGTAGAACAAGTTCATCGTACTTTCGTCGTTAACCGACGCTTCAGTGGACAGGATAAACTATAGTAATGTGTTTCTCACACCTCTCAACGTACCGATTAGTAGGCGACATAAATACATACATATAAAACCACAAAATCACGGTGAATTCCCAACAGTTTACGCCCGTTTCCGAAACAGAACCTACCGAGATAGAAGGTACAGTAATTGTAAATTGTAAATAATATATCAGGTTTTACTTAATTCCTATTCAAACCTAACAAACCGGAATGTACGATGAGCGCGATTGGAAGGTACCAATTACTACCGCTGTGCAATTGAACAATTGCCATATTTTTAAGACTATATCTGCACTAAAGGTGAACCTACCGTACAGACTGAGGTGTCAAAAAATTTTCATAGTTCCAGAATAATTGTAATATATCATTACAAAAAGTGTGATTTCTGTAGTATAGTTCATCTTGTTGATGTCTCATTTCGTCCACAAACCGTAACTTATCCACGTAATTGTAGCAATTTAATTGCTTTCTGACCATCCACTACTTTCAGATGTGAGCGATAAGTTTGAATTCTAAGACACGCCGAATGCTCGGACCCTACACGAGGCAACAACAACGTCCTCGGAAACTGATAACTACGCTAATGAAGCAGCGGTCGAGGATGCAACAACTGTTTGGTTTGGATTCGTCAAACAATGTGATTGATCCTCTTGCACACAACAGCAAATGAACGGAGAGCTCATATTGATTTATTATTACCAATTACCAATGGTGATATTTAAAAATTTGTATAGATTGAAAAAAATTAAGCACACGTTTTCAAACGATTATCAAAAAAAGTTGCAACAGCGACGAGTTTGAGATGCTTTTGCCACGTGTAGTTCATCAACCTCTCTTTCCCAGCAGAGCAAAGGTAAAATTTGAAAAATCACAACATCAATACCGTATTTAAATTATTTTTGTGTACACAGACTTCGATTCGCCTTTAATTTTTTATATAACATGGTGAAAATAAATAAATAAGAAGAAACAAGTATCAGCTGCATAAATCTAACGGCTATTTCATGATCAAGGTTTATTGTGGTGAAAATTTTCATACAATGCAACTTGGATACCTCGAACTTCTTTAATTCGATTGCTATCCGTGGTCTCTAGCATTTTGTATTCCAACAGTCCTAAAAGATCTTGAATAATTCGAAACTTATGTTGGATAGTTCGAACTTTTGGCAGGGTAAGTTGAAATATAAAATAATATTTAAGATATTTGATCTTCGACTCAAAACATTAATGGAAAAGAAGAATTAGATTATTAAAATGGCGACCGTACCACCCGTGAATGAGAAACGGGAGTAGGATGACTGTGGCGCGATCTTGTAGTCTTGTAACTGACTAGAGCAGACATGTGATTTTTATGGTTGCAGTTAAATGCAGGTTCTATTCTATGTGTTTATTTTTCTCATTTAGTATTCTGTCGGTTAAAGCAGGGTCCAAATTCAATACTTTTCTCTTTTGTTATAGGTTTCCATTTCTTAATTTCGCTTTTAACTTTGTCTAGGTTACGTACGGTATGAGCCTAGTCACGTAGGTTCGAGTCAAGTACCAATACAGTATATAGCTATTAAGATATTGTTGAATATATTTAAGTTTAGTTTAGATATGTTATTTAATGGATAAGAATACCGGTGGAGCTGGCACTTGGACTCTCGTACAAAACCTTGGTTCTGACGTCATATCAAAAGTTTGATATGTAACTGTACTTTATTTCGTAGTTAATTTTTTCATGAAAAATGCGTCAAGCAATGGATTTATATTCAAATATAGTGTCAATTCAATACATATTTTACATATGAAATCTTTATATTCAATTTTTGGTAGCATTTATGAGAACTGATTTTGTGATAACTTTTGGTAATTCTAAGTTTTACGCTGGTCCGTTAAGGCTTGAATTATTCAAGCTTCACTGTGCTGATGACACATACGCCACGTGAACAAGAGGTTTGATTTCCAGAACACGCTAAACGCTAGGACCTCGCCTAGGACCTCGTTGTCGCCTCATGCTGTATGAGCGATATGGGCGAAGCGATCTCAGCATCATTTGAAAATTCGAATCAGTTTGTCTTAGGTTGCGACCGTCGCTGAGACAGCGTCGCGGTGGAGCGTCCTACGTGAGCAATCTGGACGATTCCAGCGACCTCGGTGACCGTGGGAAAGAAGAAGACGTGTCAGTGTGTGGGTGACCTGTGGAGCTGAGGGAGCTAATTGAGTGCATTCTGTTTCTTTTGCAACTCCTGCATCATGTCTGTGGAAGAAATAATACAAGCCGTGCTGAGACATCCGTCCTTGTGGAATATGAGGCACGCGTACTACCACAATAAGCTGATGAACTTCATTTGAAAAGTAATTTTCCCCATTTCTTTTAAGCTTTCAATATAAGTGTTAATAGTTAAAACCAACTAAGACTATTAATTTCATATTTCATTAATTTCTATATATTTTACGACAAAAACTGTCTGTTACGCACAAAATTTACACGTAGTTTACTAAGAATACACACTTTTGTAAAATTGTACAAGTAACCTCAAAACTGTTTTTATGCCTTTAACATGTATGAGTAGACCTATGCAATTTTTATTCAAAATATTTAAAATTAAATTTAATTAAGATTAAATAAAACGATTTTACATTCACAAACTTATACAACAGCCACTTAAAATTTTCACAGAATGATGATCTTATATGCTATGATATCATAGGCTACGATGAGAGCATGATGCCACTGAAGCATTTGGTCGCCCCCATCGCTGAAATTGCGTCAGTCCACGTAGGACAAACATTTTGGTCGCCCAGATCGCGTCTCCCCCGTCGCCCATGTAGGACTGAGCCTAAGAAGCAGCGGTCGAAGCAGCTGACACTCGACTCCAAGGATCAGCTCCAATGTCAGACGGGCGGGTCCCAAGGTCTGAGTCTCGACATTTTATCGATTTTATAAAAACTACCTTCTAAATGGGAATCAGTATTTCCTGCAACTTTTTAGTCTTTGTAGCAGATAGTCCGTCCTTTTTACGGGTTGTATGTTTCAGTACAAAAACTTCGCTTTGGGAAATAGCTGAAATCGTGGATATAACAAAAGGGAAGGTTTTTAGTTCATCTAAACAGTTGTCCTTATAACCATATGACGTCACTTCAGTTTCAAATTCTGGTCTGACGGATTGCCAATAGAAAATACATTTCAACTAATTTAACCTCAAAGGATAAAGGAATTGGTTTAGTAAACCTTTAATTACTATCAATCCCTTTTAACTTTTATGTTTCACTTATTCGTTTTCATGAAGGTGGTCCCTTATGGACAGTTTGCATATACAGTATTAAATGCCTATTTATATAAGTTGGGAAGAACCAGAAATAATTCTCAAAAAATGTTTTCAACGTTTGTATATGCACTCGTTTTTTACAATTAAGTTTTTAAATAAATTGTTCCAATTGTGCTAAATATCACTTACGACCCCTCCAACTAAAATTCAATAGTCTGAATAGCACAAAATTAGATAAATATCGTTGAATTTTTATTATACTTTAACTCAGTCAGAGGGCAGCAAAAATTGTCCCGAGGGCCGGATAGCAAGCATACGACATGGTCTAAGGGAAAATAAATTAATCACCATTTTCAATTTTTCTTTTAGCTGCATCAAAAAAGATTGTCAATTAGTATTTAGGTTAAAAAAATTTGTAATGAAAAAAGTGGTTTGCTATTGTTATTGTTTATTTCTAAAGAAGAAGAATATCTGAAGAAACCAATCTGGAAAGTCGCCCTGACAAACAGTGGCGTTTACGAGCCGAAGTCCTGCAATACTTGGGAAGATGGCGTCAATTCCGTCACGTATTCGCTGAACGACTCGTCAGACACGTTCATCGATCCTTTGTCCGAAAGAAACTTCGTCACAAGAATTGTTGGAGCAGCAACTTGCGCTAACGGATGATAACTAGGATGAACGGCGACTGGCGACTGAGAACACTGTCCGATTAAATTACAAGCCCGATGGGAAAACTTTCAAAAGTTCACTGACCCTTGTAATTAACTGGAAAATGTTTTCATTGAATAACTTTGTTTCTGTCTTTTTGGTTTTATAATTTACGGTTTGACTAATTAAATTTCAACTTAGAAAGGGTTTACTTAAGTAGAACTTTTCGACAAATTCAGTATTTTACCACATTATATTTTCAAGGTATGATTTTATTGAGTCACTTAATAGTACATGATAATCTTTCCAGTGAAGGTACACATTAAAATTATATTCATACGCAAACGAATGTTCAATTCTACTGACAAACAAAATATAAAAAATGTCTTAACATTGAATAATACTACTGTATTACTTATTTATGAATGAAAGCTACAAGTTATTATTAAGTGCTGCAGAACGAGTACCGGAAAGTGTCCATGTCGTTGTGAACGCTATGCGGAGTATCGACAATTGCTCCCAGGTGTTTATTGAGGCATGATGCCGTGCACACATCGGCTCTATCTGACTACTGGACTAAAGCTATCGACAAATGACTTGCTCCCTGCACTATAGCTGCTGTTGTTTAGAGTATTCGAATTGCTGTACTAATAGCTACAACATATTTTTTTAACATTTTGCGATACCATAAATTTATCGAGATTTCAATTTGGTTCTTAGTTTAAACTGTTAAATTACACCTTTAAAAATATATTGATGTTTATAATCGTTTGAACGATTTAATGAATTGAATAAATTTTATTACACAGTTCACCAAAATTTTTCTACGGTTCACATTCTCCATTTTTAACCACACAATGATTTACATTTCATCCATCACTATCCTTATGCTCAGTGATCAGACGGGGTTTTACGCCTTCTTAAAACCTTTTATCCCAACAACAGGCACACTCCGTGACCTCAGCACACGTGTAAGTTTTAATTAACATTAGCATGCGCGGCGGGGTAAGTGAAGTTTGCAAGTTTTATGTAGCAAACCGAGAATTACATATTCATCAAGGCGGGGTTTGTCAACACTTCCGATGGTTCTTCAGCCCTCCAACCGCCTCCTAGTCGACGTACTTGTGAAAACATTACCTGCAGACCAGCTTCAGCAGACACTGACAGTCAACACTCGTGGGTAAACTGCATTTCTATAAACCTGATCTGAATTATATTTAGCAATGTAATTAACTAATCTAAAGTGATTCAAATTTAATTAGTGTTGACGGTTATTTTCATGACGCAATTTACCGTTTAATGAATTTAGGAATAAACTAGCCCGAGTACCCGTTATTCGCACGGGTAAAAAAGGCTAAGAGGTGTACTGATAATGATAAATTCATTGTTAATAATTTTTCATTGTTTACAAAATGACAGAATAACACCTATTACGTAATATTGGGAAAGGTTAAGGATTAACGTAATAGAGGCAGGCACTGGGAGAAAACTTAAAATCTACCATTCCACTATTTCGTTCTAATAATTCGATCACTAATTTCGATCCAGCAGTTTATGTGTTTAGGTACAGTTTATGTTCCTATAAACTCTTAAATTACAAAGCTAATCTGTCCGCTCAAAACATTAGGCCTGCACGTAAGTATCGTTGGCAATTTCCAAAACAACACCGAAGCTAGAAACGTTGACATCTCTATTAATACAGGCGGTGGAGTTGACACTCGTCCTCGGGCACGGTCCGGCCACTTCCGTTTCCCCCGGCGGAACGCCATTGTTGCTGGAGTTGCGCCGCACGCATTGTTTAAAATATCTCGATTGTTTAAGCTATTATTGTATGTAGAAAACATTAACGTTATGAATAATGAAAAGTGTGAACTGTGACAAATATTCGGTGACTTTCACTTTCACGAGTGAAGAGTTATATATGTTATCATCTTGGATTTATGATCCCAAAAATTAAATAAAAGAAGTTATACAAATCAAACATGTGCTAACATAATTAATCTCTATTATTTCATCAATTATAAACTTTCTACATTAAAAAATGACTTTTAAAACATTTGACATAATACTTCAATTGATTGATAATAGTTGTATACATTTAAATTTCAATTAAATATAGGCTTTTAAATAATACTTTCTTTACTTACAATTTCTACATACAGCCATTTCATTTTTAACCATCAGCTTCAAGTGATCAAGTTAGTGAAAATTGTATTTATTTAATACAAGCCAACTTCATACTTCCAGGAATACCAACTTGAATAATCGTAAGTATTTCTCTAACTTACTTCAGTATATATTACATACATATAATTTATTTATTTTTTTGTAATGTTAATTTCAATAATAATATAAATATCCTGTATATCCTGAACAAACGTGAACTACAGTCACTGAACCAACGCACGTCACAACCATCCTAGATGCTAGGTGCGATACAGAAAGCGCCTTCCCTGCTTCGGCGGAACCTTGATTACCATGGCTGCAGACGTCTCAGTCACGTGGTCTCGGCCAATTAATGACACGATACTCTCAGCTGTAACAAGGGAAAGTGGTATGACGTCACAGCTGGTCGCCGCCGCGCCGCCGCCGCACGACCGTCATCCGCTGCTCCGACCGCCCAGCTCTTGACAAATCCGTTCTACTTTCCTCCAGTGATTTACTCTTTAATTGCCAACTCACGGAGATTATTTCGGGTTCGTCTTCGTCGCCGCCAACGATGTCAAGGTACAGGCTCAGGTGATTTTTTTACTTAGATTTTAATTACGGACATTCTCCATTGCGAAAAGTAAAAAAGATCTTAAATATGATCCCGGTCTCAGGTCAGATTAAACCTAAAACCTAACAAGATTGGAACATAATCCGGACTACGCGGCATAAAGCAAAAACTACAAAGTATAAATAGTCTCGCACACAAGAGACGAAAACTCGTCTACTCCTTACAAGGGCTTAAGGCGAACTGAGCCTGAGTACTGGGCTGATGTTCGTCTTGAGACGTTATAACGTGGAGAATTTTTGCGATTAAAAACTAAGTAACGTAAACACGCCATCACCATCAACGAATTTTAAATAAAATGCAATGGTTTTACAAAGCCCTGTTGTATTTCGATTCTACATAACACACATTATTGACAATTAATGTAGGCGAAGACAAATTTTTCTAATTGTAAATAAATGTTAAATAACTGAGCCGAGTCTTTATTTTGGTTCGTATTTTTTTGTTCAAGTTTTTAGATTTGCATTTTGTCACGATAATAAGTATATTGCTTCTTAACAATAAATCGTACAACCCGTATAAAGGCGACTCTTACTGTTATTTATAACATAAGACGATGACTCTGTGTTCAAATTTAACTACAGTGAGGTTATTTTGTCTTTATATGGACCCAATACTAAGACTAGTTAGAACATTCATTTTAACCAGGAAAGTTAAATTTAAATCCACAAAACTATTTCACAAACGTGGTTATTGAACAAATATACAAAAACCCCCATCTAACAACTGAACTGGCACTATAACCTAGCCATATAACCCGGTTGTAATTGAAGAAAAAAGTTATTAATTATTTTAAATTGTAGGCCCAATTAAAATTGTGTATTGACTGTATTGTATTGCATACAAATACCATCGTTAGTACAATTTTCTATCCTGTATCAAATCTTTAAACATTTCGCATTTACTAAAATGATGATTGCGATTGAAACTAGGATTCTCCTAAACATCTGCGACATCAACATCTGCATCTGTTTTCTTAGCAATGCTATTACGAAGCGCCGAGACGAACTTTGTCTAGAGATCGTGGGATAGCCCGTCTCCTTAAGCGAAGCTATTGGCAACTGAGTCCCGACAGGGGTAACGCTCTGCCCCACAAAGGGAAAAATAAATCCATCCCAAACCTACATACAGTCCCTTCCAACACAACAAGCCAAGCCTGACATTTGTTCGGTCAGGGGACCTGCTCTCGGCTTAGCTCTGGTCTTGTATTCAAACACATTTTTCGTCAACCAAAATCCCGAAACCTTCCATACACCCACAATCAAAAACCACAAAACCTATTCTTGGCTGAAGAGAATATAGTCCTACAGAAGCTGCAATGGGCTCCCAGCCCACAGAAACCTCATACCTGTCCCGTCCCACTAAGTCAAGGGTCGCTGGAAAATGTACAAACCAGGAACTTGAGTTGACTCGTTATCCCAATGGTTAGCGTCTTCGTTAAACTTCGGTGCAAGGGGTCACGGGTTCAAATCCCGGGATGCTCATTAAAGCTTGGACCACTTTCTCAAAAGCGTTTGTGTATTACTACTCTCACACTCAGTAAAAATGCCTCTGGCTTTGAAGGAACAATAAAAAAACTGCTGCCGGCGATTGCTGTCAGAACATGAGTGCTTTGGCTAGTCTGTGGCGTAAACCGATACGTTACTTCGCTGTATTAACACCGGTGAATTAACATCGCACGAATTTGGACCTATGGTGACAAGGATTTTAACTTTTTTTAAACAGCATAAAAACCAAAATTACCTCGCAACAAAACAGTAACTGTCTAAATAGTAAATTATAAGGTCTAGTACTCCTTTGTGTGACGGAATTAGTGTCTTAAAAACGTAACGTTTAGCTAACCTCTGGCCCATCATCAGTAGGAGCTGGGGCGGGAGGCCGGGGATGAGCCCCAGAATGCAGTAATTGCTACCATTTGCAGTTGCCGCGCCCTCTGCTGACGCTGCGGTGAACTAACCGACCGCGCCACCGCGAAATGGCTTCTTCTCCAACCGAGCTCGTTTTACTCCTCAAAAATATTCTTCTAAACCTCCTCTTACAGTCTGTTGCTTACGTAAAAATTCTGGCATATATTTTTGTGTAAAAAATATTTCTAACATTAATTTATAATTTGAAATACTTAATAGTTCTGTAAACATATGTTATAGTCAATATACAAAGAAAATAATATTTAATAATTTACAATATATGAGATTTAAAAAAAGCGTTGTTTATAGAAGATTATAAACTCGTATTAAAGAAATTTATATGCAACAGGGCATTTTAACACCCTTTCTTTTAGGTAAAAAATTAAAAATATTTTTATTGTTTTCTTGATAATTTGATGTACATAACACACAAAACGTTTGCTACTGAGAACAGCAAACATTTATCATCTATACTCGCGAATTTCCTTAAATCGTGTTTGCCAATATGTTTATCACAATAAGTACAAGAGTAAAGTAATTGACATGTTTACCTCATCCTGAGGTAATGTTGCACTACACATAGAAGCGGAATTATACATAGCGAACTTAAAAATTAAATTATTTACCGAACAATAAATAAAAGAGTTCAATATTGTATATATAGTTTTCCATAAACATTTTCTCGATGATTAATAATTACTTCAAAGGCCTACTTGTGCTTTTGTAGTAGGGCCTAAGAGGATTATTTTTTGTATTACCAGATAAAGTTTTCATTAACCTAGCTTATATACCTTTTGAAACACAGGAACGTCAATCCCAAGAATTTATTATGTATCTCTTACGAAAGTTCACCCTCCCTTAACCGTTCCGATAAATTACAAATTATAACTATTTGAAAAACAGTTTCGGTTAAAGTTGTGACTCGGGTAGTTTTGCAGCTCTGTTTGCCAACTTTACCGGATAAAGTCCCCCTTGTTAGAGGCTGTCGTGCCGCCAACGACGAAAGACAAATGCAATTACTGAGCTAAAGTCTAAACTCGCTTCAGAAATCTTCGGGAGAAACATTATTTTGAGTTCCTTTTAAAATACAAACCCCTTGTAAATACCAAGCCTTTGCAGTGTATAAACCAAATTTTCTCGAGTAATAAATATTTTTGAATTCTTTTTAATTATTTACTAAATTTTATTTATAATAAATTGTGGGTGGTTATAATCAATAGTCGGTTGATGTGATATTTCTTGATTAACGCCCGCTCTATTGCATGCTAAGTTCGTTCGCAAAGACCATTCTCATAATTAGATTAATTCGTAATTCTGAAGAAAAATCCGGGTTCGGACCCCACGTTAAACTGAAGACCTCTTATATGCCATTGGTCATCGGGCTGTTGATTAATAGCCCTGTCTTCGGAACATGTCAGCCTTAATCAGAAACGAGACAACAAACGCTCAATCACTTATAATCACTGATTGAAAATTGTATCTTGATCCGGAAAATCTATAATTTGTTACTAAATAATAAAAATAAATAAAAATAACAATTCTCTTATTGATTTTTTATGTCACCCATTACAAGAGGTATTGAAAATCATTTTACACATCTGTCTTGATCACTACGAAATGCATTTTATTAGCTTCTCCAGTTCCTTTATGTCGTCTGTAATCAATGCGTTATTAATGAGTTATAATCCAATTATACAACCGTCACCAACTACAAAAAAATTTTTAACACTTCAGTATACTGTTATAATATAAATTCAAAAATAATACAAAAAACTCATAAAATAATAAATCTTTGGTTTGAATTGAATATTGAACAATTAAAGTGAGCAGTCGCATTTACCAAGTATAATTACATGCAGGTAAAAACGAATTGGGACAATTCTCACAACAAATCAATAATCTTTTTGCAAATGTGTACAAATGTAAAACATTTTCACTGTTAATTTCAACGTTTTAATTAAAAATTCGTCCGTCACCAATTACCTTTCACGTTCGTTTCAATTTTGTCATTTTCCATCATTTGATGCACTGGACGTAAATACAGAAATGCTAACTTCAAATAAAACAGATTTAATTGTTCCTCGTAATATAGAAACACACAAATGTAACGTGGCCTTTGTCAAATAAACTACTGTACAGTTTAATGGTAATATTAATTAACTTTATATTGCGATCGTTTCAGTTTTTACGACGTTATACCCACTAAATAAACAAACGATAGTGGGCAAACACATACTTTCTCCCTTAAGTAAATAAAAAACTATATACCTTTAATAATCATCATATTTATTAATATTCATTTAAATATCATATCATTTAAACATTTATTGTTTCAAAAATAATAAACTAAAAACAAGAAAAAAGAGTTAAATTGATGTCAATAAGTTAAAAAAGTTAAGTTGGGTGATTTAACCTTATACTGCATACCAAGTTTTACTGTAAAAGGTTGAGAAATAAGGGATGAATTGATTCTTTAATATTCTGCATAATAAAAACATCAGACGCTCTCAGATAACGTATTGCGTTTACTAAGGACAGTAAATTTAGCTTTTCTCTGAAACCTTTACTCATAGACAAATAATTCAAAATACTAATATGTTAACTTTATTGTTTTCGTGGAAAACTTAAACAATTGATTTGACATTTGAATGTCCATAACTTTTGATCCGTAAATTTTACAGACATATAGGTAGTGTAATGTTATTTAGTACTCACTGCACTATAAACTACTAAATTTTAATCAAAACCGTTGAATCCAATTTTGAGAAATTTTGATTGTTTCTGTTTTAAGGGTTTTAGAGGTAAACTACCCTTAAACATCAAAAATTAAAAAAAACCTAATGATACGGTGAATATATACATACATATAGATCAAATTACACCCAAATCTGACCAACAGGGTTCGATGTGGCTCTGTTCACAACCACCCCACACACACGGAAACAGACATCACGTCGAAACCCACTTTTATGGATTCTGGGGACCCCAAATCGAATATATCCACTCGCAACACAAATTCGAAATTTTCCATCAAAAAAATACTTTCTCCATATTAAACTATGGTATAAGTGGGAAAAGTAAAAACAAGAAATCGATTCCATACAGCTATGTAGTTTAAATGACGATTTATTGTTAACTTTTGGTTAATATCGTAACCGATTATCATATTGTTCACCACTTATTTACAAAATACTGTTTAGTAGAAATTTATCCATTGCGTTGTATCAAGCTAACAATTTTGCACAGTATTTATTGCAACTGTGAGTTTTAAACGCACCTAATGTTAATTAATGTCGCTCAGTGTAACTTGAAGTTGAAGCAACACAACCGTTTGGTCTGAGGTGTCAAATGCAGGAATTTTGCCGACACTGTCAAGACGGTGTTGTTTCAAAACAACGGCTTTAGAGGAGGCAAGAGCTTACAACAATGGGCTTCACACTAGATGCATTCAAGGGCCAATACTTCAACTTGAAAGTCAACCAGCTATTTTATCCGATTTAACACCGATAAATTAAAAAATAATAATATACAAGTCGCGCGGGCAACCCTGAAAATATTATTTAGATTCTTATTTCGGACATTTTCCAACACGATATTATGTAAAACAAAGTTTCACTATGAATTTCAAACAAAGAATTCACTGAAAAATTCAGCAAAATCAACGAAACACGTTAAATAATTAAGTTATATGCTATCCACGTAAATAAAAACCAGTTTTTCGATACACCGCTTTGAATTATGGTATTTTTTTAAGTTTTACGTTTTATAGGCCAGAAAAGCCAAAATCGGTCTCAAATTCTTTCTGGTTTTCTTTGACGTTAACAAGTGTTTGTTTTTTAACGCTTCTTGGTGAAAACAGCAGTACAGCTGTGATATAGCTTATTTTCTTTATGCTATATCTTCTTGTTCTGTCTTTATGCTATATGTTCTTGCTTGCTTTAAACATTAGATTAGATTAGATCATTGAAATGGCAACCATACTACAATGTAGGTATTTTAAGCCAAGTATGAATGAGGATTGAGTGTAAGATGATTGTGGCGCGATCTTGTAGTCTTGTTACTGACTAAGGCTGACATGTTCCTTAGACAGGACTGTTAATTAATAGACCAACAGCTGGATATAGACCTACGGTTTAACGTGAAATCGTACCACGGCCTTGGAACTACGAATTGGTCTAATTATGAGGATGGTCTTTGATTAACGTAGTATAATAGTGCGGACGTTAATCCACACAGAGAAAACATCCACCGACCAACTACAACTATACAATTCGTGACTAAGTAGCTGGATTTTACTTAACATGTGATCTATTAAAGTGATTTAACAGAAATACATAACTAGAGGTCAAATTTTGAGTATTAGTTTGTTTATATTGATCATTGATTTTGGACCTATTATAAAATAATTATACTAGATTGAAAGTTTATGCTAATGTAAACCAAATTTTACTAACTAAACAACAAACTTAAACATTTTCTAGTTTAATTTTATTGTAATTTAACATTAATACTGAATAAAGCTGAGAATTTACCTTTACTTAGAGGAAAGCATTCCCTTTAGATACATCCATGATCTAAGCTTTCCTAAAGGGAAGTAAATACATTTTCACAGTTTCCTATTAGGATTATACAGACTCTTCGTTCATAGGAAATTAAGATCAATACTTCAATCTCTTCTAGACCTTTTGCCTTTTGAATGTCTGGGGCGTGTCCTGTGATCCAGGCACGTGGAGGTCAGGAATTGTTGATGGTTTTGAGTGATGGTCGGTGGATGTGATATTCCCTGGCGTGTATTCAATACTACGTTTATCCACTAAGACCATCCTAACAACTAGACCAGTTCGTAAATCAAAGAGGAAAGTTGTTCGGATCCCACGTTAAACTGTAGGTCCCTTAGATGCATTTGACTGTTGGGCTATAACAGTTCTGTCTAAGCAAAATGTCAGCCTTAGTTAGTAAAAAGACTACAATATCGCGCCACAATCATTTTACGCTCATTTCTCATTCATACTTGGCTTAAAATACCTACCTTGATAGGTTGCCGTTTCAAAAAGTTAATACTAATAAGGTACAGAATAAAAATATCTATAATGTAAAATTGTAAAAAATTATTTTCTAACAACAAAAGTGTTTCAAATAATATAACATATAATTGTTTATAATATAATTAATGTACTTCTTTAATTGTTAATTGGTCTCAATTAAGAAAATTTTTTTGATAATTTTAAAAGTAATATATAAAATAATATGTAGCAAAAATGTCTAGATCCATCACTTTTTTTGGGGTCAACGAAACCGAAATACAAATAACTTGAAGCCACGGAACGGCCCCGCGAGCGCGGGCGTGGAACCAGGTGATTAACGTGACCTTCAAACTTGACTAAGTAACTATTCTTTAATAAATTACCCGATGAGCCCAAGTTTGGTCGGTATAAGCTTTTAGTGGCTTTCCTGTTCCCGGAGCATCAACATGTTCCCGCCACTTCACCATTAATCAACTACTTGGCTCCACTAATTACTCCACCCCCTCCACCCCTCGACCCCATACCATTAAAGGATCTACTGCGCTCGCTAACCGTTTTTGTTTTGAACTTTTGACAAAATTATCACAGTTTGAAAAACTTTAGAGATACTTATTTTATAATTGTACCTTTTTGACGTGGATACGACTCAAAGGTCTGGGGCTGTTAGCAACTTACGAGACGCAAAACGTGTAACAGAAGTGTGACGTCTTTGATCACGTTGCCGGATTTATTTGCTTATGACTTTTATGTTTAGTATTTTATGAGAAAATTTCCGAAATACAAAAATGTTACGTAATATCAATAATGTGCATTAAAAATAAACTTGAAAACTTTAGATCTTCATTAATTCCTTTCTCCCAGGTGTATGAATAGTTTTGTAATAATAATCACACCAATTATCATCATCTTTATTGCTGTACAGGTAATGGCTATGTTACAAGAAGCAGCTATTATTAGAAATATCCATTAGTTAAGATTTTTCCCACAGCGAGGTCGATGTTCCGTTATTCACGATGATATCCATATTTGCCAGCCAAAAATAATTTTTACGTTTTTTTAATTAGCTGAAATAATTATTTTTACTCGGAATAAATAACCTTTTCTTGGAAAAATCGCTAAACCAGTCTTAGTCCCAGCAGAATGTAGTCCACCCTCCAATAAATAATCACTCAATTAGTTATATTTAATTCAATTATTTTCTTGGCTATTTTCTTTCATTCCGAAAGCAAAAATAATTAAAAGGTGAACGTACTGTCAGTAAGTCACAAGCCCCCCAGGCCAAACAACAATGTACCCAGATTTTATCATACGTTTTGAAAACAGTAATATGAATTCTAAGGCTTCTGTCGTACTCGTTTTAGCAGCTGATTGTCTTAACGTTTAGGCAAAACGCCTACATTTCTTAGTTATGTAACTTAGGGGTATTTTCGTGAACCACGGACAGTAATTAGTTTTGTGTAACAATCCTGGTGCTTTGGTTTTGATTTATTTATTAACAAACGTTTTCTTACATTATGTAAACTAAATCTGTTTGATTTTGAATGAATTAGTTTTGTTTAAGATTTCAGAGCGCCTACTGGAAACTACAATCTATAATATTATCAGCAGCCTTGGTCATGTAATGTACTTTCAGAGCGAAAACTCTCAATTTTTAGAGAAATCAACAATTTATCCCATCCCAAAGTGAAACCATATACTGTAACCAATCCATAGCTGATAACCTATTTAAAATAAATAATACAGGTAACTACTGTAAATAAAAATAATAATCCTGTGGCATTCACATTTCTTTAAAGTAATTTAGCCAAAAGTTTGGGTTCAATGAACATGTTGGCCATAATAGCGTATTCTTTACCGTGTAGAGAAGCTGGCTTTCTGGATCATTCTCGTTACTGAAGTCGTAGGTTCCCTAATACCTGCCGGGGCTGGGTGGACCTCGGTGGTACTTGAGATTGCAATTTTGAAACTAACTATCACAGGTGGTGTTTGAACCGACAACCTAGAGCTCTGTAGCCCGGATATTTAGACCGCAAGGCCATCCAGGCCCTCTATTGAAAAAAGGATAAAGTGGTCATCTATTGAACAAGAAAGGTTTGGGTACAAGGTTTTACTAGATCAGTTGGAGCTTCGCTCATATACACATAAGATTATTTAACATACATTATTTGATCTTGTTTATTCCCATATCACTATCAAACAGCATAATCCCAGAATACACCATGCTAAAAGGAAAAAATACAAACGAAAAAAGAAATAAAATATACTAATAGCTATTGCCGCCAAACTGATCGGTTAGCCACGACTAGCTGGTCCATCGTTTCCCGCTAAAGTGTAAAGTAAACACATTTCAACAATCAATTTTGACACTTCACAAAATGAATTTAACCAAAACGCCTCATGTCAAGTGCGATACTCGCATGTGCCTCCCAGTCCTGACGATCGCTGGATACGATTAATTTTATATATTTAATTTAATATAAAATAAATATTTTTTTATTTTTATTTAATTTAATTTTTCATATTTAATAGCGCGTTTCAGTGATGTTATAGTTCGAAGTGATCACCTCGCCCATTTGTTTGTCGAATTAACTGAAGCATCAGCTTTTTGAATTTAAAATATTTTACACGTTTTTTTACACTTATTCTACGATAGTTAAAAATCCCCATTAGCAGCAGACGAGTTTCCATTGATTTACGAATTACTTATGTCATGGTTTTCTAAACCATGTTAAAACGATGCCTTGTCATAGGTATTGTATCATAGGTATTGTCTTGCCATATACGACAATCATATAAATTTCCTTTGTTTCCATAAGATAAACACGAAAAAAGTAAGTGGGTTCGCTGCAATGAGGCGAAAAATTAGGTTTTTTCAACATAAATTAATAGATCCTCATTAGATGAATCTTATTAAAAATTAACTATATAAAGCTGTATACCAAGTCCTCTTAGTTTAATTTAAATTATACGCAAGATAGTATTTATTTTGCCTTTTCATTTTCAAATTTTTCTATTCCCATAAGATTAATATTGTGGCTTAAAAAGACAACGCAATGTGTTTACTCGTTCATGAATCTCAGTAACTATTTTTACAGTTTCGAACGAATGGCGTTTTTGGAATCTGGTGGACCCGAAACGAAAAAAATGTCCAAGCTTAGGCCTTACCATGGGATCTCTGTAATGGCTTTATTCCTACAAGAAATTTGCTAAAATACGTATTGTCCAAACCTAAGGTTCCACAAAACCCAAAAATATGTTAAATTTATTTATTTTTTGTATCTTGTCAATTGCTTGAATTCGATTGTGAGTTAGGTAGGGAGGGGGAATTTGAGAATATAATGAAGTATGTTCATGATTGTTTAAACTACTAACCAACCGTGTTACCATGCCACTACAGCACCTCGTCTTTAATTCACCGCACATGCACTAAGCCCTGGTGATGGCCAGTTGAAGTTTTTTCACACAAAATTTGATTTTACTACTACGAAAGGCGACTGTACAGGTAGCGACATATGACAAGGTAAGACCGCGAGGCATGTGGTGATACGCACTCCGCACGGCGAATACGTAATATTCAGGAAAATCAGCACACACCAACTAGCATACCGAACAATCCCCGATTGGCTCGGCGATGCATAACTGGTAACTGCACGGTGTACGAACCTAGATTTCAGATGTCTTAGATTTCCTAGATTCATGATTAGGAATACAACAAATTAATCCTCAACATTCTTTTTATATAATACGATTTTTTCATATAATACGATCGTGTATTGCAACGAGCAACTTTAGCTCCTAGAAACGATACCATTGTTTGACAAGGAGAATTAAAAACGTTAAGTACGGGGTTTCTGCAATAAACAATTGAATTACAGTATTCATGTTGTACTCCTATTTATCAATTGTTTACTTATATCATATGTTCTTTGTTTGTATTCTTAAGTTTTGTTAAGTTAGTATTAACCTCAAGTTAAGAAAAATACAAACTTAAAAGAACATATGATTATGTAAGTAAACAATCGATATATAGGAATACAGCAATTCCCAATTGATATTTCAGTCAGCAAATTAGTAGGCCTACATACTCACGCAACGAACACATCAAATTCGAAGGCGACGACGTTTCGCGGCAAAAATAATTATAGCCTTCCTCTCGTTCTAAGGTGTTATTGTTTAGCGAGACGAAATGGTCAGTCACGGACATGGCGCGAATGTCTTTGAACTTGAAATGAGACCACACTCGACATTAATCGATTGGACAAGCTTAAAGAACACTTGAAGTCATTAAGTGTGAAGTGCGTATGTGGTCGAGGCAGATGTGCCCAAGGAAGGAGAAAGGGAGAAGAGACAGCGAGAACCATGATTTTAAGAACGGATTCCCTGGCTTAACCCAACCTTACTGACTGGGACGGTGGCGTGTCTTGTAATCCAACTATTAAGAGGTCATGAATTGTGGACAGTTATGAGCGATGGTTTATGGGATATTCTCTGGTGTGGATTAACGTCCGCACTATTGAATGCGAAGTCTATCCGCAAATGCCGTCCTCTTAATTAGACCAGTTCGTAATTGAGAGGCAGTAGTTCGGACTCCACGTTAAACTGTAGGTACATTAGTTATGCCATAGACTGTTGGGCACAGTTCTGTCTGAGGAACATGTCAGCCTTAGTCAGTAACAAGACTACAAGATCGCGCCACAATCATTTTATCCCTCATTTCTCATCCATTTTGGCTTAGAATACCTTTCCTTGGACAGGATACTATTTCGGTAATTAACATAGCTTAAAGGTAAGAGTTCCTTTTCGGAAGAAAGTTGTCTATCCTACCTAATCCTTCCAAGAATGCCTTTCCTCCGGCCACCAGGAAAACAACCACGGACCTTTCTTTACGTTTACCTTCCCCACGGGTTACACATCACCCGTAAACAAGATCATAAATTATTTGTTATCAGAAAATAATAAGAGGGCATATGATACGTATTTCCGGCCACCCCCTTCAACTATCTCTTCCATGCCCTCCTGATTGATAAAAAAAATCACAAAATATTTATTGCTTGGCTTTCCTGCCAAAAACCGCTCTAACATAATAACTAAAATTTAGGTAAACGTAATCTATATCCTGTTACGATTAGGTTATAGGTGAACTCTTTAATAACAATTAAGGATTAGGAGATTTTTCCACAATAAATAAAATTAATATTTTTGTATATCAAAAATACTCAGAATTTAGCTAATAATTAGTGTTACTATAATTACCTTTCGAAATGGTAACTTACCCAGGAAGGGATTTTAAGCTACGTATGTATGAGAAATGAGAGTAAGATGATTGTGGCGCGATCTTTTAGTCTTGTAAATGACTAAGACTGGACTTAGGCTGACATGTTACTTAGAAAAGACGTTAATTAATAGCCCAATACCCAATGGCATCTAAGGGACCTACAGTTTAACGTAGGATCCGAACAACTTTTGCCTCTGAATTATAAACTGATCTCACGATGGTTGTTGCGGATGAACTTAGTATGAATAGTGCGGACGTTAATCCATACCAGGAAATATCACATCCACCGACAATCACTCAAAATTATCCACAATTCGTGAACTCCAAATAGCTGGATTACAGGACGCAAAAGCGAACCAATCTAACAAATTGTTGATAAAATTATACAAATTGTTTACATCAACTATACTGTTGAGCAATATTACTTCTTATTTTAACTGACTATACACTAAATGTGAACGTGCCCTTTATTATACATTTCACTTAGGAACACTACCCTGGTGCTATGGACAAATCAAATTTTAAAAATAAAGATGTTACTCTGCCGTTTCCTTTGAAATTGGTGTTTTCCCATCCTAATGAATCCCTTCCCACCAGTGGCTGTTCTAATACCACACGAAAGACGTCCAGCCGGCTTTAGGAACTCGTAATCCTCCTAAATCTAACATCCAACAAGTAGAGAATAACTGAGTTCGCGGTAACTGCTTGTAATTTATTTAAAATAAAATTCATTTAATTATATTTGCAAATTGACAATTTTTACAACCGTACATCAAAAGACACAAAAAAAGTTTTTAGATTAACTTTAGGATAAAAGATCTAAAGAATCTAAGAAACCTAAGAATAGAAAATTTATCCGGACAGTGCTTGTTTGAGAGTATAAAATTCATGATTTTTAATTTGCTTTACGTACATGGGAAGTTTATTAACAAATTTTAGGCCTTAATTTTGAGGAAGCGAAGCTCATATTTCTATTCAATGGGAAGTTTCCCAATGTTGGTTTCAATTTAGCGTATTATATTTAAGCGTATCTGCACCGCCTTGAAAGAAATTTAACTTAAATTTATAAAACATTAATATACGGAAAATGAAATGAGATGCTAATGTTAGGATATTTAAAGATGAAAAAGGTCCCTGCAGAACGTTGCTTATTTACTCCCGTCATTATTTGGTTAGCCCTTTTTGAAATTTGAATAAGAAACCCCAGAACACAATACCGCAACTCGATTAGCGACGAGTTTATCAATTTCATCACAAATAAATTTTGGTGCTTCGCTAATCTTTTTTACAAAAAGAGTTGAGATGTTGAGTTGGGGGGGACAAGCTATTAATGCGCTGGTACCATGTTATTTTTTGTCAAAAATCAAACCAATGTATTTAGTTCAACTCAAGTTTAAACTCTTTGTACTGAATTTAGCACACAATTTCAGTTCAAATATTCACAAACATTAAAGAGCATGCAGCGACACAATTTTAAAGCAGGCGTATAAATTTTACACACTGATTAAGTATGAGGGTGAGAAATGTTTTCAAACAAGCAAACATGCACAAAAATTGAAATGACGGGGGGGACCTTAAGCATGTTAGGACGGTAATTCTATATTTTAGGTGTAAATATAAAAGTTGAAGTAGCAACTTAAGCTTTCATTGAATGAGTCTCGGAAACGCAGATAACTAGACAATTAAAAGTTTTCGCTTGTTTAAATGCGCTTTGCAGCGAGGAGACAATATGCTACAGAAACATAACTTTTTCCGGCGGTATTTAACTTTTTGGACAACCTGGGGTTTCCACTGTTTTTCCTAAACCGATTTCAAGGACATTTCCGGGACCATACAACTAGTTTACCCAAACAGTCGTGACATTAAAAAAAACTAGGGGAAAATCTCAAATATATATTTTCCAGACTTTCACGTTATCCAGACTAGAAACAAAGTTCTTAAGGCCATAGGGTTAAGAGTTTTCAGATTTTATCATCAGATTTTAATACCATAAAATGGCATTACAAGGTTAAGACTAGGTAGTTAACTGTATCACAGAATGGTGCTCATATTATCAAGTTTTTTTAATAATTTATCCCCAAGCCAGGATGAGAACAAAATTTTAACAAGAGATGAACACTAAAATCACGATTGTTAAAAAAACTATTTTACTGAAGAGTAATCTCGACCAGTCACATGTTGGTCTCATCATATATTTGTAGTGTATTATCTCTATATATAAAATTGAATGTATGTATGTCTGTCTGTATGTATGTATGTATGTATGTCCTTTATGCGTTGCCAAACTACTCATCCGATCGCCATGAAATTTTAGGAAATTGCTCTACATGTGTCCGGGAAGGTTTTAGTGAAAAAATATTTTCGAAAACCCCATAAGTTTCCATTTTATGACGTTTTAAATTTCTAATGTTAACCTTATGGAGAGTAAGTTTGTTTACAAATTGTCTACAATGAAAACATTTGATTTCTTAACTACAGCTGATTGGTTTACTTTCCATTAGCAACATGCTTTACTATCCAATGCCATCTGAATCATTCATTAATGTAAAACTATGAAGTAAATGTGTACTGTAAAAAATGAACAGCTTTATTCACCACGTTAATAGTTTACGGTTTTGGGGGATTATTTATATTTTCATTTTCTGTCTGATTAAAATCACGTGTTTATATGATAATTAAAATGTTTATATTATTACGTTTATTATAATAATCAGCTGTTGTATGTATTTCCTATAAAAGCCGTATTACAGTTAGGTTTGATTTGGGTTTGGATTCGATTTGAAAATTGTGAATTAATCCACTCAGATTTATTTGTTTTATAGGAATGTTATTAATATGTCTTATCGTTTCAGTATTGTTATTCTCTATGCCGCGACCCAGAATATATAACCTTTCACAATGAAGCCGTATTGCTATTCGACTTCAGAACATGGCCAATCTTAAAGTTAACATGTATTTACTGTGAGGCGTTACGAAGTTCGCCGGGTCAGCTAGTAACGAAATAAAAAGGATCGCAACAACAGAATTTTTTCTGAGTATTTTTATCAAAGACTTTTAGACTGACAGTTTGTAATTAATTTAAAGAAATTCTTCGACAAAATAAAAATGTTTGTAATTACTTCCCTGTGGGAAAAAGGTTAGATCATGGACACGCCTTAAGGGAATGTTTTCAGTTCATCTGAACAGATCTTATTCTTTTATATTAAAAATTCAATACAATAGCTCTAGTAGTTTCTATGGAAACCTGCTACGGGGTACATATTTTCCATCTTAAAAATCACCAAAACCTTTGAGAGCTAAGACATATCCATGGCAAAAGCTTTATTAATTTTGTTGATCACCCAACCATTCCCCCGTTTCAAGCTTGTGAAGTGAAGTCAATTAACCTAATTCGAGAACAAAAAATTGCAATTAGAATTTTATGCATTTATAATAAGAAATACATAAACAAACTATTCATACAAAAGTATAGAGAACAACCATTTCAAAACTAAAATTGAAATCTACAAAACTAGAACAATTTTGTGATTAAAAAAATAGCAAAATTTTAGGTCATCTGATAGAATTAAAGTGTTGCAGTGAGGTAAATCAAGGTGCCTTGATTTACCTCACTACAAAATATTCAAAATGAAACTAACTTTAAAAACATAGTATATTTACTATATTATTTAAAATATTTAATATTGTGATGTAGTTTGAAAACTACATCACTTTCGCGGCGTGAGTTAATTTGGCTAGCCAGAGGGTTTGATCCAGCAACCTTAACTTACTAGGCCAGAGCGACCAATTGCTACCCTTCCGTTACCTTTGTTAACCGGGAAGAGTGTTGGACAACTAAAACATTGAAATTGGCCGTGAAAGAAGGGAAAAGTAGATTTCATTCAAAACAACAACTGCTTCAAGTATGACAAAAAGATTGATTTAGATAGTAAAAAAGATCCGGAACGCTGTAAAAATCGAGTACCTCGATACAGCGATCATTTGCGAGCACGTTTTCAAATAAAGCGTAAGTGACAACAGTTTGTCTGGATGATCGCACGCGTGACCGGCATACCGATGGGGACTGCTGCAACTACAACAGTTCATGCGTTTGAATCGAAACTGTTTAATCGTGAAAAACCTGTATTGAGACGACTCCGGTCATAATAGCAAAAATTGTTTTAGTTTTGTAAATGTTTCAGTTCAACATTGAACGTTGAAAGTACTCGGACCATATAATAATTCAAAACCTGTGTTCACTTTTAGAAACATGTTACACGTCATGTCCAATCAACAACCGTCACTAGGAAATTAGTTTTTTATCAACATCAGTTTAGATTTATTTCGTTTACATTTGAGTAACAATAAGCCTATAAGCCTGATGAATTTTTTTATTTATTTTCTATTAACTTAAATTAATTAGTTTTTCAAATTCAAACTCATTTATTGAAAAAGAGGGTTCAAAAATACAGTAAAATCCTGCTGTGAAAATAGGTACCTACAAATCAATCTTTAGTGCAGGGACGAGTGGCAAACTTGACAAAAATAAACGTCTTAAAATAACGAGAATATAAAACAAAAATGCACCGCTCAATGTATGCACTAAAAGACAATACAAGTGCGTGCATTGCCATATTCATTGTAAAAAATAATAAATTACAAGGAATAACTCAATAAAAACTACCACCAAATAAAATAATAATATAATACAATAAGTAGGTTACAGAAAAAAAGTAAATCACTACCTACGTTCATGCTATTTCATGTCATGTACGTTGACATTTAATATATTGACCTGGCTCGAGGAACTTATCATCCACATCACATACTCTCGCCCCATCAACGCCTCACAAATATGTCCACGTGCACAACCACCCGCACACAAGCATGCTCCTACAAACGTTCATGCACACGCACAAATGCTCACAATTCCCTACACAACCACTCTCTAATGCGTAAAAAACATCACAAAGCGACCACAAAATGTATCAACACTCACACCCATCGTAAAGACACACTGATCAATAAGGCATACTAGTCGTTTGCTCTATCTTTGTACGCAAATTCTTTACATGGAGCAGGATGCTTATAATCGTAGATTTCTTGGACATGGGTCCTGATAGAACTACGATGTTAGTTCATTATAAAAAATAAATCCTTCAGAGGTTTGTTGTGTAAATTTACAGACAAATGTTTACAAACATTACTTATATTATACTAACGTATAGAATTAAAAATACAGCGTCAAATTGTACCTTCTCATTTAGGATATCACCCTCCATTCCTAAATTTACATAAACACCTCCTCAATTTGTTTAGGCATTCTCCTTTTTAATCAAAAGCTCGTATTTAAATTACTCTTAATATACGAATACTTGAGCCCACGGCCTATGAAATTCTCGAATATTTTTAACACCTTCCGCATTATTATCATTCTCGTTGCCCTTTAACGCATGACCCACCTTGCTGTGCTATATAAATGCAACAATCATAATTTATTTTATAAACTTTTAAATTATTATTTATAGAATGTTTTGATTTATAGAATACCTTTTGGAGAAAGCTTTAGTTTACTTCAAACTGACCCGCGCATTATGAAATAAAATAATAAATTCTTAAATACCCAGTTTTGATTTATATTAGACATACAGGGTGTCTTGTAAAACACAAAATTCACAAAATACACAAAATTCATGATATTATGGTCATAAAGAAACTTATAGGATGGTTAATTGGCATCGGAAGGTAGGCTGCCATGGGGTTGGTTACCACCCAATACCGCGGTTGATTGTGAGCTACACAGGGAAATCTACTCTCATACAGTTTTTGTTTATGGCGTGTTACTCCATCTAACTTTTTGGTTCCCAATCTAACCATAAACGTTTTTTATCTTTAATGAATGTGCATGTTTTGGCTTTTTGTATTCGAATGTGGATGTAAGGTCGAGTGCATTGTTGAATGTGCATGTGCAGATAATGTAGATTGAACTGGGATTGTTTGAATATAATAGTGTGGATGTGCTTGCATATTGCGCATGTACGTTTTCTGTAGCTTTTAAATTATCTATTTTATTTATTTATTTTTTTAATTATGCCTTCATCCGAAAGATTAATGATTCATTTTTTGTTTGTTAATTTTTGATTATGCATATTTATAAATTAAAATGTTTACTTCCTGCAGTCTTCATATATTATTTATTTTATTGCATTGTTAATCTATGTATTTATTTTTGAGAAATAAGATTTTTCACATCGTACAACTCAAAAGATAAGCGAGCGATAGTTTCTAGGGATCTGCCCCCGCGCATAGACTCTGCCAACGCGGGGACATTTCGTAATAATTATTAATATATAATGTTGTACTAGTATTCAAGACGAATAAATTATTATTACTATAGAGTCAAGATAAGCAAAATCAAAAACTATGAAAATCCGTCAATGAAGAACGAAGATTCAGTACTTTTACCAATATTATGTGTGTGCGTAAATCGTTTTCTTTAACACAGAATCCTACAACCCGTACAAAGGACGGACATACTGCTTGCATATTTGAATTATTCTAACTCGCGATATGCTAAAAGTGTTTGAAAACTGCAACGAGAACAGTTCGGCATCGCTTTACAGCAATAATGCCTCGTCAGGGAGGTGTACAAACAAGTTGTCTGAGTTTGGAAGTCGGCTCGTTCCACAAGTGAGAAGTTCCTCGGCTGTTGTCTGTTGCGAGGGGATTATTATACGAGTTGCTGATAGCGAACAGTAAGTCGCTGACGCAGACGTCTTATTTGTCTGCAGACAGTAAAAGTGATACCTTAAATATATTCAGACGAAATGTATTTCAACTCCTGTTACTTTAGTAAGCATTGTTTTAGAAAAATTAGCTGAAAATGGATTAAGTATAATAAACGAGACTTAAAATTATCTAATACCGGCTTAACTGGTTTTATAATTATTTATTTAACGTTTATTTTTGCCTGTAGTTCTTGATGGTTTACCTTTTACGTATTTTTGCACGTCTCACCAAAAAAATTGAGTGTGTAAATCAGTCTCAGCCTAGCCACTGAGGATGCCACTTCACAGCAAGGGCGAAACTTTTGGCAATACTAACAACATAGCGACGTGGTTGACGCCGAAAAACCAACTTGACATTATTCATTATCTGTTCAGAAATTAAGGTAATATCAGAGAATGAATGTCTTCTGATGATGCCAATTTTGTGGTGAAATGTGCATAAAGACGAACATATCAACTTAACTTAAGGTACAGATAACAGGCAAATTAATCATTGATTGTTGGTCCATTTTTGTTTGATGTATTGTTACAAATTAAATACTGTACGTACTAATTTTACTTACGTATCTGAAGAAGAATAAGTCTTTAATTTACCTGAAACAAAAATGAATCGATTTAAATTGTTATTGATATTAAATAAAATAGGACGGCGATAGATGTTATATATTTTTAATAATATTGTAATCGGATACAAGCGTTTTATAAGTAATATTAAACTGTTGTTCGAAGATACAGCAATTTACTTGTGACTTTTTTAGTTTAAAATTGGGGTTTTTCGGGTACATTTAATTATCATCCAACTAACGAACACACTACGTATAGTTGAGAGGGTGATTGAAAATGATTATAAAAAATATTACTTACTTGGTTGGTTGTTAATTAAACATACTGTATTTTATTATTATCTCAGTCAGTAAAAGGCTTCTGTCGTCAATAAAACTGCAGCAAAACCATTTTGAATAATGAAGTGAAATCTTCACGTAACGTTTACGTAACAAGATAAAATTTCTAGAACGATCTTAAGAGAGAACAACTATGCATATATTAGATAACATTAAAATAAAGCCTTTACTATAGCTTATACGTTAGGAAATGATAAGTTTAATGCTCATTTTCTATAGAAAATTGCACATATAATACGGTAAAGTAGTAACTTCTGCTCAGTAACTTTGTGGAGTTGCTAGAACAGAGTTAGTATACTATGAGGATCCATTCAAACCATTGCGTTGTTCCAATATATCTTCCAGTTAAATAAACGTTTCTACAATTTGCGCCCAATGTTCTTCTTATGGACGATATTAAAATATCAATTTCTTCCTTATTCCTCAAACGCTTTGAATTAGTTTTGAAATTTACTTATTATGTATCAGTCCACTGATACCGTTTATTTTGTTTGAGTGTGTCAGCTTCTTAAAAGCCTAAACGTCAGTCGACTAGGCCTACACACACAGACTACGGATCAGTTTATCAAACAAGATCAGGACACGTCTGAAATTTTAAAAGATGAATAGTTCCTAAGATAAATATTGAGACTACTATAGAAGTACAAAAAGGCATAAATTATTTTAATTTACTTTTTATAGGCCTAATGCACCTTATATCACCATTCCATATAAGGTAAATGCTTCTCAAAGGGAATGGGTGTTGTGTATGCAAATGCGATGAGCAGGTCAAAGGATGGTCAACGAAATGAATATGCATTGAAAATCCGCACAAAAGAATTGAAAATGCTCGCCATTTTATTATACGGAGCACCACCTTTCAGCTTAATTCTACAATTGTGCGATTTATTTTTTAACGGTGCAATAGTAATGTTTTTAAAATAAATTCGAAGAATAATTGTGTCATATAATATTTTTACGCGCTTATACTTAGCTTGTGAAGTTGCAGTAGGCCTGTGGTGTGACGTCACACCACTGCGTATAAAGAATATATTTTCTGATCAAACAAAATTATTTTATGTTAATTAATTTGAACTACACTAACAATTTACTCGCTTATAATTTTAATTTTTATAATTTTATAATTTTACTCACTTATATTTAACAATTAATTACTTTAAAAATTTCTTTTGAAATTACGTTAATGCATTACCTTTTTCTCGTTTTACATCTTAAATTTGACCTCAGTATGCCTACTTCAAGTCTTCCTCACAGCAGCAAACCTACATACTCTTTTCCCATGTTATGGATCTCATGGAGTAGTGTCAAATAATTTTCAAATTTACTTACAGATAAAATCTGTCACATAGTTTTATTACTATATTACTGCTTTATAAATTCGCTGAGTACGCAGTACTGTTGCGACGGGGGTATTTGTTTTGTTTTCTCTTTCTTAAGATGATATAGAGTACAGTAATGTAGGCCTATATTTTCGTCAAACGTGCAAGTCATAGGTGAGAAACTGCTAAGGTCGTCCTCAAACAGAGACGTGTATTCTTTCGAGGATTGTTTTTCATTTTTCATCCATATCATTAAATTAAATCAATACTGTAGTATTTTAATGGGAATAGCACCTAAACCTAAACTAATTAATCTGTAATGGTAAGAGAGTTGGCAACGTGTAAAACATTTTTAAGCGTTCAAAAGGTTCGGACTGATAAACATAAAATACTAATTTTTTCACAGCTGCACCAGTTAGCCAATAGTCAAAAAAGTATGCACGGTGTTAAAACTATGATGCAGTTTCACTTTCATTCGATTTAAAAACAAAAGTGTGCTAAATATAACAAGTTACTACTTCTCACTTCGACGTTTCAGGAACAAACCAACAATTCCAGGGTAATCCGATCTAAAGCCAACATCAGAGCGCAATTGCATCGACAGTTCCCCGAACCGGCCTATCGGCTATTACGTGGCATTGTCAAAGTGTCGTCATGTTGCAGCGAGATGTGCAACAACCAACATCTCCGCCTAGAAGCGTTTAGTAATGAACGATGATTCTATTTTTGTAAAAAAACTTTGAAAATATTTGCGATGGTTTGTTACTGGGCACAGATTTCTTTGTTCATTAGACCAACAGGTACTTTGAGCTAAAATCAGCTGATGTTAAATTTATTAGTTACAAAGTTATACATCACAAATTCCATTACACTTTCCCATTAATCATATTCACCCTAAAAGTGGTTGTTTTAGACTAGGTTTACACTAGTTTGCGATTAACAAAATTAGTCGTTTATTACATTTGATGCATAACATTGGTTCAAAATGAATATAAATTTACTTTGTATTTCTTGCTGTCGTCACTAATAAGTGATTTTCACAGGTCTTTGGGTTATTTATAAGATAAACATGTACCCATGAAATAAGACATTGAATATTGTATAAGTCACATAGGCTAGCTAGCCAGAAGTGATTGCTCATAATCTGATAGCAGTCCCCCTACATTGGTTTCGATACAGCAACCTTTGACTACTGGGCTAGAGCTTACCGCCTTGACCAGTGCCCATAATTCACTATTGTAAGTCACATTTATACAGCCAAGTGAAATAAAGTAATTATTGTTTACTCTTTTAGAGTACATTTTCATAAAACTTTAAGTTCCTTGATTTAGAGTAAATCAAATTTTATAATCTGATACTTTATATTTATTGCAAAAAATCCAAGTGAAATAAAATACTTCATGTTAACGAAATTGTTGCCGAATACCGGATATTGTAACACCCTAAACCTACCACAGCAATAAAACAAAAAACATTTTTCCATTCCCATTCGTAATTCTAAACTGGAAAATTCCTCTTACCGGTAAAATAAGCCCTAAACTGTAAAAACTAAAACCAGCCTCATTGTGAAAATGTGAAAAACCACCGGCGGGAAAACCCGAAACTCCGGTGTGGCTTAGTCACAAAAGAACCGCTTATTAAGTCTAATTGAACCTCACTGGAGTGTTCTCATCTTTTAATGAAGAAATGTACTTTAAATAATCCCACAAAAGTGTTGTGGACCTAAGCCGCTCGTCATAATGAGCTCTCGCTGTTGTTCTACAGCTTACGCCTTTGTAACAAGATAGTTAGACTCGGTTTACAATCCAACCTGATCATGGATGGATGGATTACTGAACAGTTAACGCGGATCACTTAAAAATGTTTCTTCGAAATCATCGTTATTCCGTTCCCAAAATTAAAGCTGTTTTGAAAATTGAAATGTGTTTAGAGTAAGACCCTAGCCTTAAGATGTTTCTAGAATTTAAACATATTGTGCAAGTTTTTCGTTTTTAGAATTATTGTCTAAAAAACCCTCAACAGCCCATCCCCATATTATACCAAGGGCCTGTGCGGTAAATTAAAGATGGGGAAGGACCGCAGCGGTATTAGTCACATAGGCATGCCACAAGTGACCGCTCATGGACTGACAGGAGTCGCCGGCAACTGGTTTTGAATCCAGCAACCTTTGATTTACTGGGCCAGAGGGGTTTATCCTAAGCTACCGTTAAAAACAACTAAAAAATCAATTAGACAAAATCAACTAGTGTTGAACAGAGTAAACGAACTCAATCAATTTTTGATGAAACCAAAAACCTCACCTTACATTACAAGTACTGTAATTTTTACAACAGTTTTTGCGACGCGACTCACTAGTCACGAAAATGCTATTTCTACTGCCAGATAGAAAACTTTAGCGATTTCTTGTAGGATAAAATGCGATTTTACGTTATTTACTTTGTGGGTGGATGATGGGTGATTATAGTGTCCGCCATCAAATCTAATGATCGTCGAATTGAATCCCAAAAGGGTTGGATCTGGACTGAGTTGTCATTTTGTCATCGGGCTATTTATTACCTATGCTTCCTAATAAGTAGACGTACGGAAACCGGGGTTTGGGTTTGGACCGTTTCCCGCCAAGACGTAAAAAAATACCGAAAGGCGTAAAAATATAAAATACCGAACGTAAATTGCTGGGAAGAGATGTATGGGAAGCTGTTATCAGTTGAACGACCTCAATATCATACTCCAAGGAGCAAATATCACTTTCTACCGATCCCTCAATGGTCACCCAACCAGTGACGCGAGGTGACTTATGAGGTTACTCTTGGCGACACAACCACAATCTGTTTATGCTCTGCTGAGTTTTCCTACTCCGGTTGTCGACACCATATAGCAGACTATTAACTTGTCTCAATCATTTTTAATTATTTTTTCTTAACGCAGGCACCCAATGTTTCAGGGTAATAGAGTGCCAGCAATCAGTCTTCAGATGAGAAATGATGACAAAAATTCTCTGATTTTTGCTTTATAAAATCTCAAGATTTCCCTGTATTGAAATGATGTTTACAAATCATGGGGAACCCAATTGTAAGGGAGGGGGGTTGGCAAAATTTGATGAATTTGGACCCCGTTCCCTAAAAAGTGTTTGTATACTATCGTGTAAAATGCCGTTGGCGTTGACATACTCCAAAAATCATATAACAAATTTCCTAAAATTTTCTATGTTCCCCAAGCGAAGTTCCCATCATTTTCCCGTTTCAAACGATTACTCGAATTTTTAATAAAAGTACCAAAATCAACAGAACTAAAATGCCTCAATACCAAAATGTCTTGACGTTTCTCTTACTAAATTCCCAAAATGTTCTAATGTTCCTACCAAATATGAAATTCCCAGCATTTTTCTGTACGGTACTCAACAACGATTACTCAATTCCATTTATGTTACCCTCAAGAAATCGCCAGCATTTCCACGTATTGCCGGACATGCGCCAGTGGCCGCTGATCAGCCGACCGATGACAGAGGCGTCCGCGATCTAGTTAGTCGTGCGGCAGTAGCGATGACATAACTAGCGGCGATGTGCGACCGTGGTGAAAGCAGCGCTGGCAGGCCGTGCTTTCCTCCGACGCTTCCTCTAGCCGCCCGCGAGCCTGTACGAGCTGATACTGATCTGCTCGGCACAACACAATCAGCATATGGAAAAACAGTACATTTGTGACCATTTATTTTAGTACATACAATTAAGTAGACCCTATAAAAGTCGGCCAGTCACGTTTCCCAATACAATAGTGTGCGGCCACCGGCAAGAAGTGGTTGTATAAATGTCATAAAAATTAACTAGGCCATAAAAATACCTTCTACACAATCCATTAAAATTTCCAAAGCAATAGGTGATTACAAACACGCACACATGCATATGTATTATAAATAAAAACAATAGTATCCTTTCGTAACGAATTTTATTCCACCACGACGGGGTTTTTCGGATTACAATCGTATCTTCAAATGTATAAAAATGTAACCTTAAAATCAAAATATACAATATTACTAAATTTAAATCTTAAAAAAGTGAATTGAATTTTGTTTTGTGAAGTGCAGTGAAAAATTAATGTAATAATAAGTATTCTCAAATCTAGATTTTTGTCGAATATGGAGCTGATTGTGTCTACTTGCATGATTTTCAGTGTATTTTTGGTTCTTGTTTGAAATATGAATAAAATCTCAAAGAACCAAAATAGGTTCAGGGTTGAAGCCATAAAACATACCTTCATTAGACTCAACCTCCAAAACTCTAGATCTCAACCTTGCCCAAGGCAAGGACAAGGCAAAAGTCTGCTCCCAGTAAGTTCTAAACGTATACTTTGGGATTACTAGCCTAGAGGGGTATGTATGTATACCTTTCCATCCAATATCCTATTGAGCTCGCCATATAACAACCTTTCTTCTAGTACACTCCCCCCATATACTCAGTAAGAAGATACTGTACACCACTCCCCTTTACAATGAAGGGGAGCGCATCGATTCTAAAGAAGCCCCTTATATTATTGAGGAGTCAAAAGATTTATCAGTAATGTAGCAACATTATCTCTTGATAGTACCTCGTTTCGTACAGCCAGCAGAAGCCAGACAAAAATCTGTTTAGAGGACTTACCTCGATAGAAAATTATCGATCGTATCGAAAGTGTCGATATATTATTATTCAACACACACGAGTCTATATACAACCAATGTAAATTATGTATACTAATCGGACATTTAATTAGACTTAATTAACGTCAGCTACATACAAACTATCGGTTGACATCCTTTTGATTTTTTTTGTTTTAGATCAATACTGGAAAGATTTTACAAAACGATGTGAAAATATTTCGATACATAAATCAATAAGTCTTAGGAAACTAACAAAACATGAAATGACTATCGTAATGAAAAAAGCAATATGTAAGAAGCCGTTTAAAAATACGAATACTTCGCTTCGTGAGTAATTAGATAAATGAACAGTGCTGTATGACGATAAATTTATTTCATCACTCGGACATGAATTGTTTTTACGTATTCATGCTATTAAATATACAGTCAAACCGCGATAGGAAGAATCGCGTGGGATCGAAACAATTCTTTTTATGGAGGTATTGCAGTGAGGAGGTTCTTTTTATCGAGGTTTTTCACTATTCGTCATTCTCATTGTGAGGTTGAGATTCAATGCACTTCTTTCATAAACACACGTCTGAGTCCCTGATAGTTTTGAAAACTACTTGCTATGGAGATCGACCGTGTGGGAACTTCATCTTATAGAGAGGTTAAGTATGTCTTGTAGAGGTTTTACTCAACGGATATTCGCTGCATAGTCATAGACCATAAAAATACGATTGTTATCGAGGGTTTTGTCCAAATTTCTACCTCATATAGAGGCGTTTTTAGCTTTAAAAGTAACAAAGGTTTGAAGGGGATTTCGAAAACTTCTTCTTATAGAGGGGTTCGTATTATAGAGGCTCATACTTAAGAGGTGCTACTGTACTATTATTTATTATAAATGTTTATTATTATTATTATTACGAAATGATATTTTGAGGTAGATGCGACAATTTAACATCGTCTGACCAATTCCGTAAATATATGTATAACTAGTTTCCATCAAGAACGCAGAAAGTAAAAGAGAAAGTATAAAAAACAAAGGTATGCTGCGGAGGAAGAGGAAGTAAAGGGAAAGAAAGTCATTTTGTGAAAGAGCATTACTAGAACAAAGCTTTTTCTTTTAATTGAGTAAAAGATCAGAAACTCAAAAGCTCTAATAATTATTTTCATTGTCTACCTACACAACAAACTAATTAAGTCTACCAGGAGTATTCTACTAATTAATTTTACACTTTTGTAGATAATATTTAATATTATCTTAAACTTTTTTATTCCTTTGTCTATAAATTCTTCGGTAAAGTTTAATATAAAATCATAATTACGAATAGTCTCTTTGGTTAATAGTCAATGAACATTATTCCTTGGGTTACTATAGCAAATATTTCCAATGTGAGTAGATCCCTGGAGGCTAGTTTTTAGCATGTCTGTCCGTAAGCGTTTTTGCCTTGATTTTGCACAACTTAAAAATAACGACCATATCATAGTTTTAAAACTTCAAGCTCAAAATCTTTAGATTTTTTATTTAAACATAAAACTCAACCCTAAAACTCTTTAGTTAAAAAAAAACATTGTCATATTGTCAATATAATTATCAAATGATAAAAATATTTTTATACATGACCACTGATGGTACTATTTTTTTAATGAATCTTTTAACTAAATTTCAGAAATAAACTGTCTTGCAACTTTCATAATACAGCTTTTATCACTGATATTACTATTTCTCCTGTAACTGTAATCTATACTAACATTCAATTTTGCTTTACAAATTGCTGTTTTCGTGTCTTCGTAACACGTTCAATTACAAAACAACTAACAGCCATTTTGAAACTGTTAAAATTAGTAGACACTGAAAATTCTTTACGTACTCCTAATAGAGTAGTTTAAATTTTGTAATTACAGTCTGTAATGAGATAATTCTTCAAATATGGAAAATATTTCATAGCCATATCCTTTAAAATGTGTTTTTCCTCAATCTACTATGCAAAGTCGTACTTTATTCTCTTGAATAGAGTATTGAAGTACTACTTTTCATTGAACGGGACTCTGACTCTTTTAGTACCTAGAAAGGAAAAGTAATTACATAAGCATAACGTAGGAAGGATTCGAAAACACTCCATACACAAATAGATATAGCGAAAATTTACAGT
Organism: Nephotettix cincticeps; assembly: GCA_023375725.1. Classification (NCBI taxonomy): domain Eukaryota; kingdom Metazoa; phylum Arthropoda; class Insecta; order Hemiptera; family Cicadellidae; genus Nephotettix; species Nephotettix cincticeps. Next base: position 18,162,219 of record CM041785.1, on the reverse strand, counting down.
TTGTTGTGTTGGTACCACTGTTTGTCACGTCCGCAGTGTTTCCTGAGCGTCAACCATTTTGTTTGTTGACATTTACCTAAATAAAATTGATAGTAGCAGTGACGACGTGGGCTTAACGCCGCCTAATATTAGTGAAGAAGCCAGAAATGTCAGAAAAGTCAGTAAAATCGTCGTGGCTCAGTGTTAGCGTTGGGGAATCAGATGAGGAAGATAATGAGAACGACCGCCGACTGAGGTTAAATAATTATTGTTCAGAGTTTATTCAAATCTGTAAAAAATGTGCATGATAACTGTTAATAAACAACTATCATTTTTATTTTTTAAGTTTTAAACTAACAAAGCCGATCAAAGCTCGGTCTCCCGGTACTTATATATTAGTAACTTATACCTATTGTTATTTGTGTAGGTTGAGGTAAAGTGTTGTGTGCAATAAGGGATTAAAGTACATAATCCCTTGTCACCCAACTATTGTTTTTACTCTAAACAAATAACTCCAAATAAGTTCGACCTGTACTTCGACCAGATTATTTTTTAACTGTATTGATACAATGATAACTTGTGCATCATTGGACATAACAACAGTAAGGCGATTAATATTGACAATGTAGGTATGAGCCCATTTTGAGAAATTTGTATTAGGACAGGGAAACCCAAGAGGACAAAATCAATTTTGTTTGACCTATCAATCCAGATGTAATCGAGTAACATAACCCAGTTGTTGAAGTAAGGGTTCCGCCCGTTATGGCGCTTCCTCAATTCAATCTATTCATCAATTTCTGTGGCAACTTGTATTGTTGTTATTTATTTACAAATTCTTTTCAAAACTAGTAATACTAATTGGGACAGTGAAAATTTTTTTCAAAAATCTGTGTTGCATTTTTGTGGTTTATAAGGCTATTATCATAATATAAGATATTCAGTAAAAATGTATTAATCACAGTATAAAACATAAACATAGCGAGGGGTTTTCTTCTTTAATTGGGTGTATTTTGTTTTAATCTGCGTATTAAAATAGGTCCTGCATATACACCCTTGAGGAGGGCTTAAAGCAAGATTTTTTCCGAGGGCATAAGGGGTTTGTTATCTTTTTTACTGGTTATTTTTAGGGCGTTTATGGTACTCTTGGTAACAATTTTAACGCAGGGACTTTCAAATATATGAAGTTTAAGGTCCTCAACAAATATTTTTTGACTTAATTAAAAAGTAGGGTATTATTATATTATATATGGTACAATGCGGTAGGAAATTATTTATGAAAATTGGTTGAAGCCGAACTATTTCAAACCCTCTGTGTACAATATACTGTAACAATAACTAAATTACTGGTAACAATTTTAGAGCTCTAGTTAAAATAGTTTTTGAGAAAAGAAACGTTTTACGCATCATAATATTGTAACTTTCGTGAAAGTGAGTTTCACTCTGAGTTTTCTCTGCTAATAATCATAAAACCATACATGTTATAAGTTTTCAGAGTGAACCCAAGAATAATATAACAATAAAAAACAATAGTTTAGATTTTTGAGATAATGCACTCTCTTAAAATCCTCTTAATTGATATCGGACGTATCATTACATCTGCCGGTACATTGTGTAGTAGACTTACAGCTGACGTGTAGACGCCTGCACGTAACTTGGAATGAGACGTGATTGGACGTGAGAAAGGGGCGGCGACGAGCCAGCAGTTTCCCCGCGAACCTGACCTGCATCCCCGCGTCACAACTACAGGGGGTCCCGTAACTCTCTCGACAAAACGACAAGGAGGCATTCCCTGGCTAGAGGCTATACTATACAATGATAACAATATAGTATCCAGTCTAGACTAAGCCGGTGGTGTGTCCTGTGATCCATCCACTTAAGAGGTCACGAATTGTGGTTAGTTATGAGCGATGGTTAGTGGATGTGATATTACCTGGTGTGGATTAACGCCCGCACTATTCAATACTACGTTCATCCACGAGGACCATCCACATAACTAGACCAGTTCGTAAATCAAAGAGAAAGGTTGTTCGGATCCCACGTTAATCTGTAGGTCCCTTAGATGCATTTGACTGCTAGGCTAGGCGGGTAGGATGTAGTGTTGGATGTAATGTTCTCTTGTGTGGATTAACCATTGAATAGTACGTTAATCCGCGTAGACCATTCTCAACGGGTTGCGTAATTCAGAGGCAGTGGTTCGGACTTCACGTCAAACTGTAGGTCCCTTAAATATGCTATTGACTGTTTGGCAATCAATTAACCCATTAATTACCGAATTTTTTTATCTAATGTTTAAAAAAAGTTTCAAGAAAACAACCGGTTCTGTTCAACGACTAATGTAACCCTTCAGGCAGTGGCATCTATGAAGAACTTAGTAAACTACATTCCGTGCTGGCCCTATGATCTAATCTCACTATTTTGCCGCTAGAGTATGCTTTATAGCCATTATTACAGGGATAGGGTTTGCAGTGGACACCTGTTTTGCTCTTGTGATTAGTGGTTATAAGGAGGGGGCACAAGTGTTTTTAAAAATTCAAAATTTTTGTTCAATGATTTTATTAATGAAATGTAAATAGACTTGGCATTGGACGCACCGGCGCGTTCGTGAGAGGTTAGCAGTTATGTCTAAGTAACATGTCAGCCTTAGTCAGTAACAAGGCAACAAGATCGCGCCACAATCATCTTACACTCACTTTTATTCAAACTTGGCTTTAAATACCTACCTGGTTAGGTCGCGAGTTTGTTGGGGAATACGTAACCCACACCTTTTAGCTATCGTTTTATTTTTACACATTACTTTGTGATATTACTTTATATTTATCCTAATATCATGAAAAAGCTGTCAAAAAACAATACGAGCTTTGTTAATATTTCATTTATATCTATAAAAAAGGTTCAAGGCTAAATAAAATATCTTTATATGAAAATATCTTTAAAATTATAAATATTTTTACTTATTTATTTGTTCTAACACTCAAATATTTACCATAAACTATTCAACAACAGGTTACACATCCCACTGGCAATCACGCGATTTCCTGAGATCAAAACGAAACCATTCCTCTACGTAATGAAAGTCAGATAAGTTTTTTAAGCGAGCAAAAACTTGCCTAGAAAGGGAAGACGAAAAAGCGGCCCGGTCGCGTGGAGGAAAGTAAGGGATTCGCCACAGTGGGGCAAGGTTGAGTTGAGAGCAGGCTGGTCGGCTGTTACGTTGCGGAGAAAGTGTCATCGGCCTCGCATAACACCGGCTCCCGCTCCTCCGACTGTTACCGGTCAACACACAACCGTTGTACTAGGCCTATTTATACAATCAATCCAACAATCTCAATCATGCTCCATGTCATAAATTTAATTTTTTTTAATTTTTAAACACCTCACACGTCCATCACCATGGCAAACCTTCAAAAATTTGAAAAATCAACGTAAAAATGTCTTCATCTCCAGTCGGGTGTTGTCTTTATCCTGTTTTTCACACGATTGATTTCCTCTCACGCCACGTTTTAATTTTACATTTCGATGAACCTTCTATTATGGCTTAGAAAACCTTTTTCCATTCTCAACACCTCTTTAAAATTTTTGACAATACATCAATTAAAAATTCAAAGAATTCAATTTAATTAAAATTCATGATACTACCATCGACGACCATTTTTACTATCTTGTTGTAACCGAAGATGATTAGGTAGAGTAAGCTTTGCGTAATCTTCTAGCCAAGGTCTGGTGTTAAAGAGTTTTCAGGCCGCACTACTGTTACGTGATTTAACGACAACTTATGTGGCCTGGACCAACGGCTTAACGTACCTTCCAAAGTACCAAGGAAGTTAAAGATAAATTTCATGAGTGTCGGATGACCGGGAATCGACCCCGGTTCTTTTGGGTGGTACTCTAGCCGCTCAGCTATGACTGCCACATGTAATACACATGGTAATAAGGTGAATGTGGGTATCGATAAACTTTAAAGTCAACAGTCACATAACTAAGAGATTTAGACTTCAGAAAGGTCGATGTTCCGGCCATTTATTACGCACGTCACTTTTCTGTGAGGAATGCCAGTTCGTTTCGACCATCCTAGTTACACACCACTTCGCGATCCATCTTCTCTACGCGCGACTAAACAACGGGATCATTTCCTGGTACACGAGTTATAAACGTCCGTGACGTCATCTCCGTACGTGATCATTGGTGTGTACTTATCTTATGACGAAGACTGGCGACACAAACTATACATAACAGTTGCGGCACTGTTAAGTTCTGTTTACACATACCAATCGACTAACCTGCCTTCTAAAGTAAATCTCCTCTCAGGTAAAGTGTAACTTAACTTCAGGATACTTCAAACTTAAAGTTACCTTTTTAAACTTGAAAAAACGTATAACGTTGAATAAGTTAATAATTTATGCATGGAAGTATAGTACAAACATGTTTTGAATTAAAGTAAATAAATAAAAAATAGTATCTCAATCACAGTTTACACTAGTGTATGTAAAATATTTTTTTAAACTCAAAAATGATGCAGCTTGACAATGACACCGACTTCGACTTGTCCTGCAGCAGTGAAGAAACCCCAACTGGGACAAGGTTGGTTACGTAGCGCGGACAAAGGGGAAAGCACCACGTCGCGTCCGTGTCGTCAACACGTGTGCGGGACTCGTGTACGAGAGTTGTGGGACAGTACGGTCACTTCAACACGTGTATGAACGAGGGTAGTGAGACTGTACCGGCACGTCAACACATGTATATAACTCACGTATACGTACGAGGGTTGTGAGACTGTACCGTCACGTCAACACGTGTATATAACTCAAGTATACGTACGAGGGTTGTGAGACTGTACCGGCACGTCAACACCTGTATATAACTCAAGTATACGTACGAGGGTTGTGAGACTGTACCGTTACGTCAACACCTGTATATAACTCACGTATACGTACGAGGGTTGTGAGACTGTACCGGCACGTCAACACCTGTATATAACTCTCGTATACGTACGAGGGTTGTGAGACTGTACCATCACGTCAACACCTGTATATAACTCTCGTATACGTACGAGGGTTGTGAGACTGTACCGGCATGTACGATGACAATAAGAATGTACTTCTCTTATTCGATGTCACGTACGATGACAATAAGAATGTACTTATCTTATTCGAAAATCACCTAAAAAAACCATTCATACCCAATAATTCTTTCTCACCCTTTGTATATTAATCCAATATCACTCCAAGTTTGGGTTTCTATTAATTTTTAAAATTAAAATACATAACGTTGCATGAAATAAACACACCTACTACTTTAATAAATTACAAATTTATTCGAAATTCGATGGATCGAAATGCTATTTACTGTGGACAGCCATAATATTCCAACGGCAAAAGTAAATTGTAATTTCATTAAGACAAATGAGACGCGCAGAGCAAATCCCAAACCGGCAATTAATATTGAAGCGGTACTGAATAAATGAAGTGCGGGAATCCTGAGCGTTTTCACACTTTGCCTAATGGAATGGCTTGATATTCGAGCGCTTCATTTTAAGTTTGTCGCCGATTGAGCGAATGATTTCATCTTAGCGGTTTCAATAATTTTGTAGCTCTCAGTGCGGATGGAACTTGGATTGAACTAGCATACAATATTGTTTCAACAGTACCTACACTACTCCTCGGAACTATAGTAGGAAAAATTGTACATATTTTCATGCTGTTTACGACATATTCAATTATTAAATGTGTGAATTGAAACAATGAAAACGAATCGTACCACCTCCACAATCTCCGTTAAAGTATAAAATTACAAAAAAATAATATTTGCACGTGACAAGTTGCGGTTTTTGAATGGCAATAATAAAAAGGCATACGCATGATAATAACCGACTATAACGCTACCAGAGCTCGTTATGTGCCCTAACATCATTGTCGCGTCACTGTTTATCGACCCTCTCACATACACGTACTAAGGACTGGTGATATCGCTACCAGAGCTCGTTATGAGCCCTAACATCATGGTCGCGTCACTGTTTATCGACCCTCCCACATACACGTACTAAGGACTGGTGATATCGCTACCAGAGCTCGTTATGTATTCGAGCATCATGTGGTCGCGTCACTGTTTATCGACCCTCCCACATACACGTACTAAGGACTGGTGATATCGCTACCAGAGCTCGTTATGTGTCCTGACATCACGGTCGCGTCACTGTTTATCGACCCTCCCACATACACGTACTAAGGACTGGTGATATCGCTACCAGAGCTCGTTATGTGTCCTGACATCATGGTCGCGTCACTGTTTATCGACCCTCCAACATACACGTACTAAGGACTGGTGATATCGCTACCAGAGCTCGTTATGTGTCCTGGACATCATGGTCGCGTCACTGTTTATCGACCCTCCAACATACACGTACTAAGGACTGGTGATATCGCTACCAGAGCTCGTTATGTATTCGAGCATCATGTGGTCGCGTCACTGTTTATCGACCCTCCCACATACACGTACTAAGGACTGGTGATATCGCTACCAGAGCTCGTTATGTGTCCTGACATCATGGTCGCGTCACTGTTTATCGACCCTCCCACATACACGTACTAAGGACTGGTGATATCGCTACCAGAGCTCGTTATGAGCCCTAACATCATGGTCGCGTCACTGTTTATCGACCCTCCAACATACACGTACTAAGGACTGGTGATATCGCTACCAGAGCTCGTTATGTGTCCTGACATCATGGTCGCGTCACTGTTTATCGACCCTCCAACATACACGTACTAAGGACTGGTGATATCGCTACCAGAGCTCGTTATGAGCCCTAACATCATGGTCGCGTCACTGTTTATCGACCCTCCCACATACACGTACTAAGGACTGGTGATATCGCTACCAGAGCTCGTTATGAGCCCTAACATCATGGTCGCGTCACTGTTTATCGACCCTCCCACATACACGTACTAAGGACTGGTGATATCGCTACCAGAGCTCGTTATGAGCCCTAACATCATGGTCGCGTCACTGTTTATCGACCCTCCAACATATACGTACTAAGGACTGGTGATATCGCTACCAGAGCTCGTTATGTGTCCTGGACATCATGGTCGCGTCACTGTTTATCGACCCTCCCACATACACGTACTAAGGACTGGTGATATCGCTACCAGAGCTCGTTATGTGTCCTGACATCATGGTCGCGTCACTGTTTATCGACCCTCCCACATACACGTACTAAGGACTGGTGATATCGCTACCAGAGCTCGTTATGTATTCGAGCATCATGTGGTCGCGTCACTGTTTATCGACCCTCCCACATACACGTACTAAGGACTGGTGATATCGCTACCAGAGCTCGTTATGAACCCTAACATCATGGTCGCGTCACTGTTTATCGACCCTCTTACATACACGTACTATGGACTGGTGATATCGGTACCAGAGCTCGTTATGTGTCCTGACATCATGGTCGCGTCACTGTTTATCGACCCTTTCACATACACATACTAAGGACTGGTGATATCGCTACCAGAGCTCGTTTGTAACATCATGGTCGCGTCACTGTTTATCGACCCTCCCACATACACGTACTAAGGACTGGTGATATCGCTACCAGAGCTCGTTATGTATTCATCATGGTCGCGTCACTGTCGATCGAAATAACCACAGTTATCGCAGATATGTTATTGTCACGTTTTCAGTACAGTCGAATGCCTCTCTATTTACAAATTGGTATGATTGCCTACACTGTGTGGTCGTTATTCCTATTTAGCATGTTCATTTCCCTTCCCAACAATGTACGCTCTCTCAAAAATGTGTTCTATTACGACAAATATGTGAATATTTTACATTGTATTTTTTACACAGTACAGTATAATCATTTTTCCCTTTAGATAAGGCGAATGATGCTGTATACCTCTTTTCAAACAATATACAAAATGCATGTACATTACTAAGTTATAAATATTTTTTATAACTAATTAATTTTAGTCTTATCTAGTCAAAAGAAGACTGACTTACAAAAATCTATACCAAAATCCAATGCAGTAAGTAAATCATCGTGCGTGTTTTCAACACAAACGACTCCCACACATACGATATTGAGACTAAATCCACAAAACTTTAGACAACTACAAAATATTTATTGCGTAAACTTCGTACAGTGTGAAGAGGTCTATTTTTTTCTAAATGAAATCAATAACTGAAACAGTTTTTAACAACAATTGAAACAAAACTAAATAAAATAATTTTCAGAGCGACAAACATGTTGGAAATGCACGTTGGAATAAACTTGTTTTATGGAGTAGACAGAACGAGCATCTTTATTGTAAACCTGTCCGTTCCACTTGCACAAAACATTCGAACCGTGTAATGAATTAGCTCTTCGTGCGGAAGGCGACGATATTAACTCAACTATTACCAAGCTCCCTAGTGTTGCCACCTTTGACGACGACGTTCGTGTCTAATGGGCTCGAGAAAACCTTCTTGATAAAGACTTTGCAGCAAAGTCTCTCGAGAGTTGATAAGCAAGTTTATAGAGTATATAGTGTACCTTATACGAAGTATAGCACTGTAAATAACGTTTGTTTATACGTATTTGCAAAACAATTATGACTATATTACTTACGAATAATCTTTTTTTTCAAAATTTAAATATTTTGCAATCGGTAACACTGCTTATACGTGTGATAACTTTTTGAATGTTTCAAACTATTTTTAAAAACTGATGGTTGAAAGCCAATGGCCACCTTTTAAATAAAGTTGAAACTAAAAATGTAATATTTTTTCATGTTCCTGAAAATCTGAAGTTTAGTGAATCCACGCTGATCATCAGCTGAACTGAGTAAAATATATTGATTTTGTTAAAACTACCGAGAGTGATCTAGTTTATAGGACGGCTAAAACAGTGTGTGACCTCGAATGATGCAAGAATGGCATATTTTACGTTTTTCCAATCCATTACTAAATATTGCTCACTTGTATTCACCTATGGTGCCCGAAACCTTAATACTGCGAAAAAATATTGTTAGAATTATGAATGGTTACATCTTTTTAGATCACTGCAAGCCTGTATTTGTCAGTCTAAAAATAAAAGTTGTCATTAATCCTAGACCTTTTAAACTAGCTTTTAAACTAGTAGATTCGTAGTTGGTGAAAGAATTTATCTTTTATGCTTCCAAATGAAGATATCCACACCCATACATCACTACTAACAAGAGACATGTAAACATTGTACATGCCTGTCTCTATTACGTTATTCCTTATCATTTCCCAATATTACTAAACAGGTGGTACCTTGTTATGTTGTAGACTCTCGTGTTTATAATTTTTTTTTAGATCGGTTTTGGTATAAAATACCATTAGTTAATATCTATTTTAATGTGTAAAGTAGTTTAACTCGAATAAAGTAGTTGTCTTATATAATTTTAATGTTTTAGAATATTTATTTCATGCTAAAGATAAATGGTAACCTATCCAAGCCATTTTACCCGTGCGAAGGTCGGGTACTTTAGCTAGTAATATTATAAACAAGAGGTGGTTTCTGTATGTATGTTTGTGGGTGGTTTTGTTGTAGCAAGTAAACGCAAAATAAATACTGAACCGACCGGTTTGAAATTTTATACAAAAGTAGATCTTAAACTCATGCATCTCATTAAAATCCCCTCGGGCTACGCTCCGTTAACCTCCTAAGTTTCAATGTTTACATTTTCAAAGAATGAAAATATAAAATTACTTAAATTTCAACAGCTCTGAACACTGAAGAATTTACAGTTCGGGAAGAAGAAGAAAGAGCTTCCGTTACCGTCGTAGATTTCCAATGTTTATATTTTCTAATGTCAACATCCGTTAACACTACATTTTGACAGTTCGGGAAGAAAAAAAAGTTTATTTTTACAGATTAACTGCTGGATCAAAATTAATATTGCCGAAAATGGTAGATTTTATGTTTTCTCCCGATGCCTGTCTCTATTACGTTATTCCTTATCCTTTCCCAATAATAATTTACAGGTGTTACTTGGTCAAGTTGCAGACACTCGTGTTTATAATTTTTTTAGATCGATTTTCGTATAGAATACTAATAGTAAAAACCTATTTTAATGCGAATAGTATTTCACCTGAGATAAAATATTTTTTCTTAATCAAATTTTCATGTTTTAAAATACAGTATTTATTTCATGCCCAATAGAAAAGGTAACCTCTCCTAAACACTTTTTACCCGTGCGAAGGACGGGTACTTTAGCTAGTGTTCAATCAAAATTGTTGATCTTCGTTTTGGAGAGGTTTAATTTTCCCCGCTTTTATTTTGGGTTATATAAATTGAACTACCCATTTAAATAGAAATTTCTAAATACATTGCCAAGATCTACAACTGTACCAAAGTTCTAAATATTGGACCTTCAAAGTTATTGTTGTAGTCTCGGAGTCAAAACTTGCTTTAATGCAATAATCTACATTACTTTTATAAGATAAAGAATTAAATATTCTAAATAGTATTTAAATCATAAGAACTAAATAATGACATTTTCTAAAAATAAAATCAGGGCTTCAATAATTTAAATGCAACAATGTACGGTTAAATAAAGACGAAAAACTCAGGTAAATCAAACCCCAAAACATATTCTATACAAAACTGGAACACTTGCCACCTTGGCAGTTCGCGAGCAATGAAATAAATTACCCTTCATAATAAGAAGTCTGAGTTATGTCAACAAGAATAATTGCCTTGTTGCCTTCATTAAGGCAACAAAAATATTGTTTGAAAATTATGTTCTTTAGACGTAACTAAATAACAGAACCAGCTTTCCTTTAGGAAAACCTAATTAGCACGAGGTTGTTTTCGTTACAATAACAGGATCATTGATGCAGTTCAGTTAAAAAGTTAAGTCCAAAAAGTTTGTTCCGAAGAAGAAAGTATAATATTGCAATTGTTAATTCAATATTTCTTCTTTTGCTTCTGTTTCACTTAATTACTGATTTTGCATCTGCTATTCTTTTCAATTCTTCTGATTGCTTACGCTTGGGAGAATGAAATCAATTATTTTTTAATTTAACATTTTTATAAATCTATGATTATATAATATAATATATTATATATTATTACTACCTAAAAACGTATCACAAGTATTCAAAATACCAAATAGCACAAATCGACTTAGAAAATATTAAACGGGTTTAACAAATATAGACTTATTTCGAATCATATATATCAAGGAGTGGAACAGGTTTTCTATTAATAAAATATATGATTTAAGATTATTATTATATATTCTTCAGGATCAGAAAAAAGTTATATTTTCATTATTTAAGGTTGGAGATACACTTTTAATGGCATTCAGTAATGTGTGAAATCCGCATCTCAAAGCAAACAATCAACGTAAAAATAATAGAATAAGTTCAATGTAAGCTTTCGATGACTGACAGTGATTTCCTCCAGCACAACTGTCAAAAAACTATTTACTAAACTGATTTTTGGGGTGAAAATAATTAACAATTTTTAAATTTAATTTTAATTAATAATTTTGGGGAAGTTTTTGGAAGAAAAAATAATATTTAAAATATACACAGTTAAAAGCTGGCCAATTAAAAATTTTGATTACATTATTGAAACCTAAATGTAAAAATCGGTTGTAAAGGTTTAATAAGGGTGGATTAGTGTAGTATGAGGATTATCTATTGACCATGTTTCCAGTATAAGACAAATTGTTTTATGATATTAACTATTACCTATTTACGTAAAAAAAATTGTTTACTACTAAAAAGGGGTTAAATATTATTTTTGGAATACTGTAGGGCCTGATTAGACTGGAAAATGGCTATAGCTAAAACGGATTGAGAGTCTCAAAAACGTAGCCTCTTATTTGCTTGAAATCCGTTTTGCAAATATTCTGGGGAAACTACAAATGGTTATTTCAATATTGTTAAACATCTTCAATTCTAAACCCATTATATTGTCCCGTTTATAGACGTTAAAAATATTCAAAATTTAATTTTTCGAATTGGTTTATCATCTATTCAACTCACCAGTGACAACCAACACTGCACGTACACATTTTGAAAGGGTTCTTTGGTATCAGAGAATCGCTATTCATCCAGTCCAATGTTTTTAGGCATTTCGCAATTGGAAGACTAAAAAACGAGTTGGCAAAACGTGAAAGAAAGATAAAAATCCAACATTTAAAAACTGCAGACAGCCCTTACCCCGATTAAACGATTTCGCCAAAGGATGTAACATCTGCGAATCGGCCGGCAAATGGATTAGGAAGGACATCAAAAGGCAGTGTTAAAGAGCTTTGGCTCCGCCAGAGAGATTAACTTACACCGGATACGGCAAACATTAGCTTTATGAATCAGATATTTGATAGTGCTATTCACTCTTTAATTATGTTGTTAGCTTTCGCCTTTGTCTAATAATACTTTTACTCTGTTTGGTGCTGTTTTAAAATTAACTCATACCTTTACTAGCTGTCCACATGTTCTTTGTTCGGGTCGTATAGCAGGGTATTGACATATTTTATCTTATAAAGAGTAGATAAAACTTCAGCACAATTATTTTTAAATAAAATAGTTTTAACTTAATTGGATGATATTTTCAAAAGGAAATTGGATTTCCACATTCCCCAGCTACTGTATGAGTGAAATGTTTCAAGTAATAATATAGTATAGTTGATGTTTAGTTAACAATAAAAATAAATATAGCATAACTTTAAAATATTTTTTGAACCAATGACCAAATTGTTATTGATTTTAAAATTCAATACTTTAGCAGCAGGCAATTTATTTCTGATATACGAGTATTACTTTCATAGGTCAAATGTTAAAAGTATCTACGTATCAGCAAACCTACGTACTCAGTGAAAGTCCATTCAATTATAAATTATTTGAGATGATAGAAACTAAGGTTGATGATATGAAAAGTAGGTTTGTAGCAATGAAAAAACTATACAATGATTTTGTATAAAAGTTAGTAAACTTTAACTACATAATGGGGCACCAAGCTTTATCACAATATTTAAAATAATAACGAAGATTTATCAATTTTAATCGAATACGAACTGCTTGATAATCTATAAGAAAAAACAACATATTAATATGAAGAGCAAAGTACGAATGAACATAAATAAGTCCTATTAGATTTAGGAAAAATATGTGCTTTTAAGTAACCATTATTATTACAAACGTACAAAATTTGTGGTTATAGATATTAAAATAATTAATAATTGAGGCTAAGCTTCACTTTTAACTACTCATGTAATAAGTAAAAGCAAAATTTCGTAATTATGTTTAAGACCGTGAAGAAGCATTTCTTATTATGCTTTAAATAAGCATCCCTTTTAAACTATCTCATTTTTCTTTCACTAAAAATAAAAGAATTTTCTTTATAGGTTTTGTACAATATTAATATACTATTTACAATGAAAAGGGACTTCATGAAGTTTTAAAAATTTGTCTGTACACCGTTTATTTCAAGTTCAAATTCGTTTTACGAACACAGTACAATGAGACAGATTTCAATCCACGTTAATATTTTTTTCTAAACCGATTCAAGTAATATCGAAACGTCCTAAGTTCTACAGTAGTATTTAACTGACCTTAACTGAAATATGTATCATATAATATTTATTGAAACCGACTTATCTGACAACGAGTTTTCAAGTAACGTAATTGAAAAAAATATTTAAATGGTTAAACGATAGAAATATATCAAAATAGCTGAAGGTTCTTAAAGAAAACTTATAGTATATTAACGATTCCTTGAACAGAAAAATCATCATTAAGTAATAACAGTGTTAAACAAACTCTTAAATACTCATTCGAGTGGTTAAACAATAGTAAAGTATCGAATGACATTCGTTAGGCTCGTAAACAAACAATTAAATAATCATTCGAAATATTAATTCATCTAAATGTATCGAGTTTCATCTCAGCAGTAATCTACAAGCCGATAAATATCGAATTGAGTATGTATTGAATTACTGCAATAAGTCGTATTTAGGAGTAATCAATAAGATTCCTAGGTATTAAAAAGTAGTAGTATAAAAGGGATGGTTCATCGTGAATGAATACGTACGCGAAGTACGAGACAAAATATACTGCAATTCACGATTTTAACTTCGATTTCGACTTGCAGGGGTAGTTGGGATGTAATTAAGGGATTGAATATCAGATTAATTTAATCCATTCATCGATGACGAAGTTATAGAACGACACAGACTACAGTGCGACTTCGATTTCCACTTTGAATTTAATTCCTATGGGGCATAACGGATGCATTTCCAGGGTCAAATGACGGATAAATTTAATCGCCTCCTCAATGAGGACGTACTAAAAGTGCGAGGGAATTACGAGGTTTCAACTATGAGGGCAACGGATAAAAAAAATACAAGAGAGTATAACATGACACTGAAAACGTATATTACGCACAATTTGCAATTCTATAATATTGGAACTCACTTTTATTCCATTAACAAAAGACTTATAGCAACAGTAAATTACGTTATGTTCAACAATCGAACACCAAACAATCGAAACGTCTCGAAAGCTTCTCGCGGTGTGGGTATCGGTAGTAAACCACAAACTGGCAAGACTGGATTTATCGAGGCGTTCAAGCCCTCGCTCGCTCTCGGCGTCAATTGAGTTTCAATCTATCGCCTTTTACGTTGATTGTTGTTTTCTCACATTTCGTTCTTATAAGTGTTCACCATTACCCAAGTATTTATACGGGGTTGTCGAAAAAATCGAAAGAGAAGTGTTCATCATTTTAAATAAGGTTTATATTTATTAAACATTTCTTTCTTTCAACTACAGTTATTATAAAACAAATAATAAATACCATGGATTCGTATTGAGTAACGGGTTTCCACACATAGTTATTTAGACATTCCGTCGTGGACTTGTAAATCTTGTGATTATATATTTTGTTTTAAATTTTATTACGTAAAATAAAAATATTTGGTTATCCGGCCCGGAGGACCAAATATCTTTGTTAGAAACAAGATAATTAGTCAAGCATGGGTATCGTACGTATAAAGTCGGTTTGATTAAACATCACAAGGAAAAAATTAAATAAAAAACGTCTGATACCAAGATTGACAAGTAATTTGTTAAATTGTGGACGGATTACAGGCGGTTAAGAATATCAGCGAAAACTTATTGTTTGAGTGAAAAATCTTTGTGATTTTAGAGCCTAAATTCTGATTACTTCACCCCGATATTCACTCCACAGACTAACGGTCAATGCTATCCATGTCAAATCAGGTTTTGCGACTACGGTAAACGCACCCTCAATATTGTCCCCTCTATATTTTGAGGTTCCCAGAAATGCTCAGGTGACCATAAAGAATTGCTAGATTCAGCTGATCTTTGCAGATGGCCAAAACTGGGTGGACCGCACCCTATTCCGTCGTCCTTACATAATTGACTGATCCAACTTCCCGTTTATGTGCCCCTGACATTTACCGGTCCAAACGAAACCTGCTTGTGCGGTCACCAGGAAGTCATCGACAAAACTGTTTCGTCTTTTTGTATTACATTTCTAACGGTAAACGCTGCCTTGAATGAGACATGAAGGTCGTGCAAAGTAGACGATGAAAAAGACAAAATGGTCTGGAAATATAAAAAAATTAAATACCACATGATTTGGTGTCTCATGGAAAGCGAGTCAGCGTTTAGTTATATTGTTTTTGGTAGCCGTAGGACATCGCGTTTTAATTTCAGATTAAAAGCGACTCATGAGCTTATTACTGAATTAACCGTTAAATAAACCCTTTATGTTTTTTATCAAACGTACTATGAAACCAAGCAGAGATATAATTTGACACTTTCATGCTGAAGCTTAAAACCGACCAAAGCTGCAAACTCGCTCAGTCCCAATGAAAGACTCGACAAAGGATTTTCTTTTGAACCTTAATATTTTCTTGTGTTTTTGAAATTAATTATGATATTTCATTTTCTACCCGTTCTCTAATTAATTATATAACTAATCCCAAACGTGTAGTTTAGGATAATACTGCTAGGTATTGCTTCATACATAGATGTATAGGTACATCAAAGTAGCACACGTGCGAATATGGTTAAACCATTGAAAAATATAATATGTATGGATAGGAATTATATCAAGTTTAATTTGTACCCACAGTTACTATTTGAACGATGGTTTTAATCAAATATTCAAAGTTTTCGTATCAGTAATTTTGAGTATTTATAGTAATTAGAACATGTAGGTAAAATGCATAATGGAAATTTAATTAAAGTAGAGTTTGAATTGTACTTGCAATTGTAAAACATTATGTTTAGAGAAATAAAATTTAATTGAATTTTCCAAAAAGTTTTCTTGATTATGTCATAAATTCAATTTGTTACACCATCAACGTTCTTTAATTTCACTATGTCACTTTTATGCTAACATTATTTACAAATAGGCCTACATTTATTTGCCGGATTGGTTTACAGACGGTTTATAACAATACTCCACTTCGTGTGAGACAGGTTAAATCATGGATGTCTAAAAGAGAATGCAAACATAAGTTATGGTTCAAAGTCAATAACCATATGACGTCACTTCTATTTCAAATTTTGTTCTGACAGATCGCCAATACCCACCGAGTAAAAAACATATTCATGTCAAAAATAATTGTATATACTTTCCTGTGGGAAATAGGTTAGATCATGGATATGTCTAAAGAAAATGTTTTCAATTCATCCATCCATGTCAAAAAATTACTTTAAATAATATAAACCGTTGCTATGCCACACTACATCCGCTGCACCTTTTGCGTTTCATAAATCTGCTAACATCCCCCACCCCAGAACTTAAACATATCCATCACGAAAACCTTAATATCATAATAATATGTTTAACCGAAAATCTGTCAGAAAACCTGATAACTGGTATAATTGAAAACTGATCGTTGAGAGGGGTTGGAGTCAGAGATCATCTCGTTCCAGAGAGTCAGGCCTCGGTTCATTATTTAACACAGCACGCGGCTCCTTCAATATTAAGTGGTTCCAATGCTCAGCTGGTGCCATTAAACCTAATAAAACTCCGACTGACATTCATTGCTGAAAAGTGCAAATGTTTATTTACTGCGGCAAAACTGAAGTGCTACGTTGAATTGACGAATCGTAAAAATCGATTCGTTCTTCATTAACACCTCGATTCATTCGTTGGTTTGTTTATTTTGTAAAAAAACATAGTCTCATTATTTTTGCGTTGAATTTTTCAAATCCATCCAAGGTTCTTAACGTTAGAAATCGAAATTATTTCATTAATAAATAAGAATAAGCAGAATTTTTACAAAATGGAGATGAAAACTGTATAAGATGAAATATTTTAAAACGACTTAAACATTTTCGTCACACGTTTAAAACCGGTAAAGTTTTGATTATATTGTCTGGTTGGTTAAAAATCCAAAATTTAACTCCGGTAAAAAAAATAAAATCGACGTTAAACCAAAACGAGTATATTACCCTTCCTTATTACACCCTTTCTGAAATGGCAACCTACAAAGGTAGGGTATCTTGCCAGGTATGATGAAAAATTAGTGTAAGATGTAAGATGATTGTAGCGCGATTTTGTTATCTTGTTATTGACTAAGGCTGACCTATTCCTTAGACAGAACTATTATTTAATACCCCAGCAGCTAATGTCATCTAAGAGAGATACAGTTTAACGTGGGATCTGAACCACAAATTCCCTTCTAAATAAATGACGAACTGGTCTAATTACGAGGTCTTTGCGGATCAACGTAGTATTCAATCGTGTAGAAATTAATCCACAAAAGGGAATATCACATCCATCGAACATCGCTTAAAACTATCCACAATTCTTGACCTGCAAGTCAATATAAATCATCATGCCAAGCATGGATAGGTTTAAGTTGTAATTAATTAGTCTTAGGGATGTGTAGGAAATTGAAATGCAAGGTTTCAATATTGGAATTTACAGCATTTAGGTATTATTTATGTTTGTCAAACGCATTATGAAAGTAACCAACAATAATACAATGCAACAATTATACATCAAATTTTAATGGTAGTGTTTAAAAAAGGTTTCACGTTATAAATGGTTTGAATGATCTACATACTCATCAGCTTAAATAATTATTTCTGTAGAAACTGGATATCAGAGGTGTTAGGAAGCCGATCTTTATTTCTAGAGGTCATTAGTAAATACTAGTTATTTTTCAGACATTTCAGATGTTCGAACGAGATAATTTTATGTGCTGTATTTTTTTATTTAATGCAGTTTCTTCCAGTCTCCCTCTAAAAGTTTTCTTCTACGACTCCAGAAGTACTAGGACCTGATGATAATTCTGGAGTGTGATTGGTGCGTATGGCATGAGGGTGTTGTGCGTGAGCGTGAGTGTGTGTATGAGCTGGTGTATGAATGGTATCCAAGTCTCGTTTACAATATTACCAGTTTATCAGATATGATCTCTACTATATTAAAACAATGTTCTTTATTTTGTAGCTATCTTTGTCAAACTACCTCTGCTTTTAATATTTTCCAGTATACTAAAGGTTGTGACCATTCTTGTGCAAGATTCCTCTGGCATCGGGTTTTTGATAGATCATTCGCCACTCATAGGTTCGCTTTTGCGAGTAGAAATTTGTGGATATAATTTTTTCGTTTATTATTCAGTTGAAATTTTCGTTTAAATATAAAGAACTATTTGCTAAAATAACGGTAAAAACGAGGCGGGTCGGACTGGAATATATCCACCGAGTGCAGTAAACCAGGCGGGTGGCGCTAAACACTTGTAACGTGATATTGGCAGCCACCGTGGTGTTCCGGCGAACTTCCGATACCTGCCGCTCTCTCACGAGAGTTAATAGAGTTAGATAATTAGAATTATTAGAGTTTATTTATACATGACAATTAGTTATTCCTCCAATTAAAAGGAATTTTAAATCGAAATCGTATTTTAAACACAGATATTTATTTTCAAGTATTATAATGTTCAGGATATACTGCCCGTAAGTCACGAGAAGATCCCCGCGGCAAACCACAATACACTCGTGTGTTGTATCTGTATCATACATTTTGAAGGCTATACGTTTTGTTACACGTACAATGCAGTGTCTGCTTCGGCAGCAGACTTGTCAAAGTTTGATACTTATAAGTATTTCATAACTAATACTTTGAACTATTTTGGGTTCCTCATGGCATTCAAAGAGAATCAAAAAAGGTTGGAAATAATATATTGGTGGTCAGTTTTAAAACTTTTCGAATGACGGTTCCTCTTTAATGTAGTTTTGGCAGTTATTAAATATTTTTTGGCAAATTGAGAGGGTGGTCTTCCATAAAAGAGTTGTTCAGTGGATGGGTACTGATTGATATGACTAAATATTCCTGGTGTTGTATTGATAAACATGATTCCTGGTACTAAATTTATAGAAATAAGATTTTTAAGAAGTCATTGGAGAGTGTATAACGATGGGAATGGAGGGATATGGGATATGGAGGTGTTTAAAATGTTTCCTGCGTGAATCTCTCAGGCCTATCTATACCAGAAGGTAGTAACTAATAATATTACCATTGAATGTTTACAACTAAACAGATTACATCCTAATAAGGAAACATGTTTATTTGTCAATGTTTGCATTTATTGGAGATAATAGTTCCATATTTCCAGAGTTTCAATTTGAAACCAATCGTTCTGTTTGATCCTCAATTATTGTGTGTAATTTGTCATCATCGATAATCATCATAAACGAATTTCTCATCAATATCAAACTAGTATAAATTTTATCCTGAAAAGGTCCAAAATAACCTTAAAGAAAAAATTAACAAAATATTTTATTTGAAACCCTATTTTATGATACAAAAAATATAACATTTATCCAATGATCATTATACACTTCAAGGATTATACAGACATTCCTCTTTGTTAATCCTTAAGGAATACGGATTAACGGGAAAGAATAAAAAAAACACCCCATGATTATACCTCATTATAAGGCCGACGAAAGACAATAGCCTGGTTTACACTACTATGAAAAAAGCCGTCATATTACAGATACTGTAATTCCATAAACTGTTCAGAGTTACCAGTGCCTTACTACCAAATAATATTGAACAAGATCAATAGTTATTAGTTAGTTTGTAAGCTATATACAAGTTCGAAATTTTACTTAAAACTGAAAAAAATTTAATACTGGTGGTCGTGTTGTAAATTAAGTACTTCAAAAGAGAGAGAACAAAAATTTCAAGAGTATAGATTTCATAGTTTTTTTATGAAGTTGGTTAAGCAAAGAACGAAATAAAAAGTATCTCTCTATGTATTAAACTTAACGAAACTTTAAGTCATACTAAAAATTAGGAAGAAATATTCTAACCGTCTAAATTGACAGTTGAAGGGAAAACTAACCCCGTAGCAGCAAACATGTACAATAATACACCCGGAGACTTCAAATGGAATAAACATAATCCCGGGTCTAGGTATTGTAATGATGACTACGGTAATAGCTGTATTTCCAAGAGTAAATTCGTAAAAACACCATTCGGTGCTCGGTAGAATCGGAGAGATAAAAAGCTAAACGTAGATACTGTCTGTGACAGTACTCTTACAAAGATCTGTCGAACTCAGGCCATGAGACAAAGGAGGCTTCTTTATTTACAACAGGCGTTTTGTATCAGTTCGCTTTGACCTCTGCTTTTTGTGTCCAACTTAGGTATATCTAGAACTGATTTTTACAATGATATTTCTGAAAAGTAACTATCATTATGAAAAGGAAAAACACATTTTACTTCTTTTATACGTAGTAAATGTTGCACTGGAGGCTGGTGGATGTAATTCTTGACGCTGTGAATAAACAAAATTCTCGACGTAGTTTCTTTAAAACATGAAATAATGTTATTGGAAATTTTAAAAGAAAATAAATTATCTGTCTTTTCGATTGGTGAATATAATTACCGAAGTGCTACACAGTCATAGTGAAATTATTCCCTTTCATCTCATTATGTTCTTTGTTCTTTGGCGTCTAGTCATTATTGCAGGTCAAAAAGCCTACAATACAGTACTAAACAACAATCGAATTTTAAATACTATACAGATTTAATACTCGTCACGTCTGTTTAACCGACTTTTGAATCGTATTTTTTTAAGTTTAAAAAATATTAGAGAATGGAAGAGGAGTTTGTTAATAATTTACAATGTGCATCGACGAATATTTAAAATTACAACTATAAGTAAAACACGATTCTGTAACGTAAGTACTTATAGGTAAACAAAATATATAGTAAGCAAAAAACTCCCATACTATAGCAGGCCAACTGTAGGATTCAAGAAGCCTTAGTCGATAAATTTAGAGATTAACAAATCACGATTAAACTATTACTTTTTGTTCACATTGAAAACAAACACTAGGTTAGGTTACACTCAACAACTGAGGGGTGGTTCATATTATATTATTGTTATACCAAAGTGACAGTTTATTTTAATATTTGAGATGCATTGAAATTTTAGACAAAAAGCAATCAATATTAGGATAGCAAAATGTCTATGTTACTGTTCTTTGCTATCCCATTGGTTACTTTTTGTCCGAATATTTTAGAGAGCTTTTATATGGGTGGAAGTTAAAATCCTGGGTTAAATAAAGGTTTGGGCACAGAAAAACTTGATAGCACAGTAAAAGACCGTAGGTTAACTGAATAGCTGAAACAGAGCACAGTTATGGCGTGTCTATGGGCCATGTTCCACCCCTTTATGTAATGGCGAGCGCAGCCGTTCCCTAAACATCCCGGCACTAGTGTCTAAAGCAAAACGAAACTAACTTTAAACCACACCTTGTACAATGTAAGTGTAAATATATTTTAAGTGATAGAATTTCTTTATTTAAACACAGTGAATTTATGTCAACTTCTTTTACCTGTACTATTCAGAGCCGTCCAAATGCCAATCACTATTAAGTGCACACGTATTTTTGTCTATTTTTACAATCATTGTGTATAGTTTATTTGGAAAACATTTTCACATCTTTTTTAGATTTTTTAATCATGAAAATGTTACCAATGCGGTAGCTGAGGGCAGTCGCTGGCCTAATAAGTTATACATACGTTCGTGGTTCGAAACCGGTCTCCTCATGTGACTCCTTTACCGGTCACATCTGGCTAGCCTACGTGACGAGAGCGGCTCCTTGCCTCACTGACTGATTAACCGCGGAAGCCCTCGTCCAGGGAGGAGGTAATTTACTTAAAACCGTGATGGAAAATGTCAGCAATAAAAATCTAAATTACATAAATTCACCATCACCAATAATGAATTTCAAACAAGGAAGTAGAGAATCATTACCATAGAAGGTTTATGTAAGGTTGAATTTCCTCGTTAGACACCTAGAGGCATCGATAAACCCTATTTTTATATATAAAATTAATTAAATAATTAAAAGCCGCCAAATGATGTAGCTTACAAAAAATAAGTAGATCAGTAGGAGACAATAAATGATTAACAATAGACGTTTTATAATAAAAAAAACTATCAATAAATTAAGAATAATAGACCAATTAACAACATATAATTTAATTTGATTACAGTTCTACTAGATTTACGTTATTGTTTACACTAACTTTAAATAACATTATATTTAAAGTTAAAGCCCCGAAATTAGTCCTATAAGTAAACTAACAGCTGATGACAGCGAGGGCTGGGGAGAGGAAGGGCAAAGTCCACCTGAGATAAGAGCTCGCAGTCGCCCAGTGCCCCATTCATGAGTTTGTGTATATTCAACAAACTAGCGCTCTTGCGTCTAGATAAACTAAGTAAATTATGGAGAAATAAAAAAGTGAAAATATAATAATTGTTGGTACTAATTGATTTTTTCACATTTTTATTGCGGTAATTTTCCATTAAAAATGTTAGATTTTGGTTGTGATTAAAGGGGGGTTTAAAAACGTTTATTTTTTGGTGTAAAGTAATTTCTTTAAAACAGGAATAACATGAAAAATTCATAGCACTAATAGAATTTAAGAAAATTCCTTTAACTGAGCACGTTTTGTGGAAGGTAACATGTATTAAAGTGGTGTTCGAGAGAGAAATGTGCAAGCGAAGTTGAATGACTTGCACTTAATTTTTGACAAAGCCTCCGATGCACGATCACTTCGTCCAGGTGGGGGGGGTGTCGTTGACAATGCCTACTCGACCGACTACAGCGGTGTTGAGTTTCGTCTATTGTGGTGTTCTGCTGACAGTATACGAGTCTATTTGACCCAGAAAATACCTAGCTTTTTCCATGGATAGGTCTTATCCTTGAGGGAGGGGATATTGACAATCTGTCAGATCAAAATTTGAAACGGAAGTGACGTAATAAGGTTATAAGAAAAACATTTTAGAGGAACTGAAAACATTTATTTTAGACATGTCCATTAAATAAGGTATTTCCGAAAAGGAAGTAAATAGATTTTTACAGTCAGTTAACTGACAGAACTTACTATGGAATTCATTGTTGGTGAAGGCTTATGTTATGTTATTTAGATTGTTACCATCTTCATGCCGGCTTAGTCCGTATTATGTACTAACCTAGATATTAACTAGGTTTTAACTCACCTGAGTACGGTTTCAGATTCTAGGTCCCGAAACTTCGTGAAAAATTGTTTAACTAATCGTAATTTACACCAATCTAAACATCATTAACCCACAATCACCGACGTTAATTTTAAACAAAGAATTTTTTAGCATGAATTTACATACACGAATAAAAACCCAACGTACTTCTCCCTGAAACTACGTTACGAAACAAAAAACGGCAGTGACGGACAGTTACGCGCCATAAAGAATTATTGACCTAACATGAGTTCAACTGTGGGAGTTGTCACATAACAAGAGTGGAGGTTTCTTGGTCCATTATTCAGTTACAGCATCGCCTTTTCATCACAGCCATTGTCAGAGTGGTTGAGTGAGCCAAACTTTTCCATTTGGATCGACGAACTATAACTGAAACGGTAGTGTATAATGTTTCACCTCAAGTCAAAACTATCTGTATTTATTTCGTATTGGTTATTTTAACTTTCTTACTGTCACTACAGTATCATCAATACTACAAAATTTATTTTAATACATAATTTCAAAGAACACTAAAACACTAAACATTTTTTATAAAATCATAATGAACATTTAAAATTTATGAACGTTAAATATTTAAGTGTACTATC
This sequence comes from Nephotettix cincticeps, assembly GCA_023375725.1. Taxonomy (NCBI): domain Eukaryota; kingdom Metazoa; phylum Arthropoda; class Insecta; order Hemiptera; family Cicadellidae; genus Nephotettix; species Nephotettix cincticeps. Next base: position 18,138,113 of record CM041785.1, on the reverse strand, counting down.
GCTAAGAATAATCAATGTAATTAACATTATAGCTTCGTCGTTACATTGCTCGTAATTACAATATTTTTGGTTATTTTAAGTTTGTGTAGGAATAAGTAGGATATAAGTTGTATAGTTGTATTTTGTATGGTTATATGTAGGTGTTATAGGAAAACGAAAACCGATCTTAACTCATTTTCTGATTGTTTATCAGTCGCGCTTTTATAAACGCTTAACAAGGGGTTTGTGTTTGCCTTATCCATGTAAATAAGAGAACCCCTCACAACTATCTTTTGGAAATAATCTATTTATTCTGGAGAAAACCCTTTTATGATTTAAACCAATTGGCACAGGTTTTTTTTCAAAATATAGAATTTATAAAGAAGTTCTACTGGACATTTAACACAAAATATACATAGAGTGGTTATAAAGTCCCTTCCCTATTATTATTTTTTATTATTTGTTTTTATTTTTTTATTACAAAAAAGATAAATAACCTTTCGGAAACCATACAAATTTAACCCAGAGTATCTTTTGAAGTTATCGAAAATTTTGAGTGCTTCCCAAAGCCCCAAAAAAGCAAAGCAAAGCAAAGCCCCATAGAGATGTACCTCATTTTAAAAACATTGAAATGTAAAGAGGATTGGCGAAAATTGAGGGTCTCTATCTCTATCTCTTCTCCCAACAAATAAAACAAATAATAGAAGGAAGGTACTTTACAACGAATAAACTTCACAATTGGTCAGGAAAACTTCCTAATATTGAAGCATTTTGGTATTTATATTTTAATATTTGTGTGACTTTACAGCGATTTTCTAACAAATTCGTTAGAAAATTCAATAAACAGAACTAAAAACGCGAGATGCCAGTCCATTTAGGTTTTTTCCGTCATCACCCAGAATTTTCCGCAAAGAAACAATATTATGACGGCATGATTAAGAAACAATGACAGCTATTTACATTTTCATTATTTTTGAACGAATAAAAGTCACACAAAATTAGGACATTAGAATAAATATTCGCACAGTGTCACTTCTATGCCGATGTAATATTGCGACCGCAATACGGAGGCATTTAATAAGCCCATGTTAGCTGCCACGTTATGCAGGTAATGGCTGTGTCTGCATCGGAATACCAATACCTGTACAGTGTACACCATCATCACCTACAGCGCCAACTGTAATGGTCGCTATCAGAAACACTCCGTGGCGCGTTCACGGGATAGGACCGAATTTTAAATTTACTACAACTAAATCATATTGACATGGCGTCCTGCCCGGGTTAGCCGATATTGAGGTCATAGAAGATTACTTATAGTATCGGTAGCGAAAATCGATTGTTAGTGCAATATTGACTGACAATCAGCTGATAGTTCCCAAATTGTAAGAACGAGATGGAAGTAATTCTTCGTCTATAAAACATTTCTCTTATACAGGGTGATTGAAACGTAAGTTGCACCCCCTAACGTTTTTATTATTTGATTTATTTAAAATCAGTTTGCGGTAAACTTCTCCGATATGAAGGGCTACATTGATGATTGTTATTTTGATAATTTGTACCTTTAGGAGTAGTGGAGGTGGGGGTAGCTCAAAATGTAAATCCCTATCGAGTGATCCCTCATTTTAAGCTTCTTAAAAGAAATATAATGGCGCAAATCATACGTTTATATCTTACCTCTAAGCAAAATGGTAGCCATTTAAAACATTTTATGATGGCTATGGTAAATTGCATCAATAATGATCTCTTTATTTAAAAAATTCAATTAAGAAATAAATGGTAAATTAATGTAATGCAATGTGTTTTATTTTATTATATGTTCAAATTGCTCTCCCTGTACCTCAAGGATGGACCAACAGATTGACATGGGATTCGAAGCACAATTTTGCCTCTGAATTACGAACTAGTCTAATTAGGAGAATTGTCTTTTGGGAACGTAGTATTCAATAATGCGGACGTTAATCCACAACACGTAATATTACACCCACAGGCCAACTCATCACGTCACCTTCCCAGTTCATTATATGACACCCCTCACATGATAATGAATAGCGATTGACTGATTTTTATACAATCACGAAAGACGAAAAACTAAATCACGACCTCCTTTATCAGTCTTGTTTTATCTGAAAACTCAACGATCCTCTGGCTAGACTTACAGGGTTCCACACTACCATTAGTCAATATGGATTTTAACCCGAGATCACATGCACCTAAGTCTCACTTTTAACCTCTACATAAACCAACTTCCCTTCCAAGAATTCAGTTTAAATAAACAACAAAAAATTGAACGTATTTTATCTATCACGATGCATATGATATGGGACCGGTGTTTCCAAGTTGTACAAGGTTGTCTGATCATCAGACTCTTTGGTATGTCAACGACAATTCTTCTTTTTGGAGAAAATCTTTGTGCAAATGGTGTTATCAGACCGCAAGAAAATTAACTTAAACATAAATGGTGGTAATATGAAGTCAATTACTCTCCGAAAACTGTCATTAAACTATTCTCATCATGTAAACTTATCTTTATTTAAGCCGGACAACGTAACTTTCAACAGTAGTGCCAAGTGTGAAACTAATAAACACACACCACTGCCCAACCGCTGACCTACCAATAAGTTATTCAAGCAACCCAGCGAGGAAGCTGATTTCAATTGTAGCACAGGAGGAGCCGATGAAACTTGCACGGTGCATTGCCACTCCCTCCACAACAGCTGATTAAAAATACAATCACAATTTCCTTCAGCTCATAGTAGCACAACAGCTGACTAATTCCAAACTTATATCAAGAATAAGTCTCAAGTATTGCTGTATAGTGTATACACCTACTATTGCAGAAAAACTGCTAACTCATTCTGATATTGTTTAACATTGTTTGTTAATTGCTAATTTGTTAATATAATCTTTTGTGGATGTAGGACGTACAATGAAGGAGGTGTGGGCTTTACAATTTAAATTATAAATCCATGAACATTAGCAGGCTTTAATATTTTATCCCACGGTTAACATAATCTTCGTGAATAATACTAGAATAATTTCACTAAAATATATATGTTGTATAACAAAACAGATTATCATCCCGAGGAATAAAATGCAAATTAATTTCTTTACAAAATGGTCAATCTTCACTTCTAGATTATTTGAAGCTATTAGCTAGCAGTTAAATTGACCTAAAATCAATATAATAAAAAATAAAAGAGAAAAAGAAGTTCTCATCTCAATTATTTAGTATTATAAATTGAATTTTACTATCGTTGTAATTTGGAAAATATTTTAGTATCGTTTATTTAAAATCAATTAACAATATAAAAAAACTAAAACCTTTGCATTTCATCTATATAAATGAAATCTGAGTTTTGTCCAGTACATGGCTTGGAATCATATTATCGGTTATTTTTATGTTTTATACCCAATAAAAGCACGGGCCCCATCAAACGAAATGGTTCTTATCTCAATATCTGTTTGTCTTTATATCTTTCTCCAACCATAAACAAGGTCTTTTGTAAGGCTTATAGGTGAAAACGATAGCCTCCCCTATAATTAACCCAATTTTAATTATGAGTGTTCTATATTTTTTGAAAATGTTTACCAAAACCCTAGGCTAATAAAGTAATGAGATTTAAACACCCAGTTTTGAGCGATAACATCCAATATAACAATAATATATAATAATTATATAGCAATTTTTATAATTGAAAGTAAATAAAATGCGATTTTTTAAGGTAAATTGACATTAGTCACGAATGTGGTGCAATATTTCCCATACTAAGTTTCTTTGAAGCTATTAATTAGCAGTGGAATTGACCTAAAATCAAAATTAGAAAATTTAAATTGATTCTCAGCTCAATTACTTAGTATTCAATATAAATTAAATTTTACTTACGTTGTAATTTGGAAAATATTTTAGTATCGTTAAAGTTTTAGTATAGGTTAACAATAAATTAACAATATAAACAAACTAGTAGTTTATTTATACAAAATCGTTTTTACAGATCATATTACGTTTTGGAAAACTTAAAAATGTGACTTATATTGCACAAAAGAGAATTTTTTAAATCGTAAATATTTCATTTTCATAGTGCGTCGGTTAGTTTAAAGTAATCAACTACTTTTCCCAAAGGTATAAAATAATGAAAATAAGTTTTATAACTGAGAGTGTTTTAGTTTATATGGAGAAGCATTTCAAAAAGACCTTGTTTACGTTACGGAGAGACGGACAGAAATTGATGAAAATATATTTCGTATATTCTAGTGTATAAAACGTATAAATAACCAAAATAATCACAATATCTAGTAATACACGGGAAAAAGTTTCATAGTATTCGTATGGGTTTTTTATATGAGTAATTATTTGTTTAGGTCAATCGTTGGTTTTAAAAATATTGTATTTTTAAAATCAGACCATTTCCAATCAGCAAATAACATTCAGTTTTAAACCTGGCCATCATGGATTTTATTTGAATTTAGTGGGTTCATTTGTCTTTGAAATACAAACACAATACAATTTTTTTATAATATTTTTATCTCATCCCTAATCCCTCACCATTTAATAAAAGGGTTAAAATTGGACATTTTTGTACGGAAAGTGTTAATATTATGCGGAATGAGTCTTATTTTGTTCCTTATTTTCAAAACTTTAATTTATTAATGAATAAACGTCAAAAATCACAAATTTTAACAATTTTCAAAAATGTGTAAAAATTAAAACGGGATTAAGACAAAAAGTAAACAAAGAACTGATTTATGTTTCAATTTGTCAGGGGAACAACCACATATAATTTCATAAAGATCTGATATGATCGGGCTGTGACCCTAGTTGATTTGACATGGAATAGCCAAAGTGCACAAATTAAAATAAAATTGAAACATAATAAACTGTTACCAGCGATTACTAAAACACTGAGTCACAGAACCCGTACAAAAGCTGCGCTTACGGCTGGTTACTACTGATCTTTGGTCAGTTGCCGCAGTTCTCTACTGAGTGAGGATTTCCACGACCGTTCTACAATAACAATGAGAGCGGATTGGAGCTAATCGGATCAGGCTGAGGTGATTGTGGCAGTTCTGAGGTGGACGCGACCGGGTCGGCCAATGTGCTCCGGCCGAAACCTCCGGTGCTGAAACACAAACTCCGGTCGGAATACGTCCACTAACTAGAAGTAAACAGAGAGGTCACGAGAATACCTCCCGCAAAACATATGACACTTTCCGACCATAAATAGCTAAGGGTTATTTTAAAATTTGGATAGTTTAGTAACTAAGTTAAAATTATAGTTTTATATAATTAACGTGTTTAGTTGTCGAAAAATGACTAGTTGTGATTTGTAAGGCTGTAAAATGAAATTAAAAGGGTTTCTGTCGTTGAAAAGTTCAAAAATCTAGTCCTGTAATCCAGCTACTTGGATGTCACGTATTGTGAGAGATGGTAGGTGGATGTAGTGTTCTCTTGTGTAGATTAACGTCCGCACTATTGAATACTACGTTAATCCACAAAGACCATCCTCATAATTAGACCAATTCGTAATTCAGAAGCCGTGATTCCACGTTAAACTGTAGGTCCATTAGTTGCCATCGGCTGTTGGGCTATTAATTAACAGTCCTGTCTAAGGAACATGTCAGCCTTATTCACTAAAAACAAGATCGCGCCACAATCATCTTACACTCAATCCTAATTCATACCTAGTTTGAAATACATACATTGCAGTATGGTTGCCATTTCAATGATCTAATCTAATATAATCTAAACATATAACTAATTGTAAAAAGTGTTTATTGATTGGATTAGGATCAATCATCATGACATTTTAAAGAGTTTAAAATTTCTGGCAACTTTAGTGTAAACATAAAAAATTCTGTTCCAGTGACGTCACCGATTTTGTTTACGTGACCCTTACCTCTATATACAGGGTGTTCATTAAAGTTGGGGACAAACTTCAAGGGGTGATAGTACTCATCAAAATAAATAACACACAAAATGGCGGAGGTTCTTAAATGTGTTTTGTTATTTTAATTAAACATTAAATTTAACCGCCGTAAAGAGACAAATATTCTCAAAGTATCATTGAGTTTGCTTTTATATTTTCAAAATGGCGGAGGTTCTTAAAGTTAATGGTTTTTTGTTATTTTAATTAAATTATTTTTAACCGCCGTTTAACTTTATTTTATTTTTAACCGATGTTTATTAGAAATGTTTTGTTTATTTTGATGAGTACTATCATCCCTCGAAGTTTGTCCCCAACTTTAATGAACACCCTGTATATTTCTAGTTACCTTGCGTCAACTTAGCGATTCACGTAAGACATAAAACGACCAAGGCTTTATTTTCAAATAATATCGAACAAAAACCGGATTATACGTCAGTATTAAATCTACAAAAACAATAATTCCTTGATACCCAATTGTTAGAGTTTTGTATATAGTAAAATGTATTTACCTAGATTGCCTGAAGAGCTAAAATTTTGCTTGATTTCCGAACGTACGTTTCGCCACTGGGTGTGGCATCATCACGGAGTAAAATTGAATAAACTAAAATCAAAAATAATTTTTGACATGGATATGTCTTAGCTCTGAGGGGAGGGGAGGTTGGCGATTTGTAAGATTAAAATATGTAACAGGCTTCCACAGAAACCGCCAGAGCTATTGTATTGAATTTTAAATATAAAAGAATAAGAACACCTGTTTATATGAAGTGAAAACATTACCTTTAGACTATCCATGATCTAACCTATTACAGGGAAGTAAATACAAACATTTTTTGTCGGTATAGTCCTTGGAGGTGAAGACTTTTGGGTAATTATAAGCGATGGCCGGTGAGTGTGACATTCCCTGGTGTGGTTTTACGTCCGCACTACGTATTATCACAGAGGACCCATGGTATTATAAAATACGTTTAGCAAAGACCATCGTCATATAACTGGATCAGTTCGGAATCCATAATCAAAACTGTGGCTCAGATCCGAAGGTACACTGTAGATTCCTTAGATGTAATTTGCTGTTGGGCTATTAATTAACATTCCTGTCTAAGGAACACGTCAGCTTTGGTAACAAGACTGCAAGATCATGCCACAATCATCCCACACTCGGTTCTGACGCATGCTTCGCTTAAAATACCCACCTGCGAAGGTCTTCATTTCAGAAAAACAGAATTATTAAAGGAAAGGCAAAGTTACTAGGTTGAAAATCTTCTAGTTTTTTTTTACTAAGTTGAGGCCAACGCACACAGCAACAGACGCACGTATGCAGACGTCTGGAGAAAATAATCGGTCACTATGTGATTAAATGTAAACATCTGCATGCAGACTTCGGCAGATATACAGATATCTGTGTGCGTTGCACATCTAATAACATAGGGAGCGATTTTTCCTCCGTCCGTTTGCAGACGTCTGTTACTATAAACGTTGGCCTTTAGGCTGACACATCCCTCTACAGGACCATGTATATATCCCAAAAGCCATTGGCATTTTTTTTTTGTTTTTTGGCGTTTCATGTCTCATGTTTATGGAAATCCCTATTCCTGTAAATAAACTCTAAGATTAGAATATATCTTGCGATAGTTGGAATGAATCCTTACAAAATACTTTGAGAGAGAATGAATAACTTTGGAAAATAAAATACTGAGCAGAACATACGGATCAACTTCGGAAACAGGGTGTAGGGGAATATAAAAGGACACTCCCAAGAATGGCGGAAATATATTTCCTCACAGCGACTTTAACGCACACTATTTAACGTTATAAAGCCGAAAACTTTGTTCAGGGTACTCAACAAAAATTGCGACAGACAAATAAATGCAAATTAAAACAACGTAACTTGAACTCACAAATTTAACCTTCACTAAATCTTCAACCATTCAGCTTAGTATTAATACCCTATACTGAATATTTGTATTTATTTTCGGTATATATGGTATAGTTGGCATAGAGTCATAAAGGGATATTAACATCAAAGATATCGGATTAGGGAAACAATGTGTTGTTTATGTAACCGAGCGGTTTAACAACCCTTTGATCTCGGGTTACAATTATATACCTTTGATCTTTACTCGCGGAAAACTCTTGTAGAGCATGTTATAATACTAAATTAGGTGCATTTCTGTAGTATTACAATACAACTGTGTTGCATCCCTACTGATGACAAACCAGCTGTAATGTACACGACATGTGTAGTTATTATTGGGAAATTCCAACAGTGAAATAAGCTATTAGATAAAACACGTTTAAAGACAGGTTACGAATAATTTTTTTTTCAAGCGTCTTATCTGTAATAAAATTAGAGTTTTTCTGTACACATTAATAGTTTTTCTGACATTACATTAATTACATATTATTCCCTAGAAAACCCGGAATTTCCTTTACATAAATTCATGTGCATTTACCAGTAACTCTAAAGAAAATATTTGTAGAATCTTTGAAGTTCAAAATGGCGTTAGTTATTAAGGGGATCCGCCACCATCTAGTCAGTTTTTGAAATCTTTTAATAATGTATTATGACCACCAAATATGGTTATCACTGACCTAAACTAATGAAAATATCCATGACAACTACAGTTTTCTTCGTATAACTACAATTATTTTTAATTTTCCAATTTTTAAGTTTTTTAAATTTATATAAATTTAAAACAACTGTTTGGTTTATTGATGGATGTAGATAGTTTTTTTTAAATTTGTTCAGGATTATAAAAGCAAATTTTTCCGGTGTTTTAATTACTCTAACACATCAGAAAATTCTTTACAAGAATTTACACGAAAAACTTATTTAAACCAAAATTTATTAAAAAAACATTGTTTTTATTATGAAAAATAACTGTAAAAAGTTATCTATAGCGGCAATTCATTATTGTAGTATGATACACTGGTCGTTAGTAAAGATACATTGGTAATACTTTCAGTCAATTATCTGTATTAATAAAAAGGTTACTCAACAGCATGTGTCATAAAACAGGGAAAACTCAATTTTCGGGAATCGGCTTTCAAAGCTGACCTGTAAAAAATTCACGTAAACTTACCTACATATTTTACAACTAAAAGAATAGATATAATCAGATCACATGGTTGGTTAATTCCAAAAATTAGCATTAACTGTTTTCCATTGATCGAGCTCTTTAAAGTCTTGTTTTAAAAATAATAAATGGAATTATTATCATGACGTAAAATTGCCCGCATTATTTGGCATCTTGGGTTTCGGTGAACGCGGTCACGGGTTCAAATCTTTAGGTTTCAATTTGAGCTGTTGATTGTTTCCTAAAATGCTGTTACGTTATAACAACAATTCATTGATTTATTAAAAATACTCTGACGTTGATTAACAAAATATAAATTTTCAAATCTAAATTTGTTAAATTTAAAAAAATATATCATAAAATATGATCACGTTTTACCTAAGAGAAGGATCAAGCAGAGGATTCCACTATGTATAACTAAATAATGAAATTTCTAAAAACAAATACGTAAGCAGACAAAATTTACACGACTTAAGTAACAATAAAACAGAGTTAAATCGAGATTGCTTTAAACGGATGCACATTAACTAATTCATGAAGGTAATGCTTTTAACCCAGTTATAACGATTCTCTTAGGTGACTTGAATTATATCTCTTTAATGTCGTAATTGCAAAACTCTCGCATTCGCCAAGACCACCCCCCGCGAAACTATTGTGAGACACAGAAGTATTTTCAAAATACTGCCTTTATAGACGTCATTTTTAATAGAATTAATTGTATACAAAACTTACAGTTTCAAGTAACGTCTTGTCAAAAATCAGCATACCTGTAACACAAAGAAATGTAATATCAGCATACCTGTATAGCAAAATGTTAAACAACGACAATGAAAAAATGTTGATTTCGTTTATATCGATAGCCATTATGATATTGACACTTTGCAATTCTTTATTCAAGCATTTCAACACGTGTGTCAACACAGTGTATATTATTAAATTAGGCATATATACAAATCGTAATACGTTATTTTAACAATTCTAGCAAGTGTTGAATTCTATAAAATTAAAATATTATACAGAAAATGATACTTCAATGTATACGGCATTTAAACCAACTATTTAGTACATACTTTCCATGTTCATAAAAAATATATATTTTTCAAACTACCTTTCCGTTAGAGAAAATTTTTAAGACATGAGGAAAAAATAGTTTTACGTATTACGTATATATATATAGATTAGGGACACACCTATTTTAACGAAGATTCAGGAAAGAAATTAAGTGTCAATGTTAAAAAACATTTAAACTACATAAAATACATAGTTTTTTGGTGGAATTACTTTACGATTACAATACCAAGGGGACTGAACGATATAAGAAAAGTTCTTAAAAGTGTGTTTTTCCCATTTTGAAAGTTCACCGGCAACATTAATTAATTAAATCTTCACGTTCAACAAGAAAGTAGTACCGATAACAGCCAGAGAAGGCGCCACAGTCGACAATGAGACGTGTTGACAGTACAGACACGTCCTCAGTATTGGTCCTTGTTTATTGCTTGATGAATTCTACCCAAGCCCTTTGTGGCTGACCAATCTGGGTCGACGTGCAAATATAAACCACGGACAGCATTCATCATCACGTCAACGAGAGAGTAGTGCCGATATCAGCCAGAGGAGGCGCCACAGTCGACAATGAGACGTGTTGACAGTACAGACACGTCCTCAGTATTGGTCCTTGTTTATTGCTTGATGAATTCTACCCAAGCCCTTTGTGGCTGACCAATCTGGGTCGACGTGCAAATATAAACCACGGACAGCATTCATCATCACGTCAACGAGAGAGTAGTGCCGATATCAGCCAGAGGAGGCGCCACAGTCGACAATGAGACGTGTTGACAGTACAGACACGTCCTCAGTATTGGTCCTTGTTTATTGCTTGATAAATTCCCCAAGCCTTTTGTGGCTGACCAATCTGGGTCGACGTGCAAATATAAACCACGGACAGCATTCATCATCACGTCAACGAGAGAGTAGTGCCGATATCAGCCAGAGGAGGCGCCACAGTCGACAATGAGACGTGTTGACAGTACAGACACGTCCTCAGTATTGGTCCTTGTTTATTGCTTGATGAATTCTCCCCAAGCCCTTTGTGGCTGACCAATCTGGGTCGACGTGCAAATATAAACCACGGACAGCATTAATAATCACGTCAACGAGAGAGTAGTGCCGATATCAGCCAGAGGAGGCGCCACAGTCGACAATGAGACGTGTTGACAGTACAGACACGTCCTCAGTATTGGTCCTTGTTTATTGCTTGATAAATTCTCTCTCCCCAAGCCCTTTGGCTGACCAATCTGGGTCGACGTGCAAATATAAACCACGGACAGCATTAATAATCACGTCAACGAGAGAGTAGTGCCGATATCAGCCAGAGGAGGCGCCACAGTCGACAATGAGTCGTGTTGACAGTACAGACACGTCCTCAGTATTGGTCCTTGTTTATTGCTTGATGAATTCTACCCAAGCCCTTTGTGGCTGACCAATCTGGGTCGACGTGCACATATGAACCACGGACAGCATTCATCATCACGTCAACGAGAGAGTAGTGCCGATATCAGCCAGAGGAGGCGCCACAGTCGACAATGAGTCGTGTTGGCAGTACAGACACGTCCTCAGTATTGGTCCTTGTTTATTGCTTGATAAATTCTCTCTCCCCAAGCCCTTTGGCTGACCAATCTGGGTCGACGTGCAAATATAAACCACGGACAGCATTAATAATCACGTCAACGAGAGAGTAGTGCCGATATCAGCCAGAGGAGGCGCCACAGTCGACAATGAGTCGTGTTGACAGTACAGACACGTCCTCAGTATTGGTCCTTGTTTATTGCTTGATGAATTCTCCCCAAGACCTTTGTGGCTGACCAATCTGGGTCGACGTCCAAATATAAACCACGGACAGCATTAATAATCACGTCAACGAGAGAGTAGTGCCGATATCAGCCAGAGGAGGCGCCACAGTCGACAATGAGACGTGTTGACAGTACAGACACGTCCTCAATATTGGTACTTGCTTATTGATTGATAAATTCCCCGCAGCTCTTTGAGACCGATCAATCTGGGCCAACGAGCAAATATAAACCATATTCTCGTCGCAGACGCGGTCAGCCGCTGGTTTTGCACGTTTTATTCCTCTCACCACAACAATGACTCCGTTAAACACCTTCCGTTTACTTGCGATTCGTGGTTCCTTTACAGCAACATATATTTTACAAACATTTAATCCGATTTTTTTGACAAATCTACGAACAGAAATACATAACGGATTATTCGCCTTTCAGCTCTTTTTGTTCGTATACCGTAGTTAAAACCACTGAAAACTGTTCATTATTTCTTAATCCCTATCTGCAAATTCATTTTTTCACGCTCATGACTATCACAACACAATTAACACATAATCCGGACTAAACCGAACTGAAAACATAAAAGTTTAAAGCAGTCAAAAAACTTACAAACAAACCATTCACTAAACATCAATTATACACATAAGAAACCAAACACGTCCACTCGTCACGGAGACTCAAAGACAACACGACTCAAGACGGGGTTGTCTTTGAGTCGAGTGGACGTGTTTGGTTTCTTATGTGTATAATGTTTAGTAAATGGTTTGTTTGTTTTTGACTACTTTAAACTTTTATTATTTTAGCTTTATACCGGTTTGGTCCGGATTATGTGTTAATTGTGTTATTTTTCGAATATTAGTTCACCTGAGGACGGTCAGATTCCAGATCCCGAAACGTCGTGAAACTTTGTTTTACATAAAATCGTGATGGAATATGTCCGCAATAAAAATGTAAATGACATAAGACCACCATCACCAACAATGAATTTCGGACATTAAAACTGTTAGTGTATTTGTTTAAGGTTTATTAAAATAGTTCAAAGCTATTTTAAAATTCACAGAGGCACTTGATAGAGGATGTAATGTTAGCAACAAATTCCATAAAAATCTTCCTACATTTAAAACTTAATTACGCATTAGCTTACCCGTCGGGTATTACTCCGTTTCAGAGGAACCATATTAAATTTTCATTCGACACTATCTGTTTACTTTTTCATGAACAAATTTGTTTTCCAATCAGATTCTAATCTTCTCTCCCGTTGCACAATTGATTTATCACTTTGCATTCCTGCTTGCCGTCAATATGTAAATTATTGTCTAGAATAAATAACAAAATAAAATCACAGTACTTCAGTTTCAAGAAAATCACTTATCAACGATTATTAAAAGCTTACTGTGACTAAAAACACAAACGGCAGGTAAAACAAACAAAAATGACATCAGTGAATCAAACGTAAACAAGAGTTAATTAAAAGGTTATTTGTACATAAATTTTGGTGAATGTCGTTCGGTCAACATATTATTTAACAGCCCGTGACATTATTGTGTTTAGCAATGATAATCACACATGTTTAAATTTAAGTTTGCTTACACTCGATACAGTGCGTTTTTGCCTTTTCTTATCACACCCACAGCGTTTACTTTAAATAATCGTAAAATACAATAAAAACCATCCATTTAGATTTAAACTTGGAATACCTTAAACCAAATTTCAATCATATATTATATTCATCGTGTCGCGATCATTTCCTCACGAACCCATTATGCCAGGTAGATCCAAAATAGGAAAATCATTGACAAGAGCAGTGGAATCATTTGCGCGAACATCAACAATCTTTCGCGGTGTCGTTAAAGTCTGAGAAGGGCAAAGTAAACATTCACAAAGGTCGACACACGCACAGCGCTGTGATATTCTCCTTCCCTTCTTTGCATATCTTACTCGATAAGTAAAGTCATACAGCTGAAATAATTTTTTATTCACACCTCTTAATGGAAACATAAATTTCTTAACAAAAACATCTTTTTTTTAAATCTTACACTATATTTATTTAGTGTAAGTGTAAGTGCGTGTAAGTGTAAAATTTAACAATGTTTCTATTATTCACAATGTATCAGATCTACATTAGCGGTATCTATACTGTACGGAACATCATCAAAAAAACACAGTCAATATTACTATTGAAATGGCGACCTACGGATGTCGATGTTTAAAAGCAAGTATGAATGAGAAATGAGTGCAAGATGATTTGGCACGATTTTGTAATATTGTTAATGACTAAAGCTGTCATATTCCTTAGACGATACGTTTAATTAATAGCCCAACCGTCAATTGCATGTAAGGGATCTATCGTATGACATATAAGGGTTCTACCGTATGACATATAAGGATCCTACCGTATGACAACCAAAAGACCTATGAGGGACCTACCGTATGATATCCAAGGGACTTGTAAGGGATCTACCGTATGGCATCTAAGGAGCATTAAAGGGACATACGGTTTAAAAACAGTTTAACAGTGGGATCCAAAAAACAAATCAAAAGATAAAAATAATATACAATTTAAAATGTTGATTTCTAGTTAGAAAACATGTAAATATTAATAGTTTTATTAAGCCCAATGGAACACCGGTAAAATTAATTACTCTTATACCAATATTTGCAGATAAATCTAAAGTACAAGTCGTTAATATTAGCCTACAAAAAGCGACGACGACATCGAAAATGCCCTCTGGGGAATGAAACATTTTTCATACGATATCTCCAGGGCAACAATGGAAGAAATTAACAGTAATGGGAACTGAGTATGTAAAGGTCGGGGGTTTTATATTGATTTAGAAACAATAACATAGTAGTAAGAATATAATTTTATTTGCAATACTTAACTTTCGGTTTGAACTAAAAAAATATTTTCTCACGATTTATTTGGAAGTTAGTTTTATAACAGAAAAAAATATACTATATCTATAAAAATAAAATTATGGCCATGTCTGTATTTTGATTAGAATGATATTTTGGTTATTTTTACTTTGTATACTCAAGAAAAGCCGAAAGTGGTTTTATCTCAATTTCTGTAAGCCTGTCTTACAGAAATTAAGTCGTGTTTTTTTCGTGAGAACGAAAGCACTTAAAGCCATGACAATTATTTTCATTATTCTTTACCTTTTGGAGAAGGTTTTGGTTTACTGGCCTATGTACTACGACAATAAAATAATGAGCTTTCAAAGCCCAAGTTTTGATCAATAGTAAGACATATTTTGTTCAGTTTCACGGAAAATGTGATTTTCAACGTAAAAGAAAACACCGTCAACTGTCAAATTACGTACTGTAAAATCAGAACTAGTTTGTTTACAATGATGATTGTTTGTAAAACCTATTTCAAAATCATACTACATTAAAATTTATCTTAACGTATAACGAATTTTAATAATGATGTATGCATTTTCTAATTAATCTCATAGTCAAATAATACTATACAATTGAGCTTAAAATTTATTTTTCTTTTGCATTTATTTCTTTCGGATTTTAGTTCATATTTTGTTACGATAACAAGTATCTTGCTCCTGAACACTAAATCATAAAACCTGTACAAAGTACGGGCTTACTGATAGTAAGGTATAATATGACCTAATATCCCCAAATTGGTTTCAAGTTGTGTTTAGACTATCGCGGTTTCCAACCTCACGAGTCCATTATCAACTCTCAATACATCAAGCTAACTTCGTTCTTTTGGGTGGAGAAGTCATATTTAACTCTTATGGACATGAACAAGCATATACCTATTTATCAAAAAATAATATATCACAAATCATTATTAACCGTGGAATTTTCTAAATATTTGTTTTTAATGTTTGTCCGTATCGATAAGTCTTAAGTCTTTGAGTGCTATAAATTTTTAATGTAATTTATTTAGTCAAACAATTTCACTACACTAAAATGAAGGTACTTTTAACCTTATCCAATTCTTAAGGGGAGACGTAGAGTTGTATCTTATCCATGTTAATTTTATTAATTTCAAGTACCTTTTTCTCAAGAACTATAAAAGCTATCAATCTGTAATTTTTAACCAAGTTTTATGGTGCCTTTGTGCACTTATTTATAACATTATATTATATTTAAAAATATAACCACAACAAAAAAATACAAAAACTATCACAATAATATACAAATTGATATACTTTACAGGTTGAAACTATATGTTTTATTATTTTCTTGTGAACTGTTATGACTATGTCATTTAAGACTTGTAGAAGCTGAGGTAAAAATTTCATAATCTTAGTTTTAATACGTTTTGAGAAAAAAGTGCATAAGTAATTCACAAATAAAATTGTCAGAAATCGAAGATTAAGATGCGGCATGTACTTCATGCACAAAGAAAAACGCCAAGTGGACTGAACATACATTGTTAAAAAATAACATAACTCAGCTTAGAGCTAATCAACTTTAATGCAATTTTCAAGAAAATATTCACAGTAAACCAGGGAACAAAAAACATCAACACATGAAATTTGATAATTTTTTAGAAAAAAACCTTATGACACCTTTTAAAATAACAACACAGAATCTGTTATCTGGACTACAGTAGCTGTATAAAGCTTCACTATCGGCAAAACAGCCAACTCCATGAGATCGTTTCAGTATCCACTCAACAATGGCAGTTCGGCAGACAACGACGATAACCAAAAGTTTCCCAAATCTCATAAAGATGCCACTATTTCTTAACTGATCTTTTGGGATAAAGACTAGCGAAGAAATAACGTTCCAAAATACAAAAAGAGTTAAAGAACACGACTCTTTCCACAGAAGAACGAAGTTAGCTTGTTATTTTGAGACATTATGATGAATCGGTGAGGTTCAAAACCACGGTATTTTAAACAATACTTGGAACCAAGTATGATTACATGAATTACAGGTTTCCTCGGCTATTTAATCGTGTTATTGGTTTTATACGATTTCGTTATCCTTTAGACCGATATAATAACTGTTAACACAACATCGCCGTTGGTATAGCCAACTAATAAGCGCCACCACCCCATTGGTTAGCCGCAATACGTAGTCATTTAATAATGTCGGCACACCGCGACACACAGCTCTGGGAATATCAATATAGAGCTATACCGATACCCCGCCGGCGCGGCACACGGGCCGTCATAATTGTGTTCATTAATCTCAGCGGTGGCGTTTATTAAGTTCCCAACTAATAATTAGAGATGATATTGGCGCGAACTGCAGAGACAAATTAAAATCCCTTGCACGGTTTTCAAATATTTCGTACTAGTTTGGATGCAGTACACAAATTAAAATGGTGTATAATTTTAATGCATGAATGCAGTGGTGACGATGCTTTCGAATTATTTTATTTTTATACTAATGAGACATTATTGAGTGACATTATTGAGAGATTATTGCATTATTGTTCCTGACTAAGACTGACGAGTTCCTTAGACAGGATTGCCTAATAATAATAATAGCCCACTAGGCCTGTCAACAGACAGTAAAATGTCTGGATGGCTGAGTCGTTATAGAACCCGCCTTCAAACCTGATGACCGTTGGTTCGAATTCCACAATCGTCAAATCCAGAGACCCAGTTGCTATTTTATCATTGGTCTATTAGTACAATAATTCCTATATTAAAACATACATTAAAAGTTTCGTAACAACCAACTAGCATGTGAAGAAAGATTGTACTTCATATTTGTACATCAATATATCAATAAGAAAAAATTAAATTCAAGAAATGATTTGATATGAGTTGTGAAATTATCAACGGAGATTTTAAAATCCAAAAATTACAGCTAGAAAGACTACTAAGTAAAGAAAGTATTTCTTTGAGACGACATTTCCGACGTTCGGAAAATAGGGGAAGCTATGGAACTCTTGACGAAAGTTTAAAATTAATATTAAATTTTTGTCGTAAATGTTTATTTCCCGAAATATTCTATATTCCCGAAAAATATTTTTAAAATGACCAGCTGGCATTAGTCTGTAACGAAGTAGAAAGTCTAATCGAATAGATAATTATTACACCCTTCGCACTCAGTTGTACCTGTATCATATTTTCACCTTAACACACAATTGCATATCAGGGCTCGAATTCATAAGAAAATGCATGAATGAAATACAAATGCATTTTTAATACTAGGCAACACACAAGCAAACTGTTATACTAGCCTTAATAAGACTACAAAGTAGCTCCACAATCATCTTACACTCAATCCTCATTCATATTTGGCTTAAAATACCTACCTTGTAGTATGGCGGTCATTTCAATAATCTTATCTAATCTAATCTTCGATCAAATCAAGTTACAATCAGATTAAGTTCAAACCGAATTGAATCCCTCCAGGAAAGCATTGGACCTTTCACGACTTCAGGGTCATAGAACTTAGGACGAGTCGTCATAAATAAAATTGGTTTGATTTTAAACCTCAATGTGAGTATACATCATTTTAGCCGTTTAGTTATTTTCGAATTTGAATGATTAGTGATGTGAACGTGTGAGCGAGTAATTAAGCAAGCGGACGTGCGAGCAAGTGAGTGGTTAAGCCAGGGATTGAGTGAGTAGGTGAATGAGTACAACAGTGAGCGTTGTGGGGCGTTGAGCGAGTGGGGTACAATATTACTGTCACTTCTCATGTAGCTGAAACATTGTGCAATACCAGATAATAATATTGTCAGAGGTAATTGTAAGGTGGAGCTGTACTAATACGGTGCTATGGACTGTGTTAGTATCAGGATCACAAATATTTACACTCTACATCATTAACTCGCCGCCAATTACAGGGAGGACCGCGGTCGTTAAGCCCGTGGCTGTGGTGACAAATACAGCATCCGACACCGACGTAATCACGGCCGCGTGCAAACAATGTTTATACATTTACGATTGTGTTATTTTTTAATTATCTTTAGGTTAAACGGGGGCCAGCTAACAATGAAAACAATGTAACACACAGCTGGTATTGGACAAACAGCTGATGTTTAGTATTTCAAAAAGGTAGAGAAGCTAACCTCACCGCCCCCTAAGCCATGACGACTTGACCCGAAGTGACTCCTACGAGTCGCTGACGACTTGACCGGTATGCGAACAGACGCTCGCCACCGGCGCATTTTAACGGACTCAATATTATTTTGAGCCTACTATGATTATTTTTATACAGGGTGATTCTTAAAGAAGCGGAAATAATTTAAGGGCGTATTCTACTAGTGAAAATGACTATATATGATACAAACATAGGTTTGGAAATACTTCGTTAGCATGTTACGGCTTGCGATAGATTTCGCCCAGTGACCCTCTAAAATGGGGCCATACTGGTGTTAATGTGTCAAATGTAGTGTATTCTAAGTAAAATTAACTTAAAAATTGTAATAAAACTGGTCCCGGAACTGTAAGTCAAGTTATAATAACACGCATGTATTATTTATATTCTTAGATGTTAGAGGTTCAAACAGAACCATTTCTGTTTGAAAATTAAGAAACTTTATCTTTTTTAAATAAATAAATTTTTTGAAATAAAACCGGTAAATAATTTAGTTCTGAACACAAAATGATGTAAATAAAATCAACACACAAAAATATTTACAAAGAAAATTGATCTTCTTAATGTGAATTTTTAATAATGTAACTGTCAATAAAAATTCATTTTCTTTGTAAATATTTTTTCATGTTGACTTTACTTACATCATTTTGTTCAGAGCACAATTATCTACTTGTTTTATTTAACAATTAAGTTATAAATGTAGGAACAGTTAGGCTGTGAACAACAATTAATTACGGTAAATAAATAATTTACGAATTATAAAACACAAAACAAGGTTTATATTCTTAATAATGGGTGTCGTTAAGTCCACATTAACACTGCAACTGTCCATTGTATTTAGTGATCAACAAACAAAATACACACAAAAAGCACTGACTCAGAGAATAATGGGGACACAATTCCCGGACTTTCAAGCCCCTTTAATGTAATAACTTACATTAAATCGCATAAAAATGAGTCATAACATTATCAAAAACCCTATTTTCACCTAGGTTTTAGCTTTACTATAGCCCTCAACAGTTAAAGTATCCCCTATGGTCAATTATGTTTTCCAAATAATACTACTGGGGACTTTGTAGAACACAGGCGTGGACACCTATGATCAAAATGCTTCTGGATTAAACTGCTCGACAAGCTTTCCACTCTATTAATGCTAATATAATTGAAAGGGTCAAAACTGATTGCTTAACGAAGTGATTTCACTTTAACTTAGCACACAATCAATTAGTGACCATTAAAGACCGGCCGCCATATTCTGTTAGGCAATAGAGGCGAACCGTTAACGTAGAGAGCGAGTGCCAGTAATTTCATAGTTTTACTACATTAAAATATAAAACTTCGAATTTTAGTAAAAAACGCGTTAAACTACTACCCAACAGATCAATCCACGTATGTTGTGAAATGAAAGCGAATAATTCATATACTCAACCAGATTACATTAAAATTGAATTATTTTTACTAAATACGAATTTTCTTTTGGCGGTTTAACATTAGGTTCCATGTTTGGGTATTATTTTTCAACATTTTCATTCTTAGAGAGTATTACTTATTACTTTCACAGAACCGGATAACATAAAACAAATGTATATATGCTAAATAACAGCACAACTTGAAGCCGTATCTTAAGAAAGAACAACTCTAATAAGGTAATAAAACTAAAATTTCTTATATAAACTATTTCTCAAAAATATATTAATAACGTCGAACTTCGATCGGTACCACTATTTACTAAGTTTAATTACTAGTTTAGTAATTTAACCAATACTGTACCCTGCTCATCACGAGAGAGATGCGGTCGTGCATCCGGAGGCTTTTTCAACAAATAAATGCAAATAATTCAACTTCGATTAAATAAGTTTCTTAAACCCTTTAGTGCTATGAATTTTTCGTTATTCATGTTTTAAACGATCACTAAACACCATGCAACGTTCCCCCTTTAACCTTTAACCGCAATCAAATCATAAAGAACGGAAACAGGTGTCCACTACAATTCCAATTAAGCTTACAAATGCCGTACACTTCGAACCGAGCCAGCCACCGTTTATTTTAGGTGGGTTTCCCACCACTGTGCCACAAATTTGCAAACAAAATCGGGATTGCTCAAAGGTCGGGAATCGCAGCCTAGTACTTCCGAATGGCTTCAAACCCTTCACTCTTCAGGCTCATCTCTGTGACACCACTTTATTACCTGATAACTTTAACAAAACGTGCTCAGTATAAGTGCAGTTCTTTGACTGGGATGGTGGCGTCGTATTGTAATCCAGCTACTTGGAGGTCACGCATTGTGGATACGTATGAACGATGGTCGGTGGGTGTAGTGTTCTCTTGTGTGGATTAACGTACTATTGCATACTACGTTAATCCGCAAAGAACACCCACATAAACAGACCATTTAGTAATTCAAAGGCAATAGTGGTTCGAAATCAACGTTAAACTGCACGTCCCTTGGATGCCAGGGATCATGCCATTGTCAGTAACAAGACTACAACATCGCGCCACAATCATCTTACACTCAATCCTCTTTCAAACTTGGCTTAAAATACCTACCTTGTAGTAGGGTCGCCATTTCAATAATCTATTGTAATCTAAGTCGGCTATCTCTGTTACCTCAGTCTTATTTTTACTAATCCAAAGAGATAAACTAAAAAAATGTTGATACATTAAAAATGGTCAGATTAAAATGGCAAGTCATTTGGCTTCACTGTGTGATAAAATTTAAAAGACCTTGGTTATTCTTGTCTCTTCTTTGTTATTATTAATTGACTTCCGGCTGAGCCTCAACTCACAGTTTGGCCAGAATTCTAGGGGAGTGATAAATATCTTTACTGTGCACATGGGATAGGAAGGGTGCCCTGTAGAAAGAATGCTAATGCTATGTTGAATCACAGTTTGCCGGGCAGGGGTGGGCTGTTCGGTTCAATCAAATGTAAACTCAAGTAAACAATTCAATTCTCCAGGGGTAAGAATTATTTATGTTTTATTAGAGCGTTTTCTATTCATAATGTGTAATAAATTTGTTGGATTTTCTGGAAAAACAAACTTTAAAGTTTCACAAATGGTTTTCCACATATTTAAGGTGGTCGGTTATTTTAATAGTATTAATTTGGATTATTTAAATGTCTGCAATGTTTCAACAAACTCTAATCAGTTAAATAAAAAAAGTTTTGTTTGATTTCTATTGGTCTCGACGGATAAGGCAATAAGGTATGATTAGCGAAGCAAACTGAAAACTAAGTTTGGGGAAGAAACCCTCAATTTGCGACACCTCATAACTTCTAAATTTCATATACCACGACGTCACGTGACGTAGTAAATAGTTTTTTTAGAATAGAATTGCGGGAATTGTACATCTAGAATGTAATTTGTACTGTTAATGTAATTGTACTGTTTAATGTAATTATATAGAAATAACCGTTAAAGTAAATTACGATTAGACACTTAGATTACACTTTTGTTTCACCCAACCATTCCACATATTTGAATATGAAGATACTCAAATATACATATAATAGGTAAAGCTGTTTTGATAACACTGCTCATCTTCCGTGTCTAAAACATTTCAACGTAATAGATGTAAAGTCTCAGTTTGTAGTTTTGTAATAGAGGTTTAAGTTTGTTTTTAAATAGGCTGACCTAATACATAAGAAAATTAAATGATTTCAGAATTTTCAATAATTTTAGAACACATTAACCACAGACAGTAGTGTAATGAGAGATTTAAAATCATATTATTTAATTTTGTAACTGAGTCTAAAAACAGTATAACTTATACCACTCAAGACATGCTATATTTAGATGCTGTATATGAGTTTTACATGATGAATAGAAACTTAATAATATTTTTATTATAAGTTACCGAGAACTCATTTTCATAAGATTTGGAATTTAGATATTTTATTGCGAGTCATTGTGAATTATAAATTTACAAAAATTCTCTGTACTTCAATGCTCGTTGCAAAAAATCTGAATTCCCAATGTCAATTTCGTAGTTAATATGAAAATACTTTAGTATTTTCGCTCATAGCAAAAAATGTTATGCAACATCGTATCCTACAAAACGTCATTAAAGATATAGAAATTCCCTGAGTACGCAGGTCGGCTACGACAGGGATTATATTATGTTGTTCGCAGTGAGATTGCGCATTTTTTCACTGGATAAAAAAATATTGAAAGTTTATCTGGCTTTTTAGTATAATTTGTAATACTTTTAAATTGTATACATGTTTTACGGAATCAATCTGGTAACTTTTCTACCTATAATCTTCTACCTTAATTTTTGTTTATTTATTTTCCCCAATTTCTATAAAGCAACTTATATTAAAAACACAAATGTTAAAATTGATAAAAATACTATGTAAACAAGAAAACAAATTTAGATCAAAATACCCCCGTCGCAGCAGATCTGCGTACTCAGCGAATTTCCAAATCAATAATATAATAATAATAATATATGACAAGTTTTATAAAAATCTGTCTATAAACATGAGACTTATTTGCCTATTCTCCGTAGAGAGATTAACATGGGAAAAAGTGTGCAGGTTAGCTGCTGTGAGGAACACTGAAAGTAGTCATTTCTACCATAAATAGTTTTATCTTAACATTTATACCAACTTTCATCAACATCTGTCCATAAATAAAGGAGTTTGCCTATTCCCTACATGATTAATATGGGAAAAGGGTATGCAGGTTTGCTGCCATGATAAACACATAAACTATGATTTTTAAGTATAAATGGATAGATCTCAACCACATGAAGCTAAATATCAAGTTTTATCCAAAAATATTGATTAATATGGGAAATATTAATTTTTCCCTATCCTACATAAGATTAACATTGGAGCCCCACAATACAACGTACTGTGTTTAGATTTTTTCATATCTCAGTAACCGTTGGAGATAGAGAAAAACTTTAAGGAACTTAATCGTGTAGTTTTTTAAGCTGATTCCAATAGTGAAATAAAAAAAATTAGAAATATTTGAAAATTACATGTGAAAAACGCAAAAACCCCCATTTTGGGGTACAAAACCCCCCCAAACTACCCGTTCCCATTGACCGATATGTCTGGTTTACGAACTCGTCCGAGCATTTGTAGGAATACACGTCTCTACCAAATTTGGTCTTGATCGGACCATTTTTACGCGAGTTATCGTGCTAACAGACACATATATACATATATATATATATATATATATATATATATATATAAATTTTAACGACTATTGTTTTTGGTCTCTGGGCACCTAAAGAAGAAAAAATAACATGGTCCCGGGCTTAACTCTTGCCATGAGACCTACGGTAATAGCTACTTCCCTATGGGAAATTCGCTAAAAATAACATGGTCCCGGGCTTAACTCTTGCCATGAGACCTACGGTAATAGCTACTTCCCTATGGGAAATTCGCTAAAATGTAACAACAACAATATGGAGTATATCGTATACCTGGGTCAGATGTCACAGGTATTTAGCAGTCTAAAACTGGAAAAATGCTTCGTAACCTAACTTTAACATTACAGGATACGAGAGAATATTCTATCGGAGTCTGTGACCATTAGCGGAGGCCATAGTTAGCTGCGAGTTCCGAGCCGAAGCCTTCGGGAGTCAAAGTTGCGTGTTAACTGAATCATCTTCCCAACTAATATAACACCAAACAATATTAATTACGGCCTAGTGCTGGATTTATGCGGCAGCCGCCTCGAAATACACAAACCCCGCTCCGTGACGCTTTCATGGCTGACAAATCACTTATTCTAGAATAGACACGGTATTCACACAGTTACATTTGATACACTGGCTTAAAATATACCATCAATATAAACAAAATAACGCCTTACTCATATTATAAAATATGCTTTAACTATCTTATTAAAAACTCAGTATGAAATCTATATAAATAAAAGTAAAGGTTTTTTCTGTACTTTGAATAGAATTATGCTATTTTTCGTTATTCTTGTGGTTTGTATCCCAAAAAAAGCCAAAATGGGTCTTAGCTCAATTTCTGCCTGTCTTTATATAACACTTTATCCTAAAAACAAGAGCACCCAGAGGGTTGAATCTTTGTTATTATTCTATGCCTTTAGAGAAAAGTTTTCTTCACTTTAAACTGGCCCACGTACAGTGAAAATAAACAAATGATTTCTCAAAATACCAGTTTGAAGAATATTAGACAAATGTTTAGGCTTTACAGAAAAGTGATCTGTAAAAGTGATTAAACAGAACTAAATGACCAACAGCCGTCGAATCAAATTCTTTAAATATAATTCAAAATTATACTAAAGTATATTAAAAAGTTATATTAACGTTTAACGAATTTTCTCACTGAAACAAATTTTCTAATTTGTCTAATTGTAAAGTGGCGATAAATTTCAAAGTTGATAATTTATCTTTTTCTTGTGATCATTTTAATTTTAAAGCGAAATCTGTTTAACACACTGTGTCTAAATAATCTATAGATTAACTACGGATAGTCTAATTTATTATTGAAATAATTTACAAAGCAAATCGCATTTCAATGTTATCTATGTATAAATAAAATTTGTTTTACACATTGTTTATCGTTGGTTATATTTATTATTTTTAAATATCATACTGCACATCAGAAAAGCCAAAACAGTTCTGATCCATTTACTGCCAGTTTGTCTGTCAGTCTAATTGTCTATCCATCTGTCTGTTAGCAACGCTAAGGAGAGCATTGTGTTCATCTTTTCCGTAAACAAATATTTTTTAGATTTTGTATACTTATAACTGACCCACGCCCATACGATTTCTCAATGTGGTAAGCAACTAAATGATTAACTGAAATTTATCAAACAAAATTAATATACAGCTTAAGTTACGTAAATTCTAAAATCAACATTAATGTGTTTACATCAATCACTCATTTTAAATAAAAGTTATTTCAAAACGTCACTATGTAGAACTATCAAAACATTACGAATTTCAGTACTCATAGAGAAAACCTAATTCACTATGTTTCTAGTTCATGATCTAGTTTGATTTAATTTTAAATTTTTACTCACTCGTTGAGCTAAAGTTTATTTGTTACTAACATTACCCGGCGAACTTCGTACCGCCTAACTATAGTAAATCAGTAATGTATACAGTTTAAAGAACCTTTCAATTTATATTTACCGTATTTGTACCAAACTTCACAGAAATCGTCCTTGAATCCTGCTTAATAATGCCTGAAAGTTTAATAACAATCTTTTGAGCAGTTCCGGAGTCCATAGGCAACTTATATACAAACACACATACTTACTCTTTTATATATTAAGTTTTTTATATGTTTGCGTTAAAGGTTGATATCATTTCGTGAAAATAAGTATATTCCTCCAAACACTGAGTCACAAAAACCAAACAAAGTACAGAAAATTGATTTATAAAAACACATTTATCATTCTTAGTGATAAGCTAAAGGGTTTAAGCACACCGAAGAAATACTCGGATATCGAGCGTTGCGATTCGAACAGAAACTAGCAACAATTAAATAATACCGGAGTCGGCAACAAGTTGAGCTGTTTATAAATTAAGCCTTCAATCCTCTTAAGCTTTCGCACCTTTTGAGCAAACTAATTATACACCAATAGAGGTTTGCTTACCGAGAGTTATCCACACGACTACCTCGCTCTCTGTTATGCACCTCAAACGTTTATAACACGATTAACCGCTGCACAATCGTACTAACGGTGGTTTTACTAATGAAACTCAACTACATCATTTATCTGTAACTTCATTTCTCAATTAATATAGTTCTAATAGCCTATTTAGAAATATAAACTAATACAATTTAACATGTTTATGGTCCCACCAAATTGACAAATTTCTCGGTAGGGCCAGAGATTTATAGCTAATTCACTAGTTAAAATTATTATTTTAGTCTATTACAATATTATATCCAAAAATCATATGACATGCGGCAGTTAAGCTCAGACACATTAATATTAAATTAAAGTTGTGGGAGATTCACACACATACACACACATGGTTTTAAGCATAAAATAAAACAGCCACAGAACAACTAGTTTCAAAAAAATGTATAAATAGTACTATAAATATTATATCATTTCTAGAATTTATCACTTTTTAAATCAACGACATCATTATAAAACATTAATGAAAACCTTCAATACTCTGTGACACGTTTCAAAGTCACCCATACGGATTCAAAATTCCATTTTTCGTGTTTCAAAAACCAGTCCAAGTTTTTACAGTACAATAAAAGACAAATCTACCTATCTGGCATTAAATTTCTTGGACAACAGTCAGGGTGCCTATAGTTTGAAAAGACAACATCCCAAAATTCTTGACCCTGTCAATGGTTTTTGTAATGATTTTTCGTTCCTGAATTAATGTTAACATTCTAGTTTGCAAAACAGTGTAAGATAGCTCATATCGTGATGAACATATTGTTAGTATAACTTTAAATAAATTATTCTAAAACGTTTTATAAGTAACAAATCCAATGAAATACCATAACATTTTTTTAATAGTTAATTTTTATATCAGTGTTTGGCCCAATAACCTAAAATTACAAGTCGTATCCAAAAATCAGAATTCTTCTCTTCCATACTTTGCACCAAAATCCAAATTAAAAATTCAATATTAATACTAAAAATCTGGTAAATAAGAAAAAGTTTGGTAAATAAGAGAAAAATGACAGTCAAAAATGTTCATGTTTTCCAGATTTAAACCTACGTCACAAGAAAAGAAACACTGTTGGTTCTAAACATTTAACAATGAACCATAGGTATACTGTGTAATTTGAATGACTGGATTATCTATTAAAAGCCAAGTTTCATTCAGATTCTAAGTTGTTAAGGCATCGGAAATAATAATAATTAGAACAGCGAACGGGGTAAGGAACTAGCACGAGAGCCCATGGGTATATCTCTAGCCCAGTTTATCTTTAAGATTTTTGGATCGAAACCAGAGGTCGGCGACTCCCGTCAGATAAATGAACAATCACCTTTGGCTAGCCTATGTAACTCACGCCTCTACGGTGCTTCGCTGTCTTTAATTCACCTCTCAACCCCTAGTGACGTTTATAAGACGTTGTATTGTGTATTGAGACGCAGATAGAAATTGGTGACGCAGAGCAGTTTTTGTTGACCACGTCTAGCACGAGAGCGCACACATTGCGGGACTCGCCAGTGTGACGCAGATCTGCTCTGCACGTCTCTGCGACGTACAGGGCACTCGTCAGTTAGTCAGTTATCGTTTCATACGACAAAGCGTAACGGTTATGTACTCTTAACGTAACCTCAGGGTATGCGATTAAATTCAGTTCCCGTTCACGATGTTTAAGTGCGCTTTTATTAACATACTAACTTAAAAGATTGTGTATGTAACTATGTGTTGTGTAAAAAATCACATGAACCGGCTTGAGATCGTACCCTAATGCGTAAAAAATTTTAGGCGTAAAAAATATTGAAAGTTTTAAAAAAATGGCTAAAAGACGATGTTTATAAATTTCCATGACGCGGGATCAATACGGGGCGCCGCGAGCGCGCTTTTTGATTTCAGTCTCGTCACGTTCGCCCTCAAAGCCTCAAAATATCAAGTTTATGAGCTCATCCCCCCCAACAACGATACTACTTCTCCCTTGTTTATCGAAACTTTCAATTATTTTTTTACGGTTTTCCCAAAACCAATCACGTCTAAACCGTTTTTCCTCCTCCGATACTGCCTCCAGATCGTTATTTTTCGGGATAGAAAAGGTCCACCGTACGGCACGGACACGTACATGCTAATAGGACTTTATAGCAGCAAGTCTAACTATTGTATATTTTTCTAAATTTCCCGCTCTAAAAATTAGACGATTTTAGATCTTATTATTAACAGATCTTGTTATTTTACATTTCCCGTATTTTACATCGCATCTTCCCCCTGAAATAACCAGTGCTGAGCAGCGAAGCTTCTCGGAGTTCTAGAGGCGGGTAGTCAGTCATTCAGAACGGAGCGGATGGGTCGGGTGCTGCAAAATGCACATATTCGTTTCCGTGAGCCTAAGACCGACTCGAATGTTCAGAATTTTTTTCATTTCCATTGTTTGTTTATTTTTTCTTTGAACTTATAGCTTTGCTTTAATTAGTGTTCTCAGTGTATTTTAGATAAAATATGTATTAATAATCTCTAATTTTCGATGTAATGTATGTTTTAATTAATTATTTAATATGTATTATTTTATTATAATGACGATATGTTTTCGATTTTCAGGAATTCTTCTTCCATGTACAGATTTCTAGTCCATGCGGAAGAATATTCCGTGAATAAGTGTTTAATTGTAAACATAAATTTAATTTTTGTTGGAATAAATATATTTTTATTACAGTTTAAAGTTGACAAATGATTTATAATAATAATGAGGTCTTCAAGGCTCAAGAGGAATGGCGAAAGAATCATGATCATCACATCTTTTAAACAAGAGACGGCTCAGAGTTTCGTTTTCCGATCATAGACAACATTTTGTTTCTAAATAGTTAAATATTTGAAGTAAAAACGTACTTGTACGAACAACTATTTGGCTAAAACGAGACGAGAAATGCTAAAACACCAGTATACACGGTTCTATGTCCCGCAAAAGAATTGATTTTGCTATAGCTCCGAATACAAATATATTTAAGTCTTTTGAAAGCATGTGTCTGCAAAATCAAAACGCCAGTTTAAAACGGTGAAGTGATAATTTATCTCTGTTTTCTAACTGAAAAAACTATCCATCTTTGAATGTATAGTTAGGATATGTCTGAGAGAGAAAAGAAATGAAAAAAACAAATGTTTTTTGCAAGGCTGTGAATGAAGACATTTTGTTGAAAATGCAAACATTAAAATTGGTAAAATTAGCTCATACTAAAAAGTATAAGCTAATATGATGAAGCTTTAAGTTTCTTTAGGACTTGATATAATCCAATACACAGATTATGAGTGGTCATAGGATTATGGTTTTTGCTTCGTTAGGTCTTCCCTGCTTTGAATAATATCTTTCGAGGACATCCCTTGCCCCATGTCCTTCCTTATGTATGAATCAGTAAAAATACTAGATTTTTGACGTTCGTACCGGTACGGTCATTAAGACATATCCACGCTCATGGAAATTTTGCACCGTCTCCGGGAACAACATCTTTCCCATACCAACACAGAAACGCAACTAAGCCACTTTACTGAGGTAAATGGGAAAGGGCGGCTTTTGAACTGTTGGGCAGAAAATTAACTGCAGACTACAGATTTAACCCCTAAATAGGCATCTATATTGCCATCAGTACATCGCTGCCCAACATGCATTTAGAGCAACCTTCCCTATTGGTTCAGTAAGGTTTTCATGTAAGCCTGTCTCGATTTATGACAACAATATTACATAGATTTTAGTCGCATATGAACAATGTTAAAGTAACTCCACGACCACTCTCGATAGTCATAAAATACAGTAGAGTAAATTGAACCTTAATTAAATTTGCTGTATCTTTTGCTCAGTAGTGGCGATACCGATATTTCTGGTTCGAATCTCGGAGTTGAAAATAATTTTTGTAGATAGTTGTGAGCAGATAAGGGTGGATGTGATATTACTTGTTTTCTATTACCGTCCGTACGATTAAATACTACGTTCATCCGCTAGAAACATCCCCATAATTACACCAGTTCGTAGTTCAGAGGCGAAGGTTGTTCGGGACCCACGTTAGCTGTAGGTCCCTTAGATGACATTAGTTATTGGGCTATTAAAATACCTACCTAGATAGGTCGGCATTTCAAAAAAGGTAAAAGATAAAGGTTTTCATCAGTAAGCTGTTTGTGTACACAACAACAGTCATCATTACTCATAAGAAGTGAATATGTAGTAGTACCGATATCAGCCAGAGGAGGCGCCACAGTCGTAGAGTGTCGTGTTGGCAGTACAGACACGTCCTCAATATTGGTCCTTGCTTATTGCTTGATAAATTCCCCACAGCCCTTTGTGGCCGGCCAATCTGGGCCGAGGTGTAAATTCGAGATTTTACTGAGGTCCAAATAAAGCCACGGGATGTTCATTGTTTCCTGAACTTGTATATTTCTATTTTGTATCAAAGCATTCCTTTGGGTACGTGCTGCATTTGAAGAAAATATGAGATTATAATACGTCCTGTATCGTTCTGCACTATTTGACTAACTAATTAATTTAGATAAAGCAAGAAACCTAAATAAATATATGCAGTAGAGTGACGAATAGAACAGTCAGAACAATCTAACTCTTAAAATCGTTACATTCTCGATACACTCTGGCAAAATTGAATTTTAAAAACTGTATGACGTCCAAAACTTTAAATGATTATATAATACCTGTTGTTGCTGTCAAAAATGAATTATGAGTAAAGCGAACCCTAAAACCACAAAATACTTTCACTCACCTATATTTTTCAACCAAATTGTGTTCAACTAATTTTCAGTCGAATACAATTTGAGAACAATCACAAGAAGTAAGAATACAGTTTTGTAAATAAAAAAGTTACGAGACACAATATTTATGTTAAAGGAAATAGGTTACCGGTAATTATCTTTTCAGTTGTTAATTCTACTTATACAGTTCAATAACTGAATGTGGCCTAGGCCACTCACACACACAAACACCGACGGAAATTGAAAATTATTTTTTCTAACCTAGTTCGCCAAATCCACCAGTAAACAGTGGCCAGTAGGTGTAATTATTACAGTTTAGCTTAAATATTCTAACTTAATGACCGTAAACAAAACTCACCGCTACGAGGTATTATCCCAGCACTACTGCGTTATGTAAACACGCAAACAACGCTACTTAAATAGAGCAAACTTGCAATTAACTTCGAAGTT
Organism: Nephotettix cincticeps; assembly: GCA_023375725.1. NCBI lineage: Eukaryota > Metazoa > Arthropoda > Insecta > Hemiptera > Cicadellidae > Nephotettix > Nephotettix cincticeps. Next base: position 18,106,450 of record CM041785.1, on the reverse strand, counting down.
AAATATACAGAAAACAACAGAAGCTGTGCCTTAATGAAATCCAACACAATGCAACTCCATCGGTAAACAGTGAACGAGGTTTCCGGTGATGAATTTCACTGAACGGTGTTTAGGGACATGCCCTAGATTGTTGCACTTTTAATCGTTCAGTTTCATTTTGATGTGGATTTTTAACCAATGTATCTCGTATTTGCCACCATCTAATTGTCAAACTACATTCATAAAAAACTAAAGGAATGTTATTTATGTAAGTATAAATTAATTTAAATATTTTTGTCAGTTTATTGTTTTTAAACTTGCCTTTATGGTTATTTTTACGTTTCACACATCAAGAGCGCCAAAATTTGTTCTAGACTCGATTTTTGCCTGTTCTTCTCTCTGTAACCACAGAAGCATTTCTGTTCATCTTGAAACCCCCAAATGATGTGTTTGAACCCGAAATGATGTGTTTGGATCGACACATGGACATACAATCAGCATATTTTTACTTTGATCATTGAATTTGAAAAAAAAACATTAAAATATGACATCATATTAAATTGCTGTCTAGTACTAGTATTACCTAAGACTAGTATTACCACTAGTAGAGCAAATGTCTAATATTATCTCATAGTACCATTCCAGCGCGTCTAGATTTTTAACTACATAACGTTTCTGAGTAATATAAAGTTTTTAATTAAACTTATGAATTTTATCTTTGAATAAATCTATGAAAATTAAACATGGTCTTTTAATTGACAAAAGTATTGAACTTCAAAATATATGAGTTCTTTTGTGGACATTAGATATTTTAAAAATACACATTTCAAACTACAAATAATACAATAAAACGTATTGTGAAAAAACGACTTTTCAATTTCAACGACGGACCGGTGTAGCTGAGCTGACGAACGTCGTGTGAAAGTGACTCGCCCGGTTCAGCAACAACCTGCACTTCAACCTCGCATTGTTGCCAACTCCACCAACTGAAGTCAAGGAGTTCAGTAAAGCTGGCTATTCCACTGACGGATTCATTACAAACTACCGTGTCCAGTGTACAGGTAGTTACCGGAACCAAGTTGCATTCAGAAGTGTTTCCGGTGTCAGAATAAACTCTTGATGAATGAATTCAGCGCGGATATCGGACCAACTGATATCACCACTCTCTGTTAGAACTCGTTTAAGAGTAACTCGTCGTTAGATGTGTTGCCCATTATTGAACGGTTATCGCCTCGTAATCGTCCGTTAAGTAACGGAAAGAATAAGAATGGCGACCATACGATAAGTCCACAGTGCGATCGATCTACCGTGTTTATCACGTTATTCCTGATGCTTTCTCTCTGTACATATCGCTGGAAATATATTTTTACTTACCAAGAGGAATAAAGCAGGTGGAGCAAATAAATCAATTGTATTTCGGATCATTTTTAACCAATGGTCATCGATCAACCGTGTCTTGGCATTGTTCCTAGACCCAAGCGGATAAAAGAAAGAGATGTTGACTTTAATAATTTGGACGGAATAGATTTCATTACTAGATAAAGATTATAAAAACGTACTGCTCTATCATTTTTGGAAATAATCGAAGAAAAGCTGGAGTTCGCAGCAGACAAAAATTACAAAGATTTCTACCGTTATAATATTCTATACAAAACAACTAAATTTTAAACCGACGATTACACTTCCTACATAACCATTGAACAGTTGGGTTTTATTTGCTTGTTTACATGTCAGCTCAGTTCAATGCTCCCTCGATTTACACGAACCTCTAGATTAAGAAACTAACTTTTGACGTGCTTAAGTTGGTGAAACTACATTGACTTAACAGAGGTTTAGATCATTATTCAGTTTTAACAGATGGTTATTAAAACAAACTTTAGCAAGATTTCAGTAAAAAATTACCTTAATATTAATTATTAACATTAATATACGAGCAGAAAAGTGCATTTTGTGCTCGTGTTTAAAAAATACAAAACATATGTTGTTATGTATACACCTCATAATTAGACCAATTCGTAATTCAGAGGCAGTGGTTCGGATTCCACGTTAAACTGTAGGTCCATTAGTTGCCATCGGCTGTTGGGCTATTAATTAACAGTCCTGTCTAAGTAACATGTCAGCCTTAGTCAGTAACAAGACTACAAGATCGCGCCACAATCATCTTACACTCAATCCTCATTCATACTTGGCTTAAAATACCTACATTGTAGTATGGTTGCCATTTCAATGATCTAATCTAATATAATATGTTTGATTGTACGCTGATGCCAGACGAACCCCTAATATGTATCTTCCACTTTGATACCAAACCTTATAGGCCAAACTGTTCATAATTTGTATTAGTTAATTACTATCGGTAGTTACCAGTAAATGTCCGCAAATTGTATAAAGCAATGATACCACGATCTTACGTTTTGCACAAAACTGTGTGATTTCACTAACGAACCTCCTCAACCATCCGTCAAGCGTCAATTTATAAAATCCAAAACGTCCCGAAAATGTAAACAGACACAATCGAACACAGCTCAGTTTAAATTAATGTCACAACAAATCAACTGCACAGGCTATTAGGGAAGCATTTTTAGTAACAATAAAGACGGGAGAACAATGCCCAATAATTTGCCAACCTCATAAAACTTCCTTCCGTGATGTCAATCGGAGAATAAACTCGATTGTGAATAAAACTCCATTAGTCAAAGTGAGAATGAAAGAGGATTTGCCGATAATTTCCAGTGAATGGTGTTTGCGGAATTGGTGTAAATCAATCAACGTCGAGCCGCTCCGTCGGATTTGTGGCTGTAAAATCTTGACTGGTCGAACCGACCGCGCCGCTGTCACCCGCGCCCTACACACATTCGGGCTTTACACTTTACACTATCCTAAATAGGAATTATCGTATTCTCTGTCATTTTTCACTTTTTATACCACAGAAAATCCGAAAATGGTCTTTTCTCGATTTCTATCTGACTATCTGTAACGCTAAACAAGCTATTTTTAAACCATTAGCAGTTTTGAAATTTATCAACATTTATGCTCTGGGGGATTTGGTCGCGAAAATTGTAACGGAAGTGACGTCTTATAAGGACAGCTGTTTAAGTGAAATTGAAAACATTCTCCTATAGACATATACATAATCTATGCTATTTCCCAAAGGGAAGTAAATACATTTCTAATCATTCTATAGCCTACCTTTTGGAGAAGGTTTTGAGGTAAAGGTAAAGGTAATGAGCCCAAAATCCCGATTTCAGCAATATTACACTTCATATTATTCTATATTTTACACATCTATATAAATAAAATTAGAGTTTTGTCTGTACCTTGCATGAAATTCTTGTTTTTGGTTATTTTTACGCTTTACAACCCAGAAACACTAAAATGTGTTTCGTCTCAATTTCTGTCTATCTTCCTGCACTAAACTTAAAAATTCATTATATATATACCTTTAACTAAACCTTTTGGAGAATAGTTTTGTTTTAAATGACCCACACAGAATGAAAATAAAATAAAGAGCGCTAAAAAACTTAATTTTCTGCTGTATCAAATATATGTACTTTATATTTTTTTCATAACATAACATAACAATAAAAATTAGAGTTTTTTGCCTATACATTTTATGTTCATACCCCGGACGTAGGCCTACTGCAATTACTCTTATCTCCATTTCTATCTGTCTGTCCTGCCGTTATATTTGGGATCTTAAACACTATTATTGACACAAAGTTTTGATAAAAAATCATTATAACAATTTACGAGAAATTTGTAAGTAAACTATATCAATTGTATCGATTCTCATCCAAATTGTGGTTCCAGACGAAATTTAAGTTAAGAAAAAATTATACGTTGCGTGGAAAAATCACACGGAAAGCCTAATAATTACATCATTTTAAATCAAATTACACAAATGAAAGCTCCCGGGAATGATTTCGAGGGAAGATTGCGAATGCAAAATTACATTTGGCAAAACAAATGCATTTTGATCATTTCAACGGCCGCTGATTGTTGTATTGTCGCGATCGTGTTGAAGCGAAATCGAATTACAGCAGGACAAATAATCAATCAGCACATTGTGCAGCGTGGACCGTGGGTCTATCCCTGGTCTAATGTCCGAAGAATGCTACAATAGGAAAAACAATCAGCGTGCCGACAAGTGGTACAATAGAACATTATTAGATTTCAATAGGTTTCATTGGATGATTGACAATCGAGGCACAGTAATGAGTTCATGAAAATGAAAAATAACTCAAACATACTCAATCCTGTTAGTTCGTTTTAACCAAAGTATCAATAAAATGTAAATCATATATCACTAAAACTGTTTAAAGAATCAACCTATAGTTAAACTCCAATACAACTAACCTAATAATAACCATGCGAGGTATCTCGTGATATGATTTAATTACTTTTCACTTATTATTTAATTTTTTTACTGCGATTATGTGTCTTGTTATAAAAGATTAGATAGATGTATATCATGGGTATGATGCAGATGTAACCTTATGGGTATGTACCTAGGACAAATTTTAAAATCCTTACACAGTACAACACAAAATACAAACTACCAAGGAAACAGGGATACTAGATTCTTGAGATACAAAATTACAGAATATATTAAAACCGTTGAGAAATTTAACTTATTATTCACGTGTTATTTTCACGTGTCACACACTTATTTCAAAGATAAACAGTGCCACTTCCTTTATAAATTCATAGGACAAATTCGTTCATTTATCAAACCTATCAAAGATGAAATTTTTAGAAGCTCAATAGATAAAATATTACAGTAGGTTCAGTAAAACAATACTCTATTACTACTTTTTACTTTTGTTAATATTTATTATTTTATTTTTAACTACTATACAGTAGTAGTAAATAAAATTAGGTGCAAAAACTATTAGCTATTAAGTATTTTGTCTTAGTCTTCCGCAACTTCATATCTTGGAAAAAATACTTCATATATTTAACTGGTACATACTAGAATATATAAATAGGTATCGATATGCAAATTTCCATAGACAAGTAACGTAGCTATCAGCTTCCTTTTTTAAAAATTTTGGCCCAAAATGATTTAATAAACTCCCAATATACATTTGAGAACCTAAAAATCATTATTCAAAAACTGCGCAATTTTTCGAATTTTGATTTGTGTTAAGTAGTTTTTATGTTTTAATTTATTACGATTGTAAAATTGTCGATTTGAAAAACAATTAAACGTAATTAAATATTATGATAGAAGTAGTAAGATGATCATTTTAAAAACTATCCAACTCTGACAGAAAATCGGATGTAGGTTTCCTCTCATCTTTCCAATAACCGTAACCCAACCCGAGTGCCAGGATAAACATGACTAGCCCGGGGAAAGATGCAGACATGAGACTGGAGCGGAAATTAATCCAAGGAAAACCACCAATATCGACTACTGGACACAAAGGGTAGTTCCCCGTAATCGTAAACACCAGGTTCACAAAGTCATCCGCATCAACAACCTGATAACCTTTATCCATATTCAAATTTTGACATTAACTTCAATTCTGAAGAATAAATGTTATGCCGTTAATATTTAAATTACTTACATTTCATTAGAGAATATCCACATTATTTTAGACTAGCTGACCCGGCGAACTTCGTAACGCCTGACAGTAAATACATGTTAACTTTAAGATTGGCCATGTTTGAAGTCGAATAGCATTACGGCTTCATTGTAAAAGGTTATATATTCTGAGTCGCGGCATAGTGAATAACAATAACTGAAACGATAAAACATATTAATAACATTCCCATAAAACAAATAAATCTGCATGGATTAATTCACAATTTTAAAATCCAATCCAAACCCAAATGAAACCTAACTGTAATACGGCTTTTATAGGAAAGATATACAACAGCTGATTATTATAATAAACGTAATAATATAACATTGTAATTATCATATAAACACGTGACTTTAATCAGACAGAAAATAAAAATTTAAATACATATTCCCCCAAAACCGAAACTATTAACGTGGTGAATAAAGCTCTTCATTTCTTACAGTACACATTTATAGTTTAACGTTAATGAATGATTCAGATGGCATTGGATAGTAAAGCATATTACTAATGGAAAGTAAACCAATCAGCTGTAGCTAAGAAATCAATGTTTTCATTGTAGACATTTTATAAACAAACTTACTCTCCATAAGGTTAACATTAGAAATAAAAACGCCTTAAAATGGAAACTTATGGGGTTTTCGAACTATTTTTCACTAAAATTCCCGGACACATGTAGAGCAACTTCCTAAAATTTCATAGCGATCTATAGTAGTTGGCACGCATAAAGGATAAAAATATTTTTATATATAAAATATTAAAATCAAAGATAGACAAAATAAAAAAATAATAATTAATATATATAAGATTTAACGAATGATTTAGTGATGAAAACATAAATTCATCACTAAAGAAAAAATTGCAATTTAGTCTTCATATGTTTTAAAATTTGACATATTGTTGTATATAAAATACAAAATCTATTATCAATCAAATCAAATAAAATATATTTGAAAATATTGAATTCGCAGAAAAAAAAATTTTTGTGTATTTAAGTGAGTAATAATACAAATAACCCTAATGGGATTTCATGAACTTATATAAAGAACAAGATAAATAAACGCCATGTTTCGGAGATGATTAAGTGAAATGAATATATTGACTGCATCATAAAATAAGGAAAAATTTTACATAAATATCAAAAGACATTCCAAATCTAAAAATTTTGAGTTTTATTAGAGAAAAACAAAAGAAAAGAAAATGAATAAACCCAATTCAAGTTGAGAAACGATAGTTAACAAATGGTTTAAAATTGCAATTTTTAAAACATCCAAAACCAACATGGAATTGACAACAAAACAATATATAAATCATTTATACAAATATTGAAATTTTTGTTTTAAAACAAACTACAATGGTAGGAAGATGTAAATTAATAAATAAATTTTCTCTCTCTTATTTAGGTTTCTTACTAAAGCGAAATAAATTATTTAATCAAATAGTGCAGAACAAGACAGATGTATTTTAAATCTCATATTTTTTCAAAGGTAGCAAGTGCCCAAAGAAATGCTTTGATCCAAAATAGAAATATACAAGTTCAGGAAACAATGAATATCCGGTGGCTTTATTTGGACCTCAGTAAAATCTCGAATTTACACCTCGGCCCAGATTGGCCGGCCACAAAGGGCTGTGGGGAATTTATCAAGCAATAAGCAAGGACCAATATTGAGGACGTGTCTGTACTGCCAACACGACACTCTACGACTGTGGCGCCTCCTCTGGCTGATATCGGTACTACTACATACTCATTTATTAAGAGTAATGATGAAAGTTGTTGTGTACATAACTGTTGCATACTGATGAAAACCTTTACCTCTAACCTGTTTTAAATGGCAATCTATCTAAATAAGTATTTTAAGACTAATACGTATGAGAAATAAATGAAAGATGATTGTATCACGATTTATTAATCTTATTACTGACTAAGGCTAAAATTGTCCCTTATACAAGACTGTTAATTACCCAACAGTCGATGGCAATCTAAGGGACCTACAGTTTAACATGGGATCCGAATCACTTTTGCTTCTGAATTACGAGCTGTTCTAATTATGAGGATGGTCTTTGCAGGTGAAATTAGTGTTCAATAGCGCGTACGTTAATTTAGACAAGAAAATCACACTCACTGTCTATCATTCATAACCATCCACACCTCAAGCTGGATTACAGGTCCACCGTCCCTGTCAATGTTTAACATTTTAATTAAGATTTTGTACATTCAACTCAGAACAGAACCGGACTTCAAGATTACAAGGTAAACAGTGGACCGAACCGGAAATTATTGCCGCGTAAACCACCAATATCGAGGAGGAAACACAAAACAAGTTCCGCTAGACGTTAACGAGCAACAAAACACTGTAAACCACCGGCTAAATGTCGTCCCCAAATAAACATTTCCAGGTTATATTATTTTTCCACTACCAGTAAGCTCGTCCTTTTTCAAGGGTTGTATTATATATATAAATAAAATTAGAGTTTTGTCTGTACATTGCTCAGAATTATTCATTTTTTAGTTATTTTTACTTTTCGTGCGTTAGAGAAGCCGAAACCGGCTTATCTCAATTTTTGTCTATTGTCTGTGACGCTCCAGGAGGCATTTTACGCCGTCTTCTCCGAAAAAACGGGAGGACTGATTACAATGAAACTTATTTCATACATTCTCTACATTCTAGAGAAGGTTTTTAAATGCTTTAAATCACCCGCCGCCCCTTGAAAAGTAAATAACGAGTATTTAAAACCCCACTTTCACGCGATATTACTCGCATTTTGATTCAGTTTTCAATGAATAACCTACTGGTAATAATCAGCTGTCTTTGTAGTTAAAAGATTTAATATAAATAAAAACAAACAGCTGTCAAATCAATATTAGTTAGTTTATATTGGTCATTGATATTAAACCCGTTTTGAAATCATACTATATTAAAAAGTTATTTTAACGTATAACGTAATAATAATAATGATATAAATGTTCTAATCTATTTAATTGTAAATTAATTGTTAAATAATAAAGTTGGGTATTGATTTATTTTCTTTGTATTGATTTGTTTAGGATTTCAGGTTTACATTTTGGTATGATGATCTTTCTTCTTTACACTGAATCCTAGAACCCGTACAAAGGACGGGCTTACTGCTAGTTCAGTACTAAGAAGCAATATACTTATTTCCATGTCAAAAGATAACTCTTTAATCTTTAACAACAAAACTCAATAAAGTCTCAACTTAAAATGTTTAGCATTAAATTACAATTAGATCAATTACATTAAATACAAATGTATATCACCATAGGAATTTGTTATATGTTAAGATACGATTATATAGAAAAACTATTTTCATGTTGGTTTAAAATCAGTGATCAATGTAAACAAACTAATATTGATTTTAATTTGACAGCTGATTTTTTTCTTTCTATTGTATCACTTTACAAGTCAGATGTTCTGTAAAACTTTAGATTAACACGCGAATTTCAAAAATGCTCAAAACTGTATTTTTTATAATTCATTATTTTATTTTCATAGTTTGTGGGTTTTAAGTTTAAAGTAAACAAAAATCTTCTCAAAAAGAATCAAAGGCCCCTAAAGAGGAATGAAAATAAGTTCTATGACTGTACTCTCGTGTTCACGGAGAGGCGTTAAAAATACATTTTTAGCGTCACAGAAAGATAAACGGACAAACAAAAACTGAGATGAGACTAATTTGGGCTTTTCTGGGTTATAAAACAAAAAAGTAACAAAGGCCAATTTTGATAACTGTACAGAAAAAACATGATTTTATTTCCATCGATTTCCATTACTTGATGGAAAGCCTTGTGATATCAAACCAAACAATTCACGGCCATTTTATTACTTTATCGCCCAATAACCGTAACCGTGGTAAATACTGCAACGGCCACTTGGTCAGAACCTGATTGACGGATACAATTATTACTAAACGGTTATTCACGGTATTCTACTTTAATGAACTTCAGTCACTTTTTTCCGTGAAATTTTACATATTGTGTGTGGTTTTTCATTCTCTCTATTTCGCGATAAAGTTTTAATTATTTACTTGATGTGTTGCACATTAAGCAACTCTAATAAGATCTAAATCCCCGTTACATCTAAAGCTCCAGTTTTGACCATTATACAATACTTATTTGTGCGATGCACGTTTTGAACATATCTGATTGTACTCGATCGATTGTAAAAATCTCTTTAAATTCTTTCATTAAAATAGTGAACTACTGTCATCGTTTTTTTCCTTTTCCCCTATAATTAGTATTCTGGGAAAGTGTTTTTTGTATTGGAATACCAAATATGACATTTAAACCTAAAATATTTCATAAGAAATCCTTCCAAAATAATATCAGATAGGATACATTATACCCACGCTTTGCTTACATTTCAATACTAAACAAAACACTCCATTGTCCAATTTTTATTTGCCCCTAAATTAATTTATATAATTCTAAAGAATACAAAAATAATTCAATCCATTGTTAAGTAAACAGATTGTATTTAATTAATAAAATTTCAATTTTTAGTTTTGTTCCGACACGGTAGCTCTGGGGTGATACGGAACGAACCCGGTGGTCAGCGACTCCTGCCAGATTCAGAGACTCTTCACCTTTGTTTAGCATACGTGACTCAAGCCACTATGGTACCTTACTGTCTTTAATTCACCACACAGACTCTATCCTATGATGTTTTTAGGATTTTTCAAAATTAAATATATTTCCAACACAATTTATCTAGGAAACAAGTCACTAGCCATTTAAAAATAGCTATATAAAATCAAAATAATATTTCTTTTAAGTATTTTAAGTATTAACACGTTCGATCACATTCAGGTAGAATGGAAGCCGAACAAGCGATTTTAAACTACACGATTTCGAGAAAAATCGATTTTGAACAACAGTAACGTGTGATTTGTAAGGCAAATTGAATTCGTTAATCACTAAACCATATAAACCCGCGGGCTTTTACATTGAATTCGTCGGGAATCCTCCGGCTTTGGCCGTGATTGTATTACATAAAGCAATCAATTGTACTTAATTCCGCTTCCACGTGTAAAATTTCATTATTTCGTCCGACGGTAGCGGTCTTTTTCGATGTTCAAATTCGTAAAAATGTAGCGGTAATTAGACGGCTGCACTTCCGAAAAAAGGCTTCTGTAGATGTCAGATTATTTGATATCAAATTAAAGCTTTCATCTAGGACAGCTCGAATATGATTCCACCTGTCTTCCGCAAAATTACCTATGGATCAAATATAGGTTATTATGCGAAACACCGGGAAACCACTTTTTTGCGATATTGCCGACATACAAAGGTCTGTGGAGTAAAGTTGGATCAACATCAATAACAAACCTAACTCCACAGAGCGCAGTTTTTAGATGGTGGTTAGATGGTTTTTAAAGGTAATTTTGCGGATGTCAGGTAGGTAGGTGATATTCCAGTTGCTGTAGGTGAGAGCTTTAATTAGACACAAAATACAACTATAGAAGTCCTTTTCCGAAAATGCATCCGATTAGACTAATACTTATCGATCGATTTCAGTCGTTCACACAAACATGAACATAGATCAGTAGCTCAGGGTAGAACACATTACACCGAATCCACCGGATACGATATATCGCAGCATTATATTTGTGATTCAGATTACAGTACACCGAAGGATCAACCGTATGAATACTGTATGCTGAACCGGATTCCATCCGATGGACACAGCTCGACTTAACCTAATATTCTAAATGTCCGTCCTAAACATTGGATTAAAACGTATCGCTTGACAAAGCTCTTCTTAACCTACATTACTTGCAAAAAGTTATACCTTTTTTGTTACTCTAAACTGGACTAATACGTTGTAACATGACTACAGTAAGTGTGTTCGATTCGATTGCGGATACGTTCTCATTTTACGACTGTATAAATAGGTATTTGAAGTAAAACAATACTATTATTTTATGAAAAAAATCTAACACTTGCCAATATTGAAATAAATACTAACAAATATTATTAAATTTCCAACAATTCTCCTAAACTAACGTTTTATTATTCCAAACTGATTTACGGTAAGAACACTAGCAATGTCCGAAAAAATTCGGATTTTTCGCTCATAACTGTACAAATCCATTTAGTAATACTTTGTATTATTCAATCTAAAGCTCATTATTTATTTCTGAAATGGTGACCTACCTAGGTAGGGGTTTGAACCAAGTATGAATGAAAAATAAATGTAAGATTATTGTGGCGCGCGATCATGTACTCTTGTTACTTAAGGCTGACATGTTCCTTAGACCACGGACCGTTAATTAATAGCCCAACAGCCAAAGGCATCTAAGGAACCGATAGTTTATCGCGGGATCCGAACCACTGTTTTGCCTTTGAGTTAAGAACTGGTCTAATTATGAGGATGGTCTCTGCGGAGAAACATATTATTAAATATTCGGACACATATCGCTTCCACCGTCCAACGCTTATAACTTTCCGCGATTACAGGACACTCCCCCCTTCAAAGGATCAATAATGTGCTTTAATGCAAAAACTCAAAACATTTCAATAAAATTTCTTCAAAATGCTGCAATTTAAAAATTCCCTGTAACTTTTCATAGGCTGCTATTAGGAGTTTTATGAAATTCCAAAGTTGTAGCTTGAGACTAATTTTATATCAATTTGAAGGCCTTTTTAACTGGAATACAACGTCTGAAACCCGACCTTAAAATTCGATCCAAAACTAAATGGCGACAGTTTGAAGTTCCCATTTTCAAACCATCGTCATTTTGTTTTGCATCAACCTTGCGGTCTGGTTTGCGTCATTTTTTTGGTTCAGCAATACATTTACATTGATGTAGATATCAACCTATGTTTGCCTTTAAGATTTTCAACTTGCACCCCATGGGCCGTCCCTATACATTTGATCTTTATATACATAAAAAGTAGCTGATTATTATTATCGTTGTGATATTCCTTTTCGTTTTAAAATTATAAAGTCGCCTTAAGATTTAATTGCCACCCTGGACGTAACATTGATTGACATTCCCTTTGAGCGTACAAATTTTTACTTTTAGTACGGGAAAAATCATTGACATTAGACGAGAAAATGTGAAAACCGCAGTTTTATGGCCAGTACAGCGTGGAGTATAATCTCTCTAACCATTCCAGCTGGATTGAACAGAGTAAATACTGCGGAAGAACGAATCGCGCTGACAGGCAAACAAATACGCTCCTGACAGCAAACACTTAAGATTTCCAGAAATGTAATCGACATTCGGTTCGTTTTATTTCTACTCCGGCTCGGTTAGTTTGTCACCGCTTCTGCGTATTTATTTCGATAACATCGACGTTCACTTTCAATTACAACGCCACCAACTTGTGACACGTTAATTGTTCGACGTAACGATTTGATACGATTAACTCTTTAAACTAATTGATTTTACAATATATATTACTTACTATCGAAACAACTACGTATTAAAACCGATTAATTTAACGTTATCGATCGATTCCTTTGAAACGGCTATGTATTGAAAGTAATTAATTTATCGATTACCTACTATCGTGAAACAACTACGAATTAAAACTAACGTATTTTATCATATCGATTACTTAGCTTCGTAACTGTCCGGTATTTCAAAACTATTCAATACCTAAATTTTATAACAAAAGTGACATGTTGATTTACATAAAGAACTGACAAGAGCACACACATGCAGCACAAGAACAACACACATGCTTCAAGAAAGAATCCTTCCTGCGTGGGATATTTCAACAAGACAACGAAACACACCCCTTCCCAATACAGAAGGGATATTATCAATGGAAAATAAAGTTGATCCCAATGTTTAGTAATAAGTCTAAGTTATTTTATGAAATCCTTCAATTACTATATCGAATGCTTTAGATACTTTTATTATAGCCTCTACATCTTTCCACAATAGTAAACACGTTATATTTCCAACAATAACAATACTTTTTAAACATTATTTTAACACACCTATTAATAGAATTAAGCACAAACTTAGACTCGGATTGTATTTCACTACAAAAAATAAAACTGTAGTTGAGGCTGGATTCTGGGTGGAATATATAAATGGCGGTAGAACGAATAAAAAAGCCATCAGCGACTACTCGAGAACAGGAAGGTTTTACCGTGAAAGGGATACAGTCGGAGATAATGGCGGTGGAGACAATAGTCGAGTCGATCTCTTCATGATTAACAGGTTCGAAAGAGCCAGGATTACCGTTTGTATCCGCTTTGCAGCGACTATTTATCACTGTGATAATTTATTGGGCGATGTCTGAAACGAGAGGTCTCCAGAGATTGATAACTCTTATAACTATGTGTACAACTGTACTAAATGGTTTAACCAAATATCCTATACCTGGATATTAATAAAAAATAATAAATTCATCCACACCATTCATGAGCGCAAACCTTTCTGTGGGGTCTTTGGGGCAAAAGTAAATCATGAAATCATGACGTGGACCTCAGAAGATGTAAGCTACCGCTCCTGAGAGTAAGTACAGTAAATTGACCCTCAGCTCTCCCTTCCCGAGGATTGTAGAAGACCTACAGTTTGGTAGGTCGGTACTTAGACTCATTGCAGGTGTCATTGCGGGAAATGGACATATTATGAAGCATTTTGCATGGATGAGAAATCCAGTTTGCAGGAAGTGCGGGCATCAGGTCGAGCTGATTGGGAGGTTCCGGCGGTTTGCCAGGTTCCTAAGACTGGATGGACCTTGAGACTCAAACCAGGGGGTGGATAAAAACCGAAAGCCTGATGTGCGTTACCTTGGGACTTATTATTCCACCCCTTTGTGTAATTTAATGTAACATTTTCTAAAATTAGCTATTACTGTAGACCGCTTGGTGAAACCATCAGTAGGAACAAAAACCTGGTAATTATATGAATTGCAAGCAAAAACAATCAATGCTAAAACAAACACAACAAACAAACAATGAAATAAAGAAAAAAATGTTTTAAAAACCATTCTAAAGAGCTAACGGAAGACAAAAGCAAAAAATAAATCCGCTAGTAATGTTTCCCCCTTGTTAATAGAATTGTTCGCTTAGAACAACGAGGTTTTATTAACGGGAATTCACTTTGTTCGCAGAAATAAAGAAAATCCACCGAAAACAGCTACACGTTTTATCCTTATCAAGACTAAAACGTTGATAAAAGAAGTACGTTCAGTAGGTGAGTACAAACATAAACGTAATCGCGCTAAAGCCTTTATCACTCCAAGTTGGTGCTGGCTAGTTTATAGCGGCTGTTAACAGGAATTCTAACCAAACTATCTGCTGGCTATCCGTCAGACCAACAGCCGGCTGATAAATCAGTAAACACCACTAAACTTGTCTCAGTTGGTGGTTTGCAACAATGTTCCACATGTACTTAATATAATCGTTTTCAACACAACCAAGGTTCTAAGTTATTTTCTTAATAACTTTAGGAAGTATTTATTGTTAAATTCATATACAGGGTGATAAAGAAGTGGTAAAGACGCTGCACCGTCTCTGTATCGTGAATACCGTTACGGTGCAGCCATCTGCGAGCTAATGCATGAACTATGGCGAACTCGTGAGTTAGTTCATTGTCGCCCCTCTAGAGCCAAATAAGCGCTTTCTCAGACGGTGGTCCTTTTGGTGTAGTGGTAGACCGTTTTGCTGACGAGTACAACGGTCGAAACCATTTGGAAACACGACGTTTCGAATCCCGACCATGAGCAATCCCAATGCTTGGCTTGCAAATGTGTAGTATAGTGGAGTGGAGGGCACACCTAAAATAAACTGTGACCGGCTTGGGTGGAAGTTGACGGCATTTGTAGGCCTGCAGTGGACACCTGTTGTGCTCTTATAGTTAATGGTAATAGGGGGGCATGTTTTGTGTTTATTTGTATAAACTATGTATTTTAAGAACTCAAAGTCAAAAGACAAATACAAGCTCCGTCACTCGGAGGGTTAAAACGGAAAAGGATAGAGTATCACAACCAAATTTGGCATATGTTACTGGTAATAGTACGCTACTTTTTGTGTACACGACAGTCGGATGTCACCATTGTGGGAGTAATTTTAAAATCGTAATGTTGTTGAATTAAAACCAATGCGGTAAACCCGACCTTAAAAGGATGATGCAAAAAAATGGTGGTGGTTTGAAAGTAGAAAGCTATGAATTTCTCACCGCCACCACTTAGTTTTGGAACGAATTTTCAGATCCAGTTTTAAGCGTTGTATAGTTAATAATATCAACAATTTTAGTTTAAACATCTTTCCTTTCAGGATTGAGCACTGACTAAATCATAAGGTTACTGTACCTGATAATTTTGTCTTAAATCCAATAATATTGGATTGAAGACAGAAGGTATTGTAACCTTATAATTAAGTACAATTTTAAACCATAATTAATTATCTATGATGCTTTTTAAAATTTACTGTGATTTCTTGTAGGTTTGATCTAATAAAAAGTTGAAGGAAATTCTTAATCAGTAGTACTGTATGGGTGAAATTTGGTATTAAAACGTAGGTTTTTTAAATTGCAACACAACGCTTGAAACCGGATTTAATAGGCTAATCCTAAACAAAATTGCAGCGGTTTGAAATTCATAATCTATAATTTTCAAACCACCACCATTTTGTTTTGAATCAACCTTTGGGATCAAGTTGTGGCATTGTTTTATAATAATTAAGAGTTTTATTTTAATGTCAACATCAACCTTTGCTTACCTATACGATTTTCAACTTACTCCTCACCGCCATAGGTGCGACCCGATCACAATGTACACAAAAAGTAACGTACTAGTAGTAGTGAAATTTGGTTGTAATACCTCTTTTGGTTTAAAGTTTCGTATAAGACTTAATTCTCCCCCTATATAACACATAGTCAATAAAAGAAAGGTCGTTTCAACAAGTATATTTGTAATTTTAATTTGCGGTTGGTGTTAAATTTTTTAATCAAATTACAAAAATAATTGACCCCTAAAACCACAGCATACTACACATCTTGACCTACCACAACACGTAATCTACAAACTATCTGATCCATTCTAAAACATAAGTTTCCAACTAAATATTGCACACTAAACTGCAGCTTCATTCTTTAATTCAACACGAGTTTACTTTTGGCGTCGCACCAAATGTACATTATTGTGTGTGTACTCGGGTGTGTATATCGTAAAATTCGGATTGAAGATAAAAGAGAATATTTTACTATTTATTCTGTATATGTATTTATTATTGTTTTATTCTATTTTATATCCATAATATAGTAGTACTGTATGGTGTGTCAAGGTCTATGTATTCTTATGGGTATTATGTTTGTATACATTTTTAACGATACACATAAGTTTTTACATATGTATAGTGCAATAGTGAGATTGTGATTAATTTAAATTTAATTTATGTAAATTAGGATGCCCTGTCATTGTTAGTTATTTAAGTCGAATTAAGTATAAGCTTCCCAGATATTGCCTTAAAGACCGGAAAAATAATTTCTAGAATGGAAGGTCAGCGTGGTTTATAAAAAAATACTGATTTTTTATTCAATTCCTTTTTTGAGAAAACTGTCATCAAAAATTATGATATCAGATTTTTAAATAGCGATACGTTAAATGAATATGGTGTATATTTGATATACAAAAATTAAGACTCAAAAAGACCATTTATTACAAAGGCAGAAGGCCTTTGAAAAAATATTCAACTAATATGTAAGTTGGATATTACATTATTAACAAAAGTTGCTTGTTTGTCCTGGACATTCTTAAATTAAATTTTGGGCCCTATTATTTCAAAACGACTAAATATAAAAACACATACAGTAGTTAAAACTAAATGAAGTAATTCTAGATTAAATGATGTGAAACAATGTTTTTGAATTTTAAACAAACAAAATTTAACGCGACTAAAACTAAAGACAAACAAGCTGAGAAACAATTGAGCGACGAATTTGAGAAGTTAGGTTTTTAGAACTGCGCTTCCAATAAACGGACCAATATTCAACTCCATAACGATGACTTCGCCAATCATTTCCTTTTTGAGAGAAAAAGAAAACATTCCTAATACCAATCTTCAGATTGCTCCGAGTCATTCAAACAATGCAGCATTCTACTTTTGTCTAGGGCGAGTTCATTTTATTTATAAAACTTTTTTTATTTTTATCTCAAAATTAAATTACTCAATGTAAACTGTATTAATATATACTTTGACAATGTTATTATCATTATTATTGTGTTACCTTTCAGGGATGGTAACTTAACCAGTTAGGTACTTCATTCAAGTATGAATTATAAAATAAGTGCAAGATGATGGTACCGCGATTATGTAATCTTGTTACCGACTAAGGCTGACATTCCTTAGACAGGCATGTTAATGAATACCCCAATAGGCAATAACATCGATGGGATCTATAATCAAACGTAGGGTCCGAACCACAATTTTACGTCTGAATTACGAGCAGACCTAATTATGAGGATGGTCTTTAAGGGTGAACGTAGTATTCAATAGAGCGAACATTAATCCACGCCAGCAATCGGTTAAACCACTAAACCATTTTACATTCAACCAATTTATGAAGTAGTAAATACAAGCGGCTCAATGGGACGCAAAAAAAATAAATATTTGACAGAAACATTATACCTTCTACATTTCTATAAAAAATACAGTTTTACACTCTCCCGCTGTACGATAGTATAAGGAGAAAGTATTGTTTCCGGCAGCATTATCGTATTTGAGTTTCTGGTGTATACCCATTATAGTTCCCCCTCAATAAAAAAAGTGGTTATAGAGTGATGTCTGTCCGTGTGTCTGTGTATGTTTTGTGGGGATGTGCAGAAGCCTAGATATTAGTACCCCCTGAATCGATAAAGTGGTTATAAGAGTGAATGATGTCTATGTGTGTGGGGTAGATATACAGAAGTCTAGAAACGATACTATTGGTCCAATTTTCATGAAATTCGGGATGTAGGTAACAATCCCTTTTAATATATAGGAATAAGAACAGCTGTTTAGATGAACGGAAAACATTTCTTTTAGACATAACCATAATCTAAAATATTTCCCACAGGGAAGTAAATACAAACATTTTTGCTTTACTTTTTAATATTTAAGTATTTTTTGCTGTATTTTTGTTAATATTTAACATTTAAAAGTTGGAGTTAAAGTTAGTCCTGAATATGTGAATTCAGTAGTTTGATTTATATATGCCATGTGTAAATCCTTTTAAGGATTTGTTTGCTTTACTTTTTAATATTTTACATTAGTTGTGCATGTAACATTTAGAAGTTGGAGTTAATTGGAGTTAAAATTAGCCGGTGTAAGATGATAATGGTTCTTATACGTCAGTTGGCTTCTAAAAAACATGATAGGTCGCCCTTTCAGATATTTGCCAATGAACCTAAAACTAATTAATTTGTTTTTTAAATCGCAGCAACGCGCAACGGGTAAACTAGTTTTGTTATAAAAACTAAAGAATTGAGCGTTTAGTTACTTCGTAGGATTAAAAATTATTTACAAATTCTCTTGGTGTAGTATTACAAGAATGACAAAGAAACAAACAATAACCGTTTCTTTATATTTATACATATAAAAGTAGGGAAAGAAAAAGAAAATATAGAAAGGGAATTTTATCATATTAGAGAAAAATCCTCAACCTTTCTTTGATTTTTTTCAATTCTTCAAAAATTATTATGTTCAAATAGTTAAGCCCGGTCGTATTGCATTTACTACGTACTGCATATTCTATTGTTATTGAGTATTACAGGGTTTTTTGGATTGAAAATGATGACTTGGCGCCTGCGTCAAAGAACATAATAAGATGAAAGGAAATAATTCAATTTCGTACAGAATCAAAGTGCACTTTAGTAATTATATTCACAAATCGAGACGACAGCAAAGTTATGTTCTGTCAACATTTTCAATAACATTATTCATCATCTTTCAACGAAAATCACGTCAAGTGTTCTGTTTATTTCCAGCATCAAATATTACTTCCATGAGACTCTAGTGCAATATGTACTACGTATAAAAGGACAATATTGTGTTTTTCTTCTTTTTTTATACCTACCGAGTCAATTCTCAGAAGCATAAATGTACAAATCAGTTCAAGATTCACCTAAGCCATACACAAAAAGCAGCAATGATCAGCGTTTCCAAAAATTTTGTTTTCGACAGTCTGTGTAAAAATTGTTGATGCATAGAATTTTATTTTTATTCTCTAACCGATTATAGTATTGGTTTGTTTGTTAACAGATAGTAAGTATACTCAAAAAAATTTTATTTTTAAATTTTAAATTTCATCAAAACGCCTAAATAAAAGCCTAATCATATGATTAACATGAATAGATGTTTGCTCAAAAAACACATAAACTATTTTTTTCAGTGGATCCTAGCTAAATACATTTCATCAAAAATATTAGATAAAAGTGAAAAATTAATTTTTCTAATCCTCATAAGATTAACATTGGAGAAAATACAAGTACTGTGTTTAGATTTTTTTATATTGGTACATTAAAAAAAAACTTTAAGAATTTAATTGTGTATTTTTTGTGATTTCAATGGTGAAATAAAAAATTAGAATTTTTTTAAAATTACATGTGAAAAACACAAAAATCATTGGGGTACAAAAAACTACCGTTATGACCGATATGTCTGGTTTACGAACTCGTCGAGCATTTGAAACACACGTCTCTAAAATGTCTGTGGACCATTTTTACGAGAGTGTGTTCACAGACACATTTCTATATAATTATTATATATACATATTATATATATATAATATATTTTGTATAAAAATTTTGTTATTGTTTTTTCTACCTAAAGAGAAAAATAACATGGTCTCTTAATCTTACTCATTCGGTAAGTACTTCCCTAAGCCATACACAAAAAGCAAAGGTCAAAGCGAACTGATACAAAACGCCCGTTGTACGGGAATAAAGAAGCCTCCTTTGTCTCAGGGCTTGAGTTCGACAGATCTTTGTCAGAGGATTGTTTCCGACACTCTACATTTAGCTTTTTATCTCTCCGATTCTACCGAAAACCGATAGTATCATTGGTTATTTTAATAGATGTTGGTAATACATGTAGTGACTCATATAATTTTCAAATTACAAAATAACAGCCTAAATATAAAAACCTAACCTAAAAGTTCTAAAAATGATGGCGGTAGAAAATAGATGTTTTAGTCCTCCAAAAAAACCATAACCAACAATTCTACATTTGACTTTCAGTTTGAGATCCTAGCTTTACATACCTACACAAAAAACATACTGATAGAAACCTTTCTACACCACTTTTTTTCAAAGCTATATAAATCAATGACGTTCCCCTTCAGACATGGCGACAAAAGTTAAAACATACAGAATTATAATTGTGATTTATTTTCTTGTATTTTTTCAATTTCCCATTGGAAGAATTATATTATATATAATAATATATATATTATATTGTTTTTTGTTTTGTCTGTGAACACGATAACTCTCAAAAATGTCTGATCGCCAAATTTGTAGAGAGTGTATTCCCACAAGTGCTCGGACGGTTCGTAAACCAGACTCGGTGAATAACGGGTAGTTTTTTTGTACCCCAAAATTTTTTTGCGTTTTTCGAGTGTAATTTTTAAAAATTTCTAATTTTATATTCACCATTAGAATCAGCTTAAAAAACTACACAATTAAGTTCCTTAAAGTTTTTCTCTATCTCCAACGGTTACCGAGATATTAAAAAATCTAAACACAGTACGTTGTATTGTGGGGCTCCAATGTTAATCTTATGGAGGATAGGGAAAAATTAATATTTCACATATTAATAAATGTTTTTGGATAAAACGATATTTATTTATGTTTGAGATCACATTTATGCTTAAAATCATAGTTTATGTTTTATTGGAGCAAACCTGCATACTCTTTTCCATATTAATCATATAGGGAATAGGAAACTCCTATATTTATGGACAGATGTTGATGAAAGTTGGTATAAATGTTAAAAATAAAATTTTTGATGTAGAAATGTACTTTCAGTGTTCCTCACAGAGCAAACCTACTCACTCTTTATTTAATCTTATGGAGAATAGGCAAAAATTCTCATGTTTATCGACAGATTTTGACCAAACTTGTCATATATTATTATTATTATATTATTGATTTGGAAATTCGCTGAGTACGCAGGTCTGCTGCGACGGGGGTATTTCAATTTAAAACTTAAAAAGTCGGATTAGTAGTGAGTACAAGCAGATTATTAGAAAACAGTTTCAGACACAGCGGCAGACAATGAAGAAGCATTCGGCGCCGAGTACGTTGATACGAACCAAATGACGTTGGCCGCCGCGTCCTGCGAAACCCTTTTAACTATATTAACAATCAAGAAGTGGAATTCATAGTAAACGTTTTTTGTTGTTTTTTTCACTCATTATCACAATAAGTTGTATCCTGCCCTTTAAAGAGTACCGTATTTTGCGTCAAAATAGGATTGACGTTATAAAACGTCTTTTTATGGTTCCGCAAAAAGGAGTAGCGACGTTTTAAAACGTCATTTATACACGTATATCATTTATACATATATATCCTGACATAGATTGAATCATAAGACACGTAGATACGCGGTACATGTGTATTGGTATACACCAATACTCGTACTCGTGGTATAACGAACACTCGTTAGGTTGTGGGTAATCTGTGGAGGGTTTCTTAGGCGGGGTGGTTGCGGCGGGAAGTTTCGGCGGAAAAAGTGACAGCGCGGCAAGAAGTTTTATTAGACATGTTATTTATTAGCACTGAATAAAAGTGAAAGCGTTCTACAATCCCCTATTATTGACGCCTGTATCGCTGTAGCTGAGTGCTTTCTTTAGCTATTTTATTTAAAATTGTACTATATTTACTCCTTGTTTGGGATGTATTTTAGTGAAAATAAAAAAAATATTTTTTCACACTTTTGAAATGTTTTTTGAGTTTTCACCCTTACTCCTTATCAGCTCTCATATAATGACGTTTTAAAACGTCGTTACTCCTTAAAGGGCTAGGTAATGGTCTTAAGTATACAACGGTTCATAAATTTAATCAATTGGTGGATTTTCCATTTTGTTTAGTTTTAGTGGATTTAATATAGAAATAAAAGATATTACAGTATAGTTGTCCTCAAGATAAAACCAAGCCCGGGAACTAAATGTTATCCTTCGTTTTTAGTCCTCAGACGCTTAAAAGCAAATCCTTACAACGTTCTAAGATTAGAGGGAGGGTTTAGTCCCACACTACCGGGTCTCTGCCGTGTGCATTAGCATTTCCTCCTCATCCCCACAAAAAAAATTAGTACGGAGTGTTTCCGGATCCTTTCTATGTTATTTTCATTCGATTACTTTTCGTCCCTTGGTACTTAAAGTGGTTATTTTCGTCGCTTGGTACAGAAATGTCAAGATTCCCGAGGGATGAGAATAGGCGGAAAAAATGTCAAGCGCGGCAGAATTTTATTAGACATGTTATTTATTAGCACTGAATAAAAGTGAAAGCGTTCTACAATCCCCTATTATTGACGCCTGTATCGCTGTAGCTGAGTGCTTTCTTTAGCTATTTTATTTAAAATTGTACTATATTTACTCCTTGTTTGGGATGTATTTTAGTGAAAATAAAAAAAAATATTTTTTCACACTTTTGAAATGTTTTTTGAGTTTTCACCCTTACTCCTTATCAGCTCTCATATAATGACGTTTTAAAACGTCGTTACTCCTTAAAGGGCTAGGTAATGGTCTTAAGTATACAACGGTTCATAAATTTAATCGATTGGTGGATTTTCCATTTTGTTTAGTTTTAGTGGATTTAATATAGAAATAAAAGATATTACAGTATAGTTGTCCTCAAGATAAAACCAAGCCCGGGAACTAAATGTTATCCTTCGTTTTTAGTCCTCAGACGCTTAAAAGCAAATCCTTACAACGTTCTAAGATGAGGGGGAGGGTTTAGTCCCACACTACCGGGTCTCTGCCGTGTGCATTAGCATTTCCTCCTCATCCCCACAAAAAAATTAGTACGGAGTGTCTCCGGATCTTCCCTATGTTATTTTCATTCGATTACTTTTCGTCCCTTGGTACTTAAAGTGGCTATTTTCGTTGCTTGGTACTGAAATGTCAGAGTCCTGTGGGATGAAAAATAGTACTTTAATACCTTTAGATAGTAAATTACGCCTATGCATGGTAGGTTGGGGGAAAATATAGTTATATTTTACACCTATTATATGGAAAGGCTATATGGAAAGGAATTAGTTTAAATTACTTATTTTAATGCGCACTAACGTTTCAGGTAGGGTTCACTATTTAGGTTACTACTTCTTCACCAAAACAAAAATTGGTCCTACAGAATGAAGTTACAGAATCATTTCGTCAACGGAGGAAACAACAGCTGTTGCAGCAAAGGTACCAACAGAACCAAGCGATATTTCTCAACGAAGGTGTGTCGTGTAACATATATGAACATGTATGTTACGCATATCCAATCGTTTCAAGGGGAGTTTCTCTGATATCTTATGTTGCGGCTTGTGCTACTTCGTATAGGCACTACCACATTGCACTGCTAAGACAGGTGAAGGGACCATATATTATACTGTTACAGTTAAGTGTGCAATTTAAGATATTTTTTGATATTTCTTTACTAACAAAGATATATGTGTTAGATATATACAAACTATACCACACTATCACCATATTTAGTAGTATGATACGTATGAATAGTAAAGTAAAATATTAGATGTAAGATAGAAAAATATAATTAATACGTTTTCGAGAAATGAATACGAGTACATAATTTAATTTTTTATACTGAAAGTGAGCTTATTGATAAATAATACAAGCTAGTATAATTTGCGAGCGAGATACATTTAAATATTGTCATGATTAATCAACAACCTTACTTCATTTAACATGAGTTATGAAATTTCATTTTGATATTATTTGATTATAATTGTTCAGCTTATTCATCAGAATATAATATATAAATTACTCTCATAACCTTTCCCAGAACATTAAATTAGTATTTATTAGTCCATATTTAGTGCGATGATATAATGATAACAACATTAATAATTTAGAGTATTTAATATTGTTAAGTTTGGATTTTTGACAATCTATTGATAAAATCGGTCAAAACAGCAACAATAATGTATGCAACCTAATTGGTATTTGTGGATGTGCATGAAACTATTGTCACTGCATTTCGATAAACCGGATATTGAATAAATATCGGTGTGTAAAATGTTTTAGTGATTTAGTGCTATACTATAATTTTAATACTTGTTTAGTAGCAATTTCGACATGCAAATAATTTATATTTCAGGACACAACGTATAAAATGAAAGGTAGTTTTCTAGCATTATCATTTTTAGCTGTTTTGAGCCATAAATACCTTACACGAGTGCTACAATTTTTAATAGAAGAACTTATAAAAGAAAAAATAGCAAAATGTTTAATTATCTACGTTACTAAACTTTTCCGTCCACGCATTTATATTTATTTCATGTGATTATAAACATTTCAAAGTCGAAACTTAATCATCCGGTCAGATATTTATATGCTAAAGTTTTCGTAACAAAGGCATAGAACTAATAAAATCACCAAAAACGTAAAGTTCGCAAAGCGAGAGTTATATGATTAATTATTATTGTTGTTTTTATTTTTTGTTATAGTATTTCTAATGTGTGTCATATTTTTTTGTGTCATTTTAGGTGTTGTCACTTTTATTTACTTATTTTTTTCTAATGACGAAGACGTCGGCGGTGGTGACGTCAGCATCTGACAGTTCCCCCATTGTCTTCACTTCCATTATCCGGAAGCCTCATTCCCCCATACCACAAAGCTCCCGGCCTTGTCTCGGGTTACTTTTGTCTGCTTTCCCGTCGTTAAATGTTTCAATAGACCGCCAGGCGGGCTTGTGCGTAAACGGCTTTGTAAGTTAACTGACTGATAATTTCTCTTTCCAATATCGTTGTACGTTTCAGCGTCGATGATCCAAACGTCAATTGCAGTATACTGCTTTAGCTAAACCACTATTATTGTAGTTCCATCGTAAAACATTTCATCATACTTCATATTAGATAAAATTACAAATCTTAATCACAATGACATACAGTATTATTTTTAGTTAGTGTTATATACCCATACCCTATATATACGGATGGTGGCGTATCCTGCAATCCAGCTACCTTGAGAAAACGAATTGCGGATAGGTGGATAGGTGTATGCTGTATTGTGTTATCCACACCAGAGAACATCACACCCAACGGACAATAGTGCAGACTTATCGTCTACTCCATGTTCGAAACTCAGAGGATAAATTGTGGTTCGGATCCGACGTTAAACTGTAGACCCCTTAGTCCATTAGCCTTTAGCCCCTTAGCCAGTGGGTAATGGGTTATCAATTACTCATTTTTACGGAATATGTCAGCCATAATTAGTAACAAACTTACAAGATCGCGCCACAATCATCCTTACTCGTACTCGACTTTATTTACCTACATTATTGTATGTTGCAAAACTAAGGTAATAAGAATGATTATAAATCAATTTGTAGTTGTAGAAAAAATCGTTAAAGGGGTTTTAACAATTGTGGTATTGATCATCAAAACACGCACCGGCTCCAAATTAAATTGTGTGGTTGACTTTATGCTATTAAGGTATTTCTGTGTTTAATATTGCGTATCTGTAATTCGTAAATGTTAACAAAAATTATATTAACATCTTTTTATCCAAGAATTTTTCAAATTCAATCTTCACGTCGCATTTTCGAAATCCCTCTTTAAAATAAAATGAATTTAAAATTATATTGTTATTTCTCTTACACTTAATGCATTCTCTTAATACATCACCTCAAGAGAGTTGTGACAAAATTTTTAAAAAATGCATATGTAAAACAACGTTATTAAATTACAAATATACTAAAACAATAAAACTCGGTAAAATTAAAATCAATTCGTATTCTGGTTTTTATTTAACACGAAATGTTCAATTCGAAGAAATTGAGGGGTAAAACTTAATTAATTTGTAATTTGTGTTTTCAATATTGGATCGCGTTTTGTCTTTTTGTAAAAGCAAAGTTAATGAACAATCTATTTCCATGAAAAATAAGGATTTATAAAGTGTGTTTCAGGTTAGGTCATGAATTACCTCCATCGCAATAGAACGTATAAGTTATTAAAGTTGGTACGAGTTAATTCATATTAATTTTACGACGCAATGTGTAAAGCAAATAGTCTTTAGGTCAATGACCCACATGTAGCTGAGCTGTGGACGAATGTAGATGGCCAACTGATTATTGAACAAGCAGTAAAGGTTGGTCGAGGTTAACGCTACCATATGGGTTCTGCCGGTGACGATCACATTCGATACATCCGATTGGTCAAGTTAAAATTCTTGATTACATCATCGGTATTTAACAGTTTTGAAGGAAACCACGAAATGTTTGTCACAATAGTTTTCGTGTACGAATATTTACCTTTTCAAATTTTTATCTACAGTCCTATTCGTTCCGTGAAATAAGCACTACGTAATATATAGTATGGCAGTAAAAAATTATTGGAATTTCATTCGGGACGCACGATGAGTATTCGGTTCCGCAATAAACGTAACGCTAATTTAAATGTACTAGAGTAAAAATTATCAGTTGACTCAGTACATAAAGTCCATTAACTGATGCTGTAATTGCGGTTCGTACTAAACGACGGATAATTAACTGACCGTTAGTGAAATGGGTTAAATATGGTTTAAGATGTCGAGCGTAGTTTTTCTCAATATGAATATGTGTTTTAGCTCATCATTTTTAGTCTGTAAAAGGCGAATAGTAATTAAAAATTGAAACAGATTTTTATACTGTAAAATAGTAATCCTTTTAACATTACATTCTTTTATTACTAAACTTTCCCAGAACGCACTGTATTTTTAAGTATGATTTACAAATGCATGAGGCGTTAAATATGTTGTAGATTCAAGACTCGACTGTACTGGTGGAAGCGAATTTGGTAGGATGGCTCGGTACCCAAAAATTAAAAAAAACAACATATTTTTCATACTTTTTACTGGTTCCATTACAAAAACATAGAACATACGGTATGTAACATTACAAGCAATAAAAAATCTTTAATACTTTTCATTTTGGTCACTCAGTCAGATAAAACATACGATGTTTATACATGTAGTACTAAACATTAAATTTACCTGTTAATTTATGAAATAATAAAATAAACTTTATAAAATGTATATTAAAATAAAATTCTTTATTTATTGACAACAGATCAGGACCTTCTTTTGCTTTAGGAATGTTCAGAACTAACTACCGTTATATGCAAGTTTAAACTTGCCTTCTTTAAAGCCTTAATTAAATTAAAGCTTAAAAAGCTTTAATTTTGACATGGATGCTTTAACAATTCCTATATCTCTATTAGTAATCCGTCAGACCAAATTTTGAAACGGAGGTAAATTGTGTTGCGAGTGACGTCATACAGTTATAAGGACAGCTGTTTAGAGGAACTGAAAAAATCACGATAGACATATCCTAATCCATCATATTTTCCACAAGGTATGTAAATACAATAATGTCTTACAAATAATGTACCTTTTCTCAATAACTAATTAAACCTTGAAATTCTCACCAACCATGCATTGCATATAACAGTAACTTTATCAGATGTGATTTTGTCTAGTTGCGTTTTAACTGATTTCATATTAAATTTTATCTTGTTTTCTAGGACATCCAAAAAAACTTTAATCCTTAAAGTTTTAAATTATGATTTAAAACCCTGTATTAAAGTGTTACAGACGATACCGTAAAATAAATAAATAAAACAAGATTCATTTTCATATTTGCCACGATTATTGAAAAATGTACATTAAGTTAACATTACCAAATACTTTTTATACTTTTAACTGAAATGGCGACCTACCCAGGTAGGTATTTTAAGCCAAGTATGAATGAGGAATGAATGTAGGATGATTGTGGCGCGATCTTGTAGTCTTGTTACTGACTAAGGCTGACATGTTCCTTAGACAGGACTGTTAATTAATAGCCCAACAGCCGATGGCAACTAATAGACCTACAGTTTAACGTGGAATCCGAACCACGACCTCTGAATTACGAATTGGTCTAATTATGAGGATGGTCTTTGCGGATTAACGCAGTATTCAATAGTGCGGACGTTAATCCACACAAGAGAACACTACACCCACCGACCATCTATCACAACTATCCACAATTCGTGACCTCCAAGTAGCTGGATTACAGGACGTCGCCACCGTCCCAGTCGAATATATGCGAAACCACTTTAACGTTTAAATGGATTTTATCATGTACGATACCCTTATCGTATTATATCCATTAGTTGGAATTAAAAAGTTTGAGCGATTATACAATTTACTAAGTAGTTGTAGTCGGGCGTCAAAATGTGAATGTCACATTATGATATGATGCATTTTTCATCGTGGATCTTCAACTTTAACGATAGCTAACCTTCGTATCGGAATTGCAAATTCGGCAGTTGTTAAGTTTAGGCAAGGAGCGCCTGCGGGCCCGTCGTTCACGAGTTCAATATTGGTTTTCTTTATTGGAAAGAGTTTTTGCAGTAAAACAAGTCACTCGAATACTTCCCCTTATTTCATCGGCTCTTCCGTTGACAACTCGAAATTTTCCTGACATAACAAAAGCTTTAAAAAATATATTTGTGTGAACGTTTTATCTCAATTTTTTTATTCGTTTTATATTATATTGCCTACTAAACTGTTATTTAGGATTATATAGGCTACTAAACTTCACCGTCCAAATATTTCTATTTATTTCCATGAACATTTCAAAATTGAAACTTTGATAATATTTATGTCTCAAATCATTCCTTATAAAGACATGTCGAGCAAAAGCTGATTCAGTTTGTTTTTAGTTTTCATCGGAAATATGTTTTATTTTTTGATTACTTTAAAAGAAACGTTTTAAAGAATAGTTACTGTATATTTTTTTGGTTTGATTTAACAGGAAACGTTATGAAGTATAGTTGGACGTAAATATGTTCCACGTCTATCTATTAAGGTTTATTAAAACGTTTAAGGGTGTCCACAGAATATTTGTCATTCATTTCCCTGACTCACGAACTTTCCTCGTCAGTTAAAATGTAATATACGATAACCGAAATAAACCATAAACATTATAAACTGGTGTATAATAAGAAATTCTAAAATGTTTTTAACAAATTACAATGGAGTAAGCTATTTTTTTAAAGATGTGGTTTTCAAATTGAGTAAGGAAAAAAGAAAACCCAGCTTCCTCCATCCCCACAGCTGGCCAAGTTCTCTCTTCACTTTTTTTAATAATAATCTTTCACAATAAGCACTTTCACAAAAAATAAAGCTGCGTCACTAACTAGTAACTCTAACCGACCACTAAATTGACTGGGACGGTGGTGACGTCCTGTAATCCAGCTACTTGGAGGTCACGAATTGTGCACAGTTGTGAGTGATGGTCGGTGGGTGTAGTGTTCTCTTGTGTGGATTAACGTCCGCACTATTGAATACTACGTTAATCCGCCAAGACCACCCTCATAATTAGACCAATTCGTAATTCAGAGGCCGTGGTTCGGATTCCACGTTAAACTTCAGGTCCCTTACTTATTGACATTGACTGTTGGGATATTAATTAACAGTCCTATCTAAGGAACATGTCAGCCTTAGTCAGT
This sequence comes from Nephotettix cincticeps, assembly GCA_023375725.1. Lineage (NCBI taxonomy): Eukaryota > Metazoa > Arthropoda > Insecta > Hemiptera > Cicadellidae > Nephotettix > Nephotettix cincticeps. The sequence continues at coordinate 18,076,233 of CM041785.1, read as the reverse complement.
AACAAGACTACAAGATCGCGCCACAATCATCTTACACTCGTTACTCATTCATACTTAGCTTAAAATACCTACCTTGAAGTATGGTCGCAATTTCAATAATCTAATCTAATCTAGAAATTCGACTCTTGAAACACTTTGGAAAAAAAGCTTTCTAAAAATGACTCCAACAATAAGAGAAACCCATAAAAGTTGACCCCTAAAAACATTATAGAAAAGAATTGTAGAATATTCAAATGCAATTACTAATTATTATAATCAGCACTACTAAATTTTCTATAACAACGCATGCTAGTATATTAATTATTTTTGTGTTCATTTAGACTTCCTTACATAATATTAGTAAAAATATTTAACAAACTTGACTTACATTATTCTTCGAAATAAGAATGCTCGTCACATACCTGAAAAAGTAAAAATAAGATTATCAACATTTCCTTACACATACTCCCAAAATACAATTTTTGGCTATGTCACAAAAGACAGTAATACCTTATACTTAATACATTAGGGAAAATAGAGTATATTGAGTGAAAACTATAACCCACCGCTGTGCTTTTGAACCCGAAACTATGGATTAAAAACAGAAATACAATAATTATGGAAACAATATAATATATATTGTTATAAAACCGTAACACAACATACAAATCAGTAATCTTTTACTATCCGGCTTCTCTAAATCTGTATTTTTAACATGAATACCGCCAATCACCAATGACTTTTCGCTAGGTGATGTCGCAACCCACTAGGTCTAGCCTGAAGTGTAAAACGGTTCCGGGCGATGGTCTAGTTCAAAAAATCCTGGGATGAGAAAGTAGGACAAAAAACCTATTTCCCACAAGGAAGTAAAAACAAACATTTTATATTTTTGGCTTATATATATTTTTAGATGAACCAACTCGACAAATATGATCCGTAAAACTAAACTTTGGCATCTGGACGAAGCCACTAAAACGGCTATATCATCACAAGTATGGGTGTCGGTGTGGTTTAAATTTAATATTTTTAAATTCACTTTACTTAGACAATGAAAAGTATGTCTTCGCCAATTATTTTCCTTACGCAAGCACTATAAGTACTATACGGAGGTTATTATTATTTCATTTTTATAAAGACTCCTCAAGATATGCGCATTGTGAAAATAACCCGCCCTCCACAACCACGACTACTCACGGACGGCTCCAGCCGCGGCTTTTGAACGCAAGCGGCACACGAAATGTTCCCTATTGAACCACAACAAAAGACACATAGTCCACCGTTCGTGAACCGAAACACCGATATCCAGAGCTCCATGGGACGCATTTCCATCTCAGCCTTTCGCATATAAAAGGCGGATTTGGCGTAAGACTCCGCAAAACGCCTCGCCGCCGCCCGGCCATTGTTATCTCTCCACGAGAAAACATTTCTCCTTCCTTCGGTCAACTGCGACGTGAGTTTCTTGGGTTTTTTACTTTAATAAATGGCTTTCAAAACTAAGTCGAATATATTTCGTTTTCCCAAGCTAACAATAAAAATTCATAACGAGATCGCACGCAGCATTCTAGCGTGAGTAAAGTGAATTTCATAGAACATAGTATGCAGGTTTGCTGCAACAAGTAGTTTTTACATGGTAATGTGCTTATATTAAGGCTGTTCACTAAGTAAAACACATAAAATATTTTATAAAATTATGTCAAAAACTAAGCGGGTCATACCAATTTATCTATTCTCCGTAAACATTAGCAATGAATTCGTTGGTTTGCTACCATAAAAATCATAAATTTTGGGGTTTTTATGATGAATAGGTAAAACTTAACAAGATTAACTAGCTTTCAAAGTTTTGGAAGAATATTTAAAGTAAAAAGTGAGCAACTGTTTTTTAGCTATTCTCCGTAAGATTGACATTATACAATGTATTGTGAACAGGGCCAAACAGCCTTTGATGAATACGCTATTACGTTAATTAATACGTGCGCTATTAATGATCCTTGTTAATTAATAAGTTGGTCTTCGTTACAAAAAAGTACATTACACTCACCCTTCATTAGTGTTCACCTTTAAAATACATTTCTGTGTGGTTTTTCAATGGATTCAATGATTATAAATATTTCATTAAGTGTCATTAGCTTAAGTGACTGATATGTAAATCTTAGTGTAATAGTATATTTCATCACTAGGACCAAAAACAGGCGTTTTTGATACGAGCAAAAGTTTAACAGACGAGGATAATAAATGTGTGAGTTTATATCAAAACGCCAATCACGGGTACTGTGATAAAATATATTTTCGTCATACTGCAAATGAAACATACTCGTAAAACATAAACTATTTAATCAGCTTTTATGTTACTTACGTTGTAGCAGTTCTTTCTTAATTTCTGATTGGTTATTTAGGTTATGTCAGTGTTAGTTATTATTATCGATAGTTCGATCTCATCCATTCGATAGTTCAATTTAATAATCAATTACCACTTTCCCAACCGATATCCGGAACGATTGAAATACACAACAAATCGATAGTAATTGCTGCAGTTACTTTATCGATTATTTACAATCGTATGCTGACCTGGAATCAAAAGAATCATTAACAATGATTTTTTGCGGCCTGGGAACTAAAAAACAACATAGGAATAGGTTTAGTCCTAGGAAGAAATAGAAACACTTTTGCTCTTTAAGATATGTATCTAAAACAGCTGTTTTTGAAGCAGTATAGCAAAAAAGTTTTTTTGACGGTTAAGAGAAAATTAAATTTAAGACAACAAAATTGACAAATGTTAGACGTTCAGAGTGTAAAAGCAGTTTCGATGATTAAACAAATCCATAGACAAATAATTAAAATTTCAAATTTAATTTTTTAGTTCAATTAAAACCTACATTTACCGTTAGCAAAATTAAGAAACACCCACAACAACAACAACAACAAAATAACAAAATAAAACAAACAAAAATTACAAAATAAGTCAAAAGTTTATTAATGAATGTTATTGCCTGTTAAGTTTTGAAGAAATATTTTTTAAAGAAAATTATATAGCAAAAATATATGAAAATATATTGCTTAAAATGGCAAAAAATGCGAAATGCAGGCCGTTGGTTTCCGTGTTCTCCCTCGAGTGTTAAAGCCTTTCTTTTTAGATCCCTTAGACAAGTAACGGATTATTGGAAGCCGGATCAAAAAGCTTTCAATGTCCTTTAATTTTCAAGACCCTATTTTTTACAATTATTTCGATGAGTTCGTCTAAAATATGCTCTTAAAACTAACCTTTTTTTAATCCCTTCTGCTAAGTATAACTATAAATGTTTTAACTTACTAAACTCACTTATTCTCAATAGCATTCGTTATTCAACCTAGCAATAGTTTAATTTAAATATATGGTTTAATTTAAATTAAATAAATTGTTTCAGTGGACTGACAAATACTATCTCCCTTTCACTGTTTCAAAAAGAATCATAAAATATCTTAAAACTCACCCCCTTTACGAAAAGTTGTTGAAAATTTTGCGAGAAACCCACTTTTTTGGATTTAAGGATGTATCCACCGAAAAATGAAATTCAAACATTTTGACAAAAACAATGCTTTCTCCTTGAAGGCCTAATACCGTAGAAGTATGAGAAATTAAAAATAAAGACCCTAAGAAAATAAATACAAAATAGTCATATAAAAATGTAAAAATACTTTAAACCTCAAAACCATTGCAATTTTGGTATTAGGAACTGAGAGCTAAGATTTTAATGAAATGCAGTAATTGCTCAAACCATTTTGGTACGAAAAATTTCTGTAACTGTAAATATAACACGTTCCATATAAGAAATACCTGTAACTTTGGAAACCGTTCCTCCCACACCTCCGCTGTTTCTCTGTTAAACACCTGTTTCGCCCAGCAAACGCTAACGTGCTGTTGATTGGCCTGTGCAATCAGCACGATTAAAATCGTTACTTACTGAATATTTATTAATTCAATTCACGACTATTTATTTATGCCCTTTATCGTCGTTTAAGTCGCTACAAATACTTTCAAAACAACTGAAATAAAATTACGAACTCAATTTCAAGTAGCAAATCAAGATAATTAGATTTCATTTGAAAACACGTCACTCCTAAAAATCCAATGAATAGACATTGTGCACAAAACACTGTAATAAATATAAAGATTTCCAACGAAATTCCAGTTATTACTGTATACAATGAGTACAAAGTGATTTTTCAAAGACGTGGAGTTTTCAAAAAGCTAACGTGTTAACCTGGTTTACAGCTTAAAAATGGTTCCTTAAGAAAAAAATTATATAAAATATTTTAACGAAACTTAATAAAAAAACCATACAATAAATATGTTCTCAATTATCATCCATAAATGTTATTAAACATTTAATCTTAGAAAACTAAAATTAATAACAGCAGTGTACTGTCGATTTATATCATTGGGAGACTAAAAACGTAGTAAAACAAATTCAATATCACCCCTTAGCAATATTGGGCAAAAACGCAGCGCCCAGCGGCAGTTTTTAATCTCGTTCGGCCATCCTCGCCGTAAACAAATTGATGGACTAATCAACAACACGTCGCGCACTTTACAGTTTTTTTTCTTTTTTACAGCTTTAATTTTTTTTACTGCACGTTCTCATTAAGAGTTTCATCTCGTTTACTTAAGCAGAGTACATTACTTTGACCATATTTGGAAATTTATTACTATTACTAATACTATTACCTTCTGAAATTTCGACCTTAGCCATGTAGGTATTTTAAGCCAAGTATGAATGAGAAATGTATAAGCCGATTGTGGCGCTATATTATAGTCTTGTTACTGGCTAAGGCTGACATGTCCCTTAGACAGGACTGTTAGTTAATAGCCCAACAACCAATGACATCTAAGGGCCCTTAAATTACGAACTGTTCTAATTATGGGGATGGTCTTTGCGGATGAACTTAGTATTCGATAGGACGATAATCCACACCAGAGAATATCCCATCCACCGACCACCGCTCATAACTATCCACTATTCGCGACCTCCACTATCTGGAACGGTTGCGTGTACTGTAATGCCACCGCTTATTAAGTTCTATATGTGCTAAAACCTCAAATTTGAAATTTTAAACTAAACCAATGCTTCCTATCGGTTAGTTGAAAGAAATTAAAAAGTCATATAATGTGTACATAAAATATCAATACAACAATTTTTCATATTACTGTATCTATCTATCTCCAAATATTAGGCACAAAATTCCAATTGTTTCCAATATAATGAACTCATACCTTTATTTTTATTGAGTCTAAAATAAAAAATGAACATTAATAGTCAATTAATATTTTCTTAACCCAATGAATTACGAAGTTTTTGGGACAGTTTATTGTTATTGAAAGTGAATAGTAGTCCGTAGTGGGTAGATTTCTTCAACAGATTCGGATTAAAATTACTCAAAGTAATTAATTACTAATCTTCAATCAACTTTTCACAAATTTTTTATCATTAAAGTTACAGCTAAAGGTATCCGACTGAACCTAATCATAGTTAGACATTTTTATGCCACAGTAATATCTAGTGATAAATGTCTCATGAGAACTTACATGTTGATCATTCGATTTACGTATACTAGAAATTCAATTTACTCCATGAATTGTAAGTTTTTGTTTACTTCCGAGTTTAGACAAACGCTCGAGAAATACAGTAATACCAATCGCTCTTCGTGTTCAAGTTTCGGAGTTTCTCCTAAATTTTCTTAAGGAAAAACGCAATTAAATTTTAAAATTCACAACAATTGCAAATGAGTACAACTATACAATTTAATGTACCAGATGATTATCATGTAAACTAACCCACACAAGGTCAACTGTACTTCCCCACAATTATCGACTACTTATAATCTAACATCGTATTTTCCTTGTTTTTGTCTATGTTTTCTTTGATGTAATTTCAAATGAAATTATCTACATGATAAATACTCGGCATTTCATTCTATATATTCATCGTTATTATTACTTTTAATGCGTAAAATACAACCCACAATACATTTTTTCAGCCTTTTATCAGTCTCAGTTGATTTTAAAATCCCAAAGAGATAACTTAACAAATAGTTAAAAAACAAAAGCCGTCATCGTCACCATCATGTTTATTTTATTTTATTTCACTCGTATATTATTTAGAATGGATAGGCACAAAATTCCAATTGTTTCCAATATAATAAACTCATACCTTTATTTTTATTGAGTCTAAAATAAAAAATGAACATTAATAGTCAATTAATATTTTCTTAACCCAATGAATTACGAAGTTTTTGGGACAGTTTATTGTTATTGAAAGTGAATAGTAGTCCGTATTGGGTAGATTTCTTCAACAGATTCGGATTAAAATTACTCAAAGTAATTAATTACTAATCTTCAATCAACTTTTCACAAATTTTTTATCATTAAAGTTACAGTTAAAGGTATCCGACTGAACCTAATCATAGTTAGACATTTTTATGCCACAGTAATATCTAGTGATAAATGTCTCATGAGAACTTACATGTTGATCATTCGATTTACGTATACTAGAAATTCAATTTACTCCATGAATTGTAAGTTTTTGTTTACTTCCGAGTTTAGACAAACGCTCGAGAAATACAGTAATACCAATCGCTCTTCGTGTTCAAGTTTCGGAGTTTCTCCTAAATTTTCTTAAGGAAAAACGCAATTAAATTTTAAAATTCACAACAATTGCAAATGAGTACAACTATACAATTTAATGTACCAGATGATTATCATGTAAACTAACCCACACAAGGTCAACTGTACTTCCCCACAATTATCGACTACTTATAACCTAACATCGTATTTTCCTTGTTTTTGTCTATGTTTTCTTTGATGTAATCTCAAATGAAATTATCTACATGAATTATACCCGGCACTTCATTCTATATATTCATCCTTATTATTACTTTTAATGCGTAAAATCCAACCCACAATACATTTATCAGTCTCAGTTGATTTTAAAATCCCAAAGAGATAACTGCATCAAAATCATTTTACTGTTTTAATACAATGAGGTACCAAATAGTTATAAAAACAAAAGCCGTCATCGTCACCATCATGTTTTTTTTATTTTATTTCACTCGTATATTATTTAGAATGGATACAAAACAATTATAAATCAACTTTACATATTACCCACAAATCCAGGCTTAACAATCGAAATACGAAGTAGGATTTGGCAAAGGCTTACCACTCTAAAACGTCTCCTGGCCATTGTTAGGCAGAGCTTTCTCAAACCACTAACACACTTCCATAGTGTCTCAGAGTTATAAGATCTCAAGTCTGATTTTATAGAAAGTAACATCTGAATAAAAAATCTATGTATACGTATTATACATAGATTTTGTATTCAGATGTAAGCATAATATAAGCATCAATAATGAAAAATAACGTCTGGTCGATTTACGTTCCCCTTTCTGGGCCGAACCCTATCTGTACACAATGTATTTGTAAAAATCTATTTCATTTTAAAACATCAATAATTATTTCTTAAAATATGTATTGAGGCAAAGGTGTATGTTAATAAATTCAAAATTACATATGATTAGATTAGATTATATTAGATTATTTGAAATGGCGACCATACCACAGGGTAGGTATTATAAGCCAAGTATGAATGAGGAGTGAATGTAAGATGATTGTGGCGCGATCTTGTAGTCTTGTTACCGACTAAGGCTGACATGCTCCTTAGACAGGACTGTTAATTAATAGCCCAACAGCCGATGGCAACTAAGGGACCTACACGTTTTAACGTGGAATCCGAACCACGGCCTCTGAATTACGAATTGATCTAATTATGAGGATGGTCTTTGCGGATTAACGTAGCATTCAATAGTGCGGACGTTAATCCACACAACAGAACACCACATCCACCGACCATCGCTCACAACTATCCACAATTCGTGACCTCCAAGTAGCTGGATTACAGGATGACGCCACCATCCCAGTGTTATGTTCTATTCTATCATAAGCCTCAATAAATTTGAATTTGATGGTTTTGTTCAAATTAGACGGATTCATTGGATCTGAAAAAAGCTTAGTAAAATTATAATATACTTATATAAAGAAATAAAATTAAAATTATGTTATTTCAAATAAAATTTGTATACTTCAATAAAATGTGAAAGTGTTCATCAAAAATGATCTACTGCCAGGAGGTTAAGAACCAGGGTCCATGAGATTCGTAGTTTCTTATCCTATACACAACACCATTGGTTATGTAGAGTAATGTAATTGGAATTAAGGTCACTTGATAACCAGGGAGACTTAAATAGTCTGAGCTGCTGCAAGGGCAATTGATTCCAAACACTCATTAAGTGATAAACATGAATTAATATTTCGATAATGAATGATGTGATTAAAATTTGTTTATCATTTGAAGGGGTACTGCTGACCTAAATAAGGGATACTGATTACCTAAAATAATCTTAATACGGTTACATTGTGGAGCAGGAGAACACTGTTTAGAAAATTGTTTATGGCACTGCCCAAGGGCTAGTTCCATTGTAGCTAACAGGATTCAAACTGAAAGAGAACCACAACTGACTGTTCACCACTACCTGGCTCTATCCTGTGTCTAATCGGGCGTACAAAAACATTACAATAAATATATTTTACAATAGCTTAAATGTTTCCAACTAGTTTTGTCAGTACGTAGAATTGTTAGTATGTATATTTATTAGTATGTAGAGCAATTATTAGGATTCTATTTAAAGTTTATTGAAGTGATATTAAATTTATATGCTGAATCAGTATTCATATGCAATAAATTGCAATTTGGACCGAAATTGTGCAGGAAGGTACTAAGATTTAGCACATCTATGCGTTGCGACGTTGCCGATGTCAATATGACTTTAAACGCAGTGCTGAGTATCAGGACACATCGAGACGAAGTGGCGTGCGTACAACGCTATGAAGGAATCGCCACTCAGTTTGTACACGAATCGTTTACCACGGGAGTTTTCCGTGACCTCGAAATCATTCAAGGTCGTTTTTCTCGTTTTTCCACGTTACACAACTCGAGGTCAGCGACAACTAGGTGCGCATTACATCCGATTGATCCTCAGCTCTGAAATCTACATATCAAATTGCATTTCTCGCACAACTTCGTTTAAAATTACACGTGTAGAACCAAGGATGATGTATTTTATTTTTTGATATGAGCTACAATTAACTCGAAGAATTCCTAAAGGATCTAATTTATTTTAAGTTTTATGTTTAGTTTATCTCATATTGAATTCCTGGTCAAAAAGATAAGAAAGATAGCAGCTTTGATTTACGTAGGGTAATATTAATCAACTACAAGAAAAAAATAAAATTAATTAATTTTATTGTGATTACAGATCAAAAATTTAGGAGTCAACACTCTATTTATTTACCTCCTGAATACAGTGCTGCAATCTAAATTCAAAAAGGTAGCACCGTTTTCAAAATATCCATAGGTCTAAGATGTAGGAGTCAACATTAGATTTTCATTAGAAGCTTGCCATATGAGATATCAAACAACACTGTCTTTCTCCACCTCAATACAATGCCGCCATCTAAATTCAAAAATGTTGCAATGTTTTCAAGATATCCATGAATTTAGGAAGAAAGAGTCCATATGTCCCGAGGTCCATAGGTCTAGGATGTACGAGATGTAGGAAAACCTAAAAATTAGGTTTTCATTAGCAGCTTGTCATAAGACATATCAAATAACAGTGAATTTCCTTGTGATTCAATCGTAATCCATAAAGGTTGAACCGGGTTCATGATAACCATAGGTCTAGGTTGTAGAAGTCAACACAACTTATTAACACAATTTCCTTTATAAGCTTATCGTTGCCTGCAACGACTGGGGTAATATTTAAGAGGCGGCAGGAGTCAGTCCAGGCGCTCACACGCTTGACATGGGATGGGTTCAATTATCTTTTATTTGCTCGTAAAGGAAATTTATTAAAAACAAAATACCAAATACAAATTATTTTATAGGTCCTTATCAACATATTGATGTGTTAAACTACCAAAACTAAGGTTTAGAAATATTTTATTTTTTTGAAATTAGAAAATTAAAATCCCATAAGGATTTAACAAAACTGATTCTGTTGTATTATTTTTGTTTATCAGTGGAAAATTTCAAACTTTGGACCTAAATAAACTTCACATATTCATAAATAAAATGTATTGAATAACTTTTTGTATTTGATTTGCTCTTAGCCATAACAATATTTTTAAAAGTGCGTGAACAGTGCATGTAATTAAAAAACAATCCTCTTAATAACACGGTACAAAGAATATAAGGCCTATTATATTCGTAGATTCGTATTTTATATATCGTTCGTGTGAAAATTACTGTAACGGAATGATTTTGTTATACATATTTAACCGTTAATTTCTCTAAAAAACGTTTTAAAATGATAAAAACAAATAGGCTACTTAAAACGTTAATCACAATTCATATTTGAATTATTGACTTTGAAAAATACAATACTAAAATATTCACAGTCATTTCTATTGGCTGCTAAACGTAGATAAACAGCACACATTCACTCGATCATGATGGGGATATTAAGGCACACAAATGTTGTGAATAATAGGCTTCCGATATGCGACGTCGTTCTATTATCGAATGAAACTACCATAATTAGAATTGAAAACGCCATTTCGGTAACGCCACAGAATTGCCATTATTGAAAGAAGCTAATTTGCACAATGTATTTACCGCAATTGGTCTTAAAAACTTTATTGGTGTTAGTTTATTTACCAATTTGTGTTTATTGGTCGAATGATTTATTTTCCAAATGAAGTTTGTTTGTCACATGCATTCACGAATAAAAGTGTAAAAACTATAACCTAAATAAATGTCCATATTTTCCTGCCGATTTACGACGAGTGCTTTAGCTCAATCAAATAAATTAAAATTATAAAAGTTTCAATACCTTATTTGCAAACTGGTTTTAAAAGAAATTTTGGGGTTTGGAGTTTGAACGTTGTCAGCCATACACACTCTTTATTGGAATTTTATTAGATTTTAAATTATTAGTCATGAGTTTTAGTAGTTTTTTTCATTCGATCTAAATTGTTTAAAATAGACTTTTGAGTATTTCACAAAACAGGTTCAACGTCCTTAAAAAAATTCTGAGTGGGGGTTGGCTACTTCAACCTTTATAATTTTTACTTCTATCAAGAAGGCTTATCATCAATATGAGATTTAAATGCCACGTATAATTATAATTTATATTAAAATTATATTTTTGGCTATTTCAAGTTTTATACCACAGAAAACCCAAAATGGGTTTCATCGCAATTTTTGTCTAGCCGCCTTTCTGAAACGCTACATAAGGCATCTTTGTAACGAGAGCTCATACTATGATGAAACTTATCGTCTTTATTCTGTACCTTTTGAAGGTGTTTCAATGATTAAACTAATCCAAGCCCTTCTAATATAAAAAACTTAGCTCTCAAAACACCCTTATTATAGATACTAGTCATAATTTGCTGTCAAATTAGAATCAATATTAGTTCGTTTACACTGATGATTGATTTTAGGCTATTTCAAAATTATACTATAAAATGTTATCTTAAAGAACCACGAATTCTACCAATGATGTATATTTTCTAATTTAATACTATCAATTCTGCTAAGATTGTTTTTTTATTTTTTATACCTCAACTGTCCATTACCTAGGACAGAGTTTGTGCGATGAATTACGACATAGAGGTACCGTAGTGGAATGGTCACTTAGTCTAGCCAGCCTTGACCGTTCATGGTAAGACAGGAGTCGTTGGACACTGGTTTCGACCCAGCAACCTTTGACTTCCTGGTTCATCGTGTTACCGTTCCGGGATAAATTTGTATTTCTTTATTACCTTTATGAAAATACAACCAACCCAGGTAGGTATTTTAAGCCAAATATGAATGATAAGATGAATGAATGGTAAGATGATTGAGGCGCAATCTTTAGTCTTATTGACTAAGGCTACTGTCTCTTGTAGGTTCTTGTAGTCTAATGACTAAGGCTAACAATGTTAATAGCCCAACAGTCAAAGGCGTCTAAGGGACCTACAGTTTAACGTGAGATCAGAATTTACAGAGAGTACAATTTCACCTCCGAATAATTAAAAAATCTTAATATATAAAAATTTTCTCTACGTGTATTAGTAAGTAAACTCTTTCAAAACGGCTGGACTGAGTCTGATGAAATTTGTTATGTGTATTCAAGGGGGTTAAGAAAAAGTGTATATTCACAATCCGTTCAAACCCGCCTAAGAGGGTGTAAAAGGATGAAGTGTCAAGTTTTATAAATTTAGTGTTTATAAAATTAACAGCTGTGATTAAACAATTTAAAAGTTCCTTTAAAATGTCATTTGTTCAAATGTAAACAAAACAGTGTAAACAAACAAATTTATCGTAGTGTAATGTTACTATAGTTGGTTTAGGCTACTAAAATTGAATTTAAATGAATATACCAAAAGGCACCGTCATAGAGGACATAGAAGGATGCAGTGTCGGGTTTTAATAAATTTAGTATTTACAATACTAACAGGTGTGATTATAATAGCTTTATTTGTGTGGAAAAACTGAATTTGGACGCATCAACGTATGCTGGGGTAACGCTAATGGCCTAATAGTTATGAGCATGTTTACAAATTAGGTTAATATTTTGTCATACTAATAATTAGTTTTCTTCTTACAACTGAATAATATAACCCGAACAATGGACGGGATTACTGCAAGTAATATTAATAAAATTCTACGGGATCGTTTTAAGTCTTCTTTTATTGAGCTCCACGTGTTTTGATGTGAACGATAATCACGCAGAGCGTTTCCCAGAATAAACACCGACACCGAAGCGCATCTTAAGTTTGCCTACACATCTCGGAAGATGGTAAATAGCTGTTTCGGTATTTGATGACGAGAGACTATGCAAAGAAGCAACTCAAACAACTCCGTCGATCCCTTCCAGGCGCTATCACTATATCGCTATATTCAAACATCTATTACCTGCAGACTCGCATGCTGCATACACTGACGGCTGATCAGCGTTTGAGTATTCACTACAAGCAGTCAGCCTTTCTTTTGTACGTTTTATGACTCAGTGTTCAGAAGGAAAATACCTATAATTATGAAAAAATACCAACCTATTAAAAAATTTTAAACTATTAATAAATTTTATAACTTTCGCCAAACAGTACAATTTATTTAATTTATTTAATTTTATTTAATTAATTTATAGTCGCCAGAAGACTAGTTTCAGGATTTAAAATCCCATTTTCAAGTTAAAATTAACATAATTAACAAATCATTCACGAACACTTTGTCGATGATGTGAGAAGAGTTGTGTTAAAAACTAATAATTGAAAGCCAGCATACTACATTGAACTTGGCACATAGGTATATTTTTAATCGATAATAAAAATCGAATATCTATAACTAAACACCTTTTAATTTAAACGTAAAGTTTTAGGTAATCAGTTTTAACCCTTAACGCCGTGGGTCCGGTCTCACAGACCGCTTGAGATATTTATTTATTTGAATTTAAGGGTTTCAAAAGACGATGACCCCAGCCATGCCAGGCGGTTGTCCCTCCCCACCACCGGAACCGATCCTTATCACTTGTCTTTCGGTTGTAATATTTATAGATTTGTTTGTCATCAGCGGTCTGTGAGACCGGACCCAGGACGGTACGTGATAGATTCACGACCCGACCCATCGTCTTGTGCGTGTGTTTTGGACTCGGATTTAGAAGAAATGTTTGAAAACTGGTACGAGGATGCTTTTTAAGTGAATGGATTGACTTGGATGGTGAAACCACAATTATTGTAGCTACGTTTGCAGAACACGAGACTGACGTATGAACTTTCAAGCATGCATCCGTCGAATACTAGAAGTAGAAGAACCTAAACCCGACACTGTTGGTGATAGGCTGAATAAAAGAAAAACATACTACACATGTGATCCGAAGAAGATAAGAAAAACTACCTACATTTGCTATTGATGTAAAAAACATGTTTGCCTCGAGTGTACAACAAAAGTTTGCAATGAATGTAGTTCTATGTTTTAAGCTGATATTAGCTGTAAAGCAACTTTCTCAATTTTACAAGTATCCTTATTTTTTATATTCATCATATCCTATGGAATGGATAAATACCAATCATTTAACATTTTATTATATTTATCATCACGTTTTTTATGATTTTAGAAAATTAGTTTTTCTTAATTTTATACATTTATTGTATGTACTCAATAAACTTAATTTAATATTATTCACATAGTTAACATTTCAACAAACTTATTAGATTGATAAAAGGATTACCAACAGTGAAAAATAATTTTAGATGATTTTTAAAGGCGGTCTGTGAGACCGCACACAGGACTTAGTGTAACAAAACAGGAGGAGTTTCTCTACCACTAGAAAAACGTTGTGTAGTTAAAAACCCCCAACCACAATGGAAAGGTGAGATAAGATAATATAAGTAATTAATAACCAACGCCATAATGCGTTTTAAATATTCTGTATGATGATTAGGTTATGAATCCAGTTACTTTTTATTGGTATGCGTTTGAGAGTCATCGGTGGCAGAATTTTTAATTTTAGTCCAATAAGAAAAATGTTTTTTTGTTGACAGCATTTGCTGGTTGCAGTTGAAGTAGCTAAATAGGCAAATACACGAATACATTCTGATACAGAAGCCGTGAAACTGACTCCGTTCTATAGTTAGAAAGGCATTTCGGTTGGCGGTTTAGCTGCAACAAATTCCGGACAGGCTTTATTAATCGGCGTAAACAGCAACATCTGGCTTTTGTTGAACACGCGCGCGCCCGACCAGCGGTCTGGGCTAATGGCCGATAGTCGATAGTCGATCTGATGCCATTATTACCTCCGTTAATGGCTGACTACACAGTCGTTCTTACAGTTCTTACAGTACGGTTTATATGGAAAACCAAATTATTGTTGATCGTATTAGGGTTATCTAAAAACGGGCAATTACACAACATGTAACAAGAGGCAAGTAACAACGACTGGGACAGTGGCGACGTCCTGTAATCCAGCTACTTGGAGTTCACGAATTGTGGATAGTTGTGAGAAAAATAGTCGGTGGATGTAGTATTCTCTTTGTGTGGATTAACGTCCGCACTATTGAATACTACGTAAATTCGCAAAGGCCATCCTCATAATTAGACCAATTCGTTATTCAGAGGCTGTGGTTCGGATTCCACGTTAAAACTGTAAGTCCATTCGTTGCCATTGGCTGTTGGGCTATAAATTAACAGTGCTGTCTAAGGAACATGTCAGCCTTAGTCAGTAACAAAGGCAACAAGAACGCGCCACAATCTCTTACACTCAATCCTCATTCATACTTGGTTTTAAAATACCTACATTGTAGTATGGTTGCCATTTCAATGGCACACATTCACCATAACAACCAGTGTAGGCCGAATATGACGACGTATCGACGCCATAAATTGATTGTGAATTTAAAGAACTTATATGCAAATTAGTAATATTTTTTCTCCGCCGTTTTTAGTTTTTTATTAGTTTAAGCACTAAATGAAGATGCAGATAAATAAATACATTGATAATTTTTTTTACCTTGATGTTTATGGTTTGATGAATCGATCAACAATAAAATTATCCTTATCTAGAACGGTGTTTTGGACACTCTATCTGAATATTACGTAAGCTACGCCGGCAAACAAATTAATATGTTTTAACCAAATTGATAAGTATATATAATATATTAAACACAATAAACCGTTAGTTTATAAATTTAAAACCGTGAACACAGTATTAGTTAACAAAATGTTATCATATGTCTAAAACAATGTTCCCGCTTATTCTATGATAAATACTTGAAGGCGGCGGCCCACCCTACGGCAAAGCCCACTTTCACGTTAATAAATAACATTAATAAGGTAAGGAAAATGAGATCAGAGAGAATCCTGATATGGTAACAAGGATACAAACTTGTACTCGTGCTCAAATTAGCCGTTTTAATACAAAATTTTAACTAAGTCTTCCAATTAAAATAAATAATTAAATTTACGTCAATTACAACCGAATTTACTAAACATATCGTAAATAAAGAACATCGGAAAAGAAAAATCCTATTTATGTCTACTAGTTACTATTACAATCAAATGGTTCGTCCTAAATCAAGATTTTTCGGAACCATTTTTACGCAGTGCGGCTGCGGTAGATGAACCCTTTAAATTGAAACTGAATTCTACATTCGAAATCACCACCAAATCTACCAGATACAAAATAACAATCAAAATCAAATCCAACAATTTTATGAACAAAATATATTTTTCTTGTCTAGATCACAAAGTATCGGTATTTGGGAGTCTCTCGGCATTCAGTAAGTCCACCTTACATAAAAGTGTATCTACGTTTGGCTCCAGATATTTTCCTCGCGTCACGTCAGTTTGTAATGCAAATGACGTGTAACGTGTGCTGCACAAGACAAATTGACAACACGTATCCATGGCTGCGAAGTCACTGTCTCCGCGATACATTTCTCTTCTGGTTCGATACGATTCTGTTTACACCACAATTATTGTTCTATTCTCAGGACTTGTAACAGATCTTGAGGTTAAAAAAATACACAAGTAATCAATTTTATGAAAAAATAACAAAATACCCCCGTTGCAGCAGACCTGCGTACTCAGCGAATTTCCAAATCAATTATATAATAATAATATTATATGTCAAGTTTGATCAATATTTATCGATAAATATATGAGTTAGTTATTTGCCTTTTCTCCATAAGATAAAACATGGGAAAAAGTATGCAGGTTTGCTGCTGTGAGGAATACATAAGCTATGATTTTTAGCATAAACGTATTGATTCCATCCACATGAAGCTAAATACCAAGGTTCATCCAAAACTATTGATTAATAAGGGAAATGTTAATTTTTCCTTATCTTCCATAAGATTAGCATTGGAGCCCCTAAATACAATGTACTGTCTTTAGATTTTTTAATATCTCGGTAACCGTTGGAGATAGAGAAAAACTTTAAGGAACTGAACTGTGTAGTTTTTTAAGCTGGTTCTAATGTTGAAAGATAAAATCTAAAAATTTTCTAAATTACATATGAAAAACGCAAAAACCCCAATTTTTGAGTACAAACCCCCCAAACTACCCGTTCCCATTGACCGATATGTCTGGTTTACGAACACGTCCAAGCAAATGTAGGAATACACGTCTGTATCAAATTTGGTCTCGATCGGACCATTTTTACGAGAGTTATCGTGTTGAAATGTTGAAACTGGCAATATTGACCTTAAACACATTCTGTAACAAACAGAAAACTGAGCAATGCTTCTGGGTGGCTGCGGATTTCCAACATCAGTATAAAAGAAAATGAAAGGTTCAGGTTGACAGTATCAAGGTGAATCACAAAATAACTGACAATAAGAAAAATTAATAGTATAACTGGGTGATAAATTCTTAAATGATAATTTATAATTAGTTATGAGCGGTGGTTGGTAAACGTGATATTCTCTGGTGTGGATTAACGTCTGCACTATTAAATTCTAAAAGTCAATCCTCATTCGGAGCCAAAATTAATTGTGGTTCGGGTCCAACGTTGCACTTAAGGTCCCTAAAGAGCTTGTCTACACTACTTGTCTAACTAGGACTACAGTAATCGTACAATAATTTCTCCTTTATACTTGGCTTAAAACTCATATCTGGTAGGTGGCCATTTCAGACTGATAAAAAATATGTCCATGTAAGGTCCTTGATTCGTACACTGTTAAATAATATTTTAAATAATTATCTACTTTAAATTAATTTCAATTCAGTTGCAACTTGTAATGTTGTAGTAGGCATTTTTAAGAAGCATGGTTGGATTTGCTGCGATAAAGCTCGCACCACTAAGCTGTGCGTCGCTCAGGTAGAGGAAGACGCCCCGAGCGGTTCCCAAAGAACAAGATCAACTCTGAATTGAGGATGAGCTGCAGGGGAGGAATTTCTTTCATCACAAAACACTTCGCTTATCGGTCTGATGACACGTTGATAAACCTTAGTTGAGCCCCACCCGCCCGAAAACCTCAATTTCACGTGGACGTTCGATGACTAATTATATCGTACTTTTATACTATAGCACAGTGTGTTTTCCTAAACTGTGAAATTAAAATACAAAAACAAATACTTTAGAATTTTTGAAAGAATATTATCTAAAAAACATTGGTTATTCTAATATTTACAAAAACCAAATGATTACGTTTGTAATATTTTCATACATATATAATTTAATCATTTAAATGTTCCTTTTTATCGATTTATTGACTTATTTTTTATATTGGTCCTTGTAGCCGGATTGATGTGAAAAATATAAATAGTTACCAAGAATATGGATTTCGTTTGCTGAAAAATGTATTAAGGAAAAATGACACAACAAAAAAATAATTATGATAAAAAGGTTATATTCAGTCAGTCTCGTACCTTATCATTTGAATAACTTATTACACATCTACTAGCCTTTGAAATTTTTACGAAAATAAATATTAATTACTAGCCGTTACAATTAAAATCATAAACACTGTACGGCACTAAAATTATATCAATAGAAGTTAGTATTTCAATGATAGCAACTATACTGCATGTAAGACAATGCGATAAACATCATAAACTACGTTACATTATGTTATGTTACGTACTCAAGATTTCCAATAAAATGTTTTCCTTCTTCTATTTACCGCCCAATTGGTAAGGTACGGTCTATATATTCTGCTCCTCCACATATTCCACAGATCTCATCGCTGAATATGTCTATCAAATATGGAGGTTGGATGAAACAGTTATCTAAAAAAACAAATTTTTAACAACGATAAATATATATCGGTAACACTGTGACTCGAACCAGCGAAATCGCTGCTTCAGTTCCAACATCTTAATTAACCTCTCACAAATTTTCATTCAGAAAATATTCAGAAATCCTCCGAGGGAAGTAACCTGGAAAACTATGACATTTTTGACAACCTCGTCGGCAGCCAAGAATCTACCTTTTACTATATGGCACATAAAAGATGATCTCACCTCTGCAAGCCTTTAATGAGCAGATGGTCAGCAATTTTCTGGTGCCAATTACATTTCCTGAACTGAGGAACTTTCATTGCATGCGCAGCTGGTGCTTTCTCAGGTTACCGTGTTCAGTGAACATACCTTTGACAAGTTTGTCATCGTTTCTGCCAACCTCTTCGCAACTTGTTGTGACGATGAGCAAATATTATGTTTGCTCACTCTGTGTAGAGCACGCTCCACCCATATCTGCTTGTGACAAGAGTTAAGAAACTGAATGCCTGAAATGCCGCAGAGATATGTGGAGATACCACAAAAGGAGGATGAGGCAGTCCTGTTGGCGAGCTCATCCGCCACCTCATTAACCTCCACCCCAGAGCGACCTTCATTGCGTCTGACTCGACAAGACAACAACATACATAAACAATACAATCTTTATAAATAAAATTTGAGTTTTTGTCTATACATTGAATACAGTTATGATATTACTGGTTATTTGTATATTTTAAAACCGCGAAAAGCCGAAATAACTCTTATCTCAATGACCTTTAACCTGACCCACGCAATATGAAAATAAAATAATGAATTAAAAAAACAGTTTTGACCTACAGTAGACATAAATGTTCAGTTTACAGAACACGTGATCTATTTATAAGCGAATTAGTAGAAAGAAAACAAACAGCTGTCTAATTAAAATCAATATTAGTTTATTTACATTAATCGGTTTTTAACTCCTTTTCAAAATCGTACTATATTAAAATGTTATCTTGACGTATAAAGAATTTTAGTAATGATACGAAATATGTTATAATTTAATTAAAATTATCTAACTGTAAGTAATGGTAAGTAACTCTAAGAATTTAATAGTTTTTCCTTTAGCTTATTTGTCATCATGATATTGGATTTAATAGGAAGAAACAACAAACAGCTGTTTTATTAAAATCAATATTAGCTTGTTCGCGTAGATCAGTGATTTTAAAACTAAAATTAAAGTGTTGCCATGACGTATAAAGAATTTTAATAATAATAAGAATTTTAATATAATTGTAAACTAGGTCTACTACTTGTTATACGAGAAACTTACTTCCTTACTTACTTGTGATACTTCTAATTAGACCTACTGATTAACTAAGTTGAGAGTATCTCCCTTTCTTTTTGTTTATTTTTTAAGATTTCAGGTTGAAGTTTTCTAATGAATATAAGTAATGTTTTCTCAACAAGGTACAGGTAAACTGGTAGTCATATGTTGTATTTATAAAATGTTTCCATTGACCGCCGCCAGGTGTCGGTCCAGGTGCGATATCAACGTCATATTTCGCGAAGACACTTTCACCCTCCGCAGCTATTTTCATTAGCCACCACTCGACAATGTAAGGCGTCTGCAACAATAGCCGCGTCGAGGAAGCGCCAATCAATATCACCCTAACGGCTACAATTTCTCATCCTATCATGAGCAACCTGCTCCCTTTGGACCGTTAAAACTTCCTATTGTCTTTTACAACGTATATTAAATACCAATTGCCTTTCTAAATTTGCGAACTATTTAGATATGTATTTTAAGCGAACTATGAATCAGGAATTATGATGTCCTGTAAAATCCCAAATCCAAATTCCCTTACTTATCCAGATTTTCCATTCCGTTATTAAGTTCCTAGGGCCTATTCAGTGAAGACATTGTTTTCAGTTGGTTTAAACATGGCCATATGACGTCACGTCCCACAATCGCTAACCCCCCATCCCCAAAGCTTAGATAAATATAGGTCAAAATTAAATCCTCCAGCTGTAAATCCTGATGCACGAAAAACATTACAAAAAGAAATACATAGGTACCGCGCCGGTGAAAGTTTTTCAGCAACTGTTAATCCTGAAACACAGAAAAAACACATTTTAAACGCCAGAGCCGCAGTGATTATCGTCGAACGCGTTCACAGCTCTGATCGCGTTTAATTGCCACCATTTCCATGAGAGTAAACCGCAGAGTTGTGGCGCGAGTTGAGAGTTGCACGTTTTCATAATACCGGACTCATCTGCCTTTGTTGGCGGACCTATTAATTAATGATCCCGACAAATGGATCAGCTGCATTTTGTCAGTAACAAATACTCGCCCTACCTTCATTATTCCTGGTATTTTGTTTGGTAGTAAACTGGTAAAATATGCACCTAGTAAAAATTATTACTACAATTAATAATATTCCCTACTTATCAGCAGTGTTCTACAGGGTTTTTTATCGATTTTTTCATTATTAAATGAGTTAAATGATACAGTGTCTATTATATAAAGTTCTCTGGTACTCCAGAGTTTCAGAAAAATTTACGTCAAATTACAAAATGAAAGCTTACAATTAAAAATTTTAAATATTTAACAAACAAGCAATTATCGATTTTAGGCATGGTAACCTACTATAGCCTACGTCTCAGGTCTAGGCTCATTGTTGTTATGATAATAAGTATCTTGGTGCTTAACACTGATTCAAACAACGGGGTGAAAGGGTTACTGCTAGTGATGTAATAAATGGGACAGTGTATTAACCCTCCAAGTGACCTACTTTAAATCATTACTTCCAATCCAAGACTTTATTTGAATTTTTATTCTTGCAACTCTTCTTAAAATACTAAGTATACACAAAAAACATGACCCCCTTACAACCATTAACCATAAATCAAAACAGGTGTTCACTGCAATGCCAATTAATCCTACAAATGCCGTCAACATCCACCCAAACCGGTCACAGTTTATGTGAGGCAGGCCCTCCACTCCACTATACCACACATTTTCAAGCCAAATTGGGATTTCTTATGGTCGGGATTTAAACCCTCGTCCCTCCTAATGGCTTTAATCGTTCGTCAGCACAACGGTATAACCACTACACCAAAAGGGCCACCATCTGAGAAAGTGCTTATTTGACTATAAATGCATACTCTAGCGGCAAACTAACGAACTCATGCAGTAGAACAGCAAACTACACGAGTAGTTGCATGTATTAGCTCGCAGATGGCAGCACCGTGGCGGTAATTTTTGACTTCGATAGCTCCGTAGAATTGCACCTCGCTGACATCTCACAGTGAGATGTTAGCACTTTGAGGGTTGAATAAAGTAACCACTTATTACTAATGTACTTAAAGTAATCATACCAATCAATAACGTACCAATACTTCAATACATTTCCGTTTAGATAATATAACAGACATGAAATCAATGATCTAGTGAATCATTCACCGTTACATATTTCTTTAAACACCCTTATAGTAAAAATTCACAACGTAAAAACATTAAACGCTCAAACTTTAAAAACAGTCCATAAATCGATTCAATAAGATTAAAATATACGTGATATTCTTATCGAGGTACTTACCATTACATAATCAGCCGGTATATTATTGCTACAAGTATCAGGACTCAAAGAAAACACGACCGTTATTCAAGATCAATTTACATAAAATTACAATTTACATAAGAAACACTACTTTCCGTCATGCACTGCTGAGCGGGGGCGAAAAAATCGCGTCCACCCTCCGAGATAAAGTGATTTCTCTGTTAGAAACATTCCAATTTGTTTTTATCCTGGTAAAACGAGTTTCAGCCTTCTCATTATATCCAGGTTTACAAATAAAGCATAGTAGTAAAAACTGCTCCATTACATTAAAAGCGTAATATTATCCTCTACCGATTATTTTACACAAGAATTAGTTATATTTCTGTGTGTACAAAGTGTTTACGTATGGGTAGGTAAATACTAGAAGTAAGCCCGTCCTTTGCACTGGTTGTAGGATACTGTATAAAGAATAATAATTATGAAGAGTAAATATAAACCTGAAAACCTGAACGAATCAAAATAAAGGAAAAATCTGAGCTTAATTAATTAGCGTTAAATTTCAAATAGATAAATTAGAAAATGTGTATCATTAGTTATACATTAAAACAACATTTTAATATAGTATAGTTTTGGAATGGGGTTAGAAAAATTATCAATGTGAAAATGTAATACCATTTATTTATTCATGGCAAAACTGCCAATTCCAAAGCAAAATTGTAAATACAAATACAAAAAAGAAGCCTGTAAAAAGTAAGTTAAACATAAATATACACATTTTCAAAACTGAAACGATAATTTTTGAACTCCCATTGTACTAGAAAATGGCCAATTTCCTAACTCGTTGAACAAGGGTCCAGTTCAGTGAATATTAAAAGAAATTTCAATACAACAAAATTCGGCTTTAACCAAAAGGCAGTGGACACAAGCTATTTGACAGCGTTTTGACAACATTTCACAGTGTAGGCTCGATTTATAATCTCGGCCGTAGCCCTGTTGTGTTTTTACAAGACAGATGGACGGCGGCCCATAGATAAACCGGCTATCTCACTTTTGATTTATGGTCGGGCCCTTGCACTGTTGTTCAGAAGGGACAACTTATACGTTACCGGTATCTAGTGTTTAGGTAGCCTATAGTATAATTTTTATATGAGACAAAAATAAGTGATAACATATTCGTCGGATAAATATTTGCCAAATTATTATGTTTATGTAAACATGAATGTTAATGTCCGTATGTGTTTTACTGATTGGTTCTTTAATAGTTTTAAGAATCACAGACGTGATTTCATCAAATAAGGTATTCAAGTCAAGTTAAAATCAGATTTATGTAAACAATGAATGTTACAAATGTGCACATTTTGTATTATGATCAGGTATTATAAACTTTTACCTAGACATATTAAGAAAATAATAAAAATAACTTAACAAGTAGGAAATGGCCTAAATGGACCTAGAATAGTCTGTGCGTAGGCCCGATTAGTTTTTATTAAAAATCAAATCCATGTCTCAAATTTACGATACTAATAGTAAAATATTAGTTATATTAAAGTTTAGGCTAAATACATAAACAATTCCAAATTTTTTCCTAAACGTTAGACTAATTACTGAGCTTACAAGAGGTCCAAAAAATATCACAGCTTAGACTATTTGAATGTGTAATCGCATGAACCAAATAGGATATACCATCGGAAACTTGATTTCAAATATAATAACTTCGAATATAGCTCGTAACTTCAGTCGAATGTAACAGTTTTTACACCTAAACTGGTCAAAATGGTGTAAGTACTATGTGTATTCATATACACAAAGGTATACGACCAGACACTCAAAGCTTACTTTTAATTTACCAAGTACCTCTCGAAACTCTTGACTTTACTTCACTAAAGTATTCACCATCACATATCTAAATATTCATGTACTAGCTATTTTTCACTAATTTCGAACACAATTTTATTTCGTTCAATATCCCTGCAGTGGAGTTTAATTTTAAACTGTTTATGCTTACCAAAAACCGACCCGAATTTAGAGTTACTTCAAATAATTATTGTTTAAGTAACTAGCTGACCCGGCGAACTTCGTAACGCCTGACAGTAAATACATGTTAACTTTAAGATTGGCCATGTTCTGAAGTCGAATAGCATTCCGGCTTCATTATGAAAGGTTATGTATTCTGGGTCGCTGCATAGTGAATAACAATACTGAAACGATAAAACATATTAATATCATTCCCATAAAACAAATAAATCTGAGTGGATCAATTCAGAATTTTCAAACCCAATCCAAACCTATTTGTAATACAGCTTTTATAGGAAAGATATACAACAGCTGATAATTATAATAAACGTAATAATATAAACATTGTAATTATGATATAAACACGTGACTTTAATCAGACAGAAAATAAAAATATAAATACATAATCCCCCAAAACCGTAAACTATTAACGTGGTGAATAAAGCTGTTCATTTTTTACAGTACACATTTACTTCATAGTTTAACATTAATGAATGATTCAGATGGCATTGGATAGTAAAGCATATTGCCAATGGAAAGTCTTCACACAGCTGTAGCTTAAGAAAATTTAAAACACCATAAAATGGAAACTTATGGGGTTTTCGAAAATAGTTTTTCACTAAAACCTTCCCGGACACATGTAGAGCAACTTCCTAAAATTTCATGGCGATCGGATGAGTAGTTTGGCAACGCATAAAGGACATACAGACATACATACATTCAATTTTATATAGAGAGATATAGATCATTTTTACTACGCAAAATCCAAATAGATAATCAACACTACGAGAGCAATAGATACTACATATGGTACTACAAATATATTTCATTTGGTTTACCTTTTATTGGCCGAAAACACGAATTTAAAATTATAAAATTTATCTCACGCTAACGTCGAGGAAAATTGTCGAAATTTAATCGTCTTAATTTTTTCCACCCGGTGTAAAAATTTTTATTTATAACAAATGTTTCACTTTGTTATAATACAAACTAATGATCAAAAATGGTGTATCTAAGAGATTCTTTTCAATAATAATAATTAAAATATTCGTGTAACCTTCAAGCTAAGGTCTGGTGTTAAAAGGTTTCAGGCCGCACTAGAGCCTCTGACGTCACCTAACAACTACTTATGTAGCCGGGACCAACGACTTAACGTGCCTTCTGAAGCACGGTGGCAGTGTGAGGAATTAAATTAAATTTTCGTCATAACCGGGAATTGAACCAGGGTTATTTGGATGGTAGGCCAGTACTCTTTCCACTCAGCTACGACTGCCAATATTTTTCAATGAAACAATATTGCGATTTATTCGATGACAAAAATTTCACAATTTATGATCTTAAGAATTCAACTTACAGGTTCTTGTTTAATAAAATCCAAGAAGAAACTTCTTAACAGCCATTCTTTTGCTAATGTCCTTTTCCTGGGAGTTAAAAAGCCTGTTGGGTTTCAGTTGAGAGTTGTTAGGATTAAATATATAATTAGGGATGAAACATTTTATCGTAATGTAATGTACAGTAGCAGATTTCCTTTTTTAGAAGGTTTTAATACATGATTTATTTTAAAGATATACCGTTTTTACTGTCTACGTGTAATATCCAATACATAAAGAATGGCTGATATCTAAAGCCCGACATTTTTTCTGATAATAGCCTTCTCTTTAACTGAAATACATTTTAGGCACAACCCAAGATTCGTCTTAAAAGACGTCGGTCGAATTGTTTTGTGCAATTTTTACAAAAAAACCTTCAGAAAACTTGCCATAAAATACTATTTTTTAGTTTCGAAGTCGCAATTTTGCAGGTTACATCCGCTTAAAAAATAATTTTACTCACAGCAAGTTTTATAAGATACCTGTAAAATGTAGAGAGAAACGATACGCTAGAAAATTAAATTCCTAGCTTATGAAATTTCATCATTTTTAACGTTCACTCTTTATCCTCTTGTGAGGTAAAAGGTGATAATTTTCGTCCATTTAAATATTTATAATTATTTCTAAATGTAAACAGCTGAATCTTTAGTTTAAGGAAATTATAAATTGTGATGTTAACAAAATATTAATTTCCAAAGGCAAAGCGAACCGGGGGAAGACTACGAATAAAATCCCTCAAAGAATCATTAGCCATGATAAGTGGTTTAGAGCGAACGTAGTTGAAAGGAAGAAAGATCCTAAACCAGTTGAAGGAGAAGGCATTACTTTAATGGGGGTTTAGGCGAAGACAATGATGTTGTGTGTACTCTGTTGTGTGGCTCTGTTGTCATAGACACTAACATGATGCGTAACCTTGATGACAATCATTGCCACCTCTATAGAGAAGCTATTGTTTCTCATCACGGACAATTGCCTTTTACAGGTGTTAATTGAATTGATTCCAAGGAATGTGACGCAATTCAATTTCATATGGGCTGAGGTGATACGTGAACCATTTGATAACGACCTGTATTCTAAAAATACTTTTAAATAACTTTACACGGAGTGTTCCAAAAATGTATAGATTTTGAAGCAGTTTGGAAGACAAGTTTAAAAATAATATACGAGTAAAAATAAATGTTAACACAAAAACGCGCTTCATATAAAACACGCTTTAAAGATGAATTTAAAAAAACAAAATTGATAACTGTTTTTATGACTTTGTGACTACGTCGGCGGGATACCCCACGGCAAAATCCCGCTTGGCGCTATAAAATAACATTGTTAAAATAATGAAAACATGGTTTGCAGAGGTTAGGAAAAATCTTGTTTTTAATCATGATAATTTTTTAGCAATCTGTTCTAAACTAGATTTGATAGAGGATGGAAAAGTATTCTTAAGCCGTTGTGGTCCATTCCAATCAAAAACTTAGTAATACGTAAAATGTTTAAATAAATAAACACTTTTCGTCAATTAAAACCAACATTTTTAAATGTTAAACATTTTTATTTTATACATCAAATAAGAACGTGGCAAGCAACAATTCTTTATTCTATACCAAATTCTATTAACACAGTTTAATGTTTTCTAAAATAGGATGCTTCAAAACCTTTTTTTACGATAACCCTTTGATCTTAATATATTAACCTAATTTACATTCATTAAATCATTATTTCTTTCAGTTTCTGTATACTCAAATATTACTAGATGTTTTACATTAAAACTCATCATAATAATTGTACTACCACTTACATTATTCCTTTAACTGAAATTCGCTCCATTCATACCTGAAAATGAAATTTATTGCGTTAATTCTACTAAACTATTTCTTAAAAAATATTTACTATACCATCGTTTACTTAAAATGAACTTTAAAAATAACAGTTCCTTTTATAATACGTAAAATATAACAATACGGAAACTATTCCCCCTACAATTAACTTTATTACGGTTTCAAAAACACGTTACAGGGACGAATTAACATTTCCAAAAATAGAAATTTTTTAATCCAGTAAATTATTAGAGCAATAAGTTAAGTATTATCAGTTTGACCCACATTGACGTTATCATGAACTTTTAAATAACAACAAACGGAGGTCACGGGTCAATCAATGATTTGATTGATATTTGTTTAGAATGGAAAACCCAAAATTTTGAAAGTGCTGTTTCTAAATTAAATAGAAAATTATTCGGACATTGAACCGAAATACGAGGGATGTTTTTTAAGAATTTTACTGTAGAAACTAGTAGCAAAGACAATTTTATTATAATATAAATTGTCTTTGCTAGTAGTTTCCAATATATATAACTGTGAATAGAATAACTGTGCTCAATTTCAGCTCTGTAGCTATATCCTGCACGATTTTGTGCTCAGCTTTCATAATGTATTAAGATTATCAACCTGCCCGACGCACACTCAAATTTTTGGTTTTTATATAACTCTGTTTTGTTGGAGTTATTGAAACGGAAATCACTGTTTCTATAACTTAATGTGTTCATAATCTATGCAGTCTGTTGAGATCAACAAAGAATGTAATTCGTTCAGAGGCATGTTATTGTGAAGTGTCTGATCTCGGAAACCGAAGCCACCGAATCGTTTGAAATCAACGGGGTATCAAAGTGGTTGTCGCGTGGTCATCATCACGGCCACCTTTGAATTCTCGTTACGCACTTACGCACTTTGATGTCAGTATTTACAGTGTCACCGTATTGTCGATGAATTTCTACAGCAGAAATTTTGCTTGCTCACAAATCCTTTCATCATCACCTCGTACGCGGCGAGTCAATTGATAATCTTAAACATTTTGAAAGCATAGCACAGAACCTTACAAGTTAGCTACAGAGCTGAAGTTGAGCACATTTGTTCTCGAAGAATGCCGATACACGACGAACACGCTTAATACAATAGTTGTGGTAAGCCCACGAATTGCTAGTATCTAAAATGAAACGAAACTTATTCAGAAAAGAAGCCTCGAATATTTTAAACACTATATTTCATAGTACTCGGATAATACTGTGAAAACCCGCTTTGGACTATACACAAGACGTCGAAAATAGATAGCACGTAATAATAATGACGTAGTAAACTCAGTGACACGTAGGGGACAGTCCGGAATTGGCCAACCAGGTCACGCTGTCAGGTCGCCCTCGGGGTTCGTGATTTTATTGTAATGTGCTACAGTCTCTACGCTGAATAAAACCACATTTTCTCATCAACTAACTGATTTATTTTACAAATAGGAACTTCCTAAAGTTAAACTCCGTATTTGAATACAAACTCGTGAAAAAAACCCACAGGCAAATTCTCAAAGGTTAAATATATTGGGTTTTGACGTCATAAAATTTAGTGTAGATTAACATTATATATTTTTTTTATACTGCACACTTTTCAACTTTTATGAAATATTGTAAAGCGTAAAATATTGTGAATGAATTACAAAATGAATTAGTCGACTAAAAGTTTAATTATGAAAATGGTTTTGTCAGATTTTGAGTTCCGATAAATTTTCTAGCCACTTTTCATCCGATGAAGTAAAATTATGAATATTTGACAATCACTCACATCAATCACTCGGCGATGTCTTCTACACATAATGAACTGATTTAAGAGGTTTAGGGTAAGACTATGGTCTTTGAGGAGTAGTTTATGTTCGCCTAGGTCTTTAAGTGCTAATTTTCAAAGACAGAGGTCATACCCTAAAAGGGAGTCTTTTAGGGTATGACCTAGGGCATAGTCACGTTTAGGGCAATTATGTTACATCACTTAACGGTATTTTCTCGATAGAGTAATTTTCCTAACCGGACCTGGAGACTGTGATAAAATAAATTTATAGCTAACATATAAATGGGGAACTTCAACCAATTTCACTGAAAATCGATATTTATAACCATCAGATATCTGGAGGTGAAGTGTGAAGAAGAATGTCATCAAAATCAAGATTGTTTATATAAATCGTCCGCCAGGCACGTTCAAAGGAGTTGAATCATCAATCAGAAGACTGTTTACACTGTCGCCTCAGCGATACGCTGTTTGCTCCATCGTCCGCCAGGGCACGTTCGCACCCCAAGGAGTTGTGTCATCAATCAGCCGAACGTCAAGATTGTTTACACTGTTCGGGGCGCGCCTCCGCGATACGCTGTTTGCACCATCGTCCGCCAGGGCACGTTCGCACCTCAAGGAGTTGAATCATCAATCAGCTGCACGTCAGGACTGTTTACACTGTTCTGGGCGCGCCTCGGTGATACGCTGGTTGCTCCATCGTCCGCCAGGGCACGTTCGCACCTCAAGGAGTTGAATCATCAATCAGCTGCGCCTCAAGACTGTTTACACTGTTCTGGGCGCGCCTCCGCGATACGCTGTTTGCACCATCGTCCGCCAGGGCACGTTCGCACCTCAAGGAGTTGTATCATCATCAATCAGCTGCGCCTCAAGACTGTTTACACTGTTCTGGGCGCGCCTCGGTGATACGCTGGTTGCTCCATCGTCCGCCAGGGCACGTTCGCACCTCAAGGAGTTGAATCATCAATCAGCTGCGCCTCAAGACTGTTTACACTGTTCTGGGCGCGCCTCGGTGATACGCTGGTTGCTCCATCGTCCGCCAGGGCACGTTCGCACCCCAAGGAGTTGTATCATCAATAAGCCGAACATCAAGACTGTTTACACTGTTCGGGGCGCGCCTCCGCGATACGCTGGTTGCTCCATCGTCCGCCAGGGCACGTTCGCACCTCAAGGAGTTGTATCATCATCAATCAGCTGCGCCTCAAGACTGTTTACACTGTTCTGGGCGCGCCTCGGTGATACGCTGGTTGCTCCATCGTCCGCCAAGGCACGTTCGCACCTCGATAAATTGCTGCCGTTTAACGCTACGGACATAGGCCTACATTTAGATAGAAATTTAGATAATACCCATGTCGGCTTTTGTGGGATTCAAAACGCGAATAAAAAAAATTATAATTCCAAGCAATGGTCAGTTAAAATTTTAACTTTATTTTTTATTTTAGCGCAATAAGACTCCGGTTATTATCAAATCAGATAATCTTAAAGTTCCTTGTACTTCTCTGGTGAAACTAGCCGACCTTACCATCTCTAACATTCTTCTGAAACTGTCCATCGCATACTAAGCACAAATGACGTCTTCAAAACAGTTAATTCTCAAACTAGAGATATGACGTCAGTTGTAACGTCATGATCTTTGTACCTTGGTTCAAGTTTAAGTAGAATTCTATTATTCATTGCTGCTTCAATTGCACTTATATAATCTGTTAATGCTAGCTGGCAGACTTCCCATCGGTTATATACAACCGGTGAACATTTCAGCATTCGTCAGTTTGCAGTTTGGTCTTGATTGATAGATACTATACCTGCCTCTACTTTATCAAAATATATGCACCCCGACGAAAAAAGGAAACAGACAGGACATCCAGACAGACAGATAAGACCTTGAGATAAGCCCCATTTAGGCTTTTCTGTGGTATAAAAAGTGAAAATAACCAATTCCAAGCATTGTACAGACAAACTATAATTTAATTACATCAATTTGCTAACACGTAATGCCGCGTCCAACAGAGCAACAGACCGCGGCATAACGCGTTACGCGGCCTCCGTAACAGAGCCAAGGCCGTCACGCAACAGCTGACCAATGCCGCTGCATCGCATTACCCGCATATCCTGCTGCAACCGACATTCCCGGGTAAACTGTTCGCAAACAAGTAAATCTAGGCCTATCGAACATCGGGGTGAAAATAAATTTAGATTAAACATAAATTGTCATTATTTCCTCTACGGTATATACTGAAAAAAATTGAGATTGATAAATCAATAAATAAATGTGTAACCTATCAAATAATCGGTTTTACAGATATCTGATACAATTTTTTTATAATTTTACAAAATATGTGATTTGTGAAAGTGCTTTGACGGAAAGAAATATCAAGCTTTCGTGCTGCATCTTACTATTGAAAACCGATCGTATTTTTTGAAACCAATGATTGATTTTAAACCTAATTTAAAATTCGTACTAAATTTAATTGTTATCTTGACGTGACAAATTTTACTAATAGTAAAATTGGTTTCATCTAGTCTAATAAAATGTTTTATCAAATTTAGCTGAAGCTAATATAAGTTGTAACTATATATAAATACACATTAGTTTACGACTGATATTTAGTGATTATAATAGACAAAGTATCTCGCTTCCTAGCACTGAGTCAGACGACCTGTCCAAGGACTGTTAAAAGGACGGGTCAACTACTAGTCACGTTCTAACAAAACATTATTTAGGCTATTGAGCATAAAAACACTTACTAATAACTTCAAACTTCAAATTAATTTCAAATAACTTAATAATAATTTCAAAGCGTGTTCACATTAATAAATATATCCCGAGCAGGAACAAACAATTTCGCTGTATAAAACTCAACTACTTATCATCATGGGGGCCCGTTCAGCGAGGTGCTGTAGCAGTGTGAGTCACACAGGCTAGCCAGAGGTGACAACCTGACCATATCATGTATGCTTCAGAAGCGTGGCGGATTCTGGCCAGCAAGACCAACAGGAAACGCCTCGGCCATAGAGGTCATCCAGACGACAACCGTGGTTCGTCTGGAACCCCGTAATTATGGAGACGTTGGGAGTCCCAAGTCTTGGTCTATTTAATAGAACAAAAGCCCATTGACTGTTTCAGCAAGCAGCCGAGTCCATCCTAGAACACATCAGGGAGCTATGTAGACGGCATAACGTCAGAGGGTCTGGAGGCCCAGATCCATCGCCATCCTAGATGATCCACCGTAGTGGAACAGCAAGACCTACCCAGCCACGCTACATCTTAATTTAAGTTTATGTTTAATATATTTTGATTAACATCTGTTATTTCACTTGTTCCAGACCTGTTCTGTTTTGATTGTTCTAATCACTTCAATAGGTAAATCCAGAAGCTACAGCTAATGAAGCTAATGCTGCGATTCGCCCAAATGAAGTCCTTTTGTAAGTTTTTCACGTCTGGACGGATGGGGGAAGGTGGGTTTAGTTTGGGTATACACAGCTTAACGGTGGAGTCACCACATAACCATCGCAGGAGCGGGGTTACTCATAAAGAGTTACCACCTGTCACAAAAAAAGATGACCGCTCATGATTTGCTTGGAGTCGTCGGCCACTGGTTTCGTTCTAGCAGCCTTTGACTTACTGGGCCACCACTGAGCTACCGTGTCAGCAAACATATATGATTAATGGGTAACAAGCGAAAAATTGGGGTTATAGAGGAGAACAAGGGATCAAGTAGAGTGAAACGAGGTTTTACGCAAACAACTACGAAGGGAATTCAATCAAACAGCAACGGGAACCATCAGCACGGTATCAGATAACGTCACAACCACGGGTTTCATAAAGTTGTTGACTGCGGCTTCGTGGATCACGCGACTGACCGAGTGGGAGGGAATTTAATCACAAGGTGTCAACAGCTGATAGCGACTGATGGAGGACCTGGCCCGTCGATAAGCGCATCGCCCACAACCAACTATTTGCACCCCCACGCCCCCTCCAACAACTAGATTGAAAACTATCTATTTTTGTTCAAACTAGTTATGTGGGCCGTGAATATTCCCAGTGAGCTGGTCGTTTAAAAATGGGCATATGCCCGAGGGGATTTTAAGCACCCAAAAACGTTTATCAAAAACTTAGTTTAAGGCGGTTTCATTAATTACATTACATGTTTTTAAAGTTTAACCTTTGTTTGGTTGTGTTTTTAAAACTAAAATTTAGAGGGAGAGTGTCAATATCACGGAGATAAGCTGTAAAAAACTTAAACCATTAAAATAAACCCCTAAAACCCCAATGTGGTGTTTTAAATAAACATTTTATTGCAAAAAAATTGTTCTACTGCTATTTTAGCAGGTTTCTACTCTGGAAGACATAAATATGAGTATGAGGTAAATTTATAATAAATACCTCAGTCACAACTATTTACACTTGACAAGTGAGAGTGAATACGTTCTACCAATAACATGACATATTATTGAAGTTTTTTTCGTGTAGGCTTTTATGTAAATATTTATAATGAGAGATTTTAAAAGGTAACTTAAAGATTGGTCTTCGAATTAGTTTTCATTATTTAAGTTTATCAGCCTTTGACTGGATAACAATAAAATTAAGTTATAAAATCTTTTATTGCCTTATTATTTTTTTACCTGAAAATTAACATAGTTATTGTATAAGATTGACAATAAGGAGAATAATTCCCAAAAAAGATTATACGTCTGTGGTTGGGATTTTCATACACAATACCTATAATAAAATTAATAAACTCTGCCTGTAATAAAAAGTTAACATAAATAAATAACTTTACCTTAGAAGACTATGATACATAAAATAGTAATACGACCACAGATTTAAAATAACTTTAAACTAACAAAATGATAATAAAACAAAATACCCCCGTCGCAGCAGACCTGCGTACTCAGCGAATTTCCAAATCAATAACATAATAATAATAATATATGACTAGTTTGATCATTATTAATAATTTACTTTGTATTGCACTAAAAACACATACGCAGCCACGTAAGTAAAACATGTGCCTCATATAAAAAAACAAATAAAAAATGTTCGGGCGCTTAATGGATTTTGAGCGTTTACTTGGGCACACGCCCCAACATTTAAACATTCGGGCGTTTTACACCACTATTTCAAACTCAATCTACATTTTACGAGTACAATATAGGCGCAATTATACCTTTGTATTGATTTTTTAGGATTTCAAGTTTATATTTTTCTATAATCATCTTTATCACATTTCTTTACACTGAATTCTACAACCCGAACAAAGGACGGGCTTACTGCTAGTATTTAGTAAAAAAATAGACTACTAATTTAATTTTTTATGATTCATGTTTACTTGATCACGACTAACCACTGCAATAATCAGCAGTATTACATGTTGACAATCATCCTACATCGGTTACACATAGGCTGGCCAATGTTATATGAGATAATATGACAAAATTGTGAGATACAGGTTGCTGAACATCATAATGTACTACGCCAACATAAAGACATAGCTCTACTATGTTAAATAAGAAAAAGCGAGGTAGAGAAAAATGAAACGGACGAAATAAAAAGAAACGACTTACTCTTCGGTCTGTTCGATCAAGAGATATTTTCTTGTCGGATTCTAAAATACCCTCTATATTATAGAAGAACTTCACATCATCACTAACGTAACCTGATTAAAATCTTAAAGTTATTTAAAATATTTTGAATGAACGAATATTATGCTTAAATTTGCAGACATAACGCAAAAAAATATTATCATGAGTAACAAATAAATCGTAATTAAATGTGTCGCGATTTCACCACATATATACCGTACAGTGGGCGAAACACTCAGCGGATTAGAAACCACAACTCGCGCGCAGGAACATCTTTCGACGCCAATTTACGAGATGAGTGGACCGGTGGCAAATCTCCCCCGACGATGCGTTCATTGCCCGAGAAAGCTACGGCAACACAGGGCGTCGTTACGGTCGTTAGTGTTTCTTTAGTGTTTTTAATGCCGTTACTGAAGTTAGAATCATTAGTGTTAATAGTGTAGTAACAGTCGATAGTGATATTGGTGACATCACGGTGTAATGTGGTTTGTGATGTTAATGTCGTTAGTGGCCAAATTTTCGTCGTATTGTCGTTGGTGACGTTATTGCCGGTAATTACGTTAGTGACTGTGTCGTTGGTTACTTTGTGTGTGTTGTTGACGCTATTGTCGTTTGTGACGTTTTGCCGATATATTCTATATTGACGTTATTGTTGTTGGTAACTTATTGGTGTTGGTGACGTCATTGGCATTGGTGACGCTATTTTATTGGTGACGTTATTGCCGGTAAATACGTTATTACCAGTAAAGACGTTACTGTCGTTAGTACCGTTATGGCCGATATTTTCGTTAGTGACGCTATTGTGTTAATGACGCTATTGGCGTTGGTGACATTTTGCGATATATTAGTTAGTGACGTTATTGTTGTTGGTGACGTTATTGGCGTTGGTAACGCTATTCTAGTTGGTGAAGTTATTGCCGGTAAAGACGTCATTGTCGTTAGTAACGTTATTGCCAATATTTTCGTTAGTGACGCTATTATGTTGGTGACGCTATTGGCGTTGGTGACATTTTGCCAATAATTTCGTTAATAACGTTATTGTTGCTGATGACGCTATTGTCGTTGGTGACGTTTAGTCGATAATTTCGTTAGTGACGTCATTGTTGTTGGTGACGTTATTGGTGTTGGTGACGCTACTGTTGTTAGTAACGTTTAAGTCATTAGTGTTAATTGTTTTGTATGATGTTAGTGTACGATGATGTAGTGTTATAGTATAAAATTTAGCATTTAATGATTATATATTCACTTTTTATTATGTATTATACAATATTTATAAAAAATTTAAACTCATTTCTGTCAATCACGTTTAGTGTTTGCTACTTTACAGTTGTACGGATTATATTTCCATGACCGAAAACATATAAAATATACTACATGAAACTTCAGGAGACGTTAGAAAATATTTAAAACAAGTATCACTTTAAATAAATCTGTATTTTTACTGACAATGATTATACTGTACTCATAATTTACCAGCCTTCTTTTGTAATACGAAAATTCATCTTTAATCAACGACAAGTAATTATATTAAGCAAGCAAGCGATGGAATAAACCACAAACAAACATAAACACACGTCGAATACGACAATTTACGTATTCACAGTTTAATTATTTACAGTTATCCTCTTTCGCCTAGCTAAAACGTTTCCATTAAAATACCACTTTTGCACTTTACGCTTTCGATTGGAAATTCACTACTGTATCAAGTAACATCGCGAAATATTTGTATAGAAATGCCCACTAATCAACTTTACTATTTTAAGAATGGAAGAAATAAAATTAATTTCTTACGAGTGTTAAAATATTGTAAAATTTAAACGTAATCCAAGAATAATACATTTTAAACTACAAGACAACCAACTAAAAAATAAAATAAAACGAAAAATTATTTTGAATAAAATATATTTACGAAAATACACTGCAGGTCAAGAACCTTAACAAAGATTAACGTGTATCACCCTGTTCAGGGAAAGATTAGCGATAAGCGGAAAGTCTGAGGCGGGTGAAAGAACGGTTCAGTGATAAGGATGGAAAATACGAGCCCGAGGTCCTTCAACCTTTAACGACTGGTCAAACAGAAATTGGAGGGGGATTTGAAAAGAATTTCCTTTTAAATTTGTTTCCTTTTAATAGAGAAAACATTACGACTGAAACGTTTTTCCATTGACATTAAATTTCGTCAATTCTTTCATGAATTTTTGTAAAATGTTCCTGCGAACTTCATAAAATTCGCTAAATAGTTTGACATAAGACTTTTCATTATCAAAACAAGATGTAAATATTTATCTATGGTGTCCATCAAGTATTGAAAAAGATTATAAAAATAAAAATTAAATACAAAACTATTGATTTTAATACTTTCTTCTTTTTGTATACTTTCATCAATAATTACAGAGTATTTATTATTTCAATTATTAATATATTTGTTAAAGACTCCTGCCGACGATTTCGGACTGTAAAGTAAAACTGACAGTTCGAACTGAAGGTTTCAATAGGCTCTACACGGTCAGTTTTGATATTAGTTAATTTAAACTATTAATTTAATTAACTTCAGTCCATCAATTCAGTTCGAACAGATCGTCTGTGGAGGGCTTTATGAGTCTTATTATGGTACCGATCCTGACTTTCATCCTCATTTGATTTATTCCCTTAGAACGTTTTCAGTAACAGACACGTAAAGGAAAATTAACTCGCGTGGTTCTCATCTCTATATACGGGGTGTCCGTAAGTAAAGTACCACACTCTGGGGAAAGTTTTTACGGGATAAAGAGAAAATCAAGATTATATTTTATTTAAAAAAAACTTTTCGTTTACCACAAAGTTGTTATTTAATAATTATTATTTTAAACAACTAGCCAAAGTACCCGTTCTTCGCACGGGTTAAAAAGGCTGAAAGGTGTAGGTTCTACTGATTCATTTAAGTTATTGTTAATTAATTCTTCATTGTTTACAAAATGACAAAACATGAGTGTCTACAACATTTCAAAGTAACATCTGTCAAATATTGGGAGAGGATAAGGATTAATGTAATAGAGACAGTCGTCGGAAAAAACTTAAAATCTACCATTCCGCTATTTCAAATAATTCACTAATTTCGATCCAGCAGTTTATCTGAAAAATCAACTTTATTTCTTCTTCTTCCCGAACTGTCAAAATATAGTGCAAACGGATGTTGTCATTAGAAAATGTAAACATTGAAACCTA
This sequence comes from Nephotettix cincticeps, assembly GCA_023375725.1. NCBI lineage: Eukaryota > Metazoa > Arthropoda > Insecta > Hemiptera > Cicadellidae > Nephotettix > Nephotettix cincticeps. The sequence continues at coordinate 18,038,158 of CM041785.1, read as the reverse complement.
GGACGGTCACGGCAGCTCTTTCTTCTTCTTCTTCTTCTCGAACTGTCAAATTTTAGTGTTCACAGCTATTGACATTCAAGTAATTTTATGTTTTCATTCTCTAAAAATGTAAACATTGAAACTTAGGACGTTCACAGGGCGTAGCTCGAGAGGATTTTAAGGAAATGAGAATGCCTATGTGTTGCATGAGTTTAAGATCTACCTTTGTGTAAAATTTCAAACCGGTCGGTTCAGTATTTTTCGCATTTACTTGCCACAACAAACCCACAAACAAACATACAGACACCACCTCTTCTTTATAATATTATAGATAATAAGATAATTATTTTTTTCTAAACTTTCAACCGGTCATTATAAACTCAGTAATTATAATTGAAATAAATGATACAAAATGAGTACAAATTTTTATATTTCGTCGAATATAAATTATAAAAAAGGCGGTCATTTACAATGCGATTCCAAAATAGCGAGAAACGATAAAATATAAAGATGTACAAATGTCAATTTTATTTCAAATCTGACAACACAAAACAAAGAAAACTTAGTCTAGATAAATTTAAATGTGTGTTAAAAGACAGTAAATATACCATTCCAATCCCATCATGCGTTGGCACTCGATAAATGATTTGAATATATCTCGGTTGTGTTTTGTTCGATTCTCGTGGTTTTTTGTATTGATAGAATGTAAATAAAATTTACTAAAGAAGTACTTTTGTATTTTCGCAGTTTTCCTGCAATCTGAGAATACAAGTTTTAAATGTCCGCTTTTTGAAATTTAAAATTGAATCAAGCTTGTTTTTTAAATGTAGATTTGTCTTATATTGAAACACACTTTATGGGTCTAAAAGGATCGGTTGAACATTTTTAAAGATAACGATTATTTTTAACTAATAAAAAATTACATTACTGCTTTCGTCATACAAAAGCAGTTGAATGCACACTGGTTTTGTATCACTTGGAAAACCTAAGTTTAGTAAATTGATTAATAATGTCGAAAAAAACTTGTGACTACAGAAAACTATTAAAATTATTGATCATTTATTAATTTATTAGGGTTTTTATTAAGGTCCCCGGTCGCTTACTCAAAGTATATTTGCTATAACAGAATGCGGGATGTAGAATGCGATATCGTGAGCACAGCGACATTAAAAGCCCCATTAATATGAAGGGTAGTAATGCAAAACCCAACTCCAAACGAGGCATTCAGTCACGTTTATTATAAAAGCATCCATTTGTTGCGTATAAACCGCAGATAACTTAGTCTTCTAACTCGTATCAAGGAGTATTAACTACATAAATGCTCGTATACGTTTTAACATTTATGTCTCAGTCCAAAAAGTTCATTAGCACAATATTATATGTTGAAACTATTGCGTTTTTTTAAGAAAATGTTTTATCGTCGAATGGTTTACACCTTTTTAGATTAAAACTCCGAATATATGGGGGGGAAATTGCTCCCTTTGTTCATTGTGCTAATAGTTGATAATGATGACAGTTTATCAGCTATATATGAATTGATTACAGTCACTCTCCACTTAAAATAACCACCGTTGAAGCGTTTGGTGATAGTTCGGTATCATATAATTTGAAAATCATTGTTTAATAAACGAAATTTTCGGTACCTCGACCCTCTTGCATTTGAGTCTCATAATGACGATGATAATTCTTTACTTATTACACATTACTAATTACGGGTAAACTAAGATTCAGTGTATGTACGTAAAATTTGATTAATTATAAATTGCGTAACATCCCCGTTTTGAATATAGAGATTGACAATTAATGTTGTTACTTTGTTACTTATTCGTGTAATTCGCTCACAAGTACCAACAATATATTTTTTACAAACCAAGATTAAAATAAATTTAGACTTTTGTAATGTAAAAATACTTTTATGTTTTTTACCTGTCTGCAGTACCTCCACCATCTTGGATTTTAAACGCATTGCAACAAGGTTAATTTTTTACAACATTACTGATCAAGTAAAAATAAATTCAGAATGTTGTAATGTAAAAACACTTAAGTTATTTAATCTTTTTTACTGAAAAGTCCACCATCTTGGATTGTAGACCCATAATAAGGTTTATTTTTATAACATTACTGTTTAGTTGACTGTCGTAAAACAACGTTGACGTGTCAAGTTAAAGATAAAGTGGTTATCTAGGGAAGTTCATTCCATTATTTTAATCATAAAACGTTAATTACTTGTTAACTATCGGAGATAATTGCGTGGAAATTATATTTCCAGGAAAATATAATAATTTAATTCCCTAGGTAACGACGTTACCATTAATTTCTCGCCTTAATTTTACTACAATCGTGTAACCAGTAAATGCTGTCACAGAATTAACATATTTCGCCGCTCCTGCAGACTTCTAAGTTGAATACCATTGATCACAAAAGCAATTTTTCGATAACTGTCTCTAATTTGTTGGTAATCGATAACAGGTAACCATAATGTGCTCAACATTTTTCAAACTTAAAACCAGATATATAATAATCAATTATCTAAAAGAGAATGTGTCTATCTACAAAAAAATCAAGTAAATAAGTCTATGTAAGTAAGTAATGAGACATGGTAAAAAATTTTCGAAATTAAAAAAAATATCCGTCTATTTTGAAGGGCGTCATTTTACGAAACGAACATTCAGTCATATAATATATGATAGGTTTTATAATTTTTGTATGAGTAATAAATATTTGTTTCAGGCCTTCACGTGCAAAGCAGCTGAATCCATCATATCTGATTTCCTGCTTTTCACGAAAACTCACTTTTTTTTACTTTGTGCACTATTTCTCAGGAACCAATAATCTTTATGAAATGATATCTTCACCCACTGCTTCCAATAAACGGTAGCCAGCTTGGGTGGAAGTTGACGGCATTTGTAGGCTTGATTGGGACTGCAGTGGACACCTGTTTTGCTTTTGAGGTTAGTGGTTATGAGGGGGGCATTTTTGTGTTTTTTTGTTTATACAGAATATTTTCAGAATATATGAATAATGAATGCCACTTCTAGAGTTAAAAAAATAATGACTCTATAAACAAATCTAAATGTAAAAACCCTGTGTTAAAGTTTTCTTAAGCAACCACAGGAAAAGCTGGTAAAATTGCAAGGGTAGGGTACACCAAATTAGCAGATTAAACATGCACCGTATAGGAATTACAAGGTCCCCATAGAATTAAATGTTTCAGCATAAAACATTGAATAAACTTCATTAAGTGGATAAAGTTAGTTCAAGAGAAGGATTATCGTAAACACCACACAACATTGGAGCTGATTGACGAAGATAAACCAGTGTAACGGCCCAAAGCAATGCTAGACACATAAAACGGAATGTGGTTGTTTAGGATATCGACCAAGCCAACCTTAGAGGGATTTCTACCCGGCTTGTCTAAAGCTCTAATTAAACATTCTTTCACTCATGTCTTTATGCATACTACTTGAGAAGAGCGGTACCTATTTCACACATGTTAAATTTATAAACTAAAGGTAAGCTTATTTGTTTAGAAACTATAAAATCTACAATCATAAACTGTTGTCATTACCACAATAGTGTTATTAGAGAGTATATATTCGTGAATATCCCCTAAAACATTTGAAAAGTTATCTAAGATTTACAAAAATGCTGAAAATCAACATAGCTTGTTTGGAATTAATAGTTTTGGATGCAATTTTGTCAACTGTTAATCCATAAAATTGCAAAACAATTAAGGAAAGTACTGACCTTCACACATACAAAACTTCACTACTCCACCATAACGTTTCTGAGATGAATGTACCTTTATTTTTTTTAAGTTACCGGGGGAAAAGATTTACAACAGCATCCCTGCGGTGGTTGCAAAAATTAGCGGATATGTAATATTTACGAATGTATTTGTTTGTATTGGAAGAAATTTTGTACTGTATGGCTTAGCCTATATATTTAAAAAAATGTAATTTCAAACTATAATAAATACAATACAATTTTTTACAATGTCATTGCCTTATATTTGAGATGTTAATAAAAACTTTATTGTTTTCTAGTTAACCAATGAGTTTTTTCAATTTTCAAAATTGTTTTCTACTGGGAATAAGCATCGCTCTAGGTTACTTTTCCCAATAATGTTAACATTGGGAAGTTTTTTTTAAATTAACAGGTGAGCAGGAGTACAGTAAAATAGCAAAAGGATGATACTTTATGTATTAGTGATCAATGGATCACTAATTTAGATTACGTTAGATTTTGCAGTTTTCCCCAGATAAAAGTATATCATTAATATTTTTATATTTTACATAAAAATTTGAAAACCACACTTTGAAAAATTGGGAAAGGAATACTATTTATTTTCTACAATAAAATTGTTTTACTGCTCACAAAGCCCACATTGATATATAAAAATTCTTAAACATTTCAAAACGATGATAATTTTTTTAAATGTAACAAATGGTATATTGAGAGAGTGCAGGAGTAGTGAAATAAGCCATTTTGGACCCAAATGAACGATGTCAATTTAGTGACATCATTACTAGTTACACGATAGTAAATAGATTGTTTATGTGTCAGATTAGAGGTGAAGTGAGTGTCTAGGGAATTGCATTATTAATTATCCGGAAAATTTAATTACCCCACAATTATGACCAATAATTTGCAAGTAATTAACCTTTTTATGATAGATAAGTTATAACAATTGAATTTGTAATTTACATAGCAAGCACTTCACCTTTAATTTGACCCCTCAACCATTTTTACGACAACCGAGTGATCAATAATGTCGTAACAAAATTAGCGTCGTACTGCAGACTCCTGATTTGAAAAGTTATATATGTTTGTTTTATACCACGACATTCTTGAATTATTAAAATAGTGTTTGTTTTTAAAAACTCATTTACAGTTTATGTAAGCCAAATTTTACACGAACATGTTATAAAATAAACAATATTAACTGACAATCTCTATATTCATAATAACCTTTAAAAACCAACACGAAAGTTGGAAAACAACGAACGCACCCGTTCCCACACAACTCCTACGGTTAGGAACCGTGACGAACAAATCGGACGTTTAATTTGTCCAACGGATCACCGGGGGATCAGTGTTATTCCAGCACCCAGGTTAACAGCGATGTCCCCCCCCGCGAGTAATCACTAACCCCCTACGCCCGGATGGGGGAGGGGGTGAACACGTTTTAACACCCTAGTCCCCCACAAACGGTGACACGGGGTGAAGCGGGCTGTAAAATGTAAAATCCGACACGTTTTACGGCGCTGTTAAGGACCGCAACTTGCTTTCTCGTAGCTTTGCCAGTTTACGGTAACAGAACCGTTCTTGGCGATGGCCTGTAACGATGGCCACGTGACCTGTAATCTCACAGACTAATTTAAACTACCTTAAAATCTAATACATTATAATAACGAATATTTGATTAATTATTTCAAATTCATTGTTAATTTATGGTAGGTTTATGTTATTTAAATTGCTACTGTGGACATTAAATTAGATTAGATTACCATTTGAAATTGCGACCTACCGAAGTAGGTAGATCCAAAGGAGCCAACTATGTATGGGAAATGAGTGTAAGATGATTGTGGGGCGATCTTGTTGTATTTTTACTGAATTAGACTGTTCCTTAGACAGAAATGTTAATTAATATCCCAACGGTCAATGGCATAAGGGACCTACAATTTAACGTGGAGTCCGAACCACTGCCTCTGAATTTACGAATTGGTATAGTTATGAGGATGGTCTTTGTGGATTAACATAGTATTCAATAGTGCGGACGTTAATCCACACAGGAGAACACCACACCCCGACCATCGCTCACACCTATCCACAATTCGTGACCTCCAAGTAGCTGGATTACAGGATGTCGCCACGCCACAACGACGTTTCGGGATCTTACATGTGATCCCGCCTCAAGTGACCTGAGAACATAAACACCTTTCCTCATTTAAAAATTACATTTTTATTATTTTTCGGGTATAATCGCATTTTCAAGTGTATACAAAATGTGACCTTAAAATTCAAATAGACAATTTATTTATTTTTTTAACGTGTTGAATCTTGTTGTCTAGTATAAGCAAAAATAAATGATATATTAATATGATTTCATGAAATCTTCAATTTTGTCAAATTAGTTTATTTGATCTAATTGTACAATGTTCATTCTATTTTCTGGTTCTTATTTGTGGTATGAATGAATTTAAAACTCTTCCAAAACATTAATTTTCTCTCCTTTTAACGATGTATTTAAAATTTTCATGTTGTTTTCAACTATATTGTATTCGTGTTGTGTTTTAAATATGTGTTCTGTAAATGTCATTTTTTGGCTGTTCTGTTGTTTTACTTAACCGCTTGTAGCCTATGTGTTGTTTTTTGTAAATTTCTTCTTGTCTGATGCAAAATTAAAGGCTAATAAAGTTAACTTTATTACGGTTAAAAATGTGATTATGAAACGGATAATATTGGTTTTTATGTCCACATATTTTTTATTGTATATTTTTATGGTAATTTTACGATTTATTATCAATCTGACGTGAACATACTGTAATCACACGACATATGCCTACCTGAGTTGAACGAATGTTTCTCTCAAGTAGTGATGTGAGAGCCAGAGCCTAGTTCCATCCTCATTGCCGTCAGCTACACTGTGATGATGACTCAAGCTCCCTGTCTGGGACGTCTTCGATCACTACTCTCTTAGGATTGTTGACATTCCCCAAGGCAGCTGCTTTGTATTACTGATTCCCAACAGAGCCGTCTCCACGCCTCCTAGCCTCCTAGCGTCCGTCAATCTTTGGCCAAACTCATTAAAACAAAGATCCCATCCGTTTGTCCTCTTCTAAGAAAAAGATTCCCATTAATTTTAAGGAGGAAAAGGCTTTCTGTTCAGAAAATAAATATCAGCGCAGCAGAGCAAATACTGCAACCCACTTATAAAATTAAATGGATCGTCTCGTGCTACTCTGAGTAGAAAATTAAAGCACGTACAATCTAAGAAATAATGCCTCGCCCCGTTTAGTTAGAGTGGTTAGTAACAATGATCATATTATACATCTAACTAAACTAAACTGTGGGAAATAACCATGGTTATGTATAAAGGGGATGTTTTCAGTTCCTTTAAACAGCTGTTCCAATAACCCTAATACGTTTATACCTAAAACCCTGTTCTAAATATCCATACACATGTCAAAAATAATAATATATTACCTTAAGAACACGCTGCTAAAACTATATTTAAATACTTACGAAAACCTAAAGCGGTTTTACATAGCAAAAGGAAACTTAACCGGTCTAATTTTTAAAAGTAACTATAAAAATTATTAAAGTCCCTTCTGTGGAAATATCAACTGTAGCTGTTTGAACTAGTTTTAACCAACTTTATCAAGTTATCCTGAGTCAAACGAGGATTTACGAACTTTGTTTCATATTATGAAGGTTATGAATTTAATAAAAATATACCTCATGGAGCTGATTTTTATAGTCAACATGATTAAGCGGTACTGATGAAATCGTTGTTAAATGCGAATCTACTGTTTAGTGAGTGTGTGCTTAGTCTTGCGTGGGTGTATGTATTTTCTTTTATTGATTTCACACCCTTCATAAAGTTGTATAAGTGTTTTTTGGGTTCGAAGACATTACAAACAATACGTAAGAAAAACAACATAAATGTTATGCGTTTAGTGAGATTTGGAATTGAACACGCACGCCGCCGACGAATTGTACGTAAACTTGGTGAGGATTTTTTCACTTTCAAAAATAAATTATCATTATTATCACGTGGATAAATTTAAAAAATCCTTTAAAAGTCTTACATGTCATTTTCCACAACTATGAACGATAAATATTGGTGTAACTTTGAATGTAAACTATTAAATATAAATACTTTTAATTTTTTACATTATGAGAATTTTTTTCTTAATAACCAACATAAAGGTTTTGTCTATATATTGTTTGGAATTATGATATTTTTGCTTATTTTAACGTTTTCACCTCAGAAAAGCCATAAAGGTTCTCAATTTTTCTCTGAAGCTGAACAATGTATTTTCGAAACAGTTCTCCGTGAAAAATAGAGCACACACTACAATGATAAAGGTGTTGATGAAAGGTGACACGATGATGCAGAATGTTTAGTATACATTAAATTAATTAATAATACTTAATTAAAATTAAGTAATGAGCGCTCGAAAACCCACTTTTTAGCGAAATTAGAAACACATTATAAGTTTTACTGAACATTTTAAAGTGATTGAACAGAAATAAATAACCAACTATCAATATTATTTAGTTTACATTAATAATTGATACATTAATATTCCTATGCCTTGACAATAACTAAAAGTTCATTTATACATTTCCTAATTTAATCTAGTTTATCTTAAGTATAATGTAACAGTAAAGGCTTGGGCTGTAAAATTAAATGGTTGTACTTCTAACTGAACAAAATAATTTTATTTTTAGCTCAATTCTTAAACTAAGAATTGGTTTGTTACGTTTTATGTACAAAGGACTGGATAGCTGCCAGTGTTATATATTTTTACGATATTGAAAGAGCAGTTTTATTCAAATAATAATAATTATACAAAATAAAATATTTCTCAAAGAGCGACCATGAAGAATCTAAGGTCATAAAACGTTATTCAAGATTAAAAAATAAATCGTCCCCACTTCTAAAATTAATTCCTGTGGACCCCGCAGAGCAGGAACGACCACTTTGCCCAACCACAACGGCCGGAACATCTTTTGGCGCCAATTTATGAGTTGGGAAGAACCCCTATCTAATCTCTGTCCGAACTGAGAAGCTTTTGATTCCTTCACAACGTCATTATATTAAATTACGTACAATTATCCATCCAAAATAATGATCGCCACTGATATAGCGACTTAAAAATGTCTTAATTAACATAATACATTTTTTTAATTGTATCATTTTAAAATGGTCTTGTTTTACCTAAGGAATAAACCAGATTAGCGTTTGCTACTACTATTTAAAGACAGCGAAAAACATAGTGGCGTGATTCACTTATGATTGCCGGAGATTATAGCTCATGATCTGACAGGAGTCACCAGTGGAAATGCAGCAACCTTTGATCAAGAGCTATCGGTATCTGGTTATGTTTTAACTAGCGAAAGTACTCGTTCTTCGTACGGGTAAAATGCTGAGAGGTATAGACCCTACTAATACATTTAAGTTATTGCTAATTAATTTTTTATTGTTTACAAAATGACAAGACACGAGTTTCTACAACATAACAAAGTAACACATGTCAAATATTGGGAAAGGATAAGGATTAACGTAATTAAAATCTACCATTCTACTATTTCGAACTAATAGTTCAATCACGAATTTGGATCCAGCAGTTTATCTGTAAAAATATACCTTATTTCTTCATCTTCCCAAACTGTCAAAAAGTAGTGTAAACGGATGTTGACGTTATAAAATGTAAACATTTAAACATAGGACGGTCACGGTCACGGAACTGACGAATTTTAATGTTCATAGCTGTTGACATTCAAGTATTTTATGTTTACATTCTCTGAAAATGTAGCCATTGAAATTTAGGACGTTCACGGGGCGTAGCCCGAGGGGATTTTAAGGAAATTAATATGCCTATGTGTTGCATGAGTTTAAGTTTTCTTGCCACAACAAACAAACCCACAAACTTACAGAAACCACCTCTTCTTTACAATAGTATACACCGTTGAAATTAACGAAAATTATTTATTTAAAATTTTAGGCCTTAACTCATTTTATTATTGAATCACGACATACATGTGTGAGTAACTTACTATCTATAATGGAATTTTGTCTACTGCAGATTGCTAAAATATTTAATGAGATCCAAAACTGGATTGCGTTCGTTTTCTCCATTACTGCAAAATAATTTGATAGCGACTAGGCGGAGAGTAACGTAAGATAGACCGTTGAATTGTGATGTACTTCGTTGGGTTTTTAGTACAGAGTACAAAAAACATTACAGTTTGACAACTGTAAATGAGCGTAAAAATTCAAATAGTACAGGTAACGATTTGCGGACTTAAGCTACCTCGAGATAATTAATTATGCATCAAACGTTAAGTAAGATAAAACTTTTTAAACAAATCTGTAAATCTGATGGAATGTTATACGCTATCTACCTCTCAGGTCAGTCCGCTCGCCTTGCAACTGGGTGCGAAAAATATGAAATTCCTAAACAGAAGAAGGGTGTGAATAAAACATTCCTTGGGGAACACGCCTCTCAAACTACATACCGATGTCGGTGCCTGGGAATCGATACGCGCGATTTCAGACATATTTCAATAAAATAAAATGATTTTTCTGATAAAAAAAGTAATAAAATCACTGGTTAAAACAACTTAAGCTAAATCGGAGATTTACTTTATTGGATATCCATTCTGTACGCATAAAGGTTTATCTTGCGAGGCTTGAAAATCGTTATTAATATCCCAGTTGTCTAATCGTATTGACTTTTGTTTTCTAATAAATTAAAAACAAGAAGAGGATTATTCTATTACTGATCTCACAATATCTCAAATTATATAATATACACCAACCCATATAGGATCTCAGACAGATGAGCAGAGATTTTATTTCCCATTACCTCACTTCTAGACAATTTTAGGAAAGGAATTGTATATACTGTATATAAATAACTTCTTTTTTAAGTAAATGATTTATTTGACTTTCTTTAGGTCAATATCTCTGTAAAATTCAATTTGTTAAAATAAAAAAGTATAAATAGTGTTTAGGCATTACACTTCGTAAGGATAGTTTGAAAAACACTAGATCCTATATGAAATAGAACTGATTTTTCATTAGGGCCACGATAGTTGGTTTTAGTACCACAAGGAAAATGTGAATTTGTGGGAAAAGCCTTAATTCAAAATCTGGTAACACATTATTTTAGATGTTAATGTTTATTTGGAAGTCACCGACTATGCTATATGCCTGACGAAATTAAGTTTAAAACATTTTACGCGCGATATTATTTAGTAATACTATACGATAGGGCTGTGTATAGAAGAATCTATATTCTAATCTAGAATCTAAGTCTTCAAGTAAAAAAATCTTTATCTAGATTAATTTGTATATTACAACTTTAAGACATTAATAAAATGATTAAATTCACATTTTTACCAATAAATTAGTTTATTCCAGTAGTAAAATTATATTCTAAATTAACGCACTAGTATTCCACAAACATAATTGCAAAACAGAATCATTCTATGAAAATTTCACCTACAATAAACTTCACTTACGTATGAAACTACTGTTCATCCGAATGGCTGCGAGTTATTTATTTAAACGCAGTTTTATTTCCAGATGGCCGTATAAAACTGCTATCTGGTCGGTGTAATATATTACACAAAACGGCTGCCCCTTGTAATGCATTACACGTAGTGCTGTATATTACAGTCGCGACGCCGACGTCCCGGTTAATTACAGTATTTATTTATCTGCTACGAATTGTACTACAAACCACCGCCCCTTTGTCCCTTCACCCCCCTACTGGAGTAATATACAAAAGTGGTAATGGGTGAGTCCATGGTTCAGTTAGTAGCATGACGGATTCCGACCGCGAGTCAGCGATAGCCCTGTTTAGATCTCGGAGTCGTCAATCAGTTTTGTACTCTGTCCACCTAGTAGAGAGTAGGTTTACCCAAAGTACGGTGGCGTGTCCTGTAATCCAACTACCTGAAGTATGAATATTGAATCCAGCGGTGGATGTGATATTCCCTGTGTGGATTAATGTCCGCACTAATGAATACTACCTTCATCCGACCATCCTCATATTTATACCAATTCGTAATTCAGAGGCAAAAGTAGTTCGGATCCCACGTTTAACTGTAGGAGGTCCCTTAGATGCCATTGGCTGTTGGGCAGCCTTAGTCAATAACAACACCACTACAACGCCTACCTGGATAGATCGCCATTTCAAAAGGTAATACGTGATAAGTAACTAAAAAGAAAGAGATGCATGGATCACGAAAAAATCCTCCAGACATATGGTAGTTTTCGACCATGGGCCTAATTGTTTATTTTCGTGAGTTAACATTTATTTATTTATTTAGCATATTTATTTGAAAATTTGAATTCTTAAGTGCGATTACGTTATATAACTGTATTCTAAAGCTATCGTGTTTAACTGACGTAAAATGTCTGGTTGTTGTTTGTTAGGCTGTAAAATCAATTAAACGCAGACGTAATAATTACGTTCTTAACATTTTTTATCATTTATCCACTTCAATCGAATCAGAGTGACTTGAGACTAATATTATATTTATGTGGATTATTTTTGTGCGAACCCCTAAACATTACACTCATTCTTGGTTACATTTTATCAAATTTGTAACACGACCGATATGATGTGTTGTAATAATGCGTTCATAATGGTATTGAGGTACTCAGCAAAAAATAAAAAATCCTTCGCGTCTTCGACAATAAATACTGAACATAACTTCTCGTATAAATAGTTAAAATTTAAATAAATCAGTAAAAATTGTGCTTTAGATAGATATAAATTGTTGAAATGTTTTATTAAGATTATAATATATCTTACACGTTGACAAAAATATACCGGAGAGAGTATGTTTTCTTACACAATGACCAATAGGAAAATGCGATAAACAATGTAAAATATAGTACATTACAACTAAAAATTGTCTATTATTTTCTCGATTTATTTTCGTCAAAAGTTACAGTTATAACAACCACATTTCAAATGTATAAATTTGACTGGATTATATGTTAAAATAAATTCAAATTCAATTTCATTATTAACTTTCTAAATTGACTTAAAATTTACACTAGACATTATTTGCACCGTAAAATTAAGAGAAAATAATAACTTTTGGCACTTGAACTTTGCGAAGTCGATTTGGGATAGTGAGTTTGTCTTCAACAAGGAAGTGCTCGCAATTTCAATAACCAAAGTAACGCCACAAGCGGTCTATACCAGGAAACGTCCAAGGAAAAGCCAGGATTATCTCCCAGGATTTCAGGAAGCTGCCCCGTCACCCTTTACAAGAAATCTAAATCTAAACAATGCATTTTATCATTGCCTGGAGTAACTATCTACAAATTAAAAATTCAATTCTACATTGCGTTTCTCTCTAGATATTGAAAATAAGATTTGGAGGAAATAAAAAAACTTGAATGAATATTTATACTTCCTCCAAGACATTCTTCTTCTTATTCGTCTGGCAACGAACCAACAAAAGAAGGGGCCGCGAGATAAGGAGAGTGGATAATTTTGCGATGTTATATATTTAGCCAAATATTAAATAGAATTCAAATATTTAGGGATAATCATCGACAAATATAACACAGAGGAAACTGAGATTGCATCAATACTTATCAGTGGTGACAGATGATACTGGTTAAAATCCTATTAAAACCTACTAAAAAAGTTAAATATATCCGGGAAAACCAAATTAAAAATGTACAAATCTGTCGTATTACCTATAATAATTGTGTATGGCTTAGAAGCATTGGTGCAAACCAAACAAGACAAAAATGAGTTAGTAATTTTTGAAAACTAAATTCTCAGGCGAATATATTGGTCCAATTCAAGAAGAAGTAACTTGGAGGATAAAAGATACGAATTAAGAGATTCTTGAGGTCTACAAAAAACCTGATATCATTGACTTAATTAAAAAAAACAAAAGACTTCAATAAGCGGGACATGTCTAGAGTCTAGAGGAGGCCCAAATAATCAACATCATGAACAGTGCTAGGTGTAGTCCCTGCAGGAAGAGGTACTTTAAGACGTCCAAGACTATGGTAGTGGGACTAAATCCGAAAAGATATGCAGTCCCATGTCCACAACAGAGGAGATGATGGAAGACCTTCTTAGATTTGAGTGGTCAACTAGGTAAGGTAAGGTAAGGCACAACTTAAGTCAAAACAAACTTGTGTTTTAGTGGACCAGCGGCATTAGTAGCATGGTAATCAGACAACTTCAGCTGGAGTTTTTAAGGTAAATGTGAGAGAAGGGTAAGTAAGTGAGTGTAATGGATTTGATGACATATGCAGCTGTCACTTATAAAAGAACAGCTGATTCAAACGGCAGGATCATTAATTAATTAATATTATCTCCGTAAACAAAGACGACACGCCAATATTGTCAACGTTTTCCAACGTACTTGAGAAAACAAATAAAAAATTTTCTGCGAACATATGGCCTATCTCCCTCCGTTTTCCGACTGTCGGTGTGTACGTGTTTTTTACATGACTTGCTATAACTTTGGAACCACTTGAACTACCAACTTCAAACTTGGTACGTGTATGAGTACTAATATGACATATTAGTGCATGGTATCAAATTTCTACTTATACTAGTTAAAAATGGCGGCCATTTTAATTTTTCAAAGCTCAATATAACTCAAAAACCGTGTGATTTACATAAGATAACTGAAACAAAAAAGGTGGCGATATTTAATTTTCCTGAAGAAAATGTAAAATGTTAAGGGTAGTAGTAATGTGTAATGTTAAGGTAACTACAACCTTGTCGATTTGGGCTTTAAATGACAATTTGGGTAAATATCAACTTTACTAAAATTGATATTTTTCTTTATTCGTGTTATAACCCTATTGAAATTTTACATTTTCTTAAAGAAAATTAAATTTTGCAGCTTTTTTGTCTCTGTTTTTTTTTTGTAAATCCCATGGTTTTTGAGTTATTGAGCTTTGGAAAATAATTGTAATAGCCGCCATTTTGAAATGGTACGAAGTATAAATTTGATACAATGCATAAAATAGGCCCTATTAGTACTCACATACTTACCCAATTTGAAGTAAATACCTCAAGTGATTCTAAAGTTATTGCAAATTATGAAAAAATACAAAACACATACAAACCGACAGACGGAAAATAGAGGGAGAAAGGCCATTCATTGTTCACAGGACATGTTTTATTCGTTTTGACCTCAGAAACAATATCCCAACATTTTTTCCCCAAAATTATTTCGGTTACACTCTGTATTAATAAAATTAAAGTTTGGTCTGTACATGGCTTGGAATTATGACATTTGCTTGTACGTTTAAGACCCTGGAAAATAAAAAATGATCTCATCTCAAATTCTGTCTGCCTTTCTGTGACGCCAAAAAAGGTATTTTTGTAACGCTTCTTCATGAAAACGAGCAAATTGTTTACTTTAAACTGGTCCATACTTATTAAAGTAAAGTAGCTAGACCTAAAAACACCCAGTTTCGATCTAGATCAGCAACATTTTTTCTCAATTTTACTAAACATGTGATCCATTAAGATGAATAAACAGAAAGATAACCAGCTGTCAAATTTTCCTTCACATTTAATTGTTTTGCCTTTTACTTATAATGTTTTCAGGTAAACATTTAATAATAATAATTATCTTTTTTCTTAACACAGTGTCATATAACACGTGCCAAGGACAGACTAACCAGAGTAAATACATAAAAGAACAGAGGCATGCCTCTAAATGTTTGGAAGGTACGACTTATGACCGAACAATTTTCAAAAACCGATAAACGAAAACAATGTCGTGTTCTATTTTACCTGTTACGATGCGTTAGCGAGAAAATTTGACATCTTTGACATCCATTTAATCCTCCCAGAATAATATTCATTAATAAAATGTCATAATGAAAACGAACCAACCTTTTGTTTCCGAGAACTGAAAGCTCTTAGCAATCAAATACCATTTGTTAATGGATGTTTGTTGACATGGAATTGGTTTTACATAGAATTAACAGGAACAATCATTTCCCTTTCGTTTCACTAACCGAGAGTCGATGAATATTTTAATCACGTAACTGAATGCAAAAATATTTAAAAATTATTAAGTTATTTCAAAGCTTTAAAATATCTAGGCAATGCAAAGTATAAAAACGTATTTACAATACTTACATAATCTGGAACAGATTGTTTAATTCAGCATACCTACAATCAAACGATATAATTAGTCATGAACAAATATGCAGATAGATACTGAATCGTATTTTTAATACTTACAAAAAAACCTCTCAATACTAGTTGATAAAATTACTATAATGTAAATTAACTGAATGTGACTTTAATTTTAATTCTGCCTATATTATATCCCATTTGCAGTTCTTTTACAAAAATTTCCTGTGATGTTATGTGTGGTATTTAAAGTTCTTGTTTCCCAAACCCGTATAGTACTTTACAACATATATGTTGTGATATACGTGTATTTTAAGCATAGGCTTAACTGTCGGGTACACCTTTCCCTTGTACAAATATTGAATTTTAATTTCACTTGATCGAATAAAATTAGAAAATAATCTAGAAAAATAAAACCGTGCGTTTTTAAATGTTTTCAGACATTGTTTACAAACAAAGATTTTACTTTAGCCACTTAAACACAATGTATGAAGAAAGTTTTCGACTCAAAGTTTTCCAATTTGAGTTGAGAGTGAATATATCCGTTTAGATGCTCCCTGAATCCAAAAAAAATTGTTTTCGTACTGATGTATGTCAGTCAGTCAGCCTGTCCGTGTACAGACCCCGAGACTACACTGATTGATGAATTTATATGAAATTAGGTACACGGAGACTACTTGGCTATTTATCCAGATCATTTTACAACGTGGTTTACCCCCATAAACCCATAAAAATGTGAAAGATTTCTCAAATTTCCGCTCTAACGGTTTTGAATAAAATTTCATAGTTATGGCAAAAAATATGACACCACCCGTATGTCTACAAAACTAATGGATCTGAAGTTATGTGCTTTTCAATGTCAAATAAATCAATTTTAAAATTGTTTGCCAAATCAATAATTTTATAAAACAACATAATTATTAAAACGAGCTTAAACGTATTATCAGCATTAACACAGTAGGTTAGTTTCAGAGTGCTTAGTGCTATTCATACGTTGTTATTTAGAAAATAATTTATTACTCATTTCTCAACAGTTTTTCTTGAAACTTGAGTAAAATGTAATTACTTTATGAAATATGAAAAGCTTTAAAAGAAGAAAGTACGCGTCATTTCACTGATATAATTTATGTTTACTCGTTCAGATCAATGAGATATTTTAACTGACTAGGCTTGAAACTAGGTGAATAACCAATCTGTTACACTACAGTAAAGGTTCTCACTAACTATTCGAGTACTTGGCTGAAAGATCTAGCTCATCTGGCCGGAGAGGTCCAGCGGGAAAGCAACACAACAAGTCCCAGTAATCCGGGTGAATCCCTTTTAGGCGATTGGATGTTTAAAAGCAGCGACTGTCAAAGGGACCGCGGATAGCACCACTCTGCCCAAACAGTCTTGCCAACTCCACCTTATACGATTTTGTTTGACTATTCCAAAGCAAACTTACATCACATTTCCATTACATTTATTTCGCTATTTATTTTCAACGCACAACGTTGATTTTTTAAAAAGATATATCGTTTTTAAGGGAAACGCGAATCCTTGCATCCCGGAAAACAGACCGGGTCACCTCTTGAACCGTAATCCAATATACTATCATCTAGGGATGTCCTATCCGTTATTGATTCCCATTTGAAACATAAAACATGACACTCAAACGGACACAAAAAACGAACAACTCCAGCGATGAGTTTTTGAGCAATTTGAGTTTTAAAAATAATGGATTGTATTATAGTTTATTGTCGAATAATTGTCTGTAAAATTTGTTTATCGTATTTAACTTTATAGAACAGAACAGATCTAATTTTGTTTAGCGTACTGTTTTATTGATTTTTTGATAGGATAATGCTTTATACACAATCAGTGATCAAAGTAGTGTGTGGGACCCTCACACACTAAGAACTAATGATAAAGGCATTAGAATGTTTTTGCCAACTACTTCAAACTAAACGATATCCGTAGAACGATGAAATTAAATTGAAACTACTGATTATTATATAGTGTTTGCGTTTGATTTTACAGCGAGTGGCAAAAACTCTCTATAGGTTTTGGACCGGTAGTTTTGTAGCTGGGTGAGAGCCCTACATACCAGGGAAAACACTGATCCCTGATGGTATATTAAGCATATCCCTATCGTAAAAATTAATTTGGCAAAACAAAATAATTCACATCTGTACTATAAAATTGAACACAATTAAAAAATTAAACCCATGCTTGAATATTTAACAATAAACTAGATATTAGATTGTATATACCGGGGGATAAGAAGGCCCAGCAAAATCGACTAGGCACTTATTTATTATTGTTGTACAACTACTAGACATAGGAGATTCATAATGAAGGAAAAGGTAGGACAGGCAGTATGCACAATTCTCAGATAAGTAAAAAAAACTAATCTGGATCCAGGTCCAGATCGGGTCACACACGCCCTAAGAGATAGACTGGAAATGAGGTCTCAGGGGGCTGGTCGATCACTATGGCTACTATAGGATTATGTCCATTTCAGCCAGACACTGTAAATTCACTTAGGGCGTCTGATGGAGCATGAATCCCGCTCAAATACAATATACCCTCGAGTCTACAGGACAAAGAATGGGTCTAGGACCCCGGATACCCTCAATTTTGAATTTGAAGGCACAAGCCCTAGGTAAATCTACATCCTCTAGCCTAATACCAAACCCCGAAAGCACTCTTACATTCAGGAAACCCTACCCGGGTGACCAATAAGGATATGTACCTAAGGACAAAAAAGAACGAAGGCGATTGGGAAGACCGTCACACCGATCAGCAAAGGACTACTTATCACTTTTATGTTTCCAATTTCGATCTGTGAACTAACAAGTTAAAGAGCCTATTATGTCCTTGATGTCAGGGGTATCCAGTAAGTCAAACGTGTCTATCATGAAAATAAGTGCGAAAATAAAGCGTCGGTAGAATTTAATCGAATTTTTCACATCAATAGTTTAACAAAGCAATTTTGTGACGACTGGTTTATTTGTACTGGGCACAATAATATCGATGTGTGATAACTAATTTGGCACATGTAACTTGTATTAGTACAATTTGTAGCTACTACACACCACATTGCATAATCCATGTAAAATTTCATACACAAAAGGTTAAATATGAATGCATCAATATGAATAAATTTTTAATGATAGTCTAGTATACACCATAAAACCACAAGTCCCTCAAAAAGTTAATGTTATTTTTCACCTTTAAACTTTTTATAGGAAGTAATTATAATCAGATATTTTTGTGTTTCTG
Source organism: Nephotettix cincticeps (assembly GCA_023375725.1). Lineage (NCBI taxonomy): Eukaryota > Metazoa > Arthropoda > Insecta > Hemiptera > Cicadellidae > Nephotettix > Nephotettix cincticeps. The sequence goes on along the minus strand of CM041785.1, from coordinate 18,019,031 downwards.
ACTGTTAACAGTAATAAATTAAAAGAAAACCCCCTATTTTATTAATAGATTCGAAATTCATTATAGATATGGAAAAGGTCTTCTGCGATGTGCAAAACAGAAAAATTCATTGAAAATCCTGAATATAGACGTGTGTTATGGTAGATCCTTAAGGGAACGGAATAAAATTTAACGACCCCCGGAAAAGACAAGTCTAAGAGGAAAACGGTCTTGTATCCCAGTCAGAGGCGGTTAACTCGAATAAACGATTCCTTGGTAGTTTATTACAGGGTGTACTGTAAACGAACAAGGTGAATGAACACAGTGTTCGTGTGACCTGGCAAGTGAAGCCTTGTTATGTTAACGTTGTAAGAAACCCATTGTGTGTAAATGTGCATCAAATTTAAAACTTGTCTTTAAAAATTAGACTTCAAATCAGTAGACTTCAAATTACTTAAAAATAAACTTTTTAATTAGTTTCATCTGTTCTTCGCTTAAACATATTCTCAAAAAGTTTACTTACACCTTCTTAAAAATTTAATACTTTATTTGTTTACGGTAGTTGAATATAAGTGAATGAAGTAAGGGAAAAGACATTGATTTGATGTCTTGAAGCTTTGTTGCTGACCTTTGTCATTAATCAGTATGAATCAGTTGGGTTTTATCAAGTGATTAATTTTCCTGATTCATTTATTAATAGACCAATGAATAAAGATATCTTTATTTATTACCTTTATTACCTCTCTAAAATGACGACCTGTCCACGTAGATATTTTTGAGCCAAGTATATCTATAAGAAAATAGTGTAAGATGATTGTAGTATGATCTTGTAGTCTTATTACCCACTAAAACCTTTGACTATGGATTTTTTTAATCCATAGTCAAAGCCAATACCGACATGTTCCATAGACAATCAAGACTGTTAATTAACAGCCCAACAGCCGATGGCTTCTAAGTGACCTACATTTTAATCGAAACCACTATTGTCTCTGATTTACGAACTGGTTAATTTTGAGAATGGTCTTTGCTGATGAATGTAATATTCAATAGTGTGAACGTTAATCCACACCAGAGAACATCACATCCACGACCTCCGTCCGTAACCATCCACATATCGTGACCTCCAAGTATCAAAGTATTCTCATAATTAGACCAATTCGTAATTCAGAGGTCGTGGTTCGAATTCCACGTTGAACCGTCCTCTCTAAGGAACATGTCAGCCTTAGTCAGTAACAACACTACAAGATCGCGCCACAATCATCCTACACTCATTTCTCATTCATACTTGGCTAAAAATACCTACTTGGATAGGTTGCCATTTCAATATTCTAATCTAATCTATCAAATCATCAGATTCTGTTCAGTATCGTATATGCGCTCTTCAGGTTATGAAGCAGGAACTATGACCACTGAACCAGCCAGCAACATCAGGGTTTGGACCGTTCCCTGTCAAAACAACAAACACGTCCACTGGCGTGTAAAATACACACAATACACGCAAACCTCGTTACCGACAACACGGAGTGTCAACAGCGCATGTGATCGGTCATCGGCGGCGACGACATGGCATTTCCATCCCGCGCTACCATCGCTGCGCCAATCAAACCCGCACCGTCACAATCGCTACACTAAGCCCAACGTGCTGAAACATGTTTCCGCACCATTCAGGATTCACCATTTACACTGCGGTTTTAGTTGCGGGTACGATTCTTCCTAAACTTTCGAATTTTTCGTTTAATTCCTCAAATCGCCACTTAAACGATAATCTCGTTGTATGATGTTTATATTCTCATATTTAGTGTGCCAGATGTACTCCAGAACGGGGACAGCCGAATTGGAACACATTTTTTGGGTTTTGGCGAAAGGTTAAAATGGAGCACTCATAAGTTAGGATTAAGAAAGGTCAACTAGGATCCTCCGAGAACGCTCAACTGATACAACCAGTAGGAGCTATCAGGTTGTGTCCCTTAAGGGGAGATTGGGAATTATTTTGTTTTTGGCAGAAAATAATGGTCTTGCATGAATAATAGGTCAGTTAAAATAACCTAAATGTGCTGGTATGAGCGGCCGCTGTGGCTGGATTGGTAGTGCGGAGAACTGTGAACTCGATGGATTCTCGGGTGGGACACGATTTTTCTCAGTTTAAAGTTTTGGTAACTTAGATTAGATTATTGAAATGGCGACCATACTACAAGGTAGGTATTTTAAGCGAAGTATGGATGAGAATTGAGTGTAAGATGATTGTGGCGCGGACTGTTAATTAATAGCTCAACAGCCGATGGCAACTAAGGGACCTACAGTTCAACGTGGAATCCAAACCACGGCCTATGAATAACGTATTAGTGTAATTATGAGGATGGTCTTTGCGGATTAACGTAGTATTCAATAGTGCGGACGTTAATCCACACAAGAGAACACCACACCCACCGACCATCGCTCACAACAATCCACATTTTGTGACCTCCAAGTAGCTGGATTACAGGATTTCGCCACCATCCCAGCCTGTTTATAAGTGGTTTATACTGTTTATACAGTCCACTTAGTTTATAAGTTGTTTATTTAAACTGTTTAACATATAACAAAAAATGTCATTCTTCATTGAAGTAAGTAATTTTATTAAATAATCAACAAAGTAGTCTGAGATTGGAGTTTTTTTAAATGCATGTTTAGGTGGGGGCGGAGCCCCCAGCAAGCGAAGCGAGTACGAGTATATACATTCATTTTGTTGATTTTGTTTTGTTCACAACCAGAGAATTATATCGTCTCCAAATGAATTTTATTTTGTACTGCACTTTAACTTGCTGAAACATTTATCATTATAAATCACGGAAATAATTGTAAAATATAAATTTTAATCATATATAACTGAATTTAAAATCCATGGAAGTTTTAGCCAAATTTATTTTTTTTAACACAGCTCTTCATGATGTCAGACAAACAATATTTGTCTCTTGCACCTTTTGAAAAAATGTCTCCTTTGCTTTCACAAATTATAAAACACAGTTTTTTTTCGAAAAGTAAACTTTCAATTGATAAAGTTAAAATCACGATTGAGCCAAATTAGTCCTAGTTTAGCTACCAAGCATTGGGGTGACAAATCGTCCGCGCGACACTGTTGTGGCATTTGTTTGCACACGAGTCGCGATACGGTCGGCTGGCTCGCGACGCTACTCCGTGTTCCGTGTTTGTCGAACGTATTATTCACATTAGTCAATGTTGGTCGGGTAAATATTTGCGGTGCCGAGTTTAAAACTGATATCGCGACTTGCACCGTGGAAACGAGAGTGTGGAGCGTCACACATAGCAGGTGGCGCCTCTGGTGACGCTTCCCTCAACTTCGATTAGATTCATGAACCTTTGACATCGTGACAAACTCCTGAAACTTATCAAATTTACAGTTATTTGGTGAATTGTGCGAATGTTCATAAATAAACTAGAGTTTTGTATGAACATAGTTTGGAATTATGATTTTTTTACGTTTTATACCACAAAAGACTGAAATGGGTCTTATCTGAATTTCTGTCCGTCTTATCTTTCTGTAACGCCGTTAAAACGAGAAAACCCGCAGTTATGAAACTTATTTTCCTTACTCTACCACACCTTATAGAGAAGGTTGTTGTTCACTTTAAACTGGCCCACACACTATGAAAATGAAATAGTAAGCTCTCAAACCCCAGTTAGTTTGAGCTATATTAAACATTTTACAGAACATGTGATCTGTGAAAGTGATTTAGCAGAAAAAATAACCAGATGTAAAATTAAAATCAATATTGGTTTATTGACATGGATATGTCTTAGCTCTGGGGGGTGTTGGCGATTTTTAAGATGGGAAACATGTAACAGGTTTCCATAGAAACTACTAGCTCTGTTGTATTAAATTTTTAATATAAATGAATAAGATCAGCTATTTAGATGAACTGAAACCAATCCCTTTAGACAAATCCATGTTTTAACCTATTTACCACAGGGAAGTAAATACAAACATTTTTATATTGATTTTAAACACATTTATAACTGGACTAAACTACAATGTTATCTTAAAGTAAATGAAATATTTTTAATAATACACATTTTCTTACCAATCTCATTTATCTAATTTAGTATTAATACTTATGATTTTAAGAAGTTTAGAGCGTTTAGATAAAAGTAACATTTAAAAACGTTTAGTTTTTGGTGTTTTGTAATCCATAAAGTTATGAACGTATGTACATAGTACTTTCAGAAAATATTAACTATGCGGCCAAAAAGTGTAATGAAATAAGGCAGCCTCGCGTAACAGGAGTGGCCAAGGGCGGATATGTCTGCTAGACCAACTCCACAATCTTCGTGCACCACGCGATGGCGGACCAAAAGAAATTAATCACAACATGTCAAAATAATCAAACCTTCATTGAAATCAATCCCATTTCAATTACCGCATTTACACACCATTTCAGAAAAGTGCGTTTCAATTTTTCTTAAACTAAAATCTCCTTTCGAATATTTTTCACCACAAAACTTTCAAAAAAATATTTCCTAGCTCACAATCCCCATTACCCAATCCTGTCAACTATTTTATAGCCCAACCTCTCAACTATTTTATAGCCCAACCTCCCTTCAGTTGTTTTACAGCGCATAGTTTCCCGCTATCCATTTTATACTGCACAATCTCCCGCCAAATATAACTATAGTATAATAAAAACATTACTAACTTCTACGGTGAACCAGTCACCAGACTAGTTGCGTTTTCGTTCCATGGATAATGTAGAGGTTTTGGGTTCTGGGTTAAAATAACTCGAAATACATTTATATTTATAACACGGATAAAGTTAAAAATATATAAATAAATACTTTATTAAAAAATTATACCAGAATATGTAGTGAAACATTTTAACTTCAGAAAACTAACCGGAAAGCCTTAAATATAATGTTACAATTAGCACTTTTCTCCTACGTGACTTTGTACAATAACATACAAAATATTATCAGTACCTTAATAGTATTAAAATAAAAATCTTCACCTCGTCATTGTCTTAGTAACTAAAATATTAAATTTACTTTCAGTTAGGAACCCTAACATGTACAAATGAACCAAATTACGTGTAATAAAAAGGAAGGGGAAACATAAAGGAGATGTCTTTGTCTGATATGGCATTCGATAGACCTTTAGTGGGATTCAGTCCTCCACAATCAAAGTCCATTGTTCCATTTTCTTCTTGTAAAAGCTACATCAAGTAGAGGAAACAAATAAAATTTCTTTGAAGCCACTCACTCTAACAATGAGAAAAGTACTTTCATAAACCATTGAAACTTCAAGTAACTTAAAAGTAATTTATATTTTTAATTTATAGTACATTGTCATTACCTCTAATGGTAATTATTCAGGCAGTCTTAAAGTTTTTAATTACTTATATATTTATTACTTTACATTAAGCACGTCTTTTGTACGGGTTGTAAGATTTAGTGCAATAATATTGTATATACTTCCCTTTGGGAAATAGCTTAGATCATGGTTATGTCTAAAAGGAATATGTTCATTTCCCCTAAACAGCTGTCTTTATACCTATATGACGTCACTAACCGTATGACGCCACCGTTTCAAATTTTGGTCTGACGGATAGCCAATACCCCATCCTACAGAGCTAATACATATCCATGCCGAAACTAAGATTTTCATGGCTTAAAAAAATTGAAATCCTAAACAAATAAATAAAATTGAAAAAGTTCTCAATTAATTATTTAGAATTAATTTACAATAAAATAAAATATTAGAAAAATTTGTATGACTATTCGAACTCAATAAATACGTTAATATTACGTTTTAATATAGTATAATTTTGAAATTGGTATAAAATGAATAAATGTACACAAAAAAATATTGATCTTAGTTTGACAGATTTTTGCCATTTCTTTCTATGAAATTACTTAATATGTACATAACGCGTTCTGTAAAACGTTTTAAAAATACTCAAAACTATGTACAGACAATCCTCTAATTTTATTGTATAGATTGGCACAATTCACCGATAAACCAATAATTTGTCACGATGTCAAGTGTTAAAAAACTATGAAGAATACGAAGAACAACGATTTCATCCGTTAAAGAATTAACGTAATGACGTTGAACGGGTTTTTGATATGTAATGAATTCCTAATTACAGTGCAAATATCACAGCCTTTTACCTACACAGTACAAGACGATAGTGATAGGGGTACTCGAGAAGAAAATTACCTCACCGCACAAGTGGTGGAGGGAATTTTCCATTTCTATGAATAGTAATTGAGTCTCCGCCCCAAATTGAACACTCACTCTCGCAGACGATGTTTTCGTGTCTTTCACACGACCAATCAGATTCATGTACCGTGTAATTCGCGGGAGACGGCGGTACACCCAATTTTATTCAATATTATAGAATTCAAACGATTTTTCAATACTGGAAGCGGAACGTTTATCAAAAGTAGCAATTCTAAATTAGCAGATTCAATAAAATTCTCCTTCAAATCAAGAATTTTTAACAGGATTTAACAATTAATTGTAAAATGTGTCTCTGAAACAAAGTTAATGTAATTTAAACTGGATTAAATTCTTTACTTGTTTTTCTGACGTGAAAAATAGATAAATCCTATTGTATTTACACAAATCGTAAAACTTGTACAGCATTTCAACAAATTGTAGCGCAGTTTTAACAACAATGTCGGGGCAAACATGTTCTATGACTATAGTAGAGAATTTCTGACAACCGAGTAATCAGAAACTCGAAATCGGTCTTATTTCAATTTCTGTCGCTCCTTTTTTAACTCTACTGAATGCATTTATCTTTGTTTTCTTCTAAAAAACGACAGCAAAAAATATGATGTAAAGGTTTTCATTATACCATTTATTTTGGATAAGGTTTTTGAATACTTCACACTCACTCTTGTACAATCAAAATAAACTATTGAATTTTGAAAACCCCAGTTTTGGGAAATACAGTATTAGAGGCATTTACACTAGATTTTACTAGACGTGTAATCTATCATGTGGTTATCATAAAATATTAATCATCTCTCAAGGTAAATTCCGTTTTAAAATCAATTTTTATTCATTGATCATTTTAACTGCTAAGAATTTATACTATATTAAGTTCTATTCTAACGAGAATAGTTTCACTAATGGTAGGGCAGGCAAATACAATTTAGGGATGAAAAAATATCTAATTTAATTGAGCTGGATTTCTCTTTTTAGCGAATTTCCCATAGGGATGAAGCTATTACCGTAGGTCTCATGGGAAGGCTTAAGCCCGGGACCATGTTTTTTTTCGTCTTTAGGTGCCCAGAGTCCAAAAACAATAGTCGTTAAAATTTATATATATATTTTATATATATATATATATATATTAAATATGTTTATATATAGTGTCTGTTAGCACGATAACTCTCGTAAAAATGGTCCGATCGAGACCAAATTTAGTAGAGAGGTGTATTTCTACAACTGCTCGGACGAGTTCGTAAACCAGACATACTGGTCAATGGGAACGGGTAGTTTGGGGGGGTTTTGTACCCCAAAATGGTTTTTTTTGCGTTTTTCATATCTAATTTAAAAAATCTAATTTTATATTTCACCATTGGAATCAGCTTAAAAAACTACACAATTTAGCTCCTTAAAGTTTTTCTCTATCTCCAACGGTTACCGAGATATAAAAAAATCTAAAATCTAAAATCTAAAAATCTAAATCTAAAAATCTAAAAATCTAAACAGTACGTTGTATTGTGGGGCTCCAATGTTAATCTTATGGAGGATAGGGAAAAATTAATATTACTTATATTAATCAATATTTTTGGATTAAAAACATGATATTTAGCTTTATGTGTTGAGATCTATCCATTTATGCTTATAAAATTCATAGTATATAATTTTTATCATGGCAGCAAACCTGCATACTCTTCTCCCATATTAATCATATAGGGAATAGGCAAACTCCTTTATTTATGGACAGATGTTGATGAAAGTAGGTATAAATGTTAAGATAAAAATTATTCATGGTAGAAATGACTTCTTTCAGTGTTCCTCACAGCAGCTAACTTGCACACTCTTTCCTATGTTAATCTTATGGAGAATAGGCAAATAATTCTCATGTTTTTGGACATATTTTTATAAAACTTGTCATATATTAAATTATTGATTTGGAAATTCGCTGAGTACGCAGGTCTGCTGCGACGGGGGTATTATACATTTATTTACGATTATAGGTTGACAAATTATTGCACTTATATCTTCATAACACTCTCTCATACAACCTCCAAACAACAGTCTAACAAAGTAATTTTTTCATGAACATTTTATCGCCAGTAATACTACTAGTATACCAGCATTATAATGATTATTCCAATCGCTTAGTCCCTCACACTTAATTCATAGTTTCATTGTTAAATTCCTTTCAGGTCTTGTCAGTTCAAGAATTTTGACAAAAACGACAGACGACTTTATCCAAGGAAGTAGCGGATATTAGATAGCCAACTGTTCAAACGTGATAGGATACGCAACATATCATTCCAGAGTATTGGATTTTTATTTGAGGTTACAGGGACGGCGAGTGGATGAAAATTCAACTGTAATCCACATTTCCATCCCTTCAAACGACGAGGGACCGATCAATTTCCAACTGTCAAATCAGTTGACCAGCTTCCGCTCTAGTTTTGTTTGTACCCTCCCACTTGCACAACTGAAGGTTGCCATAAAATAATAATACTCAAACTTCGATTTTTGTCAATTAAAATTAAAACAAAACCATTTTAATTTTGTGCGTTAGCAGCTAAAATCAACAATTTGGTTAAGTGTAAGAAAGGGCTAAGTGAACCTAACTTTGCCTAGATAAATAAAAGATTTTTCATTTCATTTCAATTTGTAAATGTTCTTGTTTTTATTTTATTTTCGCCCAAGTCTTAGTTAAAGAGCCGACGCGTGTTTGACTGGGACTGTAAAGTATCCTGTAATCCAGCTACTTAAAGGTCACGAATTATGGATAGTTAGTTATATGAGAGCGGTAGTCGGAGCGGATATCATATTGTCTTGTGTGGATTAACGCCCATACCGTTGAATACTACGTCCATCCGCAAAGACTATTCTCATAAATAGACAAGTTCGTAATTCAAAGGCAACATTGGGGTTCGGAATCTATGTAAACCGTAGGTCCCTTAGATGTCATTGATTAATAGTCCTGTCTCAGGAGCGTGTCACCCTTAGTTAGTAACGAGACTAAAATATCGCGCCACAATCATATTACACTCATTTCTCATTCATACTTTGCCAAATACTTACCTGGATAGGTCACTATTTCGGAAAGGTAATAAGATTACGAGCCTATGCGAGATATTTTTTCCTTCTAATAAGTTCATAACTATAGATTTTTAATATACTTAACTAGATTCGGTTTTATTTGATTTTTGGGGGAAAGAGTAGTTTGTGTGCAATAAAACGGCACAACATAACTATAACTTTTTATATTCCATATTTTCAGCGAACATTTTTGATATTTAAAATAGTTTTAAACTTAACATGAAAGAGTCACCGCAACTAAAATTCGAGGTTTTAAACCGCTCATATACGATGCTCATCTACTTTCCCAAGTTTGTCGACAACTTAGAAAACGAGATTCTACTGAAACGTAAATCAATACATTTATTTAAAACAGCAACTTTCACACACTCCATCAAGAAGACGGCCCGCCCGACAGAGGTTCTAGATCAGATGTACTCACTACGTGGCTATCGAACTGTTAAAAGGAACTAAATTTATAGTTTTGAAATATATTTTATGACAAATAATTTATAAATAATATTTACTAATCTAAGTAATAGGACGTTTCCAACTAAAATCATATTTTTGTAAGCTATTTAACGCTAATCGTACTTTATCACAGCTAAAGGTTAAATGCGCTTCAGGTAGCTTAAAACGTGGTTTTAGGCTTTTATTTTCAGACGCTTCCCAATGAGGGACCCCGGATACCTTTTCCTAGGGGATATTGTTTACGCCCGGATGTGGCTCCCTCAAAAGCGACCACGAGCCGCCACTGATTCAGTCCTGGAGAAAATTTAATGCAAACCAATTGATGAGAAATCCTAGTAAGGATCCATGGTCTAGTGAAACTCAGGACGCACAAAAACATCAACTGAGCCAATCAATAAGGACATTTCAATCGCAGACGACAATATAACTAAAATTTACAACCGGGCACTTACTTTCCGCCTGAACAGAGCAAGGAAAGGTCTTGCATTGCATAACACGGACAAGCGGACAGCGTCGGAAACGGAGCCAAGGCTGGACGTTGGACGTGTCAATGTCTTCCATTTGTGGGATTTCTATCCCTCTCTAGGGAGATTCAGAGCGTCACGGGGATAAAAAAATGTGTAGGTCATAACTAGGGATTGAATAATAATAGAAGGGATTTCTCTAGAGCTGTTCCACGAGGTATTTTTTATTATACAGTACTTTTTTTATTATTTCGTTATTATCTTTTGAGAATTCTCGCATTTATTTTTTATACCCTCAAGAGTGCAAAAGCAACACTAAACAAAGCAGATTGTGTATTTATATGTTTTGGGATTTCTATCCCTCTCTAGGAAGGCTCTAGATTTAAAAAGGGAGCGTATTAGGGATTGAATAATATTCATAGGGATTTCTCTAGTGCTCTTCCACGAGGTCGTTTTTATTATACTTTTACTATTTAGTTAACCAGCTAATTAATTATTATCATTTGAGAATTCTCGGCATATCTTTTTCATCCAGTCAAGAGAGCAAAAGGAACACCAAACAAAGAAGACTGAGTATTTATATTGGACTACGACTAAGGGAATTCTGAAACAAGCATTCCATCGTTATTGAAATTGTGCCAAATAATTAGGTACTCGTACAATTCTCAGCTAACGTTTCCCAGTAAAAGAATTGAGCTAATGGAAAATATTGCAATTCTGACCGAAAAAACTGAATATGTTTATTAAAACCTCTTGTAGGTACGTGAGTAAAATCCATTTAATGATAATATAAACATTAAACAGTCCCATTTCACCAATCTCTTACAATTCATAAATAGAGGTAATCTATAAAAATACATTTTTTACAATTAATTAATTTTTATCACAAATTTTCTTCGAAATATTCTTCTATCGTCTCAATGAATTTAGGTTTACTAGGTAGTATTGCGTATGTAAATCCTGAAGGGTATTTTAAGATGAATATGAATGAAGGCTGGGTGTAATGGATTCGATGATATGCAGCTTTGTTCCAAACAAAATCAGATTATTCATTCGCCATCACTGATTTATAACCCAATGAACATCAACGTCCAGCGGAGAACCATTAATAATTGACACAGAATTTCGCATCTCACTCAGGATCGAACCAGATTAGGAACGTTAACTTCAAATCCTATTTTTGTAGTTCACAATAAATACATAACTAACTCAAAATTTTAGGTTTGTTGAGTTCAAAGTGTTTGTCCGACGAGTGGACCCGAAATGGGTCGAGCAGCACACGTTGGCGGACGTCAGGGAATTAATCACAACTTGTCAAAACAATCAAACTGTCATCGTTGAAATCAATTCAATTATCGTTGAATCCATCAATTTCACCTCGACAGAATATCAGAAAATAGCGCTAGTGATGTCGAATCAGTGATTATTTTCTCATTAGTTCCTTGGCAAATATTACTTGGCCTATCTTAGCACGTTCCCTTAAATACACAATACCGAAATCGAGTCAAATGTTTGAAATCAGAAAAGTATTTAGATTCATTATTTTCTGGTGAAATATGATACAATAACTACGGTCGACGACGAGTAATAACAATTTAACAGTCCTGGTTTCGAAAAATAATTCCAGAACAGTATTAAATACCATAACAGTAATTTTATACATTAGGTAATTCGTAAGAAACCCGATATAAATTAGCCTCGACTTAAAACAAAAAAATATTCTGAAATTAAATAAAGAAAATTTCATCTTAATATAGTTGGAATATTATAAAATATTTAATTGAAAATATTATATTTAACTAAGGAATTTAGTCTTTAAATAAAATATTATATTTTTAATTTTCTATTTTTACTTAATTTACGAAGAACAATCAAGGACGAAACGTGTTATACATTGCTTATTTCCAAATTAACTGTATGAACAAAATTGAAACTTCACAAAACCATCTATGAAATTATGTATTGAGTTCAATACAATACCGAAAACTGTCAAATGTTTGAATAAGAAAAGTATTAGATATTTTTTCTAGTAAATAGATACAAACTACGTTACGACGAGTAAACAATTTAAACGATGTCCGTAAAAAAACTCGCGTTTCCATAAAGATTTTTTAATGTTTCGTAAGAAAATAAAATTAGTATTAACAGATTTTGAAGATTTATGAAATATTTTTTAATATAGTTGTTTCAAAATATTAATAATATTTTTTCTCGTTTAGTCTTTAAATAAATACTATTTTAATTTTCTATTTTTTACTTAAGTTTACGTGACATAAAAAGGCGTTTTTATACACTGCATTTTTGCTTACTAACAAAATTGCAAAAACAGTCTTTTTGACAGTATACTATTTACTAAATAACCATAATGTATATAACGGTTTAAACTAGTAAATAGAGTTTTTTACCACTATTAAAGGAAAATAAACGATGCCTACTCGCGTTTTTTGAAAATTTTTTTTTGTTTCATAAGAAAAAAACATATTTAATAGATGAAACTATAATTTTGCAAACATATTTTTTAAAAAGTTATACAACAGCGTCCATAATATTTCCTTCCTCTATATTTAATAAATGGTTATCTTCCATATCTCACATAATAAAATCAAAATCATTTTTTCATCTAAAAAATATCGTCAATCAAATAAGAGAAATATTAACTTTTCCTTATCCTCCATAAGATTAACATTGGTGCCCCAACATATATACTCTGTTTAGACTTATTAATGTCACGGTAACCATTGGAGATAGGCCTAGAGCAAGGCCTTTACTTAAATTTGTAGTTTTTTAAATTATTCTAATGGTAAAAGAAAATTTACAATATTGAAAATTACAAAGGAAAAACGCAAAACCCCTTATTAGGATGTAAACCCCCTCCATAAAACTACACGTTTCTATTGACCGATATATCGGGATTACGAAATAGTCCGTACCAAATTTGGTTTCAATCCGACCATTTTACGAGAGTTATCGTGTTCACGGACATACATACTTTTAAAATTTTCAACGATTATGACTTTAGGCCTCAATGCACCTCAAAATGCAAAAAATTGACATGGTCCCGGGATTAGGTCTTGCCATGAGACCTATGGTAATAGCTTCTCCCTATGGCATATTCGCCAATAACAACAATTAACATATTAGAATATCATTAAATTAATTTCAAACCGTAATCTGACAATAGTGTTAAAGCTGGTTCAATTTAAAGACTGAACTAAAATATCAAAATGTACTACTCCATGTAATAGAATAAATCTTTACACCAACTAGTAATTCACTACTTCGATAACATCCGTTTAATAATTGTGACGCATAGACGTGCTATCTGTTAATTGTAAAACATTCCACCTCACTGTTGACTCATAAATCCACGAGATATATTGTTCCGATTCAAACTTGGTTATTGCTTACAACCCTTGTTAAATTGGTTAGAACTGTAATATCCAGATAATCAAAGAAGAACAGCTATTCAAAAAATAAAACACCATTGTAACAGCGACCTAAAAACAACTCAGCGAACTATGGTGTTTCCTGAGTTCTTCAGATGCTGGCATACAAACACATTAGCCAATACGGGGAACCGAGGGTGACACGTAGAAACTACCACTAATCATTGTATTTTTCGGGATCCGTCTTCTAATATGTGCTCATGTTATCCGAACGAACTTAATGTCATAATGTTCATTTGCACCCCTTTGCTTTTGAGGGATTTATTAGACGCCTACGTGGTTTGCTAGGCAATCCTGTCATACATCGTGACGTGGAAATATCATTACCGTTATTGAAGGCGCTCGTGTTTTGTATTCATTCACCTAAAGACGACGTTACATAACATATTTTTTAACACATACATATAAATGGATAATTAATTAATAACATCGTCGATGCTAGGAGGTATAAATTACAAGGTTTGGACCTTTTCCATTCAAAACATCTAACTCATCATTTAAAATCAAACTTATAGCGTTTGTTGAAAATACATAAAATATACACTTTGAATCAGTTAAAAAAATGTTAAGTGTATATTAATTACTTAATCCATAAACTTTTTAGGATTTTTTTAAAGATTGTATTTTATTAATCTTTTGCTGTTGGACTATCAATTAATTTACAGTCCTTCCTAAGTAACACGTCAGCCATAGTCAGTAACAATACTACAAGATCGCGTCAAAATCACCTTAAACTTTCTCATCCATACTTAGCTTAAAACACCTACATGGGTAGATCACCATTTCATAAACGTAATACAAGATTTTAACGGTCGAAAAAAGTAATATATTGAATATGTATACAAGTGAGTCCTGGAAAGATTTTTTTAATCATAGAGACAGAGGGAATTTTTACGTTCTACGTGAGATATTTCTTTTCTCCCCTGTCGTCAACACTGAGCAGCCCCTGGCGGGGACCGGAGACCAGTGGTCGTCGGTCCAGCTACTGTTTAATGGAAAGCTGGTACACCGATTAAACGGGTCCTCGAGTTGCTGATCCGAGAGCGGCGAAAGTCGTCAATTGAGCCGGACCGATATGACGGGTTCTGGGGTTCTGGTAAGCCTTGTAACCGATGAGAGCCCTTGACATCACCTGTGGCTGTGGATACAGCAGACCCGGGATTGTCAACTGCAGCCCCAGACTCTTGACTGATTTAAATAAGGAATATTTAAAAGATCCATATTAGTAGTAAACCCTTTGGCTGTTCAGCGTTACGGGCTTTTATATCATACTAGCTCACCCGGCGAACTTCGTAACGCCTGACAGTAAATACATGTTAACTTTAAGATTGACCATGTTCTGAAGTCGAATACCATTACGGCTTCATTGTGAAAGGTTATATATTCTGGGTCGCGGCATAGTGAATTACAATATCTGAGTGGGTTAATTCACAATTTTTAAATTCATTGTAGCTTAAGAAATCAAATGTTTTTTGGTAGAAAATTTGTAAACAAACTTACTCTCCATAAGGTTAACATTAGATATTGAAAACTACATAAAATGGAAAGTTATGGAGTTTTCGAAAAATTTTTTCACTGAAACCTTCCCGGACACATTTAGAGCAACTTCGTAAAACTTAATTGCGATTGGATGAGTAAGTTGGCAACGCATAAAGGACATACATAACCTACATACTGTACATTCATTTTTATATACAGAGTCCCTTCTGAGTTTTCTAGGTTGAATCTGAATACTTAACCTGACCAGAATTCTTATGAAGGCGGTCTACCTCTTCTAAAAATCCGATACAAAATCATAGCTGAGATAGAGACGAATCCTAGAAGTGACGAACCCTGCTTTTGAACGCTTCTGTTATATTATCAATTCACAGTGAACGCGAACACAGTGAACGGTTTATAAGGATAAACTACGTTAAAAATAAAAATAATAAAACAACAATCTGGAGATATAGCCAAAGCGCAACTATTTATCTAACTGTTCTTATAACCAAAAATTCAATACAATTGCTCTGGTAGTTCTATGGAAACGGGATATAAACACTTCCGCTGCACTTTTTGTGTTCTACAGATTTGCTAACACCACTCCCAGAGCTTAAACATATGATAAGATATGTCAATATGATAAAAATCGGACGATCAGTATGGTATCAGTCTGTACACAGACT
This sequence comes from Nephotettix cincticeps, assembly GCA_023375725.1. Taxonomy (NCBI): domain Eukaryota; kingdom Metazoa; phylum Arthropoda; class Insecta; order Hemiptera; family Cicadellidae; genus Nephotettix; species Nephotettix cincticeps. The sequence goes on along the minus strand of CM041785.1, from coordinate 18,003,232 downwards.
GACAAGAGACATCAGCCCGAAAACCACTTTTTTGTATTCAGGCAGCCTCAAAATGGATGTAACCACTCTCAATTCTGATTAATTGTACTAATTATATGTTATCAAAAACAATTCTTTTTTAATATAGCCTATTCTTCTAAGAAATAAAAAAAAGAATGTAAAAAAAAGGAAAATATAGTATTCACAAAATGAAGCATAAAACAACTGATTCGTTATATCGATTGTTCTGTACTGTTTACAATCGAAACTTATGTATTTAGTAATGGAAAGTATTAATCACAAACAGCGTGACAATATTCTGTCGCATTACCAACACAGATAACGAGCGATTCGATAGAAACCTGTCAACAAACGTATTTTAGCAGTGATTGGCTTCATTAGTCAGCTCGATTAGTTCCTAAATCAGCAGTTTGCCAAGGTGCGTCACTGACCCGAATGAAACATTGTTACTAAATAGGCTGATTCAAAAGATGTATTTAAACTGATTCTTCCTAAATAAATAACATTAAATAAAGAATCTATTTTTTCCTTTCTTAAACAAAAAAAAGTAATGAAAAAAATATTATATTATGCAAGTAATTGTAATCTGTATACAAATTAATTGAGATGTACAGCAGTGCGTGTCCATTGTTGCTAGAAATATAATATCAAACGATAAATGTAACACGAATGTAATATGACATTAAAAGTAATTCTTAAACAATGTACTCTAATACATTTAAGTATTGTATTAACAAATTGTTACAATCAAAACTTATATATATTACAAAAAGTAACAGTCAAATATTGAAATATTAAACAAAACAGCATCATTAAAAATCTACCATTCACTCGAACTAATAATTCCTAATTTCGATATCAGTTTGAAAAATTACATTTCTTTTTCTTAACAGTAAAATGTAATTACATTGTTCATTAAAAACTGTAAAGAATGGGTATTTAACTGAAGTGTCTTCCCAATAAATCCACTTGAATTCAATTTATTATGTTCATTTTCTAAAATTTAACATAAAATAAAAGTTAATACAAATAAAAATAGTATCCTATGTGTTGCAATTTAAAGATCTGTCTTTGTGTAAAAAATTTAAACTGTTTGGCATAGCGTTATTGCCACAAAAAAAAAATAACACCCACACATACAGAACACCTCTTCTTTATAATATGTGAAATTAAGACCGTCGAGCTATATTATCACAACAGAGTCAATAAATAAAATTGTTGCCTGTACATTGCATGTAATTATGATATTTTGGATATTTTTACGTTTTATAAATCAGCAAAGCCAAAATGGGTATTACCTCAATTTCTCTCTCTCTCTCTCAGTCTGTCTACCTGGCTGTCCTGTCTGTTTCCTTTCTTCGTCGGGGCGCAAAAATTTTGATAAAGCAGAGGCAGGTATAGGATCGATCAATTAAGACCAAACTGACGAAATGCTGAAATGTTTACCAGTCTATAACCGATCGGGGAGTCTGCCAGCTAAGATAACCTGTATTGCTCTAGCATTAACAAATTATACAAGTGCCATTGGAGCAGCAGAGAATAATAAAAGTCTACTTAAACTTAAACCCAGGAACAAAGATCATGACGTTACAACTGACTTCATATCTAGATTAAGAATCAACTGTTTTGAAGACGTCATGTGTGCTTAGTATGCGATGGACAGTTTCAGAAGAAAGTTAGAGATGGTAAGGTTGGCTAGTTGCACCAGAGATGTACAAGAAACTTTAAGATCATCTGATTTGATAATAACCGGCGCTGTAAAATAAATAAATCAAGTTAAAATTTTTACAGCAATTGCTTCGAATTATGATCTTTTTCTTATTCAAACAGGTTTTTGTGACGCTTCTCGATAAAAACAAAAACACTCACACTTATGAAACTTTTTTAATTATTCTATACCTTTGGAAAGACGCTTTTATTTACTTTAAACTGACCCACAACCCATAAAAATGTTTGAATTTACTTCACAGTGGGAATTAGGTTGGATGGATATGTCTAAAGATAATGTGTTCAGTTTATCTATAAAGCTCTTCTTGTAACCAAGCTATCACGTCACCAATCATATGACGTCACTAACCAAATGACGTCTGCGTTTCAAATTTTGGTCACGCAAATTGCCAACACCTCCCAAGAGCTAAGACATAGGCCTATCCATGTCAATGAATTAATGATCTCTCAAAAAGCCAGTTTTGAGCGAAAATTTGTACAAAGTTTTTCCAAACACATTATCTATTAAATTTATTTAACAGAAATAAATAGCCAGCTGCCAAATTAAAATCAAGATCAGTTTGTTTACAATGTTCGTTGAATTTAATACTATTTTAATATTGAAATATTATTTTAATGCAAATTGAATTTTGCTAACATTATCTAATTCAATCTACTTAATATGAATACTAAATAATTTCAGTGTGAGGTTATTTTCCTTTTTATTTATTTGTTTTGTTTTTTACTTATTTTGGTATCAAGTAACTTTTTGTTATAGTAATAATTATCGTTCTTCTTAACACTTAAACACAGTTATACAAACAGTATGGCTAGTGTGGTTTAAAAAGGTTAATATTCACCTGAGAACTTTAGTAAACAAAGCATTTTTACATATGCTTGTAAACATAAAATAAAACGGAAACTTTGCTTGCTTTAAATTGAAAGTTCGTCCTCACAACACCAAAAGTAGTGAATTTAAAACAGTCAAACGCAACTTTTACAGAACGATTATAAGTTCCAATTCATTTCATAAAGAAATATTACCGTAGGTCTATGAAATACCAGACCATGTTATTTTTCTTCTTTGGTGAAGTCCAAAAAATATGTTAAAAATATATATAATATATAATTAAATATATATATGTGTTTTGTGTGTTTTTGTGTGTCTGTAACACGATAACTCTCGTAAAATATCCGATCAACCAAATGGTATTAACGTGTATTCTTCAAATGTGCCTACCAGACATAGGTCCATAACTGTTTGTTTTGTACCCCAAAATTTTTTCTTTTACAGTTTTTTAGAAATTTCTAATTTATATTTCAAATAATTAGCTTAAAAACTACAAATAAGTTTTAAGTGTTTCTCTATTTATTAGATAAAAAAATCTAAACACAGTGTTATTTTATTAATTTTAATATGGAAATCATTTTTCAATTTTTTAATATTTTATAAAATTGTATTTAGCTTCATTTTGAGATCAATAATTTTTAATATCGATTATGTGTTAATCACACAAACCATACTCATTTTCCAGTTAACAAAGATTAGGCAAACTATTTAACAGATTTGATAATATATTGGTTAACATGTTAAAAATAAATTTTTATAAAAGACTTTCTGTTTAACAATAACACTCTTTCCCTTTAATCTATAAATCAAATTAATTCTATGTTATTAAAATTTAAAATGCATATATTATTATTATTATATTATTTGATTTACAGTAAGTTCCAATTTTATTTATATCATCATTCTATTGTTGCTTTAAAGGGTCATGCAACAATATGACCTGTAATATCTGCCATGATCACGTACAAATAGTTTTCCTTAGCAACGTGTGTGTTGGGGCTACTACGTTGCCAAGGAAAAAATCAAACTATTCCCAAAATGGCGATAATGAAGACTTAATTTTTGAAGTTAACCATGTGTTACTCGTAATACATTATCTACTGATATTCTGTTGCTCGTTGATACAGTAATGACGCACACCGTTCTAATCTAAGCAGCCGATTAAACTTGTCAATATTATTGTACCAGCTGTTTACAGATATTTGTACAGGTGGTGTTATACTTTTCGAGTTCCACAACGGCGTTTCTAAATCTTTTTAGAATATTTTGAAAATTCTCGAATAAACCGTTCAACTCAAGAATAGTCTGTTCAATTTCGAACCCTTTCGCAATTTGGACTTGACAATTAAGCCGAAATGAATAAATTAGTAAACTGATTTCTAACTGGATTTGTTGTTTATTGCACCAACCCGAGCAACCGAAAAATTCTTCCAGTGTTATTCTTCTAGCATTAAAGCTAAGTTGGTAACTTTATCAAAGTAACACACTGTCTTGGTATCGCCAACTTTTTAAAACGTGTCGGCGAAAGTGAATTTGTAATTGTGGATAGTTATGAGCGATGGTCGGAGGATGTGATATTCCTTGATTTGGATTAAAAGTCCGCACTATTGAATACTACGTTAATCCGCACTACCATTCTCATTATTGGAACAGGTCGTAATTCAGAGGTAAAAGAGATTCGGATCCCACATTAAACTGTAGGTCCCTTTAGATGCGATTTGATGATCGACTATTAATTAACAGCCCTGTCTAAGGAACATGTCAGCCTTAGTCAGGAAAAAGACTTCAAGACCCCACCACAATCATCTTACACTCATTACTCATTACTCGGCTTAAAATACCTACCTGGAAAGGACGCCATTTTAGAAAGTAATATAGCAAATATTAAAGTGCAATATAAATATTTTATAAAACACGCTGATTAGTTTGTTATTATAAAGATATCCTATTATCCTGGATTAAAGACCGAAAGCAAACAACAGTAATCCGGGTCCAGGAGGGAGGATGAGGGCTGGAGGAAAGGATTTGAGTTAATGGCCCAGAAAGACAATAACAAAGCAGCCTCTCTCTTCTAACACCAAGACAAGAACAATGCAGCAACAGATTATGTATCGATCAACCACTGTCCCTCACTCTACAAAGCCTTTTTTTGAATCAACACATTTCCAACAATAGTATTTCCTTGTTTTTTATCATTTGAGGATTTACTGAATTGCTGTAGCAAAAGGTTTGCGAAATAAAACATATGGAACACTTGTGTTCTTAAAAAAAAGTTCATTTGAACTACCAATCCCCCTTCCACCCATAACAATTTTTTTTTATTTACACAATGTGAGCCACAGTGTAAATAATTTTCAGGAATTCTCATTTTAACCCTATAGATATTGACATATACGTCTAAAGGTTGAGCCCAACAAACGTTGGGGAAATGGTATAGATGAATTCAAATTATTTTTTTATTAAAAAATATTTTTATATAGTATATAAAAAATAGAAAAAACTTTTCTACGTGTGCTAAAAACACATTGTTTTTTACACATAGGTCTATAAACAAAAACACTGCTGGGCAAGAGGGGGAGAGGGGGAACCAGCTGTCTTAGAAATCATGGGACTACTTCGTGCGGTTACTTAGTAGCCGATCATGTCTTATAACATAAGTTCTCTTACCTATATATCACACTAAGTTATTAAGAACAATGGAACCTGCGTCGCAGTAATAAATCAGTTCCACAGCGCGTCCGACACGCTCAAGTACGTGATTTAGGGCGAGGGTGGAGCAGTAAACTGTTGGATTTATTACGATACTATCGATGGTGGAACGGTTAACTCTGTGCGTCTGCTCGATGTCACTGCAATAACCCAGTTACAGTAATTCCACACAGCGCGTTTCGACCCGCCAAGTACATGATTTATGGCGAGGGTAGAGCAGTAAACTGTTGGATTTATTACGATACTATCGATGGTGGAACGGTTACTCTGTGCGTCTGCTCGATGTCACTGCAATAACCCAGTTACAGTTCCACAGCGCGTTCGACCCGCTCAAGTACGTGATTTAGGGCGAGGGTGGAGCAGTAAACTGTTGGATTTATTACGATACTATCGATGGTGGAACGGTTACTCTGTGCGTCTGCTCGATGTCACTGCAATAACCCAGTTACAGTTCCACAGCGCGTTCGACCCGCTCAAGTACGTGATTTAGGGCGAGGGTGGAGCAGTAAACTGTTGGATTTATTACGATACTATCGATGGTGGAACGGTTACTCTGTGCGTCTGCTCGATGTCACTGCAATAACCCAGTTACAGTTCCACAGCGCGTTCGACCCGCTCAAGTACATGATTTAGGGCGAGGGTGGAGCAGTAAACTGTTGGATTTATTACGATACTATCGATGGTGGAACGGTTACTCTGTGCGTCTGCTCGATGTCACTGCAATAACCCAGTTACAGTTCCACAGCGCGTTCGACCCGCTCAAGTACGTGATTTAGGGCGAGGGTGTAGCAGTAAACTGTTGGATTTATTACGATACTATCGATGGTGGAACGGTTACTCTGTGCGTCTGCTCGATGTCACTGCAATAACCCAGTTACAGTTCCACAGCGCGTTCGACCCGCTCAAGTACGTGATTTAGGGCGAGGGTGGAGCAGTAAACTGTTGGATTTATTACGATACTATCGATGGTGGAACGGTTACTCTGTGCGTCTGCTCGATGTCACTGCAATAACCCAGTTACAGTTCCACAGCGCGTTCGACCCGCTCAAGTACGTGATTTAGGGCGAGGGTGGAGCAGTAAACTGTTGGATTTATTACGATACTATCGATGGTGGAACGGTTACTCTGTGCGTCTGCTCGATGTCACTGCAATAACCCAGTTACAGTTCCACAGCGCGTTCGACCCGCTCAAGTACGTGATTTAGGGCGAGGGTAGAGCAGTAAACTGTTGGATTTATTACGATACTATCGATGGTGGAACGGTTACTCTGTGCGTCTGCTCGATGTCACTGCAATAACCCAGTTACAGTTCCACAGCGCGTTCGACCCGCTCAAGTACGTGATTTAGGGCGAGGGTAGAGCAGTAAACTGTTGGATTTATTACGATACTATCGATGGTGGAACGGTTACTCTGTGCGTCTGCTCGATGTCACTGCAATAACCCAGTTACAGTTCCACAGCGCGTTCGACCCGCTCAAGTACGTGATTTAGGGCGAGGGTGGAGCAGTAAACTGTTGGATTTATTACGATACTATCGATGGTGGAACGGTTACTCTGTGCGTCTGCTCGATGTCACTGCAATAACCCAGTTACAGTTCCACAGCGCGTTCGACCCGCTCAAGTACGTGATTTATAAACTAGATTTGGTATACGATACTACAAGGTTGGTACGAGGTATATCGCTGGCACGTGGGGTCCGCCTTTGTTTTCCAATTACACTCTGTACCACATTAGTATAGTCGTTAAAATCAATACACATACCTAGACTGAGATGGTGGCGACGTCCAGCTACTTGGAGGCCACGAATTGTGGATAGTTGTGAGAGATGGTCGATGGATTATTACGATTATCGATGGTGGAACGGTTACCTTCGCACTATTGTACTACGTTAATCAACAATATGATCCCAGTTCGAACCAGTTCGTAATTTAGGGCGAGGGTTCGGATTCCAGTAAACTGTTGGATTTATTACGATACTATCGATGGTGGGATTAATTAACAGTCCTGTCTAGGGAACATGTCAGCCTTCGTCAGTACCAATACTACAAAATCGCGCCACAATCATCCTACACTCATTTCTCATTCATACTTGGCTTAAAATATCTACCTGGGTAAGTTGCCATTTCAATAATCTAATCTAATCTTTAAATAAAAATATAATATAAAGGGAATGCAACCTTTCACACTGAAGGTAGCAAACTGGGTGAGTGAGCTAAGGGATGGGGTTGAGGTCAGGTCGCGCAAAGGCCCTTTGATGTTTACCGCGTTTTCGAGCCCCTGACTCAGCGAACCAGCGCCAGACTACGCTTGGCCCGTGCGAGTTCATAGCTTCGCTCATCGAGCCACGCGTCGTTGAACGTCGGCTTCAGTGCGTTTTTTTTATAATTTTCAATTTTTAGTACACCCAGTCTTAATATAGTTCAATATTTCATTTTTGTATAAAATAAAACTAGATAAGGTATAACAACAAATGTAGGGGAACGTTGTCCATATTTTTGTCAAACAGTCAAATCAACTTTGGAAGCTTAACATTATGGGTAAGTTTAAACCCTTCCCCAACATTACATCGGTTAGGGCAATCAATTCAAGTAAACCTTTAAACAGAATGTTGCTCGCGCACTTTAGAGCACACAGAGTACAGTTTATATCTTATTTGTACTCTACGAACATAACATAATCAATAAACATCACCTTTAGCGAATAATAAAACCGCGAAACCGTTTCGAAACTCGGCGGTAAAATGTTAAACAACCCGAGTCGTAAGGAACGTAACAACCATTGTTGGCAACAAGATAATGGTCGCAAGTCGAGCTTTTTACTTGCATATTAAAAAAGTTGAGACTTCCTTACACCGCAACTCCGTGGTAAGATTGGCTGAGACTTTCTTGGATGTCGGGGAGTTTATACTGGTGTGCTTCCGATCTAAAAACTTTCAGTTCTGGATCTTATTGCTTGAATGCGGTACTCAAACTACGCGAATGGACAAACTGGAATGGAATGGAACTGGAATGGCAAATGGAACGGGACATAAAGTCTTCACTTGGAACACTAATGTTAAAGTTTGTTAAACGATTAAAAAATTCCACAGTTATTTTTAATCCTATAATTAAATTATTAGACATGAAGTCAGGAAGGTTAAATACAAAATATATCTGATATTTAAAATTATTCGCTTCAAACTTGAAAATATTTCCTACGTTGCATATTTAGATAAAATTAGTAATAAAATGCTCCAAACATTAAATTTATGTCAATACATTTTAAATTGTTTTAGGGAAATACAGTACAATTACATTCGCGAATAATCCATTTTTTTTTATTATTTTTTTTTAGTATGTTAAATAATCTAATCTAAAATATATATCTATAAAAAATCTAAATAAAAAAAATATATATAGGAATATATTTGAAGTTATATTTAAAGTATTATGGTTTTCGTCCCTTAAAACTGTTTTTAACCTGATTCAGCGAAGCCAACATACGTCAACATTCATCGAGAATTGTCATGTTATTTTTTATTTTTATTTTTAATAAAACATATCAGTTTAATACATCCATTTTTTACACAAATACAGTTCCAATTTTTTGTTTGTCCAATTGGACTTAACATTTTAAAAGTTTTCATAAAATTAATTTAATAAAAAAGGATTTCACGTGACCTTTAAAAGTACATAATAATGTACGCAACATACAAAATGTTATTTTTATTTTAAATAATACAAGTTAAACCATAAACACCGCGATAAAATGTTAAAATGACAAAAACCGAGTCGTAAGAAATGTAAAACATTGGGATATATATTTATCGTTTTTGGGTTATGTTAAATTAACTTTTAAAAAAACTTCCTTAAAACTTTAAGATTCTGGACATTTAACTAATTTTATTCAAATGCTTCATAAAACTTAAAACTGGAATGGTATGGTAAACGACAAATAAACACATGTTATTTTTGATAAATAAAATTTCCACATTTTATTTTTAATAAATAAATATATAGATTTTACAATATATTATTGATTTAAAAATTATTTGCTGTATTTAGCGGTTGACATAATTTGCTGAATTAAACGCTCCGGTGAATACAATGGATCCAAATCGTTGACTATAAACAATTTTAAAAGTGGTGTCATACATATTTTTAACATAACATAACCTAACATGTTTTAAGTGGTTGAATTGATAACCTGGGGAAAGTATTACTATTGTTTGCTTCATAATTAGTTAATTTTAAATGAGTTGTTTATTTAAGGGGGTTCGGTACCTTCAAAAATTTGAAAATAACAATATTTTTATGGGTTTCATATATTCCTGGTTTCATTCTGATAACTAAAAATATGAATGCGACCATATAAGTCATCAAAAAATTCATGTAAAACATGGATAGTAATATACGAGTATTACTCGAAATTGAATTTATTTATTGATTTATAAAAAAAGTTCGTTAGTTCACAGTCTGTTGTTTTGGTTCGATGTATGTAAGTTTGGGCCTAAACCCGTTTTTCGAAAGCTCTTAATATAGACCTAACGAAACATTCATCAATACGTTGTTTGAAATTCATTATTGGTGTTTGTTATTTAGTTTTTTACTAAGGACATTTTCCATAACAATTTTAAATTCTATTTTTGTTTTACTTAAAATCTTGATGGAAAATTTCCGCAACAACAAACTAAATAACGTTTATCAATGACTATACAAGCTGAAGCTCTGAAAAGTTCACCAACTGTTCGTTGCGTCTATTAGTAAATTTAACACAAAGGTTTTAACCTAGTTGGGTTTTAATTTAACAAAATTAACATTTTATCAAATTTATCTATAAATTTCAACATGCAATGATTGACATTCAAAAAGATTTTGAACGCTTAAAAGTTACATGTTACCAAAGGTACGTTATGTTAACATTACTAATATAAAAGGTACCAAACCCCATTAATTATTTAGAAATGTATCGTAAAAATTAAAATGTATACATTTTCAATAATATTCATGAAACAACAGATAACTATAGCTATGGAGTATCATCGTAATAGTCTGAATTAATTAACCATCAACTAAACTAGTTAGTTTACGTCTAGTTTAATCGAACGAGGCCGCCATTACGGTAATGTAATTAGGTCTATGTGTTGCAGCAATGCTGTAAGATGTGGTTGAGCAAGAAGAGCATTCTGTTATCTATAGATTAACTTTAACATCAACCCAAACATCCGTTTTAATTCAACTCTATATCCCGTTGATTTGTATTACATTTCATTACGTCACTATCGGTCAATTATGGAGTATAGTCAGTTAGTAGTCAACAATCAGTAAAGGTTGGCGAGATGTTACATACCTAGGCAATTTAACTTTAAATAAAATCAATATTTTGGTTATGTTGCGTATAAATATACTCTAAGTAGTACCTTATTACAGGAGATCACGTGAATTTCCTTTTTTATTAAATTACATGTGATGATACAACTTTAAAAAAAGTCTCGAGCACCTCCATAATCTCGGACGATGAACAAAGTTAAATTTGTGACAGCGTTGCTCGATAGTCGTAAAAACATGGTTCATGTATCAAATCTAGGGTAACGCCAACATGAAAGTAAAAATAATCTTAATCCATGCTTAACTTCCTCATGTACCTTGGACCTTGACTGGTATGGTGGCATGTCCTGTAATCCAGTTACTTGAAGGTCATAAATTGTTGATAGTATTGAGTGATAGTCGGTTGATGCGATATTCTCTGGATTGGATTTACGTCCGATTGAATGAATACATTTATCTGCTAAGACCATCCTCATAATTAGACCAGTTCGTAATTCAGAGGCAAAATTGTTCTTCGGATCCCACGTTAACTGTCATTGGCTTTTGGGTTATTAATGAACAGTCCTGTCTAAGTAACAATTCAGTAACTGTCAGCCTTAGTCAGTAACAAGACTACAAGATCGTACCACAACCATCTTACTTCTTCCCCGACATGATAGACTTTATCCCTACAGTTTTTCTTCACCCAACATATACCAAAGTAGGTTCATGACTTAAGGATTTTCTAATAGATTGACTTCAAGTCGGCCAAAGACGACAGCGCTGTGATTGCGTCACACAACAATGGTGGAATGAATCACAAGCGATTGCTAAAGTGGAGCAAGTCTGAATAACAATGACTGGGCGATGTGCGACTAAAGCCGAAGATCAAACGGAAATCGATAATATAGGAGCATCGTAGATGTTTCAAAAGTAAAATTATTTTTTCGTCAGAATAATTCATGGTAGCACATCACAGAAAATGAGATTTTATGGAAAACAAAAAATTGTACTCATGTCAGCGTGTCTGGATTCGTTTAAACATTTGACAAAGCCGAAACGTTAAAAAAATAACCGCTTTTTCGTCAATTACGTTCGAATATTTAAAAAAGTTTCGTCAATAAACCAGACCAATCCATCTTCTTTATTCATATCCTGTTCATTGTGCATTGTAAATATAACTTATAAGCTCTGTAACAGGATTCTTCGAAAAAAATTTTAGAGCTATCGTGGCTGAGGTAGACTATTCCCTTATAATCTTAAATGTTTCTAATTTTGTTTACTATTACGATTTATATGCAGATGAAAACAACTCAAGTTGGTCAGAAAAACTAACTTTAATTCCTGTTCAAACTTACAAACAGTGAATACGACCGAAAATACGAAAAACTCTTTAATCTTACAGTCGGAACTCTGTGTTTTTTACAGATCGAACCTTTTTACCGGCGACAAAAACGTCCGAATCCGTCGAATTTTTGTAACGGCCAAATCCTCGCAACTCACTTTACCGACAAAGAGGATATTTACTGATCAAAGGACAGAAGAAAATTCCAATCAGCTAAAAGGATGAATACGGTCCCAGGTGAGATTCACGACGAACGGTGATGGCTTCACGAGTTCGCTTATTGACATTCATTGACTCCTGTTGGCCGCTGCACAACCGAGTCAATCGGGACCAATCGACCTGGTCGCCAATCAGGCGAGCAATTATTTTGTTTCGTTCGACACGCGTTCGTCGAAATTCCTCTAAACCTCAATCATTACGCAATATCCTCGATTTTCAACAGTATCTCGCATTGTTATTGTAACTTTGTCTATAAAATTTTTGTACGGATTTTAACTGTCTGTACAACTATCATAAAACTAATTAAATATTGTGTATATGTACCCCTGCATCGGGTATCTTATATGGTGTTGAAATAAAACAGTTGTATTGATTGTTGTGTTAATCGATAACAATCGGTATATCTAGACGTACGTTTCAACTCATTTTAACTACAAGTTGTGTTTTCTTTACAAACATGTTCTCCGATCAGGAAAAAACAAAAGTAATGAGAACTGACTTTTTTCTCTGGGGATATATAAAAAATGTTGTTTGTTCTCTAAAAATTCAAATTTTGGCCTCGTCTAAAAACAGATTCAGTTCCCCCTGCAAGAAGAGAAATGTTGCATAACAAAAGGGCTAGAATAGTCTGGACGTATGTAGAGCAAGAAATGGTGGCCATTTTGAAGACTGTTAAGCTATAAATAACATCTTCTTTATGTCAGTAATTCACCAGAATAATTTTTCATTTTATTTTTTTTTAGGAAAATCCTATATTTTCCTTGATACTTCAGAAAAATTGAAAATATATTACCAACTAAATATGAAGAATTACCCAAAAATATGTACTAAATCGATTTTATTTCCGTCTTACTACATCCTAGACTTGACCTTTACATTTTGGACAGCTGGTGAGGATAAATGTATTAACCCAGATCCCGAAACGCCATGTTATTTGTGATTTTAATATACACGAAAGTACTATGTAACAAACAAATGTGGAAAGTTTTCCTTATCTAAAACTAAAGTTCCTGCAAGACAATTTTGAAAAAATTTACGCCTATAAAATTATTCATTCACAGTAATCTTATTTCATAGTCATAGATTATTGCTAAACAATGAAAAAACACCATGTTTTCCATGTTTATTTGCATTAACAACGGTAACAAACAGGAAAACAGTCACACCTGAACCCACCCCTCTGCCAATTATCTTTATTCTCTTCTCCAAGATGAGAATGCTGTATCGCGTCTTTTCATTATTTTCTTGCTGTTTCTACAAGAAGCAGAGGTGGAATTTCCTTGAAATTTCCGTTCGGGTCGCCTCTTTTCGATGTCGCCTCATTATAATAATTATGTACAGCTTTATGAAACGTTGATATTCTTGTCTGGCGACGTCATCACGGAACGTCTTCAAATATTCCACGTCAAACTGAAGTTTGGGGCGGGGGTTCATGATTCTGTAACGATTTTCTAGATTTCCCGACTTACGAGTAAAATGTATTCAGATATATTTTGGCGATTCAGCTGAAAGTGATCAAGAGATAGGTAGTCTGTATTCAAATTTAACTTTTTAGATTCTTCATATTTAAAAAAATAAACAATATTTAAATGTAACAGTTTTTGAGCATTAGTTTACTTCTAAAATGAACATTTATAATTTGTACACTAAGTCACATTGAATAAAAACCAATCCTCTGTTCATAAAATTCCTACATAGGATTAGGAATGTCTCAAGCTTATTATTATCTCTGGGCTATATTTTTTACATTTTCCTAATATTGCATTTTCTAAGATAGCATTTGATTATGAACATGATTCTAAAATGGTTTGCTAATCGAATCCAATAAAATATATTGATTTTCATAAATTTTAGGCTATTTTTAATGTACTTATTATTTACATTTTTTATTGTTTATATAATTTTAGATTACAAAAATACAAAGTAAATTTTTATTCTATGAAAAGAAAAGGACTAACTAACTAACCTTATAGTATAAAATAATAAAAAGAAAATGTAGAAAGAGAGTATTTCTTGAGAGAAACTCATTTCTTGAGAGAAACTCGTCTGCACCATATGAGTTTGGAAGTAAGGAGCTGAAAACTTTAAACTTGATTATCTCAAAAACTGTATTTTTCACGTTTTTAAGTGTATTGTAAAATAGTTTATAATAGTTCTGTATAAGGACTGAGTTTTTTATTTTTAAAAAGTCTTCCTGATATAGTATTAAAGATTTACGTGTATGGCCAACACAATTGGATCATATTTACCAACAAGCTTTCGTGTTCAGAATAAAATAATTAATTTTTATCAATTGTTTGTATTGTTAATAAAAGTCCCGTAAAATTGTTTGTTGGATTACCATGATAATTATTCAGAGAAAGGTTTATAATTTCATTATGAATGAGAAAAATATGAAGAACGTATTATTTGGTATCGGAAAAAAGTTATTTACGATACAGAATGTTTAAAAATTATATGAAAAAAAACAAAATAAAACGCATAAAAGTCAAGTTATCAATTTACAAATGCTATATTTTGGCATAAATCCTCTAATTTAAATAAGTATAAACGGAATATACAAATTAAGAGGAAAAAAATTTAACAATAATATGTTTCCTATCAATCTATACATTTTAAAAGTACAGAGAGATTCGTGGGGTTACATGCATTACAGTTAATTCATGGTTCGAAAACCTCTACAATTCGTAGATTTTTTCTGTTCCCTTGAGATAACCACTAATATTCGAAAAATATATATTCCGTAACTCTAACTATTTTTACACATAATTTAACCTCTGAAATTTGAATTTTTTTGTACTTTAGCCTCCATTAACTCGAAACGCTACCTCTAAAATTCGAAGTTGTTCTCTACAATTCGGATCCCATAAAACCTCTGAAATTCAAAGTAAAAAAAACAAGACGAAATGGTAACCAGTGAGTGCGTTTCCAAAGTCCTTGGGATCGTTTTCTTTGCTTCGTTGCAGCATTGATAGTATAAATTTCAATAGTTACAGTTATCGTGTTGTTAACAGTTTAATACTTTTGGTGTGCTGCCATATTTATCTTTTTCTCTCGTCGATTTTTTTTTATGAATAATAATAAGAACAAGTATAGTTGGAATTTCTTTCTTACTAACAGCTACAGTTTAACCTTTCAAATTGAACCTCTACAATTTGAATTGTTATAATTCAAACTCCCGATGAATCAAACTCCGTTAATTCGAAGTAAAAAATTGCCGTCCCTTAGATTTCGAATTAAGGCTCGACTGTATTTGGATTATGAAATTCCTATTTTCATACTTTTACACAATTAATTAAACTACGTGAAAGAAAATATGATCACTGGAAAAACAAATTATCACGTCAATATTTTTAAAAAGAAAATTCTACCTCATGTACGCGAAGAAACAAAGGGAGATAATGAGGAGAGACGATACAGCATTTTCATTTTGGCGGGAATAATAATGTTAATTGACGTGAAGGCGGGGGGGGGGCGGGGGGGGGCGGATGTTAAGGGAGTGACGTTCTCGCCGTGCGCCAATTACCAATCGCCTCACTTGTCATCCGGCCCGGACAAGAACCGAATTGAAATGCCAATTCCGACACTGGCTTCTGTCTATTATCCCTCCCCCACCCCGCCAATTACAGAGGATTATTGGCCCGCTATAAGTCCACTCCGTCGATTCCAGCCGATTTGTACCTTGTCGCGTGCACCACATCGTTTGCGTTTTATTTAAATTTCAGATCAAAAAATGTTTCATTTCCGTTGAGCTATCATCTTCATATAAACATTTTGTTGCTTTAGATTAGACTAGCAGTAAGCCTGCCCTTTGTACGGGTTGTAGGATTTAGTTTAAAGAAGAAAGCTTATCATACCAAAATGTAAACATGTAATCCTAAACAAATTGGTAGCATTACTCGACAATTAAACCATTATTATAATTAGTTATACGTTAAAATAACTTCTTAATACAGTATGATTTCGAAATGGATTTAAAATCAATGACCAGTATTAACTAACTAATATTGGTTTGACAGCTGTTTGTTTCTCTTTCTATTAAATCTTTAAACTACAAAGACAGCTGATTATTACCAGTAGGTGGTTTAATTGAAAGCAAAATGCGACTAATATCGCGTAAGTGGGGATTTAAACCCCCACTTTTACGCCATTTTCGTGATTCGTGATTTTCTTTTTATAGGTCACCGGACAATTTTAAGCATTTAAAACCCTTCTCTGGAATGTAGAGAATGTATGAAATAAGTTTCATTGTTATCAGTTTTCCCGTTTTTCAGAGAAGACGGCGTAAAATGCCTCCAGGAGCGTCATAGACAGACAAACAGACACAAATTGAGATAAGACTTGTTTCGGCTTCTCTAACGCATGAAACGAAAAAACTAAAAAATTAAGAACTCTGAGCAATGTACAGACAAAAACTCTAATTTTATTTATATAGATTAGATTATTTAAATGTCGACCAACCACAAGGTAAGTATTTTAAGCTAAGTTTAAATGAGAAACTAGCGTAGGATGATTGTGGCGCGATCTTGTAGTCTTGTTACTGACTAAGGCTGACATGTTCCTTAGAACAGAACTGTTAATTAAAGCCCAACAGTGAATGACATATCTAAGGGACCTACAGTTTAACGTGGAATCCGAACCACTGCCTCTTACGAACTGGGCGAATTATGAGGACAGTCTTTGTAGATTAACGTAATATTCAATAGTGTGAACGACCATCGCTCACAACTACGGTATCCACAATTCGTGACCTCCAAGTAGCTGGATTACAGGACAGCACCGCCCCTCGACTGGGACGGTGCTGTGAGGGTTTCTTCACTCTCACATGCTTTACGGGAAAACGGTCCAAAACTAAAACCGGACTATGATTAATAGAAAAATTACGCATACAGTAAGATTTGAACCCGTGACCGCTAGCCTAGTATTTGGCAGATTTTGTGTACGACCTGTAGATTTGTCAAACGATAAATTCCGTAACGGGACCCCTCCGTTGAGATTTCCCTTCGTGTATACGATCACCCAACGAACCATGGTTCCGTTTCTAGTCTTGTCATGAAGACCACGGTTTTACTCCATTTCCTATAGTAAATTCTGAACTAAGAAAATAAAATTATATTCTTATTAGTACCACGGGAATCAGCTCAAAGACGAACAAATTAGTATTTTGGATCTTTGATCTTTTTGTTTTGAGATATGAAAATATTAAATACAGTAGCCTACATTGAAGTCTGGGGGTTCTTATTTCACTATTAAATAAATATTTATAAATACTATTATATTATATTATTAGATGTATTGTGATTAAACTTTGAATGCAGTTTCATTTCTATTGAAACTTGGTTTTTAGCGAATTTCCCAGACATATCGGTCAATCGGAACGGGTAGTTAGGGGGGGGGGTTGTACTTAAAATTGGGTTTTTTGCGTTTTTTTACATATAATTTTAAAAAATTTTAAATTTTATCTTTCACCATTAGAATTAGCTTAATGTTAACAGATTTCTTACTTTCTACTACTACTACTATTATTAGGCCTATTATTATTTCATGCTTAGAAATAGTATTTAAATATTGAGTAAATTACTGAAGTAAAGCCCCAACTGAAATAGTTTCATGTTTTATTTATGTATTAATTATGAATAACTTATCAACTTATATAATTAATTATACCTTCATCAGTATTC
Organism: Nephotettix cincticeps; assembly: GCA_023375725.1. NCBI lineage: Eukaryota > Metazoa > Arthropoda > Insecta > Hemiptera > Cicadellidae > Nephotettix > Nephotettix cincticeps. The sequence continues at coordinate 17,985,436 of CM041785.1, read as the reverse complement.
AATCAATAAAGTTGAATCGAATAATAAGAAAAATAGGATATATTTTTACTTATAACAAATTAAGAGTTGCATCCTAATTCAACTCAAAAACACCCACTAATGGGCAACTTAAATCTACTCCAAAACATTTTTAAGATCGAACAAAAATTTTACATCTATTCCGTTTTTGATTCTTGATAAATCTCTTGATAAATCTTAAGAAAATATTTTATCAAATAGTTGAAAAACAATCAAGATTTCAAATAATAACATGAAAAATTCGTAAACTTTTGCAAGTTTAGGATTTTTAAAAAGAGAGCCTCATTAGATGTGACTAATAAAAGAAGTTTTATCGCAAATACCAAAGAGATTTTACATTTAACTAAGAGAATGAATAAAGTTTGAGACTCTTTACCACAGCAAACTTTCTAGAATTCCTTAGGCGTGTAAACAAAGCAGAATGTTAACAATTCTTAATATTTTTCCAACCTGCCTCAATATAAAATAATGGTCAATTCTAACGTGTGAATGTAGGACTACTATAAAGCTACAAAAACATGTAGGGATTTATAGAATATTATTCTCAGGTCAAATTTAAAAAAATCATTGGCATGACATCACATATACATTTGTGAGGATATAGTTTGAGGACATACATAGTTACAGTAGATATGTTACATAGATAAGATTGTTGTGTTACTTTAAAAAAAAAAGTAATAAATGTCGTACACACATATCATGAAAATTCATCACACCGGCACATTTTTACCTAAATAACTAAACCACTCACTTCTTTCGTCAAAACAATTTATTGATCAGCTTGCATTTTTTCAGCGTGATTAAAAGAGATAAGTAAATTTACTGCTTGTCAAACATTTATTTTCTGTCTGTTTTCATCAACATTTTCAAATTAAAGTTCAGTGGAAATATTCATTTTGAAGCTCTCTAAACCAAAAGACGTTTTCTCACACTGATGTCAGTCTACACAACAAGGATCTATACAATGCTTGTCTATCAAATCATAGACCATACCAATTGTATGCTTTTTATAAAATTTAGTACACTTTGTGAGAACTAAATGTGCGAAATGTGAGTTGAAAAAGTGTGCACTTGGTCAGCTCCTTGAGATTTTTTTTAATTTTTTAACTTTTTTGAAGGATTGTTCAACCCTTGCAATCTCTAGAAGACTTAGTCAACATTTCACAAAATTGGTTCAAACAATTGGGATTAAAATTTCATTACCTGGATACACATGGATTACTGTTAAACTATTAATTCAGAAGCATGGTTTGTTCATTACAGAACTCAAAATGGTTCAAAATTTTTAGCTTTTAAATGTCGAAAAACATTTTTTCCCATCAAAACAATGAATTTATAAAATTATTTTACTGTCACCGTGAAAACCACTTCAAAAAACTAACAAATTTTTATTTTGAATAATTTAGTCTACAAAAACTGATTTCAAAGAAAACTTTGCTATGTTTACTGCCTGTAATGCTATATGTGCCTATGCTACAGGCAGATAGTGCATTATGTTGTCTGGGAGTGTACTATGAGAAGTACGGATAAATCAATTTCTTCTTTATTCATCCACCTCCTTGAACAAAACTTGGTAAGCACTTTTAGGTTGCATTAACCAATTAAACTACTTATGTATAATAAGTGGCTAGCTAGTACTTTCACTGAGTTTCATTCTGTAATAGGTTACATTTAAAGGGAGGAAGTAAGTATCAGTGAGTTCATTAATAATTTTATTTCTGAAAATAGTTTATATAATTTAGCCTTAAGTATGATAAAAACAGTATGAGCTGTGTCAGTTTGATTTAGGTTACAGTAGAAGAATGTTGAAATTAGAAAGAACTCTAGTAGTTTTTCCTTACTACTGTATAATTATAGCTCTAGCAGTATCTTAACATGTGACTGGGAGAACAATGGATAAGTCATACCAAAAATTGTTCACTAAAATCCAGAATAGATAGGATGAAAACATGGATTACAAATAAATAATCCAAATTACTTGGATGTCGAGAATTGTGGATAGTTATAAGCTATAGCTGATGGTTGCCTTATTCCCTGATGTGGATTAACATCCACACTATTGAATACTGTATTCATCCGCAATGACCATCCTCATGGTTAGACTAGTTCGTAATTCAGAGTCACATTGTGGATCGGATCCCATGTTAAATTGTCGGCCCCTTAGATGTCATTGGCTGTTGAGCTATTAATTAACAATCCACTGTCTAAGGAACATGAGAGCCTTAGTCAGTAACAAGACTACACGATCAAGCCACGATCATCTTACACTATGTTATACATAATTTGGGTAGGTCGACATTTCAGTAAGGTAATGTATTGTAATGTAACTATTGTTTTAACACTTTCTTGGTAAATATACAACGTAACATACTTTTAGTTTAGTGTATATTTTTAACCATTAGTTTAATGTAGCAGTTATGCATATAGAAATAATAAGCTATAGCAGAAATAATATTACTGTATTGTATTTATTGATAATATTGTAAGATACATAATATCACAGAGGACACATGGTATGTGTCCTCTGTGATATTACTTAGCTAACAGCTCTGTGTAACTTAGCTACAGATTGAGCTCAAAGTACTTCTAACCACGCACCTCTTGAGGCAAAAACATTCTGATAAGTTGAATTCTTTATTTAGTAGTTTTAGGCTCATAAAACAGAAATTTATTACTTATTTAAGTCAGTATTAAATCTAGACCCTAGTAGGCCAAGTAATTAATTTTCAAAATATCATAAAAATTAGTGTTTGTTTTAGCTTCTCAGTTAAAAAATAGTATTGTTAACTCTAGGCTTTTATAAGTTAACATACTTGTAAACAGTGTGCCTCCATTTGAAAACATCCACATTCTCGCTCAACTGAACCCTGACTCCTTGAGCACAGTACCTTCTCTCAAATCTGTTAATCCACGTCAACAAATCTTACCTCAGATTAATTTCCAACAAACAGGTGGTACCATGTAACAATTTTAAAATAACTAACAGCAAAAACAATTGTAACAGGTTGTAGCCTAACAATCTGAACTCGTACCAATGAGACTTACCAAGTGGTTAGAAATTTTTAATAACTTTGTGGGATAAAAGGGAATTTTTTAGCTAGAAGAATAGTAATTCAATTCTCTCTCTCAATGAACCTTATGGGCAAATACCAGCTGTTTACCTTTTCTTCACTTAAAATTTAAAAGGATAAAATGAGATTTCTTTTAGGTTGCAAGAAGAAATTTAACACAGTAACAGAATCACAAACATTAGTTTTTCACCTATCTAGTCCGACTATCGTAACTTAATTGATAAACACAGACTGTTAAACTGGAAATAATTGAAGCATGAATAAAAAATCCCTGTTATCCCACAAATTTGTGGAATGTTGATTGTTTCAGCAACAGCTTAATTTTAAATGTATCTGCTCTATAATATGTGACAAGTTTTTATTGGCTAGATTTTTATGTCATTAAGGCCTGCCCCATATTGAGATACAGGTAGAGATTGATGGCGTAGAACAGTTTTTGTGGACCACATCTAGCACGAGAGCGTGTACATTAAATGACTCGCCAGTGCGAAGCAGATCTGCCCTGCACGTGTCTGCCTCACACTTTCAGCCGACACAAAGAATACTGCTAAGCACCGGGCACTCGTCAGTCAGTCAGTAAGTATTTCTTTGTTTCCAATGGGTTTGGGCGTTACATACCTCTGATGTAATTAACGGTTGAACCAATCTGTGTACTTCTTCAAACTTATGCCTCGTAAGGCGACAATAATTTTTAAACCGTGAATGTGACGGTTCCTTTGTTATCGTGAATACCCCATGAGTGTGTATTTTCTCAAGTAAGCACTGTTCCCGCGTTTTGTCTTCCTTGACTTCTGAGATAACAGTAGTAGCTCGGTATCCGATTCTGTGCTTAAATCCAGAGTTTTGAAAACATGTTCGACAACTTGAATTTATGAGAAAAACATATCCACCCGCGACGGAATGATGTGCGAGACTGCTTTCCAATATCCATGATGTAGGGCCTATATTCCTACATTTACTTGGATAAGTTTGTATAACGGGAAATCGGAACGGATATTTGAGGGTTATTTTGCGTTTTCATATAGAATTTTTTCTTTTAACATCATCAGCTCAAAACCTACAAAATTTAATATATAGAGTTTTATGATTATTTATGGATATTAAAAAGTCTAAACACCGTACCGGTACATTGTATTTTAAGGCTTCAATGATAATCTTATAGAGGATAAGGAAATATTAATATTTTACTTATTATCCCATATTTTTGGAAATCACCTGGTACTTAGCTTCATGACGTTGAGCATTTTAAGCATTTATGCTTAAAATAGAATTAATAATTCATGTATTTGTAATGGCAGCTAACCTGCATAATCTTTTCCTATCTAAATCAGATCTAAATCATTCCTATCTAAATCTATCTTAGCAGAATAGGCTAATTTATTTACAGACATATATTGATCAAACTTGTCATATATTATTATCATCATAGGCCTATTATTGATTTGGAAATTTGTTGAGTACGCAGGTGTAGTTTATTTTATTTCATATGAAAAAAGGAAGAATTATCTGTGGGGATCCCTAAATTAAATAGGTTTTTTATATATCCACATTGTACCTACTCCTATCCGTGAACATAGGGGTTTTAAAAGTGAAACTGGCTGTTTTAACCCATGGGTAATTATGGCTCTAACCTGATAAGTTGGGAAGCCATAGAAATGTATGGATCTGTTAAACGTATGATATGTGTGACTCTACATAGACCGTCAAACCACACATTCCTACAAAAACACATGAGCCCACTTAATTCGCTACGATTCATGTCCAAGTTAAACTTCCTCAATGAAAATGTACATAAACTCACTTATACTACAGTTGTTGTAACCTATTCATAGTTTAATAAATCTATGTTCAATGGTTGACGACCTCTGATCACAGCGCATACACGCTAAGCTTTGATATGATGGGCCCTATATTTCATTTGTGTTTTAAAGTCTTACGTTATAAATTACCTACCTGGCCTTTATTGATGAATCCATGTTTAGCAGCAATTCTTTCGACATCACTATCTCCTGTTGGAACGTGGACAGCGAACTCGTTCAAATAAACAGGCTGTTGACGTCCAAAAGCCAATACACCAAAATTTAGAACTAATAAGCACAAACTCACTCTAGTAGGACACTTCATTTTAAATTTTCACTTTGAATTTAAGTTATTGATCCTCCAGCAAATTCAATGGCTCTATTATAGGCTATGTTTCTCTTCAAACACGGCTGATATGACAGAGAGAGCCAAATGAGACCTGTAAAGAAAAAAAACATTAGAGTTAAGTTAGAGGGAGAGACATTTAATATGGAAACTCTTTAGTCTTCCTACTCACTGGTAAGAAATAACTACCGGTAGGCATAAAGTGTAAAACTAATATTTAAATTTTCCAAATTTGTTACATATAAGCCTAGCCAAGTTAAATACTATCATTGTCTGATCATTTTTATCAAATAAAAACAGTCACATCTACTAGGCCTAAGTAAAATAATTCCTGGATAAGTTAATTAAATATGTTATGTATTATGTATCCATATCTATACTTACTAACATAGTGTATAATTAAATAGCAACCTACCCAGGTTGGTAATTTAAGCAAAGTATGAATGAGGAATGAGTGCAGGCATATCTACAGTTTGACGTGGAGTCTGAACCACTGCCTCTGAATTCCGAACTGGTCTTTTAATTATGAGGATGGTCTTTGAGAATTAAGATAGTAATTCAATAGTGTGGATGTTAATCCACACAAGAGAACACTACACCCATCAACCATCATTCTTTGATAATCTTCATAGCAAAGGCATTGAATTATCCAGCCAAAATTAACTTAGGGCCTAAGACTTCATTGTATGCTCCACACCACATTCAGCAATAAATTCACTAAGATATGATAGGCCTACTTCATATACCAATTTTTTTAATACCCTGAAACACCAGGAATGCAAACTAATATTACCATTAATGAAACACTAATATTATTATAGACTAATAATTCATAGGCTGTGACTCTGATAATCATACAATTATAAAAAAAGGTACTTTCGTATTATACCGACCACATCCATTCAATGTATTGTATATCCAACATCCAGCGCTCTGTGGAGTTAAGTTAGGCTGGTTTTCTTTAGTAAAACAATATTAATAGGTTAAAATAACAATAACTCTCCAAACTTAACTCCGCACAGTGCTGGATGTCGGAAAATACAATACAATGTATGAGTCTTGTCTGTTTAAAACGAAAGTACCTAAAAAAGTATATAGATTAAAGTAATATAGTCTACCCCTATTGTACATACATTTTCGGATAGATGTCTGTATAATAAAATCAGCGAAACTGTATTTTGAAAATAAGCTAGCTTAATTCTTTTTAATATTAATAAGATGTATACACTTTCACATAAATATTGTCACACTTAACTTATTTCAACTGTATTTCATCCCGTGAAATATTGCATATTTCAAATTGATTCAAGCGTATCAAATACAAAATAAGCTCATCAACAGTATGTAGCTCGCATGTTATAAATTTGTGAAAACTTCAAAATCTCATAAAACACAGAACTAGTATTTTATTTATGTGGATACTCGGGCTTGCGTTAAAAAACATCTTACTCCACCCTACTAAGTCATAAAATCATCTCTCCAATTGAAGTTGTTTTACCTGAATCTACAGTAGATATTAGGTGATTAGGAACCTAAATGTTGCTTTAATTAAAACGTAGAGAAGTATCTTTGAGGTAGCGTACTTGGATTGGCTCTAAACTAACCAAAAGTAAATGACTGTAATGTTTTGGGCATTCACTGACAGTACCCATGTGCCATAAAAATAAACCAGATTAAAATTGGGCATTATTTTTACGTTATAGGATAGAACGCTTTAGTTAGAATATATGATTGCGGTTTCACAGGTAGGCCTATACATTTAAAAAATCTGTTAGGTCCTATCCATGATGTGAACTTTAAACACCCTGTCTTAAATTATATGTTAATCTCCTGAACCCATAAACCTCGGAAAGCTTGACACGTCATGCTTAATTGATTATCCAGGAAGTAAACTGTGGATGTTAGGAAAACTTTATATTTTAATTAATATTCAAGCTGAAAAATGCATAAAAAGTTGTCCCCCCCCTAATGAAAATAACACTACTAATTATGGTATCCACTGGCAAACTTTGAAAGCTTGAGAACCCAGTAAAATTGACAATCACACAAGTTAGGACTACTAGGCCTATCACAATCTAGGTTAATTATGATAACATATTGTCACACTATCACCTACCTTGATGACACTTGTTTTACTTCATTTGTTAAGCATTAACATAACTACTGTCGCTATCTTTTTGTCCTCAACAACATATTGGAATATAACCGGAGTATTAAATTGAATGAACACGCAATATTACTAAAATTTTACGAACTGACGTACCACCGAGTTCACCGTTCAACTTCTACACGGTAACTGATTGTTGCTAGTCTTGCCTTGGAGTGAAAATAAAAAATCAAGGACGTCACTTCGCAGGATAGCCACCACACAGAACGAATTAAACATGTACTATCCTCGAGATCATTCAATTTATTCTATGTTCACAGTGATTAATTTGCATCAACGTAACCAATTTATTGGCTTTAAAATTTTCTTGAGTACTGTAATGTAATTAACTAACCAGTAATGTTGATAAACAGCCGGCTCTATAGGTAAATTTGTGCATCAATGTTGGCTTTCTGGGAAGATCGAAAGTTGTTCTGCAGTTGCGCAAAGGACGTCAGCTCATCAGCTGATGTTGATGTTGAGCTCTTGAGTCGACCTTTGGATTTTATTTTAACCACTATCATATTGTACGTGATCTTTAACTGTACTGCTATACTGCTAGCCAAATCAATAGAAGCTTCAAGGTCACTTATAAATGCAGTTGAACTTTATATCATATGGCTGGAAAAGAATAATATACAATAGTCAGAATTCAATGACACATGTTTATATAAACCTAAATTTGACCTTGTATCTTCTATTGATGTTAATGCTAGTATGTGTGACCAAGCTATGCTTGGACAAATGATCTTGAATTCATAAGCTTAGTTTTTCGGTGAAACATTATTTATAGAGGGTTCATAGTTTATTAAGTATTAAACTGTTACAGTTTACAGGTTTTAGTAAAATCCTGTTATAAAAATAACATAATTGACATGTGTGAATGATGTGAATAGGTACATAGTGATTGGAACTCATAACATTGACCTATTAAATAAAAAAAGACTCCACTGAATTTTTAAATCTTTTAAGGAGTTTTATTTGTAATAGTTCCGTTTTGCTCCATCAAGAGCATTATAATGCTTCTTTGGATTAGTTCATAAAAAATCTAGCTGGGACATCAAGGTTATGGTTAGTACTGAACTGATTGCTGACCATAAACACATATTTTTAACCAACTCATTTGGTAAGGAGTTTGATAAGCAGTCGTTGAAACCTAAAACAGTGTATTTTAGAGTCTTTGATGACTTCTAAATTTCCTGCTTTTCTAGGTTTCTTCAAAGTCACTCTAGGCAGTAGCTTTATGTGGTCAGGTCATGACACGGAAAGCTCTTGAAGCATTCTCTTTCTCCTTCAATCAACTTAGATTTTCGAGATGTGTTTCCCACTCAAACTCAAGACCTTGTTAGACCCTGCTAAATGTGCAACTAGACAATCAAGGCATACACCAGTTCAAGAATTGGTTTACCCCTGAACTCTCTAGGTTAGGAAGTTACATAATTTTAGTTGGTGAATTAGCTGTAACTAGCCATGATCTGTTACCCTTGCTCCGTAACCTAAGGAAAGACTACCGTATTGAACTTAAGGAAACGAAGAAAATTGCCGATGATATGTACATTGCTAAGGCTAATAACCCTTTTTAGGCTGCCGGTGGTTTTAATAGGTGCAAATTGTCGGTCAAGTCGTCCTAACTCTGATTCAAGCTTTGCTTCAGCGGATGATTTCAATAATTATTTTGTGGATTCTGTTGATTCCATATTGAATAATTGAATAGTGTGACTAATAACACAATTAATCCTGTAAATATTGTAAATATAGCGAGTATACCAACTGTAGAATACACCTTTGAATGGAGTCATGTTACCTTGAAGGATGTGATGGATCTTGCTTTTAGCTTTAAAGTCCTCTGAAAGTAAGGATGTATATGGTATGACCACAGGCATGCTAAAAAAAGTAATTCATATAATAGGACCAATCTTGGTCTATATTCTCAATGTTTGCATAATGGAAGGTGTTTTCCTCCAGGAACTTAAATGATCAAAAACTGTTCCAATTTACAAGAAAGCTACAGTAAACGAGCTTGCGAGTTACGGCCTTGGGAGTGGCACGATCAGGCTATTCCACTCTCTTACTTAGAAAATCGTCAACGGGTTGTTATCTGGGATGGTAGGGTTTCCCAACAAATCCATGTTAGGCATGGAGTCCCTCAGGGCTTTGTGTTGGGTTCTCTTCTATTCTGGTGTCTATTAATGACCTATATATGATCATGTGAGTGGTAGTATCCTGCTTTTTGCAGATGATAAAACCCTTTTTACTAGTCCCCTTTACCTTAATCCTTTTTACCAATGTTCTTGAAGCTATAGATGCAAAAAAATAATTATAAAAATGCTTCCAAATGGTTTCTGAACATACATTGTCCTTAAATGAAACAAAACCCCAGGAAATAATTTTTAGTCTCTGTAACACTGAGATAGAGGGTGATCCTGTAAAATTACTCGGTTTTTCTCGGTTTTTCCAAACTGTCATGGGATCACCATATCGACCACTAGGCACTAGGCAGAGTCGAGTTGTTTATCTTATAAGGAGACTTTCTAGTGATCTACCAACAGGCTTAGTAAGACAAGCTTATTTAGTTTTGTTCCATAGGCTCATTTCATATAGTACCCTGTTATGGGATCACTCGGCTGCTACGAAAAAAATCTTATGCAAAAGAGAGCGGTTCGAGCCATCTCTGGTGCTGGTTGGCTTGACCACCGTGGCATTGTAGGCCTCTTTTCAATCACTAAAGGATTGCCACTGTTTCAAATCTTTTCATTTTGCAATGTTTGTTATGAGTTAAGCACAACACTATTGCCATCTACCATCTGTAAACGAGGTGCATAACCACCTAACTACGTCTAGTAACAAACTGTTTGTACCCAGAGTTAGGTTTGATAAATCACTGAAAAGTTTCTTTAATGTAGGTGTGCGTTTTTTAATGTACTACCAGCTGAGATAAGGGATATATCTTCTCCCATTCTGAGGGACTGGTTGTCAGTCAGTAAATCCCTTGACTGGGATGGTGGCGACATCCTGTAATCCAGCTTCTTGAAGGACACTGATTGTCGATAGTTGTGAGCGATGGTCGGTGGTTGTAGTGTTCTCTTATGTGGATTAGCATCCGCACTATTGAATACTACGTTAATCCGTAAAGACCATCCACGTAATTAGACCAATTCGTAATTCAGAGGCCGTGGTTCGGATTCCACGTTAAACTGTATGTCCCTTAGTTGCCATCGGCTGTTGGGCTATTAATTAACAGTCCTGTCTAAGGAAAACGTCAGCCTTAGTCAGTAACAAGACTACAAGATCGCGCCATAATCATCTTACACTCAATTCTTATTCATACTTGGCATAAAATACCTACCTTGTAGTATGATCGCCATTTCAATAATCTAATATAATCTAATCTTCTATAGTCTCCAGGAATATGAAGAAGCCATCCATACTGACTCCATCACATGTTCAACAGATACTAATCCATCCAATTCATAATCCAAACCATCAACTTGTTAGTTGATGACAGGAATGACCTGTTGGTAATTCCTCTTATTCCTTTTTTCAGTTTTTGTACAGTCTCCCTTCTCTTACTGATAGTTTTCCTTTTTTTGTTTTCACTGCTTATTGTTAACACCTGACGCTTTATTTACCTAGTTGTGTTAATTGTATTTTAATTGTTGACTTTGCACATTGTACCTCACATTTAACGGCGATAACAAATCTTTGAATCTTATAACACTTTGATGTCGTTGTTTTAGGAGAATACAATACTAAACTAAGGAAACCTTGTTTTTATTATGGTTTAATATTTTATTTCTTAATCACTGCGGCTTGACGAGGGCCGCAGATGCTAAAGCAAGAGTAATAAAACCGAACTTTGTAAATAATTTACGTGTAGATGTAGACAACCAATAAAACGTATTTTAGAAGATTACCTGGAGCTGAATTCAAATACTAAGATGTATACATTAACTCTTTACATATTTGCAAAGTTTTCCGAATTAAATATTTTCACAAACTTTAATAGCCTCTGTACGCAATTTTCTATCTCTATTTAACCCGACCGGCTGTCGACCGACCTTGGGCCGATAACTACAATGCAACATTGTGCAATAAACCAACGAGCGTTGTGGGATTGATAAGACGCGCCTGGCAACTTCTCGCCCCAGAAGCCAATAAACCACGCGACAGCCCTATGACAGCTAATTCGTTTTAGTTAAAAATCTGGTTTTAAGGGTGAACCGAAGGGAAGCAATGGGACCGGGATTGTTGTGAAACTTTCGTTTGAAGGATATGTGTGTTTAAAAATCTATGATAATTGGAAAATATTTTATTATTATTTAAATTGAGAAATTCGATTCGAGTCATTTGAGTTTCCATGCTCAGCCACAAAGAAAACGAGGCATCTCTCTGTACCCGTGTCAATCTTCAAAATTGATTAGATCAGATTACTGAAATGGCGACCATACTACAAAAGGTAGGTATTTTAAGCCAAGTATGAATGAATTGAGTGTAAGATGATTGTGGCGCGATCTTGTAGTCTTGTTAAAGGCTGGCATGTTCCTTAACAGGACTGTTAATTAATAGCGCAACAGCCGATGGATATTAATGGACCTACAGTTTAACGTGGAATCCGAACCACGGCCTCTGAATTACGAATTGGTCTAATCATTAGGATGACCTTTGCGGATTAACGCAGTATTCAATAATGCAGACGTTAATTCACACAAGAGAACACTACACCCACCCACCATCGCTCATAACTATCCACAATTCGTGACCTCCAAGTAGCTGGAAACCAGTCAAATTGTAATCAATTCAAATTGTTTATTCAGCCAGTAAAATGAAACACAATAGGCTATGTCCTAATAAATAAGTCCATACAGGAGAAAACATGCTCATGCCGTTGCAAAGTCCATGCATAAGCCACTAAATTCATTCACTCAACATTTTTTTCACACAGCAATATTTACAGTACCTTGTGCAGGTTTAGAGATTAGAAGTTTCAAGATAAAAATATTCAATTACGTAATATAGATTTTTTACTATTCAAGCCTTTATTGCACTCGCAAATTTTCACTTTGGCAACGACCTAACCTCTACAGGTTGAAAAAGCCTAAACCCTGAAACAGGAAAGTAGTTTAGAGCCGCTGAAAGCCTGCATTTGGTAATAAAATATCAAAGTTCGTTCTAGTAAAATGAGTATGAACATCACCATTGGTTACATACAAGTCAATATTATCCTTAATTGTTTACAGAGATTGTTAATTGGTACATTGTATACAGTTAAAACTTCATTGGCTATAAACAATGGACGGCGGTGGTCCAAGTGCCACATTGGAAAGAACTCTGATTTTTTTCCTGAATTAGCAGTGCATTTTGAATGTATGCAGAGTAACCCTATAGCCTAGTGTCATAGCTTAACAAGGAATGAAAAAAGCAAAGCGGGCTGTCCTAACAAGCTGAGATACAAGTTCATAGGACAGCATTCTGAGAAGTAAAAGAACCCATCTCAGCCTGACAACTAGAGCACCCACTTGCAAGTTCTAGAACGGCCCCAAATCAAGGTTGAAGCCTTGTAGTTTCACTGGATCTGACAATTGTGCAATCTAGGACAAGGTAAATTATAAAATTGGGTCTTGGGATTTATTGAGTGCTAATTTATTCGTAACGAACCACCCAAATTCCAGGCCGAGTAGGTCTCTAACAGCTGTATCGGCCCCAGAATATCAGAGCGTAAGCTGAATAAATTTGTGTCGTCCGAAAACAACACAGCTCCTCCAGATACATTATAATATGGATCGTTAGTGATCACAACAAAAAGGAGGGGGCCTAGCACCGAGCCTTGGGGCACTCCGCTCATCATGGATCTGCTCCAGGAGAGTGCATGTATGATGTATTTTATATCGGTCAGTTTGATTAATAACTTGTAGTAAATTGGAATTTTTAGTCTTTTTAATTGTTGAGTAATCCAAATATATCGTTAGATGTTGCACTAAAACTGCAGTTCCTGTGACAAAGGCACTGCAGGTAATAAAACTGCATAATAAGTTTCAGTTCATCAATAAGTTTAGAGCTTTGTAAGTACATGTATGATGGTTTTGTTATTTTTACGTTTTGCGCCCCAGAACATCTAAAATAAATCTTATCTAAATTTCTATCCGTTTTTCTGTAACTTTAAATAAGGTAGCCTATTTGAATAACCATTCTCCGTGAAAAAGAGAGCACCAAACCCTCTAGTTTTGAGTAATATTAGATATATTTTTAAGCTTTACAAATATGTTATCTACATGTGGTTTAATAAAAGGAAATAACCATTAAATGTCAAATTAAAATTAATACTGTGTTCGATTTTTACATTGAACATTGATTTCAAACTCATTTCGAAATTAATTAAACTCATCATAACGTATAATGTATTTTTATAAAGATACATTGTAATTATTGTAATTGTAAATTCATACCAAATAATTGAACTGAGACTATTTTTCTTTTTGTTTAAGATTTTAGCTTTATATCTTGTCATGATATTTCTACTCATGATGTACAAAGGACGGGCTAACTCTAACTCCTAGTGCTATTATAAAAAGACTAAACAATCGTCTATAAAAAATTTAGCTTGAGGACTGGTAATTTCGTAACGCCTGCAACAGCTTCGCAAGTAACAACTATGCGTGTATATTAAATAGTGTCACCCGCATTGCAGGAGGTTTAAAATATATGAAATATACAAATAACACTATTGCTGTAAGCTTTAAAGAGATTGATTTTGCTTACATAACTTAAAAATTATAAATTTAAGTACGCTTTCCAATGTTATCTGTTGTATAATATTTAGTACCACAGCATATATCGGTTATAATTTCAATCTAAAATTGCTACTTTACAGGGGTAATTTTCTCAAACACTTTTTTACATTTTCACATTTCTCCACTTCATCAACCTTGGATTCAAAACAAGTATAAATTTTCTTTGATAAGTTCTTTCTCTGATGTTCACTTTGATACTTTAACGATTGGGGTTCCTTTACGAATTCACTTTGACCCGAATCAACGGGATAAAAAGTAGGCTGGTAAAATTATTTTACATGATGAGGTGCATTTTGTCTACTATTTCTTCCTTTGGTGAACCTAGAAGAAGTTTTTTTGTGAAATAGTTTATAGTAAAAGTCGTATGTATTATATTTCGTTGCTGGGGTCTGAAATGTAACTTTTTCGAGAAAAAGCCGAGGTCGGAAAATGAGTGAGGATCAGATTTTTCGTCTCATTGTGTATTATATTGAGCTCAATACTGCAAAAAAATTACAGTGTATTTACTTTTAAACAATCACTTGGCTTCCACTTTTTTCATGATAGAGCAAAAGAACAGCTGATTCAGATTTTCTTACAATTATCACAGATTTTTATACAGATTTACAGATCTTTTAAATTATTATATTATATTGTTTATCATTTATAGTTAAATTTTACATTATTCACAGAATGTATGAATTAATTATTTACATAACACAGTATTTACAATAGGGGACTCGACCTAAATGAGAGTCACCCGGGAACGTATTAAAAATATAACCAATATTTAAATTAATAAGATAAAAAGAATAACAAATTACAAGAAAATTTGTATTTACTTCCTTGTGGGAAATAGGTTAGGGTTATACCATGAATATGTTCAAAAGGAATATTTTCAGTTCATCTGAACAGTTTTTCTTATAATAAAAAACTCAATACAATAGCTCTGGTAGGTTATATATAAACTTCTTCTAAATACTTCCGTTGCACTTTTTACGTTATAGGTTTTTGGTGTACACAAATCTGAAAACACACCCCAACCACCAGAGCTTAGATATAACTATGTCAAAAGGTTTATCCATTATTATTATTATCCACTAGCTGACAGTAAATATACAGCAAATATATGTTAACTTTATGATTGGCCCTGTTCTGAAGTCGAATAGTATGACGGCTTCGTTGTGAAAGACAATACTGAAAGGCATATTCATATAGTCTACTAAGAGCAGAGACGAAACCAAAACTTAAAGATCATTAAAATTTGTCTAGCCGTTCTCGAGTATAACTAACACGTCTTTGTTTCATGTTACAGCTTATTATTATAATAAAAGTAATATGTATAAACATTTTAATTATACTATTTTTTATTTGGCCAACATATAAACACGTGATTTTTAAGCAGACAGAAAATAAATAAACGGTATCAGTGGACTGACACATACTTTCTCCCTTAAGTAAATATAAAAAAGACAATCTGTAATAATAGTATCTGTTTCTTGTTTAAAAATAAACTAAATCTTTAGATAAAGAATTCCATTTAATGAACTACAAGTCAGTTTGTTTACAAAAACAATATAATAATAATTATTAACAACAACATGACTTTATGGTCATATATCATCTCCATTCTTCACTTACAAGTCAAGTCTTTAGGCAGGATTAACTCTTCGTGATGATTTTCTTCTATCTTAGTCTTTAACTCCATTTCCAGCTTTACTTCCGTTCACTTTACATTGTGTCCATCCTGTCGGTTCTTCAACGTCATAAAATCGTTTCTTCAAAACCAAGAGTTCCTTCGATAAATATACCCACCTGGAGGTTCTATAAGGTAAGATCTGGGCTCCGGACCTTTTCTTTTGACTGCAGCTGGCTACCAGTCTCTGTATTCTTTTCTATATAGTACTTTTTTAGGTTCAGTTACAGGTTTAATAACACCTAACTCTACCATTTCTCTGAATGCTAAAGAATTTGCTAGATAGATTTTAAGTGAAGGATTGTCAACTATATGAATGTCATGTTGTATGAAACTTTGTGTATTATTTGGATTGCGTTATTAAACAAAAACACTCTAAATATTTTACTGTTATATCAGGGCCAGTGACCTGATATAATTTCACCTTTTTAGAGGCTTAGTCTGGATTAGCTTATAATATTGTCATTAATTAAGGTTCAAGCTCACCCGAGGACGGGGGGGAGGTCTAGATGGTTTCGAAACTTTGTTTTACTAATTGTAATAGAATGGTCGATATAAAAATCGAAAAAAATAATAAAGTATAATTAATTTTGACAACCGTTATGTCAACAATACCTCAAACTCATTCAACCAATTATTTATTGAACCAAAAGAATGAAAAAAATTATCTAGTTGGAAAGGTGTCGGAGCTGTGATATCAGGAACGGACAGCCGTTATCTGTGAAGTGTCAGTCCGCACAATACGTGCAGACAAGCAGCTGACGGACAGCCGGACAGTAGGAACGAATCGCAACAGCTATTAAATTAAAACCAGAGTTTTCCATTTATTATTCAATATTATTTATTTAACAGGGAGCATTCGAGGCTATTGCATTTAGATAGAGATCGCTTCAATCTGAATATTAAATTGAATAGGAAACACTAAAAGTATTGGTCAGAAAAAGAGTACTTTATATTTGTGGAGCCATGGTAACCTTTTGTACGTCTTTCCTAACATTGAATTGTCCTAATTTCTTTGATATTTTTAAAAATATCATAACCATAAATAGATATTTTAGAATATTTTAGTTATTTTCTAGTAGTTTCGTGATATACGTGGTTATGTAAGGAAGTTATACAGGCTATTGGTACTGTTTTTCAATTATGAAAAACACATTTTTAACCATTGCCATAGCAACGGTTTTCATAGCAACGGTTGCCATAGCAACGGTTACCATAGCAACATTGCTATGGTAACGGTTGCTACGAACGGTTGCTATGGTAACCGTTGCTATGGTAACCATTGCTATGGTAACCGTTGCTATGGTAACCGTTGCTATGGTAACGGTTGCTATGGTCACCGGTACTATGGTAACCGTCGCTATGGTAATTGTTGATATGGTAACCGTTGCTATGGTTACGGTTGCCATGGTAACCGTTGCTATGGTAACCGTTGCTATGGTAACCGTTGCTATGGTAACCGTTGCTATGGTAACCATGGTCACCGTTGCTATGGTAACGGTTGCTATGGTCACCGTTGCTATGGAAACAGTTAATATGGTAACCATGGTAACCGTTGCTATGGTTACGGTTGCCATGGTAACCGTTGCTATGGTAACCGTTGCTATGGTAACCATGGTCACCGTTGCTATGGTAACCGTTGCTATGGTAACCGTTGCTATGGTAACCGTTGCTATGGTAACGGTTGCTATGGTCACCGTTGCTATGGTAACGGTTGCCATGGTATCCGTTGCTATGGTAACCGTTGCTATGGTAACCGTTGCTATGGTAACCATGGTCACCGTTGCTATGGTAACGGTTGCTATGGAAACCGTTGCTATGGAAACCGTTGCTATGGCCGTTACTATGGTAACCACCGTTGCTATGGTTACGGTTGCCATGGTAACCGTTGCTATGGTAACGGTTGCCATGGTATCCGTTGCTATGGTAACCGTTGCTATGGTCACCGTTGCTATGGTAACCGTTGCAATGATCAATGTTGCCATGGTAACCGTTGCTATGGTAACCGTTGCTATGGTAACCGTTGCTATGGTAACCGTTGCTACGGTAACCGTTGCTATGGATACGGTTGCTATGGAAACCGTTACTATGGTAACCACCGTTGCTATGGTTACGGTTGCCATGGTAACCGTTGCTATGGTAACCGTTGCTATGGTAACGGTTGCCATGGTAACCGTTGCTATGGTAACCGTTGCTATGGTAACCGTTGCTATGGTAACGGTTGCTATGGTAACCGTTGCTATGGTCACCGTTACTATGGTAACGGTTGCTATGGTCACCGTTGCTATGGTAACGGTTGCTATGGTCACCGTTGCTATGGAAACCGTTACTATGGTAACCATGGTAACCGTTGCTATGGTAACCGTTGCTATGGTAACCATGGTAACCGTTGCTATGGTAACGGTTGCTATGGTAACCGTTGCTATGGTAACCGTTTCAATGGTAACGGTTGCCATGGTAACCGTTGCTATGGAAACAGTTGCTATGGTAACCGTTGCCATGGTAACGGTTGCAATGGTTACCATAGCATATCAAGTCCGAAACTACTCTGGAAAATATAAATGGAGCTACGGAAATGTTAAAAGTAGAGATGGTCACCTTCACTTTTAGATCAAGATGAATGACGGACAAATTTGGAAACGGCACGCCGACCAAATGCGCACGTAAGTTTAGGGGGAGACCACTATTACATATTTGACTGTTTCAGATATTATCATATGTTATTTGTTTACATTTTGTAATTGTTGATTTTTCAATAATATTTACAAGTTAGTTATGAAATAAATTTTTTGCATATTACAAGTGCTTTGTATTTATCAGTTACCATGGCAACCGTTACCATAGAAACGGTTACCATAGCAACAGTTGCAATAACAATCGTTGCTATAGCAATCGATACCATAGCCACCGTTACCATGGCAACCGTTACCATAGCAACCGTTACTATAGCAACCGTTTCCATATCAACCGTTATCATAGAAACGGTTACCATAGCAATGTTACTATAGCAACGGTTACCATAGCAACTGTTATATTAGCTACAGTTGCCATAGCAACCGTTGCCATGGCAATTGGCATATAGAAACCGTCACCATAGCAACAGTTTCTATGGCAATCGTCATCATAGCAACGGTCTCCATAGAAAATTATTAATAATTTGCTCAAATCGATCATTGGTTTCAAACCTATTCGAACACCATAGGTACTATATAAAAATCGTAAAGGTATAACGGTTTATAAAAACTATACATATTTTCAAATTCATCTAAATGAGTATTAATTATAAGTAATTGAGCTGGGAAATTATTTTCTTAATATGCATTCATATAAGAATTCTGACTAGGGGTGTTTATTTACACTATCATAGTCTTTACCATTCTATTATTTATTGGTTGTTTTTCATTATAATATTAATAATATTATCGTTAACGTTGACTAAATATTATTGTCATTGTTTACAAACAATGACAATATACACCACAACTACAAATGAAAAAGAGAAATATACATATTTCTCTTTTTGGTGATTTCTGTCAAGACACGGTCCTATGCATTTTATACGTTCTTTTGGTTCTATAAAGTTCTGAGTTAGAGTTACCATAATAACCTCCAAGTAAAACGGCATGAATATAAGGATGAAGCAAAATCTAAAGCTGCAGCTGATACCGCCTCACGCGTTGTCTCCGACCCATTGTTGAAGTCAGCTGAAAGACCCTTTCACCGCAACCAACGAGCAACCGCGTTCTGCATATTGAAACAGAGCATCTCCGTACCTGATTGTGTTTGGCTCCCTCTTCAGGGGCTCATTGGAACTGTGCATTGTCGAGAACTTGCCATTCACTGCGGATCTGCGGCTTCTATTAGAGAGCACTCCCTCTGATCGCGTTCGCTTGTATCGTGAATACTTAAATGTTGGATTTGAGATTTCAATTGAGTGTTTCGCCACCCAAGCTATCTAAAACTGTATTTAACAGTGATTTATTTCAGTTTGATGGTTTAACAAAATGATAAATTTAAGATTCAAATCAATAGACCATAGACATTTGTATATTAATCAGGAACAAGATAGCATGACAAATCTGGAAGTTAACTAAAAATACATCTGCCTAAATTAGCTAGGTTGTTATTTTGATCAAACAGATGCGTAGCTTTTCTTATTATTATTATTAATTTCCCGAAATTACAAGCTACCCAAGTAGGTATAATAAAACAAGTATGAATGACAAATGAGTGTAACATAATTGTGACGCAACCTTGTAGTCTTCATTATGGCTAAGGCTGACATCTTCCTTATACAGAACTGTCAATGAAAGCCAAACAGCCAATAGTACTTAAAGCACATGCAGTTAAGCTGGAATCTGAACCACACTTCTACCTTTGAATTACAAATTTGTCTAATTATGAGGATCGTCTTTAGGAATGATTGAGTATTCAATAGTGCGGACGTTAAACAATACCAGGGAGTATGAGATCCATCGACCATCATTCAGAACTATCTACAATTCGTGAGCTTCAAGTAGAGTGTTAAATAGCATGCTCAAAAGTCTTGCACAACCAAAGGGTGGCTTCTTCGTTTAAAGATTTGTTCTGTATGCTGGCAAAACTAGATCGTTACTCTGCCTAGTATTGTGCTTATGTGAATCACTTACCGTACGTAGTCCTTTTCTTGAGACAAGTACAAAAAAAATCAATAATGTTATAAGATAATTAGGTGCCTCACGTTGTGAAAGATTAAGTACAGAATTCATGCAGCTAGAGGCCAGCCTTGATCCGTTATTTCTGTAAAACAAGAACATGTTGGAACTTACCGGTAGATGAACTTCCCCTCAGTGGTACACCATATCTGACGTGAGCTACATAATATGCTATCTTCAGCCGCATAGAATACCTACTGCCTTGATCCTCTTCAGCGCATTGTTCAAAGTTTCAGGTTAACCCCTGGCAGCGATACCGCCCGGAACAGTTAAATATATACTTACTAAACACGTAGGCGGTTAATTTCCACTGCATTTACTGAGTACGCTTTCTTGTAACTCCACTCAGTCGGTGATATCATAAACTTACTGACACGGTAGCTCAGAAAGATTGCTGCATCAAAATCATTAGTCGGTAACTTATGTCAGATAGTGAGCTGTCCTTAATTTATTGTCTTTAATTCACCGCACAGGCTCTCAACCCATGGCGATGGACAGTCGAAGGGTTTAATTTAAATAAATGAACTATGATTGATCTTGATAACTTGTTCTTCCAACCAAGATGGCGTGTTTGCCACTACGGTACATCATGTCCAAGGTCAACACATATTAAGGCCTTTTCACACCGGCTGGACGTTCTGTACGTTCGGTACGTCCACAGCATCCAGCACGCAGTCCTTTCACACCGCACAGAAACTTCCAAAGCGTCCACTTGTTCATTTGCAGTCAGACAAGTAACACATTCACTTATTTCTAGCGTATTAATGTCAAAATGCCTATGCAAAGCAATGAATGAAATTTATCTAAGGTTTTTGATATGCTACCAAGTACACTATTTTATATCAATTTAGATTGCCAAAAATCACATAGCAAAATATATATTAAAGGAATATTGTTTTGCAATGTAATTAAATACGTTTGTTATTTTATTTTTGCAATAATTGACCCATAAGTAAAACAAATAATATACCATAAGGTCATTAATTAATAAAATTTCAACATCAGCAACACCAATTTGACTTGCCACAATAGAAAACATGCTATGCCATGATTTATCAAACATTTAAAGTTATCACTCACCTCTTATTTGGTTGATTTCATCTATCGGGACGATTAATTAACACCCATCTAAAACAAGCAACTTCCTTCGATTGGCAACACTGTGGCTCTTGTGACAACAATCAGCTGTTCAGCCATGACGCTCGCCTCAACAGCTGTGCAAACAACCACATGGTCCTGCGAGCATCTAGTAACACCTCTTTGTTGTGAAGTACACTCTGCTGAACATTTACAAAAGATAACTTGAGAGTTCTAGAACCTCAAGCCTAAAGGTTCAGGGTTTGCTACTAATTGAGTAAAAGTAAGTTTCATGTGTGTGTTGGGCTGATTTCGTTTAAACACAACACGTTTTAGATGGTTCAAAAAGCATTTTTAATTTTATTTATCTGAACACTAATTCTAAAACTAAACTATCTAAAAATAAGTCAACATTAGGTATAAACAAGACATCAATTTGGGCTGTTTCCCCTGTTAAACATTGCCATTGAAGTTTATAAACATAAAATTATCCATTTTCCATCAACTTTAACGTTATTCCCAAAACAGCTATATGTTGTTTCTTGAGATATTGACATGCAAATGTTTTAGCTCTGGAGGGGGGGTGTTAGCGTTGTTGTGTAATACAACAAAACCACCAAAGATATTTAATTAAATTGTATTATATAAGAATAATTTCAGCTGTTTCGATGAACTGAAAATATTACCTTTAGACATATCCATGCCTATTCCCCAAAAGGAAGTAAGTAAAAACATATTTTTGAATGTTTGTCATTACGGGCACGCACCATACATACAAAATACAAAAAAATATTTTCCAGTTTCAATCTAAATTAATGTGGAACCAAATTTTTACGTCCCACGTCATACTCGTCTTTTTAAACACAATTGAAAATTGTTTAAATTTAAAATAGGTGGCCTATCGAGGAGTTCCTTTGACTTCAACGATATAATAATATATAGTACAGGACACGCTTTAAGAAACAAAGTGCCTTCAAAGAGACAAAAGAAATTTGAACGGTGTATGCAAATTGCCTACCGTGTTCTCTGCGGCGCGCGGTGCCCGTGCCGACTATGCTATACTTACCATAATTAGTCTAATGGAGTAAATATTAATTTTATTTACCGAAAATCATCGGTTATTTGTAAAATAACCGTTATTTTTTATAATAAATGTTATTTATAAAATACCTACCTGGGTATGTCACCATTTCAGTTAAAAGTATAAAAGTATAAAGTATAAGGTATTTGATTTAAAACTTTAAATTGAAACATAAATAGTAGATGTAGCAGGTGTTTTTTGGGGGATTATGAGGCCCAAAAAAGACAAAATGTATTTTACAAAGTCGTATTAATGTGTTCAAAAACCTTTTAATCTTTACCTTAAATATACAATAATTTAAAACAAAAAAATTAAATTAGAGTATAATTAAGTTTTATTCTTTGGGTGATGTGTTTTAAATTAACTTTTTCATCTCCACTTTTATTTTAAATTTACTGCAACATACAGCAAATTAAGTTGTGTACGTAACACGCGGGAAAGTCCTGCACTGATACCCGGAGTAAACAAACAAGAGTTTTACCAAGAAATAAAAGAGTAGTATTTTGGAATAAAAATAGCTTATTTTACGCTTTCAAATATTGAGGTACAATTAATTATAACGTATATTTACTTGTATTCAAACAACTACCTCGACTGCAAACAGAAATGAGCCGGAATTTTTAAATTTCGTGGGTTTTGAGAGTCCGATTGACATAGAATGTAAGTTTTACAGAACATGTAATCTAAAAAATTATTTAATACGAAGAAATAACCTTTAAATAACCTAATAAAGCTTTTAAATTATTAATATTAGCTATTATACTATGTTATTAAAATGTTATCTTAACGTAGGTCTTGAACGAATCAAATTAATGATACAAATTTTAAAATTCACCTAATTAAGTGCTAAGTAATTAATTTAGCTGAGATTTTATTTTTTTCGTATTTATTTGTTGTGAGATTAAAGGTCTATATTTTGTCGTGATAACAATTAATTGTCTTGCGTCTCATAAATTAATCATACAATCCGTACAAACTACGGTCATACTGATTGAATAGTATAATTATGAAATAGGTTTACAATAAATATCAATGTACACAAAATAGAAATTGATTTGACAGCTGGTTATGTTTTTTGGTAATCACTATAATAGATCACAAGTTTAGTAAAACTTTGAAAAATCGTAAGATTGCTCAAAACTGGATTTTGATACCTCATTAATTTATTCATTATTGTAGGTGCTCTCGTTTTCACAAAGATTACTAAAAGACTTGTTTGACGTCATAGAAATACAGGGAGAAATTTACTTGAGATAAGACCCATTGCGGGGGTCCTGGAGTCAAAAATGTAAAGATATCATAATTTCAAGATTTACAGATAGAACTTGAGGTTTATTTGTGTAGATCCAACACAGTAAATATCTCCATTATGACAGCACGATGCGCAAATATTTTCTCAAATTCACTATGATATATTTTTGAGCAGTTACCGAGACATTCTGAGAAGTTTAAGTGTATTATCAGAGATGTAATCTGCTCGGTTATAGTCGATAAATAAACCTACATTTGCCTCAGGCTCGTGGGGAACATACGTGCTTACGCTTGGGCGATGCTGTTCGAGATATTATTGTGGACATTTTACTCCATTTATTAGTCTCACGAGCTTTAGTTATCTGGAATTTGAAAAAGTATAAATTTGTAATTCATTTTAACATCATGATGTTTCATATATTTATGATCACCTAAAGACGGGATGCGAATATTAAAATCTACATAATCCGATATTCAAGTTACATAAACGGTATTATTGAGCCAACACATAATTTCTCCCCTTTTTCCTTATTTATTTTAAGGGGAAACTCATCCTAAGAAAATTAAAAATTTATAAACAATCTTTTTTATTGTACGATTTAAGTAATTTTCATATGTATTAGATTTAGATTTACCAATAAAACGTAAACTCATCACCAACAAAAATGTATTTCAAACAAAAATGTTAGTAGTGTATTAAACCATCTCGGATTATATGCATTGACATAAATAATGTTCGTGATATGTCTCCCAAATTAAATTTGTAATTTTCTATTCATAGTAATACATTCCTAATATACAGAAAACTTGGAGGATTCTATGTTTAACTAAATTTCTCGTAGGTAATTAGAAAAACATTATTCTCATGCTCGGCATTTTCTTTGACCTTTCTTCATAATGTGGACTGACGAAGTCATTGCACGGAACCGTTTTATAAACTAATTCAGGATAGACTTGATGAATTGATCATAGTAGGAATCAATAAAATAAATCAAATTAATTTTTGAGAGAAATTGATTATGAATGTTTTCGAATAAATGTAGATGCGTCTCGTTAAAACTAATTCTGAACTTATTCCTACCCACGAACATGTCGAGGTTTCCAGCTTCATTATTTAAATTAGTTGTCAAACCTATCATACATACAACGCAGACCGTTTGCTGCAACAAAACCTTTGTTATACTAATTGCCTGTTATATTAGCAAGTGATCAGAACAGCGGTATTTCGTAGTTACGCAAACTAACGATTTGATTACGTAACAAACCCTGTCACTAGCAGCTCCTCCTGTGACGACCATTCCGTATCGGTATTGCTAAATGGCCCTTTTGTATGAATTCTATGTAGCAGCATAATTATAACCATACATTTGCAAGTCAAATTGGGTGCAATTGCCCATAATCGGGATTCGAACCTAAGAACTTCCGAAAGGCTTTCGACGTTTCACTAATCAGTAACACCTCTCGTCTATACGTGCATGGTCAGACATAGGAGGATGAGGTAATGCCAAAGTACACTGGTAAATGGTAATGATAATTTGCTAATAGAGTGAATGTTAGTGTTGGACTCGCACCCACTAAACCGTCCATCCCTGGAATTGTTTTGCACATTACTTCGAGCTGGACCTTTTGATTATTACACCATTAGGGCTTTCCTCATCAGGATGATCACAGTGTTACAGATGATCAAGATTTACCTTTTTCACCCGAAGTATGGATTGGACATAGTTCTTAACACAGTTCCAGATATCCTCTCCCTGGAGCATAGATTAGATTAGATTATTTGAAATGGCGACCATACCACAAGGTAGGTATTTTAAGCCAAGTATGAATGAGGATTGAATGTAAGATGATTGTGGCGCGATCTTGTAGTCTTGTTACTGACTAAGGCTGACATGTTCCTTAGACAGGACTGTTAATTAATAGCCCAACAGCCGATGGCAACTAGGGAACCTACAGTTTAACGTGGAATCCGAACCACGGCCTCTGAATTACGAATTGGTCTAATTATGATGATGGTCTTTGCGGATTAACGTAGTATTCAATAGTACGGACGTTAATCCACACAACAGAACACCACACCCACCGACCATCTCTCACAACTATCCTCAATTCGTGACCTCCAAGTAGCTGGATTACAGGATGACGCCACCATCCCAGTCATAGCCATAGTTAAATCAGCTTTTATGGTAAATAAAACATGTAAAATACAAGACACAATAATTTCTCTTCCGAGAATCCACTGAGTATTATATTAATTATAATCGTTGCCGTACGACATTTTCAAAACGGCACCACTGTTGTCCGCATAAACACAAGGGCATTGTTGTTAAAGATTTATCCCGGAAGAACCAAACTTTAATCCTCCAGAGTTGCATTTTCCCTTCGGAATGAAGTTATTAAAAATTAAATCGTGGTTAAAAATGTACCAGTTGAGGAGTTTTGTTTGTGAAGTCTAACATATTTGATATTTCCCAAGTTTAGTTACTAAACTCAAATGTCGTTTTGATTAACTATTCTAACAACTGCTTTGTGTTTGGTTTTTTTATTAGAATTAAAATTATTGAGGTGTTAGCTTCATTTCCCATTAAAGCTATCGAGTAGTACCAAATATGCAAGTTTGCTGAAAAGAGACCTGTTTTACATGGGAATATGCAAGTATTAAGGCTGTTAAATAAGTAAAATCGCACATCAAGTTTTATCCAATTACGATAATAACTAAGTAAGTCATACAAATTTATCTATTCTCGTTAAGAATTACATGGGTAATGAGTACGTAGGTTTGCTGCCATAAAACCATAAACTTCAGGGTTTTATGGATGTATTGATAAACCTAACTAGATGGATTTGCATACCAAAATTCGGAAGAATATTCAGGTAAATTATTTAGTTTAAGATTTTTAGTTAATCCCCATGTGATTAACAGTAGGCAACGTACTGTATTTAGGCCTATCGTGTTAAATGTGTCAATAACAGATTGGCCTAGATTTTTTATTCAAATTACTAAATTGTTTTTTAGCTGAATTCGATAGTGAAAAGAAAATTATATATGAAAAAATTGGAAAACCCTACTCTAGGGGTACAAAATACCCCAAAAAGTGTAGTAAAAGTAGCCTGATAACGTTTCCAAACGACCTTGTCCAAGACATTACTGAAAGGAACAACTCCACTGAAATTTATATTAATCAGATAATTATTAAGTTCGTTATGGTACAGATGCATATTCTTATATACTAGCGTACCTGGCGCACGAAATCGTGCGCTGTCAAGGAGACAAACTGTCCACCAATAACTATGTTTAGAAACTAAGTTTAGATTTTCCCAACAGATTTTCATTTTGGTTATGTTTTGGTTTTATGCAAATAAAAACTGGTGTTTTATTGGCAGCTGTACGATGATGTTTTCATTAAACGAAAAAAGAAAGAACCATGTTTAACTGTCAGATTTGATTTGTTTATTTAACCACTTCCTTAAATAAACAGCTGATTTCTCGATCGTCGGTGTTTATATGGGGAAAATCGCGACTTTGACCCCATTATTTTCCATGACCACGGTGAATTTTCAAAATTTTTTTAATTGACGGCAAAACTACATGCTAAGACCTTTGTAAAGACACCTTGGACATGGTGATTGGTAGCACCACCGCTCCAAAACAATTATCACAAAAATAGGCCTAGTGTATTAAATATAGAAGATAAGATACCTTATACAATAATCAAATTTTGAATGACCCACCAAAACGTGTTGGGGGGGGTCGAACTATGAACTTCTATTATGGTCCCGGGCTTAACTGGACCATACAGGTCATGTGAATATTTCACTTTTTTATAGGAAATACGCTAATGAAGGTAATTTATTTTCCGTAGTCTGTGAAAGACCAAGATACTGAGCGACGCTTTCACTGAATCTGTAAAGCGATAAAATGTCATACAGCGCCTTTAAGGGTAACGGCGTAACAAGATTGCCCGGTCGCTGTAAGTGCCTATAAACTCAGCTGCTCCTAATGTCTGCGGTTTGATGTTGATTGAATCAAACATTTAAACGACCCCAAATAAAGGAAAAGTAAATTCTGTAACGAGCTTTATGTATGGCAGTTCCTTCCTTGAACGAATTTCTGGAGTAATGTTTCATAACGTTTTTTCTGTTTAATTTCTAAGAAAAGTACAGTGCTAACAAAAACCAACTTTTTAAAATGATAGTCTATAGGAATTAAATTAGAATTTTGCCTATACAGTACTTGTGATGATTTTTGTTTTTTTTCAAGTTTTATGTCCCATTAATCCCAAAATGGGCTTATATCAATTTCATTCTGTTTTTACGTAACGCCTACCAACGTGATTTAGTACGCCTCTCTGTAAAACAAGAACACTATGATGAAATCTATGTTCATTATTCTAACCATTTGAAAAAGGTTTTTACTTACTTTAAACAGACATACGACCTATTTAATTAAAGTGATGAGCTCTCAAAAACTAAGTTACGAGCGATATTAGCAAAGTTTTTTCTAAGTTTTACTGAACCAAGTATCAAATTAAAATAAATATTAGTTTGTTTACATTGATCATTGATCTTAAACCTATTTTAAATACTATCCAAATCAAAACTCAAACGAAACCAAATTTTACTTACGACACGTACTTTAATTATTGGTTAATAATTGGGCGATTTTTTTAGATTCCCATTTTATTTATTTGTTTAATTTAACTTACAGAATTTTGATTTCAGGTAAATATTCAGGCATAATAAGAAGCAGTCAAGTACGGGCTAACTATTAGTATTAATGTATATTTCCGATAGAAAAATAAAAATTATTTTCCAATATAATTCTATAGAACTACAAATCACAGTGGGACTCGCCAACATGATCGGACGGATGTTATAAGTGGCAATAAACCCAGTGAGGCGCGCCTGTACCTTTATGGTCGCGGTGAGCATCGAAAACTTATCAATAAACTTTCCGTTTTTCCATTCTATTAACCTTTATCCATATTTTTTCTCAAAATAAATATCCAAAACTAATAAAAGTAATTATTACGCTGTTATTAGTATTTTCTTTAAGCAATCAGAACATAACAATATATTGATTGTTCATATTGTAAAAAAAGTATTACGTAAATTTTCTACATTAGGCAATCAAACCGGTTTGGTATAGTTATGATTTTATTTTAAACTCTGGTTCTTATATTGAAAATACTGAATAGTTATAACAAATTCAATTACAAACCTTTATTTACTATCAACTCATCATATGAATCGATTAAAAAAATTAAAGATCTTAAATTTAAATATTTAACTTGATAATTACTTAAAAGAGAAGATTTGTATCAAATTAAGTTTAATAAGAAACAGTTATTTAAATATTTTGTGTTTCATTCATTTGTTTTATTTATTAATGTAACCCCTAATGTAAGGTCGGTTTGCTAGGCAATCCTAATGAATTCATAATTTTAAATTTATGTTTTAGCTAAATTAAAAAAAGTAAATTAGTAATTAGACCAACATTTTGTAATCGGTAAACATGGGGTGAATAAAGAGTGAATATGGGATGGAAATTGGTGGAGGATGAGGTTGGATAAGAAGAAAATGCAAAAGGGTAAAATTGGGATAAAAAGAGAGATAGTTTGATTAGGATTAGAATCTTGGTAATAGGTCAAGAAAAAGAACTGGATAAATTGGACCAGCGTTGTTAATACAGAATTAGCAATTAAGTAAACACAT
The DNA here is from genome assembly GCA_023375725.1 of Nephotettix cincticeps. NCBI lineage: Eukaryota > Metazoa > Arthropoda > Insecta > Hemiptera > Cicadellidae > Nephotettix > Nephotettix cincticeps. The sequence continues at coordinate 17,955,775 of CM041785.1, read as the reverse complement.
TCAATATTTTTTATTGGATTTTTTTCAAAACGTCTGTGTTAAAATTATAGATGAATAAAAGATATTGAATAAGTTAATAACCAACGTCATTACTATATGAATTTTAAAAATTCTGAAATAAAAATAGCTTAAACTAGCAGTAAGCCACTTTTTTAAACATGTTGTATGATTTAGAGTTAAGAAGCAAGATTCTTATTGTCATAAAAACTTGAAATCTTAAATATATACACAAATACACAGGAAAAAATTCTCCACTCAATTATTTGACACTAATTTACAATTAGATAAAACATAGTTTATCATTATTAAAAAATGTTATACGTTAGGTAATTTTGAAAAAGGTTTAAAATTAATGATTTACATTTACAAACTAATATTAGTTTTAACTCAAAAGCTGGTTTTTAATTTTTTGTCAAATCACTTTAATAAATCACATATTTAGTAAAAAATATTTTAATAGGTTGTTGATTAGTTTAAAATAAACAAAACCCTTCTCCAAAAGATATAGAATAGTGACAGTAAGCTTCATCACATAGGGTGCCCTCTTTTTCGTGGAGAACGTTACAAATAATTGTTAAGCGTTAGAGACAGAAATTGAGAAAACATGCTTTTTTGTTTTTCTGAAGTATAAAACGTTAAAATAACGAAAGTTACATAATTCCAAGCAACGTACAGACAAAATTATAATTCTACTGGTATTTATATAGATATAACGTAAGAATATAGCGATATGGCCGGGTAAGTACTGTAATATGATGGCTGGCAATGCGAAGTATTTCTGGCCCGGTTGTATTGCTAATTCCTCGACAGCGTATTCCGGTCGGTTCAGCTATTTACTGCTATACAGAAACTTACGTGAGTTCCCCATTTTCTCCCTAACTTTGAAATCTTATAAACCAAACTAAATCAGTGGCTCGTATCTGAACAGGGGTTTTACATATATATGAATAGAATTGTTGTTTACTTTGAACTGACCTCCCCACTGAATGCAGGTTTGAGCAAAATTAGAATTATTTTTTCTAATTTTTACAGAACGTGTGATCTAAAAGCTTATAGAACAGCTGTAAAATAAAATCAAAATTAGTGTGTTTATATTCAGCATTGATTAAATTTTTTTTTTTATTATACTATATTAAAATGTTATCTTTTCCAATTACTAGTTTTAATATTAATAACAATTTAGCAATTTCATCTAATTTCTCCGATTAATGCTACATCAATTACCTGTAAATTTAATTTTTATTTGTTATATTTTTCCATTAAAATAAATAGACTTATTCTGTTTCTTAACACTGATTTATACAAACCATTAAAAGGACGGATTTAGTGCTAGTTTTTAATAAACTGCAAGTCTTACTTCGAATTAGTAAACTACAACATTGTACTACTCATAAAAATCTCATATTAAGGAAAAAGATTTAATGAAAATTTAATGGGATAAAATATTTTTTATTGGCACCTGAAATTAGGTATTCTAAGAACCATGCTTGTGAGTTACAAGCTACTACAAAAGCCACCTTCTGAGTGATTTTAATTTTATTATAACTCTGAAAGTATTCTGAATTGTTGAGAATCATATATAATTTAACTTACTTCCAACTTATAAACCTAAGGGTGCAAAACTTTTCATTAAGATTTTTTCACTTTGGAATGTTATAAAAAATAAGTTACAAAATCCTATATGAAAACCATGTTAAATTTTAATAAGTTTTATATTTTAGTTTATTAAGGGCAGTTTCCATTTCATTAGTAATGTTCAATTTGGCAAAAAGTTTGTAATTAGGTACACTCATAGTTAAAATCACTGACAAAGCTCTCTTTTCATCGTTATAATTAAAGTTTTCTGTTGTTAAACAAATCTTGAAAATAATAACACGATCAACATATTCTAGTCATTAGATAGAAATGCTATTATAAATAATTAAATAGTTGGCTCAAGGGTATTAATTAATTGAAAATAACGTTGCCATCGAAATACCTTCGGAACACTTTATTAAACTGATTGTTTCCTAGTTGATAATGTTAATGGAATTAATAACTTCTTGCCACATTATTTTCTAAATAAGTCAGCAAAATTAGGATCATATTAACAGTCCTGTCTAAGGAGCATATCAGCCTTAGTCAGTAACAAGACTACAAGATCGCGCCATAATCATCTTACATTCAATCCTAATTCATTTTTGGCTTAAAATACCTCCTTGCAGTATGGTTGCCGTTTCAATAATCTAATCAAATTTTTCAGGATCATTAATTAACAACACGGTAGCTTAGGGTGACGCTCTGGCCAAGTAAGTTAAAGGTTGCTGGATCGAACCCAGTGACCCAGACGACTCCTGTCAGATTATGAGAGGTCACAGCAGTGTTAGAGTAAGAGGGGTTTAATTTAAAAAGGATTTAATGTAAAATTACATTAAATTTATGTCAACAACTGGTCACCTCTGGCTAGCCTACGTGACTCAAGCCGCTACGGTGCCTAGCCGTCTAAATTCACCAAACAGGCTCTAGTTGATGAGTGGTTGAGGTTAAAAAATAATAATAGCCCAATAAACAAAGACGTTAAGTCCAACAGAAAACCGTCTAAAAATTGTGACGAAAATTTTCAGGATCGAACCGTCAACCTTTAGATTATGAAGTTTATACTATAGTAATCAATCCAGCCAGTTTTCATGTTTTTTTATTCATAAAAACCATAGATGTTTTCATTTTTATAAACAATTAAACAATTCCCTGAATATAATTCCTTGCAAATTTCCTGTATGCAGATCAATAACTGCCTTCAATTATGAATTCATCATGCATAAATTATTAATTATTGTTAATTTTTCAGTACTTACAATACTAAATGAACCTTTTAAAAATAAAAATGTATTTACTTCCCTGTGTAAAATAGTTTAAATCATGAATACGTCAAAAGGAATGTTTTCAGTTCCTCTATACCTAAACATCTTTCGTTATAGCCATATGATGTCACTAAGCATATGACGTCACTATTCCAAATTTCGGTCTCGCATATCACCCCCTTCCCCAGATATAAGACATATTAGTATATGTCAAAAACATATATTACAAAATAGCTAATGATTCGTCGGTAACTTAGGGTTTTATTTTATGTATATGTTTTTTAACATTTACATTTATGGTTACGGAAGGTTGTCGAGGTCTTTGTTTCACGAAGCTAATTTTTTACCGAGAATTAATGGGTCTGTAATTGTATGGATTTTTTAATTTTCATTAATTGGACTCGTAATAGTCCTGATGAGTAACTTAAAATGCTAAGTGTTTAAATTCATGTTCTAAACCGTAATCAATAACAAAATTTGGTTTTAAATCCAATTTTTTGGAATGAAAAAGTATAAAAGTGAAGCAGTGAACGTCATTTTCGGATGTCCTTTGTACTTAGCTGAACGTGACGCCCACTGAGATCGCCCTCGCCACAACAAAGGTCTCCGGTTGACAGACCTTAACATTCCGTAGCCTCTTAAAGTTGCCAGCTTAGCTACATTATAACTACACCGGGTGGCCAGGCTAAAGTTTTCCAATAGCTAACTTTTTTATTTAATGTCAGACAGTAAACTTCTTACGAATGATCCCATTTAGTTTTCATACTACTTTTAGGTAAGTATTTTCAATTTTAGAAATTTCCCGCCATTGTTCCAATATGGCGGACAACTTTGTTTTTTCTTACAGAACACTCTGTATTTTATTTTGATTTTGGATAGGAAACGTGGTTTATCAAGACGGTGGTTATTTAAAACAATTAAATTCCAAAATTCACAATAACCGTCATGGCTAAGAAACAAAACTAAATTAGATAAAAAAATTCAGTGTTAAAAGAGGCATGAAATGGAACCTTATTTGCTAAAATCGATTTCTCTAAATCAATGTAATTTACATATGAACATAATACTGCATATATAAGATTGCGCATAATTAATCAGCTGTTTTCTGTCCACTTCATGTCAACATAACGGATCAGCTGTTGATTACTAGCGCATTTTTTATAAAAAAAAAACAGTTTAATAGAAACTTAAAGGAACAGTTTTCAATTAAAATTTTCCGAGAGTTCTGGGAAACTCTGTACAAAATAAAAATTTTGCTATAGAATAATATACTTGGTAAATGAATTTATACTATAAAACTCTAAACTAGAGAATATACATACATCATAAAGTTGAATTTAATTCAGATAAACTAGAAAATAACTATTTGTTCGAGGGAACTCAAACACGTTTGTTTATTCAACCCTACGCCCCCGAGTCAGAAATAACTGCACCTTGCCTTTTATTAATTAATCTTTATAAATCCACTTTTTCCGTATAACTAAATAGGAAAAGTTTCAATATTCTCTTCTAGAGCAGAGTTGTTTATTTTATCGAACAAATACATTTAACCTTAGATTTAATTACGGTCACTGCTTCATCATTATATTAAATTATTCATTAATTAAGGGGTAAAGTATGATGATTAATTAATTAGAGGATTAATTAAATAATTAGATTAGATTAGATTATTGAAATGGCGACCATACCACAAGGTAGGTATTTTAAGCCTAGTATAAATGAGAGTTGATTGTAAGATGATTGTGGTGCGATCTTGTAGTCTTGTTACTGACTAAGGCTGACATGATCCTTAGACAGGACTGTTAATTAATAGCCCAATAGCCGATGGCAACTAAAGGACCTACAGTTTAACGTGGAATCCGAACCACGACAGATGGTCTTTGCGGATTAACGTAGCTTTCAATAGTGCGGACGTTAATCCACACTAGAGAAGACTACACCCACCGACCATCGCTCACAACTATCCACAATTTGTGACCGCCAAGTATCTGGATTACAGGATGACGCTACCAATAATTAAATAAGTAATTATCTTTGATTTGGCAAGAGATTGTTAAAATTACAGTTCAAATGACCAACTACGGAATGTTGCAAAACATGTTTGAAGAGAGAGTTGAATAACAGTTAGTTACAATTAGTAATGTTTGTCACTAACCATGAGGTTACACAGCAGTGGATGATCGTGGTAGGATGCCGTCCGCCATTGTTGTTGTCGAGGAGCCAAGGGACGGACACCAACTGGTTGTCGCCGAGGGACGCCAATTGAGACGCTGAGGAATGCAGACATTTAGATGAATTGATGTGGAACTAATCTTTTTTCTTAAGGTACGTTAGGTGCAATAAAGTTCAATTAATTATAAACTCAAATAAAAAAGGTTTATTGTGAATTTAATGCGGTTGCCCGGTAACACTCATTCACTGCACAAAACTGGTGGATTCATTAGTAAATGGAATATTAAATATTATATAGAGGAAAATTACTGTTAGAATTAGCCAACCTTGTGGCACTGAATTGGTGTTAAAGAATATGCCAGAATGGCGAGAGCAAATAATAAAGTGGATTATAGCCCTAGTCGGGCGAGGGCGCGTCGAGCGTGGAGTGTCTGGCACGAAGGTCCGAAGAAGCACTGACGCTTGGCAACGGATCCTCAACGAGCGTGAACACTATTTTCACTGTAAAAACGGAATTGAAGTGGTCTAGACCAATATGATCGCGTCAATCATTTCTTCTGTCCGAACCCTCCCCCTCTCTCTCTGCTTGGCATGGCGAGAGTTTAAAAATTATTAAAATAATTTATTATATTATTACATTTTTGAATACTTAACATATACAGGATTAGAACTTCCTTTAGAAGTAGTAACTAGATTAGAAGTAAATTATTCAGTTTACACCCCTTATATTCTGGATTAATGTAAAATACATGATAAACATCAGTGACAAGTAGAGTATGACAGTGATAAAATTATAGATTTTTTTAAATATTTTAAAATACAAAATAACTAAGAATTTTAACGCGGTAGCTCAGGGTTAACACGTTGAGTCAAACGTTTCTGGATCGAAACCAATAGCAGACATCCTGAATCAGTTGTCAACCATTTATAAAAAATTAATTAACCAATAATATTTTATTACATGTCTTATCGATTTAAATATTAAAAATCTTTTCTAATTTTAATATTTTTATATAACTATGTGCTATATAAAATAATATTTAGCTATAATGTTTTTTGTTATTAAAATAAAATCAAGCCTAAGAAATTAAATATAGAAAATTGTAAAATATAATATAAAAAAGAATTTTATAGATCTTGTTGTAAAAACTATTTTAAAAATTTACTAATATAAAATCAAATTAAAAAAACTAAAAAATATTATTTTTTTTTTAAAAAATTTATATATTTTATTGTTAATTTTAAAAATAAAAAATAAATAAAGTATAAATTTATATTTTTAGACTTAATGTCCATGTCAAACCAAAATTAAAACATATGAGTGTAACTTTTGTTAGTGGTACAAAATAAATATACAAGATGATTATAAAAAAGAAAATTTACCGAAAATTAATATAAAGAAAGCAATTCAACATTGTTTACTTATTGCATTTTTTAACGCGTCTTGTATTTAAAAAATACTTAACGGTTCTAGAGATTATACATTATCTCCAGTTTTCAATTAAGCTATTTATAAATCCACATTGAAAGATAATACAGTTAAGAAAAGAAAGAAAATAGTTTTTTGTTGTGGCAAAACTGCCCTTTACGTCTACGGTATTCTTCTGCTAGACAGCCATTTTGTTGTTGAATAAAGTGGCTGAGTTTTTGGTTAAGACTTTCAGTTAATTATTATGAATAGTATAACATAGCCTACATTGTACTTCATTAATTACATCATTGAAAGGCAGCTTCTTAGAGTGAAAGATTATATGAAGGTGAAAAAAGGCGTGAGGATAAAAAGGACTTTAATCCCACGATGCACAAAGAAATTTTCCTCCACCTACTCAAATAGCATAAGGTATAAGTTAACAATATACAATTGAACTATTACCTTCATATGATCCATTGCTCCAAAAAACTGGATTTCAATGACATAATGAATGAATAAAGGTATAATTAGCACAAGGTAGGCTAAGAAAAAGTTACGTTTAAATTATATATATATATACATATACCAACGTGGTAGCTCAGGGGCAATGCTTTGTTAAGCCAAATGTTTCTGGATTATAAGCAGCAGCTGCTAGCGACTCCTGTTAGATCATCAGCGGTCACCTCTGGCTAGCCTTGCTGATTCAAGCCGCTATGGTACCTCGCTATCTTTAATTTGCTACACGGACCCACTTGATTAAAAAAAAAATCGAGGTTAATACGTTTAATTTCTTATTGAACTTTATTTTTGAGGAGATCAATTGTAAATATTAAGCCTAATTTAAAACTCAACTGATAACGAAACAGTTTTTTGTTCGCTAATAAGTTGTAAACAGATCTTATAAACAGATTTATCTGCTATCCAACACATTTTAAAATGTACTATACCAATTGAGAAAATATATTTTTAATTGAATTTCTATCACTTAAGCAGTTTGTAGAATTATTATCAAAAATACTACCTACAAACATATAATGCGTTTCCTTATATTAGACAATACCACATTTGCATTGCACCACCACATGAACATATTACCTCTTAACTTACTCTGCCAAATATTCCAGCCCAAGAAGTTGGCATTACATTAAAGTTTCATCAATTTAGGTTGGCAGTATTGCCTCCACCGTCCAATGCTATCCTCAATAAATCCTTCAGAGGGGTGTTAAAGTTTTATTGGATCCGAGGGCCTTTCGTTCCTACGTCGCCCTACATGTCTCAGCCTCTCCTTGAAACACATTTCAGTTACAACGGTCTGTATTGGTTATCCTTCCAACTTAGTTTTAAATACAAAATCGTACAGGCCTACTTAACGACAAGCGGCGAAAGTGAACCAACTTTCAGTTTTTGTAATTTAGTTTTGAGTTCGATTACGAAACTGACTTTTTAATCAAACCATTATTGTTACAGTTGTTGAAGCTCATGAATCTCAAGTCTTAGAACGACTTTATAGCTTTACAATGAAAGTAGATATCGCAAACACATTTCACATATCAATACTGGTACGCTAATTTATAGTGTACATGGTGATCGGGTGTCGGGGCCTATCAGGGACGGCCCATTGGGATTAAGTTGATTTATTGGCACCCCAGTATATTTTATTCCGACGTCTCTCACATTGTCAGGCATTTTTGAGCGATAATATTAATCGATTATATAGTAGCATTTTATATAGTCGATAGCTCACCACCATATACGTGCATAATTTAAAACTTCCGGTTTGAATCAATGCAATGAAATAGTTATTTTCCTCAACTCACCATGCAAAGTCGTAATTTACTCTTTGGAATAAAGTATTAAAGTGCCACTTTTCATCCCACGGGACTATCTGATATTTTTAGTACCAAGGGAGGAAAAGTAATCTCATAAGAATAACATAGGAAGGATCCACTTCGACACTAATAGACATAGCGACAATTGAGAAAAATACAGTTTGTTGTGGTGGAAAATCGCCCTTTACGTATACGGTATTCTTCTGCTAGGCGGCCATTTTGTTGTTGAAAAATGGAGTAAAAGTTTTTGGTTAACGCCGCCCAATATCAAGTTAATTTTTAAATTGTGAATAGACTATTATTTTTTCATAGCCTACATTGTACTTCATTAATTACATCATTGAAAGGCAGCTTCTTAGAGTGAAGGATCATATATAAAAATAAATTTATTGTATTAAATTTAAAACCTCCTCTCTATTACATTACTAATAATAAACAAGGTAGGCTAAGAAAAAAAGTTTATTTTTAAATTTTTTGCACCTCTTAACAAGATTACAAGATCTCACCACAATTATCTTACACTCATATCTCATTCATACTTGGTTTAAAATATCTCCCTTGGTAGGTCAAAATTTTAAATGGTAATCTAATCTATATAATTCATACCTTTTATTGCACAGCAATTTGACCAGTCTGGAAGCAAGTTGTCAGTCACATTTCCTACTTTTCAATAATATTGGATGACGTTAAACTCACATCGTTCTTGTCACTGTCCAATTTTCCGACGCTCAGAAGCAAGACAATGTTACCACCACAACAAACTGCATATTGCTGAATATTTTGCACTATCTATTGGTGTACAAAGTGTTACCGGAGCCTACCCAAGTTATTCTTGTGGAATTACTTTAGTCCCGTGAGTCTCATGGTACTAAAAAGATTTTAAGGTCTATAGTAAATAATATGTTAATAGTGAAACCTAAAGTCTCCTCACTATAATTATTAATACTTATATTGTGTTTTATTTTAGTTTATATTTGAACATTTAAAATTATTTTTAAAAAGTTTATGAAACAAAACAATACTCAAGGAAATTTCAATTTCATTATTAAATAAATAACATTAAGCAAAATTTTCTGAGTGTGTTTGAGAAGTTCGTGCAAAATAAACACTTTCATAAACAAGTTAATATTATGCGATATAAAATTATTTCAAATATTTATAATATCTAAATTTTTATAATGTATAATAGACATTATGTTTCTCCTTTATTGTATTATAGAAAATTCAATTATTTTTTTTTTGGCTTTTAAATAAAATAGAAATATATCAATATTTTTTTTTCAACTTAAAAATATTTTAATTTTATAAAATTATTAACTTTATGACCGCCGCCATTTTGAAAATATTAAAAGCAAACCTAATGTTATACTGAGAATTTTTTTCTTTTTTTTGTGTGCTTTGTTTTGTATCTTAAATCATTTTTATTAATTTTGTAAAATACAAAGATCTAACGAAGGATTTTTCGACATATGTTTATAGGTGTTTTTTTGATTATTTTGATGAGTACTATCACCCCTCGAAGTTTGTCCCCAACTTTAATGAACACCCTGTATATTGGTAAAAATATGGATTTATTTTACATAATTTTTGGTATGAGCTATGAAAATATTCATTTTATTTTTGAAAAACATAGTAATCTGTTAAGTAATGGGATTAATTGATAATAATTGGACCATGACATATTACGAATATGGGAAATTGATTTAATTTTAAGTAAGTCACTAATTATTCCGATAATTTATGATTGTGAACCAGTGATTACCGTAATCCAACGTTTTCAAGCGGTCTAATTTGATTACAACGATCCGATAAGTACTAATCTGATCAGAAATGGTTTAGTTTAATTAAAAACTACATTAATAATTTGGTATTTGTTGATATATACTTTCATGTGACAGATTTACTCAAACGTGAATATCTGTTTCTAAAATTAAAACCGAAATGTGTACCAGCGTTTTCGTGTAAAATGATTTGATTACTCTACGTCAGGCATCATCACTACGCGGCCCTATTTTTTGCGGTCCTATTTTTCGCGGATTTTTTTGTATTTTTCGCGGAACTATTTTTTCAGAACCCTGGGATTGTTTACATCCAAAAAATTATAGTTATGAAAAATATTTCATACAAACATTACAAAAATGTTTTTAAATAAATATAAACTTTTCTACTTACGTAGTAAACTTAAGTTATATAATCACTTACCAAATGGATGGCATATGCCCTTCAGGTGTTAATTTTGTTAAAATTCCTTACAGGAACCGGTTTCTGTCTTTTAACACACCATCATCAGCCGACGAAACAATGAGCGGCTCAGACAATGAATTAGTTGAAATATTGGGGATCCCTGAGTCTAGTTTCTTCTGTTCTTTGTTTTTTCGTGATTGTGTAAAAAAAGTTTTTTAAATGTTTTATCTTGACGAACACCGACGGTGGAGAACCTATTGTATTATGTGATACCTGTTTCGTCGGCTGATGATGGTCTGTTAAAAGGAATTTTTCCTGTAAGGAATTTTAACAAAATTGACACCTGAAGGGCAGATGCCATTCATTTGGTAAGTGATTATATAACTATCTAGGTGTCTAGGCTTTCGAAATAATAAAAAACTTAAGTTGTAATTATATTTTTGTAAGTTAACGCCACTCGAGCTTGGATAATCTTTTTTCACTATTAAAAAAATTGTTCTCCAAGTAGCACTTGCAAACACTTTTTAAGGCTTTTATTTCGAAAAAAACCCGTTGCGGGAGGGCCCCTGTGCCTCTCTTTTTAGCAACCACCGGGGAACCTGGATGTGTTTCCCGCAAAATTGATCACAAGGCACCACTGATTGCGCCCCAGATGAAAATTTGTTGCAAACCAATTCACTCTTTGAGAAATCCTAGTGAGGGCCCCTGATATACGCGATCAGGTTATTGTTACCGAAAATTAACCTATAATATATAACTATATCAACATAAATACAGCTGACAAATAAACATCAGACATAAGCATCAGCTAAACCTCTATAAACGGTATAGTCAATTAATATTCTGTTTAGAAAAATTAAAAATTTTGCTAATTTAGCAAATTTCTTATATGAAATAGAGCTTTAGCGTCGTTCCTATGGTCCCTAAGACCTAAACTAGGGATCTTTTTTCGTTTTGGGATTCCCAAACGTCAAACCGTTTTTTCACGTTTTCACGCCATAGCTGTGGAATGGGTTAAGTAAAGTTGACCAAAGTACACGTCCAACATTGTACTGTCAACATTTTAAAAATAACCTAAAATTGTGTAGGTAGGTTATAATATTGATGGTATTGAAATTCACTGAGGACGCAGGTTCGCTTCGATGGGTATTTATTTTACTTCAGTCAATCCATGTATTGCAGTTTATTTAGGATTACTCAAGCCCTAATAAATAGATAAATCACAACAATACTTATGGCAAGCAAATAGTGCAATAGAAAACAATTTCAGGACATTACGCAAAATAATACACGCATGTAAACCTTTCCTCTAGTACTAAAATTTTATTAGCGAATTTATTGTGAAACATAAACTCTAAACTCAAATTTACGAGTATTTTGCTAACAATAATTTATAAATTGTTTATCGTCCTTTAAGACTACAAAGAATAGAATAAATAAACCCCTTAGCAACGCATTAAAAAATATAATAATAATTTTCTCCTTTTTCCAGGGACTCTTTGGTGTGCATAAGCATTGCCTCATCTCCACAAAAAAATAAAATACTTAATTTTAAATTAATTGATTTTCGTCCATCATGCATCACGTATAAGGGGAATGTAAAAGTTTCGTAAGAAGAAGCACAAGCTCGTTATATAGGTACAGCTCGAGGTAATATAAAAAGTTTTAAACAACGAACTTAACTAGACTCTAGCCTGGATGTGATAAAATTGCATAAAACTAGGAAAAGATGTTCCTTTTGACTTTGAAAAGCAAAATAGTTTCTTCTACGATGAACAGTGAGAGATTTTTCGTGTTTCTTCATCTAAGTATTCAAATGTGTTTCTGTGGAGGGTAGAAGGGGTTTGGGGAGTTGGGCTTGTGCATTACCCTGGCAATAAATCTTCGAGGTATGAACCGTAAATTCCTTCCTGCATATTCTCCAAGCTCTGTACTAACTAATCCTGTTTAGTAAGATGGCGGTATGGAATTAATCCATACAAATAATATTAGAGAAGCATATATATTAATAGATAGAAAAGACCATCAGCTGTAAAATAAAAGAAAATCAATAGTTTCTTTACATTGATAATTAATTTTGAACTTATTCCAAAATTATACTAATAACATATTAAAATTTTATCCAAACATCTAACGAATTTTAATAACCGTACTAAACTTTTATAGTTCAAAATTTATTTTGTGTTTGTATTTATTTGTTTACGATTTCAAGTTTATATTCTGTCATTATAATAAGTCAAGTATCGTCCTTCTTAATCACTTAATCCAACAACCCATACAAAGGACTGCTGATTTTTTAAAATTTAAATTATTGACTAACATAACAACTTAACTAACATAAATTTTGTGCTAACAGAACGTAGATTTATGTTTATACAATTTAACACTGACCAAACTTAGGCTATGATTAGGTAACAAATCTGGGACTATACTGTAAAAATTCACAGTTGCAAACAGTTCTGTTTCTTATATTGTTTTACTAGCAATTGTATTCAAAGTTGCTTCATTCACTTGTAGATATAACAAATATAGTTAGTTGTGATTTTATTTTATTTTAAATTAAATTGAATTTCTTTAGCTACTGCTTAGCACCGTGCGTACCACTTGTTAAATTAAACGAGATCTTATATTTAACATTTGTTTTTACAAATATATTTTTAATCAGTTTTTTAAGGCTAACCACCACTATGGGTCCTGTGGTCTTTTAAGTGAATTCAAAAACAACGAGGTGCCGTAGTCAGTCAGATAAACGTTTATAGCCTCTACAGCCTGTATTCAGAGGTTATGATCTTATGACTTATGATCTGATGGAGTCGCCTGCCACTGGTTTTGATCCAACTACCAATCAGTGACAAGACTACAAGATCGTCTGTCTGTCTGTGTACAAACCCCGAGAACACGCCGATCGTCCGATTTTTATGAAATTTTGTACATATGCCATATCTTCAGACCGTTTTTTAATTTTCTTCACTTTTTGATTTTTAAGGGTAGTTTACCCTTAATACAAATTACAAAAATACAAATTTGATTAAAATTCCATGGTTTATAGGAATTAAGGTCCCAAATAATATGAGACCACCTGTATATCTGTAGAACTGATGGTTGAAATGTAATTAAATTAATTAATTGGGCTTTTAAATAATAAATAAACATCTTTTAATTTTTTGACAAAACAAAAAAGGTTCACGCAATTTCTACTTCAGCATTTATGATCGTCCTGCAACGGCTCTTGACTGGCCATGCTATTGGTCCGGACAGCTAGTTGCTTTCTGGATTAGAAATTTATCCAGCTGTCCAATATACTTTTATTCTCAGTCTTTCAATTTTATTTTATTCGCCATCTATAACGTCATGTCTCCTTACGATTATGGAAGAAGTTGGTGCAATATTACATTTGTTTACTTTTTCCACGTAATTTTTTGTGAAAATGTGTTTTGACGTAGATTTGTAAGGTTTAGTATATTTATTTATTATTTAATAAAATATTCCTTCACAAATACCACAATTTTCTTCAATTAGTTATTATTGAGAGTTCTCCATACGAAGTGTAAATATGACATATAGTATATATGATATATAGTATGTACGGGTTGTAGGATCCTATGTCAAGATATTTCAGCCTATTTCTCACAGGGAAGTAAATACAATAATGTTTAATCGGTTCTTTTTGTTTTCCATTAACAAAACATTATTTTGCAATACGCAACGAAAATATATAAAAACCTTATTGTTATCTATTTCCCTATACCCTATACTATATTATATTATACTATACTATATTAACCTTATACTCCTATCTATTTTCATATTAAATTTGATATCTATCTATCTTATAATATTATAAAGAAGAGGTGGTTTCTGTATGTTTGTTTGTGGGTTTGTGTGTTTGTGGGTTTGTGTGTTTGTGGGTTTGTGGGTTTGTTGTGGCGAGTGAACGCAAAAAATACTGAACCAAACAGTTTGAAATTTTGCACAAAGACAGATCTTAAACTCATGCAACACATAGGCATACTCATTTCCTTAAAATCCTCTCGGGCTACGCCCTGTGAACGTCCTAAGTTTCAATGTTTACATTTTTAGAAAACGAAAACATAAAATTACTTGAATGTCAACAGCTGTGAACACTAAAATTTGACAGTTCGAGAAGCAGAAGACATGGTTGCTGTAAATACCCTGGGATTCTATGTTTACAGTTTTTAATGTCAACATCAGTTTACTTTACATTTTGACAGTTCGGTAAGAAAAAGAAATAAAGTTAATTTTTACACATAAACTGCTGGATCGAAATTAGTGAATTATTAGTTCGAAATAGTGGAATGGTAGATTTTTAATTTTCTCCCGATGCCTGCCTCTATTACGTTAATGCTTATTCTCTCCCAATATTTGACATATGTTACTTTGTCATGTTTAGATATATACTTAGATACGTGTTTTGTCATTTTGTAAACAATAAAGAATTAATTATCAATAACTTAAATGTATCAGTAGAGCCTACACCTCTCAGCCTTTTTTACCCGTGCGAAGAACGGGTACTTTGGCTAGTTTATTATATTTCATAGTATTTGCCATGAACGAATTTTGAGGTTAGCGAGCCTAAAATTTTACTATGTTTTTCTGTTCCCTTTGAAGTTACCAGCAAAGTTAAAGTATTACGATACACCTATATTGTTTGACTTTTCAACAAAATATAATACACATTTTCTTATGATATACTGAGGTCAGAAGGCTGAAAAGGAAAACGATGGAGACAACCTCGACTAGTAAGTTAAAATACTCTATTTCTCTACACAAACACAACCCAACATAATTCTCCACATCAACACAAATTATTTGTAATCCATATATCAAGATTTTTTTATTAAGTGAAGAAGTGCCAGTGGTTTTCCGCATAAGTATTTTGATATTTTATAAATATTTTGGTAGTGTTTGAGTAAAAAGTGTAGTCCCATTTGTGTTGATCCTGTTAAGAAAAGATTGTTTGAAAAAGTTTCTCAATGATTTTTTGGACGATTTAAAGAACTAAAAACGGCTGTGTTTCGGCCACCAACTACCAGGAAATGCTTTTTGGGGTGTGATAAAAATTATATCCTAATGACTTATATTAAATCCTCTAAAACCATTAAGATTGCAATATCATAACTCAAATATCTGACACACTGTAGACGATAAGCTGTTGGACAGCCAGGACAACAATAGATTATTGTAGGGACAAGTTTACGCCAAGAAGATAGCAAGTTACTTGACTGTTCAAGACCATCAATCAATATCTGATTTAACCAAGAAGAGCCACTATATCCATCAATAAATAAACTCTTTACTTGAAGTCATTGTTAAAGAAGGTGGATTATTCTATTTACATTGCCATCGTGAACATTTTTATCATGATTAGTAAAACAAAGTTTCATAACGTTTCGGGGTCTGGAACCTAATTCCGTCCTCAGGGGAGCTTTAACCCTCGGAATAGTAAAGACGCTGCAGCGTCTATTTATCGCGAATACCGCCATGATGGTAGGTGGAGGCATCTGTCGTCAGTTTAGTGAACTCGTTAGACACTAGCGCCTACGTGACCGTGTTGCCCTCTGGGGGCAAGCAACCGAACCTGCTCTTGTAGTGCACTAAACTGCCACCGGGGATGTCTTATAACCAAATAAGCGGGGGGACATGATATTCTTTTTTTGTTTATACTTTAATATTTCAAGAAGGTATTAGTAATTATTTTTATGTTACAGTTAAGAGTAAAAAGCTTGCCACTTCTAGGGTTAACCTAGAAGATGATTGGTTCATATTTTTAAAATAAGCCGTTGAAAACAATAATGTTTAAAACAGTCACACTATTACAGCAAAAAAGGACTCACGAGAGCTTAAGCTCTGTGATCCTCAGCTCTTTTGACGTGAGGACGACGGACGTTTGTTCTTTGTGCTCTAGTATTGTGTGGGTGACTTTTAAGCTTTTACTGTGAACTATGTAGTAATCTTGTCTTGTTCTAGGCCCCAGATCACCTGAGAACGGGGTCACAATCCAGATCCCGAAAGGTCGTGAACCTTTGTTTACTAATCTTAATTAAAAATGTCCGCAAGAACAATCTAGATTGAGTAAATAGGCCTAAATCTTCCATTACATACAACATTTTAATTTTGAGAAATTGGAGACATACAGCCATGAAACGTTTTTCTCATTTAAACCTTATTAATTATAGTGAAGGTGGTTTCAGATTAAATAAAAAATTAAAGAAATTTCGTAATTGTAAAACATAGTAGTAGTACCAAGGTAAATTTAAATTAAGAAATTCGTTTCAATGAATATCTTCATTTTAATTGCGTAATTTTGAGTTTCCTGACTATTTAAGTTGAAATACCTGTATAATAAACGGTCAAAATACAACATTACTTTCGTTGCTGAATTCATTATATTTTTAGTCCAAGATAATATATACTGTACTAGTACGCTCCTAAATAATTCGCTTGTATAATCTATTAGGACAGAAGTAACTAATACGTATATTGTTAACGAAAAATAACTAGTTCACTTACAATGTTCACAGAATGGTTAAAATTAACTAATGTCAATTAATACAACAATTATTTTCCGGTGTCGTGTATCAAAGCTGAGTTAGATATGCTAAAACGTAATCATACAATGATTACTGAAACATCGCTTGGGGTTATAACATGTTAATTAAAGTCTGTGGGAATAAATAAATACCTAAATGTTGTCGTCATATTTTAATTAAATCATATTGTATTATTTTTGAAGTTAAAAGTTTATGTAAATCATTGTTGTTTTTTGTGTTGCTAATATAAGGTTTGTCTTCTCTATTGTAGTGTAATATTGGTAGTTCACTTGAATCTCAACTTCACCCAGCTTCAACTTCACGGGGAACAGCCCAGAGGTAATGTCCACACATGGTAATCTGAAGTTGGACGCGCCGGTTTGATATCAGACCCTAATTCGGCGAACCATTAATCAAAATTCACATACAAATTGCAAACTGAAAAAACCTACAATTTTCATCAGCTTGCTTTCAGTACAAAACTCAAAAATACATAGTAATGATCTTAATTTTTCTAAATAAGGACATTGCATCAATACATCATAGTCCCGATAACCTGAACATCTAGGCAAACCAACCAACCTGATGGGGAAAAAGGCTCCTGAGTTTAAATGAAAAACTAAGCAATGTAATCTGAACTATAACACTTTAATCTACAGCACGGTATCATTAGTCATACGGTTTTACCACGTACTCAATGTTAATTGAGCACAATAACTTACTTTTTAGAACATAAGAATTTAGTAAGCGTCTTTTGACGTAACAAAGAAATCCTGTCAGCCAATGTAAAGTTGTGCCACGTATACGGATGTAGCAGTACACTGTTGCTAGAGTAGCTTAGGGCGATGTCTAGCAACACTCAAATTTCATTACAATATACTCGATTCTCGATCAGACTCTTCTCTTTATCATCGATTTTCGGCTATTCTAACTACTTTTCGAACATTTGAGTTCATCCCCAGCAATGACCGTGGTCACATAAAAAGTAGACCTGTGTCGTGTTTTATATTTCTAATAACGAGTTCATAACGGATAGTATGACCCTTCAAGAACACCTTTGATGCAGCTCTGGCAAAACATGTAATGGACGAATATACATGTGAACTGTGAGAAAACGTAAGTTAATTTGTCTAAATACACAGTTCTGGTCTAAAAAGATGGATTTTATAAGTAATGTACTTCTGATGCAACTTTACACTGCACTTCCGGATAATCCGAACAACGTGGTATCCGAACGGTGTTCGGTCCCAATTAGTTCAGGTTACCGGGACTCTGGTCATTTTTTCTGGAGGTCTTGTATTTTTTTGCGTTTGACGCTGATGTGAATTAATAGCAATTTAATGGTTTTTAATGCAGCTTTTCTTTATAAATTTATATAAATTCAAATCATTCTTGTCAGACAAACTATGCAAAAAATTTATTTAGCTATAAAACTATAAAATTAATATCGGTATCTCTATCAACATAAGTTTTCAAAGGATTAATAAATATTTTCCAAAACAGCATTCTCTTGAATATAGCTCCTCTAGAGCGAAATTCAGAGAGTAAAATGTTGACTTGAAGGTTTTCAACAATGACTAGATTGTGTTTTCTTCCGCACCGACTACCTTAAAGCTTTTTGATGTTACTGCTCGGATATATTATAATGGGCCAGTGATAAGAGTGAGAGGCGGATGTGAAGAGTATATGAGAGTGGTTGGTAGCACTGTGATTATGTTCCACCGATAGCTAAGCAATGATATTTTAGATTCTGGCTCTACGTAACATAAAACGACAATCATTTGAAGATTTCATATTTATTTCTTGCGTATTTATTTTACTAACTATTTTACAAAAAAATATGTATTTACTTACCTGTGGGAAATAGGTTAGATCATAAATATGTCTAAAGGGAATGTTTTCAGTTCATAACAGCTGTTCTTATAATCAAAATATGACGTCGTCACTGTTTCCAATTTTGTCATATCCATTTCATAAATGTACTATATTGTGGTGAATATGTAGAATTTTACAAACGTAAAGTTGGTC
This sequence comes from Nephotettix cincticeps, assembly GCA_023375725.1. Classification (NCBI taxonomy): domain Eukaryota; kingdom Metazoa; phylum Arthropoda; class Insecta; order Hemiptera; family Cicadellidae; genus Nephotettix; species Nephotettix cincticeps. Next base: position 17,936,760 of record CM041785.1, on the reverse strand, counting down.
TCATCTTAACTTAATTATTGAGTTTTTTATTTGATTATATTGAGTTTTGTTATTGACGAGAGCCAGGTGATATATTGGTATACATTTGAGGTAGGTATCTCTAAGTTTTAATATCACCAAGAGATACCTGAGCTATCCTACCTGAGATACCTAAAGGTACTCTGCAGACTCTTAAATTGCGAGTTATGATTTCAATGATTACTATAATTAATAATGATTAGGCTAATTAGTAAAGAGTATGAAACATGGGATAACACTTAACAAAAAAATTTTGTGACAAAATTTTGTTTTACTTATGTCTTTCCCGGAGCAAGTTCACAAAACCTGAAAACATGATAAAAACATTTTGGAGAAAACTATCTGAACAAAAACTGACATCCTGGGCGTTTTAATATTAGTCTTAAATCGAATCGTATGAAATTATCAGTTGACAACTAAACAGAAATATTTACAGAAGGAAGTACTTTTGGCGTCTTAAGGTGTCGATGATGGGTCTTGTCCAGTACTTAAACATATTTAAATATTTCGAATACACACAATTATTTGTCGGTAGGTGATGTTAGATACTCTTTCGAGCACTAAATTTATAAAATCTTTGATTCATTGTCATATATGGTTTTGTGAGTACTACTGTAAATTTATAACGCAATAAGAATATATTTGCTATATGGATACGACTTCTTGCTTCTTGTAAATAATGTAACTTTAAAACCTTGAAATTAATTATAAAGTTTCGCCGGAGGTATTATTATTGCTTGAAATAGACATGTAATGTTCAAAACGGTATTTATTTACTATGATTCTAACGATTTTGAGGATAATTACATAAGGGCCAGTTAAGAATACCTTCGATTTACGTTTTACTTTATTCGTCTTTTAAGTTTACGGATAATAATTTTTGAAGTACCTCTTCAACACCAAAAATTTATGCTCAGGTTGAAAAGAAATCATTTTACCCTGTTTCTAAAGAATTTTCGTATTGTGTTGGGTTTCAACAGAATATAACGAGTCCAGCGTGAATTCAGCGAACGAACAAGCAGCAACAGTGGTGGTAGTGAGTGGAGGGATGAATGGTGGGGGGTGAGAGAGTAATTGTCTTCCAGTGTATACAGTAATGGGGATCTTTGTGTTAACCTACGTTCCAGCCGAAAACATTCATCGTAAACAATGTCGTGTTTTAACTTTGAAAATAAAGGCATTTCAGTTTTTGATTACACGTGCAGTATTTAACACTAACGTAAATAACACCTTTATAGTATTAAAATTAATTACAACATAAAAAAATTTGGTCGATTTGTAAAAAATATATAGAAACGTAAAGTATTTGATTCCTTTGAGAATAATAATTTTATAAATAATAATAATAAATTTAAAAAATTACCTGCAACAATAAAAAACAACATCACAATTTTCCAAAAATTAATTAAGAACATACTGTTAAAAGAAGCTCTCTACATAATAGAAGACATGGAAGAAACAATTTTTTAAATATATAAAAAATATAAAATAATAATTATAAATTTATGTCTACAATGCAACTCTTTTATCGCAAAAGCAGTTTTTTACAATTCTTTATTAATGATCGATATTGTACAAGACAGCAATTATCTAGGGCATATTCAGAATTTTTAACGCAACCAACTTAACCATTTCATATGCAGAACCGTGCAATAAAACAACTGGAGTTATACTTTAACATTTTAATATTTACATACCCAATAAAAAATATATTGCATTTACTTCCCTTTAGGAAATAGCTTAGATCATAGATATGTCTAAAAAAGTCTTCAGTTCCTCTAAACAGCTGTCCTTATACAGTACTCAAATGACGTCACAAACCATATGTCATCATTTCAAATTTTGGTCTGTCACCATTTCAAATTTTAGATTGCCAATAGTACGACAGAGCTAAGACATTTCCATTTCAAAAACAAAAAGTTTATAGCTTTAAATATTGAAAAATACATGCGATTTCATTGTTTTAAAATGAGAAATAAAATAGTAACTAATTGTACACGTTAGCACCAAACATATTCTTTGTCGATAGAATTTTTTCATAATCTTGTTCCATTATGACACTTAAATACAGGCTTATTTACTTTGTTGGGTATAAGTAGATGCAGAATTTCCACTTAGTTAACTCCATGGAGGAGAAATGAGGTAGAATTGTCATTAGGGGACGTAATAACGAGAAACCAGGTGGTTGTTTACATTGCTGTCGAGCAGACGCTACATTTCACCAACACCTGATTGTTAAATGCAGGGCTGCCAATCTACTAGGATTAAAGAGCGCACTAAACCAGATTAAATGACGGATTTTTCTCTTGTTTTTCTTGTTCTTTAAGCTGCGATTAATTTAATTTCGTACATATGAACTTTTAGCGAAATTACTTCATATTTTATTTTTACTATAGTTGTTTAATTTAAACGATGAATGTGTAGAAAAAACATTGATTCTTTCAAGAACATAACAATTCGTGTCATTTCTGATTTAGTTACAGTTATTACTAATTTAGTATAATTACTTTACGTTATTGCGTTATTTTAATAAATTACGTTGTAATTAGAAAAGATTAAATTAGATTTAGATTAAATTAGATTAAAAAGTTTACTTTCTATGACGAAATAAAATAACCCGTCACAGCAGACCTGCGTACTCAGCGAATTTCCAAATCAATAACATAATAATATATAACTATTTTTATCATTATCCGTCGATAAATATGAGAGTTATTTGCCCATTCTCCATAACATTAACATGTGTAAGAGTATGCTGGTTTGCTGCATATTACCTAGTATTATACGAAGAATCTTAAATCCTTGGACAGAAAAAAATCACCCGGACAGTGCTTGTTTTAGAGTCCTGTATAAGAATCATTCGCATCAACCACAACTACAGTTAACCATTGAACATCCGGCCCATTTAACAATGTCTTGTACTTGGTTGTATACGTTTAATACACTGGTAGCGAAGGGGTAGCGCACTGGCCAAGTAAGTTAAAGGTCGCTGGATCGAAACCACCTGTGACCTCTGTATGATCTTGAACGGTCGCCTCTGGCTGGCCTATGTGACTCACGCCGCTACTGAGTACCTCGCTGTCTTCAATTCACTGCATAGACTCTAGGCTCATTGTGATGGGTTTTTGAGTTTTCTTTGATTTAAAAAAATATTATTTTAGTATTTTCAAACTGTAGTGTTTATAAAACGAACATTTTACTTATTTTAATACATTTGTGTAATACATTGACTATGTAATTATGTATTGGGTACTTTGGTAGTACCCAATAGTAGTAGATTAGTAGTAGACTGGGACGGTGGCGACATCCTGTAATCCAGCTACTTGGAGGTCATGAATTGTGGATAGTTGTGAGCGATGGTCGGTGGATGTAGTGCTCTCTTGTGTGGATTAACGTCCGCATTGTTGAATACTGCGTTTATCCACAAAGATCATCCTCATAATTAGACCAATTCATAATTCAGAGGCCGTGGTTCGGATTCCACGTTAAACTGTAGGTCCATTAGTTGCCATCGGCTGTTGGGCTATTAATTAACAGTCCTGTCCAAGGAACATGTCAGCCTTAGTCAGTAACAAGACTACAAGATCGCGCCACAATCATCATACATTCATTCCTCATTCATACTTGGCTTAAAATACCTACCTTGTGGTATGGTCGCCATTTCAGTTAAAAAAGTATAAAAAAAGTACCCGGATGCCACTTGGTCACCGACATACAGCGCTCTAGTTAGGTCGAGTGAGGTTAGGTTGGTTATCGATAGTATAAATATTATCGAGATAAAAATAACAATACAGAACCTAACTTAACTCCACAGAGCACTGTATGTCGGCAATATACCGTACATTCCGATGTAACGCATCAGTGGCATTTGGCTAAAACCAAAGTACCATGTACTGTATATATAATAATATTATATGTAATTACTATAGACCCTACCTTTAGTCTCTTGAAACGGGATATGTCCATCCATAGAAATGAATTGAAATTTAATAAAAGGAAAACACGTTGAAAAAGTCCAATAAGTTAATTTTACACTCATAATGATTCTGAGCTTCTTGCTGATTTAATAAATTATGATCTTTTGCTGCTTAGAAAATGGTGTTCTATTAATAAAATGCAAGTAAATGTTAATAAGACTAAATTTATCAACTTTGATTTCTTAGGTTTTGACATTCCTTCTCCTTTAATTTTTCATTCATTTACCTGCAATACCCATACATGTACTTGTGAACCATTAGAAAAAGTTAAATCTATTAAGTATTTAGGAGTATTGCTCGACGAGAAACTTACATTTGAACCGCATATTTTGAATTTACACGCAAGATTAAGATCACAAATTAGAAAATTCTATTTTTTAAGAAATTTTTGTAACACGTCGCTTTTGAGAACCTTGTATTTTGCATTGATTGATTCAAGATTACAATATGCTTTACCTTGCTGGGGAGGTACTTACAAAACTTTAATCGATAAAATTAGAACAACTCAAAACTTTTTTTGCGTATAATTTTGAAAAAATCCAAACAAACAAGTTCTTTTCCCATCTATCAGCAATTAAAAATTTTACCTATCCAGCATCTTTTTATTTTTAAGGTCTTAAGATTGTTTTTTATACGGAGCGGAAACAGAGAAAACATTATGCCAAATCATCTTTACAGTACAAGAAGCTTTACTAATAAAAATTTTAAACTACCGAAAGTAAATAAAAGTATTTCAAACATTCATTTCAATACTTAGGTCCAAAAATGTTCAATCAACTTCCGTTTCAAATTAAAACTTTAACAAATCTCAACTTTTTTTGTAAAAAAACAATCAATTGGCTTTTTTCTCAACAGGATGTAGGATTTATCACAATAACGTTGGTTTAGGAATTTGTTTTGAAATTTTAATGCCAGTTTAACAATAAAACAAATAGAAAAAAATGTTTTTGTTAATTTTATTTTTGTTTCTTTTTGTAAACTAGGATACTGTAGGTATATGATATTTATTTATTTAAGTAATCTTAAAAATGAATAACCTTCATTTGCCATCAGATGTTACAGCAGGCATTTTTCATGTTATTAAAAGTAATGCTAGACTCTTAAAAAAGTTTATTATAAGTTATGTAATTTTTTCTAATTATAACTGGTCACACAACTTGTCAAAGTGGCCAGTTTAATTTCTCAGATATTGAAAATTTGTAATCTATATGTTGTTCTGTATGAGAAATAAATTCATTTATTCATTTATTCATTCATTTATTCATTTATTCATTTATTCATTTATTCATTTATTCATTTATTCATTTATTCATTTATTCATTTATTCATTTATTCATTTATTCATTTATTCATTTATTCATTTATTCATTTATTCATTCATTTATTCAATTATGCAAGGTAAACAAGTCACATGGAGCTGTCGTAGCGGTCGTAGGATTTACGACAACTAGACCCCAGGAAATCTGGTTATGACATTGCAGTCACAAGTGTAAACATCCTCATTGTCGTGACCTTTCCAACAAGACGAACTGTCTGTTGTACGGCTTGTATGGCTCAGCCAGCGTTAGAAGGCTAGATAGATACTAATTATCATGACAATATATAAACTTGAAATCTTAAACAAAAAATTAATTTATAGCTCAATTATCTAGCATTAGTAAACAATCAAGAAAATTTGAATCGTTATTTAGTTCGTTATTTATTAAGCTAAAATATTGATGTAGTATAAATGTGAAATAGTTTTAAATTAAATTATTTATGTAAACAAACTAATATTGATTTTTATTTGACAGTTTATTTTTTATTTATATTAGATCATATATTCTGTGAAACTGTGTTTTTGATAGCTCATTACTTTGCTTTAACAGGTTTCATTGAGGACTGAAACAATCAAAGCCCTTCTACAAAAGGTATAGAAAAGTTAAAATAAGTTTTATCATAGTAAGTGCTCCCATTTTTCACGGGGAACGAATACAAACGCCAGAAAGACAGGCTAACAGACAGACGACAGAAATTGAGATACTAAGACCACAATGTATTACCGGTCTCATGGCAAGACCTAAGCCCGGGAACATGTTAACTTTTTGTTGTGAGATGTCCAGAGGCCAAAAACAAAAGTCGTAAATACAGGGTGTCCATGAAAAGCGTTTCAGAACTTCGATGAGTGATTAGGTACATTAAACGGAAGAAAAATGTTCCAATGGAGGTATGGCCTAAAACGTTTATTTTCTCAGATATCCACCACTTTGTATTTTCCACAAAATATTTTTTTATTTCAAACATTTTTTAACGGATTATTTTCCAATGTGGTATGTGTTTTACACTAGTAGATTACTGTTATTAAAAAAATAACTAACATGATCAAAGCTCAAAATCTAAAATGGCGGCCATTTACAATTTTTAAACTAAAATACTTTAACATTTTTTGTTTATTCTTGCCCATGAGCTGTGAGATTAAATCTAATGGTTTTACTTTACCTTATCGTCAGCAGCTCAAATGGTCACTTTTATGTAACACGACCGGTTTCGTCACTTACTCTTGTGACATATAGTCAGCTTGAGGAAAATGTTTACATATCGGTCAAACGACGTCATCAAAGTTTTTAAACATTAAAACATGTAAATAACACTTAATACATAAAACAAACGTCATTTTCAAAGGCATACTAGTGGTGTCATATTCTTTAGAAACTTTACAATTACAACCCATGAAACTTAAATTAAACTCGTTAGGGCTGTATTTGAGAAATTTGTAATTTTTACCTATTTAAAGATTTTTAGGCGTGAGTCCCTTAAAACTTAAGATATTGCCAAAATGCATCCTGGTACCAAATTTGATAAAAATGTGATAATCTGTATATTCGCGGTGTTGTTACACACACGGACAGACAGACGTCAGCTCGAAAACCATGTTTTATTCAGTGAGCCTTAAAACAAATATAGAAAATCTCAGCTCAAACTACAAAATTTTGACAAACTTAATAAACCTACCTTCTCTACCTACTAGGTGTAGTAAATATTGTAGAAAAACATACTCCTTTGGATTCGTTAAGAAATTTAATTGTTGAATGTAATAATGTTGGGTGTCATAACACCCTTTATGAATAAAAAGATGCAGTAAAAAGATTCGTCTCATATCCAACTACCCTCTTTTACGATATTTTATAACGCCTGCACAACTGGTGACACTCATTGCAGTATAATAACGATCTGATGTTGTTAGTCAATCTGTTGCAGGCGCTACAAAATTACTACTCTTTGCATGCAAATTAATGCTTCCCGTGTTTTTGTAATGTTTTGTGTAAACAAACGGTTAAAAAAATGCTTTTATCAAATTTAAAAGATGCCCATACAAATTTTTCCCATAAACAAATTTTGAATCCATTGTAACATATTAGATATTGTATTATCCTGTTGTATAATACTGTACGTGATTTTTTTGGAAACTTTACTCCTTCATCACAATCATCAGTTTCTACTGAATTTGTTTGTTGAATTGTTTGGGATTGTGATTGATGAAAAGCATAGTATGTTGAAAAAACTTAAGTTAAATACTTGTAGGTCAGTAATTGTGGATAGTTATAAGCGATGGTCGGTGGAAACGATACTCTGGTGTGGATTTACATCCGCACTATTGAATACTAGGTCAAACTGCAAATACTATCCTCATAATTAGACTAGTTCGTAATTCTTAGGAAAAATTATTGTGTTTTGTATCCAACGTTAAACTATAGGACCTCAAATGTCATTAGCTGTTGGGAACATGTCAGCATTAGTCAGTAACAATACACTGTTCCAGAATCATCTTACTTTCTTAACTATAACTTACCTTAAAATATCTATATATTTCGTCATTTCATAAAGGTAATGTAAAGGTAAAATGACTTACTCACTCAGTGTTCCACCGAAAACACCCATCATCTGATAATATGGTTAAACTATTTTTTTAAGAGAAATTAATTTGTTTCTAATAAACACAAAGTTACAAGATGGTGCCATTAGTCTGTGCTCGTGGTTTTATGACTTTTAACTAAATAGCTTATAAGGAATATAATTAATTATTTACTTTTTCAGTCAGTTGACTTAATTTTTTTATTTCATCTGAAAATCTTGTAGACGAGCATAATAGAGTGAGCAAGCCCAATTTTTTTAGAACGAATAAAAGCGTCAGAGCCGCGCACACAGACTAAAGCGACTGTTTGTACAAGAAATGTTTTTCGGAATGAATTCTTTATTGATATGGCACAAATACCTGTATATTGACGTCCTGTAATCCTGCTACTTGGAGGTCACGAATTGTGGATAGTTGTGAGAGATGGTCGGTGGATGTGGTGTTCTCTTGTGTGGATTAACGTTCGTACTATTAAATACTACGTTAATCCGCAAAGGCCATCCTCATAATTAGACCAATTCGTAATTCAGAGGCCGTGGTTCGGATTCCACGTTAAACTGTAGGTCCATTTGTTGCCATCGGCTGTTGGGCTATTAATTAACAGTCCTATCTAAGGAACATGTCAGCCTTAGTCAGTAACAAAACTACAAGATCGCGCCACAATCATCCTACATTCATTCCTCATTCATTCTTTGCTTAAAATACCTACCTGGGTAGGTCGCCATTTCAGTTAAAAGTGTAAAGTATAAAGTATTTTGATATTTTTTCAACACAACACGGCAATTTCACAATCGTTTTCAAGGAAAATCTGCCCCAACTCTTGAAAAGTGACTATGCCGGGGATAGAACCGGTGACCTTTTGAACCGAAGTCAAAGACTATAACCGTTAGGCCAGATTACTAAAGCCATCTCCGGTCACACAAATGTATTCTGTTAATCCCTAAAAACAGCTGATATGCTCGTTTTCCTTAAACAAGTTGTTCTTTTCCTCGTTTTTCCCTGATCAAAGGGGGTTTCTAGACGTCGCATATTTTCCTTGAAGTTCACCGTCCTTTATCTAACCAAAAGGTTATTTAGTGTTCTTGAAAAGTATTAGTATTTGTAATCCCTTGGTCGATACACAAAATCCCAAGTCGGTGATATTCTTCCATAAATTTAACAAACCATTGAGTTTTTTGCCATACCATTCCAACATATACGTATTTACTTCACATCGAACGTAATAAAGAGTTCTCGCAGCTAAGTACTCAACGAGTGTAATATTTGAGAATGTTACAGTTACAGCGAGAGAAGCGGATGTTCGTAGCGTACTCTGGTTATAAATCCTGGAACTATGAACCGTAAATTCCTTCCTGCATATTCCTCAAGCTCTTAACCTGCTAATGCTATATAAACTTAATATTTTATAACTAAATCATTGTTACGTTAGCTAAGTAACTAGTTTTAAGTAGAGCGTAACCGTTATGAATAGTTGCTTCATTTTGATGGATTTAGTGATATTATTTTTATATGACTTAAAACTGGGATTTTGTGAGCTCACATTACTTTATTTCAACAGAACTTTTAGTTTAAAGCAAAAAACTTTCTCCGAATGATATACAATAATAACAATAATTTTAATCACTGGGTGCTTTTTCACTGAGAAGCCTAACACCTTTTCAGCGCTACAGAATGACAGACAAATAAACAGCTACACAGACAGAAATTGAGATAAGATACTCTCGGCTTTTCTGGGAAATAAAACGTAAAAATAACAAAAAATATCACTATTCTAATCAATGTAATGGTAAAACTATAATCGTTTTGACATGGATATGTCTTAGTTCTGGGGGGTGTTAGTGATTTTTAAAATGAAAAACATGTAACAGGTTTCCATAGAAACTACCAGAGCAATTGTATTGAATATAAAAGAATAACCCGGCGAACTTCGTAACGCCTCACAGTAAACACATGTTAACTTTAAGATTGACCATGTTCTGAAGTCGAATAGCAATACGGCTTCATTGTGAAAGGTTATATATTCTGGGTCGCTGCATAGTGAATAACAATACTGAAACGATAAAACATTTAATATCATTATAAAACATAATCTGAGTGGATTAATTCACAATTTTCAAATCCAATCCAAACCCAAACGAAACCTAACTGTAATACTATTTATAGAAAAAAAACAGCTGATTATTATAATAAACGTAATAATATAAACATGTAATTTATATAAAACATGACTTTAATCAGACAGAAAATAAAAATATAAATACATAATCCAAAACCGTAATATTAACGTGGTGATTAAACTGTTCATTTTTTACAGTAACACATTACTCATAGTTTAAAATTAATGAATATTCAGATGGCATTGAATAGTAAAGCATACGGTATTGCTAATGGAAAGTAACCAATCAGCTGTAGCTAAGAAATCAAATGTTTTCATTGTAGACAATTTGTAAGCAAACTTACTCTCCTTAAAGTTAACATTAGAAGTTTGAAACGTCATGAAATGGAAACTTATGGGGTTTTCGAAAATATTTTTTCACTAAAACCTTCCCGGACACATGTAGAGCAACTTCCTAAAATTTCATGGCGATCGGATGAGTAGTTTGGCAACGCATAAAGGACATACATACATACAGACATACATTCAATTTTATATATAGAGATAAAAGAATAAGAACAGCTGTTTAGATGAACTGAGACCATTCCCTTTAGACATATCCATGATTGTTATATCTCTATGAACTTAAAATATAATTATCAGCTGTGATACAAAACAATGATGATGTTAATCTTTATTATGTTTACTTTTCAGTTCAGCTATTTTCCCAGTTTCAAAATGTACCTAATTTATGTTTTTAATTTATAATAAAATTGTATATTCCAAATATCATGCGTGCATTATATTTGGAATATACAACAATGATCTAACCTAATTCCCACAGGGAAGTAAATACAAATATTTATATAGATAATTAATTTTTTTAATTTGACCTTGAGTAATATGAGCTACATTTTTTGAGAGGAAAATATCAATACGTTCAAGCTGCAAGTTGTGAAGTCATTTGTTGCAATACCGATTACATACTACCAGATTAAAGATTAAAGACCCATCTCCAAAAAAAGAACAGCTGTGTCATTGCATGAGCTGTATATTTTTTTAGTAAAGTTGAAAAGTATATCAACTTCAAATTATATTCAACTTAATTTTATATTATCAAATTAAGTTGAATTTTAGTATAATAAAAATTATATAATTATTTTGTTATTAAACAGATTAGAGTTAACCTGTTTCAGTATGATAATGTTGGTTATGGTAGACGTTTGAAGAAAGCAAATAATTGTTTTGAATATTTCGTTGTAAATCGCCATTTCTATTCATATATTAGACAATGTGTCAACGCCCTTAGAGAAGAGTGAATGTGATAAGTGTAATGGATTTTATTACCGTTTGATTTTTTTACGAAGATCAGCTGATACATTTGAAAAATCATGGATTGATTAGCTCAATGTCCAAAGGCAGCCAGGTCCAGTATCAAAACATTACCAAATTGTATAATTATTTCACTCAGTATTGAGCTAGCGACCACCAGGTTATAAAGCGGTGTTGTAACCTATGAACAACCCAACCATTATTATAAAGATTTTTATAAGGTTAAATACAGTAGTAATTTTTTCCTACGTCCTGGTTACAAGTATTTCCGTTAGTGATAAGATTTTTCAGTTCTAACTAATTAGTCCTAGGCCTAATAACTGAACCTAACAAATCAGAATCGAGGAGTTTAAAGATAATCATAGGCTTATTTTGAAATAGTTTCTAAGCTGTAAGAACAGTTTTTTCAGCTGATTCTAACAATGAAATCCTTTGTTAGGAACTGGTTAGTTGCCAAGGAGCGCATCGGTGGTTTTGACAACAAAAGAATTTGCTTTGTCACGATGTCATTTTACCGTTTTCCCACTTCCAACCTTGTTATTTATCAATAATCTACTATACTATTTTGTCTGCACACCAGGTGGAATAATAGGTTTATTTGGAACATGGGTTGAGTAGTATGAGATTAATAAAGACAAGTCATATTATCTAACTAGTAGTAAGTTAGTACTTTGCACGGGTTTAATTGAGATAAGATCTAGTCTAGCTTTACCAGGGTACAAAACGTATAACACACACACACACACACACACACACACACACATTATGTATCGACTAGGTTAAGAAAAATAAATTATGCATTGTATCATTTGAGAAAGAACATAAAAAGTGAACATTTAGGGAAAGTGTATACTGCTTGGTTTGAGAGTGTTATGAGATATGGTATAGAGCACTATGGGGGAGCATACCAAACGATTCTTAGGCCTGTTGTTATGTGTCAGAGAAATGCACTTCGCACAATATTTAGCATTAAGAAACAGATTATCTTATATCTTTGCTGAAGAACGCATTTTGTATTTTAGCCAATTGCATGTTTACTGCATGATTATGTTTATTAATAAGTATAAGTTTTTGTATTGCATGAGGCCTGTAGCTAGATTAACACGCACGGCTCAGTAAAATTTGATTGAGGAATCGTTTTTCAGAAAAGAAATGAGCAGGCACCAATTTTGCTGTCTTGGCCCTAAGTGCTTTAACGACTTTGTAAGGTTTTTTGGCAATGAGATTTATCACTTAAGTACGGTATATCTAAGTTTAAATCGATAGCTTTACAATATTCAATGCATGTAGCATGAATTACTGAGTTTGTTTTTTCTCCTAATAGTTGGAATGGAACTGAAACTGCTGATGATTTAGCTATAGTGTCTGATTTAGATTGCATTATTTTGCTAAGTGTTTTGTTGAATATTTTCTATGTTGATGCTCTCTGTGTTTGATGTTCATAATCTTATTTATTGAAATTGCTAATTTGATTTGTAAATTAGTTGGCATGGCATTGAAACTAAAGGGAACCATTGTATTATACATCTAAATGTTTTGTTGAAAATTGAATGTTTTTTATATGCATGATATTTATATTTTAGTCCATAAGTTGCTAGAAATTGCTATTTATTTGCTAGTATGAGCACAAAATTTTTCAGTTTGTGTTTATTTGTGATCGCAGCGATGATACAAGTGGCTGTGAAATGATGAACAATTGCTAGAAAAAAATATGAGCATGGTTTTGGACAAGATGATTTTTCAGAGGATAAGTAGCATTGCTGACTCAATTTGAAATTCGAAATGTAATAAAAAAATGTATATTTTCTGTCCCGCGCGTGCTCTATGTGGCACATGGGATAATGTAATGTATTTAAATATTTTTTGAATAAAGATGTTTGAACTTGAACTTGAACACGCACACACACACACACACACACACACATAAAACGTAAAAATCTAAATTTTTCAAAAAATTATACATCGATTTTGATTAATTTCATGGTTTATGGGGCTTAGGAATCCAAATAATATGACACCACCAGCGTGTTTGCAAACATTACGGTTCAAAATTACTTCTTGTTTATGGCTACCACTTTAAACGCTTTGTTCATATATTTTATGGTTTAACAAACGTTATATTACCTATAACGTTTTCATTTTCCTATAACTAGATGTAAACTCTTAAATTAGAATTTTCTTTTTACGTTAAAAATAAATTATAATATGTATTCCCATGATTATTTGTTTCCAACTTTAACAATTCTTCCAATTTTGGGTTCATGATCCAAGTTTCTAAGTTTTCTAACGAGTTATTTTCCTGAAGTTGTCAGTAAAATATTTTTCGTTGTAGTGTGTGCGTTCCGGGCATTGTATGAATATGGTGTACAATACCTCTTGTTTGTCTTCACCGTGTTCACAGGTTGGAGATCCGACCAACTTCAATTGAAATAATCGACTGTTGTTGAAAGTGTGTCTGAGTCAAAGTCTTGTTACATTATAATGTTGGTGTAAAGTCTGTCATATGTTGTACTATCAAACAATGGGTTAGTTATGTCTTCTTTTTGTTGAATTGTTTTGTACCATAGTCTTGTAGAGAATGAAAAAAGAGTGAATGAATTGTATCTTAAAGTTTGTATTTAATAACTTTTCGAAATTTCCTCAAAATAACTCCATATTTATCAAATTATGTTTACTTATCTGAGTTACTTGTAGCTAATTTTTCAATTTTCTGTCAGCCTCCTCATTGCCAACAAGTCTTAGAATCCAATGAATTCTTGTGTTTTCAAACGTAAGTAATTTTGATTTATCTGTCCAAATTATTTGTTCTTTGCTAAGACCCATTAGAGATATACCAATTATACGAATAGCTACTTAAGAGTCAGTAAAAATTCAATTCGTATCTAATTATTTCATATTCAGTAGCATGATCAATTGCTTTGTAAATAAATGGCAATTAACTCTGCCTTGACACTAGAATAGACTTTGCAACCTCTCAAGCTAAAGCTGGAATTTTTTGTGAAACATTAAAATCCCAATTCCAACCTTTCCATTTTATTTTGAGCCATCAGTAAATATTTGGTAGTGGACAGCGTAATAATTATTGTAAACGACTCAAATTAGTTGTTCCCAATTTTCAAAATGTAAACGAAACAAATTGATCAGCTGATCTCTTGTAGGCAGTACATTAAAAATTATTCCTGAACTGCAGATTTTTTCTGTTGCAGCGTTTTTCATTGCTTTAAGCTAAACTGTATCTATATCAATTTGTATTTTATTATTCAATTTGACTGAGACGGTGGCGACGTCCTGTAATCCAGCTACTTGGAGGTCATGAATTGTGGATAGTTGTGAGAGATGGTCGGTGGGTGTAGTGTTCTCTTGTGTGGATTAACGTCCGCACTATTGAATACTGCGTTAATCCGCAAAACCATCCTAATAATTAGACCAATTCGTAATTCAGAGGCCGTGGTTCGGATTCCACATTAAACTGTAGGTCCATTAGTTGCCATCGGCTGTTGGGCTACTAATTAACAGTCCTGTCTAAGGAACATGTCAGCCTTAGTCAGTAACAAGACTACAAGATCGCGCCACAATCATCCTACATTCATTTCTCATTCATACTTGGCTTAAAATACCTACCTGGGTAGGTCGCCATTTCAGTTAAAACTATAAAACTATTAGGCTATGAAGTGAGTTGTAGGCCTATTATTCTGATCTGGCTGTCATACTGTGGTTTGTTTATGGAAAAGTAAAAGTATAAAGGTGTCATACGTTATGTAAAAACAAGGCAGACAACGTCAGATATCCAGTACTTTGATGACACATATGGCAAATGTAAACAAAGCAGACAGCTTTAGTGTCTCAATGCATTTCTTATGAGTCAAAGGCTCATAAAGATAAAGATACTGTATAAAGATTTCCCTTATAACGATAACCTAGGGAAATATAGAGTTTAAAGCTTTCGATATCTCGGTAACTAATCCTCGTAGAGCTATGCTACAAAACCATATCGCTCAATATTTAAAGCTGCCTTTATCAGTCATATGAAAAGGTGCTCACATGGTTTTATACTAATTAGCCAAAGCCTTCGATTCAATTGATAGAAACATACTTTTCAAAGCTCCAACTTTGCAGATTGCGTCAATAGAAATTACCATAATCAAACAATGCTTTGATGAAGACGGTTTAACAATAAATGTTTCAAAAACCAGGTGCATGACAATAGCGTATACTAGGAATAAAATCAATAGAAGCTTTAATGTCAAATTAAAATTAAGTCATAAGGTTCATATACACACATGTTATCGAATTCTGACTATCGTTTATTATTATTTTTCAATATTTTGTAAACATTCTTAAAAGAGCACTTAACTGATATTTTAGTGATTGAACGAAGAATAATTCAGTTTATATATTTAAAAAATGTTTTTATTAATAATTTATTTATGAATTAGGCCTAGGTGTTTGCATCACCAAGAGAAACAACTTAATCCTATATTAAAAAAGAGAATACGACAAAACTCCATTTAATAATTAATTCTAACAACATTTTAATTTTTGTTTGTCTTGATTTTAACTCAAAATTTTGTTATGGGCTATTATTTTGTAAAGGAAAAGTGAAGTTATAATGTTTGGGGCATAAATTACTGAAATAATAAACACTTATAGTAAAGTTAAAAGGGTAAATTGATATGAATCCAAAACAAGGATGTTCCTGCACATATTATGTCATGTTTATTTACATCTAAAACCGAGTTCCTTGATCAGCATGTAGAGGTTAGGTTTACACAATAAACAAAACAGACAGCAGACACAACCATCTGTATATATAAAAAGCCCTCACTCATCACTAATTCTCCCACTTCCCGATTACCTAGGAAGCTGAAATTTGGTATACTGTTTCTTTAGGCCTAAAATAGGAAAGTCTAATAGTTTTTGTGACGATTTTCCCATAAATCTCTACCCTATACGTCTTCAAAATTCCCATGTTAATCTTATGGGAAAAGAATTTTGTTTTGGATTCCAACATATGTACCTTACCTTTTAAGGTATAAACCAGCTGTTTTTATTTGAACCATTGAGCAAGCCAAAGAAGCAAGCATAAATTAGTAAGTAATCAGTGGTACCTATCTAATTACTGTATAAATACAATATTTCTCAGAACGTAATTTTCGTAATTATTTTTAATGATTAAAAATCAAATGTTTATTATTATCGGTACGAAGTTCGCTGGGTCAGCTAGTATGTTATAAAGTTTAACTCATTTCTAAGTGACCTTGAAGCTTCTATTGATTTTAATCCTATAGTGAACCGCCCGCAGACCTCAAGCTGGTGCTCCATATCCCTACAGCGCTGTACCCGTTGCCGCCTGTAAATTTTCAGAGATAGAAAGGGTTGATCACCACAAGTAGTTTGGGTTTAAATTGGATTCTAAATTACGATGGGAATACCAAATCAACCACTTAATAACGTTTATTTAAAAACACGTCAAATGAAAATTTCTCAAAAACGGCTATAACGATTTTGATTAAAATTATATGGTTTATTGTCCTTAACGACGTAAACAAAATTTCACCACCCTCATTTCTCAAATTTCTCAAAATATTTTATAATATATTATTTTTCTGCGAAAACAATAAAAGTAAAGTTTAATATGACCACCACCATTATAACCACCTTTAAAAACGAAAAAAATTAGTATTCTGAATCATTGGTCTACGACTAACGATTCTAGAGAAAATTTCAATTAACACGCAAATTTATAGTCCGTGGTAAACTCAATACATTGTCTGAGAGCGCCCAATGTTATTCTTATGGAGAATATTAAAAGAATATAATCGTTTTATTAAATATTATCGTGTGAATTGACATTAAGGGATAAAGTATGTGTCAGTCCAATGATTACGTTTATTTTTAGATTGATCAGTTAGAAGGTTTACTTATACGTAACGTTCTTGGCTATTTACGTCGAATTCTTTTGCTCTACTAATGATAACTTTCACTATTCTCTAAGATAAAAATCTAACATAATTCTTTAAAACTTGTCAATTATGTCGTACATTGGAATACAACTTTTAATTTAATTCTTCCAGGCCTCCTTTCCTATTAAATTGTTCTCCTTAAATTGAATTGTTAGTCTACGATGAATGGTATCAGAGAAACGTTACATTCACTTCTGGATTCGATTAAAATGCCTCTGACGTAGATATGAGAAAAATAACTGCCCATGGTACACATAGTACGATGTCTAACGTATAATGTTATATCTTAACTGCTCACTATTAATAATGAATAGTCAAAGGCTATGTTTTTTTGGGAAATACAAAAAAAATCTTCCTTATTTTTGACCGGTATGCACGAAACTTGGTAAGAAATTAATGGTTATTGCCCAAACAACCATGGTTTACACTCAAAAATAAGCTATTACCAAAATTTAAAGAAATTCTGTAGATCCATTTTTGAGAGCTTTGTGTAATACGTATTACTATTTGTATTGCGTCATAAAATTTAGTTTGGTTGCCTTTGAGAATAGTAAAGTCCTAATTTAAGTAAGAAGAACTTCTTCCTTCCCTTTACTTTCAGTGTTCTTTGGAAAGTAGTTTCCGCTTTCAGTCGTCACAATGGTAAGTTGCTTACATTTAATTAGAAAATTTATCCGTATTTATACCACTCTGGTATTAATAAAAGTATCCTTTATAACGTATATATTATTCCCTTGACTCAGATGGATTTGTTTTCAGTAGAATACTTCATATTTACCTGTGAAAAGTTATTGTTGCTATAACCTCAAACTTGTTTTGTTACGACTCTTTTAGAGTAGAATTCGCGTGTATTTTAATACTTTTAACGAAAAGTTAGAATATGTATACCTATTCTAGTATCGGTGGCTTTTGAAATTTAAAGAAAATTACTTGCGTCCTGTAGTTGTTTTGCACTTTTCTATATCACTTTTAAGTAGGCCCATTTTTGAGAGGATTTTGCATAGCCTACGTCCCATTACAATTCTGAAGATGTTTCTTTACATGGATCAGTACTGTCCCACTAGGCCAGGTTTTACAGCACAACCTAGTGTTGGGACAACCGATTATAAATAACACAATCAACTGATTACACAGATGATGATTCTTGTTCATTCATATTTTCTACTTGAATGGTCCACCAATTGAAACCATTCTTGTGGAGCCTATTTGATGCTGCAGTTTTATCAATCCAGTTATTTTGTCACATTTTCAAAGGTTTACTGTAATCTGATATCTATTCATTCTGAGAACCTTGATGATTGAAGTCAATTGGGACTATTTTACTGACATTTATAAATTTCAACAAGGATTATTTAGGAAAAGAATATTAGGAACTTATGCTGGTTAGAAAGGCCTGGGAGTTATTAACTAATAGTCTAATTAAAAATGGGAACTGGATCCTTATACAAACCGTCAACCTATAGATTATGAGGTGAGCATGTTACCCTGAGCTAATATAGTATTTACCTAGTCTTGTTGAATCATTCAACCCAGGTTTACACTGTCCATGACTTTTTTGACCGATATGTCTTAGTTTCATGAAATATTTTAGGTTATTATTAGATCAAAATGACGATCCTGTTAAAAAAATTATCAACTACCGGCACTTAGTGATAGGGCCTGTATAATGTTTGTACACTCCAAACCCAAAAGTACCTTAAAGTTTTGCTCTCCAATGGTTTATTTTGGTATTTATATAGGTACACGGTTTTATTTTGGGGCTCCACTGTTAATGTTATGGGGGATGGTAAAAAAATAGTATTTCACTCATTAGGGCCGTAGGTCTATATTTTTGGATGAAACTTGTTAACGTATTTAGCTTCATGTGGTTGAAATCCATCAATTTATGCTTAAAAATCATAGTTTGTGCTTATCATGGCAGGCAAATTGACTAATTAATTATGGACAGATGTTGAAAAAGCTTGGTATTAATGATGAAAATAGAAAATTTTTGTGGTAGAAATGCCTACTTTCAGTTTTCCTCTCAGCAGCAAACCTAAATACTCTTTCCTATGTTAAATGTTATGGAGTATAGGCAAACTTTCATAATTTATCAACAGATATAAAACTTGTTATACGAGTCTTATTGTTTAGGTGATCGGGTATTTTGTCTACAGATATCAGTATTTTTTATGATAGGGGGAATGGTTAAAACCCCAATGGTCTTGTGTCAAACCTTGTTTGGAAACATTATTCATAATTTTAATTAATTAAGAATACTTCTGAACAACATTCTGAAATAATTGGGCTATTAATATAGCCCAATTACAGAATGGTATGTGAGTGCGATTCGGACCTTTCAGGGTTCGATCCAGCAACTTTCAGTTTTTATAGGTGGGCATTTCATCCACTATTTTTTATAATAAATTTTAACATTGATTTGAAACCAATCGTGCCATCAATCAACCATCATATTAAAATTGTGTAATCTCGGCAAACATGCTAACTTCAAAGACGTTTAACGTTTTTTAAAAGGTCATTCTCTTAATAGCGCTGATAAAATGACGTGATGTTTGTTAGTGTCTTAGTATCCACAAGGCCTAACATATTTAAACCATATGTTATGAAAAGTTTCTCTTTAGAAAATATAAGATAACATGAGTGAATCATAACCTATTTACTTACTCTTCACTCCCAGGGCCATCTATATCTTAGGTCCCGCACCAACAAAGTCTCTAATTAAACCTATCATCCAATCCTAATTGGGCCTAATCAAATACTACCAGTAGGTACTATGTTTAGTTGCGTCCTTGTATAGTATATTTTAGTCAAGTTTATCTCATGTTTTAGGGTCGAGTGAGAACTAAAACTGTCAAGAAGGCAGCCCGTGAGATAATTGAAAAATATTACACTCGGCTCACCTTAGATTTCCACACTAACAAGAGGATATGTGAAGAAATAGCCATCATTCCCACGAAGCCTCTTCGCAACAAAATTGCTGGGTAAGTTCAGAGATAACACTGCCTTCAATTCCTCAATCTTATTTGGATCCAGTAATTCAATAGGCAAAGATGTTCTGCAGAATACTTGGGGAGTATGCTTAAGTGTTCACATAATGGGATGAGAAAACCCTACCAAGGTGAGTAACTTAGGCCCCTACCTACTTATATTGCATACCAAAATAACAAAAAAGTAGTCTATTAAGTTTGTTGCTTATTCAAAACCGGGCTGGAAAATTGGAAGTCATACACTGTAATCACTATCCACTGGTATTTGATACATGTTTCCATAGATACTACCAGAGCTATTGTATTGAATTTTTAATATATAAGAATAGCTGTTTAGATGAATTTAAAACATTCCCCTTAGACATATCCATGATTTAATCTATTTCCCAAAAGGGAAGTAAATACAAACCTGTTTTTATAACATTCTTGCTTCCATAATTAATAGATAAA
This sequence comes from Nephotettix cincticeps, assembly GCA_023375725.1. NCBI lineage: Eukaryota > Metazoa > Arthropoda > Insecta > Hemiptera > Cicadellidae > Nephotettix > Nephotettix cincticeps. Next base: position 17,916,046 of record CM041785.1, on the reverse strand, counting down.
GATATAAAAACACACTAATATGTGCTCTCTATTATTTGGCTAGTCTTGGGATTTAAGGCCTAATCCCATTTTAAAGCCTAGTCAAGTTAAAATTTACAAAACTTTTCTTATCACTGACATGAATACAATCAAGTCCGGTTTATCCATATACATCAACGTTGTATAGACAATGATCGTGATCGGTGCCTGCAATATTAGGACTTCAAACTGAACATAGTTTAATTACTGAAAAACATATAGCCGCAAAATATGGCAGGCGTCTAACATGCCAAAAGTTATTTTTAATATTATTTTACACATTCGCTTTGGGAGACGCCGTTCAGCGTCAGGTTAGGCATCTAACATGCCAAAAGTTATTTTTAATATTATTTTACACATTCGCATTGGGAGACGCCGTTCAGCGTCAGGTTATCATGAGATTATCGGGCATCATGAGAATGGAGCGCACACACCATATTAATTATTCTATTAATATTATATAGTTATAGTTTAAATTTTAAAATATAAAAATTTATTAGAGTAAAAATCAAAATAATAAAATTGTAATAAAGTCGGGGAAAAGCAGTTTTTTTATTAGGTTTGAAAATGTAAGAACTTAAACTCTGATTCAAAAGGAAATTCTATTTTATTTCATACACATATAGTAGGCCTCTTCATTTCTTGTCAAAGTATTGGCTCTATAATCAGTTGATTTATTATAAAGATTTGTTTTCTTTTCCTCACCTCTTCTTTTATGTCATTTACCCTAGATATACATCAGCAGATACATAGACAGATAGATACTGCTGTAGACCTACCATCAGTAGTGCTCCACTTGATAAAAAAGCACAACAAGTATTCATGAAACGCAATCATCGCTAGTGATACTTATCGTGTATAGCAAATACAGTAGAACTTGTATAATTCAAACCTCAAGGGGCCAGCTAAAAATGGACACTATACTAGGATATAAAATCATTTCCAAATGCCCATTTCCCTAAAATAAGTTACTTAAATGGACTATGAAACAACGTACAGCAACATCACACGATGTAAATAAAGTAAATCAAGTTCAGCATGAAGTTCTAAAATGGAAATCTATGGTACAAACAAAATAAATATTGAATACTGTTTAGACCCAACATAGTAGGCCTATTGAACATAAACATAACTCACAGAGTACAAACTGCAACCACTAAATCAATCTATTGTTTTTAAAAGAGCATAAAAATGTTTGCCTGTGTCTACAAGTTAAGTCTCTCCGCCGCCATTTTATGAAATAATCTAATCCAAGGATCTAAAAAGTATTAATCACTTAATTCTGCTTTCGAAAAACGTAAAGTTATTGTACTTTAATACTTTTAACTGAAATGGCGACCTACCCAGGTAGGTATTTTAAGCCAAGTATGAATGAGTAATGAATGTAGAATGATTGTGGCGCGATCTTGTAGTCTTGTTACTGACTAAGGCTGACATGTTCCTTAGACAGGACTGTTAATTAATAGCCCAACAGCCGATGGCAACTAATGGACCTACAGTTTAACGTGGAATCCGAACCACGACCTCTGAATTACGAATTGGTCTACTTATGAGGATGGTCTTTGTGGATTAACGTAGTATTCAATAGTGCGGACGTTAATCCACACAAGAGAACACTACATCCACCGATCATCGCTCACAACTATCCACAATTCGTGACCTCCAAGTAGCTGGATTACAGGACGTTGCCACCGTCCCAGTCCTGAGTACGTGAGTCAAAGCGTCAGCTGCATTCGGCAACGTATTTCTTCTTCTTTTGTTCGTGATATAGTGTTTTCATCTCAGGATCTTTTTCTCAGTTGCCTAGGCGAGAGTCATCACTCTGTATTCTGGTGAGCACTTGTTCTAACGCAGGACCTAAGCCGAATATCCTTTGAAAAATGTTTTTCTTATAAAGTTATCAATAGTTATATTTTAACTGTTAAATATTTTGCAAAAATTTGAGTTATCCAAATAAACGATTTTTTATTATTATTGGAATACGAAATGCTAGGGACCAAGATAAGTAATTGAATTAAACAAGTTCGAGTTATCCAAGTTCCTTTGTACTGCGTTTCGTCTGACACATTGAAGGCGCTCGATATGAAACTCATTTTAACTGTTGTTGGTTTTGTTACCGTGATCTATATAAGTTGGAAACCGGATAAACTTCCCTGTAAATACAAAAATACATAAACCAAAATGTTTCATTCACAAACTCACTGGTTTTGAGTAATGCGAAAAAGATATGCCAACTACAAGACATTTGGCTGCTTTCATTGTTGACTTTGCTAACATTATTTCACTCGTTTTTATTAAAAAATTTTAGATGAATGGTTGCTTTTGATTTAATAATTAAATAAATATACCGGTAAGTAAGTTACAAAAACTACTTGTTAACAACTGACACAAGACCAGCGCCATAATATCACTGAATTGTTTTATATTGGATTTGTAGTTCTTTGTCTTTCTATAATTTAACTGATATATGTAATAAAGTTAATATGGCGATTCGTAACTTAATTAGATAAAATTTATTTGAGATTTTTATGTTTGTACATAGGTTTTATAATTGGTTTCTGGGGTAATTATAAGAATAATTACCCAGAATTATTAATTTTATAATTAATTACCCCTGTTCATTTGACACTGGATCTGAAAATACGTTCCTTTTAAATAAAGTATAACTATGAATTTTATCTTTTTTGTTCTGCCTATCAAGGTTATGATGAATTATGTACAATATGTTCATTATAGGCTATTTTCATGCATTTATCTCAAAAACTAACCTTAAATTAGCCTGTTGTATGCCTAACACCCTGACCTGTTTTATTTTATATTTATCAATTGATTAATTAATTGTTTTTACTGAAATACTTTGTGTTAAAATAATATGTAAAAACAATTTTTCTCAGTCAATGAATTATTTATAGTAGGCTATCGTAATTTAGTTACCGAACTTATTATTAGGCCTACTTTAATTAAAATTAATGTTTTGTATTGAGTATTTTTTATTCTATATTTTGAGTGTTTTGTATTTGTATTGAATATTGTGTTTAAGGGTGAAAATTATTTGGGCTATTTAACCTAAAATTTTAGATGATTTTCTATTAATCTCATGTGGTAAGGATGATCTAATTGATTGAGAATCTTGTGGTTTGGCAAATGTCCTTAGATAAAATAAGCAAGTCTTACTTTAAAAAAACTTAAGGTTTATATCATAAGGATATGTGAATTTGCTGTAATTACGAGTATCCGAATCAGAAAATTATCACGTCCAAACCCTAACTAACCGATCCAAAATATAGCTATCTGATGCAAATAACTTCATTCTGCACACCTCTTGTATTTGGTGGTGTTACCTTATAGTAACAAAATTTTTCACCATAACCATATGATAGTATTGTCAGTTTAACAACTCTCGATAAACCAGCCGTCCAAAAAAATACAATTTCTGATATCCTATTCTATTATCCACCACATCTTTTGTAATCAATTATGAAACTCCTAAAGCTATAAAAGTCTTCACCGTGTACAGAGTTAGAGCTTTGTTGTTTGAATTTAATTTTGTTTGTGCTGTAAATCATACCTTAATGCTTTTATTTTATTTTATCTGTATCTAGTGATGTGGGTCGGGTAAATACCCAGTGGGTAGGTAAATATAAATTGGGTATTTACCCCAGGCCCGGGTAAATACCCAAAAACTGGGTATTTATAATTTTTATTAAAGTTAGAGAAGATTGAGATGTTTTTTTTGCAATTATTACCCTCTATGGATAGTAAAATGATGATAAAATGTGTAAAACAAAATTTTATATGGTCACTACTAGCATTTTTCTTCTGGGATTAATCGCCATAAATACCCACGTCCCAGGTATTTATAATTTTTATTTAATTCAAAGAAGATTAAGATTTTTTTGCAATTACTAAACTGTAGGGACAGTATGGATGATTAAATCTTAATAAAATGTGTTAACTTAATTTCATATAGTCCCTTTTAGCATTTTTCTTCTGAGCATAAAACATAATCGGCATAAATACCCTGGTGGCATGGTTGCACTGGTCCTGACTACTTATGATTTTTTAATTTCTATGATAGATATATGAATTTATTTTATTGAAAGTGAAGAAAAATAATTTGTAAAGTAATAATTATTATTTAGAAAGACAGGAAAATTAAACCTAGTAGTGGCCTATGTGTAAACAACTTAAGAAAATAATTAAAATTCAATCTGTAGGATGGCAGGATTTAATTATCATTTTTGTTCTAGATCTTTTGTTGGTACAGTATCAAAATAAATAAACTAATTTCAAAAACTTGTGATACAAAACATTTGAATCTATAGCACGATAAATCTTTCAAAATTATATTAAGTTAGACCAAAAAACAGGAGATACATTTTTTTAGTAGGTTTATCCAAATATATTATTGTTTTAACTAAGCAGTAACACAGAAAAGTTCAATTACTTTGAGTACTCTGCCATTCTGCCTGATGTCAATCAGGTCTTAGGTCTGTCTAGCCTTCCAAGCCATTTATACAATAAAAATTTTAACTATCATAATTTAATAACGGTAGATTTAAAACACGAAACCTGATGCTTATTTACAAACTTAATGTATTATTTTACAAAAAGGTACTAAATCATTAAATGAAAGGTACTAGCAAAGCTTCAAGTTACTGTAAAAGGTGCTATAGACTATCCTAATTTATCATGTAATGATAACAATAACATATTTAGGGATAAATATAAAAAAAAGGTACCATCAAAGCTTCAAGTTACTGTAAAAGGTGCTATAGACTATCCTAATTTATCATGTAATGATAACAATAACATATTTAGGGATAAATATAAATTAATTTCATAAATACCCAAAATACCCGGGTATTTATGGATTTTGGGTATTTACCCCGAGTTTTAAATACCCGGGTATTTTACATCACTATCTGTATCATACATAAAATATGAAAGTACGCTTGGTCTCCGTAAAAAAATGAGAGCACATTCAGTTATGAAACCTATTTTTCTCAATATTGGAAAAGGTTTTTGATTACTTTAAACTGAGTTTTGAGCAGTATTAGACATATTGTTTCTACGTTTGATAGAATATATGATTTATAAATAAAAAGAAATAAATCCATCAGTTGTCATATTGTCAACAAACCTCCAATTAGTTTCTTTTAAACATTGGTCTTTGATTTTAAACCAATTTAAAAATATTATACTATATTAAAATGTCAAAAAATTAACCCTTTGAGTGGCGAGGGTCCGAGATGCGCTAAAATTACCAGCCCTAGGTATGATGGATCTCTTAAAAATGCTGGCCCTTTTTCCCGTAAAACGCAAGCTTTTAGTAAAACAATTATGAAAATTTTATTTATTAACATTTCTTTGTTCTGTTTTTTTTGTTTTACTTAGGATAAAATTGTGCATCAAAAAACATATATAAGCGTAACAGCGTATAAAAAGTGTTGAAATTTTTTTGAATGGACATATTTTAAGTTTGAAGTAATAAAACATTTGTTTAAACTAACATTTGCTTCTTAGCTGCATTTTAATCTTAAAGAGCAATACAAATTGAGTAGAAATCATGTTTAAAACATATTCTTATTCAACTAAGAAAAAAGTACAAATAAGCTGTTTTTGTTATTGGTCGTCGCGGGTTTGTTTATGATTGATCACGATCTTAGAAAGCATTCCGCTATAGAGTAAGATGCATAAAAATAAAGCCCATTTTTTTCTTAAGCTTTTGGTGTAATTTAAGCAAGTTACAATAACTGATACATATTATAAACAGTGATTTTCTGAGTCTCACGCGGGCATGACTGTCTGGCACTCAAGCTACAATAATGGCGCGACTCGGTTTTGAGAAGCTCGGCACTCAAGGGTCAAACAAATAATTGTTTCAAATTATTATTTACAACTAATGGTTCTATAGAAAAGTTTTACGTACTGTCTGTGGTAAAGAGTTTTTGTCTAGTGTGCAATATTATTCTTATGGAGATTATTAAAAAAATCACTATCTTCCTAGTTTCTCAGTTTTCATGAAACATGGTATTAAGCATAAGGTTACATCGCCCAACATAACCTGCTCTAAAAATGTTGTTATTACCTCAGGGAAGGGGTTGGATCCTCAAAAAACTTTCAATTTTGTAATTAGAAGCATAGTAAAAACTAACTCAGGCCTCTGATTTGTGTAGGATGGGCAAGCAGTATACACAATGCACTATTCTGTTAAACCTTTCCCACACTTTTCCAAAAGCAGTTCTTCAAATCTGCAACAAACAATAATCTCCTATTTCAAAGTAGACTTCATAATTTTTCATCACAACACGAACAGTGACAGCATAACGAGCTTGGCTCTGAGGAAGGAAGTATCAACAATCGCAATATCAGTTTTTGTCCACACGAGTTGTAGCTGACGTGAATGTTAATTGTATGTTTTCAGTACTAATTTACTTTCCTAATTTGCATCAGAGTTCCATCAACACTGAGTGATGCTTCCTAAAATTAAAATTAAATCTTGTTTAAGTGCATGAATTTAATATTCAGTTTTGTTTCTGGTGTTATTAGTGGCAGGGATTTTTAACGTTTTCAATCAATTTGTTGAATGACTTTTGTACCTTGCTACTTTATTTGAAGTAATTTTAAAACCCTATTTCATTTTAACAGTAAAACTTTCTTATATTTTGTATTCAATTATGTTTCTAATTATGGTTTTTTTACTTTAAGACTAAGAGAATTTAAATAATGTAATTAATCAAAATTAAGGGTCCAAAATTTGTTTTAAAATGACGGTAATCGTACAGCATGTTAGCCACTCGCTATTGTTTGTACATGTTGATAAGTTATGTTGAACATTAGACTATTGTCTGTGCACAATGTCAGCTGATTGCCCCATTCCCCACCAGCGCTGCTGTTATGCCGTCTTGATTACCCGTCATTACCGTCGGAATTCCAATTTAACGCAGGCTCCACTAAATAGCCACTTCTGTCAAGATAGGTACTTCTTTTCATTTGTTTAAGTGAATAAACATGAATTAAAACTATAGGAAAACATTGTTTATGGTGTACCTAGTGTGTGTAGTAAAATTTATTTGCTGGAAGTTTTTTTCTTCCAGTAAATTCAAATTGGTTTATTGTGGAGTGCTGGAGTGGTACCTATCTTAGTAATCAACAAGTAATTGTATTATATATCATCTAGTTTTTAGTAAAATAAATAAAAATAATGAAAAAGTATTCGTAAATACACCAGAGTCCCGGTAATTGAGACTGAACCCTGTTCGAATTATCCGGAAATGCAGTGTAAAGTTCCATTAAAACTACTACAGTAGAGTGTCGATCATCCGAAACACAGTCAAACATGAAAAAATAAAACCGCGTGCTAAACTTGAGTATTACCATCGGCGGCAGCAGTGGCCCAGCGCTGCCCGCGCGGCAGCGCTTGGCCACTGCTATGATTTGTTCTAAAATCATAAAAAATATTTTTCTAATAATTTTGATACTGTTTATTGTACTAATTTCAGATTTTGTTTCCAAAATGTTTAAATAAGTTAAAAATATTCTTATAGTCTGAAATCCTAATATTCATTAATAATAGTAATAATAACGATGACAATATCTAAATCAAATTAGGCCTTTTTGATGGAATAAATTTAGTTATACAAATAACTTTATTATGATGAATACGGTTTTGTAACCGTTTTGTTACTTAATGATTTTAATATTTATTAATTTCATACCCATTGTACCCCAATATTTCGATAGGCCTAATGAGTTTTTAATATCAATCTAATATGTCTTTAAAACTACACATATAAAATTAAACATCACAAACTTGTCAGGTCTCATTCGTTTCAACGCTTTCAGAATATAAATCACTCCGAAAATAAAACAACAGAGACGAATGACAAACTCGTTACAAAGGGTGCTTTGATGATGGGGTGTAGATTATTTTTAATTAAGGCAAACACTGGCGGCTAATGAATCCGAAATGCAAATCAAGAGCGTAAATCAGCACGGGATGGCAATTATCATTCATGTCAGATATGGTACAACACTGGCGGTGTAACACTGATAAAAAGTGACACAGTGCGCTGTGATAGCCTTGTCCCGACCCTTCACATCGCTAAACGTAATTTGTGCTTTGTCTGGCTACCGGCTTTAGCACTGTTTTGCATTTTTAACATATAATGTCAACATTAACCTAGAGTGTACTTGTCTGTACAAAATCGTTGCTCCGGAGTTATACTTATAGAGAAATCAATGGTTTATTTAAAACAAAGAAACATTTCAATGACGTAATTGAAACTATGGATGGCCTTATTATAAAAAAAGGCTATACAGGGTGTTTGTATAGTCTGCCAAACTTCATAATATGTTTTATTGGGTCAAAATAGCCAAAAGGATTCCTATGGGTTATGTTCTAAAATACACATAATTAACCATATCTGCCATTTTACATATTTTTCTAAATATTTTATATCTCAGTCATTTTTTGTTTGATTGTTTTGAAAATAAAATTAACACAATTAAACTTTTGTTTTTCAAAATAATTGCCTCTATTTAAATTTTTATTTTTCTAAATATTTTATATCTCAGTCAATTTTTGTTTGTTTTGAAAATAAAATTAACACAATTAAACTTTTTATTTCAAAATAATTACTTCTATTTAAATTTTTAAAATTACTTAAGAAGTAGAATATTTGTCAAAAGCTATGTCAAATGTAATTCACTATCCAACTACATAAAAATTATGGAAATCGGTCAATAAGCAACGAAGATTCAGTAACTCTACCAGTATTTAGTGTGCATTATTACTACTATCATTGCTACCTCGCTTAGTTAGGGCAGCTGATAACGTAGTACTCATAAACAACCTAATACTGGTAAAAGTACTGAATCTCCGTTGATTATTGGCTGAATCGTGTCTTTATTATTTAAAAACACATGCCAAGTTAAAAAAGTATTTAATTAATAATTGTGATTATGTCTTCTTAGGCATTTTATAGAGTTGCAGAATGATTATACACAAACAATTTTTGGTAAAGCGGTCCACACCTAAATGGTAAATGGAATTATAATACGAATACCTCTTACATTAAAGTCAACGATCCTAACCCAATTACCCTCACTACCCATCCTGTGGGCCTCAAGCGGCTCTCAGGACAATTTTTTAGCCCCCGAACTGTTAGGCATTGAAACAAAATTTATGTATTAGTTATGATAAAAAAATTACAAAATACTTCATAAATATACATATTATATTTCCTAATCTAAGTAAAAGAAATTTCTAACCTTATTTTATTTACATAATAAACGTATGTTATAATCATATTTTTTGTAAGTTACTTTAACCACTCATACTTGCGGGCGTCTTCGTCATGGTCGAAGAAAAATGCGCTTCAGGTAGCATAAAACATGATTTTAGAATCTTCAAAAATTTCCTTCCCAGTGTTTTACTGGTGTACTTTAATTGAAATTTGATTTCTTGAATTTGAAACTTTATGATTGTAAGACTTAAATTGACCCTCTCTCTTGGGTAATTTTTTATATATAGTCCTAGGTGTTTTTTATGAGTGAAGGGTGAGTGTGATAAGTGTAAAGGACGTGAAAGGGACAGATGTAGCTTTTTGAGCGACTGTGACTGGCTGATTCATTTGCCAGTAGCGTTAATGAATTGCCAAATGAACAATGGCAACCGGGGTTAGTATTGAATCACCATAAAATTGTGTCAAGATGAGCTTACAATCAAACTGGTAACCTTTCAAACTATAAAACGCGTACTGTAACTACTGGTCCACTCAACCAGTCAACATAAGTTAGTTACAAACATTTGCGCTGAAATGATCTTCAATTAACTGTTTCATTTTTGTTGTTTTTTGCAGGTTCGTAACCCATCTGATGAAGAGACTGCGTCACTCGCAGGTGCGTGGCATCTCCATCAAGTTGCAGGAGGAGGAGAGGGAGAGGAGGGACAACTACGTGCCCGAGATCTCCGCTCTGGAACAGGACGTCATTGAGGTTGACTCCGAGACCAAGGAGATGTTGAAGATGCTGGTGGGTGTCAATCTTGTTCTCATTCTACACAGTTAAAGGCCATTGTAGGATGATTTAACACCTGTCTTTTGACAGGTGTTAAGTCTGAAACCAGTCAGCCAATAAAGATTGATCGAATGTTCAGGTCCCTTTCATAAGATTTCAAACTGTAAAGTATAAATATTTCATATCAACTCTGTCATGTACTTATAAACCAGACTCTGATGTTAGATTTTGAAAGACAATTTGAGTAAAAGAATCCAGTATCATAATCCCAAAGGTTTTATTAATTTATAATAATTCATTTGAGAGCATAAATGGGTTTAAAAAAGAATTTTATTATTTAGACTATAAGACTAGACTACAGCAAGAATGTTTCCAGAACTTAATACAGTTAATGTGGTTAACGACCTCATAATAAGTTTAATTGTAATTCATAGCCTGTTGGAAACAGATAAAAAGTAAATAATATTTCTTTTGTTAATGTCACTAATCTACAATTAACCATATTTTTAGATCTTCTTTGTTTATTATATATCTAAAAACATTCTGAGGAAAAATGTATAAATAAATTATACCAACCAGCCTAGGTTTTATATTTAATTATACTTAAGTAGAGCCTACCTAAGTATAATTATATAACTAAATACAATTTTTTCTGTATGAATGAAATCAAAATTATTATAACTATTGTGTTTTAATCAGGCACAGCTCATTATTTAATTTTATAAAATGAATTAAATTATAATTAATTACATTATAATTCTCTTTGAAATAATTCTTCATCTGTTCATAAATATATAATTTAAATATCGTGTTTACAACAGTTAGCTGCCAGCAGTGTTTTCTTGTGCAGAGAGAACGGTTATTTAGATGTAATTGCACATTCAACATGAGTTTAAACCCTCAATCCTAGGAGGGATTGCATCGCTAATCCTGATGGGGCAATTCCCGCAACTGCTTTGTCTTTATTGCGAACATTGAAGGAAATTTCAGCCGGTGTTTTCTAATTCATTTGGATAAAGGTTAGTTTTTATGTGTAAAACGAGCAAATGTTTGTACAAACACGGTTTTCTCCCTGGGGACGTCATCACATCAGTGGAATTGGTTGTCTGTTTAACAGCGCATGTTTACCCTTTAGCGTTGTGCACAAAAACACCTTCATCATGGCGACACCATGTGAACGGATACGGGCGCGACGTGTTTAGACACCAACGGCCGTGTTTAATTATTAGCCGTCCAATGAGTTTACTCCTTTGTGCGTACCAATAGCAGGTGCTAGTGAGCAGTTAAAATTTACATTTGACACTATTACTGTCATCTCGGCCTACTTGGTTTTCCTCTACACAATAATTGTTTGCGATAAAAATAAGAACCTAAAAACAGTAACAAACTAAATATTTATTAACATCATATTTTGACATTTTTTACACTAATCATCCAAGACTAAACTACATTTCTTCCCAGTCCTTCCACTGGACAATAACATTGTTCAATACTTGTTAATGATGACCTAATATTTATAAGAGTTTGGTTATGCGAAAAAGTTGTTTTTTATGTAAATTTACAAATGAGTCTTAATTGTGTTTACATAACTTTTGGGGAACATAATTTTAAATAAACAGTATGATCAGTGTATTGACAAATACTTTCTCCCTTAAAAGTCAAATTAAAAAAATTATATTTAATCAAACTAAATATGCTCGTTTTTGTTTATTTTGTTTTTATTTAAATATCCTTCACAGATTCATTATTTAAAAAATAATTTCCAATTTCTTATCTTCTTACCTTTTAGTTAAAATAATTGTTAGAATTTTTGGGTACATTTTCAAACTGATTTTAATGGTGATAGTCAAATTGTTTTATAAAACTATTGTTAGGCCAGAAAAGTTAAAAAATTATTTTTTAATATTTAAAACTCCATGACTTTAAAACCACATTATTTTGAGAAATGATTGTGGTGTCATTTTGTTTGTCTCATAAAGGACTATAAATCAAAATCGTTAAGGCCGTTTAAAAAAAATTAATTTTACGTGTTTTCGGGGTTTTAGAGGTAAAGTACCCTTAAATATTTTTGTGTACATATAAAGGTTTTTGAAAATGGGTACTTATATTTATTTTTTTATAGCTATGTAAGTATATATATTCATATTCGTTATGAAATTTCAAACAAAATGGCTATTTCAGATTTTTTATTAAAAAATTATTTGAGCAAGTTGAGGGAGCCCAAACATGATAAAATTTTTTTTATAAAAACATTTTTTTACGTAAATAATTTTTTTTGTTACATGTAAGTTAGTATTTTTTATTTTTTTCTTGTAGCCTGTTTTATACTGAACACGAAAATATATAATATGCTATACTTTGCATAGTATCGAAAATTGTTATGGTTTTTTAAACAAAACCTGGAAAATGGCCAAAAATGAGGTGACATTCCAGAGTGAAGTGATGGGCAGCTGGAGGGATATACACCAAAAACTCAATTTTGAAAATTCTGAGGATAACAATACTTTCTCCTTAATATTATTTTCCTGTGTTTGTTTTCAGGAATTCAACAACATTGGTGGCTTACAGCTCATCCAGCCATCTGCCCAGACGTTCAACCGAAGACCATGAACTAATAAACGTATTTTTACTGTTTATTTCCTCTGATTTATTTTTCCTTGAATTTGAAATTTTATCTGTATTGCAAAAGGTTTATTTTTATAAATGTCATAAACATGATTTAGTTTTTGCTACTTAATAGTATTTAATTTAATGTAAAGGGATGTGATACAAAAATATTAAATGGAGTTGTTAAGATCCATTAAAGTATTGGGCATGTTGAGAAGAAAAGATTGAGATGTTCAGTACATCATTCACCATTATTCCCCTAGATTCCTTATGTACCATCAACTCATTAGTTATCAAACGTAATTAAATTTAAAAACCTGGAAATTCTATTAACAAAACAAATCTATCCGTAATGTAAATTTGTTGCCTAAATTTTAACTTATCTATAAAAGTAGATAGTAATTTACACTTTTAATTTCAACTTAGTTGCTGAAAGGATTGAACACAACAAACAACACTTGAACCAACAATGAAAACATTTAACCCTTGATAGGTATCGCACCGTATGTAAATTTTACATCTAGCGACAGGTTATTTTACATAATTTGGTTGTGCATAATAGTTTACTCTTATACAGCCAGCAGTGCTTTTGTTGATACTCATCCATTTTGACAACGGTAGTTTTATGGCCGTGTATAACAAATTTCTGAGTTAAATTACAAAAATATGCCAAGTTTACATAATTAAGTAATAAATTAATACCTATTTAGGATAAAAGTCAGTGGGCTCTTATGGGTTTATACTGCCAATGGTCAGATACATGAAATGTAATTTATATGTAAAATTACTTAATATGGTCAACTTTTTTGTGTTCACTTTTTGTTATTAAACTTTGGGTAAATCATCAAATTGTTATTTTTCCATTTCAACCCCTGAGTAAAATTTATGTATTGATACCTATGCCTGATAAGTGATGCCTGTCTAGGGTTAAACATTATCAAATAAACATTAAATTTTTAATATAATGTTGATATTTTTTACGGAGAATTAAACCCACAAAATTAAGCCTAAAACCGCTAAAGTTGTGGAGAGAGGCAGCTGTCATCTATTGATGATTTGTGTTGCTACCTGGGAGCGGGGACTATCTCAAGGAGTGTGCTCAATTACTACTTCAGGGTGTCTAGCAACAGGGAAAACTGAGAAAAGTCAGGGAATTTAAAACTGGGAAAACTAGCAAAACTAACTAGGACAACAGTATTCAAAACTGAGTTTGTGAGTTTAGTTGTATAGATGGCAACCACCACATGTTGGTGTTTCTTCTTTCTACTCATCAGCGAGCTGGTTTGGAAGTGAATGAATAGTGATTGTCTACAGGTATTTTTCTAGTTCGCTCTCAAATTAATATGATTCTGTTTATTTGTACATTTTAATTTAACCAATTTTTTTTGTGAATGAGTTCATTAAATAGATACTTATCTTGTGTTTATTCTGTAATGGTTTCTCCATGTTGTATTTAAACCAAGCCGATAGTTACACATGTTTTAGTCATGGAAAATGCTGCATCTAATATGAAAAAGTCAGGCAAAAATCAGGGAATTTCCTTATGATGACTTGCTAGACACCCTGTACTTGTTGAAGGCATTTGTAGACTTGATTGGGATTGGCATGGACACGTGTGTTACTTCTTTTATCATTGTAGGGGACATGTTAGCAAAGAAGCTATCACCATAGGTCTCGTGGCAAGAATAAAGCCTGGGACCATGTTATTTTTAATTTTAGCGAATTTCCCATAGGAAAGAAGCTATTACCGTAGGTCTCATGGCAAGAGTTAAGCCCGGGAGCATGTTATTTTTTCTTCTTTAGGTGCCCAGAGACCAAAAACAATAGTTGTTAAAATTTTTATGTGTCTGTGAACACGATAACTCTCATAAAAATGGTCCGATCGAGACCAAATTTGGTAGAAACGTGTATTCCTACAATTGCTCGGACGAGTTCATAATCCAGACATATCAGTCAATCGGAAGGGATGGTTTGGGGGGGGGTTTGTACCCCAAAAATGGGTTTTTTGCATTTTTCCCATGTAATTTTTAAAAATTTCAAATTTTATCTTTCACCATTAGAATCAGCATAAAAAACTGCACAAAAGTTTCTTAAAGTTTTTCTCTATCTCCAACGGTTACTGAGATATTAAAAATTTAAACTTGGTATTTACCTTCATGTTGTTGATACCCACCCGTTTATGCTTAAAAATCATAGTTTATGTGATTATTATGGCAACTAATCTGCATATTCTTCCCATTTTAATCATTTCAGTATTTTTAGTACGTAGACTACAAAAACTGACTCTTGCACATATTGTGTCCACCTGTTGGTACCTGTTTTATAACTTGTTCATTCCACTGATTTCAAATTGCCTTGTATTGTAATCTTCTCTTTTCCTCTCTATTTAACAGTATGTTACAAGTTAACCTTTATGTAACTAGGCTGTTACTAGGGTATGTGTGAAAAAGACTTGACTGTAGCCCCATGTTAGGTAGGCCTATCCTAAAAACATGACTTTGGTCAATGCATTTTTGCCTAGACGACAAAAATAAAAGATTTGATTTGAAACCACACAAAGACATTGTTAGATGTTTGCATGACCCAAATTAGAGAAACCAACTAGTTATAAAATCATTTTGTTTCCATAAGGCTTACATTCTATACAATTATATATTTCATTATATCAGCCACTTCATCGCTTTTTCAATAAATACCTTACCTTAGGATCACATTGACTGTAGGGTATTTAAAGCATTTATTCATATTTTTCCCAAAAGGTATAACAGTATAACAAAAAAAATAGACATTTAACATTCATTTTATGAAACATAATAAATCAGACTAATTAACTTCAAGTGTACAAATCATTTACAATAGCAGACTTAGTGAGACAGAATGTGTCTTCCCTTCAAATATCTTCTCATCAACACAGCTCTCCCACCTGGTGTTTTCATTCTGTTCCAGAAATTCATCTGTAAACGCTTCTTTTCCTTAGGTCTAGGCCAGTTGTTCCTGATAGTAGTCCGGACAGAAGTAAGTGACCAGGGGGAAGACAAGACGTTTCTCAATATTGATCCACCTGTCAGAGTTCCTTGACCAATAGGACTTGGGCTGACAATCGAGTGGAAAGTATTTTGAAGGGTAGTGGACCCTCCTGCTGCTTGATGATTTAAGTATCTGTACCTGTAAAATTCTCATTACATTACAAACAATGATAGGTCCTAGATCGGTGCTAGCAGGGTTTACCCATCCGCTATTTTTTTCTCTGTCAAGAATTAACTTGCCCTTCCAACTAATCTATTATTGTTTGAATAGTCTGTAGACACAATTTACTCAGTTATTACTAGATCATAACTAATTAATTGGTTGATGGTGTTACTTAACTCACTGCATCATAGGTAGATATTGTTTATTAAATGAAACTGAAAGCAAGAAAATATACTTGTGCGGAACATTGGTTGAGCGCTTTTAGTGAATTGTCTTTTACCATTAAACGTCATGGTACCCTGCCCTGCGATCAAATGTTATGTTTTGGGGTCCTGAAATACCAACATTTTCAGATAAATCCGTAAGCTCACACCAGATGACGCTATGCTGAAGGCACCCATAGGGGTCCTTGGAGGAAGTATCAACCGGCACGGTCGGGGGAGGAGGCATTCATCACTTTCGACCCGTGTGTGTTACCATGTCCCCGGCCAGCTAGCTTGAAAACGTAATGTAACGTCACTGTTTCCACATTTTACATTTTTAATTTCAATGGCCCTACATGTGTTTTTATTATATTTCGAGACGCCACACTGCAAACACCCCCTAGGGGTCCATGGAGGAAGTAGCAACTTCACAGACGGAGAAGGGGGCATTGGTTCTCAATTCCATGTGATGAGTTTGTTACTATGTTCCTGACCAACTATAGCGTGGAGACGGAGTGTAATGTCATTATTCATATTATTTAATACACTTATGACGTGTTCTTCGAGGGGGTTCACAAAATAGGTCAGGCCGATATCACCCAAATCCCGAAGAATAGTGGTCACAGATTTAACCAGATTCTTTCGGCTCGTTGTCGGAGAATGATAGTCCAGGGTCGGATCCCATGGATAAAAGCCTTTATCACCCAATACGTTGTTGGGTTTACCCTAATAAAAAAGTCGTATGTCTCAATTAAAGTGATATATTGGTGGAATATACTGCAAAAAAAACTGGAAGGGATAGTTGGAATTGGAAATAAAACAAAGAAAACGGCAATTGAATAGACCAACGGGTCCTGCCAGTACCAACAGGACGGGTCGGATTAAGGTGTTAAAGTACGCAAGTCGTAAGAAAAGGTTATGAAATGTGTTAAATGATATGTATAACTAAACTAAGGGGGAATACCAATTGGAGACGTATTGTAGAATCGAAATTAAAAGCGGTCTGTTGATCGGTAATTACGGTGTAGTCGTCGAGGGTCGTAGTACAGTAGTAGTCGAGAGCGGTCTCATGTCGTGATGTTTCACTCTCGTGGCTTGGTCGAGAATAATCTTCCACACAATATTTTCCAGCGACAGAAAAAAACAGCTCACTGGCCGCCAGCCGTAGTGAAGAAGAAGAAAATACAGGCCGGTGGGCCGCCAGATGTCAACAAGACAACTTTGCTAGGTTAGGGTATGTGACTCGGCCAAGTTTGGTGATAAATCTTGTGACTCGTGGCTACGGATGAAGTTAATGTGATTTGGCAGTGAAATACAAGGTGGGCTATTAATCAGAAGTTATAATGACGACGGTGCAAATAAGAAGATAAATTATATTGGAATACATGGGTAATCCTAGGGCCTAGGTCTGGGCTGACTGTACCTTCCAGCCTAGGCTTGGTTGAAAGAAAAGTGAGTCCTAGCGTTGTTTTACTTTTATAAATACAATTTCTCCCCCTACAAAATTAGCACCTCACACTACAATAGCTGTCTCGTTTTTTTTTACAAGGGGGTGTTGGCGATTTTTAAGATAGAATGTAACAGGTTTCCATAGAAACCACCAGGGCAATTGTATTGAATTTTTAATATAAACGAATAAGAACAGCTTTTTAGATGAAGTGAAAACATTACCTTTAGTCATATTCATGATCTAACCTATTTCCCATAGGGAAGTACATTTTTTGTTTCAGGAAATACAAAATTTTTATTCATGATTAATTATTAACATCAATTGTCTAACAGTTTCCTTTTCTTGTAATCTTTTGTTTCAGATAGTTCGGCAGATGTAACCGATGACTTCACTACTAGCGCTCCTAGCAGACACGCATGTGGGTGGTCACGCATGACGGTGGAGAGGGCAGTAGTGCTCCAACCTACGTTTCACACACTATCTTGTGTCGCCCTGCTAGCTCAGACTCGGAGTGTAGTGGTTATTTGTAGTGTTAACAATATATAGTTTTTGTATTGTGCATGATAGATGTGTATAGTATTATTGACAACATAATATAATTAATATCTGCAACTTAACTCTTAATTTTCAATGTAAATTATTACATAATCACTTGAAAACGAGGAGTTTCTCCACCTCCAGAATCGTGTAGTAAAAACACAGACGCATTGGTAAAGTCCAATAAAAGATAATATTGAATAATTTTCCTACCTGCACATTATGTTGTGCAGCATGCTCTGTGATTAAATTACACAGGCCTCGCCGTATGTGCAGCTTCTGTGATCAATGGCCTGCCAGGCCACTACTACAAAATAAATACCCTCTCAATTTTATAAAATACCATAGGCCTACAGTAAATGAAACATTTACCATTTTTTCAGAACCAAAACAATGAACTAACTCAAAGAGTACATTTTCTTTTAATTTGCATGGGATAATCTCATATAATGCCAACACAGAGAATATACCTAATTTTGTGATAATATAACATAGGCTAATACTACAAGAGTGCTATGTTTTAAGATCATATTGCTAATAGAGAATAGAATTGGTTATTACAACCACCATTTATTCTAAATATTGTATTTTACATGCATAGAAAAACAAACCTGAGCAAAAGTTTTCCAGCTAGATCTCTAAAGAATATTGACATTGTGTACGTCTTCGGATACAGATAAGGCTAAAACTCTTTAAATTAATTCTAAAACTTAAACAAAATTCTCACTAAACCTAAACACTGATTATTTCCTTTTTGTAGGGTTAACTAATCAGTCTTAGTCAACACCTCATATTGTTTTTTTCTGTTTTGCCAATGGCAGGCTTGGCGTCAGCTATGCAACTTTGATGTACACTATTATTTCTTATGGAATTTCCAAATAAATTATGTAGTCATCCCGGGGATCAAACCCGTCACCTCTTACACCGAAGTCCAAGACGCTCTGTAAGAGCGTCAGCGTCGGCATCTGCTAGCCTAACGTTAGGCTAGCAGGATACCCTAACCTCAACTACAACTCAAACTCAAGAAACTGTTAAACTATTTTTCTCTTTTATGCCAATGGTCGACTTAGCAAAAGCTATGCAATTTCATAGTTCAACTATTCTTTATTGTTTTGTGTGGTTGCGTGCTAAAAGCTTGCTGACCTTACTTAATACCTGGGTAATTTTGGCCGAAAGGGAGCTCTTAAGTTAGAATCATAGATGATACAAATTATTCTATTATCTATAATTCTAGAAGCAAGAATATAGTGAGTCAAAATTGCCAACCCTAATTAGTTAGGCACCAGACTTCAGTATTATTTACATTAATTAAATAAAAATTCCCTTATTTATAAACTAAAAAAATAACAAAGTATAAAATACTTTATCTTTATAAAAACTAAAGAACCTTTACAAAAATATTATATCTGTAACAAAAGTATTTATATTCGAACCTCAATAGTATTGTTCAGCTTTATTACTATTATATTTCAACTAGATATAGAATACATTGATTTAAATGCTGGGCATCTGATGCAAATGTTAGCAGGTTCATTTAGAAATTTGAGCAAATCCGAAATTCAATCCGAACATGTTAGGCAGTGGGAATGATCGTGAACATAGACCCCAGACATCACATAAGGGTGATAATGTTCGATTATGGTTACGGTTCTTGGCTGATTAATGATTGTTTATTAGGCCTACGGGTGTTTATGCACTGTTACGAATACGTTCGTCCAAGTATGGGAGCCTTAAACGAAGAAAATATTACCTTAGATGACATATTATATAAACAATGTTATTACTCTGTCTGCCGATAACTATGGGGCCCAGAGATTTGCATCTATATATTGTGTATTATGTATTCTATAATCCGTAAAAAATGTTGTTTAAAGTTAATTTATTAGACATCATGTATATACAAAAACACAACCTATTTTTTTACTTTATTATAATACACGATTTGAATATCTCAATTCTATCCCTGTTATGGAGTTGTATCTGACCAAAGTACATAATTAGTGTAGTAATTGCTGAGTACAATACAGACTCTTACTGCATTCATAACTTAACACATTAAAACGTTTTAAAATTTTTAAACGTGAATGGTGGTGTTATGTTGGATATGCTGCCCAGCTGTCATTTACTTCATTTACCGTCTGCAAGCAATGGTACAATGGTACAGTCAAGTCAACTTCGTGAACGTGTGAAGTGAAAAAGATGTCGTTAGTTTCTGACATTTCAGTTCGTCGGGGATTTTAACGTTTGCAGATGATCGACTTTGTGTTGCAAAGTTTTAAAATATAAAATTACTGTTAAAATTCTATGTTAAACTTTTAACAATAAACTATCAAACAAATTCAAGATGCAGACTGTCTATGATGACATGCAGTTGTAAGTTGAGGTTAATCTATAATCTCTGTGACATAATTATAATAAAACAAAATTGTATGGTTGATATTAAAACATAATCATACGCTACAACTATTCATTATATATAAGGATCGATTGTGTCATGTTCAATTTTGATCTTTTTGAAATTATGGTTGAACCTAGCTCTAAGATTAGTTCATTGGTTACTAATTAATAAGACCTTTTTACCTTATCAATATCCTTTTTATAGTGGCGTGGACGGACTACAGTCGCTACTATAAAAATATATTGATACGGTAAAAAGGTCTTATTAATTAGTTGTACCCAATATCCAGAAGTAGGAAAATGAATTCATTAGTTAGGCTACTCCTATTAATTTATTAGTTGAGTTTTATGAACTTCCTTAGTTGAATTCAACTTGACCTACATTAGCAATATATAATCACAAGTATTTTTTAAATTATAACCATCTGGTAATCACAGGTCCTACTTCAAAATTTAATATACGATATAAATAAACAAAGAATGTTATTCCTAACCTTTTGAACACCCATTGGTTTTAGTCTGGTTTTGGTCCGCAGTTCACATTGCACAGCTTCCTAAAAGTTCTCCATGATTAGTTTATTAGATCACCCGTAACACATGTGCTCTTTTCAATCTGTCTTTGACAGTTAGATTGAGACATGTGGCCAGACTTTTCAGAAAAATAAAAATTTTTATGAAAGATGGGAAGGGGGCCATGCAGAGGAAACTAATGCTTCGTTTGTAACTGAGAATCTTAGTAAATCATTAATTCTGTGATAAATTTTACTACCCCCCCATGCAATATCAGAATAGAGTTGGTTTATTGTCTATTTAATTCATCCATACAATAGTTTCAATGAAAAATGAAACAGCATACTAAGAAATAATTGGGGTATATTATATGAACCACCTTTATTTTCCATAGATCAATATTAGACAGATTTAGACATCCAACATTTTGATCTGGACAAAAGTTAAAGTAAGTTAGTTCACTTCATCAATCTAAAAACAAGAAAGAAACTACAAGTATGAAGATGAAATTTGAAAATATAATTCACATAGTAGGATGAAACAAAGTAAAGTTTCGTATTTATTCCTTACTAAACTTGATGTTTATGTAAATAAAGGTGATTATTTTTGTTTCATTTCCAAAGTGGCCTAATAGGTACTAGACCCCTAAATGTTGATTTGCCTATCATAATTAAATTGAAAACAGATAATGAACAGTACCAGATTCAGGAGTATCTGTAATTTTTTTCTCAAGTGCAAATACTAATGTACAGTATTTACTACTTTTACTTCAGTTATGTAAATATATCTGTAATATAATTCTGTTGCAGGTATGTTACAGGAGATAGAATTTTCATCGAGCCAGTGTCACCAAATACTAAGTTAATTGTCATTGATAGAGTGTCTTATGACATAACTGTACAAGGTAAAAACCATCAACTCAGTTATATATTTGACAATAATCTTGTTCCCATACATTTGAGGACAATTGTTGGTCAAAATAAAATACACCTTTATTATCATATAGACCTAAGTTAGTAAGTTATTACATAAATAGTGTCTTATGTTTCTTGTGTTGTTTTAATTTTAAATAATACATTATTAAAGCAAATTTTACCATACAAATTTGCTTATTATTTTATGTTAGTTACCATTTCTGGTGTTCCTTTCAAATGGGGCCTGCAAGTTGTTATGAAGCCCTCACTGATTTATATTATTGTATTACAGTTTCATTGTTATTTAACAGACAATACAGGTCAGATACCATCAGGAGTCTCGCCCAAGCACATTTATGGGGTGTTGGGTCTCATCTCCCTGTTGGCCGGACCTTACCTTGTCGTGGTCACTGGAAAATCGCGGGTTGGCACCATTGCAGGACAAGAGATATGGAAACTCGATTCGAGCGAACTGATATGCTTCCATCGTACTTTAACACATCTCACAGACACTCAGGTAATTTTTTAATGTTTGAAAACTCAAACCATTTGCAGGGTTTGTTACTTTTTTTAGGATTTTCTTTATTTGGGGTTTAAATCGAACCATTCTTCATAGTTTTGTAATAGAATACCTTTGGTAAATCATGGTGAGTGAACCAACCTTATTTCCAATGGTTAAAACAGATATTATCTGAATTTGTATCTCCATATTATGTTATGGTACTTTATTAAAACCACCTTGATAGTTGGAACATAAACGTAAAGATACCCCCGATAATCTTATTATAAAGGTTGTATTGTAATTATGACAAGGTATCTGGTCTTATGTACGAATATGTAAACACCACATTCATGTAAATACCACAAAAAATGTCAGTAAAATTTTTGTTTTTCAGGAACGAATGAACAAAGTGTACATATCCATGGTGGAAGCGGTATTAGCTACTCCTTACTTCTACTTCTCCTACACGTATGACCTGACACATTCACAGCAGCGCCTACACAATACTTCCCCAGAGTTTCTCAAGGTAATTTTAAAACGAAAAGTCTGTACCAATATAATATCTCAATCTTATCAAAAATAAAAATACTGTATTTTACATTCTCATAGCTCTTGGTCAAAGTAAAATTGATTTTGATTTTTTTTACTTTCATAATTTTAATTAATTCAATGTTATTCAATCGCCAAAAATCACCTTTGCAGCTCACACCTTACCCCCATGTAACTAATAAAAAACATGAGGCACTGACTGAAAGGGTGATTGGTAGTAAAACCCAGCCGTTTTAGTGGGCTTCCCCCACCACCCTGGCAGTATAGGGGGTCGCACCCTGATGCAAGGATTTTGTAAATCTGTCATTGTAGATTTAGTTTTTGACCGATTTTAAATATCTTGATGTTCGTCTAATGTTTACTTTCCCATCAGATGGTTTAAAATTCTGAAATTCTTTCAAATACATCATAATAGTAGTTATTTTAATGTGAACGATTTTTTGTAGGACAAAAATATTCTGTACATTTTAAATGTTTCTATCGTAAATTTGAATCTTAAGAATGACAAACAGCTTTTCACCTGTAAAAAAGCCCTGTTCCTAACAATTCATAGATACATAACGTCGACAAACCAGAACTCGTTTTTGGCCTTCGTGAATGGCCTCCGTTTCTTCGTTCAACTCAATATCACAAAAAATATAAAAACTAATTTCAGCCATCATTGGACCTCTATAAATGAGTTTAAGTGCATTAAAGTTGAACCTCCCATATCCGACCATTACGGAAACGGCCAAAAAGTCGGATATCGGGAGGAGAAAATTAAACACATTCCCTAGGAAGAAAAATAGCTATGCATAATTGTAATAAACCTTAACGTACATATGTTGCATCAATGAAAACATGAAGATGTGAATAATAACTGAAAAATAATAATATTTATACGTAATCAAAGGACAAGTCTTTTATGTTTTGTCATGCTCGGCAATGACGGGGGTGTGGGAAACATATATAAACGAACGGACGGAACGGTCACTTAGTCGCCTTGGGAGGAAATTCACACCAAAGCTTGGCTGTGCGACAAATAACAACACAGAAGTCTCAGCATAATCTGATTTGTAATATTATTCTTATTTAGACAGGTAGTTTGACAGGGTTATTGGTTATGCAAAGTTTAAGTTATACATATAAATTGTTAAGTGATTTACAAAAAATGTCAGTTGGTATTTTAGATTTAATATTTTTATTTGATTGTGTCCTTTAAAAAACATTGATAAAAATAATTTTAAATACCGGTAGTAATTTTTATTATCTAAGTGATTTATTATTTTTAGTTATTTTGTAACGCTTTAGTGCTGTGTTGTGAAAAATTTATAATGTTAATTACAATTTTATATGTCTTTCATTATCAAAATAATTACTAATAACTTAACTAAACTTTACTAAACTTAACTTAACTTAGTTAAACCTTAACTAACTTAACTTTATTCAAGTGTCAGTACCTAAAAATGTACAAAAACAGCAAGAAAATAGGGCCTACGAAATCTAAACCTGCATAAGAAAAATCATATAACCAATTTAAAAGAGGAAAAGTGTCAATATAGTGTGTTCATTTTCGGCAAATGTTTTAATAATGTATTTATCAATCTTTTTAAATCTTAATATTGTTGGTTGTAGATAAAATAGTGTATGCAACAATTTTATTATGCCTCAAAGCCACTCGTGTTCGCTTGTGTACTTACATCTCACTCGTGGCTTTAAGGCGTTCATAATACAATCGTTGCATAAACCACTATTAAAACAAATTACTTATATTTATTTCATATTTTTTAGTTGAAGAAAAGTTTTGTTTTTAGCAAAAGAAAAGTCCTATTAATATTGCTTCATCTTCAAAAAGTGTTGACGATGTAAGTGTTTTAAGCCTCAGTCTCAGTACAGTATTTTGAATTTGTTGGTATCTAAAATTGATTTTGTAGTAGTTTTTAACAAGTATTAAAAATTTAGATATCTCAGTAGTTTCGGAAGTCTCGGTGCAGTATTTTGAATTTGTTGGTAGGCTCTATCTAAAATTGATTTTTTAGTAGTTTCTAACAAGTATTAAAAATATAGATGTTTTAGAAAAAATATCAACGAGATTCCAGTCTCAGTTCCAAACAAACTTTAAAACTGTCCTGATAACCCCATAGCTAATCTACTATTATCGTTATCAGAATCCCAGACATTAGGAGGGTCAGTGAGAAAGTTATAAAACATCTCAGAAGCCATCTTTGTTTTTATAGTTATTAAACATTAAGTAACATTTAAATAACATTATAGTTAATTCCATATTCTTTCTTTCCTGTTCTATTCTGAAATTTAAAGGATGAAAAAAATTTCCTGTTGAACTATTATTGATAATACATAAACGATAGTTCAACAAGACATCCAAAATATGTTCTAGAGAAGGATGGATTGTAATTACTGATGAAAAGCCAATATTATTAATAATTACTTCATTGAGGCTTATGAGAAGATAGTACTGTATCCTCATGTAAAGACCGTTACTTTAAAACAAGCTTATTCCACTCTTTTCAAAATCTAAAATCAATTTTTCTCAGTTCAATTACTGTTAGTAATATATTTCTAATTTTTCTAAGTATAAAAATACTAGTGATGACTTGCTTTTGGCTGTTTTAATTTGTAATTTTTCTGATGAAATCTGCATTATTTATTAACTCACTTATTTAATTTAAGTATAACTTCTTCCGGGTTTCTTCCTGAGTTTTAAAAAATTGCAAAAGTTGAGCCGATTTGTAAAAAGGGTAATAAGCGTATGAAGGCCAATTATCGCACAATATCTTTGCTTGGAAGCAAAGATTATTAAAGGTACGGTACTTGACTTGTTCAATTTAAGTTAATTGTTTAAATATAAAATATATATGTTTATTTATATAATGTAAACATATAACAAGAATCCTAGTTAATCCTCTCCTGGTCACATTAGCACAAGCCACTCAAGGCAGTCCCGTATCTATTAAATTGGTGAGCGGACAGAATACACGCTTGCTTGGGTAGTGTCTGTAGCTCATGCACATTTATGTTTTAATTAAATTGTTTAATATATATTATACCAAATAACAACAGTAACACTAGTAGTAATTTTGTCTGTCTGATCAATCTCATACAAAAGTAAACTGAATCACATTCTGCCATTATTCGTGATCAGCTACTTTTAAACAAGTTTAAAAATAAAAATTTTCCAAACAATGTACTGTGATGGCTATTAAAAGTTGGCATAGTTTTCAAGAAATGCACTAGACATCAGGACAAGTTTTAGTAGTTCCTAAAATACTGCTGCAAGAGAGCAGCTTGTCCCAGGCCAATTTCTGAGTCGAATCATGTCATTCGACCGGGAGAGGGTTAAGGTGTCTGAAATTGTTCTGTTGACAAACTTATCAAGATAGAATAGTGAAGTAAATACATTTATTACCAAATTGTACCCCAAGGAACAACGTAGAAATGTTTTCAATCATCTCCGATTACAAGGTGTTTCAGAAAATAAGGGTAACAAAAACAGGGATATAGAAATTAGCCTCATTCACACCAGTGTGCTCAGTGTGATCCAGTTATATATAAAGTTTACGGTGATCGTTATGTGTTTTGTTAATGTGACATGTCGATGTGTATTGTTTTTTGTCTGACAGATGTCTTTACATGCTCGGGCAGACCAGCGATTCCTGTGGAACGGCCACCTTCTGCGTCAGTTCGTCGACAATCCAGGTTTCAACAAGTTCTTACTGCCCATCATGCACGGATGTATCCTTGACAATCCATTTTGTAGTTTTAGGATATGAAAAGATGATGTAACTCATGAGAAATCCTTCATTGGATTCATTGTTGGTGAAGGTGGGTTTATATTATTTAGATTGTTGTTCTGGATATTTTCCATCACGGTTAGTAAAACAAAGTATCATGACATTTAGGGATCTGGAATCTAATCCTGCCCTCAGGTGAGTTTGAGCATAGAATATGACTAGACAGATTATGTAGAGCATACATAATATGGACCACACAGGTATAAAGCTGAAAACAAAAATGCTTTAAGCAGTCAAAAAATTTCAAAGAACGCCAAGTAAAAAAAGTTACACACACACACACACAACAGCCTAAAATATCTACACATCACAAGGGCACGTGACACAGGCGGAATCGCCAGTGGGCGTG
Source organism: Nephotettix cincticeps (assembly GCA_023375725.1). Taxonomy (NCBI): domain Eukaryota; kingdom Metazoa; phylum Arthropoda; class Insecta; order Hemiptera; family Cicadellidae; genus Nephotettix; species Nephotettix cincticeps. The sequence goes on along the minus strand of CM041785.1, from coordinate 17,889,007 downwards.
TCTTTGGCGCTCGGCGACACTAGCGTCGGAAACAAAATGGTGCCACCCGTCAGGTAGTGTGTGTCTGGCCGTTTGTTGACTACCTGATACCTCTCAGGAGCCTTACTATGGGTTAGCATATCATGAGAGTTTTGTTTTTGATTTATTTGAAATTTCAATTTATTGATATTTTGTTTTCCCTATACTTAAGTTCTTGTTAAGGATTGGCAGCTCATCATATTCTGGATTATGGAACTAATTCTGTGAGCTATTCATGAGGAATAGTGAATGACTTCCAACTATATTTAGATCCGAGCTTCAGTTGAAGGGCAGCCCACAAGGGTTTTACTAATCGTGTAAACTTACGAGACTACCAGTGCTGTAGAGAGGACCATTAAAAAATGTGGGTGTTTTGTATTATTCAAGGTGTAAAAGACTGATCATTTCCATTTGTCCATTCTTATATTTTCCTATTTTTGAAGCCTATATGAGTACATTCAAAAGTGAAATAACTTTTTTTATGTTTGAGGTGAAATGTAATGGATTCTGAATGTTAGAAGCAGTTTAGCTTAGTAAAATAGTACAATGCAATCATAAACCTGTGCACTTTTAAAACTTTTCCTTTAACTTTACAAAGTTATTTCCATCAACTCATGCTCTATCAATGGTAAACCGTTTACATGGAGTATTGTGTCACGAAGAAGCTGCAATCGCGCTGGGACTCGCCTCTTCATGCGGGGCATCGACAAAAACGGGAACGTGGCCAACTTCGTAGAAACCGAGCAAATCGTTGAATCATCCAGTGATAGGAGTTCTTTCGTACAGGTACAGCCTTTCGTTTCTTTTTCGTACAGATTTATTTTGTTTATAAATATGAGTTAGATGTTTTACCAAATGTTAGCTCAATAAAAAAGAAAATGTTTGAAGAAGCCATGTGTTCCTTGCTTTGAATTTTGATGTTATCCTGCTTGGATGTGGTATTAATTAGTGCTATTTTATAGATGTAAAGCTGTAGCTAAGGGTTAGTTTGTTAAATATTTATTTATATTTTAAACAGAGGCTAAATGATTAAATATCCAGTAAAGGACTGATATAATAGTTTTATTTAGTGATTAAGTTCAATCCTTTAACCCTTCAAGCCGGTTTGACATGAGTTCCACGTCACGCAAAAAAAACACTGCTGCGTCCCGCAACCCACACTGGCGCATTCTAGCGACATCCTAGTGAACTTTTCCGAACTCGAAATGCGTGGAGAATATTGCTCATGAGTTTCTCTAGAGTTTCCACCAGCTGGGAATGTGACAGAGATAGAGATATGTTGTTTACATGGACAGTGTTTGTTTGTTGGTCACGTCAACTTGGTGTTCATATGTCCTGTTTACTTTAGTTTTTTGTGTGTATTTATAATCTTTACGATGTACACTGACATCAAATTATATTCAAAACTGTTATTGATCATTAGGTGTTTATTGTGTTTTTTTGTTTAGAAATGTAAATTAGTGATGTGTTTGTGAGAGACGCTTATGCGTTGAAGTGTAACATTAGTGACCGGTTGATTGTACCTGGAAATTGGGTGGCTAGTTTGTATACTATTATTTTTGATTTCAGTAGTTTTTATGATGTCTAGATCTAGTGAAATAGATCGTTGGTAGGACCTAGATAATTTAGGGTTATTATCGAATGAGAGTGAGTGGACATCGCCCGCACTCTGTACAAAACTGCCGTAGCAGGGTCAGGCGGCCTTAAAAAAACTACCTCCTTTAAGGGTGAAATACATTGTTAACAGGAATAAACTCTAAACATAAGCTTATTAAAAAAATATTTTATACATCTATCAATGTATACCAGAACATTTTCAAGTGAAAATATCGAACCAAGCTATGAGTGCATTTAAATCATAATTATTTAGATCCCTGTAAAATTTCATGCGATTTTCCATGGTAAATTTCAAGGTTTTTCATTGTGGTTTTCATTCTTTCATGCTTTGCAGACAAGAGGCTCAATTCCACTTTTCTGGCAACAGCTTCCGAATCTCAAGTATAAACCAAGACCGGCTCTTATTCCTTCGGAGAACCACACGGAGGCATTTATCAAGCACTTTGAGGCTCAGATCATGGATTACGACCGTCAAGTGCTCGTCAATCTAGTAAGTCTTTTGTGTTTTTCTCTAAGTAGTAGTCTAGAGGCCTGTATGGTTGTGCAGTCTACATTGCCGGTCTACAGAGCTTAAGATTGTGGGTTCAAATCCCACCTGTGAACGTTAGAAGCAAAAATGCAATCTAAAGTCCCCTGGGGTTTAACCAGCGCCCGTGAGACAGTTGGAAAGCTATGACTTTTATATCAGTTATTTATTATTATTAAATCCAATTTAATGTCCATGGTAAACGCATTACGTTGTCTGAGGGCGCGTAATGTTATTCTCATGGAGAATATTAAAAAATTAATTTCTTTCTTATTTCTCAACCGTTTTTCATGAAACTTTGTATGAAGTGTAAGGCCACATAACTCAACAAAACCCACTTAATAAGTCGGGTATTACCTCGGGGGAGGGTAATTAGTTAGGTAGGTAGTTGCTTAAATGGCAACCTGTACAATGCATGGTATTTTATGCCAAGTATGAATGAGAAATGAGTGTAAGATGATTTTCACACGGTCTTATATTCTTTTTTGTTACTGACTAATGCTGACATGTTCCTTATACAAAACTGTTTGGTTAATATGCTCCAACAAATTTTTACAAGTATTTTTAGCGAATTTCCCATAGGGAAGAAGCTATTACCGTAGGTCTCATGGCGAGACTTAAGCCCGGGACCATGTTATTTTTTCTTCTTTAGGTGCCCAGAGTCCAAAAACAATAGTCGTTAAAATTTTTATATATATATGTATGTATATATGTATATATATATATATATGTGTCTGTTAGCACGATAACTCTCGTAAAAATGGTCCAATCAAGACCAAATTTGGTAGAGACGTGTATTCCTACAAGTGCTCGGACGAGTTCGTTAACCAGACATATCGGTCAATGGGAACGGGTAGTTTGGGGGGGTTTTGTACCCCAAAACGGGTTTTTTTGCGTTTTTCACATGTAGTTTTTAAAAATTTATAATTTTATATTTCACCATTGAAATCAGCTTAAAAAACTACACAATTAAGTTCCTTAAAGTTTTTCTCTATCTCCAACGGTTACCGAGATATTAAAAAAAAATAAACATAGTACGTTGTATTGTGGGGCTCCAATGTTAATCTTATGGAGGATAGGGAAAAATTAATATTTCCCATATTAATGAATATTTTTGGATAAAACTTGATATTTAGCTTCATGTGGTTGAGATCTACCCATTTATGCTTAAAAATCATAGTTTATGTGTTTATCATGGCAGCAAACCTGCATACTCTTTTCCCATAATAATCATATAGGGAATAGGCAAACTCCTTTATTTATGGACAGATGTTGATGAAAGTTGGTATAAATGTTAAGATAAAAATTATTTATTGTAGAAACACCTACTTTCAGTATTCCTCACAGCAGCAAACCTGCATACTCTTTCCCATGTTAATCTATGGAGATAAGGCAAACAATACTCATATTTATTGACAGATAATGATCAAACTAATCATATATTATTATTATTATGTTATTGATTTGGAAATTCGCTGAGTACGCAGGTCTGCTGCGACGGGGGTATTTACTTATTTTCTCTTGTTAGTTTAAGGAATTGGATGAGTATTTTTGAAGTAATATGATAGTTGTTAAAGAATATGATAGTATTACTAAAGTTTATAATTTTTTAATTTAACTGTACTTTCTTACTTCATTAAGAACCATACCGTACCATACATAGTTTACCATACTTCCTCTCTTAAGTATGTGTCAAACTACTGATACCGTTTATTTAAGAATAATTTACAGTTAATAGTAAAAAAATTTTTAATATTTTACTAGGTTGACCATCATGGAAGTGAAGGGGAACTCGAAGAAGCATACAAAAACATGGTTAATAGAGTTGCGAACCCAGAAGTCAGGTAAATATCGAAAACTATGTTCTAAATACTTGGGAATGGCAGGAAAGAAAAATGTGGTGTCTCTAAACACTTAGATTTAGTTAGTTTTTGTAGGAAAAAATAAACTTCATACTGAAAGAACAACTCTTTGTCGTTACAATGGTGTTTAAATACCACCATCAATACCAATTGAAATGACTATAATAAATTATTTACGTGATCTTTACACATCGTTGCTTTTCCAACGACTGCCAATACAGTGGCGACCGGTATCGTTGATTTTCCGATGACTGCCAGTTCAAAGGTAAAAAAATTGGGAGTTCCCTAAAGTCCTAAGGTGATGTAGGAGTTAACTTTAAAATTATTTATGAGAGGCTTGTCATCCAACATATCAAATAACACTGCCTTTCTCCCCTAAATACAATGACGAATACAATGCACACCACTGGGTGGGTGTCCCGCTGGTGACGGCACGACTGGCACAGGGCGGAAAATTTCATCCTTGAACAATGTCAACAATCCGGCTTCAGTGTGAGCTCAGGCTCGTACTGGGAACGTTAATCTGATTAACGCGTTTTATGTGTTTTCTGCCCCAACTTTTGTCATGCTTCGCTTCGTTTCCATATACCCTCTTTAAGATGTGTGAAATAAAATTTTTCAAAGAAAAACAAACCTTACTATTTGGAGCCTTTGTATTTAGACACCGGAAAAAGTTATTATAACTAACTGCTTTAGCAAATTAATATATTACTAGCTCAACTATTGGGATATACCTTAACTAATTACTAGTTTGAGGAAAAAGCATAAGTGATTTACTGATTTTCCTAGCCTAGGACAGCAAAACGTTATTTTCTGTGTTCTTAGGTGATGCTATTTTGTTTACGATTGGCAGATATGAGTCGTTTGACTTCCACCATGAGTGCCGCAAGATGCGGTGGGACAGGCTGTCTGTGCTGATTGACCGTCTCGCTCACGAGCAGGACGAGTTCGGGTATTTCCTGCTTCTGCGTGATGGCACTCTCGCGGCACAACAGACTGGTGTGTTCCGTACCAACTGTATCGACTGTCTGGACCGCACCAACGTGGTACAGAGCATGTTGGCCCGGCGTAGCCTTACCACTGTGCTGCAGGTGCGGCAATTGAACAAAAAACCACTCTTCAACAAAATTTTAGCTATTATTACAATAGTTAATTTTTAAAGTTATTTTCTCAAACATTATTTTCTTTTTTATTTATTCTCCCCAATGGAAAAGCCACTTCAAAAAAGAAGTGTAAGATAGATAATTGAATGGATTATGAATAGTAATAAGACAGTGATCACCTATAAAAAACCGTAATGTACATCAAGATTAAAAACAGTACCTATGTTAATTTTTATTTATATTTATTTTCATTATTCACTTTTTATCCTTCTAAATAAAAAAAAAACTATACTCTCATGTTTTTTAAAAGTTGTCTACTTGATATTAAAAGGAAAAGAAACCAGATAATGCTACCTTAACTGCTACTGGTTATTAGTGCAAACAAAAACATTTCCTTATTTGTTGTTTTTACATGATTAATTTGATGATAAAGGTTAAGTCGTGGTCTACCACTTGGAAAAATCGGCCTCACAGCAACTAAATAGATAAGGAAAGTGAGTGTTTCAAAGGTTTCAAATAAATCTTATTTGATCACATTTATTGTGTTAGCAATGCCCAGTAAACGGGTTTGATAGAGGAGATAAAATTGCACTTACGCTGGCCTGTCCTGATTCAATGGATTTTAAACTAAAAGTAAATATCCATTTTTTCGTTAATTACAATTGAGTTTTAAAAACAAAAAGTGTTTGATCAGAATATAAGATGCCAGCGTGAGTACAATTTTCTTTCCCCAGTCCTGTAGGTTGTTTACTGTTCATTGCCAATACAATTAATCGTGACTGGATGAAACCAGCTTCCTAAGCATGAATTTTTAGTAGCCTAAACAAAGACAACAAACAATTACGTGCATTCGCGGACAAATTAAAGAAAGAAATTTGTTGTATTTACTTCCCTGTGGTACTTCTCTGTGTGGATCATGGATATGTCTTAAGGGAATGTTTTCAATTCCTCCAACCAGCTGACCATATAACCATATGATGTCACTAACCAAATTACGTCACCAACCAAATGACGTCATTGTTTCAAATTTTGGTCTTGCAAATTTCCAACACCCCCCCCAGAGCTAAGACATATCTATGTCAAGAAAATTCATTGTTTAAATGGAAACAAGATATGATTAGAAACAAGATTATTGATGAATAATTTTTCAGCGGTTGGCAATACTGCGAGCTGGTCAGACGGTGGAGCAGCAGGAACAGTTTGAGTGGCTGTTCAAGTCTGTGTGGGCGGACAATGCTGATGTTGTCAGTACACAGTACAGCGGTACAGGTGCGCTCAAGACTGACTTTACCCGCACCGGCAAACGAACGTACCTGGGTGCGTTGCAAGATCTCAGCAATTCCGTCACAAGATACTACAAAAATAACTTCATGGATGGCTTCCGACAGGTGAATATAAATTGCTATTTTAGCGAATTTCCCTTAGGGAAGAAGCTATTAATGTAGGTCTGATGGCAAGATATAAGCCCCAACCATGTTACTTTGTTCGTTTTAAGGTGCTTCATGACTGAAAAGAACCGTCGTTAAAAATTATACATATAATTTAGAGATGTATATTCCTACATTTACTTGGACAGGTTTGTAGTCCAGATATATCGATAAATCGGAATGGGTAGAATGGAGGGGTTTGTATCCCAAAAATGGGGGTTTTGCATTTTTCATACGTAATTATTTTAAATTTTATCTTTTACCATTAGAATCAGATCAAAAACCTACATAATTTAGTACTTTAAAGGTGTGCTGTATCTCCAATATTTACAAAGGTGTTAAAAAGTCTAAACACAATACGCTGAATGTAGTCCCCCATGTTAGTCCAATGTTAATCTTGTGGGATAAGGAAAAATTAATATTTGACCCATTAACCAATAATCTATAATATTATAAAGAAGAGGTGGTTTCTGTATGTTTGTTTGTGGGTTTGTGTGTTTGTGGGTTTGTTGTGGCAAGTGAACGCAAAAAATACTGAACCAAACAGTTTGAAATTTTACACAAAGACAGATCTTAAACTCATGCAACACATAGGCATACTCATTTCCTTAAAATCCTCTCGGGCTACACCCTGTGAACGTCCTAAGTTTCAATGTTTACATTTTTAGAAAATGAAAACATAAAATTACTTGAATGTCAACAGCTGTGAACACTAAAATTTGACAGTTCGAGAAGCAGAAGACACGGTTGCTGTAAATACCCTGGGATTCAATGTTTACAGTTTTTAATGTCAACATCCGTTTACTTTACATTTTGACAGTTCGGTAAGAAAAAGAAATAAAGTTAATTTTTACACATAAACTGCTGGATCGAAATTAGTGAATAGTGTATTATTTGAAATAGTGGAATGGAAGATTTTAAGTTTCTTCCGACGACTGCCTCTATTACATAAATCCTTATCCTCTCCCAATATTTGACAGATGTTACTTTGACATGTTGTAGACATTCGTGTTTTGCCTGTAGGTTGTTTACTGTTCATTGCCAATACAATTAATCGTGACTGGATGAAACCAGCTTCCTAAGCATGAATTTTTAGTAGCCTAAACAAAGACAACAAACAATTACGTGCATTCGCGGACAAATTAAAGAAAGAAATTTGTTGTATTTACTTCCCTGTGGTACTTCCCTGTGTGGATCATGGATATGTCTTAAGGGAATGTTTTCAATTCCTCCAAACAGCTGTCCATATAACCATATGATGTCACTAACCAAATTACGTCACCAACCAAATGACGTCACTGTTTCAAATTTTGGTCTTGCAAATTTCCAACACCCCCCCAGAGCTAAGACATATCTATGTCAAGAAAATTCATTGTTTAAATGGAAACAAGATATGATTGGAAACAAGATTATTGATGAATAATTTTTCAGCGGTTGGCAATACTGCGAGCTGGTCAGACGGTGGAGCAGCAGGAGCAGTTTGAGTGGCTGTTCAAGTCTGTGTGGGCGGACAATGCTGATGTTGTCAGTACACAGTACAGCGGTACAGGTGCGCTCAAGACTGACTTTACCCGCACCGGCAAACGAACGTACCTGGGTGCGTTGCAAGATCTCAGCAATTCCGTCACAAGATACTACAAAAATAACTTCATGGATGGCTTCCGACAGGTGAATATAAATTGCTATTTTAGCGAATTTCCCTTAGGGAAGAAGCTATTAATGTAGGTCTGATGGCAAGATATAAGCCCCAACCATGTTACTTTGTTCGTTTTAAGGTGCTTCATGACTGAAAAGAACCGTCGTTAAAAATTATACATATAATTTAGAGATGTATATTCCTACATTTACTTGGACAGGTTTGTAGTCCAGATATATCGATAAATCGGAATGGGTAGAATGGAGGGGTTTGTATCCCAAAAATGGGGGTTTTGCATTTTTCATATGTAATTATTTTAAATTTTATCTTTTACCATTAGAATCAGATCAAAAACCTACATAATTTAGTACTTTAAAGGTGTGCTGTATCTCCAATATTTACAAAGGTGTTAAAAAGTCTAAACACAATACGCTGAATGTAGTCCCCCATGTTAGTCCAATGTTAATCTTGTGGGATAAGGAAAAATTAATATTTGACCCATTAACCAATAATTTTGGATAAAACTTGGTATTTAGCTTCAAGCGGTTGAGATCCATCCATTTATGCTCACCTGCATACTCTTTTCCCATGTTAATCATATGATTATATAGAGGAAACTCCTTTATTTATGGACAGATATTGATAAAACTTGGTATATGGCAAAATAAAAATAGTTAATAGTACAAATGCCTACCTCACAGCTAGTGTGTGCTTCCTCACAGCAGCAAACTTGCATACTCTTTCCTATTTTAACCCATTGGCATAGACACATGAGCATAACTCGTGGCTCCGAGCGCGGACTGAATGTCATGTTACGAGACCGACTCGTGATCGGTAAATACGGAGAATATTTGGCATGTGGTTAGCATGGTGAGTTTTTAGTGCACTACGTATTTGACTAGTAGTACAATAAAAGTGAGGGATTCCTAATTGCTTCACCCAGCTGAGTGAACCCCAGGTGACATTAAATTAGTTTTTACCTTTTCAAACCTAACCCTTTGAGGACCAGAGTCATTTTAGGTAGGCTATGCCATAATGTTGATACAACATATGTTGTTTTCGTTCACAACAGTAAGCAAAAAGACGATCAAACAAAACCATCCAGATGGCAAAATTTATTGTCAGGAAGATGGTATGGCAATGGCTTCACCACTTCCACCTATATACGCCAATATCTTTATGGAGGAATTCGAGCAGAGAGCAATTGCTACCGCTGTTTTCAAACCAAAGATTTGTATGAGGTATGTGGATGACACCTTTGTCTTCTGGAGTCATGGCCAGCAGGAACTAAACTATTTCAAAAACACCTAAACAATGTCTCCCTGACATTTAAATTAACCACTGAATTATAAAAAGATAACAAGATAGCTTTTTTGGATGTTAATGTAGTTAAGGAATCATATAGCCTAAAAACTAGCATCTACTGCAAAAAGACCCACACGGGTAGATATCTTAACTATATATCAAATCAAAGGAAGTAAGTTAAAGAAGGGGTCGCAATAATTTTGAATTTAAGAAAGAAACTTTATTAGCTATTGAGAAACCATGTTACTTACTTTTTAACCAAAAACAGATATATATTGTAAAGTAAAATATATTATTAAATACAGATAACTCCGTTTGAGAAAAAAAAAATAAAGTTTTAGACATCCATTATCAATTGTATTAATAAGAAACAAACCTTTAAATAAAATTTTAACTTGGTTAATGAAAATAAAGAAAAATAGTTGATGATGTGAGGCACAGACAAATTGAAAATAGTGTACAGAAAAAATATTTGTACCTAAGTAGATGTATTCTTCAAACAAAGAACGTTGTGACCCAGTACATAAATTTTCTGTCATTATTTTTCAAATAACACTTTGAACAGAGTTTTTAGGTTGGATTTATGTTAATGTGTTAAACTTGTTTTAAATGTTCGTTTTGTCCATGTAAGCAAAACGATCAAAAAACTCCAGAAAAATTTATTGTCACAGGGATGGTATCAATGAAAAATATATGGAGGAAGATTTGTAGAGGCCAGCTTTGTACCAGATGTTTTCACAAAGATTTGTATGAGGTATGTGGATGAACCTTTGTCCTGGGCACATTTTTTCAATATTTTATACATTTTTAAATTAAATTTTAAAAAAAAAGATTTTTGTTAAATGTATTTCATGTTTAATCTAACCTAAACTAGTTAATCTTATAAAATACAAATAACTCAGGGACAGATTTTTAAGTATATATAAAGGGAGTCGCAATGTCACTTTTTGATAAGGCTAAGACAATTTGTCAAGACAATGCTAGCTTAAACAAAGAAATTACACACATAACAGCAGATATAAAGAAAAATGAATATCTGCAAAAAGTAATTATATAATGTAGCGGACCCAGGACACCCAAACCCCTCCAAGACCCTAAAAAAGAGAAACTAAAGTCCTTTATAAACATCCCTCATGTTAAGAACGTTTCAGAGAAAATAAGGCAAATTGCTAGAAAGTATAATGTTGTAACAGCTTTTAGATCCCAAAATACAATAAAAAATTTGTGTCAGAAACTAAACCAGAAACTGGCCTCAAAGAATTTAGTTTACAGCATCCCATGTGAATGTAATATTACATGGGAGAAAACAAAGTAAACTCTAATATGCATGGAAGTTAAATAAAAACAACAAAAAACACAAAGAAAAAGACACAGAAATCTAAAGTTAGCTTAGCTAATAAGAAAATTTACATTTTCAGATAGGCCCACAAGACAACACCAGATGACATCACGCTGCCAGCGGCCCTAGCGGTCCATGGAGGAAGCATCGTTCGGCACAGTCGAGGGAGAAGACAATGTATCTCAACCCTCGTACTGTGAATTTGTTGGAGGCGGTGTGTAGTGTTATTCTTCACAAAATTGTAATAGCTGTTTCCTGTTTTTGTTGTTGGTTTTTGAGTTTGGTTATCCAACGATACGCAACCGGCGCCCGTAGCGGTTCATAGAGGAAGTATTGCTCTGCATGGTCGTAGGTGGGACAACATAAGTACAAATAACCTGTTACGCAAAGTGTAAGCACTTGTAAAAAGCTAAATAGCTTTCTTTTCTATGAATCTACCATGGTGTATGTAATGGAAATTCTTTGCCTCTTTGCAGGATTCCATAGACCTGTTCCTTGGTCACTACCAGACCAGTTCCAAGGAGTGTGTCACAGAACAATGCCCATTGCTCATCATAAATATACAGTCATATCTTAGTTTAGATACTTTTTAATTTTAAACATTTAAATAATAATATTTACCTTACAGTGGCAGTCGTAGCTGGAGGTACCACCATAATTTCCAACCTCAAATATTTGATAAATGTGTCGCCCTGTTAAATTACTAACTTAAGGTTACATTTTTTTTACCTTACTCCCACGTCAACTTATTTTGAATGGCAAACTCAATCATTGTTGCTATTTTTTATAAGATAGACACAAGCAAAAAAAATGGAACTATCAACTTCTTAAGTTTATTTGTAGAACATATTTTTCATGTAAACTAATAGGTTTATCATTGAACACATTTCATTTAATATTTCTTATACAAATAAAACCAAATCTATGAATGTCTAAGAATTTTCATGGGTAAGTTTAATAAAATCAAAGCTATAAATAAGCACAGATGACAGATGACGGACCCCCTGTCACTGGTTATACTGCAAAGACGATCGAAAGACGCCACTGAGAGCTCTGAGTAATGTTGGGAAACAAAATACTATAAAAGTATTTCACATTCTTCTTACAAAATTCATTACGAATGGTGTTCATCTTTGATCAGCGTTGGGTTAGTTAAAATTATTACAATGTAAATTAATTTTTTATTGTATTTACTCCTCTGTGTACGAAAGTGCCAAACTAATTTCTCTATATTTTAACAGTTCCCAATGATTTTCTGCGTCGCAGTGGCAATGTTCTTTGCGAATGTCATTACTCCAACAGGTAAGCGTATATTATTATTCGCCTTTTTGATTTCATAATGTTTTCACGTTTAATTTTTTTTGACAAATTTTGTTAGCTACCAAAATGCTTGAAACCAGTATTTTAAAAGGCTTGACTGAACTATATACCTAGCTTTGGGGTTACATCTAGTCATTGGTTTACTTGTCTTTTTGACTGATTTAAAAAATTTTCCAAAACTCAATTAGTATGGAGCAAAATACAATTAATAGTTTCTTTGCATATTTTTTGTGTTGTACTTACAAGGTTACCAGTTACAATGGAAAAATGTACGATTAATGTTATATTATAACTGTAATTCACTTTTTACTCTTTGAAGGATAAACTTTTAGCAAACATTCATTTTCTCTTCTACTTGACTGTTTTATTGAGTAGATTTTTTAGTAACAGTTTTTATATAAAAAAATAAGGGTTTTCAAAACTATTGAATTTTAGATTTAATGAGAATATAAAATCTCTTAACCCTTTCAATCCTAATGGCCGATATATTGTCATTAGTTTCTATCCCAAAAAGTCAAGTGGCAAGAAGTGGCATCTATCGACGATTTAGTGCAGATATTAGTGTTCATCATCTGCCATGCTGTCATCTATGAGCTAGGAATGGAACTATCTTATTGTGTTCACTGTTTTGGCACAAAATACAAATAAAGTAAAAAGCTTTATACACAAATAAAGTGCTTTGACTGACGGTTTACTATAGGATGGTTACGGCGTTTACTGACAAGTGAAGCGTTGGAAGTCATTGGGAAGTACTGTACTTGATTTTTTATTCCAACCATGAGTAATTTCAATTTGGCTTGAATATGTGTGGAGTGGTGGGAGGGCCTACCAAAAATAAACGGTTACCCGGGTGAAAGTTGACGGCATTTGTAGGCTTAGTTGGTATTGCTGTGGACACCTGTTTTGCTTTTCATACGATTTGGTTGTGCTTAAAGGGGGAAGGACATTTTAAAAACTTTTAATGTTTCTTTGGTGTTTACTGTTTAGTAATTGTTTAACAACATGAATAATATGAAAAATCCATAGCACTGAAAAGCTTTAGTATATTTTATTTTATCAACCCTTTCAGTTGTAAAAAACCCAAAGAAATCGTAAAAAAACAAAACAGGTGTCTTCTCTGCAATCTCAATTCAGCCTAAAATTGCATAAACTTCCAATCCCAGCCAGTCACCGTTTATTTTAGGTGGGTTCTCCCACCACTGTACCACACATTGTAAACCGAATAGGGATTTCTCATGGTCGGGATTCGAATCCAAGTACTTCTGAATGCCTCTCGACATTTCACGCGTCAGTAAACACCAAAACCATTTGGACCACAGTATGTTAGACAGTCTTTAGCGGCAAAACAGCAAACTTCATGAGATAGTTCCAGTACCTGCTTCTAGGTTGCAGTTCGACAGACGATGATGACAACCAACAGTTTCACTAAATCATCTCTAGATGCCACTTGACTCTTTGGGATAGAAATTAGCAACGATATATCGCTCCATAGCACTGAAAGGGTTAAAACCCCGACCACACATTGAATAGATTCTGATATCTTTTCCAGAGTACAGCACCGGAACCCTTCTGTGCTTGCTGTTTTGGGGGTCCATGATCTCGGCCACAGGCGCTACCATTCTCTACTATGGACGAGAGTTTGTTGACTACCCGTGCCTAAGAGAGATCACATACTCGAGTCAGTCGCAGCCTTAGCAGTAAAATAACTTGTCTGTACTGACTGATCATTATCTTGCGACATAACTGCGAAGAGGAAAAAACCCAATTCGTAACGGCAATATGTTACATTTCCATAATTGTTTAGAGTTTTTGTTTGCAATTTGATCACTTTTCAACTGCATTAGTTTTACACACAATAATTCACTATTTTCTTATCTGCTATACTATGGTGTGTAAGTTGAGGGTGAAATTTCAAATAAATATTTGAAAAATATTGTTCTCGCTCCTCTTTTGTCGGTTTAGGTGAAAAATTACTTCCAATTGTACGTAGTTGTATTATACTTATTATTATATTTTTAAGACCAGTCTATAATTACCAAATGAAATGTAAATGTTGTTAATCATAAAATATGATCGCATTAGATGCTTGTATATTTTTATGTCAAAGAATATATATATTCTAAACTAGATAAAATGGTTTGAACATCCATCTTAGTAAATCTCTACTGTAGCAAGATCACTTTCAATCATTCAGCTGATAAAAGCTTCAAAAGTTGTCTCATGTCTTGCCCATATTCACCTCAAAATAAGTAGTGTTATATCAGAATCTTAAAGATATCAAAATGCCGATTTGCTATTCCATTGCTTGGATAGAACTGTGTACAGATCATTCTGTATTCTGTATTTTATGTTGGTAGAATAAGTAAAAGTTAAGAAACCCTTCCACCCTATAACAAATATGAATCTACAGTTTAACCTTGGATTAACAAATTTCAATACCCCCGTCGCAGCAGACCTGCGTACTCAGCGAATTTCCAAACCAGAAAAAAAATTGTTTCTATATAATATAATAATAATACATGACAAGTTTTATAAATCTGTATTTATCTGTTTTATAAATACCAAGTTTAATCCAAAAATATTGATTGATATGGGAAATATTATTTTTCCTTATCCTCCATAAGATTAACATTGGAGCCCCAAAATACAATGTACTGTGTTTAGAGTTTTTTTTTAATATCTCGGTAACCGTTGGAGATAAAGACAAACTTTAAGGAACTAAACTGTGTAGTTTTTAAAGCTGATTCTAATGGTGAAAGATAAAATTTGAAATTTTTAAAAATTACATTGGAAAAATGCAAAAAACCCATATTTGGGGTACAAAACCCCCCCAAACTACCCCTCCCTATTGACCGATATGTCTGGATTACGAACTCGTCCAAGCAAATGTGGGAATACACGTCTCTACCAAATTTGGTCTCGATCGGACCAATTTTACGAGAGTTATCGTGTTCACAGACACATATGTATAAATTTTAACGACTATTGTTTTTGGTCTCTGGGCACCTAAAGAAGAAAAAATAACATGGTCCCGGGCTTAAGTCTCGCCATGAGACCTACGGTAATAGCTTCTTCCCTATGGGAAATTCGCTAATATAAAGGATTCACAAATATTTTAAAATCCCCTTGAACTATTTATAACATACAACGGAAATTTTACCTTTATATTAGGAATAAACGATTTTTAAAAACCTTGATGTTATGAATTTTTAACAATACTGGCAAACATAAATCTATCTCTACATAATGACTTTTTTGTATTGAGCCTTTACGGTATTTCACCTTTATACAACATAACGTCTACCTTAATCTCTGTATAACATACGTAAACAAACACGTCCCAACCTGAATCATCTATCCGAACAGTCATTGTCGCTTTAGTTACCGTTGGAGATCATACCGTACTGTTTACTGTATATTAGTATAAAGTAGCCTACAATATTTCAATCAAATTAAGATTTTTTTTCAACTATTTATAGTATATTACCTTTTACTAAGGTGTTTACTAACAGTGTTTTATAAAGGTTAAATTCACTTAAATTTGTTATTCAGAGGTTGGAGGAAGTCCATGTGGAATATGTAATATCAAATTACATATTTTTATTCAGCCTCTTCAGTTTGTTATACAAGGTTTGACTGTCTATTTTCACTACCTACTTGAATTTAAGAAAAGTAAGTTTTATCTTTAAAATATTAGCTATTTCTCTACTTATGAGCTTATGACTGTTTGTTATTTAAAGACCAGGATTTAAATAATTTTGCAAAAAATAATACATGCAACTGGGTAAAAACACTGCTTCATAACAAGAAAACTAGCGGCTTTAGCAAGGCAGTGGCCTAGAGTAGACCAAATGCACCTTCCTGGTAGGCTCCAAGTGGACATTGCAGTGAGCATTGCAAACTAGTGATGGGAGAACCAATTGAATTCAGCAAAGACACATATACATACGACACTCTGTAACATACAGTCAACATTGTCGTCTGCCTCTTCTATCTGGGTTCTGGGGGGGGGGAAACGGGATATTTTTTAGGGAATCAGGGATATTTTGTCTACGGATCTGTGTTCTAGGCAGGGAGAAAAGGGATATTTTAGGAGAATCCAGGGTATAAAGGGCTTATTTTAGCAGAGGTTTTTACAATGTCCTAAACAGCTGATAGGAATGATAATGAAACATTATCATCACACCACACCTCAGAGCACCAATACTCATAATGTCATAACACTCATAATAATTTTACTATCAAATCAAATAATATACGGGATATTGCCGACATCCAGAGCTCTGTGGAGTTAAGTTAGGTTCTTTATTGATATTTTTATCTCGTTAATAATATTTTATACTATCAATAAAGAACCTAACTTAACTCCCCAGAGCGCTGTATGTCGACAATATCCCATATATTACAATGTAACGTTACATGAATTAGTTACTGACATACAGCGCTCTGCGGAGTTAAGTTTTTTTATTGATAGTTATAAATATTATTGTTGATAAAAATATCAATAAAGAACCTAACTTAACTCCTCAGAGCGCTGTATGTCGGTAACCAATACATGTAACGTTACATTGTAGTATACGGGATTATGCCGACATACAAGCACACTGCGGAGTTAAGTCAAGTTCTTTATTGATATTTCTATCTTGTTAATAATATTTTATACTATCAATATAGAACCTAACTTAACTCCGCATTGCGCTGTGTGTAAGCAATATGCCGTTTATTACAATGTGTATTATTCACCGATATACAACTTTTACAACTAGTTGTATTTTTGAATGATACGGCAGAAACACCATTTATTTTAATTCACAGTCCAACATATAACAGCTAGACATTTTACGACATCTAAAAACGTTGACAGAAAAGTAGAAATTTCATAATTTAGAATTTAAACCAATTATAAAATAAACATTCTTAAATTATTTATATAAATACAATTATGTCACTGGTCAGAAGTACTTTTTGTACTTGTGGTACTGCGACAATATATTCTTTGTATATTTATAGTAAAGTTATCTTGGACTGAAGGACTAACAGATTTGTAATCAGCTGATTGACAATAAAATAAACTAATATTAAAGATAGTTGAATTCAGATGATGATTTATTGTGACATTTTTTTTCGAGAACATTCCCAACTAATTTATTTTTAATTCAGTTTGATAAAATTAGGTTTAATAATTTAAAGTAAATAACAACTCTTTGACATAAACGTAACCTAACGCCTAATATTTCTAATCAAACAAGTTTTTCCAGTTCAAAATTAATTGTAAGTCACTAGAATCTCCTGTTTTCCCTAAAATTAACCTTTTACATCCCAAATTCCCTAAAATATTCATGATTCTTAAATATATCCCCGCACAGAAACTCGATTATTGTAGACAAGGTTGAATGGATGTTTGAAGGGTGGCTTATTTTGGTCAAAATAGAAAACGGTGTTCCGTGGTGTTTTTATTCTTAATTATATTATTACAGAGTGATATAAGTGTATTTGAGTGAACCCTGATTAATGCCGATCCCCTTGCTAGACGGTATGGTTTAGAGGGCCATATTTAAGCCTAAAATCATACGAAAACGTTGAAATTGGGTTTTTCCGCGGAGCGAAGCTTTGTAAAAAGGTTGAATGGCTTTGTAGAAAGTGCAAAAAGTAAGTCTGAGATTGACATAGTATAAAATAGTAGTATACTGTGTTCTAAACCCAGTCAGTTTTTACAGTGGAATGATCCACCGATTGAAAGCAGTTTTCATTCATACACTGCTTTCAGTCTATGATTAAATTCAGTCACTTCAATCTTCCGACTTGTTTCAGTCTATAACTGAATACAGGCTCTAAAAACTTCTGACTTGTTTCAGTCTATGATAGAAATCAGTTTCTCCAATCTTTAAACTTGTATCCAAACTTACAGTCTTGGTATCTATTTTTCTAAGATCAAAATCAGTTGCAATTGTAAGTTAATAAATTTATATAGTACACAAAAAAATAACACGGTTAACTTGACAATTATATTACTTTTAGGACTGAATGTTTTCAGTCTGTTTTAAGACTGGATGTTTTCAGTCAGTTTTAAGACTGAATTACTTCAGTCTGTTTAAAGCCTGACTTTTTTTAGTTATTCATTCATTTAACCGATTGGAAAAACTTAACCGACTGAATCAGTTGTTCCTAAACAAACGATTTTTTCAATAGGCTGTTCCCATCACTAACCCATACTGCTATTGACTTACTTTTAGATATTTTATTTAAGAAGTATGTGCTTTTAAAAAAATTCTCAGTTGGAGACTAATATAAAGTTTTTAGTTTAAAGGTTAAGTAGTTGTCTCTTGTCAAAAACTTGCTGAAAATGTTCACTTCCGTGTTTAATGTAATGAGATGCTGAATTCAGGTGCTCACGTAGACTAGTCTTTGTAAATTCATCTAGTTCTCATTCCTTAACTGATTTATTCCATGATGCTTATTATTTGTAAATAGCTTTATTGTAAATAAATATTATTTTGATCTGCCCGATAGTAGAATATTTTAGGATACGGCTTGAGATAAAACTATTTTTAGTACTCGAAGCTAACTTGAACAGTTTTCTCTTTCTGTGGCTTTACCATCTTCTATATTAAAGAAAATTTCCATTTTGTGATTTATTTCCATGAATTTTATGTATTCATTTTATAACCGATCGATCTACTTGCAAAATAATGTTAGTTATCAAACTATGTAATTATCCAACTTATATCCTATTTTTAATATCTGAAATTTTAACCTTGATATATTTAGATATTGTACAATAAAGTATTATACATCTAGTTCTTCCTTTGCTATTGAATTAAACAGTCTTGGTATGATGTGATGTTAATTTATTTAACACTATTCATTGTCTAGTTTTTTTACATACACTTTTAAGTTTAATAACAATCTAAGCTCTTGTGTAGTTATCTTACATGGATGGTTGCACATAAAGAAAGTTTTCCGATACATTTTCACAGTTCTCACTGAATCCAATTCTTAGTTACTGGAAACACTTTTTCTCATAAAATACAGTGAAGAAAACTTTCTTTTCTGCTGGCAATATATAAAAACTACAGTTTTTTGAGAATATAATTAAAATATCATTCTGTTTTAAGGAAGCTAAGGGAAGCTTAACAAGGCTTGGACCCGTATAGACATCAGAACCGACCAGTTTTTGACAAATTTCTTGTGTTTCATGTTTTTGTACTTATGTGTTGTGCGTTTAGCATCAGGTTTAATTTAGTGCATAATGACTCCCTGAAACATAAATTTAACATCTTCCTCATTAAAGGTACCTTGATAGTAATAAAACTGCAGTAGCTTATCTAGTTCATCTGACAGAACAAGATATTCTCACCAAATAAAAAAATTGAATGTGATTATGAGGCTAGTACAATGAAACTATAATATAGTAAATTTATTATTACTAATGACAAATGGAATTTTTCGAGGAGGTTCAGGTATCCAAGAGTAACCAGAATAGCATTGCCATGACCGGTAGTAAAGGGTTTCTGCTGCTATTCCGGTCAGTTTTGGGTACACCCTTGTACTTACTATTCTGTGTGGGCACAAAACTTTATGTCTCTGACTTAATAAAAGTATTTTACATAAAAAACTCAGATCATGTTCTTGTGGTAGTGTTGTGTGCCTAAAACTCTAGGCACAAAATTCGAACGACAAAAACTAATATTTCATACATCTATTGATTATCCTTGACATGAACCCTTAAGCAAGTTTCCGCATCATGTATGGCATTGCTAACATTACAAGTTACTTCTGTTTATTTAACCCATTTCTGTCTAAGGATGTCAATTGCACGTCCTTGTATTCACTAGACAAATGCTGGTAAAGACGTGTACTGTACATTCTGAGCAAACAATGTGCTTTGCCTGCTTATATTTCGACGTATTTATTTTTTCCGCTGTTAGGAGTGCTAGTTAATTTCTCATCCTATAGATAGTGTTGGCTTACTCTTTATATCATCTTATTTAGTGTCCAATGTTCCATGTTGACAGTTAATTATTGTTGTCTGGTTCGCACAACTTTTTCAGCGATTGAACTTATTTATGAAAGTACAGTAAATGATTTTTTTTTTAATTTATCATCAAATATTTGTACTGCAGGTAACTGGAAATAGATATGACAAGTGAAATAAAGGAAACACGTACTTGTTTCTAAGCCTTACACTTGGAACTGGTGAAAAAGTAAAGAAATAATTATTTTTCTAGCTAACAGTGATTATATGTGCAGTTACATGGTAAAGAAATCGAAACGTATAATTCATGAAGTTATTGTTGAGTTTATCAAGCTAATAAGGCTCAGACCAAAGGGCCTCAGGCGTTGCATAGAAGTTCAGACAGGAATGGGTTAATACCCAATAAGAAAACTTACATCCTCCACACAACCACTTATGTACATTGCCAATGAAGTTGAGATAATAGATGCTCCAGGAAAATAAAACTCTTAATATAATATTTTACATATATTTTCAATCCAGCCCCTAAACCTCTGAGTTAGAGAAAAATATAACAAGCAATAGAATTACTCATTGAATACAAGCGAGTGACCAATGATTTGGAAGGAGTCTCTCACTGTAATGTGATAAAGGTGTTAGAAATGCACAACCTTGCCGACAACTTAAATAAGAACAAACTTTAAAACTGAGTAACACACAATTAATAAAGCGTATTTCAAATCAGCCTTTGGACTTTACTGTATAAGTCCATGTGATTTTTCATGATATTAACAATAGAATGGACTACAATAAATAGGTATAAAATAGTGCTATTTCTGTAAAATCAAGCTGATTTTACTTCAAAATGATAAGTGATAGTTTATGATGAAGATAAGAATATTTTTCAAGATATTCTATTACAGTAAGTATAATCAGCAAGATTGATGAATTTCCCAACTTTAAAACTCACTGGTTTAGAAAACTACCTTAGCGTAACAAGCGAGTATTAAATACTTCAATAAACTCTCAAACATTAAAATTAAATTCATAAAAATAATTTCATTCACACGGTAAATTTACATGAGAGTACAACACGTGGAGCAGGAAAAAATCTAAATATCAAAACTATATCACCCAATAAGTTCCGATGTAACTTTCATTAGGAACTGATCGGACAATTTTTAGATTAACATTCCTGGCAGTTTGTTCATGTATCGTGTTCAATATACAACATAAGACAGTAACATTCACAACTTAAAAGACTTTTTGGCTGGTCATGGTACTGATCTTTTTAAATTTGCAACAAGTCGTTTTTACTTATAAAATAAGCTGTTGAAAATATTTTGTTACATATCACAAAGCATAGTGCATATATTCTTTGGCTGAAATTTCCAGATTACATTACACTAGTTATTAGCAAAGCTTTAACTATTTTTGATGGAACCACTCCATAAAATCAATAAAGGCTATTATACATTATACGCAATACTATCAATCTCTTTTAGAGAACCTTTTACTTGTGTAATATAGGATATAATACATTACAAATTTGTTTATCCTATCACATAAATCACACCTCATAAATGGCCTCAATGAGTATAAAGCATGGCGTAGTGTGATAAAAAAGTTTATAAAATTAATATACACAATAATACAATGAAATATTACAAAAACTAGAAGAAAAATAATTGAGCTAGAATCAAGCAATATATTTACACGGGCGCTATTTAGTGACTGTCAATGTTTTATAGTTTTGAGATATTATGCTTCAACATTTAAATTACAACGAATGAAACACTTTAGCTATACATAAAATTATATAGTATAATACAAAGTGTTCAAAAATTAAAATACAATTGATTCAATCTTAACTTTATGAATATCTTTTTCTTTTGATTATAAAAACTGCCCTATTATTAGATCTTGTCATGAAAAAATTTTTCCTAAGCTAAAAAGATGGTTGGGACCAAAATAATATTTAGTTGATTTACTAGAAGACTTGAAGGAAGACTAACTATTGTCATTTAAACTTATAAAATTAGGATGGAAGGTCAATGTATTGAAAACAATATGTGGGAATTTAGAAAAGAAGAAGATAAATAATTATATTTAAAAAAACTGTTACAGGAATGAAGATGAGAGATGACAAGTTGAAATATTGTTGACACTGTTTCAACCTCTCATTCAAACAATCCCAGTTAAATTTGTATCACATGAATTGGAGATACTAGGTAAAATCTAGTATTTCCAATCTATTTTTTTCCACAGCCTTATTACCTGTTAATTCTTTATGAAGGTAATAATATATTTGCTATACGAGATTCAGTAAAGTCGTAAAAGAAAATTTATTTGAAACAGTGTTATCAAATAAAACTTATCACAGCATAACCAATAATCTCTTTGCACTTAGTTGTAAAAGCACCATTACATAAAATTTTAACGTGAAAAAAAAACTGAAAATGAATAGACCGAGTACATGTTAAAAAAAAAGACTAGAACATATTGCAGTAGCAAATGTAATGGCTTGTATTGTCAAAATTACAAAAGTTATACGGTGTACAAAAGCTTCCAACACCAATTTGAAATATTCAAAAAATGTTATATATTTATTACAACATAAATCGAATATGTTTAATTATCGAAACACAAAATATGTACAAGCGAGCAGGCTCAATGCATAACAATATCACATCAAGAAGTTAGCACAAGCTCAGGGAGGTGTAGGCCTTTTAAAATGTATTTTGGTAGAATAATGAAAACAATTTAAATGTAATCTAGAAAAACTTATAAATCATTCATTTATTTGTAATAGTTCTTTGTATTTAAAGAAACCCCCTCTATTTCTCATACTTTATTTTGTATTTTACAGAAAAATCTGTAAAAATTATTGGTAGCGGGTCAGATAACCAATTTAACATAGTCAAGCAGAAAAACATTATAAGCAAAACAAACAATAACTGTAACATTTAAATACCAAAAGGATAACAGACGTAAGAAAACGATTTTTTAATACCTCAAATAATGTATGTAAAAAATGCCATGAGTGAAGTCTTGCTTTATTCAAAACTGCACACCAATAAGAATGACAAGCACAAGAGCTCAAGATTACAAGAGATTTCCTACGCCTACAATTTTTGTTAATCATCTCCTAAACCTATACTACTGAACATTCTCTTATTTACAAGGCCATACAAAATGGTATTCAATTCAACGATTATCTGAGTTTTATTTAGGAAGCAAGTTTCGTTTCCATTATTCCCAACAACAGTGCTATTACATTCTAAATTTTGCATGTGAGCATCTGTCAATCTGTGTCAATCAAGACATAGTTTTGTGCCATTTCATATCAACCGACAGAAAGTTGAGTGTGTGAACTTTCCAGAGCTCTTGTATAAAATGGCTCAACCGACAGAAAGGTGATTGTGTGAACTTAAAAAGCTCTTGTATAAAACGGCTAAGTTTACCTCTGCTGTTTAAATTTGACTTTTTTATTTGTAATTTTTTACATCAGAAACATACATTCATTAATAAATATTTCAAGGAGAATAATTACTAACACCTAATCATATCTATGTGAAAAAATATTTGTTTTGAATTCAACGATGAGGGGGGATGAGACCATTAAAGAAATTTGTTAATTTACAACGAATACTGTTATATTCATGGATTTATAAGTTTTATAAAAAGTGTATCTCATGGATTTATTGAACATTTTGTTTAGTATTTTACATATTCAGATATAATTGTCAGATTTCAGAAGTCATGGAAGTAGAATAAAAGAGCACACAACCAATAGATAGTGATGTCATTATATTCTGATTAAAAATGAATAAATACCACACAGCGCTAGCCCCAAGGATAACGGAAATGTAACTTACTTCTCAAACTTTGTTTGAACTTGTATTGTATTAAAATTGTTAAAGGGAAATTTAAATTATCAAACTAATCCTCATAAAAATGTCTTTGAAAACTTTAGATCTCAGGCCGAACAGGTCTCTCCAATCTAAAGACTTAAGTGTAAAAATTACACGCACATATTAAAGAAGTTCATTAGTAAAATTTAAGATAGGTACTTCGCGTGAAGCTGGCTTCTAAACTAACTTGTTATGATTGTCCTTCCATTATTTACGGAATTGACAGAGTTCACATGAACACTGAACTGATGAATTTTTAACTGATTTAAAATAGTTTTTTACAACTAAGAATTAAATCTCCACTACTTTTAAGTTGTTCATGGGGTTTTTATTATGTGATTTATAAAATATTTGATATACAACTATATTCCTTTTTGAACAGCGTGGAAATAATATAACTTGTGTTACAAGAAGTTACCTAGGAATATGAAATTTCAATGTTTCATATTGTATATAATTTGATTATCGATAATAAAATATATAGACTGATTTCTTTTCCGTCTGAAAAGTTAAGGATAACATATTAACAATGTTAACAAAAAGTCACACTGTAAAAATGTAAACGTTTTTGGCCACTTGCTACCGAAGATTTTAATAAGATATGAAAATAAAAAAAAGACTTGGAAGAAATACCCCACCACATATAAACCCAATAAACGAAAAATGCTTCATGAAATTATACATACTAAACATAAAGAGCTCAAAAGTAAATAATGACACCAAAAAAAGCACCAACTTCACAATACTGTGCCGTGTGACAGGTTTGAAAATGGAACAAAAATAACCAAGTCATCATTAAATATTGTAGATCCGCAGCAAGAGATTTTACGAAATACTCCCCAAACTTTCTACTGTTAAGGCAAAACATTTGATTAAGAGTGCTGCTAATATGGTGAAAACATTTATACGTAATTACAGATATGTGAGTTCATTTACAATACTGCTAGTTGAAGACAGATTGAAAAGAATTTATAATCTAGGACATCTTTTACGCATACTTATTTACAATCCTAACAATACTGGAACATATTTTACAAGCGTAGTCACTATGAGAGAGCCAGGGGCATGGGGTGGGGGTGAGGGTGGGAATTGCCGCGCAGAGGTCACCACAGCGGCTCGATGTTGAGGTTAACGAAGCCTGGGCTCTTGCGCACCTCCCAGTACTTGTGGTTAAACTCCCACGTTTCCTCCCCATCGTTTATCTCGCTTTTTCTGGAAAAAAATCATGGTTTGAGTTATTTATTTATTTGTTTTATAGCTGAGGTGGGTTTTTTAGTGCATACAGTTGTAGCAGCCGTGCAGAAATACAAGAACATTTGAACCTCGCTAATTCAAAACTCAAGGGAAAGCCAATTTACTTCAAATTAAAGGAAGTTTTAATTATAGAAGCAAGCATTATGTATTGAAATTCAAATTTTCGAGGTGCAATTCGGAAGTTTTAATCGTAGAGGAATTATTCATTAAAAAAAATACAGTAGGCAACTATGCAATGATCCGAACTTGAAGGAATTGCGGAATTGCACCTGTTAATGTTTCGGCTGGTTTGTTTTTTTAAATTACTTTGAGTTTAAGAGGATTTTGGGAACCTCCTTCAAATTATAGAGGTTAACTTCAGATTTTAGAGGTAGGGTTTCAAATTAAGGGACTATAACTTGAATTCTAGAGGCTGAAGTAGACACAAATGTGTATTTAAGAGGCTAAATTATGGGTCAATACTTTGAATTATAAAAAAATATATTTTTAATATTAGAGGTATTTTCAGGGGAACAGACAGAATCTTTGAATTGTAGAGGTTTTCGTATTATCAAAGTTTGAATTAGCGAGGTTGTACTGTATAACTTTTTAAAATTATTTTAACGTGAATTGTGAGTAATATTTTAACAGTGAAGATATAAAATACTAAACTTTATTCCTACAAATCACTACGAACAAAAGACCCTGTTCACCCAAAGGTATCACCCAAATACCCAGAGGTATTGGGTGATCCCAATCCTCTCATTTCCGGTGTTGCATTGACACCTCATCGTCTAGTTGCGTCACACACATCCTTGCATTTCCGGTGTTGCATCGACACCGCATCGTCTAGTTGCGTCACAAACATCCTCTCATTTCCGGTGTTGCATTGACCGCATCATCTAGTTGCGTCACACACATCCTCGCATTTCCGGTGTTGCATTGACACCGCATCGTCTAGTTGCGTCACACACATCCTCGCATTTCCGGTGTTGCATTGACACCGCATCGTCTAGTTGGGTCACACACATCCTCGCATTTCCGGTGTTGCATCGTCTAGTTGCGTCACACACATCCTCGCATTTCCGGTGTTGCATTGACACCGCATCGTCTAGTTGGGTCACACACATCCTCGCATTTCCGGTGTTGCATCGTCTAGTTGCGTCACACACATCCTCGCATTTCCGGTGTTGCATCGACTAGTTGCGTCACAAACATCCTCTCATTTCCGGTGTTGCATTGACCGCATCATCTAGTTGCGTCACAAACATCCTCTCATTTCTGGTGTTGCATTGACACCGCAACGTCTAGTTGCGTCACACACATCCTCGCATTTCCGGTGTTGCATCGTCTAGTTGCGTCACACACATCCTCGCATTTCCGGTGTTGCATCGACTAGTTGCGTCACACACATCCTTGCATTTCCACTTATTCACACTCCAGAGAATCGCAAGGGTAAATATACGTTCTTATTATCCAAGGCCTATAGTACTTGAAGTATTCTCAATAAAAAACCTCATGAAAGGATTGAAATACAATAAAAATATTTCAAACATAAATACTACTTTGTTTTGCCCTCACCTATAAAATTGGGACTGATTTCTTTTTCTTTTACTATGTGTTGAATTACTGAGGGCAATTTTGCTATGAGGGATTGTTTTACTATGTGTCTATCTACTTTAGATAAATAAATATCCCAAAACCGTCATGGGTTATGTGCTAGATCTGGTTAAAAGGTGCACATTGCACAAGCTCTGAATGTTTTCACTCAAATTAAAAAAATATGGATAGCTTAGGTTAATGTAAAACAACTAATTTATTAAATTAACTTAATTAAATTAACTAATTTAAAGTTAAACCCAGATCCCTATAGTGTAGAGTGGATATAGAGAATTTATAGATTATAGTTAAATTATATTAATTAAATGAATCAAAAGAGAGATTTATTTCCCTATACATCTAATTATTTTAAGAAACAGTGGATATGAATATTGTGTTAACTTTCTTCATCAGAATATTGTTAGGACAAACCACATTAAAGATAACTGCACCAGGGATTGGTTTTTCATTGATAATTTAGCAATTTCACTTTTCAATATAAAAACATCATGTTGCCAGTATTTAAATTATTGTCATCAATAACAATAATTATTGTAAATGTAATTTGTATACACAGAAAAACTGTTAATATTTTAAAGAGGAATATAGAAAGGATCATAAAAGTCTGAACTATAAAATATACAGATTAATAAAAAAAGAAAAGCATAATATATTTTATTTGCAAATACAATCTATAGTTGCAGCAATCCTACCACAACTGCCTATGCCTAGAGAATATATAAGCATATGATTTAAATGAAAAATTTACTAGATACTCTATTGATTAAAAAGCAATACTTTTAATATCTTCTTCCACATAGTAATGGTGAAATAATTTGTGTAAGTATAATAAAGTAGGCAAGTACAATACAATGTAGTGTTGAGGTAGCAAATACAACAAATTGGCAGTGAATGTTTCTTAAGCTTCTGGGTAGCGTAAGCTTTTGCCATTCCACTTATAAATCATAAGGTTCAGATCAAAACTTAGCCTAGAACTCACTCATCCAACAATTCTAATTCCCGATAAGGAATAGACCTGAAATTTTATTTATGTAGTGTATTCATAGAATCCTTCAGTTTCAGAATGTAAAATTATTTTATCAGTTTTATGGTAAATACAAAATGATTAGCTTAAAACTGCAAGAAAATTATCAAATTATTTCTAATAGCACGGAGAAGTATTAAATGGTTTTCTGTAATTTTTATAAAACTTTGCTGTGCAAACCAACATTTTAATAACTGTTTGTTGCTTTTAAAATAAACATAATATTTCTAGTTAATAAGATAGTACAATATCTACAACTCTAGGCTAACTTTAAAGGGTAATAAACTATTTAGAGCAAAAGGCACGATGCTTCATTGTTAAGTATAATTTTTTTAAATCCTTTTTTAGTTTTATACAAAATTTAGTAACTCGTCCGTCCTCCTGAAAAAGATTTTAACAATAATTAAAGAAATATTTACTCCTAAACAAAAAGGTCTGTCCTAAACAAGTAAACTAGATAAGGCTCTTTAACTTACATACTTTCAAAGTGAAAAAATATATACATAATGTTGCATGAAATATAAAATTTGTCACTTAGTCATGAACTCTGTTTGTGGATGATGGTAAGTGATTGGTTGAAGATTAACCGCAAGCTCACCTAAATATCAGAGGTTCACTGGTTCAATGTCTGAGCCAGCTAATAATTGCCATTGCAATTGCTACTGTTTGTTTTCTTCCCTAAATCAAACAGGTTCATTATCATTGTGTTTGTTAATTGGTTTTATGATGTGTTCTTAGTTTATTTACAGTTAGGCATTTAAGAACTACAGTTAGGCAATAAGTGCATTATAGTGTATTTTCTCTTTATAATCTATCACTAATGTAGGCTATTATGGTACGTTTCTTGGTTTAGAAGACGATGGAAAAATGTTTAACTCATATTTTACCACTTAAAAAAGGTTTAATAATTTTTCTCTTTAATCATTTTTCTTAACACAAACAATATGAATTTTTAATAAAAAAACAGAAACCATGAAGAGGTTAAAGTTCTCCCATTACTTTCTTTGATTAAAACCCAAAGGTTTGCACATTTCCCATTTTTTTCATAAAAAGAATATTATTGGTTTTCCCCCAACAGTGAAGCACCGAGCCCGGAACGAGTGTAATGCGACTCACAACACATACGTGAACCAGCGCGGTTCATGCGTGGCCCCCGACTGCTCGTTGCGCTTGCGTCTCTCCCGCTGCGCCTGCTCCAGTTGCAACTTCATCGCCTCCGCGCCGTTCAGGTTGCCTTCCTCCAACAGTCTACAGACATATTAAATAAACGTTATGACCAACAGAAGAGTTTTTTAATTTTTAGTTAGTTTTACAGAAATATAATACACCATTACTAATCTGGGCGTCAGTAACAAAGTAGCTGGTGGTTTGTGTAAGCAGACATCCACTGTTGTTATACAACTGGTGCTATGCTATTGATATACACCTGATACTATGCTATTGTTAATACAACTATTGCTATACCGGCATAGTATCTCAGGTTTAACGCTCAGTCCCATTAAATCAAAAGGTTGCTGTATTGAAACCAGTGGCTGGCGACTCCTGTCAGATCATGAGCGGCCACCTCTAGCTAACCAATTTGACCACACTACAACGGTACCTTACTGTCTTCAATTACAGGTCCCTATTATTAGGGTATTAGGGCCTTACAGGCCCTAAATAAGTGGATGTCAAACTCTTGTTATACAACTGGTGTCATGCTATTGCTATACAATAATTGGTACCAGGCTATTGTTATACACTTGGCACTATGCTACTGCTATACAACCAGTGTCATGCTATTGTTTAACAATTGCTACCCTACTTTTGTTGCACACTTGACACCATTCTATTGTTGTACAACTGGTAACATGATATTGTTACACAAATGGCTCGAGTGTTATAAAACTGTTACTAAGGTGTACATTGCTTAGTTGGGAACCGCCAGCAACAGCCAGTCTCTGCTATTTACAAATCTACTAAGCAAAAAATGTTTCAGCCTTAAACCAATACAAAAGAACCTCGATCTTCTATGTTCTTTGCTTTTACTCTCAAAACTTATGTTGCCGGTATTTTGGTTTTTAAAATAATCGTCATTTTCTTTTGTTTCCTTCCCCGTCAAGCTTTTCAGGCGGTCATGTTTCTAATTTTTTCTGAGAAGAAGCACCAGCGTTTAATAATTTATTGTTTATTGTCGAGTGTCAAAACTACATGTTTCCGTTTCTCAGCCATAACATAAGAGCATTACACACAACGTGTAAACAGCACTGTCAACAATAAACAGTAAAGCACGTAAGACACTAGTAGGCATTGCACTCGAAATCGGCAATAACTTCAGTTCACTGTAGCCACGCACCATACTGAACTGAAATGAAACAGTAGCAGTGGAATGCAGAAGACAATGTAAGGGATTAACCAACTGGGTCACTACCCTTGCCGCCAATGATTCACGCACATTGCAGGTGTACAGTACAGTCGTCACTACTCATCATAGAGCCTCAACAGATGATCCAGGCCGGGGTTGACGCGGAAACATAATTTTGTTTGCGCTAGCAGGGTGGCAGTTAATAGACTGACGGTTAAAAGGGTGACGGTTCATCGAGGTTCTACTGTACTTAACATTTAACAAACTTTCACTTAAAAAGTGAAAAATAGAAATATTCCCACGACCAATTGTATACAATGGCATTATGGTAACCATAAACAAAAAAATCAATTCCATTGTTGAGGGGGTTTGGAATGTGAATCAGTCTTCATTTGGGAATAATGACCTCAAAGTCTTGCCTCTATGTTGCATAGACAGAAGGACTGTATTGTACTTCTCTAAAGAGAGCACATGTTTATTTAAATTATAAGTGAATATAATAATTTAACTATGGTACAAACTCATAACACCAAGCACTTGTGCATTTTTGAAATACATTAACATTTGTATCACAATCTGAGGCAATGTGGAGTTCAAATTCATAAATAGATAAGTAACAAAAAGCAATTTCCCAATACAAATCCACAGAAAGATTAAAAGATATTAACGAAACACGGTTGTACCTCTGATCTGGACGGAACCGGGTGTCGGTGTTAGGCAGGTACTTGGAAATGTCCGGGTTTAGCTCGTTGAGCTCCATCGCGAACCTCGTGAACCCGTAGTACAACTCGTAGTCTTCAGGCATTGATCCTGCAACAGAAAGTGGTAAGTGTGTTTCAGTCATTATTGATAGAGGACAGCTAAAAATATAAAGTCTTTGGTTGACTGAAATGATTAACAAGATTGACCAACTAGCCTATGTAAAGGCTAGGAGATCCTATACTAAAGGGCTGAATGAATAGATACAGGACATAATTTTGTTCCAAAGCAGAGGCAATCAAAATCTTTAATTGACCATAATAAAAGTAAACACCGTCATTATCTTAAAAAAGGACTTAAATTGCTAACAGGTATGGTGGCTGGGCATTGGCCCATAATGAAGCACCGTTACGTTACGTCAGACCAGCAGGTTTGCAGGGAGGAAACTGACACCGCATACTCCTCTAGCATAGGCCAAAAAAAGGCCTTGGGGTGCTTGTAATTTTTGGAAGAGCTCAAAGAAATGGGCTTTGTCCAGCTTTTGGGTTTTATCAAATGCCTTAAGCTCGATGATTAGAAAAGGGTGCCACTAAAGATGATCAAGGTCGAAGTAGCTATACCCTAACCCGACTATAATAAAAGAGGTAAAAAGTCTGGCTGTTTATAGAGTCCTTATTATGTTTCATAGTTGGTTATTCATTAATTTTAAGATGAATACGAATGAAGTGAGAGCTCAGTGATACATGTAATGTATCTCACAACACTTAGATTTGATGCTGACTAAGACAAGCTAATTTATTTTCCAGAATCTTTAATTAATTAACCTGATGACCAAAGGGAAACGGGTCGAGTATTGAACTACCACAAAATTTTGTCAGGATTTTGTTCAGGATCGAACTGGAGACTACCATCTATTTTGTGCTTTATTCTCAAAAAGTGACCACACGGTTATAAACTGTCTTAATTATATATATACTGCATTATGTGTTAGTTTCCTTTTTTATAGAAAAATGTTCAAAACCATGAATTTAAACAATTGATTTTAATCTAAATATTTCTTAGATGTTACTTAACCCTCTGGATGGCAATCGACACGCCCATGTCGATGGCAGTGAAAAGTGATTATTAGAGACTAATTATCACGATAATATTCGGTGCTGCTTAGTAAACGATTATCACGGTGCTGCCATCTGCAAGCTAATGCATGAGGCATGAACTATTGTCTCCTAAATTTCACTGTCGTGCCACTAGAGTATGATTTTTATAACCAAATAAGCGCATTCTCAGACGGTGGTGCTTTGGTGTAGCGGTCTAAACCGTTGTACTGACGAGTGCAACGGTTGAAGCCAATCAGAAGGACAAGCTTTCGAATCCCGACCGTGAGCAATCCCAATTTATCAAGTAAAATCAAATCTTTATTTCCATATATATTCGTTGGATTCGTCATACAAGAGTACATTTTTTAACACGTATACAGGTTTACTTTATATGGTGAACTATGGCCTATTGAAAATCATTTTCAGTCCAATTGCCAGTCAAACATTCATTTATATAGTAAAAGCCTTTTTTAACTACAAAACTAGGGACTGAAGTCTTGAAACTATTTAAATTTAAATATCTTAAATTAAGAGGCAGCTTATTGAACAACTTATTACCAATTACACAATGTTTTTTTCTGGTTTTACCGGCAACTCGTGGAGTCGCGCGTGTTTAACCTCTCAACCGATGGTAACACGCGGAACTTGTTGCACATAAATACGGCTTTACCGTTGAGTTCCCTAAATAAATCATACTCAAGATTCGTCACTTCTACACATTACTGTGGAATCATAGCTCACAAGTTCCTAAACAAAGCAATGCTTTATTAGTTTTAGTGATATTCTTATTACATGTACCACATTTAAACATCTTGCTGCTACCACTGGCCAGCTTGGCTTGCAAATGTGTGGTACAGTGGTGGGAGGTGGGATGGCCCATCTTAAATAAACAGTTACTGGTTTGGGTAGAAGTTGACAGCATTTGTAGGCTTAATCTTTTACAACTGTATGCTTAAGGGGGGGCATTTTTTGTTTGTTTATACTTAGTATTTTTTTAAGTTTCTAAGTGAAATAAAAAATTCTAATTGAGTTTAAAAGCTACGTCACTCGGAGGGTTGATAGACACACCGAAAAACTTACTTACACAAATGTAATCTACAGCATTTAATCGAATAATAACATCTCAACAGTCCCAACACTCTTAAGTTCTGACCTGGTCGCCAGATACACTTGGCGGTGGGTGCAACTCCACAGTACAAAGCTTCACTCCACTTCCCGAACAAGTTCCTGACAACCTTGCCCTCGTCCTCGTCCACCACCACACCGTGGATCTCGTGCCTCTTGGCTGACCAGTAGCTTGCCTACAACCGTTAACAGAAAACAGATTAAAACCTCAAAAAATGCTACGAGGGGAGTTTTTAAAATAAGTACTGTTTTGTTATAGGCATTAGTAGTTTATGCGTGTACGATAATGAGAATGTGTGTCTTGTGCCGGCATATTTTTGAAATAACTGTGCTTGATTTCAACTCTGTAGGTAACCTGTATGATTATGTCATGTGCTTTCAAAATGTTTAAGATCATCAACTCAGCCACCGCATGTAAGGTTCGGTTAATGATACGGGTTTTGTCAGCAAGGAACCCGTCTATTGCAGAAATTCATCGACAGACTTAGGAAGAGTACAGTGATACTGTTATAAGTGTTAGCAAAGTATGTAAGTGGGTATAAAAATTCAAAATTAGCTGGACAATGTCCATGATGACAGCCGCTCCACTCCAGTAGCACTTCTTTCATTTCAGACAAAGGGATTCAGTGAAGCGAGGCCTTGCGAGAGCAAACACTTCTCAATAACAGGTCTCTCGAACAAATATGCTTATGTGTTGAGAACAGGGTTTACAAAATTCATTTGAACACCTAATGTTAAAGAAACTTTGAATTCCTAAAAATCAAAGTTTTAATTTGTGGGTGGGAGAGTTGATAATCTTTAACATTTTTAAATTACAGGACGGAACCAAACAGGTTAACTACAGAGCTGAATTTGAGTACATTTTTTCCTGGAGCATGCCAGTTACAAGTCGCACATACTCACTATGGTTTGCGTGCAAATTACTAGTGTCTACTACAAAACATAACTTACTTGAAAAGCATGCCTCATACAAATAAAGTTTCTCACTATAATTGGAATATCATCACGAATATTTAGATGGAGTGGCTTCTAGAAGGTCAGTACAAAATTGTATTTTCTAAGAATTACAGACACAAAATTGAGACTCGAACGCTTCTCCAATTATACTGTACATAATTATTCTGTGTGGTTCCTATTTTATAACTGGCAAAATTCTACTCCACTTTTACAGTAACCAACCACAATTAAAATGGTACTTTTTTCTCTAAATCTCTAAAAATCATTTAAACCCCAAATGTAAAATAATTCAATCATTCCAGCTGTATTTTTAACACTAATTCTGTAATGGAAACATAAACCACTAAACATAGTTGAGGGCAAATAGGTTAATAGAAAAAGAACCGCCTTATACTAACTGACCTTTACAAAGGTGAGCTTGCATGTGATTTTCCCTGAGGTGATCTTGAGCTCGCCGTACTGGTCGACCCATCGCTGGGCGCTGAAGAGGTTATGGACACAGGTCGTCACTTTGTTGTAGGTGTATAGGTCGGACCCCTCGCCCCCAGGCCTCATCAGCTTCACGTGAACATAGCCTGCACCAACATCATAAACGAATTCAAACATCAAAAATTACTTAGCATACTCTTTTGTTTGTCTGGTGGTATCTCTTAGTGAAGAGAGCCCTGCTCTTGTGGGTGTATGTGGGGGTTCCACCTTAGGCAGTGTCCACCATCCTCCTATAAGTTCATCATCCTCCTTTTTGTAAATTGTGAATATTATAAATTAAATACTTTCAAACTTCAAATAATGGAATAATGGTTTGATTTGCTTTAGTGTAAGAGTTTACAAGTGTGCCATAGAAAGGAGAATAACCTTAAAAACCTTCGAAATGGGATGTAACCTTAGCAAGGGTTACAAAAAACAGATATTGGAATCCTATCGATAGCCCAGCAGTTATCAGAGGCATTTGCATTCAACAATAATCAGTGCCAAGATGGTGTAAAACGGCCTAAAAATTTGAATTTGGCAACATGATTACTGTACATGTTATGGGGAAAATACAGATAAGCTTGTAGGGAGGAGAGCTGCTGGCCCCTTTGTGGATGACTATCCACAAACTCCTGACTAGACTCCTGACTAGGAGTCTACTGTATTTTGTTTTTAGACCATGCTAAAGCTTTTATTGCACTAGAATATACAAAAAAAGTTGTCACTAGGAAGCGAAATTCTTTCAAAGGAAGGCCACAAATTTATTATTACCTGTAGGCTGGAACTCCATTGATTTTCCCCAGAATTTTGTTTTTATCCTAGCGTCTTGCCAAAAAATGAAGTTCCGACTCTCCGCATAACAAACACTCACTGGAGGATGATGGCTGACCTGTCAAGCAGTTAGAACCAATGAAAAACCAAACATCATCCTTTAAAAAATCCATGATTTATAACCAGAAAATATATTTTTAAATTATAGTTGATGATAATATTTGCAGTAATAATAATGAGTTAACTATTCACAAGGTTGATTTTAAGAACTTTGGAAGCTAATAGAATATTTTATTCAGTTTTAGACTGAAGGTTTAAATTAATTGTTGTTGCGGAACGTGTTTTGAACTATTTACAGCTCATCTTCAGTCGCTAACTTTCAATTCAAACAAAACCTAGGTTGTGATGAATGTCGGGATTTTCCACACAAACACTTCAGTTTTAAACTCATAACACATAAAAATAGCTCTTAATCAGCTAATAATGTGCTTAACAATAGTTCAGGAGGGTTATTAACGTCTCACAAAAAAAACTGTATCAGTGGACTTTCTCCTTTAAGTAAATTTAAAAAAAACTCTAAAGCTTTTATTGCACTAGAATATACAAAAAAAGTTGTCACTAGCAAGCGAAATTCTTTCAAAGGAAGGCCACAAATTTATTATTACCTGTAGGCTGGAACTCCATTGATTTTCCCCAGAATTTTGTTTTTATCCTAGCGTCTTGCCAAAAAATGAAGTTCCGACTCTCCGCATAACAAACACTCACTGGAGGATGATGGCTGACCTGTCAAGCAGTTAGAACCAATGAAAAACCAAACATCATCCTTTAAAAAATCCATGAAATATAACCAGAAAATATACTTTTAAATTATAGTTGATGATAATATTTGCAGTAATAATAATGAGTTAACTATTCACAAGGTTGATTTTAAGAACTTTGGAAGCTAATAGAATATTTTACTCAGTTTTAGACTGAAGGTTTAAATTAATTGTTGTTGCGGAACGTGTTTTGAACTATTTACAGCTCATCTTCAGTCGCTAACTTTCAATTCAAACAAAACCTAGGTTGTGATGAATGTCGGGATTTTCCACACAAACACTTCAGTTTTAAACTCATAACACATAAAAATAGCTCTTAATCAGCTAATAATGTGCTTAACAATAGTTCAGGAGGGTTATTAACGTCTCACAAAAAAAACTGTATCAGTGGACTTTCTCCTTTAAGTAAATTAAAAAAAAACTACAATCTTTAATAAAACTATCATATTCTCTATAGTTTATTTCAATATCATTTAAAAGTTTATTATTACAAAAATCATCATCCAATTACTTAAACTAACAACATGAGAAAACAAGATAAACTATTTTGTAGAAATATTTGTGGGCATAACCCCCCTAGGTTAATGCCCAACTTTTTGAGTGGGTTTGTTGGGCAATGTGACCTTACACTGCATACCAAGTTTCATGGGAAATGGTTAAGAAATCAGGAGGAAACTAATTTTGAAATATTCTCAATAAGAATAATGTTGTTCACCACGGACATAACATTCAACTTTTCTCTGGAACTAATAGTCGTAGATAATTTGTTTAGTTTTTAAGCTGGTTGTAGTGGTGATAGTCAAATTATTTTACACAGTTATTGTAATGTATAAGGAAAGAAAGTAAATGGGCAATCTCAGTAGACTTGCATACTCTGTGAATTTCCAAATCAATAATAGGCTATAACAATAATAGTATCTGACAAGTTTGATCAATATCTGACAATAAATAAGAGAGTCAGCATAAGATTAACATGAAAAAATATGCAGGTTTGCTGCTATCAGGAACACTGAAAGTAGGGATTTTTTACCAATCATTTCTTATTTAGACCATATATACCAAATGTTAACAAACATACAGTTTGTCCATAACTAAAGGAGTTTGCCTTTTCTCTATATGATTAACACATGAAATGACACATATGTACACATAAAAACAGGTGATACATGTGTTTCTAAACTCCAACTTCTGCCTTGCTGTGTCGCTTTTACATTGCACATATGTTAACATTCTCGCTATATTTTCAAACATGTATTATGTACTTACTTGTTCTGCCACAAATCTGAAGCCTTTGTCTTCACGAATACACTCATAAGTCTCACCGAGCAAAGGGTTGAAAGGCTTGGAGCCAGCACGGAAATACGAGGAGCCATAACTAGAGACAGCGAATGCAGCCATGTAAACCATACGGTCGTAAGGATCAGACATCTCGCTGGCTTTGTCCAACAACTCGCTATACTCCAACTCCTCACATAGCCTCTGAAACAACCGAAAACTACATGTTACAAACTAATAAACGTCCTGAATACAGCTTGTCAAATGTTCAAGGCATCCCTCACTCGAGACCACTAATAATTAATTTTAGAAAT
The DNA here is from genome assembly GCA_023375725.1 of Nephotettix cincticeps. Taxonomy (NCBI): domain Eukaryota; kingdom Metazoa; phylum Arthropoda; class Insecta; order Hemiptera; family Cicadellidae; genus Nephotettix; species Nephotettix cincticeps. The sequence goes on along the minus strand of CM041785.1, from coordinate 17,851,238 downwards.
TTGTTACGCAAAAGCTAAAATTAAAATCTAAAAATTTCAAAGTTAAGTTATAAATTTTCTGAAATGGCATCCTAAAACTTGACTGTGGGGATCAATAATTAATAATAATTACAATATAAAAATAATTAATAACAATGACAATTTTTTACATTATAAAATATTTTTGTTTGGATGGTCAATCATGGGATTGAATCATCAAACATTATTTTTAAATTTTTAAGTTGTTACCTGGAGCATGTTTAGGGGCTCGTTGAGAGCCACAGGCATCGAGACCTGGGAGAGGTCCTTGCCTATGTTCTTGCACAGCAGGTTCCACAGAGACAAGCCTTCAGTGTTGGGCCGCGTGGCAGGCAGTTTGGTACGACGACCCGTCATGTTGGCACCACCGTGGCTTACATCCGCTGTAAAACAAGTTGGCAAAACTGGTTTAACACTACGTATGTAACTAACTTACCCTTTGTCCAAAGGACAAACCATAAAAGAATTAACAGAGATTGATTTATCTTTCAGTGAAAACTTCATCAGTTTCATGTGTATCTAATAGATATTTATATAATAATATATTTTTATATAAATCCATCAAGAAAGTATTTTCCTTAAATTCATACTATATAGAAATTTTATTTAAATTATCTTATGACAACAAATTCAAATATAAATTACAAAAAATTCATCAGAATTGAAACAAAACTATGATGATAAGCTAAGAAATATAAAACATAAACTCATAAAACAGGTAAACTAAAAGTAAACAGGTTTACATAAAACGGTAAACTATTACCTCAAAAACTAAATTACATTACCACGGATGATTACATATGTCAAAACCCTAATAATACTCACAACATCTATATTTAAACATTTTCAACAAATAAATTACATCAAATGCACATTCTACTGACTCACACTTTCTCAAACTCGTCAAACTTTGAATTGACTTTGAACTAGACCGGAGGAAATTATATAATTTCTTCTTAAGAGCGCCATCGGACCCAGAAGTGCCAGGATTGGGAGAGTCATCAGGAGGAGTTGAGAGGCGTGTGAAGGAGTGAACAGGAGAAGGCCCTAATGAAGGAGCTATTTCACTCAGAGTAACAGAACCCGAGTGTAGAGTGGCAAAGGATGTCACAGAACTACTCCCATGTGAGCGAGGGGTCTCATTTCGAAGACGGGTCTCTGTAACAATTTAACTACTCCAGTGTTTAACCCATTTGTGTCGAACGATGTACAGTGCACACCCTCCACCACTGGTAGTCTAATATCTAAAGGCATGCACTGTACCTTCTGAGAAAAAAATGTGCTTTACCTAATTACATTTCAATGTAGCTCTTTTTGCCCCTGTTAGGTTTTCATTTCTTATCCGATAGATTGTACTGGCTTCCTCTTTAAATCATTGTATTTATAATTTTTCACTAGTGTCCGAAGTTTCAAGCTGACCTTAAATTATTGTCTTGTTCGCATAAATTGTTCAGCGTTTTTACTAAGTGACGAGAATACAAGAAAATGATATTTTTTTAAGATTTTGTCGATAACTTTTTATTACTGCATGTAAACTGGAAATAAATGTGCCAGGTGAAATAAAAGGATCATTTGAAAACAAAATAAGTCTTGATGAAACACCTGTACATGTTTTTAGGCCTTCTCCTTGGAACTGGTGAAAAAGAATAGTAGTAGTTTTATTTATGGCTAATAGTGAATACATAGTAAACAGGGTTAAGAAATCAAAACATTATCATTTAAGAAGTTACTGTTAAATCTATCAAAGTAATAGTGATGCGCAGTCGCAGTAAAAAAGATTTGATTATAATTGAGACAATAAAAAATTGTGTCCAATTGTAACCTTCCCTATCGTAGAACAATTTATTGTTAATCCGTCATTACAACCAATCAACCAATGAGAATGTGCGGCTGCCATGTCACCAAGTGACGACATCATTTTCTATTTGGAGGTAAGTTGGAATCCATGCTGTGCTGCTAACGAGGAAGGCTGTAGATGGTAAGCCCCATTGAGCTATCGGATAATTAATTAATATGTTTGTACCGTTTTAGTTTATTTATTTTCAGCCACAATATTATTGATCAGATTCATTAATTATTTTTACAGCATTACAATTATTGGTCCTGTCTAACTTCATAACAAAGTTGATATTAATAATGTAGTAGAGTGAAAGTTGAAAAGTTTGTCTGTCCGTTGAATTTACATATTAATAATATTTGCTCATCAAACTAACTTTCGGCCCTGAGAATTCATGGTGTTGTGTACCTCTGTTATAGTTAATCGCCCAACATGTCGCTTCCAAACAAGACATTTAGCATTTTCAATCCCCAATCGACTCCTACAGTCACACAATACATTTCTTCATTTTTAATACATGTCTGCTGAACACCCACTTTAAATGGAGTATGTGAATACACATAGTTTTAAACAAAGTAATGTAAATAAATTGTTTGTCTGTTTTGGTTTAAAACTGGTTATAAAAATCATAATCAGTTTGAGAGTCGCCACATTGGATATCTAGAAACATTGGCATGGGCGGACTAGCCGATGCAATACGTGTAATGTATTGCATCGGTATGAGGTGGAATTGCTCCCCCTAGTTGTTGGTAGATATGTATATTTTTATCGTTAATAGTTGTCAAAAATTGAATTTTACAATTCTTAAGGAAACACTTAGTATACAAAGTATATCAAAATTTAAAATACCCTACATTGTAATTTGCTAAATCATAAATTTTCTTCTTTACCTCTTGAAGAAAAATGTTTTTACAATAACATAAAAACACCATGGTAAGGGTATGCACCATGACAATGCAATGGCTTAACATATAATTGATTAAGAATAGTTTTTACTATGAGAAGTAGTTCCTAAATCAATATAAATTCACTTAGTGTGCAGGTCTGCTGCTAAGGAGGTATTTTATTTCTGTGCTTTTCTTCCTGAGTTTTATTATTTTTTACATTGTGCATATGCCCTACAATATTTTTTAAATGTACACTCAAAAGAACCATGTTGACTGCAGCTGAATTCCTTGAATGTTGTTAATAACCCGGTGAAACTACTTGGTATTACTTTGGATGTGAAATTATGTTGGGTGGATCACTGTGCTGGAATTGCTAATAAATTGTCAAGAGTTTTATATCTTCTTCTCAGGCTTAAATATTGCATCAGGGAAAATATGCTTCTTACAGCATATCATGCTTTTTTCCAGTGCCACATATTATATGGGATTAGACTGTGGGGAAATAGTGCAGCATCTAATGAGGTTTTTATTCTCCAAAAGCGGGCTTTACGATTGATTGCAGGAATAAAAAGGGACATATCTTGTAAGCCTTATTTCATTAAGTTCGAAATCATGACCTTAAAGAGCCTTTATATTTTATATAATCTTTTGTATGTTAAAAGAAATATTTGGAATTATGAGCTAAGGAATAATGTTCACATGTATCATACTAGAAGATGTACCGACCTTAGCTAACCCAAAAATAGAGTTAAAAAAACATTAAAAAGCAGTCACTCTGTGCAAGTAATAAAAAGTGTGGCAGTCATAGCTGAGTGGGTAGGGTACTGGCCTACCACCCAAAAAACCCGGGTTCAATTCCCGGTCATGACACATGAAATTTAATTTCTCAGACTGCCACCGTGCCTCGGAAGGCACGTTAAGCCATTGGTCCCGGCTACATAAGTAGTCGTTAGGTCACGTTAGAGGCAGTAGTGCGACCTGAAAACTCTAACATCAGACCTTGGCTAGAAGGTTACACGGAACATTACTTTGTGCAAGTAAGACTATATAATTAGCTGCCAACCCAAATTAGGGAACTGCCTTTAAATTCTTATAAAAAAATGTGACGAAAATTCTTTTAAGAAATGCCCCTTATATTATAGAGGAGTTTTTTGCCTGAAACTTTAAATTTTCTATGTATGTATATTTGCCAAGTATGTGTTTTGAGCTTTATCTGTGATTTATCAATTAATATTGTATTTTTAGTATTTTTGTTGTAGTTAGTGTTTATGTTATTGTTTTGACAAAACCTACTGTCCATGTAGACCAAATGGAAAATAAATGAATTGAATATTAATTCAAGTTCTCACAGCCAATCAGCCACCTAAGTTAAGTAAGTAAGTTATCTATACACATTAGTTTGGGAACTTAATTCTTTAGTTCTACTCTGAACTCATTTTTTTATTCTAATACAATTTTGTAAGTTTAATTACATATAACAATATATTTATTGATATATTTATATTTAATATATTTATTTTAACCACCAAAAATCTTTAATAACACCTTCATTAAACCTTTTGATTAGCATTGTGATCCCAATTTCATTTATAAATGTTAATAATACTTAGAAAATCTATAAAAGATTATAGAAACATAAATTTTCTTTAAATAAGCTGTTAGTCATGGTTATTTATTGAAATAACTCTCATTATGCATATTTCATCAAATGAGGATATAACCGATAAAAAATGTATGCAATAACAAAAATATTGAGACATACCTTGCAATGTTCGATTTCCTGATACTGAACCAATTAAACTCATCACTATTTGCACAAACCAACGATAGCACATTTGTGAGTATTTTCAACATTAGCTAAATAATTTTAAAAACAATTTCAAAGACAGGTTATAAACAAATAAATAAATATTGAAATATAAAATGACATCACTATATACTTTGAATTTACATATGTTAACTGTTCATATCATAACATATCAAATAAACACATGATCTGTTAAAAACAAATTGGTATCATTTCTGTTTTGTGTTTCATGTGAAGGCTTTATTAATTAGGTAGTTAGGTAGTCAGGATAGGACATTTCAAAGTTTCAAATTACATTTTAACAAAAAAACTAGTGTTTCCCAATTTTTTGTAACATCCTAAAAGTATAATTTTTTTAAGATTTCCAAAATACCATTTCTCAAGAACCTATATCAAAATAGTATATTTAAAAATTGGAGTTATAAATTTAATAAGGTAATGGGTTGTTATGTGACACATTCACAATATTATTAGGGATTAAAGTAAAGTAAGAAGTATTATGCTTTTTTTCTTTTTTGAAGTCCAGGGTCTACTGCCTAATGCCTAAGTAATTTTAGTCAGCCACCGGTGAAGAACCTCCAAGTGAAAATATAATTTGGTGAAAAGTGAATACATAGTACTTCATACAGTGTACTATTTAGTCTTTTGTAGCATTGACAATTTGAGAAATTACCTAATTTTACCAATGTTACTAATAATTTTTAAACATGGTGAGGTATAGATTAGATTAGATCATTGAAATGGAAATCATACTACAATGTAGGTATTTTAAGCCAAGTATGAATGAGAATTGAATGTAAGATGATTGTGGCGCGATCTTGTAGTCTTGTTACTGACTAAGGCTGACATGTTCCTTAGACAGGACTGTTAATTAATAGCCCAACAGCCGATGGCAACTAATGGACCTACAGTTTAACGTGGAATCCGAACCACGGCCTCTGAATTACGAATTGGTCTAATTATGAGGATTGTCTTTTGCGGATTAACATGATATTCAATAGTGCGGACGTTAATCCACCGACCATCTCTCACAACTATCCACAATTCGAGACCTCCAAGTAGTTGGATAACAGGACGTCGCCACCGTCCCAGTCAAATATATGATCCACTTCATAGTTACCACAGAAAAATAAAATCAAAAACATGTCATAGACGGTGAAAAAGATGAGGAACTCTCAGGACTGATATAGTACAATCTGATGAAGAAGGGAGACTCAAAAGGCTGATGTAAAACTATCCACAATAGAAGCGGGATTCACAGGACTAAAATAATACTATCTACCGTACAAGAGAGACTCACAGGGCTAATGTAATACTAGCCGGAACATGTGAGGGTCGTCCACAAAGTAACTTCCGTTTTGAAATAAAAAATAAACAAGTTGAGATACAAAAAAATGTATCATATACATCTTAAAACTACTGAGTTTCTCTACTTTGTTACCATATACATAATCACCAAACAAATTTAAGCACTTACCAAATCTCTTTTTAACAGTTTTTGAAATTTCTTCTGTAAAAAAATGTGCCACCTGAGAACGTAGCCAACCTGTTACAGAGTTTTGAAGCTCTTCATCACTAGCGAACCTCTTACGATGCAAACCACTGCTTCATATTGGGGATGGATGGAAAAATCAGGGAGCCAAGTCCGGGCTGTAGGCGCAGGGGTGGTCAAAAGTGTCCCGTTTGAATTTTTTTCAAAAGTTCAGTTGTTCTTTGAGCTGTGTGAGGGCGGGCGTTGTAATGGACAAACAAACACAACTCCGGTCTTCATCATACATGTTCTTTGTTCCATTTAAAAAATAGAACCTATTGATGGACTACACCTTTGCTCATAATGTTTAGGCCATACACCACAATAAATTCATGATGAAATTCAGTTGCTGTGTAACTTTTTGACCACAAAATCCTTAAGACACCACGCATTTCACACTTGGCAGGATTTTCTATTGTGATAAACATGTTTTTAGGTTATAACTCAGGAATGCGCAATCGTACAATGCTCTCTCTTGCACAGCTAAAAGCCTACTGAACAGCTGTGCACATCGATATGAGGGTGGCAGCACTACCCCCACTATCTACCGCGCCACGCCCAAACGGCAGTTACTTTGTGGACTTCCTTCGTACAAGGACGGCTCACAGGGCTGATGTAATTCAATCTACCATCTAAGGGAAACTCATAGGACTATAATAAATGCATCATACACCCATCACTCAGTTCTGTATACAATATTATAATATAAAATCTATAAGAGACTTACAGGGCTGCATGGGGTTATACTCAGAGCCACCCATCTCGCTGTTCTCACTGCTCACACTGCCCTCCTCACTTGTCAGAGAGCCCGCTTCGGATGACGTGTCACTACCTCCTCCTCCACCACCACCACCCCTACCCTCCCCTCCACCACCCTCCCCCTCGCCGCTCTCTGCATCGAAGAACTCAGATGCGCTTAGACACGAGGAGCTGTATGACAGCGACTGGTGCAGGGGCTTCTGGAAGCAGTCATACACCTGTAAAGGAACCAGTTTTGTTCAGACTTACAGCTATAATTCTTGATAGATCACTGCGGGAGTTATGATCGGCATAACTCCTGTTTGAGTTATTGGTGCGAAATGCCAATAATTCTCTCTGAGTAATTAATATTCTTTACAAATGAAAGAGTGAAATTCATATTACTGTATTACAAAATCATATGGCCAACATAGGAGAAAAACAAAATCGTTGTTTCTCATTTATATATAATATATCTATAGGCTCTGAATATTTAAGGAAATAAAACATTACATATAAAATAATTAGAGATACCTTAATACAAAAAATGTACAAATTCTCAATACCAATACCTGAAAAATCTACTATCAGGCCTTGATACTGATACCATTACCGATACCAACCTATCCTAACCATAATTAGTGTCGTGAGAACACAATCGATACTTGTGTGTACAAAACACAGAGAATACAAATTTTAGTATTAAAGAGTTTAGGCATGAGATAATACCTTTTCTGGATCATCTTTTATCACATTATATTTCAATATCATAGACCTTGGTACAAAATTTAATTGAAAATGAATATAGTATAACTTGGAATGATTCAAGGAACTATAAAGTTTATTGTATATCCACTGTCTGATTCCGGAATAGTGATCAATTCTCGATACTGATATCCACGAACAAGAGTGGGTGATATTCAGATTTAACATACCCTAAAAAACTAATGTAAATAAACTGAATTTTGATGCTTTTTTAAGTGGTTAAGCCTATACCTAGTACAGACCCCATATTGATTCTGAACCCTATAACATTTTTATTTTAGTCTATTAACCCAAGAACTGTATAAAAATAATGTAAAAACAAAAATCATTGTGCGCTGTTCTGAGTATAACACATAATTTAGTTTTCAGTTTTTTGTTTTCATTTAATAAAATTATTGACAAGACTTAAATTAAAATATCTTAGGTTATAAAAGTAGAGTGCAGCATTCATCTAGAGCACAGCTTGGTTTTACAAATTGTTTGTCTTCAACTTCTTTATGTTTTTCCCAATTTCTGTATATTTTCTTTTTTGGTTGTGGCTAAATATCCAAGTCATTGTAAAATGTATGTTGTATGGTTTTGTGTCAATTTCTGCAAAATGTAAACTGACCATATAAGTAGTCAAGTGATTAATTTATACGTTCACAGAATCTTTGAAATTCATAATTATGTTGGTTATTTATAACTAAGTTTATGTCATCTTTTTGGCCTTTTTCAACAAGTCTATGTTTTTAACTACGAGGGGGCCATGTTGCCCCAACTCCCATTTCATACACTTGCTGTCTTGTTCCCGCCCCGCCAGCTCGGATGCGGAATGTTGTGGTTAATTACTTTGCGTATTTTTTTGTTTGTGTATTGTGCATGATAGGTATATTTTTGAGTTTTTTTTACTATAGTAATAGAATATTAATAACTAAAACTTTAAACTTAAATGTAATAATAAGGTAGTCAACTGAAAACGAGAAGAGTTTATTCACCTCTTGAAAAATGTTAAATACAGACACTAAAGGCAAAAAATATTAGTAATTATAAATTTAATAACATAAATGAACTGGACTAAGCACTACCTATTAGTTTGTGATACTTTTAAAACAAATGAGAATAATTTAATAAAAACATAACAGTTTCAAGATTGGCACATGATTGCTCTCTTATATGGACGTGGAGACGTCATTATGCCAGTATCACAATACTGCACCTAGATGAAAGCTGGTGACTGCTACAGGAACTACTGGCTACTGGCTTATACTAAGTTGAAGCAAAGTGCCTGTAACTCACTACTGACGCCGGGTGCGGACATACTTGGGGACTCACAGTTTCCGACAGGTCGCTGAGGTCGGAGCTCTCGTGGATGCGGTTAAGTCGAGCGCGTAAGTCGCTGTTCTGCTGGATTGTCTGGTGCAGAGTGTTGCGTAGTGTCGCGATCACTGCATTGTTGCCGACAGCTCCGCCCTCTGCCTCTAGGGCGCTCTTTAACCGCTCTCGTTCCGTGCTCAGGGTGTACAGCACGGACTTGAGGCTTGAGTGAACTGTGGAAAGAGATGAAGCTAATAAGTTTCTGTTTTTTGTAGTTTTTGATGGGCTGTTTAATCTGTGCAATAACTTTAGAAATATAAAAAAACACAAGAATGAATCAAATTTCTGTACCCCTAAAAAAAAACTGGTGTGCACCAGATTTAATTCTATATTTTAAACTTCAAAACTATGTTTCGCACCTTCTTTTTTGTCTGTGGTAAAATAATAATGTTACCTTTGCTTATTAAATTAACAAAATGTAGGAAAATGTTACGTGTTATGTTTTATTAGGAATTTAGTATTGAAAGGTAAACTAAGTTTGAACAAATTTGTGAAAAAATAACCATCAATATAAATTTTTTTTAACCCACATGTATAATTATTTTAAAACATAAACTGCCTATCACCATGGGCCTAAGGCCTGTTCAGAGACCTATACAGAGAATTGAAGACAGCAAATTCCTATAGCGGTGATAATACATGGGCTTGCCCATTATCTCATAGGAATTACCTACCACTGGTTTTGACTCAGAAACCATGCTCAACTTACTGGACCAGCAATTTCTCCCTGACCGAGTTGGGTAAAAATTTCAAATTTTTACAAACTTCCACCCTAACTTTGTAGAAAGCAGAATGTACACAATGCCTTGCATGTCCTCTAATCCAGCTATTTGGAGGTCACAAATTATAGTTATGACCAATGGTCGGTGAATGCGATGTTTTCTGGTGTAGATTAACATCCACACTATTGAAAACTACGTTCTTCCGCAACGACCATCCTCATAATGAGACCAGTTTGTAAGTCAGAAACAAAAGTGGTGGTAAAAAAATCTCACGTTAAACTGTAGGTCCTTTAGATGTCATTGGCTGTTGGGTTATTAATTAACAGTCCTGTAAAAGGGACAGCCAGGGGATGTCAGCCTTAGTCATTAAAAAAATAAAAGATAGCACTACAATCATCTTACACTCATTTCTCATCCTTACCTATCCAGGTAGCTCGCCATATCAAAAGGTTCTAAATAAAAAGACAAGCGTCTTCTTCAAATAATTTGTAGAATGAATTCATCAAAATACACCATTAATAAAAAATCTCACACATAATATTCAACAACGGCACTATGAATAGTTTACAGCTTACTTTCTTTAGCAAGAACCACGTAGTCACTATGCAGCTGGTTGTCGGGTGCTTGCATAGTGTGAGGGCCGGGGGCTGGAGCAAGCGGGGGGAACAAGCTGTCTGCAGCGGGGAGGGACTGGGGCCTAGTCACCCCCACCCCTGCTGTGGTCAAAGAAGGGTTACTGCTACTCAACACAGCCCCCGCCGCTGATATGGACAGGCCCCCGCTGAATGAGCAAGTCTGCAACCAAACAATACAAATGTGTTACAGTAAAAATTTGACTATCCCAATTAATTGTGACCAAGGTTGATTAATATCATTGGATAAACATCAAAATTTATAAAAATGTATATAGGTAAATTACTCAACACATGTAGTATTTTAGTAAAGTTTATATACATAAATAGTAAAGAATAGAAAAACATAATCAGTGTAATTTTACAAAACCTTCAATTAGCCTACATGAATTACCATGTCACCCATGGTAATAGCTTCTGCCCTTTTTAGGAAATTTGCCAATAGTTTTATGTTACTAACACATTTGCTGTGGATGACAAATGCTGTTCTGCATTAGGTTATGAGAATAGTGTATGCAGGTCACGCCGATTAGCGTGTGGTGCAGACGACTCTTTCCTGCCATTTCCTGTGTACTTGTCTGGTGATGGTCAGTGAATATTTAAATATAAATATTTGATATGATATATTATAAAACATATAATATGTTACAAAGTATAAATATTTATTTGAGTAAAAATTACAAAAAGATAATTTCAGCATTAGCTGTATTACGATACATTTTGACCAGCAACGAATGTGTTAAACTCATTAGGGTGGACCAGGGTGGACCGGTGCCTCTAGGTGTCAAACTAGGCAGCTCAACCCTACATAAACCATCCACGGTCATGATTTTCTTTTTAATACCAATACTAATATCACTATATCACAAAAATATGGTGGTAAATTATATAAACATCTTTGTTTTAAGGTAACACTAAAATATAGCTCAGCTAATAAAAATATATCAGAAAATGAATTTACAGAAAGATTTTTAACCCGGATGAATTTGCAACATGACAGTTTGCAGATGAAATTAAAACACCATTTTAATTATTCCGTTTAGCTACAGAACAGAAATTTTTGTTCAATAGGCTTATTTATAAGCCTACAATTACAATTGAGTTTTTCCAGAACATAATCTTTGTAAGCAGTTATTAACATTAAAAAAGTTTCAGCAGAATTTTTATCGAGTAGAAAACAAAATTTCACTTGGCAGGTTGTTAACGCTGCCATCATAAAAAATTAAACAGCAGAAAAACAGCACGAACTAAACAGTTACTACAGTGGATCAGAAGGTGCAAGGTAAACGTCCTGTGCAACTCTCAACTGATAAAGAGTTGCGCTAGAGACACTGTCAGACACCCATACTACAAAAGCTCAGCCCACAACAATGCTATTCTAGTTAATTATGACTCGTTTGCTCTAGTCTTTTCTTTTACTACTTATATTCTTTGCTTTGCTTTTACTTTTTATATGTATTAAACTTGGCTCCAATAACTTACAGAGAGAGGAGAAGAAGACTCGTTGTCAATGGTGGTCTTATTGGGACTCGAACCCATGTTGAGATCTACCGAACTCCCTTTCCCACTCTTCTTCTTCCTCAGTCCGAACTTGCGCCTGTCCTTCTTCACGTTGGGTGATAGGCCATCCGACGCACACATCTGCACAGTCATGAGTCTTAACACGCTGAATATAAAATGAAGCACAAATGAAAAAGATATTCATAACCTCTCAACTATACATGTTAACTATAAATTTTTTTTTGTGAAACTGTTCGACAAAAATTTTCAATTTGTTCAATGAAATGTCAAGTATGTAAAAGTACTACACAATTAAAAATAAGACCCTGAAATATTTTATTAATAGTACTAAACAAACATATCATAAACACAAAAAAAAACTTTAAAAAGATAGTAGAAACAACAAAAATTCAAATAAAGGATGGACTGAGAAAATGAGTAATTCCTTTTTAAATGAGTTTTAATTCAGTGATATAATTAATCAACTTTATTTCTGATTTTTCTAAAAATAAATTAAAAAAGGTTGATCTAAAATATTTAACTAAACCACAAAAAACTTCAACCATCATTAAAAACTTCATTATTTTACAACAATTTTACATCATCGTGTTTAAACATATTTAGTGCAACAACAATTGTACTATTTATTTTAAACATCAAGAAAATCAAAATCAAATTCGTCTAAAGAAACAAGTTTAGACATTCACTATAGAAAGATACTTTACAAGCTTTCACTGAGTAAAGACTAGTCATTATTACTCTAATAATCTTTCTAACTTTATTTGTTCATAAGCAAACTTTTATTGGAATTAAAGTAAACATATATTTTGTTAAAAATGACATTTAACTTTCGTATTGTAACAAAACTTTTATAAATAAGTAGATTGGCCCAAATTAAACTAATAAATTATAATATAGTTAATTTATTGAGTAATTTAGTTAATTTAACAACAAAATATATCTCTTGAAAACACGCACGATTAGCACCAAGGTGTCTTAAATATTGGTTACATTATTTTATTGGCCATTTCACATAATGGGTCTTTCTTTGACAATATTACAGTTCATCTGTTACTTTAATAACTTATTTTTAGTAAATGAAATTTAAATACTTTTTTCTTTCTTTGAAAAATGATGATTTATTTAAAACTTCTTTTCAAAACAAATTAACACACAAAAACAAAGCGGGTAGAAAAATACTAAAAAATACTAAAATAAACCATGATAAAATGCTATGTACGGAACGTATGAATCACACTTCTACCGATACTACGGAGGGACACGCTGCATGCCTTACGCTTGGTGGACTGGAAGCCACCCGAGACCCTACTCCATGCTTCCGCTCGGAAACTGTTGAAATTTCTCGTCAAAGGCACTCTTACTAACTGTGCACCAAAACAAACAAACCAAAGTTCTACTAATTGTAATCAACAACTCATCCATTTTAAAGTCTTTGATAAGGTTGATATTTTTACAAATAATAAATATTTTATTAATCCTAAATTACAACTTAATAAAAATACTGTGGCTTTCATATTCCTTTACAGATATTTTGCCGGATAGCCACATCTTTTATTGTACAATTAAAATATAGTACAATGAACGGCATGTGGTGTTAGTGCTAGATTTCTGGACCAGGATACGCTACTGAAGTCCCAATAATTACCGCACAGGACTGGGTGAACCCCAGGACATTGTAAATTGATTACGATCTGCCACAGGTGGGATTTGAACCTATAACCTCAAGCTCTGTAGACCAACGATTTAGACTGCACAGCCATCCAGCCATGCACCAAAATACAGTTTTTCCAACAAATTTTCTTAACTACTAGTAGTTTTTCATGAAATTAAATTTGTCTATGATATACCAAAAAATTCCTTTTGGATTTTAATGAGTAGGCCTACAAATTATTTTTCAAATGAAATTAAAATTGTATAAGAGTTAAATTGTTTTACCCTGTTTACAAGAACAAAAATCACAAACAAATTAAAAACTATGTTGTGAACAACATTTTTTTATATTCTAAAACAGCAAAAAACAATTCTTTAAAAGAAATTTTGACTAAAAATTAAAACTATGTAATATTAACTGTAATGTAACTATTTATGTATGTAATGAAACTAAGTATGTTTCAAACTATGTATGCCACTATGTAAAAGACCTGTAATGTAAAACTATGAGGTTAAGTAGTATTTTTCCAATAACTAGACCAGAAAAAAAAGATTTATTTATTTCTAATTTGATTTTTAATATTACACACTATTTCTTTATTATATGATATATTTCTTGAGTGAGTGGGATGAATGAAATGAGGAAAAATGTGGAGGGAGATTAAATTATGCACAGTCAACATAAATTATACAACTTAGAGCAAATTTTAAACAAATTGAATAATTCTCTCGCTATACTGGAAGGAAGGATATATTTCATGAATTTTGAAGCTTTAATAAAACGAAACAATCAATGATACTATTTGATTCTTTTGACGACTCAGGTTTTAGCCACAAAAAGCCAACTTAAAAACCTTAGGTCAAACTTTTTTATCAAACCTTTAATATTAAACTAATCGGTTTCCTGTGATCAATATTTAAAGTTTAGGCTCTTTTAATCAAACTCAACTTTTATCTTTTGTTAGTTACCGACATCCTCATGTACTATAAAATAAAAATCAGTACAAAATGGTTACATCACAATGAAAATGTAATCCTAAACCTAATACATACAGTGGAACTTGGTTATAACGTCATTAAAGGTACCACACAATTAATGACGCTATATCAGAGTGACACTATAAAAGAGGTTACATAATTTTAATTTATAACCGAGGAAAAATAGAAACACATTTTTTACATGAAATTAATACTTTTAATGAAGGTAATTTGAAATACACATAAAAGTTTATGTTTATGACTGACTGAACTACTCTATACTATATAAAAAATTGAATTTAAAAATATCGCAATGAAGTTCGGCATGGTGAATTCAACTGTTGGTTCGATGTTAAAAAACAAGCCCCAAAACATATAACTCACACCTTTTCTTTAATCGGCAAAACCTTTCTCTCAACACTTGCCATTATTTTTCAATACTGTATTCGTAAATTAAAAGAACGAAAAAAAAACTCTAAAAGACGTACACTGAACTAACGATAGCTGCAGGCTAGAGTCACTTACACTAGCCTTGATGACGGCGACAGCGGATATAATGTAGGGGGAGGGGGTTGGGGTGGTTAGCGGTAAGACAGCAATAAAATGCCGTTTCTAAAAATAGAATGTAGCTAAACAATAGCCGCAGCCCTCACGTTGCACCACTGACCGAACTTTCTCTCTTTAGCTACATGTTGCCTTCATCTCGGCCCGATTTTCTTGACGTTATATATGAGGTTTTAGAATTTACTGACGATATATCCGAGGTTTTACCTATGTAAATACCTATAGTTTGGCGGGACCTAAAAATAAATTACGTTATATCCGAGTTGACGTTAAAGCCGAGGCCGCAATAACCAAGTTGCACTGTAATAAACAAAATAGATTTCCTTGGTAATATTGTGATTAAAGATAGCATGAATTATGTAATATTAACTGATTTCTTAAATGGTTTCATTTGAAACAATACTTTCTCCATATATTATAAGGGGAGAAAGTAAAAACTATATAACCAACACCATATTTTCATTCTGAATTATTTTACTGACTAAATAAAGGGTTTGAATTAGCCTTTTTCAAGTTTTTTTTAGTACACCAATCTGGTTCTATACACAACCTGCTTTTAATCTGCTATACACAGTTTAAGGAGGCTTTCAAATATTCGTTAAAATTCTGAATTATTTTACTGACTAAATAAAGGGTTTGAATTAGCCTTTTTCAAGTTTTTTTTAGTACACCAATCTGGTTCTATACACAACCTGCTTTTAATCTGCTATACACAGTTTAAGGAGGCTTTCAAATATTCGTTAAATCAAAGAATTTGTTATATTTTGGTTTGCCACATCAAGGTTTGACTGAATAGTATGTACGTCATTTACATTATTTGATGATAACCGACGGCATTGTATCGACTGTACCTCGATGTCAGGCTGTGACGAGGTCTCCAGCTGCTCTAGTAGACGTGACATCTGCGCCAGGGTCTGCTGCGCCTGGGTGAGGTCGCGCGCCGCCATGTCCAGCGGGGGATTGGCCTCCAGCAGCCAGGCGGCCAGCCGGGGCACCTCCCGCCCCACCTCCGGGGACAGCTCTGGAGAAATACAACCTTATAACCCCGTTACTCAAACCCTTAAGTTAATAATATACTTTAAATTCTGGTTTATCTGAATTAATGTGGCAGAATCTGAATATCTGAAAATATAACAGGATGGATATACATGTCGCATAAACGATTGTGAACAAAGCAGATAAATTTTTCTTATTAAAAAAATCTTAACTATCCATCACCATAGGCTGAAGGCCTGTGCGGTGAATAAAATACACGAGGTACTGTAGCTGTATTAGTTACATAGGCTGCTGGCCAGTGATCCAACAACCTTTGCCTTACTGGACCTTAAATTAACTACAAGTTCAAATAATTAATTGTTAGTTTTTTTGGGGGGGACGTAACTCCCTTCCACAGGTGACCCAACCTTTTTTGAGTGGGTATTGTTGGATGATATGACTTTACACTGCATACCAAGTTGAATGGAAAATGGTTGAGAAGGAAAAGGAAGCAATTTATTTTTTAATATTTTATATAAGAATAACATTGGGCACCCTCAGGCAACATACTGCCAAGGACAGTGGATTGAACTTTTCTCTGGAACCGTTAATCGCAGACTTATAATTTCAAATACTGATTTGTTTAGTTTTTTAAGCCGGTTTTAATGTCGATAGATTGTTTTATAAAATTATTTTAAAGTCTGAAATTTTTATTTTTAAAAGCCATAACTATTAAACCCTGGCGTTTTGAGAAATGCAGGTGGTGTCATTTTGTTTTTACTCATAAAGGACTAAAATTCATAACATTTTCATCGAAATTGTTAGAGCTGTTTTTGGGAAATTTTAATTTTAGCTCTTTTTAGGGGTAAAATGTCCTTCAAGATGAAAAAATAAAAAAAATAAACAAAATGCTGCGGGACACCATGGATTGATACTTACACATTGAATTTCATCAAAATTGGACCAATAGTCTTGTCTCTAGGCTTCTGTACATTCCCACATGTGCACACACAGACAGACATCACTCTAAAAAACACTTTTTTCGATTCAGGGGGTACTAAAATAAATATATTAACCACTAAAATTCCAAAATTTTTCCCTATATTATCGTTTAAGGGGAGAAAGTAAAAAATTATAATAAAATCTGGAAAAACAAAGCAGTAGTTTTATTAATTTTACTTGAAAAAAGCGAGAGAATGAGCATTTCGGTCACTGGAGAGTGGAGGAACCTTTCAAAACATGAAACATTTGCACACCCTTTTTGTGAGTTGTCTATTGAAGTCTACAACTATGTAATTTAAAAGTTATTTTTGTTGTGGTTTAACTCCTAATGCAGCAAAACCTAATGGAAAACTTCGTGAGCATAGGATTGTGCCTTTACTACAGGTTTGCTACCAGGATGACAGGGGTACTCACTAGAACGGTGGACGCTGGCTGTGTTCTTGTTGTCATCGGACAGCAGAGCGTCACGGTTTCCATAGGTTAGCAGGTGTTGCCGATATAGTCTGTGCTGCTTCAGCTGCTGCACCCACTGCTGAAACACCTCGTACTGCTTGGCCTGCGGACATCATCAACATGACAGATTACTGACTCAGTACGAGCACGGACATTCTAACCTCCTACACATAAAGCCCAAATGTTTGTGAGCAGAGTCCATTCAATAAGTATCAGAATTGGTTCACTGTAGCCTCATCAGAGCGGTGGAGGGGAATCCGACCCATCAAGGTACATACAGGGGTCGCCCACCACTCAAGAACACTTTCGTTCAGTTGCCTGCGGACATTAGTTGAGAAAGGAGGTTGATTTTTGCGCCAAGTATTTTTTCATTATGTCGTCACGCCGATATAGAGCCTATCATTGAGCAATGCTGTGAAGCTTTGCTTTAAACTCTCAGAAAATCCGCATCAGAGACCTTTGCCCTCATTAAACAGGTTTATGAGAATGATTCCTTAAGCTGCACTAGAATTTTGGTGAGGCACAAAAT
Source organism: Nephotettix cincticeps (assembly GCA_023375725.1). Lineage (NCBI taxonomy): Eukaryota > Metazoa > Arthropoda > Insecta > Hemiptera > Cicadellidae > Nephotettix > Nephotettix cincticeps. Next base: position 17,833,273 of record CM041785.1, on the reverse strand, counting down.
GTTTAAGGAAGGCCGGGACCAACTTCTAGATGAGCCTCATGACGATACTGAATTTATCTCACATCCCTTAAACTCCAGATCTGGGCCAACCTGACTTTTTCTTATATTCATGAGTAAAAAGGCCGATGAAAGGGCAGCGGTTTCACTCCATCTAGACGATTCAAGCGGCTCATAACAGCATTCCGGAAACTGACTTCCTCTTCTGACCGACTTCTTGATGAGTGGCAGACGCGCAAAACTAAGTATATCAAAGCAGGAGGAATGTACTTTAAAGAGTATAAACTAGTTATAATGATACCTGCAATAAATTTTGATAAGTCTTGATACTTATTTAATGGACCCTGTATGCCGCCAGACATTACATGGGAGTGCTTTCTATGATGATTGGCAACATACATAGTTTACTTAGTACTATTAAAATTTAGGTCACTTAACTCCCATTAATGTTTTCATACATTATAATGTGAGATCCATGGTATAGGGTTCAAAAAAAGAAGATTAATAAAGTGACATCTGTCTCACTTCAATAAAAGAAAGTACCTCCTCCAGACCGAATTTGTAGTATAAGCTTTGAATCACAATTCAAGATGTCTATTCAAGATAAGGAGACCGAGGTGGGATAGAAGATGTCACTCTTGGTAGCAAGAAGGCTTTGGAATGTACAGGAAAATTATAGACTTGTAGAGAATGAAAAGTAAAACCCAAATCACAGGAAGTTTCAGGGCCTTCTTCAGATAAAAAGAAGTGTTGGTGGAAAGAACATTCATATTATTTGTTTTTATAAAATGACCTCTATAGTCTATAGTGGGTATTAAGGTAAACATAACAAAGGGACAGTATAATGGATTTGATGTCAGATCACGTAAGGAGGGTTTTTTAGACTGACAAAACCAGCTGCCTCACTTGCCAGGATTTTTGATTAATAGCCCAATAACCAAATGCAGCTGGGTCCAGTATCAAATCATAAAAAAATTTTAAAAGGATTTTGCTCCCTCAGTAAACTTCAGATTTTGAATCAAGTAGTACAACTTGTCACAATGGTCTGACATCAATTGCATGTTTCTTGAGGATTAGTTTCACAGCTCTTCTTTACACCAACATTAAATTTTGCTCTAAAAATTCTCACCCTTTTCAAGTGTCAATTTTGAACATTTGCAGTTAACATCCTAAAAAGGTAGCCTAAATAAGCCCTCTAGTCATCCCATACACCCCAAAGTCTTGAATCTCAGATCTACAGCTAAAGCTATACAAAATCAATAGTAAAAAGACTTAACAATATTGAAACAGCTTGTTTTCAATGTAACCAATGGCAACATATGTTATGTAATGTTAACACCTGTGCTAGAAATCTACCAGCAACAGCCAATACCGCGGCGTCTAGGTTGGAAACACCTACTTCATTGAAAGCTTTCTTCTAATTTGAACATACACAACACCTACTTTATTATGGGCCCACGTCCAAATTTTGATTTCAGTCATTTTGTCAGTCTCTAACAGAGCCTGATTAATTTTTTTCTAAAAATGTTTTGAATTTATATTAACAAGTATTCATATATATTATATATATTAAAACATAATTAGTTTCAATTACTATTTTATGATGTTTATATCAGAATTAAAGTCATCTTAATTAGTTATGGGTCTAAGTTCCTATCAAACCAACCATATAAGAGTGTTTCTTTTAAATGGAGAGATTCACTTAATATTTAAAAATTTGTTGTAAACTCAAACTCAAAAAAAATATTATATATATATATATATTTTATTAATTGTTATTAATTTTTTTTATTAAAACCGCTGGCTCAGTTGATATGTAAATCAGTTGATCTTAACATATTTTAAAAACCGAGGTCAGAGCTATTTAAGTATCAGATCTGTTCAAGTTTTTAAAAGCAGCCTTCGTTAAAAATGTATCAAGTAATCAAGACACAGCCATTTTAAAGGAATTCACAAGTTACCTTTGATGTTCAGCGAGAACCACTGATTTATTCATACCTCAAACACAAACGTCTCCACTGTAATGACTATTTTAAATCCATTTCAGTAAAAAATCAATACTAAGTAATTGATATTCTGACTAAAAATTGAGCAAAAATAAACTATGATAGCTTATTAATGTCATTACGAGGGATCATACCATTTTAAAATAACATAGGGTAAGATTATTATGGGAAAATGTTTAATTTATGAGATGGATGTATTGTAAGTTATAAGTTTTTCCAGGATAAAGTTAAATGGCACACTGGATATTAAAAACATTCCTTATTAACTACTAAATTGCACACATATTTAAATAGTATTAAAATTTGATAGATCCAGTGATTTGATTATACTTTTCAATTTTATTTCACCAGAGCTCTTGAACCAAAGATTTTTTTATCAAATTATACAACTTTTTCTCACCTAACATTGTTGTCGAACATTATTGTTGTGCAGTGCATCCAGATGATCTGTCATAAGAAATTATTATTTTTAAGAGACTTTTTGACACTAATTATATGCATATGTTTTTAATACATATACAAATATGAATTGTTCTTATTCTTTATTTTTGCCATAAATATTTTAATGTATTAAAATGCTTCTAAATATATTATCTTTCATGTTGTAGGTCATTTGGACATTTTGATTAGTTGTTTAGTAATAACAATAATAATGTTATTACGTACTGCACACTTACACAATGTCAGCTGACTTGACGTATATAAGTCTGAGTTTTGTTTTCCAGTGTCATTGTTTACATTAAAAAATTAAAAAAGTGGTTATTGTCGTTTTTTTACAATAGCTCTTATTTATTTGTAGTGTTAGTGTACGGTAATAAATCTGAGAATTGTTTGTCTAAATTATCACTCTAATTTAGACAAACACACTTTGTATGATTCGAGCGGAGTTGTCAAACAAGAATGAGAAAAACTGTCCACCCCACTTTGTTCCCAATTAAAACCTTCATTCCAGAGGGATGAACAATATCCAAAATGGTAACATAATTTTAAAGTCTTACAATTTTGCAATCAATTAGCTAACTAAGCTATTCATTATCATAAGGTTTCCGCTGTTCCGACCTTGAGGTGGTGGATGAACTCCTCAGCGTCGATGTCGAGCCTCTTACGTTTGCTCTTGGTAGAGATGACTGAGAGCCCGATATCCACCGAGCCGTGTATCTTGCCTCGCGCTACGTCACCAGGGTTCTTGCCATACACCAGGATACCCTTGTCCAGAACGAAGTACCTCTGTAACATATCACTACTTACTATTGTCCCAAAGTTAGATAAACCTCACCCGTACTCAATATGGTCCAATTTGCCAATTTCCCACCAAATTAGAAAAATATGTCCATTTTGTTTGTATTGTTTTCATCAAAAATTTTCGTATTAGAGTTGAAAGTGGATATAACCGTTTTGAGGCTCTCTGAATCCAAAAAAGTGGTTTTCAGACTGGTATCTGATTTTCTTTGATAATCTCTCTGGGTACAGACCCCAAGACCACACTCATGAAATTGAGTACACTTTGGCTACCCCCAGACCATTTTTTTATTCTTTTGAGTTTTTGATTTTTATGTGTTTCTACTACCCTAACCTGCGTTTTCTGAGAAACAAACCTTCAACAGTGAGACTCACCTTGTGCCATCCCTTCAAGGGCCACTTTCTCTTCTTGTGCAGATATCCGGTGAAGACCTCAGGTTTCTTCTCAAACCTCTGGCCATCCTTGAGTCCTTCCACTATCTCCCATTCCGAACCTCTTCTATTAATTCTTTTGAGAACTGAAAAATTAAAAAAATTCATAGTTTTGCTATTTTTATGTTATGTTTTTTTTAAGAACCGAAAAAAATATGATAAAACAATCTATTGAAACTTTATGCTTAAAGTATTACAGCTCGATTGGCAGACCGGAGGATTACAAAGCACAAGTTTATGTATCCCTGTTTGATACCAGAGGGGCACTTGCTTTTTGTTTTAGTACGCCTATAAATATTTCACTAAGCAACCATCACCACCACGAACTAAATTAAACAGTAGAAAATATTCTTTATTTACAAGTTCATGGAACTGTATATGTAATAATGTCAATGCTGTCCTGAAATAGTTCTGAGGATGCAGGTCTGCTGCCATAAAGTTAAATGTTGTTTAAAAGTGACAACAAATTTTAATACGACCAAATTCATGTAAACATGGTTGCTTAGCTTATGAAAAAAAGAACATATTTTACATCAATTAATATAAATAAATGATAAATGATAACAATTTATAAATAATAAAATTATAATATCAACATGTTCACTACTAAACCTAAATCTAAATACAGTAGTATGGTTTAAACTAATTTTCTCTTAGTTACATAAGTATTTTTAATACGTAAGTTATTAGAAGATTAACAAAGATGTGAACAACACAATACATAAGAAATTATTTGATGTACAGTAACTAATCTAAGAAATGTCGGGAATACCAAAGGTGTGCGGTACGCTAAATGGTTTTTACCATAACTGATTTAGAACTTTTCAATGCTATTGACGTTTGCCGTAGTAAACATGTTAAATTACATGCTCTTTAAGAATTATTTTTGACCTCCACGGCCTAAATAAGACTCCAAGGAGTTATTTAATTTAAAAATCAATTTTCATTCGTTTGAAAAAATTATCACTCCCTGGACTTTTTTATGAAGTTGAAACCACTACAGACCATTTAAGACTATTTCGGCAGTAAAATTTATTTGGACCAGAATAATTGAGGATTAGAAGGAGATGAGATGATAAGAAGTAGAGGATAAGAAGTATTCTCAGAAGTATTTCAAAAAGTAACATAAAACAAAAGGATGATAAGGCGGTGAAAAGCCATTAATGGCTGCAATGGTTGATCGACAGTTTGTCAACATCGGTCACTTTGGCGGCTCTAGTGACACAACAGATCGGCTCTGGCTTAATTAACTCTTTGTTGGCCACAATCACACTCCTATCATGTCTAATCTAAACGTTTATTTGAATTTAAACTTTAAAACTAAAAATCTCACAAAAACCAGTTTTATAAAACTGGAAATTATAAAAAATGTTTATATACATGTAAAATGTTATTTGATTTAAAGGAAAAATATGTGTATGGGTCTGTCTAAAATTATTTCATTAAATTTAACTGCTTCTGCTTCATCCCTAATTACTGAGGCTGCTTCACCAAGGTGAATAAACGGTACCAGTGGACTGACACATACTTTCTCCCTTAAGTAAATTTAAAAAAGACAATCTGTAATAAAACTATCATGTTCTACAAAGTTATTCTAAATATCATTTAATAATTTATTGTTCAAATTGTATGGGGGAACCCCCCACCCCCCCGGTAATACCAAACTTTTTCGAGCTGGTTTTGTTCGGTGATTTGACCTTACACTTCATACCAAGTTTCATGGAAAACGGTTGGAAAGTAACTAAGAAATTTATTTTTTTATATTCTCTATAAGAATAACATTGGGCGCTTTCAGACAACGTACTGCGTTTATCGTAGACAGTAAATTTAACTTTTCTCTGGAACCGTTAGTCGTAGACAAATAATTCAAAATACTAATTTGTTTAGTTTTTTAAGCTGGTTTCAATGGCACCAGTCAAGTTATACTTGACTTTTATTGTTTTTGCAGAAAATTTAAAAATTTGATTTTTTTTGACATTTAAAAGGCCATAACTTTTGAACCGTCATTTTTACAGATATGCAGGTGGTGTCAAATTATTTAGTACTCTGTGCACTATAAACTATTAAATTTTAATCAAAATCGTTAGAGCCGTTTTTGAGAAAATTGGATTTTTCACGTTTTTTAAGGGTTTTTAGGGGTGAACTACCCTTAAAAGCAAAAATTCAAAAAAATGAAAAAAACGCCTGGAGATACGGTGACTATATATATACATGCCAAATTTCATCTAAATCGGACCAATGGGGTAGGCTGTGGCACTGTACACATCCAGACACACACACACACAGACACACGGACGGACAGACATCACGTCAAAACCCACTTTTTTGGATTCAGGGGACCCCAAAACGGATATATCCACCCTCAACTCAAATTCGAAAATTTTGACGAAAACAATACTTTCTCCATATACTATGAATAAGGGGAAAAAGTAAAAATTCAAAACATAGCCAAACCCCCAGAGTTTTATGACATAGGCCTTGGATTAGGCCTTATTATTAGGCATTTAAGGGCAGTCCTAACAAACAATTTTTTTTCATTTTTGAGTGTGTATTGATTATTATTTGCTGAAATCTCCTCTTTACAACAATAAATAACACTAATAAACTAAAATAATATTTGCCTTTGAAAAATATATTTGTCTATTATGCCTATACGTACTCCCTACTTGTTCAGCATTCATTGACTTTCGCGTTTACTGAAAATAAATTTGTTGACACTTTATATACAACCTGTAGAAAAACATATTAAGCGATATCACAACCATTTTATGTGCGTGACATTTTAACAATGATTACTAGTTCTGTACGGAAGGATTTTACAAAATTTACATACCAGGCTGAGGAAAAAAGATATTAGTTACCATAGTCAAATTGCAAGTAGACCTATATTTAAAAAAATAGAACATTTTTTCTATTAGATTTTTTTAATCATTGAGCCAAACTTTAAAATGAAAAATAAATCAAATCAAAAAGTTTGTGGGATGTATGAATTAAAAGTTAAAATTAGTTAAAATTGAGTTAACATGCAAGTTAAACTGCCCTTAAGAATGTTTTTCTTAAAAATGTTAAAAAACAAACAGAAAAAAACACCAGATAGAACATGTTTTATGTTCTTAGAATGTTGTAATTTTTCTATTTGTTTTTTTACTGTTTCAATAAAAAATTACTTAATTTTAAGAAGAAAACTTTTGCAAAGCTGTCTAAAAGCCGTTTCAGTTTTAACTTCTCCATTATTGATTTTCATATTAACCACTCCTCTTAGAAAACATGTATAAAATACAGAGGAGAATTAAATTTTTATATCTTAGGTCAAGAAGATATTCTTTAAAGAATTAAATTTGCCTAAAAAAATTAATTTTCAATATACATGCTTTTCTGTATTGCTCATGAAAGTTCAGGAACAAATACAGAGTGTGACTCAATGAACCACATAAATATCTAACAGACGGATTTGAGTAAGAAACAGAAGACTGTCATGTGTTTTATAAGTCTATTACACAACAAAACAAGGCAGATAATTGATTCTGGCAGGCTGCTTCTGCACACATGCATCTTCAATACTTTATCTTAAGAATGCTTAACAGTCAGACTTCTCTAAATTATATTGTATAACTATACTACACTTTACACCACAACTTGAAAAGGAAAATAACTAATAGTTTGTAATCAGGCTATATCTATATGAAAAAATTACACTTTTGTCTGTAAATTGCTTAGAATTCAGAAATATTAAGCTATTTTTACATTTTATATCCAAGAAAAGTTAAAATGTGTCTTATCTTAATTTTTGTCTCTCTTAACCAAATCTTTTGTGACACTTCTCCGTAAAAACAAAACTACAGTTAGTTAGGAAACTCATTTTCATTATTATTTACCATCTGGAGAAATCAAATACATTTTTACAAAATTGTAGACAGAAAAGAAAGGTATTGGAATAAAATGCTCCCACATGGGCCGGTATTGGCCTGTGCGTGGGAACGTGTTCTTTAATTTTTTAAAAGTTTTTTGAAGAAGGTTTTTGTTACTTTAAGTTGACCCATGCACCTTGAAAATAAAACAATGAGCTCTCAAAAACCCAGATTTGAGCGATATTATACTGTATGTATTTTTTCTAAATTATACAGAACATGTGTTGTATAAAAGTAATTTAACAGAAAAAATTACTAACACCTATAAAATTAAAATTAGTTTGTTTACGTTGATCATTGATTTTAAACCTATTTCAATCAAAAATATATTATGTTAAAATGTTATCTTAATGTATGACAAATGTATACATTTGCCATATAATGATACAAATTTAACTGATTAGGTTTTATTGCTAAATAATTGAGCTGAATTTTTTTGTATTTATTTAATTAAGAATTCAAGTTTATATTTTGTCATGATAATAGGTATCCTACTTAATTTTTTACACTTAATAATAAAACCCATACAGAGGACAGCCATACAGCTAGTAAATACTTAACAGGAAGTCTAAAACAATAATAATTGAACATACATACAACAATTAGAGAAAACTGTTCAATTTTGAGAATAGTTATAAACGAACCTGGTTCCTTTGACGGTGGTATTTTTGAGACTTGATCATTGTTGGAGTCAACAGAAAAACTATTACTTTCTACACTTCCGTCCTGCAACAAAATAAAATATTTACTAAATAATTTGTCAGAATAAAATCTCCATTAAATGGCTAAGAAGTAAAGAGGCACAATCATTTACAATTATTGTACCGATTTGATTCCGGATCTAGTTGCAATTTATAATTGGGCTATTAATTAATAATACACTTAATGATTAAGAGTTAACAAGAGGACTGTATTCTTGATCACTTGTTTTTGCTAATAGGATTAGAAGTTAATTTTTCAGTTGTATAACAGCTTATAGAAAAAAATTAGATATATTTCTACTAGTATTGAATATAAAAAACAGCTAGTACAATTGTAAAATAAATATGATTTCTAGCTTTTTGTGTTAATTCTGACTTAATTTCCGTCAAATTATAAATAGTTTTTCCGATATGTTTTAAAAATATTAGCTAACTAAATAACTTTCAAGAACTTTCCTTTTAAAACCGAGTAAATATGTCATACTTGGATAAAGCTGCGGGACTACAATCCATACAGAACAACGTGACATGTCTGGGCATGTGCCAGAGGACACACTGTTATTTTTGCCATTTCTGTGTTCTATTGCTTGTGTAACTAAAGAAGTCTAAAAGTATTGACAATTTTAAAACTAAACAAATAGTTTTATTGTGATTTTAATGAAACTTAAAACTAAGAAGTTAATTAACACAGTAATTTTATGTCATACTTTCTCTCATACCGCCTACTTCATACCCCTAATCAAGTGTTGTTAATAAATTTGTTTAAATCATAAAAACTAATTGAATTTGTTTGGGAAGTTTATTTATTTATTAATTTACATCTTCCTAACATTGTAGGCTGCTATAAACAAGGAATACTTTTACAGTATATTTTTTCTTAATTACTGTATATAAATGATTTTTGATGACGATTGCAGATTAGTGCCTACTGCCAATAATGCTATTTCACAAAGTTTATTTTGATTGAGGTCGAAAAGTTTCCAAAAATTAATTATGAATTTTGATATTGTTCCTAACTACAACAAATTTTAATTTCCGTAAATTCACATGAAACGTTTGGGGTTTTATTTTTATTTACACTTCCTGAATTTACTTTATTAAGCCCACACCTAAATTAATCAAAGTACCAAATGTCTCCGATAGCCCCGTAACATTGTAAAAGCATAATTCTTGAGCCTGTACTGATAAAATCTCTATAAAATTCAAACGTAAAACAGAAGTTTCATTTTATTATTCTTTTATTAGAACTAAGGAAAATACAGATATAAACAGAATTTTTTAAATAAACAGAAAGCCTCTTTTCTCACTTTTGGACATTTTACTTACAAAAATATATTTGACCATATCCGGTGATGAAGTGGAAAGTAAGGTGAACTAATCACAAACACAATACTTGTTGAGAAAGTTAATGAAAGATAACTTGGAAGGCTTGTCTCCTGTTAAGATAACCTTAACTGCACTGTTGTAGATAACAGGAACTAACCAAAATAAGTCCATAAAACCTATTTAAAAGCTGCCACTCAAATGATAAAATTGATGAAAAACTATAAATAAATTTTTTAAACTTATTGTTCAACAAGTTTCTATTAATGCATATCTGAATAAACTATTATTCTTTTTTAATTAAAAACAAGCTTGGCTTTAAGAAAAATAAATTCATTCCATATATATTTACAAAGGACTTAACTTAGGCTACACTACTAGTGTTAATAATCTCTAGGCCTTGTATATAAAAGTAAATGAATGTCTGGATGTCCTTTATGTGTGGCCAAACTATTCACCCAATTGCAATGAAATTTAAGGAAGTTGGATTAGATTACATTTCTTGAAGTGGCAACCATACCAAGGTAGGTATTTTAAGCCAAGTATGAATGAGAAATGAGTGTAGGATGATTGTAGCACGATCTATCTTGTAGTCTTGTTAGTGACTAAGGCTGAAATGTTCCTTAGAACTGTTAATTAATTAACCAACAGTCAATGGCATATCTAATGGACCTACAGTTTAACATGGAATCCGAACCACTTCCTCTGAATTACGAACTGGTCTAATTATGAGGATGGTTTTTACGGATTAACGTAGTATTCTATAGTGTTAACGTTAACCTACACAAGAGAACACTACAACCACCGATCGCTCACAACTATCCACAATTCAAGACCTCCAAGTAGCTGGATCACAGGATGACGCCAGCATCTCAGTCAATTGGTACTCTATATTTTAAGCCTTTAAGGGTAACGACGTTTTAAAATGAAACCTATTAAAGAATTTGACTTATATTAATAAATGTAAACCAGATGATATTTTGTATAAGATTTGTTTTTGTTTTTCTTTACATTTTAATATTTAAGATTTTACAGTAGTAATTTTTGCTCATTCAACATTTAAAGGTTGAATTTAAAGTTAATCCTGAATATGTGAATGTTTATGTGTGATGTGCGAATCTTTTTTAAGGATTTCTTTGCTTTGCATTTTTAATTTGGCTCTAAAATACCTGGTTAGGTTACCATTACAGAAAGTTATTAATAATTTTATTAATATTCAATATTTTTTATTGTCTGTGTAATATAGCTTTTGTTTTATGCATGATAGATAAGTATAATATTATTGAAACCTATTCTATCTTACCGACTCCACCATTTTCAACAAATGACCGACCTCATTCTGTAGAGATCATCCCTTTCAATCATCTTATCTTTGGTAAATGTTATCAATGTCAAAAATTTAAAAAATAATTGAACTGAGTAGGATAACTCTGTTAATTGGAGAAATGTTGTTTATTGGACCTGGAGCGAGATTACAGCATCTCTAATGTAATTTGATGACTAAGCTGTTTGCCAGTTATAGTATGAGCAGAGGACAGGCCAGTGATCATCAAGAATTTTAAGCTTTTGACCTTGGAGTAGCCAGGATTACACTGTTTGTTATTTAGTTAAGAAAAACACCAAATGTGAAAGTAAACTTTCTAAACTGAACAATCCTATAACTTTGACTTGAGTCCTCACAAAGAAAACAGGAAACAGTAAATTCCATTTGACTACATTTTAACATTCCCGTTTTATAAACTTTACTCTGAAATAATGAGTTTGCACAGCATTAATTTAAGTTGTTAAACTAAATGATTTAATATTTTACTAAGGATAAAAAATCATTTTAATGTCCTTTGCCTATTTTAGGACTATTGAAATAAACAAACTATTTAGGCCAGGTAAAAATAAGAGGTAGATACAGAGGAGGCCCTAGGCTTACAAATATATGAGATAAGTTCAATATCAAGAATTAATTATTTAACCTGGTTGGAAAAGGTTTTTAATATTATAGCTTCTACAACGTTCAAATACTCCATTAGTATACTTCAAAATCACCTTTATAACAATTCAAATTAATTATAAAATTATATGTATTTGTTAAATATTTTTTGTCATACAGGCGTTTTACAATGGGTAAAAATGTGTTAAAAATTAATTAAACTATCATTATTATACATGCCTTATTTACCTGATATTAATTCTCAGTTTGTTATGTGTTTAACAGCAACATACATGTTCATGTAAACAAGTTCATGTATTTACATGTTGTTATCTTGTGAATATTAAAGCCTAATTCAATTATATAATTTATTCTGAGGTGTAACAATTAAATAGACAATTACTCAGGCACTAACTATCCTATATGGAGGTATGAAATATTTAAAAACGGACACCATTAAAATGTTAAAATCCAAGTTTTCTCTCTCTCTTAATTTTGGAATTTATTTGAGCAAAGTTACGAATGCCATTTGGTTTTTTATTGAAGGAGTTACATTGGATACCTATGAATATGAAAATGAATAGACCATTTGCCATGTGCCATTTTGTTAACTAAATCAGAGGGTAAAGGCTGAGTTGAGAAGGGGCCCAGAAATCAACTATGGTACTGCTTGTCACTGTCAATGAAAGATTTACTGATATCATGTTATTTTGGTATTATTGATGTATCATTGTCTATTTACACTATGTCTAGCAACTAAACGCCTAGAGACCGCTTGCAACTGCACTGGCAAATATAGTGGGGCTACGAGTAATTTACTCGTAACCCTAAATAGGAGTGAATATGGCTCAAAAATATAAAGGTAACACTGCTAAAACACTTATAAAATGTTTCTGAACAAATTACAATAACTATAAAAAATACATTGTATATCTAAGAGGAATATATTCATTAATTTAGAACTTAAGGCAAAACAAGGCAGGACTTTTAAAAGGTATTATTTAGATTTTAGATTTTTTTATTATTGATTATTGATTTTCTTATCGAGCCAAGGTCACTTGGTTATTTTTGCTAGAATAAATAACTTTTATTTAATCAATGAATGACTAGACACTTCTTATATATTGCACATCCATCAGACCTATATTGTATTTAAGACTAAACTTATTCAGTTTTATATTGGGGAGTTTGTAGGATTGAAAAGTAAAAAACTAACATAAGTAAAATACTAAAACTACCTATCGTCCTAAACCTTGAATAAAGGGTCAAGTAAGTATATCATGTTTAATTTATAAAACTTCTTAGCTCTGCAAGCTTTGTGGAGACTGCCAAACAAGCTATTATCCCAAGGAGCACTTTAATTGTAGTTAAGAGTAGATACTTTGGGGCATTACACATCCTAGTCCTGAGTAGACCTTCAGAGCACCAAAGTGAGATCGTACTCTGAAGCACTCCTGGATTTTTTCCCCCTTTGCTACTTGGCAAATTCTCCAAATGATTCATCACATTTCTACATTCATCACATGATCTATAGATAGATCTTGTATAGGTTTAAGTCGTACATGTATGCTGATCATTTAGCTGTACAGATTCATTGTAAACTTTCTACCTCGGTCAATCGTCTAGTTTGACACAACAGAAATGCCATAATTGAAGACTGGACCGCTGCCAACGCACTATGTTTAAACACGAGTAAGACAGAGAGTATACAGTTAAGTTTAGGTAACAATTAAATCAATAGTGTTAAGTTTTTAGGTCTAACGATACAGTCTAATGTTAAGTGGAATATTCATATCGATGCTGTGAGCAAAAAGGTTTCCAAGGGAATTTTTATTCTTAGAATGCTTAGAACCTATCAAAATCAAAATCAAAATCTTTTATTGTCATGAAACTTTTAAACAAAAGCATGGACAATTCGTCAATATATTACTTCTTAGGAGTATATGAATAACACTTAAAACACTACATATAAATAAAACATTAATAAAAGATAAACTTAAAAAAATCCTGAACCCTGTAGTATTCTTTTTTAATCAGAAGCAGTTTCAAATTTCTCCTGAAACTACCAACATCAGCTTCTGTTCTCAGGTTTAGTGGAAGACTATCAAACATGTCAGTGATGACAATCTATGTCAATATAGATATATTAAAAGCTGTCTATTTTGCTCATGTTCAAAGTCATTTAACCTATGGTATAATCGTAGGGGGTTATGTTGGTTGGATAAAGAAAATTTTAATATTACAAAAAAGAGCTTTAAGAACAATGTTAAATGTCAGTAGTAGAACTCATTTTAAGCCGTTATTTAGGGAACTCAACATTGTAACTGTTGTCTCATTAGGCCTACATATTTTAGATTGTTTGTTGTACATTAGAAGTAATATAGAGAATTTTCTTTTGAATAGCACTGTCAACAAGGCAATTTTAGCAATTTTACTAGGTAAGGCAGATTTTTACACATAAATCAATGTAATTTTAAAACTACCGGTACCATAAATAATTTCTCAGAGCTTGGAATAAGACTGTTTAATTTGTTACCTTGCCATGTTAAAAATTTAGATATACCTAAAAAGATTTAGGTGCATCATCAGAAATATGTTGTGTGATTTATGTGTATATGATATTAAATAATTTGTTGATCATTTGAAATCAATTAATACCAGTAGGTCTGATTATATTTTTAGGATCTTTTTGATATCTTTAGGTCTGATTAAAATATTCTGTGATTGATAGTAATTGTGATTGTTGATGTTATGTATTTATTGTTATAATGAAAAATTGTGTTATAACGTTGCTATACAAATATATTTGTTAATCAGCAATAAACGATTCTGATATCTGACAGGCCAACTCTGACTTAGCAATTAAGCTAGAGATGGGGGGGGGGGGGGGGGGGGGGGGGGGGGGGGGGGGGGGGGGGGGGGGGGGGGGGGGGGGGAGGGGGGGGGGGGGGGGGGGGGGGGGGGGGGGGGGGGGGGGGGGGGTGGGGGGGGGGGGGGGGGGGGGATAGCTTTCATCTATTTGCTTAGGAATCAAAATTGATGCCAATAGTTACAGAAGTAAGTAAATTAAGATTATTATTATAATGAAGGTTTCAATGAGCTATATTTTCACTTAAGCTTTAAAGTATTCTAAAATTAACTTACAGAATCGGAAGCAGTACCAGCAACAGACTTCATTTTGTTACGCAGCTGAGGGCTTCGTTTTCTATCCATTGCAGAGAAATGTTTTTGATTGAGATTGGCAGGTTCAGTTGCGATGTGACGGAGTCCTGTGGTCATCTTATGAACCACAGCTAGAATTACCCGCGCCACAATGCACTTTCTTCAAACTAAAACAAGGGATAAAGATAGCAAAACCTTTGAAAGTCCTGTGGTCAGCTCATGATCCACAGCTAGAATTACCTGCACCACAATTCACTTTATTCAAACTTAAACAGGGAAAATAAGAGATCAATGAGATAACTAAACATTTGAATGTCATGAAATTATTATCAAGGTCTACCCAAAATGGGTTATCCTAGGCAGACCTATCACTTATCTGTTGCACAGTAGACATGACTGAACTTAAGCTACATTAATTGAAATTTTAAAAATATATAGCTACTGACCTAAACACTTGCTCTAAACTAACATCAATAGGTGATGTTATACTATTAAACAAAAATTTAAACATAAAATTGTTCCTAACTTCAACATTACTACTAGGTCATTGCATGATACACTAAAATAGAAAGACTTACCTCTTTGCATTTTCCCGTAATTTGATTGGCTCCGATATGTCAATAAACCACAGTACCAACAAGTTGGCATCAACAGACTCAACAATTTAGGATTAAAATTTAAAAATTTGTATTACAAATTTATTTTATTTCTAAATGTAAATTTTTAAAACATTAAACTTCAACTTAGATCGTGAAAATTAATTACCTAGCACGACAAAGAGATTAATTATTTTTTCATTGTGCCTGTGTGTTTTTCATTGGGGTAATAACTATTTTTTTGTGATATTCTAGACTTTAAACTCCTTTCATAATAAATAATTAATTATGGAATCACATATAAGTTAATTAATCAATTTCTGACGAAGAGTTTGGACATTTACTATACTCAAATAAACAAAAATAATGTTAGACATGACATAGATCTCCGTCGGCTGCTCCTCAGTTATCAGTCTGCTATTATACCTCTATGGTTTGTAAAATAACGATTATGTCACCTGTTTGAATTGTCAAATTACTATCATAAAGTAGAATAGGTACCAGCAGAGAGGAACGGATTATAAGTTTACTACTTTACTATCAGTTCATCTATGGTACCAGCCTGGATTTTCTAGTAGCATAGATGGTGGTAGTTAATACAGTATTATAGTTTTCCTACATCCGGATATATAAAAAATGCGTGATATTAGCAGAAATCAAGACATCTAAAATAATGAATATAATAATAACACAAATTAAAAACCAGATAACACTCTTGGTTTTAGATTTACTTAAGTGATCTTGGTTTTAATTACATCGACATGGACCAAAGTTATTGCAAGTATCTTAGAGTATTAGTAGTGACGCGGCAGGTCCTTAAAATAAAGGACAGAGAATTCTAGCCATGTTAGATATGCTGGACGGTTGACCTATGAGACTAGCTCTTTTTTCTGCAGTATGGCATGGTTTGATTCATTTGACTGTTAGGGTGAATTTGTAAGATGCAAATTGAAGGAACAACCGTCCAACGTCCAAACAAACCAACTTTATCAAGTTTCAGTACTGCAAAAACCTTTAACTTTTTTTAATTATTATAAAAAAATAAATACAGGTATTTATATTTTTATAAATTTTGTGCTGTAGCCAGTTTAATTAGACAACTATTTGTTTCAATTGGCATTTTGTAAATAACACGCCCTTAATAAATTTTGATTATATCAAATGAATGAGCCGGTCTGCTATATCAGTATCTTACCTTGCTACAATCTTAGTATAATATAGTATTCACATTCTGACAATACTATAAGACTAAAACCAAACCACCGCCCTAACACTAATCATTCTAATAATCTAACCAATATAAGTCTACTCTGAATAGTTAGTCTATGGTATGGAAGATGTCTTATCAAGAAGAATGAGAACAACCAAGTTATATAACATGTTATATATACAGATATTTATTTCCATGCTGTTGGCTGTTTTGTTAACAACCTAATAATAGCCTACTGCAACATTGTGCAATAGCCACTTCAAGAGGTAGTCCAGCAGCTACAGGTGAAAAGCAAATGCTCTGATTCGCCCAAATGAAGTCTATTCGCCCGTTTGTAAGTTGCTCATACACGTCTGGACAGATAGGGGAAGGTGGGTTTAGTTTGGGTAAACACCGCTTAACGGTGGAGACACCATATAACCCTCACATGAGCGGGGGTACGCATGAGGCGTTACCACGTGCCAAAAAAATCTGCTAAAAAAGATGAGATTACTTGTAAAATTACAGTTTTGAGATTGGGCATCTACTAGCATTGTTTATAAATAGACGTTTTTCTATCATCTATGCTACTAGCCTTTAGCTTTAGCCAAATGGTTAGTGTCTTTGGCTTCGGTGCAAGAAGTGACGGGTACGATCCGATCACCGGGATGGCTACAAAATGTAGATGGGAATTTCCTTAAAAATTAGTGTACTGTACTTCAAAACTGCATAGCTTGTTCAGCCTGCCAATGGCAAAATAGAATTTAAATGATCCCCGGGATGGCCACAAAATTTAAATGGGAATTCCATGAAATATAGTGTACTTTGAAGTTGCTTTGATAGCTTAGTTGATGGCTGAGTCTGCCATTGGCATAACAGAATAAACAAGTGTTGAGGTTATGTACGTTCTTGTTTGTTATTGTTTTTAATACAATTTATTATTGATGTGGGTCGAACTATTATTCTATCCACACCATATATTTTAAAGTAAGTATTTGATTATAAAATATATGTATAATATTCCTCACCACAATACCTGTATAAGTTGACAATGACTTAGTCTTGATAGACAAAGTCTAGAATAGACAGAATTCTTAAAATATAAAAATATAGAGGCCTGTTTAAAAGAAAGATTTCTCATTAATATACATGACTAATAATCTTCTTAAAATATACAAATGTAGGAGGGCCTGTTTAAAAGAAAGATTTCTCATTAATAGACATAACTAATAATCTTTGTATGCTGTCCTTATGTTTGTTTCTGGAATCAACATGAACTAGTATTGTTTTAATCACTAATTCTGTTCTATAGTATCCATGTAGTAATTATTGTTATAATTATCAACTTAGCCTTATTATACGTTTGCATAGTGCTTAATTCTCTCATGTTAAAAATCTGCCTGTTATTAGAATGATCCAATTATAACTATGAGTATATTCGAATAATCAGTGGTTTAATTAATTCTAAATAAAGCTTTGTTTGGATTGAGAGTGGTTTTCAGGACAACTGTTCTAAATGCAGCTCTTACAGTTAATTATTCTTATTTCTTATCTCGTACATGTTATGGTATTGTCATTTGGTATAGCTTTCCAATCATAGGGAGCATATTTGTTCTTCAAAAGAAAACTGTAAGGATCTTAGCAGGTGGTGAACATCGCTCTTCCTGTCGTCCTCTTTTCTTAGAACTTAAATTGTTGTCAATCCTTGCTGTTTTTATTTATCAACTGTGCACTTTTGTCAAAAAGAACTATAACATAGTTCTTAGTACAAAATCATGAGCACCCTATCAACATTAGGCACTAGATCTGAAAAACAAATTACAGTTTTTCAGAAAAAATTAAAAGATTTTTTACTATCACTTTGTCCCCATTCAATTATAAATTTTTAGGAAATTAATTTTATGTAGTGAAATTTTAATTAAAGATAGTTTCATTATTAATATATCATATTTTATATTATTATATTGTTATATTGATAGTTATATTATTATTATAGTGATATGTCATATCACTCATATCTACATGTGTGACTCGAAAAAGTGCAGATGCATATGACGAATCTAATTTCATTTCATTTCACAAGAAATGAAAATAATAGGATAGAGCTTCTAAGATTTACTAGTTCCCAGAAAAATTTGTTGTATGCTTAAGTTAAACAGTATAATGCATTACCAAGACCAATAAAAATTAAATCATTACCATTTTCACAATTTAAAAAACTACTAAAAACTGTTTTATTAATATAATGCCTTTACAATGTCCAAGATTTTTTATTTTTGTATTTATTCCAAGTATTTATATTTGTTTTAAAGTTTAAAAGTCTAAATTTTAAAGTATAGTACTCCTTATTCAGGCCTACTTGTACTTGAACTTGTACTTGTTCAACATGGTTAAAACTTGAATAATTTAACTCAATAATGAGTTGTAGAGTTTTGTAATGGAGTTTCTGGTATCTGATTTGTTTTTATGAAGCTTCATAGGTCTGTGCTAAACTAAACCATGTTGAATGTCTATGTTTTGACTTACCATACTGTATTAGTTTTATATTTAGTTGTAGTTGACAAAATCTACTGTAATATTTATGTTGAATAGAATTCTTGATTCCTAAATCAGTAACCAGTTCTTTAATATACAAGACATTTTGACTAAACACAGATACCCTTTCTGTACATGGTACAAAAAATCAAATATTTTTTTGTGCGTCAGCAGTGATTGCATTCCTAGCCTTGTTTGAATTTTCAAATCTGCACGTAACATGAGTTTATCATTCAATTACATTTTTATTTAAATTTAATACAGGTCTAAATTTATTGTTACTCTTAAATATTTCTTCACAGTATATGTATAGTAATACATCTAAGTTTACAAAATGTTCTTTATTGCAGGGAGCAACTTAAAGAAGAGTAGGAAGAAACATGGGAGAGCGTAAGGGTACCAATAAATATTACCCGCCCGACTATGACCCGAAAGCTGGAGGGCTTAACAAGTTCCTGGGCACCCATGCCCTCCGGGAACGTGCCCGAAAGCTGCATATGGGCATCCTCATCATTCGATTTGAGATGCCTTACAATATCTGGTGTGAAGGGTGCAAAAATCACATTGGAATGGGAGTTAGGTTAGTGGAAAAAAATATTTTAATATAAGTAATAATTGTATAGAGATGAGGTTCTATGGATATACTGACTGGAATTTTAATATAAGGTAAAAAAAGTACAGGTAGTTTTTTAAAACTTATCCCTCTCAAACTTATATTCGTTTAAACTTTTTAAACTTATTTTCCTTTTTCCAAAATGGAACCTACTCAGGTAGGTATTTTAAGCTAAATATGAATGAGTGTAAGATTATTGTGGCGTAATCTTATTGTCTTGTTACTGACTAAGGCTGACATGTTCCTTATGGACTGTTAAGTAATAGGCCAACAGCCAATGGTATATTAGGGATCTACAGTTTAATGTGAGATTCAAGTCACAATTTTGCCTCTGAATTACGAAATGGTCTAATTATGAAGACTAAATTAGGGCGGAACATGAATCCACATCAGAGAATACCCCATCACTGACCACTGCTCCTAACTATTCACAGTTTGTGACCACCAAGTAGCTGGATTAAAAGCCTCGCCTACCATCCTAGTCCTGGTTTGTCGTTCCGTAAGCCGATCGATGTGTCTTTTGGCTATATAGTATGACCAATTCCATATCACCTTGGTGTACCTCCAATAATTTAAATATTCTACCAAAACAATCAATCTTATTAAAATTTTGTCATCCCTTTGATCACAGATAAAATGTATATAAATAAAATTTTAATTTAGTCTGTACATTGCTTGGAATTATAATACTTTTAGTTATTTTTTATATTTATAACCCAGAAAGGCTGAAATGGATCAATTTCTGCCTGTCAGTATCTCAGTAATGTTAAACCAGGTGCTTTTTAACGCTTCTCCATGAGAGCACCCTTAGCTATGAAACTTAATTTCATTATTCTAGATACATTTTAGAGAAGGGGTTTGTTTACTTTAAACTGACCTGCGACTGACACTGCCAAATAAAATAATGAACTATCAAAATCCAGTTTTGGTCTGGATTTTGAGCATTGAAATTGAAATCAATAGGGGCCTATTTAGTTAGTTTACATTGCTAACTGATTTTAAACTATTTTTTAAGATATTTATACTACAGTCGCCTCCCTCTAAGGACCCCTGTTTGGATAGAAAAAATTCCAGATCATCCGGCGGTTTTACATATATACAAATTAAAACCTGTATTAGCGTACAGTATCTACATAAATCTCATTTTAAGATGATATTAAAAGTACT
Organism: Nephotettix cincticeps; assembly: GCA_023375725.1. Lineage (NCBI taxonomy): Eukaryota > Metazoa > Arthropoda > Insecta > Hemiptera > Cicadellidae > Nephotettix > Nephotettix cincticeps. Next base: position 17,812,481 of record CM041785.1, on the reverse strand, counting down.
CTCTCAAACATTTCAGTTTTTTGTTTCAATCTCAATGGATCATAGTTTTTTGTGACGTTGATAAATTAAATGTGTTACCATACTAAAAATGAACATGAAATTATAAAGCAACGCAAATTGAACCTTTACAAATTTATTTGATGAAAATAACAGAACTCTCACTTTATATTAATAAGATTATCTCAAACGTATTTACTGTAACCTAAAAAGAGTAAAATCTTGGCTTTACAATACTGAACATATTATTAGAAATCTACTGTATTATTTTCTTCTACTTTTTGGCTTAAACAGTTTACAACCACAGCTAATCTTTTGCTCGACGCAGAGCAACTAACTGCAACGCGCAGAGCAACTGGCGCGTTGCTCTTTACGTTTGCTCTGATGTTGAAACCAATTCCAGTGCTGCCTTCCTATCCTCAATAGTAAAAATTCTCACACCGACGTTACCATTTCCCGCTTGACTGAAGATCCGTTTTGAACGCAATATTGTAAACTGAACTGATGTTTGTGATGTTATTTATTTATATTTAGACCGGAAATAAACAAACACGTCCAATGTCGATATATACCATGAGAAACGCGACTGCGCGCTGATGACTCGTTTCCAAGAAGTATTCCTGTACTAGAGGGAGTTGTCTGTATTAAAATTTAACATTAACGTAAAATGAATTTTGATAATGATACAAATTTTCTTTTCAATCTAATTTCACTCTAAAGCTAAATAGAACTAGGTACTTATTTTGTCTTTCTATTTTTATTTGTTTAATATTTCAGGCTATATTTCGTCATGATAATAAGTAGGCCTACTGATATCCTTTTTCTTATCCCTACTAGCTACTTCTTAGCTACTAACAAAATAACAATTTAGTATTTTACCCTGAAACAAAAAATTACAGGGAAACCTGAAATTTAGAGTCAGCGGTAAACACATTACTGAACTAAAAATGTTATTCTACATTATAGTATGCTTCACTAGTTATTATAAAAAATTCACATTACCTTACCTTACCTATGTGGCCATTAAATTAAATTAAAAAAATTCACATTAGAATTAATAACTTGAATTATTTTTTATTTTCAGGTACAATGCGGAAAAAACCAAAATTGGAATGTATTATTCCACCCCAATCTACCAGTTTCGCATGAAGTGTCATCTATGTGATAATCATTTTGAAATTAAAACTGATCCAGGAGTGAGTAGTCTTATGTTTTCTTCATGTAGTTTGAACTTAAGGAATGTAGGGTACATCACTCAAGCCAAATAAAGCGGAGCTTATATTTAATTAGATTACATCTAGTATGTAAATATATGTAAAATATATGTGTCATCATGATAAGTGTGGAAACTGACTTTGTTGGATGTGTGATGTCAAACTATAAATACCAAATTAAGGCCTAACCCTCCCCTTCTTATGCTGCCGGCTGATCATATTTATTAACTGTATCTGCTGATATTAAATACTTAAAAACTTTAGTTTTTAAATACTTAATTAAAATTATTGCCTTTATCAGGTTAACTGTAAGAGAGGGCCTTGTGGCCCTAAATTTGCCTCATAGAAAAATAATTTTTATTTTATTTTACTTTTAGGCCTATATAGGCCCTACACTAAAACTCTGTTCATCCGGTACTCGCCTATCAGATAATTCGCTTTATCCGAAACGAGTCTAAGAGAAAAATAAATAATGTTGCAAGAAAAGTACAGCGCAATTTGGGACTGCCTGGGTTTTGGTGGCAGAAGTGTATTTGGCACAACACTGCACAACGTTTTCAGATGACCGTTCATTTTAGGTATGTTCGTCCTAACACGATGACTGCTTTTTTATACTTGACGCTTCAAATTGTTGAAATATACCTACATCATTTTTTCATGTGTTTTTAATACAAATTATAATTAAAGAAAAATTTACAAACAAAATTTTTAATATGCTGTATAAACGCTTTCATCAAAAAACTCATCAGCAATGCGTTCCCATATTATAGGTATGGTATTGAGATAACTGAAGGCGTTTATTTTGCATTTTCTCCCAAAAGTATCAAAAAATTTGCTTATCCGCAATGTCTCTGATTCCAGAAAACCGGATAAACAATGTTTTAATGTAGTAATTTCAGTTTAAATTCAAACAAGCTAAAGATCTTACATTCATACTTAAAACTTGTCAGGTGAAGAATGATTTGGGTTGTTTATTAGCTCCGGGAGATTATCCAATTTATGAAAAAAATGGATTTGTAGTTAAATTCAATTAAGTTTCATTTTCATAATTTTTTTCAAGTAATTCTTGTGTGTAATAATAAATTCCAAGTGTTCGTATCCAATTCCTTTTCAAATCCTTCTGTGATTTTTTTTCCATTTTTATCACCAACCTTGCAGTTAGAATTTTATATACAGTTGTTCACCAACATTGCAAGTTAGAACAAAAGGTCTTAGTACAAATTTATTTCATAATTAAGTTAAGCCAATTACTCCACCAATTAATGTTTCAGAATTTAGATTATGTCATAGTGAGTGGAGCGAGGAGGCAGGAAAACCGCTGGGATCCTACTCAAAATGGTCAAGTAGTGCCGGAGGACAAAGAGACGTCCAAGAGACTGTTTGACGATGCGATGTTCAAACTGGAGCACGGCACAGGTGACGAAGGGTCCGCAAAGAAACTTAATCCGACACTCGGACGGCTCATAAACCGCAACCACACCACGTGGAAGGACGACTTTGCTGCTAACAGTGCTTTACGAGCACAGTTCAGGGTGATTTTTGCTCATTAATCAATCATTAATTTACCATCAGTAATTTATTACAGGTTTGCTTACAGTTAAAATAAATTTTGTGGGTAGACAAAGAAATAAATCTTAAAAAAATAATAATAGAAGCCTTTTTTATTTAGAGAATGATTTTACACTACAGTAGAGTCCTGTTGAACCCATTTTTGGTCAACCAAAGCTACCCTGAGTGTATTAAATGTCAAATATTTGCCATTTGAATTGGAAGTTGCATGACATTTGCTTTAACTATACACTAAAACCTCGTTTATCCGGTTTTGTTGGGACCAGGTCCATTTCGGATAAGCGAATTTTCGGATAAACTGTTTTACCGATTTTTGGAAGAAAAGGATAAATAAATGCCTTCAGTTTTTTCTATACAGTATCCGTAATATGAGAGCACATTACAGTTGCGTTTCTTTGATTACAGTGTTTATACACAGTTGACTTTTTTCGACCGACAGTATTGTAAACGGTCAGCAGAAAACGCCACGCAGTTCCGGCCAAAAACGCCGCGCAGTACTGGTCGAAAATGCCGGCTGAATTCACCCCGCAGTACCGGTCGAAAATGCCATGCAGTACCGGCCGAAAACGCCGTGCAGTACCGGCCGAAAACGCCGTGCAGTACCGGCTGAAATTTCAAACCGGTTGGTTCATTATTTTCCGTGTTTACTTCCCACAACAAACAAACAACATACAGAAACCACATTTTCTTTATAATATTATGGATAGTCGCAAGACTTCAGGTTAAAAAATAAAAAATATTTCAAACCTTTGAAGGTTTTTTTTTTAGTGTAATGTGAATTAAAGTGGAAAGGAGGAATATTTTACATGGTATATAGTGCCATTTTTTTACTACTTGCCATTTTTTTAGTATTAGTCTTTATACCATATTTCTATGGATGTCATTATTTTTAGGTGAAGAAGAAGGAACTTAAGGCAAAGGAAAAGGTAGATAAGGCTCTTCTAAAGAAAACCGGTCTAGATATTGCTTTGGTTCCTGAACATGATGACGACATCAAACTTGCCTCACTATTGAAAATGAAGCCCATCAAAAGTGAGTAAAGTCCACTAGCCTGTCTTCAGAATGTTGAAGAAAATATTTTAAACATAAAATAGTTCAACGTTTTCAATAAACAAAACTACTTTAGATCTTTCTATATTTCCATTTCCATAGGAATTATAGGTTTATTTACTCAAAAATTTTATTAATGAATTTAGGTAAGTGCGTAATCTACAGAGACCAACATGTATTCAGATATTCCATTGTGGTTGGTGCAACTCTGTATAACTTTAGAATAAAAAGTATCAGAAATAAATAATTTTCAATATACAATTCTAAAATTTTGTGCATTTTGTCAAGAAGTCAAGTAGGTACAGACAGTGTCTTTAGTCTGTGCGCGGATCTGATACTACTAGCTTTTCTATAAAAGTTGGGCTCGCTCTCTCCATTATCTTGTCAAAAATGTTTAAAGGGTGATTATTTTAAATACAAAATTATATCGATAAAATTTCATAGGATGCCTTTAGTAGATTGATTTTTAGTAGGTTACTTTACTTTTTTCTTGTTTGTGAAGAATTTATAGTTTATAATATGCTGTTCATTATTGATTTGTAATTTATAGGTGCTATGGAAAATCAGAAGTTGGTCCGAAAGAAAATTTCTCTGCTTCCAACAACTCCAAAGACATTAACAACTGCAGAACTTGGTATTGCAAGGTCAAGTTCCGCAGTTTCTTCTCTCGTTGCTGACTATGATTCTTCAGAAGATGATATAACGTAGTGAGTCAATCCTCGGAAGTATACATTTAAATAAAGAAAAAAAGTTTTCTTTTTTTTCCTCAATCAACAAACCTTCATATTCCAGGATATAATCATATTACTGTTGCCTTATTTGATTTCATTTGACTCCTCTGAATTAGACTAACCCATTCACTACCAATGACGGATTTTGCCCATCATGCTAAGTCAGCTGGATGCCCTTCAACCATTTTGGTTTTGTTCTCGGTCAACTAAACTGATGTCACCAATATTGGGTACTTTTATATCGACTACTCAGTATTCGATTTGATTATAAATGGATTGATATTATTACTATCGGTGGTAAAATTGACTTATTTATTCGGTTTTTGTCATATTACCAGCTGAGCTTGTAAAGTAAACACATAGTCACTCGGTGCCATGGCTCGTAGTAAAGATTTATTTTTGTGTTCTCGTGAGTTTACTGACTTTGTAGAAAGTATACCTACTAAATGAAAGTGAAGGTGAAGAGAAGAATGTAGATGATTATATTGCAAGTAAAAGTGAGAAAAGCTATGAGAGTCACACTGAACATTCAGAGAAACATTCAGGAACCTTAGTCCAAACCTTCAAAACTCATTTTATAATTTTTTATTTAAATTAATATAAAATAATATATATTATAATCATCTTTTTAACCCATTTTATCATCATTTTGTGAGTTATAATTTTTTTATTCTAATAGAAATAGTACAGAAATTATGGTAAAAAACCCTAAAAAAACTCGTTATCGTAGGGTGTTGAAACTCTTATTAAGCTGGTAGTCCATGGGTTAATCTTACTTTCTCATTCCTTATCATGACTTTATCCCCCCACACATAGAATATGAAAAATAATTTTTTTTAGTCAAAGTTTTTGGACTACCTGAACTCTTAGTTTTCTGTACTCCCTTGTACTCTGAAAATGGTTTTTAACTTTGGTCTGCCTGTATGTATATTAAATGCAAAACCATATTGAGAAATTTGGTTTAAGGATGTGATTTAGTTATATTTACAGTTTTTTTATTATTCAGGCTGGAAAACATCTAAGACTAAGAAAAAAACAATATCCCAAAATAAAGAACTGGCAATAGACTACTTTAGGTTCCAAGCAAATGGAAGAGGGACACCGTTTGTTTCAGAAAGTAGTGTCCTCTAAACTTAATTAAGCAAATTAAGTGTTTGAAACTATAAGCTCGTTCCATCCTCTTTCATACTTCTCTCCTCCTTTACCTTTATGAACACTCCTCTACACTAAAAAAACTCTTCTTACCACTTTATAATTTATATAAGATGTGTACCTATCAAGATTGATATTATTCCATGAAGCAGAGACAGCATTAGTCTAGTAAAAAAATATAAAATGCTACAGTATATTCTTGCACAGTTAACACTACACTCAGTAATAGCTTTAATGTGGTAGTTGTTTGTTTTTACATTGTTTCAACAATGTCAAAACAAACAAATTGATCTTATTGCCGATAGTTATTTGTTTTTGCATGATTCATTGCCATAATATAAGTTTATTTAAACAACACTTGATCAGTTCATATTTAAGAAAAAAAAGATTATTGTGAAAATGTGTTATTTATTTACACAAGAATTACGAAGACATGTTCTCAAGTGACCTAAGGACTAATGTATGCTTGATAATGGGAACACTTTGTTCCCGAAACTAGTTGCATTCAAACGACTATTGGATTGAAGACTGCATGTAATGTAACCTTTTTATTAGTCAATACTCAATCCTGAAGGCAAAAGTGTTAAAAAAGATTGTTAAATATTTAGTTTTTGTATATTTTTACCAAATGTTGTATATTATATTAATGTTTTAAATATTAAATATTGATTGTTTTACAACTCTTTTTATTTAATCAACCCAATCAAGAGTGATCTTAAATATTTATAATTTCTAAGTTCATTATGTTTTGACATTGACATATCTTAGCTTTTTTTGGGGGGGGGTTGTTAGCAATTCACGTCATGGGAAATATGTAATGGAAGTGGATATGGTTAAGGACAGCTGTTTGGAGGAATAGAAAACAATCCCTTTATCCATTATCTAAGCTATTTCCCCAAGGGATCAATAATCGTAATGAATAACAAAGTTTGCCTATTCTTTGTAAGATTAACATGGGAAAGGCTATGCAGGTTTTCTGCTGTTTGGAACGCTGAAAGTAGTCATTTTACATTAAACAATTTTTATTTTGACCATATACCCAGTTTTAACATTACAGTATCTGTCTATAAATAAAGGTGTTTGCATAATCTCCATAACATTGAGATGGGAAAGAGTTGCAGGTGTGCTGCTGTGAGGAACACCAAAAGTAGGCTTTTCTTGCATAAACAATTTATATTTTTACCAAGTTTCATCTGTCCATAAATAAAGGAGTTTGCCTATACTCTACATGATTAACATGGGAAAAGAGTATATAGGTTAGCTGCTATGATAAACATATAAACTATGATTTTTAAGCATAAATGGGTGTATCTCAATCACATGAAGCTAAATACCAAATTTCATAAAAAAATATAGATTGATAAGTGAAATATTATTTTTTCCGTATCTTCCAAAAGATTAGTAATGGAGCCCCTAATACAATGTACTGTGTTTAGATGTTTTAATATCTCGGTTAACCATTGGAGATAAAGCAAAACTTTAAAGTGAGTACAGTGAGTTTTGTTTAGTTAATTTTTACTGTATTTGAAATCTACCTAATAGCTTCTTCCTGTAAATGAAAGATTATTTTCAAATTGAATTTACTTGTACCCTGTAAATTTCTATTCCATGTGAATGAATATTAGCAAAATAATTGTTCTTAAAACAGCTGATTATTTATATGATTAATTAGTTAATTATCAGTATTTTAACAGTTAAGAATGTAGTAGTGTTACAGCACTGTCAGCAGACTAAGGTAACTGAACTTGACCCTTTCACTATAGATAAGAGACACACTGACAATTTCAATGTCCTGATTCAGGATGTATCAGGTATTGACATGTTTACTCCAGTAACAAGTCACCCTGTGTAGCGAGTGGTTTTTACAGATATTATTCGGCGAAGACTGATAAACTCACATACTATTTACCTAATTTGATATACTGATAAAGGTAAGTAAAATGTAGTTAAAAAGTTCATAAAGTAAGGAATTTAAACCATAAAAATGGTCATGAAAAGCCTGGAATTGGAAATAAAATTTGTTCCCAAATGTTTGATATTTATAGCTATAATTTTATACTCATTCATATTAATTGTCAAAAAATACTTCACTGAAATTAGGCTAAACTTCACTAAGATACCTGACACATGATGATGTATCAGCTAAATAGACAGGAATAAAGGCTCAATTTACATTTTCCAAGAAAACCAAAATAATGATGGAAGCTATTTTTAGACCACATTTTGTTGGGACAATGTTTTTTGTACCATTTTGGTGGTAAAAAAAATTGTGATTATAACTTTATATTGTTGTTTAATGATGTGCGATAGGATATGTAGGACTTATAGTGGATTTTTCATGTGTGATTCTGGTAATGATATCAAACACCTATGTTAGATCAACGAGCAATATATTAAGTTTAGATATTTATAATCACATTGCAAAACATTATTTTAAAATCACAAATAAAATATTTTTCTTACTGGACAATATATGTTACTTTTTCAATGTGAATACATGAGTATGAATGAATTATTTATTGGCATTTTCTAGGTGTAGAAAAATTGGGATGTTGAGATGAAATGAATGGGTAAATGACCAATAAGTGGAGCTTTGATAACTAAAACTGGATGCATATTTAATAGTTTTTATATCAAGAAAAAGTCTTGAATATGTATTTTTTTAAGTATTTGATTGGCACCCTGTAAAATTTAAGTATCTGCAACACAATATAAACACCTACTCAGCACAAATTGTTTTAAGCTTTTGAATGAGAGCACTTTTAAAAGACTTTTTTATTGTCAGCCATATTAAATTTTAGGCTTTATTTTTCTGGTAGTAAAATTAGTATTAAAACGTTCGCGACCTAGTGCGCCCGATCGGATTTCACTTCCATTGTGAACGTGTTAAAATATTTATCTGACAGCTTTCTTTAAACTCTGGTGTGGATCAATATAAACTATTGTCATCTGTTCTAGGTATTTAATTTAACACAGAATGGACCGTCGAGAAATAAGCATTTTTGCAAGTGGTAGTTTTCGCCTGCACAGAAGTACACATTACAACCAATGTATTAAATGCTTGATCGAGGATACATCGCCCAAAGTTCAGTGTGATTTCAACGAACGCTGTCCAATGTTGACGCACCAAGAGTGTTTGAACGTGATACCGTTGCTCACCTTCGAAGGTGATGATCCCAACATCGTGGAGTGCAAGTGGCGGTGTGAGGGTTGTCGGAATTGGTCGATCAATAAGTGCTCGTATCAGGGATTGATGGCTCTGTATGCCTACAAAGCAGCTCAGAACTCTCACAGATCGGAGGAAATGGAGGACGATAGCTTGGTCGAGGTAAAAAGCTCAATACGCGACATGCTGAAACTTGTCAAAATTATGTATTTTTTCTTCACTACAATTTCTGTTGTTTTAATGAGTCTCACAGTTATTAGGTATATGGAAAGATGAATACAAATTTATGACCACTCTCAATTAAATAAAGCTTACTATTTTATCTTAATTTTATGAATTTGACAAGGTAATTTACCGTTGAATATGTAAGAAACGTTTTCAGTATAATAAAATAAATTTACTTTTTGTGATTTTTTATGATTCCTTGTTTCCTTGCACACTTAAGTTCAACGCATATTAGGTTCAAGTACTAGAGGATCAAAAATTGCTAGTATTTCTTATTTTATACTATTTTTCCCTAATTTGCTTCTTATGAGTATTATTTAAACACACACATCTACACTCACTCAATGAAATCAACTATAAACAGCTGTTTCTATATATATTTTTTAAATATATATTAGTCTCTAAAAGCCAAATGTTGCCAACTGAGTAACCAGTACAGAGATCATATAAACATATTTATAAAAAAGTTTAATAATGAAAAACAGTAAGTAAAATTTATGGTTGTGTTATTATTTTTTTAAAGTTTAAGCCATGTCTCTACTAAACGAACATGTTTGTCGATCATCATATATTCTACATTTAGTTCTTCAAACATGTCCGACATTTTCAACAGCTTGCGGATGATTTTCAATTGAGTTTTACAGAAAGTCTGAAGTTGTTTGTGCATAATTAGGTACACTATCATATTATAGCACAGTTAGGTCAATTGTTTAAGATATGACAGCAATAAGAATACAAATATTAAACTTGTAAAAAGATGTGTACAAACTATGGTTTGAACTTCTTTGATCCAAAGGGGAAAATATATAAAAGTCAATTTGTTTCTTACAAAAAAGTGCCTTCAAAATAAAATAATAACAGATATTATGACATTTAAACAGTTAAACATAAAAAACTTAAAGAAATTATGTGTCAGTTCACCGGTAAAGTTTATTATAACACAAAACACTTAACATCTGCTAAAAAAACTTCTTTCTTGAAGAGACTGATTCTCGGGACATCTGGAGATAGCCACCTTCAATGGAATTCTCATCTTGCACAAGTATGTAAAAAAGTAGCCACAATGATACTTGTTTAAGAAATTATTATCAGCCTATGATATTAAAGCCATGAAATCAGTTTTGTTTGTACATAGTCACATTTCATTTGGTTTTTCTTGAACTTTTACCAGGTAATCCTGGATTGTTCATGTCAATTTAAGCAAAAGGAATAAATTAACTTAGTTGGCACAGGCGGTCTGCAAGGAGGTGAGTGGCTCAGAGAGAGACTCGTCGACAGAGTAAAATGCCATTTCCTTCAGCCATCGAGTCAGAACTTGCTGAAAACAGGTCTTCTCCAAATCCCTCAATTCTGTTGTTGAGAAAAAATTAGTATTACAAAATAAAGCTTTATTGAATCATGGATATGTCTAAAGGGAATGTTTTCAGTTTATCTTATCAGCTGTTCTTATAACAAACTATGATGTCACTAACCAAATTACGTCAATGTTTCAAATTGCCAACACCCCCCCCCCCCCGAGATATTTTCTCAAGCAGGATTTTATTGCCATTGAATGAAAAGTATGCCAGATTACAATAAATTAAAAAGTTTTATGATTAATATGTCTCTGAACTGTTTAGAGGACTTTTTCAGTAGAACTTTTTTTCATGTATATCAATGTATATATTTACATTCAAGGTTATACTGTAAATAATTTGATGTCATTCTATACTCTGTATTTTAATTTGATATAATACCTGTGAATATCACTGGTATGTTAAGATCAAAACACAATTTCAGGGAGAAAGTAAGAGTCATTTTGGTGATAGTTAGCAAACTGGCGGCCTCTGCATTGTGTGACAGTCAGGTCCTGGAGCTCCTGTGCCCGCATTAATGAACCACAGTCTTCCTCATCCTCTTGCCACAACACTCGTGTCGCAAGACATCGACTTTGATTGCATCGATGCAAATCAGAACGCATGCTGATGGATAATCAATGAATAAATTATCAAATAATTATGAAGTAATATTTGTCATGTCAAAAGTGTTTGAAAAACATCTGGGGGAAAAGTTTCAAGTTTAGTAGTTTTGTGGTGTTTTAGATAGGAATAGCAAAATTGTAGGAGACGTAAGTCGAAAACGAATATTTATTGCCTTAGAATTTTTTTTTATAAACTTGAGATACATCGTATATTAAGTCATGCATCAAATTCTATCAAAGTAAGTTTATATATGGGGATGCATTTGTATAAAAAAGAATTATCCTGAGTCTAGGTCTTGTTATGACTGAAATGCTAATAGCTTCATTTTGGACTCATAAAAATTTTTTTATTAATCACCTTTTCAATCCAAATCTTATTTCAGTGTATTATATTTTAAGCCTTGTTCCTTATCAGTCTTAAGCATTATTACTATTATAACAAAAATATATGTCTCACAAAATAATGCAGAAGAAATATAATAATTAGACACCTACCTATATGTAAAATTAAAAAAATAAATGCAAAAGGTAATAAATATGAAAAAAAACTGTTGCATTCTTTATTATTATGAAAATTAAGAATAAAATCTATTGAAATAAGCTGAGTTGGGCAAGAGAGTCAGTGAGTTGGCTTTTAGTTTCGTCGCAGAGAGTTAAATTGGAAGTAAAGTTTGTGTGTGTTTGTTTATATGATGTATCAAGCATAGATAGGGGTGAACCGATACAGTACAAGGTGGACAGCAATGATAAAAACTTTTTGGCATCTCTGGGATCCGAACCAAGGCCATCACTGCCTTGGGTTTGAGGTCCCTCATACTATCAATTAGTTTTTTTCTGTGGTCTTTATCAATCCGATTAAGAGTGAATATAAAAATCAGATTTAAAAAATAAAATGTGGCACTTGAAACTGGGTGGGTGGCTGAGTGGTTATAGTGCCTGCCTTCGAAACTGAAGATCGCTGGATCAAATTCCACAAGGGTCGAATCTGGACCCAGTTGCCATTTTGTCATTGGGCTATTAATTAATGATAATTCCTACCAAGAGGTCGATGTTGGGTAGTAACAAGACTGGGGTTTGTTCCGTTCCCCATCAAAACGTTAAAAATGACGAGAGGCGTAGAAAGATCCAAGACAAAACAAAAACTTGATATGAGCTAGAATCAAATTAATTATTACCGATATTTTCAACAGAAATATATTTTACAAACTTTTTACCCTAATTCATTCTCAATGTGCAAGCATTTTAATAAATGTTATGCCTTACTATGGTGATATTATATTCACTTTTCAGATGTTTTTGACCACCCTTGAGGGTGATAATACCAGATTTTCAGATAACTAGAAAATATATAGAAACCTTTGTAGGATTCTGCAATAATAGTCGGAGATAAATATGTATTATGACTAAATGCGTACAAAATCCCATAAATCTTTGACTAAAAGGAAATACAATTAAGAAAATTACCCCCCAATAAAGGAAAAAATGAAAAGGAACATTGATTATAATGCGATCAAAATAAAATACCCCTGTCGCAGCAGATCTGCAGTTAATATAAGGGAGTTTAATGAATTTTCAATCTTTCCATAAGAAAAGTATGAGAAAATAAGAGTATGTAGGTTTACTTACACAAGGAACAAAAATAATCTTCCAAACTAGGATAGCAGACCTTAACTAGATGAGTCTGTTTACCAAGTTTTGTTGCAATATTTAAGATAATAAGGAAGTTATATTAATTGGTTTATTATCAAAATGAATAATATGAGAAAGGAGTAAGTAGGTTTGCTGCCATTTCGAACAAAAAAAATGGGCTTACATTATTATAACTTAACTGTGTACCAAACTCTAGACCAAGTTTTCCTCAGTACTTCAAATAATAATGGAGATATCAGTTTTAAAGAATATACTATGGGAAATCAGACTATTGCTGTAATTTTCATGACGAGACCTAGATCCGAGTCCCAGGTTTTTTTCATGTTGAGGTCTTCAGACGCAAGAAACTCTGATCATTCAATACTGTATATATATATATACCAAAATTCATCCGGATTAGATTTTTTAAGCGTGTTATTGTATATATATATATATATATATTTATGTGAGTGTGTCCATAAATACGATAACTCGCTTAAAAAATCTAATCTAGATGAATTTTGGTATGACATGTAAATTATTGAATCCAATTCAAAATCCAGAGAAATTGCTCTTTCCTACAGGGGAGAGAACTTTTCACACACTTTAAGATGAGTACCAAGCTATTTAAGCATAATCAGATATGTATGAAGCACAACAACAGAAAACAATGAGTGGTGGAGAAGGAGTACGTGACGAGAACGAAATGTGCGTCACAAACGGTCGTTCACTGACCGTAGTGTTTTTCCATTGCTAGACTGTTCAGTTTTAATGTGTTTTGTCTCAATCTGGCAAGTAATTTTGTTAAATCATCTCAGTTTATTTGGAGCTGCAATATTCCAATTTCTTTTTCATTTTCCCACTGTTTACCTCACTGACCAACAGAGAAATTTCAACTAAAATCTTTTAACTCTCATATGAAATTATAAAAACACATTGTTTCGAAAATTCCAACTCTTATTTGAGTCAATTTCACTGTAACGTCAATCACGTTTCATCACGTTTGGGAATCTCCTTTGTTCAAACAACCTCGGAAACTCCCCACTTGTTAGCAGTGTGACGAAATCTGTCAAACTTGCTGGAAAGCCTTAACCAGTTAAATGTAAAACTTCAGGGGAATCTCAGGAATAATAAGGGCGCAAAATCATTATGTAAATAGGTGACACAAATACTGTGTTGAAACAATGCTCGTGCTAAGCCATGTGCTGGTGAGAGCGCATAAATAGCAGGAGAGGCCGCTCCACCTGGCAGTGCCGTTGCTGTCACTGGAACTTCTCCCGCAACACATCACGGTAAGTCACTCGCTCACATCGCTGATAAACCATTAGAACAACCATTATACACTATTTTATTCTAAACTATCAGTAAGCCCGTCCTTTGTACGGGTTGTAGGTTGTAGTTTAAAGAAGAAAGATAATCGCACCAAAATGTAAACATGAAATCCTAAACAAATCAGTACAATGAAAATAAATCAATACCCAGCTTTATTATTTAGCATTACTTTACAATTAAATAGATTAGAACATTTATACCATTATTATAATTAGTTATACGTTAAAATAACTTTTTAATATAGTAAGATTTCGAAATGGGTTTAAAATCAATGACCAATATAAACTAACTAATATTGATTTTACAGCTGTTTCTTTTTATTTATATTAAATCTTTAAACTACAAAAACAGCTGATTATTACCAGTAGGTTATTAGTTGAAAACTGAATCAAAATACGAGTAATTTCGCGAAAAGTGGGTTTTTAGATGCTCGTTATTTACTTTTCAAGAGGCGGCGGGCGATTTAAAGCATTTACAAACCTTCTCTGGAATGTAGAGAATACATGAAATAAGTTTCATTGTAATCGGTTATCCCATTTTTTTGGAGAAGATGGCGTAAAATGCCTCCTGGAGTGTCACAGACAAACAGACAAAAATTGAGATAAGACCGGTTTCGGCTTCTCTAAAGAATGAAAAGTAAAAATAACTAAAAAATGAATAATTCTGAGCAATGTACAGACAAAACTCTAATTTTATTTATATAGATTATTCTCTCCTTCTTTGTTGATTAGTATTAATATCTTGATGTATTAACAAAAAATATTTTTTGAGAACTTCTTTTGTCTTCCTTCATCTCTAGTTTTAATTGTTGTTCTTATATAATTAATTCTAATGAAACTTGTTGAGTTACACTACTGTAACTGGACACTACACTGTACTGTGCACTCGGTTTACAGCTGTTGGGCTATTAATTAACAATCCTGTCAAAGGAACTTATCAACCTTAGTCAGTAACTAAACTACAAGACCGTATCACAATTATCAAAATGCATTTCTTATCATTAATTCTTACTTGGCTTCAAATAACTCACTGAGTGGGTATATGCCCAATTTTTGAACTGTTTTCTCTTAATTAATTTTAAAAATATGACCCACTTTTATTTTTTTTAAATTTAAGTTAAAAGTACTTTACAGACATAAATATTTTAATTTATATATACTTAATTGATTTTAGGATTGTTTGGAAGGTTGATGTTGCAGATGTCCGTATGGCTTGTGAGCTGCGTACTCTGCCTGGCCGCCCTGGCCACTGGCTACCCGATCGTGGAGAATGTGACCCAGGTGCTGAAAGACCCACGGGCCGGGCGACCTATCAAGGGGAAGCACCCGCCCATCGGCCCCGGAACCGACCGAGGCCTCTACAACGAGGGCTTCCTCGAGGGTGACATTGTCCCTCCTAAGCCTGAAGACATTATGGTCTGGTTATAGTTTCATTTTATTTTTAAAATATTGTTCAGTGCTGTGAAATGTTTAAAAATATTGTTCACTTTCATTTGATCAACTATCAGAATATTTTCATGCATTGTAATAATAAACATATTTATAGAACATTTGTGATGCTCATGTCCGACACAACATCTTAGGTTAAAGGGTGGGTGCATGCGCAAGCGACCGTGAGAGGAGAAGGATGCAAGGCGAGGAGGAGTCGCTGGAACAACCTTGGGGAGTGATGACACATGTTTCTTCTGTCCTCTGGGAATGCAAAGTTTTAAACATAATGTAGTAGTTTATTGATAGGAAGAGGGGTAAAGGGTAATGAGGGTAGGGTAGGCCTCCTGGAAAACCAGTAATATTTTGTCTTGGACGTATAACTAGAAATTGTTCTCTAATTAACCCGTGAGGGGTCGCGTACGGTGGATCTTCAGGTCTAGAAAAAAACTTACAAAAGTGTTATAAACCTGTGTTTTCATTGAAGAAACGTTGCATATTCAAATATTATATCATTGTAGGTAGTATAGACGAAAGTATCTCTTTTTGTCATATATATTATATGGGTTTTTGCAAAAATGTATCCATAAAACGAGCGTGCTTCTCTAAATCGAAAAAAAAGATAAGTTGACACTGGTATAGCCAATATTATTATTTATACACATTTTTAGGTAAATGCAAATAAAATAAATAACAATAATCAATAATATTAATAAGTAAATACGAAAATTACATACAATAGGAACAAAATCTTAAGTCATCAAAGTCTTTTAGTCGTCGTCTTCCTCACTAGCGGGTCTTTTGCACAGTTTAGGCCAATGAAAATTGCATGTTCTCTGCATGTCGCAGGTATTGCATGATTTCTAACGCTTTCAATTCTTAAAAAAAAAAACTGATGACACGGAAGGTCGTCAACAAAATGTTCTCGTGGAATGGCTCCTAGATTTCATAGGTGGAAGAAAACCTATAGGTGGAAATAAGATCCACTTATTCCATAGGTGGAATAACCTCACGGTTATTTTCTTTTTTAACACTATATAATAAATTTTGAAGTTTTGTCTTCTCTCTGAGATCTATATCAGCATGTTAAAATCATTAAAGCACTTGAATA
Source organism: Nephotettix cincticeps (assembly GCA_023375725.1). Lineage (NCBI taxonomy): Eukaryota > Metazoa > Arthropoda > Insecta > Hemiptera > Cicadellidae > Nephotettix > Nephotettix cincticeps. The sequence continues at coordinate 17,795,918 of CM041785.1, read as the reverse complement.
TCGCTGGATAAAATTACAAAATCACACCAACATCACCGTAAACAGACTTCAGTCAAATACTGACGTGCAAGAAAGAGGTGAAGTATAGTCAAGTGGCCAGTGGACAAGTCTATTTGAAGGTATACGAAGTTAGGAAGCTCGCGAACTTGACATTCCAAAGATATTAAACAAAAACAGACCACCAGGTGGAAAAGACAGTGACGCGACCCCTCACGGGTTAAGTACAACATCTTGATATACCAATTGGCAAGATAATCAAAATAGCTGTGATAAGCTCTAGGCTGCGGCTTGCTGTTAAACAGTCATTAGACATAGAATATTTCAGAAACTATTTACTCGAGGGTAGAGAATTCAGATCCACCTTTGGTCCTGGGCATTACACTAAAAAGGAAGAGAATATTGAAATCAAACCTAAATCATAATGTAAATATTTACAGTGTGGAACTATAAAAAACATTTATAAACAAAGAATAGAAAATAGCTGTGATATTAGTAGGATTAATAGAAGTTACAGGATGGAATTGAACTTTGGAGGGGTCAGTTTCATTGTTTTTCTTTTTCATTTAATGATTTTAATTACATTCTGACTCCAGAGGCTATTAGTCTTCTCATAGCAAATGCTCTGCACAAATTATTGTTTGATATTTACTGTGTACTTTCATGTGTATGTTATTCCATTTGGTAGTTTATTACATTTTAGTTTATCTATAAATATAATAATTTGAACTTCTGTATTGGTCCAGCCAACAGGAAGGAATGCAGTCTCCAACCTGAAACTGCTCTGGCCCTCAGCAGCTGTGGTTTACAAGACCAGTGATGATGTTGGTATGTGACTAATTTACTCTAGAAGCTTTATGTTTGGATTTATTATATAAGGCAGTTCCTTACAGTGTTCCTCAGAATCTTGAACATCCCTTATACTGTTACAAGATGAATACTCTTATTTGGCATGTGGTCAGCATAGCACGTTTTTCACCCCAATAGATCTCGCTTTCTTGAACAGGATGTGCTACTAAAGTCATGACTTCCCTATCGCCACCCACAGGAGTTGGGTGAAACCCTAGGGACTTAAGATGCATTTTTTTACTACCTGCCACCACACGTAGAATTTGAACTCAATCATGACCTTAAGAACCATAATCCAGTGATCCAGCAACTTGGAGGTTACAAATTGTACATCGTTTAATTAAGTCAAGTGATGACAGGTAGTTGTGATATTCCGTGGAGTGAATATCCACATTGTTGAATATTACATTTATCCGAAAAAACCAACATAATTAGACCAGTTTGTAGTTCATAGACAAAATTGTGGTTCAGATCCCATGTTAAACTGTAGGTTCCTTTTGGATTCCACTGTCATTTAAGATTCATATTTTTTGTAAATTTCAAGCGATTTTTTAGAATCTACTCTGTGTGTCTAACGGGATGTCATCCATTGAATTAAATAAATATACCGTACAATAAATGTCCATAAACATTATTTGCGAACAGGATGCCATCCAATAATGGAATAAATAAATAATAATCTGAATAAGTATTATGTGCATTAAAAACTTTAGATATTCTTTCATTCCTTACTTCCAGGTGAAAAAAATAATTAATTTGCTTTACTGCCAACTAGGTCACAAGATCAGTCCGCATAAGATATATGATCTAAGCTATTTCTCACGGGGAAGTTTAGACTTTAATATTTGAGAGATTCTCTTTCGAATCCTCGTGATATTGTTGTGTGTAGGATGCCCGGACTCTCCGCAGTGTGAGATCCTCATGAGAGCCATGAACCACTACCACCACAAATCCTGCATCAGGTTCAAGGAATGGACAGGGGAGGCCAACCATGTCGAGATATTCTTCAATTCAGACAGGTTTGTGTTTACCTTCAAAACCTTTCAAAACTCTACTCTCTATTTTTAGATCTTTCCAGTTGCACTATTTTTAACTTAGGTAAGTTTACTGTATAATACCTCAATGGTCCATTAATTTAACTGTTTTCATCTAAGGGCTTTCAAATAATGCTTACTTTTGGGTTAATGACCGTCTACTAATACTTACCGTAACTTAACACTCACCATACAAATTGAAGTAGGGTTTTGGCTTCAGAAATTACTCTCCTCCATTCTACCAGGTCTTCAGCTTGTTCCCAGGTAACTCCTTGGGCATTTCTTCACTTTATCACACCATCTTCTTGGCCTTACAAGTAGTTTGGTTCCTATTGATCTCCTCTCAAATATATCTTTAAAGATTAACTTTTCATCTTTTGGTTATTTGACCTTGCAGGCCATATTGGTGTTTTTGGAGGACTTCAAAGACCAAGATGAATAAATATGGTGATAGTCCGCCCTAATACTACTTATTAATAACAATATTTTTATTGCTTTAAAATACATACGGGTATGTAGTAGTATAGCAAAAATCTTAAAATGAGAGCTAAAAAAATAATTAATTCACTGGAGAATGAAATGTGTGAAAACATTGAGTTCTAGCGGTACATTGTAGACTGCACCATGAAAGTAATTTTAATAATCGTCTGTTGTGTTGACTGTAGTGGTGCATGCTGGTCGCCCGTTGGTCGCTCTGGTGACGGAGTACAGCGTCTCTCGCTCGGACAGCGATGCTGGTACTTGGGGATTGTGGTCCATGAACTCGGACACGCCATCGGCTTCTGGCACGAGATGAATCGCCCAGACAGGGACGAATGGATCTACGTCTACTGGAACAACATCATCCGGGTAAGGGATGTACAGGCCTTTCTGAAAACAAAAGTTGACTAGGCGGAGTTTCTTAAAGGATAATAGTTTTAAACTGTAAACAGCTTCATTGTTATTTCTTCTGAACAACATTTGTTCTATCCTCTTTCCCTCACTATTTATGGTACTAGTTTTCAATGTGATAAATTTTTAGACGAAGTTTTAATGTTGCTGATCCTCGTAGCTTTAAGGTTTAAGTATTAAATTTGGTAATAATTCTTGAACAACCTTAAAATTTACATGGTACCGTAAAAGCACGTTTTCCAAATAATATGATGATCATTTTCATAATTGGAAAGTATCAATAATATAATATTAGCTGGTTATTCTTAATTATTTCCTCAATCTGAGCATGAATCTATTGTAAATGAATAAATATACAACATCTCACTCATCTAATATATATACGAAAAAATAATAAAAAATAGACAACAATTGCAAGCATACATTCACACTTAATTATCTAACTTATAAAAATGGAGCTTATTGCTTGGATATATATCCGCTAATTTTTGTTTTGCATATTTTTTAATTGATCATTATTTTCAAGCTATACTCTTAGAAGCATTGCTTCACTACACACGTTCACAGGGTGAAGTATACATCTTATAAAATTAGAACATTATCCTGGTTATGTTGGTAAAAATTGAAAAGAATAAATGTCTGTATCTTATAAAATATTTTGTTGTAGATTATTTTATTTTTTATATATTTTTGACAGCTTTTAAAGTTTTTGTTGTGAATAAGGAAAACGTCCTCAATAATTCAGGTATTTTACATAACAAATTATTTGCTCACTAACAATTAATGTGAAACAAAGAAAAGTTCCAAATATTGTACGGAATATCATGAACAAAAAATATATTATTCATTGTTTTAACAATGATACTATGTCATAGGGCTTCTCGTCAGCTTTTGCCAAACATGATTCACGAACTGTGGACTCTCTTGGAGAAAATTTTGATTACCGCTCCATTATGATGTACGACGAATATGCTTTCTCTAAGGTAAGTGAATCAATGTAATCATTTTTGCTTTTAATACATATAGTATTACAAACAAAGTAAATCCAATCAGACCAAAAGGAGAATAAATGCTTTATTCTAAATCCATCTTAATAACTGAATTGTAAACAAAATATACATATGTAAAACATAAATAGGATGTTGACAATCATATGGCCCAATACTACACTTCTCCCCCTTAGGATAATGTTCCGCTTTTCCAGCAAAGCTTGTCTGTTTGTTTTCGATTAAGAACACCACCGACCATGACTTGGTAAGACAGCTCCCCAGTTCTCGACTTTATAACCTCTGGAGTCCATCCAGCATCTATTTCTCTTTTATATCAGTGTGATCCTTCATGCGGTGGTTTCTCAAGTCACAACTCCAGTTTCGACCCTACATGGGGTCTTCATCAGGTGAACTGGTAAGTGTAAATTTTGTCCAGAGGACATCGTCATTTAATACAAAAACTTGGAGAGCACAAATACATAGCGATATAAATAAACATTAAAAACTACACAAATTTAATAAAATTTCACCGGTGTCAGAATTGCAGCATGACACGTAGAGAACCTAGTCCCAACTTTCTTAATGGAAACGGTACTCTTCTGGCTTTGAGTGCAATTGGTGTGAATCCCTCTTTTACATTTATCTCAGCTTTCACTCCTACGATGTTGCCCAACCTATCTGAAAAAACACTATGTCTTTCACCAATGCGTTAATTTCCTCTTTATTGATTTTTACATCTTCTCTTATTAGCCTGTTTGACTTCACTGTTATTTCTGGTGGGGTTTCATCCCAAATGACACCATCCATGGAAGTCCAAACAACGAAATATCGTTTTTTTCCATTACAGCCGCTGATACTGCCTTCTCTCCCCACTAAGACAAGGCCCAATATATTATTACCATTATAAGCCCTAGTTGACTCTTTAACTCGGTTTTGCTAGTACTGTAAAAAGAAAAGAGTAAATTGATAACATTAAAAAGAAGCTGTCACGTTTCACTGTTAAGTCCTTTGGATATTCAGTGAAATGGGCTTCCCTATCACATTGGTTCCCTCTTGTCCCTCTTAAAGGCTTGACTCCTGATGGAGCTTAATTACCCAGTCTGAATGCTTAAGCAGTGGTGTATCTCCTGACTGCCAATCCGGAACCTTAGAAGAAGTACTGCTCTCAAGGTTTTCCGGGCAGGGGATATAGGCTACTGTCTTGGTGTGTGTACTCCCAAATGGAAAGTGATGAGGTCTGGAGCCCTGGAGTAGACCCCTTCCTTGCCCAGTGAACTAGGGGGTTGTTACTTTGAATCCTCCTACAGTTATAGTCCTAGTTTAGTGTTCTATAGTCCAATCCAAGATTATAATTGGCCTAAGAATTAAGTCAACCCTACCTTTCTCACCTTTATGAATCACTTCTTTCTGATGGCTGTACAGTATTCTGCAGAAAAATGAACTAACCGGCTTTAGTGGGGCCTCCTGGTCCTCTGTTATCTAACATCTAACTTGCTTTACTAAGGCCTCCTGATATTCTGTTATCTAACAACTAACTGGCGTTACTGGGACCCCCTGGTCCTCTGTTATTTAACATCTAACTTGCTTTACTGAGGCCTCCTGATCCTCTGATACCTAACATCTAACTTGCTTTACTGAGGCCTCCTGATCCTCTAATGTCTAACAACTAACTGGCATTACTGGGGCCCCCTGGTCCTCTGTTATTTAACATCTAACTTGCGTTACTGATGCGACCTCCTGATCCTCTGTTACCTAACAACTGGCGATACAAGAACTTCCTGATCCTTTGTTATCTAACAACTAACTGATGTTAATAAATCCTCCTGGTCCTCTGTTATCTAACATCTAATCAGCTTTACTGAGGCCTCCTGATCCTAAGGACTACCTTATTCATCGTTATCAAATCTAATATCTTCTGATATATGATTCCTATCCAACTCATCGTTAATGTGGTTGTTACATTAAAATTTAAATTATTTTAGTTCCAGATTAAATACAATTCTTATCTATCAACTAATTTTTATCAAATTCAATGTCTTAGAAAAGTAGTGACTATAGTAATCATCTGATAACTGATTTATCAGGATGGTGTTTCACCAACTCTGCAAGCAAAGACTGGAGAGGAGATCGGTCCTATATGGAAAAAGAGAGGTCTTAGCCAGAGTGACGTTCGCCGTCTTCACAAACTCTACAAGTGTAACGGTCAGTTTGCAGCAGCAGTCTTGCGTACTCACTGATTTAAGAATTACTTGTTATAATTCAAAATAAGCCTTGTCATAGATTAATCCACATACAAAACTTTCAGCTTGTGTTATAAAAATATTAATGTCATTTGTTTAATAGCAGTCCGACCTGTAGATAAAATAAATGTTCATGCATCACATCTCACTAACTATAAGAAGTGACAACTTTTTTATTTTTATTTTAAAGGCTGGCTAATTGATTAGTACCTTACGAAAGGTTTAAAAAATATCAAATTAAAATTTTTTTCCCAGCATGGGTTGTAAATTCGGTAAAAATCACACACAAACAATTTTTGTGATATTTTCATATGCATATTTTCAGTAATCATGAAAATCAGTTTACGATGAACGTAGGTAGTAAGCATAGACATAGTAGACAAAAATATTTGTTTCCAAAAGGAAATATTATTTTTAATTCTTAGTATTATATATCATATTAATGAGAAGCTTTCAATGGATAATAAACTATTAAAAAATTGAAAAAAAATTAAATTTTTAAGTTGGACTGCTCTTAACCTTTCCTGGACAGGCGAATTCGTGACATAGGATAAGAAAATAAAAACATATTTATTACTATGCCATCAACAATGCAAATGAAAATGTTCCATTAATTTTATTGTAATGAATACACAAACAAACTCAAAATCAAACAATCACATTTTTTTACTATTGATCCAAGAACAAATATCCATTAAACTGCATAATAATTACAGGTAACAAACAGAAATCAAGTTTCCCATACGATATTGCTTGTGACTTCAACCAACACACATGCGGCTTCAAGAACGGAGGCTCTGCGGTTTGGAACTGGAGAACAGTGAATGCCACTGGTAAGTCAGGATTCATAATTCCATTCAGCAGTTCATTCATAATTTTTTTGCTTTATTAGCTATTTTTTGTAATTATTTTGTAATAATAACAATTTTTTGAGGTATTGTAGCCACAATACCACTTTTTTCAATTACTAAACAAATCTACAAATAAAATTATTTAATAAATTATCCAGTAACTAATACTATCAAGAAATGAAATTATGATGACATAGAAGAAGAAATCACAAGAAATAATTAAGGATGTCGATTGTCTATATTATTGGACCAGATTTTCACTGCACGTAATAATGGTTTACTAATTTTATTTTATTTTTGTCATAGGTTATTTAACTTTTGTTTATGAATGTAATATATAAAATATTTTAAATTCATGGAATTTCAATAGGATTAGAACAACCAAATAAAATATAACTATAATAATAATGGTTCTATGATTATCAAAGTGAGCATATTTGCAAAAAAACTCATTGAATCAATGCCAAAACGATGTAAAGAGTTCATCAAGAACAAAGGTGGACATATTAATTATTAGAATACTCATTGTAGCTTTTGTGGTTAATACACTGTATGTTATTTAAACATTTTAGTTATTTACTTGGTGTTCCAATTAATTTTAGCTACTGTATGTATAAATATATAACTAAAAATGACAATTTAAATGTAAATTCCTAATCAATTGAAAATGGGAGAAGTTTCTCCATCTCTAGAAAACTTTGTGTAGTTAAAACACACAAATGTTTCAAAAGTCCAATGAGATAATATTAATAACATGATATAACTCAGTGTCATCATTTTATATAATAAGATGTAGTAATTATCTTCTCAATTATTATGAATATATGCTTTGGGAAAAGTAAAATTAGAGTTCAATTACATAAATATTATCTCCAGCTGATGAAGTGTGTTTCTCTCCCAGACGGATATGTATACAGCTCTTACGACCAGGCAGGGATGACGCCAGGGTACTTCATGTCCATCAACCTGCATCCAATCGCAGAGAAGGACTCGAGAGGACCACTGGGGTGCGTACGCTTCTGGTACCTGCTACAGGGCGATGGAAACTCAAGCATAAAGGTAATGTTTACATTTTTTTATTATCGATACAACTGAACAATTAATTAAATCTCAATGTTTCTAGCTTTTTGGTTACAGTTTTAATATCATAACTTCATTATGTTTATTTATATACCACCAAATAGAGTCATTTTTGTCAACAAATAATAAAAAAATAGAAAATAAAAATAGAAATTGATAGTACAAAATACATGTTGGGGCTGAAATTATACATATTAAACGATAGCATTATCTATTTTATCTATTAATGATAATGATTAGTTGAAATATCGATAATTGCATACAATGTGTTTAATATATTTTTCTTTACTCCTTGCCAAAAGTAGCTACTTTTATAGACAGCGATAACAATATTTTCCCAAGCTTTAAGGGGAAAAGTATCAGGTAACTAATTTCCTTGCTCCGAATTATTTTCGCTTGATCTCAATTCTGTATTTCCCTTCAACAGTTCTTTGTTTGCCCACTGTGCGCACTAGTATCCATTTGACATTTATTTTCATAGTTTGAATCATCATTTTTTACTTTTAAACAATCTTAATGTCTTAAACGTCAATCTAAGTCGTAATAAAAAGTATTGTTCATAGCATATACCGAAAGTGATTTTCCAGCACTTGCCCCTATTACTCTCGTCCTCAGCTTTGTCTTATACGTCAAACTCACTTTGACACAAGGTGTTCCTGTGATCTGCTCCGCCTCAAATATGAAACTAGAGAGCACTGGAAAATTCAACTTTCAGAACAAGTAATGAAATATACTATTTTCTAAACCATTATGATATTAAATCTGATATTACAGTAACAATATTGATTACATTGATTACCTGATTGATGTTTGTGTCCTTAGGGTAGATGACCTGTTCAACTGGACCGTCGTCTGTGTAGGGTGGGGCTGCTCCTCAGTGCTATAGGCATTTGCTGAATCAAAACAATTTTAAACAAAAATATCCTACTAATTTATAATTGTTTAAAATTCTGTAAACATTTCACTTCAAAACTGTGATTATTTACATAAGAGAAATAATAATCACATTTTTAAAGCAACTGAATGAACTGAATTCCTAAACCATTTATTTATTTTTCGAAATGAGGAAATCTTGAATATTGGATCTTGAATCTTGAGTTTTGAATCTTTAATCTTGTGTTACAGCTGCTGCACGCCTACCTGGACAGAGTGACACAGCTGACTTACGACAATGAGAAGACATTCGATCTGTGGATGAATGAGACTGTAGCCAATGAGTGGGTCCACGTAGATGTTCCTATTTACATCACCAGGCCATTTAAAGTAAATTTTCATTTCTTAACTATTTGAATTTATCATAGAAAGTGTCTTTCATTTAAACTAAAATTAAAGGTTAAAATACCTGTAGTACTGTCGGTGATCTTAAGTTACATCGATACACAGACATTAAATTTGGCCAAATTATGAAATTTAGGGCTAGAGTGTGGCGACATTAACTGTTTTTATTCTTCCCGTCATAAAATTATGAGCCTTTATGATTGTTAAGAATTTTCTTTTTTGTTGATGAAGGTAGAATTTACATAAACTAATTTTTTCCGGGCCCCTATCAACAATTTATGGGCTCGGGCCCTCAAGCAAGTGACCCGAAAAAAACCGGTCGGTCTGCTGCCCTGGGAAGGAAGCTGATGTTGAAATCTTCAAGGTTGAAATTTAAACTGTTGTGCATTTTTCAATAGCGATTTAACTATTAATATATTAAATGTGATGGTAGTCTAAGAATTAGGAATAACTTCCTCTAATAAAGCTCTGATACTATATTGAAGTGCTCTGTATATAGTATAATATCTTCACATTTTCATAATTTCAATTGTTAAACGATCAAATGTCTGCAGAAATCATTATTTCTTAATTTTAATTACTGAGTTAAATTTTAACTGTTCACAGCTCATATTCTACTCCCAATTTGAGGAAGGCGCAACCTATGGTACGATAGCCCTTGATGACATAGAGATCACATACTCAGCTTGTCCTGAGGATTCAACATCGGTGAGTGTGCCTGTGTCATCGTCAGCTAGCCCACCTGCCATTACGACTCCGCAGAACGCCCCACCGACGACTACAACTGAAACTGAACCAGAAGGGGATCCCGACGTCTCCGGAACAACCGACTCCTCAGAACTAGGCACCACACCCGAGGAATTGGATGAAACTGTTGAAGAAAACAATAGTATTGACTAGGGATGAGTTGATTATTGATACAGGTTCTCATACCAATAATTCTTGATACCTATAACTCCAAAATTTTAATTCCAATGTTCAAACTACTAAACTAGTTGTTCCTCAAGGGTTGCAGTTGGGACCCTTATTATTTCTCTGTTACATAAATAGAGTGGCAAACATAGTGGAGATTGGAGATACCATACCATTTCTCTAAGCTGAAGATTTGAATATTATAATTTCAGATAAAAATAAAAACTAGATTAAGTTAAAATAATATCTTAACTAAGTCTTTTGTTTGTTGTAATTTTTTCATCGAGTTAACAACATTAAACTTAAATCAAATTTGTCACTTATTTTGTAAGAAATATCATTGTATAATATTATAAATATACTTATAACTCTATTCAATGTACAAAATTTATGATGATGAATTAAGTTATTTTGAATTTGGATTTTGACCTTGGTATCGATGTTGAGAATCGATCGTCAAAAGTAGATGCTGATACTAGTCAGTGAGCAGACAAAAAAGTGTTGTTTTTAAGAAAATTTGTTAATATTATGAATAAATCATATTTGCTCAAGTTAAAAATATTTGAGACGCACCTAAATTTTATAACGCTGTCATTATCTTCGCAAATGATACATCTATTATAGTTAACTTGAATACAATTAATTGTTGTTTATATATATTGCTTCGTTAAATTTTCATACTAATTTAATATGAAAATAAATAAAATGTATTATTTAATCACCAATGATATTTTTCAAATATCAATGATTCTTTTTTATTAAGCTCATCTAAATTTGAAAGAATGCTGTGTTTTAAATTACTTGATTGTATTGTATACTCTACAGATATAACAAATTCCATGCTGTTTTGGAAACAATAAATTATCGTCATGACTGAAATAGTGTTTTGAGTACCTGTCCTGATTGATATTTTGTTAAAAATAAGTACTTTTCTTCTCTGTATAATCATTGAAAAACTATCAAGATATTATATTTATAGACGGTATCTATTTCATGTCCAGACTGTTTCTTTGCAGATTATGAAGAATCTTGAAGCCCAAAACATAAATCAAACTATATATAACTGGAACCTTCAAAACATTATATGAATTTTAAATAATTTTTACAGATGAAATATTTCATTTCCAGTCATATTTTCAAGAACCAATTCTGAGATACGAATTAAAATGTGAAAGCCAGACTTAGCTGGATATGGTAGGCTATTGTTATTTATGGCTGCGATTTTTGGTATGGCAAAATGTTAGAGTTATGTTAAGTTTAAGAGTTAATGTAAAATGTTAGAGTTAATCATGTAACTCAACAATTAATTTCCCACAGTTCAAATGATACAATTTTTAAATGTAATAGAACAAGAAAAGGTTTATTTTAAACTATCTACTGATATTTCTGTTTTGCGAGAAACAGAAATAAAAAAAAAGAAAACAGAAACCACCACTGCGGCGAAACACTTCAATAATGCTCAAACATTCTTGAAGATACTAGAAGACACCGCAGTGCTTTGGGGTCTCTGGTGTACTGTACATGTTAAAGGGACAGATCAGTGCAGTGGCATCACAAAATCTGGAGTTGATAGTAACAAAACAGGATTATAAGTAATAAAACTTACAATTTTCTCGAAAATCTTTCAAATATTCTCTTTTAAAAATGAAAAAGAAGCACTAGTAGGTAATAGAAATGGTAAAGAACTTTAAATAATTGAATATTTTATAAAATTATTTCTAAACCACTGGTTCATTTAATATATATTTATTTTAATAACCGGAATTTCCCCTGTAGAGTTGAAAAAACTCAAAAGTGGTACCTGTGCAAAAAAAATGATGTAGGATAGAAGCACCAGACTGCCTGCTTGTTTCAAAACTTCCAGCAATATCTAATATTATTGAGAAATTTCTGGACTGTAGCTGGCCTTGAGAAATTGGGTTGAATAGATTTGGATTAGATTGTTCAAATTCAATTGGACATGGATTTTGCTACTTGTTGATACGTAGTCATGTTAGAAATCCTCATTTAGAAAAAGGATACTTGTTCCATCATACGTATTTTGTTTCTCCAACGATTAGGGGATTTTATCTGATCACGTTGGCGTAACTGATTCTGATGCCTACTCGCAGTCGCAGTTGCTGTTATCTTATTTTGTCTTACCTGTCAACTTTCAAACGGGATTAGGTTAGAATAGAATGATACATTCTCGGTAATCGAAAGAAGTAGAGAAATACTTTTCTTTTAATTAATCGTCATATACATTTTATTATTTTGATTGAAAAATATTCTTCTATGTTTTAACCTTAAATATGGAGGACGATTGGCAAACGAAAAAATCTTGTATCCGTGAAAGAACTGAAGCATTATTTGTAACGAAAGATCTGAGCGACTGTGAATTTTTGGTTGGAACCGATAAAGTTAAGGTAGGCATTTGGTCAACAAATATGGATTGATTTACTTTATACATAATTTTTTATATTTCTTAAAAAAACTTATCTAAACCTGTTCCATTCAATATTTTGAAATATTTTCTTTGTCCATAATTTATATTGAGAGTATTGTAAAGACAAACGATTCTTGGGATTAGAAAACAATAACATATTTTTAATAAGTCAATGCTCTTAGGCCTATACTATGGAATAATGATAATCAAACTTTAGTGACATGGATATGTCATAGTTCGGGGGGGGGGGGTTGGCAATTTGTAAGATGAAAATTTAAAACAGGTTTCCATAGAAAATACTAGAGCTATTGGATTTAAAATATATATAATATAAGAATAAGAACGGCTCTTTAGAAGAACTTAAAACATTCCCTTTAGACATATCCATGATCCAACCTATTTTTCACAGGGAAGTAAAAACAAACATTTTTTAAAGTATTAATGTACTTGTCAAAAAACTAAAACCATGCTGTATACTCTTGGAAATTAATTGAAGAATTTCCCAAAAGAAAGTTTTTATTTAAACTTAATTTATCTTTTAAACTCCCTAAGTAACGTGATTATTTATACTTGAATCAACAGTGATTTTATCATATACAGGTATCATTCTTTACATCTCTTAGGCACCCAATTATTCACATTCTTTTATTTTCTTTCTAGATAACAAGTCACAAATTGTTTCTTGCAATGTCCAGTCCTGTATTTTATGCAATGTTTTATGGAGAAATGGCAGAGAAGAACTCAGTTGAGATTAAAGATATTGAGCCAGATGCATTCAAAGGAATGTTACAGTGAGTATTCTGACTTCTTTCTACGTGATAAAATAATTTATTTTCTCCTTGAATCCATAATTTACCAGCTTATAGGGGTAGGAGAGTAGCCTATGTACATCAATCATGTTTACAATTTCTCCTAAAACATGGGAGCCAATCGTCATACCAAAATCAACAATAATTGTAAGATTATTTAGAAGAAGACTGAAATTCAGTTACAAAGTCTTAAATAACCAAGAAAAAATCAACCACGAGAAAATAATATTATAAATGTGAATTACTTTAATAATTGGGTTTACAATCACCCCCTTTCTCATAGGTTTTGGATCCCATTCTGATTTTTAATGCAGCGAGATTGCAAGGGTTGTTTTACATGGAGTGAATAAAGGCTGCTAATAATTAGCAGTTTTCCTTAATTATTAAGGAAAAACACATACCATTTTTTAAATTTTTTTAATAGTTAACCTGTTGAGGAGTATGCCCGTCATGTGACGTGGCTAATATCAGGGTTACGTAGAGTAGGTGTATTGCCATAAACAGTATCCCCGGGAGTAGGAAAAAAAATTATAGATTTCTTTAAATATATTTTATTACAATAAATGGATAAAAAGCGTATTACAAACACATTATGACATTTTTCATGTTTTTTAAATCTGTTAGAATGTGTTTCGGGTGTGATATATTTCAAAACAATGATGTGGGTATAGCGGTAATCAACCATTATTGGCCATTACAAAGGAGTCAATAACTAAACGGCAACAAAAATCACTAGGATAACCTGAGAGATAGAAGATCAGTTGAACACTAAGTAGCACACGCAGCATCACATTGGCGCTAAGTCAATTCTCAAGAAACGTTGACGATACCAACCTGATAAACATAATTTACTATGCCATTTTAATTTTTTTAGTAATTTTGCATCAGTTCTAAATTATTCGATTTTAAATAATATTATTTTACTTAACTGTTTTCAACTGTAATAAACCATTAAAAATTTTTTTATTTTTTAGTAATATTTTAAGAAATGTCAAATATTTGTCATCTTGTCATATGACGTGGATCCTCAGGGGGAATAAACGTCACATGACGGATGTACTGAAATGGGCTCATTTGTCGTTACTCCTCAACAGGTTAAGCAAGTTATATCAATTTATCTACTCTCCTTAAGAATTGCATGGATGGGCAATATTGGGGGACATAGGTTTGCTGCTGTAAGAAACGTAAAGAAAGTTTGGGGTTTTATGGATTTATTGATAAAACTTAACTTGATGATAAGTTTAAAAGTTTTAAGTTTGATAAAACTTAACTTACAAAATTTTGAAAGAAAATTTAAGTAAATACGTGAGTTATTGATTTTTAGTTATTCTCCATTAGATTAACATTAGACAACGTACTGTGTTTACTATTTTGATTATCTCAATAATCAATTGACCTAGAGTCATGATTCAAAATACTAAATTGTGTGTTTTTTGAGCTGAAAATTAGATTTTTTTCAAAAATCATAGCCTACATATGTAAATGAATTGAAAACTCCATTTTGGGTTCAAAACCCCCCCAAAAGTGTAAATTTAAATGTCTGATTGCATTGGCCAACAAACTCATGCAAGATATTACAGAAAGAAATAACACCACCAAATTTTATGATAATCAGACAATAATTGCGGCCGTTGTTGTGGTGACACACATGCCACATGCTTATATACTTATATATATATATAAGCTTAACTGTCACCATGCGGGTCATGTGATTAGCTCACTTCCATAGTAAATTCGCTAATTATACTTACAATAATGCAAAGATAATTATTTACATCTAACATGTGGCCACTGAATTTTATTTGTGTAATTTCTCAGGTTCATATACACAGATCGTGTGGATTTTGAGACATGTACGCATGCCTGTACCGTTTACTCAGCTGCCACAAAGTATCTGTTGCCTTACCTCGAGGAGTACTGTATAAAACACATGAGGGACAACATCACTGCTAATTCAGCCTGTGAACTTTATGAATTTGCCTCATTTCATGACATCACTGATATTAAGGAAATGTGTTTACAGGTAACATACATATTCAAGTATTTATAATATAAGGTACTGTTACTTATTATAATAATTCTTTTCCTTAAAAGCCAAAGAACATCTATTCTATTTTGCTCTTTTATATGTTTTTTGATACTGTACCAAATAGTATCTGATGAGCTTCAGAAGGAGTGGAAGGAAAGAATTTGAGAGCTTCAGGAAGGAATAAGCCGGATTACCTATATCCACTTATAAAAAATACATGTAAAACTAAATTTTATATCCACATATGCCGTTTTCTATGACACGTACCTTACAAATTTTTTGGTAACAGCTTTGCTATCTCACTCTTTTATAAATCACAGTACAGATCACTGACTATTATGACAGGGAGTATATTAAATTTTGCCTGATTCAATGTCCCTTAAAAAGCCCCTCTGAGGTCTGGCCTGACCACTTGTGTGCATTGGGGTCCCACCCTAAAACAAGTTATAACTTGCTGAAAGTTTAATTTATCTTTTAATTAAAAGTTCTTCTGTAGGCCTATATGTTTTCGAATGGCCGATAAAAAAAATATATTCTTTAGTACATTGGAACAAATGAAAGCATTTATGTTCTTTAGGCAGTAACAAGGATTTGTCATTTCAAGCCTAAAATCCATGTGATGTTAAAATTACATAGTAGTAGTATGCCTGTATTCTTGACCTTAAGGTCATCAACTAACCCCTAATCAAAAATCAATTAGATAAATGATATCAGGGGTTTTCCGACCTCAAGGTCAGGCACTTGTTTACACCATTCATCTGATATATAGATCTAGGTCAGTTAGTTTATTTACTTTGTTTATCATCACTTGCTTTTCACCGCTGTCAAGTTTTCTACTAGTTTGTTTTTGTAACTGTTTTCTCAGTTTCATTATCTTGCTGCTGGCTCTTTTCTCAATATAGTGACATCTATCAAACTCTACTTTCCTCTTACTTTGAAAACATTGAAAAAATTATTATATACTCTTTGTTTTAGGATTCAATTGAATAAGTTTTAGAGGAATATTTTGTAAATCCTTCTGCAAATTAATTATTTGATAGACCATCCAATTTGTCTTGGTTTATAGTTATTTTTCTGTGATTATCATATTAAATATACTTTCTTA
This sequence comes from Nephotettix cincticeps, assembly GCA_023375725.1. Classification (NCBI taxonomy): domain Eukaryota; kingdom Metazoa; phylum Arthropoda; class Insecta; order Hemiptera; family Cicadellidae; genus Nephotettix; species Nephotettix cincticeps. The sequence continues at coordinate 17,779,429 of CM041785.1, read as the reverse complement.
GTGTCTTCTTTATGCTCGTTGATTGAGTGAATTAATTATTGCAATATCCCCATAGCTAACATTTTTTTTACTCTTGGTAAATTAATTATTTTTAACTTGAAATAGATAATTTGAACGAATAATTCATTTGTTTTGTGCTGGATTCTCAAAAAATAACTGCAGTTGTTGATTTTTATGCAAGTTTTTATTTTTAAGCCAGGATTCCTAACCCTTAAAAATTAGTATATATACATTTATGATTTAAAACCAATTCAATATTTTTTTGTATTGAGATAAACCCCTTTAAAAGTCTACCAAGAAAATAAGTTCTTGTGTTATTTTTTAATATAAGTTAATGAATATTGTATCAATATTTACTCCTTTTTCTTTCTGTAACCTACTTATATCACATTTTTTCTGTTAGGGGGCCTTCTTTTTTAGTACATTGTCTTTAAAATTTATATATTTTTTTGTATTTTTTAATTATATTTATTCTTTATTTTTTTTTTATCAAATGTTTTGTGAACAGATACTCTCGTTTCAATGGTTGAGCCAAATTTTGTAGAATGTTTTCACAATATTTGTGTTACCATTGTATGCACCTAGTTTGTTTTTGTCAAATTTTTTGTTTTTCTCTTGTATTTTTTAATAAATTTCATCATTAATTAATAGCAAAAAAACTACACAATTAGTTATTTTTTTTTATATTTCAATTTGTGATATAAAAAAACTCACAGATGTTGTATTTATTATGTTATCTTATTTATTAATTTTTATTTTATTAAATTTTTGTTAAACTTGATATTTTTTTGTTGAGATATAACATTATGCTAATTCATAGTTTTTTTATCATATAAATGCATATTTTTCCCTTGATATATGAATTTCAAATTTTATTTTGAGATGTTGATAAAGTTGGATAAACTGTTAAAAATAAAATTTTTATGGTATAAAGACTTTAGTGTTTACAGCAGCAAAAATCCATCTTTTTATTTTAATCTTTATGTAAAAAATAATTCTATTTTTGACAGATTTTAAAACTTGTCATATATTATTTTATTATAAGTTTTGAATATTGTATACTCTCTTTTTCTTTCTGTAACCTACTTATATCACATTTTTTCTGTTAGGGGGCCTATAGGTGTTCATTGTTTGGTTACAATTCTTATTATTATTACATTTATATTTCTTTTGTATTTTTCAGAGCATGTATCAAGTAGTGCCTTTTGTGTTTTTTAGGTATCAAAATGTATTCCAGACAGTGACTTAGTCACCACTTGGTCCCTGTGCACAAGCTTGTTTTGTAGGGACCTATTTTCACAGCTTAGTATATTTTGTGTATGTCTATGCCAGAGGTATTTTTTGATGGGGAATGGTCCAAACCCCGGTCTTGTTACTACCTAACGTCGACCTGTTGTTAGGAAGCATCATTAATTAATAGCACAATGACAAATGACGACTGGATCCAGATTCGACCCTTGCGGGATTTGATCCTTCAGTTTTGAATGTGGGTATTATAACCACTACACAACCCAGATAGTTATATTTATTGTATCGTATTTATACTTTTGTAGTATTTTGATTTGCATTGTTTTGTACTGTTCTTTGTGAATAAATCAATTTTAATTTGAATATTCATAGGTTTTTCAAGATAATACCCCTGAGGTGTTGAAGAGTTCTGGATTTCTCGAGTGCGAGTTCTCCACAGTGTTGAGAATATTTGAACAAGATAAACTGGAACTGGATTCAGAGCTGCAACTTTTTCAAGGGCTTAAAGACTGGACTGATGCTGAGGCTGCTCGACTTGGTAAATTCTTCATCTTCAATTTGTCCATTTTCTACTAAATAGGCCTAATATACTGTTTTACTAGAACATACCATTTTGCTAAGTTGTAAAATTATCATTGAAAGACTTGATAATGATCCCTTTTGGCAATCTAAAACTCTTCACCTCTAAGTGGTATTTTGATATGAAATTTACAAATCTTACAAGTCTATTGTACAAAATATCTGTTACAGCTATAGAAGAGTAATAGACAGACAGGTCTTTGTCAAATACTAGTACTCTAAACTGCATAAACAATAAAGCGAAGTAACTCCAAACATCCCTTTTGCCTACCAAGTATCACAAAAGTATTGTATTACACACTACTACAGACCGTTTACACTTTCACATGACAGAAAGTTACTTTTTATTTCTATTTTATTGTCGTTCCATCTTTTATAGTTTCAAATTTCTATTCAGTGGTTAAATTTCTCGGTAGGTCATTAAATATTATAGATTACTGAAGGTTGAAACACTTACAACAATTAAGTTAAAGGAGAAGTAAGTGTGAATAATAAAACATGCAGGTTTTATAAACTATTAGTTTTTTCCTTTGTTCAAATATTTTTAACAGTTGCCCTCCCAAATAACTGTTTTTGACTACTTTCTAGAATTCATCAAAACAAAACAATACACTGTAAAATGAAAAATGTGCTTCTTAAGAATTATTTATGCTCCAGAGTTATTATAAGTAATCCTTAGGCAGTACTTTTTTCATACAGATTTACAAGAAGTGGATGGATGGACTGATGATACCCATCGCAATTATGTTGGGGTTTACTGTAACATTACTTTTTTTGAACTTTAGTTTCAGTAAACCATTCTTATCCATATATGTCAATTTCAAAGTCAGAATATGGTTAGGAGTCTCCAGGCACTGCGCCCACAGTTGATTTTTGTGTAGCTACCAGAAAGAAAGGATTCATGAGTATCTGAAGGAAATTTTGGAGTATCTGGGTCCTCTCTAGGAAGGAGAGACAACAACTCCAAGCCCGTTTGGCTGTCAGGACCCGGTACGCCCGAGTCCTGGGTTACCAGACGAGTATATATTTCTAGTACATTTTACGCATGTACTATTCTCCACGAATATGTTGGTAAAGCTTATTGTCTATTGTCTAGTACTAAGCATCTACCGAGTTCAGAATGGGTATCCAAGTTCAATGGCTGCCATGCCCTAAATAAATAAGGAGGAATCAACGGTACAAGAAAAGCTGTTCACTTTTGATAACCAAAGACTTACTTAACGTAATGTTTTCCCAATTATGACTTCTGAAGTGAAATAAAACGTTCAGAATGTCATATATAGCCAGAGTCGATATATACTTCTACTGCACAGTTTTGTATGGTTGGCCAACCAGGAGTGTCGGTGGAGTCGCTGGCACCCTCTGTGACGGAAGCTCTCTCCAAGGTCAGGTTTCTACTCATGACGGCAGAGGAATTCACTGGAGGTCCAGCTCTGTCTCCGCTCCTCACGTCCGAGGAGAAGTTAGCCATCGCCATGAACATCACCAAACCTGGGGTCATCGGGGTAATATTTCATGTTTTTTTCAAACTGAAGTTTTTAATCGATTGATGCAGACTAAAGTTTCAAAATGGTAAATTGTTTGTTTTTTAGCGTATTGCAATCGTGCTGATAAATTGTGTATTTAATTATTTGTAAAATATTTTTTATATCCCTTTGGATGGACCGATTTGAGCTTGATTCAATGTCCCGATGCCAGTGTCTGAGAGAGGAGGGTTTTAACCCATTGTCTACCACGATAGACGGGCTTACCCGTCACGGGATCACCAGTGCGTAACTACGGATGGCGGGCAGATTCCGTCATTGATGTAACAATTGATTTATTCTTCCATTTAGCGGTCTTTGACTGTTGTATTACGGTATTTGACTCTCGATTGTTATACTCAAAATATTGCATCGCTATATTTTAACTCTTGATTGTTTTTATATATTTCTTTGTTTACGGTTTGTTTGTTTACATCGTTGTGCAGTATGCAGTTTGACAACAATGGTCATTTCCCATCAATACATTCCTAGTTTCTGAGGATTGTTCTGATTTTGTTAGACAGATTTTATATGAAAGTGGTAATTCGGAAAGTAAAGATAGTGATGAGTTGAGTGTTTCCAGCTGTGAAAGTGATGTAGAATAACCTAAAAGTAGGCCTAACCTTCAACAGTCGAACTGGACATCGAGTGATAACAGTTACAGAATAAAAGATTTTTTAGGCCTATACAGTGTAAATAGGCAGTGAAAAAATTTAAATATGTATAGTACCAAATTAGAAAACATTCAGTTAGATATATGGGGAGTAAATATTCATTTTCTGTGTGTTTGTTGAGTATTAAGCTTCAACCCTGAAAAAAGCTCAAATAATTCTGTACCAGCATGCTTCAAAAATGTACATTTATTCATTAGCCAATGGGTTAATGTAGACTTAGTTCAATGTTGTCCCTTAATAAGCCCCTCTGAGGTCTAGCCTGACCACTTGTGTGCGTAGTAGATTAGATTAGTAGCTGGTTTACAGGACGACGCCACTGTCCCAGTAGTAGTGTGCCTGCATTCTTGATATTGAGGTCGTCAATACAACATATTAGCACATTGGATGGTCTTTGCGGATTAATGTAGTATTCAATAGTGCAGACTTTATCCTCACAAGAGAACACTACACCCACCGACCTTCGCTCACAACTATCCACAGTTCGTGACCTCCAAGTAGCTGGTTTACAGGACGACGCCACTGTCCCAGTAGTAGTGTGCCTGCATTCTTGATATTGAGGTCGTCAATACAACATATTAGCACATTGACATTTTAGTTTGGTTATGAGAGTTATGTTTTGAACAAACTTTATTTTTTACTTCTGGGGACTTCAAAAAGAAAAAAATACTCAGCTCCTTGGGTCTAAGTCTTGTCTTAACGACTATGGTAATAGATCTATTTCCAACAGGAATTATAATATTTGATACTTAAAGTTTTTTAACAATAAGTTTGGTGATTAAAGTAATGCCCAAAAATTACAGTTGTATTGAAAGTATTTGGTTGTGTTTTCAGATGCCAGAACGAATCAATAAGTTGACAGAGACTCGGAGACCTGTGACGCCTATTCTACCCACTGCAGTGCCCCCTGTGGAGTGGAGTTTGGTTCGCGATGTGTCTGACACAATCGTCTACCCCATCACACGATGGGTCAACCCCTTCCCTCGTAAGGGTCTTTGTGTCTCGAGGAACATCAGGCTGAAAGGAGTTAAGGTCTGTATGTACACATAAGCTGTGGAAAGTTTGTTTTTTAAAAAAACCTCAACTACCATTTTGACTGTACATTGCAATTGAAAACAGAAAAATTCTTTCCAAATAGTCAAACTGGCTGAGGTGACTGCTTGAGACATACTGATAATACCTGAAGGATAAGATTGCACTGTGACCTATGAGATCTATTGTGCCCCTCAAATTAGTCTCCAGTTCTTGCCTAGAGAAGCCCCTCTAGACCTAACACCTTAATGAAGTTTAGTATCATGTTGGGCTCTAACTTTGAGAAATCTCCAACTGCCACCTGGTGTGTTCCCAAGCTTCTGACTCTCTTCTGCCCAACTGCCTCACACTAAGCCAGTAGATGTTCAGGTGTCTCCTTCCCTTGACAGAGGCGGCAGTCACCATCTTGAACAATGTTCATCTTTCTCTGATGACCCCTGTGCATCAGCATCCTGATCCATATTACATTAATCAAATAATGACATTGATTTAGATCCCAATTCAGTCAGTCAGTTTTTCTGAGCACTATACACCTAGTATCGTCTCAATTCAGCCATATCTTTGCTCAATACACCCTAAAGTTCAGTAAACTAGATAAAATGCAGCAAGCTGGCATGAGTGAATTGAATTTCTTGTTATACCTCAGTTTCTGGACCACCGTGTATCCAATCGTTGAGTTCGGTTGAAAAGAATTTTACATTATTATTTAGGGTAGGTTTATAAGAAATGTTTTTACTTCACCTTTCCCATAGGGGAGAAGCTATTACCATAGGTCTCATGGCAAGAGTTAGGCCTGAGACCATGTTATTTTTTCTTCTTTAGGTGCCCAGAGACCAAAAACAATAGTCGTTAAAATTTTTATATATATATTTATGTATATATGTGTCTGTTAGCACGATAACTCGCGTAAAAATGGTCCGATCAAGACCAAATTTGGTAGAGACGTGTATTCCTACAAATGCTCGGACGAGTTCGTAAACCAGACATATCGGTCAATGGGAACGGGTAGTTTGGGGGGGTTTTGTACCCCAAAATGGGGTTTTTTGCATTTTTCACATGTAATTTTTAAAAATTTCTAATTTTATATTTCACCATTAGAATCAGCTTAAAAAACTACACAATTAAGTTCCTTAAAGTTTTTCTCTATCTTCAACGGTTACCGAGATATAAAAAAATCTAAACACAGTACGTTGTATTTTGAGGCTCCAATGTTAATCTTATGGAGGATTAGGAAAAATTAATTTTTCACTTATTACCTAATATTTTTGGATGAAACTTGATATTTAGCTTCATGTGGTTGAGATCCATACATTTGTGCTAAAAAATCATAGTTTTTGTGTTTATCATGGCAGCAAACCTGCATACTCTTTTCCCATGTTAATCATATGGAGATTAGGCAAACTCCTTTATTTATGGACAGATGTTGATGAAAGTTGGTATAAATGTTAAAAATAAAACTTTTGATGGTATAAATGGCTACTTTCAGTGTTCCTCATTGCAGCATCCTACTCACTCTTTCCCATTTTAATCTTATGGAGAATAGGCAAATAATTCTCATGTTTATTGACAGATTTCGACCAAACCTGTCATATATTGTTATTATTATATTATTGATTTGGAAATTCGCTGAGTACGCAGGTCTGCTGCGACAGGGGTATTAGGTATTGTTTTTTACTAGATCAATAAAGATTTAATTTCATTACATACATGTATACTACTCTTATTCCCATGGTCATTCATACCCAAGAGGATTTGGCCACGCCAACAACTGCTCGCCATCTCTCCCTGTCCTGTGCCTCGTCAATTGCTGCTCCTGCTCTTGTGATGTATTTTTTCGCATTGTCCCATCATCTTCTCTTGGGCCTTCATGGTAGTCTTCCCCATTCGGCTGCCCTTCTCCTACTTCCCGTGATAATGATCCTTTGTCTCTCCTCAAGACATGCCCCAGATCATGCCCCTATATTATAAATATAAATTGTTAAAAATTTAATTCAAAATTTAATTATAATTATTTTTGTTGGTATTAAAAAGTAGCTATATACCTAGTTTTATTAACAATTGAGTTTTGTCATAATATTACAAAAAATAAGGAGGTTATGTCAGTTTTCTCGTATTATTCTAAGCATAATATCAATTGTAATCAGTATCAACGGATTTCAAGTTTATTCGCAAGTTATATTAATATATTCTTGTTAATCAGATTGCCTCTCAGAGAGTTACAACAAGTGGAGATTGCAACTTGACCTACAAAGAGAATGTGACTATCGTCCTGAAAAAGGACTGGGCAGTCAAGTTCAACGGAGCTAAGTACATGTTGGACACACCGTACAACGACACGTTCACCGTACTGTTCCACAAACCAGTCCCCATAGAGGTCGGCAAGAAGTACTGGATCATCATACAGTTCGACAAAAGCGGAGATTACATGTTCATGAGAGACACCAACTGCGTTTACAACTTGAACAATGTCAGGATCGAACTCTTCGAAGAGTTCTCACCAATTACTGAGCTTTTATTTTGTGACAGGCCAGAAGAACAGCAGTAGTCTTGAGTTTAGTTTTATATTTTAATTTTACCCTAATTTATTGTAGTATTTTTTGTAATTTCAGTCTTTTTGTAAAGTGTATTTTGTGACAGGCCAGAAGAACAGCAGTAGTCTTGAGTTTAGTTTCATATTTTGGTTTTACCCAAATTTATTGTAATATATTTTTGTAAATTCAGACATGAATCTTATCTGATTTTGGCTTTTAGGAGTTTTTTGTAATTATTTATTTTTGAGTTTTATTTATTTCTCGTTATAGAGATTGTAGCTTACTTACCCAAAAAAACTCAAATGATCTGGGATTCAGTAATTCATCATGGTGTAGTAGTTTTTACACTCAACTTACCTTCTGTTCTGAGCATGTTTGGCAGTATTAGTTCACTGAACTTTTGCATCAGTTCACAGAAGCATCAGCTTTTACACTGAGCATTCGATAGAGTTTTAATCGCCTAAGGTATGTGATAAGAAATCTTCGTCCTCCGTTTTGTTTCATATAGCGTTTCAAAATTTGTTTTGTTTTTAAAATTTTCTATGAATATTTAAATCAGAGAAACCATAATAGTACATGGCCTGATCCCTTTTAGTACCAATTTTTGATAGTTTTAGACATTTTTCACTAATTACCGCCAGAATAATAGCTAGTTTTATACTTCATTCAATGATTCACCTTTTTTTCCTGCCTTGCGAAAACCCATACTAAAGCTCCAAAGCTTAACATTTTATATAGTTGTTTTTGTTACACAGTTTTTGTTTTTTATATACAGTAGAACTTGGATTATTCAAATATATTTTCAGGAGTGCAAATGGTTGGAAATGCAAGAATGTGATGCAAGCAGTGCAAGTGTAGCAGGGCAAAGCAACCGTGTTCAGTCAATGATTCGGCGGGGCGATGTCTTTCCTATTATTGCAATAAAACGTGTTATGGGCATAATGGTTTTTCCATTTAATATTCATGTTTTTGCTTTATACCTAATATATATCCAAGCATCCAAATCAATGCGAGTTCCACTGTAAATTAAAATTAGAGATTCTTTATAAAATGTTTTGACACTCTTTACCTACAATGCAAATTGCTTAGAATTTAAAGCTTTATAAGCGGTCTATTTTATGAAAGAAGACACTTTCAACTCAGACTTTTGAAGTTATTCTTTTTTTGCTTCAGTTTTTATCTAGTCACAGTATCTTATTCCATCCTCTTTGGCAGTTGCAGAAATATGTAGGATTAAAACAAATTATATTAGTTTTTTCATTAAGTTTTTTTGTTGAGTAATCTTAGTAAGTAATCAAAAAATGTTTTAAACTTATTTTGCTTAATTAATCATCTATGTTATTTCAGTTTGATCAATGTTTGTTCCCAACCTAGGCCGTGCGAAGTACAGAGTTTGGTTATGTTAGATCTCATTTAATCAATGTACACTAGCAGGGATAAAACCAAATCCAGTAGATAGTTTTAGGTTAATTTAGTAGCTAACTCTGCAATGTCAAAATATTAGCTTAGGTTATACCACCTTTTGTTATACCTACTCTATAATCTGTTCAATATCAATATGTGGTCGAGATAGGAGTTTGTTTACACAGTCCCTCCAATACTAATTGTAGCTGATCAGCTGGCTTGTGACTAATTTTATGTCTACTGTCATATTTTTTTACATTTTCATTGTCTGGTTTCCTTGAACATAGTCTTCTTTTGCGATACAATTTATAATAATAATTCTTATTTCGTGGTTCCCTTAGTTGTGGTTATCAGTTAGGAAATAAAATATATACTATTTCTAACTTCCTTGCTTTCCTTCTTTCGAGAGTTTTTTGCCATCACGCAACGCGTCAGCTGGCGCATTCTAGCGCCTTGTGAACTTGATCAAACTCGGGCTGTGTTGAGAATATTTCTTATGAGTTTCTCTACATTTTCCAACCAACTTTGATCAGCTGTGAGTGTGACAGAGATAGAGATATGTTGTTTACAAGCACAGTCTTGTTTGTTGCATTGCAGTTTTTTAGGTATATTTATAATCTCTACGATGTAAACTGACGTCAAATTATATTCTAAGTTGTCGCCTAGATAATTAAGAGTTTATTGTGTCTTTCTTTTTGGTTGCAAACATAAATAAGTGATGTGTTTGTGAGAGACGCTTATGTGTTGAAGTTTAACGGTAGTGAGTTATTGTGCCTGAAAATTGAGTAGCTAGTTTTTAGACAATTATTTTTATTTCTGTAGTTTTTATGATGCCTAGATCCAGTGAAATAGACTGTTGGTTAGACCTAGATGATGTAGGGTTATTATCAGATGAGAGTGAGGAGGAGGAAGTGGACTTCGCCCACGCTCCGTAAGAAAGTACTGTAGCAGGGTCCAGTGGCCTTAAAAACTACCGCCATGAAGGATTGAAAAGGATTGTGTTTGGATTACGGTCGGCCTGTATCTTCATATTTGGCGCAACTAATAGGCTATATCTTGTATTTTCTATGATAAAGTACTGAACAATAATGATCATTAATAAAATTATCAAAGCTATCAGATCATAAAACTGTATAGCTCTACAACAGTAAAATTTATTGGGCAAATCATATGATCATAAATCAATAGTTTTATTCGTAAAACATTATATGCTGGATTCATAAAAAAACAAAATTAAATTATTTTCCGGGTAACCAACAATAATAAAGTGTTTAATTAGCTTGATACTGTACAGTACAGTACTTATTTGATACTGTGATACAATTCCTGAAAAATGTATAAATTTGACCTTAACCTTTTCTCTACTTGTGAAAGCGGTGTTTTTTCCAAATCTCGCTAGGAGTGCTGTTAATGTTCTGCAGACAACTGACTATTATTTTTCCGAAAGTAGAACGTAATGACAAAGTACAGTAGGGAAACAAGGATTGTCATGGTAGTCGGAGTGGCAGTATCTTTTTTTATATTCGATTACACATTAATATTGAACAGACTATAATTTGTTACTGTACGTTAAATCAATTAACAATATTTATCTTTTACTTATTTCACCCAACTTTGTAATGTAGTATGTCTTTGTATTTTTTGAGTATTTAAGTTGAAGAATAGTTATTCCATTTATATTTTATATTATATATATTTTATAATTTTATATTCATTTATTGATATTCTGCCTAAATTAGCATATATTTTTAATTTACAATTCCCTTATAAATCATTTGCTGTAATTATAGCTTTTGGTAAATTTCCTGAAGTTGTATTAATCTATGGAGGAACGAAGTGTAAACCTCTATGTATTGTAATGGATGTGTTAACGGAGTCAAACTTTCATTAGCCGTCAGTGTGTTTCCTTTTTCATGTAACATTAAAAAGATAGCTAAAGGACAATAAACATTGGAGGTATTCATGTAGCTGTTTCTCATATTTGTGTTATGTATTGCAATTCTTCTAGGCGTTGACTTGAGGCTTAAGCAGAACCGTTTGGCAGGAGGATAGTTTTAAATCAAAGGTAATTATTTCTATATTTCCACAGTGATTTTACATCAAATTAGTCCCTTTTAAAGTTTAAAGAATAACTTTATGAACCCCATTTTCTGATTATTTTTATCATTTTTTTGTCTCCCATTTTTCGCTATTCAAATTGAATTGGAAGATTTCAGCTGGTTTAGAGAAAGTGGTTATTTGCCAATAATTTTTATCGGTGATATGCATCTATACTATTTACTGCAGTTGATTAACGTAATATTTTTTTTAAATTTACAAATAGTTACTAAAATGACATTCTAACTTAACATTATTATAACTTGTGAAATCTTGCATCAGAAGTACTATTTTAAGAATAAAACCGAAATAACAATTTAATTATTCCTGGACATTGTGTTTAGTACCCTTAAATTGCAGGTGAGTAACTGTCCTTGCGTAGTCAAATAATTTTTTTGTTCCTATAGTATAGCACAAAAAAATTTGTTCTATGTAAAACCACGGTTGTTATAATAAGTTACTGACCATGGAGGGAAGGTTTTTGAGTTCATCCATCCTATCACGTGAACATTTGAGTGTACTCCTAGTTAAGCATTTTATCAACATTTTTAAGAGAGGACCATTGTACTAAAATAACTCCAAAACCTGTTTGAATTTATATGCTTCAGTGTTTATGTAGTTTAATTTAGAGAATATTAGATCTTACTTGACATATAAGCTCACCTTATATACATCAACCAATATCAACTTAACCATCACATGTTGATGTCATAAACATCAACTTTTTCTAGCAGTTTAAATTTAATGTTAAAATTTTACTGTTTAGAGGTTTATGAAAAAAAATATTTAAGAAATTCAAGTTTAAGTTTCTTTTGAGTTATCACCAAAAGATAATATTAATTTGTATAAGATTTTCTCCTTTTTGTGAACTGTCATTGTAGTTATTTTAAAGTAATTAATCATAAATTATTTTCACCATGAAATATAATTATAAACAATAGGTCTTTACTTAAGAATTTTCCTCTCAAATGCTACGTTTACTTAAAGATATTATTAATAGTATAATAAACTATAGGCATGCTCCATTCCTAATGTCGTTTTAAATATAGAGTTTATATTTTATTTTTATACATATAGAATTAAAATGTATTTGCATGTAATGATTAGGAAAGTAACTCCATCTAGTCAACAGAGTTTAATGGATCTAAATTTATTCAAGATAAAATGTTAAACTTTATGTTTGTTGTTTGATATTTAAGAAATATATTCCACTTTGAACCAATACAATTTTATTTAATACCATTTCCGTACTTAATTTTGGAAATATTTGATATGGAAATATTCTATTGCCAGTACGTACTATACGATATTTATAAAAGAACTAGCTGACCCGGCGAACTTCGTACTGATAATAATAAACATTTTATTTTTAATTATAAAACATCACAATCACAAAAATCCCCTCTGAGAAAAATTATATTTATACAGTAATTACATAGCATTGATTACTTACTATTTAATGCTTGTTTCTTTGGCTTGCTCAATGGTTCAAATAAAAACAGCTGCTGTTTATATCTTAAAAGTTATGATACATGTTGGAATCCAAAACATAATTATTTCTCCATAAGATTAACATGGGACTTTGAAGGCATATAGGGTAGAGATTTATGGGAAAATCATCACAAAAACTATTAGACTTTCTTATTTTAGGCCTAAAGAACCAGTATACCAAATTTCAGCCTCCTAGGCAATTGGGGAGTAGGAGAATTAGTGATGAGTGAGTGAGTGAGGGCTTTGAATTTTATATATTAAAGATAATCATTTAAAAAAAATTTTCGTGAAGGTCTCTTATCTTAGTTTTTAGGTTGCAACAGTGTCTCTGATCTGACCTATTGACTACTTTATGTAGCCAAGATCGACTTAGCATGTCTTCCAAAAAGTTTTTTCCAAGTCGCTCAATAACTTCCATTCTGTCATTTATCTTTTCCAGTATTACCACTAATAACAAAAAAAAGGGGGCCTAATTTTAGGTCTTATGATGACCATCGTAAGAGTCTAATTTACTTATGGGTATTAGCTAAAAGCTAATAAAACTGATACACTTTTGTTATATTACTTCAAACTATTTTATTACTATACATGATCGTTTTCAAATAATGAGTCATAGTTTTTTTACTTGCGGCTATGTTATCCAACGTATAGCATCTCTGTCTATTTTCCAAACCAATGTTAAAAGGTCACATATTCTTTGAAGCATGTCATTCATTTAATATGTAGGCCTAGAAACAGTTTTTTAGAAAAAAAATCATTAACAGCCTTCAAAAATGTATTCAGGCCTAACATAATCTAATATAAATACAAACTAACGCTATCCTACTTTTGTAAACTATCCTATTCTTGGAAATTATGCACAATAGCGCTAACTTGTACAAATAAACACAACTTGCTTGGTTATTTTAACAGAAAAACATACGACTGTATTTACTATATACTATATGTCGTATACGAATAACAGTATAAATCCACATCATTCATTTCCACTGAAACTCGATCAAACTGTAATCATATTTGAATTATTAGTTAGTTTGTTACTGAAATGGCAACCTGTCCTGAACCAGGCATTTTAAGCCAAATATGAATGAGAGATGAGTGTAAGATGATTGTGGCGCAATTGTAGTCTTATTACTGAAAAAGGCTGAGATTTTCCTTAGACAGAACTAATAATATTATAAAATATATTATATTATATTAGACTAGATTAGATTATATCATTGAAATGGCAATACTACGTAGGTATTTTAAGCCAAGTATGAATGAGGATTGAGTGTAGGATGATTGTGGCGCGAACTTGTAGTCTTGTTACTGAACTAAGGCTGACATGTGATTAATAGACATGTTCCTTAGACAGGACTGTTAATTAATAGCCTAACAGTCGATTGCAACTAACGGACCTACATTTTTACGTGGAATCCAAACCACGGTCTCTGAATTACAAATTGGTCTAATTATGAGGATAGGCTTTGCGGATTAACGTAGTATTCAATAGTGCGGACGTTAATCCACACAAGAGAACACCACATCCACCGACCATCGCTCACAACTATCCACAATTCGTGATCTCCAAGTAGCTGGATTACAGAACGTCGCCACAGTCCCAGTCTATCAGAACCATAATATTATGGATTAATAGCCCAACAGTCAATGACATATCTAAGGGATCTACAGTTTAACGTTGAGTCCGAACCACTGTCTTTGAATTACGAACCGGTCTATTTATGGGGATGGTCTCTGCACAGTATTTTCAATAGTTTGGACATTAATCCACACAAGAGAACACCAAACCGAACCATTATCGCTCACAACTAAGTTTGTGAAATTTTCAATAACTATTAAATTAATATAGTTGATAAAGTGATTCTGAACCTGTTATCAAACACCTAGATTACTTTATGATCATGATCAGGTAACTTAATTAGACACTGAACCAGTTAAGCGAAGAGGAGCTAGACAGAGTCATATCACAATTTCAAAATAAATATTCAGTAGGATATTTTAAAGTACCAATGCCAATAACTAAGTAAGCTAGTGAATACTTAATTAAGCCTTTGGCCCATGTGATCAACTCGTCATTTGTATCTGGTATCTTCTGTGAAAAATTAAAAATTTCTAAAATAATTGTGAGTTTACACAAAAAGGCCATAGAACGGATCCAGCTAACAATTGAGTTATGAATATAAATTCATTATTTAATAAATTTAGATTATTATATTTAAATTCTATCACCTGAAAAAAATCTCCTCATTGGAAAATTATATTAGGATTAAAATTTACAAACAGTTTATACAATTTATTAAAATTAAACCAAATTGCAGTTTTCCCTCCTCCTCCTTCCCAAAAAAGCAACAAAAACCTTTTTTGATACTTTAAGGGAAGTCCCGGGCTGGGGACCGGCTTGACGGAGTTAAAAACTGTGGTGGCCCTGAAAAGGACCGTTTGGCCAAGAGAACGCTATGTCCCTTGACTGGTATGTAAGGGGAGTTCCCTAAATTACCGGCCCCAATTTATAGAAGTTTCGGACTTCAAAAAAGGAAAAAGTACTATAACGCCAAGAAACCGTGGCTGTTATGATGTTCCTTTCGCGAAGAACATCACACTAGCCAATCCCGTTCCGATTCCGATATGGAAGTTTCGGACTTCCAGAAAACGGACGATCACGCAAAAAACCGTGGCTGGTATGACGTTCCTTTCGCGAAGGACATCATACTAGCCAAACCCGTTCCGATTCCGATCTGGAAGCGTCAAACTTCCAGAAAACATACGGTCACGTCAAACACCCGTGGCTATTGTGAAGTGCCTTTCACGTAGGACTTCACAACAGCCAAACCCATTTCGACCCCAATTTAAAAGTTCCGGACTTTAGAAAATGGTAATAACGCACATTTACGCATAAAAGACGTGGCCGTTATGTGAAGAGTTAATCGCCCGAAACACTTCACACGGCCACTGTGTTATAAAGTCGCGAACTTCGTTTATATCGTTCGGTACGCCAGGAAACCTGGGCTGTTGTGAAACTCCTTTCGCGAAGGGCTTCACAAGAGTCATACGCGTTCCGTTTCCGCTATGGAAGCTACGGGCTTCCACAGCAACGACCTATCATCACGCATCTACAGGGAAATAGCCTCTTAACATGTACCGCGAAAAAAAACGTTTACTTGACGAAGTTGGTTAAGAGACTAAACATTGGTTTCCATGGAGAACGCAATTCAATTTTTATTTATCACAGTATTTATTTGTTGCCAAGGCATTACAAATTGAAAATCTATGTAAATAAAAATAAAATTTTATCTGTACATTGCTCAGAGTTAGTAATTTTTTAGTTATTTTTACGTTCCGTGCTTTAGAGAAGCCGGAACAAGTCTTATCTCAATTTGTGTCTGTTGGTCTGTGATGCTCCAGGAGGCATTTTACACCGTTTCCTCCGAAAAAAACGGGAGAACTGATAACAATGAAACTTATTTCATGCATTCTCTACATTCCAAAGAAGGTTTTTCAAAGCTTAAAATTGTCCGCCACCCCTTAAAAATTAAATCACGAGCATTTAAAAACCCACTTATTACGCGATATTAGTCGCATAATGAACCACCTACTGGTAATAATCAGCTGTCTTTGTAGTTTAAAGATTTAATTGGAAGAAAAAAGCAGTCAAATCAATACTACTTAGTTTAAATTGGTCATTTCTAAATCATACAGTATTTATATTCAAAAGTTATTTTTACGTATGACTAATTATAATACTGTAATGGTATAAATGTTCTAATCTCTTCATTTGTAAAGTAATGCTAAATAATAAAGCTAGGTGTTGGTACATTTTCTTTGTACTGATATATTGATGATTTCAGGTTTGCATTTTGGTATGATAATCTTTCTTCTTTAAACTAAATCCTACAACCTATACAAGGCGGGC
Organism: Nephotettix cincticeps; assembly: GCA_023375725.1. Classification (NCBI taxonomy): domain Eukaryota; kingdom Metazoa; phylum Arthropoda; class Insecta; order Hemiptera; family Cicadellidae; genus Nephotettix; species Nephotettix cincticeps. The sequence continues at coordinate 17,762,940 of CM041785.1, read as the reverse complement.
TTACTGCTAGCAGTTAATAACAATACTAAACAGATAAGAGATATTAATAACATTCTCACAAAACAAGTAAATCTGAGTGGATTGATTTACAATTTTCTAATCCAACCTAAAACTAACCAAACTATAATACGGTTTTTTAAGAAAGATTAAATTTGGAGTATAAATAATATAAAATTGAAACTATAAATTTTAGAGAATTAGATTATTGAAATAAAAACCATACCACAAGGTAGGTATTTTAAGCCCAGTATGAATGAGAAACAAGTGTAGGATGATTGTGGCGCGATCTTGTCTTGTTACTGACTAAAGCTGACATGTTCCCCAGACAGGACTGTTAATTAATAGTCCATCAGCCGATGGCAACTAAGAGACCTATAGTTTAACGTGTAATCCGAACCACGGCATCTGAATTAGATTAGATTATTGAAATGGCGACCATACCACAAGGTAGGTATTTTAAGCCAAGTATAAATAAGAGTTGATTGTAGGATGATTGTGGCGCGATCTTGTAGTCTTGTTACTGACTAAGGCTGACATGTTCCTTAGACAGGACTGTTAATTAATAGCCCATCAGCCGATGACAACTTAAGGGACCTACAGTTTAACGTGGAATCCGAACCACGGCCTCTGAATTACGAATTGGTCTAATTATGAGGATAGGCTTTGCGGATTAATGTAGTATTTAATAGTGTGGACGTTAATCAACACAAGAGAACACTACACCACCGACTATCGTAGACTATACATATTTACTTCATAGTTTTACATAATTAATGGTTCATTTGGCATTGGATAATAAAGCATGGCGATCGGATGAGTAGTTTGGCAACGCATATAGGACGTACATACATAGATTTATTATATATACAAACCCTAGAGATAATAATAGATGACAGTTTTTATTAATATCCGTTGATAAATATGAGAATTATTTGTCTATTGTCCATAAGATTAACGTGGTATGCAGTTTGCTGCCATTATAAATACATAGACTATAATTTTTAAGCATAAATGGATGGATCTCAAACACATGGAGCTAAAAAACAAGTTTCATCCATAAAAATTTGGTCCCGGCTACATAAAGTAGTTCCGTAGTCATTAGATCACAATTAATTAGAGGCAATTGTGCGACCTGAAAACTAAACCTTGGCCAGAGGGTTGCGCGAAACTTAATTATTAAAAGGAGTGTTGCAATAGAGAAAGTTTGTTTTTATGGATCCCTGTACTTTATCCAACATACATTACTGTACATTACAAGGCAAAAAGATCATAGTTTCAAAGGGTTGGGAACAAAATAGCATTGAAGTGCAACCGAGAGTTAGTTCGGTATCTGAAATTCCGTTCTCAATCTCAATCAATTCCATATTCCAGAGGTGAAAATATACAAGGTCATGTTTTGAGTCATATAATTTCGCACGATCTTTCTTCAAAAGTCTTCAGGGCGATTTAAAATTCATTAATTTACATAGAACCGCCTTTTCGTATTCGCCGAATACAGGTTTGCATTAAGTGTAAATAATGTAAATTTAACCTTAAGTTTGAACCGAAATTCTTAGCAGAAATAGATGTTTATGCATTACGATAGCACTGGAATATTAATTAACAGATAATGGTCCTGTCTACGGAACATGTCAGCCTTCAAGACTACAAGATTGCGCCACAATCATCTTAAACTCATTTCTCATTCATACTTGGCTTAAAATACCTGAATAGGTCGCCATTTCAGAAAGGTAATAAAGATAATGGAATTGTGTTTAAAGAAAGAACGCAGATGGATGCATCCTGATGTGATGGGTAACACATTTCAGTTTCCCTCAATTCCCTCCACTAAACACACAAACCTTGACCTACCCTGACCCAGAGAGTGCGCAGCCGGGACCCGGGCCGACCCTGACCGACCTCTCGCCACCCCCTGACCTACATCCGTCCAGGCGCCACCAACAACACGTTAAGGGTAAATCAATTTCCCCCAAACTCTACCGAACGACCCCCTGTGAATCTCTCTTCAATATCCAATGTTTCTGTAAAACCCCTATTTGTGTTTCAATGCATATTTCCTATCAGGGTCTAGAACCACTGAATCATAATATACTGTATTACCTCGCAATTTATAATCTTTCGTAATTCATAAGGTGCACAAATGCGTTAAAATTTGCAATTAGCCTTCCATACACATAAAATATTACAGATTAAAAAATTGTCTTTGCAGATTAACGTAGTATTCAATAGTGCGGACGTTAATCCACACAAGAGAACACCACACCCACCGACCATCGCTCACAACTATCCACAATTCGTGATCTCCAAGTAGCTGGATTACAGAACGTCGCCACCGTCCCAATCTCGATCGCAGCCACTCTTAGCCAACTAAACCGTCCAGTGGCCTTCTTCTCTTGGAGTTTGTCTGATTCAGAGAAACGCCATTCTTCTGTCGAAAAAGAGGCATATACCATCGTCGAAGCCGTCAGACATTTGAAACACTTCTTGCTAGGCAGGCACTTTCGCCAATCAGTGATCAACAATCCGTTGCCATTATGTTCGATATCAAACATGGAAGTAAGGTTAAGAATGAGAAATAAAAAATGGTGGAGGCTATATCTATACTGTTATTTATATGACATACTCTACCGTCCAGGAAAAGAAAATCATGCAGGTGATACTCTTTCAAGAGTGAGTTCTGTGTCCTCTGGAGTGACTGAAGCAAAACTTTGTATCTATCCATAAACAACTCTGTCACCCAGGTGTTTCAAGATTTAGTAACTGATGATTTTATTAATAAAAAATAAAACCCGTGACATTACAGATGTAAATGCCATGCTCTATAACCCTTGACTCAGAGCATAAAATAGCGTGTTACCTGGCCGACAGAAGTGTCGCCCAGTGACAATGGGTAGTGCCGACAACCTATAACAGGTAGTCTACTGTATTTTATGTAGATAGTTAATAATTAAAAGGCAACAAAAATAATTGAAAGATTGTTTGACAAAACTAGGAGACATAAAATTGGTATATAAATTCATCTATACAAAGTAATTTAGTATTGTTTCACAATTTTTTGTATTATCAAAAACATATAAAAATCTGTTAAGGGGAAAGTAAGCGGTTTTTTAATAAAACATTATTGAAATCACGGTTTTAGGCAGCAGTATTTTGAAATATTCTTAGGAAGGCCCTCCCGGACCCACCTGAACTTATAGTCCTACCCACAGAACCCCAGATCATCTTTCCAATGTCGTCCAGTGAGAATCTCTTAAAATATGCTTTGACTAAAACGACTCATTGCACTGCGTATTACTAGTTTTTAGATTAACTCTCTTCGATCAAAGAGACGATTATAATACAAGATCGAAAGTCGGGAGCAGTCTGTTGCACAATAACTGGCTGATTGCACAATCTACCCCTCCCTCTGCCCTCTCCACCCCTCAATAATGCGGCCCCCTGCGAGCTTCAACTGTCAGATTCACTCTCAAAGGAATCTTGTCCGTCCAACTCCAATTGTTTATTATATACTTTATTATGGTTGTCAAACAATATGACTTCGACTGATTCTAGAATCTCTATATATAAAATTGTATGTATGTCTGTCTGTCTGTCTGTCTGTCCGTCTGTATGTCCTTTATGCGTTGCCAAACTACTCATCCGATCGCCATGAAATTTTAGGAAGTTGCTCTATATGTGTCCGGGAAGGTTTTAGTGAAAAAATATTTTCGAAAACCCCATAAGTTTCCATTTTATGGCGTTTTAAATTTCTAATGTTAACCTTATGTAAGTTTGTTTACAAATTGTCTACAATGAAAACATTTGATTTCTTAGCTACAGCTGATTGGTTTACTTTCCATTAGCTTTTCTATCCAATGCCATCTGAATCATTCATTAATATTTAACTATGAATTAAATGTGTACTGTAAAAAATGAACAGCTTTATTCACCACGTTAATAGTTTACGGTTTTGGGGGATTATGTATTTATATTTTTATTTTCTGTCTGATTAAAGTCACGTGTTTATATGATAATTACAATGTTTATAATATTGCGTTTATTATAATAATCAGCTGTTGTATATCTTTCCTAAAAAGCCGTATTACAGTTAGGTTTCGTTTGGGTTTGGATTGGATTTGAAAATTGTGAATTAATCCACTCAGATTTATTTGTTTTATGGGAATGTTATTAATATGTTTTATCATTTCAGTATTGTTATTCACTATGCAGCGACCCAGAATATATAACCTTTCACAATGAAGCCGTATTGCTATTCGACTTCAGAACATGGCCAATCTTAAGGTTAACGTGTTTACTCTGTGAGGCGTTACGAAGTTCGCCGGGTCAGCTAGAATTAATTATAAAAATAATTTATTACTGGAAGTCGATAAAGTGTAAAAATTAACTTAAGGGTTTTATTAAGTGGCACGTTGTTGAAAATATAAGATCTCTTTAAATTGACTCATTTCATAGGAGTTCTACATCTCTATTCTCCAACACGTGGAAGAGTGTGATGGTGGCGTCATCCTGTGATCCAGCTACTTGGAGGTCACGAATTGTAGATAGTTATGAGTGGTAGTCGGTGGGTGTGGTGTTCTCTTGTGTGGATTAACGTCCGCACTATTGAATACTGCGTTAATCCGCAAAGACCATCCTCATAATTAGACCAATTCGTAATTCAGAGGACGTGGTTCGGATTCCACGTTAAACTGTAGGTCCCTTAGTTGCCATCGTCTGTTGGGCTATTAATTAACAGTCCTGTCTAAGGAACATGTCATTCTAGTCAGTAACAAGACTACAAGATCGTGCCACAATTATCTTACACTTAAACCTCATTCATACTTGGCTTAAAATACCCACCTGGGTATATCTAAGATAAATATTACGAAATTCCTCCTTATGTTAAACATCAGCGATTACTAACATGGGTTTTTCAGCACAGATCTATCAATTCAAGTTTATTAAACTGTTCACAGTTTAGTATTCTATTAATAGATAATAATGCTCTAGTTGATTTCAGTTATACTGACTTTGAGAAAGCATTTGATAAAAAGGCCTACCTCCTACCTGATTTTAAAATGCTGCCTAAGTTAAATTATTTTGGAGTCAATAGAAATGCACTACAGTTTTTCTCATTTTATTTATACACAAAAACAGTTTATAAGTTATGAAGGGTTTAAATAATTATAATTATTCAAATAATTACGTTTCTAAGTCGGGAGTTCCTCAGGGATCAAATTTGGGGCCTTTGATGTTCATCATATTCATCAACGACATCACAACTTGCACAAATGGAAGTAAAATACTTTTATATGCAGATGACTTGAAAATATTCAGAAAAATTGAAAGCATATTGGACTGTGTAAAGTTACGACTACGTGCTCTTCTCAGGTGGACTTTGCCCTTCCTCGCCCCGGCTTTCGCTGTCATCAGTTTTTTCCCCGTTATTATAGAACGAATTTGGGTTCTGTTTACCTTTAAATATAATAATAAAACTGTATAGTAAAAATTCATTACATATTGACCTCTTTTTAAATTTTTCTTTAATTTTAAATGAAATGGTAACGCAACAAGTTAGGTATTATAAGCTAAGTATGAATGAGAAACGAGTTTAAGATGATTGTGGTGCAATCTCGTAGTCTTGTCACTAAAGGCTGTCATGTTACTTAGACAAGACTGGTAATCAGTAGCCCAACAGCCAATGACGTCTAAAGGATCTACAATTTAACGTGGGACTTGAACCACAATTATTTTTTTAATTTGGCTGTCCTTTAAACGCCAGTCAGAGAGAGATTGTACACAAACGCTTTTTGGGGAAGTGGTCCAAACCCAAATGTGCATCTCGAGATTTGAACCCGTGACCTCACCGAAGGTCTAAGGCGCTAACCACTAGGCTAGCAAAACACCCAAAGTTCACCTCTGAATGACGAAATGGTCTAATTATGAGGAAAGTAATATGAGAATGAACGTAGTATTCAACAGTGCAGAAGTTAATCCACACCATGGAATATCGTATCCCCCGACTGCTCTCAATTCGTAATTTCCAAGAAGCTGGATTACAGAACACGCCACCGTCTCAGTCAATATTAAAATAATCTGCAGAGGAAATGTAATTGAAATCCTTTCAAACGCACTGAAAGAAACTTATCGCCAGGTCGCAAGTCGGTGTGACAAAGACGCCAATTACTGTATTGTCGAAGTGTCTGAAAGAGCGAACAGCTGAGCGACGGCGCGGCGTTGCAGTTGGGCAGACAATGAGAGGGTGCCATGTAACCCTTCAGTGCCGGGTGAGTCATCTATCTGCATACTGTGGTCGAGATGTATCGACCCGCCCTTCAGTTCGACACAACGACGAGGACCCTTCAACCTTCGCCACTTTCGCTGATTAGTCTTTTACGACGGAGAAAGGGAAAGGGAAATGTTCAATTTCACGGACTTCACTCTGTTTTGACACTGAAACTTATGCGACTGATCAAGTGGAATACCGACGCTTCTAAAGTCGAATTCTGCCACCATTATAAAGTCGATTATCGAACATAAATTAACCGAATACTTGAACAAACTAAATAATCGGATAGGAAAATTGTTTACCTTATTATCATTATTACCTTTCAGAAATCTTTCCTTCTAGGTTATCTCTTAAAATTAATTTTAATTTTCTTAAAATGTGACATAAATTAGAACAAAAAAATCATCATTGTAACTGGTGCCTTTACGTAATTGTTGATTTTAAATACTCTATATGCTAAATTGTTCCATTACTAAATTTTTGTATAGCTGTGCCATCACTGTGTTTTATTTAATCATTCCTTATTTTTTAATTTTTACATACCTTTGGTTTTTATTTATTTCGTATAAAGTTCTCAGTTATATAAATAGTACTATATTCACACAATGCATAGTAAATGTGAATGTCGAAATCCCTATTCTTGCTTTTCAAAAGTCGTCGTTTCTACGGGATTATATAATACAGCAGCACTTCCAACAGAGAGATTGTAAACGGAAATATTCCGTAAAAAATCCTGTTTGTGGTAAAAAATTACTTTTTTATATTATAATAAATTTAACGTTAGGGTGTCTCCGAATGAAGAGAACCCAATAATGTTCTTCAGTGTTTTTACATATTCTTTGCATCATGTAAATAACATTGATCCAGTATAAAAACTTTTGAAAAAATTAGGAATAGAAAAAATCTTTATATACCGGAGTAACCACAATTAACAATTAACTAGAAAAAACTACTAAATAGAAATTAATTGTTTTATGCTATTTTGATCAATGGATTACATATTATGTTTGAAGTGGAAGGATAAAATTTTTTACAGATAACGAACGGTATATAATTTAAGTGAAATAATAAAAATGTCCTTTTTTGTAATTTGGAAAATAAATTCAGTTCACTTCCAGAGCTATTCCTGTTATGGAACATAGATCCCATATTAATTGGGCCTATTATTTTTTTGCCAGTTCATTCCTTAAAGTTACGTTTTTGTTATTTTACAAAAAATTAATTAAAAATTAATAATTAATTTTCAACTGAGGTGTGTTTAAAAATGTTCTTTTAATGTCTTCATTGAATCACAAATATAATATCTTAAAATTCTTTACGCATTCTATATAAACATCAAGCCGAATGTCATGCTAGAATGTATAAAATTTAATAGAAATTATGTTGTTGTTTGATTTACCTACATAATTTTTAATTGTGTCTATCCAAAATTCTTGAAGTAGGTGTGCGTTACGAATATACCATGGACATTTTTGCAGCAATTTTAATAAACTTTGTTTTGAAAAATTTGCATTTTGTTTAGGCTCCCAAAACTGGAGAAGCGTACATAATTAACGGACGAAGAATGGTTTTGTATACTAAAAGAGTGCATGTATACTTTAATGTTGACTTTCTATTAATAAAATATTTATAAGAGTGATCGACACGATAGAAAGAAATAGCCTTCAGTTGACAAATTAAAAACAATATTAGTTTGTTTACATTGATTATTAATTTTAAACACGTTTAAATATTATACTATAATCAAATGTTATCTTAAAGAATAACGGATTCTAACTATGCAGTTTTTTAATGTAAACTAACTATAAATTTGTTTTCTTTCTATTTACTAGTTTAATATTTCAGGTTTATATATTTTACCATGATGATAACTATCCTTGCTTTACACTTAACCATATAACCTGTCAAATGGACGGGATATCTGCTGGTGGTAATCAAAATATTTTAAATTGGTAAAAAGTAAAAATAATATCCAAATTACACAAACGGCTGAACTTAAACCATTTTACGATTCTGTGAACATGGATGGTTGGACGTCCTGGGCCAGGTACCTGACCTATATTCGGGGTGGCAGCGATCGGGTTATTTGTTTTGATTCACAAGAGGAGAGAGGGTCAGAGAGGCTGCTTTGACGCCGCAAAATCTATAAGCGCGAGAGCAAGCTAGAGGGGTAGGGGTGAATGCGCGCGCACCGAGCTCCACAACCACAAGGGATGCACAGGCACACATCGACCCACCACCTAACCTCCTCTCACATCCACCAGGTATGTGCTATTTTTAGAAATTCGCTAAATTTTCTAAATTTTATTCATAACCGTAGCATCGGTTTTAGTAGTGACAGACATACTGGAATATCGTATATGTAAAGGGCATTATTTCCCCACCCTAATTAAATATATAAGGGATGATGGAGAAAATTTCATTTGTAAACAAATAGTAATTTTATATGTAAAATATTTATTATTCATAAAACATTTACATTTACGGATAAATAACCAATGAATTTAGTTAAATATTTTAAAATCGTTAATGTAATAACTATAAATTCAAATACAAATTAATTTAATTCATCAACAAATATTCTATAGTTTCTAATTACTTACTAATACTTAAATTTGTAAACAATTACATTTCAAATACACGCATTTAAGAGTATTAGGTTTTAAATTAAAATACCTAAGAAAACTTCGATGCTAAATTTAATTGTAATGATTTAAGTGGGTGGAGTCAAAGGTGTGTCATGTTTTTAACCCTGACCCTGAAAAGCACATGGCTCTTACCTAAAATTATCTGAATTCTCGTAATTTTAATCGTTCACATACCAATCGGAACAGTACTCTTATCAAAGTGTAAACTGAACTCCTTAAAGAGCGTAAACACTCAATTCAGTGATAAATTTAATCTAAAAGAAAATCAGGAGTTGTACACTTTTAATCTAAAAGTCAAACAAATTTATCTTAATACAGTTTAATGATGTAATGTAGCCAAACAAGAAATTCCTGTGATACCGATGAACATTTTAAGGGTCGAATTTGGACTTATAATGCTTTACGTTCTGTGGCAACTAACCCGAGGTTGTGAATGTTCCCAATAAAAACTTTAAAAATGTCGAAAGGTGTAGAATAACACAGGTGTTGATTTTTTCTAGAATGATCAATTTCCCGTTTGAACTGCACAACCATCAGATATTAATTCTGTTTCAGGTGCTGTAAACATGAGTTCCATCGAAGGAGTTTGTTCGCAACTGGACAAAATGGACATCCAAGAGGACACGATAGCGTCTAAGGAAAACTGCAAGAACATTCTACAAGAAACCAATCAGTCAATTCCGCAAATCGTAGAGGATAACTTAAAGTCTCCTCTGGAGAAAAGTGGGAAGAATTCCCAGCAGGAGAATATAAATAAGAATTTCCTACAAGAGAACAGGACGCGGTCGACTCCCACGTCGCCGAGCTTCTTCCGCAGTCAGAGCGTGCAAGCTCGTCCTCGGGCTAGGGAGTCCCCCGTCATCCGCTTGGCGCTGTTCCCGAGACTGGAGAAGTGCGTGTCGGAGCCCGAGGTGTGGAACGACCAGGGGGAGCCGCAGCAGCAGACCAAGGTCCAGGGGGAGTCGGCGTGTCCGGGGTCGCGGTCCGAGGGGCATATCTCGCACATGGGGGACGGCGACGCCAAGGGACAGCGTCGCGACGACCACGACCAGGTGAGTCAACGACTTTATCAAACAAGAAACAAAATGTAGAATGGATGAAAAAGCTCAGCTCACTATCGTACATCGAACAATACTAAAATCGTTCGTAAAAGTTCGCTCCCAAAGCACTTTCGAGAGCGGTTCGGTCTGGTTCGAGAATTTCCAATAGTGTGACATTTCTTTTACGTCTTCTTCCACACTACCGGTCTTAAGTGAACGAAACCAGAATAAACGGAAATTAGGAATCATCGTATTGTTTAGTTTTACTCGTACTGTTCCAGATGCATTGTTTTGTATTATGACTCCTTTCACAGTTTCCGCTTTTTAGTGAGCGAAAACAGAAAAAAATACCAGAGATAATTTTCGTATTGTTTAGTTGTACTAGTAATATTCCCAAGTATGTTGTATTATAACAGTATATCTAGACAGGATATTTTTAAACTGAACTGCTCATCCCTTTAGGGCGAATAGGGTTTGTGCGATGATTTAGAGACGGCGAGAGTCACGTAGGACCGCTCATGATCTGGAAGGAGTCGTTCGCCACTGGTTTCTACAAGGAACGTTTTACTTCTCAAGCCTGTGTCACTCTTGAACTACTGTGTGTGTCTTGTAATTGTTTGTTGGGGTGTAATCTTCATACATTATTGCAGTCTGATAGATTTTTAATCTATACTAGCAGTAAGCCCGTCCTTCGTACGGGTTGTAGGATTCAGTTTAAAGAAGAAAGATTATCTTACCAAAACGTATACCTGAAATCCTAAACAAATCAGTAAAAAGAAAATAAATATATAACCAGATTTATTATTTAGCATTACTTTAAAACTCAATAGATTAGAACATTTATACCATTATGAAAATTAGTTATTCGTTAAAATAACTTTTTAAAATATTATGATTTAGAAATGGGTTTAAATCAATGACCAATGTAAACTAACTCATATTGATTTTAATTTGACAGCTGATTGTTTTTCTTTCTATTAAATAGTTAAGCTACAGCTGATTATTGTCAGTAGGTGATTCATTGAAAACTGAGAGCAAAATGCTACTAATAACGCGTAAAAAGTGGGGTTTTAAATGCTCGTTATTTACTTTTCAAGGAGCGGCGGAAAATTTAAAACATTCCCTTCTCTGAGATGTAGAGAATACATGAGATAAGTTTCATTGTTATCGGTTCTCCCGATTTTTCGGAGAAGACGGCGTAAAATGCTTCCTGGAGCGTCACAGACAAACAGAAAGACGTATTAAAATTGAGATAAGACTTGTTTTGGCTTCCTTAACGCACGAAACGTAAAATTAACTGAAAAATGAATAACTCTGAGCAATGTACAGACAAAACTCTAATTTTATTTAGGCTATATAGATAAAGGCAAAGAAATACTCGTTTTTATTTACCATTGAGAATATACCAATACCTGTATCAATTTGAGCTATCCCATCGAAGTGGTCTCGTCGTGGTATGAAACTCCCCTATGGCCCATCAATGTCGTGTGGTTAGACTATTAATTCACGACAGCCTGGCTGGTGCCGGTGACTCACTTAATGACGCTCTGGCGGTAAAAACAATCACTACAACTACGACACGCACGCCAGTAGACGAGTGTAGAGAATACCACTCTGGGATAATATTCAGCAAAATCATACAGTACAGTATGTACAAATTGTGTCTTGTAATCTAGCTACTTGGAGGTCACGAATTGTGGATAGTTATAAGCGATGTTTGGTGGATATTTCCTGGTGTGGAATAACGACCGTACTATCGAATACTACGTTCATCCACAAAGACCATCCTCGTAATTAGACCATTTCGTAATTCAAAGGCAGAAGTGGTTCGGATTCCCCATTAGATTAGATTAGATCATTGAAATGGCAACTATACTACAATGTATGTATTTTAAGCCATGAATTATTGAAAAATGAGTGTAGGATGATTGTGGCGCGATCTTGTAGTCTTGTTACTGACTAAGGCTGACATGTTCCTTGGACAGGACTGTATTTAATAGCCCAACAGCCGATGGCAACTAATGGACCTACAGTTTAACATGGAATCCGAACCACGGCCTCTGAATTACGAATTGGTCTAATTATAAGGATGGTCTTTGCGAATTAGGGTAGCTTTCAATAGTGCGGACGTTAATCCACACAAGAGAACACTACACCCACCGACCATCGCTCACAACTATCCACAATTCGTGACCTCCAAGTAGCTGGATTACAGGACGTCGCCACCGTCCCAGTCAAACTCTAGGCCCCTTGGATGTCATCGGCTGTTTGGCTATTAATTAATTAACAGTTAGTTAGTTACTAACAAGACTACAATACGCACCACAATCACCTTACACTCATTTCTCATTCATTCTTGGCATAGAATACCTACCTGGGTAGGTCGCCATATTTAATAGGTAATAGTAATAGTAATTATAATTTTGATAGGTTAGGAGAGTCCAATAAAGTCGGCTAGGTATGTTTTCGTGGGGGATATTGTTGAACCTCGGGAAAGATACGGCAAAGGTCACTGAGAGTCTATTTAATTATTTGGAAAGTGAAGAACCTCCAAACCAATCCAGATCAGGCCCACCGAACCATCCTCCATTTTGTATGAGGTTTACGCTCCAACCAACGATCTCCTGAGTCCTCTAGGCAAGGTATCCCTCCCCGTCCAGCGCCCCCTCATAGCACAAAAAGTAAGCACCCTTCTCCCTATATACTCCTTAAAAAAGGGTATTATCTCAATTTCTAACTGTCTGTGTTTCTTCAACTCTGAACAAGATAGTTTTAGAACGCTTCTCCGTGAAAACGGGAACACTCATCATGGTGGAACTTATTTTTATTTTATACCTTTTGGAGAAGGTTTTTGTTTTCTTTAATCCTAGAAGTGGGTAAAGTCGTAATCACGACTCATTTACAAATTCAATAAGAAGTGGCAGGTGGAGGTATTTAGCTTCATATGGTTGAGATCCATCCATTTTATTTTTAAAAATCATAGTTTATATGTTTATCATGGCAGCTAGCCTGAATTCACTTTTCCCATGTTAATCATATAGAGAATAGGCAAACTCCTTTATTTATGGACAGACGTCAATGTAACTTAGTACATGATCAAAATCAAAATGATTTATGGTAAAATGTCCTACTTTCAGTGTTCCTCACAGCAGCAAACCTGCATACTCTTTCCCGACTTAATCTGATGTAGAATAGGCAAATGTTATTATTTATTGACAGATATTGATAAAACTTGTCATACATAACTATTGACATATTGATTTGAAAATTCGCTGAGTACGCAGGTCTGCTGCGACGGGGATATTTGCCATTTAAGAGATCAAAAATTTTGATCTTTTGTGTTACCTGTACACTCTTTTCCCATGTTAAAAACGTTGTATATTTCAAATTTTTAAGGGAAGATAAAATAAAAATATTCGTTTTTATATAAAGCTAAAGTGCAAACGTCTACCTCATTTGGTCTTGGGACAAACAGACGTCAGTCCAAAACCCCCTCTTTTGATTCAGGGAGCCTAAAAAAAGATAAATTCTCCCTTGACTCAAATTCCAAACTTTTGACGGAAACAAAATGTTCTTCATATAATGTTTATATAAGGAGAAAGTAAAGTTACTTCCTTGTGGGAAATAAATTAGATAATCGATTTGTTTGAGGGGAATGTTTTAAATTCCTCTAACCGGCTGTTCTCATAACTATATGACGTCACTACACATAACACGTAACTCTTTTGAGTCCCGCAAATTACTAACACCTCCCCATAGCTTAGACATATCCCAATCAATGTTTTTAATAAAATTTAAATTAATGGTGTTTATACATTTAGACGACAAAATGCCTTAACAATGTGAAAAAACAAATTCGATCGTAATTAAATTTACAGTAATTGGTCATTATAATGACCGAACAATAATCCGAGGGTGACTGTTCAATCGGATCCAATGCCATCAGTAATTGAGGTTTTAATTAATTACCTGCCCAACAACAGATTGGTGTGAAATAGTAACAAGACCAGGGTATGGGCAATTCTCTTGACGAAAACGTTAACAAATTACACTAAATTAAAACGAATTTTTAAAAAATTGCAATATTATTCATACTCACAAAGCATTTTCGTAAATTATTAATTGGTTCTTTAAAGTAATATTTATACTTATACTAAAGAATGTAAAAAAAGTTCATCCTTAAATCGCAATTCCATCCTTAAAAAAGTTTCGTTCGGATTTTTTATGTGTGATTAAAAAAATAGTACCTGGTGACCGAGCTTTGCTCGTTTAGAATAAGACATTTATTTTAAAAATTAATTAGAAAAATTAAAACACATTTATTACTCAATGAAAACATTTGTGTGGTTTAAATAAAACCGATTTGATACACCATAATTAATATAGCACTGAACAAAAAGTATTGCCACTGATGGGGTTTAAACACGCTACCTTTGTGTTGCGAGGCCATCACGCTACCGCTGGACCAAGGCGACTGCCAAATGAGCGACGCCGGTTAAGGTGTTTTAGCCAACTTCAATTGTTTTAGTCGATCATTTACTGTCTAACTATCCATACAGTTATTATTAGCCTGTGACCAACTGATTTTGATATAAACGGAATGAGGATTGAAAAGCAAAAGAGAAATTTAATTTACACATATTAATTGGTTTGTTACAGTGGCTTCAAGCAATACAACAAATACGTTTTCTATTAAAACACGGAAGATTTTGGAAATACTCATTCCTGCTCTTATTTCGCACAGTTATGTTATCCTAAAGTTTTTACAAATTGTTTAGTAACCTGATAATTTTATATTTATTACATACATAAAATAAATATTTATGAAAAACCTCTATTCACATATTGTTCTTCGCCGTCTTCAATCAAGAACTGTCAAACGGTTATAAACAGCTGTTTTGGTTTGTATTGTTTACATTTTATTCTCCATAAGCGTAATGTTAAATTTTTAGATTTTAAATTTAATATTACAAGAAAACACGAATTTTCCTGGACATTAGACCTATCTAGAACTTATTTTCTACTCGGAAACTAGTTATTTCCAAAATTTAAAGAAATTCCTTAGTGCCGTTTTCGAGATCCGTGTTATTGGATTTAAGGAAAGATTATTATTATTGTATTAACTTTATTTTATTTGACACCAAATGCATTAGTGAAATCACACCGAGTATAGTTAAGCGTTTACACAGCACTCAGTGACAGATTTGTCACTGACAGATAGTGTTGTACAGTACTTCTATTTTAGTCAGTGACATATTGTATCTCACATCCTGTCCGCAATGCTGCGCCACCGAGCAGTTTGTAGATAATTAATTATACTCAGTATCTGAGTGTTTTCCATGCTCAGATTTAATGAAGATAACCATTACATTTCAGGTTGTAAAATTCTTGTATAACGCAAAGCATTTGTTTCTACTGATAATGTTATTGTTTTATGATACAGTAGCCTACCTAATTTAATCGATGTTTTTCTTTCCTAACTGCCCATCACCATGGGCCTAGGGACTGTATGTTAATTTAAATACAGCGAAATAGTAGCGACGTAAGCCACGTAAGCTAACCAGCTCATGGTTTTGATAGCCATTCGGAAGTGCCAATCCCAATTTGGCTAGCAAATGTGTGGTATAGTGGAGAGGGGGGCTAACCTTAAATAAACGGTGGGCGGCTTTGGTTGAAAGTTGACGGCATTTGTAGGCTTAACAGGCTCTCCGTTGGCTCGACTAAATAATTACAAATGTATTTTAAGCCCTCGATCCATCAAGATGTACAAATTAATCATAAAAATATTACTATGGTAACTATATCTTGAAAAGAATCTAGCATATATAAACTAAACTATAAAGTTCAGACCACCGTTACCATAAGTACGAAATTACGGCATAAAATAACATGTTAACTGTGCGACACTTGGATTTGAAAACGATTTTTTTTGGAATGTTTTAGCAATGTTGTGTAGTTTTTAAGCGAATTTTAATAGTGAAAGATAAACTTTGAAATTTTTAAAAATTACATGGGAAACCCCCAAAAAGCCATTTTTAGGGTACAAAACCCACCAAACTACCCGTTTCTATTGGTGGATATGTCTGGATATATCTGAGTTTCTTTCAAATTAATTACTTTTCTGAGGTGGCTTAACTTCGTAATTTGTGTTCCTTTTCCGTTGGTGAAAAGGTATCTCGAGAGCAAAAATAAAAATTGTGGAGCCATAACTTAATACTGTATAGAGAAAGAATAATTTACCAACTTTTACCTAAAGTGTGCATAAATTTATTATAAGTAATTATTGTACTAATATTCCTCATAGTGTAATACAATTTTATTTAATAGTTGTAAAAAATTAAAATGAACTAACAGATACAGTATTTCTTTAAACTCTTTAACGAAAGACAACTCAAACAAATCAAAGATTGTTTAGCAAAATTAGAAGGCATAAAATTTGTATATAAATGATTTATTCAAAGTCTAAAATTAGTTTTGTCCCACAAAATAAATAATTTAATCCATCATTAAAACATGTACGAACAAAAGTTGGATTTTATTCTAATAATAAAGGCTTGAAAATACGGTTTTAGTATTTTGAATTTTTTCTGGGAGAGGGCACCGGATCCTTACTCATAGTACCCCCCCGGATCCCTTTCAATATATTCTGGACGAAATACTGAAAGAAAGTACTAGTATTTTATAATTTGTTAACAATCAGTGAGCGAGTGGCGAGTGGCAGAGCAGAGCGAACGAGCGAACACTTGCACCTGCTCGCTCCCGCTGTCCACCCCACAGTCCCCTCCAAACTCGCCACAGCAGTGTGGCCAACGGTGGGAAAAAATCCCTGGACATTTCCCTCTATCTATCCATCGTATCCACTTTGTACGTTTACGTTGATTTAAAAGTAATTTGTTGAAGATTTTCTAATTTTCGTTATACTCTATTTTAGACCATTTTTGTTGAAACATGAAACAGAAAATTTAGATTATTTTACATAAGTATTGTACAGATTATTCTTCAAAATACTTTTAAAAATGTTATTGCAGTTTGTGCTAACTTAAACTTTTTCCTAAATTGTTTGAATAAATTTGGTATTGTTCCTTGAGCACCAATTAAAATGCCAATTACTTTAACATTTTTATATTTCATTTTTTTATACTTACCAATTAATTGTTTTCTCATAAATATATTTCTTTCTTCATGAACTTGTCCGCTTGCTTTTCAATGGACTCAAATCTAATTGCTGAATCAATACGCTTTATTATTTTTCCCTCCCAATGACAATGATATAATTTTCTTTTTACCAATTATTTTCCATAGCAGTAACTTCTTCGAATACCACGTATTGCTTTGTTTCTCAATCGATCTTCTATTATTGTTTTAATTTCGTTATGTCTTAAAATTTTTCAGAAGTTTATGTAGTTTTAAATTTCGAGACGACGACTTGTATGAAGTGACTGACAAAGCCTTGACGATGAGATTATAACTAGTTGTCTTATGGCTGAAGAAAGAATTGAAGTCGTAAGGTTTCGTAAGGTCACAATCTTTGGGTAAAACAAATAATGATCAATGAAGTATAACAAAATGCAGACAATTAAAAAAAATAATTGGAGAGGATTATAGGAAGAAGTTTTAAGAAATTGCTGCATATTAACATGTATACATTAATTAGGCGCCTACCTTTACCGCTTAAGCCGAACATGTAAAGTATTGTAAAGTAATACATGTGTGTTTTTAGTTACAAGTGGACTTCGCTGACAAGTTTTAAAAACTTGGCAGGGCCATGACACTGTAAATTCAAGGAATTAATTATTTGTATTTTTGGGAATTAAAAGCAGATCTTATAATTTTTAAATACTTCGTCATTCGAATCAAAGAAAAAAAAACAAAAAAAAATATCTCGTCTCAAATAGAGGGAGAGTTATTGCACAACTTTTATCTTGACGATTCACGAGTCCGTTGACGATGGAGTCTGTTTTATATTTCATTTGTCGGTTCCATGGAGGACGTTTATGTCAAGAAAAGCCGGAGAGGCGAATTTACGAGCGGAGGGGAACGAACTAGGGAGGAACGGCGGAGCTGGTCATTGTGACAAATCCGCCTTATCAGCGCCTTCACCAGAGGGGATACTACAAGCTGCAGATCAGCTGACACAGATTCCTCAAGTGGCGTAGACTAAACAATACTTGATTTCAAAAATAATGACGTACTGTCTATGTTGGTGAATGCGGTTCAGAGTCTGCAGTACTTCCGCCATCTTAGATTTAGTCTTGAATAATGTTAATTTTGTCACAGCCTTACTAACCATACAATAGTCGTAAAAATATGGTTTAGGTTTTTAATTTCCTATTCATTTCATTTAAATTTCGTGGTAATTACGTTGTTTTTTTTAATTAAAGTAAAAACAAATTAAGATTGTAATTCTCTAGATATATAAGTTTACTTTTACTTTAATTTGACACAATAATCATTTTTTTGCGACTGTAGTGTAAAAAGTAGTAATGTTGTCACTAAATTAACATTGTTCTTATGGGGGTAGAACGAAATATTTCGCTAGGAAGGCAGAATCTTAATAGAGATTGTTGTAGATCATTGTCTGTGACGTTTTATACACACGATTAAACATATCGCCTATTTAGAATTTTCTTATTTTCACAAATTTTCAAAACAATCTTAAATATTTCAGTGGTTGTTCCATCAGTGGAGCCTTTTCTTTGTCTTTTGGTGTGTAATTGTAACCTATAGGGCCTAACTTCTTGTCCTGACACTTTCATCGTACACTCATCGTAATCTGTTCACCCACGTAAACAAAAATGGTTTTGCCATGGTAACCCCTATTTGAACATACGGTGTACAATTTTTGGAGTATATAAATTAACAGATATTGATATGTTAGAAAGGTTTCAGTCTCAACTCTCAGGACGATAGTTGGAACTCCTCGACTTGTTTAAAATCGGACTCAAAATCTTTATAAATCTCTTCCAGACAACCTAATTTAATGAAATCACCAATAAAAGGTAGATTACACAAATGTTTTGGCATCTAACCTATGTACAATGTTAGACAATATTCAACGCACTGACAAACTAAAAAGTCTAACCCATGTTTTGATCCTCTTTTACCGACTTATGTGAAAAGTGTCAGAGAGGTTTTTATAGTACCACTTTTTAAATACTTTTTACTTTCTTTTTTAAATAATCTCTTGGAAGGCTGACTTTGGTCTAGAAACCATGAAGTCAATTCAACACTTTTGTATGATTTCTTTTATCATCTGTGGTTGCCTTTGTGAGTGTTATTGCTCTTGCCCAAATTTTCCCTTTCAGACATTCTTCTTTATAGTTCTTAGGAATGCATTAATTTCTTTGTACATTTATTTTTATAATTTTCAGTTGTAAAATTTCCTTCAAATTGAGTTTTGAAGCATTTAACTCTTGCATAATCATACTGAGGACACTCTAGTAAAATGTGTTCAACAGATTCTGCTACTCCTAAATGTGCAATTTAGGCACAGAAGGGTAAAATATAGATTCATCCTGTGTAGAGTTTTATTCATTGCTGCATGTCCAATCCTAATTCGAATGATATTGGATATTCCTCATCTACTTTGGTGTAGGTTTTTAAACCAGGGAAAGTCTGAGTTGACCCGTTGGATACTTTTTATCTTTTTACTTGATCCGTAATGAACAGATGCTAGGACGAATAAATCTAAATTAATTTCATGTATTGTCTCCTCTATCTTCATCAGTATCGCCATATATAATTTAGTCCAATTCTCTTTTCCTTATCTACCCTCTGAATAGACCGCCTCTATGCAGTCGTGAACAGATATTTGAATGGTTTAAGTGATAGCTGTTATCTAGAGAATTTAAAGGTTGAATTTATATTGGTTTTCAGAAAAAAATGATTATTAAGTTTTTACGATCGGTAGTAAAATTAACTATTAAGTAATTATTGTGATGAATAAAACAAACTAAACTATTATAGGTACCTAGGGTAATTATAAAATATATAAAATGCTATTTATGACACACTATACTCTACCCCTCAAACAATACTATACAATTATCTAGCAGGGCTTTTACAAGATTAACATTGTTATTATAAGGCCAGAACCCCAACGAAGCTCTTTCCCATTACCCACGATGATTCAAAAACTTAACATAAATATTTTGACATGGATATGTATTAACTCTGAGGGAGGTTGGTGATTTGCGAGACCAAAATTTGAAACAGTGATGTCATTTGGTTAGTGACGTCATAGTTTGGTTATAAGAACAGCTGTTTAGATGAACTGAAAACATTCACTTTAGTGATAGCCATGATCTAACCTATTTCCCATAGGGGAGTAAATACAAATATTTTTTGTAAATAATTATATGATCTATATAACGGAATATAGAAGGTACAGAATTTACTTAATACCTATTATTTAATAAGCGGATAACGGAAGCTTCACAATATAATCCATGCTTATTCATGAGAAACATCGCGTCCGTTTCCTCATCATGTCGGGCGCATAGAGTAATAAGCCCTCGCGCATTCTGCCATGACGTCATCAGCCTACCTGAATTGAGGAGACGTAATTAATTGACCCCATCAGCGACACGGTAACTCAGTTAGGCACAACTCCGCTTCCAACGTTATAAATTTGCCTTCGGTGGATGAATTTTCTAGGTGATGTTACGAAGACCCAATGTTGATGGTGTCTCGTCATACTCGTGAAATTGCTTTCCTTCTTATAAAATGCAATCCATCTTGTGTGTTACTTTTATAATTTAATTATTTTGCTCTTTTCAGAATCAATTATAGGAATGTAAAAGAATCGTTTACGGTTTAAATTTGATAGTTAAATAGGCGTACCGTAGTTTTAATAAAACAAAACGAAACAAAACGTTTCATCAAAAACTTAGCCGTAAGTAAATTGTAAGGAAAGGATAGCAATATAGTTTATACATAAAACTTTAAAAATACAGAAGGCCTACTGATAAAAATCAAAGATGTAGAGAATCAGATTTAAATCTTTAGGTCATAGTGATGAAATCTATTTGTTGATCAAAATACCTGAAGAAAATTTACTAAAAATTATTTAACAAAAACTAAATTATTCAGAACAAAGTCACGACGACACTACACGAGTCGTTGTGTAATGTGACAATTACAAACATAACGGTTGAAGTTAATTCATAATTGCAAAAGCTGAGTGTAATTAAGTACTGTACTAGTATTGATTTTAACAATTACCTCTTTTAGGTGACTTGGTTTATAATGATAAAAAGGTTTTGATGTTTATAATATTATACTTGTCAAAGTATTTATTTTTATTTAGTCCAATATAATCTTTAAATTCACGATTTGATTTTTGTTGTCAAGTAGGAAGCTAATTAATTAGTGTTACGGTTGAATGAGTTGTCGTGATATTAAAGTGACGGTTGAAAAGGGAAATTTCGTGCGGCTAGGTTGGCAATCGCTCCCGCCACGGTCGCCATTCAATTTCCTTCCACCGCTGGAGTGGAGTAACAGATGTTTGTTTACCTCGGGATTGTCAAGAAGTGGCATTGTTGTTGATTCAGCCGTGTCGAGTTATAACCGGTTTTTAATTTCTAGCAAGTGTCATCAACTAAAATTGTTTGCTCAGGTGAGCGTAGGATCGGTATTTGATTTAAAATAGTTTGTCAAAAGTAAATGTGTTGAGGTTATAATAGTGTAAACAATACGTCTGGCGTCTATACTCCCCACAACCTGTACTTGCGGGTGAACGCCAAGTTTGCTTTAGTTAACGTTGTGAAAGTGACTCTCAATCAGGAATAACACCATTAAGGTAAATTAAACTAGTTATTTAGGTTTTAGTTTAGGTAACACTAGTGTATAAATGTGTAGACACTACTTTGGTTTATATAATTTCATTACCCTTGTCTACTGTATAGTTTGTAAGCTATGGTTGACACATAAGCTTCATATGGAGAACGTTGTCAGTCTGCCACTATATCAAAGTGCATACAATTCTAGTAGTAAGGCTTGGGTAATAAATGTTTGTTATGTTTTTAACGGTTTTGTTATGGTCAGACTTATTGCCTAATATTTTTGGTAACTCATTAAGGGAAACTCATGATAATAAATAGGGCGCAGCAAGTGAGATTTAGAGTCTATGTTGCTTCAAAACAGTCCTTTGCATGGGTCTGAGCACTTGATATCATAGGAGGTACAGTAAAAAATACACGTTAGGGCATAAAATGGAAATCGCAAGCAAATCTAGTGTGCCATTTCAAAATATGGATTTTATTCGTGTGGTCAAAGCTAGTAATGGTTTAAAACCCTTTTTAGAAGAGCATCGTTCAAAAAACAAATCTAAACAAGTTAAGTTACCTTACTACTTACTTATCAAAGTTTGTATTCCAGTGAATATTTTGTGGGTCGCCTGTATTTAAATACCCCTGTCGCAGCAGTTCTGCGTACTCAGCGAATTTCCAAAGCAATAATATATGACAAGGTTTTATCAATATCTGTTGATAAATATGAGAATTATTTACCTATTCTCCATAAGATTAACATGGAAAAGAGTATGCAGGTGTGCTGTAGTGAGGAACTCTGAAGTAAGCATTTCTACCATATACAATTTTTATTTTGACTATTATGCAAAGTTTCATCAACATCTGTCCATAGATAAAGGAGTTTGTCTATTCTCTGTATGATTAACATGGGAAAAGAGTACGCAGATTAGCTGCGATGAACACATAAACTATGTTTTTATAAACATACCTAGGATGATTAAGAAAGTTTCTTCTTTATACCTAGAGCCAAAAACAATGTGAATTTTTTTTATATAATTTATATTGTTTATATATTATATAATATATTTTTTGAACAATAATGTAAAATGTGATAAACCAAATTGGAGGAACTGTATTCCTACAAACTCACGATTCGTAAAAACATATTTATGGAAATATTTTTTACCCCAAATGTTTTTTGGTTTTTCATGTAATTTTTATTTTATTTTATATTTAACCATAGAACAGCTTTAAAAAAAAATTAATTTTAAAGTTTTTCTCTATCTAATTAGAGATATTAAAAAATCATAACAAATATTTAATTCTATAAATAACAAATAAAAAAAAAATATTTATATTAATGAATATTTTTAATAAATTAATTTAGATTTAGATTTTTTTTGAAAAATATATTTTTGTGTTTTCACAAACCTGGACAACTTTTTCCCATACATATAAAATACAAAATCCTTTATTTTAAATGTTAAAATTTTATGTTAAAAAAAATTATTTAATTCAAATAAACTTAGTGCCTACATAAATAATTTTTCATTTAATCTTATATAAGAAATAACTAGTTTTAAGTTTTTATAACTTTGTATATTTTTAATTATTAAAAATTGATTTTAAATTAGTAATTCTGTCACTATTTTTAAATAAATATGGATGAACCACATTTAAAACTGTACCTATTTAAAAAAATTGATTAAGTGAAATATTTGTTTGTTCTTATCCTCCATATTATGATTAACATTGGAGCCTCAAAATACAATGTACTATGTTTCTATTTTTTAATTTCTCAGTAACCGTTAGAGATAGAGTAGTACTTTAAGGAACTAAATTTGTCCTAAACTAAATTGGAACTAAAAAATGTAAAAACTACATGTGAAAACCCAATTATGGAGTACAAAACTTCCCCAAAATACCCCTTCCCAGTATATTTAATATAGTATTCACAAATGAGAGCTACTTTTACTGTATTATTATTGTTGTTATTAAGGAAATTAGAAACATAGTACCCTTTAAAAAAATTAATTTTAAGCAACATGTTTCGACTCTTAAGTCATTCTCAAGCTTATTTAAAAATCTTAACCTAACAAATAAACATTTAATTCTGATAAATAACATGTTGTAAAATACAAAAATTTTCATATTACAATTTTGGAATAGTTGTTTCAAACAGTAATTAATTTAGATTTAATTTTCTCATTTGTTCAAAAATGGGGTTTTTCAAAAATAAGGTTTTCACAGCCTGGACAACGCCTTTTGCAAACAACCACCACTATAAACTTGAGTGAGTTTTCAAAATCGTACTATTTAAAATGTTAAAAAAAATTTTACCAAAGAAATCAAACATTCTAAAAATAGGCCTACATAACAAATTAAAAGATAGCTTTTTATCATATAGAAAAGTTTTCTGCTATATGACTGAGAATGAACTGAAGTTTTATAGTTCTTAATTTAACAATCAATTGTAATTTAGCAATTAACAATGGTGAATTATATATTTCTGTGGTTGGATTTTAAATTATTCAAGAGGGCGCCCCTACTCTTTTGTGTATAGATGAACCTTTAACATTTTTTAAAAATAAAGATCAAGTGCATAATAATAGTTAACTGGCTGGGTAGCTGAGTGGTTACAGTGCCTGCCTTCAAAACTGAAGTTTGCTGATAGAATCCCGCGAGGGTCTAATCTGGACTCAGTTGTCATTTCGTCATTGGGCTATTAATTAATGATGCTTCCTAAAACGTTAGGTAGTAACAAGACTGGGGTTTGGACCGTTCATCATCAAAACGTTAAAAAATACCGAGAGGCGTAGATGGACACAAAACATAGTACAGAAAGTTGTATAGGCATCGCCTTGATGATTCGTGAGTCTCGAGAAGACCCTGGGCCAACAAATTTATACACATTTGTGTTGTTTCTGTATCATAAGGTTTTAAGGCAGTTACTAATTTTAATCTTTAATTTTTACTGTTTGTTAATAAACAGTCGTGTGTCCTAGAAACGTAAAACTTTGCAGGAAAAACTCCTGCAATTTTTAGTTAAATGTAATTTCTCAGGGGTCTTCTTGTGACTGGCGGGCAGCAATGTTACCAACCTCCCTTGACCGTGATCAAGTAATGTCCCGCCACACAGGTAGAGACTAGCGGAAGTGACGTAGTGATGCTGCTTATTCAGTGGCGTGAAAGTTCGCCGGTAAGCAGCAATCCAAATAAGATTCGGTCATTCGGCGCGGTCGCGCGTCACACCTCAACAACCGCGGCGCAACCGCGTGACTCGCCGCTCGCTCGCAGGAAACGGAAGTTGTCGGCTGCCGCCGTTTCTTGTTCTTTGCGACGTCATTATTACCTAAAAACTTGACTGCATAGAAAGTTATGAGTGTTCTAATGTCTTGAGGCGGGGTGTCATGGATTGATGTATATTTTCCGTCGTAATAATGCTCGAGTTTTTACGGATTTTTATGTCTGTGGAAAATTAATTGTTTAAGAATGTACTGTAAAACATAAACTAATTAATTGTGTCATTCATCTTACTTATTTGGAAAATTTGGAAGACACCAAGTACGTTGTAAATACCTATTTCAAAACCTGCATCTCTGTGTGAAGTGGGTGAAGTCGCAGTTAGCATTTTTTCGTATCAGCTGTTTTCTGTATCTTTGATTTAAAAAAATCTTTTCCTGGTACACACTTGACGAATGCAAAAAGTTGTTCATAATTTCGCCTTTCAAAACTTTCTTTTCCGATACGCTCTTTACGAAGACAAAATGTAATTAAGATATTTATTAATTCGCCTTTCAGATTTTTCTTGTCGTGCACTTGAGGAAGACCAAAAGTAATTGAGTCATCAGCATTAGTTTACCTTTCAAAACTTTCTTTTCTTTCTACATAGTTGACGAACACAAACAGTAATTGAGTTGTCCATCACTTCGGCTTTCAAATCGCTTTTCCTTCTTCTACACACTTTACGAAGACAAAAAGTAAGTTGTCTATCAGTTCACCTTCGAATTTGTATTTTTTGCTATACACTTTACAAAGACAAAAAGTAGTTGAGTTGTTCATTGGTTCGCCTTTCAAATTTTTCCTCTTTCTCCCCTTATACATAAGTAAATGGAGAAAGTGTTGTTTTCATCAAAATTTTCGAATTTGAGTTGAGAGTGGATATATCCGTTTTGGGGTCCCCTGAATCCATCAAACTGGGTTTCGACGTGATGTCTGTCCGTCTGTGTTGTGTGTGTGTCTGTGTGTGTTTGTGTTTGGATGTGTACAGTGCCACAGCCTACCCCGCTGGTCCGATTTAGATGAAATTCGGCATGTATGTGTATATTCATCGTATCCCCAGGCGTTTTTTTCATTTTTTTATTTTTAGGGGTACAGTAGTTCACCCTTAAAAACGCTTAAAACGTGAAAAATTGAAAATTCCTTAAAAGTGGCTCTAACGATTTTGATTAAAATTTTATAGTTTTTAGTGCACTCTCTCTTTTTTTCAGAAATGGGTTGATTATTTTTGAAACAATGATAGTTATTTTTGAAGAACATGATAGTTTTATTACAGATTGTCTTTTTTAAATTTACTTAAGGGAGAAAGTATGTGTCAGTCCACTGATACCGTTTATTTACAACTCGCTAACTTGACAGATACGAACAAATCGAGCTGTCCATCTGTCCGCCTTTCAAATTTGTCTTTTCCTGATACGCTCTGATGAAGACGAAAAGTAATTTAGCTGTTGACCAGTTTCGTCGGGAATCACATACTGCATGGCCGGTTATTACGAGGATAGCGTGTGACGGTGACGGTGACGGAGACCGCAACAAGCCTGCCGGATAATCCGAGTGGCCGCGAGAGAGCGCTGAGCGCTGACGCTTTCTACATTCATTGCCGCCTGCGCGTCCTCTCACAAGCTCGCGATATTCATTTTAATTGTCAAAACTTCCTTGCTATTCCACGATACCTGTTGACCTGTATACGTTTACAGCCCAGGATATCTCAGTTGTGTTGGATAGTGTTTTCTCTTCGTGTTCCTTGCAAAAAATCATAAAGTTGACGATGTAATAATGTAATAAACGGTATCAGTTGACTGACACATACTTTTCCCCTTAAGTTTAAAAAATACACTCTGTAATAAAACCATCCTGTTGTTCAAAGTTTATATAAATATCATTAAATAATTTATTGTTTCATTTCATTCCTGAAAATAAAAACAAAAGATACAAAGTTAAATTAATTGTATGGGGGAACCCCCCCACGGTAATACCATGCTTTTTTGAGTTGGTTTTGTTGGGTGATTTCACCTTACGCTTCGTACCAAGTGTCATGGAAAACGGTTGGGAAATAAATAAGAGATTGATTTTTGATATTCTCCATAAGAATAACATTGAGCGCTTTCAGACAACGCACTGCGTTTATCATGGACAGTAAATTGAACTTTTCTCTGGAACCGTTAGTCGTAGACAAATAATTCAAAATACTGCTTTGTTTAGTTTTTTAAGCTGGTTTCAATGTCAAGTAAAGTTATACTTTACTTTTATTGTTTTCGCTAAACATTTAAAAATTTGGTTTTTTAACATTTAAAAGCCCATAACTTTTGAACCGTCATTTTACAGACATGCGGGTGGTGTCAAATTATATACTACTCTGTGCACTATAACCTATGAAATTTTAATCAAAATTGTTAGAGCCGTTTTTAAGAAATTTTGATTTTTCACGTTTTTAGGGGTGAACTACCCCTAAAAATAAAAAAATGAAAAAACCGCCTGTGGATACGGTGAATATACACATGAATATATACATGCCAAATTTCATCTAAAGGGGACCAGCAGGGTAGGCTGTGGCTCTACTCATCCAAACACACACACACACGCACACAGACCCTGGACGGACAGACATCACGTCGAACCCCACTTTTTTGGATTCAGGGGACCTCAAAACGGATATATATATATACTCTCAACTCAAATTCGAAAATTTTGACGAAAACAATACTTTCTCCATATACTTTGTATAAGGGGAGAAAGTAAAAATGCCAAACTTCATTTATGTTGCCTTTACTTCTGAATCAGCCAAGACTAGTCAAATATCCGCATTGGGACAGTGGTATAGTTTCAGAATGCTCGCTAAAAATGTGTTCACATTATTAAATAAAAAAAATCTGTAACTGAACGTGTTATTGCTGTAAGACTAACTTTTATATAGCTTACCCGATACGTCGCCACTGCAGATATTCTTCACTTTCCGAAAATGATTATCTGGTTTGGAAAACATCTGAAACGGATCATACACATTTTTAGTCTATAGCCAGTAATTGTTAGACAAACTATCCGATACATTTTAGTCGTATACTTTTTTCAATGGCCTGTGTCCATGCTGGTCTTCCAACATATTCTCTAGATACCTGGATACCTCCCTCCCCTGTAGAGAACGAAGATAGTTCCTTTACTTTTATGAAATTGTGATCTTTCCAGGTATTTTAGGCCTAGTTATGAATGAGAAATGAATGTAATATGATTGTGGTGTGATCTTGTATTCTTACTACTGCCTAAGATTGAAAATTTCCTTAGACAAGACTGTTAATTAATAACACTCAACATGCAATTACATCTAAGGGACCGCGAGTTTAACGTGGGAGCCGAACTACAATTTTGCCTCTGAATAATTACGAACTGGTCTGAATTATGAGGAAGAACGTAGTAGTTGGCCTTAATCAACAGTGTGGTTATTAACCCACACCAGGGAATATCGTATACATCGACCATCGCTTAGAACTATCCATAATTCGTGACCTCCAAGTAGCTGAACTACAGGACGCCACCTTCCCAGTCAGTTGTAATGTTTGTCTAATCATAAAATACCACTCTATTAGTGAAAAGTTAATGAAATCTATACCTGACCTTTCTAGTCTTTCTCACCCCTGCAGAAACACGAAAAATATACCTCTGTATTCCCTTGCTCCGGATGAAACAACTAAAGATATAATGTTAAAACCTTTTTTGTATTACAGATAAATGATAGTTCTAAGGTCCATACCTGATAATATATTAGTGAAAATAAATTGTGTAAGTACAAATGAATCTTAAAAGTAACGGAAATTTAGTTACTCTTAAAAATCTCTGAAATTATTGTTTTCTCATTTTCAATTTTTTGAGGTAACATCCGAAACGGGGGACAAAATTAACATGTTTCGTCTTAAAAGCCGCCCGACTGACGGGAGGCTGCTGCCCTACTAGCCTTTTACAAAATTTGACACTCAGTCGGTATGTAGCGTTTTCGGGGCGCCCGTCAGCGAAATGTGACTGCCGACTTGACTGAATGTTTTCAGAAAAGTACAATATTGACCCCGTTCATCCCCCTCCCACCCTCGGACCATCTCTTCAAGTCTCTTAAACCGAAGGTGGTGAAGATTCTTAAAGATTTAGTTTAGCAAAGTGTTCGCTCCAGTCGGTGTAGGACCACCGTGGATGGTTCAGGTAATGGAGCGCATCTCGTCCAGTGAACCAGATAATGCCGAGGAAGCTCTCCTGCTTTCTCGTCACTGTATCGACTTGAGTCCTCCATCAGCTGATTAATTAAGGTCACCGAGTTGGCATTTCCCTTCTCACTGTGAGTTAAGTGCTAGAATACAAACACTGTAGTCTGCCGGACATAGGATACCAGGGAATGTATAACTGGTTTTTCGCACGTTGAATGGTTAGTAGGATAGAAAGCATTTTCAGCATTCTTTAACTTTCCAAATTGATAAGCTCTTAAACGATTTATTGTTAAGGGGTTCTAACTTGTCTTATATTTCATTGGAAATTTATAAGGATCGATGGTGGCGTGTCCTGTAATCCAGCTACTTAGAGGACACGAATTGTGGATAGTTGTGAGCGATGGATGTGGTATTCCCTGGTGGATTAACGTCCGCACTATTGAATACTAGGTTCATCCGCAAAAGGCCATCATCATAATTTGTCGAAAGTGGTTCGGACGGGACCCACGATAAACTATAGGTTCCATACAAGGAACATGTCAGTGACAAGACCACAAGATTGCGTCTCAACACATCTTACACTCATTTCTCATTCATACTTGGCTCATAATACCTCCCTGGATGGGTCGCCATTTCAAAAGGGTAATGGTAATCGAACTCGAAATTCCTTAACCGAAGATACAAGAGGAAAATAACTAGACATTTAATAATGGAGATTTATTACATACATGCATACCGTATATTACTTTGTTCATTGGTCGAACAAAAACAAACAAATAACTTTATTCACCACCTTTTCCAGTGCACAAAATGTTTTTGGCCTTACTGTAATACTACAGTAATTTACAATTTTGTTTAATTTAGCTAAAACGTAAATTTAAAATGGTGAATAATATAGGTTCCCCTAGGCAAACCCATTAGGGGTCAACTTAGTAAGACGAATAAATTAAACACAAGATATTAAAAAAAACTGTTGTCCAGTAAACGTATTTTTTTACAAATGCTTCTCTTAAGTAATTACGTATAAGGTTAAAAATTTTAATTTTAGAATCTTTTATTTGTTCAAATGAATTTGTCAAATATTTGTTCAACAGGTTCAAATGAGGGGTTGATAGTAAATAAAGGTTTATACATAAATATAGGTATTAATTTCTTAATTCCGTAAGTGTCCAACATACGTTATCGCACACAATCAGTGCAACATTGAAGGTCAAGGCAGAACCATCTGTTTCTTCTCTATGTCAAAGACCAATACGCTATCTGTTATATTAGCCAGATGCTAGCATTCTAATTACTTTCAATGATATCCAAACAGTTTGTCATTTTCTGTATCTGTTACTCTTCGAGACGATAAACTATTAAGTTATGCAACTCAGTGTAACAAAACTACACAAAAAATATTTCAGTTAGTTATTCACACATCCTTAATTCCCTAGTACGTATCCAGTTCTTCTAGTTGTTACATACAGTATATAAAATACGACGTAACAGTCTGCACTACTTGTATTTTCTTTTAGTAGCAAGAACGATGTTAAATTCGAAAATTCCTCTGAACTTGTTTGATACCACAAAAGAATAATGCAATGTTTCAGAGGGAACTAATTAAAATTAATTCCTAGGAGTGGTGTCAAAAGAATCGATGTCGTATGATTGTTGGGAGGTTCAGCTCAACAACCTTGTCTACCGCTGAAGAAATTTGGGCGTCACGTATTGTTGAAAATTAAATGTTGATAGTTTTTACTTTCTCCCCTTATATAGGTATAGTATCTGGTGAGTGAAAGTATTGTTTTCGTCAAAATTTTAAAATTTGAGTTGATAGTGGATATATTCGTTTTGAGGATCCCTGAATTTAAAAAAGTGGTTTTCGGACTGATGCCTGTCTGTCAGTCAGTATTATCTGTCTGTGCACAAACCCTGAGACCACACTGATCGTCGTATTTTTATGAAATTTGGTACACGCGTGCACTTTGGTTATATCTCCAAACCATTTTTTCTGAATTTTTTATCCATATGGACAGGACCCTTATAAAAACCCGCTCTAACGATATTGATTAAAATTCCATTGCTTTATAAATGGTTTCAAATATACACCATCCGTATGTCTGTAAAACTAATGGTTCAAAAGTTATGTGCTAGTAATTCTAAAAAAGTTTATTTCCAAAATTTTCAACAAAACCGTAAGTAAAAAAATGATTTGACTATCACCAATAAAACCAGCTTAAAAACAGACATATTAGTATTTTGAATTAAGGTCAACGGCTAATGGATCCAGAGGAAATTTAAATTACTGTCTGCAATAAGCACAGTACGTTGTCTAAGACTTAGAGCTGTTATTCTTATGGACTTTACTAAAAAGTAATTTCTTCCTTACTTCTCAACCGTTTTGCATGAAACCTTTTATGCAGTGTAAGGTCACATTACCCAACAAAATCCATACAAAACGTTTGTTTAAATTTGGGGGGGTTATGACTCTTATAACCATTTTCAACTTGTGGTAAGAGGATGGCGGCAAGACATTTAATGAATATTTTTGAAATTTTATAGTTTAAGAAAGTATTTATAGTTAGTTACTTTTAAGTATATGTTATTTCACTGATACCGTATACAGTTTATTTTTACTGTCCCACCTTCTCATCCCAGGACTGGCAAGGCCATCGCCCGGAACCGTTTTACACATTACCTCAAGCTAGACCTAGCAAGTTGCGACATTATCACTAGCGAAAATACATTGGTGATTGGCGGGGGTTGTGCCCGGGACCCTGAGAACCAAAGTCCCGTGATCTACCCTAGACCGGCTCCGGAACCCGCTCGGAGTTCCTCACCTTGTAAGGGACCGGTAACCAGGTGGTGAGGATTCTAATGAGTTTCCTCCTCTCCGAAGACGGCTATTACCCTGATGAGATCGTGTAATCTAGTCACAGCGTGGGACAAGGACGGGACCAGTGTGTGGTAACGTTATAGGCCGGGAACGGGACAAGCTTTCTACCTGCAAGTACTTGCATAACGCCGCTGCCACGTGCGACGTGCGACCGGCACCTGTTATATCAGTGACGCGTCCACTTGGAACCGTTGCATCTGATCGGCACCGGTACAAGAAACCGTGACAAAACTTTCTTAACGGGAAAATCGGTAAGTATTTGATTGCAGAGTTGTTTATGTCATCTTACGACGGTTTGGACGGTTCTGGATCGTTGTATGGTTTGTTGGTGAATTTGCTCGACGTGTCAAACACCTTCTGGTGATTTGGCGTTGGTTTAGGCTGGGAACGTTAGGAAACTTGCTTGCCGTAGAGGTTCTACGCGATTATTTTGAGAAAGTCGTTCATTGTGAGATGTCGTTCACTGTCAATAGTTTAGATTTCTAAAATTTGATGAGGTTCATGGGGATAGTGAGCAGCCGTCTAGTAAGCTGCATACGAGTTCTTGTTGACCATTGCCGGCTACCCACAATTTACCTAAGATCTTGATGACCCTTGCTGGTTCCGTTGGTATGGTTGATGACTGTGAGTTTTCGTCAACTATCAAGCTCCGTAAGAGTTGACGAGGTTTTTAGTGACCAATACTGGGTTCGCTATGGAAGTCCTAACCGTGCGCTGTCGCCGCCTCATAAGCACAGTAGGTCAGTAGGACCGCGGCGCGACGTGGACGTGTCTGGTCACGCGTGACGGCGTCCAGGCGCGCGGTCACGTCGGCGTGATGCTCGGCCGCCATATTAATAATTCATCTCCGAGCAGCCGGTCTGCCTCAACTCGACACGCATTAGCGCCTTTAGTGTTTTATAATGGAACAGGTAGGCATACGAGCGCGCGTTGAATTATTTATAAAGAGGAATATTAAACGGGATGTAATTTGTTCCAAGAGTGTATACAGATTTGAACACTTTTTTTCAAAGTAATAGAATAATAGAAGTTCTTGGTAGTATACTATATGAGTTTCTTTCGAAACTAATAAATTCAAAAACACAACAAATTCACTAACGAATACTTATTTGTATTGCCATTGAAACCCAATCCGAATTTTAGTCTCGCCAACATTGCACATCTATTCCCTCCATTTGATCTTATTCCACCTTTAGTTTTCTCGTCTACTTCGACCTGTTTATATTTCGTAATTCAACCGACCTTAACCATTGCCATCGGCTGTTGGGCTATTAATTAACAGTCCTGTCTAAGGAACATGTCGGCCTTAGTCAGTAACAAGACTACAAGATCGCGCCACAATCATCCTACATTCATTCCTCATTCATACTTGGCTTAAAATACCTACCTGGGTAGGTCGCTATTTCAGTTAAAAGTATAAAGTATAAAGTAAAGTATAAAGCATATTACTTTACTGTAATTTACATGCAGAATCAATTTTCCTGCTCCATGTTGAGGGTAGGAAAAATCTAGAACTAAAAGAACCGTTTAAAGAGGAAGACGTAGTAGCTGAAGTCAAGAAGGCTGAGATGGGCAGGTCGTGTAAAAAGGAGAGAGGAGGAGACGATGGTATCGGTTGTCGCAATTGTCTTTCTTCCAATACTTTTGAAACCGTTTGTACTCTCTCCTACTTACAAGCCCTGCCTTATTGATCCTTCTTAACTTTACTTCAGCTATAAAGTCCGTCTCTTAAAGCAGATCTCACAATTCTAAAAGTTAGAGAAGATGAATGTCATGTGTAAACTCTGTGGTAATCAAATGGGTTACGTAAATGTTTTAACTCATTTGACCGATTTAAGGTCGACGGGAGCTGATGGTGAACAATGGAGCTCTCTCATGGTCGGGCGTAGGCCCCTGGCCAGTTAAGTAGAAGTCGATCAGTGAGTTGATTAACTGCTTGGACAAGTCGCCCACGTCCCGCACTCCGCACTGGTGGCCAATGAATCACCAGGAGGCGTGGCGTCTCTATCACAACACAACACGTGCCGCAGCAATCTGTCTTTAACTACATCGGTATTTGTGGTAGTGTGTGTAACTTCTGCTCCACGTGTTTATTAATCACATGTCGACAACGTCGTGTGTTAGTGGAACCATTATAGTCTGGGACCGTGGCATTTACTGTAATCCAGCTACTTGGAGGTCACGAAGTGTGGATAGTTTCGAGCAATGGTCAGTAGATATGATATTCCCTTGGTATGGATTAACGTCCGCATTATTGAATACTGCAAAAGCATCCTCATAATTAGACCGGTTCGTTACGAAAAACTGTTATGTCCTTTAGAAAGCATTGTCTGTTTGTTGGATTACACATCAACAGTCATGTCTAAGGATCATGTCAGCCTCAGTACAAAGCTTCAAAATCACTCGACAGTCATCTTACATTCATAGTTGGCCTCAAATACGTGTGTTGTTTTTTAAACGTGTGAGACTTGCAATGAATCGATTTACTCGCTGGTAGTGTCATATGAAAGGGGACAACTCCTTTATTCAGTCTTTTAACATTAAAATCCAGTATCTTTGCAATAACTATTTCTAACTATTTAGGAAAGTTTTCTTATTATTTTAACATGGACAAATGCTTCTGATACTTCGTCGGAACCGTTTTGAACGTGGTTTGTTTTAAGGAAAGATAATATTCCATACTCTATTCTATATTCCTATATATCTGCACAATCTATTTGCTTTTTGTTATATTAAATTTAATTCAAAGTTTATTTCGTAATTCAGAGATAAAATTCAGGATCCCACGTTAAACTACAAGTCCCTTAATTGCCATTAACTGGCTATCCCGTCTAAGGAACGTGTCAGCCTTAGTAACTACACGATAGCGTCACAATAATCTTACACTCATTTCGCATTCATAGTTAGTCTAAAAATACTTTCTTCGGTAGGTTACCATTTCAGAAAGGTAATAATAATAAGTATTATCATTAATTTAATTGGCTTCTCATGATTCAAGATTCCAAAATCACTTTCAGTCGTACACAATGTTACCGATATACGAAACTTTTGTGGTTGTGTAAAATGAGTTGAAATGTTTCATTCAGGTAATTATCGAGAAAATGTTATTGTTCGATTCTGGACCAAGTTTCTCTTTAACATTGGGCAAATTAATCAACTGATCTTTGTCAGTAATGGAGAGAATGATATCGAATCCATTAAGTCAACATTCACTCCTAAAATACCCATCAAATTGGTTCGGTGTCTGAAGAGCATGAACGCGATGGCGTAGCTATTTGGTACTGAATAGTTCCTTTGTTCAATGGGCTCCTAGTGAGGCTGTTAGCGATCAAATGAATTGGCTGATTTATCAGGCGAGTCAATGACCAGCTGGTCTAGATGAATGAATGTTTTATTTATTGGCTTGCATGAATCCCTAATCTTGCAGATTTTATCCTTCTATTATTCTTTTCAATTTCTTACTTCGCACTCTAACCCTGGCAATTCGTACACGTTATTACATTACATACATTACTCATTACTCACCTTAGAAATTACCTACGCAACTAATTACGTTGATGTTTAAAGTATGAAATATGACGTGGTTAAGGTATTTATGAAGGAAAGATGTTTGTGGATGAATGAGTCATTTACTTTGTGAAGAACCATTGTTACTAGATAATATTGATTCATTGAGTAATCTGTTTAGTGGGAGTTTCAAACTAAATTTTAATTAAATTTACTTGTGATTTGCGTAGCTCGTGTTTTATTAGGTTCTAAAAATATGATTCGTGTATCCATAGAGAATAAATAATAAGAGTAAGGATATTTCTTTCTTTTGCCAGTGGGGCGCGCCTAAAGCGCTCGATTTAACATTTAAACCCTATAAAAATATTCTACATATTTATAGAAATTTATTTTTCTATACCGTTAGTTGAACAAAACGAATATAGTTGAAGAATAGGTATACGAATAGGTATATTTGGCTTACTAATTTATACCTTGTATACCGTGTACCCATCCTTCGCCTTTGCTCAATACCTAAAAAGCGTAAAATTGTTTAGTTACTTTTGGTGG
This sequence comes from Nephotettix cincticeps, assembly GCA_023375725.1. Lineage (NCBI taxonomy): Eukaryota > Metazoa > Arthropoda > Insecta > Hemiptera > Cicadellidae > Nephotettix > Nephotettix cincticeps. The sequence continues at coordinate 17,726,834 of CM041785.1, read as the reverse complement.
TTTATTCCCTTCGGTGTGCGTGAATATACTTTGATTTTTGAATAAAAACTCTTCCTATATTAAACCAGGCCGAATCTTTTTAACTTCCTATTACCAGCTCTTTCTTTATTTTGTTTCTTCGGCCTCCCTCGAGGTCCTTTCCCCATCGGATCACATTCCCACACTTGTATATTGTACGCGTTTCTTCTCTTCTGGTGACACGGCACGTCCATCGAAGTCTCAAGTTTTTACTCTCTCCGAATTGAACCAGGGTCTAAAAATACAGAAAAAATCGTCAATTCTTGGCACTTTAATTTCTTTGCCATCTTGAAAATAATTATGACTATCTTTTCTGTAGAAATATATACATCTAAGTTGTGATAAACTATGGTGCTTTAACCGTGCATATGCCTTTATTGCCTTCCCGAATCGGTGGCCTACCCATGTAGGTATTTTAAGCCAAGTATGAGTGAGAAATTAGTGTAAGATGATTGTGGGACGATCTTGTAGTCTTGTTACTGACGAAGACTGACTGACCTTAGACAGAACTGTTAATTTCTCAACAGCCAACGGCATCTTAAGGGACCTGCCTGTCAGATCAAGAGCGATCACCTCTGGCTGGCCTATGTGACTAAAACCGCTACGGTACAGCGCTGTCTTAAATTCACCGCACAGGCCTTCGGTCTATGGAGGTTGTTTTAAACAAAAACGTGGGATCCGAACCACTTTTGCCTCTGAATTACAAACTGGTCTAATTATAAGGATGGTCTGTGTATGAACATAAGTGAATCAGCTGGTCGTCGTCAGTAACAAATCTACTTGACATCAAATCCCTTCACGTATATTTACCGGGGTGGTTCGGTGTATCAGATGAACATGAATAAATCGGACAAGTAATGCCAGCTGGCCGTGTAACGGATCGGAGACACTCCCCTCACCCCTTCACTCGTCACTGCCTCACTGTCTCACAGTCTCACAGACGCGGTGCTCGGTGATCCTGCCCCTGGCCAGCGGTCAGCTGTCACTCGGCAACCATGACGAGGCAAGATCGCGTCAGATACGCGCGGGATTAACGGGGAGAGGGGCGGCTATGTAACGGTCATGTATACTACCGAGGAGTCGGGATAATATTTTGCAAACCAAAGAATATTAGAAAGTTAAAAATCTCGTTCAGGAGTATTCGAAAAAAGTAAAGCTGTTACAGACTGTAACGCAGATGGACTAGAAACAATTTTTCATCATTCTGCTGCGAATCATTTTTGACATGGATTTGGCTTTGCTCTTAGGGGTGTTGGCAGTTTGCGCGACCAAAATTTGAAACAGTGACGTCATTTCGTTAACTACGTTAATCTTGGTTATAACAATAGCTGTTAAGATGAACTGTAAACAGGCCGTAGCCGAATTTGAACACATTTTTTGGGCTCTGGCGAAGGGTTGAACTGGGAAGGGTCAACTCCAAGAACGGCCAACTATTAGAGAGCCACCCGGCCAGGTGGTAGCAATCAGGTTGTGTCCTTTGAGGGAGAATGGGTATTATATTGTCCCCGCGCCTTACCTTGATATTATAGTAGATTTTCAGTCCCTTTAACAATTTGTTTCTAGCCCGTCTAACACTTATAGTAGCGTTCTGATTTCTTTTCTCTTTTAGTCTACAAAACTAATACCAATATTGATTCCAGACAAACCGTTGGTCCTACAATGATGAAATAATTTTCCACTAAACCCAAAGGAATAACGTAAAAATATTTTTTTAATGCAGGGTTAGTAGTTAGTTAATTGTCTCACACCAGAAAAATTAACTCCATGTTAAACAATTACTTACTGTTATAGTAAATTAAATACATTTAGTACAGCATAATTATGATTTTGATTAACCTTTTTTGCAATAGCGTCCCCTTGTCGCGGTTACGGCGGCACGCCGCTAGGTAGCGTGAGCGCGCAGTCTCCTCGCTTGTTAACCGTTTCCTTCCGTGTCCGTGTTGTCGCCGAAGCCAGTTCCCCGCAGTTACACTCATGAATATTCCTACTGAATACATCGCGCCACTCCTGTACCCGTATTCCACAGGTGTGTAGATTTGTTTTCGCCGAGACCGGATATTGTCACTTTATCGTTCGAGGCGAACGTTCATCTGTTACTGTTATGCCGCGTTGAATACAACCCACATTTGGTGAGCATTATTTGTATCACTATAAGTTAAGATGGTTTAGTTTTGAAGTGGTTTAAAATCAAAGATCGATGAAGACAAACTAATGTTCTCAACTAAAATCAACAAATGTTGATTTTAATCTGGCATATTATGGTTATTTGTTTCTAAAAAACTTTAATGGTCTGTTTGTCTAAAGCCTTTTATTACTAAAACAGGTTTTTAGGGCTCATTATTTTATTTTGATAGTGTGTGGATCTGTGTAAGGTAAACAAAATTGTTCTTAAAGGTATAAAGTAATAAAAACAAGTTTCATTTCTGTGGATTCTTTCGTTTTCACAAAGAAGCGTTAAATAGGTCTTGTTAGTGTTACAGAAGATAGACTTAAATTGAGATAAGACTAATTTCGTCATGTGTCAATGTAACAAAACTGTAATTTTATTTATCTAGATAAACGGCCAAGTGATGTATAACTTTTGGATTTCTTTATATAGGTAGTGACCTAATTCTCGTCCACAAACACCCGTTCTCTCAAATTATCCTCTACTGATAGTTAAATGGAAATTGAATCCATACGCCGAAGGTCTTATACATCATTGTAATGGTGTGGTATTTTTTAATTGTCATCTAATGAGTAATGTTAATCAGCTGTTAGATAATCACATGACCCAATATCAAATGGCGTCTGGGACGAAAACCAAACTAACCACTATAGAATAACGAGCAGCCTGTTAAATGTGTGAACTACATAATTGGTCGTTTGACAAGCTTAAATGGATGAGTTGTGAAGTGATTATAGAGCTACTGTAGTCGCAGTATGTTCCTGTTCGCGTTGTAATAGACGGTTGGTCCAGCTGTCTTAGCCCATTGTATATTAATTAATGATCCACACAAATTAATCATCTAGTCTTTGTCAGTGACAAAGCTACGTGTCTTCAAATCCATTACATTGATACACTCGCTCATCTTCACGGTAAAATACGCACACTATTGTAAATATGGATTATGAATGTGTTTGATGATAAAGTAACAGCATTGGATTGTCAGTTAGTATTCTGCCCTGAGGACTCTTGATTGCAATACACGCACTGTGTTTGGCTTCAGCTCGGTTGCACGAATACTTTGACTAGTAGACTACCCAATTGAAACGCCAGACTACACAGACAAGTTGACGACCAATAAATGAAACGAGGTTGGAGACTGACGATGACCGTAGATGGCGAATGCAGCCTGGGAGACAGACCAGGTCACGGCTTCTCGTGTCGCCGTCGCCGGGTCAGGGCAGTCGTGCTCGCTATTACGTGTTTAATGACATTACTCACTACGTTTAATTACTAAGATAGAGTTTTTATTTTGATTACTTCTTGACGCAGAGGTGAATGAAAATGCTATTTTCACTATTAAACTCAGAGAGAGGATGCTGTGTTTGTGAAGTTTTGGAAAACATATTTTTTTTACCAATAGATAAACAGTAATATTACCTTAGGCGAATTATGATATGAAAATGTGTTGTATTTACTTCCCTGTGGGAAATATATATCATGAATGTCTGAAGAAAATGTTTTCAGTTTCTGACGTTAATTCCGTCACCCTTTTGCGACTCGCAAATTGGTAACACCACCCAGAGCTTAGAAATATCCATGTGAACCATGTGCCATAAAATATAGTTCATGAAACTTCAAACTGAAAGGTACACGAACTCCGTTCTATAGTGATTCGCTTTAAAAATAATTTTTTGGGAAACGATTAGCTTGTGAAGGCGTTAAAATAATTAAATTAGGTTAGCTTTAACACTCATTTACTTTATATTAGTACGTGAATATTTTGTTTATGTGTATTTACTATTATTAAACTACCAGGTCTCTAACTGGGTTTTGCTAATTCAAAAGTTGATGGTGTTGAGTCATTAAAAATAAGTTACAGTACTGGTTAGTCCAGTATGATGAGCTTTCTGGCTGTGTGGGCGATGTGTGAGGAGTCAATGTGTTCACATAACTGATTCTGAACATGTGTTCTTCGAGAGGAGAAGTACACTCCCTCACTCATGGGAAGTGTGCCTAGGAGAGGAGGAAGTATGCTGTCGCGTAATGAGGATACGTTGGGCGGAGAGGTGTACTGTCTCAGGGCGTGTACTCAAAGAAAAGATTGAGGACTTCCTGAGGTAGAGCCCTGCACTGTCCAGTGCACGCGGGTGCCTTTGGGTTTGGGCGTGTATCTGCTTGCGAGAGCGTTCTGTTAGCTGAGATCGGAAATGAATTAGTTTAAGGTTCTTAGAAGAGTCAATTACTTTCAATCCCCTACCACTTTATCACTCCCTTTATTTTATTTTTTTAAACCTCAACTGTCCATCACCTTGGGCCAAGAACATGTGTGGTGATAAAGGCAGCGAGGTACCGTTGAGGCCTGTGTCACATATGCTAACCAGAAGTGACCGCTCTTTATCTGACAGGAGTCGACGGCTACTAGTAACATATTGAGCCAGTGCGTTGCCCCTGAGCTAGGGTGTCAGTAGTTCCAGTGGCTATGAAATATTACTCTAAGGAATGCGTGGCTAACTGGATTTATCTGAGATTTGTCTTGGAGCACTGTGATTGATCAAGGTACGGTATGATACCACTGTAGAGTGTCTCCAGTTGCCTTAGCGTAGTTCATCGTCACATTCTCCAGAGGTCGGTATGACATCATTGTCTTTAAAATGAAATTCCAGTTATAGGGCGTAATTCATTTCAATTGGTTGTCTCCACGTCCACCCCTTCAAGCATCGTCCTCTGTCATGTCACCCTCCCTCTGATATGGCCTTGGGGAAGATTTTATGCAAACCGCTCTCTCAGGAACCTTGTGGATCTCTACTCTACAGTGTTAGTCCCACACTCAAATAGACATTTACATTATTGAATTCTTAATTTTAAAATTTTATCTGATTTTGAAGACAAAGGTTGATTGCTACTCCTTTGGGAACCAAGGAAATATTTATCTAGCTTAACAATCGGATTTAAATAATGGATGGAGTGTGAAAGGATTCATATTTTTCCAAACAAACACTTGGAACATTTGGAACGTTAAACATGACATGAATTGTGTTATTCTTGCAGCGATATCAGCCGGATGCAGATGTTGCGAGTTGTAACAGAAGTGTCACGTCACTGTTGATAAGGCGCGTTTCAGCTGTACAACAATGCCGGTAGAGACAGAGATGCGTCACCAGTTCTGCTCGCGCTCGCTTCCTCTCGTGCTGTCAATTACCGAGATTAGTCGCCGGCTGGTAAAAGCGGCTGCCTTTAGAAACGTTTTGAATTTAGATTTTGAAAGCGCCCCGGACCAGAGAAAGCGTAATTTTTATGTTTTTGTTTAAATTAGACGGCGTATTTCTGTGGAAGGTGTTCATTGCGTGTCAGGTTAAATTTTTACACGTTCATTTCCGGTTGTTTTGAAATTGGTTTACTGAGGAAAGAAGCATTTTGAAGTTTAAGATCATTAATTTTTTGAAATTTGTAATTTTTAATTGGTTTCTTTATGTATTAATTATGTTCCGTGAATTTTGATTTGAGACTGAAAATTCTTTAAAGAATACGTTTGTTGTGTGAAACAACGGGTTCATTTATAAAATAATCGAACAGCAAACGCCCCAATGGTGACTGGATTGATAAAATCGACTGTATAAAGACACATAATTTGAGCTTTTGTCGTATTATTTTGTCGGATATGCAGGTACCTCCTCCTCCAAGCTTAGAACCTGGGGACACTGAAACTTTTTTCCATTTGGAAAAAACTTGCACATTGGCGAATATGAAAAGATTGACATGTCTTGATACATTAATATCAAACTTAGCCTCAGCCCTTTTGAGGCCGGTGGACTGTAAGGCAAGATATTGAAAATTGTGTATTAAAACATGTTTTTCACGTTTAAAAATGTGAAATTAATTGAGATTGAATACGTAATTTTAGATGCATACTCGGGGCTACACTTCTACACTACACTCACGCTTTTTATCGTAGCCAAAAATAAAAATATCCGTACGAAATACGGACGCACCAACCCTAGATAACACTGGTATGTATTATTATCACCTTTACCTTTTTGAAATGACGACCTATCGAGATAGGTATTTTAAGTAGACTATGAATGAAAAATGAGAAATTTGATTTGGCGAGATATTGCAGTCTTGTCACGGACTAAGGCTGATACGTTTGTTAGACAGGACTGTTAATTAATTAATAGTCCAACAGACGATGGCTTCTAAGGAACCTACTGGTTAACGTGGGATCTGAACCGCAGTTTTCCCTCTGAATTACCTACTGGTCTAATTATGAAAATAATCTTTTCGGATGAATATAGTATTTTACGTATTATGTGTTATACAGGATATCCATGAAAAACGTTTCAGGACATCGGTGAGTGATTAGGTTCAGTAAAGGGAAGAAAAAAGTTCCAATAGAGGTATGGCCAAAAACGTTTATTTTCTCAGTTATTTAAAATTTTAAATCTTAAATACTTTGTTAACGGTAAAATTTAAAATAGCCATAATTTTGGATTTTGAGCTTGGATTATGGTAGTTATTTTTTTACTAATAGTAGTCTACTAGTTTAAAACACGTACCAAATTTGAAAATAATCCGTTGAAAAATGTTTAAAATAAAAAATATTTTGTGGAAAATACAAAATGGCGGATATTTGAGAAAATAAGCGTTTTAGGCCATACCTCTATTGGAACTTTTTTCTTCCTTTTAATGTAGCCAATCACTCACCGAAGTCCTAAAACGTTTTTCATGGACACCCTGTATATAGTATTCAAAGGTAATGACATTAATCCACGTCAGGGAATATCACATCCACCGTCCTCCGCTTTTAACTATCAACAATTCGCGACCTCCATGTAGCTGAATTAACAGGACATGCCACCTTCCCAGTCAATCATTTGAACAAGCGACATCGCTGCCCTGGTCCGTCATGCTGCCAACTGAACTACAGAAAAATTCCCTGTGTTGCAGTTTAACAATGAAACCACCACTAAACCACTCTGGCTTTGCCTCTCGTCGGGCCGGTGTCATTATTGTCATTACCGCCTGTTTGTTTCGTAGAGTCATTCTTCCGTGATCAGCTGATTGGCCGGTGAGAGCGAAATGCTCTAGTTAGGAGTACAATAGTCACTGGAACTGAATTGTTTGGACTGGCGTGCTTGAGCTATGAACGTTTACCGATGAGAATTAACAAAAAAATTATTTTTGAGAACTGTGTTATTAGTACTTTTGTTTTAATATCACACATAATTCAGGACTTTTTGTAATGAAGCTTTTGAACCACGGACTTACTTACATACCTCCATGACTGGATCGGCGGCGTGTCCAGCTACTTGGAGGTCACGAATTGTGGATAGTTGTAAGCGATGGTCGTTGGATGTGAGATTCTCTTGTGTAGATTAACGTTTATACTATTGAGTACTACGTTCATCCTCAAAGACCATCCTCATAATTAGACTAGTTGGTAATTTACCAGTAAGTATTTACAGTACGTGTTTTTTCCATTTCGTGATTTTATTTTTAGAGGCAAAAGTGGTTCTGATTCCACGTTAAACTGTAGGTCCCTTACAAGCAATATGTTAACCCTTGTCAGTAACAAGACTTCAAGATCGCGCCACAATCATCTTCATCACTCATTTCTCAGTCATACCTGATTCAAACATTCAATTATACCTCATTTCCTAACATACCTGCCTAGGTAGGTCACTATTTCATAAGGGTAATAAGATAATAAAGAATTTTATAAAAAATAATTGAATCTTTTCATCGTTGCCATCGTTGAGACCTCTGCGTAAAGCTGTTCGGCCAGACAGATTAATGGTTAAGTTATTAATTAGGTTAAGTTAGATGAGCCTCATGAATAAGAGTTGTTATGTAGTAAAATTATTCCCACGTTTGTTGATTTCATTTCCCGAAGAGTTTGTACAAAGTTGACAATGATACGAGTTCATTGTAGTATTTCGTATTAAAAATCCCAGTACTGTATCTTGTTCCGACAAATAATGAAACCCGCAATGTTGGAATATTCGTCCAGTCAGAATGCAGAACCGGTTGTTAACCGATGTGATAGTTGTCTTAAAGTTGGTTAAACGTCGACCTGTCGTTAGGTAGATAATTTATTTAATAAATAAACCGATTATAAACGGCACCGGGACCGGTATTCAAATCGGCGGCTTTCGAAGTTTGAGACGAGCACGTTACTGATCTATAAACCAGCTAATAAACCAGCCTTTTTAGTGAATTTCCTCTAGGAAATTCTATTATCGTAGTAGTCATGTCAAGACATAGATCCATGACTAAGTTTTTTTCGATTTGAGATCGCCAGATATCAAAAAAGTTTGTCCGATCGTATTATGAATATTTTTGCGTGAAATTAAAAAATCTACGTTTTTGTTACTTGTGGCAGAAAAACTACTTACCATAGCCTACTTCTTCTACGTGTATTCACTATTATTTGTAATACTGTGTCTTGATAACTTGATAATCATCTTTATCTGGTGGCGTTTCTTGTAGTCCTGCTACTTGGATGTTACTAATGATTTTTGGATAGTTTTGAGCTATTTTCGGGTGATTAACGTCCGCACTATTGAATATTGTTTTCATACGCAAAGACCATACTCATAATTAGGCTTAGTTCGTAGTTCAGAGAGAAAATTGTGGTTCGGATCCCACGTTATCACACTGTAGGTCCCTTATGCCATTGGCTGTGGACTATTAAATAACAGAACATGTAAGCCTTAGTAACGAGACTGCAAGATTGTTCCACAATCATCTTACACTCATTTCTCATCAGTACTTGGTTTAAAATAACTATAGATAAGTCGCCATTTCGAAAAGGTAATAATTATGTCTACTAATTTTTGGAATGCATTCTACTCGTAGTTTTAATATTACTCATGACTCATAATTTACCATGTAATTATCACTGCGGTAATATTTTGTTTATGGTTTGTGCCATCTAAAATACAACATGAATGGATGTAAATTGACTGAGTACGCAGGTCCGCTGCTAGCGGATTATGGAAGAACGTAGTAACGTTAGTAGGGAGTGGTCTTCCATCACCTATCACAACGACCGAGCCAGTTAGCGTATCATGGGTGGGGCGGCGTCGATCTCGCACTTTGACATTATATCCCCTTCTTCCCCCCGGGGGCCGCTTTTATTACGCGGGATATTTATACGATCCGTTTGGAAAGTCTGTTTCCTCCTTTACAATTCCGCAGTTTGATGGAGGAACCAAGGTATTGGTAATAATGTTTTCCCCAAAATTTTTATGTTTCAAACGATGGAGAGACCATTCATTACCTGTTTTACCTGTTACTTTTAATGTTACTAGGCAGTTAGCCTATTCTTTGTACTGTATGATTCTTTGTTTAAGAAGGAAGATACTTGTTATTATGACTTGTTGGTTATACTTCATTTACTTGTTTGTTTATTGTTTATTGTTGTTAATGACAAGTTTACAAAACTTGGTGGGGCCATTACTGTAAAATATATTGAAATAAATTATGTATTTGCATATCAAAATATCAACCTGGAATCTTCTAAATTAGAAAATGTTTGTCATTGTCAAAATTTGTTTGACGTTAAGGTAACATTTTAATATAACATTATTTTGAAATAGGTTTAAAAAGCGGGTAACTCCTTCATTCAGCCATTTTACATTAAAATTCCGTTTTTCAAGTGTTGAAAACGTTTTCTTATGGCTTATCAATAGGTAAATGTTTGACGTTGCATTTCTTTGGTGAGGTGAACGCGATTTACCTTTAAGTGGAAGATCGATCTTTACATTTAAACAGGTTATCTGGTTTTTTTGTAATATTTCATTTAAATCGGAGTATAATTTTCAGAGTATAACGTAATAGTTCTTAATTCTGAAGACAAATTGTGTTTCGTATCCCACGAAAAACCGTAGGTCCCTTAGAATCTTAGATACTTGCTGTTGGGCTATTAATTTACAGTACTCTCTTGTCAGCCTTAATCAGGCTACAAGATTTAAAGCTACAAGATCTACGGCTTCAGAGATCTGACCAAGACTGCGCCACAATCATCTTACACTCATTTCTTTGTCATACTTGACTTAAAATATCTACTTGGGTAGGTTTTCATATCAGTAATAAAGTTTATAATGTAAGAAAAGAAATGTGTAACTCATATTAAGACCTTTGTAAATATCCTTCTGCCAATGGCTGTGAAATATACAGAGATACGTTGATTCTCGCCATTCTCTCTGTCGTATTAACCTTCAGACAATAGATACAGTAGTTGGTTACATGTATTTTAATGATAAGAACAACCCTCCCATGTCCATTTAATATGTAACTTATATTACTGAGCTACGAGTAAATCACAGTTGATAGGGTTTCTCCAAGTCGTGGGTGGCACACTAGGTCTAGTTTTCAATTTTGGGGGCATTCATGTGACAGCGGATGTGGGTAGTTAGAGCTCCCCAGCCCGCGGCCAATTGACCTGCTCATTGACCTTCCTGTCTGCAGGAAATTGATCTGTCCTGTCAATACCACTCGGATATATTCAACGTTAAAGTTAGTTTATAAAAGACGTCTCCAGGTTGTTAATCCTAGTTTATGTTAACGTATTTGACATAATCTTTCACAGGATAGTTACGGCAAGTCTTTGACTACCCAATCACGTTGGTTTCTTCAGGGAGCTTGAAGTCCCAGTAAGACTGAATACCTAATGGGACCAGAACGCTAAACGGAGAATAGGATCTTCCATATTTTGTATCTTATTCTCGCTGGAATGAATACTTAATTCATAATACAGTACAATATATGTCGAATATTTTATAGTCACATTGACTTTCCAGACGTGAGGTTGGTCCTAGCAGTCTTTTCCCAAATGGTAGACATTTGTACGCGACCTATAAAGTGTCTCTGGGATTCTAGCGTCCTAGATCGCTGGTGGACAAATCTTCATTAGTTACAGGACGAGCCGGTCTGCCACTGCTGCGCTGGCGTAAAATAGATTTTGAGTAATCTCGTTTTAAAACGCATTAAAACAAGTGCCCCGTTTACAGGATCTGGTACATGATAGAACGTTGTACTAAGCTATGTTAGTTCTTGCATTGTAGATGAAACATTTAAAGAAACACGGCTGTAAGTGCAATAACTTCTAACAAATTATGTTTACTGTGCATCACTGTTTATTAATGTGTTGTAAAATTTGGGGTTTCGAAAGCTCTGTGCCGAGGGGGATTTTGCCGTGGTGTTGACCACCGCTTTGTTTAATCAGGAGTAACGCGCTGGCCAATTAAGTCAAACGCGTCTGTTTCGAAACCATTGATGGCAGACTCCTGTGAGATCATGACTTCTGTGTAGTATATGTAACTAACACCACAACGACACCCCGCAGTTTTAATAGTTTATTTCACAGGCTATTTTGACGGCAGTTGATGTTTAAAACATTAATATTCAAATGACAAGACCTTTAAAAATGATCTCCACGATCCTGGAGCGAACATTGGGTAGAGACGATCACGTGATTCGAGGCCGGAGGTGAGCCATCGTGAGGTAAAAGAACATCGGGGCATGGTCGATGAAGCGTGGTGCATGGGGAAAGTGGACAAATTGCGGCCTTTTTATCAGCGATAGAAAGCCTTGCTGGATGTGGATGAACAGTTGGCTCAGCACTCCTCAGCCATGTGTTGTGTGCTACAACAGCTGTTTTCAACAGGACTTTGATTACTGTATCTGTTAAAATACGTGTCTAGGAAATTTAGCTTGTAAAAGTGTCACTTGAATTTTATAAAACTTATATTGTTGTTGTACGATTTAGCAGTTAGCCCGTCCTTAGTGTTACGCAACAATAATCTTACATTAATTTCTCATACATACTTGGCTTAAAATACTTACCCTATTGCTCGCCATTTCAGTTAAGAGTATTGAGACTTGAGTTGATTAATCGTTGGTGGCTCAACGATTTAAGGCAGCGATCACGCCAGTTCGAACCTCGTTGTTGCCTAGTTTTTATCAGCACTACCTTTAGTATATACCAATCACTCGGTTTGTGCAAATATATTTAGTTCATGTTATCGGGCATCAGTAAAACAGAATGAGCCGATTCGGTAGCGTAGTAAGTACAACTGTCTCCAAATTTGAGTGATGGCCCAGGAGTCGTCAATTAATTTCATTTATTAGTACTGTCTACCTACTGTTGCTCGGTCCTACCTTAGCTAGGCAAGTCCCACCCACACATAAAAATCTATAGTCTATATGGTTGGTTATTACTGTATCTTTATACCCAGGTAGGTATTTTTAGCCAAGTATGAATGAGAAATGAGTGTAAACTGACTGTGCCGTGATCTTGTAGTCTTGTTACTGACGTGGCTGACATGTTCCTTAGACAGACCTGTTAATTCGTAGCACAATAGCCACTGACATCTAGGTGACCCCTCAAATTTCGAACTGGTCTCATTATGAAGATATCCGTGCGGACGATCGTACCATTTAATGTTAACGTTTATGTACGAGAGTCTGTCACCATCCTGATTCTTTATGATACTCGCACACTGTCTGCACATTCGTTAGCGTGGCGACAGTGCGCGAGGAATGTGTAATGTGTAACAATGCTATGTGGTGAAAGCTGTATTCTGTTTTGTTGCAGACGCGGGACGACTCCGTTGATGAGATAGACTCCGGTAAGTGACACCCTTGCACCCTCATCACTGGCCCTACCTCACGTATCACGTAGCACGTATCACGTATCACGTAGCGCGTAGCGAGCAATTACAGGGACGGTCCCGGGGTGGGGTATGCACGATTTGGAACTGTCTTCGTTCACCTGACTCGCCCATCCCCGGAGAGAGTGTGGGATCGGTTGGGGAATGTGATGAACAGGAGTGACTGAAACACCGAAGCTGAGGTGTGTTGAGTGCGAACCCATAGGGGTTTGAAGTGACATTGAAATAATTTAATGAATCGTCTTATGTTACTTAGATTTTTATTGCGGACATTTTCTATCACGATTTTATGTAAGACAACGATTTTATGTTTTACGACGTTTCGGGATCTGGCATCTGATCCCGTCTTCAGGCGAACTAATATCTAAAACATAACACAATTAACACTTAATCCGGACTAAGCTGTTATAAAGTTGAAAGCATAAAAGTTTAAAACAGTTGTTTACAAACAAACGATTCACTAACCATTACACAAGTAAGAAACAAAATACGACCACTTGTCATGGAGTCTCAAAGACAGTTGGACTCAAAGACTCACGGACACTCCTATTCAGTTGTCTTGTTGAAACGTCGTGAAACTTTGTTTTTACATAAAATCCTCTTATATTCGAAACCAAACACTGCCCAGGCAAAATTTATTTCTATCCAAGAGTTCTGATTTTTTATGTATTAAGATGTATTTGGCTACAAGAAATCGATTGGTCGAAGTATCAAGGCTGTAACCAAAACCGCTGGTTTATGTTGTTTTTCTTTCATAGTAAAATTCGTAAACAATGATTTTTTTATTTTAAGGTTAGCTTAAAACAATAGTTATATCTAGTTTAATACCGACATAGGATTAAAATTTTGTACCACTGAAAAATGTGTATCCTTTTTATTGGTGATTATTGTCACACTTCAAATATAGGGCTACAGGTCTACTAGTAAACGCAAGAGCGTAATTTTTTAGTATAAATATCATAATATTTATGTACCTTTTTTTTTATAAATGTACTTATAATACCGAAATTACCACAAATGTCACGATTCCTCACAAATATATTCGTACACGTTTCTTCATTATTTTGCAATTTTTTTTATCCTCACAACATTTTATTGATTTTAAGAAAACAAATAAAAATTTATTATCATCATTCATCTTTGAACTTATTATTTTACTAAAATATTTCTATTAACTAATTTACAAAATCCATACAAAACAAATAATAAATAAAGGTGTCTATTTTTATAGAGCAAATTTTATACATTAAAAATGATAGTTTACTTATGAAAATCATGTAATATAAAGATATACGATATTACCAAAAATTATTTTGTATCAACATTTTATAGATATTTATTTATCAAACTCAGTTTTCTTATTCTAGATAAACATTAATTATGATAATCAAAAGTTAAAAAAAATGGTGCTCATCAATCACTCGTTATGCGAAACAACATGAAAGACATTCATATTAACTATTTTTATTTATGCAAGTTATATTTTCCCATGTAATGCAATGGTACTTTTGGAATGTTCCTTGTATAATAATATTAGTTATATTAATGATAATTTATTTTTAAATATTTTATTTTTTTGTAATGAAAACTATGCGATTTGGTACGTTACCTAAATTATGCTCTGTTTTATGAAATATACTAATTTGAACATAAAATAACATAACAGTTATTAGGTACTTAAATCATCGAATGACACTTTTTCTCTAAGAAATATTCTTTATATGATCAACACATAAAGTTACATATCTCAAACTATCCTACAGGTCACAATAAATACATTCAGTCGTATTTTGACACATTTCGTGTGTTATTTCTTGCACCACACAGAGATCTACGCATTAAGTATTATTTAATAGGTCTATTCGTTAAATCTTTAGTACATAGTATCCACATCGTATTTCGATACAAAGATAATCAAATTTATTTATTTTATGTTTAATCAATTTTAGCAATAATTAAAATTTGTCCCACAAGGCTCAGTATTGGGACCTATTCTGTTTCTCATATATATTAATGACCTTTGTGAAGCTAAATTTAATGGTAAGGTAACTACATTTGCTGATGATACAGTACTCAGTTATAAATGTGCAGACATTAATATGCTATATGATTTAATGAAATATGATCTCGGATGTTTAGAGTTTTGGTTTAATAAACACGCATTAACCCTAAGTAATAAAACTAAATATATGATATTTAACATTAAAAAAGAAGTAATTTGTTCTAATAACTTAATTTACCATAATTCTGAATGTCTGAGGAATATTAATTGTAAGGGAATATGCATTGAAATAGAAAAAGTAAAGCAAATAAAATATTTGGGGCTAATTATTGATTCCAAACTTAGCTGGAAGGACCAAGTTAACAAAATAAAGGGAGAATTATATAACGTCATTCGGAAGTTTTATTTTTTACGAGATATGTGTCCCAGAAATGTTCTAATCACAATTTACCATGCCCTAGTAGGATCCAGACTGGGTTATGGGCTGACTTCTTGGGGAGGAACGTACTTATCAACAATCAAACCAATAGTTACATTACAGAAGTGTATAGTAAGAACAATAATGAAGAAACGTAGATTCGATCATGCTTTACCTCTTTTTAAACAATTAAAAATTCTTCCATTTAGAAATTTGTATATTTACAAGGTTTTGCGTTTATTTTTTAGTAGGAGTGTGGCAAACCATACCGATCACTTAAGACCTTACCAGTTACGTTCCGATCACTCTTTGGTGGTTCCTAAACCCAAATTAACACACTTTCAACATTTCTATTCGTTTAACGGGCCTAGGTTATTCAACATAACGTTTGATTCTATTTCTCAAATTACTGAGGGTACTAAATATTTGAGTAAACTTCAATACTGGATTCATAAAGTTGACGATGTTGAGGTTTTACTTAAGCCTCAAATTTAGCTTATTTTGTTCCTTTTTTTTATTTTACCTAATAACTTTTGGAATTTCTTCCAAATTTACTTCTCCAATTCATATTTTGCCTAAGCTTCATCTGCTTTAAGTTGAGTTTTATATGTTGCAGTTTTACTTTTAGCAGTAAGCACACTATACTTTTTTAAATTATTTTTTCATGTGAATGTTTAATTTTATTGCAAAAATAACAGCTTGGCACATCTGTTTTTTCCTTTGAGTTCATGTATGTGTAGTGAAGAAATCGCATCACCCAGTTATTCAACAAAATTTAAGGTCTGAAATAAAATTTTTATTTTGTGCAAGTATTTTTGGTTTATGTTCGGTTGAGTGATTTAAATTTCAAAAGATTACTACTGTATGTATTGTATTATACTTTTTTGATGAATAAAGAATTAAAAATTATTATTTGATTTAAATTTGATGTTTCAGCTGTTCGCGCTAACACGCATGCCAACATGACGTTGCCAACCTGACAACTTATTTACAATTTTTTAGGGTCAAACCGAACGGTGGTGTGATAAGAAAATAATCAATCAGTTAAACTAGTTTGACATAAAAGAACAATTACATAATTTGCCTCTCTGAGACTTAAATTTCCCCCCGTTGCTTCTGCTCATTATCAAGTCTCTGGTGTTGCTTATTCTTTCAAGATGCATTCTATGCTGGGCTGTTGGCTCTCGGAGACAGGATAAGCTTCGGTTGGAAGAATAGTTCATCTGAATATTTACGTTGATCAACTTATAAGGAATAAAATATCAGAAAAAGATTATTCGTAGTTACAATGTGTTTTAGGAGTATACACTTACTTACTCTTACTTCTGTGGCCACTCAGATCGCCACTTCCCATCTGATTCTATGCCTCCCCAGAGGTCATCTTCTTTTCTATGTTCTTCCTTTTTGCACTCTTCTTATAGTTCTATCCTCCTCTTACTCCTCCTCTCCTCTCCTCCTCTACTTACGTCTATTAATCGAGTCTTCTGTGGTATTCCCTCAGCTCTTTGTTCTTTTTTATCCTACTTCACAGTTGCCAAAGTTCCAAAGTATTCTCCTTATTAGTTTATTCTTGAAAGACATTAATTTTTGCTGGGGTACATTGCCCCTTGAAAACTAAAAACGTATGAATATATATCCAAAGTGAACTCATAAAAATTTCCAAATTTCATGAAAATGGACCATCGGACAATGGATTTCAGTCCAAAAACTATTTTTAGTTACATCCAGAAAGGTTATAAACGAGCCTCAGCCTAAATTAAAGTTTTTTACGTAACAATAATTTTTCCAGGTGTAAAGTGTATAAGGGGAAAGTAGAAATGTCTTCAAATGTGCACGCTCATATTCCTACCGTATGAGTCGCGACGTACTACTTAGGATATGTCAAAGAGAAATTAAAACCGAAACAATCGATCGGGTGACGGCGGGTAACGGAAGTGCGACGTGCTGCTTGCGTTGGTATGCAGCGCAGGAAGTGACGACCGATATGTGACACTTCCTGCGTTATTGTCATGAATAACGCGCTGTTTGGCACGCGCGAGTCGCGATCACACCGCGCACGAACCCAGTTGAAATATATCTGGAGCAATACAGTATATCTAGGGAAATATTCCCTAAACAATCACAAGGTCGAGGAACTGGTCAAAACCCTCATCTGCTTGATTCACCTGGTTTGGAGCAGAAATATCCACAAGTTACAGAACTGATAAGAGTTTATCTAAGATGGTATACTTGTAGTTAGATTTTAGAATCTGGAGAGAGTAAACCCCAGAAAGCCGGCTAGGCATGTCTTGATGCGGAATATTGTGCAGTCATAAGAAATAAGGGATTCATAAGGATGGGAACAGTCTACCTAATTATCATATAATAACTTCAAAACTAACACCCTACGTAATACTATAAGAGGTTCTATACTCCAGGAAAGAGACCACCTCGGGAGCTCTGAACTTTAAATTTGATGGTACATGACCTAGAAAATTATACACTCTTTCACGGCAAACCCTGAGATCACGTCACGTAAGCATCCTTTCTCCAGAACACCCCTCTTATGTGGTCAGTTATGAAATACATCACGCTCTGAGAATATCGGTCAAATTCGGTGTTCAGGCTCAACCGTGAGACAATAAAGACCCCAGGAGAGACAATAATAAGGAACTTAGGTGATAGGAAAACCTGACACACTCGGATAGTCGAAGGACTTACAAGTAATTAAACAGCTTATTTTGAATGTACCCGACTTCTGTGATCTCTTAACTACTAAAAACCAGCCAGAAAGCCTATTAGGGATACAATTGTTGAAGTATTTCGCAACATTTGAACTGCATATGAAAATATTTTTAAAAATAAAGAATTGCTCTACTTTTCTACAATCGTCATTGACGACATTTGATTTTGCTTTCAGTTTCGGTAAGGAAATATTTACTGACGAGTTTATCACATCTGGAAGTTCCGACGTGCATCCCATCTGATGAAACCCCGTGATTTCGATCGGCGACCCCCGAAAACAATCATGACCCCGGCAATCACAGTCCCGGATTTCTCCACCAGATTGCGCCACCGTCCACACGTGTTCGTCGCTCGTCAATTAGGCCCGGATCCGTCAACTTGTTTGTGAAAGATTTATCGCGTCGCGTGTTGCGTCATCGTCTGACTCAAATCTCATCACTTGTTTAATATCCGGAATCTCACTGTGATTTGTGGTAAGTTTTAGGAAAGACTCTAGGATATGCATAAAATTTTGACCTGTGTTGAATTATCAATCATGGGAAGTAAAGTTCAGTTATTCTTTTAGTACATTGTTTATTTCAAGAACGGTAAGTTTTACACCTCGTCGGAATGTAAATTCACTTCATTATAACATTACGTTCACTATTATAAAATATTTCATACTATCGTTCACAAAAAATTGAACACATGAATGGGTACGGAATCCGTAAGCGTGGCAAATCTTCAATACGTTGTTTATAACTTAATGTTTGTTTATCATGTTGATGGATCATAACGAGAGAAAGAAGGAAAATTATAGAATATTTTTAAATTTATTTTGTTTTCAAACTTATGTCTGGTATGTAAATTTTGTGCATAGAAAAGTAGTAGCAAATAAATATTTTTAATTATGTTATAATAGTCTTTTATCATTTCATGTGATTAAAAATAATTTAAGGCTTGCTCTTTTATTTTACAATTAATTAATACACTTTAAATTGGTGTTCGTTAGTGAGATTTTAAAATCTGGGAACCAACACGTATTTTACACGGTTTACAACAATAATTACGACTCATATGACAGAAGGCACGAAAATGGATTGGACTTAGTTGCAAAACAACGTGAAACAGTGACAACAACCGTTAGTTTAGATTCAGTTCGTGATATTGTCAAGGCCCTTCCCATCAACCCGTGGCGCCTTCGTCTAGTATCGGTTGAACCATTTTACAGTCCCACCTGTAAAAGCATTCCACGCTCATGTAACGTTCATTTATCTGACCTGTGACTAATTTTTTGTCGCAGCATTGTTGAGGGAGTGACCGAAGTTTTTGTTATCGGGATCTCGACGGTGAGTCGTTCACTCGGCGGAGTGATACATTTGGCCGAACGCTTTGTCCAACCGTTAATCGGCTGTACTTCCGAGACTTCTATAGACGTAGGCTTTTTGGTGTCAAATTAAAGCTCTCACCTTAGACAACTCAAATATAAACCCACCTGACGTCGGAAGATGACCTTTAGGTCAAATTTAGGTAATTTTGCGAAACACCCGAAAACGGCTTTATAGCGTCCTAACTGTTTGTACTTTTTTTGTTTGTTTCTTGGTGTTAAATTAAAGCTCCCACCAAGGAAAACTCTAATATTACGTTCCTGACTTCAACAAAACGACTTATTAGCCATACTGTATTACTGGACATACAACGCTCTGCGCTGTTAAGTTAGGTTGGTTATAAATAGTATAAATTAAGGTAATTTCGCAGAGGTCATGTAGGTCATATTTGAGCTGCCTTAGGTGAGAGCTTTAATTTGACACCAAAAACCCTACATCTGTAGAAGTCCTTTTTCGGAAGTGCAGCCTCGTAGGTGAGCATTCTGCAACGTTCATTTGACCTGCGAACGATTTTTTTTGTCGCAGCTTTGTTGAGGGAGTGACCGTGGTCTTTGTTATCTGTATCTCGACGGTGAGTCGTTCACACAGATGATTCATTCTACCGGTCTCTTTGTCCAGCCTTAGACTAAATACAAAGATAACAAGTATTTAGACAAGATAGATTAGTCTGGACACCGTGTAGAGTCGTCAGCTCGAACAGAACAATAGACAGTCTTGAGTGACAATTGTTGGAACTTCACAGCTGGTCAAGGTAAGCTAGGAGTAACTAATTTAACTAATAGACCTACTCGGTTGTATGCGCTGAAAAAGGAAAAGACGTGGTAAGGAACAGATCTCCTTTTCCGATTCAACAAAACGTATCATTTTTCTTACTGTTTCATTAGTTGGGATAAACTTAGATAACGTACTGTAATCTGTAAAAAAACTACTCCTCAGTATAAGAGTAATATACATCACATAGATTATACCATAATCAAACAAAACTACATGCAATAGTATATACTTTTTCTCATTTTCCTGTGCTCACCTCTGATTTTTTAATTCCTACTCACCTGGTACAAATCAACTCCCAATGTAATCTTATCTCTTTATAATCTGCATGGGAAAAAAGAAACTTCGTGTGAATTAGAGAAATAGTTTTGATAATCTGAAACTGTATGGATAAACTACGAATCGAGATTATTTTGTTGACACCTAAAATCTTGTTATCGGTTGAGAAGATGATGAATTAATGAATTGGCGGCTCCACGTATTAAGCCCATGTTGGCTCACTGACCGGTTCCTACTAGTTCAGAGATCAGTATTTGGTAGATAAAAAAGAAGCTGTTCACACTGGTAGGTTCTTTGGCTATCCAGTCTGACTGGCTTCCCTATCATCTTGATCCCTCTTATCTCTCTCCGGGTGTCGGGGGGCTTGATTGACCACCGGTTGAGCCTGATCAGTGAACACCCAGACTAGAATTCTTCAGCTTCATTGACTAGCCCTGGTGGTTTGTCAGTCAAGGGAATGTACTGTATTGTCCTATGTCGTGTACCCTTATATGAACAGTTGAGGGCTCCCTTGCTTGGACTCTTTCCTTGACTGGAAGAGTTTTTGAGTTGCAGTGTGAAACCTCTTACCAAGACCTGAGCCCCGATCTTGATTAGTTTAGATGTTGTTTATACTTCTCTGAGAATTAGATAGACCGATCATGTCCTACCTTTCCCGTAATGACGAGTCCCTTCTTTCCAGTGGCTTTACAATATTCCGCAGAAAGAAGTATGTAGTCGGCTTTGCTTGGGTTTTCTAATCCTCCAGAATCTAATAGATTCCTTTGTGTTTATAATCCAGATGTTACCGGTGCACAACGTGGTTCCCTATACTAAAGATTTGGGTTTTCAAATCAATTTTTATGAAAGAACAATTAACACTTGCTATTTTATAGTTGCAAAAGAAAACGTTTATTAGTGACATTTAGTGTTATTGTAGTTTATATTTTATCAGCATGTATCGCCAATAGTTGTCCATTCTTTATGTGTTAATAAAGTGTGCAGAAATGTTATTATTCATTCATGTGGTCCAACTACTCATCCTTCAACTCTGCTGCAAACGTGATTTATATTGGAACATTTTCATCACGGTGTACTTGTAACAGTGTAATTACTTTTTAGTTTATTATTCTTAAGATTGCGAGAAAATTTATTACCGTACATAAATTATTTTTGATTCCAAATTTCACCTTTAGTGGTCTAAAGTGCAAACGAGGTTATTGGTTCAAACAAGGTCTCGAGCGATATCATGCGACATAGATTCGCTATCAGCAACAGTGGATTGCAAACAAATGAGGTTTATGGTTTAAAACACTATCGTAACAAATCAAAAGTAATTAACCTATAAGATTAAATTCATGTCTGACCTATATACTATATTTAGTTATTCTTTTTTGTGGCAAACAGAGAATTACGTGTAGGTAATTAGATTTGAAATGAAATAGTAATTTGGAATGAAAAAATTATTCACTATTTAGGGTTTGTCCATAATTTTTACGCTTTTCGCTGGCGTTCAATATGAAAATGTGTGGAGAATTTTTGACTCCGGTGGTTGTGGAATTTGTCATCGAAGAGTGTCAAACTGTCAAAACTAGTGGAGTGGGATTTGGCGTGGCGGGGGTAAAAGAGAGATTGATACAATTGGGGAAATACTTCAAAAACACCCAGGGAAATATGTCATTGATTTTAATAGGGTATGATAGGATAATTATATAAGATTTCTTAGCAACAATCAAACTGTAATGACACTAGATCGAACTGTCTTTGTAAAAAAGAATTATTTTTATTGTACGATTGATGGCGGCCGGTTTATTGTCTGTGACGTGAAAGTGAACACCGCTTTCAACATAGTTTACATATCGCCGTAACATGAAACTAGACAAATGTCGGAATGGTCGATGGGACCAGTTTTATCATATAATATACACTTTAGTCCTCGGCACAAGTTTGATCTTACCGCAGCCTGTAATAGCTTCTTTCCTGTGGGAAATTCCCTAAAGTGTGTTCCATTACTGATTCAATTCGACCAATTTTCCAAGATCAGTTTGATATTTGCAGCAGACGTGTTTACGGTTAGTACGTAAACAATTTAATAATAACCTTACATTCAAATACAACTCAATTATATACGAAATAAATACGTTTTGAGACGTATATCCTAACTGATGCACCACCATATTTTCTTATCAAATCCAAAACGTGAAAATCTGTGATGTATTAAGATCACCTATAGTCAATGTAGTTTCCGGTAGTTTTCCTACTACAACGGCCAAACCTACCCCTCATATTTTCTCCCAGAGTTCTATCCTTACAAACGAGACCCTCATACAACATGATTCAGTCTGTTCGGTTTAAGGTAGGGATTTTTAGGAAGGAATAGTTAACATGCATATGACCTTTTGAAATAGCGATCTACCCAGGTAGGTATTTTAAGGCAAGTGCGGATGCGAGGTTATAGTCTTGACCAAGACTACGGACAGTGCGGACGTTAATCCACATAATATCACATTTGCCGACTATCCACAATTCGTGACCTCCAAGTAGCTGGATTACAGGACACACCACTGTCCCAGTCTAATTGTAGAGTCGGAGGAGCTAAAGGTACGCATTCGAAGGTTTGTTAGGGTTCGGGAACTAGGTGACCATAAGTTTGGTCGGGAATGGAGCCACAGGTCCGTTCCCCGGCACCGCTAGGCGACCCGCGGGCCCAAATTGATCATTACGGGCGGCGTGGTGTCGCGAATTAGCTTTTCACGGCTTTGCATGTTGTTCCTCGAGGAAACCCCGTCACTTACCGTTGTGGTAACTGTGGTGTTCCGTGAAGGTTGTGCGCCAAACATGTAAAGAATTCCTTTTGACAGTATGGAAACTTCAAAGGGCTGTAAAGGCTGTCCCACCTTATTCCAGATTCCGAGATTGTTTAAATCCATCGCCTGGACACGTTCATCACAGTTTTTGGCTATATCTACAGATGTCACGCATTGTGGATAGCTGTAAGCGAAAGCCGGTGGATGCGACATTCCTTTGTGTTTATTAACGTCCACACTTTTGAATACCACGATCATTTACAATGCTCATCCTCATAATTAAACCAGTTTGTAATTCAGAGGTAAAATTCTGGTTTAGATTTCAAGTTAAACCATTGGTAAAAGTAAAAACATATCGGTCTTAGTCAGTAACAAGACTATAAGATCGCGCCTCAATCATACTTCACTCGTTTCTCATTCATACTTGGCTTAACATATCTACCTTGGTCGGTCAAAATTTCTGTTAAAAGTTATAAAATTTAACTTGTCTTTATTGCGTTATGTTCATTAAGAGATTGTGATTACTGGTAGATACGAATATTAACTAGTATTTTAACTTGAATATCCGTCTTCTTGAAAATGGAAAAATTGATTCTTTTAGATCATCACGATTAATTTTTCGGTCACCATTCCAAAAAGGTAATAATATTAATAGATTATCGTTGGTTGTGGTATTGTTACAGCGAACAATTGGTGACTTAATGGGATTTGATTGGTAAAATGCTGGGACAACCTGAATCGTTACCTCTATACTAGCGCCTGCGGGTAAGGTCTGGTGTTATTAACATGATTAAAATATAGGTTTAGAGTACAGATGCGTTTTCTTGTCAGTGCTGGACTAGTTGAGCTGGTGTCGTTGAGCTAGTGCGCATGTCGCGCGCTGACTTGCCGCTAGTTTGTCGTCGCAGTTATCCGTCACTCGCCGCTACGTCAGACGCTGGACGATCCATCACCGCCGGGCGTGGTCCAGCCACGGTCACGAGACCACGAGACCACGAGTCCAGCTGAGGAACTGGGCCACTGTCACGACTACGTCAATACATTGTGGATAAGTCTTCGCCGGTCGTTATTTACTAGCAGTCAGCCCGGTTGTATGACTCGGTGCTGAGAAGAAAGAAACGCATTGTGACTGAATAGTATTTACGTGAAATCAAAATGAAAAAATACACTTAATTTAAAATAAACAAAATACATTCTCATCTCAATCATTTTGTATTATTTTAAATTAGATAGGATTAGAAAACGTGAATAGTTACTTTAGCCAAATATAACATTTTTTGTAGTATAATTTTAAAATAGATTTAAATTCAATAATAGGTTCAAACAAACTAATATTGATTTCAATTTTACTGCAGGTTATTTATTTCGGTTAAATCACTTATTACTTCATTTACGGTTTGGATTGATTTTAAAATAAACAAAACCCTTCTCCAAAAGGTATAAAATAATGAAAAAAAGTTTCATCATTGTGGGCGCTTCCGTTTTCACGGAGAATAGTTACAGAAATACCTTGTTTAGCATTATAGAAAGACAAACAAAAATTGAAATAAGGCAAAATTTGGATTTTTTGGGGTATGCAACGTAAAAATAAAAAAATATTATAATTCCAAGTATTATATTGACAAAAATATAATTTTATTAACCGACGGAAAATTCCCGACAAGCTCAGTACATGACATGTAACAACACAAAAAAATTAACATGCGTAGATTTAACAATAACAAACCAAAAATCCGTCTCTATCGTACTTGTTGAAGGGCGAATACCATTTTTGTTTGGCTCTGTCTGGTTGATATTATATTTCTGACTCTTTCTCCTTACGTCATTTGTTTACCGTTCAGCGCAACATATGTACAATGTACAGATAAATCACGTTGCACTTATCCAAACTACAAGCCATTCGACACGAATAATGTAAGACACACAGTTTAATGTCGGGCTTACTTTTATCCATGTAACCACACGAGTGATATGAAACTGTGTAATGACTGTCAGTGACAGACGCTGAAAGTGATACAGTTGACATGCCGAAACGAACGCAATAATCAGAGATCTTGCTTGCAACCTTTTCAACTCTTTCGCAATATATTTTTTGCTGAGTACCTGTAATATTGCGTAATATTCTATTTGAGAGGGATTTTCCCCCTGAATTGAAACTACATTTCGCTTCCGAGTGAGAATGCCAACGCTCGGCCGTCGTAGAAAGCTAACTGTCCAACGCTGAAAGGTCGAGCGAATCAAATTTGTCCAGCTGAACATTTAAACTGTCATGACTCATAAAAGCCCTTTCGGTTTGTAACGTTTTGTTGATTTTGCGTATTGGACTGTTATGAAGGTTATTTTTCCGGTGCGAGGTAACGAAATGTAGATGTTAGTAAGGTCGGGGGCGGCTGGATTTGGACTAAACTATTTGAAGTAACACCAAACAACCGATACAGACATTAACTACACAACCTTCGGGAGTCACTGTTTGAGACTTACCTGTCGACCACTAGGAGCCCTCAGAAACTTGCAATCCTCATATTTCAGATTAAATTTTCTGAATCACAGTACTTAGTCAAACTAAAAAGATATTTAAGAGTTTGTAGTACCTCCGCCAACTTGCATTTTAGTCCAATAAAAACAAAGTTAATTTTATGACAACATTACTGATCACTCAATTGCCACATTAAAGGTGATGTATGTGTGATGGGAATTAAATTTTCCATTTTTTCTATCATAAAAAATAATTACTTGTTAATCATCGGATATAATTGCTTGGTAATCATATTTTCCCAGAAAATGAAATAAAAAAATATAATGCAATTTCTTAGATAATCACTTCACCTTTAATTTGACACCTCAAAAAATATGGTAAAAAGTTTGTCATTTTATGACCTTCGTCCTTTTTGTAACCAGTAATGTTATCACAAAATTAATATTGTTCTTATGGGACACAAAAATATTTCGTTATTTCCCCGTAGACTCTTAAGATCTTTCAGTTGCAGGCGTTCGTGAATGGTCTCAATATGTTTACTTTATGCAGGGTCAACTGCGTCGTCGATTCCATTGTTTTGTCAGTCTCAGCAGTAATTGTGAGTCTTCAGGTTCAATAGAATGGACGCAGATTACGTCATAAAAACAAAGAAACCGACCGATTTAGAGTACATGGACGTCACGAACTGTGGATAGTTATGAGTGATGATCGGTGCATGTGATATCCTCTTGTGTGGATTAACGTCCACACTATAGAATACTACGTCATCCGCAAAGACCATCCTCATAATTAGAACACATTTCGTAATTCAGAGGCAAAATTTGATTCGGATCCCACAACAAACTGCAGGTCCATAGGGCTATTAATTATTATTAATTATTAACAGACCAGTCTAGGAACAATGAACAATGAACATGTCATTCCTAGCCAGTAACAAGACTACAAGTCGCGTGACAATCTTCTTACACTCGTTTATCGTTAATACGTAATTTTAAATACCCACTGGTATAGGTCGCTATTTCAGAAAAGTAAAAGGTAATGTATCTACTAAACAACATTTTACCTGGTTTATGCATTCGCCGATAGGATGTGAGTATGAAGGGGATCTGTTCGACCAATGTAGGGAATTTTCTCGTTATTCCGCTATATTTTCTTTCTGAAAATACCACATAAAATATATTCATACTACCAATTATCAACCTAAGTTAACTCCGCAGAGCTCTGTCTGGGGGCGTTTCCCCCTCACCACCCCTCATCCTCCCTACTGAGTATGATGACACTGCACTTTCATTCTGAGGTTTAGCACCAGACTAGTGACGAGGTGAGACTTTAAGGTTAGGTTATCACACCCAGCTCCTAAGCCCAGGCCGTGTGTAAGGTCGTTGTCTATACCGCGGTAGCCGGCGCCGCGACGGACGGACAGTCCCAGGCGGAACGGTATCGCATGTCAGTGATACTGGTAGCGGTAACGGGCCACTGCTCTGCAACGTATGAGACGACCTTTCCACGCATGCCTCTTCTCACCGAGGCCAAAATCGTCTTGATTACTTTAGGGAACTCTATACCCTATATTGGGAATCATAATTTACATTTAGGACCCTTTTCCCACATTTAGACCCATATTCCCAAGCCGAGAACTCCCGTTCCTTAGTTGAGGACCTCCATTCCCTTTTTTAGGACCCCTACGGTTACATTAATTAGTCGTGTGTTCCCTAATGTGTTATTGTGTGTTCCCTATTGGTTTGGAACCCTAATACATCGTCAGGTAAAAATTCATTATCTAAAAGTATTCTTATTAACTTGGAGTTAATTAGTTTCGTCAGATTCATCACAATCTCGTTGTACTCGAGGAAATCTACTATCCTTTTGGAAGGAACTGAGTGGTGAAGAAATCGAAATTCAATTTTACTTCTCGGAAATGAATTAGAAGATTCAAAAGAATTAGATACTACCTGACCCATTTGAATCTCAATCTTACTCCTGATTTTACTGTCTATCCTCAGTCACTGATTATGACCTCAACTATTATTTCTTGGGGCAATACCACATACGTCCCAGCTTATATATTAGGAGGCACTAAAACGTTTGGATATTAATTGATTTTGAAGGTTAGAAGGTCCCAGAAAATCCGTCTTCCTATTGTAAGCCACCGGAAAAGACAGTAATGAGAATTGCAAAGGTGGGATCTGGACTTTATACGAGTTTCCTGGAGCCTTTTCTTTTGGTTTCTTGGAGAGGTGAAAAATCTCAAACCAATTCAGGACCAGGATCCTCTAAGAGAACACTCTTAGAGGATTCATACTCAAAATTTCACCATGTGAGTCCTCTTAACATGGCTAGGATATACCACTCAATGCGTAGTTAAGAGTACAGTACACGCCCTTGGTTATTACACCCTCAAAGTACATCAAATAAGAATCCATTCCTCTTTGCCACTCTTGCAAGATGGAAGAGAAATTATATAGACCTTCCCTTAAATTTGGTTGAGACAGGGTTTGGAAAACCTAATCACAGTTTTTATAACATGATACTGTAACGTATTATATCTGTTATATAAATAGTTTAAATTGCTTTTCACGAAAATGAATTGCTATATTAATTTACAGTAGGCGTTGAATAACGACATTTAGGTGTGAATTTCCCATAACGAAGTATCAAGTGTTGGGCACCAGAAGCGTTGAATAATGCATGCAGTAATTGTTACATGATCTCGGCCGAGGAAGAGTCAGTTTTACCAATTACCCGTACCTGCGCTCCTAATGGTCGTGGGAACGCCCAATTACTATTTGTTAACATGTTATAAATCCCACAAAAACACTTCCTCTTCTCCCAGCAATTACTGGCCTAATTCTGGTGAGTTGTGCTTCCTGTGTTCCGGATTTTTTGTGGAAGTTTAGGTAACGGATTGTTCAGGGAATCCTGAAAATATTTAGGGAAGGTTCTAGCTTTTGTTAGTTCAGGGGTTGAAATCCGACGAATAAAAACCAATTTGTTACAATACGGACGAGCCTTTCGTTGTGGGATTTTTATTACTTTACTCATTTTATCCGCTCCTCGGGCTTAAGTTTGGTAACCCTGTCTGAGTCGAATTACAGGGTGGAGGGGGGTTACATATCTTTACCGTCTTATCAGGGATACCTTAGAAGAAAAGGCGTTGGGGTTTACCAAACGGGAGGAGTGTACTGCTATAATGGCCTTAGGGCAGTCATCATAAGGAGTGCTGGACCTCAAAGGGTCGGTGGTTCGAGTCTGGACTTGGATTGATTTTGAACTCCTTATAGTTCGCTTAACTATGTGATTTTTGTAAATCGTAGACAAATCAAGCATATAGCAATCATTCAACCTGTTTCGATTTAGGTTTCAACCATGGAATCACTTATCAAATAATTATTCATTAAAGAACAATTTAACAGCATTTAGGTCTTCAACTAGTGAATAAGGGTCCCCAAATAGGAATTAGGGATCGCTATATGGGAAATAGGGGTTTCCAAATAGGAATTAGGGATACCTAAATGGATAATATGGGTCCCCAAATAATAATTAGGGATCCCTAAATGGGAAGTAGAGGTTCAAAAATAGGGAATAGGAGTCCCTTAAGTTATTTTTATGAGGTTCACGGAAGTGGCCGTCAGCAAAGAGTGGATCAAGGTGAAACGGAAACCTGACAGAAACAACAGATTGCAGACAGCCAAATAGGATTAGCGGCTCGACGACGTGCAGTACAGTAGCCGGTAGTCGACCGAGCTGCGGTGTGTGGTGTGTGGTGTGTGGCGTGTGGGGCTTCACACAGTGTATCGTCGGTGACATTCTCCGTTACAATGTACCCGCACCGCAACCCGACCCCCTCGGCCTCCATACTGCAGAGAATGGACGTCTTCGAGGAGCCCTCCACCAGAGGTCGGTGTGGAATCCATCGTATTGGAAACTAAAAAGTATCCGGCTCGAAGGACCAGATTTTGCGGCGAAAAAGTGTGGACCGCGTGTTACGCAAGTTTTATGGAAATAAACGTTATGTTTATTTTAGTGAACTGTATAATGAATATAATACAATAGGATCTTGTAATCTTGTATGTATGTAATGTAACTGGGCTTGAATAAATCTTGGTCGAAATCAGTTTGAATGTGATCTCAACCGTAAAGTGAATGAAGTATCATTCACTTTACTCGCGACGATTTGTTGAGACCAATTTGATTGAACTGTTGTTTTAAGGGTTGGTGTGTGACCAATTGTCGCAGGCTATTGCACACCCCCACCCTTCCTCATGTCAGATTCCATATCCTGTAGCATGTAGCGGGATTTACCCTTCCAGATTAATTAGGTGAACGTTTTTGGGAATATGTATTGGCAATCAAAAAACGCATGACACCGCCAAATAATTCAGTAAAATTACGTGATTTTTATCAATATTACATATGTATTAGCATTTTTGTCCTGACGTAAAAATTTGTATGCACTTTTTTAGTAGTTTATTATTATCGGTTAAGAATCCAGAAAGAATTACGTGTTCATTTTTAAATGTGCTGAATTTGTAAGTTCTTCGACATAGTCTTTTGGTTTAACATCTTACGGTTGATGACACTTTCACCGTAAAAATATGATTTTTTAGACTGACTGAACAGTTAGTACAAATGGACATTTCTTAAATGTTACTTTACATAACTCAAGGATAGTTTTGTTATTCTAGTTTGATTTCTTAGATCATGAAGATCAATTGGCCGTCAATCTTCAAGGGAGTCATGTCACTTACAATGAATTCATCCTTGGCCATCATTTTGGTTGGTTAAATCTTGTTGGAACCGTTGAGTAGATTGACTCACCCTGGTGGTATCGATCTTTGACATGATGGAAATTACTGACAATGAACAGCTAAATAGTGATTTAGGATTATAAAGGCAATAGGGGTATCTCAGTAGTAGGGTTATCCCAAGCAGACAGACCTCCAGGAGAAAACTTGCGTGTTGGAGATTACTTCTAATCCGGGATAATCAGAGAATCTTGAAATACAGAGCGTGCAAAGCACAATAAAACTGTTGAAGGTTCGGAATGTTTGTGAATCCTGAATGGTCGTGATTTGCAGAACAATTGCGGAATTATGGGGAAAGTAAAGTAATGGGTGATATCTGAGAAGAAAGCTGGACATGTTGTCCAGGTATGTGAAGAGCCGTGGTGAATGTATTACAATATTGGTCTGGACAGAGTGAGGACGATTATACCAACAACCGGTCATAATGCGGTGTGACAATTCTACTTTCGTTTGTCTATTCGAACAGAAGACGTTTCTACCTGTCATAAATAATGAAGAATCTTATAAACGTGAGAAAATTGGTTTCTTTTGCCATTTTTTTGTAGATTCTCCCTCTTGAAAATTAAGCTGAACATTTTTCTGATAGTAATTGTATTCATTATTTGTATGGAATGCGTTTCTTTTTTGAATGTTCTACTATAAACATTTTAAAGATTTTTGACTGAGACGGTGGTGTATTCCGTAATCCAGATACTAGGAGGTCACGAATTGTAGATAGTTATGAGCGGTGATCCTGGTGTGGATTAACGTCCGCACTATTGAATACTACGTGCACCCGTATAGGAATTAGACCAGTTCGTATTTCAATGGCAAAAGTGGTTTGGATCCCACGTTAAACTGTTGGTCCCTGAGATGTCTATAGCTGTTGGGTTATTAATTAAAAGTCCTGTCTAAGGAACATGCCAGCCTTAGTCAGTAACTAGACTACAAGATCGCGTCACAATCATCTTATACACATTTTTTCTATTCATACTTAGCTTAAAACACCTACCTGAATAGGTGGTCATCTCCAAAGCTATATAGTAATAATAGACTTTGTTTTGCCTATGATATTTGTGTAACAAATGTCACCAAGTATGCCTTGTAAATTCAACCAATTTTGTTATAAATCGTGGACAGTAACTCTTAGAAACTTCAATTTTCTGCCTTCTTTCCTGCGATCTGGAATATTTACCCTCCCTTATCTGTGACACAGTAAATTATCTCCTTCCAGACTCCGATGTGATCGTTACCAACTTGTTGCCGCTCCCCTCGACCAATTTACACCCAACTTACAATGTGTTGTCATGAACATCTGCTCTGACAACCCTCTGTCTCAACAATTCAAAGATGCGCTCAGGACGATCCTTTCATTTTTACAATCAGCATCAGTTAAAAAAAAGTGAAGAGCACGTTGACATCAATACAATTTATATTTTCAACCATTACACTAATTAATATAATCATTCGACAACCTTTTAAAAGTTGTCGAAAAAGTAATCGGCCATGTTTAACTCCCGAGAAAAGTTTCTCGGAGAGTAAAAAATTCAGTTGAAATGAACATAAAAGTTTAAGAATATTTGTGGATATTTACTCTTTTTTGTAGACTATAATTTCTCTTCGATAAATATTTAGTTACTTTTTTTGTACAGTCTATTATTATGACCATACGTGTGCTCAATATGGCCACATCCTTTCTTTACACTACAATTTTTCATAACTGTGACAACTCTCAAAATTCAAAGATGCCTCAATCCTTATTTTTACAATCTAGTAAGGTTTAGAGACAAAACTAGGTTATGGAGTCATACTCAATGTGACACGTGGAACATTTTCACTTCTGGGAAGTCGTTGAAACGTCCGTAAAACCATACACAAATTATTAGGTTGTCTGTGATAAAATCAAAGAAGTCACACGATATTTTTATGGTCATTTTATGAGACTGGGACGGTGTCGTGTCTTGTAATCCAGCTACTTGGAGGTCACGAACAATTGCGGATAGTTATGATCGGTTGTCGGTGGATGTGATATTATCTTGTGTGGATGAGTATCCGCACTACGGTATTGAATACTGCGTTCATCCGTAAAAACCATCCACACAATTAAACCAATTCGTAATTCAGAGGCGAAATTGTGGTTCCGATACTACGTTAAACGATGGTCCCTTAGGTACCATTGACTGTGTGGTATTATGTTGTGATTTTCCTGTCTAAGGAACATGCCAGTCAGTAAATGACTAAAAGATCGCGCCACAATCACCATTCCTCATTCATAGTTGGCTTAAAATACCTAACTAGATAGGTCGCCATTTCAGAAAGGTAATAATGATAAAGAGATAATGATGTGACGAAACCAGTTGACAACTAAACGACGTTTTGTATTACGTGATAAGTTATTCAACCCCTAGATTAATAGCTCTTAAGTAATACGGAAGGCAATACACAACAGTAAAAACAGTTGCAAATTTCACTAGCTCGTCTGATTAACAACGAATTACAACAATTAATTTGTAACGAGAGGTTTGGCGGGTTAATTTATTTACAGCGCTTCGTGGGAGCGGGCACCAGATCACTATAATCACGACGCAGTCACCGCCAACCCCGCTATCACAACATGCGGAACACGTCCGTGGAGAAAGCCGTAAACATACGCCAATGTTGGACGAGACATGTAGCAAGTCTTTCCTTCTGTGCGGAAACTCAAATCGGTGACTTTTCTCTTAACAGGTTTGATTGGTTTAAAAAGGATTTTGGTACAAGCGTGCATTTTTGTAATTCATTTGGTTTTGGGGTTTGACTTACTTGACTTAGATCCTGTTGTTCCAGTCGATAAACAGAACATACACGAGACGTTGAGCCCTGAGCTGTCTCCTCAACAGTTGTCGTCCAGTGGTTTCTGGGTCGGTTCAGGAGGTTGGTAGCGAGTCTTACTTAGTAAGATCTAAATGTTCCAATGTTACTGCTGAATTTTCTATCACTTTAGATAGTCTTTCAAGCCTGGATTATTGACTCTGGAAACTCTTTACTTTCCACTTTACTTTTTACTAATTATTTGGGGCGGAAGGAAGATCAAAAGAAGGTCTGCGGTGGTAAAAGACTGGGATGGTGGCGTCATCCTGTAATCCAGCTACTTGGAGGTAACGAATTGTGGATAGTTATGAGCGATGGTCGGTGGGTGTGGCATTCTCTTGTGTGGATTAACGTCGACTTAGATTAACGCACTATTGAATACTACGTTATTCTGCAAAGGCCATCCTCACAATTAGACCAGTTCGTAATTATTAAGAGGCCGTAGTTCCGTATTCCACGTTAAACTGTAGGTCCCTTAGTTACCATCGGCTGTTGGACTATTAATTAACAGTCTTGTCCAAGGAACTCGTCAGCCTTAGTCAGTAACAAGACTACAAGATCGCGCCACAATCATCCTACACTAATTTCTCATTCATACTTGACTTAAAATACCTACCTGCGTAGGTTGCCATTTCAATAATCTAAAAAAAATCTAAAAAGACTGCTATGAGATAAGGAATAATTTACTGAAAGGATATCCATCTTCGATGTGGAATTCTATAAGGATATTCGAAGATCATATTACGAAGCTGATTTTAGTTTGATATTTTTCTTCCTCAGGATATAACAGATTGTCCTATGTCGTTCTTCAGAGTCTCTTCTTGCACGCTTTTATTCATGAAAAATTGTCAACGAACCTTCGTTAAGAATTTTTCAACGGCTCTTTGATTTGTTGAATTTTCCAAGCTGGCTAGGTAGCCAGCCTTTTAGTAACTTTCCAATGCGTTATATTACAATGTACAGCAAAAGAAAACTTTGGTGTTGTCCAAAAGTGATTTGTTTGATAATTTTAAAGGTCTACAGAATCTCCACTATCTCTTTTTTAGTACCGTAATAAAAATGTTAATAGTATTATTGATTGCTCGATGGTCGTAAAAGATGGTCGAGGTGTCAACTTAAAGGTGAAGTGGTGTCCTTTTTTATATTTTAATAAAAAAAGGATAGTTACTTGTTAAAAATAGCATGCAATTTCGTAATACTTATATTTTTTACGGAAAATAAAATTACAACATTTATAATTTAATTCTTTGGAGATTCATTTTTAACACAATTAACATTGTTATGGGGCTAATACTAAATACTTCGCCAGTAAGATAGTGTCTTAGTGTTTTTGTATCGTATAAATAAAATTGAACAATAATTTTAATTTTACTATGATATTGCAAAAATCAATCGTTGCATTACTTGTGTTTAAAATGTATGAGACATGTGATACCCAAAATGTAAATTGAACGGAATAAATGTTTTCTCACGTTGTATGTTATAACTATGGTACGACGTGTGTATGGTTATCAGCTGCAGAGGAAGTTGTTTACATAACGTGACGGTATTTGAGTGGGAGGTTTGCACGTTTGATATGAGGAGGCAGAACGATGTTTGCCGCGGGGAAGCGTGAGCGCTTGGAACAGAGGTGAAGGTGAAGGTGAAGGCGAGCGGTGTAGGAGGATGATGAGGTCATTCACAACCGGACCGATCACCTAGTCGTGACCTGTTGAAAGCTTATGAATACAGCTCTATCGTCTGGTGACCCTGCTTTGTTTACACTTGGTGCTCGTCGTTGATTCGAGTGGAACTTTTCGTGACTCCTACCTCCTTTTAACAAACGTAATTTGTTCATAAATAATATATTTTACGATTTTCACTATGGTTTGATGTTGTTTTGGCTTATAAAAGATATCTGATTACTATTTTATGGTATAGTGGTTTTTAACGTTACCTATGTCCTTGTTAAGATTAGGTATTTGGTTGGTTTTTTCAACGCTGTTTGCGTCATGTTCATTTATAGGGACGATATTGAGAGTATCACATTTTCAGAAATTTATGGGCGACGTCCTGTAATCCAGCTACTTGGAGGTCACGAATTGTGTATAGCTGTGAGTGATGGTCGGTGCATGTAGTGTTTCCTTGTGTGGATTAACGTCCGCACTATTGAATACTACGTTAATCCGCAAAGACCGTCCTCATAATTAGACCAATTCGTAATTCCGAGGCCGTGGTTCGGATTCCACGTTTAACTGTAGGTCCAGTAGTTGCCGTCGGCTGTTGGGCTATTAATTAACAGTCCTGTCTAAGGAACATGTCAGCCTTAGTCAGTAACAAGACTACAAGATCATCTTACACTCAATCCTCATTCATACTTAGCTTAAAATACCTACATTGTAGTATGGTTGCCACTTCAATGATCTAATCTAATCTATGAAAAGTCATAAATTCAGTACAAAACAACTATAATGTGCCTTACCTGTTCAGGATCATACTGCAGCAATGAGTCATTATCATATGCATCTAAACCGTCACCTATGGTCACGGCCATGTTCTGTAAAACGTCTATACTTGTAACTGTAACTCGTCTTCACGGAAATGCGTTACAA
The DNA here is from genome assembly GCA_023375725.1 of Nephotettix cincticeps. Taxonomy (NCBI): domain Eukaryota; kingdom Metazoa; phylum Arthropoda; class Insecta; order Hemiptera; family Cicadellidae; genus Nephotettix; species Nephotettix cincticeps. The sequence goes on along the minus strand of CM041785.1, from coordinate 17,690,946 downwards.
AATGTTTGTATTTACTCCCCTTTGGGAAATTAGATCATGGATATGTCTAAAGAGAATGATTTCAGTTCATCTAAACAGCTGTTCTTATTCTTTTATATTAAACCTAGCAGTAAGCCCGTCCATTGTACAGGTTGTACGATTCAGTTTGAAGAAGAAAGATCATCACCAAAATGTAAACCTGAAATCCTAAACAAATCAATACAAAGAAAATAAATGAATATCCAGCTTTATTATTTAGCGTTATTTTACAATTAAATAGATTAGAACATGTATACCCTTATTATTATTAGTTATACGTTAAAATAACTTTTAAATATAGTATGATTACGAAATGGGTTTAAATCAATGACCAATGTAAATTAACTAATATTGATTCAACAGCTGTTTGTTTTTATTTCTATTAAATCTTTAAACTGTACATTACTCTAAGACAGCTGATTATTTCCAGTAGGTTATTCATTTAAAACTGCATCAAAATGCGACCAATATTGCGTAAAAAGTGGGTTTTTAAATGCTCGTTATTTACTTTTCATTGTAATCAGTTCTCCCGTTTTTTCGGAGAAGTCGGCGTAAAATGCCTCCTGGAGCGTCACAGACAAACAGACAAAAATTGAGATAAGACCGGTTTCGGCTTCTATAACGCACGAAAAGTAAAAATAACTAAAAAATGAATAATTTTGAGCAATGTACAGACAAAACTCTAATTTTATTTATATAGATTCGATACAATTGGTAGTTTCTATGGAAACGTGTTACATATTTTCCATCTTAAAAATCACCAACAACCCCCAGAGCTAAGACATTTCAATGTCAAAATCCTTGTTACAGACAGACAGACGGGATGTAATTGAAATAAGACCAAATAAGATTGGTTTTAACGTTGTTTTATGGCCACCGTCCTTAACATTTCAGTAGGAATGTCGATATTGTAGCCAGACTGTTTTGAACAAGTCTGATTTTGACAAGGTCTGTATTTAGCTACCCATCCTGTCCCATCAATACTTATTCATAAGGACTGGTCCTTCCCTTTTCTCTATCTTTGTAAATGACGTAGAACTAACGACCATCATATATGCAAGTAGGACTAACCACTTACCCGTATAAGTAAACACAAACAGGTTGCATCGTGCATTTCCTTTCTAGACCACGCCTGCGATAAAACTCCCCACTCATTTATTATTTACTTATTTGCTACGCTATCCTCACGGCCGTTACCATAAACGATTAGCTGTGTTGTTTCTGGAAGGCATTAAAAGAGTTGAATAATTATAATCCTTTTTGTAGCTTACTCTCCCTGATAACGAGTCTTAATTGTGTATTCATCTAAATTAAGTTTCATAAACGATGGTGAATTAAGTTAATCGGTAATATTTTCTAAGCTATGATTGGTGTATCTTATCTCGCGAAGTTAAAAATCCGCAAGTCTAGCCCAAGTAGTTTTAATTGGTAATGAGCTATTGAAATTGGTAAACACAATACGTTGCCTTTGGGGCTCAAAATTTAATCTTAAGGAGAAAAGGTAAGAAAAAAACACTTTATTATTAGAAATATTGTGATAAAACATTGTATACTTTTTTGTTTAGGTGTCATTAAGTTTTTGTTTAAGTTTTATGAACATAAAATGCCAATCTCCTCGAAAGGCCAACAATCATTCAATCAGTCGGTATCCACGATATTTTTTGATAGTTGACTATGTTCTTCCTGTGATTTCCACATATATGGCTATTATTGCAGACATTGCAATCAACCTTAGATTTTCCCAACGTATTATACTTTATTTTCCCTATGGTTATTTGGGTCATACAAGCCCATAATCACGTTTTTGTTGGTATGTACCAAGATATTTAAAAAAATAATATGCCTAGAAATAGGTTCTTAGGTTTCTTATTGACAGTATTTAATTTTATAAAGGTTTTCCTGGAAGATTTTAAATGGAAACAAATAAAAATTAAACCTGTGGGCCTGACAGCCTCATCCACGGTTCTACAAGGGTTAAGTAGACTGGCCATCTACCATATTTCCCATAGTTACGAATCCCTTCATTCCGACGGTCCTAGACGGTTTAGTCCGGCCTACCCCTGTGGTGGCCGTGATGATAGCAGGGAGATGCACCACGGAATGTGGGCTCGGTGCACCACACACCACACTTCATACGTCACAACCTGTTCGACCACTCTTACCGCCACTTTCTCGCTGGTTACACTTTCGTCGATGGCCCGATCCGATCGGACCATCGTTACATCCCATTGACCATCCCGAGATCATAACTCGCTCAACAGCGATTGGAGTACGTGGTTAAATAAGTTCTAGTTATTTTTGGGACAGCGAAATTCTTATTAACATGAAATTACAAAAGCTCTGAAATGCCTCTCTCCGCACTCCAAGTTTGAATTCAGAATTCGTTTATCATGGAATGTGTCAATAATAAATTTTTTTGGTCCTAATTTTTAGAAATTATTCAGTGTATCATTTGAGTAATTTAAAAATTGAGATCATAATTAGATAGATCGCTAGAAAAAATAGTATTCTTTCAAATTACAAAAGGGACACGAGGTTTTATAATGAAAAACAACAAAACAGTGTGATTGTACCTTAAATTGTTTTATAGGGTTGTAAAAAATGTTAACGAAGGAAATACGTGAAACTTTCTGGTTTTATACTTAGACATGTAAATTGCCTGGGACCAGCTCACGGTGACGAATGGTAAATCAAATGACGTGTCCGTCTGTCTATCAGAAAGGTCCCTAATGTGGAAAGGATCCATCACTTTCCCATCCACCGTTCCACCTTCACCCGCTGATTGAGGAGTAAGTATCACTTGCACGTAACGACTTCCTATTGTCGCCTTAATTTACGAAAGCGTTTGGACAAGGAGCCATTTGATGGACCGCTAACTGCCCACCACTTTGGTGGAACCCAACCGTTCGCCTTGTGAACATTCCTTATTTGCTGCGTTTCTTTTTTTCTCACATAAAATAAACACCTTATTTTCTCCAATATTATTGATTATTGCTTAACTAACCCTATCAATGCTATGGACCGAAATATCATTGTTAGCTTCATTCCTGAAGTGGCAAGTAGTGGCATCCTTCGACAATTTAGTGAAACTATTTATCGTTGTCGTCTGCTCTACTGCCATCTATGAGCTGATACTAGAACGTTGTCATGGAGTTCGCTGTTTCATCGCTAGAAACGCTTTATGATAAATCGTTTTGTCTGACGGTGTACTAGTGAAGCGTTCGTTTCACACAAATATTGGTTAATACCAGAAGTTTTAACATCCTGAGTTTGAAATTTAGCAGAGGAGGTAATATAAGATGATTTATCCCACCGAAATCGTATGAGTTTTTAGTTATTCGGATTGAAAATAATTGAACCAGTCGGAATTTATTGTTGAATTGATAGGGATGTAAAGTTTGGACATGGAAAGTGTTCCTAATTCTTGGAAGGTTGAATAAACACGTCCAAAACAATACCAATAAGGACATCAGTTATAGTATATTCTAAGAGAATATACAGTCCATACAGCTACACAAGTACCCCAAAATTCCTCTGGAAGCAAGGGAACCTCAAGCTTTCTTTAGAAAGTACTGTAAACCCCCAAGGGAGGTACACCTTTCCACCTACCATGCCATCGTCGCACGACAAGAATTGACAAACCACCATAGCTGAGCACGCATTCTAGGTGAACCAGTAAAATGATACGCCATCTTAAACATTCATGCTTATACTCAGTTTTGGAGTCTTAAGCCAGGAGGTACCGGATAGTCCACGTGCTCGGGAGAGGGTTGTTGATACAGTAGTTATATGTCCACACCATTGCATGTCACGTCCATACGCAAAGACAATACTCATAATTAAACCGGTTCGTAATTCATGGGGAAAATTGTGTTTCGGATCCGACTTTAAACTGTAGGTCCCTTGGATGTCATTGGCTGATGGCTATTAATTATAATAGACCTTTCTAAGGACCTTAGAAGAATCTTGTAGTATTGTTACTGAAATAATACTACAAGATCGCGCCACAATCATCTTAGACTCAATTTTCATTCATTCTTGGCTTAGAATGCCTACCTGGGTAGGTTGTTATTACAGAAGGGTAATAAGGTTATAATATTAATAATAGTAAGGTAAAGTACTATGTAATAATTACTGAATTGAGTTTTAACTAAAATGTAAACTCAAATCTTTAACGAGATATATTTTTAATCACGACACCGCCCACCGCTATGTTTGCTCCCTCCTCCTTGTCGTCGAACGCCCACGAGAATCGCATGCATTTCCTATCACTGTGGTACATTTAACAATCACAAAATATCTACTGTCAAATTGTTAAACCCTCACTCTAGTTTCTGGACTAATAAGGGATCTGAATGATAAAGACATTGTGTATCTAAAGGACCAAAGCAGTAATGTGACAGCGCCAATTTAATGCATCCAATTTCGCTTCGCCTATTGAATTAGCAAAAACCAGTCAGTGTGCCTTCTAGGGCTGGCTCAGTAGTACGTAACTCGTCCCATAAATAACAGCTGGTCGGCGAAGTATAATTTGGCTGTCGATGAGGCAAACTATCAGGGATAATGGGGTGTAATTGGGCTTTCGTCGATCCGTGCGATGTGCGGTCGCGGTCGCGAGATGCGGTCGAGCGGTTGCGATAGTCGATCGTGATCATGATCGTGATCAACGACGATGTTGATACACCAGTCGCTTAAGATTCTGGAATAACGACCTCTTCGTATAGGTATTTTAAGCCAAGTATGAATGTGAAATGAGTGTAAGATGATTGTTTGCGATTTTGTAGTCTTGTTACTGACTAAAGTCCTTATATTGGACTGTTAAGTGATATTTCAACAGCCAATGGCATCTAAGAGACTTACAGTTTAACATGGTATCCGGACCATTTTTACTTTCTCCCCTTATACATAGTATATGGAGAAAATTTGTTTTCGTCAAAAAAAGATCGCGCGCGCGGTTGTGTGTGGGTTTGTTTTTGTCTAGATTTGTACAGAGCCACAGCTTACCCCGTTGGTCCGATTTAGATTAAATTTGGCTTGTATGTATATGTATATATTCACCGCATCTCCTGGCGTTTTTTTTTTAATTTTTAAGGGTAGTTCACCCCTAAAAACCCTTAAAAAACGTGAAAATCCAAATTTTTCAAAAACGGATCTAACGCGTTTTCATTAAAATTTGATAGTTAGTGTACAGAGTACTAAATAATTTGACACCATCCGCATGTCTGTAAAAATGACGGTTCAAAAGTTATGGGCTTTTAAATGTCAAATTTTTAAATGTTCAGCGAAAACAATAAAAGTAAAGTATAACTTGACTGGTACCATTGAAAACAGCTTAAAAACAAAAGAAATTAGTATTTTGACTTATTTGTCTACGACAAACGGTTCCGATTCGACACAATTCGAACAATTGATTTAACTTTGTTTCTCTTGTTTTTATTTTCAGAAATGGGATGATTTTTAAAACAATAAATTATTAAATTATATATAGATAAACTTTGAAGAACATGATAGTTTTATTACAGACTGTCTTCTTTAAATTTACTTAAGGGAGAAAGTTTGTGTCAGCCCACTGATACCGTTTATTACCGCTGACATACGAACTGGTCTAATTATGAAGACGGTCTTTGTGGATGTAAGTAATATTCAATTGTGCGGACATTAATCTATACATGGGAGTTTCCCATCCACCGACCACCGCTCATAACCCATTATTAGTGATCTCCAAGTTGTTGGTTGATGATGTATACTTGTAGCAACAGATATTTTTGAACATTGTGTTCTTACTTGCCTTACTACTACGTTAGCACGTAATGAGCACGCGTTTTCTATTTAGGGTGCTTTTTCTGTGCTACTAGCCTAAAGATAAAAAAAATCGGTGATTTGGGGGCGTTGTTGATAGCGTGAAATACTCCAAACTTGATTCAAATACAGTATTACCTAGGTTCGGACCCAGGAGTTGTCATTCAATTTACTTACAGCAACACTACACATAGGTGTCCACTGCAATCCCAATTAAGCCTACAATTGCCGTAAACTTCCACCCAAGCCGGTCACCGTTTATTTAAGGTGGGCCCTCCACTCCACTATACCACACATTTCCAAGCCAAATTGGGATTGCTCATGGTCGGGATTCGAATTCTCGTCCCTCCGAATGGTTTCAACTGTTGTACTCGTCAGCACAAAGGTCTAACCACTACACTACAAAGGACCACCGTCTGAGAAAGCACTTATTTGGCTATAAAAGCATACTCTAGCGGCAAAATACCGAACTCAAGCGTCGGAACAGGAAACTACACGAGTTGTTGCATGTATTAGCTCGCAGATGACAGCACGTCACGGTAATTGTTGACTTCGATAAGGCTATACAATTGCTGACATCTCACAGTGAGATGTTAGCACTTAGAGGGTTAAAGTAACAAGTGCTCATGACGCGAATTCATCGACGGAGAATGAAAAGTCGTTAAAAGAGTGTAATCTTTATTGTGAAAGATAGTAGAGCTCTGAACCTGATTCGAAGAATAGAAAAAAGTTGTAATTAAAGTTTTACAACTGTTGTGCAGTTCGATATGCGTCAACAGACCACCGGACGTTGATTCACGGCCGCCGTACGTTTGATCGTCGTTCTATAGAGTGAGTGTTGAAGACCTATTTTATTCATTACGTGACATGCTCAAATATTGATTACTGCACTGAAATTCGACAAAAACGTGAATATTTTTATGATAAATAATGTATAATTAATTTTAAGAACGTTTTGCATTTATTTATAGGTTACTCTTCTATATTTTCATTACTCTTAAGTTTTTTTCGCGTGCACACTTAAATTTGATTAACTGATATTTTGTATTCTAGAATTGTACTTTCTATATTGTTAGTAATATTGAATAGCAATATTTATATGTAATGAGATACACGGAAAACGATTTAAATATTTTACAGAATGTGTATACAAAAATGGTAAGCTAATCGTGTATCTCATATAAAAAACTATTTCCCTGTGATAAAAAATTATCATGGATATGTCTAAGGGACATATGTGCATCTTGTGACCTAGCGGTTGGCAGTCCAGCAATAGATATGATAATAACCATTATGGTTATTATTACATAATGGTTATTAACCTGGGAGAAAGGAATTATTATAGTATGAAAGGAATTATTATACTCGTGTCAGTGTTTTAATTTTGACGACCTTCATTTGAAGTGAGAAATCAGAGAAAAAGTATCCTTGTGCCTGATGATGGCCTAATATAGGCCGAAACTACTTAGGATTGCTACGGATAGAGGTATTTAAATCATTTCATTTATTCTCAACAATCCGGAGGCTTCTTAATATCATAATGGAATCATCTCAAGTTTTAATGGACATAATGATTATTTTTATTGTAGACTACGGAACTGTTTCACACATTTATTGGTCGATATTAGACCACAAACTACGTTCTTAAAAATCGCTTGAAGCTACGAAATAAAAATAATAAAATTTTTTAGTAAGTTCAAGAAACATTATAATAAAACTATCATGTTCTCCTAAGTTCATCTAAATATATAGCATTTAATATTTATTGTTTCAAAATAATCATCCATTTCTGAAATAAAAACAGAGAGACAATTAAATTATTGTTTGATTTAACACCCCCCCCGGTAATACCAAGCTTTTTTGTGTTGGTTCTTTTGGGTGATTTGCTTACACATACCAAGTTTCATGGAAAAAGGTTACGAAATAAAGAAGAAATTGATTTTTTTAATATTCTCCATAAGAATAACATTGGACCCTTTCAGACAACGTACTGTGTTTATCATGGACAGTAAATTTAACTTTTCTCTGGAATCGTTAGTCGTAGACAAATAATTCAAAATACTAATTGTTTAGTTTTTTAAGCTGGTTTCAATGGTACCAGTCAAGTTATACTTTACTTTTATTGTTTTCGCTGAATATAAATTGATTTTTTTGACATTTAAAAGCCCATGACTTTTGACCGTCATTTTTACAGATATGCGGGTGGTGTCAAATTATTTAGTACTCTGTACACTATAAACTGTCAAATTTTAATAAAAATCGTTAGAGCCGTTTGAGAAATTGGTTTTGTTTTTTAAGGTTTTTAGTGGATTAAAATCAAAATTTGAAAAAAAGCCTGGAGACGTTTTATTTGAAATTTTTCTAATCGGACAGTTTGTTATGTAACATGCAACTACACACGGACACACGGACACAGAATCACGTAAAAAACTTTTTTGGATTCACAAAACGGTATATCCATTCAACTCAATTCGAATTTTGACGAAAACAATACTTTCTCCATTACTGTTGGGATGTCACATTTTAAATAAGAATTGGTTCTAGTAAGCATTATTGTTTCTCTAGCAACTTCATTGCTTATGGAATATAACGTAACATTTTAGTATTTCAGGGATTTGCTTACAACATTACACAGACGCACGATAATTACAAACACATAACTACAATTAAAAAAAACTTATCCGGTCACGTGATTAATGACGTTTCTTCCGTTACAGTTTTTGCGTCTTAAGCATTATTGTTTCTCTAGCAACTTCATTACTTATGGAGTATAACGTAACATTTTATTATATCAGGGATTTGCTTACAACGCACGATAATTACAAACACATAACTACTATTAAAAAAAATATCCGGTCACGTGATCAATGACGTCTCTTCCGTTACAGTTTTTGCGTCTCGCATATTGCTTACACCCACCAGAGCTTAGATATATCCGTGTCTAAAAAAAATAGTTGGGTTCCCACATGTATGTAGGAATGTAAGGGAATGACTTACATACCCTTGCGAGATTCCGAATACTTAACGATAAATTTTCCACCGCTTTGTCGGCGGTATTAAATACAGTATCAGCCAAAATAAACAGTACTGAAATGGTAATACTTCACTCTACGTATAAAGCTTGGAAGTGTGTATCCTGTAGGGAAAACTACCAATATTTTTGAACATTCTTCTCATTGACGTATTGCTAATGTTAAGTTTAAGAGAAGCTCACATTAGGCTTCTTTTCGGTTACTGTAACACTTTGCTGCAACACTCTTGCGTGGTTTTCATTTGTACAGACAGTAGTTGGGCGACCCGAAAAGCCCTTTCGCTGTGTCAAAACACTACCTGTTCTTAAAAATTTTTCAACAACTCTAAGAACCACAGCATTACTAGGCGGGTTTTTGTGGAAATGTTTCTGAAAACGTAAAGCAGTGTGTGAGCAAGCTTGGACCACCCGCACGTCCATTTCCGTATGAGCGAAAATAATGCTCTACGATAAAAGTTTTTTCTACAGTTGTTAGCGCCATGTTAACAAAAACTAACCTCAAATAAGAAAGAAGTAATGAACGCGAAGTCGTGGCAATAGTCACCAATTGAATCAGCTGATTGAGACGGCAACTACAGCTGATTCAGTTTCAGTACTGTTTATTTTGGCTGATACTGTATAACTTTTGTAACTGTAGATTTACTGAGGTACTCCTTTGTTTTTGCGTATTACGATGCAAATTACTGATGTGTAATTTATTGTCGGTTTTGAGGAGATGATTATCTGGGTGGGCTGGGTATAGTGACATCATATCAGCGGAGAGGATACGGACACAGATGCGTGTGAGACGAGGCGACGCGGCACAGAGGCAGAGGCAGGACGTCCTGTCGTGTGACGTCACCAGCGACAATATCGCGGAAATGCCGCAATCAGCTGTTGACTGCCACGTCGCGGCGTCGGTCCATGCATCTGCGATTGTGGTTGTGCAGCTTTGGAAACGATTCGGTGGCGTGTCCTGTATAATCCAGCTACTTGGAGCTCACAAACTGTGGATAGTTATGAGTGACAGTCGGTGGATGCGTTAATTCACGTCCGCAATGTTGAATCATAAAATGTAACTTTCCTTTGGGTTATATTTAAGATCATGGATATGTCTAAAGGAATATTTTCAGTTCCCATAAACAGCTGTACATATTCACATGACGTCACTTCCTTTTCAAATTTTGGTCTGACGGATTGTCAACCCCCCCAAACAAGATCTGAGACCACGTCAAAAAAGATCGTGCCACAATCACCTTAAACTAATTTCTCATTCATCCTTGGCTTAAAATACTTAGGTTAGTGGTTAGGTCGCCATTTCGGGAAGGTAATAATAATAATGATACGTAGCGGCTGTGATGCTGTCGAGATACAGTGACGTGGCTGAGACGGCGCGTGTTGACGTGTTGCGTGTCGTACACGTGTCGTGCGTGTAGGCGGACACGTGTTGTGACGTAGATGCACTTGTAGTCTGGCTCCGGCTTCGTGAGAACGTCGTCACTATTCCTGGACCGTATCTGTTTCTCATAAAGATCTGTTTGTAAACTCTCGGTTCTTCGTGGGAGATCCATGCGGCGCTTCGTCACCTCGAGTCAATTTGAAGTTAATGTAGTTAAGGCTCAGAAAATGTTGGAAATTGATAGGCTTAGTAATCTACTCTTAAAGAGTCTGCAGTACACCCGCCATTTTGGAATTAGTTCCATAAGCATATTGTTGATTTTCTAACAGTAGTACTGATCACTCGATTGTCGATAAAATGGTAGAGGTGTCAAAGTAAAGGTAATAACCCCACGTAAGTTTGTTATCTAGAGAATTACATTTTCCAATTTGTACGGTACGTTTCCATTACGTTAATCATATAAAAATTGTTTTTTAAAATCCGTGGTAGTTATATTGTCTCTGGAAAAATAACTATTTTTAATCCCCTACATAATCAATTTACAGTACCTTTAATTTGACACCTAGGCCATCGTTTTACGACTATCTTGTGACCATTAATGCTGTTACAAAATTACCATTGTTCTTATGGAGCTTAAACGAAATATTTCAAAACTCTTTTCAGTAGGCCTACCCAGGTATATCAACCAGTTATTAGACAATGAACACTTGACATAAGTACCCAGATTTATTTGATTTGTGGGAATTTTATTAATATGTCTTATCGTTTCAGTATTGTTATTATCTATGCCGCAACCCAAAATATCTAATTTTTCACAACGAAGCCGTAATGCTATTCGACTTGAGAACATGGCCAATCTGAAAGTTAACACGTATTTACTGTTAGGCGTTAAGTTCGCCGGGTAAGCTAGTTAGTAATAAAAGTAATAACATCTTAACAATTACCGTGCTATACTACTAAAAAATGAAACATTACTTAATAATTGTTTGTAAATCAACTAACGTTTCAAATCCAACCAGCCAGCCAATTGGGAATTAGTGATAAATTTATTTCTCTTATTACGGATAGCGTGTTTCAGGAGGTTCTCAATGATTGTATCAATATAAAATAATGTGTATTATTTAAAATGTATGTTTGTTACGCGAAATATTTTAAAAAGTGTTTATTTCTTCCTTACTTCATTCTGTCGATTTAGAATTATGCCTGCGCCGTTGCGCCTGTATATTTGTGGCAACAATTCGTGTGCATAGTGTCACTGGCGCTTGCGTTCACTTTAATTGAAGGGGTTCATGTAATCTAATTTTGTAACGATTAGAAGGTTATTTCACTGTTTGATGTGAAATAGTATAGTTCGTTCACACGAAGCGAAAGTGTCTTTTTGGTACTCATCGTATTTTGTGACACTTTTGCGCACCAAAAGGACTTTCCTCCCTAGTTATGAAAAGTACTATTCTACAATTATTATTGTTTATAAAACCGGAATGGTACCTCTCGAAACGTACCCCCCATAAGGGAGAAAGGCAAGCTAGTTGGCAGAATATGTCACTCCCTTTTCATGAGACCCGCTTATTTTAAGTTACAATCGATAAATGTGTAAACAAAAAGAATATTTTAATTTATATGACCGCATTTCAAACCGGTATAAAGTACTATCTTTGACTATACATTGGTACTATACAGAAATGTCACAAAATGTAGGAATTCCTTATGTTTATGAAATTAAGATACAAGTAGAATCTTATTACTTTAGTTTTAAGTTGAGTCACATAGCATTTCTTTTTAATATTCTTTATCCTAACAGTTTTTATGTAATACATAAGACATTCATTTTGGGACGAAATTAAAATAATATCTGTTGTTCCTCTTAACATTTTCATCGTTATTAATTTTGACGGTAACATCTTTGTGAAAGCGCTCAGTAGAAAAATTGGTTCAAGTTATCAAAAACTGCTATGACACAATTTATTCATTTACAACTAATATATTTGACTTTAAATAAAATATCTTCGTGGAGGATAATATAGACAGGCCAACACTCGCAAATTATTCGCCATTTTACCTGGAAGTAACCTTTATTCCATAGGTCTTTATTATTCAATGTCCTCGTGAAGTATGTAAAAATCGTCAGGAAAGAATAATAAAGGTTACAATTTATTTATAAACCAGTAATTTTAAAATTTTCAAAAACATATTTTCATTGAATGATAAAAGTAAGGTTGTAAGATTTTAATAGACATAAGAAAATCTTAAAGGGGTGGGCTGGCAGCTGCAGGTGGTACCTTTCTGGAGGCTACCATTTCGGTTAGGTGTTTAATTAATAACAGTTTACTACATTACCAACGCGTGATTGAAGTATTTCGGCCGTGTTATGTTAATGTATTGAATAACATAATAGCGTATTCGTCCTAAAAGTTTGCGGAAAGTGAGGTAGGCCTACTCCCAAAACTGTGACATTAAAATGATGTAGGGGTTTTATGTGGGTGCAACTTCAGAGGTTCTTTTCCTTTGCCTCAGACTCAGGGGTTGAAAGGGACACTGGAACTACCCTTATTACACTCTGGGAAATATCCTAAGTTACCATATCAACATATCAGCAGATTTCCCCGGGGACCAAAAAATATCACTCCGAGTGGATTTTTCTAGAAACAAGAGAACTCTGTATTGTTGAAGATATAGTAGAAATATTAAACGAACATGATTTATAACGTGACGAGCATGTATATCATTAAAAATTTTAATGTATCACACACAATTAAATTAAAAACATTGTTTCTACGGATTTTTGAAAAATGTATACAAATTTAAAATCGCAGATAATTTAAATGCAATACAATTAATTTCTTTAGTTTTAAGTCGAAAATAATATTTCAAGTGCAATATCAAGCTGGTCAAAAATTGAAAAAGGAGAAATTTATATTGTTTGGAAAGGCCACATATTTTATTAAGGCGTGTACGAAAAAACCTTGAATCACACACAACCTCTATCTCATCATGGTATCTTATCAAATTTAGGATACCGTACAGGCCTACTTTGCTGTGGATTACAAAATATGCGTGATTGATGACGTCATGGAATCATGACTAATACACTCAGTTAATAACTCTCAGTCATTTGGTAAGATAATTATTATCTGTTTAAACTTATATTGAGATTAAAACAGTTCTATTCACAAATTCCTATTGTAATAAATAATCGCTTAAACTATTTAAAATAATTAAAGTAGTAAGATTTTAAGCCAAAAGTTTTCTCTGCCTTAATTCTCAACCGTTTTCCATGAAACTTGGTACTCAGTGTAGAGTCACATCACCCAAGAAAACCTACTATAAAAAGATTGGTACCACCTGGGTTAAGGAAAGGGTCACGTCCCCCCAAAAAAGAACAATTTAACTTTTTTTCCTAAATTTGTGGACGATTTAGAGTACTAAAAACTGCTGTTTTCTGGACAGAATTATGAAAATGTTTATTTTTACTTCCCCATGGGAAATAGGTTAAATCATGGATATTGGATATTCCTAAAGGGAGTGTTTTCTGTTCATCTAAACAACTGCTCTTATGTTTTAAATTTTCGTCTTACGAATTGCTAAAATCCCCAGAGGTAAGACATATCTATGTCAAAATTCATTTTAACGCTTGGATGCACTATGATTTGGCTATATTTTTTTGGGGTACTTTTACATCGCGGGGTAAAATCAAGGCAGGCTCCCTGCCCCATGGAGACGTCAAAATAATGTAGGAGTTTTTTATACGGGTACTTTGTCCGCTACCTCTTGTCTCATGTCCCAGGGCCTCTCGCAGATGTTGGATTGTTGGAATGTGTTGTTGTGGGATACAGAAGGCAGGTGAGAGGTGGATGACCAGAGGTGGAGGTGGGCTTGTACTATATATACACCACCACAGGCCGAGGCTCGTCAATTCGGCCATCTGGCTGGCTCTAAATCACAGTTTCTGTACTTTGATCACTTTGAGGCAAGCAAGTATATGAATCAGCTTCAAACAGGCCATTAAACTCTTCTCTGTATTATATTTACAAATAATCAGCCATTTTTTTATTAAAAAATGTTTGACTAGACACTATTCAACACCAAATATCACTAAAACAAATTCCATCCTTGTTTTCATACAAATAAATATAAACAAGAATTGGATCCCAAAATCACTATTAATAATACAATAAAAATCCGAAAAATCAACCAAATTCTTAGGATAGACTGTCGATGAATCCCTAACTTTTAATGGACAGGGTAATAATTTAGTGAGTAAAATTAATTTATGCCTGTTTATCTTAATTAAATGACTTATCTCAGTGACTAAATATAATAATTAAAAATCGATTTACCAATCATGTTGTAGGACAACACAAAGAAATTAAAAAAATGTATTACAAAAAATCAGAATTATGTAAAAATTAAAATACAGTAAAATGAATCAGTAACACAATATTTTAAGTTAACAATAATTTTCAGTTTTTGGCCTTTGCTTTTAAAGGTCAAAAGGCTTTTAAAAGTTTAAAAGTATTCTTTAGGTGTATATGAAAGAGAAAATGGAGGTAGCTCATCAGTATAATACCCGGTGGAAAATTATGATTTTAAAAGTAAATTATCACATCGAACTTGCTGAACCGGGGCCTTCTTATGCAGTTAATTTGTTCAAAGAACTTTCCCAACATTAATGAAGAGATAATTAAACTTGACTAGTACAGTACAGTACGGGTACTGTACTGTACTGTAAAACCTAACCACAACTATGTAACATTTTTTTCAGTTTTATTATACCTGATTATTCTTTTCAATGGAAAATTATATATTCCCCAGCATTCTATGTTCTTAAATTTCAAATTTAATATTGTATCATTTTTAATTATGTTTGAAATCAATGATTGATTTAAACAAATTAATTTTGATTTTTATAATAAACTTTATTTAATGGATCACATAACAATATTTTCAGTAAAACTTGTCTAACATTGCACTAAAATAGGGTTTTTTTAAATTTGCTATTTATTTTAAAAGAAGTTCAAAGTACACAAACACCCTCTCCAAAATTTATAGAATAATGAAAATATGTTTTATCGTAATGGTTGCTCTATAGTTATCATGCAGAAAAAAACACAAATTCCTTATGTAGTTTTACACACAAAGAACCCTTTTCAGGTTTCCTGAAGTTTAAGATGTAAAATTAAGAAATAGCACAATTTCAAGCAAAATTCAGATAAGACTATAATTTTATTTATATTGGTGATTTATATAGTTTGGAAATTCACTACTGTTGTAAATTGTTGATACATGTAGATGCAAGAAGTAATAAAAATAATAGTTAATTATTTCAACACACACAATCTCTGGAGATAATTTTACTATGTCACCTAGATAAGGTAGGCTTTCATTTGATAAGCTAGTTGTGGGTCTATCAGTGAAGGCGAAGGAACATTTACCTACTGGCGGCATCTTTTCATTTAGTTTACAAAAAATATAGTCTTTCTGCAAAATAAATATAATCAAAATGGAATGTGTGGTATGTAATACTAATCCTGTTATATATGTTTGAAAAATTGAATTTGATAGCCTATATGTTTAGATTTTAATGTATAATGATTGGATTAACTTATGTAATTTTGCTAAAATGAACAAACTAAATTTTATGAGCAGAAGTCTGCTTTTTTACACGAAAATTCAAAATGTCTGCATACTTTTTCAAATAAATCTACATCTTCGCTACATCTATTGGAGAATACCTAAATGTATGCTGGTTGTAACATAATATTTTGTGAAAAGTAAACAATATATTAAAGGGAGAGTTGAGTTAAATTTAAAGTTTATGAACAGAAGTAAGAAATTAGCTATATACTAATATGTTTTCACCAGTTTGAATTACAGCATGTGTGTCGAACATTTGATGACCTTAGGTTATTAAATGGTATTTCTCTTTAGCAGAACATAAAGCACTATTGTTTATCAAAACCATCCTCAAAATTAGACCAGTTTGTAATTCAAAGGAAAAATTGTAGTTCGGATCCCACATTAAACAGTAGGTCTCTTAGATATTGGGCGGGGTCAGGGAAATCCGCTAGTGTCACTTATTCGTTACATATATGTGATTGTTTCATGCAAGCTCTCAAAAACATAATTTTAACGTTTATTTTTAGATTGTGTCATAAATATGCTTTAGCATAATTTTTAGGTTTTTAGTAAAAATTTTTTGAGTCACAGGATGATTAATTGGGAAATTTGGTGTTTTTCCTGCAATGAGTGTGGGAAAACTCCTTATATACTTTTAAGCTGAAATGTTTGGAACGTGGATGAATAACAAACCCTTTTCCACTTAATCTATGTGAAATTTTGAAATAAGAAAGAAATTGATCCGATAATCTATTTTGGAGGTCTAAAAATGTAGAAAATCAGCATTATTATCTTAAACATGTCACTCAGGAAGCTTTTACAAAAAGTTTCTCAAAACGGATATATCCACTCTTAACTCAAATTAAAAAATGTTGATGAAAACAATTTTATCCTCATAAACTGTATTAGGGGAGAAAGTAAAAGGCTGTTTTTTTCTCAACAGCCAATAGGCCTACTTATTACTTTAGGGTTTTCTCGAAATCGCTGTTATTATTTTCGTGTTCTCTTTCCCAACCAACTGTTGTTCAGGAGACCAGTGCAAGTGTCAACAAGGGCTGGGTTATTGTCGGGTAGTAGTCTAGTAGCCGTTGCCGCAGAGAGTTGGCTAATTGGAGAGCTACGTAGAGAGAGGTCCTACACAACACATCCTACGCGAGTACACGACACAAGGAGTGGCCATCTTCCCCAGCTAATGCTCTTTCTATGCTCATACGCGTACAACGTTACAACTCCCTAATTGGGCTAATACAGTTTTTAGCCACACCAAATTGAGGGTGTGCACCTCAGTGTCAACACTCAAAACTGTTTTTACGTTTAAGAGGCTATTTTTGAAAAGTGATGAGCGTTGATTCATATCATTTAGCATGTTTATGTTTTGGGAAAAACTATCAATTGTCTAAAAATTATTCGCACAAGATTATACTGATTTTGTATGCTTGATTTAGAGTAAAATTTTTTTAAATATAAGACATCCATTACATCAATAGAATGTCAATACTGTATTTCTATCAATTTGATTAATTTAAATTTGGTTATCGTAAAAAAATATAAATAAATATTTTAAAGTTGAGACTTTATTAAAGAGTAAATTGGTTTGAAAGCACTTTATTAAAAAAAAGCATAACATTGGTTAAGTGTTTTAATACGAGGTAATAGGGAGGAAGAAAACAGTTCTTCTGATTTCCAAGAGGGTTAATTGTACAGTGCTCAACAATTTAGTAAAATTCTTGAAAATAGTTAATTACTTTAATTATTTCTGGATTTTGAGAAATAAATTGAAAAAACTTGGTTCAAAACTCCAGAGTGACTGATACAAACTTAGTTACGATGGTAGTTAATCAAAACATGACAAGTAGACACTCATGAAAGAAATTCTTGAACTTCTTTGAAATGCTAAAACAATTGTGGGTTAGGTTGAAAGATGGTGGATTTGGAAGAGTTTTATTCCTTACTAGGATAAAGGTGTGTTTTCCATTATCTACCTCCTTCATTCATTAAAATCCTGTTCTTCCTTCTGTGCAATATATGCTGTTTTTGTGTCCGTGAAATATAGGTTTGGAGGTGTACTAAGGTCATATAACCCTTATACTTGTTAAAGAAAATTTTAATGTATTGTTTTCCTGTTGGAAAGTAGGTAGTGGAATATATAGAAACAGTCGTAATTATGAAAACAACTGATTGAAAAAAACCGGTTCAATCAGTTGTTCTTTAAAAACCGATTGATAAAACCGGTTCAATAAGTTTTTGTTCTTCAACAACCGATTCGATGGGTTTGAGTTTTCCAATCAGTGGAATGAATGAACGACTAAAATCAATCAGTCTTGAACAGGTTAAAACAGTTAGTCTCAAACAGACTTGTTTTCATTCAATCATTGAATGAATTGAATAATTGAATGAAATTGATTGGATGCATGGTTATTAACTGATTTCGGTCCCATTGTTTAAAAATGGAATCATTTTTAATGTACAGTAATGTATACTTGACTAATCTCCTTCACTTCCCATCAAAACCTCTCCTGAATTGAGAGGAATGGTTGGTTCTTGAGATTTTAGTGATATAAGACAAGCTATTTGGAACTTTTAGTCAAAATATTAATTTAAAACCAAAACTTTACTTCTTCATGGTCAGATTTTAATTCTATTCTAAAAGCCGTTTCAAGTAGATGGATTATGACAATTGAAACAGATACACATGTACATTCACTACTAGGAGGGCTTTAGAGATTGATTTCAGTTATAGACTAAAACTACTCAAGTATGAGTGAAGAGTGGAAACAACTGGCTAGGTGCTCATTGGTGGATTATTTAACTGAAAAAACCGTTTAAACAAAAAAATCAACCAACAGGCTTTTGGGTTAGTTTGGTTTTCCTAACACTAAACAATGGTATTACAATATTGTACCATTTAGATAACACTGCCTTGTCCACCTCTTGATTTGCAGTATTTATATGAACATATGTATGTATGTGTTTTTAGAGTGTTCTGATATAGTTTATTGACCTAGTTATTTGTTTATTACAGTCAAGAGTAGTATGTTATCGGACACAACGCAGCCCCCCGTCATCAGCCTGAGACCTGATCCGCCGCCCCCGCCTGACGAAGGCCTCATCATGCCCCGCAAACTGGCCAACCCCTGCCTCCAGTCCCGCGACCACCAAGACCTCCGCCGCGAGCTCCTCTTCAACCAGAAAGTGTGAGTGTAACAAAAATGTCTTCTCCTCACCGAATTGTTTGACCTGTAAAGGCCCCGACATTATTATTTTGTAAGGGTTCTAGTTTATGCAAATTTTATGTTCTATAAGTAATATTGTAGCAGAGTTGACTCTGTTGATTTAAATAACATAATTATCTAACTAATAAAAATGACAAATAATTGTGGATAGTCATAAGCATCACAGTGGATGCAATTTTCCCTGGTGTGGATACCTGATTACACAAAGGGGCGGAACCTAAATTCCTTAAGCACTTCAGCCATTTGGCTTTTTGTGCAATCCCTGGTTGGAGTTTCAAGGTGCGTCAGACTTAGACGCCTGGCAAATTGCTGTAACTTCCCGATCAGCTCCTCCCAAGGAAGGTATCTGCCCCTCTCCATGGTGCCAAGAGGTACAGCCCTCACCTCAGTAAGCCCGATTCAGTCATACAGCAGATTATCAGTGGTCTCCTCAGACTGCCTACACTTTCTGCAGACTGGATCTTCATTGAAGAATCCCATGCGTACAAGATGCTTCCTCAGGTGTCCATCTCTTGTTATGAGACCTACAATGAGTCAGAGTTCCGACCTACCTAAACGTAGCAGGTCTTCCATGATCCTCGAGAAAGGAGAACTGAGGGAAAATTTACTCACTCTCAGAAGAGGAATCTCCGCCCATCTTCTACTGTGACTCTTGTGGGATATCATGATTCACATAATTTGGTTTGGATATACGCACTATTGAATACTACGTTCATCCGTGAAGAACATCCTGTTCATAATTTTGAGCCTGTGGCATAAACTGTAATTTCCTTAGATGCTATTGGCTATTTGGCTATTAATTAACAGGATTATCTAAGGAGAATACTGGCATTAGTTGATAAAAAGACAACAAGATCGTGCCACAATCAGTTAAAACTTATTTCTCATTCATATTTCAGATAAAAGTATCAACAAGTTTAGATCCTTATGAGTAAATTTTGTATAAACAAAATTGTGTTAACAACTAAAACCAAAATGTAATTAAATTTTGTGTACACTATTATTTAATAAGTTTTTATGATGGGCTAATTATATACTAAGCTTACATTTTTAGAGGCAAAAACGTGCTGAATCAGAAGTCGGAGCTGCAGAGAGCTCTGGAGAAACATAAGGAGTCTCAGATGAAGAAGGAGCTGGAGCAGCAGAAGCAGGATACTCGGACCCCCTTCGAGAAGTTGATCGAGGAGAGAGCACGCAGACTGGAGTCTGTAAGTGTGCCTTAGGACACTACATTACCTTCCAAAGGTGTCTAGGAGTTTGAAAGGCTACACTCTAGCTGCTATTGTGAAATATAAAATGTGGTGTTCCATAAGGATCGGTTTTGGGTCCTTTGTTTTTTCAATGTCACAATGTCATCTGGTTGACCAGCTGCCCTAGAATTTTGGTGTTTTTTGTGACAATACAAATTTATTTGATTTCATTCTTCACAAAATGTTGTACAACTCTACAGACCCACGTCTCTCACTTCTCCAACTGGTCCAAGAGCAGTAGTTAATGTGCATCTGGAATAAAGCAAAACAGAACTATGGCATTCCTGTAAAAACACTGGCACAAGATGATCGCTTAGCGTCTGATGCTGAGTATCCGTCGCTAGAAGCTGATCTGAGTGAAACGTAACTAAAGTTTTCTGGATTAAATCAGTGGCCAACAACTCCTAGATCATGAGCGATCACCCCTGGCTAGCCTATGTGACATTGCTGTCTTTAATTCACCTCGCAGGCCCTAGGCCCATGTTGCTGTACAAGATTGCTAGCTTGTAAGCAAGCAATCTTGCAACTATTTCTTTTAAAGGATATTGCATTACTTTTTAAAGCTAAGGATAAAGGCCTTGGATGCTTCATCCGCTTACCATAAAGAATAATGAAGTCTTTTGAGTACGGGTGAATCATCCTAGGCCTCCTTCCTTAGCTTTTGAAAATAATGCAATATCCACTTATCCAAAATTCTTGGTTTTTTTGGGTAAGGTCCATTCATCCCAAGTTGGCAACAAGGGTCCTCTAATTCTCCAAATACTGCCATGACTTAATGTATAGCTTGGCTGAAAGGTGTTTAGAATTAAGCTCTTTAAGAGGAAGCTCTCTGAAAGAGATGAAACCAATGTGAATAGTTTCACTCCTTAATCTTGTACTTTGGAAGTTTTGACAAGATTTTTTAGGCAGCCTATAATGCTTAAAATCTTGGTACGTATTTATTAACTGTTTAGAAAAATTTATGAAAGTAACAACGTTCTAAAGTTGGCGATAGTGCTTGAAATGTTTTATTCAGTATAAAACCAAGGATAATTAATTCCGAATCACACAGTCATATTTTTAAATGGTTTAAATACCTCACTCTCATGCTATCCTTATTGTGCTGTGGGTTTTTTCTCACGACCACAGTTTCAACCTGCAGGGGGTCTTCATCAGGTGTTAACTACAGGGCGTCACTTTCAATACTTACGAGGAGCTCCGCCTTCATACACATCAGCTGTATCAAACATAAATGCTGATACCGGTAGTAACGTTTCGTATTTATTTGTGTTTTTCTTCTCCCAGTTTTCATGTATCTGTAAATTTACCAAATACGTTGGACGAACTTGACACCCTGTTGTTAACACCTGATGAAGACCCCCTGCGGCTTGAAACTGCAATGGTGAGGAATAATCACAATAAGGATCATATGACTGCAAGGTAAATTTAAGTAAACAATAAGATATTTTAAATATGTTATACATCCAGCTCAATTAGAACTAAACAAAAAATAAAATAATGTAGCACATTATGAAATACAAAATTGAATTCTTTAAATTGTTCATGTGACTAAAACATACATTTTAATAATAAACTCACCTGTTTACATGACAGCTGGAAAAGAGCAACCTAGAAGAGGAGCAAGCCTCAAACAAGCCAGAGTTCCTGCAAGTGCACGCCAAGCTGAGAGCAAGAATGGATTCCAAGTAGCCGTAGGCAGTGGAACTGTCAAATATCACCCCGTACCAAGAAACTGTTTTATTTGCAGTAGTGATATGCTTTCATTAGTAATGCCCTAGTTTATCGTTTTTGTAAATATTTGTAGTGATACAGTTCCAAATTTTTAGTCCCTGTGGATTACCTTGTACAGATTAAATGTATAAATGAAAATATATGTTTTAAAAGAAACGATGTCGGATGTTCTTGAACGACAGATGTATTCAACTGTTGCGATTTAGGTCCATTCGTAACATGTGTTCATGATATATTTTAAGATGTACAATAAGAGCATTGTTGCTTGTGGAGCAACTCGGATAATCAGCGCATTAAGTTTGGTGCCTTGAAATTATTACAGTTTCTGCATCTGTTGATCAGTACAAAAAGAGAATAATGAATTGAAAAGTGCCTGCAGTGTCGTGTGCCGTGTTCTTTATTGTTTTATCCGTGAACTTGAATGCTGCTGTAAAGATTTCTGTTGGTTGTAAATGTAGATGATTGTCTTTAATAGAACAGGGTAGCATTGAAACCTATTTTCATAACAAATTAACCCAGCAATAGTACTCAGAACTGATATTTTGCAAGGGTTCAATTACCAAAGTAGCTTTCACTTCTAAATTATGCATTGAACTTTTATCAAATTTGGTTGACAAATGATTTATGAATGTAGTTTGTTCTCACTCATGAAATTAATGTTAACCTCATGGTTGTCATAATAGGTACATGCTATGATGAACTTAAGTTTCAGAAAGTGTACCAATAACAAGTTAAGTTTTTAAATTTAAAATACAGTAATTATCAAAGTCTTATTTTGAATAGGAAAACGTTTTAAAATGTTATCACAACTATCCATATTCTTTTAAGATTTGTAAAACAGTTTAATTGTCCTCTTTATTTGATATTTCATGCATATTGTTAGACTCATAGTGAATGTTAGTCTTCCGGATATTCTGTAAGACAAGCAAATAGTGTCAATTATTGGTATACAATCACCCATTATTGATCTTTTAATCTCGAAACTGTTATGTAGTTTGTGGATTGCTCAGAAAGAAATAAATTCCATATTTTTGTACCATACAAACATTTAAGTGGTCATTTCATATTAACCAACCTAAAAACAGTAAATGGAATTGATTGTGTATGTTAACTTTGCTGTTTGAAATATCAAAAACCATGTATAGCCAAATTATGGTTTCTACAATTTACTTCAACTTTAAATTGTATTAAACAATTTATGCAAGTTCAAGATTTATTAACTATTTTGGTTTAATACTTAAGTACTTTTATAAAAAATATAAAATAAACTGGTTTAAATAATGTGATTAGTAGCAAAAAAGACAAAAATAGCAATATGATTTTATGTGATGGGTCACGCTTAAATTAAACGGGCACCTAACAAACATTCTGCCTTTTTTTGGTTGGTGCCACTATGTTATCAATTATTATCATTATAACATTACCATTATTGTCATAAATTATAATTAAAATTTGGTAGCACCCAATTTCTTTTGTCACATGTTTTGAAAACCAATCACATGATCCAGAAATACAGTAATGATTTATCGAGTAATAAAGATTTCTCATGTACGAAATGTGAATTCAAGGTGGCACTAAGAATTGGCCGTACCATAATATGCATTTGGTCATAAGCGACAAATTAGTTGTTATTTTTACTGATTTCCTTAGATTTTTAGTTTAGATTTCATTCCAAGAAAAATAAAATATAGCAAGAAAGAAATAGCAAACAGTCACAAACTGAATGTCGTTTTAGTTATTGCTTATGACCTTGTATACAATACCCATTAGGCCTATTGACTGTTTTTGTAGTGTCACCTTGGACTTGTGTGAAATATCAAGTGTACAACAAATTTAATAGCCTAGTAAAAATATATATTATAAACTAATCTTGAGAGTTTTGATTAGGAGTTCATGTTAATCTTTATCTGTCAAAATATTACCAAAGTAGCTTATATCTAGTAATTGTTGTCATCTTCACTGTTAAAATTGAAAAGAGTATTTGTAATAAATATAAAAATGATATATTTAATAATAACCTTATGTCGATAATGAAAAATAGCAATGCAGAAATAGATTAGGGTTAAATTTTAAACTAAGAAGTAAACTTGGCTATAACTTTTTTATTCATTTACTAAATATTCAGATGGATAAAGGGTTGATTTTTTAAAATTATAAAATTCCAATTCAACCAGACTCGATAATTTGCCTAGAAGTTCTGTCTAGAAATTTTAATTATCCATTGTATTTCACGTTTATCATATAAAATACTAGGCTACATAAAATAATGAATTACTCTTTCTTTGCATGTCAAACCCCACTTTTATGGATATTCAATAGTATAGTTAATAACTCACTTTGTATGTTCAAGTTGTAACGCTGATAATAGGCTTTTTATTTTTGTGACTGCATTATTTGTTTTACTGCAATATGAAAATATTTTTATGTGAGTATTATCAACAGTGTATTGCAATATCTGTGTATACACTATACAAGTGATGAACTATACAATGTAAACAGTATTTTGTATAGAATTCCATTGTTAAATATCTTTAACTGTAAATATGAACCTCTAAAACTCTTGGATCTGTTTTTTGTATGTTCCCCGGACACCGATATTTGATAGGTTAACAGTTGTACCTCATCCTTTAATATTCTTTAACCTTCTGGTCAAATAACTCAGATCGACTTTCTCGAGAATTGCCACTGCAGGTAAATCTACTCAGAAATTAACCTGGGATTGCTGCTCTCTAGCGGTTGTTCTTAGAAGTACTATGACTTGTCCTGTCAAGTACAAACTTGACAACTTCTTGAGAACTATGTCGACTTTTTTAATAACGATCAAAGTACATTGTTTGGATTATTTTAATACTTATTTACATAAAGCTGATCAAAGCTGAACACGATGCTACTTAACATTGTATGAGATTAATTACAGAAAAAATACTAAGTGAAAATAATATTAATATAATATTGTTGTTATTAGGTAAAATGAATGATGAATAATTTAATAAAAACATCACTGTGCTTGGGTTACAGACTATACCGAGCGCAAGTGTACAGTCTGGCCGCTCTCAAATTACAGAACTACCGTAAGTGGCACGCGCTTATGTGACTGAGAGAGCATTAAATATCCATCACAGTGGGGAGTAAAATATTAAAATGAACACTCTAAAATCTCTGGATGGTTGTGATTCGGATCTTCATTACATTAAATTCTTGAGTTTCACGTCTAATAGAGTAAAAATGGACTCCATAAGTTACAAATTTTAACGTGGGTTTACACGCTACAACAAATTGAATCATCATTATCGTAATACAAATCGTCGTTGACAATTTTTATTCATCTAATATTAAAGATTTTTTAAGTATCGTTAATTTGCTTTAATTTGCTAGAAGTTCTGTCTAGAAATTTTAATTATCCATTGTATTTCACGTTTATCATATAAAATACTAGGCTACATAAAATAATGAATTACTCTTTCTTTGCATGTCAAACCCCACTTTTATGGATATTCAATAGTATAGTTAATAACTCACTTTGTATGTTCAAGTTGTAACGCTGATAATAGGCTTTTTATTTTTGTGACTGCATTATTTGTTTTACTGCAATATGAAAATATTTTTATGTGAGTATTATCAACAGTGTATTGCAATATCTGTGTATACACTATACAAGTGATGAACTATACAATGTAAACAGTATTTTGTATAGAATTCCATTGTTAAATATCTTTAACTGTAAATATGAACCTCTAAAACTCTTGGATCTGTTTTTTGTATGTTCCCCCGACACCGATATTTGATAGGTTAACAGAGGTTGTACCTCATCCTTTACCCATATTCTTTAACCTTCTCCCGGTCAAATAACTCAGATCGACTTTCTCGAGAATTGCCACTGCAGGTAAATCTACTCAGAAATTAACCTGGGACTTGCTGCTCTCTAGCGGTTGTTCTTAGAAGTACTATGACTTGTCCTGTCAAGTACAAACTTGACAACTTCTTGAGAACTATGTCGACTTTTTTAATAACGATCAAAGTACATTGTTTGGATTATTTTAATACTTATTTACATAAAGCTGATCATGAACAACGCCAGAACACGATGCTACTTAACATTGTATGAGATTAATTACAGAAAAAATACTAAGTGAAAATAATATTAATATAATATTGTTGTTATTAGGTAAAATGAATGATGAATAATTTAATAAAAACATCACTGTGCTTGGGTTACAGACTATACCGAGCGCAAGTGTACAGTCTGGCCGCTCTCAAATTACGGAACTACCGTAAGTGGCACGCGCTTATGTGACCAGGAGAGCATTAAATATCCATCACAGTGGGTCGGAGTAAAATATTAAAGTGAATACTCCAAAATCTCTCTGGATGGTTGTGATTCGGATCTTCACCACATTAAATTCTTGAGTTTCACGTCTAATAGAGTAAAAATGGACTCCATAAGTTACAAATTTTAAGGTGGGTTTACACGCTACAACAAATTGAATCATCATTATCGTAATACAAATCGTCGTTGACAAGTCATATCGATTCATCGAATATTGGATGTACACGTACCGATTTTTCGTTCCAAGTCAATCGTTATTTTCTCCTCTTTGGGAGGTGAATTCTGAGGGCTTTTCCAGCAATGGAGGAGTTACTGCTGTGGTATATTTATATATATCAGAATTCTATTCTATTCTATCAGAATAATCCTTGCTTTTGGTTTGCCACAAGCAAGTAGAGTTTCACTACAATTCAATGATCTCTAACAGGAACTCCCAAGAGGTTTGATGTATGTCTTACATTTCACCGAAACAAACTTAAAATACAAATGATAAACAACAAAAACTTCCACTCAAAACTAGAAAATACGGTATTCACAAAACACTGTCTAGATGGTTTCACAATGGCAGAACTGAGGTACAACGCTTCAACAACGAGGAGACCGATTTGACGGAGTCACCGATTACACATTCTGACTTGTCATTGAAAACCCGAGAGGTTTGTGGAAATTTGCACAAGCCTTCTAACCTTGCTCCAACTCAGACGAGTCATAACGACTTGCGGTTTACACACACCGACTTGCATGCTACTTATCGTTCAGACATGTTGTTACGATTTATCATAACGTGTAAACCTGCCTTTACATGGAACCCGTAATAATTTTTTTATAGCCTATAATTTCTCTTTCAGCTGACGGCTGTTAAGAATATAGATTGAGGCTTCTTGTACATAAATTTGAATGGAAATAGTCTTTCTAATAAATATTGTAAAATACTTTTACTTAAGAGAAATAATAAAAAAAACATTCCCTGAAATAGGAAACAGATTTCCGTTCCCTACCACATTAATTACTTATGTGGTGTATAAAAGCCATACAGGCTAACTGCTTTTATTTATACAAATTTAAATAAAATTTAAGTAAATAAGAATGCCACATTTCTTTAAAAGTATGATAAAAAATATTGATTAAAGGGATAACAATAACACTTTTCCTATATATTATTTGTATTGTCTACTTCTATAATGTACAAGAGTATAAAGCTACTAATTACTAACAGAGTTCTTCATTTCAGAAGCTTCCATATTCTTATTTTCCATCAGAGCCAATTCTAGAGCCACTTTCATTTTCGAGTCCTTGTCAATGTATTCCTGTAAAATTAAATTAGCCTTAAGAAAAGTGCATGGAAATCACCAAGGGAAATCTAAATTAGTGTGCTAAGACTAGGTTTCACCCATAGTTAAGGTAGATACAACCTAACCAAGTATGTTAACACGTTTGCTGTGGACCACATGGATCAGAGTGGTGACATTTACTTTAGGTTAAAATGAAGATGGTGGATCTGGTGATGTAGATTTTGCTGACACCTGTTGGGATCTGAGAGAACTACGACAAGCTTTGTTATAACACAGTATCTATTTCTGTATGGGTCACTTGTTAGTTGTTATATATTATTATTATATTATTGATTTGGAAATTCGCTGAGTATGCAGGTCTGCTGTGACAGGGGTATTTAATCTAAATATCAAGCTTTTTGTAAAGTACCGGGTGACCGAGCTTCGCTCGGATAGAATAAGACATGTATTTTACAAGTTAATTAGCAAAATTGAAACAAATTTATTGCTCAATGAAAACATTTATGTGGTCTAAATAAAACGTTTTCATACACCTTAATTAATATGGCATAAACACTAAACAAAAATTTGGTACCCCGGCCGGTATCGACCTCACGACCACCAGTTTGTGAGACCAGAGCGCTAGCCACTGTACTACTACGTCGGTCAAGCTTTCAATGTCGTTTAAGAGTTTATGGCCAACTTTAATTGTTTTAGCTGATCTTTATGACTGATGAACATGCATGACGTCAATCCCCTTCCCTTGACCATTCTTGTCTTTGAAGATATGATAGTGATATAAGTTTTAAATACCGGCCAGTCATATGTTTTGTGTATTTTTTGTTGTTGACTTTTTCCGACAAGAAGAAAAAATATAAAAACTCATCGCTTTCACTTCATCGTCATCATTGAAGCGCTGCCCGCCAAGATAGTGTTTTAGGTGCTGGAAAAGGTGAAAATTGCTAGGAGCAAGGTCAGGGCTGTATGGTGCATGGTCCAAAAGTTCCCAGACAAAAGAGTCAATCAAATCCCGAGACTTTTGAGAGGTGTGAGGCCTAGAGTTATCGTACAGGAGCAAAACTCCTATCAGAATGCCGCACTTTGCACTTGCACTTTGACAGTGTCTGGCTTTGACCTTGACGGGTAAGGTTGTGTGTCACTAAACAAAAATTTGGTACCCCGGCCGGTATCGACCTCACGACCACCAGTTTGTGAGACCAGAGCGCTAGCCACTGTACTACTACGTCGGTCAAGCTTTCAATGTCGTTTAAGAGTTTATGGCCAACTTTAATTGTTTTAGCTGATCTTTATGACTGATGAACATGCATGACGTCAATCCCCTTCCCTTGACCATTCTTGTCTTTGAAGATATGATAGTGATATAAGTTTTAAATACCGGCCTGTCATATGTTTTGTGTATTTTTTGTTGTTGACTTTTTCTGACAAGAAGAAAAAATATAAAACCTCATCGCTTTCACTTCATCGTCATCATTGAAGTGCTGCCCGCCAAGATAGTGTTCCAGGTACCGGAAAAGGTGAAAATTGCTAGGAGCAAGGTCAGGGCTGTATGGTGCATGGTCCAAAAGTTCCCAGACAAAAGAGTCAATCAAATCCCGAGACTTTTGAGAGGTGTGAGGCCTAGAGTTATCGTACAGGAGCAAAACTCCTATCAGAATACCGCACTTTGCACTTGCACTTTGACAGTGTCTGGCTTTGACCTTGACGGGTAAGGTTGTGTGTCGCCATTCCATAGATTGTCCCTTGCTTTCGGGAATGATATGAGATACCCATGTTTCATCTCCAGTGACAATCATCTTACAGACTCAACATGTCCCCTTCTTCCTCGTAACGAATCAAAAAGTCTAATGAAGTGGCAAATCATTTCCCTTTGTGGTCCTCTGCGATGAGTCTGGGTACCCACCGAGAACACAGTTTCTTAAGAGTTTAGGTTTTGAGACACAATTTTGTATACAAACGATCTTGAAACTTGTGGAAATTCCAAAGAAAGAGTGGAAATTGTGAATCTTCTGTCCTCATGAAACTTTGTTTCTACTGCAGCCACCAAATCATCAGTGATCACAGAGGGCTGGCCTGAGCGTTTGTTGTCATGGACGTTTTGACAGCCATTTTTAAACTCTCCAACCCACTGACATACTTTACCTTCACTCACTGCATTCAAGCCATAAACTTCTGTTAACTGACGATGAATTTCTGCAGCTGATAAGTTTCTGGCGATGAAAAAACGTATCACTCAAATGTAAACAATGACACCGTTAAACACAACGCAGACAACTGACGTCAAATCAAGTCAGCTGATATTACACACATCATGTAATATTATTATTATTAAACAGCTGATCAAACAATAATACACAATTATTAGTGAATGGATTGCACAGAAAAGTCAATAACAGAAATAAAACACAACACAGACGACTAACGTCAACTCAAGTCAGCTTACATTGTGAAACTGCATAGTACATAATAATATTATAATTATATTGTGGATAGTCTTTGAAGAAAAAAATTGTGGTTTAAAATACCTGTCTGTCGAGAGATCCTTGTGTAAATATGAAACGGCTGTAGTCGCAAGAGCTATACACACACAAGGATCTCTCGTCAGATGGGTACTTTAAACCACAATCATAACTATAACTAGCTGATAAAAAAATGTTCAATTGACCTATTATAACAGAGAATATATTGAGGAGCATTTTAATACATTGAAATATATAATTATAGCAAAAATAAAGACGTATGGAATTAAAAGGCTGAGCCCGAGCTACACTTGGGTATGCAAACATTAATATGGAACAGCAAATGCTGTACCTCGAGTTGTACTCGGGTATATCGTACAAAGTCTTAACGTTAACTGTTTTTATCTGTAATATTATAAAGAAGAGGTGGTTTCTGTATGTTAGTGGGTTTGTTTGTGTGTTTGTTTGTTGTGGCAAGTAAACGCGAAAAATACTGAACCGACCGGTTTGAAATTTTACACAAAGGTAGATCTTAAACTCATGCAACACATAGGCATACTCATTTCCTTAAAATCCTCTCGGGCTACGCCCTAAGAACGTCCTAAGTTTCAATGTTTACATTTTTAGAGAATGAAAACATATAATTACTTGAATGTCAACAGCTGTGAATACTAAAATTTGACCGTTCGGGAAGAAGAAGAAGAAAGAGCTGCCGTGACCGTCCTAGGTTTCAATGTTTACATTTTCTAATGACAACATCCGTTTGCACTATATTTTGACAGTTCGGGAAGAAGAAGAAATAAAGTTGATTTTTCAGATAAACTGCTGGATCGAAATTATTGAATTATTTGAAATAGTGGAATGGAAGATTTTAAGTTTTATCCGACAACTGTCTCTATTACAATAATCCTTATCCTCTCCCAATATTTGACAGATGTTACTTTGAAATGTTGTAGACATTCGTGTTTTGTCATTTTGTAAACAATGAAGAATTAATTAACAATAACTTAAATGTATCAGTAGAGCCTAAACCTTTCAGCCTTTTTAACCCGTGCGAAGAACGGGTACTTTGGCTAGTAGTAGTATAAAACTAACCTGCACTACTAAATTAAAATGGGTTATTTATATGAGTTATTATTATGTTATTTTGATCGAAACATATACTGTATATTTTACCTTTGTACCATGTTTTATCAAGTTTAATTCACTTAAATTAGTTATTAAGAGGTTAACAATCTGGTGGCTCTGTGTACCTCTATGTAATGAAAACTTAGCTGACATTACTTCAATTCAACAAACCTCAATGTAACATATTCCTTGATACAACAAAATTTTTATTTAGTCCCTTTAGATTTGCTATATCAAAGTTTGATTACAGAAGTAAACCAGCCAAAGAGAATTTTTATTGATTACATTACCTTTATGAAAGAAATTTCCTGACCAGACTTGAGCTCAATCCCCGAAGACTTAGCTGTTGGGTGGACGATATGATACAGCTGTACTAATGCAACAGCATCTTCCAACCTGTGAATAATACAACTTGTCATAAAAAATCACATTAATGTTGATGAATAGATTTCTAAAAAAAGAATGAAGATATTTTTCATCCTCTACCGCAACAAGCTTCTGTCTCCAAAATTTTGAAAATCAACAATCATAAAAACAAATCGATAATTTGTAATTGATAATTTAACAAATTGATAATAGGTTGGATAAACAGACAGGGTAAAACTGCAAAGGACTAGCCCGGTTAAGAAGGCTTCAACATTTGTCTCTATGAGCGCTGCTGGTTACCGTATATCTATTTTTATCTGTCTGTATTCCGATGTCATACAGACTGTTTCTAGCGATGTATATGAATGGAACAATAAATAAGTCAGTTTAATTTTCTATTATTAACTGTTGTAAAAGTGAAAATATACATTAGATTATATATATAATTGTTTCAAATAATGGTTAACTGCAGTGGTATGATGAAAATTACTGCTCGTAACTTGTAAGACAGTGCTTTACCATGCTTCAAAGAATTCAAGCATGAGTCAAGCACTATCAAGCACCCACCAGTAACAGACGTCTGCCAGAGGAAATACGCTATATTTTAATGTGGTGCCAGTTATAGTGGTATGAATTTGAGGCGTAATGAGTACACATTTAAGTAGGTTGCGTTTAAAAATGTTTTATTACTAACCTCTCAACATAAAACAAAACATCGTTAATGACACGTTGCTAGTCAATGTGTCAGCTGGACGCCGCAAATTAAACCCTAGATCTTGTAATCGACTTATGACTTGTTGCTAAAAATGATTCACCTAATGTCAACTATAAAGTAGTCTATAAAATTAAAAAGAGTATAAAATAGTCTATCAAGCATTGATTACTGGTATATTTTCAATTGAAAACATCGCTTCAATAAGGAAATGCTTCCTATAATTTTGATCAGGAGATTCTATAATTTAATTTGGTATATAGTTAGTCTAGTTTACGTCATAAATAATTAGGAAACTAACTGCATCTACAGAGCAAAGTGAGGTAAAATTAATTTTTGAGTATTCAGTTGTAAATTTTGTTTGGGAAAGGATTGAGCTATGTTGCTGCATATTACATTCTTTTATTCCTAAATTATAAGAATTTTGTTTGTAATATACTTGGAAACTTTCCATTGTGAGTAGACTAAATGGTGATTTTAGCTGGCTAGGAACCTAGCTATCTTGGATTAGGCCATTGATAAAACTCATCCACTGCCAATTTGACCAATTTATAAACACCTACGGGAGTCTTGAACGGGAGTTGTGTGTTTCAGTGTATATATTTTATTTTATAGTATTCTTATTTTATTTATTTGACGCTGCTAATCCAGACATGTCTGGTCTCAAGCAAAGGAGGAGGTAATAAAGGTAACTCACTGCCAGTTGCTAATAATTTGTTATTATTGTATGATATTAATACATTTTGAAACTGTTATTTTTGGACTTGTTTTGGGAAATTTGAGAATATATTTATCAAATGTAGGCTATATTAGTTTTAAAGGGGTTGAATATGTGTTTTTTATAATCACATAATTATAAAAAAATTATAAAAATAATTTTATAATAAAAATAAAAAAATGTAGTTTTTTATACTATAAATCTAAAAAATAGTAAAAAAATAAAATAAAACAGTAATTCTGAACATATAGTAGACCTATAGCAATAGTGTAAAATAAACCATTGAATTTTATTACCCAGAGAGAGCTTATGAAAACAGTTATGTGACTACCTTAAAGTTTTCAAATTTTCAAGCAGGAGATTGTCAATATTATTAGACAAGACCAAGTAGAAGACCATGGGGCCAAAGTGGCGGGTAGACCTCAACACGCCGTACGCTTGTTTCTCATCTATATGGTCGTAAGTAGCGTGAGTGACACGATGGTAATCAACATCATCTGCATCAAACTCCACACATGCTCTGTCCAGCACAAACAAGTAGTCGCCTCGCTCCAGTACAGGCTACAACCAAACAGTCAACAATTAATGTACATCGGAAATCCAACCAAACATTTGTACATGTACATTTGCTCTGGTCAACGAAACTCCCAAATAATGTCGATTATAGACGTTGAAAGTTTCGAAAACATAAATAACCAACTAGAAAGATTAAAATTCTATCAACCAACCTTGAGATTCTCAGGTTCAAACATTTTTGGCACCCTGAACTGCCTGCCAGGTCGAGGAAAGTATGTCTGGTTTGCATTTCTTCTTTCTTCCCTCCTAGCTTTACGTAGAGATCCATCCAAGTCACGAACTACGATTGTTCTCGTCTAAATAAAGCATAAACAATTAAATGTATGCTATTACTTTATGTCCTCATCATTTTTGTAATTACTTATTTAGCATAAAATTTCAGAAATTTTTGTAACTTTGGAGAAAAAGATCATCATTACTATGCAATAGGCGTAGTACTATCAGTACTTACTCTGTCTGTTTTGCCAAAGGATATATCTGTGATTAAGAATTTTGAATCATCAAGGGCGATTAGTTCTGGATCTTTGGATAATACCACATCAACTTCTTTAGCGACAGGGACTACAGGAGGCATCTGTAGCAGTTCATTAGCTTTCTGTCTGGCTTTCTCAAATTCCTGTAATAAAAATCAATTTTTGAATAATTTTAAACTCACAAAATCGTCTTATTCATTTTGTTTTAATAGATAACATTAATTTATTTAGTTTAGAGTCTAGTTTCCTTATGTTTTGAAATTCAGGTGTTTTAAAATAATAACTTATTTATTGCAACAAATTATTTAAAAATTAAACTTTTTGGCAAAGATCTAACGATGCTCTGACAAAACAGATCAAAAAAATTTTTTTTGGTTACACTTGGAGAGCCAATATTATTTAAACTAATGAAGTGTTATACTGAGACAGGAGACATCAGCTAAGAATACACATGTTTTCTCAATGTAAGTTATAGCTGACCAAAGCTAAGTTGGCACCTGACCGATCGATAGAAATTCTCAACTACATGGTTAAAACATTGGCTGCAGACATGCTGGTTGCATCAAATGACCGTGCGGTCCGTGTGAAGGCACTGGAATAGTTTAAATACAAAACGCTAACTAGTGATGTCTGTATCAATACAAGTTAGTTTGTTGAACATGTACACTTTTAAAAAAGCTCTGCTATTAAAATAAATTATACAGGACGTTCATTAAAGTCGTGGACAAACTTCAAGGGATGTTAGTACTCATCAAAATAAACAAAACATATCCAATAAACTTATGTGGAAAAATCCTTCATTTAGCCACTAGCCATTTTGTATTTGTTACAAAAATCATTACATCTCAAGAACCATTTATGCTAAAGAAATCAAACTTTGCACAGATCTTTAGCGACGGTCGGTGGGTGTGGATTAACGTCCACACTATTACTATAGTGTGGACGTTAGTAATACTACGTTAATCCGCAAAGACCATCCTCATAATTAGACCAATTCGTATTTCAGAGGCAGTGGTTCTGACTCCACATTAAACTGTAGGTCCCTTAGATATGCCATTGACTGTTGGACTACTAATCAACAGTTCTGTCTAAGGAACATGTCAGCCTTAGTGAGAAACAAGATTACAAGATCGCATCACAATCATCATACACTTGTTTTTCATTCATACTTGGCTTGAAATACCTACCTTGTGGTATGGTCGCCACTTCAATAATGTAATCTACATTTGAGGGGATTAATCTATATAGCTAAAATTGAGGAGGATAGAAATCTAGCTTACAGCTTATCAGTGAGTTTAATTGTATATACACCCTATTTAAATCTATGTGTTAAATCATGAATTTCAGAAATAAATTAATATTAATAGGCCTAAGGAATAAAAATCAGGTCTAGCTAATTTTGAATGCCATCCTCCTTATGAAAGTATCACACTTACCTGTTCAACCTGTTCTGTTGTCATAAACTTATATTTTGGTGGACTGAGCCAGTTTCCAAGTTTCCTGGCTTTAAATACTTTATTCATATCCAATCCAGTCAAATTTTTAAGGATTGTTTGTACCTCTTCATTGAAAAATAAAAGCATATCTTCATCTTTGAATTTTGCTGGAAGAAAAAAACTATTGAATCACACAAAGTGGATTTTGTAGGCCTGCAGGAAAATAACATATTACTTGAGGTATGGTAAGGTGAAGATCTAAGATCTAGGTTGTAGGGTGAACACCTGAGAACATGTAACCTTATTTTATCACTATTTTTTGTCTTTCAACGTCAGTAGCATTTTTTAACTCTTTGATATGGAATGGTCCAAACCCTGGTAGTAACAATCTAACATTTACCTATTGTTTGATTGGTACTTAATTAACAGCCCAATTAAGTTACAAATGGGAACTGTAGGTAAGTATGGCTAATTGTCCTAATAATAAATCCTGTGGTCTCAAAATTCCTTTAAAAGAGTTTCACCTCTTAGTTGTTTTTTGGTGAATTCTAGTCCTACAACGAACCGCATATAACACTCTTCACTGTGTTAATTTATGCTAGCTTTCTTGATCAAGATGAAGTCGCATTAGCCCTAATTGCCCCATGAGAACAAATATTATTTAAGAGCACGATCATCTGAGCTCCGTTTTAAGGTCTAAGGAAAATATTAAAATTAAAACCTATTCTATGGTTATCAAAGCCAGACTTGAAAGATCCATTTCTCAAAACAAGTATAGCTATGTGGGCTATGAAACTGCAAAAATATTACTTATAGGCCCTATATGAAGAGAGGGCTTAGAAGTACACTAGTAGGCCTATTGAATGGCACTTCCATGACTAAACCATTGGTGACTTTTTTCATATGTGGATAATTATTGACCTCCCTAAACAAGAGCCCACATAAAATTTACTAACCTAAAATTGTTGAGCAATTAAGTCATTTAACAACTATTAGAACACTTACCATTTGAAGACATCAGTCGTCTTAAATTGCCTGTACTATTTGTTATTAGAGAGTTGCACATTTGGCAAACGATTTTTGTTCCAAAACAATTCTTCAATTGAAAACTCATATTAAATAAGTTATGAAGAGCAAGAAAACAACAGTATACTCTCTAGATCGTACTTAGTTAAAGATACTTAGAAAGGCATCCAGCTTCAGGGAGGTTAGAAAGGCCTAATACAAAGCAATATTCTTATAATCAAAATAAATAAAGTAAAACACAAATTTTATTTTTGAAAATTATTCACGAAGCCGCGCTGATTAGAGAGGATGGAAACTTCAAAACATAAATTATGAATTATGTGCAGACCACTTTAGTTTAGGAATTGGATCTGACACTGAAGGTAGAGGGCCGGCTGACTGAAACTCTAAAATTAACTGATTTAACCAGCTGATAATGTGCTAAACAGGGGCACCAACAACTGAAATAAAAAGCTGTGTATCTAGCATGAAAAGGACCCGAACGGGACCCGAAACGGTAAGTTTTTTCTAGTTTTAACAATATTTTTTAATCTTACAGCGTTTTAAAATTCATTTGATTTTTTTATGATATATTGTACATTGCCGCATTTACTCTTACATTTGATAGCGGTGGTTTGCAATTCAACTATGTTTAAAACATATTTTAAGTTTAAATGAGAGCCATAACTTAAGCTGTGAACCTATGTTTAGTAAAAGTACTAAACTTTTTAAGTCGCTTGCCGTTCGCTAAAGGAGACCGATCAAGCAACTTTTCATAAAATGTTTGTATTTACTTCCCTGTGGGAAATAAGTTAGATCATGGATATGTTTAAAGAGAATGTTTTCACTTCATCTAAACAGCTGTTCTTATTCTTTTGCATAAAAAATCAATACAATAATTCTGGCAGTTTCTATGGAAACCTGTTACATATTTTCCATCTTAAAAATCACCAACAACCCCCCCAGAGCTAAGACATGTCCATGTCAAAAATGATTGTATATTTACTTCCTTGTGGAAAATAGGTTAGATCATGGCTATCATGTTTTCAGTTCTTCTAAACAGCTGTCTTATTCTTATATACTAAAAATTCAATACAACAGCTCTAGAAGTTTTTATGGAAACCTGTTTTTAATTTTCATCTTACAAATTGCCAACACCCCCCCCCCAGAACTAATACATATCCATCTCAATTATTTGTATATGATGCAAATAATCGGAGGTTGAATTGTTTTGATAGGTGGATAAACTTATTATGAGTACCCCCTCTCCTGAAGGGATTATGTTATATGTTGTACATTAATCGTAAATCAGTTCCCTGATTGATCTTAATACAGTAATGTAAAACTAAATTAATAGATTATCTTTTAAAATGGCGACCTTCCCAGGTAAGGATGCTATGCCTCAAAGACAACTGCTGTGGGTTGTCTTACAGTCTCCGTGACGAGTGGACGTGTTTGGTTTCTTATGTGTGTAATGTTCAGTGTATGATTTGTTCGTAAGTTTTTTTTGACTGCTTTAAACTTTTATGTTTTCAGCTTTATACCGGTTTGGTCCGCATTATATGTTAATTGTGCTATGTTTTAGATATTAGTTCATCTGAGGACGGGATCAGATTTCAGATCCCGAAACGTCGTGAAACTTTGTTTTACATAAAATCGTGATGGGAAATGTCCGCAATAAAAACTGCTAAAATATTGGTTACTACTTCAGGGTGGCGAATGAATCCCTTAAAAATGTCAAAGTATATGGAGCAAGAATTGTTTTCGTAAAACTTCTAGTTTTAAAAATTGTTTAATTCATCATACAGAGTTCAGGATAGTAGTAATTCAAATGCATTTTATTATTTTATATAATATATTGAATATTGCCATATTTACTCTTACATTTTATAACTGTTTACAGCTCAATTATTTTTTGAATTATTCTTTTATAAAAAATAATAGTATTAATTAAATTATAATACGGTTATCTCTATCGATTCAACCCGTTAAAATGAAAAATTTCTTAATAATTTAACAAATAACTTTCCGTGATTTTGACTAATGACAGCAACTGTTAGTATCCGTTATGTGAATATAGAAGCTAGACATAACAGCAGCTAGAGTAATAAGTTTACATGAAATCCATAGTTTAACTTATATCATAATAAAGTATTAAATTATTATATAAGTTGCTTGTCGTTCTCTGAAGGAGAACGATCTAGAAACTCTTTATACATTCCTTTATGTTAAGCAGATTAATGATAACTGATTTAAAGAAGAAACTTTTAAGTAATTATTTTATCTATTAATTAAAACTGAGAAGTGACCATTATTGAAAATTTCATGTATAGTTGTGCTTTGATGGGGATAGTGAATTTCTAGTAAAAATGTTTAACAAATCTGTTATTAAATTATTACAGTTTTAAGTAAATGAAATTTAATTCAGTATACAAAAGATAAATTAACTACCAGAGCTGCTACCTGGCGGCATCACATGTAACCTCGTACTGCTTTACCGATTTTAACCCGCTCCAGGACGACTCCTGTGGGTATAATTGTAACTTTTTAATGTCTCCAGTAGCGTTGTACGAGTAGAACAGCTTTTTTTGTGGCAGGTGGTAACTAACTCTTGATGAGTACTCCCCCTCCTGCGAGGGCTATGTGGTTAAGCTCCACCGTTAAGCCGCGTTTATACGAGGCCAGTAGGCGAGCAGCAGGTTACTTGAAGCAGGTAACCTGAGGCAAGTAACCTTCCCTGTGTGAACGACCAAGCTCGTAAATCACAGGTAGGTTGCTTGTCAACCTGCTTGGCAGTTTCAGGATCAGGATGTGAGGTTTCAGTGGGCTGAAGGCCCACTGCGGCTGTTATACGACTATGTCCTCTTCAGTCACTTGGCAGGTTGACTTGCACGAGGAGTAGACAACCTGCCCCCACCACTCAAAAACGGACCTGCTACACAGCCTGCCTCGCACTGACGCCGTGTGGACAACTTTTTAATCCGTCGAGCAGAGCAAGTGAGCTAATATTGTGACGAACAGTAACAGATCTGTAGGATGTTTGTTCATTTTTAAAATTTCTTTATATTGTGTAATACCGTACTAATTAATGCCTCCACGTTGGTCCGAAGAGATGAGAATTAAGTTTTTGGAACTTTTAAGGACCGGCCTTGCTTATGGGACCAGTTCTCCAAACTGTACAAAAACAAGAATGCACGCGAAACAGCCTTCGGTGAAATAGGTTTCCGCTATGAAAAGTGAAGGGCTTGGAATGGCTGAAGCTAAATCTAAAATAAAAGCAATACGAGCCACTTACTAAGGTGAAATGGATAAAACAGTGAAAAGTGCAAAATCAGGTGTAATATTTTTGTACGTCATCATAAGATAACGCAGAAAATGCACTTTCTGTCATATTCCACATCAAACACTGGCTCGCTCACAACCCAAGTCGTGTGGACAGGATCATCGGCAAGTCCCCGGCACAGTAACTTGCTTCAGTAACTGCTCGGTCACTGGCCTCGTGTAAACGCGGCTTTTAAGCGTTGTATATACCCAAACGGAAGATGGAATTAGTTTAGGTAAACACCGCTTAATGGTGGAGTCACCACATAACCCTCGCAGGAGCGGGAGTACTCATCAAGAGTTACCACCTGCCACAAAAAAATAGATCATCTGGTAACTGCTCAGTTTGACAAACCGTATCGTACTAATTTTAATCCTAGAGGAATCAAAGTAACTAGAAAAAGTTAAGGGCAGGGTCGTAGACAGGTCGAAAATCCAATTCCTACGTATATAAACAAAAATAATAAATTGGTGTTAAATAAAATATAACAGTTTCTGGATCTGGTAATAAAATTCACACTATAAACTCAACTATTTATAATATCATTAGTTATATAAATTCTGATAATTTGTAACTGCGAATGATACCAAACTATCTAAATAAATATGTTTTACACTAATAAACTAACAATACACAAATAAAACTAATTTTATAACACACAGTTTCACTCTGTCTTTTGAATTGACTAAAAATGTAATATTAATCTACATACACGTAATTGAATAGAAACAACTTTTTAATCGAATAAATTCTCAAACAAATGGTCAATCGACTCCCGTTGATCCGTGAACGTGAACCAGTCGTTGTTCCATTGTTGCTGGTTGTTCTGCAGATCTGCTATCTGGGCTCGTACCTACAAATTAGAAATTTAGAACAAACTAGTAGCTATTTTTTTCTAGTAGTAGTTTGCTTTTTTTGTAGCTAGTTCTTCCTTCTTATTATGTGATTCAGTGCTAAGGTGAAAGATACTATAAATATTATGACTAAATATTTACCTGAAATCAAAAGTAAGTCAAATCAACATTCGATCTGACTATGTTTTATTAATAGTTATAATACAAGTATGGACTTGATGAGGACCAGATTTCATAGTCCTTATAATAATATCAAATTGCAAATCCGTCTACCTTTAAACAAGTAGAAGGTTAGTTACAATTATTGAAATGTTAAATTCTTTTGTATTCACATTGTATTACATTCTTAGATACATAATTTTGATTAAAGTTCAGTAGTTGTTGTAGTTTTTCAAAAAGTTGATATTCTGGATCATACCTTTCCACACTCATCGGCACCAAGGATCTCGGTTTTGCTCGGTAAGATTTTCGCGTCCTTCTCCTCAAAGTATTCCTTGTCGCACTGTTTGTTGGTCACATGCACCAACGTCTGGACCAAAATTATTTATTTACCAACAAACTTGAAATATAAAAAGGTACCAACATAAAATACTTTTTTTGCCTATGACAGGCTCAGCAAAATCTATGCAGTCTCATAGTTAAATTATTCTTTATTGATTTGTGTGATTACTTGTTAAAAGGTTGCTGACCTTACCTAATATTTGGGTAATCTTGGCCGAAAGAGAGCATGAAATACTTACAACATCGATCTTGAATTAGTTGGTTGGAGAGGAAAGTATACATGTATATTAAAATTAAAATGCAATTGAAATTAAAATATATTTCGTATATGTACTTTCAATTTTAATTAATTCATTCATCCGTTAAATATGTGACACAAACGAGTGCAACCTAGTGTGTACTTAAATTGCAGTAAATGTAATTTCAAATGTGATTTTATTTCTTATGTATGCACAGAATTAGAGTGTATGAAAAAAGATAAATACCAATTATCTACACAACGATAATTACTTCACAACATATATTGATATTTTTGTTTTAGTCAAAGTAAATGTTTCCTTTAACAATTATTGTTCAGTGAATGCTCTCAAAATGAACATTTATTTAACCTCTATTTTTTGAAATAGTTTGAAAAAATAAGATTGGAAATCTACTGCCGACATAGTTATTGAAATTTATTGAATGCGTAATGTTCATTACATGAATACAAAATATTAATTTTAGTATAACACATAGCAATAATTGTGAGATAAAATAATGAGTTTGCAATCTTTAAAGTAATTAATTAGTAAAAGTTACCTTCGGTTCATCGCTGAAATACTGATTGGCGACCCATAGAAAATCATTTGTATTGATGATTTCTAAGGAAGTCTGATCACAAGGAAGGTCTGCCGTCTTGTTGATGCCGTTCCCGAAAATGTTCACCCTGGACACACACACGCCGTTGTCTACCCTCTGTGACATCTGTACAGTGATTCCATAAACTTTAAATATAAAAAGGTACCAACATAAAATACTTTTTTTTGCCTATGACAGGCTCAGCAAAATCTATGCAGTCTCATAGTTAAATTATTCTTTATTGATTTGTGTGATTGCTTGTTAAAAGGTTGCTGAGCTTACCTAATATCTGGGTAATCTTGGCCGAAAGGGAGCATAAAATACTTACAACATTGACCTTGAATGAGTTGGATGGAGAGGAAAGTCTACATGTATATTAAAATTAAAATGCAATTGAAATTAGAATATATTTCGTATATGTACTTTCAATTTTAATTCATTAATTCATCCGTTAAATATGTGACACAAACGAGTGCAACCTAGTGTGTACTTAAATTGCAGTAAATGTAATTTCAAATGTGATTTTATTTCTTATGTATGCACAGAATTAGAGTGCATGAAAAAAGAAATACCAATTATCTACACAACGATAATTACTCACTACATATATTGATATTATTGTTTTAGTCAAAGTAAATGTTTCCTTTAACAATTATTGTTCAGTTAATGCTCTCAAAATAAACATTTACTAACCAATATTTTTGAAATAGTTTGAAAAAATAAGATTGGAAATCTACTGCCGACATAGTTATTGAAATTTATTGATAGCGTAATGTTCATTACATGAATACAAAATATTAATTTTAGTATAACACATAGCAATAATTGTGAGATAAAATAATGAGTTTGCAATCTTTAAAGTAATTAATTAGTAAAAGTTACCTTCGGTTCATCGCTGAAATACTGATTGGCGACCCATAGAAAATCATTTGTATTGATGATTTCTAAGGAAGTCTGATCACAAGGAAGGTCTGCCGTCTTGTTGATGCCGTTCCCGAAAATGTTCACCCTGGACACACACACGCCGTTGTCTACCCTCTGTGACATCTGTACAGTGATTCCATTGGCCGAAGACGTGGATTGACCGATGTACTGGACGTTGCCATTGCCTGGAACATAGATATGTGAGTTGGATATGTTTGGAAAAAACCAACACAGTACTCTTTGAACATTAGAACTTTTTTGAAACACCGGGATCTGAACCATCTCACCATCAGTACCGAACACTGTCACATAAAAAATTGATCCACTGACTCGCTCTCTATAATATTAAAAGCATGTAGTGCTATAAATAAAATAGACAATGTCACATACTCAGCGCTTTAAATTCATAACTAAAAATATTATGAAAAGTACAAAAAAAAATATGAATACATTTTCAAAAGGTTTACATTTTTAACAAAAATAACATGTAGTAATATTTTCATGAGATACTATATTTCAAAACGGTAATAAAATAAAAATGTAACTGATAAGAATAGCTATGACCGAAACTACGTAGAATTTCAAAACAACACACATACGGAATGAGTTATTTTTATATTCACATCAAAACGTATCATTACATACAGTACAGTATTCTGTTGATTTTGTATAATAAACACAAATAAGCAAAAATTATATAAAACTATAAATGTTATACAAAGTTTTGTAAATGATCATTAAATATAGGGCTTCGTGATATACCCCTCGGTTGTCGTTGACGTAGGCTGCCTTCAACATGAACATCACACAAAAGAAAATGTATATAAATATTTTTTTAAAAATAAATAAAGAAACACATCGCAACAGAACGATATTATAATATGAACGATTATTTTTAAGATGTCCTAGTCATATTAAAAAAGGACTGGGATGGTGGGTTGTTCTGTAATCCAGCTAATTGGAGGACACAAATTGTGTATAGTTATGAGAGATGGTTGGGGATGCGGTATTTCCTGGTATTGCATTCCCAAAGACCATTCTCAGAACTAGATTAGTCCGTAGTTTAGCGGTAATACTATGGGTCGGTTTCCACGACAACTGAAGGTTCCTTAGATGCCATTCGCTGATGGGTTATTAATTAACAGTCCAGTCTAAGGAACATGTCATCTTTTGTCAGTAACAAGACTACAAGTACAGTTTGGGTCGGTGTCTTACCTATGCAAATGAACATTACTATTTAAATAAACAACCATATCTACTACCTCAAGACTCTATCCTAAATATGTTA
This sequence comes from Nephotettix cincticeps, assembly GCA_023375725.1. Lineage (NCBI taxonomy): Eukaryota > Metazoa > Arthropoda > Insecta > Hemiptera > Cicadellidae > Nephotettix > Nephotettix cincticeps. Next base: position 17,646,675 of record CM041785.1, on the reverse strand, counting down.
ATTTCACGTTCCTTTTTATAAAAAACTGTAAGAGATAACATATATTTTTTTGCATGTGTTTTTAATACACTTTCCTGAAAGATTTCTACCCGGGGGTATTATTTTCTCTTTAAATTAGTGTAATTTTAAAATTTTTCAAAAATTGTCCTCAAAAAATAAATTTTCTGTTTATAAAATAAACAGTTTTACCTTCAAAACCTCCCACTTTTCATCTTCCCGAACCAAACACCCGGTTCCAAGTGTTCTTCATTTAAAAAAATGTGAAAATAGCTTTAACGGTTCCCAAAAAAAGGTACAGTACTAGCGACCCTTATAAGCGATGGGGGATGCGATAAGGGAATTAGAAACCTAAATGTAAACTTTCGGAAATTAAAAATTAAAAAAAATCAATCATAAATCATGTGATCTAAAAAAACTAAAAACATTCACTGACTTTGTAGCAGGGGTCCATAGCCTCTTCTAAAGCAACAGTTGTTTAGTTTTAATCGCATTTTATTTGTCCGGAAGTACTATCAATATGCATGGTTCATACTTTGTAATTTCTAAAAAAAAATTAAATTATTTAATTCTTTTTTGTGAAAAAAAATCAAAACAAAAATTTTGACTAGGATATAAAACTGTTTGTAATGTATACTCTATCAAAAGAATTTTATTTTTAATAAATACATTTATTTGAAAATATATAGGATTTTTAAAATTTAAAATTATATAGTTTTCTACTTTAATAATAATGAAATAAAAACTGAAAATAATAACAATAAAATATCAGTTTAACGTGGAAATCGACCAATTGTACAACAATATGATGTGATCATATTAAAATAGTTAACACTAAAAAAAAATTCCACCAACCATTCTAAACATAAATTGTGTAAGTCCTGGTACTCGATCCATCATAATAATTGAAAAACAACGAAATTTATGATATAAAACTTCAAAAATAGTTGGTGGTATACGAATAAAATGTATTACAATTTACCCACTAAATAAAAATTTTATTGTTGATCAAATGAACAAATAGTAAAATTTTGAAAATTCTACTATAGGGGTCTATTGCTTAATATATGAATAGAATCTCACATATCTAAGAAAAAATAATAACTGATAAAACTACAGCTATGAGTTGTTTAATCGTGACCAACTAGATAAACTACTCAACAAACAAACATCTTTATTGCGATGGTGATATGTTTGACTAAAACAGCTGATGTGTACACTAAAGTGCTATCTGTGAAAAATTCCACCATCCCATTCTAAACATAAATTTTGGTTTTTGCTATTAGTCCGTTTTTACTCCTACTCCATCTGATATTGACAAACAAAATATTTCCCAATGTTAAAGCTTAAAGGGGAAAGTTTTGGTGGAACAAATTTTAGTAATTCATATAGTATTGGTATTATACACTCATTTCATGAGAGAATCCGAAGTCTTATCTAAATATTGGAAATAGACACTTTCTTCAAACATCAGAAAAACGCAAGTTAATATCCGCTTTGTGTATAATTGTTTAATATCTGCAGTTTTATACTAAGAAAGGAAATTTCCAAGCCTATTACTATCGCAGTTTAATTTTACGGTAGATTTAACTTTTAATAAACAATCTTTACCTCGCTGTTATTATAGTTTTTATAGACCTTCCAGACAGTGACGTCGTTTTCATAACTGCAAGGTATTAACATGTAGGTTTATTCTTACTAGTGCTTATAACATTTTATTTATGTAATCGTTATTTTTGGTCTGTGGGATTAAACGTAGCACGTTAGGTATTAAAGTAGCTGGTTAAAATGTTTCTCCTCTTTCAGAGCTATCTAAAATTTCTTAACAATCTGCATCAGTGGTAGCCATATTGAATTTTAGTCCCGTAAGAGCAATGTTAAATTCTGGCTGAACATACCTTCACTTTGGCGTCTGTAGTGGCGTTAATTATCAAAGTATCAATGTAAAACTTTGGAAGTACATTGATGAGATGTGGCTCAAGGGCGTGACCTTTTAATATGTTCAAAAATTGAACTTGATATAAAAACAAAAATCCAGGAATATTTTACAAAATAAATCGTTATTATTTTTTTATTGAGAGCGAAAATAAGAAGTTCTGTAAGGTGGAGCCCTGAAGGATTGTAATACCTTTAATTTGACACCTCTTCCGTTAATTTATGACAATACGTCAAGAAGATATAGGCGCCAGAATTTAACATTGCTCTTACGGGACTAAAATCCAAGATGGCTACCACTGATGCAGACTCTTAATTTATAAAGTAACTATTAGTGAACATTTAAAAGTTAAATACTTCCTCCTGAGTAGTTTTGAAATTTCAAACTTCGTTTGGACAGTTTCACCAAGCACATTTATTGAGATAGGTTTTAGCGGACACTGGACTCTTCACAAGGATCTACAATCTACAAATTGTGATTACATTATACTCTACATTATTGTAATTGATAACTTTGATTTCAATTATTGTATGTGAACCCCTTAACTAATATCTGAGGTACATATTAACACTCTGAAATAGCTAAAACTTTTTACTACAACTGTGGCAATAGTACAGTCATCACGGTACTGTAGTTTTATTGTTGGATATTGTTACATATGCTGAAAAGAGACGTTGCACGAAGGGTCATTAAATTCATCAATAGAAGGTCGTTCCGGTCATCGAAGCGGCAGCTACTAACATGCAAACATGCCGGTTCTCTTACGATTATTTTTGATCAGTTTTCATCAGTAATCATAAATTAATTGCATAAAATAGCTTGTGAAGTAGAAAAACAACTTATCCACATATATTAAATTATTTATTTGGAAATTCGCTGAGTACGCAGGTCTGCTGCGACGGGGGTATTTCCTTTTCCGTTTATTTTATTCTTCCATTCCAAAGCCAAGTGGGCATCCCGGGATTTGAACCCTTGCACCTCTTGCACCGAAGTCCAAGACGTTAACCACTACCAATTTTAAGACGAATCAAGAAGAATAAATGTAAGATGATTGTGGCGCGATCTTGTAGTCATTTTATTGACTAAGGTTGACATGTTCCTGAGACAGAACCGTTAATTAATAGCGCAACTGCTTATAGCATCTTCGGTTCAACTTGGGATCCGAACCACAATTTTGCCTCTAAACTACTAACCGGTCTAATTATGAGGATGGTTTTAGCAGTTTAACGTAGTACTCAATAGCAAGGACGTTAATCCACACCAGACTAGGGAATATCGTATCCACAAACCATCGCTCATAACAATCCATAATCCGTTACAAGGTGATCAGCCAGCTGTTTTACTTTCTAAATTAATGCCAAAGAAGTTGAAAAAGGACTTAAAATACCGTAAAATGTGGACAAAGGATTAAACTTAACACAATTTGAAGCGTTAGTTAAATCCCTATGTATAAAAAAACTTTTACAGTTTCGGTTTTCTGTTTAGGTTGGGGGATATCAACCGATATACTCACTCAACATTCATTGTAATTGACTCAATTGATGGTATGTTAACATTTATTATTACGTTATAGTAAAACACTGAGTAAATTTATACCAGAAGTTTTTTTCCAGATGTTTTTGTAAAATGTCCGAGTTTATTGAGTCTCAACTTAAGAAATTCAAGAAGGTTTTTTAAAGTAAACATAAATACTTATAATAAATGTGTTTTCTATTGCTGTTCTGGCTTTATTTAGAAAAAATCACGTTAATTGCTATTATCTGTCATTTACATGCATTTTGCTATATGTAAGTTCATTTAAAACTATACTGCATTCTTAAAAATCAACATATTTACGGAACTAAAAACAATTATTTAAAGACAAAAGCTTTTATCATACGAAATGGGTTCTATCACAACTTGCTAGAATTTCAAATAATCACTTTAAAGCAGAAGGAAAACGTGATACAACAACAGTGTCTCATGGATTCTAGGAAACTCTTCGATATTTTAATGTTGCTTTTGTGATAAATGGGTTTAAGGGCATGTGTGAACTCTGTTAAATTTACCGCGAAATGTATTTTAAAGTAAAGTAACATTCATTTTGTATTTTTAACTCATTTCATTGTTTTACTCCTAATAGGTAAAAAGCATTATTTTACTTTTACTCCTACGTTTTGACTGCGGTTATGGTAAAAGTATAAACGAATATATACTGTATACTATACAATATAGTAACATTGTATAGCGAACCTAAAACTATGTAAATACAATTATTAAACAATTTCAAATGAGTAGGTTGGACATACAATTGACATATTATGTATAAAATAACAAAACTTAAATATGGAAGATTAAGGATTTTCACAAAAAATATTCGTAGTTATAAAAAAATCCGAAATAGGACTGTGATTAGAATTTATTTGTTTGGTGTTGTGTAAAGTGGGTTTTTAACAAGATACAAACATAGTACGAACGAAATAAACATGTAACAAATTCTTAAAAAACTATATTACACACAAACCTGAGGTTTCTCTGGTCAATATGTGTAAACGTACGCTTGACATCACACTGATATCTATTGGAAAATGACAACTGTAAAGTATTTTTGGAAGTCGTATCTCAGGAGTTAAAGGTTCATAATATATATCACATGAAAAATACAACAACTTACGAAAAGAGCAGAAAGTGATGCAGGTGCGATCATGTTCGCTAGGTGAACTCGAACGAACTGACGGATTTGATAACGAGAGTGCCAATGTTACCTGTTATCACACACAGATCACGCTGAACTATAGGTTTAGTACGTACACGTCGAATCGTGCTCTGCGTCACACTACTGAGAAAACTCACACGTAATAAAAGAACTGGCTAGTCATAAAAAAGGTACAAAAATCATTGAAACAATAGTGCAGTGTGTTAAATTTAGGCAGGTCTACATTATTAAGGTCGTATTTCGCCAACAATTGAAACCACCGTTAACCTAGCTTTAACTACAGTTCGCTCCTTAACTGACGAAATCGGATTTAACCACTCGTCATTATAGTGGAACCCTTCGTTAGATAATAACTGCCCAAGTTTGACCAGTTACAATCTTGAAATCTCTCGTTACAAGGTTGTTCGTTTTTTTCGTAAGGAACTAAGAAAAGAATAAGAATATCTGACAGCGTTCCTTTAATGTTAAGTCGAAAGTCGTCTGCCATACGATGATAATTATTCATTAGTGTATTTACTATTAAAATAATTCATAATTGTATTGGAATTCTTAGGTTTATATCTGGATAGTAAGTTAACATGGGAAGCACATGTCAATTATATTTCCACCAAACTGTCTAGGGTCATATATCTTTTAAGAAAACCGAAAGGCTGTGTGTGTGCCAGATAGATAAGTTGATACGAAATATTTTACAATTTTAAAAGCATAGTTTCATATGGTATACTACTTTGGGGAAACAGTGCTCATGTTGAACGTATTTTTTTCGTTAAAGAAAATTATAAGAATGATAACCAATTAATTAGAACACTGTAAACCACTATTTGTCAAGTTAGGCTGTCTTGCCACTATCAATCTTTATATTTATAATGTTTTGCTCTATACTAAAAAGAATTTACCATGCCATGCCTTAAAAAGAGATATACATAAATATAATAAAAGACAATATAATAAAATTTATGTGCAATTTCTTAGATTGTCTAAGACATTAAAAAGTTATAGGTTTAAAAATGTTCAATAAATTTCCTACAGAACTACCTTCTAATGTATTTAAATTCAAACTGTACACTTTCCTTGTTAAGAACCTATTTTATTCTGTATTAGAGTTTTTTTAATGCTAATATTTTATTTATCAGGCTACTGTACATTTTTCTATCAATTAAATAGTAGACTTTAATGTATATACTATTGTAGGTGACGTTTAACTTGTAGTCCTGACTTTGTTTATTCCTGTAATGGTTTAATGACAATAACATTTTTATTTATTTATTACAATCTTATTTATTTTTTTATTCGATTATAATTATAAGTTAGTTTAGTCTAGTCTTTGGAAAGTCCAAAGGCTAGACCAACCTAATATGCCTTTAAATTTACTATTAATCATGTAGATATAATACGCTATTAATACAGACTGCCATACTAATTTATTATTAATATTTGCCACCACTATTACTACTGTATTATATATCCGAAGTAATTAATAGACAAAAATTACAAAACTTTTAACTATTACCATACTATATTATGATTGCACAATAACACTTTCCGCCAAGCGGAAACGAAAACTAATTTTTAGGTTATGTATGTTCACAGCTCAGCTCATTGTCACGACAATCCACCGCCACCTTAATTTACTCTATTTCGTTTAAGAAACTAGCATTAGTTTTGACGAGTTTTATGTTGGCGAAATCCGATTTCCTTAACGGTGTTTAAAATCATCGGTCAATTTTAACGGCCGATTAATAAATCCAGCGTTAGTGTGATTATAGTGAAGTCCGGCCTAAATTCAAAATATTATTTGGGGTTTAGAAAACCGTTTAGTGCTTTAAGAAGGATCAGGAAGGAACAGATGAAAAGGGTTAGAATGATTACAGTGTATGATGTAGTGAAGAAAAGTTCTACTGTTTTTAAATGCTCCTGTAGCAGACGAACTGCGTACTAGGAAAACTTACATTTATTTAGGAATCACATTTCATGATACAATTTATTCTTAATCATAGTTTAACCACATATGGAAGTTATGTCAGTTCTTATATTCTCCATAACAATAACATGGGAAAATAGAAAGTAGGTTTGCTGCCACAAGGATTAAAAGATTTTTCACCTTTCACAAATTATCTTTATTTTTTGCGGGTGTTGCTGTAAATATAAAATAAAATCTTCATACAAAAATAGAATAGTTTGTAATTTATTCAGAAATAAATCTTTATTTTACCCGATAACGCTATTTTAAATTGCGGGGTTTATCACAACTAATTAACTCGACTTTTCTCCAATAAACATTAAGACTAAAATTCAATAATCAGTTTAATTATTTTTCTTCGTAGGTAAAAGTATGACCTATCAATTTCTATAGCACTTTACAAGTTTTAAATGCTTAATTAGCGTTTTAACCGTCAATAAACAGGTTAACAATTAAGTGTAAACAAAAATAAAACATTTTTGTTGACTTATATATACCAGTTTTAATTTTTACTATGGATATAGTAAAAAACACACACTTTGATTAATTACATCTTTTTTAATACTAGGTAACTAAAAGTAAAATATATTTTGAAAAGCTTTTCCACGAATTATGTCTAACTATGTAAATAAGTATATTTTACCCTAAAATACTGACAATAATAAAACTATTAGATAACACTAACTAAATAGTTTTTAACCTCAAAATTTCACTTTGTGTTTTTGGAAAGTCTAAAAGTGTAAATATTACATATACATTTATACATCTTGAATATGAATAAAATTACTATCCGAAGAGGTTGTCAAGCCACTGCTGCAACGTCACTTGTTGGTCTGACGCCCAGTCGGTCAGCTGTTGCTGGCTGCTCTGCAGTTCGGCTATCTGGGCGCGAACCTACAAATTACAAATTTAGAGCAAACTAATGACTAATTAGTAAGTGGCTTAGATGCTTTGATCCCATGGTCATAGTGCGGTTGTAGTATGTAAACCAGGCTACCAAATTTTAACAAAAAGAAACATTAGATAATAGTATATTTCGTAAATATGTCCATAAGTGGTACTTTGACGAACTCGAAGTCTTTTTCCAAGTTTAACAAAACTATTGAGGTGGGAATACAATACATTTCATTACAATGATGGAAAGTGCTTGCTCCTGGACTACGATGGAGTTTATCGAGTTAGGAATTTGATCAAGGAACGGAATAACACTTAAAATCCAAGTTGTGAACGATACCTTTCACCACACTGTAATAAAATTAAGAGAACTAATTAGGAAATATAATTGTTCAAACTGACTTAGTTGCACATTTGATTCACTCAGTACCGGTACAATTGCAACAGTAATATTGTTTTTACAGCTGATTTAAATTTTAACAACCTTCAAAGGCAGTATTGTTAAAGCTACTAGCGCTGAGCGCTACTAGTGTCAAAACTAAGTACTAACTAAAAAAATACTAGTGTGGGTAAAATCTCCACCCGATTTACCCAGCCAAGGCCGGGAAAACATTACTTTCTATAGTCGCGACTAGTTGAAAGCAGCTGGTTTCGGTACATTGTAATTCAAGAACTTTTGCCATGGATATGTCTTAGCTCTGTGAGCGGGGAGTGTTGGTAATTTCTAAGACGACAATTTGAAACAAAATCCTTGGAAACTATTGTGTTGAATTATTAATTTATAAGAATAAGAACAGCTGTTCAGGCGAACTGAAAACATTCCCTTTAGACCTATCCATGATCTAACCTATTTCTCACACGGAAGTAAATACAATCATTTTTTGCAAACCATAATTATTTTAACAACACTATCCAGTATCCAACAAACCACACAAATAATTGGTACTTAAAAAAGAATATTTTTCCGTCACAAACAAAACTACTGTACTCATCTCAGGCCAACGAAATACTTAAAATATTTTCGTTTCTTGAAAAAAGTAGCTGAACGGCCGATTGGTGTTAAACTCTTACAGGATTGTTTATATAGGAGTTTGAACTTTCAGAAAATTATATGATTCAGTATTTCATGGCTTTGTACTCGTTTCTCTATTTTGTTAAGATCTGTTGCAAAACACTCAAAACGCAAGTAGCAGATAATTACAACAAATTTAATTTTCGATGTACCTAATATCCCTCCAACCCCAAAAGAGTTAACTATCGACACGCCATCGATGCTTTAATAGTCCAAGTAGGTCTCGATAGAGGTCTGTATGATATTATCAGTTAATGAGTCTATCTGTAAAATACGTCTACCTTTACACAAGTATAATATATGATACAATTACGTTGTTAAATGTTTAATTCCATTCGTACGTGCTCAGATAAATATAACCTTGTTCAATAGTTTTTCCTAATCATATCAGATATGGGATATTTTGGATCATACCTTTCCACACTCATCGGCACCAAGGGTCTCGGTTTTGCTCGGTAAGATTTTCCCGTCCTTCTCCTCAAAGTGTTCCATGTCGCACTGTTTGTCGGTCACATGCACCAACGTCTAGAACATTTATTTAAAAATACTATAACATCGTTCCTGGATCTGTTGGAGAGGAAAGAGTAAATGTAGAGTAAAATTATTCTGAAATTAAAATACAATATATTAGATGTGAATTTTAACGTTAATTAATTCGTAATTAATTTAAAATTTCAGACCAAGAGAACAGTCCTAATATCCAGCTTCTTGTAGGTCACAAATTGTGGGTATTTGTGAGCGATGGTCGGTGGTTGTAGTGTTCCTTTGTGTGGATTAACATCCGCACTACGTTAATCCCCAAAGACCATCCTCATAATTAGACCAATTCGTAGTTCAGAGGCCGTGGTTCGGATTCCACGTTAAAATGTAGGTCTTTTAATTGCCATCAGCTGTTGGGCTATTAATTAACAGTACTCTCTAAGGAACATGTCATCCTTAGTTAGTAACAAGACTACAAGATCGCGCCACAATCATCTTATACTCAGCTCTCATTCATACTTGGCATCCATACCTTGTGGTATGGTTGCCATTTCAATCTGATCTAATCTAACAGTTTAATCACAGTAAATGTAATGTCCATTTCTGATTTTATATCTTTTGTGTGCCTCGAGTTAGGTTGTGTAGCAAAAATATTCAAATAAAAATAAAGTATAATCTTAAACAGTAAGTTAAGTGTAAAATTTACCTTGGGTGTATCGCTGAAGTACTGGTTAGCGACCCAGAGAATTTTATTCGTGTTGATAATTTCAGAAGAATGCTGGTCACAAGGAAGGTCTGCCGTCTTGTTGATGCCGTTCCCCAAAATGCTCACCCTGGACACACACACGCCGTTGTTTCCCCTCTGGGATATTTGAATATTGAATCCATTGGCTGAATTCACAGATTGGCCTCCGTACTGTATATTGCTAGTACCTGGAACATCGTTATCTTGTTATGATATCGTTCACTTCAACTGACACGTATTGTTTATCAACACGTATGAACATTTTTTTATTCACATGCCTTACAGAGCTGATTTTTAAAATCTTTTTTTGATAATACTTTGACAGATCTAAGCATGGGGCTTATGAAGCAAAGATTGAAATCTTTGGTACTCTGAAATACAGAGACACAACAACCTCTTCTGGCCACCAAGCAGCTTGAGTTAACCTCACATAATAACTTTAGAGGTGAACCGTATTGAGACGAGAATGGATCTAGGTGATCAAGAATGGTGTAATCTGTGTTACCAAAAGACACGACTGTGATATATTTAGTTGTTTCAGAAAGGCGACTGCCTCTTTTACCTAGAGTATATTTCTAGAAATAGTCACTTAAACTAGGTATGTGAATGAAATGAATCGTTAAGAATCAGGGATGAACCGACACAGTGCGAGTTAAAATAATTTAGGAGCACTCGGATTTAAAGTATCTCTGGTAGTCAGTTCTGACGGCTGTCATGATAAAAAATGGGCCACTGTTGAGCTCTCTATATATTTAAAGCATATACTGTTTTATATACATGCTTGGTCTGAGTGGCTTCAACAAGGAAAGAGAAAGAAAAATTGAACATGTACTGTGGAGAAATGTTTGAACGAAAACACAATAGATGCTAAATAATTATAAGTTTTTCTAAAATGATATTGAAAGTGGTGTTGGTTGCTAAAAGCAAAGACGTCTTCATGGTAAAAACAACATGATAATATATTATTCTATACTATTTATATAAATAAAATTTGAGTTGTGTCTGTACTTTGCTCAGAATTATACATAAAAAGTTATTTCAACGTATAACTAATTATAATAATGGTATAAACGTTCTAATCTATTTAATTGAAAAGTAATGCTAAATAATAAAGCTGGGTATTGATTTATTTCCTTTGTATCGATTTGATTAGGATTTCAGGTTTACATTTTCGTGTGATATTTCCTCTTTAAACTGAATCCTTCAATCCGTACAAAGGATGTGCTTACTGCTAGTTATTATCTAAACAATATTAAGGATATCATATAAAGTTTAATTCTTAAATGAGTCAGGATTTGGCCCCGGGAATCCTAGGAAGAGTATAGGACTAGCTTTCGCACCGCCGGAGTTGTCGTCCTTTGGGGTCGGTATTGCTGCGACGAGGCTGAGGCAGCATACCTAAAAGGAAAGAAAGGAAAATTAAACAAATTGTTGAAAATAGATAGTTTTGAAAGCTTGTAGAAAATTTATCATATAAAAAAATTATTATTATACTGTGTAGAAGAATTCTTCAAGTTTTATTGAAACATGAACAGATGTTCAATGTGTGCACCATTCGCAATACGACAGATATCAACAAGGTAGTCGAATTCTGACCACACATTATTAAGCATCTCACGTACAACTGTAGCAAAAGCATTATTGTGAATCGTTGTTTAAGATCATCAATATCAACAGGACGCGATGTGGTACGAAAACTCTGCCTGTTACACTGCTCAACAAGAAACAGGCGCATTTATACAATTATACCTATTAACTTTTCTAATAATGTTAAAGGTGCATTCATCATTGAAAATTAGGTGATTAATCAACGTAACGTCATTTCCAAGACAATGTTGCATCTCCTGAAAAAGATTTTTACGCACAACATTATCTCTATGATTTAAACTTTTTAGCTAACAAAAGTTGTAACAATATGAGCATTAAATAATTCCCTGACATAGTGATACAAACCTGTATCACTTACTATGTTATAATTGAACAGTTAAATTTTGAAGAGGCTATTGAAGTTGACTATTGCATTTGTATTATTACATTTCATTACTTCACGCTGTATTATTAAAACCTTTCAACTTATTAAGTCCAATTCTAACACGAAACGTAACAAACATAGAAAACTGTCTTAAAACGAATGATCCTATTTCAAATAGGAATTTGAACGCTTTAAGAAGAAATCATCACCTGTGAGCAAGTCGAATGACTAAGCGGTCGCGAGTCCTGTAATTTAACCACTTGTAGATCACGAATTGTGGATAGTTATGAGAGATGGTTGGTGGATGTGATATTCTCTGGTGCGGATTAACGTCAGCACTATTGAACGCTAAGTTCATCCACAAAAACGAAACTAATAATTAGACCAACTCGTAATTCACAAGCAAAAGTAGTTCGGATCCCACGTTTAACTGCATGTCCCTTATATGCCATTGACTGTTGGACAGTCCTGACTAAGGAACATGCCAGCCTCAGTCAGTAGTAAGGTTGTAAGATCGTGCCAAAATCATCTTAAACTGATTTCCAAGTCATGCTTGGCTTAAAATACCTCGCTTTTCAGAAAGGTAGCCCCTAATAAAAAGTGGCGAAGCTCCTTACTAGCTATGAGGTCGTAATCCACAAAAACAAAACTCTTTTACAAACAAAATTTAGTATAACTCACAAAGAAAACACGAAGAACTGTAAAGAAACAAAAGGAGATGTACTAAAATTTATGATTTGGAGTGAGAAGTCTTGGGTTCACAAAAAAATACTAAATTTGGAATGAACGTGAACATGAGCCCCAGGCTCTCGACTCCGCCCCCTGAAACCCTCCGTCTGACAATCAACCCAAAACTGACCTCCTCTTCTTCACAACTGATCTACTTTCAGAAAACCAAGCTATTGTTTTAAACACCATTCTAGTTTTTGTTGACCGTTTGATCGACTCTTATAAATTAAACAATAATACTTCCTCCTTATATCAAGGTTTTAAATCAGATTTCATTTTAAAAGTTACTTCATACACACCCCCTACTTCTACTATTCATACAGAGTGTCCCATAGATAAAAGGCCAAAGCTGGGGAAAAGGATGAGTTTTAATAAAAAATATCAAAAATACTTCATTTACGTCATATTTTCCATTTTGTATATTTACAAAAAAGGTTATTCTTGAACATTTTCAACCCATCATTATATAGTTAAATAGTAAATAAATAGAATCTAATGTAGATAAAATTGAACTCGGTTTAATTTTGAACATCAAAATGGTGGCTAATCTAAACTTTTACTCTAGAATATTGGGAAAACGGCAAAAGACATAAAATATTACTAAGAACAATATAATATAAAATAAAGAGGGTCAGTGGATTTATACTTACTTTCTACTTTAAGTAAATTAAAAAGACTAACACTTAATAAAACGATTATATTCCTTATTATTTATTTAAATAAAACTTAAACATATACAGGGTGTTCATTAAAGTTGGGGACAAACTTCGAGGGGTGATAGTACTCATCAAAATAAAAAAAAATTTCTAATAAACATATGTCGAAAAATCCTTCGTTTAGCCACTAGCCGCCATTTTGTATTTTATACAAAAAACGTTATATACAGATAATTATTTAAGATACAAAAACCAAACTTCGCACACATATTTAATGGCTAAAGAAAAAAATATTCTCAAATTATCATTAAGTTTGCTTTTATATTTTCAAAATTATGGCGCTTAAAAATATTTTAATTTAAATAACAAAAAACCATTAACTTTAAGAACCGCCGCCATTTTGAAAATATAAAAGCAAACTTAATGAAACTTTGAGAATATTTTTCTCTTTGGCCAATAAGTATGTGTGCAAAGTTTGGTTTCTGTATCTTAAATAGTTCTTTATATATAAAGTTTTTTGTATAAAATACAAAATGGCGGCTAGCGGCTAAACGAAGGATTTTTCAACATATGTTTATAGGAAATTTTTTGTTTATTTTGATGAGTACTATCACCCCTCAAAGTTTGTCCCCAACTTTAATGAACACCCTGTATATTGTTTTGAATCCATACAATAAATAAGTTCAAATGTTAGAATTTTTGGGGACATGGACCGTTGGCGAGGAACCAACGGGTAGGAAAACGGGTCTTAAAACATTAGATTAACATTGGAGCCCCAAACACAACGTACTGTGTTTAGACTTTCTAATATCACGGGAACCATTGGAGGCAGAGAAAAACTTTAAAGTACAAAATCGTGTAGTTTTTGAGGTGATTCTAATGGTAATTTAATTACAAATTAAAGACGCAAAAACCATTTTTGGGTGTACAAAACTACCCGTTCCTATTGCTCCTTGTAATTGATGTATCCGGATTACGAACACGTTCGAGTAAATTTAGGAATACACGTCTCTACAAAATTTGGTTTCGATCTGATCATTTTTACGAGAGTTATCGTGTTCACGGACACATGCATACTCATATACATATATATTGTATGTACGAGATAATCTTTAAAAACAACCTATTTTTGGTCTCTAAGCACCTCAAAACAAAAAAACATGGTCCCGGGCTTAGGTCTTGCCATGAGACCTAGGGTAATAGCTTCTTCGCTATGGGAAATTTGCTAACAAGTTATTTTCCAATGATAAGCTCATTGGGACAAATGAAAACGTTGTCTACTAAGACGAAAATTGACTTTGAAGCAAGACTTGCACCCAGAATAAAAAAATATAGCAAAAGAATTTTACGCCGCAATAATTTCTCGCTGTGACCAAACGGCTGACAGAAAATAATTTAATTAAATGCTCTAACGTATTGGTTTCATGTTACCAATTAATAAATTGAACCATAAATTCAGGCCATTAACTTATTTTCCACGATCTTATCTTTATAATTCATAACATATAAAACTTTATTACTATTTGTTTAAAGTAGTTATTGATATTATTCAGTTATTTTATTGGAGAATCCTAATATATATTTGTGGTTTAGAGTTTTAAAATCCGTACTCAATATTTAAGAACGTTTTGATAACGAAAAATTAAATTCGTATAATAAAAGAAAATATTTACCTTAAATAGTAAACAGATAAATAAATACTGTATATAGTTCAGTTATACGGTATTAAGTTATAAATAAATAAATAAGATAAAATTAGAACATTTTTCATCTGTATTGCAATTTGTTATTACATGGTAACATTTTAATATTGTATAATTTTTCAATAGGATTCTAGCCAATGATCAACGTAAATTAAAAATAAAATTGCAATCAATAAAGCAAAAACAGTTAAACTAATTATTTAGATTTGAAAGCTGGTTATTTATTTCTGTTAAATCATCGTAATATATCACTTATTAGTATAACTAAGAGAGAAAAATGGGTTTAGTTTCGAATAATTATGGGGTTTTAAGATATAACTGCTTTATGCCAATAAACTGACATGGGCAAGTTTAATGTATACAAAACCCTTTTACAAAAGGTATAGAACAATGAAAATAAAAATTTCATCATTGCTGCTCTTATTTTTATGGAGAAATGTTAAAAAGCTTGTTTAGCGTTACAGAAAAACAAACAGACAAGAAATAATTGAGATAAGACCCATTTCGGCTTCTCTGTGGTATAAAATGTAAAATAACAAAAAGTGTTAAAATTCCAAACAATACATAAAAAAGTCTAATTTTATTTATATATACAGTATATAGCAAGTTCTAGTCTTATACAAGAAAAGATCTGTTAGAGTATAATATATTTGTGAGTAAGAAATAATAATTTACTTAAATAAGGTTTGGAAACAAAGAGAAAATAAATATTCAAGATACTATTTAAAAATAATTAATAATGGTATAGTTTTCAAAGAAAGGTTTTCTGTAAGCTATGTTAAATTAACTGTAAAATGTATTTTAAGTCATTTTAAAGTAAAATTTAAGTCGTTTCATTGCTTACTTGCAATAGGTAACAAGCCTTACCTTACTTTATGACAATTATGTAAATTCAATTACAAACCATCAAAAAATTAGTTGGATGAAAATAAAATTGAACACTAAATTTATAAAATAGTAAAACATTAATATAGGAGATTTAGGTTCATCAGAAAAAATTTAACAATCATTCCAGTTATAAAACATTGAAAATATGTGGCTGTAACTAATTTGTTTGTTTTGTAATGTGTCAAGTAAGTTTGTTGACAGGGTCAAATCTTAATTTAGGTGAGTTGTGCCCTTAAAACAGAAAGTATAGCTAAAAAACTAAAAAAATATTTAAAAAAGTCATTGTTTAAATTCCTAAAATCATATTACATACAAAATGGAAGTTTTCTAAACCGACAGATATAGGGCTACACTTGATAATGAGAATATAGTTCGTGAAATATTTTATAGATTTACTATACATGAATAAGTCTTTTCTTATGGGTATTATGAGTTAAAGTTCACAAGGTATCTTACATGTACATTACAAGAACTTACAAGAAGAGCAGAGAGCGATGCAGGTGCCATCATGTTCGCTGGGTGAGATCCTCGAACGAACTGACTTGACTGATAACGAGAGTGCCAAGGTCACCTGTTATCACACACCGCTCCATGTGGAACTAAATGTATATGCATACGTCGGTTTGAACTCTGCGTCACACTACTGAGAACTCCCTACCAACTACCATGTTATCTGGATAGTTAATCATCAAAAAGTCACAAAAACTGAATCATCGTCGAAAAGTCATGTGTTCAGTTTAGGCAGGTGCAAACAATTAAATTTAATGAGTTCGTATGGTTTTAGAAAACGATTATGTGTTCTAGGTAGTATTAGAAAGAAACAAATGAAAATTAAAAAAAAGATTATAGTATGGTATAAAAATATTAAAATAACTATGAAGTTTTTAAAAATGGTCCTCAAGTTTGCACAGCATTGAGTGGCTGTTTTCCAATTAGAGCTATCTGCACAATATTCCCTTGTGCTAGTCTATAATTACTAGAAATTTAATTTTTACATATTTACCTTTTTATATATATTTTTGTAGCTCAGTATTATATTATGGTCTATAGAGTCCACAGAATTCTTGGTTAAACCATTAATATTTAATTTTAAATTATCCACTAAAACCCCGAACAAACGGCTTGGAAAAGTATTCATTCATCTAGGAGTGTTGGCTGTTTAATTCACACGATCCTTGGTTGAACCGTCCTCTTCCGTTCTTGACGCTTCTTTATTTATTATTAATTGATATGATAATTTTGATCCTTGTTAAGTCTCTGCAATGAGTGAGAGTGCATAAATGGGGATGCTCCAATTTAAAATCCAAAGATAACTTTTCCCTTACTCTAAAAATATTGCTATTCCGTGTAGAAGTCTTATCCTCATGATTCTTTTTATTTATGGTATGGCTTGAGTTTCCTCAAATTCATGAACTCTATCAAACTCCACACCATTTTTATTTGATTTGAACGTGAGGAGAGATATTAATTAAGTTTGGTTGTCATTTTTTCCTAGAATTTGGAAAAAAGATGAACATATACATTCCATGAAAAACGTTTCAGCGCTTCGGTGAGCGATTAGGTACATTAAAAGGAAGAAAAAAATACCAATGGAGGTATAGCCTAAAACGCTTATTTTCTCAGATATCCGCCATTTTGTTTTTTCACAAAATATATTTTTTCAAACATTCATTTACCGGATTATTTTAAAATTTGGTAGGTGTTTTACACTAGTAGACTAATATTATTTAAAAAAATAACTAGCATGATCCAAGATCAAAATGCAAAACGGCGGTCATTGTATTTTTGACCGTTTTCAAAGTGGCCGCCATTTTGATTTTTGAGCTTGGATCATGCTAGTTATCTTTTTAATGGTTGTAGTCTTCCAGTGTAAAACATATAAAAAAATTGAAAATAATCCATTAGAGCATATTTGAAATAAAAAATATTTTGTGAAAAATACAAAATGGCGGATATTTGATAAAATGAGCGGTTTAGCCCACATCTCCATTGGAGCTTTTTTCTTCCTTTTAATGTACCTAATCACTCACCGAAGTGCTGAAACGTTTTTCATGGACACCCTGTATAGTATATGTATAATCGTAAATATATCATAACTAGTATGTTAGCATTTTATAAAATATATTTAACTATCTACCCCGTTTATTATTGTATAAGATAAATAGTTTTACTGTATATACTGTATTCCAATATTAGTGCTCTGTCCTAGAGGTAAAGTATTTTTTATATTACACTTTATAATTAGGTCTCGTAAGCAACCTAACCTTTTCCTTTTTAGCCTTTACTGGCCATTACCATGAGGCCTAAGGTCAGTGCAGTGGATTACAGACAAGTGAGATACCTACTGAAGGTGAATCAGTCACATAGGCTAGCCAGAGGTGACCGCTCATGATCTGACAGGTGTTACCCGTTACTGGTTGAACATAAACCTACTATAAGTGAACACATACTACTTAGTTCCTCAGTTATACTATTTAAACGATCAATTTATGAATAAAATGCGAATTTATTAAATTAAATAACTATTACTAATACGGTAATTAACTATTCATCTAGTTTTAAATGATTCTTAGCAGTAACGCAAACACTCATGAAGGAATAAGACTTCTATTTCGGATGGTGAATACATTTCGATTACCATATATATTCATGAGTTTAAACTACAATTCCACTCACGAAGTCGGGATATCGGTAATGTTTTAGTAGTCACGAATATATTTTGTACATACAGTGAAGAAGTCGGTGTAGGTGGAATTTTCCACTAAAAATTTTATATATTTTAAATTTCACTTTTTTAGGACTAATCAAACCAATTTAACCGAAACAAATTTTAATAGTTTACACGCTACGTTAACTTCAAACATCTATTACTAATATAATAGTATTTTGGTTAGTTTCTTAAATACGTAATAAATGTGTTCGTAAAATTAAGCAATTTTAACGGTTAAACCGTAGAGAACACTCGTCTGTGACGAATTCTTTTTCCATTTCAGTATAAATAAATAGAATTGATCAATCGTTTGTACGCCGTTGGCGTTGTAGCTCTGCGTTGATAGCTTTGATACTTCGTCGTAGTTAATAGCAAATCCTCTATCGAAACATCTGGTTCAATACTTGACCAGAATAGTGTCTATTACTCTCGTAGATCTTACCATGCGAAATTTGATCAGAATAGCAAGTATTAATCTCTTAGAGATTATGACGGTGGCGTATCTTGTAATAAAGCTTCTTTGGGGTTGGTGGATGGTTGTAAGCGATGGTTGGTAAATGTGATATTCTCTGGTGATGATTAACACCAGCATTCCTTATACCTATTCGTAATTCAGAGGAATTATTTTTTTCGGATCCACGTTATATTGTATCTCCCCTAGATTTCATTGGCTGTTGTGCTATTAATTAACACTAACAGTTGTGTCTAAGGAACATGTCAGCCTTACTCGGTATCAAGACTGCAAGATTGCGCCACAATCATCCAACACACATTTCTCATTCAACTTGGCTTAAAATATCTCCCTGGGGGGGTTGACATTTCAAAAAGGTAAAGTAGATGAGTAACGAAACTTGACTAGAATTACGTGTGTTTCTCTTTTAGTGTTCACGAAACGTTGAGGTATTTAAGCTTATCTATTAATATTTTAACGTAGCTTAACCTTAAATTTTAAGGATCTATGAATTTGGTTGTACTGCCAGGTTGAAATTTCCGTTAGGGTTTGGACCCCATACCTAAAACGATTTTGTTTAAAAATAATAAAAGAACTTCCCTGTGGGAAATGACCTGTGGTCATATGTATAAGGGAAGTAACCTAAAGAACATACGTGCTTAACATGTTTAAATCAGGTCATGTGATCAATGACGTCAATTTCATTACACTTTTTACGGCTCGAAAATTGCTAACCCACCCCCCAGAGCTTAAAGACATCCATGTCAAAATGACTGTGAACTAGATACAACCAAAAACGGTCTCTATAGTATGCACCAGGAAGTTATGTGTTGGAAGTTCTCGACCGGAAGTAAAAATTAATTATTTGAAATATTAATATCTTATATTATAAGTTGCAGTATAAAACAGTAAAACTCATTTTGAGGATAAAACAACAAACGGTTATTAAGCGAAACAAGCTTAAATGATGTAAAAGTATTTTCATTCTGACGAATTTAGGACAGCTCACAGACAGACAAAATACCCAGTTGGTACGTGTTATCGTTGGAAATTTACCATATGCATTAAAAATGAGTTTTACATAACAACAGCTTTCAACAACAGTAGCGTATGAATATTCACTGTCCCATATGTCACGGCAGCTAGGTTGGAACACCTGCGAGTGAGAAAGTGGTGAGGTAACAGCTGATAAATCCTTGGACGGCTTAGTACCAACATATCACGATAGAGGGCATAAAATAGGACGGACCAATACAGTACAAGCAGGCCGATGGTGGTTGACCAATGCTAATTCCATTCTGAGCTCCATCAGATTTACCTGTCTAATAAGTGTTTCTGTGGGAGTATCAGCTAATAAAATCGTGATACTCTCCAAATAGAATGCGTAGTATGAAAACGTTATATTATTATACTACTATTACTACTCTAATTTGATATTATACTTCTCAGATAGACTGTATATTATTTTATTAATAGTTTTAAGGAGGGCACCTTTTTTACCTATGCTAATTTGCAGACAACAGTTCTGTGTATTGGACGCATGAGCAAAGATAGAGCCTTAACGGTACAAGGTGGACAGTAGAACATTAACATGCCTTCAATGACATGCCTTAAACTGTTTTAAGTCACACCAAGTGGGCCACTGATTTACTGAGAAAAAAGTACACTGTCTTAACGATATTATTGTATCTTTAAAATTTACAATGTGTTGGTTATTAAAAATTATTCAGTATCTTTTATTGGACTTTTCCAACGCGTCTATGTTTTCAAATACACAACGTTTCTTGAGGTAAAGAAACTCCTCCCGTTTTCAAGCGATTACCTAATAATTTACATTAAAACCTGAAAGTTTAAGTTACAGATATTAATTATAATATGTTTTCAGTAACACTATACTTATCTATGATGCACAATACAATATAGCTTTTGTATTGTATCTTGTCCTTCTTTTCAGTAATATTACTGAATAAGTGTGTTAGGCAGGTGAAGTTTTGGTGGTAATATATTGGTATTGATAAATCCATTAATTTGGTTAATCACGATTGTTTCTAGGATATCGGGGTTAACTATTCAATACAAGTTGGGCTGTAGCTTTTGGTAACGGTCTAACTAGTCTTCTAGTCTAGTTTCTTCCCAAGTTCTTGGAAAAGTTACTTTTTCAGTGACTCATTAATCTGTTAGAAAATGGACTCAATGGCTAAAAGACTCACAGTTTTGATAATTTATATTCTATTTTGTTTAATAAACGCACTGAATTAGATTTAATTGAATTCATTTCTGTTTTAAAAGCGTCTCCAGAGGTAGCAAAACTTTCGATTCATCGATGATTTCGTTCTGCCCATTTCTCATCAAGTATTTCATCCTGCCATTGTTCATATAATTGTCCGATCCCACTTAAGCATGATACAGTTTTATTTAATAAAAATTGAAGACATGAACAATCTGTGAGTCACCTTAAATGTTTACATCACGTTGCTTCAATCATGTCCAGAAGTTCTCGCTTCTTACTATTTTTTAGACGCTATTTTCGATCAGTGAAATAGGTTTTTCAGCCTTTTTCGCTTGCATGCGTCACGTGGGTCTAGCACGTGAACGATGCACCAGTGTGTAAGCAGTCTAAACCGAATAACTTTATTTTATCGTTAACAAAAAGACTAAATTAAACCACAGAAAATTACGAGTTCATATCATAACCCTATTAATCCTTATATACTGAATAAGAAATGTAATCTAAATTTAACATCGTATTTCTAGTAGTTGTACACACGTTTAAACATCTTTAATCAGCCTAATAAAATTTATCTTCGATTAAAATTGGTTTATCTATGATACTTAAACAAATTGTACAAAAATTGTAATTTAATATAGGCACGGTAGTAAAGTGTAAATAATAAAACGATAATAATTAATCTGTAAATCAGAAAATACTGGGTACCCTTATGAATTAAATATTTATTGTAATGTACTGAATTTATAACAAGTGTTTAGAGCTATTTCTGTAACGGATATTGATGTGATATTCGTTGCAATATATCGTTACATTATGAATTATTTCTTATTGAAGTACCTAGCCACTCCAGTTGGTTAAATCATTTCTTCCTTAACACACATTAATATTGATGAAAAAATATTTATGTCTACGTCAAGATTGTGCACAAGAACTCGCTAATTTAATCCCAATGGATAAAGTAGTAATTTTACAAAGTCATTGCTAGTTTTAACAGACTTTGAATTAATGTAATGTATATAACCCTCCGGTCTTTAGCAGTGACGTAATATCGCAGGGATTCTCAGTAATCGATATTAATATTCTCTCTTAATAAATTAGTTAACTTATATTAAATCGTGATTAGAGTTACTTATCATAAAGAAAACTAATACAAAATTAGGATTATTTTAAATAGGTATTTGCTATATAATTGGTTCTGCAAAATACCTATTGAGAATTTTGTAAAAAAACCTTGCCAACTTTCTGATGCTAAAATCGTAATCTGGACAAATTGATAGGTTCCTGGACTTCAATATTCAGCTTGTTTACACGAAATTCCATGGGTTTGATACAATTTACTTAAACTTACACTTTACACGTTATACTTTACACACTCTGAGCATAGTATTTCCAAATTCATGTCATAAACCCT
This sequence comes from Nephotettix cincticeps, assembly GCA_023375725.1. Taxonomy (NCBI): domain Eukaryota; kingdom Metazoa; phylum Arthropoda; class Insecta; order Hemiptera; family Cicadellidae; genus Nephotettix; species Nephotettix cincticeps. The sequence continues at coordinate 17,624,146 of CM041785.1, read as the reverse complement.
ATTTTCCTAGGGCAAAAATACAACTGAAATATCCTTAACCAGGGATCATGAAAGATGATCCCTGGTTAAAAGAAGAAATTCTTTACTTTAAAACTTACTTTAAAATATCTTTAAACGAAATGACCAAATAAAAAAAAACTTTTGTAAAACTCTCTTCCTAATAAACTTTAGTAATGATAATTACAAAGCAAAAGCATAATCTGTTTCCGTTTCAAAATAACGGCATTTTAAACCCATTATACTTTAAATCGGCCTCTAGTTTTTCTATTTTTTGGTTTCTTTTTTCAATGAACAATAGCCTGAAGTTTTTAACGTGAACTATGAAACAATTTGTAATTAATGGCTACTGTGCGTTGAAAGTACAAGAAAATTAGTAGGGGTTGGAGTGTATAACTAAATCTGAAAAATCTTGAAATAAAAGTTTTAATCAAAATGAATAATATGTAAGGAAGGAAAAGAAGAAAGGAATAATAACACAGAGAGTTACATTAAGTAGGTTACTTCTTGCCCAACAACCCCCAAGGTAGTCCGGAGAACAGTCCTCCCAGCAGGTTTTGCTGCAGCGACTGCAGGTTGGTCTGGATCTGCATCAGCTGATTCTGTGCCTCCTGCTGCTTCTGCTTGTACCACTCCTCCCAGCGCGCCTGTTGCTCCTTCAGGATCACGATCTTCAGCTTCACCTTCTCACAGTCCGCGTCAGGCATGAGCATCGTGGAGCTGGTGAACGCTCCAGGATTCCCCTGCTATAAACACAAATGAGTAAAAACACTGAAGTGGATCAACTATCTGACAGGTTTTTACTTTTTCAGAGATCAAAATCGGGTATTTTAAAAAAAGTTGTCCAATAAATGGCAAGTCCTTTTGGTTCCCTAGTCCTGTGTGGTGGATTTCCCTATCACTTTGATTCTTTCCTGTTTTTCCTGAGGACTTTATGTACTCCCAGTTAAGCCTGGACACCCAATAGCCTAGACCTATTGGGGATTGGTGAATCTCCTTACTGTCCACCTGGTAGGGTTGCTCTAGGGTAAGGATGGTTACTTGGTATGTTTGACTTACTTTAAAAAGTAAATCAAGTACTTTTGACACGTGTACTATTGCGTTATTAAAAAAAAGCTCAGGTATTACGGGGTAATATGTGAGCAGTATAGCACTAATGACTACACAATTGCAATTTCGCTGTACTTTTATGTTACTAATAATAACATTCAGGAGCATATAATTATCACATTTGTACATGGATAGATAGCTGTGTTGGAAGTGAACTTCATTTATTATTCCCCGCCAGAGGATATTCGTGTGGGTGTATAAAGTTCAAGTGGGTTTGGCTTGAAGACAAGCTCCCCCCAAAACCCCCAAAACCCAAAACCGAATCTCTACTGGGTGGGTCTACCTCTCGACTTTGTGTAAACGTCGTTGGTCATTCATAACTCACTAATATGATTTAATCTGACTTAAAGGGGAGTGCACAATCATTTCCGATCACTATAACAATAAGCCTTGGTTGGAATAAAACCCCCATAAATCTGAATTTCCAAGAAAAAACTGCCTAAAGTTCTTTTACAAGTAAATGACAAAAAAACGTTTCGGTCATGTGATTTTTGAAGGTTTTCTGTATTACCTGGAAAAGTTCCCGGACACACTTGCCGTCGATGAGGTGCACAAGGACGCCATACTCGTCGCTGAACCATTCGTCCCCCACGAGCAGTGTTTTGTTGAGGTTAATAACAGAGTGGGGGCGGATCTTGCACGGGTAGGCGATGACCTTGTGTAGGCCGTTGCCCTTGATGAACAGCATGGTGCGACAATCACCATCGATGCTCTCCTCCCGCAAAGACACCTGGTAGCCGTTGGCCGAAGACAGGGTGTTGCTGCTGCTCGAGAGGTATGCTGAAAACGCAGAATATGTCAGAAGTCTAGAGAATGGGTGAAGAAGTAAGTTGACCTTTGGCATATTGAAATATGAGGTAAAAGAAATAACCTTTCTCCTCGAGAGGGGAGGGGAGAGAAGGGTGAAGGAAGACAGCTGATAATAATTTGATGTTATGTAATGGAGGATTTTTAGACCTTATCAAAGCCAGCTGGGCACATCATTCTGCAGATTATTGTACATCCACCGAAAGAAGGGGATTCATAAGGATGGGAAACGCCGGATAGGGGAAGTCTACCTTATTCTAACAGAGGTAAAAAGAACCTCTAAACCAATTCGATTCCGGACTTGGGTCAAACTCCAAAAGCACGCTTAATAAGCATCCTTCCTCTAGGGAACCCCTCCCACGTGGACAACAAGGAACTAAGATTATAGGAAAGTCTGTAAAACTGGAAAGGGTACCAGTGATTTCACAGATTATTTTGTAAGAACCTCATTTCAATCTTGAACAACCCCCACCCCTAAAATATATATATTTCTAGAAATTGAATTTCATGGACTAAATCAGTAAAATATTATTGTATTTACTTCCATGTGATAAATCTGTTTGGTGTTAGATATGTCTAAAGGGAATGCTTTCAGTTCCTCTGAACAGCTTTCCTTATAACCATATGACATCACTTCCGTTTCAAATTTTGGTCTGACGTTTTGCCAACACTCCCACCCCGTGAGCTAAAAATATCAAAGTCAAAACCACGCACTTTCATTACATGAATCCCCTCTAAAGGTGATTCAATATATTTGAACTTTTTTGATTATTTTCCTTTTAAGTACGGTAGTCAAGAAATAATGACTAAAAATAGGTGGGAACAAAATTATGAAAAGTAATCAGGTGCCAAACTTGAGCTACAAATTAGGTATGAATAAAGCGAAAATTAAATCATCGCAGAAAAGTCTTAATTCAAGATTCGTGCCTTTTTTTCTATTTCGCATTCATTAGTATATTATACAGAAGCTTCTTCATCATTGAGGAGGTGGACATGACGTGGTTGGAGATTTTTGACACTTAAGTTAAATATATTGGTATTTCATTCACACTAAATTGTGTATTAAATTGAACAAAATATGTTCGATGTTAAGTTAGGATCAAGTTATTTCAATAGTACTTACTTTTCTCTAAATTGTCATCATTAGTAGGATAGCTTGTTACCAAACAGGAACAAGAAACCTGAAAATATGAGGAATTTGACAATTAATTATATATATTTTAAAACCACTACCGTTTCACATAAAACTTTAAATCATTCATTAAAATAAATTTTGTAATTTATGTGATAGATGTTTATTTTGTATTGCATAGGTTGATGTAAAATTAATGTGGTTTTAGTATTTGACAATACCTTGCCATTACGTATGCTGCATTAGGATGGCTATTGTGTTGCTAGTTACCATTGCAATAACAGCTAGAGACATTTCACAACTGCAATTGTAATCTGACCTTCTCTAACAAGGATGACACCTTGAAAAACTACCATGGTTCGTTGAATGAGTTCGTGAATTATATGAAACTAGTGATTGTAAGTTAATAAAAAACTGGCGACAAACACCTAAACTTACATTCAATTATAAATAGCCTAACGAAAAATGTACTACCTGTTTAAATGAAGTAATTTAAGGGGATACACCACTGAAAAAATACTTTTTTTGAAATTCACAATAAAATGGTTTAAATATTTTTCTACTGAGTAGTAGGCTAACAAAAAATACAAAAATATGAAATGGCTGATAAGTTGTCGCATACAGCCTACAGCTAAGAGAAACTGATTTTTTACGTTTTTCAGATCATATGTCATAGTGATAATATATCAAAGAAACCTATTGTACTTATCACATTCTCATTTTGAAGATAATAGTCTAATCGAAATATTTAGGTAGATTTAATATGGTAGCATAGGTGGTTTTCAAAAAATCATCGAGTAAACATTATTTTTTTAACATGTATATACATAAAATTATGTTTCTAAGCGACATATTCATCTAAAAATATAATTTCAACTAAATGTTTAGTAAAAGATATACTTAATATATGGTGAAAATATGAGCTATTTATCTCAATTAATTCTCAAGATATGTCCTAAAAATTTGTCGAAATTCGACTTTAAAACTTCGACTTTCGGTTTAAAACTAAACGTGTGTTTTAACACTTACGATTCACTCATATTTCTTAGATTATGATTGTGAAGTAAACTTACACAATAGGTTAGGTTAAAAGTTTGTATTATACATAAATATTTTACATTACCATAAGGTGGCCAATAAAAATAATAAATATTAATACAGGATGTATATAATGTGAATTTTGGCCATTGAAACATGTAAAAAATATTATTTTTCATGCTTAAGGCTACGATATGGGTCTGATGGTACAATAGTCTTGTCCAGTAGGTTCTGAATGCCCAAAATTGATTTATTTTATGATTTTCACTATTTTCAGTGACGAGTCTCCTTAACATTCAATAATTATTTATTCTATTTGACACTTCATATTATTTTAAATTATCTAATTCAATATTAAGAACATAGGGGGAGTAAAACGTAACTAGTCAATATAAAACCTCTCTGCCATTTCAGATTTGACAGCAATCAATGAGTAATTATTTTTCACAGAATATGTGTGTTTTTTAGAGTACGAATATTAGATTGTGTGTGTATGGGCGCGCGTGCGCGTACAAGTGTGTATTTAGGTTGTAAAATGATCAAATGTACCCTGGTGTAAGATGATATAGTCTATCTCAATTTTTCTTTTACGTGTTTTAATGTTTCAATTGCACATGAATAAACTCACTTCTAATACATAATTCGCATACATAATACCTGCATAGGTTTCAGAAAGATAATAATAATTCCATTGAATTTCACACTCGCCAGCGAATCTAAACCTGATTAATCTGTTTTGTAAATCGCAACAACGTGCGACAGGTAACGCTGGTTAAAAATAAAAAAGATTCACTTGTGTTGTTTTATATACAATTACATTATTTAATTAGTGTTCCAAAAACAACACTGCTATTATAATTTACGGCGTATATTCGATACATAATATTTATCAAGATTATTATCCATGTGTATATGATGCATATATGTAAATAGATTTAGTTTTCTCCGAATATTGTTTATGTCATTATTAGTTATTTTTACGTTCTATATCGCAGAAAAGCTGGGGTTTTATCTCAATTTCAGGCTGTCTGCAACGCTGAAGAGGGGATTTGTGTTCATCTTCTCCGTGAAAACTAAAGAACCTACTATAGTGGTATTTTATCTATTAATTCGTGCGTTTTATAGGATTTTTTTGTATATTTAGAGCTGATTTACGCCTTGTTAAAATATATATGTTAGTTTTAAAATATGACTAAGTAATTAAACCGACATTTGTTCATTAATATTTTTAGGAATTTTAGGTTAATAATTTTGTATTGTAAGAAGTATCACTGAGTCACATACAACCACAAGATGAGCTTAGCACTAGTAAAATGAAAATAATATTAAAAGAAAGTCGGAAAAATTTAAAAACAGATTTTTTGCATAATATATCTGATATTTTCATTTATTAACCAGCTATTCAATTCTGCTGATACTTCAAATAGTTGGTTGTCGATGCCCCCATTTTCATGGTGAAGCATTTTAAAAATACATTGTTCAGTGTTACAGAAAGCCAGACAGACACATACACGGAATTTTCGATGAGATTCATTTCGGCTTTTCTGGTTTTTTTGGAGGGTATAAAACGTTAAACTAACAAAAATATCATAATTCACAGGAATCTACAAACGAAACTCAAATTTTCTTTATGTAGGCTGCTCTATTGAATCTATTTGGTTAATGTCAGAGAATATTGCTCCTCAGCACAGCATGAGTCATCAGGTACTTATGCCGCGTCATGATCACCGACAGTATGACAGACAGGTGAACTCATCAGTCAGTGAGACTTTCTTACTACGCAAATGAAAAAGTCATAAATACAAATGACTTGGTCGTAAACATGTCTTTTACGGAAACTGAGTGTTACATTTGATCTGAAATGTTTTATGGGGAAATTTTGTTACTTTTGTTTCTCACAGATATCTACGTCTGATAAAAGACTTATATAGATGGTTTAAATACCTCTATCTGCAGAAATTCTAGTTAGTTGCAGTGGCAACTATAGTTTCGGCCTACATTAGGCACAAGGATACTTTTCTTATGAGACTCATGAGTCTAGACGCATGTTTAGTCCAAATATGTGTGTTTTTGTTTTAAATGTTTTTTTAAATGTGTCAGTGTTTAAATTTTAGATTTGACGACCTTCGTATGAAGTAAAAAAAGTATTCTTGTGCCTGATGGCCTAATGTAGGCCGAAACTATAGTTGCCACTACAGCTAACTAGGATTGCTACAGATAGAGGTATTTAAACCATTTAATTTATTCTCAGCAATCCGGAGGCTTCATAATATTATAATGAACTTAAACAATGTTTAAAATGGAATCCCAAAATTCGTTTCGTTAAATTTGTTCAATCCTATTATCCAGAGCAGTTCTTTTTATTAGTTTACATTGAACAGGAAATATTCACAGCATATTCCAGAATTGTAAATTCTATATTGTACTGCCAAATAATATAATATCCCGTATGAACACGCTGTAAGGTAATAAACTTCACTCTTCCACATCTTAATTTGGTAAGATTGTTACATATGTGTTAACGTCAGTTATATTATCGACAGTCACTTCATAGAATTAATTAAAGCACCACAGGTTATTGTTTTGTCTATAAAAATGATTATGAACTCATTGTATAATATAATACATTTTTTACAACCGGTAAAAATATTTAAGATAAATTTAGTTTAGTCACTAACAAGCCAGAAATGAAAACACATAAAAGTAAAGAATATCCAGAACTGCCTTGAGGATAATCACTGTTTAGTACTCCTTTGTAATCTCATACAGTTTATATATTAATTTTTTTCCTCATTACATTTTTACAAAATTAAATACAAAAAATACGTAGTCTAGTATTTACATATGTTTTTAATTGAAAGAACAAAATTAGATAGTCTTACTTTAAGAATTATTACGTGAAATTTGATCCCAAATTTAGCTCAGTACCCATATCGTTGTTTTTTTCAGCGAATGTTTTGTTTAAAAATAAGTAAGGTTTTAAGTAACATTACATAATTTTGAATTTGTAATCTTGGTAAGAGTATCTCTTTATCAATGATTATTTTTCTCCAAATTCCCAAAAAGATACCATAAATCTCACCGAAGAAAAACGTTTTCATAGATAAGTTGAATTATCTTAATAATCCTATTGAGACTCAGAATTTCATATTTTATCAATGTGTACATTGTTATGTACTGTAGTGGCTGAATAGATTTCTACATAGAGCAAGGATTTGTAATCTAGTGACGTGGACAGAAAAACTGAGTACTCGGAAGACCCATTTTGATTCATAATTATAAGTCCCACGTCAATGTTTATGTCATAGGTAGTTTTTTGAAAATGTAAAGTTGGCATTACTGTGTACGTATTTTGTGAAAGTACCTTCACGAGACTTGGGTTTTCTGTAGTTCCTTAATGTTTGCCAAAGTATACCACTCTACCAAATTTAATAAAACTAAATACCATCAGTGGTTTTCAGGTTCGGTGTATAGACAGATAATAATTTTTCCCTAGTATATTTAGTCTAAAAATTTTATATTTTCGCTTTCAATTCATCAAAAATTACTAAAAATATTGTTTGTATTCGAGGAAAAAACGAAAGATCCTGACTATTTTTGTGGTTTATATTATTCAAAGAAGTGTTTTTCACTCACGATTGAACATACTTCGGTTTTACACTGTCTAGTTGTGGAGGGATAGAGCATATATGGAGAAAGTGTAAAAATAGTTGAAAATGAGGCCATAGATTTTAATCCGAAGTCTAGTTTAAATTAAAATGTATCTAAAGCAAGTGAATAAGTTATAACTGGAAAGAATGAAAATTTGCTGGAGAAGTAGCATGGTTTCTAGATGCCTTATTTCCTATAAAAAATGAAATTAGTCAAATTGTGTTACTCACAAGAAGTGCGAGGACCGCTGGTATAGTACGCATGTTCACGTTTGACCACCACCAACGACTAAGCTGTTTTTGTTTTGACAGAGTCCAAATCGCCACCTATCTCCTCGAGCACTCATTAGCTGAACGTTTTTAGATTTAGTGAATTATTAAACCTATTGAAAAGATTAATGAGAATATTATCAATTGGAAAAATTTTGTAAAATCGACTTAATGGAAGAAAATTTAACGTTTTTTAACGCAGTACAAAAAAGGTTCAAAATTTCGAATAAAAGAGAGAATGATAGTTTGTTTTTATATTGATAATTAAAAATGTAACATTTAAAGTTCGCTTTATAAAAATTATAAAAAAGCGAGGAAAAAATTTTAATATTATTTTTTGTTTATTAAATAAATATGAACCACTATTACCAAATTTAAAAAAAAAAATGGTTTAAAATCAGTTGATATAAATATTTTAATAATTTAGCAAAAAAATATTCAAATCTAAAAATAAAAAAAAAAAAAGAAATGAAATTTTGAAATATAAAAACTTTTTTGCTGGTTTTGTTCGGTGATATATTCATATTTAATAAAGAAAGAAATAGAAATGTGACAAAGAAGAAAAGCTCTGGTATTACAGTAAATCTTTTCACGTTACACCAAATGACTAAGCTGTTTGTGTGAAGAGTCCAATCGCTAATTTTATTGTTTCCTGACAACATTAGCTGAACGTTACACCAGGAAACTTTAGTGATCATTAATTAAACATCACTGGCAATAGATTAAGAGAATATTAAACCCTTGGAAAAAGTTTTGCTAAAATCGACGCCCTCAACGTGGAAGAAAATTTTAACGTTTTTTCAACGCAGTTTACAACAAAAAGGTTCAAAATACATCAAATAAAAGAAGAGAAAATGTTTGATAGTTTGTTTTTTATATTGATAATAATAAAAATGTAAACAACCTTTAAAGTTAACCAAGCTTTGGAGTAAAAAAAATAAAAAGCGAACCGCACGTTAAATTCAATGGGCTTTAAAATTACGTCTTATTTGTTACTATGCTTCACAAAAAAACAAAACAAACAATGATCTAGCGTAAGAGCAAAATAACAGTGGCTCTATTTGACCATAATAATGCGCATGTAGTTCTCCTCGCCGCCGCTAGATTCGCATTCCCAGGATAACAATCTCGTTTGCTTCTCTATTTTGGGGCGGTTCAAATTAATGAGATTCGAACTATTCTTTCAGTCCCTAATGTTTCATTAATTCGCAATATTTTGGAAAATTTAAAGTTTTTCTTAAAACCATTCCGATTGCAAATGAAATTGTCACAGCCAAAATTTCCAAAATCGGCCATGTATTGGTGGTACGGCAATATCCTTTGTCAGCGTAGTGTTTTCAAGTATAGCTTCAAGGTCACCCCCTCCCCACCTCCAGACTCGACTGTTCTGTTATCTTGACTTCCTGTGTGTCTGTCGTGCGTTCCTTTGGAGGTTACTGTGCCCGACCATTGTTCTGAAAAACACTCATCGGTTAATTTGTCACTGTAGAGGTTTCGCACCGTAGTTTAGATTATATTATTCAATGTTAATAGTAATGAATAATATCACATGCTATGTTGTATGATCAAAACCATTTAATTGCTTAGTTCTTTAACGAGATCACACGCTGGCGTGATTAGAGCAAACTTCATAAAACTTATATTACTTCCATCATAATAATCGAATAGTACTAAGAATGCAGGTTTGGTGCAATAAGAGTTGTTTCAAATGGTAATGTGTTTTCATTAAGGTTATTTTTATAAACTGTTTATAAAACTATGTCAATAACTAAGCGAGTAATACAAATTTTTTCTATTCTCCGAAAGAAATACATGGACAATAAATACTTAGATTTTCTGCCGTAAAAACGTACAATTTTGGTTTATTTTTGAAATATTAAAAAAATAAATATTATTTTTTTACTATTTATAAGATAAAAAACAAGTCATAGTTTTTATTTAATGTATCACTAACAATTGATAAGAGTTATGATTTAAAATACAAATTGTGTGTGTTTTTGAGCAAAACCCACTGGTAAAAAGAAAATTATATTTTTTTCAATAATCATACACTAAAAAAACGAATAACCTTTCTTTGGGGTACAAAAATCCCCCAAAATGTAGTTAATAGTCCGATTGTCCAAAGTAGTAAAAATCCAAATTTTATAATATAACGACAATAAGTCGTTACTTTTAAAGGATTATAGCCTATAACAAACCCGAATTCATCGGCTTTAAGACGTGTTTAAGGGGTTGAGCTATGAATTTCCATCAAGGAGGGTCACGTGAAAAACTCTCTTTTCCATAGGAAATTCTCTAAAATGACGTAATATAAGTAGCTAAATGTTTATCTAATATTACATTGAAATCAATAAATTACTGCTGTTTGAATGCTAATGGGTTTTTGAGAACTTTTTACTGACAGTAATTCCAATTTTGATAGTTTGAAATTGTTCACTGGTCCTTTGAGGTTGGAAAACATACAAGTTCCATCGTATTGTGTTGTGACGTCATTTAGCGTTAACCGAGTTGTATCCTCTGACTGCACAACCAGTAAAATAAGCTATTTGTCGATCGGTGATTTCTATCAAGGGACTGAAATTATTGTTGACTGTTGATAGTAAATTGCTATATGGTTGTACAGTACAGTAATATAGATGACATTGTGGATGATGTGGTTTGTCATTTAGGTTTTTTATACTTCCTTGTTCAGAAATGTTGTGGTGAAAGGAGGACATGACCACCCAGACCGTATAATTATTATCAGGGAAGTGTATTAAAAGTATGAATGTAACAAACCTATAATTACTATTTTGTTTGTAATTATAGGTATTATAAGTGTGAATGTTTAACCTATTTAAAGCTAAAAAATGACAAACATAAATTTTGCCAACCATTTTTAAATACGTTAATTTTATTAGTAATTTTTTTACAAAATTACAACGGTATATTAATAATAAAAAATAAAAATTATTCATTAGTTTTCTCAAAATAGTAGTACTTAACCAAACACATTTAGTGCGTGAAAATTAAGAAATAATGTGTGAAAATATAATTTAGAATAAAAAGTGAGACTGTGCTACAATATGATGTATTTTACTGAATTGAAGAATTGGTCTGTTGCAGCTGATTAAAAAAATTATTAATATAAAAATTATTTCATTTTGATTAAAAAACTCCATTACAAGAAAATTTCATAGAATATTTCAAATTTCAAGTTTTGAAGGGTAAAATAATTAAAACGAACTATTACCTATCTCTTATACAAAAATAAAAAAAAACATTTTTTCCTCATAAAGTATAAATTGTTAATCAGAATTTTACAAATAATTCGTATAAATATACATGGCAGGCTATGAAATCCAAAATATAAAAATAATAACATATAAAATATCACAGAACAGTTTGAAATGGCAAATAATGTAAATGCTTTTACTTATGTGAAAATGCCTGGATTTGTCTAAGCTCGTAGTTTGCCAGTGGAATAAATATTCGCTTGCAAGACAAAAATCATATCATATTTCAAATTTATACCTATCATACCTTTGTTTTGATAATGCAAAATAATTACAACATTATCATCTCTACTATTAAATAAAAAAATACAGTTTTCCATTTAAAGTAAAAAAAATAGTAGATACAATGTAAATCTAGGTAAATAAAATTTGATTAGATTTATGGAAATAAACTTATTGTTTTTTAAAATAAATATTATTTTATTTATTTCAATTTTAAAATATCATAGCTCCACTATGATTTTTTTTGTTTTTTACGATCTATACCACATAAAAGCATAAATAGAAGTAGCCGAAATCTAAACTTTGTCTGTCCGGCTGCCTTTGTGTAACGTTATTCTGTAAAAACAATAGCCTTCGCAAAATAAAACTTATTTTCATTATTTTATATATTTTTAGAAGGGGTTTGTTTACTTCAAACAGACCCATTTTTATTTCTATATTTTAGTATATAAAAATATTTGTGTAAACCAAATTTAAAATTAACACAAAAAATCGAGCTGAGAATATATTTTCCTTTTTGTATTGTTTTTTATACTTATTTTGATATCAGGAAAATATTGATAGTTATTAGTATCTCTCTTCTTAACCTCTGAACACTCAGTAATACAATCCGTATGAAACACGGACTGACTGTTAATATAATTAATTATTTAAGTGCATTGCAGTTTTAAATTGCAATCAAACAGCGTTTGTAAATGTTTTGCGCATGGAAATTCCTGTATTTGGCTGAGGTAGTTTCCCCGAGGGAAATATTGGCCTCAGACAAACCAAACTGGATTAGCATTTGACCGGTCAGGCCGAGTGAAGGCAAAGATCCCTCCACATCCTCTCTGAGGACGGGCCTTCCCTTAAATAGTTATTCCTATTTATATATTCAGAGGAAAGTCGTATGTTTGGGTGAGATGTGTATATACAAAAACAAATTTGAGCTATCTATTTATCTATCCTACGTCTACTCTAACTCTATAAATTGAATTTAGGCCTTCACTCACAATATTTATGAATAATGATTTATTTTCTCCTTGTAGCAAAAACAATTGAAAACAAAATAAAAAATACTGTAGAATACCTGGTCACATTGTCAGTGCTTGCAGCCAGGAATACTCTAAGATAAGACTTAAATGATGTCTTCCGTCCATGTAGCATAAACTCAAAAAAGAGGTTTTTTTTAGTTCTAGATAACAGAATTCTTGATATGAATGTGACTTAGCTCTGGGGGTGTTGGCAATTTGTGTGATCAAAAGTTGAAACAGCGACGTCATTTGGTTAGTGACATCATATGGTTGATGACGTCATACTCGTAGTTTGTTTATAAGAACAGCTGTTTTTGATGATTTGAAAACATTCCATTTAGACATAAAGGGTACAAAAATATTTTTAGTATATTGTTAAAATGTTTTCAAAATATTTATAACAGATTTTTAAAACTTTTTAAAATTGTTTCCTATAGATTGATAGACTGATAGATAGATTTGCTTACTTTATAAAAAATCATAAATTAATGTATGGAGTTGTATAAAAAATGTTTTTGTACCCATATTCACCCCTTACGTAAAATATTCTTAAAACATAAATAAATGAATATGTGTTGAATTTGTAGAGCTTCTAGTTGCCGAAATAATGGAAACGAACTTCCCCTTTTATCGCAGTTTAATGTGAGCCTAACAAAATAGTTTTGTCTTCTTATTAACTTTCCTTACAAATCTTTTTATGTTCCACCCCAACAAATTTGGTCATATTGAATTCTCGAATGAATTAAATCAAAATAAATAGCTCACAATGAGCTGGGACACACTCTCATATATCCAGGCGAACATATATAGATGGCGAACAACACAAAAATATAAAACCAAGTTCACACAATGACAGTCACATATACAGCAAATCTGTTTACATCTCCTGAATCCGATGTTTTCTTTCAAAAGAATCTTTATTTTCTGGTCAATTATGTTTACTTTGAGTTTTAAATTTAAATGCCCTAAACTGTGTTTCAAACTGTCTGCTACTTTAAGGCTATATAATCCTTATGCAATCTAATTGAATCACAAATTCAACATAACTGTTACTGTTTCAAAAATAGCAATATCCATCCCGGATACCCATTTACAAATAATAACAAAATAGAATGCGTTTTTTCTTAAAATTACGTAGTTTTCACCTGTTAAAATCATATCAATAATATATGCAACGTAGTTTATGCAACGATGTATTATAAATGCCTTTAAGCCACAGTAAGTAAATATCTCACGACTGGCTTCAAGGCATAATACAGTCGTTGCATACACTATTTTATGTACGACCAACAATATTCAGACCTTTAATACGTTCCGAAACCTTTAATACGTTTTTCACTTTAAAAACTGGTTATATGTTTTTCCGTATGCTGGGTAAGATTTCAAAGGTAGTTGGTTGTTAATTACAACATTAGCTTTTGCATTTATCTCTTTCGGAGTTGATCGAACTCCTCACTGCTTAAATCATTCATTTTGTGCATGGCTCAAAACTCACATTTGAGGTTAGCCACTAAAACACACTACTTTACAAATAAATCAGCTGATTTTGCATTTCACTATATGCATAATGACATTATTTTCGTCAAATACTGAGCTCTATTTGGTCTATAACCTTATCGTTATGAAAAATCTGTATCTTTATGACCTCAGAATGTAGCGGTTTTTAATTTCCGCTTAATAATGAGCCTCTTAATAATGTTACTTTCTGTATCTTTACTAGCAGCACTTTTTGCAATGGTAATAGATAAAATGCTGAACACAATATTTTTCAATGCCGGCATGAAATTATTTAAACTATATTTTAATCAAAGGCATTGGAAAGAACAAACTAATTTATGATGTCCGTGAGGACATTATAGCTCTAGGGGGGGTGATTTTTAAGATGGAAAATGTGGTTTCCATAGAAACTAACATAGCTATTGTATTGAATTTTTAATACGGTATATATGAATAAGAACAGCGTTTAAAATGAACTGAAAACATTCCCTTTAGACATATGATTCATCCTATTTCCCACAGGGAAATAAATACATAAAGTTTAATTTGGAAAATGAAGGAGTCAATTAAAACAATGTTGTATCTTGATTGTGAGAAAATATTGGCTACTAATAAAAGAATTGAAAACGATAAGAAACTAAACTACACAAAACAGTTTGTAAAATTCATAATTTATTTATATCAAGATAAAAACCATGAAATAATATATATTTTTTTGAATAGTGAATTAATTGTGTATAAATTTTAGTTTTTAATATAGAGAGATAAAATTCTCATAAACATTCCAAGCCAGTACAGGATTATGAAGATTGCAGAGTAAAGCAGTGGTTAACCTTTAGGGCAGTTCTGAATTTTAGTTATGTCATATGTGTTTCTCATTACTGGCCAAAAATAGCAACGAAACATTTTTATTTCAAATTAAAAAAAACTAATTTAATCATAAACGTGTTTCCAAATTAATTTTTCAAGCTTGAGATAATTTTTTTTAGTATTTAAGTTATGACTAAGTCTCACCTCATGACGCTGTAACGTCTCATTTTTTTGTGAAATTATGTAGCTCTAGCGTTGATTGTTCATGTATTTTCCGTAATCCGTGGTCTGACGTCACTTTCTGAACTCTTGGTTTGAGCTTATTGCCCTTATCGTTTTTTGAGAACTTGTATTTTGATTTTCAAAGAAATAAATTATATATGTTGCAACCCATGAGTCTTGATTTCCCTCCACGTTTTCCTACTAGGGCTGTAAGCGCCCCTCGCTCCCGTTTTCATGGGGGCTCGCTTCCAAAAGTTGTCGCGCCTGGGTGTGGGTAGGACGGAGTGCCTCTGTAAAAAACAAACTATTGGAAAATGCCATAATAGGGTACATCAATTTTCGTATATCCGTACGTCCTTCTGTACGTCCGTAAATTTTAATTTATACATCTTTAAAACGAATTGCCCAAATTGACTAAACTTTTGGTTAATCCCCAATAAATACTCTAAAATTCGTAGCTTAGATTCGGAATAGCTTTGTAAAATGGTCAGTATCATATGTCTTCTAGTTGAAAATAAAAGCTAATAATTTACTTTAATTTATTCTTTAAATAAATTTCGTAAATAATCAATTGAATAATAGAGACAGTTTCAGAGCTCATATTACAAACTGCAGGTTAGTTTTTCTTAGGTGAAAAATAACGAAAATACAATACTACCGGGGGTTTTCATTCTCTTCATTTCTTTTTCTTTATCAACTTTCATTTTTTCTTTAAAATTAATCTCCTTAAAATGACTTAATCGAATTCTACCAAACTTTGGTTTAACACTTTTCTTAACAACACAACCAAAACTAATACCCATAAAAGTACTGTAAAGTGTGTAACATGAATTTGTTAACACAGGACGTATAATATGCTTTTCATTTTCATTATAGCTTACAGCATAAGTCAATAATACGCATACCAACTCTGTATAAGATAATAATGTACGTTTATTTACACTATAAATAAGGAGACTAAACTATAATGGGAAAACTCGTAATTACTTACAGTAAAGTTTTCACGACGTTTCGTGATCTGGAATCTGATCCCGTCCTCAGGTGAGCTGGAACCTAGAACATGATAAATTTGTACGTAAATTTGAAAGCTGAAAACAAAAATAATTAAGGCAGAAAACACTTACAAAAAGTAAAAAAGTGACACACACAACACCATTAAACCTTCCCTTTGAGGAATAGCTTAGATTTTGGATATGTCTAACGAGATTATTTTAAGTTCCTCTAAACAGCTGACCTTATAAAAAAATGGCGTCATTTCCATTTCAAATTTTGGTCTGATGGATTACCAACATCCTCCCACATTCAAAGACATATCTGTGTCATATCTAACCACTCAATTGGTTTTATAACCGTGACGAAAAAAATCTACATAACATCACCAACAATGAATTCCTAACAGAAAATTATTACGAAATTATTAAGGATATCGATTTATGACTGGATAAGAATCCTCCTCATTAATATCAAAAATTGTCTTTCCTCTTAATTAGAAAAATATCATTTTGTTTTGTGTAGAGAGCTATTATTTTGGAGATAGCGTGGCTATAATTTTTATAAACTATGGAAAACCAAGACTATTGATTGTACCTATAAACACGATATGTCATCTGTCGGGATTGATAAAAAAGAGAGGAAGGACGAAAATAGCGACGAGAAGAGAGGAACGGAAGCCACTAGAGCTCTGTCAGCCAGAGCCAATTACATGTGCGTTTGATTTGTACACGTGTCTAGTTAATAATACCCAGTGGTTTTGATTTCATATAGGAATCTATATCATGACCTCCAATACCTCCATGATAATTCTTTAACCAAGAAAATCTATGTTTCATACCCAGACGACTTACCCAGTAAGGTGTTGCCAAATATGAATGAGAAATGAGTTTTAGATGGTTATGGTGCGATCTAGTAGTCTTGTTTCTGACTAAGGCTGACATATTCTTTAGGCAGGATTGTTAGTTAATAGCCTAACAGCCGGTAGCATCTAACCTACACTACCTGCAGTTTAACGTGGTATCCGAACCACAATTTTATCTCCGAAATACAAAGTGGTCTGATTATGAGGATGGTCTATGTGGATGAATGTATTTAATAGTGCGGACGTTAATCTACACCAAGGAACATCACAGCAACCGACCGTTGATCATAACTATCCACAACTTATGACCTTCAAGCTGCTGGATTAAAAGACCACTTATAAGGCTAAATAAAAGTTTAGAATTAAGTTTTCAGCGAAGAGGCCTGTACAGGCAGAAATACTGAAGAGATTAAGTATTTCGACGAGTGGTATAAATTACCAGAGTCGGAACTCGACAACTGCCAGTGTTACTGATATCTAATGCCAGAAGCCGGTATCCAGTATCCGGCTGAAACTGGCAATTATTTCTAATATTTAATTGTAGAGTTTAATTATTTAAATTATATTTCGTATATATATTCGTATATGTATTTTCAATGAAATGAAAGTAACTTGTGGTTTTAAAACTTGAAAATGATTTCCATAACTGAAAACTGTGGAAGTTTATACCACAACTGTCGGACCACTCTACTGATTAAGGTATTTCAAACTTATTATTAACTTTTAAGTTTAGTGAGATTCCCTAACGTATTGTCAAAAGACTAATAATTGTGACATCATTACTACCACGTTATAACGTAAAATATATGGTTGGGGTGTTAAAATTAAGTTAAAGTGCTGATCTAAGGTTTTAAGTTTGTATTTTATTTTTACTAAAGTATGATGACTACTTAAATTATTAGATATAACTTTTTAAATTTAAAGGTATACTGATTTTGTAATAAACTAAAAAACATCATTCATTTCTCTAGATGTTTAATATAACTTTAATTGGACACCTTAACCAAATTTTTATTTCGTATAGCTAGCTATAATTATTTATGTAAAATAATGCAAAGTTCATTTTTCGGTGAATAAAAATAAATAATGTTCGCTACTAAAACATATATTCCTTTTGTGGCGCAAAGACTTTGTGTAGTCTACAAGTTAACCCATATTTGTATTTTAATTAGTGGACAGTGCTATTACAAAAACATTTACGGTCTGGAAACAAAGTAAACACTGCAGTGAGAAATTATTGTATAAATATCGGACACAGTTCATAACAATTATTACATAAAATGAGTAATAGTGTTCTCTCTTTAGTGATATTACTCTTGGTAACAATATTAAAATGAGGTTAAATATTTTTCCAGCTTTTGACATTATTTTAGAACCTGATCAAAATTATGTTATAATATTAAATTGTTTTCATAAAAATATTGCTTGTGCATAATATTAATTTTTAATTCAGTTGAAGACAATAGTGAACAAAATAAAATAAGACAAGATACATAGTTGTTTTTATTAGAGTTAAAAATATATATTTTCCTCTGCTATTCATGATTGTAAATACAACAGTTCTAGAAACATTCACGTCGACAAGGTTGTTCATTACTTCCTCTATTTGACAAATGACCATTTTTGTCAAATTCCCGTTAGTTATTATTAGTGCAGGAATCCTTACTAGGATTTCTCCAAGATCCACTTGATTAGTGTCAATTAGCTAAAAAATTTAAAAAAATTGTAACATAAGTTTATTTCGTCAGTAAAATAAACGACAAATCATATTTTACATATTCTTCACAGTTGGAAACGTCTTATAGTTGACTACAAGAATACCTGAATTTGAATTTAGTTTCTTTTAAGTCAATGGGTGAATTCCTTCCCATCCCTAATATTAGCAGATTGGGAAGAAACAGAAAATCTCAAGATTTTTTCAACGTTCTCACTTTTAATCTGTATCTGGACTTGTTTTTATGAACTTCAGCTTTATCAATATAAATTTACAGACATCAGTTGAAGAAAATACAAATTATTTTTAGAGAACAATTATTTATGTTAGGAAATTTATTCTTTTATGCTAGCTGTCGCTTCCCCTCCAACTAAAAGGCAGTCTGAGTAAATAAGGTTAGAGGAATATCGTTGGATTTGCAATACAAGTATAAAATATAACATATATTTATGAAGTATTTTTAGCTATTTACAAAATATTTTTCATACTTCAAATTCTTCAAACTTCAAATTTTGTTGTAATTTCTAACAGTCCGCGTAGTAAGGATACGTGATCTAATGCCAAGGTACGACGTTACATAGCCGTCCTAACACCTAATTGTCACCCTGTATAAATATACCCAAATAAATATTATCAATTCAAATCAAAAACTTTATTGATTTACCATACAGAGGTACATCATATTTATATCAAAATTCCCAACAACAACAAAAAATTTATTTTTTTCTTCCTGACGTTTCTAGGTATTAGACACTCCTGGCGCGATCAAAATAAATAATCAAAGAAACATAAAAATATTGAATAAAATTATGACATAGGTATACATCTAGACCTTTACATGTTTTCTTCCCACGACACGGAATCACTCAACACACGATCTAAACAATTTTCAAAGTTACCTCTGTCTATAAAATCTCTTTGTCGTTGTCTTAAACGTAAAATATAAATAATTACAATTAAAACACAACAATTTGATAAAAATTAATTTTAAATCGTCTTTTGGATAGTGGCTCAAACACCACATAAGTCAAAATGGGGAAAAATTTACGACCCAAAATTACCAAGCTGTCAACACATGATATAGAATAGTTTTTTTCACGAAATGGATCAGGTTTCTAAGGAAGTGGTAGTTACCAAAGACAAGTAAATGGGTAATTAATACAAACAAATATATATCATTGTATTTTGATCGCAGAGTAACAGAGATGTGAGAGAAGGCATTGTTAGTTATGATTCTATATATAGTATGTGTATTGTATGTAGGCTATGTCTATAGCCTATATCGTATCTGCTAACGTAGTGATTTGTATTGAACTGTTCCATCACAATAGAAAATAAGATGTGTAGTTGGAATGGTTTCACCGTCCTTAATAATATTAAGGATCAATATCAGTACATTATATTAAGTATATCCACCATAAAGATAAATCTTAAATACTTTACTATGCTAAATATAAAATATACATTTATAAAAAATGCACTCCACATTATTTTTTTATTACTCATAGAAGACTTCTTTGTACGAATATAAGTATTATTTATAAAAGTTAACCACACCACAAACAGCTTGATGACTGATTGACTTCATGACTAAAATTAACTTATTATATGTTTTTTTTCAAAAACGATAACTAAAAACAATAATTTTATATGTTTATAAAGTGATAATAGCCATGAGGTTTACTACATTACAGTAATTTATACCAAGAATCTTGGATCAAGGTAAATGACAAAAAGGGTTAAGGTACAACTTGTTATTTACAACAGGATTTGTGTAAAAGAAGGAAAGGATTTCTGGTGAAATATTATCTTCAGAATAACTTTACCCTTTCCCGCCATAACACGTGTTTTAAATTGCGAACACTGCTTTCTTAGGGAGAATTTAATAAACACAGCAACGTTTTACTTTGTTAGTGGTAGTTACCAAAGACAAGTAAATGGGTAATTAATACAAACAAATATATATCATTGTATTTTGATCGCAGAGTAACAGAGATGTGAGAGAAGGCATTGTTAGTTATGATTCTGTATGTCGTATGTGTATTGTATGTAGGCTATGTCTGTAGCCTATATCGTATCTGCTAACGTAGTGATTTGTATTGAACTGTTCCATCACAATAGAAATTAAGATGTGTAGTTGGAATGGTTTCACCGTCCTTAATAATATTAAGGATCAATATCAGTACATTATATTAAGTATATCCACCATAAAGATAAATCTTAAATACTTTACTATGCTAAATATAAAATATACATTTATAAAAAAATGCACTCCACATTATTTTTTTATTACTCATAGAAGACTTCTTTGTACGAATATAAATATTATTTATAAAAGTTAACCACATCAACAAACAGCTTGATGACTGATTGACTTCATGACTAAAATTAACTTATTATATGTTTTTTTTTCAAAAACGATAAATAAAAATTATATTTTAGATGTTTATAAAGTGATAATAGCCATGAGGTTTACTACATTACAGTAATTTATACCAAGAATCTTGGTTCAAGGTAAATGACAAAAAGGGTTAAGGTACAACTTGTTATTTACAACAGGATTTGTGTAAAAGAAGGAAAGGATTTCTGGTGAAATATTATCTTCAGAATAACTTTACCCTTTCCCGCCATAACACGTGTTTTAAATTGCGAACACTGCTTTCTTAGGGAGAATTTAATAAACACAGCAACGTTTTACTTTGTTGTAAGGTGAAATTGACTCTTAAAAAGTAGTTAAAATATATTCATCGTTCAAATTTTGTATACAAGTGAACTATTTTATCCATAGTTCTAACAAATGATTTTGGAATAGTCGATGTACTTGGAAGTATGATAATGATGGTGATTTTTACGTTGTATACTACAGAAAATCTGTCTCTCTATTTGTCCGTCTTTCACAGACAGCATTACAATCATTGCCATTTGTAATGCTTCTCCATGAAAATACACACCCAGATTACAAAATTGTATATATCATACTTTCATTTATAAATTGCGTTTGTGTGGGATTTGTTGCTAAGCTAAGATGAACTAAGCTATTTCCTAATAGCTTAGTTCATTTATATATCTAAAGGGAATGTTTTCAGTTCCGCAAATATGATGCTACTTCCATTTCAAATTTTGGTCTGATGGATTTCCAATACTCCAAACCTCCCGGATCTAAGACCGTGTCATAATTTCCGTGTCAAAAATGTATTTACTTTCCTGTGGGAAATGGGTTAGATTATGGATATGTCTAAAAGGAATGTTTTCAGTTCATCTAAACAGCTGTCTTATTCTTATATATTAAAAATTCAATACAACAGCTCTAGTAGTTTTTATGGAAACCTGTTTCTAATTTTCATCTTACAAATTGCCAACACCCCCCCTCCCAGAACTAAAACATATCCATAAGGATTCATAACAAATCCATAAGGATCCATAAGGATAAGCTGTAAGGACTTTAACAGCTGTTCTCCCATATGAGGTCACTTCCGTTACACTTTGTATATCTTGCAAATTGCTAACAACACCAATCGCTTAGAAATATCTATATAAACATTTTTGTATTTACTTCCCTGTTGGAAATAGGTTAGATCATTGATATGTCTAAACGGAATGTTTTCAGTTCATCTAAACAGCTATTCTTACTATTTAATATAAAAATCAATACAATAGCTCCGGTAGTTTCTATGAAAACCCGTTACATATTTTCCATCTTACAAATCACCAACACCTCCCAGATCTGAGACATTATCCATGTCAAAAATTTAAGTAATTTTGGATGAAACCTATTTGCTAACTTTAGTTATTGCCTGATTAGTAAGATAACCAGTAGATTATAAAATCAAATGTTTCCATGAGCAAATCCAAACACTGAGAGTCGGGCCGAACCCTTAGCCTAGGCAGAGTTGTTTGTACTCAAACACTTGATGACGGTCCAATACACTCCTATACAAGTACAAGCTGTGTAGACTATGCAGTAGTTAGGCAGTTCGTGTAGTTAGTAGACTACCTACACAATAGCTTCATAGAAATAAGCTGAATCAGTGATCTGACACACACCATCTTCCTATAAAAGTGAAACAAAAAATAGACCATTCAATATAAGGAAAGATACTATAAGGAAGTTGAAAACTTTAAGAGGAGTACCCAAAATCACTCCTTCCCCTTTGAGTTTTTTATTTTCTTAGGAATAAAGTACCCTAAAAAATCAAAAATCCCGAAAAATTAAAATTGGTCTGGCGATATAGCCTAGTTTTGGTGCACCCATATACCTAATTTCATAAAAATCCACGTGCGAACGTATGTACGTATTATGTATAGTTGTAGAGTTTGGCTAAAAAGAGTATGTATACTGAATAACTTCTTGATTAGCATTATACATGCTGGTTTTACTATAGGATGAAGTAAAAACTCACGTCTTCCAACACTACTTAATATATTTAAACTTATATTGTAATTATATATAACGGTAAATATATGAAAAAATGTTAAATTGGCGATCAATTTCGTCCTGTTACACCGAACATCATCAGGCCCAAATGGTGACTCTCCAGTCATCACTCTCCATTTGGGCCTGATGATGTTCGGTGTAACTGGACGAAATCGATCGCCAATGTAACAGTTTTTGTATATATTTACCGTTGTATGTAATTACAATATAAGTTTAAATATATTAAGTAATGTTGGAAGATGTAAGTATTTACTTCATCCTATAGTATGTATTCATAATCTAGGCAATAATACCTGATTAAACAAAATGTAAACACATTGTACACTTTTGGAAATAAAGAATTTCTTTATTTTTTTACTCCCATTAAAAACTATTGCATTGCAAATATTTTACTTTAATATATTAATAATAATAATAGATGGAAAATACTTGTTAAATAAAGTTCATATAATACTATTTTTTATTTTTTCAAACAAACAAAACGTTTTACATTTTTAAGGCATCGTAAAGTCAAAAAACTAGTTAAATAGACTTACTAAAAAAGTTTGGTTATTTTTACCCACTGCAATCCCAAAAGTGTTTTCCATGAATCAAGGGTAGTGTGAGTTTCATATTTGATGAGGGCCCCTTGTCGCCAAATAGCCCTTTATATTGAATAAGTGTTTCCCAGAAGAGCTACACAAGCTATACATCGTACAATATCCCACTAAATGTATACATTCAATTATATACACAAAAGCGATTTTCATACTACTATACTTCTCCAAATTGGCTCGCTTAGTTAATTTACAATTAGATAATTTTGTATTTCTACCATATACTAAATAGTACAAACATGAAACAAATAAAATCGTAAACATAGCAGGTTTATTTTAAATTATGTAATATAAATTTAAAAAATCGTTAACTAAAGAACATGGTTTATCCAACATAGAATTTATAGCTAGTTAGTAGTTAGTTTTAAGTTTTGTAGTATTAGAGGCAGGTCTGCTGCTAAGGGACGTTTTATAAATCTGTTTAGTAAAAATCCCCGTAGCAGTAGACCTACGCAAATTGACTTGTTTCATGATACAAACTATTCTTAATAGTTTATTTAGCCACATAAGGAACTTATATCAATCTATTTATTCCTCCGTAAGAATTACATTGTAAAGTAGGTTTGCTGCCAACCTTAGGAGCAAAAATAGTTTTATTTTTCTACCTTAGCCTATAGTAATTATTTACCTCCAATATATGAAGCTGCATAATGAATATTTTCACACTATTTCCAATGTTAAGGAGAGTCAAAGGCTCTATCTTAGTTAACTCTTTGTTCCTTTTTCTCAAAACTCGTAAGAGATACCATCATAGCTTTTTTCCTCTTTTCAAATATATTCTCCAAAAACTTTGACCTTGAATTTTTTTATAAAATTGTCTTTAAAATTCACCATTTTTTTAAATTTACAACATAAATTAAAAGATTTACCTTCAGAACTTGACCGGCCAAACACCCAGATCAAAGTGTACAGCATACCTTTTATCCAATACTATAATACGAGCAAGGTTTGTATATATTTTGCACACGGATCTCGAAAACGGCACCGAGGAATTTCTTTAAATTTTGGAAATAACTAATTTCCGAGTAGAAAATAAGTTCTAGATAGGTCTAATGTCCAGTAAAATTCGTGTTTTACTGTAATATTAAGTTTAAAATCTAAAAATTTAACATTACGCTTATGGAGAATCAAATGTAAACAATGCAAACCAAAACAGCTGTTTATAAACGTTTGACAGTTCTTGATTGAAGACGGCAAAGAACAATATGTGAATAGAGGTTTTTCATAAATATTTATTTTATGTATGTAATAAATGCAAAATTATCAGGTTACTAAACAATTTGTAAAAACTTTAGGGTAACATAACTGTGCGAAATGAAAGCAGGAAAGAGTATTTCCAAAATCTTCCGTATTTTGATAGAAAACGTATTCGTTGTATTGCTTGAAGCTACTGTAACAAACCAAATAATTGGTGTAAATTAAATTTATCTTTTGCTTTTCAATCTTCATTCCGTTTCTAACAAAATCAGTTGATCACAGGATAATAATAACAAACAGTATGGACATTTAAATTCAGTATAAGGTTAGCTAAAACAATTAATTGAGGTTGGCCAAAAACTCTTAAACGACGACGCGAAATCGGCTGACGCCGTAGCTTAAGCGCTTAGATCTCACGTATGCAAGGTCGCGTGATCGATCCCCACCCGAGGGCTATATATTTGTTCAGTATTTATGCCATATTAATTAAGGGGTATTAAAACGGTTTTACTTAAACCACATAAATGTTTTCATTGAGCAGTAAATTTGTTTTAATTTTGCTAACTAACTTATAAAATACATGTCTTATTCTATCCGAGCAAATCTCGGTCACCAGGTACTTCAAGTAAAAAGAAAGTTATGAGGATATTTTAAGTGGTTTTTAAGAAAATAATAAGTAACCCTAGTTTAACATTTTGGGGAGTGGCAATTGAAAATATGGATAACCATAGAGTCAACCTAAATCATTCATTAAGTCAAGCGGCACTGTTTCAAAAAAAGGTAAATAAAACAAGTTAGACTCAATTAATTTTTGATTAATTTATTTTTTTACAATGATTTGACATTGTTATTTGTCATTAGTTACTGAACAAGTTTACACAAAAACAAAAAATTAACATTTTTCCCTAGTAAGGTAATCCGACTCTCCTAAAGCGAGATATCAGTTTTCACTTTGCCTAGGTCTTAACTTGAGGACTACAGCAATAACTCTATTTATAATAAGGTCGCTAAAATGTTCATGTTAGTGTATTCATGCAGTATAACGTTTTTGACAAGTATATGTTTTAGCTCTGGGGTGAAGGGGATTGACAATCCATCAGACCAAAATCTGAAACGGAAGAGACGCCATATGGTTAGTGGCGTCATATGGTTATAAGGACAACTGTTTAAGAGACCTAAAAACATTCTATTTAGGCATATTCGTGATCTAAGTTATTTCCCACAAAGAAGTAAATAAATTTTTGAAACTAGTATATTTAATAATATTTTAACCTGAATTATTAAGTGCAACAATTACTACGACCGTATGCAACCTATATACAAAGCCATAGAATAAATACGAGAAATGTCAATTAATTACCAACTAATTAGTGGTTAAACATTTTTTCGTATGTGTAATAACTAAGATAATAAGGAAATAGTATTTTTATCACAAAAATATTTGATAGTTTTCAATGAAATGTATGAATGATTATAACAAAGTATTGGGTGTAGACTTAAATAGAAGAAATTCAATACATATTGGAGTCAGCAAATTCCAAGAAACACAATAATTGAAACTACAGCAAATCTTTGAATTGTTTGATTATTCCGAGAAACCAAGTGTGATTGAGCTAAATATAATTCAAGGGGTAAGTGGATAAAGGTGGTAAGCATCATCTGGCAAGTTTTGAATTACATAGCTTCAAAGTTTTTGAACTGGAGGTTTTTTACTAATGGATTTAAAATAAAAATACTTAGAAACATATTTATACTTATTATGTTTCAAAAACTAGATAGGATATCATTCCTTTTCTCAGTGAAATTGTTGCTGCACTAATACCTGCATTTTTCATTGCAAAGAATGCCAGGATTGATTTTCTTTGCTTTAATATTCTTCCCAGTTTGAGAAAGATACGGCTTACCTTGTTCTCTGGCAATTGCTGCCTTGCGTTTTTTCCATTTGTCTGGGTGTCGTTGTTTCCTTGTTTTTCCTCCGGCAAATGAAAGATTTTTATCTTTTTCTTTGGTTGTTCTTAATCTCTTACTAACAGGCTAACATCACATTCACAATGACCAATACCGGTACGATCTTTTGTCAACAAATTTTTCACACATTCACTGTCATTTCCTGTCGACACATTCTTAACACAAGCACTGTCATCTCCTTTCAAGGCGTTGTTTTCATCATCATCATCGCTATCCTTGTCTAGTGCAGTAACTACATCATAATGTTTCAAGCTTTCATCAGATGAATGAATACTTATTAGCCAACTCAGCCAACATCTTTCCTCTAGATGACATTTTCACATTAATTAATGTTATTCACATTCCAAAAGTAACATCAAATACAACTTGACAATGTTCTAGGGGCATGTAATGAAATAGGGAAAACAACAGCTGTTGATTGGAAGAATGTGGTGAATACAGAATATTCCAACAATAAGGAATGGATGAAGGTGGTAAGTGCACTAACCTCCTTTATGCAATGAATATGTGGTTTAAAATAGTTTTCAATGAAATTTATAAAACATTATAACGGAGTATTGTATGTAGACTGAAATAGAAGAAATTCAATATATATTGGAGTCAGCAAATTCCAAGAAACACCATGATTGAAACTACAGCAAATCTTTGAATTGTTTGATTATTCCGAGAATCCAAGTGTGACCTAGCTAAATATAATTTTGTAAAGCTACCGCAATTTTGAATTTTGTTTACTAACCAGAAACTAACCATTTTATGTTTTTACACTGTTATATATATGTTTTCTTTTTGGTACTTTAAGAAAGCAATTAGGGTAACATTAAAAATTACAAATTATATTTCAAGTAATTATAATAATTATTCTCCACCCAAGGACACGCTTAGAAGAAATCATTTCAATTCACATGTAAAAAAATAATAGATATAAAATAATGAAAAACCTTTATAGACCATTAAGCGGCGTGACTACTCATTTATTTAAAAACTTTACAAAAAATACTTGATACTAGCTTTAAAGACTTATTTGTGTGTGTGTGTGTCTGTGAACACGATTACTCTCATGAAAATGGTTCGATCAAGACCAAAAATTCGGTAGAGATGTGTATTCCCACATTTAGTTGGACGAGTTCGTAATCCAGACATATCGGTTAACAGGAAAGGGTATTTTGGGAGGCTTTGTACTCCAAAAATGGGGGGTTTTCAAATGTAATATTTTCAATGTATCTTTTACTATTATAATCAGCTCAAAAAACTACACAATTTAGTCTTTTTAAGTTTTGCTCAATCTCCAACGGTTACCGAGATATAAAAACATCTAAACACAGTACAATGTATTTAGGGACTCTAATGCTAATCTTATGGAGGATAAGGACAAATTAATATTTCTCTTATTGACCAATATTTTTGGATGCCACTTTGTATTTAGCTTCATGTGGTCCATATATTTATTCTAAAAATCATAGCCTATGTGTTTAATGGCAGCTATCCTGCATACTGTTTTCTCATGTTAATCATATAGAGAATAGATAAACACATTTATTTATGGACAGACGTTGATGAAACTTGGAATACATGATCAAAATAAAATTTGTTTATGCTATAAACGCCTACTTTCAGCGTTCCTCATAGTAGCAAACCTGCATACTCTTTCCCATGTTAATCTTGTGGAGAAGAGGCAAACTGTCTTATTTATTACAGATATTGATCAAACCTGTTATATATTTTTATTTATTTGGAAATTCACTGAGTACGCAGGTCTACTGCGACGGGGATAGTTTAATAATTTTGGATATTTGTATGTATTTACAGTTAGACATGTTATTTGGAGTGTTTTGTTTAAATTGATTACCATTATTACTTTTTAAGTTTCCAAATCAATTACCATAAACACCACACATGGATTGTAAAAAAACACGGAAAATGAAAACTCTGATTTGATGAGTTTGAATCAGTTCTTTGATTCTTTCTGTTAACAAGACAAATCAAGACAAGCTCTGTCACTCCTCAAATCTCGGGTTCTCCTTATTTTCCCAAATTGGATCATTCTACAGAAAGGATAACCAGTTTTTGTTGTGTTTATTAAATAGTTCTATGGCGGTAATTTCAAGTTAACCTAAGATTACAGTTTTGTCATTGAAACGTCAAAAAATCACATATACAGTATTTGTTTATTTTTAAAGCGCAATTAATTTTATTAACGTAGTAACAAAGGATACAGAGAGTCTGCATATACAAAAAAGTAGCTTAAAAACCCCACTCAATTTTTTATATTTCAAAAGTTTATTAGACTTTCTTTATAGTTTATTCCCAAAATATTTTAATCCACTTCATATCAATGGTTGTTTTTACTTCCCTGTGGGAAAGAGGTTAGATCTTTCCCTGTGGGAAAGAGGTTAAAGGGAATGTTTTCAGTTCCTCTAAACAGCTTATAACAAAATTACTTCACAAATCATATGATGTCACTATTTAAAATTCTTGTCTCCCAAATTACCAACACCTTCGAGAGCTAAGACACATCCATGTCAAAAAATAAACTAAAAAAACTTGTTTGTAAATTATTAGTTTGTAAATTGACTTTTCTACACTGAAGCTGTTTACATTTAAATTATATCCTATTTCAGTAAATAGTTCTTTATGTTTATGTTTTTTATGTCACTGAATTTAACTTAATAATCGCTCTAAGGAAATAACTTAATAATAAAAAGAGTCAAATGCTTATATTATTTATTAAAAAAGTTAATGTTTAAGTTTATCAAATTTCCAAAAGAACTTATCATTCTGAAAAGCAATCATATTTGACATTTTTCCCGAAGAAAAACTATGGTTCCTTAGCCCATTATGCTAAAGATAATTAGGTAATAAAAATATTTTTACATTAAATTAGTCATCTTGAAAACTAGATAAGTTTTTAAACTTTTTCTAGCTTATAAAATGATTCCGGTTAAAGAAATATAAAAAAATAAGAGCGAAATGAACTAACCAATGGTGAATCATATTATTTGGAAATGTAAATAATCTAGGTTAAAGTCAACCGCTGACGAGAGCTGTCAAGAGCTTTCACTCACATCCACCAGGAAGCGCTCTGATACAGATCGTAGGTAATTGCAATTAAATTTTAACTAGACCATATATTAAATTGTACATAAGTATGAAATGTTCACCATAAACTTCTAAATCTACAGTGCAAGAAGGAGATGTCCAATTTGTGTAATCACACATTAATTTTCCATGTTGATTAAATTTAATTTATTATTATACAATTAACATGCGTTTCTTAAGGAAGGAACACGTTTTTTGTTGATAATTAGAAAACTAAAATAGATATAGATAAGGTTTAAACTTGAAAGTTGCTTGGATTTGCAATACCTTTCTATGTACATATTTTCAAAAACTAATTTCTTTTAAACTTTTGTTTTCGATATAGTATTGTTGTGTTACATATCAGAATAAAGCTTAGCTCATAATCCATACGATTGTTTAGTCAGAGTAGAGTAATCTGCATTTTTAAGGAAAATACACGTTTAAAAAATGGATTTTTCACTAAAAGGGCCGCCATTTTGAAACGAATCGAGATATTCGAAATCTGATTGCACCAAAATATTTGTATTAGAAAGAGCTTTAACATGACTTATAACAATACACATGTTTGTATTTGATATTTCCGAGACTGGTGACTCTCATTTACTGGAACAACGTGTATTTAAAAAATATTAAAAATAATTTTACGTTATTCCTTGGGGTTGGTTTTGTGGGAAATAATTTTATTTCATCATTGTAGGACCAACGGTTTGTCTTGAATCAATATTGGACACCTTACGTGATTCACCTTGTATATAAGTATGTGTAAAGTGTATATCTAAATATATTCGGATGAGTTCGTAATCCAGATATATCGGTCAATCGGAACGGGTATTTTGGTGGGGTGGGTTTGTACCCCGAAATTGGGTTATTTTCGTTTTTCATTAAGTAGTTTTTTTTATATTTTACATTTTTTCTCAGCTCAAAAACTACGAAATTTAGTACTTTAAAGTAGTTCAGTATGCTCATATTAGTTATTAAAAGTTTACACCATTAAATACAATCAATATAGAAAGTATAAACTTCCATCCATTGTAAAACACATGAGTTCAGTTGATAGTTGAAGACTACTAAATATGAACGATGTTTTTTATACATCTATTATACACGAAGAAAATATACAGTAGAAAGAGAGATTTTTGTGGAATTTTTGCTTTAACTACTGTCGTCTGACTATAAAATTATTAGTTTTATGAATATCAATATTTAGATCTATTGGGTGCAATAATAGGTTGAATAAAAATTGAATAAAAAACCTTGAATAACCTTGAATAAACCGTATTGAATAAAAAACCTTTATAATATTTTTATTTCTGACGTTTTTCTTTGAAAGAATCTTAAAAATAGAACAGATTACAAATTAATGAAAAGTAAATTCCTATTTAGGATGTTTGTTTGTGAGCTGAGAAAATTAGTTTGATATTCCTTACTTTCGCAGTAAAACTATTTTGCGTCTTAGTTTGTTTGGTGATTCTTTCTCACAATTAATTGAGATAAATAACGTTTAATTTTATACTATACCATATATAAATTTTATATTAATTTTTTATACTATATATTAGTATTCGATTTATATTAGAATAACTTTAGATCAAAGTCTTAAAATGTTTAAAGCATTAAAAATCCTCTAGTAGGATAAAATAGTCGTTAAATGTTTTGAATTTCTCACTAATCCCTAGTATTTTATTATTACTAATACAAATATAAACATGATGTACGATTAAGACAAGGAAATCTTTTAAAATATTTTTTTAATTTAAGGTAACCAAACTAACTTTTATCGTCAGATAATAGAACACTTTTGAAATTACTGTCTTACTTTCCTAATTTAAAAATTTAATTGTATGTTTGGTATTAGTAAATATTCTTATTGATTTTCCAAAAATTTACATAAACAGATATTTCTATCCCAACTTGGAGCCACAAAAGACTATTTTCACTCTCGGCTTAAATTTTAAACGATTGACGAATACTACGTTCTTCACAATAATATTTATAGAAATATAAAGTTCAGTTAAAAGTACGAATTCATAATTCATGAGCAACGCTTAAATATGCGGAAAATTATAGGACAAATATAGCCTTAATATAGAGAGTACCGTGGGTAAAATTTTCGTAGCGGGTAAGAGTTCACATGTTTGAAATTTTTTGTTGTGAGGGAGAGAGTTGATATTACTAAGTATCACAATGTTTATAGAAGGATACGAAACCACTATTCTTAGGATAAACCTAAAAAACAAGGGTACAACAACAGTCCAATGTATAACATTCATGTTCGGATTTTATTTTTGGTAGCATTGATGTACTATTAATTGCATGGTAAACGACACCTTCGTTTACCATGCCATTATTAGTTGTCTACTTTGTTTATAGATTTCAGCACTCATCAAATTACAAAAAACTATAGTCTAGGGCAAAAGTTCGTACACAACCACGAATTAAGAGTTTGCATGCACACTCTTATCCTGCTATGCTATTCTTACTCCATATTATATAATTGTTGATTGAAAACATTTCCCACACAACAAATAATTCTCGTTGAAATCCTTTGTCCTACACCATAAGATAAACTATTGTCGTTTTACTAAGTTAATGTGAAACGGAAAGTCATAACTGTATAGCGTTACACTAAACCTAAATGTCCAGTAGTTGTTCTGAGAAAAGTAAAAAAAGTTGACGTCTATTATTTATTTATTATTAGTATTAAACCTTAAATGTACACCACAGTCTTGCTTCACTCTCCTATATACACCTTGATAGTTAATAGACTAAAAACCTACCTTAAATAACCATAAAAGTCTTCAACTTTCCAGACTGACTGGTTCAATAACTTACAACGTAGTAGTGAGTAAAAGGCAAACATAAAGAGCTAATGTTGAACTGTGGCAGCCGATTGCAACTTTGATTTCAAGCAGTGTATAAACAAAAGTTTGAATGTTCCAGTCAAATGCCATAACCATATCTTCATCTCTCGGATTTGTTTACTTAAAAAAACTATTTATACAAGATGTACTTAAGTGAACTTCCGAAATAATTTCTGAATAATCTATAAAAATTAGTGTAGAGTTTCGTGAGTACTTTTTTTAAGTAGTTGTTATATTTTTGGTTTGTTTTATATCATAAGAAAGCCGAAATAGGTCCTCAATTTCTGCCTGTGTCTCTTTGTGACCCACCAAACAAGTTCTTTTGTGACACTTCTCCTTGAAAACGAGAACATTCACTATGATTAGGTTTATTTCCATTATTCTATATCTTTGGGAGAATGGTTTTGTTTTTTAACTGACCCAAACCCTGTTAGATAAAGTAATGAGCTTTGAAAAACAAGTTTTTAACAAAATCAGCACCAAAGTTTTAGTGAATCTGAATACTGATTATGATCGTGATTTTAATTTTTAGGGAATTAATTGAAAAAATAAAATAAATTAAAATAATTAAAATTATAAAAAAAAAAAAAAACCAAAACAAAAAAAAAAAAAAAAAAAATAAAAAATAATTTATCAAAATTAAGTACTAAATAATTGAGCTTTTCATAACAATAACAAACTGTTTATAAAATAAATATAAGTATAATAAAAATTTGATGTTTAATAAATATATTTGATAAAAGAAATATTTATTACAATTAATCAGGTATTAATTAATAATGTATTATTCTAAACGTTAAACTATTAATATTATTATTATACTGATCATCATTGAAATATTTGTCATTTTTCTCGTTCTCAAAACCTGACGAAGGCCCAAAGACTTGACGAATTGTGGATAGTTTAATGCGTAATAATATTGTTTAAAACTAAATATCTAGTAAAACCCCATTTTTAACAAATAGACCAAGGACCGCATTTATAGATTCGATTGTATGAAGGTCCTTTAATGTTTGACTGAGTTGACACGAGTACAAAAAAACAATAATATACATTTCAGCCTTAGTCAGTAACAGGACTACATGATCGCGCCACAATCATCTTACACTCGTTTATCATTCATTCATACTTCGCTCAAAATACCTACCTTGTGGTACGGTCGCCATTTCAATAATCTAATCTAAAATTCATTATTTCTTTGTATTTATTCCAAGCGTATTCCAGTTACTTTTGGCTTCTCTTCCTGGGTTTTACTTTATTCTTCCTCTCCCATGTCTTTTTCATCGCGTAACTATGTTCTTATTTTCTTTGTTACGTCTATTTTCCCGTTCTTTTAATTTCATTTTCTTGACCAACTTTCTAAATCCGTTTTGTATTTTACAGTGTTGATCCCTGTTGCTTTGAGATCATTTTCCACGTCATTCATTAAAATTGTAATATTACATTAAAAAATATATAATATTATAATTTTAAAGTTTCCCACGATGGCAAAGCTTGTTACTGGTGCAACCTATTAGACTTATTTCACAACCGAATGCTGAGGATTAGGTAAATTTTATTCTCTCAACACGATGCCGTAATCCTATTTCAAATACGTATTTGTGGAAATAGGTTGGCAAAATGTTTCCGCCTCTAGGGAATGCGTCGTTCATGTTTTATACGCTTTACTAAGTCTTTAAAAAGTGACGTGTTAACTAATATTTCTCAGTATTAGTTGTGTTCAGAATTGTATACTATTAGTTTTTTAAGTAATTAATACATCATTGGTTATTTGAAAATCAAGTATACTTTAATATAAATTTGGATAGTAAAGCATTTTTTAAGTTCAGTACTTACAGTACTTATACATCAGTTTTTAAGTCCAAACAAAAAACGTCACCATACAAAATAATTGTCATTGAATGACTTATGCCGGGAAACATTTTTTCGTTTAAGGTCCCCAGTTACACGAAAAAAATAATTTATTATACTGCTTATCTATGAATTTCCAGCTCACAAATGCTGAGAGTAATAGAACAATTTAGTTAAAAATAGCCTGTGATGTATTACGAAACAAGATGTAATCTTAAATTAATTTTTTATTAATATAATTAATTTGTACTGTAATGACGTATTGTTTTTTATCATTTAAAATTAACTTTCATTGAAGGAAAATTATAAGTTAACGCTTTTAATGAGAAAATAAAAGTAGATAATTTTTTAGAAAAAATTGTCATATAGTTTAAGTGTGTGTAATGAAAATCTTGAAGTGCTGCGAATTTGAGGACCGCTTTAGGTAATAATCCAAATTAATCTAAATTGTTCATATCTTGTTATTCGTCATAATTACAACTGATAGCTCACATTACAGATATTAAATATACGAATTAGCCAATTACTGGTAATAAGTCATCACAATAGCATAAGGGATGAAATTTTAAAATGGCGATGAAAATTTCATATACTTTAATTTCTTTTGTAGGTTTCTGTATGCTAAAAGAAATATTAAATGAATAAGTATGTAAAATAAATCTCATCATGAAACAGTATTTTCTTAATTGAATAATAAAAAAATTCGCAAAACAATTAACACACTCGTTAAATTTTATCATGTGTCATGAAACAGGCATGGGAATGAAATCCGCGCAGTAATGACAAGATTTGGTAGTAGTAGCAAGGTATTAGTAGATTTTGATCTTGTCATATACAAATATATACGGTATATTTTTGAAGCCCCTATCAACCTTTCAAGGTATTTTACCTGAGTCAGTATAAAATCTAAATATTACATTTAGAGTCCTAAGTTGTGCTACACGCAAAACATAATCGTTTTTTCCAAAACTATGAAATATATTATTTTTGTAATAATAATAAGGATAACTTATTAAAATAATATTTTTACAGTGTAAAAAATTCAAAATTGTGACCGATTAATCATTTTAAATAATACTAGCTTTTAAATTAGAGTTCTTATAAATATTATATAAGAATGAATTTTCTTAGGTAATTTGAAGACAAATCTTACAATACCTATTTTTTCAAATTCAAATCAAAACTAAGCAAGATCTGACACTTTTTATCGATAAAATTTAGGAGATTTTTCAATTGCGGCAGAGGATATTGCCAGAAAAGTTATTGGACGCACTTGCAGTCAACAGCCGGCCTTGCACCGCAAAAAGCAGGAATATTGATTTCCTTTATTTTCAAAAGGAAGATATCTTTATATTTCTCTTTAAATTATCCAAGAAAAAGTTGTTGTAAAAGTTTTATAAGAATTCCAGTTTTAAAGCTATTCTCAGTTGAAATTCTTAATTGGCTAGCACTTTAATTTTTACGTCGTAAAATGTTAAGTTTTTTATAAATTATCCCTACAATTATTGGAATCTAAAAAAATTAAAATTTTTAGGCCCAAGTTTAATATATTATGAGAAAAAAACTTTTTTTGATGAAACAAAATGGTGGCTCGGTGAGTAACTGAGGAATTCCAGACAACTTAATGTGATGTTTACTCGTAGATTTTACACAGACCCAGAAACAATACCTCAAAATGTTGGTAGAAAGTATTTAGAGAGGTCTTAAATACGCTTTATACAGAACAAAGATAGTGTAATAATAAAATGCATTGTGGCACTCTTAGTGAATGCTATTTTAGAGTAAAAGTACAGTTTTTTTTAGTAAGAACATGGGAGAGATGGCTATGAAGACTTTACTTTGGTGTAGTCTTGATGAAACTTACCCCCTCAATGTACGTCCAAGAGACCAGTTCAAACAGGGATGTAATCAGGGCAGAAACCTCTTTGATGTTAATTTTAGACTAGGAAAGCTCAGCTATGTAAACTACCACAGTAATATAGCTTTTTGTAACAAAATTAATATTGAAAACTATATATAAGGTTTTCTAACAAATTCAGAAGGTAAAATTTAAAAATTGATAAAATTAGATGTTCTTTTCTATAGCCTACTTTTATTTAAATAAGAGTTAGGTTTTCTTTGATTATTATTTACTAATTTTACAAACAAATTTTAATTTTACGATCAAACCTTTTTCCTACTGTTTTAGGCATTACATATTCGTCTGAGAAAACAAATGACACACTTTCAGCATTTACAATTCCCTGCTATTTGCATTCACCAATGAAATTAAACCAAACTATAAGATGTCTACATTTTAGTCATTAAGGTTTTGATACTTGTGTTACAAAAACATTCAACATAATTAACATAATTAGGAAGTAATTAACTATGCATTACTAATCGAGTAACCGAAATTAGCTTAGCAATACTATCAATGCCATTATAATGACAGTGTCAGAGTACGGTACTTTGTAGTGGGGTAATTGTATTAAGATGAGTTTGGATTGGTATTAATTTATAAATATTGTAGAATTAAAATCAATTACCGTCATGAAACTGGTATAGACAGGCTCTGAAACTCAATTTAAAATCTATTTTAAATACACAAAAGTGTTTTCAGATCTCAACTCGTACCCAAAAAAGGGTCTTTGTACAAATGAATTTTTAGAAGCCCACGTTGTTTAGAAAATATTTCATCTATTTTGGAGACACCCCAAGATAAAAGAAATATTTTCTAAATTACGTGGGCTTACTTAATGTATCCTGACAGTTACTGACATTTTGGATTGAACATTTTTGAATAGTTCTTAATTTAAAACTCAATTTTAAATTTTTACTTTAAATTTATTAATATTAAAATAAAGTTTAAAGAAATTCTTCGTTAATAATTAGTTTCCTTCTCAAATATTTAAGTCTTATTAGATCGTTAAGTTATATAATTTATTGAAATACCTACTTTTTCATGTACTCTGGGTGGAAATTACTAGTATTTTCATAATATTTGGATGAATTGCTTAAAAAATAAAACTCCCTAAACTAGTTATCTAAATCAATAATATCTCGTATTAATTATCAACATAGCTTCGACGATATAAATGTGCTCATGACACATATTCAGAGTGATCGAACTAGTTTATGTTGGAAGTAGTTGCTAACTTCCTGATGAGCTGAAGTTAACGAACCTAATAGCACAGCGTAACTGCACTAATCCTCTGGTCTCATTATATTTTAAGTGTTCAGTATTACTTTATTCTTGCGTTTAACCTTTGAATTTTAGTTAATCTGTTAAATTTTTTAAATATCCCCGACACAGCAGACCTGCGTACTCAGATAGTTTCCAAATCAATAATATAACAATAATAATGTACTAGTATAACAAGTATTATCTGTGTATAAATGAGAGGGTTTACCTATTCTCCATAAGATTACCATAGGAAAGAGTATGTGGTATGCTGCTGTGAGGAACACTAAAAGGAGCCATTTTTATCATAAACAATTTTTGTTTTGACCATATAACATGTGTTATCAATATCTGTCCATAATAAAGGAGGTTCCCTATTCTCTATATAATAATCATGGGAAAAGAGTATACAGATTAGCTGCAATGATAAACACATTAACTATTATTTTTAAGATAAATTGATTGATATTGACCAAATGAAGCTAAATACCAGGTTTCATCCAAAAATATAGGTTCATAAGTGAAATATTAATTTTTCCTTAGTTATCCTCCATAAGACTAACATTGGGGTCCCAAAATACAATGTACTGTGTTTAGATATTTTTATATCTCGGTAACCGTTCGAGATTGAGCAAAAATTTAAAAGAGCTAAATTGTAGTTTTTAAGTTGATTATAACGGTAAAAGATAAAATTTATCTTTTTAATTACGTATGTAAAATGCCAAAAAATTTGGGTTAAACCCCCCCCAAACCGACCGTTCAGATTGACCGATATATCTGTTTTACGATCTCACTCGAGTAAATGTAGGAATACATGTATCTCTACTAAATTTAGTCTCGATCGAACTATTTTTACGAGAGTTAAAGTGTTAACATACACATATATACATACATACTTACAAATATAAAATATTTAACGACCATTGATTTTGGTCTCTAGTTACCTTAAAATGAATAAGCTACGTACGTTACGTTTTTAATATGGTTGTAATGTATGTAATATATATCGTCATGTTGTATTTGTTTTAAGTATTTTCGTTAAGCTATGAGAGATAACTTTGCTGCCAATTTTAATTAGATAGAAAAAATGACAGCTTTCCAATTACTTCCTGTTGTAAAAAATTAATTGAGATGCAGTTAATTTAAAAAATAATAATCAATTTTGAATAAATTATAGTTAACATAATTACTGGGTATTTCTAAGTGTTTACTTACCCATGGATAGTCATTATTTCATGAATAAATTCATTATTGGATTAATTAAAAGTTCCCGAGTTTTATAACTGACGTCAAGAATTGTCAAGTACCTTGGTCCTATCAATTCTACTTCCAAATTCTGCGGTGACTTCTGGTATTGACAGTGCTTTGTACATTTGTGTTATATATATTTTTCAGGAGCTCTTTTATATATGAGTTTCTATGGAGTTTTCGTTCCATTTAATTAAATTTTACTATTTGTCACTTAATCTTATAAGGTCATAATACCATATTTTACGTTTTTTCTAAAGGGTATAAAATTAGTTTTTATTAATTTGGTATTTTTCGGCGTTGGCAATAGCTAAACGTAAGGTATATTTCTTATTAGACAGACAATACGAGGTCGAAATGATCTCCATCATACCAGTCATCAAGAAAGGTTTTCAAATGTCCGAATCTTTTTTACAGCCACTATTTTAGGACATTTCTCATAAGTATTAAATGAATACTAATTACACCTATACAAAAAATGTAATATTGATACGTACAGAGAACTAAAAACTACCATAATTGGTAGCACTGGATTAAAAAAAACTTCTTTTCATACTTTTATTGCAACAATATAAAGAGTATATTTTTAGCATCGATGTTCAACAATGTATGTTTTCAATCCGATAGTTTCTAGTTGAATCAG
This sequence comes from Nephotettix cincticeps, assembly GCA_023375725.1. NCBI lineage: Eukaryota > Metazoa > Arthropoda > Insecta > Hemiptera > Cicadellidae > Nephotettix > Nephotettix cincticeps. Next base: position 17,584,494 of record CM041785.1, on the reverse strand, counting down.
AAATCAAATACGAAGTATTCGAACTGTGAAAAGTTACATATTGTGTCCACCAAGTAAACATCGTCAAACTTATACGTTCTCTTTCCCTCGCTTCTAAACTTGCAACAGTAAAAAGCTTTTTGGATGTTTGGTCCCATAGGTATTTATATGTTAGAGATAAGTAGTGAACTTTTGAAAATGGTTTGCTTCACGATTGCATTCTAATGGACTAAATTATTATTTACTGAGTATCGTTAATTAGTTGGATGAACAATTATTAATTATGTAAATAAAGAAGCATAAAAAAGACTTCCCTTTGGGAAATAGCTTTGATCATAAATACGTCCAATGGAGCCCCCCTCAATGACAATAATTATTACTAGGAGTATTATCATTACATGATTTTCTTTCTCATTTATTGCAATTTATGCACACGTTTACGGAGCTGTTTCACACATTCATTGGACGACATTCTGTTAGGCGCACAGACTAATTTCTTAAAAATCACTTGAAGTTTACAGCATTTAAAAATACAAATTTTAAATAAGAAATGTTTCCAATAAGCATAGTGTCTCAAGTAACTTAATTAATTAATTACAGAATAAATATACATTTTTCAAAATATTGACTTGCTTAAACAAAAAACATCCGGTCACGTGATCAATAACGTCATTTTCATTACACTTTTTGCGTCCCGCAACTTTCTAACACCCCGCCAGAGTTTAGAGCTATCCATGTCAATATTGCTGTAATCTCACAAAGGTATATTTTCTAAGATAGAATTGAGCTGTGAAACATTTTACCAGGGAGTTAAATTAAGAAAAAAAGAAAACAAGAGATAACTCTTACTTTGAGGAGGAGCAATAAAGCTAATGGAGGCGACCCATGTGTGGCACATCCAGCAAATGCAGGGTGGGTGCAATATGACAACATCCCCTACGTTCTTTGTGTTTAAAGACGCTCTTTGTTCTCTTAGAATCATATTATTTCTAATAATTGAATTATACAACACAGGTTGACTTTATACTTCATTTATTCTTTGTTTGAAATTCATTGTTGGTATGGTGGGTTTATGTTATTTAGATTTTTATTTCGGCCATTTTCTATCACGATTTGTAAAAAAATTTTCACAACGTTTCGGGATCTGTAACCTGGATCATAATAATATTAGAACATAATCCGGTATAAAGCTGAACACAATAATGGATAAAATAGTCAAAAGACTTACAAAAATACCAAACTACAATAGGCACGCACAAAAGAAATAAAACACGTCTACACGTTACAAGGGCTCAGGATTCCACGTTAAACTGTAAGTCCATTAGTTGCCATCGGCTGTTGGGCTATTAATTAACAGCCCTGTCTAAGGAACATGTCAGCCTTAGTCAGTAACAAGACTACAAGATCGCGCCACAATCATCCTACATTCATTCCTCATTCATACTTGGCTTAAAATACCTACCTGGGTAGGTCGCCATTTCAGTTAAAAGTATAAAGTAATAAGGTCTGGACCGGAGATTGTAGCGGTGTCGTGGACGTTAATTGATCATAACACCTTTATTAGGCTACTAAATTTGCGGTTTTTAAGCACCATGAAATTTATATGGTGTACCATAGTTAAAAAATATTGATATATACTTATTGAAATATTTCCAAAACGTTATTTGTTATAAACTACACAACGTTTATGGAGTTGATTAACGTTTTTCCGTTTTGAAGAGACAATTTTTTAAATCTTCGCAAAAAAATTGTTCCCACCAAAGAAAAGGACCAGAGTTTTCATATTTTGTTACTTTAATCAAATTGTATGCAAAAAGTTATTTATGATTGGGTTGCTACAAGTATTTGATGTACTGGAAATATTTTAAATCGATATTTTAAGTGTGAGTTTTGAAGTTTTATTCGTATTTTTTTCAAACGAATGCTGTTATTCCCATTTGGTAATTCAGGGTATTGAACATCCCTTATAGCGTGGACTGAGGTTTCTTGTGCTAACTAAGTACAGAAAGGACAGTGAGCACTACTATATTAAAATGTACTACTAAATTGTATCATATTTATTGAGGAGTGTGACTTTTTATAGAGGAAATGAATTTTCAGTTGTGGGGAGTATTGTTAATACAATAAGCCAGTTCACTGCCTGAAAACTACGACCTGAAAGTTTTTTATTTACCCCAAACCCCAACCAGCACCAACTGTGTATCCCAAGCCACCGACTGTCAACAAACAAATAAATAAAAATTGACATCTACGCCAGTAATATTTACTTTCAAAAAGTTTGAACGTGAAAGGCTCACACATCATATTACACAGTTTTCTTAAAGTGGGACATTTTATTGATCACTAAATTTAAGTTATTCATTCATTCAAGAAAACTTACAGTACGGTTTAGAATTTCTCATAATGTTTCATCAAGACTCGGATAGCTTTCGATAACTTTGGTTAATTCGTAATACTTTAATAATTTTTATGAGGTTTAAATTCAAACTGTAATTAAATAGTTTTTAGATTAAAGTAATTAAAAGCAGTTTAGAATAGATTAGAAGTTTTATTTAGTTTATTCATTTGGTCCGTCCCAAGCTAGCAGCACCACAGACTTGGAGGCGGGTGCTGCACTGTTTGGCTTGTCCTAGTTTATGATGGTTCGAATGCCAACACATAAAGCAAGAATTATAACCATAGTATTAATGCTACTGAATCACAATACAGTGTTCCGCTATTCGATACTGTTAATTGCAGGCATTTAAAACATTGCACTAAAATAAAGTTGAAGTAGTATCCAGTAAACATAAAAGTTTAAAACTTATTATTATAATTTTTCAATTAATCTAAAATGTTTAGACACATAAAATAAAATAGGAGCCTAACTATAAAAGATAAACAAATAAGTAATAATACATACAAATGTTTTTTTAGATATCTATCCAAATTAAAAACAAAATATTTTACAAATTAAATGAACAAACTTAATGAAATCTAGAAAAAATATTACAGCTTAAATAAATTAGGTTGACATTTTTATACATCAAAGTTGAGGATACCAGCAGTGGCTTCCAAACTAAAAAATCAATTAGTCCTTCAGAATTATCTATGAAAAGCTTAAATGAAATGTTATCATCCTTGTACTGTAAAAGCATGATCTTGTGTGGCGTCAGATGTGGTTAACGAGCTGAAAATCGATTAGTCCTTCCACATTTTCTATGATGATCTTAGATTAAACGTTATCATCCTTGTACTGTATACATCAAAAACGTGTGTAACGTCACTAGTGGTTAACGAGCTGAAAACCCATTAGTCCTTCCACATTATCTATGATGAGCTTAGATGAAACGTTTTCATCCTTGTACTGTACACAATATTATCCCTTGTGTCATCAGTAGTGGTTAACGAGCTGAACAAACCATTAGTCCTTCCGCATTACCTACGATAATCTTAGATTAAACGTTATCATCCTTGTACTGTATACATCAAAAACGTGTGTAACGTCACTAGTGGTTAAGGAGCTGAAAACCCATTAGTCCTTCTACATTATCTATGATGAGCTTACATGAAACGTTATCCTCCTTATACTGTACACATCATTATCCTGTGTGGCGTTAGCAGTCGTTCAAAAGCTTGACAAACCATTAGTCCTTCTACATTATCTATGATGAGCTTAGATGAAATGTTATCATCCTTGTACTGTACAATAATCATCTTGTGTGGCACCAGCTGTGGTTATCGTGGTGAACAATCAATTAGTCCTTCTAGATTATCTATGATGAGCTTAGATGAAACGTTATCATCCTTGTACTGTACACATCATTATCCTGTGTGGCGTTAGCAGTCGTTCAAAAGCTTGACAAACCATTAGTCCTTCTACATTATCTATGATGAGCTTAGATGAAATGTTATCATCCTTGTACTGTACAATAATCATCTTGTGTGGCACCAGCAGTGGCTATCGTGGTGAACAATCAATTAGTCCTTCTAGATTAACTATGATGAGCTTAGATGAAACGTTATCATCCTTGTACTGTACACATCATCATCCTGTGTGGCATCAGCAGTGGTTATCGTGGTGAACAAACCATTAGTCCTTCTACATTATCTATGATGAGCTTAGATGAAACTTTATCATCCTTGTACTCGATACATGAACTTTGTGTGTGGGCTCAGCAGTTGTTAAGAGCTGATTTTTAGTTAACTTTTAGCGGTAATTCAAATTTAGGCTTAGCCTGTTTTAATGTGACAAACGGTTCCAGGTTAGAATTCTAAAGAGTTAACCCTAAACTAACCAAATAACTTTGCTTGTTTAAATAAAGAATATTTCATTTCATTTCATAAATAAATAAGCCAATAATAAATTAAAACAAATTTTTCATTATCATATATCATTAGAATGTGATTCAATTTATTTCAACTATTATAATTTTCTTTCCATTTGTTTTTAAATTTGTTAAAAATAAATATTAAATAAACTGTTCAAGGTTTGCTGGACTGAAAGTAAAACGTATGCGGGTGAAAATTACCCTCGTATTTATTTTCGGATATAAAATTCATTATGGTAAATCGTTCTTAGTCTCCTCCACTTATTTCATTATTTATATAACTCATTAGCCTTATTCGCAACTTGCTGTTAGAGAAGGAAACTTGGTATATAAACTATCTACGGATATATGTTCAGCAGCTGGTCATTAATGTATTCATGAGAGTATTTTATTCATTAGTTTAGTTATAATACTTGTTGAAGTAATAAAATCTATTTAAAGGGGCGTGTCAGTATGGTGATTGGTTATGAACTTTCTGACCACTTAACCTTGTGTGCGCTTGCAAACTTGAACCAACCTCAACATGTCTAACGACTTCTCTAATCGGTTTTCTCTAATGCCAATTGGGTCCTGTAATAAAACTAATTAAAGTTTTTATTTTTTTTCTCACGGTATTCTTTACACGAATTATCGGGTTAAACTTGTTATATTGTATCGATTTACTAATGAAAACAGATTTTTAAACTAAGATTCTTTGCTAAATTTGTAGAAACTTAACATAGCCTAGAAAAGTAAAAGTAAAATTCCAACTCCTCTTGTTAACACAGCAATAAATATAACAATGCCCAAAGACTGTTTGGAGATTTGTTTTCAAGAGAAGCTTGGGATACTAAACTTGCTGGGACCACGTTCGTTAGTAAGTTCGAGTCTTGATGTTGCCAAATTAAAGGGTCTCTTGTATAGCCTTGGATGGGGAACAATAGGGTTCCCGAGAAGTTATTAAGGGTGATCATGCAACACAAGTGACGTATTTTTAAGATTTTACAATATTAAGAATTAAGAAACCACAAAAAAGGCTAGGCAAATCTTTTAGTTGAATTTTACAGTAATTGGAAAGAATGGGTATAAAAATATTGAGAAAAGAGGATTTTGATTTTTGAGCATTTTCTACGCCAATTACCCTTTAAATTTTTTAAAGAAACGGTCCAAGTACTGTGCGTGTTTTTAAAAACTTGTAAAAAAAAGCGTGTAAAAAAAAAGAAATCTTCATACTTCATACCAAAACCCAGTTTTAAGTTTGATTTATTGTGCGGTAGAACTTGTAGATTTAAATTAATTAGAAATATAATAATATTTAATTAGGGGGACTAGACACTCTTTACTAGCCTTTTGGGGAATTGGTTTTGGGTTTGTATAGCAATTGGAATACGTAATTTTTAAACAGTCGCAAAGTCTTCAGTCACTCACAAAACCATCATTTAAATTTATTTAGAAAAAATGGGCTTTTCTAAAAACCGTTTAACTTGTAATTTGGCATACGTCTGAATTATGGTAAGGATAAATTATGAAAAAGTTTAAAACTGTTTCAGCATACAAATTCATATAAAAGGCCATTAAACATTTTTTAACAACATTGACTCCGAAATCGTATTACTATATCCATTTTACAAGAATGAAATTTTTAGGAAAAATCTGACGAATCCTTATTTTTTAAGATAGAATAAAAATAAACACGATGTGACACTTTTTGTGGTAGAAGACTTTTGGTGATATTTACGCACACGATATCCTATCAATAAAACAATTATCTACATTAGACCCAACATTAAAAAATCACAAAACGTTTGGTTCTGAAAACTTCTGCATGGACATGATTTTAAACGTATTTTGATGTAAAATGTTTTTTCAGTTTTACTATTCAAATTAAACATTGATTTCAAGAATTTATTGTGAAATACTTTCAAAATGCTTGATAGAACAAATTATAAAAAAAATACTTAAAACATAATTCACCAATAATTTTCTTCATATACGAGTTTCTGTTTTTTTTTTTAAACGAGTACAAGTTTAACAGTCGAGGCTGATCAATGTGCAAGTATATAACAAAAAGCCAATTTTGGGCCTCGTGATGAACAATATTTTTCGTCATACTGCAAATAAAATGAAACAAACTCGTAAAACATAGATTATTACCTGATTTAGTATCAATAGTTGTCCATTATTTTTGTCGCTTTGGACTTATCAGCTGTTATGTTACTAACAGTTATGTTGTAGCAGTTCTTCCTTGATTACCGTTTGGTGTTTAGGTTATGTCAGTTATTATAATCGATAGTTTAATCTTAACAATTCTATATTTTTATTTAATAGTCAATTACCAGTTTTACAATCGTAATCAGAAACGCCCGTAATACACAAAAAATCGATAGTGATTGTTGCAGTTAATTTATCGATTATTTACAATTGAAAGCTGACCTTGAATCAAAATTATCATCAAAAATGATGTTTTGCTGCCTAGGACTCAAAATATCATTACAATAATAAGTTTATTCCTAGGAAGAAAAGAAAAACTTTTGTATTTTAACGAATATATCTAAAACAATTTTTGAAACAGTATAACAAAAATGTATTTCGCAATGTTTTTCACATTATGTGCCGAGCGATCTCGTGCAGAAGACTTATATATAAAAGCTGAGTCAAATGTTTTTGAACCTAAATAGTTTATATTTAAAATTTAAGTAGTCTGTGACTAAACCAACGTATGCTCAAATTGAAAATATTACCTATATTTTTACAGTTTGCCTATATTAAAAAGAAATTTTCCAATATGGGGCAATTCTTTCATATTTTTAATTGGCTATGAAGAGACTCACAAGATTCCAAATTTTAACACGAAGATTTATAGTTGCATAATTTCAGTTCATAAAATCTTAAATATTTTGAAAATGAAAAATATTGAGATATTTCAACAATTTTGTTAGTTCAGTCATATGATGACGTAGAAATGAAGGATTAATATAGTAATGGAACAAATAAACAATAGAGATAAAATGAGCGGTTCACGTTGATAAGCTACGAGTTTGGAATTACTCAGTGAGCTCAAATTATCCAGAACAAACTCGAAACTAGTTGATTTAAATTGTATTTTAATTAATATACAGGTAAATAAACGTTGGCAAACTATTAGTTTTACAAGTTCCATCATGGCGGTTGCTCAGTGGTATTATTTTGTTCAGATGAACAATTTAGTTTAGTGTTGATTTATTACATACAAATTATTAGGTATAAATTCGTATTACCTATCTTATCTGTCTTATAAGTCTTATAACTTCAATATCATTTCATCGTTTCCTAATCAAGATAGTTTATAGGTTTTTTCGAGCTTAGTTATAGTTTTTCGATCTTAAATAAAAGTTTTCAGATCTGTGACAAACGTACCCATATCGTGGAACTAATTTTCATTAATTTAAACATTGTTTAACATAATAAAAAAATTAATGAGCTTTCAATTACCCAGTTTTATAGATATGAGACTTATGTTTTCCTGAACATTTGATCTAAAATGATTAATCACAAAACAATTATCAGCTGTCATGGTAGTTTACTTCTAAAAATCACATATTTATTAATCATTTTTAACTATTCTAGGACAGATATATTTGATAATTAGTTAATCATTACATGACCAAAATTCAATACTTAATATTTGTATTTACTTCCCTGAGGGAAATAGGTTAGATAATGAATATGTCTAAAGGGAACGGTTCCAGTTCATCTAAACAGCTGTTCTTATTCTTTTATATTAAAAATTCAATACAATAGCTCTGGTAGTTTCTATGGAAACCTGTTACATGTTTTCCATTTTAAAAATCACCAACACCCCCCCAGAGCTAAGACATATCCATGTCAAAAACAACCAAACAAAAAGTAAATCGTTCAGTTCTTAATATCTAAATTACGTATTTCATTAAAACTAGGTTTTCCAAATAGCTGATTGTAAAGGTGATTTTTTTTCAGGATAACCGGAAAGGGAAGTGATGGTGATGAAGAGTGGTCGGTGCGAGGATGGATTGTAGAGTGCGTGCGTGCGTGCGTGCGTGTGTGCGTGAGACCGCCATAACTACTCGATCAATCTTCACATTCCATTCTGATCCTCGATCCATTTGGTTGCGATATAAGCACATATAACCAAATAGAAGTAATTGGAATCTTCCAAACGTTTGATTTTATTGTTGAATACATAGGTCAATGCAAGGCATTGATAATGCTCAGATAATGAAGTAAGACTAAAATAAATTATATGTTTCAGTAGTTAAATATAGTTAGTGCTCTCACTAGTCGACCTCTAATGTCTTTGGCATAACAGAAAAAAACGCATTAAGATAAAAATTGAGATAATATCAGTTTTAATCTTTCTGAGTAAAAATAGCTAAAAATAAATTATAATTTCAAGCAATGAAAAAACTTTATTTACTTATAAAGATTTATTTTCCTTTTTTACTTTTACAAAAAGCAAAAGCGTAAAATTTTAGTATATGGTGTCTCACCTAAAGTGAACCAGCTATTGGTTCACCTTTTATACTATGCATATAACAGAAAACTTCTTCTTCAACAAGTTTGCTAAGCGTTTGCAACCAGATATATACAAATCTGATAATCAGTAGTTTTCATGATTATTATCAACAGTAGCTCGCACGGTTACATTTACGCAAAAATTATCATGATTAAAAACGTCTTTAAATCACCCGTTCTATCCAAAACCACCATAAAATATAGGGTGTTCTCTAAAGATTTTTCAAGTTGTCGGCCATATTGGAAAATGGCGGCCATATTTTCCCCCATAACAAGTTTGCTGTCATAAGCATAGTTTTGCATAGCATTGGTTTATTTTAGGTGAGACACTGTATAAATACCAGAAATTCAGGCTTTTCATTTTATTTTTAATCGTTAATAATCTGTGGATTTACATCCATCTCGTAAATATTATACGAAACGACACTGTTTTACTAAATATTATTTCACCTGAGTGTATTATTTTGTTAAGTATTTACAATACTCAGATTTTATAGGTTTATAGTTTTACTAGGAAAAGTACTAGATTAAAATAAAATTAATAATAATAATTCTATGGTAAAAATTGTTCCAACTTACAAATTAATTGTTGTGTTAATTTTTCTTTTATGTATATTTTTTAATCAACTGGATTCTATTAAAGAAACAAATAAATATGAACAAAAATATATCCCGGAATGCAAAAGTATGGGAAATAAGTCTAAAAGTTTTACAAAGTCACTAGAAGCATCTTTAGCTTACACTTTATTTTATCCTTCATACACAAAACAAACTTTTGAGTTAAGAAGATCTACTATTGAAGTTTCTACTGTGAAATGGTTATATGCTCTATGTATTCAAACTTTGTAAAATATTACAGTTCCAATAGTTAATAATCGTAGCTTCATATGTCAGCTTACACAACTCCTACTGTTTTTTTTAATGTTAAGTATTATGTTTAGAAATTACAAAATAGTTATAGCAGTGATGAAACTTAATTAAATTTAAATATTGTTCTTAGTTCCGTTGTATTGACGTTGTTTATTATTTTTTGTAAGCATATTGACAACAAAACATTACTTATTTATTGCATGATTACCTTAAAATATTTCCTGCCAGTAGCACAGAAATATTTATTTATTACGTTAGCTCAACTCGCGATAATGGCCACCGTAAATTTTAAGATTAAAATTGACAATGGTGGAATAAAAATTCAACGAGAAGCTTGAGAAGGTGTAAAATACCGATCGTTCCAGATATATTTATGAAGAGTTGTCGTCGCGAGACCATTGTTGATGGCATCTGGTATTCCTGACCTTTCAATGGGAAATATTGACATATATATTAACTTTATTGTTGTAAATCCACATGGTTTACTTTTAAAATTATAATTAACTCAAGATCTACTGTCTATAAGAACTGTCACAAAATTATATAAACGAGTTTTTTGTCTGTACATTACTTGGAATCATCAGGTTTTTGGTTATTTTTACGTTTTTTAACCTAGAAAAGCCGAAATTGGTCTTATCTCAATTTCTGACTTTCTGTAACGATAAACAAAGTTATTCTCAACGCTTCTCCCTGAATACGAGGAACTTATTTTCCTTATTCTACAGCTTTTGGAGAAAACATTTGTTCACTTTCAACCACCCAGGAAAATAAAATAAACAGTATTTGTGAACTGACACATACTTTCTCCCTTGTGTGAAATACATTTAATACAACTACATTTACTTATTTGTTTATTTAAATATCCTTCATAAATGAAATAAGTTAACAAAAATTGTCAGCATTTTTTGGGGGACTACGTCCCCCCAAGGGGATACCAAATGTTTTTGAGTGGATTTTGTCGAGTGATGTGACTTTACTTTACTTATTTTACTTTTTCTGGAACAATTAGTCGTAGAATAATGAGTCAAAATACTCATTTGTTTAGTTTTTACATGGATATGTCTTAGCTGTGGGGAGGGGTGATTGGTAAGATGGAAAATATCTAACAGGTTTCCATAGAAACTACCAGAACCTTTGTATTAAATTTAATACAAAAGAATAAAAACAGCTATTTAGATGAACTGAAAACATTCCATTTAGACATTTCCATGATCTAACCTATTCTCACAGGATAGTAAATACAAACATTTTTAAGGTGGCTTTAACGGTGATAGTCAAATTATCAAATTATTTGATAAAATTATTGTTATTCAGTAAAATATGTTTATGCATAACTCTTAAAACCCAATTTTTCGAGAAATGCAGGTGGTGTCATTTTGATTGTCTCATGAAGGAAAACAATTCATACAATTTTCATCATTCGAGCTCATTCAAGAAAACTTCATCTTATGTTTTTTGGTGTTTTAGGGGTAAAATAACCTTAAAAACTAAAATTCTAAAAGAAATCCGAGCAACCGTGGGTGTTACATAAATACCGTATTTCATGAAAATCGGACCAATGATCTCGTCTGTAGGTTCTAGGCTGGACATCCCCGCACACGCTCTCTTCACACACACTCGCACGCAAAGACAGACACATACAGATCACTCTAAAAACTACTTTTTTCAAGTGGGCATTATAATAGATATATCTGACAAAAAAATCAAAATTGAAAATTCTAAATAAAACAATACTTTCTCCTTATTTTAGTACAGAGGTAGAAAGTAAAAACGAGGCCTTAAAAATCCAGTTTCAAGCAAAATTAGATACATTTCTTCTACGTTTTACAGAGCATGTGATCTAAAATCATATATCACTAGAACAAAAAACGGGAATTTTTGATACGAGCCCAAGTTTAACAGCCGAGGTTGTTCAATGTGCGAGTATATACCAAAAAGCTTATTTCGGTCCGTGTAATGAGCAATATTTTTCGTCATGCTGCAAATAAAATGAAACAATTTCGTAAAACATGGATAATTATTACAGTGTTAGGTCCAAATCCATCACATCTTGGAGGCTCGACCTTTACCTGTGAATCTAATGCTCAACCTCCCTATCCTTTCCCCATTTCATTCAATCCACGTTTATCTATTTACAATTTAATATAAACTAATAATACAACATGTATTTCTTTGATATATCACATATTCAATTTATCTGTTTTGTTCAACCCATTAAGTATAATTAATTATAGGCATATGTAAATATATGCCGTGTAGTCATATGCAAACGACACGCCACACGAAAGCGACCGCTGGTCATTCCTTCTGTATGCAGAGATAGTAATTTAGCTCTTCTTCACATCTGTTACGTGGTTTAAAATTTTATCATTTATAGATACATCTGTACCGATAAGTAATTTTATCTCGAATTGGCATTTCGGTTCGAGATAAAATTATACTCTCAATCCCTATAACGTTACACTTATTAAACCCAACACCATGCATTATTTCAACTGTAATTAATGTTGTTAATCAAACAGAAAAGCGAGGTGAAACAATTGAGTATTGTTTTCACAATTTTGACAACCTCGAGACAAAAGGTGATGATTAAAAGAAAACAAGGTAATGAAAGATTTGTTATTATTACATTTATGAGTTCCAAGGCTGCTTCATTACTCCATCTTTTTATTCCTTACCTATAACTCTGAAATTTGTTTTTTACTTTCACTGGGCTTAAATGGACTTGACATTGCACTGGAATTTTGTAAACTTTTGTGAAACTGCTGGCTTATAACTAGAATTAAAATTTTAATGTAGAACTAATGAATGAAATGTTTTAAAAAGGCTATTATTTGCTGTCCACATTATTTTAGTAACTAAACTATAATGAATTATTTATCAGAACCTTAAATTTAATTATTATAAACCTTATGGAGATGGTTTATCTTAATTGACGAGATGGCTTATCACTTAATTGACTCACGCCCTGAAAATAAAATAATGAGGTTTAAAAACCTATTTTTGAGAGGTATTAGACATTTTTATGTAGATTTTTGTAAAAATTATATATTTTAAAATGATAAATAGAAGAAATAAATAGCCATATGTCAAATTATACTAAATATTTGTTGCTTTACATTGATCATTAAACCTAGTACCAGGGGACTGATCTTTGCTTGAATAAAATAAAACACACACATATATATATAAGATATTTCGGTACATTAAAACCCATTTACTATGTTCTCAATGATAACATATTTTAAAGGATTTAAATAAAAACGTTTAGATACTCCTTAATAAATAGAGGTTTTAAATTTCAACCTCCAAGTGAGAATTATGATTATTGTTTAAAACCTCGTTCGTTGCGCGTGTGCATAGTATTTGTTCTCGGTAAAATTACATTCAAGCCGTTTCATTTTCATTTTCAATCCTAAAAATTATTATTGAAAAACTGTACACTAAAAACATAAGTATATGTAAATAAACCATGAACTAAATTTAACTTTTCTTCATACATTTAAACTAGACTAAATATAACTACCCTTTAAAAAGTTTCTTTAAAACTAACCTGAACATAAACAAATTATCGTTTACGACGTTTGGTATTAAAAGCAATATAAATCAGCTGTTTTGGTTTACTGCGATAACATGGCGAAACTTTGAATGGCTATTGGACAAAAACCAGATATTCCCGGTCTTGAGACCTGCTTCTATCGATTGTTCATACCCAAATACTCTATATAACACAACAAACCCTAAATCCCGGGACAGAAAAAATATTGCCCCAACAGTACTTGTTTTAGAGTATAAGATTTCATAGTTATACTTATTTTTAATTTTACTAATTTAAACTATTTCATCTAATTACAATCATAAGAGAGTACAAAATAATTGAGTATTTTCGTTTGCATCATTGAGTTAAACAGCCCGTAAAAAGAACGGGCTTAATGCTAATTAATATTAAAAAAATAATATTATTAATTCCGTAATTTAACATCTATTCTGATTAGTGTAGTTGATTCTGACAAATCGTGTTCATTGTGCCTGTTGAAGTTGATATAGTGTAATCAACAAAGTGGCCTTTGTCTCGAGTATTATATGGAACTACGTCATTGTAATCAAATACCATTAACTCCAGCTTCACTATGGTTCTAATCGTGCATGCAAAATACTTGATAACATAGCTTCACAGGGTACCATGAATGTTATTTTATAGCTAAAACGAGCTTTGCTTAATACAGGGTGCCCCACATACGGTCCCAGTTTTTTTTATTTCCAAATAAACTTAGGAAAAGGTATCAGTCAGAATCTGAAGAACTTTTCGGGGTATTGGAGTAATATCACACCCACCTCCAATTTGGAATTCTTCAGAGGTAATTTAAATTTTGTAAGTATAATATGTAATTATTAAAATAAATTTTAAGTAAAGCTGTATATCAATTCATGAAAATCTATTTTAAGAGAGATGAGTTTATTATTACAAACGTAATTTATTTCTAAGAAGCATTTATTGTTATATCAACAACTAAATGAAACACTTTAATTTATCTTACGATCCTCTTTTCTCGTAGATATTTGCAAAATTATAGAAATTCTTCTTCAGCTTGACATCCAAGTTATTACAATCGATCAAGAAAATAATGTTGGATTTTCTTCAGAAATAAACTGAACTAAAAAGTAAGTAAGCTATATGCTTTGGTATAATGATCCTTTGTTCTATATGTATTAACGTAGTAACAAAATAAATCTATGAAGTCAGCTATTAATTTTATTGTGAAAGATTTCTTTCAACTAGTTAATTAGTTAATATTTAAATAAAAAAGTAATAAATACAACACTTTGTGCAGCTGTTGAAGCATTCAAAACGTGACAAGAAATCTAAATAGATAAATTATATAAATTACATAACTAAAGAAATTATAGAAATCAATTGCTCCAACTGATTTCTCGTGGCCAAATACTCCGGTTTACATGAACATCAAATCCTTGTATGGAACATAATTTCGACAGTGTTTGTTTTAGAGTCAAGATATTAGTTGTTTACATTGGTAGTTTAATTCTATCTTGAAATATAAAAATTTTAATAAAGATATAAATGTAATTTTCTTAAACATAAACGCCCTGTAGTCTTTTAAAGTACATTTTGTATGAGGTACTCTCGTGAGTATTTTTGAAGTAAGATAAGGTTTTTAATGGAAATACAACACGCCATTTTGTCAAATGTATGTTATTCTTTTAGGTATAATGTATTTGACTGATGTCATTTATTTTAAGTGTACATTGGAGAAACTGCATTTTTACTAAGAAAGTTATGACGATGGTGGCAACATCCTGTAATCCAGCTACTTGGAGGTCACGAATTGTGGATAGTTGTGAGAGATGGCGGTGGTTGTGGTGTTCTCTTGTGTGGATTAACGTCCGCATTAACTTAAAAAAAAATAAAATAAAATTTTTCAGAAGATGGTTTCCAATTTATAAACATGTGATTTTATCTGGAAAACAGTTCTAAAACATCTTTGTTCATGCCCCAAAACATACAAGATATCCCACCTCAGACTAGTTTGTTTTTCATTTGTTTAATAATCTATAAAAACAAATTGAAACATAAGTTGTTTCAGGTGGATTGTAATAAAAAAGCTTAGTATACACGAGATGGTTTCTAATATATAAACATGTGATTTTTGATTTCATGCATTTTCACGAGTTTACTTTGTAAACAGTTTGATATGTTTTTAGGTTACACGTAGAACACATTTCTAACAGTGTTTATCTACGCGGTATTCTAATTTAGGTGTTTTACATTAATAATTGTGGGATATACATTAGACAACATCCATGGTCTAGTATTGAAAAAAACACTACATATTGTTGCAAAAACATTATATTTCAGTCTGTAAACAATAAGCTAGTTAAAATGATACAAATACTCATTGTATTTAAAGTTTTAAAAATCAGACAATTTAATACTATGCGTAATTGTAATTATTGTACCCTAAAAGATTGTACCCGAAATTACTTTTAGGTTGTTTCACCATCACATAGATTTAGGTTATATTGTACTCTCAGATACATTTCAAACTGCTAACTGTAACCTAAAGCACTTTTCCAAAAACCTTCAAAGACGATTTTCCGAAGATTGCTTCTGTTTTCACAGTTTTACCCAATGTTCAAATATTTGCTACTAATGTGATGTTTTAGATACCTAATCTTTACAACGTTCACCTGTTCAGATTTGCACGTGCTCTGATCTTGGCAGAGCTCAGTGTTGACATTCGAGGAGATTATAAATATTCGTTAATGCCAGATGTTGCAAGTTACTTTTAAACGATTCCAAACTAGAGTCCATTTATAATTAAGCACGCTGTCGCTCTCTGAAGAAATAGTATATTATTATGATACAAATATATTTTTTGTATAATTGTTTTTACTTTAACACGAAGTTTTTTTTAATGCACACACTCTTATAAGTATTTAACTTTTTGGATTACATCTCATTTTTTAAAAATTTAATCTCAAATAGATTAAAACCCATTGTTAATATTTATTATTCTATCCTATAAGAAATTTGATAATTTAAATTGAAATAAGGCAATAAAATATTTAGTAGGCCCCTGCTAGAAATATAAAAGCATCTACAGTTAGATCTAATTAAGAGACTAAAATAAAAGAGTTCAAAATTTTTCTAAATCCTTTTTATTACTTATAAGGTTTCAGACCTTCGGAGATACATGTTTTTGTATCTTGTGAAAAAAATAATAATTTGAAAATGCAAAAAGTATAATTTTTTGTTTTTTTACATACCGAACCCTCTTAAAAGGGGTTTATATGTCCGGAAATACTTATTCTTATTAATCATTTACTTTACTTTATAATTAAGAAATTTAAACAAATAACTATTTCTCACTTTCAAGAATAATTAAAAAGTTAACAATAACAAAAATATTTTTTACAATATATACGGAAAGTTCTTGTAAGACGGGAAAAGCGATAGATTCAGTTTATCAAAATATATAACCGTTACATTATTTACACAAACTGTATTTCAGGGAATGAACCACGAGAGTGGTTTACCCTGGAGTTTTCAACTGCCTTGGCTGTGTTCCTTGGCGTATGAAATCCACCGGATATGAATGTGCTCAAAGCAGTGAAAGCGACCAATCCGCCTAAGAGCTATCTGATATAAAGTGTACAAGGGGTATTTGTAAGTAATACCATGAAAACTTTAATTTTAAAATAATTGTTGACATAAATATGTCTTAGCTCTGAAGGTGGGGGTGTTAGCAGTTTTGTGGAACGCAAAAAAACAGCGAAAGTGTTTAACGAATGTGCTGTCATATAGTGTGCCGTGATAAGAACACAGTTTTCGTCAAAATTTTCGTTTTTTAGTTGAGAGTGGATACATCTGTTTTTAGGCTTCCTCTATCCATAAAACTGTTTTCTGTCTTTCTATCTAACCGTGAACAGACAGCGAAACCACACTGATCGTTCTATTTCCATGAAACTTGGTAAACGAATGGAATTCGGAATATTCTATAGACCATATTTTATTTTATTAAATTTTTATTTATAAGGATAGTTTATCCCTAAATCCCTTTAATTAAGAAATGTAAAAATACAAATTTCTCAAAATATGCGCCAAGGATTTTGATTAAAACTTCATGGATTATATTAATTATAGTCTAAAATATTATGACACCACCCTTGGATGTCTGTAAACCTCATAGTTCCAAAATTATGGACATTTAAGACGTTACACAGGGAATGTAAGTTTTTGTTTGTACAAGTTTGTTTGCACCAAATTTATCTCTCCTGTCGACTCACTTTTTACCCATACTCTATTTCTATTCAAAACGGATTGCAATTCTTCATTTAAAAGCACAACACAACCTTGAATTGCTTCATTAAAAGCTTGACAATACTTCATCACAATCTGACTTCATCATGATGCTCACTCACTATCTCACAACAGGCTGCAATGGCAACCGAAAAATTACAGCCAGTACTTTCCCTGGGTAAATTGAAATTGTTGGAGAGTGACGTAATGGCAAGTACTGGCCGCCAGTAACTTGCTGTCTTTACTCTCCTAGTTTATGAGCCGGTTATGTTTCATCATTGTGAGCGCACTCTCATTTTCACGAAGAAGACGAACACAAATGTCTTGTTTAGCGTTATAGAAAGATAGATAGACCAAAATTGAGATAAGACCCGGATTTTCGGAGCTATGAAACGTAAAAAATATCATAATTCCAAGCAATGTACAGGCAAAACTCTACTTTTACTTTCTCCCCTTATACATAGTATATGGAGAAAGTATTGTTTTCGTCAAAATTTTCGAATTTGAGTTGAGAGTGGATATATCCGTTTTGGGGTCCCCTCAATCCAAAAAAGTGGGTTTCGACGTGATGTCTGTCCGTCCGTGTTTCTGTCTGTCTGTGTGTGTGTCTGGATGTGTACAGAGCCACAGCCTACCCCGTTGGTCATATTTATATGTTGGCATATATGTATATATTTACCGTATCTCTAGGCTTTTTTCATTTTTTGAATTTTTTATTTTAAGGGTAGTTCACCCCTAAAACCCCTTAAAAACGTGAAAAAATTACTAACGGTTCCAGAGAAAAGTTAAACTTACTGTCCATGATAATCGCAGTACATTGTCTGAAAGCAACCAATGTTATTCTTAAGGAGAACATAAAAAATCAATTTCTTCCTCATTTTTCAACCGTTTTCCATGAAACTTGGTATGAAGCGTAAGGTCAAATCACCCAACAAAACCAACTCAAAAAGCTTTGTACTACCCGGGAGTTCCTCCTATACAATTTGAACAATTAATTTAACTTTGTCTCTCTTGTTTTTATTTTCAGAAATGGGATGATTATTTTTTAAACAATAGATTATTAAATGATATTTAGATAAACCTTGAAGAACATGATAGTTTTATTACAGATTGTCGAAGGGAGAATATATGTGTCCACTGATACCGTTTATTTTATGCAGATATGATTCCTTTTTTTTATTTCAAAACATGTCGTTACTATTATATATCTGTTCAAGCTGGTGAGCTCAATGCGACGTATGTGAGCGTGTGTGTGTTCAGGGGGTGGCGCATGCGCTAGACGTCAGCCGCTGTTCGGACGCTCAGTCTCTCCACGGTTTTTACACTGTGAGTGCATCGATCTTAGACCTTCCACTAAACCCAACAAATAAAAAACTATTTGTAAGTTTCATATTTTATATCGATGAAAATAAAAAAAACTGATTGGATTGGGTTAAAACATTTTTAGAATTTTATACTAAACTAACCGTGGCAAACGTAACACGAAAATAATTAAACATTTTAGTTACACATTATAATTAAGTGTGTTAGTATCGTAAAACGGATGTAATAGTACGCAATTTCTATAGCTAATATAATATTCCCTATAGCTTTCTACAAAATATATATTTTTATAATTTATTGGAAAATAATATTTCAATTTATGAATTTAATTTGAACATTTCAACTTTAGAAATTTCTAATATTCCATAAAAAATCAATAATGAACGCTATATTTATAATATTAATTGTAATTGGTTCCTGAATGGATATAATTAAAAAAACATATTTCTAAACTTAATACACATTGTACATGATCATATACATATTATATATGGGTGTACATGCACCCACAAATTTAATGCATATTTCTTGTCTTAGACTTATCAGTTCAGTTTAATGCATTCCAAGTGAGATAGCTAACGTTCTAAGGAATACTTTTTGATTTTCTTGAATAAAACATTCCTTCCGACATACTTACCTTCTAATGCTTTCCAAAATGTAATATTTTGTAATGGTATATTTAATCTCCCAAAAGATTTTCACCTCAGATTATAAAATATGGACATCTTAAACATTGGAATGTTTCAAATCTTTTTTACTATCTGCAGGTTTCAATATCATTGGAGGCAGTTGAGTGAAATGACACTTTTGCTTTCAGCATCAAACTTGATGTCAGCGGTTACTGTTATATCGGCTATTTACAACCCCAGGATAATCACCCATTACTTGAAATCGTATCTGAACAATCAACTAAATGATATTTGTTAAGTACGGTATATTTTTTTATGCTTTTTACTAAACCATTTAAAGTTAAAGGGATCTCATAACAGATATTTATCTAAAGGTTACCTATTCGACGCTGACCAAATGTATTACTATTTTATGATAACTAAATTCTATATTATTCTGCCTTTTATTATCACTTTTCCAAAATCTGTTATATTAATTAATCAGCTATTTCCAGTAAAAAGTCTCACAAGTCAAAAAAACCTATTTTATGTTTTAAATATTTTTGACCTTTTAAAACCAGTATCGTATATAATTAATTTGAATATCGTTCAGAAGAACTATTAAAATTATTTTTGTTACTACAGATTAGTGGTGAAATTTATCTACATTTTTTACTTTTTGCATTCATTGCGGTGCTTAAAAATATTTTAAGTTTTACTGTCATATTTAACTTCTA
This sequence comes from Nephotettix cincticeps, assembly GCA_023375725.1. Taxonomy (NCBI): domain Eukaryota; kingdom Metazoa; phylum Arthropoda; class Insecta; order Hemiptera; family Cicadellidae; genus Nephotettix; species Nephotettix cincticeps. The sequence goes on along the minus strand of CM041785.1, from coordinate 17,564,339 downwards.
TATCGTTTCAAATACAATACTGTGTATGTTTCAAACTGTAAATTCTAAAATAAATAAAAATATTGATACAAAACAATGGACAAAACAGTTTGGATTTTCTTTGTTGATATAAAAGTACCTGGTGCTGGATGGAATAAGACGTGTATTTTATAAGTTAATTAGCAAAATTAAAACATAATATTTATTATTTAATTTAAACAGAGTTTACATGTTTTAATTAAAATCTATTAATAAATCTTAATTACTATTGAATAAACGCTTTTTACTAGCTTGCTAAACTCTGAACAAAAATGTAGCTTTCTCAGACGGGAATCGATCTTATTACTATACACAATTGAATCCTCCGCACTAGCACTGAGCCACGGCGTCTGCTAATCTTGGATGTCGTTTAAGGTGTTTGAGCCAACCTCAATTGTTTGAGCTGATCATATACCGTTTAATTATCCATCCAGTTAGGCTACTATTAGGCTGTGATCAACTGATTGCGTTGGAAACGGAATGAGGATTGAAAAGCAAAAGAGAAATTTAATTTACACCATTTGGTAGTATACAGTGGCTTCAAGCAATGTAATGAAAAGGTTTTCTATCAAAACACGAAAGGTTTTGGAAATACTTTTCTTTGCTTTAATTTCACACAGTTATTTTACTCTTTACTTTTTACAAATTGTTTACTAATCTGAATATTTTTCATTTATCACATATATAAAATAAACCTCTATTCACATATTGTTCACCACCATCCTGAGTCAACAACTGTCTAACGGTTATAAACAGGTGTTTTGACTTGTATTGTTTAAATTTTGGGTACGTTATTCCCAAGGAATAACGTAAAAAATAGTTTTAATTTTAAAATACAGAGTGTTCCAGAAAATGAGGGTTACTAGTTTGAATATCAGAAATATTAAATTACAAACATATAATAATACAAACATATATTATATTATGCATCATAATAAATCTATTGCTAATACAAATATTTTGGCGCAATCATATTTTGAATATCTCGATTTGTTTCAAAATGGCGGCCCTTTTAGTGAAAAAATCCAAATTTATAGAAAACCCTGTATTTTTCTTAAAAATGCAGATCACTCTACTCTGATAAAACAATTGCATTCCTTATGAGCTAAGCTTCATTTTGGTATGCAACACTACTATCTATATGTACATAGTTAAAACTCAAAAATTTAAAATATTTTAAATATATAGCAAATCCAAGCAACTTTCAAATTTAAACCTTATCCATATTTATTTTAGTATTCAAATTATCGACAAAAAACTCCCTTAAGAAACACATGTTAATTGTTTAACAATGAGTTAGTTCTCCCTGTTGGTTAAGTTTAAATTAAAGTTAAACAATTAAAGTTAGTTTAAGTTAAAAATTAACTTATATTAAACAATTAACATTTACAATTAACGTGATTTACCCAGTATATGTCGATATCATTACGATGTCAGCCTTATCTGCTACAGATACTTATCAAAGTCTAAATCTACGTAGTGTTCTCTTGTGTGGATTAACGTCCGCACTATTGAATACTACGTTAATCCACAAAGACCATCCTCATAATTAGACCAATTCGTAATTCAGAGGCCGTCGTTCGGATTCCACGTTAAACTGTAGGTCCCTTAGTTGTCATCGGCTGTTGGGCTATTAATTAACAGTCCTGTCTAAGGAACATGTCAGCCTTAGTCAGTAACAAGACTACAAGATCGCGCCACAATCATTCTACATTCATTCCTCATTCATACTTGGCTTAAAATACCTACCTGGGTAGGTCACCATTTCAGTTAAAAGTAAAGTGAAGTAGGTACTTAAAAATGATTGATGATAACCAAATAAATAATACTATTCTGTTATTGAGTAAAACTTACATAATTATTGTTTTATATTCAAAAGGCTTCTTGTCCAGAAAATAGTCCTGAGCATCAAACCATTAAAAACTGTGTATGTGGATCAGAAAAATGTAGATTAGTATAAAGCTTAAAAAATGGGTAAGTGTGATAAAATGTTAAATATTAGTTTAAAAGGTATGAAAAGGGAATAAATTCAACGAAATGCAGAGGTCTCAGCTATTGACAATTCTATATAAAGACCGATCCTTTTTAAATTTAGTTAATTACATTTCATCTTTGATTGACAGATTATTTTATTTATTTCACGTCACTTGAAACTAAATTAGATATCACAGGGATGAAGACATGGTATTTCATTTAAATTTTTAAGAATCATCTAGCCTACTAACCTCTACCGTCCAAACAGTTCTGTTCTAATTAATGCAACGATGCACATTTCGAAGTCAAATTTTTCGTCATAAAGACACGCCGACACTTTTCAAACCTCTAAAAACATCAAGTTCACACAGGGATAATTAAAACACGTTATTGACGATCGTTATTCTGCCGATATTTTTAATATAGAGATTAAAATATTGCAGAAATGATTGTATTTATTTCCCTGTGGGAAATAGGTGAGATCATGGATATGTCTATAGGGAATGTTTTCATTTCATCTACGCCAGCGTGCTGCATGCGATCTCGTTTTCATTGACATTAAGTAAAAAAGTGGTAAAAAATAAATATGTCTGACAAAAAATTTGAAAATGGTGATATAGCCCCGGAACTATAGTAATCCCTATAAAATATTCAAGATTTGATTGACGACAGTAGCTTGTATTGATTCTAAAAATTGATTTACATTGATATTGATTGCATTGATTCACATTTTAGTTAAAAATATATCTTCTTGATATAAAAAAGTTTGTATTTACTTCCAGGGAAATAGGTGAGATCATGGATATGTCCAAGGGAATGTTTTCAGTTCATATAAACAGCTGTTCTTATTGTTTTATATTTAAAATTAAATACTAATTCAAGTAGTTCATATGGAAACCTGTTACATGTTTTCCATCTTACAAATCATCATACCTCCCCCCCCAGAGGATATACATATACATATCCATGTCAAAACCAGAATTGTGTTTTTTTTTTGTAAAATAATCTGTCATGATGAGCTAAGCAATGTGTCAACACTTATTTTTAAGAATAAATACTTACTTATATGTCCTATACTTATATAACTTTATACACATGTATTTTTACCTTCAAATTTGTATGGCCTAGAGGCCAATAGAGGTGTAGACGAGTTTCAAAGACAGACAATCATAAACATTCTCATTTGCCGCACATTAGTTTAATCATCTGTTAACATTTTGCCGAGAACACTACAGTAGTTATAGTAACTCAATACAAATGTGGTCCTCTTCTGACCCATGACGCACTTTGCTAATGCTGAGCGTGGGCCTCAAGAAGATCACGACGTCATTTAAAAAGATCAGCATGGCTCAAATAAGGCCTGTCGAGTTTAAACACATTCGAACGTTATGTCTGTTAAACTCATGTACTGGCCGGCAATACACTTCGACTGACACATTCAATTTTTGAAATGGATAATAAAGACATTTTAAATATAAATTTGCCACTGTTAATGCTAAAAACCTACCCCTATAACCTTAAAACACATCCAGCAGTAGGCTTGTCCATTAAAATGATTATAATTGGGTTTGAGAGAACGGGACGCCATTTTGGAAGGCCCGGTTGTATGAAATATTTGACAATTCAGTTGCTTATAGCATCTGAGCCACTTGGAGTGTGCATGCCTAGAGCCTATAACTACCAGACCGGCCTCTAATATACATGCAGCTGCCTCAAAAGTTAATTATAGTGGATAGTGGAGTAAAGCTCAACCCAGTAATGTAAACTGTTTATTGCCTCCAGTAAACACCGATCTCCAAACTGCTGCGTTTATTGTCGTTCCTTCCACGAAAATAAACACTTTGTCAGCTGATAGCTGATTGTTGTCTTCAACCGTTAAACGGTTTATTATTAATCACCATCGTAGCAGTAAGCTCGCCCTTTGTACAGGTTGTATGACTCAATTTTAAAATAAAGATACTAATTAATTATTATGATTAAATATATACCTGAAATCAAAATAAACCAAAAAACAAAACCAATGAAAAAGATAAAGAAATTTTCATTTACCCAATTTAGTAATAATTTTAAATTAGATAAATAAGAAAATGTTTTAAAAATTTAGTTTAAATTATGTTAAAATGATTATAAATTTAATGACCAATATAAAAAAAAACTAAAATTGATTTCATTATGTTCTCTTGTGCGGATTGACGTCCGCACTATTGAATACCCCGTTAATCCACTAAGACTATTCTCATGATTAGATCAGTTCGTAATTCAGAGGCAATGGTTGGGACTCCAATTTGAACAACCAAAATTTGAAGCATAAGAACAGCTGTTTAGATGAACTTAAAACACTCCATTTAGACGTATCCATTATCCCACAGGGAAGTAAATACAAACATGTTTTCCCTTCAAATTCAACACTGAATTTTGAAGAATTTCACTTAAATAAAAGAAAGTATTTCGCTTAAATAAAAGATACTTATTCAATAATTTATTGTTATCTGTGAGCATCTACGCCATCCCACTTGTAAAATTATCTTTATTATTGCCAAAAATAGAGCACCACTAAAAATACGAGCTAAAGAGATCAGAGGTGACTTGCTCAATCGTAAGTCGAAGGTCGCCGGTTCAATTCCGGACCCAACTGACGTTTGTAATTGATTAATTACTTAAGAACCTATCTAACAGCAGATTGACTTTAGATAGTAACAACACCAGGGTTTGGACTGTTCCCTACGTAAGCGTAAAAAATGCCACTGGTGTCATAGTGTGGTGGTAGGCATAATTTTTTTATGAAAGAAAGTATAAGAAGAAACTTGAATTATGCTTATTGACTATCTCCACTCCTATTCACCTGTTATTAATTTTAAAAATCCTAATCTGAGTAAAATGAACTTTGAGTTAGGTAATATTATAAGGGTTGTTTTCAACCGACAAAGTTGTTTCTTAATATCTAGTTCAAGAGCTTTAATGAGACTTATGTAAGTAGTAACAATTAGTACACTTATTAAAAGTTCTCTAGATTGCCACAAGTCAAGTTTTATTCCAAAAAGTTTTAAATATGGAATATTTTATGGGGAAAAGGTAACAATTAGAGATTCACTTGTTTGAAATATTATGATAAATCTTGTTACCGCTTGTAGTTAAGAGTCCAATTGTCCTGTTTCTACTTATGCATTAATAGTAAATTCAATAACTCATTCACCATGTTATTTATATAAAAAATAAGTTAATTGACTAAAAAAATAACTACATGTGGGTAGCTTAACCTTGCCATCTCAACGATATACGTATGCTAAAACAATTCATAACCTTTACAAAATATGTTCTCTTGACTAAGAGGAGATATAACTATTCTTTAAATGCAAAATCTTTTAAATGATAAAGCTTTGTCATCCCAAATTATTTTTAAATAAATGTAATTTTTTTAATAATTATGAATGCTAAAAAGGGAGATTTTTTAATATGGGTTTCCATTAAAAACATCAATTTCTCTGATTTTATAGGATTATTAGGGATTTATCTTAATTTTCACAACAGTGGAGTCAGTACCATTCCATACCTTTTTAGAATTCAACACTGCCCCTCAGTTAGCATTCTATCAAGCTTCGGTCTTGTTTTCATTCTTTGCATTCAAAATGACGGTGAATATATCTCCATATACATTAAACCTGGATATAAAAAAGATTAATAATATTTAAAAAATTCTTTATATAGTTTATTTTGTGTTTTGGTTGTGTGTTACCTATTGTGAGTTGAGAACCTAAAAAATGATTGTATTTACTTCCCTGTGGGAAATAGGTTAGATTGTTAGATAATAAATTGTTAGGGAATGTTTACAGTTCCTCTAAACAGCTGTGCTTGTAGGCATGATGGTGATGGCATCCATATGGTGATGTTATCATATGACGTCACCATTCAAAATTGGTCTGACGGATTGCTAATACCCCTCCACTGCTAAGACATTCCCATGTCAAATACTATGCATATCAGATAACTCTATATTCATTTTTGTCATTATAAATTCTAATTTTGAGTTGAAATCAGTGAATGAACACAAATTAATCATTTTTTATGTATTGCAAAAATTATCCATATGATTATTATGATATTAAAAGTTTTAAGTTATTTGTTAATGGTTTTATTCCACCACATGTATTTTTTAAAAATAATTTTTATGTAATAGTTAAATTGTTATATTTAAAAAGTTAAATAAATTATTTTTTATAAGATATTTTCTTTCAGATTTTAAAAGTGAGAAAAGTTTAAATTTTAATGTATCGTTAAAAAATATGGTTTAATATGATTTTTGAAAATGTTTTTTGAGTTTTTTAATAATTTTTAAAATTCAAATTTATGTTATAAATGAAAAAAAATAAAATTAATTTCTTGTAAAGTTGTTATTTGAAATTAAATAAAATAAATCAACAGTTGTATTTTAATAATTTTAAATTGTGGGGATAGAAACATTATTTTTTAAATACTAATATTATATTTTATATGAACTTGAAATTTAATTAATGTTGAATAGTAACTATTTTAAAAAAAAATTGTTTTAAGTAATCAGCACATCATACCATTTAGAAATATTTGATAACAAAATCTCCGTTTTTTACGGAAATGTTGATAAATTTATAAAATTAATAAAATAAAATTTTGATGTATTTATTATCAGTGACCTCAAACAGTCAACTACTTTCTTATTTTAACTTATGAATGGCATCTCCGTAATGTGGAATTTAGTAACAAAATATTGATGGTCAATGTTGATGATGAATTTCAGCCTCCGGATCACCATCCTCATGATTTTATGTATTGCAAAAATTATCCATATGATTATTATGATATTAAAAGTTTTAAGTTATTTGTTAATGGTTTTATTCCACCACATGTATTTTTTAAAAGGGTCTAGAACTTTAATTTTGTCAAGACGTAAAGGGTTCGTAATAATATAGAAAAGTTAAATTTTAAATTATTTAAATATTCAAACAATTTCTTTCAGATTTTTCTTTGGAAAAAGGTCTGTTGATCAGGTTAATATTTCCTGAAACATAGTTGTAAATAAGGACGTAAGTTTGGTTTAAGCTAAAGAGATCGTTAAAATGTGATTGATATGTTACATATTTATAATCGTTTTGAAGATCAAATGTTTCGTAACACAGTATAATGTGTTGAATATGTTTATGTTATGAGTTCAAATTAATTTTCAAAGGGTGTAGGTCAGTTTTGAGTATTCAAAACCTTCACCAAAATGTAACGAAAGGTCCTCTTAGTAACAGATCTGTTGAACTCAGGGAATTTCTACTCGTTTTTGAATTACTTGAAATTGGGATAGTAAAATGAAATCAATCAAATAAGTAATTAATGAAATTGGGGTGGTTTGTATAATCACAAACTAACTTGGTCATACCACCCGGCATACCAAATTTTACAACAGTAACTTCATATATAGAGAAATTAATTGATTTGAATCTGGACCATGTTTAGGGCCATAACAGTAACATGGGGAATGAGTAAGCAGGTTACCTTGAGAAATATTAAAACAAATTTTACGTGAGTTAAAAATTGCAGTACTGAGCCTGTAGCTTTGGATTTTTGGAAACTCTGGTAATATTTATATATTACTGTTGGGGGACCCTTAAAATGTATCAGCTGACGAAGGTACGACATCAAATCAGTGTCAACTGTACTTATCTTGATTGTAAGGTGGCATCTCCGTATCTCCGGAGGAAGGTAGTAACAAAAGATTGATGGGGCTCGGCTGTCGGAGGTTCTGGAGTGATGAGCCTTTGAGCCTCCGGATCACCATCCTCTGTGATAACACGGAGCCGGCCCAGCTATCTACTTTGTAAAATTGACATTCCAGAAGTGGTATTTTTATAATTAAAAACTTTGAAAAATAACTCAAACTCTTGGCAATCACTATAAGTTGATCCACCACTTTTCGAGGGGTAGATTGGACTTATTTTATGTTCTTTGCTGTAATGTTTTTCGGTGATTAAATTCAAATTACAACGCTTTCACATTTTTAAATAAAACATTCTTTCTTTTACAAAATTGTTCTGTACGAAAATAGAGCTATTACTGTACGTGTGTATGACAACGTAAAATCAGGAGCCAATTTTTTCGTTTAGAGGTCCAAGATTACAAAACCACACTTGTACGAACTGCTTTTCACACAGAAATGCAAAAAGTTTTATCACCGCCAGAAACAAAATTGGCAACGTAAAAAATTCTGTTTAACACACAAAAGTCACAATGGAGAAAAGTCCAGTTAATTAATATTAAATTAAACTCTTTTGTTTTTGACCAAATTTTCCCAGTTTTCGTTTATTTGTTTTCCTTAACATGAAGAAAGATTAGTTTTATGTAAATTTAAATTATGTTACTGGAATAACAGTTTTAAACTTTGTAATATAAAATTTACATTTTATATTTTTTTCGGAAAACACTGATAATATAACATTGAAATAATAGAAAATAACTCCACTTACATCCATGAAACGTAATAATTTTCGTTTAATTTTTTTTGTTTGATTAATTTTACTTTCTGCAAACGCAGAATTTGAGGTATTTGGCAATTTGGTTGAATTTAACGCTCGCGTTTCGCATAACATTTTTATTTTTATATTAATTTTTAAAATATGTCACTACAGGTGGCTGATTCTCATAGAGTTATCACTATTTTCCTTAAAACCTCTTGCCTACAAAAAACTTTTATTTGTATTTATCATACACCTGCCACCCAGTTAGGTATTTGTATAGTAACGAGTGAATGTAATGAATTTGATTACGTAGCTTGGTTACTGACAAAGACATGCTGATTCATTGATTAGAAGCGTAATGGACATAATTAATAGCAACTGGTTCCAGTATTTAACTACCACAAAATTGTTCGGCACCGAATTCGTTAACCTTAGTTTATAAAACGATTGTTATAATTAAATTATTAAACACATCTGGATAAACTTCACGAATTTAAATTTGAAATATTCTTTGAAGTGCAAAATTTTACTCACTTAGTGTGTAATGTGTAGCTCTTTCATGAACTTATGATACTGGGAACTGAATAATGGAGGAATGAAAACACGTGATTGGTAGTGGAAACCCTCTTTGCTGATTGGTTCTTTCAAGACATGTGATTTTTAGGGTGTAAGGGCTTCACTATGATCCCTTAGAAAATGAAGTAGAATGAAAACTAAGTTAAGTTTGATGCATTTAAACTATTTTAACATAATATATTACATAGTATATTTAAGGCTATTTTTCTATAAACTAGTCCAACGACGAGTCGTCCTAAAATAACCACACGCGCCGCAAGGAATATACAGTACTCGTAATTCTGCTAAAATTTGTATTCATATTTAATGTTTTATTCATTAAAATATTCTCATACGTAATGTATTATCCAGTATATTTTATTTGATATTTATTTTTTAAGTATTTTGCACTGGTGTTTAAGGGGTTTAGAGCAGCTGCCTAAACTGCAAGGAAGCCCTCATAACAAACGATATATCGATTCTCAATAATTTGTAAAATACATTTTAACACACTGAAAATAACAAGTAAAAAAAGAGAATAATTTAATACAAATAAATCAAAGTTGTTTATTCAAACTAGTTTTAAAATTTATTAGTAGTTGTAAAAATATAACCGTGATGATAATTTGGTTTTTAGATACAGAAATTTAAAATATAAATATACTCGTATAGGTTAGTAATATCTGTTATGTAATACCAACGTACTTAAACACATCAGTATTAAGCATTGGTTCGTGTTCTTAGCCCCATTTTGAATCCTGACCCTGAAAATATTACCCTAGATATGTTTCACTTTGGAGACACAATTCATTGAGAACATTGGTTGAGATTAGAATTTGACTATCTGAGTCACCGTATTTAAACAAAGTACAATTAAAACTTATACATATTCAGTTTGGAAAATGAATTCTATTCTATTACTGTTACAATTATTTAGTTCGGTAAGCTTTGGAAGAGCAGTTTTATCAAATTGATTAACGGTGTTCTATCCTCCCAATGAACTAATGTAATATCTGGACGGCCGGCAGTCGTGAACACAACAGTTAGAAGAACGAAACTTGCAAAATATTTTTCTAAATTTTTAACTAAAAAATAAAATTTATATATGGTTTCACATTTGTAAGTTGATAAAACACAATTTATGACGATAGATAATATAAAGACGAATGAGGGGCGAGAGAGAATTTTTCGAAAAGGCTGAGCTTGAGTATCACGACTACTGGCCAAGAGATCCGCCAATTTCCGCCACATCGGAGCGGAAGCGCTAGGTTCGCACTCCGTCAGGTGTCGCACCCAAGCGGCCAAAGGGTGGAACTACCCGTAACTTAACTTATTGAATCGTGATTTGACTTTTATCTGACGATCCAAAACCAATGTCAAAACCAAATTGGATCGACAGCAATTTTCGTCTGCCCGCCGACTGCTCTGTTGAACGATTGTCCCATGGGAACGGAAATTATCTCAGCGAATGGATTAGGTTTTGAGCCGTGTGAAATGTTCCACGTCTGGCTGGACTGGCAATATCTCTCTGTGTGAGTCATTACATTGATCACCAATGATTACTTTATTAATTTCCTTTTGAATAAACTTCAAAACTAGGGTGCCTGTAGAGCACATGTCACACTAAAATCTACTCATGAGTCAATTATAATTTATGATTTCGTCAATTACCAAAAAAGATTATGAGGATTGATCAAAGGTTTGATTGTGGCAATTGCTTCCTGTATAGGATAATGACCTCCTCGAACTGAAATTCCGTAATACTACTACTGAAATTAGTCATGTCAAATACTAGAAGGCACAGCCGTTCGCTTTTTAGTGTTTTTGTTGGGGGAGGAGGTAATGCTAATGCAAACCAGAGAGACTCAAATTCGCACCCTCATCTTCTGGAACTAACCTAGAACTGTTTTGCACATTACTTTGGGTTAGACCTTAGATTAATACGTCACTAGAGTTTTCTTCGTTGGGGTGGTCATAGTACTTAGGCCGAACGAGATCGAACCACTCTCTCCCAAAAGTATGGTGTAGATATTGCTTATCGCAGTTCCAGATGTCCTCTCCCTGGAGCATGACTCCGACGATGTTGTCAGGACGGATCCGCCTCTTACACTGGAAGAAAGTGTGCTGTGCCGTGTCAGTGCAGAGATGTGCATCTGCCGACGTAGCCCGTCTTAAGCAGATAGGAACGGAAATATTCGAGACCGATAGTAATTGAATAGGAATCATTTTGTAGTGACATTTTGTGACGTGTATTGCTACACTAATGTTATTGAAAGTGTTTGGTGTGACCTAGTTTATATTTGGGGACTAGGAGAAGATAAGCTTTTGTAAAATTATAGACAATTTTTATCCAATTAAACCTAGATATGTATCGTATACATCTCTCTATTGTTAGGCATGGGGATTAAGTTGATACATTCTGTTGCCCTTTCGCTAGAACAAGACCGTTTTTTATCCGCATATAATTATATCAAATAAATATGTGATAGTATATTAAAACATAAAATTGTATTGTACAATTGATTATGTTGAGAAAATAGAACAGATTTGAAAAAAGACATAATTACATACTTTTTTACTCTAAATACAAGATAAATGCATGTGACTAAGTATTCTGGAAAGCTTAGACAAAAGGAAGACAACAAAGTAACAAAGATGATCGGCTTTGCAGGTCTAATCGACAACAGATTGTGTATTGATTCTCCAAGCCGGTGGATCCGTGAAGGATTTTCCGCACTAACACCCGTTGAGTGGCTGCCTTTAATCTCTTGTCAATTTGTTACGAAAGAGAAATTTCACTTAGACTCGAGCCTGAGTTAAATATTTGCAAACGGTTTGTAATTTGATTTTTATATTATCTCAAGCTATTTTCTCGTTACAAAGTTTAGTTCAGACATTTATCTTTTTTAGAATTGGTGTATTACAGCTCCATGTACTACGTTGGCTTCGGGTGAAAAATATATTCTTTTTTTATTCATCATCTCCTGGATCGATTAATTGACTATAATATGGATAGACTACTAACCTGTCGTCAATCAATCCTTGAATATTTTATAGAGATTACTATAGAATCGAGGCTCCTTTTGTCAAACCATTAGCACTTGTTAGCAAATTGTCTTTAGAAAGTCACAAAACCCGCAAATTGACAGTTGCCCAGGAGCATAAGATAAGTTCATAACTCAACCCCCTAAATATGTTTTAGGGGGATCATTAAAAATGATATATAAAAAGCATATATATGTATCGACACGATAACGGTCGCAATTATTTTCTGATTATTATAGAATTCAGTGGATTTGTTCCTTTCTATAATATCTTGGACGGATTCGTTGGGCAACGCAGGTCTACTGTATATTAACTAAAGTTTTGGGGAGGTTTCAATTTATTTATCTATAATTTTTGATACAGTGCATTGGGCAATGTTAGTCTTATTGAGAATAGCTAAAAATCAATAACTTTCTTGTTTACTTAAATACTCTTCGAAATTTTTTATGCACTTGCAAACAAAATTTTTATCTAGATGGACTTCCATCTAGTTAGATTTTATAAATATATCCTTTAAAACCCAAAATTTAATTTACGGCAGCAATCCTACGTATTCATTGTAATTCTTACGGAGAAAACATAAATTGGTATAACTCGCTTAGTTATTGACATAATTTGATAAAATGTTGTTTGTGTTTTTATTCAGTGGACAGCCTTAATATAAGCACATTAGCGTGTTAAACAAACCTTATTGCAGCAAACCTGCATACTTAGTATTATAACGATTACTATGATGAGAATAATATAAGTACTGTAAAAAATCGCTCTATTCACGCCAGCGTGCTGCAAGCGATCTCGTGTTTTTTATTAACATTAAGTAAAAGAGTGGTAAACAAATAAATATGTCTGACAAAGAAATTTGAAAATGGGGCTATGGCCCCGAAACTATAGTAATCCCTATAAAACATTCAAGAATAGATTTGCAACATACTACTAGTAGCCTATCTATTTTAGTTAAAAATATATCTTCTTAATATCATAAAAACTATCTTTTGCACCTTTATCACTACTTTTTACTTTGTTTAAAAACACCATGTCATTTTGAACACTTAACAGGGAACCGTACGAACCCTGGCCTAGTTAATTAATTAATATCCCAATTGCAAAATGCAACTGGGTCCAAAATCGAGGCTTAACTTCTTTAAGACTATCAAACAGCACTGAAAAATTAATAAATATTGATCTTGATTTATGAAAAGGAAAAGGAATGGAGGAAAACAACAATTTTCATCCTCGCAGGGGACCTATAATTCTCTGTTAATATCTTCTAAAACAATTTTTTCAGTTTATGCTCATCTTTTATTGGTCCTTGATTTCACTCTGAAACTGCAGACCGGTCAAGTTATAATCTTTTGTACATACTGTTTATACTTTTTATAAAAATTTTTCTCTGCATTTACCTCATTGTTAAATAGTTAAAAACTTTGAAAGTCAAACAGTATGAGAAAATCCAAAGTACTCATGAATTATGTTTTGTTTTAGGTAGGGTTATTTCAATTTTGAATGTTATGTCAGGCGTAGTTATATTCTTCTGAATATTGAAATTGTCATACAACACCTAAAGCACAATCTCAATAAGAATTGAAATAAAAACCATTGTTACACTAACAGCTTTCACGGAATTTAACGAGTTCCTTGAACAAGGTGAAGCAGACAACATTGCCATAATTCTGATGCTGTGCGACCTTTAAACGCTTTTGTTGTTTTTATTTATTTTATGTAAGCTTTGTCAGACTTACTAATTGTTAAAGCTTTACTTGAATATGGTAGCTAAAATGTATAAAAAGTAAAATTTTAAAGAATAATTTGTGAGAACATGAAACTATTGCCCTAATTGTCATGATAAGACCTAAAAATGGTACCATGTCTCTAGAAAAGAAAAATCATTATTTTATAACTTATAAAGAATATACACATAGAATAATAACTAAATTAATATTAATTAACTGATTACGTTGGGTTTTCGCTATGGAGGTACGAATATTTCACTAAATAAAAAAAGTCTTTTATTTAGAGCGGTTTTCATCATGCAATACAATGGTTTTCAAATCAACTCCTGTCAATTCACACAAAACAGTTAAAAACAACGAATTTTCCCAAAACTTTCTACATACCTCATAAAATAAAATACTTTAAAAAGTAAAATTCTACTCCGTTGGTCTTATATTAACTTTTAAGTCACCGCTCAGTAATTTTTCATATACATATTTCAAGAATATTTTGTTTGATATTCTATCATGCCCTTTACTGTACCCCAATGAATTTATTATTTTTGGCACGAAATACGAAAAACCTTTCGGGCTAGACTCACAGCGCACACGAGGCATCTCCATCATGACGTACTGCCTGGTACTCCAAAATAATTCGTTCCTAATGTTGTTGCAGAGTAGCCAATATGACAGGCGATGAGTGATGAGCGATTGGCAGCCATGATGAACTGCAGTGAAGAGGAATACTTCCATCTCCTCGGCTACAACGACACGACTGACCAGCTGATAGACCAGCTGATCGGCGAGTTCAGCAAGGCTCAGCTGCGATACAAGGAGCCACGACATGTCGTGTTGATTGCCTTCTACGTGCCGCTGTTTCTCATTGCTGCCGCTGCCAACTCAATTATCATTATTGTTGTGATAAAATATCATTACATGCGAAGGTAAATATGTTTTTTTTTATAATTTATAAGTATAAAATATTCCAAATTAAAAAATAAGCCCCAATTCGTACATTAGTTATTACAACACCAGTCCTCTCATTATAATGGGTTTGCCCACCACCGTGGTTCCTCCTATTGTCTTCTGGTTCTTGACTTTTGGCTGATTCTCCGCATCCAGTTAAACTAGAATTCTTCTAGGAGTGGTATATGACCTTACTATTCAGACTAGAAGGCGGTAGAGAGGAAGAACCTAATGATATGTGTTATTGTATGACAAGGAAATACAATACTGCACTGAAATACGTGTTACAAGATACCGATTTTCACTTTTATTAATTTAATGGGGCCTTTTAAATTTAATTTATATACTTTGATTTAATATGTACGTTGATACAGTTTATTTTATGTGCTAGTTTTTTTCGGAAATATTTGTAAGGATGGAACACGTTTTGGGTTTACGCTTGACCCGAGCAAATTAAAAACCTAAAAGTCGAAAGATCGTTCATATTTTCTCATGTACAAAAATTCAGCCATCTTGACATTGAATTACTGTTACTATTCAAGAACAGTAAGTTATCCAAGAAAATATATACCGAAGAAAGCATGTTTTTACCTTGGAAGGGGTTAGGAATTTAGCATATCCAAAAAGTCTTGACATTCTTTTTATGATGAATCATAAAGACATTTTAACAAGTACTTTCAATTTAAAAGTAATATTATTATTCTGAAATTTTAATAATTATTTAAGAGTATAGTTAGACCTATAAACTGAATAATATTTTTAATGAATTTAAATATATTTTTTCAAATTTCTACAAATTATTAAACTGACTGGGACCGTGGCGTGTCCTGTAATCCAGCTACTTGGAGGTCACGAATTGTGGATAGTTGTATGGATTAACGTCCGTAAGATTGATTACTACGTTAGTCCGCTTAGACCATTTTCATAATTAGACCAGTTCGTAATTCAGAGGCAGTGGTTCGGACTCCACGTTAAACTGTATGTCCCTTAGATATACCATTGACTGTTGGGCTATTAATTAACAGTCCTGTCTAAGGATCATGTCAGCCTTAGTCAGTAACAAGACTAAAAGATCGCTCCACAATCATCCTACACTCATTTCTCATTCATACTTCGCTTAAAATACCTACTTGGGTAGCTTTTTTACAATTTTAAGTTACCTATTAAAAGCACATAGCCTAATCATGGTTATACAGTTTGTACGTTTCCATTGAAAGTGGTTATCGTTGGTTTCCAAATACTGACACAGATTGGATTATTGAACCCACTACACAATTCACTTCAGCTAGTCAACATCACCGAAACACTGTCAGCAACAGCTGTTAATTGTGGCATTGTGTATTGCAAACAAAGACCCTCCTGCTGCTGTTTATTTTGATCAGCTGGGAAAACAGACTTCAAAGAACGCTCCCTGTTATGGGTCAGTTACTTGAAGTCAAATATAGGTTCGCTTTTACTTCTTGTCAACCCAGCTATCGTGTCTTCATTTCGACATTTTCGTGTTGTTTTTACTGTCTCTATTGAGTTTAAAAAATCGTAAATGTTTTTCATGAAAACACATAGTTAGGAACGATATTTTTAGTAGAAGCGAAATCTAAACAAAACGTTTTGTAACTTTTGATATTTTGGACGTGGAATATAATAATTATTTTCTAAAACCAAAAATAGTCAACTGTTAAATTGTTCAATGAGATCAAAGTCTTGAACACTTTCCTTTTCACCATTATCGATTAATTAAAACATTTAAGTTTCGAAATAGAGGAGTCAAACTTTTCTATCCACAAATCTTTCGTCAAAATATATATACAAATACTTTGAATAGTTAAATTAAAAAGTATAATAGGTTATTAATTTAATACAGCCTATAACATTTCAATTCATTGTGTATTTTGCAGTAAATACGAACAAGCAAAAATGATGACAACGACAACATCTCTCATGGGATATAAGTTTTCTAAATTTTGTTCATAGAATTTCCGAGTATTTAATTCAATAGTAATGATAGGGTTGAATATTTTATTTTATTGACTAAAACTTTAATACATAAATGACCAATGATGAAATTTAGTTTGTTGCATCACAGTTACTTTACTCTATAAAGTAAAACATTTTTTTAAATGGGTGTTAAAATATCACCAACCGTTTAGAAGCTAGGAGTACTTGAAGCTTTGATTTCTTTAATATGAGGATTTTACCTGATCCAGTAGCTAACATTTTAATATCGTGATTTGGCAGGACACTTTAAATTAGAAAATGTTTGTATTTACTTCCTGTGGGGAATAGGTTAGATCATGGATATGTCTAAAGGGAATGTTTTCAGTTCATCTAGACAGCTGTTTATTCTTATTCTTTTATATTAAAAGTTCAACACAATATCTCTGGTAGTTCCCATGGAAACCTGTTACAGGTTTTCCATCTTGCTTTTTCATGTCAAAATGGAAAATGGCGGCCATCTTCAAAATATTTGAGGATGTATTCCTAAATAAAACTTAAAATTGAGCAAGTTCCTAATTAAAAAACGGGTTTACCCACTAAAAAAGTCCTCTACTCTCTAGGATTCAAATTATCGCAGTGATTGTCCTAAAGTAGGGTTGGACAAATGTGTGGATAACCCTTCTTAACCTTTAACGGGTTATGCCAGGAAAACCAAACTCAGCACACCTTAAATTAAAATACTTTTTTGGTTGATATCATAATCTTGCCCGGGACCCCAAAATGGGGTATTATGGGCAGCTCAACAATTTTATATAAAGCCCCCCAAGGTCGACGTCATCAAGTAGGCATCGGCTAACCTGCGCTTATATTAGTTCCCGCAGTATGGTTTTACCTTGGCCGGCCACGTGTATTTTAATTGTGAAAAAGTGTCTCACTGTAACTTATGTATATCGTTTAAATAAGTGCTGATTAAACAAGTAAGTTAGACAAAAATGATTTGAAAATGAGGCTTTAGCTCCGAAACCATATACATCCGTTAAATTATTCAAGGATTGATTAATGACATTTTTGTATCCTATATCTATTTTAATTTATTATAATATTTCTAATTAGTAATTCTAGATAACATGTAATTTACTTAGTAGTTGGTTTCTACCAATATGTTACAAATAGTCGTTTGAATTGCCTCTATGAGTTAAAAGATTGGACTGGACTTCGGTTCAAGAAGTCGCAGTTTCAATTTCTAGGTTGAACACTAAAATTTAAGGACATTTTAGAGTTTTCCCTTAAATGCGTTTATGATTCGTGTAGTAAAAATAGAAATATATTTGCATATGTTTTCATCTAATCATTACTAGAAACACGAGATTTACTTCAAAGGAAGGTCAGAGGTGGTGGGCAGGTTCTAAATTACAAATTCAACTTTGATTATGGTGAAAACATGCCAGGTAGTAAGTGAGTAAGATAGCTGGAAGATAAGGTCACACGGAAGAGCTTAACGGTTTGTTTACACGGAATCTTCTACTTTCTCTACGGAAAGTTCTTTCCAAACATTGAATGATTAGGTGAATTGAATTTTCAAGTTTAGTAATTTTACATTATTTAAAATATATACGTAAATTCACAACTAAAGGGGAGTTTTACTACCTATGCAGTATGTTGCGCAGGGTGCTCCGTGATTAAATTGACTATATAGCTGCAATAATGACCTACTACCGGATGCATTGAAATCAAATGAGACCGTCTTTCTACTTCCGCAGTTAGCGGAATTCAATGCAGCCAGTTATAGGTTGTTGCGGAAACGCCATTAACCTGATCACGGAGCACACAACTGCAAAATCACAGGTCAACAATGGAAAACCTTTTGACTAAAAATTAGGGGGGGTTTTGTACAAAAAAATTGGGTTTTTGCGTTTTTATATGTAATTAATAAAAACTACTTTTACCATTAGAATCAGCTAAAAAACTACACAATTTAGTTCTATCTTTAAGTTTTGCTCTATCTCCAACGTTTACCGAGATAATAAAACATCTAAACACAGTATGTTGTATTTTGGGGCTCCAATGTTAATCTTAAGAAGGATAATAAAAATAAATTTTCACATTAAAAAAATTAATTTTCTAATTTCACATATCAATCAATATTTTTGGATGAAACTTGGTATTTAACTTCATGTGGTTGAGATCCAATTATGCTTAAAAATCAAAGGCCTAGTTTATCTGTTTATTATGGCAGCTAACCTGCATACTCTTTTCCCGTGTTAACCAAATATAGCGTAGTCAAAGTCTTTTATTTATGAATGGTTATGAAACTTGGTATAAATTGTTAAAATAAAACTTGTTTATGCTAGAAATGCCTACTTTCAATATTCCTCACAGCAGTAAACCTGCATACTCTTTCCCACATTAATCATATGGAGAATAGGCAAATAACTGTCATATTTATTGACAGATATTGATAAAACTTGTTATATACTATTATTATTACATTATTGACTTGGAAATTCAATGAGTAACCAGATCTGCTGCGACGGGGGTATTTATAATTCATACGTAAATTTAATAAACAAGGGCTGTATGAACAGATAAGTGAAATATGATATGGCATTTATAAAACCGATCCATCATTGTTACTTATTACAAAATGGAAATGATATTTCTTGAATAACAAATCCGGTTTGATCATTAAATTAAATTGTCCGGGTCCAGTAGCGGTTAGAGAGGTCATCATAATCAGTGGTGTTCCAGATTAATCCGAGAGAAAATATCTTGTATTTATGTTATTTGTATTATAATTGCGGCAATTTGCACCACAACTACAAAAAAAGTTGCACTACGTTCCGAGATTTTGAATTTAATTGTATCGTCAAATGAACCTGAACCTAGGACATAAGAAAATTGGAACATCACCTAAACTAAACCGTTAAAAATCCAAAAGTAAAAATGTTTAGGTAAAGAGATTTACAGAAAACACCAAGGAAAAAGGTCGTACTACAAAAGGTTCACAAAACACATTATAACCGTCCATCACAGGAGCTTAGGCAAAACTTACTACATATAGCGTACACCCTTTGGGCTCACTCGGTCCAGATCAATTTTCTTCTCTAGAAAGACACGCCGGACGAACTGTGACAAATAATCCCAGTTTACCCGTCCTCAATGATCTTTTGTCAGACCGTGTCCATCGAGAAAATTCCAAGTTTTTGTACAGCCTCTAGGCGGGGCCTTTCCAAGCGGGAGCAGTAGAAGAAAGTGCGATCCGCATCGTCGGGAACGCCCGGGCAGTAAGTGCAATTCTATGAGCCCATTTTGCCCATCATAAACTCACCACTAACCTATAATGAGTTTTAAACAATGTATACTCTTGTATTGAGCTAAACTAAAAATAAGTGTATGAAAAATGCCACTCCCGTTTTGTCAGCCTCCGATACAAACATTTTGATAATAGATTATTAAGTAATCATGGTAAATAGAGGCGGAGTATGGGATTTATGGGATTACAGGGCAAGCTTGTTACAAGCATTTTATCGACGGATAAATTTCTCTAATATTCAAAATACGATACTTCAATAAAAAATCTTTACCCGTTTAAGAGCCTTTATCAGTGCCGGTTTATTACGCTATAAGAACAAGGTTAATTAGGGCAGCATTATCGGTCACAAAACAGGCATTGAAGTACGGTTGGCTGGTTTAATAACAGTTGAAGTTAATTATATTGTTTAAAATCTGTCTTTTTATTTTTATTATGAATTATCATTTATTATTAATTATTATTATTTTATATTTTTTTATTTTTATTTTTCTGCTCGGAACAATACTCCGTTCTGAAAAGAACTGGAACCCAATCGCCAGCTTCGCTGAGTTATCTTAAAGGCCAATAAAGGCGATTTGTATTGGCTTCATTGAAGTTTAGCTGTAGAAGTAGTCCCTGACGGGCCAGATACTGTGGGATTAGCCTTGATAATGTGAAAAACAGTTTCAGGCTATTCCCTTGGGGAAGAGGGGGAGTTTTTAGTTGGTGTGAGCCCCACACTCCCGGGAGCTGCCGGCGTGTTAGATTTAAAACACCTAAAAATACATGTATATTTAGATTTATTTTTTATTTTCAGAATTGATCACAAAAAATAAATTTTGAATTAAGAACGAAAACAGTACAGAGAGTTTTTTATACAAATTGAAAGATAGATGTGTTCTAACAGTAAAAATATTTTTGATAGAACAGCACTTAAATATAAATTGAAATTGACATAAAGATTTTTTTATTTGTTAATTTCAAAGATGAAAGTTGAGTTCGCTGTTAGCACATTAAAAAAACATTTTAACAAACCTTGGCAAACCTTAAAACATTTTTCTTTGAACAAAAATGTCGTCTATGTCATAACTTGATAGAGATAATAATAGTTAGATCAAAATATTGAATTAAAAAAGAAGTAAAATACTGTTATAAGAAACAGAAAATTTCTTCAGTTAAAGTAACTGAGGCGTGATGTAATAGCGCTCTTTGACGTTTGTTTTTCTAGCCTAATAAAAACAAACATTAACCGGATGGTCTTTATTTGCTAAACACAATCACACAATTAACAGTCGGCGCTGACACTTATATTGGAATGTTAATTATTCAATCCGTGCTATAAGACGTGTATACACTGCCGCTATGTGTATACACCGAAAAGAAATAGATTAGTTGTAGTAGGGATAAGAAGTGCTTTTTATATCTATAAATACCTCAGTCACAGTAGACTTGCGTATTCAGGGAATTTCAATCAAAATCAATAGTATGGCAGTAGCAACATATGACAAGTTAAATCAACAGCTGCCCATGAATAGAGAAGTTTACCTCTTCTCTATTCATATGGGAAAATATGGAAATATGGGAAAATAGGATGCAGGTTAGCTGCTATGATAAACACATAAACTATGATTTTGAAGCATACATGGATGGATCTCAACCACGGTTAAAATATTGAAATATAATGAATATTTAACTATGTAAAAATAAACTTTCAATAATAAATTACTATATTTTTATAAATTACTAAAAGAGTGGAACGATGCTACACTCTAATTTGAATACGCAATTATCATGATAAAAAATATATTCAGAATAGAAAAAACTGATTTTAACTGATTTCTGTTTTGGTTTAGTTTCATATTTCTGAAGGGAATATTTTCTGTTCATCTAAATAGCATCTAATGACTAAACCATCTGACGTCACTGTTTCAAATTTTGGTCGCACCAATTGCCAACACCCTCCTAGAGCTAAGACATACCTGTGACAAAAATATTTTCTCAGACTGATTGATGGAACTTGACGTCAAATAACTTTATAAATACAAAATTAAACTTACGTAAGCTTACAGTGACGAATTTATTTATGAAGGGTTTTTTACGTATAACATTTATAAACATCCACATTCATATACGTAAAGAACGTACTCAATCTGAGGGTATTTAAAAGTTCGAATGAGTTAAAATGGAATGGATTTGATGACACGTGCACCTTTAGCATTGACAAAGACCAGCTTTTTCATTTGTTAGGTCATTACAAGTTACCCCAATGAACAAAGGCAGCTGGGAATTACAGTTTTGCATATTCTTTATAGAACTTTGCTTCTGGATCAAACCGGTGAACAGATTATGAAACATGCACTGTAACCTTTAGACCTGTATAAGCGTGGAGGTCACGAATTGTGGATAGTTGTGAGCGATGGTCAGAGAGTGTAATGTTCCCTTGTGTGAATTAACGTCCGCACTATTAATCACTAAGATAATCAGCAAGGACCATCCTCATAATTAGACCAGTTTGTAATTCAGAGGCAGTGGTTCGGACTACACGTTAAATTGTGGATCACTTAGATATACGATTGTTAACAGTACTGTCTAAGGAACAAGTCAACCTTAGTCAGTAACAAGACTACAAGATCGCGCCACAATCATCTACACTCATTTCTGATTCATACTTGGCTTAAAATACTTAAAATCTTTTCAGTAAATAACTATGAAATAACTGTTGAATAGTAATTTTTATAGTGTGACAACTAACCTGGTGAACTTGTCCGTCGCTCCTCTAACTCATATGCATGCCGATCTGTGGGACAGTGATCACTCTGGATCTACGGTAACTTGTGAAACTCCTCGTCGCAAGGTACTCCAGTAAAATAGTGTTTATATGCTGGATGGCTTACTTTGGTTGCCTTAGTGATCTACCGATGATGTGGATCTACTTTGTGACTCATGTGCGCTCTACCTAGACAGTATGCATGTATGGCTCGTATGTCAAATGTGTAAAAAGAAGTTTGTGAAAATAATATAAATGCTTATTTAAGAAACAAATGTAATAACAGTATTCACAATAGTATAGAGTTTCTATAGTAAATTTAGTAAACTTATAAAATATGTTATTAATAAAGTAGATGAGCTCGTAGTAATAAGTCAAATTCAAATTTAGCAAACCAAATTGTAAAAAAATAAATAAAATTAAATAATTAATGTAAAATAAACATTGAGTTACACTATTTGTACACAATAGTAAAAACAACTCATTCTAACAAAATATAGTTTTACAAAGGCCAGCAAGAATTGATTGTGTGAAAGTGAAAACAGTAAATAATATTTTAACATATTTGTAGATACTGGTAGAACGTTACGTCGAAAATGTCTGTAAACAAAAGATTAATCAAGAAGCAATTTTGAAAATCAAACATGTCATCTTTTACATCGCGGTTGTGTGCTCATCTTTTCCTTGTGTGTTGCCGTTATTGCTGCAGTGTAACTACAGTCCTATGTTATCAACACATCAACCGATGAATCTATTTAATTATTTTTCATATTTCAATAATATTTTCCACAAAGGTGTTTTAGCGTTCGTTATTAATGTGTAAAAATTCGTCACTTACTGATTTTAAAACTTCTAATAAATTACGACGAGGTTAATTTAAACCAATTTTTTAAATTTTCAGCGAAAACAATAAAAGTAAAGTATAACTTGTATGGCGCCATTGAAACCAGCTTAAGAAACTAAACAAATTAGTATTTCGAATTATTTGTCTATGACTAACGGTTCCAGAGAAAAGTTAAATTATTTACTATCCATGATAAACGCAGTACGTTGTCTGAAAGCGCCCAATCTTATTCTTATGGAGAATATAAAAAAATCAATTTCTTCCTTATTTTCCAACCGTTTTCCATGAAACTTGGTATGAAGCGTAAGGTCAAATCACCTAACAAAACCAACTCAAAAAAGCTTGGTATTACCGGGGAGGGAGGTTTCCCCCCCATACAATTCGAACAATTAATTTAACTTTGTCTCTCTTGTTTTTATTTTCAGAAATGGGATGATTATTTTTGAAACAATAAATAACTAAATCATATTTAGATAAACTTTGAACAACATGATAGTTTTATTACAGATTGTCTCTTTTAAATTTACTTAGGGGGGAAAATATGTGTCAGTCCACTGGTACCGTTTATTATCCTAGAGAAAATACGTTTTATAGTCGATGGTTTCGCATCGGAATAGGCGATAGGCGATGTACGAGGAAAGATGGTAGATTTGCGACTCCTTGTTCTTGCGGAGTTGTTCGTTTTTGAGTTACCAACCGATCGGAACCAGTTCATTGGTGTAATTATGACTCAAAATTGCAAAGACTACTGATTTATCAGAGTTTTCGCTCACTTTGGGAGCAGGAACTCTCTTGGAACTAACCGGAGTTATTAACGTCAAGTTGTTTCTTAGAACGTCTAAGAAAAGAATATCTCCGCCTACTCACTTTCCAACAGAAGCTAATAAACGAGGGAGTGAGAAATATTGTGAAGCCGGAGCGAAACCTAATTAATTGTCAATGTCGGGTTCATAAACCTTTTTAAGTTAAATCATTCGTCGGAACGTCGGCGGAGGAAGACAAATTATTATTTGCCGTTACTTAAACTTAGAACGTGATTGATTCTATTCTTAGTCAGTCTAGAACACAAGGATAGTCAGATCACCATAAGAACGTAATGATAAATTACGAGGTTGAAAAATAGGACAGTTTGACTTTTGAGGTTTTTGGGTTTAAAAATGCTTTGGTTCTTTATGAATAAAACTATGATTCTGGGTAGTATAGTTTTTTGAAGAATTTTTTAAATTATCAAATGATAACCGTTTTAGCCACCATTTATTTTTTTCTCTAGAATGTAGTATAGCATTGTTCCCGATTTCCTGAAATTGAACTTTCAACAACGTTTGACTCGTCTTTTTCAAAAACTTTAGCTATCTGCATAACAAATATGTTAACATTACGTTAACTTATTTAATTAAAGATGCTACAAAGCTTTCAGGTAGATAAAGATTAACATTCCACAAACAAATCAGACTTTTAGCATGAGCCGTTTCTGAAAAAAAAACTGAGCACATATACACACAGGTTTTACATTGTTAAGATAGGGACCCGTGAATCCCTTTATAAGGAAAGTCAGAGCTCCATAAGAACGTAATGTTAACTTAAGTACCTGTATCTTAGAAATGGTAAATTCCTGATTATTAGTTTGTTTTTAATAGATTATAAAGTAGTTATTTACTACATTGTTTTTTAAAATTCCGAATATTATTTAAAGAGTTATGATGTTTTCAAAAATAATTGATTTTTAAATATTGTTCTGCAGCTATTATGACAATGATATTTTGGCATACAAATACCAATTCTGTATATAATACATTGTGTAAGTGTTGAACTGATTTAGGCCAAGTAGTTTTTGATTTGTGAGTACTCAAAGTTTAAAAAACACAAGCTTGAATAATCCAGAAAAACAAAAACTTAGTATTATCTTGTCTCATCCCTTGACGTAATGGTGGTCGGTCCACAAAACAACAAAATGAAACTGATATATTATTACTCTGTGGTTTCAGAAAAGCTGGCTGCAAGGGAAAACAGTACCAACGAAAAAAATAAATTTTCTATTTATTTGGAGTGTTCTAGAAGTGATATTCACTGCTGCCTTGAGCACCAAAAATCTCTTGCAATCCTTTAAAAAAAGTTAAGGTTAAAGACGTAAATGTTGCGTATCATTTTAAAGGGTGGAAACAGGAAATTCATTATACACGAACAAGAACAAAATTTCTAAAAATATTTCGAAGTCAGACTGCACTTATTGAAAATAATACTGTGTAGTATTTGTTGAATAATATTACGTTTAGAGTAACGGAGAGTTCATCGGAACTAGTTCCGACCTCAGAGTTGTAGGCGGAATAGTTCCGAGTGCGTGGTGCTTTTGAAACAGTTCGTTCCGGAGTTACTCATCCCTACTGTTGTGGTTGATACAGTAACGAGCGCCGATGGCGACTGGCGTCCAACACTTTGTTTGGAACCATATAAAGCACCGGAAGTCACGTCTCACATAGGCCCACTAGTCCATCCAAATTACATTTTGTCAAAACTGGTAATTAATTGATTTAATTAAAAATACATCGATATCATACCACATACAAAGATATGATTTTCGTTTATAGTTCTCAGACTCCTAAATAATAAGAAGCACGCTCTTCTCTTAAATGAATAGTTTGATTAACGGTGCTGTCCAAAAATACAATGAATATTGTATGAAGCCAAACGGATAATTGAAGAATTATTTATAGTAAAATAAAAGTATTTTTTGAAACTGAGCTAGGAAAGAAGATCGATTAAAAATAACAAAAATATGGTTATTTATAGTCCTTGTGCGTCATATGCTACTTCAAAATCCATACAAATAGTATCACAATAAATTTACAAATATAAGCATAAAATTTTAAATAATTTTACAAAATCACTATCTAATAGTGATTTTGTAATATAGTACAGTACGATATAAAATATTAGTATTTACTTTCCTATGGGAAATAGTTTAGAACATGGATAAGTCTAAAGGTAATTTTTTCACTTTATCGAAACAACTCTTCATATTCATTTATATTAAAAGTTCAATAGATCTGGTGGTTTCTATGGAAACCTGTTACATAATTTCCATCTTACATAACACCGCCCCAGAACTAAGACATATCCATGTCAAAATTAAAGTTTAACACTCTTATTTGTATGTTAATTAAAGTTTTTAACGTACTTTTTAATACTTGGTTTTTAAACTATCACACTTTCCTTTTCCATTTAAAATTTCCCTTTCCTAGCTTTATAAAGGTTATGAGGTTCAAGTGATGCTACGAGGAATGGATCCAAACAAAGGACAACTGAGTAGGCTTATGCCTGAATTAGTTTCTATCTCGGGCTGTATTCAAAGGCGAGTGCGGCTTTACATTCAAGTTATGTATTCATCTAAATTAGAATTTATTCTAAGGGTTTATGACTTTATGTAAAAAACCGTGTAAGTTATTGATCAACATAAATAAAAAAGGCAACGAAATAATATATGGGTAGGTGTTGATGTTGCTTTAGGAAAATTTGAAGATGGGGGTCTAGTTAAGTAAAATCTACAGGCCATGTCCTTCAGGTGTAAATGTACATCAGTCGTGGCTGTTCGTGTTCTTATTTTCGATAATGCCTCCGGTGGGTCTTTCATAATACGGAGTGAAATAGGAAGAAAGGAGTATGATAGGTAGGTGAGGTACCAAGGTTAAAGTTAGGCACCTCGCTATACCGGGCCTTTGATTTCTAGAGAATCTATAGGTCAATGGTTAGACACGAACCCTAACCACTCAAACTTGGTATGCACTAACTGCTACAAAATCCTACCAATAAAACATCACAAACATTGACAAAATTGTGTTCAATTGGAGCCTGGTTTATTAATCCTTAACCACAATCATTAATCATTAACCAATTGTGACAGCATTCTATCACGTACACCAGTATTGGTATCTAGATTGAAAATAACAGGTAGATTTCCACTTGATGCGTTTTTGAATTTTGCATTTGTTGACCGTTTCCTTGCAGGAGTCAGTGTAGGTGCCAGTGTGTTCACAATCACCGCCATGAGCATCGACCGCTACCTCGCCATCCGCCACTCCATGGCCTTCCGGAAAGTCTTCAACCGGAAGTCTACCATTTTCGTAAGTAAAATAACATTCAAATATAAAAATCTTAATATAATCCAAAACAGGTACTGTCCGGGAAATTTTTTTCTGTCCAAGGATTTAGATTTTTTATAAAACGGAAGGTATCAGGCCACGGAAAGTTGATAAGGAATGACTGGGAAAATTCGGAGTTATTCCTTCAGCCCTTCAAAGCGTCCATTTTTTCGTTACGGGCCTTTGTGACATATATATTTCATAGCTCTTGGGGGAGTTTTTGGTGATTTCAGATCAAAATTTGAAACAGTGGAGTCATTTGGTTAGTAACGTCATATAGTAAGTGACGTAAATAAATATTTGCAGCTGCAGTTATACCAAAGACCTGATTCAGGTTCGTTTTATATCATAGTTGAATTCGTAAACTAATAATATGTTTTTTTAGGTTGATGAAACAAACGTTCTAATGAATAGTTATATCTAGTTTTGTTTTATTTTACAGGAAACGTTATGAAGAATAGTTAAATTGAGTTTGTTTATTTTTTACAAATGTTCAGTATTAAAATTCTTCAAGAATAATTATTGTTAGGATTAAAAATGAAACGCGGAAAATCTCGAAACGAAAATATTATTTCTCTTCATTCTACCATTATTCAGAATCAGAGAGGTAACTCACTAGTCAAGTATGAGCAAAACCATGTTTATGTAAACGTTTTTCATAATTGTCACTAGTAAATCACGTCCTTCTATTCTTTTTCGTTTCTCCCTGAATGTATATGGTTAAAATATTTTAACCATTTATATGATGATAATGGCTATTTTTTACATTACCATTCATTTAAGTGGTTTGTAGTTTTACACTCTCTCAACTCAAAATAAATAAAAAACTTTCTCAGTAAAAATATTTACACATATACAATGAAACTTTTATTTATTTGGTTAAATTTATAAATTATTCTCGTAGTACCAGGTATGCAACAGTACTTATCAAATGTGTCTTGTATGTACTCGTACTAATAGTACATACGAATATTTACAGTTTGTTTTTCTATTATATGGATTTTTGCTGTTGAAAGTGTTAATAATCAATTTAGTCCAAGTCGATTAAACTAATGCGTATTCAATTACAAGGTTTCGATACAAGATAAATCATCGTAAATTGAGCTATGAAGTTTGGTCGTAAATCATTTATTTATAGACGCAAATGCTGAACAAATAGGGTTGGTAAAGTTGTAAAGAGTAAAAACTAATCCAGTTGTGGTTTTGGTTATACATTTAGATTAATTAAACGTTGTTATTAATATTTTGTCAGTTTTAATTTTTATTGTTAATTATTTAAATATATTAATCAAAATAATTAATTTCTATTAAAGGTCTGTAAATATATTTTTTTAATAAAAAGCTAAAAATCATAGGAATAACTCAAAATATACCTGGAATTTATATGCAACAGAAATAATAAATTGTAATATATAAATTCAAAGTATTAAATACTCCATTTCACTGTAATTCATTAAAAAAAATCAATTTGCAACTTTTAAACGACCCCTTTTAAATAATAACAACCATCAAAACAATACTCGCTTGGATGTCATAAAAAACCTTATAAATATCAGTGAAACATTAATTTAGATTAATTATAATATTCTAATTCAAAAAGGACCACAAATTGCCGTAGGAAAACTGTTAAACATAACTTTTTGTCATTTCCCCCTGAATGTATTTATAATTAAAATAATGTAAGCTAGTAATTGTCCTACTTAGCAAATGTCAAACAATTTGTTTACTTTGTACACATGATAAACAAACATGGCAATGTTGATTGCAGCATTATTATTTGGTTATGAGTGTTTAGAAGAGTATTTTACAAAATAAAACTCATTTCTAACTCAATAATTTTATCTCATATTATATAGTGCAAAATTATACAAGTAGTTTTAAATTAATCTTATAAAATATTATATTTATGGTTATTTTCCCAGTCACCATGATACTATTGATTGCGCTTTTAATTGGAGGTGTTAGCGATTTGCGCCACGCAAAAATTGTAACGGAAGTGATGTCATGTGGTTAAGAGAATAGTTTTATGTCCATTATCTAAGCGATTTCTAGAGGAAAGTAAATACAATTTTCCATAGATTTTCCTACATAGTAAATATGATTTGAGTGAAATATGGATGGATGTATCATGTTTTAATTATTGATACTTATACAAAAACTGAATCTTATTAATAATTGAAAAGAAACAGATCGCACGGTCTAAATAGGTGCAGCAATAATACTTTACAACACATAAACGTTAACCACGTATCAAGTCAGGTTTAATATTCAGAGATATGAATAAAGTGAGGTAATTCGATTCAGCAGAAAGTTTGAAAGACAAAGTTGTTTGTTTGTCGCATCTGGGCTCGCAAGGGAAATATCGCGACGTGGTAGATCACATCAAGTAACGTCACGTCGTGACTCATCCGCAGGATATGATATGCTTACAGGATATGCTTACCTTATACCGGATGTGCTTGTCTTGGTGGCATCTCCCACCCCGATGTAGCATTACAATGTATTACAGTATTAGACTAGGATGGTGGCGTCATCCTGTAATCTGGCTACTTGGAGGTCACGAATTGTGGATAGTTGTGAGCGATGGTCGGCGGGTGTAGTCTTCTCTAGTGTGGATTAACGTCCGTACTATTAAAAGCTACGTTAATCCACAAAGACCATCCTCATAATTAGACCAATTCGTAAAATCCAACGGCCGTGGTTCAGATTCCACGTTAAACTGTAGGTCCCTTAGTTGCCATCGGCTGTTGGGCTATTAATTAACAGTCCTGTCTAAGAAACATGTCAGCCTTAGTCAGTAACAAGACTACAAGATCGCGCCACAATCATCTTTCAATCAACTCTCATTCATACTTGGCTTAAAATACCTACCTTGTGGTATGGTCGCCATTTCAATATTCTAATCTAATCTAATCTAATAATCTAACAGTATTTGGAACGGTGGCGCAGCTGTGAGGAGAGAACTAACATACTATCTACCTGGTTGGAGAAGTAAATTTTTTTTAAATAATTTTTTTAAAGAGAAACCGGAGCACGTTGGCCTCAGGTTGTCCCAGTCGAGTTAGTTAATGCAATAGCCGCTAGATTGTGCTTTGAGTCAATGAGCAGGCTGGTATCACTATCGCTCCTTCACACAACTACAAAGGCCTATGAAGCGTCCCCACAATATATAGCCTCTCTTAATCAAGCAAACTTTAACCGTACTCGCAGTAGACGTGCTTTCACTAGTAAATGCAATGGCGATACGTACGTCGACGGATGCACGATGACCTTAGCGGACAGGGTGCTTAATGTGTCCCTGGAAGTAGCACAGCTCAGCACTCGGTGTCACCTGGGAGGCCTGCGGAGGATAGTAGCGAACCCGGAAACGCCTGTCACCCGATTACACGTTTGTTTTTTTTGTGTGAAAATTGTGCATTAACGGTTACCGAGTACTATATGGTGCGTATAGGCTGTCTTTTTTGGTAGCAGATAGAATTTATTTTAAAACTGACAATGGGCAAGTTGATAACTCGGGGCATGTGGAGTCTCTGCCATATTCATAAATAATTTAATCTCCATTAAAATGTTCTAGAGGAAGAACAAAAACGTGCGTAAGATGAGAAGGTAAACGTGTTGGAAAGGAAAAGTCACAGGCTAAGAATGCGCTTTTTGGAGACAAAGATAGGGCAAATCTAGAATGAAATCATATAAATCAAATGAAGAAGGCACTCAGGTCTGCATCAGTTGATTTATTTACAGTATTACAGTATTTACTTTACTGTGAGAAATAAGTTAGATCATGGGTGACTTAAAGAAATGTTTTAGATCCTCTAAATAGCTGTCCTTGTAGCCATATGACGTTACTTCCGCTTCAATTTTTGGTCTGACGTATTATCAATACCCCCTCAGAGCTAAGACCCTTTTCCATAGAAGTCTGAAGAGGATCCAGTAAGAGTCGGCTCATCAGACATGTGTAAAATAAATTAAATCCATGGACTTATTTATGAATACTACAGTAAAGCTGATCCTTTGGAATTGCACAGATTATCCTGAAACCTACCACCTATGTATATGTACCTATGTTATTGAACCTATGTACAATAACATATGCATTTCATTCATAAATACTGTTCATTTAGAACTTCTAAATTTATACTAGTTTAACTTTTTTAAATATATCATATGGGCCAACTTACCCCAGTGTAGGGGCAGGTTGACCCAATTGACATTTATATTAAAAACTATATTTCTATAAATTGATTTTAGAGTTATATTTTTAAATTTAATGATTGACATTTAAATTTAGGAAAACCGTTCTATAACTTTATATCCATTCAAAAGATTTACAAAATTAAGTTTTGAAACTATGGCTAACATGCTCCGGTCTCCACTATTTTATTTTCTGACTTTAAAAAATTATTTATTTACAAATTTGTAATAGACAGTATCGCCATTTTTTGGACTAAGATTTTAAAAATAACATTATAAAAAACTATTAGTTTTACTCCTGTATATTTAATAATATTTTGTATGAAAATTGACAACTATGTCTTGGTAAACTCGAAAACATCCATTCTTAAAAATATCTTATAATAAGAGCTAACTTAGGGTTAAGGTCAAGGTCATTTGACATTATTTTTACACTTAATAGGACGGTGTGTTTACCAGGAAGGTAGAACATCACAAATAAGTCCTCCTTGACCCTCTTAGAACGCTTATTAACAGCTGGATTGCTGTAGCTTACAACGATTGCAGTGATCAGCTGTTCCTGACAAGCAAACATCACACACATTCTATCTTTTCCGCTACCCGTTGGTTTTCTCTTTTTTTGCTGGAAGAATTTCTCACATAATATCGGGTGTTTTTCCAATTCAGTTTGTGGTCTGGTTCCAAACATTAATGTCTGCTGGGTTTAAAATAAAACTATCATACGCCAGCTACAAAAATATTGTATTTCTGGAAAAATTATAGTACTATTAACGAAGTTATCTATTGATATTTACTTCGTATCCGTATTATTTGAATATACGATTCAATATATAATATTCTATTGTACAAACACGTAAAAATTCAAAAAGATATTGGAAACTGGAATGCAGCAGATATATGTTATTGTATTACTTTTAGCTTTATTATACAAAATTAAATAGCTTAATCGTAAACTAAATCATATAAAACTTATATGGTAGATGTATTTACAAAAATAGTGATTTATTTTAACATTCCAGACATCAAAAAATTATAAGATCATTATCATCAGATCAGTATTGTTTCTAATTCTTCTTAAAAAATTATAATCTTTTATATGTGTTATTATTTAGATCTTTAAAAACTATTATCTATATGTTTTTATCTATTTGTCTAGCATCGATTAAAACAAGCTCAGCCAGAGTTTTGCATCCCAGCAACTAGTTTATACTAAATGAATATCCCTAATTAGTTAATTATAAAACAATTAAAAACATATTTGAAATAAACGGAATTATCTAGTAAAGGGTGATAGTAAAGTTGAGGCTGATGACCGAGGCTAGGTCATTATTGTTATTGCTAATGACAAGAGAAGGGTTATATTTTTTAATGTTGGAAAAATAGATTAGCACCCATTATATAGATAGATTAGCATATATAGATGGATTAGCATTGTGAGGTGTTTTACACCTCACAGAGTAAATGTTTTTAACGCTACCTATACATGATTAACTAGACTTAGCTCATAAATATATATTTTAAAATACTAAACCATAAAATTCCTTCTTGTTCCAACTCTCTGTCCCAATTCTTTGTTCCAACATAACAATTTTAACCCTTTTTAGGTGCAAATTTATTTTTTATCTGATGTTTCGACGACTAACGTAACCCATCAGGCAGTGACAATTATCAAGAACTTCATAAACTACATTTCGTGCTGCCCCCTACTATCGAATCTCGAAACTATCTCACGGTGTTCAATATTTTGCGGATAGATGTTTTATAGCCAACTAAGCTTTCTGTGAGAATATGCACTTTAAATTTATCGTTTTGACAGAAACAGATATTTATATTAAAAGCTCCAACGTGCATGCGCGCATACACACACACGCACGCACGCGCACACACACACACACACACACACCATGAGACCAACGGTAATAGCTTCTTCCCTGTGGGAAATTCTCTAAAATTAGATTAGATTAGATTAGATTATTGAAATGGCGACCATACTACAAGGTAGGTATTTTAAGCCAAGTATGAATGAGAATTGAGTGTAGGATGATTGTGGCGCGATCTTGTAGTCTTGTTACTGACTAAGGCTGACATGTTCCTTAGACAGGACTGTTAATTAATAGCCCAACAGCCGATGGCAACTAAGGGACCTACAGTTTAACGTGGAATACGAACCACGGCCTCTGAATTACGAACTGGTCTAATTATGAGGATGGTCTTTCCTTTTTAACGTAGTATTCAATAGTGCGGATGTTAATCCACACAGGAGAACACTACACCCATTGACCATCACTCACAACTATCCACAATTCGTGACCTCCAAGTAGCTGGATTACAGGATGTCGCCACCATCAACCGACAGTCATAAGTTCAGATATTTAATTAAAATAGTGGGGTTTTTTTAAATCGTCCCATGGTGATGAGTAATTTATTAAAAAAAGAAATGCATGTGTTGTGAATTAAGGAATTGAAGATGCAAAGCTATCCAGAACCGACCGTTCAAAATCATATAAGGGTCACTGGTTTTGAATAAGGGACGTTTTACTTAATGGGCCAGCCCAACTTCTCTGCCAGCCGGTTATCCAAAAGAATTCACTGTCGAAAAACATTCCAACATTGAACAGGTAGCTATTATGTTTTATAGTATCTTTATTTAAACCTCAACTGCTCATCACCTTGGTGTCAAGGACCTATGAGGTGAATTAATGATAGCGAGGTAGGCCCTACCACAGTGGTGTGTCACATAGCCAGAGATGACCTCTCATGATCTGAGATGAGTCACCTATTTTTAAAAAATTGCTAAAAAACTAAAAGCCTAAAATTCAATATATACTCCAGATACTGATGAAGAATTTTAATTATCTGTGGAGATCAATCAAAACGAGTAAACAAAAAATGACTAAACGCAGGTATATTATTTGTTTGCACAGAAAGATAATTTCCCCATATAAATCAAATTACTCTAATGACTTGCTTGTACTGGGCTGGATTCATAACACTGGCGGTGTTAATTAAATCAGGAACACACAAAAGTGTCACGATGCGCTAAATTGGCTCGTTCCTGAAATATTGTTTATTAAGTCTGCCTCGGTTCAAATTGTTGCATGCTAAAAACATCTGCGCTTTTTAAAATATGTTGATTAGATTAAAACGTAAATAGTTTAGACAATGCTAGTTTGGTGTTATTGGTGTTGGAATGTTTCGCCCTTCTGAATAGTTTATCAACAATGTTGCATTAACAATAATTTAATGAGAGCATGTAATATGATTAGCTCTGAACAAAACTTTACTACTAACAAGTTCAGTTAAAGCTTTCGCAGTGTTTGTTTACAGTTATGGATTACGGGTAAAATGTATTATAAAAAGTAGGAATAGCCCTATCTATAAATTTGAAGCAATCTTATATACTATCAATTCATACAAAGTTAATCTAAATTTATTTTAATTTATTTTTCATAATCATCCAATTTCTAAAAAATAAAAACACGAGAGACAAAGTTAAATTAATTGTTCAAATTGTAACACCAAGCTTTTTTGAGCTGGTTTTGTTCGGTGATTTGACCTTACGCTTCATACCAAGTTTCATGGAAAACGGTTGGAAAGTAAGGAAGAAATTGATTTTTTTATATTCTCCATAAGAATAACATTGGGCGCTTTCAGACAACGTACTGCGTTTATCGTGGACAGTAAATTTAGGAACCGTTAGTCGTAGACAAATAATTCAAATTACTAATTTGTTTAGTTTTTTAAGCTGGTTTTAATGGTGCCAGTCAAGTTATACTTTACTTTTATTGTTTTCGCTGAAAATTTAAAAATTTGATTTTTTTGACATTTAAAAGCCCATAACTTTTGAACCGTCATTTTTACAGATATGCGGGTGGTGTCAAATTATTTAGTACTTTTTACACTATAAACTGTCAAATTTTAATAAAAATCGTTAGAGCCGTTTTTGAGAAATTTGGATTTTTCACGTTTTTTAAGGGTTTTATGAACTACCCTTAAAAAAAAAATTCAAAAAAATGACGCTGGAGATAAATATATACATAACAAATTTCATCTAAATCGACCAAATGTAGGCTGTGGCACTGTACACATCCTGACACACACACACACAAAAACACAAAACACAAACAACACACTAATAGATTAGGCAAAATTTTTGGATTCAGGGGAAAAACTATATCCAAATAAATAAAATTTTTGACGAAAACAATACTTTCTCCATACTATGGTATAGGAGAATAGGCAAATAATGTTCGACAGATTTTATACCATTTAAATATAATTATTATTTATTTTATTTAGGGGCCTAGTTTTTTTCCTTTCTCCCCTTATCACCTTATATAAAGTATTTTTTGTCAAAATATTCGATTTTGAGTTGAGGCTGAAAATATCCATTTTGAGGCTTCCTGAGTCCAAAAAGTGGTGTTCAGACATCAAAATCATAGTATAGTGAAATGTTATCTTGACGCATAACAAATTTTAATCATGATGCATATAATTTCTAATTTATGTAATTGTCAGTTAATTTTAAGTAACTAAGCTGAGAACTTATTTCTCCTTTGTATTTATTTGTTTAAGGACGCATGTTTATATTTCATCATAATAATGGATTTAATAGAAATGTATAACAAACAACTGTAAAATAAAAATAATTCTTTGTTTGTTTACTTGTTATAAAAATGCTTGACGTATAAGAAATTTTAATAAACATACAAATTTAATTGATATAATTTTGCAAACTATGTAAACTAAAACTAATTAACCAAGCCGAGATTATTTTCTGTTTAAAATTTCAGGTAACACAGAAACCTACAACCTGTACAAAAGATAGGCATACTGATAGTAATGATTAAAATTACATGAAAATAACACAAAGCCATAGATTTTCTGTTGGAAACCCCCTTAGTATGGATTGTATAAATGTAACATTGTTCTTAAGGGATTTGTTAGAAGGTAGGTGTTTGGTGTAGATACTGCAGACTCTAACACATCTCCTTAGTCCCCACTACGCTATTATCTTCATCTCACGTATTCCTACAGCTACAACGTGTTTGTGTTGCTCCAGATGATCATCTTCTTGTGGGTGGTGTCGTTGACCATATTCCTGCCGCTACTGTGGGTGCGCCAGACGGAGTTGGTAGACCTGGGGGACGACCCCATGCTGTCCGCTGCCGTCAGGAAGTACAGCCTCACGTGGTGCATCGAAGACTGGCCGCATCACTCCAGGCACATCTATGGTCAGTCTTAAACATTTGTTCCTTTTAATCTCCTCTCTTCAGTTAATCCCTTCTTTGCTGCATAATTAATAATTTGTCCATAATTTCTTCCCTTTTTTATAAAATATACAAAAAAGGTCCAAGAACACTTCCTTGAGCAATTCCAGATTCAATCTCCTGTCTCTCTGTTAAAATGTCTTGATATTTTATTTGAAAAGTTCTATCTGTAAAGTGAGATCGCAGTAGAAGAAAAATATAATGAGGGAGAATTTTTCTTAATTTTATATAACAAGCCAACGTGCCATACCTTATCAAAAGCTTGGCTAACATCCAAGAAGGCTCCAGAACAAAACTGTTTGTTTTCCGAACATTGGTATATAATATGCAAAAATTCTATTCAAAAAAAGGTTTTACCGAGAGAGAAAATAAACACGTATTTCCTATTTTTAGCTTTATAAAATCAGCTGTCAATCTAATATTAATGTCAATCTAAATCTAAATACTAGTTTGTTTATATTAATTATTTATTTTAAACCTATTACAAAATTATATTATACGAAAGCCTTTCCCTGGCGTATAGCTTATTTTACTAATGATATGATTTTTTCTTGTCTAAATTATAAAATATTATAGTTTAATATAAGTTAGATTTAGGTTAATATAAATTAGATTTAGATTAAACTATAATATTTTCAAATTTAGAAAAAAACTAAACTTTGCTCAAAGTGGACTCCTTTTGTTGTGCTTCTGTTGGACAGGAGTGTTGTGCTTCGTGCTGGTGTACTTGACCCCTGGCTGTGTCGTTATCCTCGCCTACGCCCTCATGGGTCGACGCCTGTGGGTGGTGAGGCCGCCCTTTGACAAAGACGAGGGCAGCGCGAGCAACCAACAGGTGATGCGACATGTGCTAATAATAATTACATAATTAACACATGCGGATGAAAAAGTGTTCATTCGTATATTTTTGTATTGATTGGTCATCAATAAATGTTTATTACAAATACAAACTCTTACTAGTGAATTTACCAAGGGATCCGTTGAAGGTTCTACTGTACCATAATAATCTCCAATGTTCAATAAAAAGTGATCCAGTTGGTATCTATATACCCAATACGATAATCATGTCTAATGTTACATTCCCTACTCTATAAAACCATGTCTACTATTCTCAGACCATTTTTTTAAACCATACCCATAACTTCTATTTACCATGTTCACTGTTCCTACACCTTATATTCTCTTCAATAACTATGTCTGATATTCCACAACCTTCCCTCCTACTACCACAACCACAAACCATGTCTACTGCTCTAAGACCACGAGAAGTGATCCACATCTGTGTCCAGCTCCATGAACGCAACTCCTGTCTTATAACCACGGTGACGTTTCGTGGCCCTGTCTTTTGTTCCATAACCATGTTTACTGTTCTATATCAATGTCTGCTGCTAAAACATTTGGGGAGGCGTCAGCCCGAAAGCCCCTTCCCCCCCCAAAATTAATATGAACCGTGAAAACTCCGATGGGTGGCTGAACCATTTATTAGGTTCACCTGGATCTGCCTATCAATTTTCTTCAAATGCTGCCATTTTTTAAATCACTTTGCAGGTATATTTATAAAAAATCGTAAACAAAATGTCGCAAATAATGATAGGGTACATATTATATACAGTTCCATTTTATTCATGAATTAATAAGAAATTAGATTATATAGTAACACATATTTTGTACAATAATTAAAATTTATATTCGCAAAAAATTATATACTGTAAGATATATTTTTTTGAAAATCCACCACTGTGTGATGTGTGCTGTTCCATAACCATGTCTGCTATCCATAAACATGTATGCTGTTCCATAACCATGTCTGCTGTTCATAACGATGTGTGCTGTTCCATAACTATGCATGCTGTTCATAACGATGTGCGCTGTTCCATAACCATGTCTGCTGTTCCATAACGATTTGTGCTATTCCATAACCATGTCTGCTGTTCCATAACGATGTGTGCTGTTCCATAACCATGTCTGCTGTTCCATAACGATGTGTGCTGTTCCATAACCATGTATGCTGTTCATAACGATGTGTGCTGTTCCGTAAACATGTATACTGTTTCATAAACATTCATATTGTTCTATAACCGTAACAGCATGTTATGGAACAGTAGATACTATCCACAACCTGTGTGTAGAACCTGCCCCGTAACCTAGGTGCGGCTGGTGCGTGAGCGGAGGAGGGTAGCCCGTATTCTTCTACTGCTGGCAGTGCTGTTCGCACTCTGCTGGCTGCCTTACAACCTCGTATCGCTTCTGCTAGACCTGGACATCACGTTTCCATCAGCTGGCCTACCTCAGGTGACATTTCATAAGATATCGCCTTCTACCCCCTACTACAGACGAAAAGTCCTGGAGTTAAAATAACTTATTAAGGAACTTCATAAAAAATATCTAATAGCAACGCGGTTATTATAAATCAAGAATAGGTCTTGAGTTTAATGATTTTATTTTAATTTAATTAGGATGATTGAAATTTTTAACTTGAAACAACACTTAAAAACTTTAATACGGATTATGCAAAAGTTTAGTTTCTATCGGTGTTCAATCAGCAGATCGTTTGCACAATCACAACTCGAGAGGTGCACTTTAGCACTTTGTAGCAACTCAGCATTATCCAACCCCGGGCTGTATAAATCAGCACAATCTAACCCCGGCTGTATAACTCTACCCGTTCCGTCCCAGTGATCTGTAACACAACACCCAGGTTATCTAGGCCTACAACTTAACCCAGGATTATTCTCGTAAACGTAAACGTATGATGTTATATTGCTTGGGTTGGGTTTAAGCCTTCGTTACTGTTCATCACGGAGTCCGAGTGTGGACCCAAAAAACCTGAAATGGTCATCTCAATTTCTGTTTGTCTGTCCATCTGTCTGGCTTTCTGTAACGCCAAACATGTTTTTTTAAACGCGCCTGCTTGAATTTACATGAATATGTCTTAGTTCTGCGGGGGGAGGGGTGTTGGCAATTGGAACGACCAAAATTTGAAATAGTGACGTCATTTGGTGAGTGTTGGCACAGTTTGGTTATAAGAACAGCTGTTTAGATCAACCGAAAACATCCCCTTTAGACGTATCCATGATCTAACCTATTTCCCACAGTGAAATAAATACAAGTATTTTTTCAGACAATTTCAAATTTATTTTTTGAAATTAATAGATAATAAGTCTTCCTTCTTTATATTTTGTACAACTAATAGATAATAAGTCTTCCTTCTTAACACTGAGTCTTAGCACCTATCAGCAACCATATGACATCAACCCGTACAAAGAACGGGCTTGTACCGCTAGTTAATATTTGAAGTAATTGCTACTGGGAAATTAATAAAATCAATTTACGTATTTTACTTTTAACTAACCTAAGGATTTACCTTCGGATGGTAAAAACATCAGAGAAAAAAGAAACAGTCCCAGATTGACACCTATACATCTTAACCCTTAAACCATCACCAAAAACAAAGTCTTAAATTTAATACACACTTATTCATACACAAACAAAGAATTACACACACAATTTGGGGTTTTATTAAATTCATGAAAGTTGCAGGACATGAATGTTATCTTATTTCATCTATTCATTCGTGGCTCTACATTCTGGCATTTTGCCAAAGTGGATAAAGTTAGGTTATGTTGCTAAGCCTCAGACGTCCGAAGAGCTTTCCGACAAAGACTGTTGAATGGCCAACTCACCCCTCCTAGATCTGTATTGGTATTACTGTATATTGTAGTTGTTGCGATTACACATTATTATTGTTGTTATTATTAATTGTTGATTTCTTAGTTTTGATTAACTTCTGTTTACGTTTGATATGCATTGTTATTTCTTTGGATTGACAAGGATGTAGTGTTTATGCAGAACAAACATATTTTCATTCTTTCGTTTTCTACACAGGTAAAAATCTTTGGGTGAAAAATTAAAATAAAAAATGTATACAATATTGCAGAAAAATAACAAAAGTTTTAAAGAAATTGCTTTATGTAAACATGTATAAATTAGTTGCCTGCCCTAAACGTCTTAAGCTGAATAATAATATTGATAAATACATGATTTAGTCACAAATAGACCTCTCCGACTGGATATAAAACTTGGCGAGGCGATGATACTGTTAATTCAAGAAATACAGTAAATGATTTGTGTTCGTATCTTACATGCTCTGTAAAACATGTTGCAGGAGATGCTGATGAAGCTGTTCCCGTTCACGTTGTTCCTCGGCCACGCCAACTCCGCCATAAACCCTCTCCTTTATTGCTTCATGACCCGCAACTTCCGTCGCACCCTCCGCAGCCTGTTCTGCCAGACGGGCATCGCCCGACCCCGGCCCCGCCACCGGGCCAAAGTAAGCTGCATTCACATCCAAAATCTCGAATCAGTCTAACCGTGTTGTGGCGTCCAACGACATTTTATATAGTGTACATGCGGTTCGGTCGTCAAAATATCCAGTCAGCCGTGACGTGGTCTTTCCGTTTTATGTTGTAGGTCCCTCCCTCTCTTCTGGTTTAAGTTTTCAAAAGGAAGGTTTCCTGCTCTGAGGATTCCAGACATAAACAATATTTGGGCATCGTGTATTCGTCACCAAAATCTATTAATTTACTATATTTTGGTAAATTACACCAAAACCCCGAGAGATCTGGTGGTATACCGGCAAGGTAGATCAGGAGAAACGCTATAACCCAGTTAGGTCGAAGGTTGCTGGATCAAAACCAGTGACCGGCGACTTCTGTCAGATCATGTGTTCTGGTGTTGAGGTCTGTCTGCCTCACGATCAGAACTCCGTCCCACTTGACTGGGACGGTGGCGACGTCCTGTAATCCAGCTACTTGGAGGTCACGAATTGTGGATAGTTGTGAGAGATGGTCGGTGGATGTAGTGTTCTCTTGTGTGGATTAACGTCCGCACTATTGAATACTGCGTTAATCCGCAAAGACCAACCTCATAATTAGACCAATACGTAATTCAGAGGCCGTGGTCCAGATTCCACGTTAAACTGTAGGTCCGTTAGTTGTCATCGGCTGTTGGACTATTAATTAACAGTCCTTTCTAAGGAACATGTCAGCCTTGGTCAGTAACAAGACTACAAGATCGCGCCACAATCATCCACACATCTGCCACATTCATTTCTCATTTATACTAGGCTTAGAATACCTACCTGGGTTGGTCGCCATTTCAGTAAAAAGTATAAAAAAAGTAAAGATCTAGCCTCTGGATAGTCCATGTGACTTTCTACAGGCTCTAGACTAATGGTGACGTGCAATTGAGGTTTTTAAATTTTTTTAAGTAATTATGTTCGAAATTTTGAAAATTCTAATAATATTGTATGTTATCCATCTTCGAGACCTTTGTATAAATTAAGTTTATATACCTTTATTTGCCTGTGAATCCCGGTGTAGGAGATGTATCTTATGTGCATTTAACCACGGTAATAAATTTAAATTATGGCTGTTAATAAATTTATTGACATAGTGACTATGTAAAAAGTTAATATCCTTTGAATATTCCACACATCGTAACGAAATGTACATCAGAAGCATTACCTACATCAGGATCTACAGGCAAAAGAAGTAAAATAATCTTCATATTTGAAAATTCATTGCATTGGGTGAACCCCATAAAAAGTTTGTTCTCGCAGAGTTTTTCATGGTTTTAAAACGATTTGGAGAACTA
The DNA here is from genome assembly GCA_023375725.1 of Nephotettix cincticeps. Lineage (NCBI taxonomy): Eukaryota > Metazoa > Arthropoda > Insecta > Hemiptera > Cicadellidae > Nephotettix > Nephotettix cincticeps. Next base: position 17,521,509 of record CM041785.1, on the reverse strand, counting down.
TTTCAGAGTAAATACAAAAAAAAAACATTACTTCATATGAAATCTTCGTTTGTTTGTTTTAGTACAACAATGTGGAGGTTCTTTTGTAGAATGGTACACGTTTTTTTTCTTTTGATAAAAATAGTTTAACAAACAGGAAGGTTAAATTTCAAGGCTATTAATCTGTAGAGTAGTAATAGTTGTAGAGTTCATAAACTAGGCGCACTGATAGAGTTAAGGAAAACCGCACAATCAAGTGAGAAGTGGTAGGCCACAAACATGGTTTACAACCGGCTCTGGAGTTACGGCGATATGACGGGTTTACAGTCTGATTAAGGCGTCGGACCTTTGGACATTTTCCCTTTATGGTTTCCCACTTCAATTTATATTTTAACTTGATAAAAAATAACTGAAGAAAACCTTTTTTCATGAGTAGAAACATTTGTCTGCTCTTAGATTAAGATTTATATAGTGAAATGTCCTTGCATTCGTACAAGCATGAAGAAAATCACATGTAGGCTTAACGCTAGTACGTAGTCCCTCGTGTGATAGATATTTTCCTATGGGTGAATTTTTTAAGTGATCCAATAGCTAACTTTTTAATTACACGATTTTGCACCGCACTAAATGTGGAACTTACTCAATTTTAAGTTTCAATCAAGAATAACATTTCAGATCTTCAATATGGCCGTCATTTTCCATATTGAATTTTCGTCATTTAGTTAAAAAGGATCTTATGGAACACCATGTATTTTTCATTCTTCTCTCTAAAATAAAACATTTGTGTAGTTGAATGTTTTCAATATCCTCAATGGTTTAGTGCAATAAACATTTTAATATCGGCATTTGCCAGGGCACTTCAGGAACTTGCTAAACTTTAAGTTTTATTTAGGAACAGGATTTCAATTTTTTTTAAGATTGCCGTTATTTTCCAATATGGCTGCCTCCTTAAAAAATTCCTATGCTACAACCTGTATTTTAAATTTGAGCACGTTTCTAATTTAATACTATAATGTTTGCTACTGAATCAGGTAAAAACCTTATATTATCAAAGAAATCAAAACTTTAAGTCCTCGTAGCTTCTAAACCATTAGCTATGTAGAGAAACGCCCAATAACAAAAGTGTTTTATTTTAGAGAGTAGAATACAAAACAAAATAAAATACAGGGTATTCTATAAGATAGTTTTGTAAAATGGTGGCCATATTGAAAAAAACTGAAATTGTATTCCTAAGTGAAACTTAAAATTGAGCGTTACAAATTTAAAGTGTGATACTAAGTCGTGTAATTAAAAGTTTAGCTATTGAATCATCTTAAAAAACCTCACCCGGCATATACAATGTCTATAAATGCTCTGGGGTTGAAGAACTATCTATAAAGCCTTAAAGGAAGGAAGGGACTTTAAAGGGACGTAAAACCCTGTATAGGGGCGTACACACGTCATAGATTAAATTCCTTACCAAAGGGTTTTTAAATGTACATACTGCTGACCAGACCAGAAACCCCGGAATTTAAAATATGTAAGAAAATCAGCAGCTTTGTTTGGTTACGTATATCGTTATTAGGTTTCTTTCATCTCAGAACTTTTGCATTGGGTTTTATATCTAGGATGTTTTAAACTAGTAGTATAATAAATACCAGTTACAAGTTGTATAACACCCTTCTCGCAAACAGGTACAATATTAAGGTCATCATTTAATATATCATTTATAATATCATTTAATGGGTGAATATTTATTAATGTCATTACTGTTAAGTGAGTCAGTTACGTAGGGATTCAAAGACAGCCTCATCAGTTTTCTCGTAAATTTCACCTTGTACAATGTCGGTTCATCCCATCGTTTTTGGATACATACAACATACAATATCGATTTTTTCCTTGTATATAGTGCATGTGTACAAATGTATTTAGCCTGCCTGAAGCATGATTTTAGCTTAAGCAATATCGACTTTAGTATAATTTTCACTAATGTATTGAAGAGCCAATTGTAGTAACTTACTAAAAGGCAAATAAATCATTGAATCATTGAATCATACGTCCCACGCACAGATTTTAGTTGTCAATCACAACTTGGTGGGTAGAGGGTAGAGAACCTGACACCCAATAGACCTGGGTCCAATGCCCGGTCTTGACAGGATTAAATATCTCAGAAATCTCAGAACGTCGCCATGCTTCGCAACGCACGTTAACCCGAAGGTTATGAATACATAAGTAGTCTTAAGGTCACATCAGAGGCTCTAGAGTGGCCTGGAACTCTGTCACTAGAACTTGACCTTGATTACATGAACATTAAACATTTTGGTAAAAGAGAATATCTCCCTACTAAAATATTTATGCCATTCCAAAGAAAATAAAAATATCTTCCTTCAAAATAACCACCAATATCCACCATATTGGAAAATGGCGGAAAATGTTAACAACACCGTAAGGTTGAAGTGTACATTATATTTGCTTAAATTGCAATATTTTCATTAATCTTATTTTGTTGTTGCCATTTTGAAATGAAAACCGCGTGTTGTATGGTTGTCGTTAAATCTAACTCAAAGTAAAAACTAACGATATCGTTGACATTTCCCAACATTTTTTCAAGATGGCGGATTCTTCTGCAATAAAAACCTTTGGCAGCTCTCAGAAAATATTGAGGGGAGTGTTAAGAAATCGTCCCAGAAGGTTTAAGATGCTACAAATTTGTCACGAATTGTGGATGAGCGAAGATAGTTGATAGTGTTCGCTTGTGTGGATTAACGTCCGCACTGTTGAATCCTACGTTTATCCACAAAAGTCGTCCTCATAATTAGACCAATTCGTAATTCAGAGACCGTGGTTCGGATTCCACGTTAAACTGTAGGTCCCTTAGTTGCCATCGGCTGTTGGGCTATTAATTAACAGTCCAGTCTAAGGAACATGTCTTCCTTAGTAAGTAACGAGACTACATGATCGCGCCACAATCATCCTACACTCATTTCTCATTCATACTTGGCTTAAAATACCTACCTTGTAGGTTTCCATTTCAATAATCTAATCTAATCTAACCTGTACTAATATATACTTTACCAAATATTGATAAGTTCACAGTAAGTTTTCTAATAACATTCATCCGAATATTTTATATCTTTCTGTCTTTTTTCGACCATTTCGGTTTCAGAATCGCAGCGCCACGTCGTCGAGTGGATACGCTTCCTACCACAGCCCTCATCGGCGTTGCTTCGTACTCACCAACCAGGCTCCGCGCACCACCGGCACTCAGCTCCGCACGCTCCACAACCTGTGACAGGACCTGCCACCGTCTGAGACTTACCTCTAGGCGAGAGACTCTGCAACTACCATCAGAGTCACTCGTGTGAACAAGAATGTAAAGGAAGCCCTGTGGCAGGGCCTACCACCGTCTGAGACTTACCTCTAGGCGAGAGACTCGGCGACTACCATCAGAGTCACTCGTGTGAACAAGAATGTGTAGGAGACCTTGTAGCAGGGCATGCCACCGTCTGAGACTTACCTCTAGGCGAGAGACTCTGCTACTACCATCAGAGTCACTCGTGTGGGCAAGAATGTAAAGGAAGTCCTGTGGCAGGGCCTACCACCGTCTGAGACTTACCTCTGAGCAAGACTCGGTGACCACCACCTGAGTCACTAGTGTGATACAGATATTTTCATACACATAAGGTCTACAAATCCTCTAGAATTCCATCGTTTGAAGAACCATCTTTAAAGCCTTGAAGAAAAAAGTAAAATACTTTAAAGCTTTCTCGGTCGATCAAGATAGATATAAAACCCTGATAGAGCCCCTATAAAAGTCCAAGTCCAACAACTGTATGTCAGATTCAATTGCTAAGCCCTTACTAAAATCTAGCATTTTACATGCTGCTCAAAGTTGGTTTTGTTACGAAATACATTTAGGATCTTGACTTTTACTTCATATACTGTTTGTTTCCGTGGAATTGTAAATTAATGCATGTTAAGTGTTTTAAAATATTAGTTTCATTTCTTACATTTTAATATTTCGATGTTTGTTATGTATTTTAAAATGTGAAGAGGATAATAATGATGTAACAATAATTTTAAAATATCACTTAAACCACTATATATACGATAAGAAAGTTTGTTTGGTCATGTTATTTTTATTTTTTGACAATAAGTTTAAGCTTCAGTATTATCTTTAGGAGATCACATAGTAGAACGTTTAAGTAATGACCAAAGGACAAGTATTTGAGATGTTATTTCATGTTTGATTTTTTAAATATACAGCTTTTTCTAATTTAAGTCAAATTCAAATTCGTAAAATCAGATTACATGACAAAATATCAACGTTTGCAATATCTTAGCCTGCTCCTCTCTTACTTTTGATTCAGTAGTGTATCATGACGTCACTGTTTCAACCCGTGACTGTGCCTAATCACTGCTGTGCAGTTTGAGACTTATAGGCGAAGAAGCTATACCGCAGTCACTCATGTGAGAAATTGCCCATGTATTTTTTTCTCAGGTCAGTACATTAGTCGTGTGAAATTTTTTTATAAATAAATTTAGGAAAATATATTAGAAATTTTTGTGCTGTGGAAACGAGTAAAATCTGTAAAGTCCAATCAAGAAAATTCGTAGAGACGTGTATTCCTACAAGTGCTCGGACGAGTTCGTAAACCAGACATATCGTCAATGGGAACAGTTTATTGTACCCAAAATTTTTTTGATTTCACATGTAATTTTTGAAAATTTCTAATTTTATATTTCACCATTAGAATCAGCTTAAAAAACTACACAATTAAGTTCCTTAAAGTTTTTCTCTATCTCCAACGGTTACCGAGATATTAAAAAATCTAAACACAGTACGTTGTATTGTGGGGCTCCAATGTTAATCTTATGGAGGATAGGGAAAAATTAATATTTCCCATATTAATTAATATTTTTAAAAAACTTGATATTTAGCTTCATGTGGTTGAGATCTATCCATTTATGCTTAAAATCATAGTTATGTGTTTATCATGGCAGCAAACCTGCATACTCTTTTCCCATATTAATCATATAGGGAATAGGCAAACTCCTTTATTTATGGACAGATGTTGAAGAAAGTTGGTATAAATGTTAAGATAAAAATTATTTATGGTAGAAATGCCTAATTTCAGTGTTCCTCACAGCAGCAAACCTGCACACTCTTTGCCATGTTAATCTTATGGAGAATAGGGAAATAATTTTTTATGTTTATGGACAGATTTTTTTTAAACTTGTCATATACCTATTATTTTTATATTATGTATTTTGGAAACGTGAGTGCATCACTGCTGTGCAGTTTGTTTATATTTAGAACGAGTAGCTATAAAAAATCATCTTAAGTTTTTACCAGGCTTACTAAAGGCTAATCCAATGTAATTTTTGTTTGAACCATTATTTATCTATTTCTATACCTTGATAAATAAATTTACTGGAAATTGGTGAAGCATTAGAAGTAGGTTTTTATTGCGGACATTTTCCATCACGATTTTATGTAAAACAAAGTTTCCCGACGTTTCGGGATCTGAAATCTGATGAGGGTCCTCAGGTGACCTAATATCTAAAATAATAGCACAATTAACATATAATCCGGATCAAACCGGTATAAAGCTGAAAACATAAAAGTTTAAAGCAGTCAAAAAAACTTACAAACAAACCAATCACTAAAAATTACACACAAAAGAAACCAACTCGTTCACTTGTCACGGAGACTCAAAGACAACTGAAAGGAGTGGGCGTGTCCCACCGGAACCGGAAACAAAATGGCCACCGCGAAAACCTGTAATTCAGGTGAAATATGTCTAACAGATTTATTTATTATTATTATGTTTTATTCAAATGCAAATCCAGATCAGATTCCAGATCCCGAAACGTCGTGAAACATTGTTTTTACATAAAATCGTGATGGAAAATGTCCGCAATAAAAACCTAAATAACATCAATCCACCATCACCAATAATGAATTACAAACAAAGAATTAGAAGTAGAATACACATTTTTAATAATAATGGCTTTTGTTACAACCGTACGATTTTGTACAAAGGTACGATTATCTTTTGCTTGTATTTCAGTGCAAAGTTTTAAACCAGTTCAAAGTTGTTGTGTGAGCTATAATATTTATCTTTTGTGTCATGTGGTGTTGAGATACTGTAGTAATAAAATATCATGGCTTATGAAAGTGGATAAACCAGCCTCAAATGTTAACTTGCTTGTTTGTTCAATGTGGCAATCTGTGTGTTCTACGACTGTCAAAACATCAATTTAACTTCAAATAAATATTTTACTGGCAAAAATAAGTGTACACGTAAAATATATTGTAATGCATTCCAAGGGAGAATAATTTTGTAAATATGCAAATAGCATTTTATACCTACTCCAGATAAAGTATTTAATTGCTGTACATTTTTAAAACTGTATTATATTATATTATATGATTCGTGCTAATAAAGAAATAATTTTCATACTTGTTATTTATATCCTGTATCTCATTCTACTCGTATGTGTAAAAATGATCGCCTGGAAGAGCGAGCGAGTGTTTATGTACTGTCATGATAACATGATAATAACATGATATAATGTTTATATAAATTAACTCCATAATTTTAAGACCGAACTATCAAGGTTTGAAACCGGACACTGTAGTCATTATTCATGATTTGGCTATATTAATCAATATAAGTAAAACAAAAATGTTGTGTTAAGATTGGTGATTTAATTTAAAACTAAAAATCATGCTATACCAAAATGGTATTGGTAAACCAAATTATAATAGCTACACATATTTTTAATATAATCTAAAGTTTATCTAAGGTAAAATTAACACTGTATAATTGAGCTGGAAATTATTTTTTCTTTTTATTCATTTCTTTTCTTTTTACGTATTCTGATTTCAGGTAAATATTTAGTCATAAACCCTTCCTGGACTGTAGATTGATAAATCCGCTAAATTTTTGTCATAGCGGAAGGTCGGTGGATATGATCGCGGATCGTAAACAATATTTATGTGGAATGTATGTAACATTTTAGATCAATAGGACTTAAAACTAATGATAACATTACATTATTAATATAGACTATTATTTTTTGCATTTTTTCGTTTTTTTAATAGACCATTATTTATGGCATAAATACAGTTTATTTCAACTACTTTACAAATAACTAAGTGTTATAAACACCGAAACAAAGTTTTTTTCTTAAATGAGGAAGTCTGGGAAGGGTTAATAAGTATATTTCTTTGTAGTACTTCGTAGTACACCACGTATTAAATACGGCATAACTGGTAGCTAATAACTTTATATTTTTTTAGTTCCCTTTCCATACTTCTGCACTATTTTCTCTTGGTATCGAAATGTTATAACTACCAAATTTATTTAAATTTGAAAGAATGAATTAAAAGGTGGGGTGCTGATTGTAAAATTCCTGTAATAAGGTGTTTTGTGCATCTTTGAAATAAGCCACTTTTTATTAAGTACAAATTAAAAAATATGTAATCATTAAGTTTAGCAAAATGGAAATTATTTAATATTTTAAAATTTATTTTCCTTGATATTAAAAATAAAATTTTATTTTTTAATGATCACTTTATTTTTTACAAAGGAAAAATATTTTCTGTCTATATGGGAAATTTACATAACTAATAACTAAAATAATAATATCATAATTTTTTTTCTTTATGTCAAACCGTTGTCGTTTTACACTTTGTAATTTCATGTAGCTTGCTTACGATTTCAGAAACTAGTTTTTATTTCTACGTCAGAGGCATTTTAATCGAGTCAAGTAGCGATTTCACAATCGTTTTGAGACAGCGGTCCAAACCCAAAAGGGCATCCCGGGATTTGAACCCGTAACCTCTGGCACCAAAGACGCTGACCAATAGCTTAGGAAGATGCCCAAAAAGATTTAAAGGTTTCAATTTTCCTAACGTAACCTAAAATTACAAATAAACACTTTTGAAACATTTTATTAATTTCAAAGCATTACTACTCACCTAAAATTGGGGACAAATCACAAAATATCAGTCTATTGAAGAAGTAAACACTATACTGTACGAGGTAAGCAGAGGATGTAATCAGCAAACCCTCGTCTTAGTTAAGTCCAAGCCAAAATGTTGATATTGTAAATTTACCAATCATAACGTTCAAACAAAGTTCTAATTCCTTACCGGAACTAGCTGGAAGAGGAACCGGCTCTCATACACTTTTTATGATAAATATAATTTATAAATATTGCGAAGAAATAACGATTCTAATATTAATATTAAAATCTGGTGCACATTTAATCCAAAAACGTGTATACGTTTTAATAACGATTTGAATAATTTTTCCATAATGAGATATAAAAATTGCTTTCGTTGTTTTATTGTTGTCGTGAAAACGAATCCTGTAAAGGAATGAAAATATAAAGTTTCCTGTGGAAGGATATACAAACGCCACTCGTATTTATAGACCTTTTCCTTGTAGCACCTGTTACCTGACCCCTGTAAAAGACAACTTGATGACGAACATTCATGGCCGTGTTACTAAAATATCTTTACCCTACTTCTTTAGAAGAGGTATTTTTTGTCATTCCATCTTGCAAAAACATTTTTTTAATTATTATGTTTGCGAAAATATTTCTGTAAAATCTAGTTTTTTTTTAAATTGCCAAGTATATTTCCTTAGTTCTATCACCAACTAATCCAACCACCTTAATATACCTTTCATTGACTATAAATTGAAATTGGGGTAAAACTTAACTCAGCGTATATGAGTTAAGTTGGGTTGTACTTACGTACTTAATTGTTGGCATAGTTTGTAAATCATTTTAATTAATTTATATGATACGGCAACACTGTATTATTATTTAGGATAGAAAATCTCTAGCCATAGAGTATTATAAACATTTGTTTGGTATTTATTAATGCTGATCTTGGATTCATGTTCTGTAGATGTTTATTGCAGACATTTTGTATCACGAGTCAAAAAAATTTCATGACGTTTCCGGATTCCTGATCCGGAAACGGATGGATGTTTGTAATAAAAATTACAAACAATACAATGCACGAATAGTCTCGCACTAGAAGCTATTGGTGCATTGTATTGTCTTTGAGTCTTTGTGACGATTAAAAGACATCGTACATAAAATACACTTGTGTGTGAGACACTCGGTACTTGGTATTGTTCGTAAGTATTTTTGACTGCTTTAAACTGTTTTGTTTTCAGCTTTATACCAGCTTAGTCTGGATTTGTACTTGTTTTAGGTTCTAGCTCACCTGAGAACGGGATCAGATTCCAGATTCCGAAACGTGTAAAACTTTGTTTGACCTAAAATCGTGAAGGAAAATGTTCCGTAGTAAAAACCTAAACTACATAAACAGTACAGTTAGACAAAAAATAGTATATTTGAAAGTAGAGTAAGCTCTCAAATTTATTTTTTTATTTTTTATTTTTGTACATTGATTTTTGTTATTTTTTACATAGTTGGATGCAGAATGATGTTTACAAAATTACACCCTAAAAATTGGTTGAGTACAAACATTTATTACTTATAAAAATCCCAAAAGGCCCCTGCAGAATCTTAGTTTTCTTTATTCACTTATAAAGTGCATAAATATATTGGAATTCAGTTTTTAAGAAATATATTCAAAAAACTGTAAGTGTATTCTATACTTAAAATTTCATCCTCTAATGTTCTACGGCCTTATCTGAACAACTTCAAATAGCAGAGTAAATTTTCGGTGAAAAGTCTTGCATTGAAATCCAAATTCAAAAACGCAGCTCGTTAAAACAAAAGCAGGAAAATAGAGATAGCCAAAACCAATATTCTCTTCTCTAAAAATAATCACTAGAGCAAAGATAAACTAGTTTTGTCTGTAAATCTAACCCGAGGAATTGTTATCAATATTTACCTTGTATGCAACAATAACTGTAGACTGTTTCCTGCATCTCACAATCTGGATTAAATCAGTCATCCCTGTTGGTTCTTATAATTTCTTATAATCTAATCTCTTTTTGTTTTGGCTTTGCATTAAACTTAATGCTTATTTCCACCTAAAAGACATAACCATTTAAGTTCATGTTTGTTTACATGCGATGTAAAATAAATATGAATATATAATTTTTTAAGAGGAAAAGTAGACAACCTACAATAAGAGTTAAAACATTCTGTGAAAATCGGGAAACCTTAGAGCGCTTTAGAAAGGGGTTTGCGTTCAGTTTCTCGTATATTTATAAATTAAGAACTAGTTTTGAAGACAGAAAACAATTAGATATGAGTAACTCTCCATTTTTCGCAGATTGGATGTACAGTAGAGCATTTTTCGTTCAACATACATATGGCATAAGTGCCGATCATTTGGCATCCATATGGTGGGCACAAAGGTGACCTACTGTGTGTGCTACACAGAGGTTAAATTTTCTGCAACATCTATATTCAAAAATATATCTCCTATTTAATTAAGATTTAATTTAATTACATTATAATATTCAGTGTTGTGATCTATTTAAAATAAACAATAAATCTAGCTAATCAATTTTCATACCACTTATTTTTTTGAGAATGCTGGTTTATAACTCAAATACATTTGGGTAACATAATTTACAATAATACATTTGGTTATTACGTCAAAAAATTCAAAGGTAAAAAAAGTCAATGGTATTCTCTCTATAGACGAACTACGATGTTAGGGTATTAGTTTATAAACCAAATGAACAACATTTTAATTTAATAATTTAAGAAGCCTTTTAATGCTAGATATCAAATATTGCAGCGCAACATAAATATACAGAACTAGTTTGTGCTAAAAAGAGTCAATGGTATTCTCTCTATAGACGAACTACGATGTTAGGGTATTAGTTTATAAACCAAATGAACAACATTTTAACCCTCCAAGTGCTATGACTATTTAAATTTTGTTATTTTTATGCAACTCTTCATAAAATACCAAAAATACCCAAAAAAAAACACAAAACATGCCCCCCCTTCTTATAACCAGTAACCATAAAAGCAAAATAGGTGTCCACTGCAATCCCAATTAAGCCTAAAAATGCCGTCAACTTCCACCCAACCCGGTCACCGTTTATTTAAGGTGGGCCCTCCACTCCACTATACCACACATTTGCAAGCCAAATTGGGATTGTCTGAGAAAGCACTTATTTGGCTATAAAAGCATACTCTGGCGGCAAAATAACGAACTCAAGGGTCAGAATAGGGAACTACAGAGTAGTTGCATGTATTAGCTCGCAGATGGCAGCACCGTAACTGTAATTTTTGACTTCGATAGCGCTATACAATTGCACCTCGCTGACATCTCACAGTGAGATGTTAGCACCCTGAGGGTTAAAGAGGCCTTTTAATGCTAGATATCAAATATTGCAGCGCAACATAAATATACAGAACTAGTTTGTGCTAAGTAAAAACCGCTCCGAGCACTTTAGCGGAGTTGTTCGAATGCTTGGCAAATATTGTTCAGTGATTGTTTTGAATAACTCAAACATACTCGTATATTGAACAGCATAGTATAATTTAACTATATTTAACAGTTTGTTTTGTTATTAAATTACTTTTTTCAAATCAATTACATATTATGAAACGTAAAAAAATAACTAAAAATATCATAATTCCAATCATTGTACAGACAAAATCTTATTTTATGTATATAGATTTAAAAATTAGTCTAGATTAAAATGTTAACTTAATGGAATAGCTTTTATTAATGATGCAAATATGCTTATTTTAAAATAAAACTAAATAGTTGAGCTTATCCTTTAGTTTCAGTATTTTAACGGTTCATATTTTATTATAATAACAAGTATATTTCTTTAGAGTCATATACTTGTAGTCTACAAAGCAACAAAGTACTGATAGTTATGATTAGATTATTGAATTTACTTTCAGTACTTAATTGTATTTATATAAAGCTACAGGTATTTATATAAATATTTTCAATGTTTGATAGACTACTTTTCTAATAAGGGTAGAAGATGTGATCACATAAAGTTGATGTTCGCTGTAAACGGGAGCGTATAATAAAAAACATTTTAAAGCGATCTGATGAAGCCTGGAAGCTGTTACACAGATATTGCTCTCGGATCTCACAGCTTTGTAGAAAGTATTACGTTAGTATAGATTTTAAAAATTTAGAATAAATAATCGAAAATCAAGATTTCAAGAGAGTAAAACGAATTTCATAGAACTTACATTATTCCTCTCACGGTAATAGAATAGTATTGAGTGTGCAGGTTTGCTGCAACAAGGGTTGTTTTACAAAATTATCATACATATAAAGGCTGTTAATACATATTTATTGACACACCAAACTTACTTTCTAGGTGTGCCCTTTACTTAAATTGAGTAAGAAAAAACCTGTATTGCATTGCAAAGAACTTCTATTAAACAATCATTAAAATTTGATTCCCTACTAATTACCAGTTACCACTTACTTACTAATTACTTAATTTGTCAAAAGATTTTGCCACAAAATCTGATAAACATCAGTACAATACCCGCAATAGACAGCGTTTAGATGTCCCGTTTTGTAGGCTTTCTAGGAAAAAGGACTGCTTCCCTGTCCTCTCGATGAAGCTGTTCAACGCCCTCCCAAATACCATCGAGAACTTGGAAACTAAGCTATTTGAGGCTAGGACAAGAGAGTAGTTGAAGAAAACTCCCTTCTATACAGTGGATGAGTATTTTGAGGCGGACCTATCAAGTTTTTAGGACCTGCCGCCAAACACAGATCAGTTTTAAATATTGGTTTTTCGTTTATTTTTGGTTAGTTTTTGGTTGTGACGCAGTCAATCAGTTATACTGGTCAATTATGATGAGGAAGGTATTCAGGTCATTACTATTCGAACTATTTGGTACACAACGTTGGTTTAAGCTCTTAAAAAACTATTTCAAAAATTTAAAAGAAAAAAGTTCTAACTAAAAAAAATTATTTACAACTAGTAATGTGGCGAATAAAGTTGTTCATTTTGTACAGCACATATTTACTTCATAGTATTACATTAATGAATAATTTAGATGGCATTAGATAGTAAAGCATATTGCTAATGGTAAGTAAACCAACAGTTGTCGCTTATGAAAACAAATGTTTTGATTGTAGAAAATTTGTAAACAAACTTAGTCCCCAAAATGATAACATTATAAATTAAAAACGCCATAAAATTGAAACTTATGGAGTTTTCGAAAAGAAATACTAAACTAAACCTTCCCGGACACATATAGAGCAAATTCCTAAAATTTCATGGCGATCGGATGAGTAGTTTGGCAACGCATAAAGGACATACATTCATACATACTTACATACATAAACACACACATACATGCATTCATTTTTATATATAGAGATACATAAATATTGTACGTATATTTGTGTATTTTTATTTAAATTCGAAAATATATTAAAAACTGATAAACAGATTTTTTATAATACGAGATGGTTATTCAAACAGAAATAGATTTACTTAACGAAAAATATTCATCTTGCTTAACAATGTATTAACCGAATAGGGTAGGTACAAGGATCACCTGTTAGCATTATCAGCTGTAGTATTTGTGTTCGCTTTGCGTCACTAACACACACTGATTAATTAAGTTGATCGTGCAAGTAATATGTCGTTTGAACATGAGCTAAATGGGCTTGGGGCCAGATCTTTGATATTGAACTAGAATATTAGCAATTCATTCGGTACAGAGGACGGAAATAGCTGAAAACAGTTCGCGGCACTTGTAAAAACAGACCCTAAAACCAGATTGCAATGTTTAGTTTGTCAAATATTTTTACACGATATTTTAGAATAAATAATTATTAAACTAAATAGAAAATAGCGGTTTAACGTCAGAATCGAATTTCCTGAATTTCACAAAATGATTCCTGGATTTTAGGAAGAACTTTCTGTGTGCTATATCTATTAGAAGTTAGAGGAATGTTTTAGGTTGCAGTATGAGTCAAATTTAGTATCAAATATAAGGTATTTTTAATTAGAAAACAACGCCTGAAACAGAATCTCAAAAGGTCGATCCAATACATAATGGCGGCGGTTTTAAGTTCATAGCCTTTAATTTTCGACATGCTGTCATTTCGTTTTGAATAAACCTTTTTGAAATTGGTTTGCGCCATTGCACTCTACTTTAAAGACCTAATTTGATGTACACATCTACCTATGCATCTAATTTCATAGTGATTCTTCGTGGACCGTCGCCTATATGAAGTTGAGAGTCGGCTAAAAAATAGCTTTTCAATTCAATTTGCAATTCTCTACTCTTATAAGATAATTAATAATGAACATCAACCGCAAACATATTGATTATTTTAAACCATTAAATAGGTACATAAAGTATAGTAAACACAGTACGTTGTACTTAGGAGTTCTAATGTTATTTTTATAAAATATTGGAACAAATTGATACGTCGCTTGATATTTTAAATGTAGATATAAAACTTGGTAGGCATCTAGTTAAGTTCCCCTAATCAATGAAAAAATCCAAAATTTCACGTTTCAAATGGTAGAAAACGTCTTACTGATTTACTTTAAAACTATTCTTATGAGAAATAAGTTAATTATTAATATAACTTCTTTACATGGTTACAGCGTATAAGGTATCGTCACAAATAATTCCTAAAACAACGAAATCTCACTGAATAAGTGTGCTGCTATGATATTTTTATTAGAAGATTTACTTTCTGAAATGAATATTTTAGTCAAGTGGTGATTACCAAAACGTAATTTATTTTGTATCAGGGTTAAGCATCGAGCCCTAACAACTGTCCGCTGCAACGTTATCTGGTGGGATAATCACTCACTAATTGTTGAGGACACGCCCACTACTCGACCCCACAACTCGGTAACAATTCATCTGAACATTAATTGTTTTAGATTAATTAATCAATAATTAATTTTTGCTACATATTATGTTTTATTTTATATCAGATATATATACAACAATTTACAGACGATTACTATATTTTATACTAGAATATACTCTCGAATATTTGCGTATTTTCAGTCTTTTTATTAATAATATGTTAAACAATGCCAAACAATATGTTAAAAGTAAAATTGCAAAATTTAGCGCTATCTTAGGATGAAGGTGGCAAAAAACGACCAAATGTTATTTGGCTTAAGTTGTAGGTCTTAAATAAGAAGAAGGAAACAGTTTCTGTTGTCTCTCATCTAGGATCTTCCCCTAGAGCTTAAAATCTGATCATATCAAGATATATATTTTTAATCCATATTAAAAAATGTTGAAGGAGGATGGATAGGAAAAAGACCTATTAGTTCAAGTTTTTAAGATAAATTTTAATAAATGAGTAACGAGGATTGCTGCCATGAGAAAATTGTAAAACTAGTATTATTATACATATGATACATATACATACGCAATCTAAATAAAATATTCATCTTAATGTAAGAAAAATCGTACGTGTGTTTGGAAGTGAACTTCTAAATGGCTGGACCGGTTCTGATGAAATGTTTTGTTTGTATTCAAGGGGGTTTGGGAATGCTTTAGATTAACAATTGGTGTAAATCCGCCCAGAGGGTATAAAAGGGTACAGTGTCATGTTTTATAAAGTTAGTGTTTACAAAATAAACAGCTGTGAATAAAATAATTTTAAAGTTTCTTTCTCCCGTCATTTGTTCAAATGTAAACAAACCATTAGCACTAAGCTTTACTGTCCAATGTCGTCTGAATAAATAATAATTAAAAAACCATGAAAATATATTTCCTGTACAAAATGAAACGTTTTATTCGCGAAATTAATATTTTAGCGTTTTGGGGGAATTTATACTATGATAAAAATCACGTTTATCAGATATATTTATGTTGGTCAAATATGAACCAATTACAATTTACACAATTACAATTTTACAATTACAATTTTAATTACAATTACAATTACAATTACAATTTAATTACAAATTACAATTAATTAATTACAATAATTACATTACAACATTAATTACATTTTAATTACAATTTTTTTAATTACAATTTTTATACGAATTATGTTTATTATATAATAATCAGCTGTTGTATACTTTATAATTTATTTTTTCCTTTCGCTGTCACAAATGTAAAAAAATATATTTACTTCCCTGGGTTTCAGGTTTTTTGCCGCAGCCATTTTGTTTCCGGTTCCGGGAGACACGCCCACTCCTATTCACTCAAAGACTGATGAGTGAATAGGCAAACAGCACCACCAACAGCAACTGAATAGTATTCAGTTGCTGTTGTTTTGTGAATGGTATTATTTGTAAGTTTTTGACTGCCTTAAACTTTTTGTTTTCAACTTTATACCGGCTTATCCCGGATTATGTACTAACCGTGTTATGTTTTAGGCACTAGCTCGCCTGAGGATGGGATCAGATTTCAGATACCGAAAAGTTTTGAAACTTTTTTACTTAAAATCTTGATGGAAAAATGTCCGTAATAAAAATCTAAATAATATAAATCCACCAACACAAAAAATTAATTTCTAACAAACAATCTTGCACTCATATCTCATTCATATTTGTCTTAAAATACGTTCATGGGTTGGTCGCCATTTCTTAAGATAATCCAATCTAATAAAATCTATGTTTTTTGTTTGTTTAAAAAAATATTTATTAAAAGGCTAGATTAATGTGACAAATATTTATTTTACCATAAATACCTAACCTAAAATAAAGTTTTTACTATACGTAATAAGTATGTTCCTTCCTCTAACGCATGTATTTTTTCTCCTGATGAGATTATTAATTTTACGATATCAATATTATACTACCAATATTTATCAACATGAAAACTCAAAACCGATATATAGCATCAATTGAAAATGTCCCTTTTATTACTTTTATATCTAAAGTAATATTAATTAACAAGATATAAGTTCTCGAAATGTTTAACGATTTTAACATTGTGTTGAGATTACACGTTGAAATATACAAATAACGGGTTTACAGTTAAAAATTAAATGATAGATATTTTTTTTAAATTTCAAACTTATATTACAAATTTTAATGTTAATATTTTTCAGCCTCATTGTACAACTATAATTTCCTTTAAATTAAAAACCATTGTTATTTTATTCCAGTTTATTTTAATTTCCTCTTCCAGTTAAAATAATAACAATCCTGAAACCGAATGTTATTTTCATTGTAAATGAAAGAGCCTTGTTCAGTTTCTGTTATCATAATCAAGTTGGAAATATTTAGAAACGGTTCGTAACTAAAAGCCCTTGGCGTGGATGTAACGATGAACATAAAACTTCAATAATTAATTTGTTACAGACGAAATTTCCCCTGGAATAGTTGAATAATCTCTATATATAAAATTGAATGTATGTCTGTATGTATGTCCTTTATGCGTTGCCAAACTACTCGTCTGATCGCCATGAAATTTTAGTAAGTTGCTCTACATGTGTCCGGGAAGGTTTTAGTGAAAAAATATTTTCGAAAACCCCATAAGTTTCCATTTTATGACGTTTTAAATTTCTAATGTTAACCTTATGGAGAGTAAGTTTGTTTACAAAATGTCTACAATGAAAACATTTGATTTCTTAGCTACAGCTGATTGGTTTACTTTCCATTAGCAATACCGTATGCTTTACTATCCAATGCCATCTGAATCATTCATTAATGTTAAACTATGAAGTAAATGTGTACTGTAAAAAATGAACAGCTTTATTCACCACGTTAATAGTTTACGGTTTTGGGGGATTATGTATTTATATTTTTATTTTCTGTCTGATTAAAGTCACGTGTTTATATGATAATTACAATGTTTATAATATTACGTTTATTATAATAATCAGCTGTTGTATATCTTTCCTATAAAAGCCGTATTACAGTTAGGTATCGTTTGGGTTTGGATTGGATTTGAAAATTGTGAATTAATCCACTCAGATTTATTTGTTTTATGGGAATGTTATTAATATGTTTTATCATTTCAGTATTGTTATTCACTATGCAGCGACCCAGAATATATAACCTTTCACAATGAAGCCATATTGCTATTCGACTTCAGAACATGGCCAATCTTAAAGTTAACACGTGTTTACTGTGAGGCGTTACGAAGTTCGCCGGGTCAGTTAGTTTTACTATAATTCATATTTTACATGATTAGTCCGCATTATAAAAATACCATATGAATCTGACGTGAATGGTTAATTAATAAAATTGTGGTTCCACATTAGTTAAAAATTCCACGTTAAACTCTAGGTTACTAGATATCATTGGCTGTTGGTCTATTAATTAACAGTGTAAGGAAAGTGACAGCCTTAGTCAGTAACAAGACTGCATGATCATTCGTGGATTAAAATACCTACTTGGGTAGGTCTCCATTTCAGAACAGTAATAATAATATCTATGTCACAATAGTTTATAATTGGCATAAATCTTTTTATTAAAATTGAATCATAAGCCCCTTAGATTGAGTCCACAAACCTCAATCCTTTTTAAATGTACGACGTCTGCGTTTAATAGGGCGACATTTCCTTGTTTGCATTTAGTTCAATGACCGCCGCTCAGACTGATGGAGTCTATTCATTAATCATAGTTTCAGTTCAACAAGTATTTAATCAAACAGGGTAGCACTACTATGTAATGTACTTAAGTACGATTAAAAACGGGTTTATTTTCTTCCCATACACATAGTGTATGGAGAAAATATGGTTTTCGTCAAAATTTCAGTAGAGAGTGGATATATATTCGTTTTGAAGTATCCTGAATCCAAAAAAGTGGATTTCGAAGAGATGTCTATGAACAAATCCCGGGGACACACTGATCGTACATTTTTTATGGACTTTTATGAACACGGATGCACTTTGGCTATATCTCCAATCTTTTTTCATTTTTGATTTTTAAGCGTAGTTTATCCCTAAAATTGTAAAAATACATATTTTTAAAAAATCAGCTTTAACGATTTTCATTAAAATAACTAAACCGGTTGCAAACTAACTAAGAATCGCAATTAATATGACAACAACCTTATGTCTGTAAAATTATTGGTTCAACAGTTATGAGCTTATAAATACAAAAAAGTGTTGTTTTAATTACCTGGGAAAATAGTAATTTATGAAATAATTTGACTATTACCATTGAATCTGCCTTAAAAAACTAAACAAATTAGTAGTTTGAATCATTAGTCTACGACTAACGGTTCCACAGAAAAAAAATTTAATGCCTACGGTAAACGCAGTACGTTGTCTGAGAGCTCACGGTGTTGTTCTTAAGTATAATATGAAAAAAATAAGTTTCTTTTTTCACATGAAACTTAGTATCCAGTGTAAGGTCACATAACCAAACAAAACCAATATTTGAAACGATGACGTCATATGGTTAGTGACGTTATATGGTTATACGGACAACTGTTTAGAGGAACTTTTAGAACTTAAAATATTCTTTTTAGGCATATTTATGGTCTAAGATATTTCCTAAAGGGAACATTTCTTGGAATTATGATTTTTTTGACACTAAACATGGTCTTTTTGTAAAGGCTTCTTCGTGAAAATGAGAGCAAAAACAGTTACCTATGAAACTATTTTCATTATTCTATGCATTCTGGAGAAGGTTTTTTGATTCTTTAAGCAAACCCTCACACTGCAAATATAAAATAATAAGCTCTTAAAAGACCAGTTTCGAGAGGTATCATCTATATTTTTTATTTTTAGACCACGTCATCCATAAAAGTGGTAAGCAAAAGGAAATGTAGCCATTAGCTGTCAAATCACAACAATATTAGACTCTTTACATTAATAAATCGTTCATTTTAATCCTATTTCAAAATAATACTGTATTAAAAGTTCATCTTAATTTATAAAAACATTAAAAATGATAGAAATTTATCTAATTTAATCAATTGTAAATAATCATTAAGATCAGAATGTTTATTTTATTTATTTTTTTCAGATTTCTGGTTTGTATTTTGTCATGATAATAAGTATCTAGCTTCTTTAACACCGAATTATACAACGCGTAAAAAGAAAGAACAGGTTTACTGCTTGTTAGTGAGCGAAAAAGGTCAACAAACGTAAAAACAAGTCAAAGGTTTCATAATTTGTCATACGATTCCGTCACGGTGCTACGTTTTACGATCAGCTGTTTTAAGTACTTTGCAGAATAGTTATTTTCGCCCCGGGAGAAAGAAATCAGCTGATGTCGAGGTTATCAGCTGTTATTTTTACTAAATAGTGAAACAGAAACAGCAAACGTTATGACACGTCAAACTAGTGTTATGGTTTTTTATAGGGAGGGAATCAATTATTATTATCGACTGTATTGTTTCACTGTGTTCGATTAAAATCAACCGGTGAGCCAATGTTTCTTAAGATTGGTCATACCAAAACAAACATAATAATTACAGTTATGTGATTGTTTGTAATATCAATAATTTCAAAACCTATTAATAATGTCTTAACGGAATAAGTTTTTTAATTTACCCAAGGAAGAAAGTAGGTATGAATAATTCCACCGATACAGTTTATTTTAAAATAAAATCGCAAAAAATGCAAAGTTCCACAAAAAGTTATTTAACTATATATTTTTTAACCTAACTCAGAGTTCATAGGTAAGGAAAAAAATAAAATCACAAAACGTGTGGAAATGGAAAATCTAACAAAGAAAGTTGTTAGCGAAAATAAAACGATAAGTAACTAACTACAATAACCTTTAGGTAGCGTTATTTATTCTAACTCAAATTAATATTCTGAATGTGCGTGATTCCCTGAAACTGATTATTTAAGACTAAATTTAAATAAACGGTATCAGTGGACTGACACATACTTTCTCCCTTAAGTAAATTTAAAAACGACAATCTGTAATAAATCTTTTATGTTCTTCAAAGTTTATCTAAATATCATTTAATAAATGTAATGAAAACGTAAACGTGCACTTCTATTGTTTAAAAAATAATCATCTCATTTCTGAAAATAAAACAAGAGAGACAAAGTTAAATTAATTGTTCAAATTGTATGTGGGAAACCCCTCCCCCCGGGTAATACAAACCTTTTTAGAGTTGGTTTTGTTGAGTGATTTGACCTTACGCTTCATACCAATTTTCATGGTAAACGGTAGGAAAATAAGAAAGAAATTGATTTTTTATATTCTCCATAAGAATAACATTGGGTGCTTTCAGACAACGTACTGATTTATCATGAATAGTAAATTTAACTTTTCATTGTAACCGTTAGTCGTAGACAAATAATTAAAAATACTAATTTGTTTAGTTTTTTAAGCTGGTTTCAATGGTGCCAGTTAAGTTGTACTTTACTTTTATTGTTTTTGCTGAAAATTTAAAAATTGTATCTTTTTTCACATTTAAAAGCCTATAACTTTTGAACCGTCCTTTTTACTGACATGCGGGTGGTGCAAATTATTTAGTACTCTGTGCACTATGAACTCTAAAATTTGAATCAAAATTGTTAGAGCCGTTTTTGAGAAATTTGGATTTTTCAGGGTTTTAAGGTTTTTTAGGGGTGAAAAAACTCCTGGAGATATGGTGAGTATATACGTACATGCCAAATTTCATCTAAATCGGACCAACGGGGTAGGCTGTAACTCTGTACACATCCAGACACACGCCACACACACACACACACACACACACACACACACACACACACACACACACACACACAAACAGACAGATAGACACACGGACGGACAGACATCACGTCGAAACCCCACTTTTTTGGATTTAAGGGACCCCAAAACGGATATATCCTCTCTCAACTCAAATTCGAAAATTTTGACGAAAACAATACTTTCTACATATACTATGTATAAGGGGAGAAATTAAAAACCTCGTTAGAATTCCGGAAAACAAAGGAATAAATCAAGTTAATAAAGTAGCTTTTCGAGTTAGCTATGTTCAAACTGCCTTCATATTTGTTGACACAAGTTAAACGTCCCAGCTTTAGTGGCGCGGCGCCTACTACGTCGTATTTGTACGGTGATAAACGGCGTTTACAGCACAATGTGTTACAGGGTCATACAATTACTTGTATTCGTTATCGTCAAAAAGTAGTATAAACAATTATGAGTTATCCATGTCTAATAATTTACTTACAATTTAAAACTCTGTAACTCAAAGCAACTATTTAAGTAAAACTGCTTTAACCTTCTATCACCTCACGTGTTTTCATAATAAACAGTGTTTTCGGAGGTGAAATTCCTCACCATTAATAAAAATTTGATTACAACAACTTTCTAAATTTGAGACATTAATTTTTTTGTAAATTCTATGAAATACAGAATAGGATTCTTGACCTCTTGAAACGTTCAATAGCTAAAATAAGTCGCAGTAGACCTGTGTCCTAAGCAAATTTCTATATCTTCCATTAAAACCTATCTAAACCATTCAAGGAAGTTTAATAAGATTTTGAAAATGGTAACTCAAGCTACTTGGTACTAGACTGAGATAGGCCTTCAACATGATATATCACTCCAAGGGGCTCACATTTGAACATTGTCCAGAAAATATCCATTTTGGGAATAGGTGCTAAGAAATTATTCATACCGAAGTCTTTTTAAATTACTTTGTTGGTGTAGTAAATTCTGCCAACATCATTCAACTCATTTAACAATTTAATATTTTTACAACTCAAAACTCAAATTTCATCATTTTCAAAGTGTAATATATGATATGCTTACTCCTGATACAATATTTTTTATTATAAATACGTATTCTTTTTCATGAAAAGATTATTTGTGAGCCATAAGACCACCATAGGAAATGTTTACTTAAAACGTACAGTTTTTCTTGTATTTATTCCAGACCTTTTTTATGAATGGTTTGACACAAACGCTTTTTGGGACAGACGTCCGAATCTAAATGGGGATTCTAGGATTTGAATCCGTGACCTCTTGCACCGAAATATAAACTCTTATCATTAGGTTAGCGAGGATACACGATAAGTTGTGTTATTTTTATTTAAAAAATTATTTGTAACGGGCATTATCATTTATAATCAATAATATTATTTGTAATGTGGGATATTATATCATTCGTGATAGATTAACTTCTTTATAACTTAATGATAATTGAAAATCCAATTTATAATTAAATGAATTTAGTGGTTAAGCGGTAATAGCCAATTGGCGGAGCACTTAAGCAGTTTGCCCTTTCAGAACCTTTGACATTTTGGGTTTAATTCCTCGGCGTAGTCAATGTATCAACTAAGACCTCAACATTACTTCTAACTGTCCGCCAGAGTATTAACTGTGATAAATCAGCTGTGTTTATAGACGATATAATATTTTTAGACCATCTCAATTTTCGTATTTCACATTTGAAACTGGTGTGTATTTTTAGTTGAATGTAGTGAAACGTGAGAATTTAATATTAAGTTAAGTGTAACGTCAATGACTTTATAGCTGTTTAATTTTCCATGATCATTAATCAACGATAAACAAAGGGTAAAAATCTAACCTGATACAAAAACTATCAAAATAAAGTTTAGATGATAAATTTATCATACAAATTTGTTATATAAGTGAATGTTTATAGATGGTAGAATCTCACTAATACGAACCTCAATAATTTGAAAACCTCTACGTAAAATTTGTACATTTTGTCTGTTGCCATGAGGAACCCTCGAATATTCGGAAGATATATTTCATGATTTGAACTAATTTTAACGAATAAATTACCCTCTAAAACTATAATTTTTGTGCTTGAACTTGAATTAAAGCTATGTTCCTTGGAAACCTTATCTAAAATTTGGAGTTAACCTCTAAAACTCGAAGTTGGTTGGAAACTACAAGCTTCTGAAATTCGAAATAATAAAAAAAAGCCAGTCGAAACGTGAACCAGTACATTTTCACGATTCCTCCAGATTCGTGCATTGTCAGTGTTATTGTTTTCTTTATTTTGTTAAATAAATAATAATATAAATATGAATGGTTGCTATTATCGTGTCGTGTACAGTTCAATATTTGGGGTTCTGCCATCTATTTTACTCTCTGGTTGAGTTTTTTTTAGAATGGTTAGTATAATTTAAATTTTATTCTTACTTACCTCTACAATTCATACTTCCGAATTGAATCTTAGCTCTCCCTTAAATTTCAAATTAACGTTAGACTGTATCTCTATTTTCAAATCCACCCTAATATGTTTTTATAGTTATTACTTGAAACGAGTAAAAGTAGAATGAATTTCAAAATGAATTAAATTTAAAATTTATGGAATTTTGAGAGAACGTTTTTTCTGGATGCATAGGACGTGTGTGTCGTATTTCTGTCTGCCCTACTGCACGTCATATTAAGTTCGATAATAGAGTAAACTGCTAGAGAGAGCTGACATTCACTCCAATTACGATGTCATTGCCCTGCCATAGTGCTCTGCTTATTTATGTCATTTAAAAAGGTTTAAACATAACTTTTCCTCAGTGATACAGGATTTCATTTTCGAGTATTTTCATATAGCATGATCCTGAATATAAGGGGTTTCGTATAATCAAAATAAAATAAGGTATTCCTCATTTCATATATGTTTTCATATAATTACAGTAAATACCAGCAGGTTCCCCGATTTTTGTACGGGCTGTAAAGTTCTGTGTTAAAATCAAAGAAACTTATTTTCATGACAATACATAAATCTAAAATTTCAAACAATTAAAAATTCTCAGCTCAATTATTTAGAATTCTATCAATTTAAGAAATTTAGCAGTAAAATTATTAATTTTACGTTAAATTTAGATTTTCATAGTTTAATTTTGAATTAGATTTAAAATAATGATCAATATAAACAAACTATATGATGTTAAATGACAGCTGTTGGTTATTTTCTTTCTATTAAATCCCTTTTACAGAAAACTGTTTTGTAAAAGTTGAAAAAATATCTAAAATATCGGTCAAAAATGGGTGTTTTTGGAAGATTATCATTGTATTTATGTAGTGCGCAGGTCATTTTTAAGTAAACAAAACCTTTTAGTATAGAATAAAGTTGTTTTCATAGCTGTGTGTTCTCTCGTTTTCCCGGAGAAGCGTTGCAAAAATACCTTGTTTAGCGTTACAGAAAAGCAGACGGACAAAAATTTGGATAAGGCAGATTTTGCCATTTCTTGGGGTATCTCCATATACTCTAAGACAGTGATCCTCACCACGTGACCTTCAATACGATTTTTCTGCCCTCTGATTTTTAGGAATTCACACGAAATTTAAAATTATGAAAAAACAAATTATGAAACATTATGAAATGCTTAATAAATTTATATGAATTTTCCTACTTACGTTATTCACTTACGATATACAGTAGTCATAGTAATATTTTTGTAAGATATTTAACACCACACCACTTTCGGGCTTAGTAATTATTTATCACGATTAAAACAAATGTGCATCAGGTACCACTTAAATATACATGTTCAGGCTTTTATTTCTAGGTGGGCTCCTCTACCCTCTTTTTACTCACCCCCAGACCCTTCAGATATATATTGCCCCAAATGCGATCACAGGGCGACACTGATTGCCGCCCTGATGAAAATTTGATGCAAACCACTTAGCTCTCTGAGAAATCCTAGTTAGGATCATTGCTCTAAAATAAGCACTGCCCGGGGATAAAAGTATGTATTCCTGTCCACGAATTTATGTTCTTTTTGTGTTTAACAGGGTATTTGGCTACCAGAAATCGATTGGAGGTCTGAAGGATGGGGAAAATCTGGTTTTTGTCCTACGGTTTTTCAGAATTTCCAAGCTATCGTTAAGGACTTTTTTGTACTTGCAGTTAACGAAAACAGCTAAATCAGATAGTTTTTTATAGTAAAATTCATAAATAATGAATGTTTTATTTTCAGGTTAGTTTGAAAGAAACGTTTTAAAGAATACAGAAGTTATATTTATACTAATTTGATATACAGAAAAGAAATGAAAAATAGTTGAATTTGTTTTATTTTTTACAATTTTTTACAGTTGAATTTTAATTTTTTAATTAAAAATGAAACGCGGCAAAACCGGAATGGCCTGAAGGTGGTTTTACTGAAAGATTCATGATCATGTAAAACTATTTATTAATGTGTATAACTTTATAATATACATTTTCCTTTTTACAAATGTTTCCCATATAATAAAAAAAACAACCCTTTTTTCAGACAAAGCTCACCAATTTAAATACAAAGGTGATATATTAAAAACTTTTAAGCACAGTTAAAAAGTTTCTCTAAATGAAATAACTAATTTCCGAGTAGAAAATAATTCTAGTATCTAATGTCGAAAATTCGTGTTTTCTTGTAATATTAAGTTTAAAATCTAAAAATTTAACATTACGCTTATGGAGATAAAATGTAAACAATACAAACCAAAACAGCTGTTTATAACCGTTTGACAGTTCTTGATTGAAGACTGCGGGGAACAATATAGAGGTTATGCATTAATATTTATTTTATGAATTAAATAAATGCAAAATTATCAGGTTACTAAACAATTTGTAAAAACTAAGTTTAAGATAAGGATAGCTGTGCGAAATAAAAGCAGAAAAAAGTATTTCCAAAATCTTCCGTGTTTTGATAGAAAACGTATTCGTTGTATTGCTTGAAGCCACTGTAACAAACCAATTAATTTATGTAAATTAAATTTCTCTTTTGCTTTTCAATCCTCATTCCGTTTATAACAAAATCAGTTGATCACAGGCTAATATAATATGGATAATTAAACAGTAAATGATCGGCTTTGGCTAAAAGACGTTAAACGGCATCGCTCAATTGACTAACGTCGTAGCCGAGTTGTAGCGTGTCGGCCTCAAGAACTATAGGCCGCGAGCTCCATTCCCACCAGAGGCGATACTTTTTCTTCAGTGCTATATTAATTATGGTGTATTAAATCGGTTTTATTTCAACCAAATAAATGTTTCATTGGGCAGTAATTGTTTTAATTTTGCTAATTAACTTGTAAAATTCAATTCTTAATTTACAGACAAAGCTCTAGTTTTATTTAGACATATGAACATAAATTAGTTTAGGGTTTTAGTAATCGTTATTGATGATGTTATACAGGGCGAATTCATTTTAGGAAATTCTAAAAACAATAATTGTAAGCTTTGGTATAGTGGAAACAAAATATGTGATAAGGTAAGCGGGAGTTTTATAGAACAATATAATAGTACACTGCAGGATATAAATATTTTTATAGCCTCAGAACGTTTAATAACGACATTCTGGGTTTACTACCAGTTTAAAATATAAATATTGTTTTCAAAACTGGGCCACTGTTGTCAATGGAAGTTAAAATATCATAAAACACTTTGTATTTTATTAAAATTTTTCTAGTAAATTTCTGGATTGTTGTATACGTTCAAATTTGAGCAAAGCTCGGTTTCCCGGTACTAAACCTTAAATTAACCAAATATTTCAAAATTCCAAGTAATTTACAGAAAAAAAATTCTTTTAATTTAAACAGATTAATAGAATTTTGTTTAGGATTTACAAAATTAGCTATAGCGGAAACAAATTTGTGACCCTTGTGATATATAGAACGGGGAGTTTCATAGAACAATATAATAGTACAATGCAAGATGTAAATATGTTTATAATTAACGTTTAATATCGACACTGTAGGTTTACTACCAGTTCAAAAAATAATTTGTTTTTCAAAACTGGACCACTTTTGTCAATGGAAGTTAAAATATCATAAAACACTTTGCATTTTATTAAAATTTCTGAATTGTTTTATACGTTCAATTACTGCTTTAACAATGCTAATCTTGCTGATTATGAAATTCAAGAATCAATATAAGAAACCAATGAATTTTGAGAAAAAATGCTATTAAATTATAAAGAAAATAAAACTTCTTTGGCGTTTATTGGACATAAAACGGTTCATATCACGAGTTCATCGTTAAATGTAAGTGTTTGTATTATTGACAAAATAACTTTTGTAATAACTCATGCGTTTCAGCTTACGGTCTTCAATGATATAGTGAAATAAGGATGTAGTAAATGTGCGATTTATGAAGTGGAAAGTAGTTCTGTTGCTTTCATCAAGCTATGATAACATAGAAACAGCCATTAAGAAGTGAAATAACAAAATAGGTTTTAAAAACCGTTCATAATAAAAGCGGTTGAGTGTTTATGAAACTTTACTATCTGCCGCTTCGACGGCCGACCAGACTGGGTCAGCTATCTGTAATAATTGTATAACTAATTAATGAACAAAGTACATTAATAAAAAAACTACATTAATATCATCGCATTTAACCTTCTTTACTATTTAAATTAAAATATCCTACGAAAATGTGTCATAGGAAAATGTCTTAAGCGCCTGCAGAACTTGCAGCGATTTCCCATAGGGAACTATTACTGTAAGTGGTATGGTCAGGATTTTTAACATAATTTAAAGCTTTCACAGTTACTTAATTACTATGATTATTAATTATATTATTAGATTATTTAATTACATTCCATTTTTTCCATAGATTCCTCAGGGGATGAAATAATTGTTTATAATGGCTATGGGCTAAAGAGTTGTATTTTTATATCTCATAGTATTTGTATTACTAACACGTTGGAATACTATTTAATTTGATCTTTTTCACGTTTGCTATACAATGTATAAACAATGTATAAAATATTATTATTATTCTTAGTTTTATTATTGGATATTTTAAACAAGATCGCGTCACAATCATCTTACACTCATTTCGTGTCTCGTTCTTACTTAGCTTAAAATACCTACCTTGTGGTACGATCACCATTTCAATAATCTAATCCATGGATTATAATTATAGGATAAATTAATTTTGGTTCTGAGATCCTTACCGACCAAAATTAAATTGAATTAAAATTTTCGCTCGCGCACACACACACGATCTAGTAATTGTGATATAACTGTAGCTGCCAGCGTCACTTTATAAATAGTATACAACCGGTTCGGTTTTTTTTTAATCCGTTAACCGTATCTTCTCTCTATCTTCACTCTCTCTTTCTCTCGCGCTCCCCGACTTCAACATGGACATATACTCGTCTTGAATAGTATCTCTGTTCTGAGGAGATAAAGCTTCATTTTTACGTCGATATTTCTTAAACTCTGGGGGTGGGATTGACAATCCGTCAGACCAAAATTAGTAACGGATGTGCCGTCATATGTTTATCAGAATAGCTGTTTAAAGGAACTGAAAAACATTCCCCTTGGATATACCCATGATCTAACCTATATCCCACAGGAAATTAAATACAATAATGTATTTTTAGTCGGAGGAGGTTATGGGTTAGTAGGGGATGGGGGATTTCACTAGGTAAGTTAAAATAGTAACAACTTTACCATTCGTAGTAACAGCCTCTCCGCACAGGATTCCGTTTGAGTCCGTTTTGCATCTTCTTTCCAAATTATAAATAATTAATCCTCAGATATCTATTTAGCTCTTCGGTAGTATTTATTCATGAGATGGGTTAGCTAAATCAGATACTCAACTCACGCCATCAAAGTTGGCTTGGTTTGGGCTGCGCTGATGACGATCAGACTCTGGATACATTCCAAGAACTGTTACCAATATTTATCCACTTTTCGATTTCTATGATGTTTATGGCCCCAATGTTTAGCTCACAACTCGTCAGTATCATCATGTTTATCTACAAACCCGCATATAACCACTTCAATAATACGTCTCAGTTTTATTTATTTTATTTATTTCAATTAAATTGTTTACATAATGGCCTCGATAAGTGAAAACAAATACTTAACATCGAGGACCATGTTAACTTAAACACTATCAATAAGTTATAACAAAAAAACAACAAATATACTGTAATAATTACAAAAATTGAACTTATCCAAAAATATTAATATGTGGCATGAGGTGGGCTTAAAGGCTGTAACTACAGAAAACAAAGGTGGCAAAATATTCCTGTACATATAGTGTATTAAGAAAAGAAAAATGCATTGAAAAAATGGTTATTAATTTGTCACAGTGGCAGCCCTGCAGCTGCCACCTACGTCAAATTTCACTCTCTCCCACACACCCAATAATTATAGTTGAAACTTGAAAAATCGACCCTAACCACAAAGTAATTGAGATGACATGACATTTTTACGGAATTTACTTAATGCATATTCATCAAGAGCAAATACAACACAACCTGATGGCTCATGCTACATTAAATAATAAATCATTTGGAAAAATTTTATCCTACCCTATGTGGAATGATTTTTCCTAGGCCTATATTTGGTGTTGTGACTAGTGAAACTGATTTACTAATATCTAACAAATTTTTATCTAACAACTAATATATCTGAGATGCTTGTGTGGTGGTGAACAACTAATACTAATTTATGTGTATTTATGTGTGGTGAACAACTAACAACTAATACTAATTTATGTGTGTTGGTGAGTAACTAAAAACTAGTTCCTATGTGATGGTTGGTAACTAACAATTTAAACTAAAACCACTTTTCCAATGTGTAAGAAGTGGTGAGTGCAACAATACAACAATAACAACTATGAACTTTATATGTAAAATGTAACAACAGCATTACCTATAGCAAATAAATAATTTAGGCTTTTTCAACAAAAATAGGCCAGAAACATTTACAGTACAACAATAACATAACAACAACAGTAACAATAACATTGCAACATATAACAATAATTCAGTTTTAAATAAAATAAAAACGTTATATACACTTTAAATTACTTAAGACATACTGTAAGTTGTAAAACCTCAATTATTTTGTTCCTATTAGTATTAAATCTACTCAATATTTTTCAATGTTATTGTTATGAGGATGAGTTAGTAGATAACTTCATTAATTATCTTCTTTTTATCTAAATATATAAAACAAAGTCGTGTTAGTTACACGCATTATAACTCGAGAACGGCTGGACCGATTTTGATGATCTTTGATTTATTGGATTCGTCTCTGCTCCGGTCATGCTTTAGGCATATTTAGTTTCCATAAATTCAATTAGTTTCCATTTTATAGCGTTTTAAGTTTCTAATGTTAACCTTATGGGGACTAAGTTTGTTTACAAATATTCTATAATAAAAACATTTGATTTCTTAGGCTACAGCTATTGTTTTACTTTCCATTAGCAATAGGTATCCTTTACTATCCAATGCCATCTGAATCGTTCATTAATGTAAAACTATTGAGTAGATGTGTACTGTACAAAATGAATAGATTTATTCGCCACGTTAATAGTTTACGGTTTTTGGGAATTATGTACTGTATTTATATATTTTTTTATTTTCTGTATGATTAAAAGTAACGTGTTTATATGTTTGCCAAATAAAATAATCACAATGTTTATACATATTAGGTTTATTATAATAATCAGCTGTTGAATATTTAAAGCTTTCACAACGAAGCCGCAATGCTATTTGACTCCACAAAATGGCCAATCTTAAAGTTAACATGTATTTTCTGTTAGGCGTTATGAAGTTCGCGGGGTCAGCTAGTTAATTTATGAATTTGTTTGATTTAGTTGAACTGTTAATTCATAAATTAATATAAAATCTCTTAGGTGTTGTCCTCCCCAGAAGCAAAATTTTAAAATCAAACAATCACAGTAATGTTATTTTGCATCATAACCTATTGTTCTGGGAATAATTGTAATGTGCATTATAGCTAACCTTTATCAAAAATATCATTGATACTCACTCATCTTTATGGATCCTATAATTTGAGTTCAAACTAGTCTGATGTGTCTTGATTTTTTTGTTTGTCTGGGTTTTTCCTTGCTCTTATGCGGCCTTACAGATACTTAAGAAGTAATTGAGTGATATATCAATCCTTAAATTAGAATTCCAGGAATTAAAGAAGGGAGTTCGTTAACCAGACAGTTATGTACAAAGTAGCCAGTCTATGTCCATGGTAACCAGCGCGGCGGTGAGGGGTGATGAAACTAATGAACCTATGACGTCATGACCAGTCACGTTTACACAATCAAGTGACCCCGACGTCATACATATACAGTATGCATATGAAATCCGCTAGGGAGACACTCGTGTCGCATATTCGATACGCTTATAATATTATTTCATACAAGTTTCCTGAGTGACCTATTTTTAGGTAATAACTCTATTTTGTAGTGCATTATTAAACATTTTAGACTTTCGAAGTGTCATGTTTTAGTAATTTTTAGATTATTGAAATGGTGACCCACCAAGGTAGGTATTTTAAACTGAGTGTGAATGAGAAAAGCGTGTAAGATAATTGTGGTCAATCTAATATTCTCGTTACTGACTAGGGAGAAATATTAAATTTAATGTTCATGATAAACGTAGTACGTTTTCTAAGAGTACACAATGTTATTATAATGGACAGTGTTAAAAAACAAATAATCCCGTATTACTCAACCGTTTTCTATGAATCGTAGTATGCAGTGTTGGGTCACATCACTAAAAAAACACACTCAAAATAGTTTGGTATTCCCTTAGGCAAATAATGCCCCAAAAAACTTCTAATAATTAATGTAACTTGTTTTCTCTAGTTTCTAGTTTAAAGGAATTGCATACTTATTTTTTCAAACAATACATATTAAATGATATTGAGATAAATTTTAAAAAAGTTTGTAGTTTTTTAATTTAATCAAGGGAGATTTTTGTATTCATGTTTTCCACTTGATTTGAAAACACAAAAATATATTTTTGTCTCCAGAAACACAGATTTGTATGTCAGTTGTATGTATACTGTCTGTAAATTGTATGGAAACTGTATGAAAACGGTCTGCGTATTGTCTGGAGACTTTAAATATCTCCATATAAAAGAAAATACAATCTACATAAAATGTATCTGCATATAAATCTTCTAGGACTAGGCTTAGGCCCACATACATAAAGGGTGATCAGTGCATTTGGTCCAAGTAGTGGTGCATGCAGAACACAACCGCCACGTGTTGAGGTCAGCCTGCAGGCTGCAGCGACAAGGACGAATCTCCTAACAGGTCCATTAACCACTACCCCACGTGCATAGGATCCATTACGGCCTTTGAACACATCGCAATACTCGAACCCATAGTGCACTAATTCATAGCGTGTCATTCAACTTCGAAGAAATATTTTGTTAAAGAAATCTAACATATTTTAAGATAACATAAGATAACATATTTAAATGAGTTAACATACTTTTCTTTCAAAACTTCCCTCCTTACATCCCCACTTTTACTTCTCCCTTTAGTTGGGTACTTTTGGGTACAGGGCCTTACCAAATTTATAATAATACTTTATTGACAAAATGTATTATTTCATTTCATAATGTTTGTATTCCTTCAAAAGAACATTACTGCGTATCCAATACAACCTCGATCTTTAAAATCTAAAATTTATTTTTGATCATTAATATTTAAAGAAGCAATGAATGCTTTTATTAAACGCTAAACCACATATCCCTGAATTGCTGAGCAAACATTACTAAATGAAATGTTTTACCAATAACGTCAGGAAGATAACCCATTACAAGACATAGAGACTTAGATCGGGAACCCAAGTTTGAAAGAATTATTATAAATTTGCTACCAAAAACCATGGGACTAGTATATTAATACACTACAAATGTCGACATGAAAGGAAATTCTAAATTAATTTAATTGAAATTAGGCATGAGAAAATTAAAGGTGTTGTATTGTTTGTTACACCTTATAAACAGGTTCCTCAGTAGGATTTACCAGAGAGCCAATTAGTTTGCTTAAATTTTCCCCAGGTACGCAGGCAGTGGTGACTTGTGGTAGGTTTGGATGGTATACAAAAAGTCCTAAAAACGTATTTTTTTAAACTCCCTAAAGCTCATTTTCTTTAACTGTGCCCTACGGCATGCCCGGAAGTATAAGGGATGTTGACTAACACCAAAATATGATTACTATAAACAGTATAAATCTACATGTCAATAAAATGCCCCCGTCACAGCTGACCTGCGTACTCGGCGAATTTCCAAATCAATAATAATATATAACAGGTTTGAAAAATGTCTATAATAAGCTAGAGAGTTAGCCTATTCATCATGAAATTAACATGGGAAAGAATATGCAGGTTTTCTGCTGAAAGGAACACTAGAAGTAGAAATATTTACCATAACAATTTTTACTTTCATCATATCCCAAGTTACATCAACATATGTCCATAACTAAAGGAGTGTGCCTATTCTCTATATGATTAACATGGGAAAAGAGAATTAAGGTTGCTGCCATGAGGAATACATAAACTATGATGTTTAGCATAGTTGGATCAAATTTCCTCAAAATATTTTCAATAAGTGAATTATAATGCCTATCCTCCAAGTTAACATTTGACACTAAAATATGATACTAAAGTAAATTTCACATAAAATATAAACTATGAATAAAAATCGCACGTGAAAAATACAAAACTTTTTAAAAATGTTATCACAATATGTGTAAATAGTGATATTAGTAATATGAAAAACAAATGCTTCTCTGAAAGGAACACAAAGTAAAATATTTACCATAAACAATTTACTTTATAAGTTTCATTATCAAACACAAAACATTTTTCCATTAAAAAATTAAGACATAAGAATTTAAATAAAATGATAATTTTTTTTCAAAATATAATTTTCAAGTGAATTATTTTTTTCCTACACATTTGAGCACTTTGCAGTACTATATTTTAAGTTTTTAAAGTTGATTCTTACAGTAAAATATAAAATATGAACTTTTAAAAATCGCACGTGAAAAATACAAAAGAATTTTTGGGGGGTGTATATCACAAGGTATTATGTAAAAAAATATGTCTCGCAAAAACGAATGAGGGGATTGTCCAGGTGTCTCTAGTTCCGGAAGAACAACAAATCAACAAGGATTCCGATTTAAAAGTCAGTTTTTTCCTTTGATAATTTAGAAAGGGAAATTTAGTTTCGATTGTTTAAAAGGTACAAAGCAGAACCAAAACCTATTTTTCAAACTGATGAGACCCAAATAAATACTCTGATCCTTACAATGGGCCCCAAAAACCGAAGCTATACTGGATACAAAAAAGTATAGTTCAATAAAAGAGTTTTTAAACACATTTTTGCAAGGAATTTAATTTATGATCGGGTTAAATTTAATAATTGTACTCCAAACTTAAAGAGTCGCGATCCTATCTCGTTGAAGTGGACAATGGCGCTCGACTTCGTATGAGCAGAGTTTAACCAACGAGCACAGATTAGAAATTCTGGGAAATTTCTAATTAAAATTTATATTCTCTGTTCTTTGAGTTAGACTTGTTCCTTTGACCCATGTCCACTAAACATGCAAAAGGGTAGGGTTTCGCATAAAATGGAACTTACAGTTATTTAATTATGGTTTTTCAAAATGGTATATGAATTATTTACCCCTGTATGGGAATTCAAATTAACCTAAGAACTGGTAAATGATAAAAATCATTATTAAACATCATTTAAAGCTGATCTTAATAATCAATATGAACCAAAAACACAAAAAGGGCCCTTCACCTTACCATGCAATGGTAAAAGAAGTAAAACAGGTGTCCGCTGCAATCACATTTAAGCCTACAAGATGCCTCCCACCACTACACACATTTGCAAGCCAAATTGGGAGTACTCATGGTCAGGACTTGAACTCACGTACTTCCGATTGGCTTCAAACGTCAACGGACGCTTTAACCACCACTGGTACACAGTACGAGACCATCTGAGAAGGCACTCAAGTAACACACTCCTGAGATAATTCAAGCATCCGCTCACAGGTGGCAGCACGTCTGACAAAAACGACGTCGACGAAGTTCACTCAAATGTTGACAGATGCAACTTCTTTCATATTTAATGTGTTAATGCGACGCGATCGTGACTTTACGAGTTCTAGACGTCAATATTTCATTGTTGTTACAAAGTGTATCTTGCTACATTCAATATGGTAGTGTAAGTAAGGGAATACACTACCGCATATGTGTATTATAAATTGATCTAGATGAAGTCAGAACAGCTGACTCTAAAAAGTTGGTTTGAAAGTGGTCGCAAAACAATGTTGCGATGTAAATCGGTCTCCATTTCCAATGGACGCGTCTCTGAATGGAGAATATATTGAGTTCAATCAATCTGCTTTCGAGCTTCGGAACGCTGGAGTATATAAAGGTGAACTGCCTCAGCGGTGGCTTTCCTCCCTTTCAAACCTTTATGTGTTGTTAAAAGTAACCGGTTCCAGTGGTAAACTGAAAATCTAATTATCGGTAAATCAGTCGTTATCATAGGTTGTGCGACTCAGTTTTAGGAAACAAGATACCAAATATTATAAAGTATTAACGTAAATTGGTAAACAAACTGATAAAAATACTCAACTCAGGATTGGTTTCCAAATCAAATAAAGGTGATTAAATTAGATGATGTATTTAATCCTTTATAAGGTTTCATTTCTAATATTTTTCGGTCCAATCGCTCTAATAGATCAGATCAGTTAAAAAAGCCTACACGATATCTCTCTAGACTTTTCTATATTCAATTGGTAATCCAATTGATCGGAAATCAATATAGCAATCTTTAATCATTACTTTATAGATACATTTTATTCCTCACTTAATAAGGTATGAGCTGCTTAAAAAAAAACTTTTTCCAAAAGGTTTAGGAAAGTAAATGAAAATTTCATCACAGTGAGTGACCTCGTTTTCACAGAGAAGACGAACGCGAATACCCAACATAGCATTACAGACAGACAGAAATTGTAATATGAACCAAATCGGCTCTCCTGGGAAATAAAACTTCAAAATTGAAATATACCGAAAATCCTCTAATTTTATAAATTAAAAGATAACGGTGGATATCTAATAACTTGTTTTTGTTTAAGGTAGTAAAAAACATTTTCATACAGAGAATTACAATTTATTTGGTTAATTACAGTATTTACATGTGGAAAAATGTATAACGAAAAACTAATATCTCGTCTTAAACTGAAAAACTTTTCAACATAATTTTAATTAATTCACTATTTTATCCACAGGGTCCAGAGTCGAACCGGTGGACCTGGGATTACGAGGTGAGGTCTTTAGCCCCAAGCTAATTTGTAATTTATCCATGAGGTATTTGTAAACTAGTTTTACGCAATTCTGAGAGATTTGCCGGGAGCCTAAACTCCCGGAAGCTGAAGGGATTAATCATATCAGTCACTAATATGATGATTTGGCTGCAGCAGACCCCTGTGATTTGAACGATCGAAGAACGTTCGATTTGAACTTCCAATGTTTGAAGCCAATCGGAAGTACGTGGGTTCGAGTCCTGACCATGAGTAGTTCCAATTTGACTTGCAAATGTACAGTGTTGGGAGTATCTTATATTATATTAATCTTATATAAGTCGGAACGGCTTGTAGACTTAATTGGAATTGCAGCGGACACATGTTCTGTTTCTTCGAGGAAATCGGTGAGTAAAACCAGTGATAATTGATATTAGTAATGCGATATTAGAAATGTATTCAAAGCAAACTAACTGACCCACCCGACTCAGTGTGCAGAAAAGGTTTTCAATCAATTGTGCTTAAGAGTTGTATCGTAGAAAATATGCTTCTTATGGCATATTATCTGAAATTAGGTTGAGAGGAACAGTGCAGAAGCTAATGAGGTTTTTATTTTTCAAAAGAGGCTAATTAATTGTAGAAATTAAAAACAATATTTGAGCTGATTCCAATGGTGATCGTAAAAGTACAATTTTAATCCCTCCCTTACACCTCCTTTTGGATAAACCACTTTGCCTACATTTTAAACCTCATCGAATAATTACATCGCAATTACGAAATCAGTTATATATCGATTACAAGAACCTTGAAGTTTAATTGCAAAAATCAGTATAGGCTAGGTAGTCACATATATTTTATTATGATTAAAAATTAAGTTAAAAAAATTACATTTGACAATTATTGTAATATACTAAATGTTTGGCATAAATATTAGAAAAAATACCTAACATATCTTCTAGGTGATTGTGTATTGTTGTAGGGTGGTTCTACACAAGAAAATACCCAAATAAATGCATCGATAATAAAGAAACTTGTCATGTGTCAAATATGTAACACATTCCGTTGCATATGGAACAAGGTGTCAAGAAGGTGACGCATTGAAAAATGGAATATCTTGTCTTGGTCTTGCCTGTAAAAGATGATTGAGAGTTTTGGAAAATTTATGGCCTTTAAAGTAACTAGCTCTTTAAAGTAACTAATTTAGATATGATTTATTTTAAATCAAATAAATCAAAAATAAAATTTTAACTTTTTAAACTATTTTAGATATTAATAGGTCAAATTACATTTCAAGTCATGGGGTAGAGCAATGCCTCTAGGTGTCAAATGAGGCAACTTAACCTTATATAAAC
This sequence comes from Nephotettix cincticeps, assembly GCA_023375725.1. Classification (NCBI taxonomy): domain Eukaryota; kingdom Metazoa; phylum Arthropoda; class Insecta; order Hemiptera; family Cicadellidae; genus Nephotettix; species Nephotettix cincticeps. Next base: position 17,483,347 of record CM041785.1, on the reverse strand, counting down.
CTTCCATGGTCATGAGTATTGCAATGATTAATTTAATAATATCGCTCCCATAAATAAGTGAAAAAAGTGACAAATTGTAAGTGATTGTGGTGGGTTGTGACAACTGAACCTTGCAGCTGATTTTATGATCATATGTTTTTATTTTTAAATTAATTATTATTGTTGACTAATGTTGTGATTTGTTTATGTTCTTCAAATAATACATTTCAATTTGTCTTTCAATCTATAATGTGAGTTTTTTTCCTTTGTATGCATTTTTTCATATAATCATCAATATTACAAGTAAGTGATATTTATCTACTTTCAACATTGGCCGACAGGCCTGGTCCTCCGACGCATTATCCACCAGATTGTAAATTAGTTTTGAAGTCCTAAACCATTTCCCCATATGAAATGTGTTAAAGCCATTATGAGTACATATTAACAAGAGTAAATATTAACAATGATAAAGTGGTAAATGAAAAAATCAAGTTTGATTTTGTTGAAGTCCTTAAGTATACGCCATGGGCCCAATGTGCAAGGAAACTATTTTTCTTTCACATTCTTACATACTTATTTCTACATTTTTTACAGAAAATTGAAAATAAAATCGTATGAAATTCCTAGTATTTTTTCACAATTTTTCGGTATACGCTAATTAAAAAGAATACTTATTTTTTATAATTTCATTGTGATTATCATATTTAATATTTTAGGTCAAATGCAATTTAAATTTATTTTATTAGGTTAAAAACACATAATACCATCACCAAAGTAAATAGATAAGAAGTTAGAAAAAGGAAGAGACTGAAGGAATCTATCATCAAACCCCTTTACCCCCTTGACTTTGTTTTATTATGCAGGGTTTTCATAAAATAATGTTGAGATTTTAGAAGCCTGTAAAACTATTGTACTATTGTACTGTAAGACTAATTAAATAGCTTAAATTGGTTTTCCTGCATCTAGTAATTCAAACAATTTTATTTATATTAACTAAAACATTTGTTTTGATTGTTCCGCTCATTTATAGCCTCATTATTATATTAAATAAACTTAAAGTAGTTTTCACAAGCGTTTTTCCGGCTAATAACATGTGCAATAGAAACGTTGCACAACATATGGGTTTAAATATTATCATCGTCTATAGAGCAAGAATTGGTGAAATTCATTAGCTTTATAAAACATCTTTTTTTCGAGAATTCAAAATTTTTCATATTTTCTAGTTTTAATTTTATCCCAGGGTTAACCCTTACATCTACTTTAGGAAAACTCTGTACTTTTAATCAAAGGGAATAAAGGAGGCGAATTTATTTTAGTTTTTTTATTAAGCATATTATTAACATCCCTCTCAGCAATTCTACTTCCACGAAGTTCTATAATTACACTTTGCAAAACCTTTCGCAATAAAAGATGTATCAAGCCGATGTCTGACGGGAGTGGGCGGATATGCCAGGGAACCTGTTGAAGGATAGAAGGCACTCCACGTCAGACGTCTTGTCAATGTCCCGTTTTCGAATTCACCATCTATGGAGGTCACATGAGACCGAGGACTGAACACTTATTATTCACCACATTACCTATTCATTATTAATCCTCACTCATATTGAAAGATTAGTTTCAAAGTGAATTTTTTAAAGTGATTTTTATTGAGAAAATTAAAAATCTATATAAAGCATCGCACCTAGTAAATCCTATGAAAATTGTGTTTCCTTTAGTTTTCAAAACTTTACACACTTTGGAAAATTAACGATTTTAACATTATTTTTGAATCCTTAAGTTATTTTTCTGTTGTGTCTGTATCTATAAATTATTGTACATCCTTTACAATATTGTTTTGAATCTTGGGTAATATGTTAAAAAATGTAAAGTTAGTTGTCTGAGTTGTAACTAGCTTTTTCAATATTTCAAAGTAAGGAAAGATATTGTTTAGTTAATAATTCATTAACTTTATTGCAGAAATAACAAAAACAAAATGAAAATCCTAAATTCAAATAAGGGACTATATTTCCCCTCCCCCATAAACTTGTGAACTCAAATAAAAATAGCCGAACAAATCGACGATGCTTTAGCCTGCTTTTAAATATGGCTGTGGATTTTTCTTTGTTCAAAATGTATTTGTGAGAGAAAATTGATATTTATACCTTACAACCTTCTATTTATAATAATTTTAGTAAATTAATATGTTTTAATCAAATTAGTTCTCTTACGGTGGAAACGATAAAGATTTAATTTTTTAATAGAAACAACAATAATTGTAAAGAAGTTAGCTAAGTGTACGGATAGAGGGAAGTCTAGTGAAACTATCTCAATTTATATTGATTATTTCTTAATATTTTGAGTAAAATTTAATTTTCCAATATTTAATCGTAAATTAAATACTATTTATCATTGGCTCACAAACTTGATGGAAGATATTCAATAGTAATCATTATGCTATTTTATTGTTATTTTATCACACATTTTCTTCACGATTAGTAAAACAAAGTTTCACGACGTTTCGGGATCTGGAATATCCTCGCGTCCTCAGTTGAGGTAGAACTTAGAACATGGCAAGATTTATATAAACTCCGGATTGAGTTGGTAAGAAGCGCTGTGCTTCTTCAGCTCTTGTTGCGTATACTCTTGTACTTTGTTTTATATGCTCCGTTATTGTGTTTGAACTTCTAGTTTTCAGCTTTATACCGGATTATGTATACAAATCTGAATAATTTCTTGATTAGCATTATACGTGTTGGTTTTACTATGGGATGAAGTAAAAACTCACGTCTTCCAACACTACTTAATATATTTACACTTATATTGTAATTATATACAACGGTAAGTATATACAAAAGTTGTTAAATTGGTGATCGATTTCGTTCAGCTACCCCGAACATCATCAGGCCTAAATGGAGTCTCCATTTGGGCCTCCAAGAAGTTTTTTGGGGGGAAGAAGTCAAGGGGGAAGTTTTTTGTTGATAATTCGAAAACAAAAATAGATATGGAAAAGGTTTGAATTTTAAAGTAGCTTGAAAATTATATGCTATTTGACATTTGACATATTTAAAATTTTTGAGTTTTGGCTATGTACATCCTTTCAAAAAGAAATTAAAAACATTTTTTCCAGATAGTATTGTAGTGTTGCATATCAGAATAAAGCTTAGCTCATAAGGAATACAATCGTTTAATTGAAAGGGAATAATCTGCATTTTTAAGAAAAATACAGGGTTTTCAAGAACCTAGATTTTTTTCACTAAAAGGGCCGCCATTTTGAAACGAATCGAGGTATTCAAAATCAAATTGCGCCAAAATGTTTGTATTAGCTTTAATATGATGCATAACATGATATATGTTTGATTTTGATATTTCCGAGATTTGAACAAGTACTTAATCCTCATTTCCTGGAAAACCCCTGTATTTCTAAAAGATTAAAAATATTTTTGCGCTATTCCCTGGGGTTGGTTTAGTGGGAAATAATTTTATTTCATCATTGTAGGACCAACGGTTTGTCTAGACTCAATATTGGACACCTAACGTGAATCACTCTGTATATATTTTATTACAGTTTGTAGTCTTGTTATCTTTTGTATTATTATTTATTTATATGTTAAGATTTCTTGTAAATGTGCTATTTTTGGGTCATTTTAGATTAAAAAGATTAAGTTGCTATCGTTTTAAAAATTATCATTAATACAGAATCTTTCCTTCTTTCAAACCTATGTAGCAATAAATATTCATATAAACATTTTAAGTCGTATGTATACATCAATCATTTATGGATTTATACTGTATTTACAGCAATTTATACTGTATGTTTAAAAAAGGTATGGCGGATATCTGCTAATCAAAAGCAGAAATCAAAAAGCTTTACTGAATGTTTTCGATATGTTTATTTATATTCCTGTGGTTTAAAAAAAATCAAAAAATTTGGTTTTCTCATACCTGTATCACTGTGGATTGGTTTCAAATGAGTATGATTGTATTTATATTTATATATTTTTTAAACCAATTTAATAATAAAGGAAAATTGTATTTATGTATATACTACAGTGTAAAATTAGGCTTTTGTGAACTAATATTTTGTCTTCATTTCGTTGTATAAGGAACTCAAATCCTGCCTATGTGAGTTTTTATTTGTATCAATCCGTCACAAAATATCTGATTTCAGTTTACCTGTAGAAAATGGTTGTGTCAGTCACGGTTTTTGTGACACTCTCTCCAATGCTATGGCATCCATAGGAACGAAATTAAAATTAGAAGAAAATGTATACAGTTAAATGAGGCAGTAAATAAACAAAGGAAGGCTCCAAACAGAGCGGCCCAATATGTCTGATTGCTGTTTACGGTGCCAGCGTGATCACGGCCTGTTTGATTACTTGTATTATCCGAGAGTCTGGCAAACTTTGCCGCCATTACGGCCTCGTATCGAACTTTTGATATTGAACAGGATGCTATTTCTGAACTGGCTAAATACATTTTTATTCAACAAACCCTTCCTTCTCTGTTTGAAATATTTAATGTTGAAGGTACATTTATGTCATTTAGCTTTTTGTTACGGTCATTTTCTATCATGACTTCAAGAGTTTTACGACTTAACTTGGATCAGATACCGAAGGACAGTATGATACGGTAAGGACGGTTGTTATTCTTTGGTTTGCTAGAACATAACACGATTAGTACATAATCCGGACTACGATTAAACATAAGGCAGTTTAAAGCTGAAAACAAATAAGTTTAAATCAGTAAAAACACTTACAAAGAATAAAATGTACCAATAGTCACCCACACAAGAAACCAAATACGTCCACACGTCACAAAGACTCAAAGACAACTAACATTTGTTTTCAGCTTTATGCTTCATCCACTCGTTTAAGCGGAAGATTGCCGCCTTTTTAAGTTTTAGTGTGTATAAGAATAATCAAACACGAAGATATCCCTAATCCATTCTAGATTGAATCCGTAAATTTGGCAATTCTCTCTAGAGGAATTTCAGAAGGTTGCATCCCCCAAATAGGCGGGGAAACATAACTTAACATATCCAAGAGGACATTAATTTATTTCATATTTAATCTATGAATGATGTATTAGAATGTTTTATAGACTTAAATAAAGGGCCGTTGATTGACTACATGATTCACTGTAATGTAAGACTAAGTAATTAATTATTTTTTTCCTTGTATAAAATATTTTATAAAGAATTGTATTCGTTAAAAATTCCTAATTTGAATTTGACAGTGGATATATCCGTTTTGAGGCCCCCTGAATAAAAAAACTCGTTTTTGTATTGATTGTATATTGAGTGTCTGTCTCTGTAGCCTACATACCTCAAGACCACACTGGGTTTATAATTTTGTTATATTTGATACACAAGTGGACTTGGGACCAGACTGTTTCTTTATTTTATTTTTAAGGGTAGTTTAACCCAAAAACCTTTTAAAACGGTGAAAATACAAACTTAAAAAATCTGCTCAAACTATTTTGATTAAAACTGCATGGTTATATAAGCCATACAGTTTTATAAACGTATAGTTTATTAAGGTCCTAAAGAACAAGCCACAAAAAAATAAAATGTAAATAAAACTAATAATGCAAAAGTTATAGGCTTTTAAATTAAAAAAATATTTCTTTTAAATTAAATTAAATTATATATCTCCATTAAAACCAGCTCAACAAATTAAACAAATAGTGTTTGAATGATTAGACTAACGATTCCACATAAAAGTTAAATTTGCGAGTACATTCCATATTAAACTAAGTACGTTGTCTGAGATCGCCCAATTTTAAAGAGCATTAAAAAATCAATTCATTTATTATTTCTTCACGTTTTCCCATGAAACAGGAATGCAGTTTCGGATCACATCTCCCATTAAGACCCGCTCAAAAAGGTTTGGCAATACCTTTGAGGGAGGAGGGGGTTGTGTCCCTAAAAATATTAAATATTATTTTAACTGACTTGTTTTGCCAGTTGGGTTAGGAAATTGAATTATTTTGTAAACGACACATTTTTAAAATAAGAATATGTTAATTTCATTTAAGGATGTAGTTTTTTTAATTTATTTAAGGGAGAAGGTATACGTCAGTCCACTAATACCGTTCATTTTGTATCCAATAATTAACATCTCCCTATAAAACGAGTTCTTTTTTCTTATAAAAGATGATTAAATTAACCTGTTCATTTTAAATGATTGAATTTGTCAAAAGTGATTTTAAGGAAAGTAGATTGGATTAGAAAGTGAGGTAAATTTAACCCTATCATTAAACCCCTCTGGGTGAAAAGCCATTTTTAATATTTTAATATCAACAAAACTCGAATGAGAACCAGTTGAAAGCTTTCTCTTTTAAACCCTTGAAAGGTTTAAGTAGTTTTTGTCCTAACCTTGATGTAGCTCGTTACTGTAAGTGGGAAAATATTACTCAACAGTTAAATTTATCACTTCAGAAACTTTCTCTTCTTCTCTAGTTCTTTTCTAATGCCATGATAACTCAAGCTAACATTTAACTAGATAAATATATGTATAGAATAGATTTAAAACAATTCAATACATAAACTCATCTAGGATAGTTTTAGTTAATCGGGTAAACTAGTATTTTTTAGAGAAAGACTCGGAACTTTGTTACATATTTTACACAAATATTTTACAAATATCATATACATTAAATCATTCATTCATAATGAGTTTTAATTAATTTAAAATCTCATCTAGCATCCTCGTTTTTAAACCTAATGTTTTTAAACCTATATTTAATTTTTCAGATTGGTATAACAAAAAATTTGAAGTTTTCCTACGTGTAACCTTTCTATAACTTACTTTTTAACCAATTATTAGTTATTTCAGGAATTAAAATATTCTCTTTATTTGTAAAATTTTCTGCAAATATTCTAAGTTTTATGTTCAGAAAGGGTATTATTTTATGAGGCTATATCAAAAAATGTTGAAATATTCCTTATAATCTCATGTCATGAACAGAATTAAAAGGGGATGAAGGGAGAAAGTGATTTTCTCCTCCCGTCTTTTTTCAAAGGGAGCAATATTTTACTATTTTCTGACGGAAAAATATTTCTAAATTATTTTTATTAAAAAATAATGTATGATCAAAAGACCCAAAAATAAAGAGAATTCATAACGAAAAACTGATTAGCCTTAAGCTAATTGTTCTTAAAAGGCAGTAGGTAAGATTTTAAAACAAAAAGGTTTAAAGAATGATGGGTTGAAGAGGGAAAAAGCGATCATATTTTCCAATCTTATGTCTTGGCATCGTAGAGTCATGTGTTTGACAGGAACGATAATAAAAACCTACCAATGTGCGAGAATTTACATCAGTGACTTTTACTTGTTTTTGCTGAGGCTTTTGTTTTCCATTTCGTTGGATGCGTTGTTAGAAGTCAACAATGTTAAGTCAATAACACTTTTTTGTTTTTTTTTCTAAATAACTGTCAATTAATACATGTTTCTTTTGCCTTTTGTGGATATTATATTGTTTTATTTGAAGCTCCAACTTAATGATACTCTACTCTCTCCCTTTATAGCCCACACTTGGAGAAAGTATTTTTCGTCAAAATATTGGAATTGAGGTGAGAGAGAAAATAGCTTTGAACTCGATTTAAAAAAAGGTTTTGGAGTAATCTCTTTCGGTCTGACTGTACAACGACTATAATGATTGTCCAATTTTTATGAAATTTAGTACCAGGGTACTCTGTGACAATATATCAGGACTTATGTGTCAGTCCACTAGTACCATTTATTTAATCTGTTTGATTTTTTAATTTTGGGTAGCTCACCACTAAAACCCTTTAAAAACGTAGAAACCTAAAATTTCTCAAAAACTGAAGGAGGGTTTTTCAGGGTTTTTCAATTAGAATGCATCGTTTTTAAGTGTTTAGGGCTCATAGCCTGTAAATGAGACGTTTAAAAAAGTTATGGGCGCCATTAAAACCATATCCTAACCAAAAATTAAACAAATTGTGGTGAAAAATTGACAGGTGTGTGAAAAAATTGATAACTTACCTTGAAACATTAGATTTATTCAATTATATTACGGCTTGCGTGAAAATTGACGGCTTCATCGGGATTGCAGTGGACACTCATTTTGCTTTTATGGTTAGTGGTTATAAGAGGGAAACGAGTAGTTTTAATTTTATTTTTTATAAATTAATTGGTATCGAGTTGATTGGAGACGGGCATAGTCGGTATTTGGACCGGATTGTGTGAATTAGTTTCATAGTTTCATAAAAGATAGGTACTGTTCGGTTTAGGTACACAAACTTTAAAAATTATATTGAGTGCCAACAAGCGTACTTTTAACGTTATTACCAACTCTGTACCTGCTATGGGGGACGGTCCACAAAGTCAGTACGTAAACCTAAAGCGATGCATAGGTTGATATGCTCATCAAACTAAGATATTTTTTACCAGAGTAAAATGCCGTAAACTCTGCTTTAAAAGGACGAACTAGTTGGAAATTAAAGATGGATTGAATTTGAAAAGCATTGAAAAGTTTTGAATATGTTTAGTCAGTTAAGAGTAAAACTTTGCAAATTAAATTGAGTGCCAAAAGTTTCTTATTTTTGACGTTGTTGCCAACAATGATACGTCCCACTGGGGACGGCCTACGGCAAATCGTACGTACAAATTTAAATGACTGCCTTCGGACTTGGTCGTCCTTTTGAAGTCAAATTTTCGGCATACACTTTGATTTAATCAGAGTTAACACGTTTCCATTAACGTTTCCTTAGACAGGACTGTTAATTAATAGCCCCACAGCCAATGGCAACCACTAAGGGACCTACAGTTTACAGTAGAGTCCGAACCACGGCCTCTAAATTACGAATTGGTCTAATTATGATGATAGTATTTGCGGATTAACGTTATACTCAATAGTGCGGACGTTAATCCACACAAAAGAACACTATACCCGCCGACCATCGCTCACAACTATCCACAATTCGTGACCTCCAAGACAGATTTCGTACTGACTCCACGTGTGCCTTCTCCCACGTGTGGTTTATAGTCGGTAATGAGCCAAAAAATAGTATTTTAGGTGACAACCCTGTATATTTTATTGGCTAAGCGTGACGCTAAAAGTCGCAGCGGCACAGAGTGATGTATGAATCAAGAGTAACATTAATATCAGTTTATTCCTTCGTCTTCCCTCTGGAGCTCTTACAAATAGTTCAATGATTCACTCTTAAGAATGCTTAGGAAAAAGTTTTAAATCAATTAATTATTCAAAGTGGTAAAGTCGACCTCAAAACTTATTTACGTGATTTCCCAATGATATTAACAAAGAAAATTTCAACATATTACGTAAGATTTATATAGCATTTAAACTTCACTAAGTTTACAAAATACCTATATAAGTTCGATAATATACTAAATTCTTTTGATATGGATATGTCCTAGCTCTGGGGGTTATTGGCAAACTGTCAGACCAAATTTTGAAACGGAAATGATGTCCTATACTTAAGGTCGCCTGTAGACATATCCATGATCTAAGCTATCCAAAAAGGGAAGTAAATACATTTCTTATGAGTATACGGTGTCTCCCATACCAAATGTTTTCCTACTACAGACTTTTTATGTGCGTCGTATTAGACACAGAACAGATGAACCGACTAAACACTAGTAAAACTGGTTGGAAATACTATGAGCTGAACCAGTGTCCACGCTAACTACAGTTTGGAGTCCCTTAGCTGTAATCCAACAACTTGGAGGTCACAAACTGTGAACAGTCATGAACGATGGTAGGTGGATATGATTTTCTCTTGTGTGGATTTAACTCCACACTATTGAGTACTACACTCATCCTCATGGATGTGATGGATGTGATATTCACCTGTGAGGTTTAACGTCCGCACTATTGAATACTACGTTCATCCGCTAAGACCATCCTCATAATTAGATCAGTTCATAATTCAGAGGCAAAAGTGGTTCGGATCCCACGTTAAACTGTAGGTTCCTTAGATGCCATCAGCTTTTGGGCTATTAATGAACCGTCCTGTCTGTCTACAGAATATGTCAGCCTAAGTCAGTAACAAAACTACAAGATCGCACCACAATTATTTTACACTCATTTCTCATTCGTACCAGATAAGTTGTCATTTCAGAAAGGTAACTAAAGTAATAACTATACCACATCAACATAATACAGTGTGACAATTTTTCAAATAGAGATTAGGTTAGAGATTTCAAACAAAAATTCAACAAATAGGAAAGTTAGTTTTGTTTTAATGATACGTTAAGTGATGTTTTTAAAAAATATTAAAAACCTAACATAATAATACCGTTTGTTTGTTGATACGGGATGTTGGTATTTTAAAAGAGACGTTTTCCTGTAACAAGGTAGCTAACATTAAACCCTACATATTTACTTATGTAACAAAAACATTTTTCAAAGTAATTTCTTGAACAAACAAATAAATTACTTCTGGAATAGACTCGTTTATTTGTTGTCTTTTGTTGGTTAAAACAAAAGACCAAGAACAAATTTAGTTTCGAGGAATGTTATGTCGTGAGGCTGTAACCTTGATAATAATGAAAATTAACCGCTATTAAAGATGTAATGAGTAAGTTATGTGGAAAAAATTATTTTATTAAATAAATTTTTAATATTTTTACTTTCCAAACAGTAAAAGTTATTTTAAATACTTTTACACTCAATTATTTTTACCACCTAAAAGTTAAAAAAACTCATTTGAAATCATAATGATCTAAATGTGTTTTTAAAATCTAAATATAAAACTGAAAGTTTAGAAAATAGTGTGATTCAAAGAACAGAACGTAAAAATATGAAATTGCCAACACTTTCAAATACTTGATCTAGCAAGCATTACCTTTACCATCATACCCTACTAAAATAGACATTGAAACGATAACACTAACATGGAACGCCAATTTAAGTATCATTTATTTCATTTAAAACAGTTTGCTTGTATCAAATCTTTTAATAAACTTTGCCTCACAGCAGGATCCTAAGCGCTACTGTCTAGAGTTCGTCGACACTTGGCCCAATGATAAGTTCATATCTTTGTTCAACATATATTACATCAGATTCAAAAATATTTTTGTATAAAAAACTTAAAATATCATAATATCAGTAATTGTTTTAATTAGGTTTAAATAAAGCCATTATATTTTTACTCATTAGGAACCTTTTGTAAATCATAGTCCAACTCCTAATGAAATAAAATAATCTTTATTCAAATATACATAGGAAATTGTACACAAATGTGTCGTCTTCTGTAACTTAATATTATATAAAAAATGTACTAAATAATCTATAAAAATTGAAAAAGTGGTCCAGATTCTTATATCATTTGCTTACAAAAACGATTGTAAATTTCTTTACAAATTAATCATGTTTATTATGTTACTGTATTGCAGTAAGGTAATTCCAGCATAAGAGGTACTTTCCATCGATTTTTTCAATGGTTTTTAATTACAAACCTCTGTTTGTTACTTTTTGTCTCTGTAATTTTGGTTCTTAGTATTTAATGTTTAAGAATGTTTTAAAAATGTATAGGGGTAATTCTGTTGTTGGGATGTTTTCTGTTTAATTCTGTTTGTGTGTTCTGTTAAGTTTTTCATGATTCATCTGAAATTGTTTGTATTCCCTGATGATCTCTTTACGAACGTATAGTATTTATAAAGATACTAGCTGACCCGGCGAACTTCGTAACGCCTCACAGTAAACGCATGTTAACTTTAAGATTGGCCCTGTTCTGAAGGCAAATAGCAATACGGCTTCATTGTGAAAGGTTGTATATTCTGGGTCGCTGCATAGTGAATAACAATACTGAAACGATAAAACATATTAATATCATTCCCATAAAACAAATAAATCTGAGTGGATTAATTCACAACTTTCAAATCCAATCCAAACCCAAACGAAACCTAACTGTAATACGGCTTTTATAGGAAAGATATACAACAGCTGATTATTATAATAAACGTAATAATATAAACATTGTAATTATCATATAAACACGTGACTTTAATCAGACAGAAAATAAAAATATAAATACATAATCCCCCAAAACCGTAAACTATTAACGTGGTGAATAAAGCTGTTCATTTTTTACAGTACACATTTACTTCATAGTTTAACATTAATGAATGATTCAGATGCCATTGGATTGTAAAGCATACGGTATTGCTAATGGAAAGTAAACCAATCAGCTGTAGCTAAGAAATCAAATGTTTTCATTGTAGACAATTTGTAAACAAACTTACTCTCCATAAGGTTAACATTAGAAATTTAAAACGCCATAAAATGGAAACTTATGGGGTTTTCGAAAATATTTTTTCACTAAAACCTTCCCGGACACATGTAGAGCATCTTCCTAAAATTTCATGGCGATCGGATGAGTAGTTTGGCAACGCATAAAGGACATACATACAGACAGACATATAGACATATACAGAGATTTAATGGTCTAAAATAAAAATGTAAATAGAAAGTGATAGATGATTGTGCTGGTATGTACATAATTTCTGAATTTATAGCCGGTATAGTATTCCAAACAACCCTTGTTCAAAAAGACGTCTTGTAAAATATATTACATTTCCACAAAGGTTCAATTTTCTACTAAATCTCGATCCTTTGTTGAGCTCGTTTAATTAGGTCTATTGTCTTCTGACGCATTTCTTTGGCTGTCTCTGTTCTGTTATTGACATCAAACGCTGTTAATTTCTTCACTATAAATTACAGCTTATGAATTACATTAAATAATAGGTAAAATATACATAAAACAAATAACTTGATAGCACTTACTATTGGAACTGTTGGATCTTCATCACATTTAAAAAAATAAAAATTTACGCAAAAATCAAATTGTTTAATATTTTAATTATTTTGTATGTATTATTATTTATTTATATTATTGTATTATTTACGTATTTTTAATTTAATTAAATAATTAGTAGAATAATGAAATAAAATAATAATTTACTGTTATGATTATAAAAACTCAGTATTTACAATGTTTTTTTCATTTTCAGGAGGAGCCATGAGGTCCAAATATAGAATATCTATTTATTTAAAATGTCAAAATAGCCAAATGATAGGGAAAATTATCTAGATTTATAAAATATATAGTTATATGGTGTTGTTTGCTTGATATATGTATTATGGGTATTCAACTAAAAAGTGTGAATAAAATTGTCAAAAGCTCAAGTAGGCTAGACCCAAACCATAAGGACGGAAATCAAAGTTAATTCCATACAAATACTATTAAATTTTCCGATACATAAGTATTAGTTTCTAGTGTTAAAGTATTATTTCCGGCATTAAAATAATACTTTTCGGATATTACAGAGTTCCTCAAAAGTCTTTAGCAGTTACACCATATTGGATTTTATCCTCATCATAACAACTTTAAATTATTATCTCCATCACATATTCTCTAGAATCATATGAGTATAAGGATAATGTATGTACTAAAATAAAGCAGGACTGGTTAACTGTTTCAGCGCTATGGACCAATATATTGTCGTTAGTTTCTATACCGAAAAGTCAAGGGCAAGTAGCGGCATCTATTGACGATTTTGTGAAACTGTCAGTTGTCGTCTGCCGTGCTGTCATCTTTGAGCAGATACTGAAACGATGCCAAGCAGTTCACTGTTTTGCCACTAGAGAATCTTTATACGTCAATAAAGCGCTTTGTACCACAGTCCAGTTGGTCTCGGCGTTCGTTGATGAGTGAACGTTAAAGCGTTCAAGGGGACACGTTAAAAATGTTTAGTGTTAAGTAATAGTTTAAGAACTTGAATAACATAATAAATTCAATACACAATAAAAAAGGTGGACGTATTTCACTTGTTTTCTCTTTATAGATAAGGATAGATTACAAAGTAATAATTATTTTCCTCAGAATAGTAAAAAATGCAACATTTTTTCATTTCCCTAGATGAAACTAGATGGTTTTGACTTAAACATTCAACACCTCAACTACTGTTTACGACCACCGTGTGGCTAGCTGCAAAATAATTATTGCTCCCATAAGGATAAAACCACTCCGGATGAAGAGTTTTAGTATTGAAGCACACACAATTAAAAAGTTAAATGTATCAAGAAAAGGAGAATGAAAAGGGGCATTTAATTAAGTTAGAACTTTTAACTTAATGACATGTTTTATTTGTAAAATTATATCTTTTAGATGGTAACAGATTTTTTAAAGGCCGGCTTATAGTTTCACTATGAATCTTCGATGGTACGTTATTTAGTGCGTTTCTATCTAAACTGTTGAGTGAAATTCAGTAACCTTGTAAAAGTATATGAACTGAAATTATTTTACACGAATAATTATATTTTGACGCAATATTACAATTCTTAAAATATAAATTTTTATTGAAACCGGTACTTTATTTAATACATTTGAAACTAAAACTAAAACAGAAAAATAGCACTGAACCAAGTTACTATAATTTCATTTGGAACTGATAAGGTCGAAGGACCATGTTTGAAAACTCTCTTAAAATCTAATCTACTTCTAATTATATTAGAATGTAAATTCAAAGTAAGAAGAAGGCTCCTAAGTTTTTCAAAGGAAATATTTAAGTTCCTTCAAATTTAATCAGTTATTTTTAATATAATTATAATGAAATATAAATGCTGCAGAATGTGTTTCAATAATCTCAACGGAATGCAAGAGCCTGATTAACCCAAGATCTCCGGCTCTCAGTAAATTTCCCTTACGGCTATATCTGGGATATCCTAGACCGAGATTCATTAACATGTTTCCCGACGGAGGTTATTCGTTTGTTAATGATCTAAATAAGGATATTTGTAATTGATTTTATTCTTTTACACTGTACGGATCATCTTTTGTTCATAGTGTTAATAGCTCAGTAAACCCATTATTTGAACGACTCAATGTTAAAATACAAGATACTAGTTACCTGAAGTTGTAATAAATTAAGGAAAATAAATAGATAAATAATTTAGTATATATCTATTTATTATCTTATTTATTAATGTTACAGTTTTTATTACCTGTGAATCCACCAGTAGTGTCGGTGGGAATCAATAACATCACAATGAAAAATTACAACTCTACTTATTACAATACTACCTATTAATAAAAATAAATATATTTTTTATACAATAACAATACTGAGGCCAAGGGCAGGCACCATGGCTTAATACAAAACCCCGCAAATTAGGAAACAAGATTCGTTTGTACCTAATTCAATGAAATAACAAACCGAACAACAAGCAAACATAACAATAAATACCCACAACGAAAAATAAATATACTTAAATTTTAACCGAATAAATAATAATTTATTGATACACAATATTATTAATTTTAAATTAGATTAAATTTCAAAAAAATCTATAGTTTTAAGATTTGTATTGGTTAAAATATTATTTTTATATAGTATAATTTTAAAATTCATTTCAGATTAATGATCAATTTAAAGAAAGATTAATTTTTAATTGATTGATATTCATTTTAAATCTGGTTATTTCTTTTAGATAAATCACATATTGACATTTAAAAAATGAGGCTGATATCTCTCAGTTCTGGGAATTTTAGGGCTCATTCATTTATTTTAATATAGTGTGGGTTTGTTTTGTTTTTAAAAGTAAACAAAACCCTTCCCCAGAAGGTAAAGTGTAATTAAAATAAGTTTAATCTCTGTATGTGCTCTTGTTTTTATGGAGAATACAAATACAAGTACCTTGTTTAGTGCTACAAAAATTCAGACAGTTAAAATATTACTGTAGGACACAATTTTGTGCAATTATTACGCATGAAAAGAACCCAAAATATTCCACGAAATGTACAGACAAAACTGTAATTTTTATTTATATACACTTAAGCATTAATTAATTGTCAACTACATAATTATGTTTAAAAGGGTGGGAGTTCCATAAGCATTTGTGTGAGCTTTAATTTGAAATTCCAATAATTTTATAACGTACGCTGTTTTTCCTTACAAAGACAGATTAATTCATTTACCAAGATTATTAATAACTAGCTGACCCGGCGAACTTCGTAACGCCTAACAGTAAATACATGTTAACCTTAAGATTAGTCAAGTCCTGAAGCCAAATAGCGTTACGGCTTCATTTTGTAGATATTCTGGGTCGCGACATAGTGCATAACAATACTAAAAAGATATGACATATTAATAACATTCCCATAAAACAAATAAATCTGAATTAATTAATTCACAATGTTCTAATCCAACCATTTTTCAATTTTTCCTTACAAAAAATTACAACAATAATACTGTATAAACAAAATATATAGCGTGGGATCGAAGTTACCTTTCTTATAGGTATATCCCGTCAACATCAAGTATTACAAAAGTAGAACATCAAATATTTATGCACTAGATGTTTGCTGTGATTCATGTTAGCACAGGTATGTGTACGTTGAAACAAGCCATTTCCCTGGACGCTTGTACTTTGTGGAAGTTTCCATCCAACGAGCAATTTATCTACAGTCATAGTAAATATATGTTAGCATAATTGATTCTAAATACATCCCATTTAAATGTCTTATCTCTATATATAAAATTGAATGTGTGTATGTATGTATGTATGTCCTTTATGCGTTGCCAAACTACTCATCCGATCACCATGAAACTTTAGGAAGTTTCTCTATATGTGTCCGGGAAGGTTTTAGTGAAAAAATATTTTCGAAAACTCCGTAAGTTTACATTTTATGGCGTTTTAAATTTCTAATGTTAACCTTATTAGGGTAAGTTTGTTTACAATTTTTTTTATTCTGTTTTTGCCATTGGCAGGCTCAGCTTAAGCTGAGCCTGCCAATTTCTACGATGAAAACATTTGATTTCATAGCTACAGCTGATTGGTTTACTTTCCATTAGCAATATGCTTTACTATCCAATGGCATCCGAATCATTTATTAATGAAAAACTATGAAGTAAATGTGTGCTGTACAAAATGCACAGCTTTATTCGCCACGTTAATACTTAACGGTTTTGGGGGATTATGTACTGTATTTATACTTTTATTTTCTGTCTGATTAAAAGTCACGTGATTATATGTTGCCCAAATAAAAAATAATTACAATGTTCATATATATTACGTTTATTATAATTATCAACTGCTGTATATCTTTCCTATAAAAGCCGTATTACAGTTAGGTTTCGTTTGGGTTTGGATTGGATTCGAAAATTGTGAATTAATCTAGATTTATTTGTTTTATGGGGATGTTATTAATATGTCTTATCGTTTCAGTATTGTTATTCACTATGCCACGACCCAGTATATATAAGCTTTCACGATGAAGCCGTAATGATATTCGACTTCAGAACATGGCCAATCTTAAAGTTAACATGTATTTACGAAGTTCGCCGGGTCAGCTAGTTTTACATATAGTATTGTTTCTTATAGAAATAACTGAAATATGATGAACGTAAATGCACTGTACGGAAATTAACTTAATTGCAATGTATATTACACTGAGTAAATTTATTATCAAATAATGGTTCTGTAAAATTAATTCAGCGAACACATAAACTGGCTGGGAAGTTCAGCGGTGGTATTAGTAGCACGTGAAATTTGATAGTGGTTTGATTCTGAGCCCATTTGTTGCTTGTGTTAATTTGGCCGTTTAGCTATTATTATATAGCTATATTTTTGAGTAACAAATCTGCAAATCATAAAATATATTATACCTAATCACACTCTCCCTTCCCTCATATTCATGTCTCACGAATAAAGATAAAGCTAAAAAAATAACTCTAACTCTGAAATATATTATTTGTTAGTTGCGACAATTAAAGAAACTGATTCACTAGCACTTAAGAACTATTTTAAGTAGCGGAAGTAAGTACGTGAGACTATTGTCTATTGAGGGCTTTCCCTCCATAAAATTCTAACAGTTAATTTAACTTTGTTTCTCTTATTATGTTCAGAAATTGGATGATTATTTTTGAAACAATAAATTATCAAGCGATATTTACATAAACTTATGAATAGTTAAATATGATAGTTTTAAAATTTACTTAAGAGAAAGTATGTGTCAGTCCACTGATACCGTTTATTTAGTGTAGTATTTATGTACCAAAACCGATTAATCTGTTATCGTTCAGAAATATTAACATAGTGGACAAAGTAATTACAAAAGTGAAAAGTGGTACAGTTTCAGTTGTGGATTAAGGAAGAATCCGCCGTTATCCACCAGAGTTAACTTTCTTCACAAGTTCTAGTCGGATACGTTTACGAAAGATAAAGTGGTTGATTTTTAAAGTTTAGGTAGAGGAAGTTTTATTTTATACTGAATATTTACTACATTATTTATTATATTTTTTATATTATTTATATTCAATTATTATATATAAATAAGCAAAAATAAATTTTTATTATGTTGACAAATTTTTAATAGTATTTAGTAAATTTAAAAAAGACAATCTGTAATAAAACTATCATGTTCTACAAAGTAATTCTAAATATCATTTAATAATTTATTGTTCAAATTGTAGGGGGGGAACCCCCCCCCCCGGTAATACCAAGATTTTTCGGTGATTTGACCTTACACTTTATACCAAGTTTTATGGAAAACGGGTGGAAAGTAAGGAAGAAATTGATTTTTTTATATTTTCCATAAGAATAACATTGGGCGCTTTCAGACAACGTACTGCGTTTATCTTGGACACTAAATTTAACTTTTCTCTGGAACCGTTAGTCGTAGACAAATAATTCAAATCACTAATTTGTTTAGTTTTTTAAGCTAGTAAGTACGTGAGACTATTGTCTATTGAGGGCTTTCCCTCCATAAAATTCTAACAGTTAATTTAACTTTGTTTCTCTTATTATGTTCAGAAATTGGATGATTATTTTTGAAACAATAAATTATCAAGCGATATTTACATAAACTTATGAATAGTTAAATATGATAGTTTTAAAATTTACTTAAAGAGAAAGTATGTGTCAGTCCACTGATACCGTTTATTTAGTGTAGTATTGATGTACCAAAACTGATTAATCTGTTATCGTTCAGGAAATATTAACACCTAGTGGGACTTGATGTAAACCTTACATAAAGTGAAAAGTGGTACAGTTTCAGTTGTGGATTAAGGAAGAATCCGCCGTTATCCACCAGAGTTAACTTTCTTCACAAGTTATAGTCGGACACGCTTTACGAAAGATAAAGTGGTTGATTTTTAAAGTTTAGGTAGAGGAAGTTTTATTTTATACTGAATATTTACTACATTATTTATATTATTTTTTAGTATTATTTAAATATTCAATTATTATAAAACCTCCCAATAAGCAAAGACTGGAAGATGTGTGAAATTAAAAAAGTAGACTATTCTTTCCAGGCTAACCGTTCAAGAGAGGAGTCGCCGGCCGCTGGCTTCGATCCGGTAACGTCTGACTTAACTGGGCTAGATCGTTACTCCTGACCACAGAATAGAACTGTGCTGGACTCAACAATTGGATGTCAGCGAAGTGTTGCGGTATAATAGCCTAGCTAGACGTATCTTCTTTATTTTTCCTGAACACGCTTTTTACAATTTTAACTTTTTTAAGCTTTATGGAATCCCGGACATCTAGTTACCAATTAATTAAAAAGTTGTAACTCCTAGAAAATTGTTTTAATTCCACGTTCTCCAAGCGTGACTTTGGGGATGTAAATTATATACTACAGTCAGATTGTAATTCATATGGTATTCTATCTTGAAAAAGGCTGATTTGTATTTTAAAATTGTTGGATATTGACAGGTTTTTTAGGGAAACCATCCCAACGTATTTAGAAAAGCATACAAAAGAAAAACAACCGCTGACAAATTAAAATTAATACTTGTTTGTTTACATTGATCGTTGATTTTAATCTCATTTAGAAATCATACTATATTAAAATGTCATCTTAACTTATAAAAAATGTTAATAATGATACATATTTTCTAATTGTATCTAATTATAAGGTCACTAATAATTAGCTTACAACTTACTAGCTTAACTTACAATTATTGTCAAGAAATTAAGCTTTAAATGTGTAGTTTTTCTTTTTATTTATTTGTTTGATTTCAGGTTTTTCCATCAAGCTAACGAATTCAATAGTAATATATAATCGGCTGTTGTTAAAATAAATAAATAATAATTTTTTATATCGATAATTTTAAGCCCATTATAAAATTAAACTCAAAATGTTACCTAGACGTATACGGAATCTTAATAATGGTGTGGCTGTGTCTAACAACCGTCATACAGTTTGTTTATATTTTTAAATCATATGTTTTTTATCTTTGTTGACTTTGTTTACGTTTTGAACTATTCATTCCTTTTTGTTATTAATAAACCTTCTGATGTTCCACATTTAGTTATTATTATTAATTATCATTACACGCACCACAAATAGTTACAAATATAATTACCTCAATAATGTTGACTTATGCGATCATTAACAAGCGATTCAAAATATCTCTCAGTATGTTCGCAGAAATATATCCCACCCAATTTAATTAAATCAGCTAATAGCATCAGGAATGACGTCAACGCCAGGGTAGATAATTACGTCAGTTGTATGTGACAGGACGTGTACTTAACACTCCCAATACAGCTGAGGCACGCCCTGTGTCGAAGAGACGACAACCTGATGGACAATAATTACTTGATAAGAATATGTCAGCTGTCAATAACAGGAATGACGTCATCACTAGGTAATAACGTCAGTTGTCAGTGACAGGACGTGTGCAAAACATCTCCGATATAACACAGGTTCGTAGAATCCTACAACCTGTACAAAGAACGGTCATACTGCTAGTTACAAATATAATTACCTCAATAATGTTGACTTATGCGATCATTTAGCGATCTTCTCAGTGTTCGCAGTATCCCACCCTTAATTTCAGCTAATAGGTGACGTCAAGCCAGGTTAATAATTACGTCAGTTGTATGTGACAGGACGTGTACTTAACACTCCCAATACAGCTGAGGCACGCCCTGTGTCGAAGAGACGACAACCTGATGGACAATAATTACTTGATAAGAATATGTCAGCTGTCAATAACAGGAATGACGTCATCACTAGGTAATAACGTCAGTTGTCAGTCACAGGACGTGTGCAAAACATCTCCGATATAACACATCTTTTTTTCAATCTGAGAAATTTCAATTTAAAAAGAAAAGACACATAACATAATTGTCACATTTTTTCTGTCCGTCTGCATACGTGCGTTTTTTATGATATCCAGGTTAAAAAAATTACAAATAGCTTTGTACAGGGTAATCCTTCAAGAAGATGTTTTAACTAACTGGGTAGTTAGGGTGTTGTACTGAGTGTTACAATAATAACTGACTGTTATTATTAACAATAACCTGACGTGAAACACATTTCTTCCAATCTCTTATTTAAACAATTGAAGACAATTTCAACATTACTAGTCTGATTGAAGCAATCACTTGAGTTGTCGCCACTTTCAGTTCCTTTAGTGTACTGGGTTTGTTCATGTACATCTTAAATTTTCATCAGAAATATGTAAGATCACAATTGTAAAATGTGCCGAGTTGTTTTTATCATAAAAAAAACATGTCAATAAACATACACTTTTTTTTCAAATGTTTCATTAAAGAAATAAATTTAAAGCAGAAAAAATCTATATATCAACTGTTATGTAGTTTATAATGGTACCCGTTGTATTATTAATAATAAAATGTAAAAATAACATTTTGTAAAAACTTGGCAAAACTGTATATAAATTCCGTGTATCAGTAACCGTAAAATAACACGACCAGAAAAGTTTATGTTAAAAAAGTTTATTACTCCACTTGCGGTGTAGGCCTAATAACATAATAGTAACATTTTTATTGCCATCAAAACAAATAATTGGCATCAGCAATGTTACAGGATATTTTTTTCAACAAAAAGATTACAGACATGTTAACCTAGTTTAATCTGTTCCACTTCAAACTGAATGTTTAAAAATATATGAACAAAATTTGAAAAGTTGTATAGATATATTAGTAGCAGTGTAAACAGTTGGTCCATCCTGCCGAACCTAATCTTTTAAAGAGCGAGGCGTTTATTTTGCAGCTCAGGGAATGATAATGCATCCAAAATTCAACAAGGTGTTATGGTAACCCCTACCTTCCTCAAAAATGTAAGGTATAATGATGAAGTCTTAAGTCTCCCCACACCGAACTTTAGAACAATGGAGTGGCCGTTCAACAGTGCCGCCAACTTCGTGCAAACGAAAACCGTAAGCCTGACGGTTTTCGTTTTCTGCAAGATTAATAGACTAGCTTTATGTTTGTTTAATGTGCTCAATAATGTGTTTTCAATAATTTTCGTGTTTTGTCAAGCGTAGTTAGTAAAAATGTTTATTTTTAATTCCCTGTGGGAAATAGGTTAGATCATGGATATGTGTAAAGATAATTTTTCACTTCAACTAAACAGCTGTTCTTATTCTTCTATATTAAAAATTCTATACAATAGCTCTGGTGATTTCTATGGAAACCTGATACATATTTTCTATCTTAAAAATCGCCAACGCCCTCCCAGAACTAAGACATATCCATGTCAAAAGAGTTTAAAAATTTTGACAAACGTACAAGTTATTGCCAACTAAACCACGTTAGATATTTTGTCTCTCTATTTACAACTCACATCTGAAACGTCTGTTTGATCCTGAGTAAAGTCCTAATAATATTTCGTATTGCACTGGGCCCAGCTGACTTTGTTGAATTAATAAACCTTGTAAGTAATCAGCTGTTCTGCTGGAGAATCATCTCCGTTTTAATCAATGCAAATCTATTGAGTAATGCATCGTGGCGCGACCACATCTTTCCATTGTAGTTTATTCATGAAGGCCCAGTATGCAAAGGCACTTGCTACCATAAATGACTCTTCTACCTCCAAGCACTTGACTCAAACGTGTCACTTTATCTGTCCATACGTATTATAAAACTTAATTCAATAAACCGCAAAACACATTTTTTCTTAGAATACATTTTTACCATGAATATTCATGAAGTTTAATTATTGTATTGAACGTGACAGAATGTTTGCATCAGCTGTTTCATACGATCACTTCCGGCCGGTTAGACGCTTCCGGGTCACTAACAGTCCTCCTACGGCCTTGATTGATACAGAGAAATAATCAAGGTTACTGTTTAATCGATAGGTTGTTTGTACGTCATCTATATTAATTGTACATAGTTAAAAACTGTTAAAGTTAATCTTTGTATACTAAGAAAGTATCTGCATATTATGAAAAACCCGTTTTAATTGAATAAAAAAACAAATAAATGTATGAATGGGGGTCTTTTGGTCAATGATACAGACTTTCATTATGCACTGGTGTTTTCTTTCCTTTTTTATGTAGGGGTATGCTTTATGCTCGAACCCTGAAGAATGAACAGTATGGGACGCTTCGCTAGGTTTCGGTTGAAGATTCCCACGAAGGCCCAGTATGCAAAGGCACTTGCTACCATAAATGACTCTTCTACCTCCAAGCACTTGACTCAAACGTGTCACTTTATCTGTCCATACGTATTATAAAACTTAATTCAATAAACCGCAAAACACATTTTTTCTTAGAATACATTTTTACCATGAATATTCATGAAGTTTAATTATTGTATTGAACGTGACAGAATGTTTGCATCAGCTGTTTCATACGATCACTTCCGGCCGGTTAGACGCTTCCGGGTCACTAACAGTCCTCCTACGGCCTTGATTGATACAGAGAAATAATCAAGGTTACTGTTTAATCGATAGGTTGTTTGTACGTCATCTATATTAATTGTACATAGTTAAAAACTGTTAAAGTTAATCTTTGCTATATACTAAGAAATGCTTATTATGAAAAACCCATTTTAATTGAATAAAAAATCAAATAAATGTATGAATGGGGTCTTATGGTCAATGATACAGACTTTCATTATGCTCTGGTGTTTTCTTTCCTTTTTTATGTAGGGGTATGCTTTAGGCTCGAACCCTGAAGAAGGAACAGTATGGGACGCTTCGCTAGGTTTCGGTTGAAGATTCCCAAAAAATTACATCTAAAAAATCTATCGGTCTACTTTTTGACCGCTTATAAGAAATATTCTAATCATTCTTGATACCCTTTTTCTAAAGAAATAGGCTGATTATCTTATTATAGGTTGGGTGAAAAAAGATTGGGTCATAGGTCGGCTAACCAGTAACATAACTAAAAATTACAATTTTCCATTTTAGAGTGAAACAAAGTGTGAAGAATATAAATTGATAGCAGGACGGTAAACCGATTCCCCTGTGACGATCTGGGCTTCCGCGAAATTGCTGTTTTGTGACCTCAACTAAACTAGCTCAGACCCATTTGACGTTCGTAACTGTAAAATACTTGAAAAAGTTAAATGTGGAATCGGTTTTAGTAAAATTCAAATAAAAATTATTGTATTTACTTCCCTGTGTGAAATAGGTTAGATCATGGATATGTCTTAAGTTAATGTTTTCACTTCATCTTACAGATGTTCTTATTATTTTGTATTAAAAAATTTATACAATACTCTGGTGGTTTCTATGATAACCTGTTACATATTTTCCATCTAAAAAATTGTCAACAACCCTCTCTTCAGAGTTAAGACAAATCAGTGTAAAAAACGTTTATTTAAATACTAGTATTAATCACGTCCTTTGTGCGGGTTGTGGGATTTGGAATAAAGAATGATTATGACAAAATATTAATCCGTAATCCTTAACAAAGAAATTAAAAGAAAAAATAAACTCTCAGCTTCATTATTTAGCATAAATTAGATAAATTCCAAATTGATATCATTATTAGACTTTTTACACGTTAAGATAATATTTCAGTAGGCTATAGTAAAATTTTGCAATAGGCCTAGAATCGACGATCAATATAAACAAACTAATATTGTTTTTTATTTGACAGCTGTTAGTCAAATAAAAATTCTATGAAATCAATTTAATGGATCAAATGTTCTGTAAAACGTACAAAACTTGTCTAATATTGCTTACAACTGGGTTTTAGAGAGGTTATTAGTTTACTTCATAGAGCGTAGGTTATTTTAAAGTAAACTCAAACCTTCTCCAAAAGGTAAAAAATAAAAATAAGTTGCATAAATAGATGCTCTTGTTGCACAAACAAGGCGTTCCAGAAAGACAGACAGTTTTGAGATAAGACCCATTTTGGCTTTTCTTGGTTATGAAGAGTGTAAAATTTACCCAAAAATGTTTGTATTTACTTCCATGTGGAAAATAGGTTAGACATTTAGATATGTCTAAAGGGAATGTTTTCAGTTGATCTAAACAGCTCTACTTATAGCCAAAAATCTATTACAATAGCTCTGGTAGTTTTTATGGAAACGGAATCCAAACACTTCTGCTGCACTTTTTTTCGTTATAAAAATCTTCGAAACCCCCCCCCCCGTTAGAGCATAGACATATCCATGTCAATATCGTAATTCCATGCAATGTACAATCAAAACTCGAATTTTATTTTTATATGGATAAAAATCTTAGAAGTAAGAAAAAAATATTGTCTACTATGAAA
This sequence comes from Nephotettix cincticeps, assembly GCA_023375725.1. Lineage (NCBI taxonomy): Eukaryota > Metazoa > Arthropoda > Insecta > Hemiptera > Cicadellidae > Nephotettix > Nephotettix cincticeps. The sequence continues at coordinate 17,457,914 of CM041785.1, read as the reverse complement.
CCGTATATTGTCTACTAGCAGATCTATAAATTCACTTAAGATTCAAAGTTATAATAACTACAAAAATATACTGGGAGTGTACCTTTAAGTGGAATTTACTGTTAGATTAATTGCTAAAATATGTTACGAAAAAGTTGTAATGTTTTTTTTCAAAATATGTTCATGATTCTATGGTACTTATTAGTACTTTTACAATTAACATGTAGGTTTTAAATAGACTATCTAATTTTAATTCTAACAGTGATTCAATGGGTTTCTCAAGTATCAATTTAAATTTAATACACTGAAGTCTTCTTTTCATCTCATTCTGTTTTTCTCACACGAACAAACGAGTAATTTGTATACAGTTTAGTTCTAGGTTACCAAATTACGTTTTCAAATAGTTTCGTGAACTAATCAGACCGTGCTATTAGACCCACGCGTTCTATGGACCACAAACGTGTCAGATATTATGGTAAGAGAAAATGCCAATTTGAAATTTAACAAGCAAATACTTTTCAAATTTTTTTACTTAAATAGACTTAAATATTTTTTGATATGTGAAAAAAATTCTCTGTCCCACCCTAAACGTGTCAAGAGTGTTTACATACTTACCGCGCGCCGACAGCTACCGAGGTTGTGGGACTCGCCTACATTCATACTGGTATAAATGGTCAAAATAAAGATTGTTTATTGACAAAACTTGACATATAATATTATTGATTTGGAAATTCGCTGAGTACGCAGATCTGCTGTGACGGGGGTATTTCTAGTTACTTCGTTTATGATGACGTCTAATCAAACGACAATTTTCAATTTGTTCTTCATTTGTACTGGAAACAAAAGGATGAAATGACACGTTTGAGTTTGTAAACATCAATCAGTGATCAGTATTGGAGCAACACAAGCTACAACTGCGTTCTTGGCGGAACCTACTCCTTTTGTCTGCATAAACTAGTTTTAAGTTGATTATTATATTCATTTTTATTTTGTAGATTTTAAGTGACAGAAGTTCATCTCAATAATACTTTTACATTTTTAAGCTCCAAATCTCAACGGTGTTGATAGACTAATGCCTTGGTACATTAATGTATTGTCTCTACATTATTATAACGATACATTATTATGTTAATACGTTATTGTGATAATATATTAATGTATTTATACATTATTCTGTCGATTTATCGTTGTGTTTGTAAACTGTTACGCCACCAATCTCAAGTCCAGGGTTTATTTATAAATGTGGAGAGAGATTTTATAGATAATAAAATATATGAATAAAGCAAAGTGGAGAGCAATTTTATACCACGTTAACGCAAGCAGAAAAACATGCATGAATAGCTTGGGCTAACAAACATTTACAATGTTATTTGTGTATAAAGGTTGTTTTTAAATCTGCCAAAATCAAATGGATGGAGAAGACGTATTTTTAAAGAAAAGATTATGTTTTAAAAATAATACTTCTATGAGTAAAAGAATAAAAAATTTAAGAACATACAAAATACAATGTTTTTGTTGATGTGTATAATTTAATGAGCTTGTGGTATTATGTATTGTTTTTAATAAAGGCTGACACAATAAAAATACTTTTATTCGAGAGATTAGTTTAAGAAAGTGGTACTAAAAATACCTAAAAATAAATTTAATTCTGAATAAAAATTACACAATGCTCCAAACGTTGACAAAACTGTTCCTTTGTTGATTGTAATAAGTTTAAATTTAATCAAGCTTTAAAAACGTTGTGGAAATGCTCAGTATTTTAAGCATCCTCACTGGTTGACCATTGCTGGCAAACACCAATTATCTTAAAAAAACATACTGTAACGTCTATTTGTTCATTGTATCATAAAAATGATTTGGCATTTTTTAGTGAAATCCTTCCGAGTTACAGGGTGATTAATTTGGAAATTTGACGGTTTTTAAGGAGTGTAGGAAAACCACTTTAAAATATATAATTTTGACAGTCTAAAAATGTTAAAAAATGTACAAAAAACTGAATCGTTTTCTTAAGTAGCTCAGGAGTGTGGCATGAAACAATTACATATGCATAACGGATTTCGGTTGTTCCAAAAAAAATTGAAAGTTTTTAATTGAAAGCACAACCAATAGCATCTAAGGGAACAACGGTTTAACGTGACATGAGAGCCACATTTGCCCCCGAATTACGAACTGGTCTAATTATGAAGAAGGTCTTTGCGGATGAACGTAGCGGACGTTAATCCGCATCAGTTAATGGATGTGAATTTGACTGGGACGGTGGCGTTGTCCTGTAGTCCAGCTACTTGGAGGTCAAGAATTGTGGATAGTTGTAGTGATCTCTTGAGTGGAGTAACGTCCCAGTATTGAATACTACGTTAATCCGCAAAGACCATCCTCATAATTAGACCAGTTTATACTTCAGAGGCAGTGGTTGGGACTTCACGTTCAACTGTAAGTCCTCTAGTTGCCATCGGCTGTTGAGCTATTAATCAACAGTCCTGTCTAAGGAACAAGTCACCCTTAGTCAGTAACAGGACTTCAAGATCGTGCCACAATCATTTTACTCTCAATCCTCATTCATACTTGGCTTCATTCATTCTTTCGAAGGGGCGGATTACTCCCAAGGCCCCTGAAGACATACTTGGCTTAAAATACTCACCTTGTAGTAAGGTCACTATTTCAATAATCTAATCTAGGCTAATCTAATATCATATCCACCGACTACCGCTAATAACTATGTACAATTCGTGACTTCCAATTACTGGATTAAAGGACACACCACTGTCCCGTAACCTAATTATATTAGTCAATTACAGTTTTGAAGGTCTAAATCAAAGTAGTTCTTTATAGTAGACCTAAATCAACTCAGGAATGTAGGGTTATCATGAATGAAATTCTCGATTTCAAGTGTGCATAGATCTTGTTTATCATACAAAAATTTAAAAAAATACATTTTAAGAAAAACTCAAAAGGTTTCTTAACAGGTATTCAGAATTATAAACATTCCATATGAGAACCCCTGACGACACTAAAGATATCAATGTTGTACTCAATATCTTGCCATACTTCGATAAGATCGTATTGATCGATTGTCTCTATCGCATAGGCAGTCCTTTGCTGGATCTTAGGCATGCTTTCCGGTAAATGTAGTGTGTACACTCTAACTTTAATGTATTCCAACGAGAAACTAATCTTATGATATCCGGAGCTTTGAAGGTCAGTTCAAGAGTGAGCCATAATTTGGACCAGTGAACCCGATCCATCTCTCAGCCAGTTGATAATGAAGTTCGGCCACGTAGTGACGTCGAGGTGCTCCGTTTAAGGGAGATCTTCACTAGATGTTGTTAACAGTGACGTTGAATACTATTAAATAGATATGATAATCCAGAAAAAGGTTTTTTATGTTTTTCAAATTAAACCATTCCACAACACTCACAACAATGGGCAGCATACAGCTAGTACGTACCCAAAGCAATGTAAATAAAACGGTATGAGCTTTTCTTTTCAATTACACCAACTGAAATAGTCTTAAAACAAATTAATCCAGTAATATTATTAATCTAAATAAAAAACATCGATTGTAATAACCCTGTATAACTAGGCGTGAAAGGTTGACGACAATATGTGGTTTTGGAATTGTACTATCTTAACTCCTGAACAGTCATAACCACAGTTCCCCCTGACATCACTCATGTAAAGAAAGCCATTTAGGGTTTCTAAATTATCTTCTTTAATGTAATGTGAACAGAGAGGATATTACACTAGCGGAGCTGTAAAAAGTGTATAAAGAGAACACAACATTCCATTAGCCTTAGAGCCTCTAGACATTCCCTTTGTTGTTTGTATAGTTATTTAATTTTGCCTTACTTATTATTTCGTAGCATATATACATATATAAGTATATAGTTTTGTCCGCACGTTGTTAGAATTATGATATTTTTGGTTATTTTTACGTTTTATACAAAAAATCCAGAATGGTTTTTTTTTAATTTCTGTCCGACTATCATTCGGTAACTCTGAACAAGGCGTTTTTAACGCTTCTTCTTGAAAATGAGAGCACCCATTTAGATGAAACGTATTTTTCATTGTTCTATACATTTGAAATAGTATATTTCATCACTAGGACCTAAAACGGGCGTTTTTGATACGAGCACAAGTTTAACAGCTGATGCGTACCAGGGCGTGCGAGTATATATCAAAATCCTATTTTGGGCCTTGTGGTGAACTACATTTTCATCATTCTGCAAATAAAATCCAACAAACTCGTAAAAAATAAATTGTTACCTAATTCAGTATCTATAGTTGTCGACCATTTTTGTCGCTTTAGACCAATCAGCTGTTATGTTACTTACGTTGTAGCAGTTCGTTCTTGATTCCTGATTGGTTGTTTAGGTTATGTCAGTGTTGACTTTGAATCAATAATACTATCGACAATGATCTTTTGCGCCCTAGAACAAAAAATATCATAAGAATAAGTTTAGTCTTAGGATGTAAAAGAACAACTTTTGCTCCTCAACACATGTATCTAAAACATACAACACTTTGGCTGTTTTTTAAGCAGTATGACGAAAAAACGTTTTAGTTTACGAATTGACCTATGCCCTATGGCTGAGTGAGTAAAGCACCCCCCACCCAAAAACACCTAGATTTGATTCTCGGCTATGAAACATACAAAATTTAATTTCTCAGACTGCCACCGCACTTATTAAGACACCGCACTTATTATTAGCCTTGGGGCTAAATAATTGACGAAAGAACTCTTTTACTTTTTATTTATTTGTTTTTTTTACTTATTCACATTTTGGTTAATATTTAAGCATGACAATAAGTAAGTTTATATTGATTCTTAAAATTGAGTAATACAACCTGTACAAAAGGACGGGCTAACCGCTAGTTAATTATCAATTAAACTCCAAATTTTAGTATTTAAGAATCGTAAATGATCTGTTTCAACTAGTTGGCTAACTTGGCTAAACTCTTGTTTTAGACATGTGTAAGTTAATTTAAATATGCAAATAGAATTGGAAATTTAGTTTAGCAATTTAGAAAAAAGGACTTGAATCCAGTGCACTGTAAATCGTTGGTTAATCCTGACAATATATTTCGTATTCAGGTGCGAGTCGCGTGGAATTGGGAACGGTTCAAATAGCTGTAGTATTTTGTGCTTCTGTCTCGACTCAACTGTGACATCGTGGATGGTGAGGGGTGGTATTGTGATAAGATTAATTTAGTAGGGGGCTACCCTGAGGTGGTGAACTACGGGAATCAGACACTTGTACTATTAAACTGAAGGGGTATCTGTCTCTACCTATTGCAATTTATCTACTGGACGGTATAAAGGTAGATTAAGACTGACAGAGTGAACCTACTAAATGGAAGCTGTACCAGAAAGAAAAAGATGTGTCTCCCTGCGGAACTCAGATTTGTAAATTTTTCAGGTTAAAAATTATATTCTGTTAAACATGAAAAATTTAAACTCAGTAAATTATTTACATTTTAATTTTATGTTTATGAGGCTTATGACAATAAAATATACACGTGTAACTTTGTGTAACACATAAACATTAATCGTTTAAAATTCGTGTATAAATAAAACTAGTTGTTCTGTTGGAATGGTTAAGTAAAGTTATTTTAACAATTTATTATTACTTAAATATAGTTTTAATGACCTAATGAGTTTAAATTGACAATTTATGCTACATACGATTATTTATTTTATTTTCATAAGTTTTGTTGTTTGTGCACATATTTCAATAGTAAAGTTGGAAAAATGTATTTATAGAATGTTGAAATATATAAAAGGGAACATTCTCAAATGTGAGGTTCTGATCTTTTCACGGTCTGAGCTACTTCAAAGGAATAGTGGAATTGGATTACTCTTTCCCCGGTTTTTAGTTAGTTTTTCAGAGGAGCAGATGATTTCCCTTGTGTCTATGATATTGAATTTTGTACTACTGTAGTTTTAGGGTCGAGATGAAATGAAGTAAGCTACAAACTAACAAGACTAATTTCTTCGTATTTAAAAAATTCACAAGCCATTTATAAACGCATTAATATTAAAGCTCTTTCAAAATATGTTCAATAGAATTTTATCAAGTCCAAAGAGATTCGTGCCTCAAGCGTATTAAGTTGAAGTATGGTAAGGCGAAATACTTCTATTAAATTGAAATTGTTTACAAACCTGTGCGATGTTGTAGTGAGGGCTATGAAGGGCCTAACCTAATCAAAAGTAATATACACGAAAGTATTTCGAAATTAACATTGAATACCAACCTAATCATAACTTAACGTAAACAAAAACTCAAACCTAGCCAAAAACCTAACCTGACCTAATCAAAAATAATACACGCAAGGTTTTTTTATTAACATTAGGTTTTACTTTACCTCAACAAATTTCGTCTTTTAACTTCCTAGAAGACATAAAGAGAGCTAAAGAGCTAAGGTACTCAACAAACTACATTTACGTTACACTTTATACTGCAAACATTTTTGTCACTGCATTGTTAGCTTTACCATAATTATTTTTCCAGAGTTTCGTATAGAAATGAGTGTAATATAATTAATTGTGGCGCGATCTTAGTCTTGTTCTGTACTAAGGTTGACGTGTTCCTTAGACAGGACTGTTAATTAATAGTCCAATAGCCAATGGCATCTAAGGGACTATAGTTTAACGTGGGACCCGAAGCACAATTTCGCCAATTACAAACTGGTCTAATTATCTGGATGGCCTTTACAAATGAACGATATAATTCAATAGTGCGGACGTTAATCTTTACACGGGAATATTGCATCCACCGACCATCGCTCATAACTATTCTCAATTTGTGACCATCAAGTAGCTGAATTACAAGACATTCCACTGTCCGAGTCTTCCACCTAAACAGTGCAATTATATACAGCAGTTATAGACCTCAGCGGAGACAGTCACCCTGAGGGGACATCCTTAGAGTGTTAGGGTGACAGATGTGGCAGAAGTGACTGGCAGACGGGTTAGGACCTTTTACTTCTTTGCTTATCGAATTGTTCACATCAAGGTATCATAGAAATAACAAAACCTATGGCTATGGATACAAAACCATATGGTTTTGAGTTTTACAAAACCTATGGCTATGGTTTTGTATTCTTGCCATTTTCTTTGGTGGGAATTTCAGGGATTGTATTTGTATGTACATGACTGGAACGGTGGCGACGTCCTGTAATCCAGCTACTTGGAGGATTTGTGTTAGTTGTGACAGATGTGAGAGTGTTCTCTGTGTAGATTAACGTCCGCACTATTGAATTGCGTTATGACATCTCATAATTAGACTTCATCAGAGGTCGTGGTTCATAGAAATACATTAGTTGCCATCGGCTGTTGGCTATGGAAAAACAGTCCTGTCTAAGGTTTTGAGTTTTACAAGACTACTGCTATCATCCTATTTTTTTATATACTTGGCTTTCTTTGGTGGGAATTTCAGGGATTGTATTTGTATGATGGTCAGGAATGAGATAAATAGAGGGAGAGAGGAGTACGAGAGCGAGGAAGGAGGTGGACAGTGACACACACAGAACAGAACAGGGTGAATAATGTGAGATGACTATCTGAAATATGTGTAAAAAACTTTCCTCCATCACTTATATTATCAGAGTATTAAGGGAAAACTGGACTTTATATAACCGAGTTTGGTAATTTGGTGCTTTTCAATATTTTAGTATCATTTGAGATATGGCAATAAATACGATACGACGTTAAGGATCCCCTTAACGGAGGGAGCCCTTGGAGTTAAGGAGCCCTTGAATCGACGTTAAGGGAGAACCACAGCTACAAACCTGGATAGTGTTCTCATTCAACAGATATCAGTAAGATACCGAGCTGGTATTAAACAACAAAAAAGCTGCCGAGAATAATTCAAAGATCTAAAACTCTCACAGTGGTGTCCTATACGCATGCCAAACAATCCCACACATACACCACACAGCAAATCTAACAAGACATTCACCAACACGAAACCAGGCGCAACACTGGTTACACACTGTTAGTCCAAAAATCAGTCCTTGAGTAATGTCCGTAAGTAATGGTCAGTCCTCTCCATAAAATCAAATAAAACCCGGAAATCAATAAAGCCTTCGACAAAGTCATGAAAGAATGGAAAATAGAGATGAAGAAAAATACCCCCGTCGCAGCAGACCTGCGTACTCAGCGAATTTCCAAATCAATAATATAATAATAATAATATTTGACAAGTTTTATAAAAATCTGTCAATAAACGTGAGAATTATTTGGCTATTCTCCATAAGATTAACATGGCAAAGAGTGTGCAGGTTCGCTGCTGTGAGGAACACTGAAAGTAGGCATTTCTACCATCAAAATTTTTTACTTTTAACATTTATACAAACTTTCATCAACATCTGTCCATAAGTAAAGGACTTTGCCTATTCCCTATATGATTAACATGGGAAAAGAGTATGCAGGTTTGCTGCCATGATGAACACATAAACTATGATTTTTAAGCATAAATTGATGAACCTCAAAAGCATGAAGCGAAATATAAAGTTTTATCCAAAAATATTGATTAATATGGGAAATATTAGTTTTTCCCTATCCTCCATAAGATTAACATTGGAGCCCCAAAATACAATGTACTGTGTTTAGATTTTTTAATATCTCGGTAATCGTTGGAGATAGAGAAAAGCTTTAAGGAACTTAATTGTGTAGTTTTTTAAGCTGATTCTAATGGTGATATATAAAATTAGAAATTTTTAAAAATTACATGTGAAAAACGCAAAAAACCCCAATTTGGGGTATAAAACCCCCCCAAACTACCCGTTCCCATTGACCGATATGTCTGGTTTACGAACTCGTCCGAGCACTTGTAGGAATACACGTCTCTACCAAATTTGGTCTTGATTGGACCATTTTTACGAGAGTTATCGTGTTCACAGACACACACATATATATATATATATATATATATATATATATATATATACATATATACACACACATATATATATATAAATTTTAACGACTATTGTTTTTGGACTCTGGGCACCTAAAGAAGAAAAAATAACATGGTCCCGGGCTTAAGTCTCACCATGAGACCTACGGTAATAGCTTCTTCCCTATAGGAAATTTGCTAAAATTAAGCCCAATATTCCTAAGATTGAAGAAGAACCAATTTGAGATACTGTACTGTATCAGGCTTTTGCTGAAGATCTAGCGATACTTACAAACAACGAAAAGCGACAACACAGATTGAGTGTCTAAAGAAATGTGCAAAAAAGTTGGACCTCAAATATCTTTGAGAAAATGGGGTTTTGGTACACAAACAACAGAAAACATACTAAAGATAAAATACGGAGAAATAAACCAGGTAAATTATTGGGGCGAAATCAAAGAACCAAGAACAACAGGAACAGAGGTACTATCAGAATAATCTAGAATGCAGAACTTGATGAAATCTTTAGGACTAGTGTACAGCCTATACAACAAAAGATCAATCTCGACCATCACGAAAATTCATCACGAACATAAGAAACTACAACACATTAGTTGAAACAGCGTTTCTGCATGCAAGCGAAAAACTGGCACTAAACATCAATACCAGCATAGAAAACATCCAGAAAGAAGAACGTAAAACTATCAGAAAATCGGAGGAAGAATATAATTACAATCGATAACAACAACGGAGAAACATAGAAATGTAGACAGATGTCAGAAAACGAAGAGAACACTTTTATAGACACGTACATAGACTACCGGAACAAATGCTGGCAAAATAAATAGCAAAATGGATAAAAAGTCTCAAGTCAACGACAGATTGATAGAAAACAAACTGAAAGATCTTCAAAATGCGAACATAGCAGACGTAGATTTACATAATAGGGAAATGTTCCAGATGAAAATACACCAATGGGAATATACTCCTCAAAGACCAGTAAATATAGATCAGTCAAAGGATGAAACTATGGTGGAAGGATAAGAAGAACTATGCAAAGGCATGAAAATAAACGACAATAATAATAATAAAACCAAGAATTGATGAGTGTGATTGATTAATAGGATGTTCATAAATATGTTCGTGTATAAACAGACGATATATGTGCTGAAGTAGTGTAAAACCTTTGCTGTTTCCACACAAGAGATCATTTGAATATCTATAGAATTCTGATAGAGTTATAGTTTTGTATGGCAAAGAGTCGAAGAACTTTTTTACCAGCTGAAAGACAGCTAGTTTATTGATTATTTGATTCTTTCTTAAAGAGAACTTGTGAAAATCGTAGTTAAATTAAATACCCCCGTCGCAGCAGACCTGCGTATTTAAAGAAGTTTCAAATCAACAATGTAATATTAAATAATAATATATGACAAGTTTTTTTTTAATATCTGTCGATAAATTTATGAGAGTTAGTTACTTGCCTGTTCTCCATAATATTACCATAGGAAAGAGTATGCTGGTTTGCTGCTTTGAAGACCACTGAAAGTAAGCGTTTCTAGCATAAACAATTTTTATTTTGACCATTTATACCAAGTTTCATCAACACCTATCCACAAATAAAGGGGTTTACCTATTCTCCATATGATTAACATGGGAAAAGATTATATAGATTAGCTATCATGATAAACAAATAAACTATGATATTTAAGCATAAAATTATTAATATCAACCACAAGAAGCTAAATTTTAAGTTTCATCCAAAAATATTTGTTAATAAGTGAAATATTAATTTTTCCTTATCCTCCATAAGATTACCATTTGAGCCCCGAAATATAACGTACTGTGTTTAGATTTTTTATATCTCGGTAACAGTTGGAGATAGACTAAGACTTTAAAGAACTAAATGGTGAAGTGTTTAAGCTGGTTCTTGCCATGAGACCTACGGTAATAGCTTCTTCCTTATGTGAAAGTCGCGTTTTTCCTATCCATAAGATTAATAATATATATATATATATATATATAACATATATACAACTTGCCAAAGATGTCGCATCGTTTCCCCTTACAGGAAAGGGAAACTTAAAATAACATAGTTCAAGTCAGAAATAACCAGGTAAATTATTTCAATTTTTGGGGCGAAATCAAAGAACCAAGAACAACCATGACTACATGTTTACATTGCATGTTTTGTACTGGAAGATCAATAGCATTGATAGAAGTGAAAGAGTATCAACGGCAATATTTCTAACCAAATGCGAACATAGCAGACGTAGATTTACATAATAAGGGAAATGTTCCATCCATGTGGTTGGCCACTCGAACAATAATAATAATAAAACCAAGAATTGATGAGTGTGATTGATTAATAGGATGTTCATAAATATGTTCGTGTATAAAATTTTTAAATCCTAATTATTAAATACTAGCCAAAGTACCCGTTTTTTTTTCAAATATCCGTCGATAAATATGAGAGTTGTAGGCTCTACAGATACATTTAAGTTATTGATAATTAATTCTTTATTGTTTACAAAATGACAAAACACGTGTCTAAGTATATATCTAAACATGACAAAGTAACATATGTCAAATATTGGGAGAGGATAAGCATTAACGTAATAGAGGCAGGCATCGGGAGAAAATTAAAAATCTACCATTCCACTATTTCGAACTAATAATTCACTAATTTCGATCCAGCAGTTTATGTGTAAAAATTAACTTTATTTCTTTTTCTTCCCGAACTGTCAAAATGTAAAGTAAACGGATGTTGACATTAAAAACTGTAAACATTGAATCCCAGGGTATTTACAGCAACCATGTCTTCTGCTTCTCGAACTGTCAAATTTTAGTGTTCACAGCTGTTGACATTCAAGTAATTTTATGTTTTCATTTTCTAAAAATGTAAACATTGAAACTTAGGACGTTCACAGGGCGTAACCCGAGAGGATTTTAAGGAAATGAGTATGCCTATGTGTTGCATGAGTTTAAGATCTGTCTTTGTGTAAAATTTCAAACTGTTTGGTTCAGTATTTTTTGCGTTCACTTGCCACAACAAACCCACAAAGATATTTAAGCGTAAAATTATTAATTAAAAATAGTATGTGGAGAAAGTATTGTATTTGTAAAAAATAATTCGTAAAATTCGTCGAATTTGTTTTGAGAGTTGATATATCCATTTTGACGCCACTGAATCCAATAAAGAGATTTTCGGACTGATGACTGAGTCTGACACTCTGTCATCCTGTCTGTCTGTGAACAAACCACACTGATCGTACGTTTTTATGTAAATTAATTATGTACGTGCACTTTAGCTATGTCTCAAGACCATTCTATATTTTTTTTCATTTTCAAAGGTAGTTTAACCCTGAACCCCCTTAAAAGATATAAAAAATACTAACTACTCAAAATCCGCTATAACAATTATTTTGATTGAAATTTCATGGTTTATAGTTGAGGTTTTAAATAATATGCCAGCATTCGTATGTTTGTATAACTAAAGGTTCAAAATGTAAACTATAGGCTTTTAAATGCCAAAGAACAATTTTTTCAAAAAAACTTAACAAATCAGTATTGGTCTACGACTAGTGGTCCCAGATAAAGGTTAAACTTACAGTACGTGTTAAACGCAGTACGTTGCCTGAGAGCATTCAAGGTTATTCTTATGGAGAATAAATATAAATTTATTCTTAACTTATCAAGCATTTTCCATGAAACTTGCAATGTAGGGTACATTACACGACAAAACCCATTACAAATTTGGTACCACCTGAGAGAGAGGAATGGTGAATGATAGAAATTAAAAAATAGAAATTAGATATGAAAAACGCAAAAAACCCAATTTTTGTGTTCAACCCCCCGCTCAAACTACCCGTTCCAATAGTCTTCTTGTTTTTAAGAAATTGGTTGTATGTTTTTTAAACAGTGAATTAAAAAAACCATTTAAATACAAATTAAAGAATAATTGTGATAGTTTTATTATTAAAGGTTTTAGTTTTTAGTTTTTTTCAAATATATTTTCACGCATTTCTTTTTCTAATTTGCTAATCACAATTTAACTTTTTTCCAAATTTCCAGAACTTAACCTCATACTTCGCTGACTATGATAACCAAGCCTATGCACAGGCGTTCTGACAATTTAGGCGTGTCTCCTGATAATTTAATTTTTAAAATATGATTTAATTGTAGGCTACTATTGTATTTTGATTTAAGAGATTAATTATGTAGCGGTGTTATATCTTCTGGAAATAAATTATTTTTTGTTTTGATTTCACCACCTGTACGTCTGATTTGATATTGATATTGATCTGATCTGTGTATTGATTTGATATTTAATAACTACATATTTACAGTAAGCGATTGAAATGAAGTAGCTAAAGTCGATAATTATCATTCTCCTCAAATATTTTAGCATAAAACACGTGAACTTACAGTTTCATAGATTGAGCGTACTGCATATGCTGAGCCTACTGTACTCGGATATGCTTCGATCTTATTGCTTTTTAACCATTGTATGATTCATGCCATAGTAATGTTTTAACTATTTTATTTAAAAATATTGTGTGAGACTAACCAATATATACCGTAATAACAAACATTCAAAGAGCAACAAATAATAATACATATCAATAATAACAAATGTAGTCAAATAGATTTTTTAAGGCTTCTTGTTTAGTTTAGTTTAGTTTTAGTAATATCTCGTATTATATCTGTAACATTATCTTAATGTTTGAAACATGAATTGAATCGGTTGATTTTGGTTTTGATTCTTGCGTGATCAATCATATCTTTCCATACTTCTTTAGACGTTCCACATTTTTTGTTTCTTAGTAATAAAACCTAAGAAAATATAAAAATGTGACATTATTACGCTGAAGGGTCAGTAAAACTGAAATGTCGTAGGAAATTCCCATCTTAGTTCATACTTGACACTGTTAAGGCATAAGACGTAAGACACTTCATAGGTCGTGCGATATAACTAATGTATTGAAGAGAATTAATTGAAAAGTCACAAATATTACAAAACTATTATTAAAAGTAAACACATAAAACACGTTTTAAATCATACTTAAAATGAATTTATAAATATTTAAATTGTTTTACCCTTCACATACAAGATATGTTCTTTGACCCATAATCACTCTAGCTTGTCAAATCATTCATTCATTTCATGTTTTAAACGTTATAGGTATATTTTATACACAAGTTCATAACTGTTTAACTTCAAATTGACTAAAACAAATTCATAATTTTCATATGAAATGAGCCCTACAAAGTATAAAATCATCTATTGGAGTGTGTTGGAATATTTCATCCAATTAGTTCCAGTGTTTCGTTAATGGGGCATATGAGCACTAATACTTATAATGCTTATCGATAAAAGCTTTCAGTTCAATTCTTCCAGTTATCATATCAATGAATATGGGGCAAGCATAGTTGACCTACATTGCCTACAACACGCTAATTGAAATGGAAACATAAAATTAGTATTAATAAAAGTAGATTTACTTGGAATTAGGATATTTTTAGTTATTTTTATGTTTTATACCACATACAAGACAAAATGGACGAGTTCTGCTGGCTGTCTGAACGCTTCTGTATTAAAACGAGAGCACCCACAATGATTAAAGTTATTTATATTATTCCATACCTTTTGAAGAATGTACGAGTATATTGTATACTTCAAACTGGCCTAGAACCAATAAAAATTAAGCATTGAGCTCTCAAAGCCCCAATTTTGAAATTGCATTTTTAAGCAACACAAAATCAGCTATTAACAAAATTCAATTCAGCTAATTCAAATTATTGATTCGTGCAAAAGTGCAAAAGTAATAAAACCCACAGCAGGCGGGTCACCATGGCTTAACATGTCGGTCGGTCGAGGCCACAAGTACCATGGGTATCATGAATCCCCTGGAGTACCATCCATGTGGTTGGCCACTCGACGTTCAATACCAACCGATATAAACACTCCAAAGCAGAGAGAAAACCTGCAAACCCGTTAATTAATTTTGACACGTTAATTAATTTGTTACTGTTTACAAAAGGACAAAACACAGTGTCTACAAAAGCAACCCCTGTTATATAATATTGGGAAAGAATAAGGAATTACGTAATAGAGACATCTGGAGAAAACTTAAAATCTAACATTTCGGCAATACTAATTTCGATCCAACAGTTTGTCAAAATGAACATTCTTTCTTCTTCTTCCCGGACTGTCAAAATGTTAGTGTCCACAGTTGATATTTAAGTAATAAATTTAATGTTGATATCCTTTGAAAATGTAAATATTGAAACCTAGTACGTTCATGGGGCGTTAGTCATAGCCCGAGGGGATTTTAAGGAAATGAACATGCCTATGAGTTGCATGAGTTTAACATTTACCTTTGTGTAAAATTTCAAACCGGTCGGTTCAGTATTTTTCGCGTTTACTTCCCACAACAAGCAAGCAAAAACACTACAGAAACCTCTTCTTTTTTATAATATTATAGATTAATAAAATTATTAATTAATTATAAATTAGATATATATTTAATACACCGGGTGAGTTTTTTAAAGTCATCCGATAGTTAACTTTTTAATTACACGACACATCACAACACTTTAAATTTAGAACTTGCTCAATTTAAAGTTTCACTTAGGAATACAATATAATATTTTTTTCAATATGGCTGACATTTTCTAAAATGGTGGCTAACTTAAAAATGTCTAATAGAACATTCTTAATTTTATTTTGTTTTTGAATATGTGGTATACACAAACCCACAAACAAACATACAGAAACCACCTCTTCTTTATAATATTATAGATAGATATTTTCCATAATCAATGTTTATGTCTCATGTTTACGATCTTCCCTTAAATCATTTTTGTAATTTAGTTTTTTTTATCTCTTAATGGTTTAGGTGGACAGGAAGTTTTCACCAGTTGCATGGAAGTAAAAAATTAAAAAGCAAAACATGAAGTTTTGTTTTCTTTGATATAAGGTTTAATGTGTTCCAGTAGCTAAAATGTCATGCAATTTATTATCAATTACAGATTTTTTTTCAATTTTCTAGCAAAATGATAAATAGTTTAAATAGTTAGACTATTATTATTATTAAATATTTCTTTATTGCCATAAAACAATTAAGTTCATAACAACCGTCATATTTTTTAAAAGCATTACTATACATTAGAGCAGAATACAATTCAATCATTTACTAATAATAGACAGTTTGAAATATGATAATTTATTTCTATACCTTGCTTGAGTATTATTCGTTCAAACTGTAAAATTCTTTCCTATCTAGTATTGCTTTGAGTTTTTGTTATGTCCCAAAGCAATTCACAAATTCCAACAATTATTTTAACTTGTTTTCTGGGAGGTGTTGAAAGAGCTTGATCGAAGAAAACAATGTTTGATGCTGGAAAAACGTACATTCCACTGATAATAATGCAACAGCTGATGAAAATTTCCTGTCCACGTAGCTTATAAACCATTAAAGATATTGGGAACAATCAATATCAAAAATATTTTATTTTAGAATGTAGAATCCAAAAACTAAATAAAATACAGAATGTTCCATAAGACATTTTTAAGTTAGCCACCATTTTGGAAATGGCGGCCATATTGAAAAATGTTAAATTAATTATATTCCAAAATGAAACATAAAATTGAGCAATTTCTAAATTTAAAGTGTGGTGTTGGGTCGTAATTAAAAAGTTAATTATTGGGTGACTTTAAAAAATTTACCCGGTATATTATTTTTGTTATTACCTAGCAGTAAGCCCGTCTTTTATATGAGTTGTAGGGTTCAGTTTAAAAAAGAATGATTATCATACGAAAATGTAAACCTGAAATCCTAAATTAATCAGTACGAAGAAAATAAATTCACTCGTTCATTATTTGGCATTATTTTACAATAAAATAGGTTGGAACACTTTTATACCGTTATTAAAATTAGTTTTACGTTAAAATAACTGTTTAATATAGTATTATTTCTAAATGGGTTTAAAATCAATGACCAATATAAACTACTGTAACTAATATTGATTTGAATATGACAGCTGTTTGTTTTTCTTTCTATTGAATCATTAAACTACATAGACAGCTGATTATTATCAGTAGGTGATTCATTGAAAACTGAAATGAAAATGCAAATAATATCGCGTAAAAAGTGGGTTTTTAATAAATTAGTGGTTAGTAATAATTAGTTTTTAATAATAAAAGTGGGTAATTAGTTAATTAATTTTCAAGGGGCGGCGGACGATTTCAAGCAAACCTTCTCTGCAATGTATAGAATGCATGAAATAAGTTTCATTGTTATCAGTCCTCCGTTTTTTTGGAGAAGACGTCGTAAAATGTCCCCTGGAGCGTCACAGACAGAAAACAGATAGACACAAATTGAGATAAGACTTCTTTCGGCTTCTCTGACGCGCGAAACGTAAAACTAACTAAAAAATTAATAGTTCTGAGCAATGTACAGACAAAACTCAAATTTTATTTATATAGATAATAAGTATCTTGCTTCATAACATATAGTCCGTACAGACAAGAAGCATTTCGTCTTTTCCTCATATTTTGTTGGAAAAATAGAGAATTTAATCCAAGGACTATTAAATGCCTATTATTCCTGCATGATTCACATTATTATGGAGTCAACGTGGGATCGATTCTCACCCAGTAGAATTAAAATTCAATGTTACCTCGAAAATATGATCTCTCCATTTATTGACCCGGTTTAGTTCATTTACCTTATGCAGGGTGTACCGTAACACTGTGGGCGAACGTATATGGATACAAACTCTACAGGCTAGTGGGGCTTAGCCCTAAGGTTAAATACAAAACTGAATATGCCTAGAGCCTACTCGGAGCAGAGACGAATCCAAAAGATTATAAATTATAAAGTTATAAATGGTGTAAATAACATGGCTTTGTTAAACATACCCATTCTTCACAAAAAAAGGCTGAAAGGTGTACTGATTTACATAATTATTAAGTTACCGTAGGTCTCATGGTGAGACTTAAGCCGGGACCATGTTATTTTTTCTTCTTTAGTCTACAAAAGAGACCCCTGTTGAGTAATATTGGAAAAGAATAAGGATTGGTAGAGACGTGTATTCTTACAAGTGCTCGGACGAGTTCGTAAACCAGACATATCGGTCAATGGGAACGGGTAGTTTGGGGGGGTTTTGTACCCCAAAATGGGGTTTTTTGCGTTTTTCACATGTAATTTTTTAAACTTTCTAATTTTATATTTCACCATTAGAATCAGCTTAAAAAACTACACAATTAAGTTCCTTAAAGTTTTCCTCTATCTCCAACGGTTACCGAGATATTAAAAAATCTAAACACAGTACATTGTATTGTGGGGCTCCAATGTTAATCTTATGGAGGATAGGGAAAAAATTAATATTTCCCATATTAATGAATATTTTTGGATAAAACTTGATATTTAGCTTCATGTGGTTAAGATCTATCCATTTATGCTTAAAAATCATAGTTTATGTGTTTATCATGGCAGCAAACCTGCATACTCTTTTCCCATAATAATCATATAGGGAATAGGCAAACTCCTTTATTTATGGACAGATGTTGATGAAAGTTGGTATAAATGTTAAGAAAAAAATTATTTATGGTAGAAATGCCTAATTTCAGTGTTCCTCACAGCAGCAAACCTGCACACTCTTTGCCATGTTAATCTTATGGAGAATAGGCAAATAATTCTCATGTTTATGGACACCTCTTCTTTTTTATAATATTATAGATTAAAAAAATTATTGCAGGACTGCTGCGACGGGGGTATTTTATTTCACTACCACATTTCATAAAGTATATCCTTCTTATCCTTACTGTATAATGTGAAGTCATTTATTGCAACACTTCTTCATATCTTAACCAGTTTCAACAATTTGTGTAAAAAAATGTGTAAATACACGTTTTTGTTTTTGAATACTACACTCTAAAAAGGCATGCCTAAGCTCTGAGGGGGAGCACCCAACTTTTTTATAACCTATTTTTTGCAAAGGGGGTTTTTACCTTTTTTTACTGACCTAATTGCATACAAATCAAACTCAAACTCAATTAAGAAATATGAGACTTATTTTGATGGAGTCTTTGAGAAAATTATGTGATGTATAAAACTGATTTAATAGAAAGCTATTACCATCAGCTGTGGAATTAAAATCTATATTTGTTTACAAAGATATTGATTTTAATCCTACTTCAAAATCATACTATATTAAAATATTATAGCATATTTCTAAAGAATTTTAGAGCCATACAATTTGTTTTAATTGTATATGAGTGCTAAATAGCTGAGTTTAGGGTTAAGTGTTTATTTGTTTATTCGTTTAAGATTTCAAATGTACATTTTGTCATGATAATAAACATATTGATTCATTCTTCTTCAGGTGAAGCGCCCGCACAAGGATTTTCACTGAATTATACAACTCGTACAAAGGACGAATTTACTGCTAGTTAGGAAATAAAAATGAATGTTACCATTGGTACGCAATCTTCTCTTAAATGCATTAATTTCTGTCTCATTTTTTAGGGCGATTAGCGTCTATATTGCGCCTGCGATAAAGCAACTGCAAAATGAATGCTGTATGCAGAACACTTTTAAACCGTTATTAAAATGTGTCATGTCCATAATATAGCTCACATTATAATTAGCAATAAACTTAGTTAGGAAATGATTCTGTTAGAATAGTAATAATTATTTTTTAAATGATAAAAGTGGGGGAACACCACATAATAGCACCGATTTGAATCCATCAGAATTACTTATGGTAAGAAGAATTAGAACAAAACGGTCGGATAATTCCTAGTTTATACTATAAAAATAATATTATACGTTGCACTAAAACACGGCCAAAAACGCCTTTATAATCGGAGATTGGATACTGTTTCTTGCTTCATAACATATAGTCCGTACAGAGGTCGGATAATTCCTAGTTTATACTATAAAAATAATATTATTTTGTTGGGAAAATAGAGAATTTAATCCAAGGACTATTAAATGCACATTATTCCTGCATGATTCACATTATTAAGGAATCAACGTGGGATCAATTCACACCCAGTAGACCGTTATCTGAATTAAAATTCAATATTACCTCGAAAATACGATCTCTCCATTTATTGACCCGGTTTCGTTCATTTATCTTATGCAGAGTGTACCGTAACACTCTGGACGAACGTATATGGCGTTATTGACTGTTATGCCAAGGAAAGCATTTCACCATAGAGTCTATTTCAACTCCAATGTCTACTTTTTAGCGAATTTCCCATAGGGAATAAGCTATTACCGTAGGTCTCATGGTGAGACTTAAGCCCGGGACCATGTTATTTTTTCTTCTTTAGGTGCCCAGAGTCCAAAAACAATAGTCGGTTCAATCAAGACCAAATTTGGTAGAGACGTGTATTCCTACAAGTGCTCGGACGAGTTCGTAAACCAGACATATCGGTCAATGGGAACGGGTAGTTTGGGGGGGTTTTGTACCCCAAAATGGGGTTTTTTGCGTTTTTCATATGTAATTTTTTAAACTTTCTAATTTTATATTTCACCATTAGAATCAGCTTAAAAAACTACACAATTAAGTTCCTTAAAGTTTTCCTCTATCTCCAACGGTTACCGAGATATTAAAAAATCTAAACACAGTACATTGTATTGTGGGGCTCCAATGTTAATCTTATGGAGGATAGGGAAAAATTAATATTTCCCATATTAATGAATATTTTTGGATAAAACTTGATATTTAGCTTCATGTGGTTAAGATCTATCCATTTATGCTTAAAAATCATAGTTTATGTGTTTATCATGGCAGCAAACCTGCATACTCTTTTCCATAATAATCATATAGGGAATAGGCAAACTCCTTTATTTATGGACAGATGTTGATGAAAGTTGGTATAAATGTTAAGAAAAAAATTATTTATGGTAGAAATGACTACTTTCAGTGTTCCTCACAGCAGCAAACCTGCACACTCTTTGCCATGTTAATCTTATGGAGAATAGGCAAATAATTCTCATGTTTATGGACAGATTTTTTTTAAACTTGTCATATATTATTGATTTGGAAATTCGCTGAGTACGCAGGTCTGCTGCGACGGGGGTATTTTATTTCACTACCACATTTCATAAAATATATCCTCCTTATCCTTACTGTATAATGTGAAGTCATTTATTGCAACACTTCTTCATATCTTAACCAGTTTCAACAATTTGTGTAAAAAAATGTGTAAATAAAATACCAGGTTAAAAAACTCATTTTTGACATGCATAGGCATGCCTAAGCTCTGAGGGGGGAGCACCCAACTTTTTTATAACCTATTTTTTGCAAAGGGGGTTTTTACCTTTTTTTACTGACCTAAACTCTATGAAAATAAACATTTAAAACCATTGTTTTAAGAAATATGAGACTTATTTTGATGGAGTCTTTGAGATAATTATGTGATGTATAAAACTGATTCAATAGAAAGCTATTACCATCAGCTGTGGAATTAAAATCTATATTAGTTTGTTTACATTGATATTGATTTTAAACCTACTTCAAAATCATACTATATTACAATATTATAGCATATTTCTAAAGAATTTTAGAGCCATACAATTTGTTTTAATTGTATATGAGTGCTAAATAGCTGAGTTTAGGGTTAAGTGTTTATTTGTTTATTCGTTTAAGATTTCAAATGTACATTTTGTCATGATAATAAACATATTGATTCATTCTTCTTGAGGTGAAGCGCCCGCACAAGGATTTTCACTGAATTATACAACTCGTACAAAGGACGAATTTACTGCTAGTTAGGAAATAAAAATGAATGTTACCATTGGTACGCAATCTACGCTTGCAAACTGTAACTCAGCAATAGCGTCTATATTGCGCCTGCGATAAAGCAACTGCAAAATGAATGCTGTATGCAGATTGCCCACCACAATCTATACGGCGTGGGGTGGTGTTGACGGTGTCATGTCCATAATATAGCTCACATTATAATTAGCAATAAACTTAGTTAGGAAATGATTCTGTTAGAATTAGTTTTGTTTAATTTTATTTTATTTAAACTATATGACCTATACAGTCATGAAGTTTTTTCTTCTGCAATACAGGGGAACACCACATAATAGCACAGATTTGAATCCATCAGAATTACTTATGGTAAGAAGAATTAGAACAAAACTAGACATTTTAAAAGAAAAAAAAACAAATGTACACGTTGCACTAAAACACGGCCAAAAACGCCTTTATAATCGGAGATTGGATACTGTTTAGGGCCTTCAACAGCAGATTCCAAAATTGGGATTTTGGAATAGTTGTTGGAACCGACGGACATTTACGCTACTGGATGGAATGCAAGAGAAGAGAAAAGAGACATGTTAACTAGATGCGAACGACCCTCGACGTTGTGGAGAGGAGGGAACCAAAACCTTTCGGTTGGCCAGATTTAACTAAACCAAATCAAGAATTCTTAGACCGGACCAGAGCGACTCCAACAAACACTTCGAAACTAAATGACTCGCCATTACCAATGCAAGCTCCAGACCCCCTGAGTAGCTCCCCCTGAGTAGATCTAATAGGCAAACCAGACTTCCACAGCGATTTCGTGAGAAGTGAGATTAATTTTACGATGTCACTGTGGAATAAGAGGGGAGGACTGTTATATCTAAGTATTAAATTAAAACAAATGATTTATATTGAATCCCGACCCGTTCCGAATCCCGTTCGAATCCCGACCATGAGCAATCCCAATTTGGCTTGCAAATGTGTGGTATAGTAGAGGTGACCGGCTTGGATGGAAGTTGACGGCATTTGTAGGCTTAATTGGGATTGCAGTGGACACCTATTTTGATTTTATGGTTGGTGGTTATGAGGGGGGGCATGTTTTGTGTTTTTTTGTGTATGCTTGGTATTTTATGAAGAGTTGTATATAAATAACAAAATTTAAATAGTCATAGCACTTGGAAGGTTAAATAAATCATTTCTTATCCTCATTCTTCATTCTGATTTGGAATACGAAAACTGTAAACTGATAAAATTATAGCAACTTTAAGAACTCCTCTGTAGTCTGAACTAATTGGTGCGGTAATACATATGTGGCTTTGTTACTGACCAGCCAAAGAGATAGTCGGATTATCAAATAGTCCGGATATAGAACATACTCGTATATTGTACTTTGATGTTATCCTTATAATATTACAAGAATTTTTGCTTTGTGTTCGATTTCCCTGCCACCCACGTGGGATGTTCGATGTGTTGTTTAATATCCTATATTTTTCCCTATTTATATTAAACTTTGCGACACAAAGGGGTAAACTTTGTATTACAGTGGAATTTTTGTGTAAAAATTAATAGGTACTAATTTAATGTTTTACCTTCCTCCCACATACACGATAAGGAAAAGTATTATTTTCACAATTAAATCCTACTCATCTAATCAAACAAATTAGTAGTGTTAATTATTATTCTTTGAAAAACTGTTGCAGCAGAGAGGAAGGTTTGATGTACTGTCCGCGATAAATGTAGTATTTTGTCCAAGCTACCGACGCTACTACAGTATTATATTGTGGAATATAACAAAATCAATTTCTTCCTTATTTCTCAACTGCTTTGCGTTATGCTTAGTTTACAGCTAGCTTATGGCCGTATCACCCAACTCACTGAAATTCATTACTATCACGATGGTGGGAACAATAAATTTATCACAAGAGTTCTAAACGACTATGAAAAAACTACCATCTTTAAAAAATTATAATTTAGCAAATTTGATTTAAAAATCACTTATATTGACAGTATTGTCAGGTCACTAGTACCATTTATTTTAAATATACTTTCAGTAACTATATGAGAGGGTTACTTTTGACCGACGAAATTCACTCGCCATTGGTACCTCAGGTAATTTATAATAAACATAAGTTTTAGGCCTTTTTCTCAGATGTGGACATCTCAGATAAAAAATACCCCCGTCGAAGCAGGCTTGAGTACTCAGCAAATTTCCCTTTGTTGCTTATGCTCCATAACATTAACATGGGAATGAGTATGCAGGTTTCCTGCAGTGTGGAGTACAGAAAGTATACATTATCATCATAAACCAGTTATATATTGACCACTCGCTTCGCTCGCCCAGCCCCCCTTATAGTTGTTGGCTGAATCGCTTGTCGTATACCATGTTGACCACAACGGAAACTCTAACACATAAAAATTAGGACAAATAGTTAAGGTTTTTAACCCTTTAAAGAGAAGTGACGTTTTAAAACGTCACTATCTCAAAGCTGGCAAGGAAAAAGTAACGCAAATATCAAATCACACCTCAAAAGAGTAAAATGTTTTTTCACTAAATTGTAATTAAATCCTACTGTAAATATAACAGGCAGAATTATAGTTGTCGGCAAACATCCACAATGGAAACTCAAATACAGCCAAACTCTAAACAGATAAATAGTATGTATCACAATAAATCCACACACGATATGGAAGCCGGTGTTATATAACTGTAAACAAATTAATTTGCATCCAAAATAAAATAAGAAATAAAAAATGAAAATAAGTGATATATTTCACTGATTTTACAGTTACAATAGAGGAGATCTCGTAATTGCACCCTGGTTTGAGTGAAAGGGTGAGACAGTCAGAGGGGTGGTGCACAGGAAGTGAGCTTCGGAGGGGCAAATTGACACACCCTGTAATTTCCCTGTACAACGCTTATCTCTAATTGCACTTGAAATGTTAAACCCAAGGAAACAGCAACTTTATGCAAATACGTTCACTTAGTATTACAAAGCCTTAATCTGAGTAACACCAAATACCTGAGTAGCAGCAAAACCATTACAGTGCTTTCTTATTCATTTATACTAACTTAAAAATATTATTGCACTAACATTATTAACATTTTAATATTGTAAGTAAGTATAGGATGTAGTAAGAAAAAAACCTTACAAAGATTGATTTGATCAAATTGGTAAGAAGAGTTGATTGGACTAGGATGTTTGAGAGGACGTGATTGTTAGTGTTTTAATTTATATTTTTTCAAAAGCTAAAAGAATTTCATATTTTATAAGTTTAATATAAAATATGCCTAAAAAATAAACATATTTTTTCAATTACCGAATTTTATTTAAATAAAACCTGACTCTGATTCTTATGTTTAGAAATCAATGTATATATTTTTATGTTAATCCTATTTTAATTTTGACACGTGTATTACGCGTAATATTTGCATTTCCTAGCTTAAATCCTTGTCGCCAGTTTTTGTGGCTATACTAACTTGAAAAACGTATTGTGACAATGAAGACATTTCATTTCATTTAAGAAAGATTCATTCATAATAAATCTCTAGTTAGTGTTACTTTGTGCAAGTATTTTTTCTTGTTTTTGAACTATTTGACATTAGGCGGCAAGCTCGACGTCTTGGAAAGCTGCCAAGACTTATATCACGCTTAGTGGAAAGAAATAATGTATCTACATTATTTCTTTCCACTAAGCACACATGTCTTGTGTGCTTTTACGGAATTTATGACGTCACTGTGGATGCAAATCTGAATAAAACTGATTAAAATGTCAAATCATATTTTATACGACATATGTTGTTTACCACACAACAGCAGCCGTATTTGTTTGAATATTAGGAATCTCTCATTAGTACATGAACCTAATTTGGGAATTTAGGACCTTAGTAAGTAGTTTATCTGTAGATCCCACAACGTAATGAGTATGACGTAGAAGAATCTATCAACTAATTGAATACTACAATTCAGAATGTAGCCTGGGAGGCAACTTCTAAATTTCAAAACTATCTAACAAACTTGTAAATTACCCAGTGTTTATACAGAAAATGTCATGACATAAAAGTGTCGGCGGAGGAGAATTTGGCAAAATACTAGTAATCGTGATAAATCTCGACTAACCGTGCTAGACACGGCCTGAAGAAAAGCTTGATAAATCTGAAAACAGCTGGTTTGAAGAATATATGAGGAATTTATCTCCAACGGAAGCCACTGAATATTCGCTTCGGAAGTCCACTAAATATATCAAGCAACCAATTATTGAACATCCCCAATTCTGAAACATGATGGCACTTGCGCTAAACACCCCAATGAGGAAGCAAGTGTTTACGCTGATTACTTCAGTATTGAAGTATTTAAACCAATATCTCAATATCTTCAAACTCTCAAAATGATGAAAATGAATTTATAGAATGAAGTAAAAACTTACGTCTTCCAACACTTCTTAATATAATTACATGGAGACAGTCAGTCTCCGTTTGGGCCTGATGATGTCCGGTGTGACTGAACGAAATCGATCACCAATTTAACACCTGTTGTATATATTTACCGTTTGGATATAATTACAATATAAAATATATTAAGTGGTCTTGGAAGACGTAGTCAAATTCTTTATAAACTAACATAATCGTATTAATTAAAAGCTTTGCTTGTCGAGTAAGATAAACCCCATCATGGTTACTAGACCGTAATTGGTCTTACAAGATTTACTGCTAAATGAAGTTTCCAACCAGCAGAACATCAGAGTTGAACTGGACTAGCACACCTATCTCTTTTCATATAATAAATCAATTTATTTATGACACATGCCGTAGGTTGATTCTCTGATTTTTTTCTGTGATTGACCAATCAGGTGTTGTTTTGTTGCCGCTGCACATGCGAGAGATTGGCGTCATGGCGTTTCACGTGGGTCTCTAAGTACCCGCTTCATTGTCGGAAGGTCACCAGCTTCGACCCTGAGGAAAATCTTGGGATCAATACTAGACCAAGTTGTCTTTGATAATTGGGTTATTTTCATGAATCTCACAAATGAATAGTCTGGTCTTTTAACATAGGTATGTTTTAGCTCTGCGGGGGGGTTGGGAATTTGCAAGACCAAAATTTGAAACAGTGACGTCATATGGTTAGTGACGTCATAGTTTGGTTACAAGAACAGCTGTTTAGATGAACTGAAAACATTTCCTTTAGACATATCCACGATATAACAGGGAAGTAAATACAAAAAATTTGCCAGTAATAAAGCTCAAATCCATTACACTTATTACACTATCCATTCACTAATAACACTTTATAATACCCACCATAGTGGGTCGTTGTCTTATCTACGAATATAAATTATGAGTAATAGCTTGATAGTAGTCTCAATCAAACTTATTGTTTTAAATAAACTCATAATATTTTTTAATACACCGTTAAAGTGTGTTTTAGGACTTGTGCAAGTTTAAACATTTTTGATGTGCCCAACTCCAAATATCGAAACCGGGGTTTTGAGAGCTCATTACTTTATTTTAATAGGAAATGGGGCAATTTAAAATATAAAACAGCCTACTCCAAAAGATGTAGAACTTATTAAATTAACAATTAGTTGGACTTTTCCAACGCGTCTTGTGTTTAAAATCTACACAACGTTTCGAGAGTTGGTTATACTCCCCTTTTCAAGTGCCTAACAATATTTACATTTATACAAACAAAGGGTTATTTCTATATATAAAAGAAACCGGTAAAAAAACACAATAAAAATATAACTATAGAGTTAAATAGTAAACAAAACAGTCAAATTAGCCTATTTTGTACATTCGGAAAATTGCAATCCAACGACACTAACACTCCGCCTCCGAGCTAGCGGACGTAAAAAGATATAGAACGATGAAAGTACACCCAATACATGCAAAAATAAGCGATATATCAACACCAAATAGAAACTTAAACCTGGGTTTACAATCCGCAAATTTTAAAAGTTCTTTAGTTTAAACATATGTAATTTTCAAAAACTTTCTGTTCATCCATACCCAAATTGGGTTGTCGATGGTCCGTGTTGAGTGTCCCAGCAAACATTCTCAATCAAACTATGTCGGGTTGACCATTGACCAATGGCGTGCGGCTAATCAGAGGCTGTGTTTGTGTTGTCAGTCACCGCCACCACTTTGTCCAGAAAGTTCGCAAAACTTTGACCACGCGTTTAAACTACTCGTAAACTAAAGGTTCCAAACTAAACTGAGGTTGAAAGAGAAAGTTTTAAATCTGTTAACCTGGAAATCAAAGGGACATTGCACTAAAACAATTGTACCTATTTTTAGATAAATATCTAAAAAAAATGTAAATACATTTTTGGAAACCACGTATCTTCACGAAAGAATTATATGAAAATAAAACAGATGTAATATGTGTAACTATTAAATAGCTATTATAATAATTAGTTTACATAATATAAAGTATAATAAATAAATTGTAATATTATATGTTATATTAGGTATGGTGTAGACCTACTAGGCGCAAATAGTGATTGATTTGGGCTGTGAACTTCTTGATAACTTTTTTATCGTGAACTACTCGATAAAAAAGTTTTCTCATATCTTACTTTATCTCATAAACTGTAATACATAGAGATCTGAAGTCTTTACCATATATATAGTGCATATCAATTTTGATAATTATAATCATGCTTACAACTGAATGACATTTTTTAATTATAATTATGGTAATTTATATTGCAAACTATGAAAAATGTTTAATTTGAGTGGGACATATATATACAAGTTTCTGATAGGTACATTAACCAGACGTCGTTGATATTACCAAGATAACGAATGCAATTTTCCCTTAACATGGACTTTCGTTAAACATTAGATGAGATACATTTGTTCAAATGCACAGTTCAATTCTGAAATATTTTCCATGGCATTAAAAATATAATAAACACCTCATGTTTTGAAATTTTAACAACAAATATAGAAATAATGTAATAAACCATTTATTTACCACATTTCCTATGGTTTATTTATTACTCATTATATTTATCTGTATTAAGTCCTTAAATTGTGTGGATTAACGTCCGCACTATTGATTAACGTAGTATCGTTAATCCGCAAAGACCACCCTCATTTTAGACCAATTTCGTAATTCAGAGGCCGTGGTTCGGAATACACGTAGGTCCATTAGTTGCCATCGACTGTTGAGCTATTAAGTAACAGTCCTGTCTAAGTGACATGTCAGACTTAGTCAGTAACAAGACTACGAGATCGAGCCACAATCTACTCGATACACTGAATCTGATCTTACTCTGAATCCTCATTTATACTTGGCTTAAAATATCTACATTGTAGTGTGGTTTCCATTTCAATTGTCTAATCTAATCTAAAAGAAAACTGAGTCAAGTATATAAAATAATGTTTTAATATATAATTTCTATGCACTACATTAGATAAAATGAACCTACGTTAATATAATAAACAATATTGCCTTTCCTATCCTTAATTAGATACATTCTATGTGGAGTTATAATAAACGTAGATCAGTTTTATTAATTTAATCAGCAAGATTATTGTAAAATAAAATAATGTGAACACTCTTAAAAATATAAATTTAACTCGGTAAAGTTAAATAGTTTGGTTATTTGAATCGGTATTACAAATAACCGTAAGAATCGTTAAAAATAAATTATTAGATATCTGAAAGGAGATCAAATTGCTTTTAACTTAATTAAACAAGCTGCGTAACAAACATTTTCATAAATTATGCGATAATTATGAGACGAATAAATGCTGTTAGTGATACTGTAAGTGACTTAGTCGAATGACGCGTTGCAGTTTCCTAGCAACCGATAACGCACTGGGACGGTGGCGCACTCTCTCTGGCAATTATTGAAACCAAAGCAAAACTGACAGCGTAACAAAGATTTATAACAACTACTCACAGCTGTCTTTGATGTGGTCAGCTGAAAGTAACGCCATTGTTGGGAATATTGGTGGTTTTGTCAGGGAAATTCGGTTGACTTTACATTCGGTAATAAAGGTGAGTAAACGCGATTAAATTGATTGATTAAATTGCAATATTTTAAACAGCAATTTAATCAATTTACTTTATAAACTGTGTGTTTTGACTTAATAGTTTCAGCTACGATTCTAACCAATAAGGAACTTTTTACTTTATTTTTTATAAACCTCTAGTATAAGGAAAACGTTGTGAAATTGTAAAGGTTTTTGGATTTTTATAAAGGTTAAATTACAAATAAAGGTTTAATGTTTCCATAAATATTTTGACATGGATATGTCTAAGCTCTGGGAAGTTTTAGCAATTCGCGTCCCACGACAAATTATTTGTAACAGAGGTGACGTCATATGGTTATAAGGATAACTGTTTAGAGGAACTGAAAACATTTCCTTTAGACATATCTTAATATATAAAAACCTTCTGTACATGTGTTTGAAAGTAAACAACTCCTTCTAAACACATTTTTGCGAACGTCATAGAATTTTTATTTTGAGTTTTCAATTTGTTATATATTCCTTTTGGAGTACCCTTGGGTTGAGGTTGAATAACTTTTTATCTAAGTATATGGACCAAAGATATGTTTTCGTCAAAATTTTCGAATTTGAACTTGAGAGAAGTGAATATAAATCCGTTTTGCGTGAAGTAAAAGAGTGCTTTAGCGTGAATGTGAATGACGCGTGATGTGTGTGTGTGTGTGTGGTGTGGTGGCGCACTCTCTCTGGCAATTATTGAAACCAAAGCAAAACTGACAGCGTAACAAAGATTTATAACAACTACTCACAGCTTTGATGTGGTCAGCTGAAAGTAACGCCATTGTTGGGAATATTGGTGGTTTTGTCAGGGAAATTCGGTTGACTTTACATTTAATACCATCAAAAATTTTAATTTTTAAAGATTTAAACCAATTTAAACATTTATAAAAATTTGAATCTCCATATGATTTTGGGAAAAACGTATGATTTTCAGCTACGATTCTAACCAATAAGGAACTTTTTTTTTAAAAATGTATTCAAACCTCTTAAGAAATATCAAGTTTAAATAAATTTGATAAAATAAAATTAAAATTTTTTTAATTTTCCATAAGGTTAACATGGATACAAAAACTAAAGTTTTAGATTATTCGCGTTAGATAAGGAAAATTTGTAACAGAGGTGACGTCATATGGTTATAAGGATAACTGTTTAGAGGAACTGAAAACATTTCCTTTAGACATATCTTAATATATAAAAACCTTCTGTACATGTGTTTGAAAGTAAACAACTCCTTCTAAACACATTTTTGCGAACGTCATAGAATTTTTATTTTGAGTTTTCAATTTGTTATATATTCCTTTTGGAGTACCCTTGGGTTGAGGTTGAATAACTTTTTATCTAAGTAAGACCAAAGATATGTCTGGAAGCGACATACCATCTGTTTCCAGACATTTGACGACCTGAGAGAAGTGAATAAGTTAAATTGCTTTTGCGTTACAGTAAAGACGTGCTTTCTGGAATGTGAATGACTTGATGATCCAGCACTATAATAAAAAATATACTTCGGATGTAGTTAAAACTCGTGATTTACCGAAATTAAATTACATTGAAGCTATGTAACTGGGTTAAATACTTAAAACTAATAGATACAGATTAACCATAGTTTAATTTGTATCAATATACTTGATAGGAACAAACATACACAAAAAAGAGGTTTGTACTTACTTCTCGATCTCCATGAAAGTTTGGGGACTTGCTCTATAAGTGTCCGGGAAGGTTTTAGTGAAAAATGTTTGTATTTACTTCCCTGTGGGAAATAGATTAGATCATGGATACGGTATCTCTAACGGGAATGTATTAATCTCATCTAAACAGCTGTTCTTATTCTTTTGTATTAAATTCAATACAATAGCTCTGGTAGTTTCTATGGAAACCTGTTACATATTTTCTATCTTAAAAATCAGCAACACCCCTCCCCCCCAGAGCTAAGACACATATCCATGTCAAAAACTTTTGAAAACTTCATACTTTTCCATTTTACGGCATTTAAAATTTCTAATTTTAACCTTATAAGGACTAAGTTTGTTTACAAATTTTCTACAATCAAAGCATTTTATTTTAAGCTACAGCTGTTGGTTTACTTTCCATTAGCAATATGCTTTACTATCCAACGCCATCTGAATCATTCATTTATGTAAATCTATGAAGTAAATATGTGCTGTATAAAATGAACAGCTTTATTCATCACTTTAATAGTTTATGTTTTTTTGGGATTATGTATTTATAATTGTTATTTTCTGTCTGATTAAACGTCGTGTTTATATGTTGGCGAAATAAAAAAATATGTACAATCTTTATACATATTACGTTTAATATAATAATCAGCTGTTGTATATCAGCTTTCCTATAAAAGCCGTGTTACAGTTAGGTTTGGTTTAGGTCTAGGTTGGATTAGAAAATATTTGTGAATCAATCCACTCAGATTTATTTGTTTTGTGGGAATGTTATTAACATGTCTTATCGTTTCAGTATTGTTATTCACTATACCGCGACCCAAAATATCTACACAACGAAGCCGTAATGCTATTCGACTTCAGAACATGGCCAATCTTAAAGTTAACATGTATTTACTGTTAGGCGTTAAGAAGTTTGCCAGGTCAGCTATAGTTCTTATATATTCAAAATTCAATACAATAGCTCTAGTAGTTTCTATGGAAACCTGTTTCAGATTTTCATCTTACAAATTGCCAACACCCACCCAGACCTAAGAAAAAAATTATTCAAAAATCCATGTCAAAAATTATTATTACTTAGACTAAACCTTTTTTACTATGCGTTTTATGTTTCTCAGGCGTCATTGCTAAATAATATATACTGTAATAATTTCATTACAAATTACATGTTATATGTATCCATCAAGTGAATTTAACTTGACACAAAAAACTTTCATTAAAAATAATTTGAAATTCCTATACGTTACTTGAACCTTTTTTAACCTTTAAAACTATTTCTGCTTCAGGTTACAATTAAATTGTAAAAAATTATAACAAAATGGGTAATAATTTCAAACCTGATAAGTTAACTTTTTTAATTTCGTATTAAAATATTTGGGATCTCAAAATAACAAAGGAAAATTATAATTTTTACCTGCCCTCAGTGCTTAGATTGTACTAATGCTGCTGTATTCTGTTGCAGCATTTTTTCAAATCCAAATATTACGGATATATGACACAAATGTCAAAACAAAGATTACATTAACCCAGTTTAATATTCAATTATATATGATATATACATTGTGTTACAGTATAAGTAGTGTCATATGCCATATGATATATTTATCAGAGAAATTTGGTGGCAAAACTGAACGCTTGTAACATTGCAACCCCAGACACAGTTTGTGACAGGCGGTGGTTGGGTGTTTGACAATAACATATTGTTTTACACTAATTTCAATTGTTAGAGAATTTTCGATGGAAAAGTGAGCTATTCAAATGACCTGTATGGTCACAGTTAAGCCCGGGACCATGATAGAAGTTCATAACTCAACCATTCAAAATTATATATATTAATTTATTTTTTATTACTGTACATATATTATGTGTGTTACAGCCACATTTATTGTCTTCGCGAAGTGTAAAAACAAAATGTTTGAACTTGTCTAAGTTAACTTTAATCATCCATTTTTCAGAGCCAAATTTCAAGATTATTTAAAGCATGTAATCCCTATTAAGGAAAACTTAATGGCTTTCTTCTATAAGAAATGCATTGACAGTAAATTCATTGCAGATAAGTGTTTCAACATTAAACAACAGGTTTAAAAATGGAGGTTTTATCTGAATCCAGCAAAATGTTTCTCTCAGAAAATTTAGTAGAATATAATCATAAATATTGTACATACTGTTATTCCATGGAATCAAAATGAACAAGGCATGAAATAATTAGGAGTTTTATTAAACACAAAACTAAATTGGAACTTGCACGTTAACTCAAAAGTTAAGTCAAGCTTATTCTCGCCTTTTTTTTATTCACCTTAGTAAATAGAAACCCATACTTGAAATCAAAATGTACTCTGCCTGTATATAAAACAATTCTTAAACCTTTGATAACGTTGGCCTGTCCAGTTTGGGGAGTGTGTAAATCAAAAAGTAAAAGTAACAAAATTCAAGTTTTCCAAAATAAGATTTTGAGGATTGGTTCAAATTGTACATGGTAAATTCGGAACACCCAATTAAGAGTGCACAAATAATTTGCCTTGGACAGAAGAGGAAAAGAAGAGATAAAAACCAATATCTCGCTTATTATTTGTTTACAGCTTCATATTGTTTAGAACTAATGATTTACATTGAAAATGTAAATTTCATTTGACTTTGTGGCAGCAAAGTATCCACATAAAGCAATACGGTAGCAATTTTACATCAGCATGGTTACAAGGCATTAGGAGTTAGGTTTGAAAACAAAAGAGAAAACTCAACAGCTAAACTATGAATTTATTAACGATCAAGCAAAACATTTTTATTATTACATAACACACTTTTGCAAGCCAGCTGTTTCTCAAAAATGGTAAAAAATATCAAAATCTCTGTCACACAGCCATAGTGATAAAAGCGGCTACATTCTGTTGAAAAGTTGTGAAACAGAAATATTAAAAAATGATCGGGTATAATATTGGAAAAGCATCCTGCCTGACTTATACAAAAAAAATTGTATATACTGAATAATTTATCAATCTGAATGTAATCTGTTCACATTACACCGAAAACTTAACACTGAAGTATTGAAAATAAAATTAACACTGAAGTATTGAAATGGAAAAGATAAAATTAAAAAATATGCATAGAAATAATTGTTACAATTTTTGTCAAATATTGTATGTTGAATACAAAAAAGATATTAAAATCCATATTATTCAGGAAAAATATACATCATCCAACAGCCAGTATTCATAAACAATAATGTAAGAAAAGATAAATAGAGTCATTTAATACTCTGGGAATTAAACTAAATGTGGGGAGAACTGCATTAGTGATAAATGACCTCATTTTCAATTCTATTTCAATATACTTTGATAAAACTGAACCGACTTACGATTCAAAGCATAATAATTAAAAACTAAAATACATGTAATTTGATAAAGATTAGACAAACATTTAATACGATGTCAAATGAAAACATTTTTGTACTGTTCAAACAATATTTCTCCGGCTATGATCAAGTGATCAGATCGTTAGGTGCTAGTGGCAAAAAGATATTTCCTGAAAACATTTAACTGTCTCTAATTTTCAATGAAGGAAATCACAAAAATAATTTGGCCATTGTTAATCACTCTGCTAGAAACAGAGTAGTTATTGCCGGAGAAAAGAGAAATTTAAAAGTTGAGTTTAAAATTGGATTTTAAAAGTAAGATTTTTCACCAAGGCACTTACTAATTTTTTTGTTAAAAATATAAATCATTCCTGTTCAACCTAAGATAATGTTCATTGAATATTTTTTCCCACCATTTACTCTTTATAATATTTGTTATTCAGTGTCATGAAAATTTCCATTCAATAAGATTTCACCTGTAATTTTTTTTATCCCATGTAACAATAATACATGTCTGAAACATATTATTATTATTCCAACCATCATTATCTTTAAACATATAATTTCATAAAGAGCACTTTTGTACTGCAAAACATCTACATTGGTTATTAAGATCTAGTAACATTATAGAACTAATAACTAAAAAAAATGCTTCAGAAAAAATATCAACTAGATTACACAAAATATGCGTTTCCCTGCCTCAGAATACAGTCACCATGACATGATTGTAACCTCTCAAAACAATCGTAACAAGTTACATTAAACATTTTTCCTAGACTAAAAAAATATATTGAGCATATATATTTTTAAAGCATTTCATTTTTAAAATAATAGATGTTACTAACAAAATACTTCACATACATATTCTTAATCAACTTTCTTAATCTTGATCATGATTCCCATTATGAAAACAAAATCATTTCGACAGTATAAGTTTAAACTTTCCCTTATAATGTTCCAGTCCCGAATCTTTAACCAAGTTTTTTTTTACTTCATACTCGTCCAAAGATAAAATTTAATATGGCTTCAAGGTCTATTGTAACACTACAACTATCAACTGTATTTGATGCCAGCAAATGTCTGGTTGATAAAATTTCACTAAATTCCATAATTCAAATTTCACCAATGAGAAATTAAATTTCCACATCTTTCAAGCTACTTAATTATATCACTTCCTATTGATTAGGTGTAATTGTTGAAAATTATCTATTTAAAAATTATAAAATTCTGTGTAACTTCCAGTCAAGGTAGTGCCCAGAGTTTTCAGATTGCCCTACAGTGAAACCTTCCTAAATCGAACCTCATTGAGGTTCCACTGTAATACCTCTGACTACATATGTAGTCGTGACCAACGACTTGAAGTTTTTAAAGCATAATGTCGTCTGAGACACAAATTTCATATGAGTCATGAGTTTTAAAAAATAGCTGATTTCAGTCTAAACACCAAACACAGTTGACCTCGGCATATATAAAAGCAAATTACATCATTTACAGCTGTAAGTGGTATTTACAGCTGGTCGGTCGTGATAAAAAGCAACTCCTAACATACAATCCAAGCATGATATATTTATTTGTACTATGTGGTAGATAAATGACTATGACTACACAAGCTGGTCCATTATATAGGTCTTCACCTAGCACCTAGCACTTGACACTTCAGTTCTCAGCTACACTTCAACCCTCTTTGGAGCAGCCATTGTGCTCCAAAGATATTACTTTCAAAAAGCTACCTAAAAATACCATCTATTCTGTTAAAGGCACAACGATTAGGTATTTCTTACAAATACTAAAATCAAAAATACCTCACAGCTGTTGGGGATATAGCTTTAAGGCGCTTTGGTGATACAATCTTCACTAGGTGCTGACTTGTCAAATAAAGCTGGGAGTACCTAAAGAACAATTACCTTCTAACTTGTACCCAATCTTGAACCATTGAAGATAAATTCGATAAAGGAATAAATGAATAGGTTAACATGAATAGATATAGATATATATAGGTGTATATAACAAGAATGTTTGGTTAGTAATAGCATGCATACATAAAACTAAGTAGAGTACAACTCAATAGAAGAGTAACCTCAACTTTAATATTTATAAAATAACAAGAACCTCATGATATATAACCTAAAATAAACAATAAATGGTTAAGAGAATAACAAGAAAAACAAAAAATACAATGAACCATCACAGAAAGGCTATGTTTTATTACAAAATCCAAACACCAAGATACATACTTCCACAACTGGAATAAAAAAAATATTATTGCATAACAAATTAACAATAACAAAAAACAACAAAGGCTGGTGAGCAAACAAGAAGTTAAACTTTTCTAAAAGTATAAAATACCCTGATATCTAGATTAGCTTAGACAAAAACATATTTTTTAGTGTTTATTAAAAGAAATGTCCTTCTTTGATGTATGTAGAGCTAGAAATATACTATTAAAGTCTGGCATTTCAAAATGACCGTGTGAAATGAAAAATAAACATTGCAGTTACCCAATAAATTTAAAATATTGATTAAAATAAAGCAAAAAAACTTTAGATCCAATTTCTTTCCTGTGATGCTCCTTTCAAAGAATAAAGGATACAATTTGAAATGGGTAAAAACATAACTCACTAGTTATAAATAAGGTACCGTACTAAAAAAATCTCTATAAAAAGTAAAATAGTATTCAATTCTCTGATAAAACATAATTATAAACTAAGTCATAAAAGTAGATAATAATACAATCTTAAATGTCAGTAAATAATTACAGGTATCGTACCATTAAATCCTCCACATATATTGTAATATAATTATGAGTGTTAAAAAGCAAAATGTGGAATGGGTACTAAATGAAAAATGATTATCTCTATCTTCTCGGTTTGATATGGAAGAAAACAAGCCACAAAGACACATTCTTCTGATGGTCACTACTAAAAAGGCAAGACATAAACAGGCAAGTGTGAACTAAGTGGATTGAAGTATGGCGTTCTGCGAATAGTAGAAGAGAGGATATTCAAGTCTTCAATTGGGAGAAGGCGGCTTCAGCAACAGACAGAGTCCTTCCCCAGACTGATCTGTAACAGAGGAAGCAAGCGAATGAATGCATGCAACTATACAAGTAAACCAACCTATATACGAATCTGTATGACAGTCGTTTGCTGGTTATTAAGACAATACGAATTTTTTTAAGAATTGAGAAATCTATGTTACAAAAACGTTAGTACAGTAGAACCTCACTAATTCAAACCACTTGGACAATTAGAATTCGTTAACGAAGTAATTCAAACTGCTAATTGACTGGGACGGTGGAGTCGTCCTGTAATCCAGCTACTTGTGGGTCACGAATTGTAGATAGTTTTGAGCGATGGTCGGTGGGTCTAGTGTTCTCTTGTGTAGATTAACATCCGGAATATTGAATACTACGTTAATCCACGAAAGACCATCCTCATAATTAGACCCATTTGTAATTCAGAGGCAGTGGTTCCGATTCCACGCTTAACTATAGATCCCTTAGACATGCCTTAGACATTGACTGTTGGGCTAATAACCCATTCCCGTCTAATGACGTACATTGTACGTCAGCGTATTTCGCTAGACAGATGTCTAATGACGTGCGCCGTCCGTCCCGCAGCGCAGGCCGCGGGGTGGTTATGAGCAAACAATGTACGTTGCCTGCTTATATTTCGACGTAGTTCTTTTTTCCGCCGTTAGGGGTTCTAGTTCATTTCTCATCCGATAGATGGTGTTGGCGTCCTCTTTTATCATCTTATTATTAGTGTCAAATGTTCCGTATTGACAGTAAATTATTTTCTCGTTCGCACAATTCGTTTAGCGATTGTATTTATTGATGATAATACAGTTATAATGATTATTATTTAAAAATTTATCATTAACTATTCATTACTGCAGGTAACTAGAAGAAGATCTACCAAGTAAAATAAAGGAATATTTTGAAAATAAAGTAAAATTTGACAAAACAAAAATACCTACTTTTCTAAGTCTACAGCTTGGAACTGGTGAAAAAGTACAGTAATAATTTTTTTCTTGCTAAAAGTGATTGTATACACAGTTAAAGAGTATAAGGAACAGAGCAAAGAAATCAAAACATAATTCATGAAGTTACTGTTGATTCTTTCACGCTAATAGTGACGCGCGGTCGTAGTGAACAAGGCTCGATTTTCATTCAGCCTGGGTGGCCTCAGGCGTCGACCGTTCTGCCAGACAGGAATGGGTTAATTAGGCCAGCCGCACACTGATGCAGCATTTCACTTGAAGCAAGTGTTGCGAGGCAAAATGTTTCGCTGGGCACTAGCGCCCTGTTTATTTCAATGGGAGCCCGCACACTCATCAATCAAACGTTGCGAAGCGCCTCGTATTGAAACACACAGGGCGCCCAGCGAAACATTTTGCTTTGCAACACTTGCTTCAGGTGAAATGCAGCATCAGTGTGCGGCCGGCCTTAACAGTTCTGTCTAAGGAACATGTCAGCCTTAGTCAGTAACAAGACTACAAGATCACGCCACATTCATCCTACACTCGTTTCTCATTCATACTTAGCATAAAATACTAACCTTTTAGTACGGTCTCCATTTCAATAATCTAATCTCTAATCACCTCGATAATTTGAAAACCTACGATTAGCAGATTTTATACGTTCCCTTGAGAACATGCTATAATTTGAAAAAAAATATTCCCATAATTTAAAGTGTTTTTGTCTCTAAAATATTAATTTGTTTGTACTTGAACCTCTACAGTTCAAATTATGTTTCTTTAATTCGATACCCTACCCTACCTGTGTTAAAAAAAATTTAACACAGGTAGGGTAAGGTTTTAAATTTTAAATTTTGTTAACTTAACAATTAACTGTGTTTAATTTTTTTTAACACATTCGCTGCAGCACCTGAACCCCCGTTCATCCGTCATATCCATCATTGTCTTTGGGAATGTTGACCATCTTGGCAGTCATTGGTAGTATGGTATTAACATCGTTTCCTCAACCGTGATAAAATAAGTATCTTGAAAACGTATGTTGAGACAGCCAGGCAAACTGTCAGACATTAATGAATTAATGTGTTACATGTATAAGTGTATGTGATATTTTTGACGCAGCCAGATAACTTTCTAACCAATTAATTTAAATGAGTGCAGCCAAAATAACATAGGCGAAAAATAAATATTGTCATCTCATCTAATGTAACCATGTCTTTAAGAAATAATAATAATTGTTGCTTAGTTGATTTAAAGAAGTTCATTTCATCCATTTGAATTAAGTTTAAAAAAAATAAAGGTGAAGTGGTCCTACTCATTTTACTCCGAACATAAAGCTTACTGAAATATAAAATTGTAATAACAGTTGTAATTGTAATAGTTACCAGAAATGAGTTCAGTGGTAAATGTGGATTCGTCTTTGATGTTGCATACAAGATCATCGGTGATAAGAACATGGATGCCGTTGGGTCCTAGCATGTAGATGTGGGACAGTGTGCTCAGTGAGAGTCCCACGAGTGCTGCTACCTTGGAGCACATCTCGTGACTGGTCAGAGTTGCCAGGTACACCGCCTGATACACGACCGGTGACTGCTGCACACTCAAGTACAATGTCCTGTAACAAGTAATGGCATGTTTGTTATGGTCTCCGGGAATGTTGACTAGTTTGGTCAGTCACGATTTTGTGACAAAATTAGAACCTTGAAAATGCAAGTTGAGACATTGGTATGGCATAAGTGCTAAAGGATAAGCTGACTCAGTAAGTCAAGGTTGCTGGATTTAAACCACCGACTGAAAACTCCTATCAGATCTTGATCCATCAGCTCTGGCTAACCTAGTGACTCACACTGCTACGGTACCTTACTGTCCTTAGTTCACAGACCCTAGGCCCATGGTGATGGGCATTTAAGATAAAAATAAAGTACAGGAAGCTGTGGATGGTGATTGTATTGGCATCTTATCATGGATTGTGTCAGGTTTCACAAAGTGTGCATCATTACTAATTTATATAATGCAAACTATGTACATTATTAACCAAAATGTATTATTTTGTACAGTCAATATCAAAGTTTGTGGCTATAAACTACTTGTTGTTAATGAATTTTACATATTTTCATTTTCTATGAGAGTGGACTAATATCTCAAATGAATCCAAAACATTAGGGGTATTGAATGATCTTAACCCATTCCTGTCTAAGCACGCACATTGCGCGTCCGCACATTTTGCTAGACCGATGACAATGGACATGCACTGTGTGTCGGAGTGGTTATGAGCAAACAAAGTGCATTGCCTGCTTATA
Organism: Nephotettix cincticeps; assembly: GCA_023375725.1. Lineage (NCBI taxonomy): Eukaryota > Metazoa > Arthropoda > Insecta > Hemiptera > Cicadellidae > Nephotettix > Nephotettix cincticeps. The sequence goes on along the minus strand of CM041785.1, from coordinate 17,416,956 downwards.
TTTAGACGTTGTTCTTTTTCCTGTCGTTAGGTGTTCTATTTCATTTCTCATCCTCTTTTAAATCATCGTATTTAGTGTCCAATGTTCCGTGTTGACAGTAAATGATTGTCTCGATCGCAAAATTCGTTCAGCAATTCCACTTATTGATTAAAAGTAACACGAATAAATAAATCAAAACATATAATTATTGAAGTTACTATTAAAACTATTAAGCTAATAGCGCAGTGAACAACGCTAGATTTTAATTCAAATCGGAGGGCCTCAGGCGTCGGACGGTTTTTCAAACAGGATTGGGTTAAGGGAGTAACACATAAGTTAGGGGAATCCTCAACTTCTCGACCACTTCATATAATCGCTACAAAGCATACCCTACAAAGCTATTTGGTACAGAATGACTGACGCTCATACATGGAACTAATACAGTAGTGTTTTAACTTTATATCTATCTTATACACTGAAAACTCAAGAGATGAGATATTACATTCCAAAAACATCAACTGAATAAAATTTAACTAAAGCCTTGTAAAAGATGGAGCCCCTTTTTTATAATTTCTTCGTACTCCATATTCTTTATATATTATATATTTTTCTCAATATGACAAGCTATTACCAAATTATTATGGTTCTTTGTTTTAGGACTTACATATCTTTCTTTACACAACACAATCTTTACAATCAATCTTTATACAATCTTTATACACAAATAGGACTTACAATCTTTATACAAAGCCTGTTAAACTATACATTTTTCATATACTCTTTTCTTATAAAGTTTTAAACAAAATTTATTTCTTGATTTTTTTTATAAACTTCATGGGACATTGTCTCTGAATTCAAAAGCTATAAAACTAAATTTATAGATGTCTCCTTGCAGAGTTAAATGTTGATGCTAAACATTTTTTTTATTTATTATTTTTTCAACTAAGCATATTTTCCTTGTCTTAGTGAATCAAGAGAACACACCTCCAAGCATGACCTCCCGACTTACTTTGCTCTGGGATGAAGAGCGTTGAAGAGACGGATGCCATCCGCCAAGCCGCATATCTGGATGAGGTCGTCGCGTGAGAGCCGCATCAGGTCGTCCCCGGAGAAGCTGGCGAATGTGTGCAGGTAGGCAGCGAAGCGGTTGGTCTGCAGCCATGTCATGGTCTGCTGGGGGGTCGCAGTGCCCACTAGTGCACCCTGCAACAGATTCAATAAATAAGACACCAACCCATTTCTCTCATATCCGGCCACCTCATAACCAAGCCCTTGTTCGGATAACGCTTAGGTCTGATAAACCAACCTATTTTAAAAACGATAATTTATATCTAATAATAGTATGCAGTTGATAAATATAGTCATAATTAGAGTTTAAGTCTCTCCTGTGATTATTTTTAGAAAAAAATACACACGTTTTTAAAATCAATGGAATATTTATAAAAATAGCTTGTCACTTTAACTTACTTTACAATAACGTAATAATATTGTAAATTAAAATCCTGTTGCATTTAATGTAATCATGGTAAATAAACATAGAGCTAAGAATTCCTCAAAATAAACACAAACTAACTTTGTAGCTCAACTCAGTAGTAAACCACGAAACCGAAAAATTGTGAGATCGCTCAAGTAGTGGAAGCTATAGCGTACATTACTCATTCATCAGCCGGAAATACATTTTGATATCTCTTCTAGGAAGCGGCCGGATATAAGGGATCCTACTGTAGCCGAAAATTTGGATAATCTGAAAATATTACAGGATATAGACACCAATGTCACATAGACAACGACTGTGAGTAGTGTTGCAAACTACGTATCACTAACTTACAGCAAATAATTATTTTTAATACAATTTTTAATTTCAACACGTTCAACCCTTTGATATTTTACGGCTATTTGCTGTAAGTTAGTGATACGTAGTTTGCAACACTACTCACTAACTTACAGCAAATAGCCGTAAAATATCAAAGGGTTGAACGTGTTGAAATTAAAAATTGTATTAAAAATAATTATAATGAAGTCTGGAAAAGGCAGTACTTTTTATTAGTTTTAGGCAAGAAAAACACTCCAATAAAAAAGAAACCTTATTCGGGTTGTGCTTTCATGTGTTGCACAATCATCTTTAGTGATACTTGCTGCAAACAGATAGTACTGTGGTTGCGACTGAAATTTTAAAGGTGCTCTAGATAAAAATTTGTATTTTAAATGTTATTAAATAGTTTTAAACCTGATCCGGATGATTCAGATCTGGACAAACAAGATTTTTCTGTACTCTTTTAACACATGGTTGTCAGCCTTCCATTGGTGGACAACTTCACTGATGTTCAGTAACATACACATTTCACCTGTGATCAATCATTTTGAGCCATGAAGCATTTAACTGTGGCCTTGAAATATTTGGGCTTTATTGAAACTTTCTCATGCTTGCTACTTTTAAAATTAATTTACCACGGTTTTTGTTTTCTTCCATCTGTTCTTGTGGGCTTTGGACAAAAGGAAGTGCCAACTTTCGAATTTTAGGTGTTTAAGACTTAATTTTCATTAGACAAGATTAGATTTCAAGACTTAATCTTCCTATTAAACTATTTATTTTTTCTTTCCTTTTTAAATTTCAAACAAAATTCATACCCTGAATTTTTGATAACTTGTTTCTAAGGATATGTTACATAACCACCCCATACAAAAATAGTTTTTTTATCCACTTAATTTGAATAAAAAATACATGGGAATATAAACAAAATAAAGTGGTAAATAAGTTTTTTATTCAAATTTTTTTATTATAAAAGTTGAATATTAAATACCACTTTAACCCTATTGTTTTTTATGAAGATTCGAGTCATTGTTTCCCAGCTGCAGAAATTACTATTTCCAATTAATGTGATTTTCTCAGTGAAATTTCCTGAAAAGGATCTAGAATTCCGTCTGCATCCATCATCAGATATCAGAGTGGCGGTGGCTTTGAAAGGGCAAGCATATCTCTCAACTTCTCCGTTACAAGAGATGAAGAGGCCAAACGAGTCATAGCCAGCGTCGCTTTTTCTCCCAGCCCTGATCTTCCACTGAAGCCGTGACCAGGAGAACGACTCAGAATCCTCTTGTCTGGCCAATTCTCTGCAGTTGTTGATAGCACAGAATACATCAGCATGCTTCGTGAAAGTCATGGGAATTATGGTAATTTTATCAGATGATACAGGCATTTGTCGCGCACACATAACTTTACATATATGACTCATTTCATGCACAGTGCCATTACTGAGGGATTTACAAATCTCATAGACTTCTACCATTAATAGAACGTTGGTTGGAACAACGTACTTCCAAAGAGTTTTGAAATCCATAGAAAGGAACCGAATGTGGCCAAGAAGTGGGAACAGGAGGTCTCGGAGCATGCTCCCGTCGTTAGAATTGGCTTTGTACTTGGCCCACCTAATAATAGCATGCCAAATATCAATCTCTTGCGCACTCAAATCCTTCTGCTGCAGCAACCAAACGAGAGCTTCTGTTGTAAGCTCTAGGAACCGTGAGTCTAACAGGATCTCTCTAGTATGACGTCTCACGATACTAACTACACTAGCATTCAAGACATCATCCTGCAGACAGACAGGGTATAACAATGCTGTAAACACATTCTGACATGTCAGAAGTTCACCCAAGTTCCTCAGGACTTTATTTTTGACAAAATCGACTAAATATTTATCAGTGATTTGAAGCAATTTTGCTGACTCTTGAAAGGATAGCTTCGGAATGACTATGTCACTTCCCCCACAGACACACTTGAGCAATGTCTTAAACGTGGCAGGCTCGACATCGACGATGCGAACCTCACTTCTTTCTTGCTCTCTGAATTTAGTCTCGAACATGGCCCGCAGGGGCTCGCTGTGTGCAGACAGAAACACCTTCAGCGCGCCGATCCTCTCGGTGGGGCCACACTCCGGACCTACTTTGAAATAACAATCCGGCCTGGCCTCGTTGAGCCAGTAGTTGATGTGAGCGGGCAGATCCTCTGCTGGGATTCGTGCTCTACTTTCAACACTCGTCGACTCTCGTTTGCGTTTAAAACTGTTTTCTGACTCTTTGCTCATAATTTGTCCTATATGCTATTTCATAAAAAGGGTTCTCAAAATAGAAAACAATTTGAACCAAACAATGATTTTAATGGTAAGACTTCAATAAGGTATTCTGTAACTATGGATATCAATTTTATATTTTAATGTCATTGAATTAAAAGGCTGACAAAAAATTTTTTCGTAATGAAAACTGAAATACTCCAGATTATCCAAATAGTGATTTTCCAGATTGAATGCAAAGAGCAGAGTTTCAAGGTATTATTATTTCAAGGAATTCAATTGATTTATACTTGCATACTGACAAATTAGATATGATAATTATCCCAATCTGAAATTTAAGACTGTGAAATATAGAAAATGAAAACATAGTAGAACCAAAACTGCTATAGCATAAAACATATAGATATATGATTCAATATTTTGTGAGTAAAATGAATATTAACAATTTTAATACAAACTGAGCATGTTAAATTTTACATAACGTCTCATGTAAACTATTTTAATTTAGCTGCAACTAAACTGAACACAAGACAGAATTTATTATTGACGTGCCTGAACTATGTGCTTTGTAATGCTGTTACTTCCTATCCTCATGCAGAGTCAGTTATATATTTGAAAGAGCAAAAAAATACTATTTTTCTTTCATAGCCACTAAACAGATAGACAGGCACTTATCATAGCGGTGAATGAGCTTTGAAATTCCTTTGTCATATAATTCCGTCGCCTTTGACTTCAGCCACCCGTTGACACACCACTGCAACTACTCGTCGTCACCACAGCGCTGTGCTGCTAACCAAGCTTTCATTTTCAGAAACAAGTGAAATTCACTTGGAGTATGGTCTGGTACTTAGATTTTAGATACCTTTATATATATATAGCTTTTATAGAGTGGGAGGGTTGCAAGCCCTGAAATTCTAGCTACTTGGAGGTCACCGATAGTGGATAATTGTGAGCGTTGTTCAGTGGATGTTGTAGTGGATTAACGTCCGCACTACTGAACACTACGTTCAACCACAAAGACCATCCTCATAGTTAGACCGTTTGTAATTCAGAAACAAAATTGGTTCAGATCTCATGTTAAACTGTGGGTCTCTTAGATAACATTGACTGTTAGGATATTAATTAACAGTCACGTATAAGGAACATGTCAGATGTCAGGAAAATGGCGCCACAATCACCTTACACTCATTTCTCATTCATACTTGGCTTAAAATAGCTAACTAGGTAGATCGCCATTTCAATATAAAAGCATTAAGTACCATTATATAAAAAGTTACAAAGGTTTTATAAGTGGGGGTTTTTGATGTTACGTTTAGAGGGTTTAGATGGATATGTGTGCAAGGTAGATGTGATGATAAAGAAGAAGAATATAATTTGTTTAGGCACGAATCGGCATTGCCGACTGGCAAGTGTGGACGCATCGTCGGCTTGTGCCACTATGTGCCGAGCCGCTATGCCACGTGCCGATCCCGAACCGACTGGTTGTCGGTCCGATCAAAGGAAGCCGATCGGCTCGGTGGAGTGGGGACATGCCGAGCGGCAGACCGCGGTGCTACTACCCTCATCTTCGTCTGTGTCTCAGTCTAACATACTAACATACTACAGTTTTTGTAAATAACGGGACTTATCTTCTTTTCTGATTTTGTCCTGCAAACACTAAATGGTTGATTACTGTTTACCAGCCAGAGAAGAGAAGTAGTCCGCAAACAATGATCTCACTGTCTTTGCACTGATTTTACTTCTTCTTGGCTGTCTTGGCCAATTTTGCAAGGCACAAATCAATGTATCGTTTCGCCAAGAGCCTGGTAAAACTTCACCTTGACGTTCAGAGTCAAAAGTCCCTATTGGGGTATAGATGACTCTAGATGTCCCAGCTCTTAAAAAGTTGTGTAGGTAAAGCACGGCAAGGACAATTGACTGCAGCTCGTGCCGAATCCAAAAGCCGACAACAAGCAAATTCACTATGCCATTCAGCCAAGCCAGTCGGCTTTGTCGCGTGGCCAGGCCGCGCGGCATAATGGGGATGCGGCTCAACACTCAACACAAGGCAACTGTGAAGCGTGTTACAACCTCAACGTATGCAATTAAATCAAGTTTGAGCACTTTCCTCTCGCAAAAGCAACTAACTATTTATGCTACAATTGCACAGATATGATTTCTGAGAAGGGGTCAAAGTTGAGAAAATATTTTAACTATGCAGCCTGCAAATGGTGAAATAAAAAAAAATACTACACTTCAAACAATTTCAAAAATTACAAACAAACCTTCAAGTAATGAATCTCAATACATGTATAACAAATTCACATATTGAATAAAAAGGTTTGCATTTACTTCCCTGTGGGAAATGGGTTGACCATGGATATCTAAAGGGAATGTTTTCAGTTCATAGAAACAGCTGTTCTTATTCTTTTACATTAAGAATTCAATATAATAGCTCTGGTAGTTTCTATGGAATGCTGTAACATATTTTCCATCTTACAAATCACCAACACCACCCAGAGCTAAGAAATATAAGTTAATGTTAAATTTTGGATCATTTAAGGTTAAAACAGAACATAAGAGGGTTAACTAGTGTTGCTAAAATGAACATTAAAGATGACTATGGCTAACCCAAAAATATGTAGTAGCTACCATTATTATGTTTGGTTAATTTGCCATTCAAGATGGCTACCAGTGAATGGAGACTGTGTTTAATTAGTTTTTATTGCTTCATAAGTTGTGTGTTACCTTGTTATTTGTATCCATTGTAATTTCTAAGTTGTTCACTAAGCTATATGTATTTAATGCAGGATTACTCTTTACGCTGATAGCTATAGGTGTAAGTTAGGTTGCCCATACAATTTTTCATTGAGACGGACCTGCAGATCAAACATGTTTCATCCAGCTATTCTAAGACTAATCGGTCTCCTTATCAGCTGATGAAAGGTCATCCTTATGTCATCCAGATTTTATTTACAAAACAAATTCTCTAACTCAATTCTAAATGATTTTTCAAAAAAGTTTGGACGTCAATAATAGAGGAGAGTTCGTTGTCCTAGTTGTTAACTGCTCTCAAATTTTCAAAATTCAAATAACAAAACAACATAGAATCAGATATAAAAAATTTAAAAAACAGCATTTTAATTTTTTCATTTTAACATTCAAGAATCAAGGATAAAATCTTTAAAAGCTACTCTGGAAGAAATAAACCAACACATTATTATTGTCTTATTTGATCATAAAATGAGACCAGACAAAATGGACAAATACAAATATGCAAAATACATCAAGTATTGAAATGGCGTCTGACAGAGTGAGTAGTACTAATTTATAATGAAATCAGCTCCCATTATTGTTCTGTAGGTCTAAATTAAAATAAAGGAGGATTTTTATGATCTTGATAAGAGAGCACAAGTAGGTGCAAGCTGGTGGTGCTGCTTTATGGAACATTTACAAAGAGAAAAATTTTAGTGTTGTGCTGCAAGGTTTACACTATGTTGGTTTCTAATTTATTCTTATCGCCCTGTATAGATCCCATGCTTTGATGGAAGTAATTTTTTAGATAGATTAAGTGCACACATAAGTAAATTAATAAATCTGACTAATCTAAGCAGGAATATCAATTGAATTATTGATGTCAAAGTCAAGGATATCTTTAGTACATAGTATAGAGTATATCACAAGATCATAAGTAGTGTTAATAAAATGAATTGCACAGTTGATTTTCCTACAAGAATTTGTCAAATGAAACGAGAACAAACTTCAATAAAATTTTATTTTAATAAAAACGAAAATAAGTTACTGTGTAACATCAAATCTGAATATTAGATAAATTTCACACTTATCAGTCAAAGAATACAGTCAAGATTTATTCTACCTTGCACGATTTTCTTGCCAGACTGCCCATCGAGGCGAAGTGGACCATTAATAAATCAGAAACCGGCAAACATAAACCTCAAAATATATCAAGTAAAATAGTATTTGTTACGATGGCTTCATCGTAACAAATACTGTGCATAAAAGACATGTGAAGTTGCACGGCTAGACTTCGACATTGTAATGGACTGTCAAATCAAACTCTCGAGAGGTGTGATAAGATGATGATAAGCAGAAGGGCAGGTGAGAGCTCACTGGTGATAACCAGTACGCCACACACTATAAATACTTCTAACATTCATCACTCGCTTTGCTGCACGAATCTAAATAAGCTTTCCTACCAAAAGCTGTCCAGTCATCACAGTTTAGATAAGACAATTTCTCTTGATTTGGGAAATTCTTTTTATGATACAAACTGCTCTTTAGATTTTTATTATGTAAAACTTAGTTTTACTTAAAACCGCGGTGAAAAATGTGTTCAATAAAAATCCACCATCACCAACAATGAATTTCAAACAAAGAATGATACAAATTATTGTTTTAACCACATAAGGAAGTTACATAAATTTACTCATTTTCTATGAGAGTAGTATGGGAAAAGCGTAAATAGGTTTACTGCCTTGAATAACATGAGCATTTAATTTTTCAACATGGATCATAATATTTCAAATAATAAATAATAAAGTTGTATTAACACTACAATTAGTGACCGCCACATCTCGCGATGATCAATGCTAACCGTAGAGTGGCATCGCTGCAATCCACAGCAGTTGATTTCATTTAATTACTATTCTGTAACCAGGAAACATACAAAGCTGTATTCAATCGTACCAACCCCCTACACTCTAAGACAAAAACTAAAGCTTCGATGAATTTTAGAAAATAGTAGATTTTGCTTTTGCTGCTCAATCGGCAGTGTCACAAGGCACTGTTTAAAAAATGTGTATTTTTTTTATTATTCTTACCTACATAATTTAATGAACATAAATGAACATGTTGTGTATGAAAATTAAAGTTTGTTTCATTAGCTTTCCAATGGTAAAAGGTTCAATACGTTTATTTCGTAAAAACAATTTCAACTATTTGTTTTGAAAATTGTTTGTAGCAAATGTCTAAAATAGATGTTTGGCCACCATCTTACCGAAACCAAATGTCTTTAATAGACATTTGGTCGTTCTAGGGTTAAAACTACACAAGCTTATCTACATAAAACCAGATGGCCACATCAGTTGTGTCTGTAGCACTTACAAACATGTTTCAAATTTACTCTCTCAGAGACAAACATCATTAGCAATCAATCAACAGAGTTTGCAAGAAACATTTCTTCACACTTTCAATTCTTTAAGTTCCTCTACTGAATAACCAGTTCAAATGAGTTTCAAAGCTAATTAACAAAGTTAAATCTACCAAAGAATGTTACAAAATTTGATTACAAATTCAAAACTCTTATTACGACATACCAGCCAAATAATGTCATAAATCATATATAGGCTATATTTTTGAAAATTAGCATAAAGAAAATAAATTTAAGCTACACACAACTTGGTGCACAATTTTTAGTCTCATAATCAAACACTGTCCCATGTAAGCATGACGTAGGCCTATACTTTCACATAATTTGGATTCAGAATATATCAATTGAGTACTATAAATCCACCTCAAAATATATAATTTGGCCTATTAATGTAATTACATAGCTTTACAACTAAACACATATTTTACTTTAAATACAAAATTGACTTTGCTTCTAAATTGGATATATAGGCCTATATTTCCAATTTTATATTATATAATTATAAATTTAAATCATATATTATGATAAAAACAAAATATACATCATTAATTCCAACAAGGGAAAAATGAAATAACAAGGTTTACGAAATAATTATCTCACAATATTTAGAGACGACACTACAGAAACATCTTGAGATCAAGCAAGCAGGAAAAATCGTCTTTGATTATGTGATAACCTACTTGTAAATAATAGTTGATTAAAGAACAAAAACATTAATTCATTAATTGTGAATCTGATTGTTGTCTATACTGTTGATCTTTCCAAAGCTAAATATTTCAAAAAATAAAACTCGTATGTCCTTGAAATACATCTGAATTTTGAAATGTAAAGAAAGACTGTTAATGTCACTATCTTCCATCGCCTATCACCAGATATAAACAGTGTGGGATGAGAATTGTCAAGAACGAGCTCGCAACTAATTGGATAATAGACTGACAAGGAGGTCACTAGTGTTTTGTTCGGGGAGCTTGACTTGGTCCTTAGCTGCTCTACACAAACACTTAATTCTGTTAAAGAAAAACTTGTTTATTTCATTTAACTACTGAATCTAGGTTTGTCCATCATAAATTAGCCGAATACAGACTACATACTATTTTTATCCGAAATGGTGGTTTTTGGAACCTACAATTTAAAGTTATAAACCCAGGACTGAATATAATACTATTTGATATTAATGATAAATAATTGGTTTATTTAGGTCTTTTTAGTTATTTAAAAGTAAAAAACAATAAACATTATGTGAATTGAAAATCAGCTCAATTACACGGCAATGATGAATACATACAGGCAGTACCATCTGCGTTTTCATGTACATTCTTAGGAGTATTACCAGTGATGTGTATCAGCACATATCAATGGGCCCCTTTGAGCTCATAGTAATGTCCAGGGCCGGATTTAGGCATGGGCCACATGGGCCCGAGCCCAGGGCGGCAAATTTGAAGGTCAAAATAAATTTTAAAAATCATGAGCGTTATTATACAGAGTTTTTTCACTCAACTAGATTTACTCACTTTTCAAAACTATGAAAAGTTCGAAGAGAAGTTTGTTTTAAATACATTAGATAATTTTATATCATATTGTATACCATATTGCGTAGAACATCACTGTATAAAAGGGGTGCAGCCAATGTAAACAAGACCATTCAGTAAAGCGCAACTTCAGCTTATTTCGTCGGGCTGGGCACTGGCACCGAGTAGTTCGTCAGTCGTCATGTCGTCATTGGAATCAGATCTTGAGTAGGGGGAGGGCGGCATCGTCGAGCGCATGCGTTCCTGTCAAAATTCATTCATTTGTTGGCGCATGCGCGCAAGCTGGAATTTATTACTGCGGTGACAGGCACATGTGGAATGATTGTTTTTTCAATCAAAGCTAGACTTAGCCTAGCTAGGCTAGGCTTTTAGCTTTACGCCATATCAAATTTATTCAGGCCTACAAGCAAGACTAAAAGAAGTCAACTCTTTGATGTTTTATTTACCACGTTCAGTCCATTCTCTGAACTTAGTTGGATCAAGTACAGTAGAGTGCTGTCTCTTGTCTAGGCAGTTTTTTGATTTATTACAATCGCTTTACAACTTTTTTTGTTTCTCAACTGTGAGTTGAGGAAGAAAAGGAAAAGGAGGATGGAATGTACTTGAGTCGTATTTTAAAACCACAGGGTAAAGGCATTGAGTATTACTAGATGGTCGGCAAGGGAAGAAGCCTGCAAAAGCCTAAACCGAGATTTTGAACCTATTATAAAGGCACTGAAAAATATCCTTGACGGTGAAGAAGAGAATGCAATTACCAAAAGTAAAGCGAATAGACTTTTGCAGCAGCTCTTGAAAAAATAAAACTACATTTATGGCTCCCTTTTGGGGAAATGTTTTACACGAATTTAACGCTGTAAGTGGAAAAATCCAATCTCCAAAAATTAATGTGAACGCAGTTGTTACTCTGTACAGCCCGCTTATTGCTTTTACCAATGAATTAACAGAAACCTTCAATTTCTTTAAATCTGAGGGGAGAAAAAATTGAGGTTTATGCAAGATGATGGTGAACCTCAGGCAGAATGTGTCATAGATCAGCCGACGAGATTGCGAAGAAGAAAGAAGTTTTTTGATAAAAGTGATTCTTCTGATTCTGAACAAGAAAACGACACCGGATAAGCAAACGTGGATGGCAAACTCAAAGAGAATTATAACTAATAATTGACAAGCTTCTATCTGAGTTAAAAAAGAGAGTCGCTGTTTACACTGAGTTTGTAAACAGATTTTCATTCTTGTCATTTGCCACTTATGTGCCATTGAAATTACAAGTGCATTATAGCAACAGACATTGAAGCTCCTTCTTTTGTTCTTCAATGTCTTCATTTGAAAGGTCATCTGTTGTGCAAAGAAAATACATCCAGTAAAGAAGAAATGTCGCCGTCACAACTATACAGATATATTTTTTCAAAAGATCTTCAGGACGTATATCCGTCTTTTTCAACTCTTTCACGAATTAAGAATTATTTAAGATCGACTGTTGGCCAGAAAAGGTTAGGCCTAGTCAACTTAGCTGTTTTAACCATACAAAAAGACATAATGTGCAAACTTGAATTTAATGATGTAGTCGATGCATTTGCAAGCTAGACATTGATCATTGCCATTGATCAAGCTAGACGAAAAAAATTCGAAAAGACATGAATTTGATCTTTTTGAAAAGTTTTTACATTAATAAAATGTTGTAACTATCAATACACCATTTTATCATTCATTCGTTTTTTAGTCTTTCATTTCCTGTTGTAACTATCCACTTAAAATAATATTTCTTTGTAGTCTCTCATGTAGTCTTTCATGTGTGGTTTTGATTTAGCCTATGTTTAAAGGCTAAGTAGTTTTAAATTGAGTAAACAATATCCATTTCTGAATGGTTGGTAGACAATAATGAATGAGACAAAAAACAATATGGAGGACGACTGAGGTTATTTACTCCCGTCGTTGGCAACAAGTAGCGAAACCTGTATTTTTTCCTTTGATCCTTTTGTTGATCTTAATTACGATAGCAATAACTGTACCGGTAGGCCTATTATGTTTAGATTAACAGGTAAAACGATATCTTGAAGTTGAAAAGGAAATCATTGATTATATCTCCAATTGTACCTAAGTACTAATTGACATTTAAAGTTATTCCAGGATCATATTTAGTGAGATTATGTAAAGCTATGATTTTATGATGTTGATGTTATTTACACTTTGAAAGATATTGATGTTAAACACTATTATAGGCTTCAAAAATTTACACGTTTGGGGCGGCGAAATGCTTTGGGCCCATAGGCGGCAAATTCTTAAATCCGGTCCTGGAAATGTCCATTAGATTTTACATCCATACGTCGCATACAACATAATGCTCATTAGCGTTGGTTGAAGCTAACCTAGTCTGCAAGACACTGACCTGAATGGTGACAGGATTGAGAGGTCTCTCAGCAAGGGCTGGCATGGGAGGGGTGAGTGAAGCCTTTATCATCTGCAACTCGCCCGATGGCTTGCCATTGTTGCTCTGTAGAGCGCCTCTGTAACATGATAAAACAAATACTGATAGCATCTACAGAAACAGTTCAACACAAAATTTTCAGGAACAAAGAATTAATTTCACCAACTATTTCACAATTTTGGTAATCAGTTATCTTGATTTATTTCTTCAATGATTAACTTCTCACTAAATTAGTGATCTTTATCTGGGCCCAGTTGGAAGGATTTTAATAGCCGCGAGTCTACACTTAATTACTGAAAGAAAGGTAGTCCAAATTGCTATCACAGGAAACTTTGAAATTGATTTTAATTTTAATTTTACTAACTAGTGATTAGACTACTGTAAAAATTAGTTTGGTATGAAACCAAATTTTATAAAAACTAGAAAGAGCTTAAAAAAAATTTTGTCGTCCTACTTGATGAACTAACTAATTCACATTCTTCACATTCACATTCTTCACATAATTCATAATTCACATAATTCACTAATTCACATTCTTTATTTTGTGTAGTTCAGTGATGTTATAATTGTCATAACTGTTATTAACCCCTTAACCGCAGGATAAGTTGGTGCGTAAGTTTCAGTTTGCCGATGGCCCACCGCGGCGTTTTTGCAACTGGGGTGGTTGCAACAACGCAACGTAAACAATTACCAAGCAGCACATTTGATACTGCAGAGCATGTGGCATCAATGTAGTTTCATAAATATTCACTACAATAGAGCACCAAAAGGTCTATCACATCACACAGTCAATGTAACAGTCATAGCTTATGAGCAGACAACTTGTATTCAAGAGAATCAGCTGAGAACGTCAAATCCATCTAAACACGGGTGTCGCGATTACCGCAGCAAGGGTGTTGCACGTGTTATTCTGTGTGTCACGGCAGCGAGCACGGATGAACACATGCGATGCGGTTAAGGGTTTAAAAAAAGTTAACCAATGGTAGACCTTACTTCCAAAAATTATATCAATAGGCCTATTGATTCATCTTATGCTAGGCTGCCCAATATATATTCCCAAAATAAGGGAACGCTACAAGAAGCTACAACTAATCTATCTTTTTGGAATTAAAAGTTTTCAGATTCAAAAAGGTTTAAAATTAATATCTTTAGGCCAATAAATCCCAAAGGTAACTTCTTAAATTCAAAGTTTACTGATTGAAAGATAGGGTAACTAGTGAAAAAGACAATTATTATCAAATGCTTACATGAACATGGCTTGTAGATTTTGTCGAAAATGTGGATTCCCATTTCTAAATTTTGAACGGCCGCAAAAACTATGGTTCTTATTTCTACTCCAAGCAACTCCAATTCTTTTAGCAATTAAACCTTGGTGTCGATGGCGATTTGAAGGACACATAACATGAAAGAATTTAGCAGACACCTCAATATCTGCTACAGTCATTGTTAATGTGTGAACCAACAATAACATGATTAACCTAACCTCCTCTTGTGAATTAGCTTTTTCCTGTCCACTTTCAACTACAGTATAAAGAAATAAATAACACTGAGTCAATCCGTCCTTTTCACTTCTACAAGACTAATTTAATAACTTCAACAAGTTATGCTATCAAAACTGACCTTTGGGAGAACACATAATCATTAATCCAGTCTTGTTAAGTTCTTCATCTTCACTTTCACAATGATAATTTAGGCCTACTTTTCACAATTTTTATTTTCGGGTGAAATAATGTTTCTAATTTTAAAGGCTGATTTAATTCTGATCAAACTCTCTTTCATTTTAACATGAAACGATATTTAATATAGCCTACTATTGGGTTTAAGTCAAATTCCAAACCACAAGTAGGCCCTACTGTATACAGGCCTATTAAAATGTGTTAATGAATCTGTTTTCATTCAGCCTATGAATACTATGTCAGACCAGCAGCATGTCTGTACCTAGGGCCTAATACACCAAAGGGCCCAATTCTTTTTAACGCCGGTAAAACATATTTCTTGATCTGGTGCTGACCGTCAGCTAATGAAATGGTCCTGCAGCAGTAAGAGGGTACCTTTGGCCAAGACTGAACAATCTTTCTGGGTAACAAACCGCAACCGAGCAACCATTCCCGACGCGGATCCTTCACTTTGAGAACACTTGTAAACAATCCAGCAGCAGAAACAAAATATCGGCTGCGAATCTGCCGTGATCGAGTTCTCTCACTCATTGACACGTACAGTCCGCACTGATTCAACTCTCGCACTTACATAAACGTGGTAACACGTAAATCGGGTGGAAAAAGATTCAAAGGCTCGACAAAACACAAACACAACGTATACATTAGCTTAAACGTGATCGGTCTCAACGCGTTATCCACAACAGCAGATTTCGAAGTTAAAACTGGAACGATCCAGTTTGCGCTGCTCTAAAGCTGCCTTGAGTGTGTCAGTATGTGTGTGTGTGCCTCTCCTCTCGACTCGACGCAAATGACCTCACTGTTACAACTTCGGCTGGATCCGGTTACATTCGGATAGATTCGTTCCGTTGTCATTTGCACTACTACATTGCAGTCGTCGATGCCCCATTCCCAATGCATTGGCACATTCCATTCCCTTTCCATTTGTCTCTGTGACTCTGTGTGACTCCAGTTATCATTGTTGCATATACCCATGCAATTACTGAGAATTCTACAAGTTCTAAGAACGACATATAATAAATTAACTCAACTCAAAATGATAAAACTTGATCATGAATGAACTCAAAGATAAAAACACTTTTAAGTAGTGACCAGTTTGTAATAATTAGACATCATTTACTTCAACAACCTTCAAGGCACAAAAATCATTTAATCTATTTATTTCCACTAACTAATAAATAGAAACAGAAGTAGGGAGACTTAAAAACTGGTCAATATTGTAAAAAGGGTTGAGAACCAGCCAGTGATATATTTGAATTTTGAAGGCTTTGAAATGTAGCTGGAGGATCTCCTTGGGCAATTTGTTTAAACATTTTAGGCCTAATACTATAATTGTTTTTGGTTTTACTCAGCCTAACAAAAGGTACATCAATTCTATCCCTATTCCTAGTGTTAAAATTGTGATAATCACCTCTAGTGGCTTGGGCTTCAAGATTTTTACAACTAAATAACAATATATTAAATATGTATAAATTAACAACTGTAAGAACATTAAATTTTATAAAAATGGGTCAGCAGTGATCTAATGGTTTAGTTCCTGCCATGAGACTAGAATATTTTTTGTATTACAAGGACATCTCCAACATGAGAGCTATTGCACCAGAAAATTATGCCATAATTTAAAACAGATTGGCAGAGAGCAAAGTAGACAGACCTTAGATAATTTTGTGGTAAAACATCCACCAGTCTTCGAAAAAGACAAGTAAGTCTGCTCAACTTAATACAAAGATTTTCTATATGGCATGCCCAAGTCAATTTACTATCAATATGTAGCCCAAGAAATTTAACTTCAGTGCTTATCAAGTTGATCATCATTATTTTGGTTTCTCAAACCAAAGACTACAGTCTGTGTCTTGTCTTCATTGAACAATAAGCTATTAGCTGAAAACCATTCAGCAGCATCACTAACAGTAGTTTTTACCACCGACTCAAGGTAGCCCAGATCTTTATGGGTAGAGAGCAATGTAGTATCATCAGCAAATAGATAGGTATTGCAATTTAAATTAAAGGGCAAGTCATTTATGGCTATCAGAAACAGTAGAGGCACCAGCACAGACCCCCGTGGCACTCCACAATTGCCAGTAGCGATTGATGACCACTCGCCTTCTATACCTACCGCCTGTCTTCGATTTGTTAAATAGCTACGGAAAAGATTCACACCTGTATTATTAATTCCATAAAATATGGTAAGGATATTCCATATGTTTTGTAAGGACCCATTTCAGAACACCCCAGGATTAAGAAATAAAGACTCTTGAATCTTATTCAATGATGTATCAAAATTAATTAAATTCGCTATAACATAAGTAATACATATTTGATCGATAACATATTGTACTAAATTAAAAACAATTTATTAAATGTCCTAATTTTGTATCACAGATACATTTTTATAGGAACTATTAAAATAATTTATTAAATGTCCTAATTTTGTATCACGCCATTCTGAAGTCTGGTTGTAGAAGAGACTGTCCATTAAGAAAGAAACTTGATTATCAAATCAATATCGTCGTATAAGAGTAAAAAATTATTTAGTACTTGTCCTAATTTTGTATCACAGCTTTAAACAGGAACCATCCTCAGGCTGTGATCTTGATACCGCGTCGCCATTCTGAAGTCTGGTTGTAGAAGAGACTGTCCTCTGAGAAAGAAACTTGATTATCAAACTGGTATCGTCGTATAGGAGTAAAAAATTATTTAGTACTTGTCCTAATTTTGTATCACGCTTTAAACAAGAATCATCCTCAGGCTGTGATCTTGATACTGCTTCGCCATTCTGAAGTCTGGTTGTAGAAGAGACTGTCCTCTGAGAAAGAAACTTGATTATCAAACCGATATCGTCGTATAAGAGTAAAAAATTATTTAGTACTTGTCCTAATTTTGTATCACGCTTTAAACAAGAATCATCCTCAGGCTGTGATCTTGATACTGCTTCGCCATTCTGAAGTCTGGTTGTAGAAGAGACTGTCCTCTGAGAAAGAAACTTGATTATCAAACCGATATCGTCGTATAAGAGTAAACAGTTATTTAGCACTTGTCCTAATTTTGTATCGCGGATAGCATGGGATTATCTTCAGGCTATGATGTTGATTGGTCTTAGACAGACGGTATTCTGAATGACGTGATGTTCCGTAACGATATCTCTCCGTTGACGTTGGGTCATGCGCGGACGTAAGAAGCAACCGAGTAATCCTCAGATGCATTGATGAGACGGAAGCTGCTACTGTTGGAGTTGTTGAGTACGGTAGAGTTATCTAAAGCTTTCATGAAATTGATAACAAAACTAATAGGAACTATAAGACATTCAATAAGTAAATACACCAATGCGCCAACAATGATCATCCACAGCAGTACAGGAATGGGTGAAGCCATCTTCTCGTATTTGTACTTGGTCGTTTTCGCAGAGATGTTACTCGCCGGAGCTCTCACTAAGGAGTGATCTGGTGAGTCTTGTGACAACAACCGAGGCTACACGTCACACGTCGAGTTGTTTGAAATAACGCGCAGGAATTGCGTCAGCCAATCAGAGCGGCTCGTTGGCGAGCGGTGGGGGAAGTAGGTGTGGAGGGGACAACATGACCGCTATCGAGTGCCCTTATTTGGGTTTTATTTAATAACTATAACTAGCTGACCCGACGAACTAAGTAACGCCTGACAGTAAATACTTGTTAACTTTAAGATTGGCCATGTTCTGAAGTCGAATAGCACTACGGTCATTGTGAAAGGTTATATATTCTGGGTCGCGGCATAGTGAATAACAATACTGAAACGATAAGACATATTAATAACATTAACATAAAACAAATAAATCTGAGTGGATTAATTCACAATTTTCAAATCCAATCCAAACCCAAACCAAACCTAACTGAAATACGGCTTTTATAGGAAATATATAGAACAGCTGATTATTATAATAAACGTAATAATATAAACATTGCAATTATTTTTTATATGTCCAACATATAAACACGTGATTTCATTCAGACAGAAAATAAAAATATAAATACATAATCCCCCAAAACCGTTAACTATTAAAGCTGTTCATTTTTTACAGTACAAATTTACTTCATAGTTTTACATTAATGAATGATTCAGATGGCATTGGATAATTAAACATATTGCTAATGGAAAGTAAAACAATCAGCCGTAGCTAATCAAATGTTTTCATTGTAGAAAACTCCATCCATTTTGTAGTGTCATAGCGATCGGATGAGTAGTTTGGCAACGCATAAAGGACTTTAATACTTTTAACTGAAATGGCGACCTACCCAGGTAGGTATTTTAAGCCAAGTATGAATGAGGAATGAATGTGACATACATACATTCAATCTCTATATATAAAACTAGCTGACCCGGCGAACTTCGTAACGCCTCATAGTAAACACATGTTAACTTTAAGATTGGCCATGTTCTGAAGTCGAATAGCAATACGGCTTCATTGTGAAAGGTTGTATATTCTGGGTCGCTGCATAGTGAATAACAATACTGAAACGATAAAACATATTAATATCATTCCCATAAAACAAATAAATCTGAGTGGATTAATTCACAATTTTCAAATCCAATCCAAACCCAAACGAACCCTAACTGTAATACGGCTTTTATAGGAAAGATATACAACAGCTGATTATTATAATAAACGTAATAATATAAACATTGTAATTATCATATAAACACGTGACTTTAATCAGACAGAAAATAAAAATATAAATACATAATCCCCCAAAACCGTTAACTATTAACGTGGCGAATAAAGCTGTTTATTTTGTACAGTGCATATTTACTTCATAGTTTTCCATTAATGAATGATTCAGATGACATTGGATAATTAAACATATTGCTAATGGAAAGTAAACCAATCAGCTGTAGCTAAGAAATCAAATGTTTTCATTGTAGACTTTTTTAAACAAACTTACTCTCCATAAGGTTAACATTAGAAATTTAAAACGTCATAAAATGGAAACTTATGGGATTTTTGAAAATATTTTTTCACTAAAACCTTCCCGGACACATGTAGAGCAACTTCCTAAAATTTCATGGCGATCGGATGAGTAGTTTGGCAACGCATAAAGGACATACATACATTGAAAGGTTATATATTCTGGGTCGCGGCATAGTGAATAACAATACTGAAACGATAAGACATATTAATAACATTAACATAAAACAAATAAATCTGAGTGGATTAATTCACAATTTTCAGATCCAATCCAAACCCAAACCAAACCTAACTGAAATACGACTTTTATAGGAAAGATATAGAACAGCTGATTATTATAATAAACGTAATAGTATAAACATCGTAATTATTTTTTATTTGTCCAACATATGAACACGTGATTTTATTCAGACAAAAAATAAAAATATAAATACATAATCCCCCAAAACCGTAAACTATTAACGTGGTGAATAAAGCTGTTCATTTTTTACAGTACAAATTTACTTCATAGTTTTACATTAATGAATGATTCAGATGGAATTGGATAGTAAAGCATATTGCTAATGGAAAGTAAACCAATCAGCTGTAGCTAATCAAATGTTTTCATTGTAGAAAACTCCATCCATTTTGTAGTGTCATAGCAATCGGATGAGTAGTTTGGCAACGCATAAAGGACTTTAAGACTTTAATACTTTTAACTGAAATGGCGACCTACCCAGGTAGGTATTTTAAGCCAAGTATGAATGAGGAATGAATGTGACATACATACATACATACATTTAATCTCTATATATAAAATTGAATGTATGTATGTCCTTTATGCGATGCCAAACTACTCATCCGATCGCCATGAAACTTTATGAAGTTGCTCTATATGTGTCCGGGAAGGTTTTAGTGAAAAAATATTTTCAAAAACTGTGCAAGTTTCTATTTTATGGCGTTTTAAATAATTTTTAAAGTTAACCTTATGGAGAGTAAGTTTGTTTACAAATCTCAACAATGAAAACATTTGATTTCTTAGCTACAGCTGTTTGGTTTACTTTCCATTAGCAATATGCTTTACTATCCAATGCCATCTGAATCATTCATTAATGTATAACTACTGTATAAAGTAAATATGTGCTATACAAAATGAACAGCTTTATTCGCCACAAGTTTACGGTTTTGGGGGATTATGTATTTATATTTTTATTTTCTGTCTAATTAAGTCACATGTTTATAATATAAACATAATATGTTTATTTTTTTATCTGGCCAACATATTATGTTAACAATATTTAAAAAGATTGAAATTTTAATTTCAAATCGAACGGTACTTTGGTGAACGAAATCTGTCCACGGATAACCGAGAAAATGCAGGTTTAATGTTACATTACAGGGCCCGTGCGCCACCACAGCGCGGCCGTGGCAAAGAAGCCGCGTTGTGCCAGCTGAACTCCGCTTGCCACGGCCGCGCCGCGGTGACGCACGGGCCCTGTAATCTAACGTTAAAAGTGCATTTTCTCGGTTATTCGTGGACGGATTTCGTTCACCAAAGTACCGTTCGATTTGAAATTAAAATTGCAATCTGTTTTGTATCTTGTAAAAATTTTATAAAGTTATTAGTTTTTTTGTTATTTTAATTAAAATATTTTTAACCGCCGCCATTTTGATAATATAAATGCAAATTAAATGAAACTTAGAAAATATTTTCCTCTTTGACCAATAAATATGTGTGCAAAGTTTGGTTTCTGTATCTTAAATAGTTCTTGATATATGACGTTTTTTGTAAAAAATACAAAATGGCTAAACGAAGCATTTTTGACAAATGGTTAATAGGTGATTTTTTGTTTATTTTAATGAGTACTATCACCCCTCGAAGTTAGTCCCCGACTTTAATGAACACCCTGTATAGAGATGAAAGATAAGGGAATGAAGGTCATAAAATGTTCTTTTTCGGATTTTTATTTGTCAATTTCAAACCGTACTTTCAACAATATTTTGAAATACCATACAAATCAATTTATAAAGACAATCTACTGTTTTTAATTTTTTACTGGATTACAAAAAACATTTTCCTACACCTGCCATGCAAAGCCATAATTTACTCTCTGAAATAGAGTACTAAAATAATACTTTTAGTCCCAAAGAAAAAAAGTAATCCCATAATAATACTGTAACATGTGAAAACTCAGGAAACCCCTATAATGAACCCATCAGAAATACGTAATAGCAGCTCATAGTAGTAATTAATTCTATAACCGTCAGCTGATAGTTTGCATTGATTGCTTTAAGGTAATGATAGCCAACTTGGAAAATTATAGTGATTCAGGTTAGTCAACAGTGGGTAATTTGTAACTTGTTATTACTTGTATGTGTAGGTGAAGGAAAAATTTTGAGTGCATCATGGTATTAAAGTCCTTTTTGTTCTGCAGGAAATTGTCACCCTCTACTACGCCTCCGATGAAAACAGTTTCTTTTTCCAAAAGGTTAGACTTAGGTTAATAAGTTTAAAAAAGAGCTCAAAAAGTATTTAATTGATAAATGTTTTTACCAACTTACCTTAGCTAATTACCAAAGATATATCCTACTTGACCCGGCATAAACCAATACAACATCCAAGAAGGATAGCTGCACCTAGGCTAAGAAATTTGACTGGTCTCATACCAAGAATTTAGTCAACCAGGACGTGGGAGTGAGTGAGGAAGTAAGTAAAACTTGAATCCCTTGTTGCAACGTACGGTCAGGTATTTCCATGGGGACTTTCCCCACTGTTTTCCAGGCCGAGATCACTGCCATTATGGATTGTGCCAGAGACATCTTGATGCTGGGTCATGAGGGCCTTTCTATCAATATTTTCTCTGACGGCTCAGAGAGAGCGGCTCTTAGAGCTTTGGACTCTGTAGAGTTCAACTCTAGGGTTGTGTGGGACTGTTTTAGGCTTGTGTCCTGTGTAGGCAGACACACTGAAGTCACCCTTTGTTGGGTTCCAGGGCACTCAGGGGTGGATGGTAACGAAGTGGCAGACAGGCTGGCCAATAGGGCTGCATCATCCCCCCTTTGTGGTCCTCAACCCTTCTGTGGTGTTTCCTAGGTGGGAAAAAGATGATGGAAAAGAGATGGTGGAAAAAAAGATGGGCTGAACTTTCCCTGCATAGAGTTAGTAAGCTTAATCTTCGTTCTCCATCTCGTCAAGTCGCAAAGAGGTTCCTGAAACTTGGCAGGAAGGATGCCAAACTTGTCACAGGTATCGTCACTGGTCACGGTAATCTGAGGAAGCACCAACTACGCATGGGGGTCTTCAACGGCGACCCTCTGTGTAGGAAATGTCATCTGCAGGAGGAAACTGCAGATCATCTACTCTTTGATTGTATATAGCTGGTAGAGGTAAGGTCCTCCACTCTGGGCAATTTGGTAAGGGGTAGTTTTCTGCCTCCTGACGAGCTCGTTGACAGGATACTGCAGTTTTACAGGTCTCTTCATCTAGAAGATTCCTGATTCTCCAGGAAAGAGAATTTTTAGGGGTGCGCAAAAAGCCGCAACGGCTGAAGCGCCTTGGGAAATCCACCCCTTCGAATGAATGAATGAATCCCTTGTTGCACAAATAACTTTTTCATAAGACATATATTTAAAAAAATTGGAAGCCCCAGTTTTAGGCTTTAAACCCTCCTAAAGATATAGCATTCCATCAAAAATATAATAATAATAGTTGCATAAAATAAAATTATTGCATTAGTTAATGCTTAGTATAATAATATTTAACATACCTAACTTTTCAAAAATAGTCATCATATTTCTTTTAGGCACCTCTTACTACAAGTTGATGAAACTTGAGGGATTCATGCACCCCTCCCCATCGCAAGATAATAACAAACCATTTTGTGTGGGTTTTACTGGGTAGAACTTACCAAGCTATAAGATAAATACCAAGTTTCATGTAAAACTGTTAGAAAGGAGGGTAATGTTTTTTTAGTAATCTCTATAAGAGACACAATTTGGCTTTACTGGGTATTCAAAATTGTGTATAAAACATGAAAATTACTAAAAATATAGAAATTTTAAGCAATCTACGAACATAACTAATATTGTATTTATAGTATACATTATTTTTAGATTATTAAAAAATTAATCCCAAAAAATGGCAGAAGGTAAAATTGCTTGAACTAAGTGAACTAAATATGAAAGATGAAAAATATCGCACCTACAGCCTCTCGTTTCTTGGTGACCAGTTGGAACCGGTGAGGCGGTCCTTTTGGCAATCTAGATTTTTCTTGATTTAACCATTTTAATCCAACTTGGCAACCACAGTTTAACTCTGAGATAGCCACCAAATATTTTGATTAATAGCTAACTTAAATATAATTAAATGTAATATTGTTGTTACTAACTGTAAGTAAAAAAAATGTTTTCTTAGGCAAAAAAATAGGATTATTATTGCTGACATGACAATTGTTTAGATTTATTCATGAAAATTTAATCAATGCTATTAGATGTGATTTATTTCAGATTTATTTCATTTGTGAATTACTTTAACTTTTAAACACTATTTTATGTATTTAAGTTGACTTGATTTCTCTTCCTTAATAATAAGCCAGACTAATTTTAATTTAATTTTTACATATATCTTTTACACACGGAGACTCAAGGCGTTGTCTTTGAGTCTCCGTGACGAGCGGACGTGTTTGGTTTCTTTTGTGTGTAATGGTTAATGAATGGTTTGTTTGTAAGTTTTTTTGACTGCTTTAAACTTTTGTGTTTTCAGCTTTATACCGGTTTGGTCCGGATTATATGTTAATTAATTGTGCTATGTTTTAGATATTAGTTCACCTGAGGACGGGATCAGATTCCAGATCCGGAAACGTCGTGAAACTTTTTTTGCATAAAATCGTGGTGGAAAATGTCCGCAATAAAAATCTAAATAATATCAATTCACCGTCACCAATAATGAATTTCAAACAAAGAATGGACAGTTGGGTAAAACAACTGAGTAGGTTTTGGTTTTGAAATCAGATCACAACAGGAAGATTCCTGCTCTTAGTAGAAGAAACTAGCAAATCTTACCAGATGATAAAAATAGAAAAGCGCAGAGAGCTTCAATTTTTACAATCTTTTGAAAATACATTCCCTTAGGTGCATCCCTCAGTAAGGAGTGGAGTGATATGCCGTAGGGTGAATCAGTTAGCATTTAACATCGTGGTTAAGAACCAACGTTGTTTAGAACTAAAATCCAGCATCATAGTCCAAGGTCATCAGTTCAGACAAATTCTAAAGCAAAATTCATCCAACATACTTTTGTGATGGTTGAACTCAGGACCCAAGAATGTACCTAAGAAACTGTGAAAAGGTGAACAGAAAGAGATAAAGAATACATGCTGGAAGAAAAACTTAAGTGTTATCACATGCTTTGTGAAATCCAGCTGGATCCATAAGTAACTACAGTAAAACTCATGTGTTTACTGTAGAACAAATAGAAGACATTGACATGGGTAACATCATTAGGAATATATTGTAGTGAGTACCAATGAAACCAGTTTCATTTTTATCAACATTATCAGACAGCACTTACTTTGGTTCGGGTGAGACGTGGGGTGAGCTGAACACACACTCATTGATAACTGGCACCTGCAACAGAAGAAGCTTGGGTAAGAGAAACTTGTGTGTAGTGCTGCTTCTAACTTTATGAAGGGATTTTTTGGCTGATTAGAAATACCAACCACCACTTCGTACTCAGAGCTCTTGCACACTAATGTGTTAACGGTTACGACCATGACTTGTCGCTGTCGCAGCCCTTGTGGCCAGACCAGCTTCACGTTCACAACCACGGCAGTACCTTCCATTCTTATGTTGATAGTCAAAGACTTAGCTGTTATTGTGCATTTGTATCGTGGATACTCAAAGCGGAAGAAATATGATACTGTGTGCATCCAATGTTGGCTGTAAAATTTACGAAAGGGCAGTTCTCTACATTTTATCAAGAACTTTGACATTACGATGAAGACTTCAAGGCATACAAGAATGTCGGTAAAAATCATTGATGAGTTATAACTTTTGTAAAAATGATCCAATCAAGACCTAATTTGGAAGAGACGAGTAATCTTATATCTAACCAGATGAGTTTGAAAACCAGGCAAATCAGAAGAGAGTTTTTGAACAAAAAAATGGGGGTTTTACATATAATTTATCAAACAAATGTTATTAGCACCAATGCATGGTGTGCGCTTGTCCACTTGATTCTATATTAAAACTGGCCGCCAATGACTGGCCACAGTCATGGCTGTGGCTGCTGCGATGCGAGTGCACTATAGCCCTAAAAGGTCTTTTGTGGTACCATTGTTCATTCCGGGATGTAATGCAGTATCAGAATCTTCTCCATGAAACCTGTATAGGTCTGACTCACAGACCGAGCACCTTGATGCTTCACCTTGATTGGGTTTTCACAGACAATAATTTTAATTTTTAGTTGTGCACTAGTAAATAATTCTAGTGCTTTATTAACAATAATAAACAGAATCAGTGGACTGACACATACTTTACCCCTTAAGTAAACTTAAAAACGATATTTTGCAATAAAACTATCTTATTATTTAAAATACTAATAAATTTTTAAATACTGTCATATATACTAATACTCAACTATAGGCTGTATACCACTCGTCCAAAAAGACACTTCCAATTTGTATTATTTTTACCATATTCTACAAAATAATATAAAATTCTCACAACCAGTTTGAGGTGATACTGAGCCAATTATACAGCTTGTAGTTTGAAGGAATTTTCTATACACAACCGAGTTAGGCAGGGCACGGAGTAACCAGAGATTACATATTGAAATAACATTCGAGGTAGTTATACGAGGGTCTACCCAAAAGTAATATAGTGGAAATAAATTACGCAAACAGCATTAAATGATACTGCAATAGCAGGAAGCTGTGACCTTAACTCCTAATTATTTCTTTTGACAGTCAAAGGTTTAAATTTTACAACTAAAGAAAGCTCATAGAAGGATATTACAGGTGTTTTTTGGATTAATATTTTCTAGGGGTCTGCGGTACAGGAAATCATGAGGTCGGTACAGTACGGTACAGTACAAAATATTGTACCTTGGTTCTCGGTACAAATTCGGTACACAAGAATAATGCCGCTAGTAACATCTTTGACTATACGTAATAGACGTGCCATTCATGGTTAAATGTTGTCGCCAACGAAATTTCGGAAGGCCCGGTCCAGTGCTGACAGTTTAGTGCTGCTTCCTAGTGGCGAAGGCTGTACGCTCACTTCGCCCCGCCCTCAGGAGTGCGCGCGCACTCGTAGTAACTTTGGGGATGAATGAGTTGTGGCGACGCGCACGGCGCACCCTCTCGCCCTCCTCACATCACATACCAACTGTGGCTGGAGTGCCCAGGCTAACTGGGAATGATTTTACCTGGCCACGCAAATTTTTATTATGAGATTTTGAATTTAAATTAAATCGGGCTCATCTCATACCGCCCGATTTAAAAGACATTAGAGAGATTCTGATTCACAGCAATTGTTTACAACATATTATTACAGTAATTACAATAAAATCACAGACAATTTATAAATTAATTCTGACCTCTCACCTTTTCTGATGGACGGTAGTTTAAACCCATCTAAGGACTAACCTATCTGTTATATTGATTAGATTAATTATATTTTTTCCTATTTACTGCTGCGAAATCGACTGTTTATGATTTGTGTTTTGGAAATAGGTCATATTGTTCATATTAAGCTATTTTGTATTGTGAAGGAAATATCAAAAGATATGCATCAGCCAGGAGGGAAACATGGAGGGTTTTTTAAAAAGGTTAAGATCCTTGAAGGGAAATAAATTTATTTTTATAATATTTTGTGTTGTCCTTTTAACCTGATAAACCATTTTCAGACGATTTTACAATGATATCATACAACATAATATAATTGAAATTTCCTACAGATTACTAACTTCTGTTCAAACAGCATGCCTAATTTAATTTAACTTGTTTTATCAAATAACAGTTTTATTAATGTGAACAATTTGCTACCAAAAAGGTTATTTATATCCTTTCCACTAAATCAAAGTTTTATTATTTTAAGAAGGTTCGGTATATTATTCTAATGAATTGTAAAATTCAAAAAATAAAATTGTAAAATGTATGGTCATGAAACTATTTTCTATCCCAAACGCATCATCTTGAGACGCATGCCGGCCAGTAAGGGCGTGGGTAAGGGGGAGTGATTTATTTTTAGCACACGCGCCCAGCAACAATGAAATGTCACGGGACTTACATCCACCCGCCAAGGTCACTGCTCTTTGCAACACTGACTGAGTCACCCAACCTGTATAAGCCCAATTGCCGCGTCTCCCGTCGCTTACCGCGAATACAATAACGAAATAAGTTCGTAATATTATTTCCCGGGAAATCCGAACACCACTAAATCTAAACCCACAATGGGGAATAGCTCCAATTTTTACAATAACTAGTTACCATTTACTATAGTTAGTTAAAAAATACGAACTTTAAAAGTAATTAACACTCATAGAAACTATTTTCAAAGGGGACTTTAGTAAAATAATTGGCAACAGTGGGAGCACCTAACGTGCTGTAGAATAAATCGTATGGATTGACCCATAACACATTTACCGCTTCTTCGAATAGGTGTTTGAAGGACGATAGAAAACAGAAATTTATAATAATGTATAATGAGCGCTTATAGGGCGATGGATGTATATTCATGTTGAGTATGAATAATTTAATTGGTAATTGGTGTCTTGTTTCACCAAAGACAATTTTATTCTAATATAAATTGTCTTTAGTTTCACTGACAAACCACGTCTCGGTAGCAAAGAAAGCTACTGGGTAGTTTAGAAGTTATTAATGGCTGAGTGGAGGGGGAATGGTGAAGGGGGGAAGGGGGGTAGCAGACGGCAGCGCACCTGTACGTATGACCACGCACTAACTCCCAAAGCCGATTCTAGGACCAATCAAGCCATTACAGCTTGCTCATAAGAATGACACGTCTATTAATATGTATAGTCAAGGGTAACATTGACTGAGTGCATTCTTTTATTCATAAGTATTTTCCAGAATGTGAGAAGAAATATCTTACTGTACTAATTTTCAAACTGTAATGTGATTTTTTTAAATCCATTCTTTAAAAAACATATCACATTAAACATATTAATAATTAATTAAACATTATAATTTATGTTGTAACTAATTAATAATGGGAAATAATCTTCTCAAGTCTATATGATACTAAGGATGAACAAACAAAATAAAAAACTATAAGCTATAATTTTATTGCAAGACAAAAAATACAGAAAATATATTGAGTCAATACCCTTAGCCAAGGGTTCATTAGACCTATGTTTTATATTGTCCTGGTTTATTATTTTTAATTCAACCAATCACAATCATTGTTCAAATTAAATAAAACACTGTCATAAAATGTCAAAGGGCTCTTTTTACACTAAAATAGTTATTTTAGTATAAAGTGGTTAATAGTTTAATATTACAGTGGAACCCCTTAAATCTGACCACGTTCTAAGGAAATAAAAAAAAATAGCTGGAAATTAAAAAAAAAATTAATTACATACAATTTTTTCAAGTCTGTTATCATTAGCTATTGAAGTGAAGAAAATCTTCACACGAACGTAATTCCAAGCCACGTCGGTTGTTAGCAATACGCACTTACCAGCAGGTAAACGCTCTCTAAACTAGACACGGATAGTAGACAGACGCGATACGCATACCAGTAAGGGTGGGGGTAGGGAGAGAGTGATTTATTTTTAGCACAGACCCAACTAGAAAACATGGCATGTCATGGGACGTACATCCACCCGCCAAGGTCACTGCGCTTATGATAACATCGTCAAAAAGCTGTCAGAGCAAAAATAAAGAATCACTTGAAAAAATCACGAATCTCAGTTTAAAAGGTTTTTACTGTAATTGAAAAATCACAGGTAATCCCATCACTATTTGAAACACGAAAAATACGAGCTTCATATTGTTACGACTATTTTGTAGCGTCAAATGGAGGAACGGTTCCCTGATCGCGTAAGCTGCTATACGTGGATACGATAATAATTTGTGAATGCACAATAATTTAGACTTGGCTGGTTCCCTGAAGTCCTGGTGACAGTAAGGTTGTTTTAAATTATCATTCACCAACACGCTATAGTTCATTCTTATGTTCAGTATTTGCCGTACATCTGGGCAGTGTTGTAATTCTATATTACTTGTAGAGTATAAAGCTTTAACGGTCGGGTTTTATTTACTGTTTTCAGCAGGAGATGTTCCATAGTTATGTTTGATGGCAACCTAGATTGGATAGTGACTTAATTTTTACTTATTTGTACCGTACCGAACTTGTACCAAAAAAATTCTTGTATCGTACCGATTTTTTCGGTGCACCGCAGACCCCTAATATTTTCACATTCATAAAGTCTAAAAAAATTGCAATATCTTTGCCAATTTAGAAAATAACAATTAAGTTTTTCCACATATCACTCTTAGTAACAATATTATCTGAACCCAATGATTTTATGCTTGTGGTTTCCCTTTGGGTGCTGAGCCGATGTTACTTATTGTCGTACTTACATCGCTGAGGACAGTACACTCGTACGACGGCTGGTACTTCTCCCTCTCACACTCTGGCCGCTTCAGCAACTTGTCACGGTCCTGCTTGTGCTTACGATCAGCGCCCTTCAACTGTGAAAAACAAAAAATTAAGATAATGCAGTAGGTAAGATGAGTATTCTTTATTTCTTTCTTTTTCGTCCAGACAGAGTACAGTTTTTCTGCCAAGTATGGGAAAACTTCAATGTCTACTTTATTCACCAGCCACAAATCATCAAGGGTACTCACACGGTGTGAAAACATTTCTACATTTAGTAGGCATCTAGCTTTTGTAACAGAATTTCTGTATCTTTCATTGTTTTCTTGCTGTAGCTAGTTGAAACGTGTGCTGCAATAGAAAATCCAGCCACTTGTCTGTGATTAGGTTTTTTTTTTGTTAAAAACTGTAAACCTATGGCAATGGATTAATGAGTGAAAGCAGCATGAGGCGGAGGTGTACTGATTTCAAACATGGCAACATTAATGTGTACGACAAGGGTCGTAAAAATACATATATTTGACAATAATTACAAGAGTATGCCATTTTACGATTAAAGGAGTTTATCTCAGAACACTATCACTAAATTCACAAAGTGTAATTCATTAAATTGTTGTGGATAAGCTTTGCTACCACAAGTTTTGTGTCAGGCTGGTTCCCAAAATTCTTAGAGATGACTACAAAAAACAAAGGCTTTCTGCATCACTCAAATTTCTGGAAGACTTTGATAAATATGGTAGTGCACTCTTTGTCGTATTGTAACTGTTTAAACGTGAGTGAAACATATCAACTGTGAAACTTAAAGGCAATTCATGCAATCGGGACACACATATCTCCCCCCCAAAAAAATGTCTCAAAACTTTGTCAGCAAGAAAAATGATGGCAACTGTTTTCTGGGACAAGGGTATAACTCTGGTTGATTTTTTCGAACGAGGCTCAACAATGAAAACAATGGTATTGTGAAACACTGTAAAATCTTCACGATATTTTATCAAGGCAAGATTTTCTATTGCAGCAAACATTTTAACCCTGTGTTACCCCGCGCTAAGTATATTACACCAATACCCGAACACTGACTTACAGACCGTGTTTCATTTTGACTGATAAAATAGGGTTTGTGCAATAAACTAAACTATGCTAGTAAAAAACCTTTAGATAGACAATAGATAAAAGATATTTCACAACTTTTCACATGACATATATATTTTCATGACACCTACCTACAAATAATAAATACAATTGTGTTTGAAATCCATCATAAATAAAACCCTTTTTTCGTAGTTTTTATTCATTACATGGATAAACTTATTAATTATTATGTCTGGAATCATTAAGTAATGTCACATTAAATTAATATAAAATAAATCATTATAATATTTATAATAGCAGCTAACCTGCATACTCTTTTCCTATGTTAACCATTTAGGAAATAAGCAAACTCCTTTATTTATGGCCAAATGTTGATTAAACTTGGTATATAGTCAAAATAAATATTGATTATGGTAAAAATGCGTACTTTCAGTGCTCCTCACAGCAGCAAACCTGCATACTCTTTCCCATGTTAATCTTATGAAGAGTAAGCACACTCTTATTTATTATGGATATTGATCAAATCTGTTATATATTATTTTTGATTTGGAAATTCGCTGGGCAGGTCTGCTGCAATGATGAAGTTACTATCTACATTTAAACTTAAGAGCCGATAACACACCTTGAAGACTTTGATCTGGCAGGAGGCGGAATGAAGGTGGCGGCACATCTTGTCGTGCTGCAAGTAAGTCTCCACCTGGATGCGGAACGGAACACCTTTTTCCCCTCCGTGCTTCTTCGGCGTAAACTCTGTGCTGATGCAGTTCACCTGTCCAAGGAAATGCAAAACCATATTTGTAAATGAAAATAGAATAAAATAGCTATCAGATCATCAACAAAAATTTATATATTTTATAAATCTGTTACTACAAAAGAAGCATGCTAGTGTAATAAATTGATTGATTATTTTATATAAAAAGTATCATTATTTATTTTTTATAATTACTAAATTTACAATCCATCCCTAATAAATTTCTTAAATACTGGGCTGGATCTTATTCATTGCTTTTTTAGCGAATTTCCCATAGGGAAGAAGCTATTACCGTAGGTCTCATGGTAAGACTTAAGCCCGGGACCATGTTATTTTTTCGTCTTTAGGTGCCCAGAGTCCAAAAACAATAGTCGTAAAAATTTATATATATATGTGTGTGTGTCTGTGAACAAGATAACTCTCGTAAAAATGGTCCGATGAAGACCAAATTTGGTAGTGTCGTGTACTCCTACAAATGCTCGGACGAGTTCGAAAACCAGACATATCGGTCAATGAGAACGGGTAGTTTGGGGGGGGTTTTGTACCCCAAAATGGGGTTTTTTGCATTTTTCACATGTAATTTTTAGAAATTTCTAATTTTATATTTCACCATCGGAATCAGCTTAAAAAACTACACAATTAAGTTCCTTAAAGTTTTTCTCTATCTCCAACGGTTACCGAGATATTAAAAAATCTAAACACAGTACGTTGTATTGTGGTGCTCCAATGTTAATCTTATGGAGGATAGGGAAAAATTAATATTTCCCATATTAATTAATATTTTTGGATAAAACTTGATATTTAGCTTCATGTGGTTGAGATATATCCATTTATGCTTAAAAATCATAGTTTATGTGTTAATCATGGCAGCAAACCTGCACACTCTTTCCCATGTTAATCTTTTGGAGAATAGGCAAATAATTAGCATGTTTATGAACAGATTTTTATAAAACTTGGTCATGTATTATTATTATATTATTGATTTGGAAATTCGCTGAGTACGCAGGTCTGCTGCAACGGGGGTATTTATATAAAACGCAAGATGAAATATTTTTACTAAAAGCTCTGACAACTACAAAATGAAAACAATAACAAGAATTTTATTGTGTTGATGAGTAACTGTTCAAAATCTGACCTTTACATAGACGCCAACCTCCTTCGTAGGGTCCCATAAAAACTCCACTGTATTGAGCATTGCAGGGTCCTGAACGAGATCATACATCCCGTATGACAATGGCAGGTCCACCTGAACAGACAAAGTAAACCTGTTATCAAAGTTGGCAACTGCTGTACATTTTTTTGTATTGGATATTTTATAATATATTGTTTACATAATATTATGATAAAACTTAGTACACAACTTCACCTAGTTAGGATTAAGGTTGAGTTAAATCCAAACATGGATTCAATTAATGAATTATTTATATTAATACTCTTAACTTATTCATACTATGTATTTTTGAGGAGCAGAATTTATTGATGATTTAAAAAAAGCTTTGAAAATTGTACAAAAAACTCGGATCTGCTCGGCGCAATTTTAAAACTCCAGACTCAAACACCCCGATTTTAAAGAGTGTGTCTTTTTCAGTGTGTCTACACTGAAAAAGTATACTTTGCCCACATTCATTCACATTTATAGTAGGGTATTTCACTATATGGTGCTACCTCAAAATATAATTTAACCCATTCCCGTCTAATGACGTACATTGTACGTCAGCCTATTTCGCTAGACAGATGTCTAATGACGTGCACCGTGCGTCCTGCGGCACGGGCCGCGGGGTGGTTATGTGCAAATAATGTACGTTGCTTGCTTATATTTCGACGTAGTTCTTTTTTTCAAAAATTATTTACGACTAAATTTAAAAAAATATTTACTTGAAATATCATCCTTTTCATTAGAAGAATTACCAAATGATTAAGTTTAGTCATAAATTTATTTTAAATAAATAAATTTGTTTAGAATCAAGTATCATTATTATCATATTTCTTCTATACTTTTCGAAACTATTTATTGTACAAGTGTATATGAATGAAAACAAATGTATTTGTATTGTATTGTAACTGAAGTGATTCACTGCCACATGACTTAACGACACTGGTACAAATTCAATCGCTCAAATGTGTTGGTTTTGTACCTCGACAATTCTGTCCCCGGGGCGGGACGCTCGCCATGCTGCAATCTGCTCCTGCTCCATGAATTGCAACCGACGCTCGTGGAAACACAGTCTGATCACACTCTGCAAAACAAATTTGTTGGTTATTTCACAGCTCTATAAGTATTCCCATTTTCATCCATACATTTCTACAACCTATACTAAGACTTTTCTATAGATTATCTTTTACCACTTTCTCATAACTGATACAAAATAATACAAATACAAATGATTTATTATAAAATGTTTTACTGAGATATGTCAAGTTTTAAAAACTTGTCAGCAGGGTCCATTTGCCCTCTAAACAAACAATATGCAAGTTGCAGTTTTACTTTTTTTCAATACTTAATTACGGAGGCTTGTGGGGTTTCAGATCTTTCCCACGTCTCTTTTTAAACCAATCCAACCGAGACTCTTATTTTCGATTGATGAGATTCGACAGTATTTCAAAAACTAAAATTACAATCAACAATGTATAAAAATTGGTTTGTTACTTTTTTATGACAGAAATGTCGAATTAAATCAAATCAAAATATTTTTTATTCATTAATATTTCTAGAATATATAAGAATAGTGTCAAGTTAAAAGGAAAATAACAGCAATACTAACCTAAATAATAGTAAAGAAACAGGACCCAGAGAGTAATACCATTATTTTTTCAGTATTTTAAGTTATAATACAGTGGAACGTGGATAATTCGAACTTCTGTAATTCGAAAACTTCGAAAAGTTTTGACTTGGTCCCTAGAATGTTATATAAAAACAATGTTAAAATATCCTGGTTAATTCGAATATTTTTTTGGATAATTCGAATTTTTTGCAGCGTAAATCTATAAAGAGAACAAGTCATTGTGTGCGATTTTCCCGGAAACGACGTTCGGGCTTCCTGTCCGTAGACTATTTTTAGCTACATCCCCCGCCAACCCTCACAGCACGTACACCTGCTGTTGTTTGGTCACATGATACCCCTCCCCCTCACCAGTCCACTACTGATCATAAATCACAACATTGACATCTCTAATATGTCACTACACGGCGCCGGCGCAGTTCAGTAACGTGCGTATCATTGATGGTGGTTTCCGATATTCGTCGTCTTTGTTTCGTGTTGGCATTTGTGACTTCGTCTGCGTTCATGTTAACACGTCGTGTGTATGAACTGGTTCGATTCGTCAAAGCGAACCTACAAATCTTTGACGTCGCAAGAATAAATAGCGGCAATCAAGGAGGTAGAGAAGGGATTTAAGAAAAAATTTGAAATAGCTAAATTTTCGGGATCCCTCCAAACACAGTATTGACATTCAACAAAAATTAGAATTTTAATCAATAATATATCTTCATTAATAACCTAACTTTTTTTAATATACAATGTTAAAACATGATGTTTTACTGTTTATTTCAACCACTTTCAAAAACTTTTCTAATTCGAATTTTTGGATAATTCGAATTTTTTTCTGGTCCCTTGAGGTTCGAATTATCCAAGTTCTACTGTAATATAAATAAACAACATTCATTTTTATGGTTCCCTAAATTAATACAAGGATTTATTTATGAAGTAACTTTATAGTTTCTTTTTGAACATTATTAGGTAGGTGATATTTTTGACAATACTTGATCAAAATGTGAGGAGATTTTTATCAAATTTTAGTTCTAAAAGATGTATTTGTTTTACCTGAGAAATTTCAAAGTCACTGTTGTAGATCAATTCATTTTTTGTTTGTTTGAAAAGTTATACAGTTAGTTTTATTGAGATTAAGAAGCAAGTTATTTAGTATAAAGTATTGTGAAAGATCTGTTAAATTATCATTAATCTTATTTTCAATCTCTTCCCAAATGGAAGCATGAATTTGGTATATTAGTGTCATCTGCGTACAAACCACTTTTAGTTGAACAACACAATTATGGAAATCGTTAAGGTGGCAAATAAATTAAATTGGCTCAAGAATTAAGCCTTGAGGAACACCATACCTAACAGTTTTAACTCAGGATTTGTAAATTTTTATTCCCAATGAATGTTAATTCAACAAATTGTTTTTGATTACTAAGGTAAGATTCAATCCAATTCAATTATGTGATTTGAATTTGTCCTGCAAATGGTGAAATGTAGAGGAAGATTAGAGGAATTGAACACATTGAGGAATTGGATACACAGCAAATAAAGTCATTTACTACATTTGTTAATTACTTAGGTTGGATGGCAGGTGGCATATATAGTGGCTAAAAACCATAGTTGAGGAATTTTTAGTCATAAGGCAGACCAATCTCATCTGTTCAAGATTAATGATGCCAAAGCCCTAAAAGTCATGCAAAAAGTAAACCATTAGACTAGTATTTTCCCTTTCTCAGGTATTTTACCCAATCACTCGGTCAAATTACCGAAAACATGTCCAGCAGGTCAGCTGTTCCTGCTTACCTTGAGTATCTTGCCACGATAAACAGTGAGGTCACCCAGCTTTTTCAATTTGATCTCATAGGACTGTCCCTGGTTGAGGTAGGTCAAAGTCTCCTCGTTTACTTTGGTGGCTATAGAAGTGGCTGCAGCAAGAACGTATTGAAATCTGAAAATTTTAGTTCAACACATAACTTGAAAAGCTGGATATTTAACCTAAATGTAAATAAAGTTATAGTAAACAATGAAAATACCCTCCACTTAATGACTCTACCAAATAAAATCCAAAAATAAGCTCCAATGAAAATCACCTCCACTTAATTTCATTAGCATGACTGTTAGTAATAGTTTTATATACACACAATGTAGCACACAATAGTCTGAAGAGAAACTAAGTACCCCCTCGCCATTGAGCTCCCGAATTCAAATTCGATCAACGACCAGTGGATTTTTGCTATATGACAATACGAAAAGCCTCTCTGTTTAGCTGAAAGCTGTTATTGTGTGAAAAGAGTTCCATGAATACTACAGTCATGAATAAAAACAGGGGCATAAAAGTAGATAAGTCCACTTTATATCAAATGCTATTTATTCCAGAGGAAAAATTTCTCTCTCCTTCATGTTGAGTATGGTAAGCTTGTGAGCAAGGAGTCGCTTGTATCAACAGCCATTGATGTCAATGAATGCTGAGCCAATTCACAGAGATTTACAATGTTTATAGATGTCCAAAGTGGTCAATTGTACTTGCAGTCTTAGATTTGGAAGGGTTTGATAGTTGAATAATCATGTTAAGAGGCCCTAGGCTTATCTACCTACTGTACACAATCTTATCTCAAAATGATTTCCGAACCAATTTAGATCAAGAGGCCTCACAATTGTTGATTAAGCCCTTCTGAGCTGAGTGTTTTTTCCTTTCACTACAAAACCTATAGTAGAAGCTCTTACACTGTCCAGCTCAAATTGTGTACTAAGTTACAGAGTTCAGTAGTCTTTGCATTGACTAGGATGAACTCCAAAGATTTGAGCTTGGTCCTTAGGAGATCTCCCTGAAAGACTCGCTTACCGACAGTCCTCCTTGATGTCGAGAGGTGGCGAGCCAGTGGAAGTAGCAGGCTCAGAGGTCACGAGCAGCTTGTTACTGCGGAAAATCTTGAGTTGATTATCCTCACGTCTGTCCACCATCTCTGGGCGAGGTCCTATACAACAGAGAAACTGTGTTCAATCCAGTGTAAGAGAAACATGGGACTTAAAAATTAGCACATTGTGTGCAATCAACTTAACTCTTATTTATCACTATGACCCTACACAGCTCTGTTTTTCTCTACCCACAAGTGCATCTATGATGTGTGATGGATTTTTTATGGACTTGCAGT
Source organism: Nephotettix cincticeps (assembly GCA_023375725.1). Lineage (NCBI taxonomy): Eukaryota > Metazoa > Arthropoda > Insecta > Hemiptera > Cicadellidae > Nephotettix > Nephotettix cincticeps. The sequence goes on along the minus strand of CM041785.1, from coordinate 17,378,848 downwards.
CAGCCGACCAATCATGAGTGGTAAAAAAAATTTAAAGAAATCATATATTTTGAGTTGTTCATGATAACATTGATATTGTATTCCATCCATTTTTAACCATCTCTATATATTGACCTTTCCATCTGTATATCTATTTTTTTCTCTCTATCATGTCCATGGAAATTTATACAGTTTTGATACCAATAGTAAAACTCACACCTACAATACTAGGCATAAAGAAAAATATTAGAATAAAATACCCCCGTCGCAGCAGACCTGCATACTCAGCGAATTTCCAAATCAATAACATAATAATAATAATATATGACAAGTTTTATAAAAATCTGTCCATAAACATGAGAATTATTTGCCTATTCTCCATAACATTGACACGGGAATGAGTGTGCAGGTTTGCTGCTGTGAGGAATACTGAAAGTAGGTGTTTCTACCATAAATAATTTTTATTTTTAACATTTATGCCAACTTTCATGAACATCTGTCCATAAATAAAGGGGTTTGCCTATTCCCTATATGAATAACATGGGAAAAGAGTATGCAGGTTTGCTGCCATGATAAACAGATAAACTATGATTTTTAAGCGTAAATTGATAGACCTCAACCACATGAAGCTAAATATCAAGTTTTATCCAAAAATATTGATTAATATAGGAAATATTAATTTTTCCCTATCCTCCATAAGATTAACATTGGAGCCCCTCAATACAACATACTGTGTTTAGATTTTTTAATATCTCGGTAACCGTTGGAGATAAAGAAAACTTTCAGGAACTTAATTGTGTAGCTTTTTAAGCTGATTACAATGGTGAAATATAAAATTATAAATTTTTAAAAATTACATGTGAAAAACGCAAAAACCCCCATTTTGGGGTACAAAACCCCCCCAAACTACCCGTTCCCATTGACCGATATGTCTGATTTACGAACTCGTCCGAGCATTTGTAGGAATACACGTCTCTACCAAATTTGGTCTCGATCGGACCATTTTTACAAGAATTATCGTGTTTACAGACACATGTATATATATATATATATATATATATATATATATATATATATATATATATATATATATATATATATATATATATATAAATTTTAACGACTATTGTTTTTGGACTCTGGGCACCTAAAGAAGAAAAAATAACATGGTCCCGGGCTTAAGTCTTGCCATGAGACCTACGGTAATAGCTTCTTCCCTATGGGAAATTCACTAAAAATATAATTATAGCACTTCTCAAAAATACTACAACTATATGTCAATAAAATTATATATAATAATTATAATAATTTACCTAATTAAATAGAATCTTGCCCATGGAAAAATGTAAAACCAATTTGAAATGCATCTTCCCCCAAGAGTGTTTATATGAACAAAGGAATTTTTCTATAAACATCTAAAATGAGACTGTTTTTAAATATGCCTGTATAACTTAGTAAAACGTAGTTTGTATTAAATGTTACTGATGACAATAGCAATGCATTTTGTAATGTTTTACTACAAAAATATAGTTCTTATTTCTCATGCATACTTGGTGTAAAATAATCAGCTGGATATTTCACCATTTCAGAATGTAATGTAATTGAAAAATAAAAAAACCACAAGATTTTTTTGATGTACCTGAGATGTTTGGGAGAGGGTGGTGCAAGGGACTATGGCCCCCATCTGGCACCAAAGGGCTGTTGCTGCTTTCCGGTGAGCAAATTGAAGCCCTAAAACAACAAAACAATATTTCCATAAAAATAATTATCATTTAATAAGGATAGCATAAGTAGACCAATAATGTCTAGGTACTTGTCTAGTAACATTAAGTTGAAAAGGCTTTGTAAAAATTAGTTTCACAATTAGGAGTAAGTCCCACAGCAGAAATAAAGGAGAATAGTTAACCCTTTGACTGCCAAGCAAATATCGGACGTGAGCGCTAAAACGCCGGCCGTTTGAGTGCAGATCGTCCGCTGCACGCTAGGACTGCAACCTCATTAGTGCGGTAAAACGCCAGCACCTATTTGTCCGTTTTTGCACCGTTGAACACAAACTTTTGTAACTAGGCTTACATTATTTTGTAAATCTAGATCAATGGTTTTTGCACCATTATTTTTGTAATAAAATATGCAACACTTAGATGTATGATAAAAATATATTTCATCTAAAATGTGTCAGTAATAGACAATAATAAAAAAATCTAATCAATATTTTTTTTAATTTGATCCAAAAAATACATAAGACATTTTTTTAAACACTATTACACTATGTTTTTTTAAACATTATTATCTTATTCTATTTTCATTGGTAACAAATTTACATATAAAACAATCAATATATATAAATACACTTAAAACCTCATTTATCCATTTTTGATGGGGCCAGGGGCATTTCGGATAAGCGAGTTTTAGGATAAACCGATTTTTAGAGAATAAGCTAAATAAACGCCTTCAGTTTTTTCTATATTGTACCTGTAATATTGAAGCGCATTACGGTTGCGTTTCTTTGATTACAATATTTATACACAGTTGAATTTTTTTCAACCAACAGTATTGAGAACTATCAGCTGAAAACGCTGCGCAGTCCTGGCCGAAAATGCCGTACATTACCGGCCGAAAACGGCGCACAGTGCTGGCAGAAAACGCCGTGCAGCACTGTTCAAAAACGCCGCGCAGTGCCGGCCGAAACAGTCAGCGCAGTTAAGGTTGTCGCAAATAGTGCTGTACTTTTTTTTGTATTTTTCTTTCCAAGCCATTTCGGATGAGAAAGTACCGAAAAAACGAGGTTTTACTGTGTATATATGATATAAAACAAGCTGTCATGTCACCTGATCACCACTTCCTTCTGAATGTCATGAGTTTTTAGAAGCTGTACACTAAATAAAAAAATCTAAAAAATATGTTATATTATGGTACCGAAATTCATAACAAATGAAATTCATAAAGGTTATAAAATATAATGGAAAATAGCTTATTAAAATGCAAAATAGTAAAGAGTCTATATATAAGGCCCTCGGCGTTCTACCACAAATCAGCCCTTGCCTATATATAGGCTCTCGGCGTTCTACTACCAGTACACGTTTGCTCTGAGCGGTCAACGGAAAAATGTCCAGAGCCTATATATAGGCGGTCAAAGGAATTAAGTACCAACAATTGACGTTTATTTCCTCTCTGCGTCTTGTGATCATGAGTTGTAAACTGTTAACTAGCTTTACGGCTGGAACTCAACAATGTAATAACAATCGGAAACCCTAGCACTAAAAATTGGTGTCATCGTGACCTTAGTACCTTCCAGAGAACAAAAATTGGAATCAATAATGACCATTCAAGTGAAAGTTCTATTTATCTTGAAAAGCCCAAACATTATTTCGGTTTCTTTACCAGCTAATCGACTTAGATGACCCCAAACTATAGAGGGTCCTTTCATTCCAGAAGTCTGATTCGATAACCTCATGTCACGGAGATAGGATTGCTATTAAGGAATAAGGATTAAGTTCAGCTGGTTTTTCATTATTTTGTCTTGGACAGCTGGTTCCCCCTTACCCCCCCTTACCCAGCAGTGTTGCCATTTTTCATTTATCAGCTGACGTAACTATATGCTATAATAGAACAAGACGATTTGGCAACACCACACTGACTCTAAGCGGACTACTTCCGTGCGGTTTACTCTAATTATATAAGAAACCCAGTTAATACAGGTTTAACATTGCAGAGGGCACATAGGTGTTCAAAAAAGGAGAGGATGCACGTTATAGCTATCCATATCCATAATGTTTTATCAAATGTGTACAATTATTCATTATATATGTATACCAAGTTAAACTGAAATAAAAAGATTATTTAATCAAAATTACAATATAAAAGCTAATAGTAAATTTTATTTTTCCGGAATATAAACTAAAAGATAGTTTAAATTGTATCACAATGGCCTTTAATACGTATTTGGATGATAAACCCACAATAGTATGGAAGTAGCCAACATCACTCAAATTAGTCAAATTGTGGAAAATAAAACCACCCTGGAGGTTACTTTTTACTTGCGACCACTGAAAGGTTTAAAGTAATTTTAGTCTATTATTTGTTGAAATTAATTTTTTAAGCCCAAACTGTGCAGTTGAGACTAGTACTCACATTTGTTTTCATGTCTTTGAAAACTGTGATGACGATTGTAAGTAGTTGGTAACTAAGTAAGCAAATGAACTAAGCAAGTCTTAAACTATAACATAAAACAAGCTGACTTCACATACTCAAAATGTGTATACTAGAAGCAGTGAAATTTCACTAGTCAGAAATATGAGACTGGAGATAGCTTAGACGTACTATATAATTAACTGAGACATTTACAGATAAAAATACAGACTACCGTTACTGTTTAGGAAATCAAACATCCGAATAAAACAACACTAAATTTTAAACGTGCAATAAAATAAAAGAAAAACATGAGCGATGCAAAAAAAACGGAACGAAAAAATAAAAGCTTTGTGGCGTGCGGAGCTTACCCTCGGTCATGGTGATTTGAAGGAGAAGGTATCTCCTGCTTGAAAACTGTCAGAGACGGAAGAGAGAGTACGTCGCTGCACAGAAAAGTAAAGGAATAATATTACGAGACTGTACCAACAGTTAGCAAGAGAAAGGTTGGAGATGCAACAAAAAGAAAAGCACTTGAATAATGTGATACTATCAACATTGTTACTTTATAAATTTGCGATTGATCCTTTTTCATATATCAAATTTAAAAAACCTAAGTTTCATGGAATATAGTTTTTTACACTTTTAGTTGATTAACATTTGTTGACATAAAACCGAATGTTAAAAAAAATTTATTAATTACATTCAACATGGCTATAACATACCGTACTTTATTGAATTTTAGTTTTGGAGGCGAAGAACACCAGAATATTCTTAAATAACCGGATACTACCCTGTTAAATACGAGGGTGATGCTCTCAGTGAAATCAGAGAAGGACAAAATGAATTAAGAAATGAGAAAGAAATATGAGGAATGAATGAGAAATTTAGAAACATTAGCACCAATTTAAGGCCTGAATGTTTTTTGCAAGAAACTTCAATATCTGGCCATTTACCCAACTGTCATTTGCTGGCGACGCCGCGGCAGGCCCCAAGCACAAGCGAACCGAGTGAAAACTGAATCATCAGCGCTGCATATTAATTCTCTGTTAAAACTACCAGTTGTGTTCTGATTGTCGACGTGAATGTATATTATATATTGCATGTATATTTTGTATATAATTTAGTGCAATATAGGATTGTTTTGACCTTACTCCTTGGGGGATATCTGAGCTTTTGGCTGTTCTGACCATGGCCCAGTCCCGTGAAGGTCGTAATCAGGGGTTCTACTATAAGTTAACATTTACTTAATAATTTATTTATTCATTTAATTTAAGGATTTAACAAATACATTGCCCGATTCCATGCTATGCTTCTGCTCTTCTTGAAACCATTGGTCACATTATACTTATAACTATGCCTGAGAAGTAAGAACTAGTCGTAGCAGTCAAGACGTACCTGAGGTAAGAACTGTCCACGGCCAGACCCGAGAGACCACATGAGGAGTCAAGGTCGACAACGAGCGGGTCGTGCATATCGTCCACCTGTTGCCAGCCATTGCTGCCAACCCCACCTGCAACACACGAAATCTATAGCATCTACATACAAACATGGGAACCAGATATTACAATAGTATTGAACAGTGAAAAAAAGATAATGGGTCCAATATATTTTGAAAGTGGTTTATATAGCTGTACGGTGAGGTCTTGATTATCCAACATAAACCAGCCGCCACAAGTTCAAAATAATAAATAAATAGAATGGATTATTTAGAATGTTGCGTCAAAGTCCACTGACTTTGACCACAACCATGTGATGGGTCACATGGTGCGTGTGTCAAGAGTAGTGAAAGGTGGTACAGTAGAGTCTCGCAAACTCGGCCTAATGTGGACCCAATGGCGGCCGAGTTAGCGAAATGCCGAGTTATCGGGAAAAGTAGGTTTAAATGAATAAAAATCCTTTGATAGGTTATATGTACTGTATCATGTTATTATTCGTCAAATACACCACAGAAGGCATTACATTAGAAGTTAAATGGATTTAAACACTACATAGGAACATTACAAACATAATACGAAAAACAAATACAGTTCTGTACCCTGTAAATTGTTTTTTTGTAAAAAAGTTGGTCTAGATTTTTTGTTTTTCGCACCTGGCCCTTTTGCGAGCGGCATCGTCACGCAGACGCAGAGAAACAGGATGTCCATTGCCGAAGCACCTTGCTGCTTAAAATACGTCAACGCACTTTCAACAGCTTTCAGTCCCTCGCTGTGACTCATTTTTATTTCAGTAGGCTTGCTCAAGGTCAATGCCCACTCGCACGGAGAATACCCTCGTAGATTCAATATTATCGCATTAGCGTAGTATTTTGGGTTTACAAGGTCAAAATAATTTAATTTTTTACATTTAAATTTTTTTCCATTTTAATCTTCTGTGCGGCCGAGTTATCCGAACTGCCGAGTTTGCAAGACTCTACTGTATCTAGGGTTCTGGAGTTTTTGATACGGCAGCCTTTTGTATTATTAGAGGTGGCATATGGAAGGCAACCGGTACGTCAGATAATCGAGACTACTGTATTAAGTAATTAGGTTGTAAATAAGACATTATCAGGCTGGAGATATCAAATATACTGTCAAATATATTGACCCTCGTGACTTTGTAAAAATACACATGTAAAAAATAAATCAAAATGAACGTATTTATGTGTTTACTGTTTATTTCAAAGAAAATACTTGATAATCTTCGCATGCAGCGATATATTTTTGACACCTTTGTTTAGCCTGAAGATGGCTCTGTTGCAACTGTTGGATTACTTAGATACCGGTACATAAGGGGGCGCGGCGCGACTGATAAACTTACATAACATAAAAAACATAATTTTAACTTTTATTTGTTGACTGTATCAGAGGCTGATTCAGAGGCTAAACATCATTGAATAATCAAATATTTTGTATAAAATATTTTCAAAACCTTTTTCTAAAACAGAGTGCACTAAAACAGATAAGAACTGCATGAGGGATAGGAGTGGAGGAGAGGTCTCTGTCAAACTATGTTGAGAAGTCAACTCTTAGTTTTCGTTTGCTTTCCAAATTTACTAACTTTTTAGTCTGCAATGTCCAATAAAAATTTACATAACAGTAACACCATGGGAGTTTTAAAACCTGCCATCAAGAAATCACTGATAGAAAACACTGATTAAAACAGTGTACTTACACTGTTCTTTGTACTTGACTTGTTTTGACAGTTGCAGAAAATATTATTAGTCCTATTATATATTCTAATACTAAAGGTACAAGTAATATCTCCCTCTCACTTTCAGGATGATATTAGAAATGAGTATGTGAGTTTAAGTTTGCCACAATGAGGTTTTTACATTGAGTAAAATTTTTACCACATTCATGGATAATAGATAAGATAGGGAACAAATCAAATGTTATCAAAATATGAATAAAAATAATAATTTTAAACAACAACAAACACAAATAAGAGAATTTTTAACACAAAAGAAATAATTAAATTTATGTTAAAAATTTAGACACTGATTGGAATTTAGAGAATGTTGGGTTTGTATACTTCTCAAGTTATTGACCCCTTCTTTCCAAGAAATTCACAACAGCTTGAATAATTTTAAATCATTTATAATCTTATAACTATAAATAAATTTTACAACTTAAAACTCCCAAATAAAATGAGAACCTCATATGCATGTTATAATTTGAAACAGGATAAAATTTGATAATTATATGAGCACTAATTCATAAAACAGACCTGGAAACGTCAAAGATGGAATAGGCCTCCTCATAGTTGCAGTGCATTATCTGAACAATGACTTATGACCCACTCGTATCTACAACCTCATTACATTCATACTGTTGACTGTCTTCATCAAACTTTTGACCAGTTTAATTAAAAAATCTGCATTCCTAACCTCAATAGGAGCTTTGTTGGAATATTTTTATTTTAACAACTAGCAGTAAAGCCTGTTCTTTGAAGATTGTCAAAATCAGTGTTTAGAAACAACATACTTATTATTATAACAAAATTGTAAACAAAAAAGTAAAAATAAAATCATATCTTATTTATTTAGTAATAAATTTTAAAACTATTATAGTATGGTTTTTAAACAGGTTTAAAACCAATGATCAAAATAAAAAATATTATTGATTTATTTAATGTGGCAGCTGATTATTTCTTTCTGATAAATCACTCTAATAGATTACATGTTTAATAAAACACAGAAGAAATGAGTTTAATATTACGCAAAACTGGATTTTTTTGAGATCTTATTACTTTATTTCGGTACGACCTGAGACACATTCAAGCACACTACATCCTTCTTCAAATAGTATAGAATTATGAAATAAAGTTTCATTCTAGTACATGTACTTTTTTGCAAAGAGATTATACAGAAATACCTTCTCAACGTTTTAGAGGGATAGACAAAAATTGAGATAAGACACATTTTGGTTTCTTCAGGTATAAAACATAAAAATAACGTAAAATTTTATTATTCCAAGCAATCTACAGACAACACTGTAATTTTATTTATGCAGATAAAACTTAATATATATTTAACATATATTTTGGTTTCCATTTATAATAATATAAATATTATAGCAATTTGTTTGATTTGAGATTAGTTTTGGATACTTATTAACTTCTTTAAGTCCAAGTATATTGAGACCGCTGTAACCCACCTAAAACAAAGTCTTCCAACTCCTACAATGTGGAAAGAGCGCAAAAGGGGGAGCGCGCTGGTCTAGGGGTAGAGCGCGGGGCTTTGGTGCCCAAGGTCCCGGGTTCAAATCCCGCCAATCACCAATGGCTTTTCGCTATGTGATAATGCCGCAACCCACACAGGGGTGCGCAAAAAGCCGCTACGGCTGAAGTGCCTTGGGAGAAATCCGCCCCTTTCAGTAAAAAAAAAAAAAAAAAAGAGCGCAAAATTTAAATGACGACAACAGGACAAACCGGCGCATTCGTGGACCGCTAGCGGGACTGCGCCATGGACGCATTGGTGCATTCATGGTTTAAGAGGTTAACAAATCATTCAAACTAGGGATGATCAACCAGAACACTCCTCGCAGTTCGATCCTCTTCTTCTCCCGCTTAGGGATCCAGAAACAACGTTCCACTGAGCAAACAGCGTACGGGGAGCAACTCGAAGGCTTCAAACCGACGATCATTCAGCACTCCTGTAACACAAGAAAATACGTATCACACTCATGTTTCCTACTCATCACATAATGCAGCTTAAAATAAATTTGGTAGTACATTTCTAAAAGGCCAATTTTAATTTTAACTGATAACAGTTTCCTGAAAACAATCATATAAAGCTTGAAATAAAACACCACCTTTGCAAAATCTAAACTCAAACAATTAAGTCAATTTTTTATTGAACTAATTAAGTAACTTATCAAACTTAAGTAACATAAAACAACCTTGTTAATAATATTATAGGTTCTTAGTACTATTATTAAAAACATAATTAATTGTATTGATAGCATATAGCATTAATTACCAACCAATTCATTCAGTGAAGAAAAACTTATTTTATTTAATGAGTGCTAGAATGCAACTACACTAAAAAATCTTAAAGGTTTCAACTGAAACTGAAGAGAGTATTGTTTTTGTCAAAATTTTCAAATTTGAGTTAGAGCTGATGTATCCAATTTGGGATCTCCTGAATCCAAAAAAGTGGGTTTCCACTTGATGTTTGTCTGTCCGTGTGTATGTACAATACTTGTGTCTATGTGTCTGGATGTATACAAAGCTATAGCCTACCCCATTGGGCCAATTCAGATAAAATTTGATATGTATGTATATAGTTACCACATCTCTGGATGTTTTTTTTCATTTTTAACAGTAGTTCACCCCTTAAAATACTTAAAAATACCCCCGTCGCAGCAGACCTGCGTACTCAGCGAATTTCCAAATCAATAATATAATAATTATAATATATGACAAGTTTGGTCAAAATCTGACGATAAACATGGGAATTATTTGCCTATTCCCCATAAGATTAAAATGGGAAAGAGTGAGTAGGTTTGCTGCTGTGAGGAACACTGAAAGTATACCATCAAAAATTGTATTTTTAACATTTATACCAACTTTTATCAACATCTGTCCATAAATAAAGGAGTTTGCCTAATCTCCATATGATTAACATGGGAAAAGAGTATGCAGGTTTGCTGCCATGATAAACACATAAACTATGATTTTTTAGCACAAATGTATGGATCTCAACCACATGAAATCAAGTTACATAAAAAAATATTAGATAATAAGTGAAAAATTAATTTTTCCTAATCCTCCATAAGATTAACATTGGAGCCTCAAAATACAACGTACTGTGTTTAGATTTTTTTATATCTCGGTAACCGTTTAAGATAGAGAAAAACTTTAAGGAACTTAATTGTGTAGTTTTTTAAGCTGATTCCAATGGTGAAACATAAAATTAGAAATTTTTAAAAATTACATGTGAAAAACGCAAAAAAACCCATTTTGGGGTACAAAACCCCCCCAAACTACCCGTTCCCATTGACCGATATGTCTGGTTTACGAACTCGTCCGAGCATTTGTAGGAATACACGTCTCTACCAAATTTGGTCTCGATCGGATCATTTTTACGAGAGTTATCGTGTTCACAGACACATATATATATACATATATATATACATATATATATACATATATATATATATAAAAATTTTAACGACTATTGTTTTTGGTCTCTGGGCACCTAAAGTAGAAAAAATAACATGGTCTCGGGCTTAACTCTTGCCATGAGACCTACGGTAATAGCTTCTTCCCTATGGGAAATTCGCTAAAACCTGAAAAATCGAAATTTGTCAAAAATTTCTCTAAAGATTTTGATTAAAATTTAGTAGTTTATAGTTCATGGACTATCAATAATATGATATCATCTACATGTCTTTAAAAATTACGGTTCAAAAGGACTTTTAAATGTCAAAAAACCAATTTTTTAAGTTTTCCACGTAACCAATAAAGGTAATGTATAATTTGACTACCACCATTAACACCAGCTTAAAAAACAATACAAATTAGTATTTTAAATTATTTGTCTACGAGTCACGGTTCCAGAGAAAAGTTAAATTTACTGTTCATAGTAAACATAGTTTACATTGTCTTTTTTATTTCCCAACCGTTTTCCACGACACTTGGTTTGCAATGTAAGGTCACATCACCCAACAAAACACACTAAAAAGGTTTGATATTACGGGGGGAGGGGTTGTTTGGTTGTTAAAATGTCTAACAATTTATCTAACTTGTTTTCTCTTAATGTTAGTTTCAGAAATTGGATGATTATTTTTGAATCAATACATTTTTAAATGATATTTAGATAAACCTTAAAGAGTATTATAAGTTTATTGAAGGTTGTTGTTTTGATTTTTTTAGAGAGAAAGTATGTGTCAGTTCACTAATACTGTTTATTAAAATAGACATAAATATGTTTTGCTCTTTATCAAACAAGTCCAAAAAAAGAGTATGAAATCAGAAAAATGGGTTACGAATTAGTATAACTTAATAACCAGATAATCCACTAAAAATCATTAAAATTAGCTATACAGTTCAATAGTTTGTGTGATAAACAAACATATTATGGAGATTAACGTGAGTGAACGATGCTCCCAAGTGATCCAATGCTCTCAAGTGATATGATGTTTCAGTAATAGGATGCTCCCTAACGATACGATTCTCTCAAGAGATTAGATCTTTCATAGTGATACAATTCTTGAGAATGATATTAATCTTCCTGATATTAATTCCTGAGTGATAAGAATTTCCTAAAAGATAAAAATTCTCCTGAGTGACATGGTGTTCCTGAGTAAAATTATGTTGCAGAATGACACAATAAAACCAAGGAAAACAATATGCCTGAGTGATATAATACTTCTGAGTGATAATGTTCTTGAGTGGTACAATCCTAGGCAATGTATTTGAAATAATAAAAGAGGTATGTGTCGTGAAAAAAATTCCCGCCAAATATTATGGTATGGTAGTTTGACTCCAGTTGTGCATTTGTTCTAAATAAAAAAATAGATTTAAAAATGTTGTTTGAAAAAATATCAAAAAACTAAAAAATTAAAATTCTTGACACCAATGAAATCATTAGTACTGTGGCTGAACTGGTTAAAAATAATACACTGACAAGTGTAACGTTTTAGAAATTTGGAAGTGCTAGGGTTCGAATCCCGATCATGGGCAATCCCTATTTGGCTTACAAATGCAAGGTATAGTGGAGAGGGAAGCCCACCTTAAATAAACGTTGGCCGGCTTGAGTGGAAGTTGATGGCATTTGTAGGCTTAATTGGGATTGCAGTGGACACCTGTTTTGCTGTTGTGGTTAGTGGTTATAAGGGGGGGAGCATTTATTGTGTTTTTTTAGCGAATTTCCGAACACGATAACTCTTGTAAAAACGGTCCAATCAAGTGGTAGAGATGTGTATTCCTACAATTACTCGGACGAGTTCGTAATCCAGACCTATCGGTAGTTTGCAGACCATCCAAACATCCAACAGACCGGTAGTTTGCAGATTATACTTGGTAATTACTTTCATGTAGTTGAGATCTATCCATTTATACTTAAAAATCATGGGCCGAGATTATCATGACAGCTATTCTGCATACTCTTTTCCCATGTTAATCATATACAGAATAGGCAAACTCCTTTATTTATGGACAGATGTTTATGAAACTTGGTATAAATGGTCAAAATAAAAATTGTATATGCTATACATGCCTACTTTCAATGTTCATCACAGCAGCTAACCTGCATAATCTTTCCCATGTTAATATTATGGAGCATGGGCAAATAACGCTCATATTTATCAACAGATATTGATCAAACTTGTCATATATTATTATTATTATATTATCGATTTGAAAATTTGCTGAGTATTCAGGTTTGCTGTGATGGGGGTATTTTGTTTGTACTTAGTATTTTAAGAAGAGACACATAGTTAATTTAATGTATAGTTAAAGGGAAAACGCTTGCTAGTTCTAGGGTTAAAAGTAATGTGACATATTACATATATGTAATAATCATATGTAGATGTTCAATGAGCGTAAAAATATAAGGATCAATATTATATCAGGGAGTGTGTTTGTTTTTTTAAAGAAATTAAAAAATATGGAGGACATGTGTTTGTTTTTCAAGCATTGAAAGCATTTCCTACTGATTCCTGTACAGTCGTACCTTCTCTCTTTACACACTTGGCGGGCCTCACGGGTCAGGAAAGGCCATATAGGAATTTTCTTTTAAACTAATTTTATTTATCTGGCTGTTTTTTCCGGTGGCTAGCCAGCTAACACCAGTGCCAGTAATACAGCAGTGCAAAATGAACATGGCAAAATATTCGTAATATTGTCAACACTCAAGTTTTAGAATGAACGTATTCTAGACATTGCAACAATTAATTAGGCCTATTGATTATCTGGGAACAAAAAATTATTCTTAAAATCAAATATATAAATTAAACACTAACTATTAAAACCCTTAAAATACAAATTAATATGTAAAAAGTGATTAAACAAATAATAACTAGTGTACGTCAACATTAAGGCCAATATTTGAACCTGGCAAGCTAGATTACAAATCAGTGAGGCTGACCACTGAGCTATGATAACAGTTCAGTAGTCAGCTCCTATATCAAAACAGTCAGTTGTTCAATGAATCACTGCTTGATTACAAACTTTCATAGAATTCATAATTTTTGATACAATTGTAAAAGATGCAAATGATTATTGAAAACACAATGCCTGTTTCTCTCCTATAACTCATAGCAATAAATGTTGAATTAATAAAAAATTTGTTTGTAAGCAGCGAGCATCACCTGGCAGGGAAGAGAGATGTCCTCCCGAGAAAGCCCTTGGAAAACCACACTTGTCAGAAAAAAATGAGATAAGTCATTGGTAGATAAAGTTAATAATGATTTTTAAGTGAGGTGGGAGTTATCAGCTGATAAGGACAACATTAAACGGCCACAGCGTGATAAACAGAATCCATGTAATAAACGAAGCAGCCACCGCCGGTCTTATCAAACACTCCAGCTCACACGAGGTTCGTATTTAACCTATATTGCATTGGTTACATATCGCCAGAATCAATAATCGATAACCACTTCAATCGATAAGCAAAAGTTTCATCTTTAAAACTGTTGCTGAGCTAGATTAGCGACTGGTTGTGATGAGTTTTGCTGACTACGTTTCAAGGGTTTCAGAATTAAATAAATAGAAACACCCAGTTGGGAGAAGTGTGTTTCATTTCTCAACAATTAAAAAAAATAATTGGGTTAATAGAGAATACTGCAAATTACATGTTGAAATCAATAATACTTATTGAATGGAAATACAAAACTTAACACTCTAGACATCTTTATGTAGTATAGTTTAAATTTGGAAGATTTGGATATTGTTTTTTATGACTATAGTGAAAAATATCGCACATCCTCCACGCAGCAACAGTCAACTTATACTCTCTCGTACAATGGTGGTGGGGAGACGAGAATTTCTGAATAGTATTTCACAATGTCACCGATCGGTGACGGCCGCAATGAACATGTTAAAATACCCACCAGGGTCGTTCAGTGTCTTGTATATACATAAATACCTGCCCACCCATCAAATACAAACTTTGATTCTGACCATCGACTACTGTGTTGCTTAGTAGAATATTTATCAAACTATAATTTAGTTTTACAAATAGAGTCAAGTGTGGTTCAAGAGTTAGGCTTTGTTAATTTATTTAAACTTTTAAGACTAAAAATTTACAATCATGTGAGCATTCGTTTTTCCAAGTAAATAAATATAAACAGGAGGAAATATAAACTAAATGTACAAGTAATATAAGACATGGAAATGTATAAGTTCACTCTGACAGCCTTTATCTTGGGTGATAAAAATGAAAACATCATCTATCAGAATACTAACATAATACTGATAACACAACATTGGCCGATAATCACATATCTATACTATAATAACACCTCTTATGTGCCAGTTAATGACTGTCACAGTAACAAATGGCAACAGTGGTGGTTCAGCTCTTGATAACATAAAGATAATATTTTAAATAGTTTCAAATCTCAAAAACCACCACAGACAAAAGGGACATGTGGTATCACTAGAGTTTATTTGCACTTAAAAGTTCTTGCAGTAGGCAGCATTTTTATATTAAATTCCAGTTAAAACCATAATCTCTGAATGAACATCTACAAGCAAAATTTGTAAGCCAAAAAAATGGGTATTTTGCAAATCCCCCCAAAAAGGAAAATGCTCTGACTAAAGATCCTGATCTTATGGTGATATGGTATTAATTGTTTGCCAGCTTAGTACCGATTATGTACTTATCTTGTAATATTTCAGGTTCCTCCTCACCTGAAGAAAGGATCTGATTTCAGATCCCAAAACATTGTGAAACTTAATTTTAAAAATCGTGATGGAAAATGTCCGCAATAAAAACACAGCATAAATCCACCATCAACAACAATGAATTTAAAACAAAAAATAGTCAACTGTCTGTAAAGCATACGAAGCCATTTATGTTCGTTTTCCATGTGAAAACAAAAGCACCCTCTATGATCAATATTTTAAAATTATTCTTTACCTTTTGGTGCACTGGCTGGCTCAAACCCTATTAACATTTTTAAAACCCATTTATTTTTTTATTTTAATTTATTGTTTCTGATTTTACATTAATATTTTGACTTAATTAGGAGGTTATATCTGGCCAACGTGTACAATCTAGGGTAACCCGTACAAAGGACAGACTCACTGGTAGTTAAGAATAAACCAGAATGTTTATAATTTCTAGTCAAACAACACATATGTCTGATAATGATGATACTCTAGTATCAATACTTAGATAACACCTCAGTGTGACCCCTACACCCTCTTGGTTTTAAACTCGGAAATAATATACTTAAACAAATTCGGTTAAGGTTTAAAAACAATAATCATTAAAAATATAAACCTCTAACGTCAAACGATAATGTTTTAAGTTTAAGTTGGGAATACTCTATGATTCACAAATTACTTATTGTTTACTTAATAAACAGTATTCAATTTAGTGTCATCAGTTATACTTGCATGCTTTATGAAAATATAATTTTTAAATTGATAGATTCAATGAACTATACTAAACACTTTCCGTGTTCATACTTTAGAAAAGTGAGCTATTCACATGATCAGCACAGTGACAGTTAAGTCTGGGACCATGGTAGACATTCATGACTCAACCCCTTGATTGTGTTTGGAGGATATATATATGTACACACATATGTGTGTGTATATAAGCAAATATATTTGTCAACACGATAATGGCTGCAATTATTGTCTGATTATTATAAAATTTGGTGGAGTTGTTCCTTTCCGTAATATCTTTGGACAAGTTTGTTTGGCAACGCAATTGACTACATAAATACACTTTGGGAGGGTTTTGTACCCCAAAAATGGGTTTTTCATTTTATTTAAGTATAATTTTTTTAAATCTAATTTTTCATTTTGCCATTGGATTCAGCTAAAAAAAACACGATTTAGTAATTTGACTCATTACTCTAGGTTAATTGGTTACTGAGATATTCAAAATGAACAACGCAAGACACTCCGACCGAAGTACGTTGTCTAATGTTAATCTTATGGGGAATAACTAAAAATCAATTACTCAATGATTTAATAAAATAGTCTTCCAAAATTTTGTATGCAAGTTCATTTAGTGAAGTTTTATTAATAAATCCATAAAACTTCCAGATTTAGTGTTTCTTAAGGCAGCAAACTTACGTATTCATTGCCCATGTAATTCTTATGGATGGCATAACTCGCTTAATTATTGACATAATTTGTATATGATTTTACTTAGTGAACAGTCTTAATATAAGCACATTGCACAACGACCCTTATTGCAGCAAACCTGCATACTCAGTACTACTCGATTACTGTTGAGGGAATAATACAAGTTCTATGAAATTCACTCTACTCATGCCAGCGTGCTGTGTGCAATCCCGTTATAAATATTTAGCCAGGCCTGGGGCGACTACACATTTCCACTGTCCACTGGGTATTTCACCCCTGGCCCATATCTACATGTATAATACATATATATTTTTTAAATTATCAAAGCAAAACAAAATTTTTTAAATTATTTTTTTGGCCATACACGCTTGGAATGGTCAAAATTGTAATAAAACTAATTCACATAATGAGATTAGTCTGGAAAAACACCAAAGTCAAGGGCTTAGTTACAGTGGTATATGAGTGAATGGCTACAGGATGTGACAATTGGGCAGTAATAGGTTACCACTCCTTCTACACACCGGGCTCAACACCGAAATGAACAACCTAACCGACTCTTTTGTTGAGGGAAATGTGATTCATAACAGAACCGCTTAAGGTCATAAGGTTTTTATTCAACACCAAAATCAGAAGTTTTTTCACTCAGTCAAGTAGTGGCATTAAAACAACACTTTTTTGGAAAAGGTCCAAATACAGATGGGTACGACGGTTTTTGAATCAGTGAACTCTTAAACCAAAGTCCAAGACACTGACATCCAAAATTAGATGTTGTGATTAGATTAGATTATGTTTTGAAATGGCGACCTTCCCAGGTAGGTATTTAAAGCCAAGTATGAATGGGAAATGAGTGTAAGATGATTTTGGCGCAATCTTGTAGTCTTGTTACTACTTGTTGCTGACATGTTCCTTAGACAGGACTGTTAATTAATAGCTCAAAAGCTAATGGTAGCTAAGGGACTGGAGTTTAACGTGGAATCAGAACTACTTTTTCCTCTAAATTACAAACTGGTCTAATTATGAGATGAATGTAGCATTCAATAGTGCGGACGTTGATACACACCAGAGAATATCACATCGACTGACCATCGCTCATAACTATCTACAATTCAGTAATGATTATTTATTGTTTGGAAAATAATCAGCTAGCCTTGTCAGAGATAAAGGCAATTCATTTTATTCTAGCTAGACGTAATGCTGGACTTGAAATACAGTGAGAGCTATTTTGGTTTAAAACTAAGTGATTCACTTTTGAACGAATATTAAGAATGTATATTCTACAAACACACAAATTCAGGAAAGGACCTATAAACACTATAAATACAGCCAATTTTATCGTCAATAGCGAGCGATAGCTGTACAATCGCTACTGTATTTTCCAACGGTATGTGAACAAAATTGGAATGCCAAACATATTCAGACAGGAATTCTTTGAAATCCGCATTCTTTATAAAAATTAATAGTGTTCTAAATAAAGTATCAGTTTGCGAAAAAAACAATTAAACTGTTTTTTATCTGTACCAAGTTAGATATCTTAGGAATCTAATTAACCTTACATTTATATATGTATGTAAATTCTTAAACACACTTTCAACTGAGCACACAATAAAAAAAATTATTTATAACACAAAATAACATAAATGTTATTTTGTGTAGTTTGCAAGAACAGTACAACCATCGCTTTAATTATATAAACTTTTCTATTCATTGGGTCCTAAAAAATACTCTATCTCAAAACGATAAGTTCTTATTACCTAGAATGTAACTTGGATTTATGTATGTCACTTATTGTATTTTTAATACTATAATTTTTGGATCATCTATGTGAAAAACCTAAAAAAAATAATGTGAATTATAAACCAAAGTAAAAATTGGATTTTAATTTGCTGTCATCCAAAGATCAATAAAAGTTTGCATTATTTAACTTATTGTCTAAGTTTAATGTAACTTTGGAATGTTATACATATTTCAAAATAATGTGGATTCACAAGAAAAATTATATTTTTCATAGGCGTCAGAAGTTAAGGTAAGACTGTTGTAATACAAGATGTGTTATAGGGTGAATGAGATATCAAAGGGACCCTGAGACTGTCTGGGACATATCAATATCAAATTTCATACCCGAGGATGAATGGATAACTTGCAATACAAACACAATGGTTTGACCTCTAACTGCTACCAAGTAATAACAGAAATTTAAAAAAACTTTTTAGTATTTGAAATAGTAATAGTGGTAAAATATACTGGGTAGCATATCGATAAATCGCTCAAGTCAGAATCTGAGTCATAAGTATAATCTGCAATTGTAAATTAATTAAGCTAAAACAGATGTTATGCAGAACAAGGTCAGGATTGGAACCCTTCAAAACTTTATGTGAAAACATTCAAAAACATTTGAAAACATGGTTCTTTAAATATTCAAAAATATAATAATAATGTTAACTGTTGATAAATGAAAGCAGATTAATGTTCAAAAAACCGAGACTATAATTTGGGATGTATCTGATCTGTCAGTTAAAGAGTAAGTAGAACATGACTGATAACGAACCAGTAATAAAAACATTGTAAGATATTGATTATTTTCAAACTTTTCAACATGTTTCATCACAAAAATATAGCTGGATAATTTCTCTAAAACATTTCAAATAATAGATTCATGTAAATCATGGTTAAATTATATTTTGCAACTGATTTTATTATTTTAAAAAGGTATTTATGTACTCCAGAATAAACTGTATCAACCGATCCACTTTTTATCTAAATTTATGAGTATAACTGTTTATAAATTGATTTACTAAAGCAATAATAAGTGACATACTATATTTTAGTTTATTAATTATAAAACTATTTTAATAAAAAAAGATACAAATTTGGACACATAAATGTTCCACTACTCTTGGCCAAGCTACTTAATTTATTGGTAACTAGCTGACCCGGCGAACTTCTTAACACCTGACAGTAAATAAACGTTAACTTTAAGATTGGCCGTGTTCTGAAGTCAAATATCATTACGGCTTTGTTGTGAAAGATTAGATATTCTGGGTCGCAGCATATTTAATAACAATACTGAAACGATGAGACATATTAATAATATTTCCAATAAACAAATAAATCTGAGTGTATTGATTCACCATTTTCTGAACCAGCCTAAACCCAAACCAAAGCTAACTGTAATAAGGCTTTTATGGAAAAGATTAAGTTTTCTGAGTCATGGCATTTTTTATAGTAATACTCGCATAATCTAACAGTCGTTCTCGAATTATTAATGGTACAACTAACACAACTTTTTTTTATATTTAGATATACAACAGCTGAGTATTATAATAAATGTAATATTATACATATCTATTGTAATTATTTTTATTTGGCCAACATATAAACACGTGACTTTTAATCACACAGAAAAAAATATATAAATGCATAATCCCCAAAAACCGTAAAATATTCATTTTGTCCAGCACATATTTACTTCATGGTTTTACATCAATGTATGATTCAAATGGCATTAGATAGTAAAGCATATTGCTAATGTAAAGTAAACCAACAGCTGTAGCTTTGATTTTATCAGGTTATAATATAAAAAAGGTAAAAAATGTATTTTTAACAAGAAATATTGAAAGATTACTTGCAACAAATAAATCATGTTCGAAGTATTAGTTAAACAATTTAGAAAATTATAGTAAAAAGAGCAAATGTATTTACCATTGGTAAAACATCAGACACAATACACATTGATACAAAACAACACTGACACTAGTAGTACTTCATTATCTAACTGTAGGGACACATCACTCTTCGCAATGGCACAAGAGCAGCACCAGTTACACAATAACTGACCACTGCATCTCCGCAGCATACAGACACAGCTGATCACGCCCTATACCGTTGGGTGTCTTTTGCTTCTTTGATTGGGTTTCATACATACAAATAAAATTGTATCAGTGTACTGACACATCCTTCCACCCTTAAAGTATTTTTGTTTCAAACTACAACCTTTAATAAAACTACTATATTCTTTATTGTTTATTCAGAAATAACATACAAAAATTTATTGATTTAAAATTATCGTAAAAATTTTTTAACTATGAACAAGAGAAAACAAGTTAAAATAATTTTTTGAATTTTTAAGGACAAACCCCCCCTCCCGGCTCTAGGTAATAGCAAACTTTTGTGAGTGTGGTTTTTTTGAACGATAAGAGCCACTGCATACCAAGTTTCAAGGAAAATACGTTGAGAAATCATGAAGAAATTAATTTTTTAATATTCTCTATAAGAATAACATCGAGCACACTCAATGTACTGCATTTACCACAGACTGTAGCCTGAATTCAACTTTTCTCTGGAACCGTTAGTCATACACTGATTCAAAATACTAATTTGTTAAGCTTTTTGAGCTGGATTTAATGAAGATTGGCAAACTATTTTGCAAATTAATAGTTTTGCCGGAATATTTAAAAAAGTATTTTTTAGATTTTAAATCCCATAGCTTTTGAACTACAGTATAAGTTTTACAGACATAAGGTTTTTGACATACTATTTGGGACCTTAATGAAAAATTAGGTTTTTCACATTTTTCAGAGTTTTTAGGAGTAAAGTAACCTTAAATAATTAAAAAATAAAATAATGGTCTGGAGATATAGCCAAAGTGCACCAGTGTGTCACACAAACCTGATGATCAGTGTGGTCTTGGGGTACACAGAAATGTACGATTATAATTGTTTTTATTGCATTAGACTATAGAATATTTGTTAAACAAACATATTCCATAATAAAAATTCAACGTGTAGTAAGCAGTATCTATAAACAGTATAGACATTAAAAATAGCAATAACCGAGTCCTTTGTACGATTTGTATGACAGTGTTTATAGAATAGTGTTTACAGATTACTTTTATTTGTGTAATAATTTTGAAATAGGTTTAGAATCAATGTTGACAAAATACTATTGATATTTGTAAGGAACTTAGCATACCATCTGATTATTTATTTATGTTAAATCACTAGACAAACATATAGAAATTGAGATAAGACTTAATTAGGCTTTTCTGGGATGTAATTATAACCAGTATACTGTATCTTAATTCTAAGCAATATACAGAGAAAACTCTAACTTTACTTATGTAGATTTGGTTGGATTGGTTTTTGTTGTAAATGAAACGATGGCATTAAAACATTGAACACACTCCTTTAAGACTTCTGTGTACTAAAAAAACTATCTGTAAAGATTCATACAAGATTATTTTTATTTATATACAAATAAGCCAGGTAAGTTTAACTCTCACATTAAAAACAATGCTAGAAATGGGTGAAAGTTTCCTTCTGCAAGCATTGGAATAGCATACATATTGCTTTTCAAAATATTCCTAACTAAATAAGTTTTTTTTCAATTTTTATAGCTGATTGAAATGAAAATTATATTATTAATTCTTTAGTTTAAATACGTAATTTAAATTTAAGTGTTCAGGTACAACTATTACTTCTACTAGTACTATTATAACTATCCAGACAGTAAATATATACTAATTTAGAAACAAGATTAAAACTAACTGTTCAGAAAATGACTTCCAACACAAACACTGAACTATAAGATGTAGAAAGCCACAGATACTGCTGCCTTGTGAGAGAAAAAGTAGTATAAACCTTTTTAGACGGATGAATGGGAAAAGTTCAGGAAATTATTTTTATCAGTAAATTTCACTCAATTATTTATATATGTGTATACTTGAATGAAATACTCTTACAATCATCAATCATTGCTAAATAGTAATTTTAGCTTATAAAGTAATAATGGACTATGTAATTCAGTAGTTATAGAATTTTTTCATAAGCTGAAGGTTGCCGGTTTGATCCTGAGCAAAATCTTGTCTAAATTTGATGGTTCGATACACTGGATCATGCATTGTTATTCAACAGTCATGGCAAATTAATTGTACTACTAATACACCATCGATCGATGATTATTGGCAAATTAGGATGCAATCTTCAACTAATTTTCTATAAAAGAAAATTTCTCTGTATTGTACTTTCAGTTAAATACCTTTACGTGATCCAAAAATAAAAATGTCCCTAGCTTCAATGGGAAATGTCAGCACAGACAACCACGACACACTCACAAGTCAACACATGCTGCGAGAGCTCACCAACATCTATTTGAGACTGGATATTATGAATGAGGCTATTTAAACAATTATTGCCCTTGTGTAGAACAAATTGAAGGGAGGGGGAATGTATGATGTCAATTCCGTTAATCACAGTAAAATACCTTGACACACATAAATAAATATTAAAAATTTGTATTAATTTTCAATTCAAACTATTAGGTATTTTAAATTCTGTAACATTTTATCTATTTAAAAAAACTCATGAAGACTATATATATATTTATATACTCTATTATAATACAGGAGAAACCCTCTAACTTTCGGGACTGAGACTATGGTCGGATTATCTGACAAATCTAATATTTATAGCAAAATATAAAAGAAATTAGGACAAAGCAATAAATTATTTATGAAAGAACTAAAATACGTCCACAGTAACATAAAAAGTTGTTTTTTCACAGAGTTAACAGCATATTAACTGAAAAACGGCTACATATATTAGAATACGTATGTCACATAGTTTAAAATTAAAAACGACATTATGTATTGTACATTCTTAATAATGCATTTAAAAATCTACAGTTCATAAACTAAAAGATATTAAAGCACTGTATATAAAAATAAATTTTCATAAAGTAATAAACTGTATAAACTACTAAGAAATGAGCGTGGTGGGACTAACCGGGGTTACCATCCAAGGCTGGATTAGCAGGGTTCCAGAAATTTAGCATTTTTTCTATGGAAAAATGTATTACCAAAAATTAAAGTAATACATTGACTTTCCCTTAAACTAAGCAAATTATTAATCTTTATTAATACATTGTTTTTCAAATTATTCATATTTGAGTTAACAGCCCCCCCCCCAGGTAGGTATTTCAAGGATGAGATACCTTCTTAAAATGTTTTAATAAACAATAGTTCTCTTAAGTTTATTTTCACAAATTTTCAGAATATTTAACTTAAAGTTGTCGCAAAAATCCACAGAGCGTCTCCTTTAATAGATTTTCGTTTCTGGCACGAATGCGACGTTCATTCTAACAGAGTCTGAGTAGTAATTTGCCAATTGGTGCTCTATTTGCTCTCAGTTAACCCAAATAACAAACAATTTGTTCGCGGCATCATGGTCTATAATTACAGTTGCTCATGTTAATTGGCAAACATGTCTTGTGAATATCGAGTCCGACCACTACAGGGAACTCAACTCACAATGTAGTCCACAACCTGCGTATTAAATTTGGTTTTTCATATTTATTTATGTCTAGAGTAAATGTTTAAAGGTTGAATAAATAGCTTGATGTAGCCACATTTGGGGCATTTATAGGAGTCAACTTGACTGTGGTACATCGGAAGGGCCTCATCTCAAACTAACCTGACCTAACTATTTAGCTAACTTGAATTTTAAATAAATACATCTTCACAGTTCATGAAGTATATAATATCATTACTTGGTACTACAATGTGGAAATGAATCCACATATTACGTGTCATTAATTGTAAGTGAAAGCAAGTTTAAATGTATGTAATGTAATTATATATTCAAGGATGTGTGGATTTTCCCAATACTTAACATAAATGTTTGATATAAATTTAATTTAGTATATAGCTTTCAAATTTAAAATTGGAAGGATTCGAAATTTAATAAGACTGGTTTTGTAGTAAAAAAATATATATTTAGTAAATAACTATGTACAAAGCTCCAAACATTCATCCATTAAAAGGTTTTTGAACACTTCATAACGGTGATTGAGGCCTTTGAGTAGGTGTATTTTGGTAAAAGATCCAAGAACGCCCGTGGGTCGTTCACAGCCGTAGAACACCCGTCTAACCCGGCTGTGCACCATAGCCATCGCACACATTGCGCAAGGCTCACGTGTCACGTATATGTCGTAGCCGGTGCACAAATACGCACCCTCAGGCTTCTCTACTCCCTCAGAATTTCTCTTGGAGTGTGTCACTGAAGGCTTCTGTGTGTTCCGTTTGAACACAAAGTCGTTTTCTTTCACCGGCCACACACCGCCGCCCTGGGAGTGAGCGATGAGGTCCACCGCCACCATCACTGCGTGCCTCATTGGGTGAGAGTGTCTATCGTCCTGCGCTATTGCCAGCTTGGTCTTGGTGGCAGGATCGACGACCACCGCACCCACCAATACTTTGCTCCTCCTTGCTGCACCTACAGCCTCCCACATCCAAGCACAGTGCTCTTCCATTTCTTTCGCGGTAAATAAAGTGTTGGACAACATCATCTCCAAGTATTTATCTTCATGGAAAGAACAGGACCATAACGACTTTACTTCTAAGTACTGCTTTTTAGTTTTTGGCATCATTTTTGGAACTTTTATGAATTTTAACGAGTCTAAATCTAGCCCAGTGACATCTACATTGCACTTTTGCCAAAAATCGGGACTGTTTTCTGTTTTTATATACAGGATTATGTGTTCTTGAAAAACTCTTTTCAAATGTTGAAGCGTTGGAATCGGTAATTTTTCGTTCAGTTCCAGAACTAATCTTGATGTATGTTTTCTGTCATTTATTTTGCACACAGCTACTTCAGTGAGTGTAGCCTCTGCAGTTAGACTGTCCTCTACGACTGGTCTGAAAGACTTGAGAACTGATTTTATATCCCATGGTGTTGTCGACATTATGTTATTTTCTGGAAAAAAAAAGAATAATTTCATCAATATGTGCATCACAAGTATTTAAACAAAATAATATTTTGCACAGCTAATTAAGTGTGTATTCATATGAATAAGTACAAAACAAATGTTATTTAATTACTGTGGAATATGATTTAATTTGTGTTTTTATGAGTTAGTGGCTCAGTTGGGTAGCTTGGCAGCCTCTGAACTTCCAGCATTGATGTTGCTAGATCAAATCTTGATTATATCAATCAGTTTTTATAACCTGTTCCACTAGTACTGTGTCTGTTTACTTCTATTTTTGCTTGACAGTTACAAACAGATTTGTCAAGTATATGAGCAGACAAATATCGAATATTTACGTGACTGATAACCTCTCCCAAAAAAACTTATACTCTGATCTTATCTGATATACAGTGGAATCTGGCTACCTGAAAACCTCACTCTGAAAGGGAACAGGAGCTCGATCAGTGCATTTTAGCACCCAACCATCACCACTACGAAACTAAACCTTGAGTAAAGCACCCCATGATACCATACCCTTTTTAAAGCTGGAATGGTGTGAGGCCGAGAACGAATCTCTTCCCAATATGGAGGTCATAGCTTTCGCCATCCCTGGGTCAAGGAATTTAGGTGCCCTATGGCTTCTAGGTATACACCTCCTATGGACCCCTACATCCGTTTGCCGTTGAGAGAGACCTGGACATCTACGTGCAACGGTAGAATGGTCTCACTCGAAAATCGCAAGAAATAATCCAGTTTGAGGGCCCTACAGAAACGGCTTTATGGCACCTCCATGCTAGAAAAAATGGTACCAATAGATGGTGAATACAGTTAAAACAGCACTTCAGCACTATTTCTCAAACAAATAAAGAGTGGCCAATCAGAGCATCACAAACCCGCCTTCAAAATTCAGTTTAGTATTCTGAAAACGGGAATGCCAAAGTGCACAAAATGTACACAATCAAGAACTTTGATCTACACAAATTCAGCAAAACTGAAACAACAGTTTACATCAAGGTGTAACTTTAAAATTACACGTCTCTATTAATTTTAGTGTATAAAGTAAGAGATATGTATCTGTTATATTTATCTGTTTATCATGGAAAAATATAGAACATTTCAGTAGTCAGCTCTTGTACGAATAAAGCCTAATACTTTTGGATTTGGATGTATAAAACCAACATTTTAAAATATAAACAAAAGAAATTATTCTTTTATCTGTAATAAAATTAAGTATAGCATGGAAAGTTTATTATTCTTATGTGAGGAAGGCTTACATACGAATAATGACAATGAAGGATCACGTTCACTGTGTTACGAGATCCCGAGGTCTCGTATAATAACCTAAATCTGGTGCGGGAGCATGAGTGTAACGTTCCGCCTGAGCTTTCGATATTGACAATTCAATGTAGAATACACATAGAGAATTGAAATGCAGTGCTATAAAAAGCTCTAGTATCGGACAATCGTTTTAGTGCCCAAAAAAATACAAGATCCATAGATCTTGTAAAGCATAAATTGCGGTTCTTTTCTGAAAATTGACTGGTCCTTGCTCATTTGGCTACTGTGCTACATTATCTTAGTATGTAATGGTTTGAAAATTCACTTGCACATACACCACTCCACAAGTATTCATTAACAAACTAAAAGTTTGTATTTACTTCCACGTGGGTAAAAGGTTAGATCATTATTATGTCTAAACCAAAGAGTTATGTTTCAGTTTGTAATTAGGTTACGATGTGCAAAAGATCGTCTGCGCAGCAAGACCTCGGAGCCTCGTACCTTACAGTTGTAATCACACCTACAAGACCTATAGTTCTTATAACACACCATAGTAATATCTGAAACGCAGTGTATGCGTTTATTATTTCTGCAATTGGACTACATAGCTAATGTTAATTCAATACTGCTCAATAAATAAAAATTTAAGAATATAAAACTGACATCTGAAGTCAAGAAACATATCATGTAGGTTTAAATATGAAATGTATTAATTAATTAAAACTCCAATGGACTCACCTTCGATTTTTCTTCTCAGTGAAGTCTCTTCTTTGCTGGAAATAAGTGATTTTTCAAACTCAAATAAAGTCATAAACAAAATTATATTCAAAACATTATTGATGGGTTTATCTCATGAAGATCCCCTTCCTCGTTTTTCTAACGGTTTTGTCCAAAACATAGCATATAAAATTCTCACATTAAAATTTTAGAGAACTGAATTATATTTATTAACACTCTATAAATTCCACCAATATAGTGCATGTAAACTTAGACAAATAAAAACTCTAAGAGGCCAACTTAAAATTCAAACTCATTTGATATTTAAAACCGTCCAAAAATTCAAAGAAAAGAGTTTTACAAGACAATTAAATGGTAAAAGAAAGCTCAGATTGTTTCTTTGAAACTGCAAAATATTATCAGAGCCCCCCTAAATATAAACTACACCAAAACTAAACAAATAAAACTTTCATTTGAGGATAACAAAGTAAATAAAATATTAATTTACAGAGTCAAGTTACATTCTCTACATTAAATGATTTATTACTCTGTATGATTTTTAAGTTTTATATTTAAACTATCAGCATTGTTACTAGATTATTATTGAATCATTTTTATTTGAATCAGGTAAAATATGATAGTTTGTACAATAGTAATTAAGAAATAATTCAAATTTAAACAAAATTGTTTACTACTGCGCTTTTCTTATTCTTCATTAAAAATTCTATGAAATAATACAATACACTTAGAGTGTCCTTATTAAATAAAAACACATATTTGTTTTATTCTAACATCATTACACTCTATTTTACATATCATTAAATAATACACATAAAACAGTAGCTTATTCAGCCCAATATTTTTAATGCAGAATGTTTATTTTCATTTATACTGTAACACAACTCAGACTTTTTTACTTTCTCTCCTATACATACCGTAGTACTACTGTATATGGAGAAAGTATTGTTTTTGTCAAATATTTCAAATTTAAGTTGAGAGTGGAATGGATGTATCCATTTTGAGGCTCCCTAAATCTAATAAAATGGTTTTCGGAATGATGTCTGTCTGTGTGTGTAAAAATACTGATCAGATTTTTTATTTACACAGTAAAACATACTACATTGTACAATTGTATATCTATATTTTTATTTTTTTGAATTTTTGAATTTTATTAAAATGTTATAGTTTTTATAGTTATTAAGGTCCCAAACAATATGACATAACCTATAAGCCTGTAAAACTACTTGTTCACAAGTTATTAATTTTTAAATGTAAAAATAATATGGTCTCCATTTTTTTTTTTTTTTTTTTTTTTTTTTTTTTTTTTTTTTTTTTTTATTTTTTACCATTTTTTTTTTTTTTTTTTTTTTTTTTTGTTTTTTTTTTTTTTTTTTTTTTTTTTTCTCATATGACATCTATCTTTTTTTGTTATGTCTTTTAAATTATATTTTTATATTTTTTTTGCAAAACAATAATTTTATAAAATAATATGACTATCACCATGACTAAAACCAGCTTAAAAACATAGTATTTTGAATCATTAGTCAACGACTAATGGTAGCAGAGAAAATTTGAATTTTATGTCCACCGATATCACTGATATAGTTTATTTTATCTGTAATTTAAATATATTTATAACAAAATACAATAGGTATGGTGAATCATATCCTCAACTTCACATTTGAATTATTTTGAATACAAAGAAAATTGCATATTTTTAAATACATTTTTACATGTTACACAGTATCTAACGATGAATCCAGCAAACAACTTAAAGAGGAATACGTTTCAAAAACTAATTGTCCTCCATAAAACATATACTCCATAAGAATGTCCCTAGACTAACACAAAGCAACAACCTATTGCCATAAGACTTTACAATAATGAGATCGCACGCAGCTTGCAGGCCTGAGTGGAGCAAATTTCATAGAACTTCTACCATGGTTCTGAACTTGGCTGTTACCATGCGGGTCATGTGAATAGCTCACTTTTACATCCACTAAAAAGTGCATTAGTGCAAATTTGGTTTTCCACCATTTTAACATGTTTTTTTTAGCGAATTTCCCATAGGGAAGAAGCTATTACCGTAGGTCTCATGGTAAGAGTTAAGCCCGAGACCATGTTATTTTTTCTTCTTTAGGTGCCCAGAGACCAAAAACAATAGTCGTTAAAATTTTTATATATATATATATATATATATGTATATATATATATATATATGTATATATATATGTGTCTGTGAACACGATAACTCTCGTAAAAAAGGTCCGATCGAGACCAAATTTGGTAGAGACGTGTATTCCTACAAATGCTCGGACGAGTTCGTAAACCAGACATATCGGTCAATGGGAACGGGTAGTTTGGGGGGGTTTTGTACCCCAAAATGGGGTTTTTTTGCGTTTTTCACAAGTAGTTTCTAAAAATTTCTAATTTTATATTTCACCATTGCATTCAGCTTAAAAAACTACACAATTAAGTTCCTTAAAGTTTTTCTCTATCTTCAACGGTTACCGAGATATAAAAAAATCTAAACACAGTACGTTGTATTTTTGAGGCTCCAATGTTAATCTTATGGAGGATTAAAAAAAAATAATTTTTCACTTATTATCTAATATTTTTGGATGAAACTTGATATTTAGCTTCATGTGGTTGAGATCCATACATTTGTGCTAAAAATCATAGTTTATGTGTTTATCATGGCAGCAAACCTGCATACTCTTTTCCTATGTTAATCATATGGAGATTAGGCAAACTCCTATATTTAGGGACAGATGTTGATAAAAGTTGGTATAAATGTTAAAAATAAAATTTTTGATGGTATAAATGGCTACTTTCAGTGTTCCTCACAGCAGCAAACCTACTCACTCTTTCCCATTTTAATCTTATGGAGAATAGGCAAAAATTCTCATGTTTATCGACAGATTTTGACCAAACTTGTCATATATTATTATTATTATTATTATATTATTGATTTGGAGATTCGCTGAGTACGCAGGTCTGCTGCGACGGGGGTATTATTTTTCATTGAACCTCACACCTCATTATGAACTGTATTAAACTATATTACGTTATATTACGTATATATATATATTTAAGAGTTTATGAATACGATAAAATATGAAATGTAATTAATTTATTTTTAATTTTACCTTATATAGGTAGAAAATATGTGTCAGTTCATTGAGGTGATTATTATTATTGACCGATTATTTTCATCATTGTTCACCTGTATCACGAACAGGATCTTCATTCATCATTTCTATGTATGTAGAACAGAAATTATCAAAGAGATTTAATGAACAACATTACACAATTCAAATTACAATAAAGCTTTGCTCAATTGTAAGAAAATTCTCAATTGTTCAATCAAGAATTGTTGACAGAACTTTTGATGACTAGAGTTTCACTAGAAGATGTCATTAAACTAGTTATGTTATATTTCTTTTATCGACATGGCATATATTTAAACTTTAGCTTTAAAATCTATAGCTTAGTCCCTGAGCTGCAGGACATAACGTAATACAAAATTACTTAAGTAATCCCATCACACAACTAACACACATGTTTGAGCTGTATGGTGGAAATATGTTGTAGCTGCAGGATTACTAACACCAAAGTAATTCCCAATAATTTCAAGGCTGTAGTAGAATGGGGGAAATCTATGGTTATCATACAGAGTCAGTTAATTGGTTGATGTTAAAAATTGATTTAACATACCGAGTCAGCCTATGTGACTCCACTTCTGCAGAAACACATTGTAACTAATACAAGTACAACTCCAGGACACAAACACTGTAAGAGTACACCAAAGTTTGTTGAGGCACCACTGCCGTGAACACTTGCAAAACAGTTAAGGAGAAGCGTCAGACTGATTGGTCCAAGATTCCTGCACCAATTCGACCCCCCCTCCAGCTACCAAAACAAATAGATGACACACAGACAGCTATCACGTCTACAGTGGACATTGGCCGCACCATTGTCATTTAATATTGTTGTTACTTCCAACTGTCTATTATCTTCACTAAACATAAAGTTATTTAATTTTAACTGTATTAAACTATATTACGTTATATTACGTATATATATATATTTAAGAGTTTATGAATACGATAAAATATGAAATGTAATTAATTTATTTTTAATTTTACCTTATATAGGTAGAAAATATGTGTCAGTTCATTGATACCTTTTTAATTTTACCTTATATAGGTAGAAAATATGTGTCAGTTCATTGATACCGATTATTTTCATCATTGTTCACCTGTATCACGAACAGGATCTTCATTCATCATTTCTATGTATGTAGAACAGAAATTATCAAAGAGATTTAATGAACAACATTACACAATTCAAATTACAATAAAGCTTTGCTCAATTGTAAGAAAATTCTCAATTGTTCAATCAAGAATTGTTGACAGAACTTTTGATGACTAGAGTTTCACTAGAAGATGTCATTAAACTAGTTATGTTATATTTCTTTTATCGACATGACATATATTTAAACTTTAGCTTTAAAATCTATAGCTTAGTCCCTGAGCTGCAGGACATAACGTAATACAAAATTACTTAAGTAATCCCATCACACAACTAACACACATGTTTGAGCTGTATGGTGGAAATATGTTGTAGCTGCAGGATTACTAACACCAAAGTAATTCCCAATAATTTCAAGGCTGTAGTAGAAAGGGGGAAATCTATGGTTATCATACAGAGTCAGTTAATTGGTTGATGTTAAAAATTGATTTAACATACCGAGTCAGCCTATGTGACTCCACTTCTGCAGAAACACATTGTAACTAATACAAGTACAACTCCAGGACACAAACACTGTAAGAGTACACCAAAGTTTGTTGAGGCACCACTGCCGTGAACACTTGCAAAACAGTTAAGGAGAAGCGTCAGACTGATTGGTCCAAGATTCCTGCACCAATTCGACCCCCCCTCCAGCTACCAAAACAAATAGATGACACACAGACAGCTATCACGTCTACAGTGGACATTGGCCGCACCATTGTCATTTAATATTGTTGTTACTTCCAACTGTCCATTATCTTCACTAAACATAAAGTTATTTAATTTTGATCAGTTTTAATTTATGACTTTCACCTTCCACTTGCCACCATTATTTAGCCTGGAATATTTTTAAACATTGATTTTTGCTAATCTTTCTACAAGCACAAATTAATTATGAAACTATTTATTCATTTTAATACTTAAAGTATTCTAAAACAACTTTATTTGTAATCAGCAGTAATTCTGTCCTTTGTACGGGTTGTATGATTTAGTGTTAGAAAATATTGTAATGACAAAATATTAATCTCAAATCGTAAAAAATCTCAGCTATAATATTTACCTCCATATCCTTAGTAATGTTTGCCATGTAAAAGATTAATGTTTACAAGTTACTTTTGATTTTAATTTGACAGCAGATTAATTATTTCTGTTGTATCTCCTTAATACTGTAATTAAAATTTGAAAAAATATGGTATGTTAAAACTGGGTTTTTGAGAGCTGATTCCTTGTTCTTTATTTTAACTGAATGTGAGCCAGTTTAGAGTATACAAAACCCTTTTTTTTAAAAAAAGGTATAAAACAACGAAAAAAATTCATCGTGGTAGATTCTCCAATTTTTACAGAAAAGGCGAACATAAACACCTTGTTTAGCGTTATAGAAATACAGACAGCAATGCAATGACAGGCAACCAAGCAAAGTTCAGACAAAATAATAATTTTATTTATATTACAATAACAAATTTATATTATAAAATAAATCCCTCAATTTTTTCATTACTTCAATGAAAATGAACTAAATTAATTTTATTTGTACTGAAATAATCAATGAGATATTGGTTGCAAATTAAAACTATAAAATTTGTAATCAAAAAAGATATTGAATTCAATGCTGTATTCTTTTAATTAGAATAGAATGCAATGAATTTTTGACATAACTCTGGGGGGGGGGTGTCAGCAATTTGTGCGACCAAAATTTGAAACAGTGATGTCATTTGGTTAGTGACATCATAGTTGGGTTATAAGAACAGCTGTTTGCATGAACTGAAAACAATCCCAGACATATCTGGGACATATCCATGATCTAACCCAGCGATTCCAAACTTTTATGACCCGCTACCCACTACCAACCTAAACATTATTATGTGACCCACTAGTATTTTAAGATTCCAAACAGGTAATCCCTTTCAATGCTTGATAAAAGTAAAATTTTGTCACATATTTTAATTGATCCTTTGATTCTAATAAAATGTGGATTGGGATGAAAAATACAGCAGTAAAAAAATAACTTTTTAAAATATTTTCCAGGAAACATACAACACTAAATTAAATATTATTAGGCTTACTGGGTTTTTGATTATATAAAAAGAGACCATTTAGCTACGAAATAATGTTTTGAAAAGTTCGTTTACAAATGTGATTTATGGCACTGTTTTTCCTCAACAAGAGAGATTTAATGTCAAGATTGAATGAGAACATGTTCAGTGTCAAAAACATCATTTTTTCAGTTAGTTTCAGTGTTTCACTCTCAAGTCATTTTCCACTACCTATAATTGTTTTTCAAAAACACCTATGTTGAAATAATTGCTCAGGTATCAGGCAAGATCAGGATAGTAAGGTAAATATTAGCACCCAGTTACCGCCATGCCGTGCCAATGTCGGCCGGTTTGACATGACGTTATCTTACTTTTCAGCTAATATTCTTTATTATTTTGAATTGTATTTTAACTCAATCAAATATGTCCACAGATTGAGAAGGTCAATCATAGTTTTAGTTTTGTAAATTATTTGAGTTTGTTTGTTCAGTAAATTACAAATTTGTTTTTCAAATTAAAATTTTCATTTTGGGCTCAAGTCGCAACCCACCTGACACCCTTCTGCCACCCACAGTTTGGGAACTACTGATCTAACCTTTCCAACGGGGGAGTATATACAGACATTTTTCTCTTGGTTGCAGACTTTTCTAACCATGACACAAGACAATAATAAGACCAATAATATCAAAAATCGTAAAATCACAATTCACTTTTTTGATGAATCGGTTTTTCAGCAATCAACTACCTTTAAAAAGTAGAAGGTTTAGCACTTCCCACCTTTTGACTTTATGATCCCGTCCAGTTTTAACATTTACTTTAAAATAATCATGGTAACTGTGTAATGGGTTGGTGTCCAAAGAATTAATCAAAATAATTGAAACCAAGGTCATACAGAGACCGAAAAATCTGTGTAATAAGTAAGTGTTATGTGTCCATTGACACATAATGATGACTTAAATGTAAACGTTCACGATTAACCAATTAACATTTTAGGATGATTATTTTGTGTTTCACTTGAGCAGGAAGGAACCCTACATGCCCGCCAATGGCTTTACATTTATGCAATAGGCCTTTTAATTGGAACTGTCCTTGGCATCCAATTGAGAAGCCACGCTCTTAGCTGCCATCTTCCCCCCCCCAACCCTTCTACTTAGGCATGGCAGTCCATGCAGCAATTGAATTTACAACTAAAGACAGAAACCAGAAATTAACAATGGAAAATCATTTTTTTTTAGTATTTGTATGCCATAAAGCAACCACAGTATTTAGATATTAAGGGCAGTGGGAAGTGTGAACAATTTTTTTTTACATTTAATTTAATCTATTTTTAATGTCTAGTAGTAGAAGAAAACTTCCTCTTTCAGGAACTGGTCTTAGAATTTATGTATGATGATCCTAAGTTTTTTTTAATAAATATAGTATGTCTCGAGTTTTATGTTCGATGGTACTGCTTTATGGCTCATTTACTGATAATTGAATTAATGTTTTTTACGTATACTACTTTTAATGTAGTTTTAAAGAAGAAATCTCCCTCTTTCAGGAACTGTTATTAGAATTGATGTATAATGATCCTTGAAAAATATTTATTAAAATAAACTAGTGTAGTATGTCTTGAGTATTATGTTTGATGGTAGTAGCGCTTTATGGCTCATTTACCAATAATGGATTTTTGTACCAAGGTACACTTTTCTCAAGAACTATAAGAGGTAGGGAATTGAAATTTTCTATGCATGTACAGCTATATAGTACCAAGCTAAAGTACTAGAATTATTTAATTAAAAACATAAAGAAATACAGATGTAAAATTCAACTCCGTATCTTTCATAGTTTCTGAGAAAGGTGTATCTAAAGTTCACATATTTAACATGGCGGAGATTCCCACTCCCCTAAGACAGAAACCATAAATTAATAATGGAAAATCATTATTTTTGATATAGTATTTGCATGCCATAAACAACCATAGTGTTTAGATTTTAACAAGTTCACAGCTACACGGACGCATTTATAGCCACAGAGGTACTCATTCACCATCCTGATGGACACATTTGCTGCCACCTAGTAGTGCATGTTTTCATGGCATATTACTGCTACAGGATAAGAGCTAGAACTTTGAAACTTGTGCCAGCACTAGTCAAAAGTAGTGAAATGTTTACATTGTATATCATGTTAGCATAGGCTGTCTTAGACGGTGCTGCTACGGGCGCGGCAGCGGCAGCCCCGGCAACTGCTCGTCAGTGAGTCAGACAACCGGCCAAAATAGCCTAAAACACATTTTAATTAGTGTATATATCAATGAATTCAATACTTCACGCCAAAATACTGCACAAAATTTGTTTTTATGACTTTTGGTGTAGCAAAACAGTACATCAGCAACATTTTATCAGCTCGAGGCAGCAAATGCGTCCATGTGACTTTTTTTGCATCCACGTGATTTTTTTGTATTTCTTTTCATTTTAGTGTAAAAAACAATAAAAGAAATATAAACAATCATTTCAAAAATATAAGAATACACAACTTCACTTTTTGACAGTGTAAACCTAATCCCAGATTCTGGTCCAGCATATGGTCTACGGAAGTAGGCTGACATTTTCACACAGTTGAGGGAATCAAAAAGAGATCTCTACTGGCATAACTAAAGTACAAGGTAAGAATTTGGTATAGTTTTATATTTCATGATGGCGAACAGGGTTTCGGAAAGCTGTGAACGTGTTAACTTAACTTATTAACTATGACTAATTACATTAACATTTTATATATTTTTTTAGTGTTTCTATTGATAACTTGATACTAATGAATAGTTTAGGTATTTCAGGAATAAAACAATCCTTGTCAGCAGCCCCACTAACCAGATTGGTGAAAGGAAGATTTAACATATCGAAGTTTCTAGTAAAGAACTAGTATTAAAACGTTTACTGCAACTTTATTGCACAGAATAACTTGTGAAAACTAAGTGGAATTATTGGTAAAAGTAGTCCCAGTAATAACTTTAAGAGATGTAGTTAGATTACTAACAGATTACCATTTGAAATGGCTACCTACCCAGGTGGTTGTAGTCAGTAACAAGACTACAAAATCATGCCATAATCATCTTACACTCAATCCTCATTCATACTTGGCTTAACATACCTACTGTACCTTGAGGTAGGGTCGTCATTTCAATAATCTAATCTAAAATAAAGCCAAGTATGAATGAGAAATGAGAGTAAGATGATTGTGGTACAATCTTGTAGTCTTGTTACTGATTACAGCTGACATGTTCCTTAGACAGAACTGTTAATTAATAGCCCAACAGTCAATGGCATAATATCTAATGGACCTACAGTTTAACGTAGAGTCCGAACCACTGCCTCTGAATTACGAACTGGTCTAATTATGAGGATAGTCTTTGCAGATTAATGTAGTATTTAATAGTGCAGCCATTAATCCACACGAGAGAGAGAACACTACACCCGCCAACCATCGCTCACACCTACATTCACAATTCGTGACATCCAAGTAGTTGGATTGTAGGACACGCTACAGTTTTCTGTCATTTTTCAATTATAAAGTACCACAGAAACACAAGATTGTGTGTATTTTAAAGTAAATGAGTGAAAAGCGAATATGATGAACTTCAAAACATTCAGCTTAGTTACTAAAAAATAGTAGCTGATTAATTTGACAGGATTATAAATCATTAGCTCAATAGACAATGGCAGATGAGCCAGGGTTGGACTAATATATTTACATGAATGTCTTGGATAGCTAGAATTATTGTACAGTAAATTTTAGTCATAAAATATTTAAATATTTATTTTATAAACAGAGGAACTTGGACACTTTAAACTTGACGATGTGCGAGGAATCCTTGTTATTTATCGATAAACCAAGGTGATTTCTAGATGTCATAAATATAATTAGGCTTAAAGAAAAAATACCCAATAATTTTACTTTATAGGAATAATGAAGACACGAGTTATTGGCCTCTTTAAGTGTTGAGTTTGAATGGTGTCGTTTTATTACCTGAACACATTATTAAAAAATACTATATCAGTATGATAACAAAATATTAAGCTACAGTAAATAATTAAACGTAAACATTATAGTGCCTCTACGCTTCACATGTATCTTAAATAGGCACTCTGCTTTCAGGGCTTTATCTGGTTCATTTTAACTTCAATTTCTACAACTCAATTCTATTTCAATTTTTAATTTCAACTTCAAATCTTCAATTTCTTTTCATTTTGCTCACTGAACAACATATTACAATCAGCAAAGAACATATGAGAACTACAATGATTTGGAATGTAAAATGTAGCACTTGAAAGGACTTTTTCACTTATCGAAGTGAAACCACAATAACAGGAAGAAACTTGAGGAGGATTAATCGTTATTTTAAAAGTTAATACTTTTCAAAATACCCTTGATTCCAAGTCTTCAATGTAATAGAATCTAATTCAAGAGGTGTAAGTAAAAATGGATCTTTTCCATTATACAAATTCTACTATAGTAGAGATATAGCTATGTTTTTCCATTGTGATAAAACAAAATAATTGAGCAATTTATTTGTTTGAGTTGTTAAAGTTAACGATGATATTGTGCGTAATTTCCTGAAATAAGATAGTTGAAGTTTTGATTTTGTTAGATTATGTTAGGCTGGAAAACAATTTTTGTAGACTCTTTATGATAAACTTTCCCGGAAAAACTGTAACTACAGTTCATTTGGTTTAAACCAATGAAAGTTCACTAAATGAAGGACATACTTCATCGAAAGCGCAACCGTCAGATATTAGCAAATAGACAGAGATAGCAATCTAAGTTGGATAACAAAGCCACAGGTAAAAATTTCAAACTGGGTATTGTCAGTTGAAAAGGATTTATAATAGCAACAAAACAGTTAATTGTAGTATAACAAAAATATATCAGTTTGATAATCTTATAGTGAATTTCCAACAAGAAATCAGGCTATTACCAGTCTTCATAAGACCTAGACCCGAGATCCTATTTTCTATTAGTGGTATAATAATGTAATAAAATAAAAAAAGAGTCTAAAACTAATTATTGGTAGTTCAGTCAGGGGGCATTTAAAACTTTTGATGTATAAAGATAAGATATAACTAGGTTTGAATGAACAAATAAAATTAAGTATTTTCAAACCACATAGAAAAAAAGCAATGTTGCTTTTAAATTGGAAATAAAGTGAAGTAAAAATCCAGCTGCAGACAAGTATTTATTTTTTATTTAAGATTTATTCACCTGCCAGAAAATATAAAACAAACGATGGAACCTACAGCAATTTTGGTATACTGTACAACTTGACAGCAATCTTTTCATATGTATAAATTAGAAACAAACTTCTTAATACAAATCTATACTTTACTGCGTTTAAGTGTTCATGGATTTAAGTATGTGCAGTCGAATTCAAGAAAACTTAAATAATCAACGGCCTTTTTGGAAAATAAAACACAAATTTTAAAGTGATAAACTTTAAAAATCAAAGCTCAAAAACATCCTTTGAAGTAATATTTAATATAAAAGTAACATTAACCACAGTTACATAATGGTTGAATGTCAGACAACATCAACTACTTATGACTTCTGGTTTTTTTTAAATTCAAAACTGGTTACCTGGTGTGTTGCAATATACGTTTATCGAGAGTGAACAAAGAACTTTTTTACACAATGGAAAATTGTAAATTGCCTGATCAGTTGTGAATGAAACTAATTAATTATACTTATATTCTTATTATACATTTCCTGACATCTCAGGAACAAAACTACATTTACTTCTTAACACTATGTACAAATAGAAAACATTTTAATATTAACTTACAAAGCTTGACTAGTTAAAAGATATTTCAAACGTTTTTTTTTATTTATACATGAAAAATAACAAAATTATTTACATTTTTTACAAGTACATAGTTTACATTGCTAACAACTGCTTTACTGAGTGCATTTCATAGAACGTAAAATATATGTCAAGAGATAGTTTTGCGCAATACTAACAAGTAACAACAAAATATTATTGAAATTTAGCAAGAAACAAGTATTATTTATTTACATCAAAATGGTAATACACTGGTAACAGTATGTGTGCATATGCCACATTAAAACTAGCTCATAATTGCATACAAATTTCTCAAAAGAGTAATTTTAAGAGTTTTTTTACTCCTTTAATCACCAAGATCATTTAATACACAGTTTAGTTATTAATCACGCTTACCAAAGTCAAGTACACAGCTCAAAAGATGAGTGAACTAAATATACACCCTTATAAAAATCAGTCTTAAAAACTCAAAAGAATAACAAGAAAGTTAAAGCTTATCCAAAACTATCTCCAGATGATTCTAGATTTTTATTTTGAGTTGAAAAACTGTCCAATGAAGTATTTAAGTTTGGAGGATGTTTGCTGGTCAAATTTTCAATTATGTTCACTTTTTCTGGGGATATACTATCATTTCTCTGCATTACTATATTGTTCATATTATTAAAAATAAAGTCCAAAACGTCTTGAACAATTGAAAATTTATCCTCTTGTAAAACACTCAAACTTGTAGGAGAAGATAGAAACTTTTCTTCCTGATCACTCAAAATTTTGGTTTCACAAATGTCAGTAATGATGGGCACCGTACCAGTATCCAACAGGTTCACACATTCATTATGTTCTTCACTGACACATTCATTATCTGTGATGTCATCACTAGAAGATTTCTCTAAGCTAGTACTTACTTTGTGTACGTTTTCTTCATGTCTTTTACCTGGATTCTGACAGATCTCTTCTGGCATCTGATCTTGATTTTCCTCAGACAGAGCATAACTTTGGTTTTTATCTCTTCTGTCCAGATTTGAATTTGTGTCGCATAAACATTTGTCATCATCGTCTCCTGAGACTTCTTTTACAAGTGTTTCTTTGTCACAAAATCCATGTTCGAAATCATCTCTATCTTTCAGGTTATTTTTATGAATCGTATTATTTTCTTGTGATTGTTGCTTTCTTGGAGACGGAGATTCTTGAGATTCAGATTTACTGAATGGCTTCTCCTGATTTTTTTCATTAATATGATTTCTTACAATAAATTTCTTCTCACTCTTGTTCTGTTTTTCCCACCAATCATCTAATGTATTATAAGCGGTTTGTTCAATAACCTCTCTAATAAATTCTTGCTTTATGACTTCTTTGAGCTCTTTGCTAATTACATCCAATACAGTCTTAGGTATACCCCTTTTCTGAGAACTAAGAATTTTGTTTGCCTTCACTGATGTTGAGTTATCTTGACTCAATCTTTTAGCAGCTTCCTCCAACAAAGCTTGCTCCTGAGCTTTGGCTTGTTGCTTTATTTCTATTGCTTTGTTGAACCAAAATAAATAAGTGGCCCTTGAAAGAAAAGGTGAAGGTGGCCTTGATAGCGGTTTTTCAGGATCATCAAAATTATTATGGATAGGATTCTCCAAATCACTCAGAACACTGTCCCTCCCAAT
Source organism: Nephotettix cincticeps (assembly GCA_023375725.1). NCBI lineage: Eukaryota > Metazoa > Arthropoda > Insecta > Hemiptera > Cicadellidae > Nephotettix > Nephotettix cincticeps. Next base: position 17,337,467 of record CM041785.1, on the reverse strand, counting down.
ACGAGATCTTGAGCTTAAAAATAGATCATCAGAGTCAGAATCTGACACCTCTGATTCATTCAAATCAGAGAATATTGGATGCATACCTACTAAAGCTTTACTCTTAATCAATAATCCAATTCTAGTATCTAGATCCAAACTCTTTGGATCCTGAACCGAACCATCATTTGACTTTTTCATAATGACAGAATGTTCATCAATTTCAAAATGAGGAACTGGGAGATCTATAAGTTCCCTCCTAACAGCTCTTGGCCTCTGAATTCTTGGGTCTTTCGCCTCTTTGACAGAATGTCTTACATCAATATTATTTTCATATTGATCCAAGTTATCATAATAATCATCTACTTGATAATTAGTGTGAAAAGATTGATAATTCATTGTCTTACTGTTCTGTGGCTGTAAATTTAGTTGACGGTTCATTTGGAGGTGATATCTTGGATTATGAAGACCACTGGGGTCCCGGTGTGGAGGGCGAATACTTGGATCTTGTCGACAATTCATAGCTGCTCCATTCATCGTCGCACTACAAAGTAAAAAGATATATGTCGGAAACTCGCACTGTGAGCAATAGCATAAGTTAATCTATTCTAACTCACTAATACACAAAATGTAATATGGAAATTGCAAAAACTAACAGCTGAACTATTACTGTGGACCCAAAGAATCCTTCACACTATAACATACCACCAGAGAACCAACTATTCTTGTAGGCTTACTACTTCTAGCAGTAAATCTAAATCTTGTATACATTGAGCGAAACACTTAGAAATTAAAAGTATTAAAGATTCAAATTTCTCTTCCTGAAAATTGCCATTAAAAAAGTAGGTATTTTCAAAACTCCAGATAATCATTCTGTACTTTCTGGAATTAAGGTTAAGTAGATAATCAAGATTTTTTAATTTTCTATTGTTTGAACATTATATGTTATGATTATTATTATTTTGTCAATTTTTTGTTGTCAAATAAAGAATATTGTTAATTAATTTAGGTTACAAAATGTGTAGGCCACCTTAATACAATTTTTTACCTCAATCAACATTTTGTAGTGGTGGCACAGCAGGTGTAGACAATATACCAACCTTGATTTGGTAAGGTAAAATTTATAAATCATACACAATACCCATAAATTTTGTGAAATTGTGAAGTAAAAAAGTAAGTGTGAGTTAAGTGACAGAGGCAGATAACAATCCTCACTTCTTCAATTCTGGTAATTGTTAAAATACCATTCAAAATATGGAGACCCAAATCATAGAGACTTGGCTGCAAACCATGACAGGCAGTCTTAATGTTTAATTATGATAATCTATGATATTATTCTAATCAATATTTATGTTGCATATCAACTGTTAAACATATATGGATCACATTATTTATTTTTTACTATTTATTTTTATTAGCCCTAGGTAATTTAATTTAGAAAGCAAACAGAACACATTTCTTTACCCTACCAATATCAAGTTACATTGATGAAATACACTATTACAACATAACCTTTAAAACTGCAATGTATTACATTTGAGTTTTCATATCCTGCCACAGCTCAGCCCTAACTGTAGTTTGTTCAAAAATGTTTATAAGTTTTATCTTCAATTCCTAGACTGTGGTAAAGCTCCTCCCACGAATGTGATAGTAAAGTACAATTAAATTACACAAATAATAGGTCCTAATAATTTATTCAGTGTAGCTTACAAGAAACATTTCAACTGTAGACTTTCACACATATGCCCTAAATTTAATTTAATATGCTTAATCTAATACCTAATGTGCATTAAATTGCTTTCAGACATATTTGAATGTGAAGCAATAAAAGGTAAAATCTAACTAATGTAAAAACAATCTAACAATGCCCTAGAGTAAATAAATAATCGTCTAAGTAGGTTTTATTCTTAAATATACTCTAAAGAAGGCTTTTGTAACATAGCCTAGGCTTGTTATGTTTTAAAATCCTCAGAATATTTAAATCCATTATTGTAAGCCTACATGTCTTAAAAGCCAATATAATTTCATTGTTTATTGGTTATCTAATCCTGTAAAATCTAAATGTAAAGAAACTTTATATTTAACAAAATAGCCTAGGCCTTCTATTATATATTATAACCTTAAACAATCTGAGACTACCCTTATATTATGACGATTTGTTGGTTTATAGAATTATAAGAGTTCACGAACCTATAAAATAAAACAAATAATAGAAGTGTTAATTGAAAGGGTATTGGCTCATACAGACTTACTTAGCTTCAAAAACTTTCATCCTACTTTTAAAGTTGAATCAATATGAATTAATTGAAGATGGCCATTTGTGTTTAACTAAAGTGATTAATTTGTAGTTGAACTATTTTCTATACAAAACCAATGTTTGACTTTCTGTTGGCTATAACATTCAGGCCTACTTATGCCAGAAAAGTGCCATACTCCAATATTAACAGCATCATAATGTATTGAAAAAGATGGAATATTGTTAAGTGATAAAACCCATAACTATATATGACATTGCTGAGTAAATAACTGCTGACAACCCAGTATTATAATAGCAAGATGGATCAGGACTGGATTGCATTAGACAGTGGGTAAAATTAAAATGACCAACATAAACTCAATCTCACACATCTAAACAAAATTAGACATATCAATTAAAATAGTCATGTTTAATGTTTAAAGTACTTACCTAGGGTATTCAAGGATTTTCATCAACACATTGCACTACTCCAGTCCACCATTTTCCAGGCAACCAATACTTTTTTCTGATTCTCTCGGCCTACGCACTTTTAATCATCATATGTAAACACTGCCTTTTCAATTTCAGTCCTAGATTTGTTAGTTAAAACATTAAACAATACAGTAACATCATTTTTTATAACTTGGAGAAGTTATAAGACCTTAACTATGTCAATAAAAGTTTAATTTTTTCAATAGTACAATATAAGTATTCATTACCTAAAAACTGTATTTACTATAGCTTTGTTAACATCATACGAAGGTCTCTAATTTCTAGTAGTTGTTTAGTTTTAGCAGAGAGGAACGGAATATAAGCATTATATTTACTATCCGTTCATCTATGTCATCTATGTTTTAGTCTTCTTTAAAATTGTATTGAACATTTCGAAGGTATAGTAGAAAAAATACTATTTTATTATGATGTATGCTAAACTATTGTCTTTATTAATATTATTTACTGTATACTAGGTATAATATTTACATTTTTACGGTTAAATATTCCTGTAAACTTAGTTATAAAAGTAACAGAATTTAATTTTATGTGTTTTTTTCAGATGGGGTGAGTCAGTATTCTACTGACAGTAAAAACAATTCCAAGCTTTTTATGTAAGAAAGTGTCAGCATTCCACTTAAAGGGGTTTTAAACACCATACCTTGTATACCCTCAGAAACAATCGTTCGTGACATTCATACACTGTGCAGCCATGAAAGCCATCGCATGAAAGCTTAAACCCCTGATAATATCCTTCTGAATATTATGAGAATCATGATTGGCTCTAATAGATATTGATAAACAATTTTGTTTTGCGTACGGTAAGTTAAGTCATTTTGGTCGAAACGCTTGATGGTGAGCAGTTAGGCTTTCCCCGAAAGACGGTATATCATCCCAGTCCCAGATGTCGTCGGCGTCACCAAACAAAATACAGTCATGGACAAACGATAGTAGTTTCACTGCTCTTTACTGTAATAGTGTCACGTCCTCAAATACACATGTATTTGTTGAGATTGAGTGTTCATAGATGTGAAATTTTGTTGCACCTATGAACGATTTGTAAATGACTTTTTGCTTAAAATACAAAAAAATTAAACATAAATATAAACAAAAACATTAATACAATTCATATTTAGAAGTGCAACAATTAATTATTTAGGACAGGGACGTTGAGTGGTTTATTGCCGCCTGGGGCGAAATGTTTGTCATGTGCTCAATTTCAATCATACAATGCTGTTTTCTCGTTGTACGATGTTGGGTAGCGTTGAGTCATCATCGTCAGACTAAATTTGTGTGACTCGTATTTACTATTCAATTTTGTGTTAATAATATATATAATTCGGGAAAACTTTGAATATATATATTAAGTGCGATAAATATCAAACATGTACGGTAATATTTGTTTAATAAACGCATACAACTTTTGTAATAATTATAGTCCAGTTACATATAGCTTCCAAACATATATGTTTGTAGGCTTACATCTAGGCCTTACTTTGAAAATAAAAATTTCGTATTATTAATTTTGCCATGGCACTCCTCAACTCTGGTGTCCCCTGGCCACGAGACGGCCCTGGTTTAGGAATTCCATGTAGCAATTGATAAATCTAAGAGGATGATTATACTTTTATTTGTTGTGACTACTGGGTATATTGATTCGCATCATAGAATTTCAAGACATAGAATTAAATAGAGCAAAGAATCATATGTAAATATTAGGCATGGGTCGATTCCAATTCTTTAAAATTGATTCCCGATTCTCAATTACGGTTCCAGCAATTCCAGGCATTGATTTTCCTGCTACCGACAAATACAAGGCTTTAACACTAAAAGTCCAATATATTTTCTTCAATGTCACCTGGTTTATAGGGTTTTGCAAGCCTTTTTAAAAGATCATTATTAATTCCATAAATACTGAAAACATTAAGATACCTATATAATTTTATTCAGTACTAAAATGAAGAATCAAGAAATTTTCAAAGTATGTAAATATGTATAAATACAATATAGTTTTTTCATGAACAAATAAATAATTGCATGTATGAAAATATATTTCCGTTTTACCTATTTACAGTTGTGCATTATACATACCATAAAAATTAAATAGGCAATTTGTTTAAATTTTAATGCTGAAACCAAACATATTCTTATGTATAATTAATTTGAACAAAATAACTAAAATAATATAAACTATTCTAAAATATGTTAATTGCTTAGGATTAAAATTGATTTAGGAATTAATGATGATGATTTAAGAGTAAGCAGGTTTGCTGCCATGAAAAATTTTGATTTTTTTCAGCATACATTAACTATAATTATTAGATATTAACGACTGTATATAGGGCTGTATATAAAGATTCACAAAAAAAATTCCAATAACAAGGAAGATATCAAATTTCAATTTCCCTCCTAAGACTAACATTGGAGCTCCAATAAGACATGTGTTCAAAAGTAAAGTGTTTACAAGTTTCTATACATCAGATCAAAGATTTGAGACATTAAATAGTTTTATTAGTTGATTCCAATGGTGCTAATACAAATTTAATTATTTATAATGAGTTCCATATAACATCAATTGCATGAATTGAAAAGGATAATTCATTCCCTGAATCTGATTTATAATCCATTTAAGTTCCATATGGTTTTATTATAAAACATTAAGATATGCCAAAAATGTCTGTCTAAACTCATCCATGAGTCAAATGTTAAGTATTTTAATTGAATAATTCTTTCAAAAATAAATAAATTAAAGTTTATGTAAGTCTTTTGTTCCATAAACAAGTTTACCGAGAAGACTTTCAAACTTCCTTAAAAGTAACCATAGAACGCTCTAGAAGTACAGTATTGGAATCTGAAATAAAACAGGAAAATGGATTACGGAAAACATACATTTCTGAGAAAAGAAACCGCTTGTCATCTCAACTCAAACGCAATTGAACGAATTGTAACCAGAGGTAATTTAAATATTAGTTTTTCAGGACTTATAAAAACATAATTTTAAAAACTAGGATAATTATATTAGCAAATATTGTACATATATAGAGGGTGTTTAAGTCGATTGGCACATACCAGAACCAATTAAGAATGACAGTATACACTTTAGTACAATACGAGCAAAAATTATAACTTTTCAAAAAACCTCCAATTCTTAAATTTTCTGAATTCTATTATACGGTATCAATTTTTTTTCAAATAAAAACAGATAATTCATAATAGGCATATTGCATATACAGCATAATTGTTTTTTGGGTTAGATAAACATTTTTATCTAACCCATGGACATGGTCCACTGGGGAAACATCTCAAGATTATCGGACTCATACAGACAGTCTTCTGCAAATTCTGCGAGGAGCATTTTGAGTTGACTACACATTCTGGCTCGACTGCCCGGCACTGAGTCAGAGATGGTTTAAAATCGTTGGAAGGGTCTTTCCACACCCAAAATATGGCAAGGAGCTGGGTGTCACAACTGTTCAAGAATCAAGAATTTTATTCACGATTACATAACATAGCTGTTACATAGGTTTTGTCAATTAGAAATGAATATAAAACTAATACAGTAAATAAAAACATAGGTTTTAAACATAGATATTATACTGTATAAGATGGTTTATTTAGCATGGACACATGAAGCTTCATAAAAACAAATCAGACATCACAAAACCCCATCACTAAATTCTAAAACTAATTAATTGATTAAAGTTATTCAAGTTCTAAATGGGTGCAAGCACAATAAGTAAGAACTTTAGAACTTATAAATAAGTACTTCAATCAATATTTAAAAATCTTGGATATTGTAAAAGCATTCTAAATAAAATAGTTTTTAGTTTTCTTTTAAACGATGGAAACGGAAATGATTTAATTTTTGTTGATTATGATTTATAGAGTTTAACTGATACATACAACAAATTTTTCTGGTAACCATGATTGAGCTACTATCATTGAATTAACCTGATCTAGTGATCTGATTTGTAGTGATATGAAGCCCAAAGCATTCAAATAAATTGCAAAGGTCCCTTGTAAAACCGTCACCAAAGAATTGTCTTTGCCGTCACTAACATTAAAATTTACATTTAATGAGTTAGGATTTGAAAAGTCATAGAGCTGTGTGATTAGATCAATGAGGATGCTTCTAAAGTTCTTCAGGTCGAGGTGGCAAGGGTAGGTAGCTATACTCTAGCCCTGTTCTGTGGAACAAAAACATTTCATAGATTAAATTTCAAATTAGTTTTCATGTCGAAAAGAAAATATATTCTCCTACTATTCAGGGTACTTATTATTTTATAAGTTATTAGTCACAATGTAATAATTTGAAATTGAATGTGAAATTTTATAGGACTGAAACAAGAAATACGAAATGAAATTGCACTCAAACCGTTTTTGCCAATGGTCAATTTTGAGTCTGAAATATTCTGTCCTGAAGTAGACGTTACTAAAGCTCAAGTTGCTTTTGGTGATCGGGCTATTCCAAAACTTGTACGTACTCCTTAGATTACTACATTACTTAGATTACTTTACATGTGATTTAGATTACTTACATGTGATATGTTTATTAAAAAACACAAAATAAAACTTGAAGTAAATATATAGGCATGAGTATAGGTATAGGTACGAGTAAAAGAGGAAAAGCTTAATAATGCTTTATGGAGATGACTCTATAAATTAATATTAATTTAAACTTTTCTACAATTGTATTTGATGTAAATAAAAACAATCTTTATTGCTGCCAGATAAATAACATTTGCTTAGCAAGCAAACGTTTGATGCTTAGGAAGCATCAAAAACAAAACATCAAAATGAAGGATAAAAATTACTATGGCACAGTCAAAACGAGGAACCAGTCGGATTTTACGAAAAAAAAGGAAAAATTCTAGGAGCCAAGCTCCTTTAATTTTTGAATCTGAATTTGTGAGTCTGATGCTCTCCGGGATCCTATTCAATATGGAAATGCTTCCAATGAGGGAATAGCCGACAATCTATGCTGTACCGCAATGCCGACTGGGATGTGTTCTCTCTTACCACCACCCTTCCTCCCATAATCCAAAACCCCCTGCCAATCACCCAAGATCAAATCGAAAACCTAGAACCTCCATTACCACAGCTAACCTCATCGCCAAATCCGAAGCGATACCCACCCAACAAGGCAAATATCAAGGCTCTTCATATCCCCTTCGACTCCCCCCTGACATCCTGGGCCTCATCAAGGCCTAGCGCACCGCCCGCCACCTCCTACTCAGAGACCACTACTTAGTAGACCATATGAAGACTGCAATGCGCTCCTTCAGGGATGCCAGAGCACTAACTTCTGTAACTTCTCAAATAATCCCCGTAGCTTTTGGCATCTCGTCAAGAGCCACAATAATCCTCCCAACCAACCAGTACCCCTCCATATCAACCACACCCTGGTCTCTGATAGCCAAGGCATGTCTGAAGCTTTCAGGGATACTCTCTCCTCCACCCCTATGCACCCCGACTTTGATGAAGCCCACTTCAACTCCGTCAACAATACCGTAACCCAAAATCCTGACATTTTCACTCCAGCTGACACCCCTCCCGACTACGCCCTACTTGTCCCAATCATAACCAAGGAGGTTAACCAGAAAGGGCGACACCTCCGAAACACTACCCCCGGCCCAGATGGTAGGGCCTAGAGGAAAAGTCCCAACTCGAAACACTATTTTTGTGTGGGTGAGTAACTCTAGAGCTACCAGTTCAGCATGAATGACCTCTTCACAGTCCCACACTCTGTGGTGTGGTCTGGCGTGACAAAAAATTGTGTTATAGACCCATATTTTTTTATGAGAACGATCAAACTATAACCGTAAATTCGCAACAATACGTGGCCATGTTGAAGAAATCACAGCAAAATTTGGTTCCAGCAGGTTGGGGCTACTGCCCACACTGACGATGATGTAATGAACCTATTATGGAGCAAAATCCGTGGCTGAGACATCTTGCGTTTCAGGGCCATTGCGTGACCAGCTCACTCCCTTGACCTTAGCATTTGTAATTTTTTCCTGTCGGGATTGCTGAAATAAAGGGTATAAACAAACAAACACATTGGATGACCTGAAAGAAGCCATACACCAAGAATTAGCCAACCTTTCTACTGCAATGTTAGGGAAAGTGTTTGATAATTTCAATGAAAAATTGGAAGAATGCGTGGCCAATGAAAAATCGGAAGAATGTGTGGCCCAAGACGGACATAATTTAAAAGACGCCATTTTCAAATCGTACATGGATCAGATCAAATTTTTTTTATTTTTTCTATAAATGTTCATAAATACCAATCTGTAATATGCAATAAACCATTTTGTATAGCTTAAAACATTTGAGTTACTGTATTTGCATTTTAAAACCGTCAGATCATTTTGCGGCTCCCCGTATGATGTCTTGAATCAAAGCATCAATTGATGTCTATTTTTCTGGCTTATAAAATTTTGACCTCTGATCATTTTGTTGGTTGAATGTTTGTTTTTGGGTCAACAAAAGAAAACAATAAAACCATATAAACATAATTGGGAAATCAGGGATCTTTTTGAAGCGCCAGATAGCAAAATAGGATGAGTGATATATATTATATTTAAGAAGGTAATATAGAGCAACTTATGGTTAGAAAATCGTGTAAGAAGAGGGCCTGTCACCTAAAAAAATACATGGAATGTTGCTTAATATTTTTTAACCTTTATTTGAACTGCCCATCTGTATGGAACTAGGGCCTATGTGGTGGAGGTAACATAGCGGCATGGTCACATATAGGCTTCATAAAGGTGACCACTCATGATCCGACAGGATAGTGACCTGCAACTGGTTTCGAACCATCAACTTTTGACTTACTGGACAGAGTGTTACCTCTGACCTCCTGTGCCAGTAACAGATGATGGATTAACAAGATGAGGGGCAGTGAGAACCTAATCGAAAAGAAGAGGAGACTCGCTAAATCTTGGTTGAAGTAAATGGCTAAAAAGTAGAGTAGAAGTTAGATAATTTGATTTCCAATCAAAAAACCAGAGGTAATTATTTATTTGTGAGTTTATTTATAGTAATTAATTCATATTATATAAATAGACTAGTTTATTTATTTAAGGTTATTATTTATAGTAACTATAAATATAAATGAACTCATATAAATATATTTTACATTTAGAAAACAGAGTTGTTGAGTAAAGACAAACAGATTGCTAAGAGAGCTCTCAATTCCCTGCTAGACATGGTTCACGACCCACAAAAATCTGTGGAGGCTATTCGGCTACAGGTCATACCACGGTAAGTCATCCCACATCTCAAAGAAGGGTGGGGGCCATCAACACTACCACAAACAATGTGGTACAGTTTGTCAGGTTGCATCTGAGCCTGAGATGTGTGAGATTTTACATATTTTATTATCTACATATTTGTACATATTATATTTAGATCTATTTTATTTCTTAGTCAATGGGTAAGTAAATAACACATCAGCCGTTCCTCCCCACCCACGTTACGTCGTATCACGTCAATTCACGTCGTAGTCTACTGCACATCCAAAACTGAGGGCTCAGATGAAACCTGACGAACTGTATATTATCCAATATGATGCATTATTTCTAGAGCATATTAAAAAAAAGAATCAGCTAAAAATATTTTCAGATATGTATACATTGCTTAAGATTACAAAGCACTAGTTACGGCATTAATAACAAATTGGAACTTTGCCTCGTGTCTCTAAAGAAGAGCAATACGAAATTGATGTTTTTGTTTAGTGATCCTACATGTATTTTTAAAATCATGTTATTTAATATTTTCTATTTTGTTTTATGTGGTTGCCCTTAGCAACTTTGGGGATATGTGGTTCTGATTTACTTTTTTTATATTTTCTTTCTTCTTTTATTCTATAGTTAAAGTAATTTTTTCCTCTCAAAGGAATTTGAGTCACTCATCTTAATTATTACTAAATCTTTATACGATTTGTAACTTCTAAAGCTAAACATTTATATGAAAAACAAAAATAAATTCTTTATCCACTTTTAGGTACTGTAATAATTTCCAAGGAGTGGAATAAGCTCTTTCTGATTATCGGTCAGCTCTTGTCTATTTTTTTTTTTATAATTTTAATGAACTCTTTAAAAACATAAGGAGAGTTGTTTAACCCGGGTGGACTCACTTTAAATTGAAATCGTGACAACTTAAATTAAAAATCAAGATTAATTAAAACATTAATTTACTCACAGGCTGAAACCCATCCTACAGTTTGTACCTATTAGTTATAACTATAATTTAAAAAAAGGTAAGGTCTTACCAATCATAGAACTTAGTTACGGTTGCATCCGTATAAGAAAATACTAAATGAAAAAACTAACTAGCACGAAATCACATGCTAGGATGGGCGTTTTCATCACACTTAGGTTTGGGCTGAAAACTGTTGTGCACGCTTTTACTTATTATGCTATAAAATGCATTTGCGCAAAGCAAATCTGCATATAAAAATGGCGGAAATTAAATGTAAAAACAAACAAAAGTAAAATCACACACTTTGAAAATATATTTTTTTAGCGATTGTGATGATAGAGTTTTAGTGAGCGAAAAATTCCCCCCTCAGTTCAGGTTGACAAGCAACATAAGCTAAGGAAAAGGGTATCAATAATTTAAACAATTTATTAAACTTTAAAAGGCATAATAATATGTGCATAAAAATATTAATTAAGTTCCACATCTTAAAATACAGAAGGTATAAAGACAAGTATAAGAATTCATGACCATTTTGATTTATGTTACTAACTCTACCGCTCTTCTTCATTGGGAGAATTTTATAACGTTTTAAGAGTTTTACTGAAATCGGTCAATAAGAAGGTAATTCCTTTAAAAAATAACCTGCTACACAGTATTACGGGGACAAACAGCTCAGAGCTCATTTTACCTTGGTTTGTCGTGAAGGCTAGTACGTCTGCTGCATTCTGAAGACGCTTTCATCCGTCAACACGTGTTGATGGTGCTGGCTGTGTTGTCTCTTCAGCCAGGTGGAAAGATGGCCATCGTGTCTCATAAGACTATCATGGCCGCACTCTCCGTACTCATGATGGACTCGGAGCGTAACGTCAGGTTCAGCGCGGCAAAAACTCTACTGGCACTCTCAACGTGGTACATTGGTTAGTACATTGTTCATAGACATTGGCTGAATTTGAGGGGTGTAAAATTATAGTATATCAACATATTTGGTCCAAACACACACACATAACAATTTTTTTATTTTTTTTTATTTTAAATTGTCTGTTGTTTTAGTTCCACTCAACTCAATAAAGATAATAGTACTATTCTTAAATACTTAAATAATATCAGTAACTTACTGATATCTTTAAAAAATGTATACGTATTCTTGACGCAAGTCCTGGCAAGGTTTGAATAAAACCAAAATGGAAATGAGCACACCACTAAAATACCTAATATAAAAACTTAGCAATACATCTTTTTATATTGGTTTATTTATAATTATTTTGCATTCACCAAGGTCCTATTTTTCTTGTTGCAAAACTAACAGTACTGTAATTTAATACACCTTTTCTTTTAACTATTTAGGAGTTGAGGAGCTAATAAAGGATTATTATGTTTATCTTATCATCAATCAACTATCAAACGAATTGGATGATGAAATTGCTGTGAGTATTTTTATGACATGAAAACTATTCTTAACAATATGGTAAAGTTATTTTACACTATCATATTTTTTCATAATACGAGTATCTTGGCAGTATCTACTGTTAGTATGTATACTAATGTTTTTATACTTGTTTTGACCAAACCACTCCGGTCAATTCACAAAGTTGTAGGCCACATCATCTACCACTAAATCGCAATGGACTAGTTTGTAGTAGCTATTGCTGTCACATTTATAAAAATGTATCACAGAAACAAGAGCACTGACATTGATAAAAATATTATAAATATCCTTAAGGTAATTTTTTAAATACATTATTTTCTAAAAGAATAAGAAAACTCAAGTATACTTTGAAAAACACCTCAACTGGCCATCACCATGGACTAGAGGCTTGTGCGTTGAATTAAGGACAGCGATGTAGCAGAGTTGGTTGTACAAGCTAGCTAGTGATGACAGAATGCCTGCGAATGACGCTCATTTTTTGAGAAGATTTACTCACCTCTATTTCCAATCAAGAAATGTTTAACTAAGAGTCATGCATGTCGTTGAGCGTCGAAAGATGTAATGAAAATACATGGCGTAAATGTGTTATTTATGAAATGAATCGTCAAAAACACAATGATAATATACGACCGTTTTCGAAATTTGCCTTAATAACATTGTGGTATCTGAGCTATTATGCACTGTCTTTCGACGCTTTCTTCCTCACCACGTGGGTTTGTTAGGGAGCACTGACAGTATTATATTGATGCTATTGATGTTTACTGAAAGTTGAAGTTGGTCGTGCCTGGAAAATGGTTGATATAGACACAGAACCTTTAATTGATGCTAAGTCGAAACCTGAACTGTGGATTGCAGTAAGGAAGAGTATAGATGGAATGAAAAAAAGAGATCGTGGAATTGTTTGTTGTCTGACTGTGCCGAATTCGAAAAAAAAAGTGATATTAAAAAACAAAATAGGTATGTTCACTATTATTATAATCAATATCTGTGCCCTAAAACAATAAACTACACATCGATGACGGAGATCACTGTGAGTCCAACTGTGATTCTATTACTGGTGTTTCGTGTATTCACGCGACAAATTGACATTCATTTCGACGCCGTGCATATGACTTTTCTCAGCTTCTCAGATCGCAAAGTCTCACGACGCCGTGCATAAAAGGGACCTAAGAGAGTCAACATGTTTCCCTTGAGTTCTGCATACGTAAATTTAAACTGTTAAGAATTTTAATCATAAAGCTGTATTATGAATTTTATAAATTGTTTATGAATCTAAAACTAGAATAGTTAATTTGAAACTTTGTTCAACCACAGTTGGCTCTTTTGGAAACACTGATTTTACTTCTCGATCAAAGTGATGAGGCCAAAGCTCAAGCGTTGGAAAATAAAGGCATTGAGCTCACCATCTACCTGGAACATCCTGGGACCAAACATCGAGCCCTGGGGGCTGAGTTGGTATCACAGCTGGCCCGACACCCAGAGGGGAGAGAGGCAATATTCACACACAGATCTGACATCCTCACCAAACTTAGCCATTTGCTCAATGATAAGGTGAGAGTAACCGCCTGTTGTTTGACCTTTGGTAAACCCGTTTCTGTAAAATTCTTATGTATATTGTATGAAGCCTTTCACACTACTCTTCCTTCAATTCTTTAACTGGTTTATGAATTTCAGGTGTTAACAAAATCTTCTTGGAATGCAGTTTTACAAGGATTTTCAAAATACTATTACTACTGGACATAATATTGTTGTTGTGTGTAATATCAAAACAAAATAATAATAAAAGCAGAAATAAACAAAATTCTAGGTTCGGCCAAATAAAAATCTAGATTCAAGGAAATATTAATTTGTATTACACTGTACCTATATAGGTAAATTTTGTATTTTTTTGTTGTTTAAGAATGAAGAAGTTCAATCCCACTCAGCAGAGGCCCTCATGTTTGTTCTTACTGAGAGGTTAATAAAGAACCACTGCCTCAATAATACACCAATGATTTGTGCCCTTCTACGATGTGCTCAGGTTTGTATTTAACATTTGATTACCTATTATTGGCCATTCACTTTTCATGTTGTATTTTCATATTTCTATTTTAAAATACCACAGTGAAACCTTGATTTAATTAATTTAAAGGGACAAAGAAATATATTTTTTATATAGTTTGCTAAAAACGAGGTTTGTTTAATTGAGGTTAAATTCTACTGAAATTCTTAATATAGGGGTTGGTTATAACCTCCAAATAAAGAATATTGAACAAGTCCAAACTCTATTTAAAGTATATTTTTAGGCATATGTTATGTTTGTTGTATGTTTTACTGCAACAGATTTGTTAGCAGTATTTAATTATGAAAAGTTAATATGTACAGTATCATTGTAGCTTTGAATTCAACACTAAGGGCCTTTCAACTATTTTTCTCTACTATCATGCACCAACACAAAAAAACACACCAACCTGTCAATCAAATACCAAAAACTACTACAATATGAGCCACGGTCTGAACACTGATAGATGAGCACCTTCTGCAAATATTAAAGGGGACATGTTTAAGGAAAGGAATTGAGAACTTGCCACACTTGTGTGATGGCCTAGATAAGAATAATATACTGGGGTATAATGTGTTATATCCATGAGGTTATGTTCATTATGTAGGGGTTTCTTACTTTAGATATTTGTTGTACAGGGACAAGAAAATTACAAACAAAAACACTAAATATCCATTGTATAGAGGGTTTTATACATTATTTGTTCGCTACATAGGGGTAAATTTTCTATTGAGTTATAACATTTTTAAGGGGAAAAATAACCAAGTAATTTGTTACATTGAGGTTCGTTATAGAGAGGTTTCTCTGTACAATGATACTATCTGTTACACTATGCTACTACTTATGAGTATTCTGAATGCCAATTATCCTTAACCCTAAATTGTTTTTTGAGAGCCAAACAACAAAATAGACAACCTTGATGAATTTAAAATCAAAAAAAATAATAATATAGACAAGATTTTAAATATATAACAGAGATTATTTATTTATAAGATTTAACATGAAAATTTTTATAAACACTGAAATTACTATACCATAAATATTTTTTTATCTTTTACATTTATACCAATAATTAAAAAACTGCAATAAAAGGTTTATTTTTATATTTAAAAAAAGTATGCATTTTGCTGTATAAAAATAAACAGATTTTTAAGAAATATAATCAACCATTGAACTAAATATCAAGTTTTTATAAAATATTATTAATAAGAATATTAATTTTTTATTAAAAATAACATTGAGAAATACATACTTTAATTTTTTTTCATAATAAAAAAAACTTTTAAGGTATTTTAGTTTTTTAGCTGATTAATTGAAATATAAAATTGGAATAAAAAAAATTACTGGTGAAAAACGAAAAAACATTTTGTGTACAAAAAAAACAATACTATTATTGAGTAATTTACATTACACATTTTGTACATTACAAATTTGGTTTTACATTTTTACGAGATTAACTAACAACACATATTTTATTACAATTATATACATAAAAAAATAGATATATATATATTAAAAAATTTTAACGTATTGTTTTCATGTAAAAAGACCTACATGCTGTTGTACTGACGTTGCTTTTTTTGAATCGCTAAAAGGTGTTGTTATAAAAATGTCGATATTAACAAACAAAAGTGTTTAGTTGACTTTCTTTTTGTTTGTAATAAAATGTTATCATGATTTTAAAAAAAAATATCTAAACGTAAATCAACCTCATTTAATTGGAGTTTATTTATAAAACTATTTTACTATACAAGCACTCTACAGTGGCTATGGTAATTGATACCATTTTTTTATTTATTACAGATCAAAATCATATTCAACATTCTCAATTTGAGATCGTTAAAATTTTAAGAATTGAAAATACAATAAATATTATGAAAACACATGAAACAAAGAAGGTATAAATTTTTATCTAGCTTAAAATTAGGGCTAAGTTGGCAATTACTAATTAAAATTACATGGAAGAGAGGTAATAAGGTAATTATGTGATAGACTTGTGTTTTATAGCCTGAAAACCATGTTATGAGATCATAAAAATTGTTCATAAATTTTTAAAATATTTTATTATATTGTGTTTTGACGACCAGTACATAAACAACAATAACAGGTTTTAAATTAAAATTATTCCACTCTTAAGCCCTGATACATCAGGAAAACTCACATATACCTATACAATTGTTATTACAGGTATATCAGTAGAAATGTATATAAAATTTGTAATTTCATACATGTAAACTATCAAAGGTCTTCATTATACTAAAATATTGGTTAAATATTACTGTTTAAAGCAATCGTAGATAACATTGTGTATTGTACATTATGCTATAGTAAATAATTAATTATTAATGATAAACACAATATTACCGGTATACAACAAAATTAAAATTTAAAACTGCAATATCCATCGCCCAGATAACCACTTCTGACCAAGAATAAAACAAATATTTACAAGCAACTGTATTTTGTTTTCAATCGTACATGAGAGATATATGAAAATTACCAGTCTTCCTTTGAAACGTAAACCGAGTATTGACTACAGCACAGAGTTGGTCTAAGGTCAGACAGGTTTCAGAGAGAAGAACATTTTACCCTTGATAGTTTGCCGGGTAGGATTAATCTTCTTCAATAGCTGAGTCATCACGTTCACCAGCTGATCCGACGTCAAACCGGTCTTCTTGCTTTTGAACTTCTGCAACAGCTCCGTTGTCGACATGGGTTTGCGCATCAGGTAACGCCGTACAGCATCCTCTGTGATCCCGCTGTCAGAACTGGAAGCACACAAAATGTTAGAACTAAAGATATTTTGTAACAAAAGCTCCCAACAAACTGATTATCAGTATTCAAGATTCAGACAAAACTAACCTTGGAGGAGATTGGAGCCTTCATTTTTAACTGTCAGTTCTCAATGTCTGTAAGGGGCTTCAATATACAAAATATTAAAGATATAACATAGAGAATTTAATTTATTTTGTACCATCAAAAAGAATTATTGTAAGTACTTTTTATTTGTTTACTTTACCATAGAAAAATTATTTTGTACATTACTTTTCTCAGGTCAAAATTTTATGAACAAGTCATTTCAGGCTTATATTTTTAACTCTTTGAACGCCAAATTTTCCATTACAAACTCTCCTTAGCGCCAAATTATGTACAAAAATGTTGTTTACTAAAATATAGTATTAAACCATAAATATAAAACGTTAGGGCAATCAGACAATACAAATAATTTCATCTCAAATATGGCAGGCTTCTGAGGATTATAAATTCTGAAAGACATCTTTCCTTTGAAGGATATTTTGCTACCATCTACAGCAATGCAATCCCTGATATAAAAAAATTTGCACATGGTTGGCGGAAATGCAATTGCCAAAAAATTTTGAGGAATTTGTTTATATTTGTTTTTAAATATTACTAAAAAGGGGATTCAAGATTCAAACTATATACTTAAGTATTCCTCGATAGAATTAATAGGTATCAATCCAATATTTATAATGCATCCAAAGAAAGCTTTGAAGTGATTATGGTTTATGTAATTTTATCTTCTGAGTCTAGAATGAGAGGAAAGAGTGTTTGCTATTTTTTATTGACAAAAAGATTTGTCTCATTAACAATATGATCAATATTTTCATTGAAAAAAAGAAAAAAATACTCTATTGGTTACACTGGTTACCCTGGTCCAGGTTACACTGGTCCATGAGTAACAATATAAATAGGAATGGTATGGATGGGACTGGAATAGTCCAAGAAACGTTTTATATAGGACTATTTTGCTTACTTGTGGTTGGAGAAGACACATCTGGTTTGCCTATAATACCAGCATCACTTTAAAAATCACTAATATTGTTCAAAATAATATTCTCATTTTCATTCTCTTCGAAATCATCAACTACGGTAGAAAATTATGAGTCCATAACACCAAGAAAGAATTCATCAAAGTTAGGATCATCTGGATTAGCTATATTGTGTCACTTCTCAAAACTACTATATAGTATATTCACACAAACACAGTCATTAATATTATAAAAACTAACTCATCAAGATAAAAGTTCTTTAGTATAAACACCAAAGACAAAGACTAGGTTATAAACAATCGCCCGACACAAACATCGACTACATCTACTAGTCTGCTGACGAGCAAATATACTCACTCCTGACGCTACGCAACTGCGCAGTAAACAGTGACGCAAACAATTCTGTCTGCAACCAATTAATACTGACTGGTTGTTGTAACTACGTCATGAAATGAGTTAGCAAAGGACCAGAGTGGATTGCCCTGCCATCTGTCGTTGATGTAGATAACTAAATTTGACTCTAAATGCCATTATGGGAATATGCGAATACACTCCCTTACGAAGTTACGTGAGCGAGTTAACTCGCTTCTGGCGTTCAAAGGGTTAAAATCTCAAACTGTAAATATAATTTTGTTACAAAATACCCCATTATACAGGTGTCCTAAAACCAGAATCACACTCAGAAAGGCTATTTGATGAAACCAAATATCAATTTGGAATGTATGACTCTTATTGCACCCACAATATTTATTTAGATATTTTAAAATTCATAAAATATAAAATTCAAAATGTTCAAACACATCAACGGTTCCGTGTACCTGTTAAAGTTGAGTGGGAGAGGTTCCAGTCGAGGCTTTTTGGCCGCAGAGCTCTCGAGTGCAGTGCCGGGTCTCTTGTTATCGGCCGGAGTAGCTGGACTGGCGCAGCGGCTACTACTGGCACTGGAAATCAAACAACGCTTCTAAGATACAGAAAATGGAGTTTGTGCAGAGAGACAAAAGATCATCTGATATTCCATTGACAAAAACTCAAACACAGTCAACATGCACGATCTAGCAGGTGATTTTGTTTAACACATTTGAGATCTAACAATATTCATGTAAACTGTAAAATTTCTTGACAAGAATTTTGAACATACCTGCTCTGCTGGGTTTTAGTTTTATTGTCAGCATCCGAATCTGAGCTATCTGCATTAGATTCACTTGTTGAGTCTGGAAACAAATTACCAATAATTCATAAATACTGTAATGTAAATCAAAACAATAAAGTGAACAACAATAATTAGTAATGAAATAGATAAAACTGACTATAAATCATCAATTCTTTTGCCAAGATAATAATAATCAAATTTTATGAAATTTTCAAACGATCACATGAGAAGGGAGCAGGATATTTCAGACTAAAAAAATATTGGTAATTTACAAGAACAATGCAATTTACTTGCTGCTAAGATTATTATTATGAAGCTAAATAAAACAGCTTAGCTAAAAACAGAATTTGTCAAACGAAAAAATGTGAAGCACGTGATTTTTTTACTTAACCACTAATCCTCAGCACTACAGACCCACCATCGTTTTCATCAGCTTTCGCTTTGTTATTTTTTTCTTCTTTCTCCTTCTTGGAATTCTTTTTCTTCTTTTTTCCACCTTTCTCCTTGTCATCATCATCTTTGTCTTCCGCATCACTCTTCTTCTCCTTGTCTTCTTCGTCCTCTTCATCCTCCTCGCCAGAGCTCAGCAGACGACGCAGCGCACTTTCCTCAGCAACTCCCTTCATATCCTTGTCAATCTTGGCCTCATGATCCGAGTCACTGTAAAAAAATAATTTGGTAATTTTTACCTTTTCACAAAAGAATATCCACACTATAAAATTTTTTACTGTAATTTAATCTGCTAGTGATATTCTGGATGGCTTTTGTCTTTGTATTAATTAGGTACTTAAAATAATTTTGTCACAAATGGAGAGAGTTATACAGCTGTGCCTCTAAATTAACATCATTTGTTCTAAAACAGAGGATGGAGTATCAAGTTTGGGCACTTAGGGTTTAAAGTACCTGAAGACTCTAGGGACTCTAGAGAGCGCAGTGATGCCGGAATGTGTCGGAATGACGTTACCACACTAGTTTTTCACAGTAACAAATTTTAAAATTATTGATAAATACACTGATTTATTATGAAATAATTGTTGTATAGACTATAAAAAATATGTTTTGTTTCTTAAGTAGGCTATGGCCTACTTAAGAAACATTTGTAAACTTGTCTGATCTTCATCTTATATGATGATGTGAATTTGCATTTTGAACTATGCACAGGACACAGCATTGTAGATTGAAATTCGGGAGTTTACTGAGCAAACGGCAGCGGCGTAGTCAGTAGTTTAAAAGTTGTAAAAAGTTATCCACTTTATTATGAAGAAAATGTAAGAAGAAAGATGAATTCTCGAATAGTTGGATGAATTAATACGTGCAATGATTTCTGTAGCAAAAAGGTTACTTTTCCATTACCTTTCTGGAATGACAACCTATAGAGGTACATATTTTAATCCAAGTATGAATGAGTAATGAGTGTATTTTGATTGTGGCTCAATCTTGTTATCTTGTAAGTCTTGTTACTGACTAAGGCTGACATGCTCCTTAGACAGGACTTTTAATTACAATATAATATTAAACTACCTGTCAGAGGAGTCAGAGATGTAGTCGAGTTCCCGGCCCTCCTCGTCTCCGTCATCACTCTCCTCCACAGCCGAGTCGTCAGAACCTTTTTTCTTCTTCTTAGCTGCATTTTTCTTGTTCTTTTCATTTTTCTCTACAAGAAAATTATTGGTAATAATGAAAGAGGAAAATTTAAAGAAAAATTAGTAAAACTTTGGAAACGTTAAACCATTTACTCACTCTATCAATGTTCACAATGCTTTAATGACTGCAGGGCAATTGATATAGACCCTGGACGTGCTGCTCACAAGCTTGTCATGATATCTAGCGTGTTTCTTGAGAATAATGTTGATGTAATAGTGATCACAATACATTGTTTGGATTATTTTTATTTTTAGACTTGATTACAAATAGTTGATCATCAATAATGGCGGAACATGATGCAGTGATGTTGAAGTTGTCAGAGATCAATCTCAGACACATTGACTAGTAAGTGTTACTGTTATTTCTATTTGTTGTCATCAGTTAAAATATAACATAAACTGTTTTTTTTGTTATATCAATATGCACAAGCTACATACGCTTCCGTGTGCAAAAGTGAATTATGGCCGCTCACCAATTTCATAGTTACAGAACTGCCGTAAGTGTACCCACTAATGTGCCTGGGAGAGAGTTAACCCCTAAGCGTGGTTTGCCGTCATATTAACACGCCGCGGAAGGTGGCCCACTGGTGGTTTCCCGTTATATTAACGCTCTGTGTCAACCCGTCATATGCTGCTCTCCTTTGGTGAATTTTGGAACTATTTCAGTTCCTTGCGAAATGGAGGACGTTCCGTATGAATTAAGGAATGATTCTAACCTAAATATTTGTTTCTCTATGCATTTTGCTGTTCGTAACAAATTATATAAATCAGCTGTGTTTGTAAACAAGTAAGGTGATGAAATGCGAAGTGGCAGATTGCGCAGCGGCTTGACTTATTGTGTTTACAGTCAGTTTTACTTAATTTTTATGAAGTAATATCGTTATTTGTGGTTGTGATTGATATAGTTTAGTTAGTGTGTAGGGTGATTTTATAAAAATGACAGCCCGTGAGAGCGAAACCAATGTATGGACAGTCCTTTGTTGACATTCGATAGTGATAGTGAAGTGGACTATGCACAATTACAGGTAGGCCTAAATAATATAAATTTAGGTGATAATACTAGTGGTGAGGACGAAATGGTTAGGCTTTATGAAAGATTTTACAAAACGCTACATTTTAGCTTAGATCTGTGAAAAAAAGTCCCACGGTAGGGGTGGCCGACTGTTCAAAAACTCCCGGCTTGAAGGGTTAACCCTTAAAGCACTACTGAAAATACTCATGTAGTGAAAAAAAATCAAAATATTATTTTCCCAATGTTCTTTTTGGATTTAGGTAGCTTGAATAGAGTAGAAAACAGAAATTTGCTTCATTTTTATTTAATTAAGATTTTAAGACTATTTTAAGTTATTAAAAAAAATGATTTTATTTGTTCTGGATGAGACATTTCAGTTAATAATAATAAGTTAATAAATCCTATACATTAAAAACATTCACACAATATACACGGTTTACGGTTAAAACACAATGAAAATAAACTCACATCGACAAAAATGTCAACAAACAAGGTTAGCGAAAGTGAAAACAGCTGGCTGTAATGACTCGAGTATATAATTATAAGCAGCAGTATGGGAGCGTACGAATACTGGCCAAAATAGCCTAACAACGGATTTCAGTTACTAAATTTTAGAACTGTATGCACTAACCGCATTCAAAATCAAATGAAAGGTATGCAATATCAAGATTTATTTTCAGAATACTTTCAAAAACAGTACTTACGCTTTTTCTTCTTCTTTTCCTTCTTTTCTTCATCTTCATTCTCTCCTTCTTCTTCTGATTCATCATCATCACTGTTCATCCAGTCGTCCATGTCTGATATCTTAAAATCTGGAAATCACGTATTTTACGAAAATAGGATTTTTCTTGTCCCTGTCTATGACAGAGATATTCTAATGAAAATTAGATTGTTTAACCCTTCAACGTAGTTTCACGCACATCATACGCGGCGTATGCAGTGCGGTTCGCCGTACAAGTCACACGCAATGTCGACCCATCATGTGCTGCTTCCCTCGGAATTTTATCAAACTATTTCAACTCTTTGACGTTTTAGGATGTTGTGGACAAAGAGTAATTTCAGCAGTTTTCATGTATTTCCAACCAACATGAGAGAGACAGAGATAGTTAAGAGTGAGGCGTCAAATCAGCTGTTGATTTATCATGTTACTGTCGTCAGCTTTGTTATGGTTATATTTGTCAGTTATTTTGGTCATAAATAAGATGTAATAATGAGAATAAATAGAGAATACATTTAGTTAGACTGTTTAATTGTATTTGTGGTTACTTATTGACACTTTTTATGGT
The DNA here is from genome assembly GCA_023375725.1 of Nephotettix cincticeps. Lineage (NCBI taxonomy): Eukaryota > Metazoa > Arthropoda > Insecta > Hemiptera > Cicadellidae > Nephotettix > Nephotettix cincticeps. Next base: position 17,314,206 of record CM041785.1, on the reverse strand, counting down.
TTATTTTTGCAATAATCAACCAGGTTAGTTTTTTGTATGTTTTCGTCATTTGTAAAATGTGGACTCTAGCCTAGCCTGTAGTGTTACTGTTACCTTTTAATTTACTGCAAGAATCATGTAAATAGGATGTCTCATAGTGAAGACATGCATATTTTAATAATTGTTTGCAACTAAAAGGTTGTGATTGCCAAAAAAGTACTGCAATAGAGTCTGTTTAGTAATAAAAATGTCCTATGTTGAATGGTTAAAATATTAAAATGTTCTATCACCTAATGTTTATTGAAACAAGTTAAACACAAATTGTCTAACTTAACCATAAATGTAGACATTTATAATTACAGGATATACAAATAAGAATTCAAATAATACAGGCTTTTACAGGTAAAATAAACAAATATTTCCTGTTGATAAATATCAATTTTTACGGTAAAAAGTAATGTCTTTTAATCCACTAGACAGTTAGTAGTACAAAAGTAATACGTTAGACTCCTGATTATTCACAGTAATGGGTGGCTGAGTGATCATTTCTATCATATATGATAAAAATGGCAGATAAAGCAAACTTAACCTAAATTCCCTTAAAAGTTAAAAATTACTGTGAAAGAAAGATAAGTCCTTAATAACATACACTGAATATTAGGTTTAATCAATGTAAAATACTTAAATTACAATATTACATTACAATAAACACACAGTTTCATAATTAATTACATAGGTAAAAACAGTCCAATACTTGAATCATCTGAACTATATTACAAGTCCAAAGTTGAAGGGGCTGTCTTTAATTGCTTCGAAAGAAAATTCCATTATTGATTTTTGTTTATTTGGATTTACTTCCTTTTTAACAATGGTTGACCAAATGTTTCTTAATAGATTTACTATGAAATTGCACAGCGACGAGTCATGTTTCTCATCCAAAAAAGAAGTCCAATAGTCCCTCTACATAATGATGGGCAGTTGCGTACGATCACTCGCCCATGGCCAAGTGTGTCGCAGATGGTAGCAATAATTTGCAGGCACGAGGATGGACGTTTTTGTACTAAATTTGCTTGCCGTTATTGCAATTTTTTTTGCCAATCGTGGATAAGCTGTGACGTGTTTAATCCACTTGTGAATAATACGTCTACTGTATTAAGAAATTAAAATGCAATAAAAAATGTGATAATTACCTTTTGACTTTTTTGAATTTCCTCGCTTAGCCTTGCCTTCTTCTTCATCTAACTCTCCATCCTCATCATTTCTCAACCGTTTCCGTAACATAAGGGAGAAATAGTTTATAACTTTGTTCCGCCTATAAAAAGTTGAAACTTCAAAATTCACATATTACATAAAAATTAGGCAAAAAATGTCTTAAAAATGTAATTAAAGTAAATTGATATTTCAATAAATCAAAGAGATAAAAGATAATAGACTTGATTCAAGAGTTTTAACTACATCAGGATAGAAGCAAAATCATATCTAATAAGTATAAATGAAGAAAATATTATGATTAACAAAAAAGAGAGATTACCTTGGATGTGTATATGTATATACTTATTTAAGCAAGAAAATTCAGATAGTCTTAATTTCCTAAAACATTTGTCTACATCTTACACACAACAATTAGTAGTAAAACCAGCCACTTTGACAGTTTCAATTCAGGATTATAGGACACTATTTGTCCATGTAGAAAATAATCGCACATACTACTACAGTAAAGTCCAGTTTATCTGTATCTGTAAATTATCTAGCCGATCACTAACGATGATTGTTTAACATATGAACACACAACTGAATGTTGTGTTTATTTTGCTAAGTGTAGCGTTACAGCCAAGAGTGCAACAGCTGATATTATCTTGTGTAAATGACATATAAAAGAGGCCAGAAAACGAAAGACAATTTGATATTTTTTAGTAGCCTAAATGAACTGTTTTAGATTTAAGACTTGAACAGTAAACATAAAATATAATAGGTTTTCCTTTTAAATTAGAGTGTTCTAATTTAAAATTAATAAAAGGTACCGCTTAGTTTTTCAGACTTAATTATAATTTTTTAATTTTAAATACAATTTTTGACAACTTATCAACATGCTAAACACCTGTGACATTTTGTGTCTACTCTGTTGTACAGTAGTTTCATGCAATTTGTAGCACCAATATTGCAGGTGCCGTTCATGATCATTGTCTATGTGCATGTCACATCTATCCTGTTATATTTTCAGATTATCCAGGTTCTCAGCTATCCGGATTCGGATTCCTCCACATTAATCCAGATAAACCGGACTTTACTGCATTTAAATTTTATTATTTTTCACAGAATGGTTCAACTTGAATTGAGTAACAGTGTAACCTCTTTAAACCGTCACCCTTGGGACAGGGACTATTACGGTTGAGACTGAAGAGTATGGAGATTTAAAAAGTTTCGTCATGGGCTGAGTTAAAGAGGAGCAATGCCCCCCAAAAGAATTTTTGAAATTTGATTACCAATCTTAACATTTCTATTATAATTTTTTTTACTTGACACATATAATTTGATGAGTTTTTATTGTGGTAAATGTTTCTTTTTATCTATTTTTAGGCCTATATTGTGACAACAACTAGGAAATTAAATCTGTGCCCCCCAACTTGTAACATCTAACTCCGTCCATGACCAACGCTAAGATGTAAACAAAACAACGTAGTAAGCAAACTTGCTATGCAACAGAAGCTTTTACAGCTGAATGACTGAACATAAATACAGGTTAGGCACACCAACCAAAAAAAGTAAGTAACTAGCACAAACTATATATGTAGGACCACTTATGCTCTTGTCTGTCCAGAGATCACAATTTGGCAAGGATGACAAAATGTAGTCAAAATCATATTATCTTAAAAAATTATTACGTCACATATTTGGTATCAATGGATTCAGGAATAAATTTATAGTCACATTTAATCATGTTAAAAGTGATTCTTATGTTACTGATCTGATCCACTGATGAGAGCTGCTGAATAACACCATTATTATGAACTTTTCTGAATAGAAGTATATGTGTGTCATTTGCTTGTGAAACCAGACGATGCATTGACTTTGCATTTTTCACCGTGTACATTTGCAATCAGGGTGTAGCATCTATTTCCTACACGGTTCTCAGCAATGGCGCTTAACAAAAATTAAAAAACCGGGACGGATAGGAGAGAGAGAGAGAGAGAGAGACGGTTAAAAGGGTGACGGTAACAATACAGTGTTAACTCGATTGAGTTAACACTGTATTGTGACAGCAAATTTAACAGCAAAGCTCTTAATAGCTCCCTGAAAGGTTAGGGAAGGTATCTTTAAAAAAATCTTACAATTTCACTTATACTGATATCAAGTTGATGTCACACTGACCTGCCAAATTCCTGTTCAGCTTCCTCCGCGGACAAAGACTTGTACCGATTGATGGGTTGGAAGTTGTACCATTCGCAGAGAGGATAGGCATCTATTGCGCCGTCTGCAGCGTGTGTGAACACATAATAGGCAGCATTCTCGCCCACACCTCCTTCACGGATACCTTTGAACCTTAATGGAACAACAATAATATAAAACCATCTTTACCATCATCATTACATCAAATATTGTGTATTGAGTATGTTTAAAATGAATTCCAAATGTACAATAGTAGATTGTTTTTTATCTCAATGGTTACAAATCATTTTGTTATGTGAATTAAACTAAGATTGTGTGCTTAAGCTGTTAATAAAAATAATCAGGACAATTAAGATTTTATTTTTAGAAAATTTTCAATTTAATCAGCAAATAAGGTAATTGTGAACAATAAATTTGGGGTAATTTTGAATATTTACACTTGGTTTGAAAAAATTTAAATGCTTCAAGTGTACAATTTTATAAATATTTCGGTTGAAAGATTAAAAGGTCAAACTTTTATTTCTCAAAATTTTAAATACTATGAATGCTATACAGTTTTTTTAACAAAAAAATTGGTAAAATTCTTTCACAACTCCCCCAATAACCTCCCACTCTCCCCTTAATTGGATTTACTTTTCTTTACTTCAAAAATATTAACTTGGCCACTTTGTGTCATGACAAAAAGTATCTTAGTTTAAACGTTAAAAGTAAACCCGCTGATGGTCAAGGGGTGAGAGCAGCGCTCACTTTTAATTTTAAGTTTCTACAAAACATGAGTTTGTAATATATTGGCCTGCAACTTTGAATACCTATTGTTTGGGGTGTCAGTAGTGGGGGGATTAGGTGGGGGAGGTTAAGCGACTTTCTGTCTGTCTCACGCCTTTGTTTCTTGTTACACAGCAGTAAGCGCAACTTGCACAATTAAAAAGGCATTTTATTTAGTAATAAATTATCTTTTTTTTATATTTAATATTTTTGTGTTATTATAATACACTGGGTATTAGCAAAATGCATTTTAATAGCGTCCGGTATTTTAAATAGTTAATTGCAAAATGATAAATGAGTTTTTAATTTTTTTTTTTAAATTGCTTGTTTTTAGTTTTGTATATAATTAAAGATTAGAAAAATAGAAAGATTAGAAAAATAGAGTGCTAAGTGGTATGATATAATTTGTTTGAAATCCGTTAATTATAAATCGTTAACGTGGCATTTAAAAAAAGTGAGCTCACCCCTCAACCATCGACCAACGGCGGGTTAAGCATAAGATAACCTGAGTACTCAAGTTGCTGCCTAAATTTGATTTGATTTTTAGTTTTCTTAATTCATAACCTACAAGTTAAAATCCAATAATCAAACAAAACTCACTTTTTTCCAGTTTTTCCACCAGCTTTCAGGATCCAAGGTTGGTCTTCTGGTTTATACTTCTTACTCACAATACCAAACTTTTTACGTCGAGCTTCTTCTTTTGCCTCCCTTCCATACTCACTACCAGCACCGAATCTGAAACAAATTTATAAATTATACTTATCTGAGAAATTATTTTCCTTTTTTTATTGCATTTGGGTTAGCATGAAATGTGAGTTATATGTTAACTAAAAGAATACTATCCACTGAAAGGTTTTTTATACAGTGTCCAAAATTATAGACAGTGGCCTAAAATTATTTAGCGAGTATTAACCCATTCCTGTCTGGCAGAACGGTAGACACCTGAGGCCACCCGGGCTGAACGAAAATCGAGCCTCGTTCACTACGACCGCACGTCACTATTAGCGTGAAAGAATTACCAGTAACTTCATGAATTATATGTTTTGATTTCTTTGCTCTCTTCCTTATACTCTTTAACTGCGTATACAATCACTTTTAGCAAAAAAAAAGTTATACTGTACTTTTTCACTAGTTCCAAGCTATAGACTTAGAAACAAGTAGGTACTTTTGTTTCGTCAAATTTTATTTTATTTTCAAAAGAATTCTTTATTTCACTTGGCAGATCTACTTCTAGTTAGCTGCAGTAATAAATAGTTAATTATAAATCTTTATATAATAATCATTATAACTGTATTATCATCAATAAATACAATCGCTAAACGAATTGTGCGAACGAGAAAATAATTTACTGTCAATACGGAACATTTGACACTAAATAAGATGATAAAGGAGGACGCCAACACCATCTATCAGATGAGAAATGAACTAGAACCCCTAACGGCGGAAAAAAGAACTACGTCGAAATATAAGCAGGCAACGCACATTGTTTGCTCATAAACTCCCCCCGGCCCGCGCTGCGTGACGCACGTCTTTAGACATCTGTCTAGCGAAATACGCTGACGTACAATGTACGTCATTAGACAGGAATGGGTTAAAGTTATTCTTATTAATCAAAAAAATAATAATTTAATAATAATATATGATATTATTATATATATAATAATAATAATAAAATAATAATAATAAATTTAAAATAGCATATTGTTACTGTCAATATGGTGTTTAGAACTTTAGTAATTTTAATTTAAATAGACCTAAGATTATATAGCGTGTACTCAGATGTGTTGGCTTTAAAAAAATAAAAAATGATATTTGATAATGATAATCAATAGTTTAAAATAAAGATAATTAAAGGATTGACTAATTTAGACTATTGCAGTAACTTCGGTCAATCAAGACTATATTTTGATAACCAACGGTTTGGAAAGAAGCAATCCATCAAACAAATGTTTACATTTCCATGAACAAATTATATGTAATTGACAAAGTCAAATATACAGAACAATGTTCTTAAGTCAAGTCAATTTTAAACTGTCCTCTTACATTCATTTCTGGTTCCTTTACAGATAAGTTGTGTAGTATTTTTTAATAAAATTATGGCAACATAGATAAACTATATATTTACAATAAGAACATGATAAAAACTCAATAAAAAGATAATAGTGATAAATTATTCTTCTGTTGAGAAAAATAGCAGTTATAACAAAAATAAATAAATAAATAACAATAATAATAGATTAACAAAAATAAATACCCCGGTATTTAGCAAATTTCCAAATCAATAATATGATGATAATATATGATAAGATTGATCAATATCTGTTGATAACTATTAGAGTTATTTGCCTTTTCTCCATAAGATTGATATGGGAGGGTATGCATGTTTGCTGCTGGGAGGAACAGTGAAAGTAGGAATTTCTAGCATAAATAATCTTTATCTTGACCGTTTATACTAAGTTTTATCACACCTAAGCCCAAGCCCTTGAGAGGAAGTCAGTCTACTGCTACCAACATTACAGCAATTGTATACTCACAGAGTATAAAAATAAAACCTAATTAATTATATGACAGTATCTAACACTGTCTTACTAATAACATTATAACGGCATAAAAGTTTAGTACCGTAGTATAAATTCACCAAGGAAGCAAGTTAATTAATTAATTGTAGTTTTTTAGGTAGACAACGTATCAGAAACTGATCTTACTTGGGCATGTCATCATCAGGCCTTGCAAACTCCTTCGCATTATTCTCCCTTTCCATCTTCACTTGGCCCCATTTTGCAAAGTCCACATTAAGTACATTGTTAAACCTCATCACATGATGTCTCTTCCTCGAATTCCTGTAACAACATAAATTATAAATACATAAATAATGGTGAAACAAACACTTGAGTTAACCTAGAAACAAGTTTTATTTAGTATAGGACATTCAAAGACTTATAACTACGGCATTACTAAAGAAAAAAATATTAATTATTCTTACATTATCAAGCAGTAGAATAAACATTTGGTACCTACAAATAGAAGTGTAATAAGTAAAAATTTGTCAATAAATACTGATCTGAAAGTGATTTTGATTAAATCACTTTGAAAGTATAACAATTCACTGACTAGAAAACTTACCAACCTTTAGTGACAACAATCTAAATAAGTTAAAAATAAAAACAATAAAATGTCTGTCCGAATCACAGACCATGCACTGACTACAAAACCATTTAAAATTATTGGTTATTGAGATACTCACTTTGGGACTCGTATAGAGAACTCTTGCACAGCAGCTGCTTGAGGTGTCTGTAACAAGTCAGCTGATCAGTTACCATATGAGCAATAAAGAGAAAAAGATAGCTGCAGTGTATGTCTTCTTCAACTGTACAGTTCTAAGGTCCTAGAGTTGCAACCCCATTCATTCATTCATTCGTTCATTCGAAGGGGCGGATTTTCCCAAGGCGCTTCAGCCGTAGCGGCTTTTTGCGCACCCCTAATATTCTCTTTCCTGGAGAATCAGGAATCTTCTAGATGAAGAGACCTAGAAAACTGCAGCAGCCTGTCGACGAGCTCGTCAGGAGGCAGAAAACTACCCCTTACCAAATTGCCCAGAGTGGAGGACCTTACCTCTACCAGCTCTATACAATCAAAGAGTAGATGATCTGCAGTTTCCTCCTGCAGATTTTTGCTAACTTAATAAGGCATTTTAATAATTGTTGTAATATTATTAATTTTACATAAACTGTTGGCTTAACAGGAAATATATTGGAATATTCTTAAGTAAGACCTGCTTAAGAATATTCTAAATTCTAATATTTTTCCTTCCCTGTAAATGCAATATTTAAGTGTTTATATATTGAAACATCAAACCCACTTATACCCTAGTGAATGAACACATTGAAAAGTACAGTACAGTAATTATTTTCTTTAAATACAAAGCCACCTATTAACCCCTTAACAGTTTCTACAGAGAGTGTCATTAATCTTATTGTTCTACTGCAATAAAGAAATTTATTATTATTATTTAATCTCTGTGCACTGCTCTGACGCTACTAGCCGTTCTATAAAGGTTGAGCTTTCTCTCTCCATTATGATCGTCTACAAGATTTTTAACTAAAGTAAAAAAAGTCATCTGAATAAAAAAGTGGATATTTATATTCCTTAAAATTTATTATGTTTAAAGTTACAAAAAGCCATGAGCACAAACTAATGGCACCGTCTGTACTTAGTGACCTTACCGTTCAAAAAGTTGATTTAATCAAAATTCTTGTTCTCTATTTCTCTTGCACACATTTATCGATTGAAAACATTGGCCAACTCATAGAGAAGACATTGGATCCCATGTCCAATGAGTTCATAAAATCGCCATCAGGCTTAACTGTATCACAGGCTGTCATACCGAATGCAATTATTCGAAATGAAAAAAATCTTTGAAAGCAAACTTTTTTTGAAGATGTACGGGGTTACAGCAAACCACGCTGAAGGGTTGATTTGAAAAAAATCATACTTACAGATTTAATTTGTGGCCTAATTTAGTGGTATTTGAACGTAATAATGAAATATACTTAAACAGTGTACTTCTAGTGTACTGTTAATTTTTTGATACACGTATGTTAATTCATTAGGTACTGATTCTGATACTGACAGAATGATAGCATCAATTAGATGTGCCTACAAAAGAAAAATGAAGAATCGTAGGAAATTTGACTGGTCCTATGCCTGGCAAGGTCAACCGGAACGACGCTGAATATAAGTATGAGTATGGATATGAGGACATGGTTTTTATTCACAATGGTTTTAGAATTTTTTTCATTTATTTATTATTGTAAAGGTTTTGTATGCTCAATGCACACGAACTTAACCCTTTAAGGAGTAACGACGTTTTAAAATGTCATTATTTGAGAGCTGTTAAGGAGTAAGGGTGAAAACTCAAAAACACATCTCAAAAGAGTAACATTTTTTTTGAATTCTCACTAAATTACATTGCAACATGGAGTAGCCTAAATATAGTTAGAAATGTGTTTTAGATTTAAAATGGCCAAAAATAAACATTTTAGAACTTTTTTCAATCAATTTTTCAATTTTCAAATCTTCACACAAAATAACTAAAGAAACCACCGAGTGATGTTTAGCAAACGAATAACTCTCAGCTACAGAGATACAGGAGTTACTAAGGGGAGTGAAGAACACTTTCACCTTTATTCAGTGCTAATAAATAACAGGTCTAAAACTTCATGCCGCGCCGCCACTTTTTCTTCCGAATCTTCCTACCGCCACCATAACCATAAGGTATTCCTACCGCCTAATACCCGCAACCTACCGAATACACCAATACACATGTTCCGTGTATCTACGAGTCTTTAATAATCGATTTATAGCTTAAGAATCAATTGTCAGGTTATATGTACGTATATATGTATTTGAACATATTTTGTCAAATGATGTTTTAAAAAGTCGCTACCGGTACTAGCCTACTTTTTGCGGAACCATTAAAAAGTTATTTAAAAACGTCAATACTATTTTGACGAAAAATACAGTACTCTTAAATGGGTTCAATATGATTTGAATCAAAACTAAACTTCTGCAGATTACATTTGCACCATTAGGCCTATAAATTTTAAAATCCTTCAATATCCTTACTAAGATTATTTATACATGGATGGTGGCGTCATCCTGTAATCCAGCTACTTGGAGGTCACAAATTGTGGATAGTTGTGAGTGATATTTGGTGGATGTGGTGTTCTCTTGTGTGAATTAACGTCCGCACTATTGAATACTATGTTAACCCACAAAGACCATCCTCATGATTAGACCAATTCATAATTCAGAGGCTGTGGTTCAGATTCCACGTTATACTGTAGGTCCCTTATTTGCCATCGGCTGTTGGGCTATTAATTAACGGTACTGTCTAAGGAACATGTCAGCCTTAGTCAGTAACAAGACAACAAGATCGCGCCATAATCATCTTACACTCAATCCTCATTCATACTTGGCTTAAAATACCTACCTTGGTCGCCATTTAAATAATCTAATCTAATCTAAGATATGAATTTTAAAGGATGATGTCCTTAAACTTACTCCAAGCAACATTAGCAACTCCAGGGCTACAAAGGTTAGAGACTTTGGGTATGAATGATAAATGAGGACTTATCATTCTTTACAAATTTATGTTGTTTAGATAATGAAACTATTCCTACCTGTGATGAACTCATTGTTGATATCTATATTGTTTGATATATTTATTTGACAATGTTGGTTTGGCTAAAAAATCCTTCGCGTACTTATTTATCTAGCTGGGTAGGATTAACTTCTAAACAACCAAAATCCTGTAAAAATTACATTAATTGAAACAAGTCAACAAAAATTAAACCATACTTTAACTAGGAAACATCAACGTCAAAATATTGCACGATCTATGACATGTCACAACCACTTTTCGACGCTGGAAAACTGTTTCTATTTAATTTGTTGTTTTAGGTTAGGTCTACATATGATTATGTATGGCTTTTTTATTCTTTTTCGTCCAAAGCAGACTCTACTTAAGCTATGCAACTTCAAAGTACACTACTTTTGATGAAAATAATTCTAATCTAAATTTTGTGGCTATCCCGGGGATCGAGCCCGTCACCTCTTGCACCGAAGTTCAAGAAGCTAACAATTAGGCTAGCTTTTGTCAGAGATGGGGAAAAATAAGTCACCGATAAAAGATAAGATACCAAAATAAGGATGATGTGAAGGATATGCCTCGCGTGCGGCTGGAATGCGAACGGAAACGATTGTCTTATTTTGCCCCAGTCATCTATAACAGATGGCTCGTTCTTCTATCATCTATGATGGCTCCTATCTATCGCTATTATTGGCTAGTATCAAAGAGGAACGGATTTACTATCCGTTCATCTAAGCTAGTATCGATGATCGGGTTGTCAGTGATAAAGCAGTAAAAAATATTTGTTAGATAATTTAATTTTAAATTTTGCTCAGTAACAGTATTTTATGTTAGAAAATGTTATTTTGTCAAGTTTTTATCAAGTTTATTTACTATATAGAGTCTTTTGGAGTTGTTTTATATGTTTTATAGTCAATGTCAATCAAGTCAAGGTCAATGTTTTATAGTCATCACTTTTTATAGTAGTCACTCTACAGTTTATTCGAATGACTTGAGTTGTTTTGCAAACCAACGTTGTATGTTGAAAAACACTCAAAATAAATAAGATAATTATTATTATTAAGTAAAAATTAAATAACGTATTGTATTTTGCTTGCGACCTATACCTCTCTGTATATTGACATGGATATGTTATAGCACTAGCTGTGGGGTGGGGTTACGAAAATTTGAAACTTAAGAACAGCAATTAATTTAGATGAACAGAAAACACCCCCTTTTGATATATCCATAATCCAGCCTATTTCCCACAGGGAAGTAAATACAACATTCTTTCTATTGCCACCTTACTTCCAGCCATGGTAATCGGCGGTATGAACTCACTTTATTATAATGGATGGAATAGATAATCTACTAAATATAAACATTGTTAATGATCACTGGTATAAACCGCGCAGTAGATCCAGCTACCTTCGATTATCCAATTCTATAATACGAGCAAGGTTTGTATATATATTTGCACACGGATCTCGAAAACGGCACTATCCAATTCTATAATACGAGCAAGGTTTGTATATATATTTGCACACGGATCTCGAAAAAGGCACTAAGGAATTTCTTTAAATTTTGGAAATAACTAATTTCCGAGTAGAAAATAAGTTCTAGATAGGTCTAATGTCCAGGAAAATTCGTGTTTTCTTGTAGTATTAAGTTTAAAATCTAAAAATATAACATTACGCTTATGGAGAATAAAATGTAAACAATACAAACCAAAACAGCTGTTTATAACCGTTTGGCAATAATTCTTGATTGAAGACGGCAAAGAACAATATGTGAATAGAGGTTTTTCGTAAATATTTATTTTATGTATGTAATAAAAATGTAAAATTATCAGTTTACTAAACAATTTGTAAAAACTTAAGGGTAACATAACTGTAACATAACATAAAAAGTATTTCCAAAATCTTCCGTGTTTTGATAGAAAACGTATTTGTTGTATTGCTTGAAGCCACTGTAACAAACCAATTAATATGTGTAAATTAAATTTCTCTTTTGCTTTTCAATCCTCAATCGGTTTATATCAAAATCAGTTGGTCACAGGCTAATTATAACTATATGGATAGTTAAACAGTAAATGATCGGCTAAAACAATTGAGGTTGGCTAAAACACCTTAACCGGCGTTGCTCATTTGGCAGACGCCGTGGTCCAGCGGTAGTGTGTTCAAACCCCATAAGGGGCAATACTTTTTGTTCAGTGCTATATTAATTATGGTGTATTAAATTGGTTTTATTTAAACCACATAAATGTTTTCATTGAGTAATAAATGTGTTTTAATTTTTCTTATTAATTTTTATAATATATGTATTATTCTAAACGAGCAAAGCTCGGTCACCAGGTACTTGGACTGTTAATTACTGAGTGACTTTGCTCATATTGACAAATGAAACATACAAATGTCAGTAAAAATGCTACCTAATAAGTTATAAAAATATTTACCCTGTTATGGTCAAATAGTAAGTAGTTTAAAATATTCTTCACATCACAGGGTACATAAATAAATATACTTAAAGATATTTAAGGTAAAGCTTTTCATTTTTTAGGGAAACTAAATATTTTTTGTCTATCGGCACATGGCCAACCCAGCCTTGTCACTGTGGCCATATGACTAAATTTATATTTTAGGTTATGTTGTCTAGTCGGTATGTCGTGAATTTTCTTTAGTTGTGTATGAGTTAATACTGTTAAAAGTCTGGTATAGATGAACCGGTACAACTGTTGTTGATTACTTGAGTTACAATTCCTTGCAATAAAAAATTTTAACATGGGTAAAAAAGACAAGAAGAAAGGGAAAGGTGCAGAAAAAACAGCCGCAAAGACTGATAAGAAGCTTTCTCAGAAAATAAAGAAAGAATTGGCAGTGAAAGGAGAAGTAAGTAGCATTTTTAGGAGTTAATTAGTGAAGTTAATCCCTTTGAGTGCCTAAGGTCTGGCAATCTGGAGATGTGCTAGAATTGCCAGCCATAGGTATATTGTGGATTGCTAGCCAGCTCTTTTACCTAAATAATACATTTATTAAAACAATTAGGTTATAAAAACTTTATTTAGGACCTATTAACATTTCTTTGTCGTTTTTTACTTTAAAAAAATTGTTTAGTAAACATCTTAAAAAAATGAAGTAATTAAACATTATTTAAAATTAAAACCTGCCTCTTAGCTCCCTTAAGAGCAATAACAATTGAGTTGAAATCATGTAATAAATGTATTCTTATTTCTTTTTAATTAAGAAAAAAATTTAAATAAGTGAAATTGATAAACATTGCTTTATTGACAGTTATCAGCGTTACATAGCAACCATGTCCAGTGTAAACAATAGTCTGCTAGAAATAATTACCCTATGCTTCCCCCTCAAGTTACGCTTCAGATTCTTTATACTTCTCAATTTACCCCAAATTACCTAAAATATCCAGGCAAAAAATTATTTATTGAAATATACATGAAAAAGGAAAAAAAATTGAAGAAAACTCTAAAATTCTTCTGGAGAAGCTTTAATTTTATTAGAGAGAAATAAATTGAAGGATAAAATCAAGAAAAAAGAATAAATATTTTAATTCAAGCGTAGATGATTCCGAATACACCTAAATTGAAATTGGTTGTTTTTAGGATGAAATAGAAAAAATTGTTAAACAAATTGAAGAGGAAGAACGCAGACAAAAAGAGGTTATTATCAAGTCTGTCTCTCCTCCTTCGTGTAGATCCAACTTTTCGTTCACTGCCCACCCTGAAAAAGATGAATTAATTTTATTTGGTGGAGAATATTTCAATGGTCAAAAGGTAAGTTAAATTTTAATTTTGTTACAGTAGAACTTCGATAATTCGAACCTCAAGGGACCAGAAAAAAATTCGAATTAGAAAAGTTTTTGCAAGTGGTTGAAATAAAAAATCAAACATCATGTTTTAACATTGTATATTAAAAAAGTTAGGTTAATGAAGGTATTATTGATTAAAAATCCTAATTTTTGTTAAATGTCGATAATGTGTTTGGAGGGATGACTAGCTATTTCAAACTTTTTCAAATCCTTTCTCTACCTCCTTGATGCCGCTATTTATTCTTGCAATAGAGATTTGTAGGTTCGCTTTGACGAAGTCATCATACACACGATTTAAAACATGAAAGACAAAGTCACAAATGCCAACACGAAACAAAGACGACGATATCAATAACCACCATTAATGATAAACACGCGGTACTGAACTGCGTCGGCGCCTTAGTGAGACTAGAGATGTCATGTTTGTGAATTATGAGCAGTATGAACTGGTGAATATAATGTGACCAGTACAGCATTACGTGCTATGAGAAGGATTGGCGTGATTGATCTAACTAAAAATAGTTGAGGACAGGAACAGTCGTCCTGGAAAATCGCACACAATGACTTGTTCACTTTATAGATTTATACTGTAAAAACTGAATTAAAAAAATATTCGAATTAACCAGGATATTTAACATGTTTTCATATAAAATTCTAGGGACTAAGACAAAATTTCGAATTAAGGAAGTTTTCGAATTACAGAAGTTCGAATTATCCACGTTCCACTGTATATCGTAACTAACAATGGCTTTTCATAAAGTAAATTTCAATCAAATCCAGTGATGGGTTTTAGTAGTGTATTTACCCAGTAGTGGGTTTTAGGTTCACTCGTAAATATAAAACATAATATAATTATTGTTACCTTTCTGATTTTGTACATCCAGGCATTTTTAACAAAGATATTTGTAAGAAATGTGGACTTGAAACATCAAAACATTTATGAATAACACAAGACATACTATATGAGACAGACTATATCATCTTACACCAGAATACCTTTGATCATTTCACAGCCTGGTAAATCCACATTCTCGCACGCACACACAACATTAAATATTCGATAATAATACACAATATCAACCTTTTACACATTTCATATAGCAAAAATAAAGTATAAAAATATACAACTGCTGATTATTATAATAAATGTAATATGTATAAAAAAGTTGTCATTATTTTTAATTTGGACAATAGATAAACATTTGATTTTTAATCATAAGACATAATTCACAAAATCTGTACTTAGTAAAATTCTATTTAAACAGTAATTAGTTGTCATTGAGTAGGCTACTTCCTTTTTTTTTGCTTGATTCTTTGGCGTGCCAATGGTTCAAATATAAACAGCTGCTGTTTATACCTTAAGACAACATATGTTCAAATCTAAAACAAAATTATTTTCCTATAAAATTTACATGGGAACTCTGAAGGTGTATAAGGTAGATATTTATGGGAAAATTGTGACAAAAACTACTAGACTTTCCTATTTTAGGCCTAAAGAACCAGTTTACCAAATTTCAGCCTCCTAAATACTTGGGAAGTCGGAGAATTAGTGAGGAGTGAGTCAGCGAGTGAGGGCTTTGATGTTTATACCAGGTGTCCCACGAAGAGGTCCCTATTTTTGAGTTGGTGTGACGGACGTGTGGATCGTGCTACAGACCTGAGACTCAACATGTGCAAAAGAAATACCCCCGCGTATCAGTTAATTCTGACACATTAGGACAATATGGCAGGATATTAAAGAAATAGTACCTTTTCGTTAAAATAGTTTTATTTGCTTAAGTGTTATAACATAATTACTGAATTTTAAAGATGTTAGTAAGCACTAAACAACGTTAGGGAACTAAAGGTACAAGTAACTCATAAGTAAATCAAATCTATTTGATCCATAAATCTTATTCAAACTGATATCCTTCAATCGCAATGCACTGATAGTAACGAAATAGAAAACAGTCATACACTTTGCGGAACAACTCTCGAGGTATCAACAACAGTTCCTCTTCAATCAACCTGTTTTAGTTGGATAGTCTTCCACTTACGAATGGATTTCCTTGACGGTGGAACTACACCTTGTATACCTTTCCCTAAAACACTTTCCTTATTGCTTCATAATCATTTGCAAAGGCAATAGCACCGTTACAACATTTCACTTTTTGCTCAGTTGTAAATAGCATGGTACATAAAACACTGTATAATGCAACTTAATAACAAATGTCAATGTTTATTACCAAATATGTTCATTGGACGTAGTCAGTTGATACATTTTAAATAGTCTAAACAGCTGTAGCTAATAGCTGTAGCGAAGCTGTATTCTAATTAGGCCCCTATAAGTAGGTTTGCGCTTAAGATATGATTGCTGATTTTGTTGTTTTTTGTTTTCTGCCATTTTGTTTGGATCAGTCAGAATTAATTGAGACCCGGAGGCAACACCCTTACACATGTATTAGTCATGACTGTGGAATTTTGGAATTTTAGGACTGTGGCGCAATCTACACGTCCGTCACACCAACTCAAAAATTGGGACATATTCCCGGTATATAAAGATTGCAAGATTTAAGAAAATTATATTCTGGACTATTCTAATTTTTATTGCTATTTATAAAACAATTTGAGCAATTTATGGACTTTCTCCTTTTTCTCGTTATCTTATTTTTGTTGTTGTAATAAGAACATTTAAAATTAACCCAAGGCCCTATATCTAGTTTAAGTAGTTATTTTTAAGTATTTATTTTCAGACTTCCCTATACAATGAAATGTTTATATACCATATAAGCCGAAGATCCTGGACAATGGTGAAGGCTCCGGCGGGGCCACCACCGAGATGTTCACACCAAGCGCTGGCTCTCCCTGTCGGTGGGGGACAGTTGTGGGTCTTCGGTGGGGAGTACGCTAGTCCCACCCAGTCACAGTTCTATCACTACCGCGACCTTTGGGTGTTCCACTTTGCTACCAATCTGTGGGAAAAAGTGAGGTAGGTTAAGTTTGCAAATAATTTTTTCTTATGATCATGGTTTAAAACTAAATAAAGGCCTTTACATCACAGGATAGAGCAAGAGGGATCCGCATCCACTTAAGTAAAAAACTGAGAATGGTTAAAGGATGATATTTTATTGTAATTCCGTAGGTCTACCTATTAACACGTTCGCTGCGGATCCGAGTGGTGACATTTAGGTTAAAATCAAGATAGTGGATCTGGCGATGTAGATTGTGCTGCCACCTGTTGGGATCTGAGAGAACTACTACCAGCTTTGTTATAACATAATACCTATTTCTGTATGGGTCACTTGGAATTTTCCAATTGGTTCATTTTAAACTACACTGGCCGCCCCTTGCGAGGAACGGGGGTTTCAGGCGCTGCAGCGAACATGTTAAATTGGTGAACGGACAGAATTCACGCTTGCGTGTGGTAGTGTTTGTAGCTCGCACGCAGTGATCTGTTTATTAAACTGTTTACTATATATTTTACCCAATAACAACAATAGTAATAACAGTAACACGTACTAGATGTTGTGTCAGCTAACTACTCTTCACTGGCGATCAGCAAGACAGATTAGATTAGATTAGATCATTGAAATGGCAACCATACTACAATGTAGGTATTTTAAGCCAAGTATGAATGAGGATTGAGTGTAGGATGATCGTGGCGCGATCTTGTAGTCTTGTTACTGACTAAGCCTGACATGTTTCTTAGACAGGACTGTTAATTAATAGCCTAACAGCCGATGGTAACTAATGGACCTACTCAGAATTACGAATTGGTCTAATTATGAGGTTAGGCTTTGCGGATTAACGTAGCATTTAATAGTGCGGACGTTAATCCACACAAGAGAACACCACTTCCACCGACAATCTCTCACAACTATCCACAATTCGTGACCTCCAAGTAGCTGGATTACAGGACGTCGCCACTGTCCCAGTCAAACAGAAATCGTGGTCCTAACTTAGAGAAGAATTCCAACATTGTTTCCTTTGCAGATATGAGACAAATATCTTGAAACTAAACCTGCTGCTATGTTACCTTCAACTCATGATCGACAACAAGCTGTCTTTCGGTGAGCAGGTAAAGCGAACTGCTGACAAAGCCGCCAAGGCAGTTGCAACCCTGGACAGGCTGATGCCCAACATCGGTGGCCGGTGTCCCTGCAAGCATCGCTTGTTGATGTCATCTGTCAGTCGGTTTTTCTGTATGGAGCTGAGGTCTGGGCCCATGTTCTGGAACGATATGTCTATCGTAACCAGCTTTCCTGAGTTCAGCGTCGAGGTGCCTTGCGGGTCGCCTCTGCCTACCGCAAGATCTCAGAACCAGCGATAACAGACATCGTTAGATGGGGATAATACCACTCCGTTAGATCTTGCGAGGGAGAGACATGTGATCTATCGCCGCGGTACCAAGGCAAGCACAGAGGCTATCACCAGGGAAGAGCGTGATCGCAGCTTTTACCATTGGCAGTATAAATGGGAGGCCAAGTCGAGGGAACGTTGGACCCACAGACTGAACCCAGACATCTGTTCATTGGTAGAGAGACAGCACCGCAAAGTAAATTTCTTTGTGGCGTAATTCCTATCGGGACACTGGTACTTTCGCTCCTATCTACACAAGATAGGCAAAGTCGGCAGATGTACACATCTGTACTTCCCCAGCATTACACACACAGTTCAGTACACTTATTTTGAGTGTGAGAAATGATTGCACAGTGAGTGTCATTGCCTGTGTAATGCCGGGGCAGTACAGACATGTACATCTGGTGACTTTGCCTATCTTGGGTAGATAGGAGCGAAAGTGTGAAATATCAAGCAGACCTGATAAAAGTAATAAATCTAGAATCAAGAAGTTCTATTGCTGTTTGTCAAGTACAAGCATAATCAAAACTAACCTTAAAACTGGTGTGTGTTACAGCTTAAACCGAATAGGTAATAAGATCATCATGCAGCTCTTTTTTTAAAATCGGTTTTGTGTTTTTCTGTTCATAACAGAAAAACACAAAACATGCCTCCCCCTAATAATACAATAGTAAAATAGATAAAACAGGTGTCCACTACAATCTCAATTATGCCAAAAAATCCTGTCAACTTCCACCCATGGTAGGTCCTACCACTGCTATACCACACATTAACAACCGAATTGAAATTGCTTATGGTGGTGATTCATTTCATTTGTCAGTGACCACTACACCGATTACTACCGTCATAAACAGCATTTAGTTGGCTCTAGTGGCAAACTGATTTTACTGAGACGGAGGCGTCGTCCTGTAATCCAGCAACTTGGAGGTCACGAATCGTGGATAGTTATGAGCGATGGTCGGTGAGTGTAGTGTTCTCTTGTGTGGATTAATGTCTGCAATATTGCATACAGTACTATGTTAATCCGCAAACACCATCTTCATAATTAGACCAGATCCTAATTCAGACGTTGTGGTTCGACTCCACGTTTAACTGTAGGTCCCTTTGTTGCCATTGGCTTTTGGGCTATTAATTAACTGTCACCTCTAAATAACATGTCAGCCTTAGTCAGTAATAAGACTACAAGATCGCGCCACAATCATCTTACGCCCAATCCTCATTCATACTTGGCTTAAAATACCTATCTAATACTAATCTAATAAATCTGTGAACTGTAATAGTTGGTTCCAGTATTTGCTCAGTATTAGTGGTGAGTCCGCTGAATGACACAACCAGTAAAAAGTTCACTAAATTGATGACAGATGCCTTTACCTGCCTGATGTTTGACAAGGTGTTGGGTTAAATAAAACTAATTTACAACACTTGATTTAAAAAAATCCTTTTACCATGGTTTATTTGAGTAATAAATTCTTCCTGTAAATTCAAATTTTTTTAGTGTTACTCTAGGTTGTTTGGTAGTAATAGTTTTTTGTGGATTTCTGTCAGTGCTTCTGGAGCACCCTCATCCCGAAGTGGCCATAGGATGGTCTGTGTCAAGAAACAGCTGATTGTCTTTGGTGGCTTCCACGACAATCTCAGGGATTACAAGTACTTCAATGACGTTCACAGTTTCAATTTAGAGACCCGAACTTGGACCAAGATAGAACCTTCAGGTAGGCTATGTCATTTTTATTATTTCACAAGTGTTATATAACCAGCTTCGGCAGACTTTATTGTTTATAGAAGTGGCTTGGAGTAGTATATTCTGCACGGGATAGGTTGGATAGCATTAAAGGTTGAATATTCAAGACTACTTCATTACATTTGGATAAGTCTCAGTGAATCAAATGTGTATGAGTAAAAAACAATATTGTTATTACACTGGAAACAACAGATATACAGGGTGATTGAAAAGTATGTTGCACCTCCCTTTAACTTTTTTATCATTTGGTTTATTTAAAATAGGTTGGCAGTAAATTTCTCTAAAATAAGGAGCTACATTGACGATTGTTATTTTGAAAATTTGAACCTTCAGGAGTAGTGGGGGTGGGGGGTAGCTCACAATTTTCAAATGTAAAGCCCTATTGAGTGACCTATCGCTTTTGTGGTGATGTGAACTATATTAATTAAAAACTTATTTTGATATGAAACAACTATGCTATGTATTGTAACCTACTTAGAGCTAATAGATATGCTTCAATTAAATGTAAAAATAGTCTATGGGCGTACTATGACCATTTGCAGTTACAATGTAACTTTTAATGCAACTTTACACTGAATTTTCGAATAATCCAAATAACTTGGTAGTCCGAACATGGTCCGGTCCCAATTAGTTCAGATTACAGGGACTCTAGTATAAAGTAATATTCCTTGTTACATATTATGACAGGCTATTAAATGTTGTATGCAGTGTTGTAAAAAATTCCAAGTTCTATACCTAACTAATTAGATAATATTAGTCGCTATAAAAATAGTTATTGAATAAATTAATAATATTGTAATGTGAGTCAACTTGATTAGGTGTGGATGGATTTGGCGCAATCCACCATCATTGTGTGCCTTACAGCAAACATAAGGTACAACTACGTTAAGCAAATAGTTTTAGCAGAGTGTTTTTTTGTTCTCAGGTACACCTCCTGCTCCTAGATCTGCCTGTCAGATGGTCGCTACTCCTGATGGTAAAGTTCTTATCTTTGGTGGGTACAGCAAAGTCAAAGTCAAGAAGGATGAAGATAAAGGTACCATTCATATGGATGCCTTTCTATTGGGACCTGATAGTAAGTTTGTTTTTATTGCTCTGGTCAATTTAGTTAACTACTGTGGGATTATTTTTTGTGAAAGGATTTTTTTAACGGAAATACAGTAAAGTACATTTTATTCGGATTAATGTGGTGAGGTCCCGAACGGGATAGCTGAAAATCTGGATGATCTGGAACTATAGTGAAAATATACCATCATAGACATTAACGTTGCAAATGAACATTCTTCATTTTATAACCATTCATGACCACAGATTCAGTATGAGTTTTGCCTTTAAAAATAATTCCAAAACAAACAACCACTGTACATCTAACCTCATTTACCTACACTTTGACAGTTCAGTAATGAAATGTCAAATAGTGACTTATTATTTTGTAGTAACAGTTGCCGCATCCATCAGGGTTCTGTCTGAAATTGGTTGGTCTGACATTTTGAAGAAGCTTGAAGTATAATTAATCTTAACTGTTATTTAATTTTTTTTTTCAAAATCCGATCCGGATGAACCGGACTTTACTGTATTTAAATGTCTTAATACACTGCCAAAAAAATTATGAGTATCTAGACCACAATCGATATGAATCAGTATAATTATACTGATTCATATAACCAATTGGTTATATGATCTGAAAAACTATTAAAACAGAAATTTCATTTCAAAAATGATTGTTCCTGTTTTATTATCAGCCTTATTAAGCTAAGTTTATCAAAATTTTGAATTTTGTAATTTAAATTAAGTTGTTTGATAAAATGTGAACGGAAACTGTAAAAGGAATTTTTAAATTGTAAGAAAATCAGTATTTCAGCTATGCCTTAATACGATTTTGTTCTATTCATTATATATTAGATTAGATTATTGAAATGGCGACTATACAAGGTAGGTATTTTAAGCCAAATATGAATAAGAAACGAGTGTAGGAAGACTAACATGTTCCTTAGACAGAACTGTTAATTAATAGCCCTACAGTCAATGATATACCTAAGGGACCTCCAGTTTAACATGGAATCCGAACCACTGCCTCTGAATTATGAACTGGTCCAATTATGAAGATGGTCTTTGCGGATTAACGTAGTAATCAATAGTGCGAATGTTAATCTACACAAGAGAACACTACACCCAACGTCAACCATCAGGAGTGTGCAAAAAGCCAATTAGGCTGACGCGCCTAGGGACTTGTCTCTGACCCTTTATCTAATGTGCACCCACCAACCATCACTCACAACTATCCACAATTCGTGACCTTTAAGTAGCTGGATTTCAGGATGACGCCACCATCTATTGCCTCCTGAGCTGCTCGTAAAATTTGCTTGGTTACTAACTAACCTTAAAAGATGACTAATAACAAGCAGGTAAGACGGATAAGGTTAATAGTGTTGAAAACTTCGGTTTTGTTTCTGTTTCATGCAACTGTTTTAAAAAGGTAAGAAAACTTTAATATCAAAGTATTCTGTATACACTTTAATAATTTTTTGTTCAGAGCATGATACAACGGGACAGAAATGGAAGTGGAGTCAGGTAAAATTAGGAGGAGCAAAGTACTCGGCCCGATGTGGAGTAGCCGTCACAGCTGCGGCGGGTGGAAAAGCGTACACATTTGGAGGTGTGTTTGACATTGAGAACGCTGACGAGGAGGACATAGAAGGCGAATTCTACAATGATCTGCACTGCCTGGACTTGGAAAAACTTGTCTTTAGAACAGGTAAGTTCTGACCCACTCTCAAGTACAGTAGACACTCAAATATACTTGATAATGTGTGGCTGAGAGATCGTATATAATTGAAATAGTGGATAAAGCAAAATCAGTCCATAATTACTTTTGCTGAATGCTAGATTTAAGATTACGCTTTAATATATACACTATTTTGTAAACATTATTTTCACATTGGTAAAAATTAGTTCAATACATGAGACAAATGTACCGTACTACAGATCTACTTTTGATGTTGCCGTCTCTATGGCTTTGAGGGAAAAGTTCATTATTGATTTTAGTTTTCCAAGGCATTTGCATACTTTTAACAATGGTTGACCAAATTTTTTCAGTAATATGAGATTGCATAGTTTCATATTTTAGGGCGTACTAGTGACAGGTGATGTGTGTAATTGTCGGGCCAGAAACTAGAACGACAGTGATTGACCGTTTTTGTCTGATCTAGGTTTTTTTGTTTTAAAAACAATGTTTATTTATTTTATTTTTATGTTATTAAAGACATTTTTCATTTCATTTCATTGCACGACGAAGTCTCTGGGCCTTTGTATAAAGGCATGCAGTTGCTTACGGTCGCTCACCCAAGGTCAAGTATGTCGCGGTTGGCAGCTATAATTTGCAGGCGTGAGGATGGGCATTTATGCACTAAACTTTGTTGGCTGTAGCTGCTAATTATTTTGCAGATTGCGGATAAGCCAAAACACAGTTTATACTGCTTTTAAATAATTGGAAGACTACTACATGTATTGAGCTTTTTTTATATAGTTGTTGCTTTTTATAATTTTCTCGTAAATCATTCGTTATGTTTTCAGTTTCTATATCCGGAAAGAAAGAGGGTACCAAACCAAAGAGAAGGAGACGAAAGGAAAATGATAAGGGTGATGAAGAGGAAGTCTCAGATGGGGAAATGGAGGTGGAGGATGAACCTGTTGTAAGTTTGAAAGATTTTTTTTACTCAACTACCAATTATCATGGGGGTACAGCCCGTGCTATATAATTAAAAAGAACAAGGTACCATAGCAGCCAAAGAGGAGCCTATGATCTCGAGGTCGGCTATGATCTGATAGAGTCACCCGCCACTGGTTTCAAACCATGTACTTTTGACTAACTGGACAAGCATGTTACCCATGAGGTACTATCTACTTTTTGGTAAAATGTCATACCTCTAACATGTAACAAAATCTGAGAAGTAAAGTTTTCATTAAAAAAATTTTTCATCAGGCGAAGTGGAGAATAACTGAAAATAGATAGATTTTATTCAAATAGCTGTTCAATTTTAATTTATTTTAGTGAAAAAAATGTTCCTTGTAAATTAGGAGGTGGCTGAAGTGCAGAAAGTATCGGATGATGGAGTTTTCACAGTGACAGTTGGCCCAGCCCTTGCCTCCACTGCAACCAATCAGACAGGTTTGATGGACAGCAGCAGTGGTGCCAACTCAACGAACCCTCGTCCACGAATGAACTGTGGATTGGCTGTGAAACATGGCACTTTGTATCTATATGGAGGACTGTTTGAACAAGGAGAAAGAACATTTACCTTAAGTGATCTTCATGCTCTGGGTAAGCTATTGACAGTAATAATCTTTAATAATTTTAGTAGTATATGAGAGATTAGTGACGGATTTAAAAAAATTCACTAAATCAAGAATATTTTTATGTTCTGATTCCTTGAGACATAAGTCAATAGTTTGCGTAAAATAAATATTTTTTGTGATGCATGAGTTTGTTGGCATTTTGTTTTATTTATTTATTTTGTGTATTTAGAAAAAATATTAAATATCTAATTTTTGTATATTTTTTGTACAATTAGAATTAATTTTGGTAATCATTATGTTGCAATGGTACAGTAGGCCTATACGAAATATACCTCAAAAGGGGTATTTTGCTACCTATGGGCAATTTGTTGCATGCTCCGTAATTAAGTTAATTGCGTCGCCGCAACAATGACCAACTACTGGTTGCATTGAAATCAAATGAGTGTGTGGCTGCAGCACTGCGCAAACTGCAGATGTAGGAAGACGGTCTCATTTGATCTCAATGCAACCAGTAGTGATGCGGTTAACTTCATCACGGAGCACGCAGCGCAACATACTGCGGAGGTAGGATCTATTGCCCCCCCTTTTATTGGCCCTGCTTGACTCTTAAAGCTTGCCCTCCAGTACCAATCCCTATGAAGTTATCAGCTGACAGGGTTCCAAATTAGGGGGTGAATCTGTATTTGCTGTCTCCAAAGCACTTGACTCCTTTGAATATGACTGTTCCGTACCACACTCTTCCAGGATATGTCTTGGTGTTTTTCGCTGTTCCTGGCTCGAGCCTGCAGTTGAATTGCTTTACAGCAATTCTCACTATCTCAAGTGCTCAGTTAGAATTCCCGTTTGTAAGATGGTCAGATTGTTTTTACTCAGGTTACAAAGGGCATATGTACTCTAATGGTTGTAGTTGCCAAGTATTTCTTTGACTTGCAGCATTATCCATAATCAGGATTCAGTCTTAAACCAACGCTATCATACATTATTGTTGTAAGATGAAAGTGACTTATGGTGAGTGTGGTTTGTCCAGACCTGCATAAGTTGGACGAGTGGCGAACTCTGGTGAGTTGTGACGTCGCGGCGCAGGAGTGGCTCGCGTCATCTTCAGAGTCAGATGACGGCTCCAGCGACGACGACGATGACAGTGAGGAGGAGGAGATGGACACCGAATAACTGTTAGTATCCATAAGTATCTACTTCTACAAAATGTAATTTAAAGCCAACCCTCTAAAAACTTAATAATTATTTAGTTAGATATTTTTATAAATTTGACTAGTAAGGAAATTTTATGTATGTAATTGTTTGTGACATTTTCATTGTAAATGTGATTGGTTTTTTTATTTTTAAAATTATAACATGAAACTGCCAAATTTGAAAAGACAAAACCATTTTGAAACTTTGTAAAATTACATGTCAGTGGTTATACCTATTTTAGATGATTTATCACTCACTGCCTTAGGGCTACAACAGGTCTGGAAAGATTATAGCAATATGGTCTGGTGTGTGTAGCACATGTCGTATGCCATCTCACCTTGCTTGTAATCATCGGGAAAACAAAAAATATATATTATTTAACTATATTTGAGCTCATATTTTATAGTAGATAGTAAGCTTACTGTATGGCTTAGAGGATTATTTTCACCAAAATTGGATTTTAACTTTAAGGTATCAGATAACTTTTGAATACTTACAAGTGATAAAGTTTAAAAGGAAGTGTTTTTGTCTTCTAATCTGTACTGAAATTTTGTTTTCAGGGATATCATGACCTTCACTATTAGCTGTGTTGGCATCAATTCCCATAAAATTAAAAATTTGTATATAGAAACTGAAATATATAATTTTTATTTCTTACATAATTTTTTATATCCTGGAAAAATTCTTTAAATTACAGTGAAACCCCTCAAATCCGAAATCCCGGCAAATCTGAACATGTTCTCGGGAAAACAAAAAAAATTGAAATAGCTGAAAATTTTAAAAAAATTATTTAATCACGCGAATTTTTTCTCAAGGTTTAACACAAAAACAACCATACAAGATTGAAAATAAACACAAGTTTTTCACTTAAAGTCTGTTATCTTTAACTGTCGAAGTGAAGAAAATCTTCACGCGGAAGCAATTCCAAGCCAGCGTCACATGAACATCACGTCATTCAGCTGTTAGCGTTACGCACTAATCAGCAGGTAAACGCTCACTTGACAGTAGACAGACAGGTGCAATATGTACCCCAGTAGAGGGAGAGTGATTTATTTTTAGCACATACATGCTCCCCTAGCAACAATGACATATCATGGGACTAACCACCTGCCAAGGTCACTGCTCTTTCGAACACTAATTCACCCAGCCTGTATAACCCCAATCACTACATCTCCCTTGTAGAGCGAATACAGTGACGAAATAGCGTAATATTATTTCCCGGGATATCCAAACACCTCTAAATCCAAACAGATTCAGCCCCAATTATTTAGGATTGGAGCGGTTCCACTGTATTCTTTAATTTGTTTTAACTGTGTTAATTAACCCCGCCCCCTAAGTCCAAGGCTTTAGGTCAGAGGCTACTCTTTGGTACAATTTAGTGAACACTGCCATTTGTGAAATGATACTGGAACTAACTCACAGAGTTCGCTGTTTTTCCATTAGAGTATGCTTTATAGCCAACTATCTGACCCGCTGAACTTCGTAACGCCCAACAGTAAATACATGTTAACTTTAAGATTGGCCATGTTCTGAAGTCGAATAGTATTTTGGGTTTGTTGTGAAAGATTAGATATTCTGGGTCGTGATATAGTTAATAACATTACTGAAACCATAAGACTTATTACAATGCAACTCGGTTATTGCGGCCTCGGCCATAACGTCAACTCGGATATAACGTCATTTATTTTTAGGTCCCGCCAAACTATATGTATTTACATAGGAAAAAACCTCGGATATATCGTCAGTAAATTCTCAAACCTCGTATATAACGTCAAGAAAATCGGGCCGAGATGAAGGCAACATATAGCTAAATAGAGAAAGTTCGGTCGGTGGTGCAACGTGAGGGCTGCGGCTATTGTTTAGCTACATTCTATTTTTAGAAACGGCATTTTATTGCTGTCTTACCGCTAACCATTCACAAACTCCGATACGATACCAAGGAGCCTACAGGACAGTGCCGTTATGAATCCGTTGATGAATTTGCTATAATGATGCTAATTTGATGGGAGTTTTTAAACGTTGATAGTTTAGTAAAAAGCTGATCAAGTAAGCTACAATAATTTGATTATATCAATTTACTCTAAAAACTGGCACAATCATTTTGCTGGTATAATTGTATGGCAAAAACACTTCTGTTGCCCATGTCATCTGCCACCGTCTGATCTTGGATTCGTAATTAATTCTTTGTTGTCTGTTATTATTTGGAACAAAGTTTCAGTGATGAAATACATTAATTATTATTTATTGTGTTGACATTTAAATGCAACATTTTTTCCTAAATTGCGTAGTCTGTATGTTGCTGTCTGTCGCACTGTTGACTGTCATTGTTGTGCAACACATTTGTTTACAGTGTTTATATTTGTGTTTTAAATAGTTTTTATTGGAGAAATGCATGAATTAGTTAGTGTTTTTTGTTTTTGTCGTCAAAATAGTGGATTATTTTCGGAACAGTGATATAAGGAAATTGCTTGGACTCAAATATGAGTTTTTGTGATTTTTGCAGTTTTCATGATTTTACCACTAGCAACGGTTTATATTAATCATGTTATTTTGTTCAAATTAACTATATATAAGTATATATTTTTGGTTTCACCATTAAATTTTAAGCAAATTTGCTTTTTTAATTGTTTTCACAAATGTTAGTGTATGTGTATATATAAAGTACACAACCGTGTGCATAAACAAAAAAATTTTCGATTTTAAAGGATCGGAATGGAAAAAATTGGAATCGAACCATCCCTACAGAATATGCTCATAGCCTGCCTGCTCAGAGCAGAGACGAAGCCAAAAAACGAAGATCATTGAAATTGGTCCAGCTTTTTTTGAGTTATGAATGTCGTATCTAACACGAATTTGTTTTATATATTTAGATTAAACGCTTTCTCAGACAGTAGAATACTGTGGTCAAGTAGTCAAGGAGTTTGCTGACAAGTGGAACGTTTTAAACCAATCGGAGGTACGCGGGTTAAAATCCCTACCATGAGTAATCCCAATTTGGCTCGCATATTGGAATTGCTGTACTCAACTCAACTTGTGGGCAGGCCCACAGAAAATAAACTAAATAATTAAGTTCTTTACAAATGAACCATCTGTACTATTAAAAAGTGTGGATGTTAATCCACACCGGGGAATGGCAACCATACTACAATGTAGGTATTTTAAGGCAAGTATGAATGAGGATTGAGTGTAAGATGATTGTTCGTATCCAATGACCACCACTTATAATAATCCACAATTTGTGATCTCCAAGAAGCTAGATTACAACATTCGCCACTGTCCCGGACCATTTAAATGATGTACACCATTACCAACTTAATGTTGGCCTCGTGGTCAAATATATTATAACCATTAAGGTTAAGGTAAACCCTGTAATGTAAAATTTTAGCCTGATAATTAGAATGCAATTTTACAGTATAATATACATATTTTCAAAACTAAAAGTGTTGATATCAAAATAAATTAAATAAAAAACATTCTGAAAACATAAAAATGTATTGCATTAATATTACAAATCACATTAGAATCACTAATGCCACATATTTGATTCAGTAAGCATTCAATATTTATTCTTAAGTATCACAGTAATATTGGGATGGAGTCTTGTTTGTAATTTGAACTGCAGCAAACCCATGTCCACTTTGAATATACACTTTTTTGAGGGCTTTTTTTTGTAAATTAAAAACTAAAATCTAGACATATTTACAAAATGCTTTTGTTATCATAAAATAGTGTGATAAACCATTGTGTAATAACAAGTAATCTCTTTCCTTAAAAAAATGTAAAACTCTAATGTAAAATCCCTAAAAGGAACAATTCTGGTTTTGCAGAAAGGAATTTAATTTCTGCTGCTTGCATTCTTCATAGGTCTTTTTTATACTTTCTCCCCCTATACAATAGTATAAGGAGAAAGTATTGTTTTTGTCAGAATTTCAGTTTCTAGTAGATATATCAATTTTAGTGCCCCCTGAATTGAAAAAGTGGTTTTTAGAATGATGTCCATCTGTGTGTGTGGGGGGGATGTGCAAAAGTCTAGAAACGATACTATTGGTCTGATTTTCACGAAATTCGGTATGTAGATAACAATCCACAGTATCTCAAATTTGTTTAATTTTTTATTTTTAAGGGTATTTTATGCCTAAAAACCCCCCAAAACACGTAAAATGAAAATGGCTTCAACGGTTTTTATGAAAATTATATGATTAATGGTCTTTTCACGTTTATAAAAATATAAGAGTCTGAAAGTTATTGGCTTTTAAAAGTAAAAATTTTTTTCTGCGAAAACAAAACTGGTAAAATATAACTTGAATGCCACTATTGAAACTAGCTTAAAATATTAAAAAAATTATTATTTTGAATTATTTATCTACGACTAACAGTACCAAAGAAAAGTTAAATTTACTGTCCATGATTAACACAGTACATTGTCTGGGAGCATGCAATATTATTCTTATGGAGAAAACTAAAAAATAAATTTCTTCTCTATTTCACAACTGTTTACCATGAAACTAGGTATGCAGCGTATGGTCACATCATACAACAAAACCAACTAATAAATGGTATAAAAAACCCCACATAAAATTTTAACAATTAATTAATTTAATGTTGTTTCTCTTGCTATTTTCAGAAATTGGAAGATTATTTTGGAAACAATAAATTATTAAATGATATTTAGATTGACTTTTAAGAATATGATAGTTCTATTAAAGATTATCCTTTTTTTTAATTTATCTACGGGAGAAAGTATGTGTAGGACCACTGATACTGTTAGTTAAGATGTGTGAAAAATAAGTATTGTACATCGTTAATGTTGCTTTCTAGGGGATTTTATCATCCCGCAATAGACTTATAACCTGGTGGTAGAATGTCTAAAAAAAGTTTCAGTATCATAATCTCCATTCTAATGAGATTGGAAGTATGCAGAATTTTCCTGTTCAGCTGTTAACTTTAACATGTTTAAGGGCAATGTGTTTCTTGAGGGAGATGCTGACAGTGAACGCTAGAGGGCAGTACACACACTTGTAAGGGTGTTCCCCAGTATGCGTTCTCATATGGACACTCATCCTTGTCTTGATGGACTTGCCGCACACCTCGCATGTCTTTAGCTTCACCTTGCCTTGATGTACTTTCATGTGTGTAATCAATGTTGTCTGATGAACAAAACTTTTCTCACATTGACTGCACTTGAAAGGCTTCTCATCTGTATGCGTTTTAACATGTTCCGTCAGTAACCTTTCTTGGAAAAAGTTTTTCGCGCATATATTACATTTAAAAACTGTCTCTTCGTTATGAACCGCTTTTACGTGATAATTCAAATTACCTTGCGTCTTGAAAGATTTATCACAGTTTTTACATTTAAAATTTTTGTCTGTAGAGTGAGAGAGCAAATGAAAATTAAGGTCGGAAGGTTTGTGAAAGCCCTTGCCACAAATGGTGCAAGACAGTTTGTAATTCCCTGTATGCTGAGACTCGTGCTTTGATAGCTGCAACTCGGTTGAGAAACATTTTCCACATTCTTCACAACTGTACTGTAAATCTTTTTTACACAGTTTAGTATGGCTTTTTAAGTTTGATTCTGATACAAAAGTGTGACCACAGAATTCACAAATAAACATACGAATACCAGTGTGTTTAATACTATGAATTTCAAGTGATATCTTTTTAGTAAACCCCTCATCACATGTCTTGCACTTGTAAATATAGTCTTGGGAATGCATTTTTAACGAATGACTTCTGAATTTATCAGAGGTTACAAATGTTTCCCCGCATACATCACAAAGGATATTTGCTTCTTTCTCATAACTATTGTGCCAATTGAGGTGTCTTTGGAGATTATACTTTAATGGGAATCCTTTTCCACATATTTCACAGTAATAACAGAACTCTTTGGTGTGCAGTTGTAAATGTAAGTTCAGATTTTTTTGGGAGGATAGAAATTTAAAACAATAAGAACATTGGAATTCTGCTGATTCAACTTCACTGTTTGAAGGGGCTTTCTCTTCATCTGGGTGTTCATTTTCTATCTGCAACAAAGGAGGAAGAACTTAATCAATCAATATATCCAACAGATGGCTTTGTTAATGGGTCAGTAAAGTGAAATTATACAGCAATTGGATTGTTACTCTATTGTAAACAACTAGCTAACATGATTGATGCATCACACTATTGATTGTTGTATTTGTATTTGAGAGACTTATATAAGTTGAGCTTGAAATTGTGTTTTGTAGCTGAATTTGAGTCTGTATACAGTAGAACCTCCCGATATCCAACCCAGTTTTCGACTGTTTGTGATTCCCAGGCTTCCATCATTTCCTGAGCCTGTCCAAACGTGAAAGACTTATTCTATTTTTGTAGCGACAATTACAAAAATATTAAAATTGTTAATTTATTAAACATATCATAAGGTTTCAATTAATGCATTAGTAAAGTTAATTAATACAAGTTTTATTACAATAATGACTAGTGACTATCTGATTTCCTACCAAGGAAACACTTTCTATTTGCTTCTTCTGATAGTCTAATATTTTTGGTGTTCTAAGCCTGATCATGTAAACTAATTTCAATATCTAGAACAACTTATAAATTATCTATTGTCATAGCCTAATCCCGTCATGGTCAGATATGGGATGTTCTACTGAATGAAAATATTAAGATTTTATCTGTTTTCAAGGTAAGTAATATGTCACCGTGGTAAAACTGTATCCATAAATCTTACATGTTGAAAAATTAATAAAATTTACTCCCTAAAGTGATTTGTTACAACATCTGAGCCTTAAAGAAAATTCATTGTCTGACAGGTCATGTGTTTAAAAATATAATCCATACCACTTGACATTAATAAATTTAAATTCAATCTGTTCTCCGTGGGGCAGATATTCACGCATGCCAAGGTGAGAAAATAAAATAAAGAATGAAACGAGAACATGTATACCGGTAATGAAGTTTTTGAGTATAAAACATGTGTGTGCCTTCTCGGGATTCACGTAGTACGATAGCATGCGGTCTAATGCCCAATACCACCTGACATCTATGCTTTGTTTTAACCACTCATAACAACCGATCCAGTTGCTGGTGAGAGTGACTTTTGACCAGCTGATGACTGTTTTGTCTCGCGTGTAAGTTTTTAGCGCTTTTATAACCTGGCTTGGGGCTTTGCCAATTTAAAATAGTGGAGGAAGGTTGCGTTGACAATTACACAGACTGGAATTGATTTCTTTAGTAGAAAAAAAATTAGACGAAAGTAAAATGTGTTGGTTAATTGTATTTAAAATATGAATTGCGCTAAAACATATAGCTCTGTTTCACATCACTATTTAGATTACGTTTCACAGCAAATAAATTGATTATTTACAGTTAAAATTAACCTGAAACAACATGAAACAAAGGGTTTCATGCTACCTGTTTTCAGTACTTTTGCGTATTATCTGCGATTTTTAATATCCGTCGGAGCCGCACCAATGAATTACGCAGATAATCGGAAGTTCACCCTATAACCATTTTGAAATGATAATTTTACTATATAAACTCTTTATACTAACTGAGTGTTGTTCCATCTCTTCTAACGGTTTTGAAATATTGGTATTTTTATCTTGAGGCAGTGTTTTTGAAATTTTATTATTCTGTAATTGTTCATCAACATCTTGAGTGCTGACTTCATGATCTATGACATTGTGGAAATTGGGGAGCAATTGCTGAACAGTCTTGGAAAAATGTTGAGTGAGAGTCTGTTTAGCTGTGGATAATTTAACTTCAAGAATTTCCACGGTTTCAACAAGATTCAAACAACGACGGCACAAGAAACTATTGTGTTTCTTAAGGTAAAGTTGAAAGTCCTCAGGAAGTATTTGCTCCAGTTTGGACCTTATTGGCACTTTTGAAGATGATGTCAGTGGAAATGAATCATTCATGTGAATAAACTGGTTGGCTGGTGTCTGTGAAGAAGTTGCTAGATTGCAAATCAAACATCTTAATAGTACTTTGTTTTCATTAGATTCATATGTCTTCTTGATCTCCTCAATAGATATCTGAAAAAGTAGGAAATTATTAAAAGCTATCAAACATACATTTTCGCTCCACTTAATAAGATCAAACAAGTTCTAAGACTAAAATCATTGAGATAATTATTAAACTTAATAATGATATAACTTTTACCAATCAACATAAAACTACATAGTATATTCTTCATTGAAATATAGGTTTATTTGTATTTTTTACAGGGATAAAAAAATAAGATTCTGGAGGGCTAAAATATTTTTTAATTGTTTTGTCATAATAGATAGATGAATTAGGGTAGGCCTAAATTAAATTATCTATGCTTCCAAAAACGTATCTAAAATCTTAAGACAACCAAATTCTTGCAATTTACACCGAAATATCAATGATCTGTCAAACTCATACTATCCTCAATTTTTACGTTCTCACCTTTAAAGGAAAAGGTAGTTTTCAAAATATTTTTGAATTTGAGCTCTGAATGAAAATATACTATTTGAGGCTCCCTGAATCCAAATAATGGTTTACAAACTGATGTCTGTCTACCTATGTCGGCACACTCAGACACACCTTGAGACCATACTAGCTCAGGGTATCTATAGAAAATTTGTTATTGATTTCCATTTTCTATGACTATCTCTGACCATTTTTCATTGATATCCCTGACTCGAACTTTAAAATTATTACATAACATGCATTAGAAAACATTAGTGTCTAAATAGGTTTTGTCACAGAAAATATGTTTTAACAGGTTACGATGGAACTTCTTCATTACAAATTTTTTCATCTGATTAAGTATCCAACCAATAGCCCAGACCCAGTTTGGCATCAACCCACAGTTTACTAAATTAGCACTCTGTGCTAACCACGTTACCAATAAATTTTTTTTGCATATTTCTCTGATCAGAATTTCTCCCCCTGGCTTTCCACAATATGGACCTGCGACTTATCAATTCTTTTGAAATTTTTGTTTTTAAGTTCTTTTTTTACCTTAGGCTGTTCAAAAAAGTATATTTTTTTCTTCAAAATTCTTATTCTATGAGTTTATGAAAGTATAGTAAAGAGTAAAAACATTTATTAACCCTAGAAAGCTAAACTATCGTCTAAGTTACAAGCGTGTTTTGTTTTTGCCTAGTTTTCTCCCCTTAACCTGCCTTAATCGACATGCCCATCTAGTTCCATGCCGCACTGTATTATTCTGGTAAACTCATATGTAATTTACTTAATTAATGTTGTAAAATGAGCCACAAACCACTGTCATGAAGGAAATTTGCCATGCAAATACACCAGAGCCTAATAGAACCTTGCCTTCAACAGCGGTTGTATTACCCAAATTTGACTTGCAATCTCCGCTAATCTATTGCCAATATCTTGAAAGTTCCGGTGCCAGACGGAGTCCAAGACCTTCCTCAAAACATACCACGAACAATCTGTGGGATTTTTCCGTCAATTAAGAGAAGGATGACAACAGACTACTGCTGCCGCTGCAATAAGCCAATATGTGCCGAGCATCGCGGGAAAGATATGTGGACTGTGTTGAGGACTTGTAAATGCCTAACTTTGGCGCAAACATGTTTCTAGTATTATGTTTTTATTATTTGTATGAAAGAAATATTTATTTTTGAATTTTTTCAACCCGTTGTGAAGTTTACGATAGTTTAGCTTTGATGTCATTTTTAAACAGATTAACTCTCTAGGGTTAAAACCTATTCTAATTGTTAACATTTTTTGAGTTAATCTTCTACTCAATTTTAGGATTTTCAAAAATTTTACTTATCTAGGATAGACTTGTGTTGCACTAATGACATATCTTACTTCACTAAGAAACAAAGACATCAGAAAGCCTTACCATAAATAAACTAACCTTGTGCGGTACAACCAATAACCAAACACGACAATAATGAACTTTTGTCACGAGATGAAAACAAACAACAGTACAGATGTATCGTTTCTAGTCTACGCAGCTTATGAAAAAATGTAATAAGGAAACAGTTCATAAGTGAATGTTACATAACACATTTTAGAGGAAAGTTAAGCTAATGAACTACATTGTTATAAAGTGGCAAATATTAACACAGAATGTAGTTTTACCACAGAACGATGTATCACGTCAGTGGCCCTTTTTTAGCACTTTCTGGCGGACGACACATGTGGGGAAAAACCTTTAAGGGAATAAGGGTAGTTTACCTTTGACACTTCATAAATAATGTGAAAAATCAGAACTTCTCATGAACGGCTTACAATTTTGATATCATCAATATTCTGAGCTGATATCATCATATTAATCAACTAAAGAGAATAATCTATAGAGCTTGAACTCCTAAATAATATGACACCTCTTGCATGTTTAAAATAGTTGACTGGGATGGTGGCGTCATCCTGTAATCCAGCTACTTGGAGGTCACGAATTGTGGATAGTTGTGAGCGATGGTCGGTGGGTGTGGTGTTCTCTTGTGTGGATTAACGTCCGCACTATTGAATACTACGTTAATCCGCAAAGGCCATCCTCATAATTAGACCAGTTTGTAATTCAGAGGCCGTGGTTCGGATCCACGTTAAACTGTAGGTCCCTTAGTTGCCATCGGCTTTTGGGCTATTAATTAACAGTCCTGTCTAAGGAACATGTCAGCCTTAGTCAGTAACAAGACTACAACATGAATAAATGAATTTTATTTCTCATACCAAATAACACAATAAATACACTTGAACTTATGAGAAATTTAAACTGGCCACGTTATCAAGTTGTGTGGTCAGTTACACTAAACAATAATTAAATTTAAGAAAAACATTTTAACACTTAACCTAACAGTCTAGCATCATGTAAAACAATTTATTAGCCTGCTGTAGCATCTGCTAAAACTATCTGATAGATTTTTTTTAAATAATATAAATATATTTACATTCAGTAGTTACATTAAGAAATTTTTAAGATAACTTACATCTTGTTGAGAAAAAAGCCAAGTGATTGTTTTTTTGTAGAAATGTTTTAGATTATTAGTGTTTTTAATTTGGAGTGGAAGTTGATTATAAAATTTCGGACCCAGATATTGATAGGAATGGCGGAAAATCGTGCCACAATCATCCTACACTCATTTCTCATTCATACTTGGTTTAAAATACCTACCGGGTAGGTTGCCATTTCAATAATCTAAAAATCTAAATCTAAAGTGACGGTTTAAAGGTATTAATTATTAAAATTGGAGATTTGAGTTTACAGAGCGTAATTAGTAACTAAGCAACTAAATAGGTATCTGTTCACTAATAACATTAATTTAGATTCATATCAGGGACTTACCTCACTTTCTATTTCTCCAATTTCATCAGATTCTTCTACAATAATATTGCTTTCTTCGCTCTCACTTGATACAGTCTCACAACTCTTAAACATTCTTTTATCGGTCTGAGGGTTTGATTCTAAAATTAGTGAAGATTTGTTTCCTAGTATGTTATCTTGATTGCTAATAACTGATGGAAAACAGTTATCTAGACTAGAATTAAGATCAGGCTCTTGGGATTTATTTATTTGGCAACAGTCACTCAAAGGATCATTGTAATTAATTAACAATCTGTTGCTATGGTGTTTATGGGTTATTTGGAGTTTCCCTCCATCTTTAAAAATAGTTTTTGTGGGGAAATATGAATTACCGGTAGTACTGGTGTTAATTTGAGTAACATTCTGTGCAGCAGTTGTATTATGTTTACTTTGACTTGTAAACAAACTTTGTTGAGATAATGTATTTTCACCACGAGTATGTGAGGGTTTAGTCTGAGGTATAAATGTGTTATTTTTGTTCACAAAGGAAGGATAACAGTTGTCTTGGGTTGCATAGTATGAATTTGCTGGTTGCATGCTGTATTGAGCAAAAACATAGTTATCTTGAGGTTGTTCATTCATGCCATTAAATATGTTTGGACTGGAAATAAAATTTTGAAATGGAGCCTTCCAATCTTTTGTCATTACAGTTGATTGATACCCACTTTGTTTTGAAGCTGATGTATTTTGTTGCTGCATTGATGCTTGTTTTATATCCATTGTAAATGCATTTTGTTTTGTGATTTGCTTATTTTGATTGCTGATGTTCTCAAAACATGTATCAGTACTTTGCATACAAATATCATTTTGCTTTAAATCGGATTGATCTAGACCTAAAACTGGAAGACATATTTGAGAGGCTACTGATATTTGAGAGGCTGCAGATATAGGTATGTTAAAATTTTGAGTTACTGGGATTGACCTTTCGCCATATTTACAATATTGCTGGTTGTTTGGAATCT
Organism: Nephotettix cincticeps; assembly: GCA_023375725.1. Classification (NCBI taxonomy): domain Eukaryota; kingdom Metazoa; phylum Arthropoda; class Insecta; order Hemiptera; family Cicadellidae; genus Nephotettix; species Nephotettix cincticeps. Next base: position 17,276,293 of record CM041785.1, on the reverse strand, counting down.
GGGATGGAATTGGGAGATTTAACCAGGTCTGGATTGGATCCATCATATTCATTGTAATTGATGGTTTATTTTGGAAATTTGAAACATCACATGCTGGCTTGACTTGCTCATGAGGAACTGGAGAAGACATACCCAAAGAATCAAGCATGCCAAATCTATTCACACAGCAAGTGTGAGAATTTTGAGAAAGTGAGTGAGAAGATGTAGTTACATTTTTCTCAGGGACCAACTGAGTATGTTGATTTTGCATTCTGCTATCTGAAAACCATTGTAGATTGTTCTCATAATTTGCAAAGGAACTATTAAACCCTGAACTACTATATAAACTACTAATTGATGTGTTCTGATAGTTTACAATAGAACTTGTTACTGATGTTTGTTGGCTTGAGAGGTTAGAAGCATTTGGGTTACTGCCTTCCATCAACCTTGGAGTAATATGTATATCGTCATTATTTCTTTGTTGTTCTGATACATTATAGTTCACTTTGCCTTGATGATTGAATTCATTCACAGCCATGTTAATTTTTAAAGTAACCTAAGCCTAATAGAAGCAATGATCCTATTTATTACCACTGATTTCCAATTTCAAAATACAGCATAGGGCCTATGTAGAACGTTTATGAATAAAGCAAATATTACATTAAATAACTTCTCGAATATTCACTATGCAAACTTTGAGAGTAACATCGTAACTCTTAATTCAATCATTGATAATATAGTAACTGTAAATTTCTTAGTCCATTTCATAATAATAACAAACAATGACAGTTTCAAGTTTCACCTATAGAGTAAGAAAGAAAAATTGTTAAACACCAGGGAGAAGCAGAGAGTACTCTTATAAAACCCCAAAAATATTTTTGTACTCTCAACTTAATTTTGACTCACTGAAATGTGTAAGGTTTGGACGTTTATGGGGAGTCTGTACCATTTTGCTCCTCAATGCTATTTAAATGGGAAAACATGTTTTGCTTTAGGTATGCATAAATTGACAACCAGTCAACTATTTATAGTGAAACTTGCACAACATTTTATTTATAAAAATGGTTACACTGATTTAAACGTAAATGCGAATACAAATTGAGATTTTTTTAAGAAAAAATAATTTTTTGTTTTTATTTATAATAAAATAAAAATAATAAATTGTTTAATTAAAAAATATGTAGTAAGCACTACTCACCATAATGTGAATAAGAGCATGCGTGTCAAATTCTTATATTCTTATACTCCGGTCTTCATTTTATGCGTACCAAAGTGAATGAAAAAAGCACTTTCGGAAAAAATTTAAAATTTTATATGTACATTGTACATTGCTAACTATTGTGCAGCGTTTACTGTTAATTTTTTCTACATACAAGGCTTTTCCAATGAATGAAGTGTTTTATATTTTTAAAGGGGAAAACAGGAATCTTTTTATGGTAAAAACAAAAAACTCATATTTTACCCTAAAAGGTACAGACTCCCCTTAATTGTAGATGAATAATCGATTGCTCAAAGATGAAATGATTTTCGACATAATCTTACCTCTGAGGGGGGTGTTGGCAATTTGTAAGATGAAAATTTGAAACAGGTTTCCATGGAAACTACCAGAGATATTTTATTGCATTTTAAATAAGAATAAGTGCAGCTGTTTAGACGAACTGAAAACATTCACTTTAGTCATATCCATGATCTAACCCATAGGGAAGTTAATACAAACATTTTAAAAAGTTTATAAACAAGAAATCATAAGTTACAGAAATATTATCAGAGAGGAACGGATTATAATCCTTTAGTATCCGTTCATCTATGATATTATATTCTTATTTATTACAAAATTAAATATTATTATCCCATTATTTTTTCATTCATATTCTTGTAATGTAATACACCTACAAAACACTCTAATAAGATGACTAAGTGCTCAATGTGTATATGAGTACTCAAATATATATGTATATAGATACATTGTGGATGTAAATTATTTATTCTATATCTTTATTCTGCCTGTCTAAAATACAGACGCGTTTAAAAAGTCAAATAAAATATATTGAAAAAAGTCATTATGAATTCTATAAGTTATTCTATAAAATAGAGATTCTATAAACTATTTATTTATTACACTTTTCCAAGAGCTTGTAGCCTAACAAGTTATAAATTTGTTATGAAGCGGGTCCCAGGTGGCAACATTGTATTGAGATGGTATTGGATAAAAAATTTTAGTCAGAAAATGAAAGGGCACTCAAAATAAAATTCTTATGATTTGATCAGAACTGGTGAATTGTCGGTCTTGTTAGGTAGTGGTTGGAATATTATGTGATTTAATCTTGTCTCCCGCATTCAATTTAATTAATAATAATGGCTCAAAGATTTTTACTAACTGCCCAGAAACTCAAAGTGCTAAATTATAGTGTGATCGATTGTTCAAGAATGAAATAATTTTCGACATGATCTTACGTCTGAGGGGGGTGTTGGCAATTTGTAAGATGAAAATTTGAAACAGGTTTCCATGGAAACTATCAGAGATATTGTATTGAATTTTTAAATAAGAATAAGTGCAGCTGTTTAGACGAACTGAAAACATTCCCTATGGTCATATTCATGATCTAACCTATTTCCTATAGGGAAGTAAATACAAACATTTTAAAAAGTTTATAAACAAGAAATATTAATAGACATAATATAAATAGACAAGTTTCAGAAATATTATATTCTTATTTATTACAAGATTAAATATTATCATTGCGTTAATTTTTCATTCATATTCATGTAATGTAATACATCTACAGAACTCTCTAATAAGGTGACTAAGTGCTCAATGTGTATATGAGTACTCCAATATATATGTATATAGATACATTATGTGGATGTAAATAATTTAATCTATATCTTTATTATGTCTGTCTAAAATACAGACGCGTTGAAAAAGATAAATAAAATATATTAAAAAAAGTCATTATGAATTCTATAAGTTATTCAATAAAATAGAGATTCTATAAACTATTTATTTATTACACTTTTCTAAGAGCTTGTAGTCTAACAAGTTACAAATGTTATGAAGCGGGCCCCAGGTGGCAACCTTGTATTGAGTTGGTATTGGATAAAAAATTTTAGTCAGAAAATGAAAGGGCACTCAAAATAAAATTCTTATGATTTGATCAGAACTGGTGAATTGTCGGTCTTGCTAGGTAGTGGTTGGAATATTATGTGATTTTTTCTTGTCTCCCGCATTCAATTCAATTAATAATAATGGCTCAAAGATTTCTACTAACTGCCCAGAAACTCAAAGTGCTAAATTATGGTTCAAGATACAGAACGTTCAATCACATAGACGTAAGTTGTTAAGGTTATGTAATTTAATGTTATTTCCAAAAATAATTCTTGTAAACTTTTATTACTCAATAATCATAATGAATTTGATCAAATGTTTTAAATTCTGAACTTAAATGAAGGACGTTGTTTATGTTTTCAATATTTATGTTTTACATAATAATTAGACCTATTAGCAAGCCTATCTGATGCAATGATAACCCCAGTCAGTATGAACGGATTTTCACCTGAGGGTCATGGTTTTAGGTAATTTATTATTGATTGACGGAAAGCTGTTAATTTAAAATTTTAGAGTTATGTTTACATGATATTTTATGAGAAATACATACAGTTTTAACTTCAGATTTTAATAGCATAGGCCTTAGAGTAAAAAACTGCCCGGCAAAATGTCTCAATACTATGAATTTTGATGTACATATAACTAGATAAAGTGTCAAGAATAGGCTGAAGAACAAGATTAATGGAGGTAATATTTTGAAGTTAATAGACCTAGTTGGTTGGTGGTAGATTTTAGGGTGGAGTAAGTAGGCATATTGTAATTAATTGTAAATATTAGTTTTTTAAAAGAGTTAAATCGTTGATACCGCTTGTCCAGGAGTCCCAAAGAAGAAGATAATAGGCATTATCATCAGAGTTAGGACATAGGCTATATTTAAAACTATCAAAATTTGAAAAATTTTAATTGGTTAAATTTTAATTTAAGGATGATTTGCCTAGTAGTAAATTATACACTGTTATTAAAAATATGTTACCCTGAGTTTAAATTAAAATAGACACTCACTGTTAAAACTGTAGGTCTACTGTTTCTTGGATTAAATAATGTAAGTTTTGTTTGTATGTTGTATTATTAGGAGGAACATAAAAAGCAGTTTATTTAAAGTAGGTTGTCGAGTATCTGTATCTGCTGTAGTGTACAAATCTTTGACTTGTCATATTTAAAACACAATGTTTTCTAACTGTAAAAAACTGTTGTGTCAATTTGTGTGTGTAAAATGTAGGGAGTTCATATATCGTTTTCATGTTTTATTTAATAACTGTGACATCAGCTCTTGTCCCTAACTACTGATGTGAAAATACTAATCAGCACAGAGTAAAAAATTTGGCCTAAAGATGTTTTTCTCAACTGGTCTCGGATTGGGGATATTGAAATTATGTTTCTGTTAATATTTCATTACCGTACTATAGAACTTTATAACAAACGTTTAGAACTGTAGAACGTTTTATGTAGCTAGATGTTGTTACATCCTAATGTAGTTAAAAATGACTGTAACTGATTATTATGTAGGCTTATAGGTATATAGGTATTTAATTTTGAAAAGGCACTTTAAATGATAAAATTTCAACCTTTCTATGACTGTCTTTCTTTTTATTAACCCTGATCACCTATGATCATGGGCTATTATTATTCAATGATGACAGGAAATCTTTTTCTTTATAAATAACAAAGCTATACAATCATCAATAATTAATCAAATGTTTTCAGTTGAGACAAGGATGGATGCTCTTGCAAGGTTCAAGTCCTCCTTTCCTGAAATCTGTTTTACGTCAGTTTCGTCTTTATTGCCAAAAACCGCCCAAAGGATTTGAAAAGTACTTCAAACCTGGAGGAGCCCCCAAAAAGGAAGCTCCTAAATCTCAGAATGGGGCTAAAGAAGGGAAGCAAGAACCTCCAACACCTTCAAACCCCTCTTTGGGTCAGTCTTCTAAGCCAGGACCTTCAAGACCTGGGGAGCAATGGCCCTTCGGTATGTTTGGAGGAGGTTCCAGGTGTGTAACCTTATGAACATTAAAAAATTTTTAGTGCAGGCCTAGTCTAGGTATTTATTTGCCTTACATTACCACGTTTAATACTAAAGTAACTCTTAATTCAAGAATTAACATGATATCTATGATTCTATTCAAAAGTGTACTCACCCAATTCAGAAACAAGATGGGCCTAGTTTAAATTTAAAGTTTGAATCCCAAATGTTATATCGCATGTTTGGTTTAAATCCTTAATTAAAGTCCAGGAGGAATCAGCCTGCTATGATCATGTTTTCATCTCAACGACTGATATCTTTGTCAAGGTAAATAAATACATCACTATACATTATTGCCATTAATACACTATTAGCGGCTACCAACTTAGACGGGGGCAGGTGATTTTGCGATATTTGTTTTCCAATAAAATATTTTATTTGTAATTCTTGTTATTTTTATGTTTGAGATTACCAATTCCCAACTAAAGAAAAAGTATGTTTGTCTTTCTATTTAAAAATGCAAATAACTATAATGATAAAGTGAATGTAGGGCCAATTCAAGGTGCTACTTAAGGTTGGCCTAATATTTCATTTCAAATGTGATCTACAAAATAATAAAATAATTCATATTTTCATACGGATAAATCTGAAAAAATTCTGTAATTTAGGCTAATGTGACTCATGCCTAGTACAGCAAACACACCGGAAATATAAAATAAATAAACATGTAAATGTTGATAGTTATAAGGTAGTTATGACGTACTGTGCATGTGGTGCCAACCGTGTCTGCCTTTCTAACATAATTGTTTTTTGCCATTCTACTGTCTTTCAAAGGAGGAAAACTAAAAAAATCTCAGCTGTAAGAGGAAACGATAACCACTTGGTTTGTTTATTTACTGTTGTCTGATGTAATGTGGGAAGGCAATGTTTGTGTGATGTTTGACAGTGTTTAAAACTGATATAAAATTAGTTATTATCTCCATAAGTGTTTTTGTTTTGTTATCAAAGTTTAGTTTCGTAATAGTAAATATTAAATGTAAAATTAGTTGAAAATTTCAAATGGAAATAAGACATTTTATGGTAAACTGACACTGTGAGTACTGCCTATAACTAGGTTATTTTTTGGTGTTTTCGATAAAATATTAGTTTGTAATAGACCTAAGACGATAACATTGCATTGTGGTTTGTTGAACAGTTATCAGTTACAGGTTACAGGTTACAGGTAGTGGGTGGTCCAAATCCCCAAATAATGCAGTCCAGGCATATTGGAAGGGCTCTTAAAATTCCAGGCTTGAAAAGTTAACCTACTATGTTTCAGAACTGGTCCTGGAGGTGGAAAACCATTTGGAGAAGGTGGTGAGAAAGAAAAATTCATCTTGTTTGGAGCTCTCGGAGTTGTTGCTGTTGTAGGGATATTAGCATATTATGAAATGGGATATACAGAAATAGCATGGAAGGAATTCGTCAACAAGTAAGTAAAAAATGCTACTCTTATGTATAGTAATGATTTTAGGTACACTTAATAGAAATTATGAACTCACTTTATATTTCACTCATTTGATTAACTTTCATTTGAACTTCAAGAAAAGAGTAATCTGATTCTTTATTTCTGCATCCATGATTCCGGAAACTCATTTTTTATGATTTTAAAACTTTAGATGGCCTAATGAACTTATCAAAATCAGCGAATTTTAAATTCTTTATGTTTATAATCAAGAAATAATAATCAATTAATAATTATTATATAATAATAATTAATTATTAATTAATTTTATTATCTTTTTAAATTCTTATCAGACAATTTTGTGGGAAAATGTTCCTATGTTCTTCTTCATCTGAACCATACACTAAGAACAAGTCCTGTACAAAAGTTTTAAAAAGCTTGCTAGGACTATTGGAGAAGTGCTTCTTCAGTCTCCGAATATTTAGGAATTCATTCCCGACTTCATTATCGAGTATATTTGCTGAGCTCAAGGGTGTGTTCAGCTGGAGAAAGTGAGGAATAGATCAATTCATATTTAATTAATTATTCTTTTACATTTCTCTTTTGATTTTTTGAGTGTAAATATATCTTAAATACATGTATTTATGCTTTTAATTTGTTAAGTGTCTCAGAATTTATATTAAATAGGATAATAAATTGACTACATAAATTTCTTATGTGGTTTATCTTTGTTTTAGTTATCTGTCACGAGGAATAGTGGAAAAGTTGGAGGTTGTTAATAAGAAATGGGTTAGAGTTAAACTCCTGCCTGGAAATAATGTCAATGGTAATGTAAGTATTTCATCCTGCCATCCATTATTCTCTAATCTAGAGTTTGATATGAACTATATCAGGCACTCAATATCGCTTTTGTTCGCTGCTCAAATTTTCTTTAGAGAAATGTTTTCTCTCATATAGTAATGTCATGTTCACGATTAAGAAATTCCAGAATTTCATAAGCATAGGTCTAGGAAAATAAAAAATATAATCTGTAATAATGCTGATGAGTTAAAAAGTCATTATTTTTTTTAAACAATGATATGATCAATAGGCTAATAATTTAGAATTAATCTCATAAGTTTTAAAATTTGCACCCCTGTATGTTTTAGAGCATATTATGGTTTAATATTGGCAGCGTTGATTCTTTTGAGAGAAATTTAGAAAACGCCCAAATGGAAATGAACATCGAGCCTGCTAACTACGTTCCAGTCATATATAAAACTGAAATTGAAGCATCAAGTCTATCAGGGATGTTGCCGACTCTCCTTATTATAGGTAAATATTAAACACGCTTTTGGACCTGGCTTCATAGTTTAATCTTATTATAGTCTAAACAATCAAGCCACAGTGAACCAAAGAGATTTAAGAATAAAAATAATAATCACAATAAACACAAAATTCTTATAGATATAGTAAAAAAAATCAATACTTATGTTGATTGTAAACCAATAATTTGTCCAAGTAATCAAATTGTAAACCATACTGAATAAAATAAGTGGTATTAGTGGACTGTCACATACTTCTCCCTTAAGTAAATTAAAAAAAACTACATACCTTTAATAAAACTATCATATACTTATCTATTTAAATATAATTTATTCCATTAATTTATCATTAATTAATTGTTTTGGAAATAATCATAAAATTTCTTAAACAACAGGAAACAAGTTCAAATGATTGTTAGAAATTTTGGGGGCTTGATCCCCTTCCTTCCCATTGTAATACCAATTTTTGTTAGTGGATTTTGTTGGGTGATATAACCTTACACTGCATATCAGATTTCATGGTAAACCTTTGAGAAATCAGGAAGAATTTGTTTTTATTAATATCCTCCATAAGAATAACATTAAGCGCTCTAAGACAATGCACTGCGTTTACCACTGAGAGTAAATTTTACTTTTCTCTGGAACTCATAGACAAATAATTTAAAATACTAATTTGTTTAATTTTTTAAGCTGGCTTTAATAATGGTAGTCAAACTATACTTTACCTATTTTGTTTTCACAGAAAACTTGATAAACGGTATCAGTGGACTGACGTGTACTTTCTCCCTTAAGTCAATTTAAACAACAATCTTTATTGTTTCAAACATAAGCATCCAATTTCTGAAAATAAAAACAAGAGAAACAAGATTCAATTAATTGTTTGAACTTCTGGAGACTAACCCCCCTTTCTCCTGGTAGTACCAAGCTTTTTTGAGCGATTTTATTGGATGGTGTGACTTTACACTACATACCAAGTTTCATGAAAAACAGTTGGGAAATAAGAAAATTTAAAACTGCTTAATTTATTTTCTCACTTTTTAAGATTCTGATCATTGCCAAAACTCAAATAACAAAAAATTTAGTACTTTAAAATTAAGTTGATTTGTTATAAATTCACAATAAATAATACTTCTCATATCAATTTGTTCACTCTAAATTTCTTATTTTTTACGAACCCTAGGAATAGCACGTATCTAGCAAAATTTGATTTTTTTTCTTTACAGAGACAAAAAACAATATATGTAAAATTTTTTATATATATATAATATTTTATATATAATTTTTTGTTATTATATATTGGTCTGAAAATAATTAACATGGTAAAAGTCTAGACCAAATTTGGTAAGTGATTTTTAATATCGGAGTTCGAATACAGATAAGTTCATAATAGAAATTTGGGGGCTTGTACCCCTGAGGTTTTTTTTTTTTCTCACAGTAATTTTTAGAAATACTAATTTAAATTTATTAAATAACTTAAAAATAACATTAAGTTCCTTAAATTTTTTTATTACTTATATTAGAAAAATTTAAAAATACTTTGTTTTTAGCTTTTAATTTATAAAAAAAAATTTAATATTTCCCTATTAAGAATTTTTTAAAACGTATTTACTTAATTGTTGGACTATCCATTAGTCAAAATCATTTATGTGTTTACATACAAACCTCATCTCTTTCTAATAACATAAAGGGAATACAAGATTCAGTTATTGTGAATTTGGAATTGTTGGATAATTGTTGGAGATAAAAATCTGTAAAAGCTTTTAGTGTTTTAGCAGCAAACTGCACATTCATGGGAAATAAAATTTAAAATTGCAAATTTATTTTCCCATTTTTACAGATTTTATAAAAATTATTATATTATTTTTTTATTGATTTTAAATTTAATTAAATTCTTCATATTTTTTAATTCAAACAAGCCATAAAAATTGTCAAGTCAAATATATGTTTTAAAGAGCAACTTAGAAGACGCACAGGCATTGCCTATATCTGCTGAATCCCAAGACCGTTTTTTTAACCTAGGACCGCCAAAGAATAATAAGTTTTGTTATACTTTTTTGGTTTCAGTTTGTTGTTTATTTTAATTCACTATCTATTGTATTTTTGGCTGTAATATTTCTTGAATAAACTCATACATTAATTCATACATTCAGGTAAAAGAACGGATGGTTTAATGTCTTAAAAATCGTATGTAACTTATATCTATATTTCAGGATTTGTTCTTTATATGATGAGGAGATCAGCTGAGATGATGGGAGGTCGGGGACGGAAAGGAGGTGGTTTGTTTGGAGGTGTTATGGAATCCACAGCAAAGTTAATCAATTCAAATGACATTGGAGTGAGATTTAAGTGAGTTGGTGATGTTTCATTATCTTAAAATTTGTCGCAGAATTCAAATTGTTCATGATGTAATTTTGTCAAGAAAATATTTATTTTAAGGACATTTTAGATATGGATAGTAATTTTTTGTGGGATGGATCAAGTTTAGATTATATAATTTGAATAAGTTAATTTTTAGATTTTTATACTAGCACAACAGAGCAGCATGTAACCGACGAATCTTTTCATTACTTTTACACTTTTAACTGGGACAGCAACCTACCCAGGTAGGTATTTTAAGCCAAGTATGAATGAGAAATCAGTGTAGGATGATTGCAGTTTGATCTTGTAGTCTTCTTATGATCTTGTAATAAAACGAAAACGGTCCACCATCATTTAATTAATTAGTAGACTTTTAATCAATTAACAGGCTAATGTAATGATGTAATAAAAAGTTAGTTTATCAACACTTTGTCAATTATTATTACGCTTCATACTTATTTTGCTTAATTGCTACATAAACTAATTCCCAGGATTATCACACTTCACTTATATTCACAATAAAATACCCCTCAGGGTGGGTCGGCATTTCAATTAACCCATTGGGGTAGACACACAAGCTGGACTCAAGAAGCCGAGTACGAACTGAATCCCAGACCTCGAGTCTGTCACGTGATCAGAGTATTTCTCAACGTAGTTACGTAGTTCAAACTTTTTCTGATAGATGGTGTTTCTATGTCCTTTAGAAAACATGTATAAATACTGTTTTGCTCGGTTGGCCAACCTGTTGAGTTGTTTTTTAGCATTGTTTAGATTTTTCAGCTGAAAAATGCCGTTTTGTGAGGTGCGAGCATTTTTTATTTTATTTTTCTAAAATACATTTGTTAATATAAATGCATGGTATAGTATACGTTACGTAAAAAGTACTTTGAAGTTTAGGAAAATGTATAATTCAGGTGGTTTCATAGAATATTTCAATAAAAATATAGCTTCTGCTTTGAAAATAAGAAAATTCTATTTTTACTTTCAACATTTTTTAGATTTAATAAAAATAAACTGATATTATGGCTTAATACATTACCAATAAATAAAAAAATATCCAATTATCTCATATACAAGCAATTTTATGCAACATTTCTTTAAAATCTACAAAATTGGTAATTTTAATTGCTACTTGAAGGTCTGTCCAACGTCTATTTAACTACTACCTCAATGGTTTAATGTAAAGTTAGAGATTGATAAATCTATAAACTTATACATAATGTAACTGTTTGTTACTAAGATCAAGCTACATTAATTACTTGGTCAGTATAGTTTTATTTTGTGTAGCGGGTGAAGTATTTTACAAGAATTTTGGATAGAAATAGTTAATTAAAGCTAAATCTAGAAATGAAATGAAATATATAAACACTAAAATCATCGTCTAAACAGATTGAACGATATAAAATACAGGCCATAGTGACAGAAATCGACTGGGACGGTGGCTACAAGATCGCACAATCATCCTACACTCAATCCTCATTCATACTTGGCTTAAAATACCTACATTGTAGTATGGTTGCCATTTCAATAATCAAATCTAATCTAATCTAAAAAAAATACTGGCTAAAAGTAAAATAGTGTGAGAACAAAAGTTCATGTATTTTATCTTCAGAGTACAAAAATTAAATTTTCATGACAATTTAACTTAAAAAAATAAAATAATCATCACCGTCAACCGTAAATGAGGTTAGGAAGACAGACGACTCGAAGCATTCGAGGAAGACAACTAAGGCAGGCATACCGCGTAAAAACATAGTGTTATGACAAAAATAGAGCATGTAATAGCTTTTGAAAACAAAAATTAGTTGTAAGCCTGTGGGTATAAGTTCAATCTCAATTAAAATAATCAATGTTTGAGTGGACACACTGAAACAGAAATTGATGCACTCTTACCGTCAACCAATAGAAAAATTATTAATTTCTGAAATGAGGTGATGCTGGCCATTTTGTAAGACGCTAAGCGTTTCTTGCTTTGACTGATTCGGACGCATTTCAGGTGTGCCCCGACCGAAAATAGAATTTTGAATTTTAAAGTCTAGTAATTAATTATTGTTTATTTTTGTTTAAATCTAAAAAGCCCTAGTGAGTTAAAAGGCATAAACAATATTTAAATAAAAGAAGAAATCACAGTAAGTGAAAATTATTTCAAAATTAGAAAAGATAGGGTTAAACTTAAACTTGTATTTTTCAAATTAACTAAAAGAGAAGTAATTGTGAAGTTTATAAGAAAAATGGCTCTTGAAATAGGACATTTATAATTAGTATAATAATTTATAGTTTCTAAATTCTTTGTTAAAATGAGGGTATTTCATTAGGCTAGACCTTGTCTCCAGTCTCACCACCTACCTCACCTGTAAATGACCCTGAGATAAGACTATTTCCATTATAAATTATATTTGAATTTCAAGAATCCTAATTAAAAAAATAAAATCACATTAAATTTTTATAGCCTAATGAGAGAAAAAGTGACATTTGTTTGACTTAAACCGAAATTTACCACAGTAAACTTATGAAATGCCATTTATTTTACAGGGATGTGGCTGGCTGTGAAGAAGCTAAGGTAGAAATCATGGAGTTTGTAAATTTCCTAAAAAACCCTCAACAATATATTGACTTGGGAGCTAAAATTCCAAAGGGAGCAATGTTAACAGGTATTTTTCCTGCTGTAGATCTATTTTACGATTTTCTTTTCTCAAATTATTTTTATTAAATAAACTATGATTTTTATCTGAATTCATGTTCCTACTTCTGGATATTGATTTTAAATATTTAATAGGAACATTTTTACCTTTTCAATATCCTTTTTGTCTACCTGCTACAAAAAGGATATTGAAAATAGTTTTTAACGAAAAGCAGTTCAACGTGCATATTGTGGTATTGGAGGCGCAATTAATTGCTTGTTAGTTTGTGCGTGTTGCCTTTGCTTTAAAATTTATAAAACTTGTCCTAGCATAGCCTCGGTTAACCAAGTACCTCGGTTATGCGGGTCTCTGTTAACCGAGACTACTTTTATTTAATTTATTTTCTAGTATATAAAAAAATTATGTTTTTAAATATTTTATTATTATGATTAAAGATCTACAACACTTTCAGTTATTGGTTCAATTGTTGCAATTTTATTTATATGTTAGGTCAGTATTCTGAACAAGAATGTTAAAGATGTTAATGATAGCTGCATTTGTTCTAATAAAGTATTTTAGAATGTGCTAGCAGTAAGCCTTCGTACGGTTTGTAGGATTCAGTTTAATCAAGAAAGATCATCATACCAAAATGTAAACCTGAAATCCTAAACAAATCAGTACAAAGAAAATAAATCCATACCCTGCTTTATTATTTAGCATTACTTTACAATTAAATAGATTAGAACATAAATACCATTATTATAATTAGTTATACGTTAAAATAACTCTTTAATATAGTATGATTTCGAAATGGGTTTAAAATCAACGACCAATATAAACTAACTAATATTGATTTGACAGCTGTTTGTTTTTATTTCTATTAAATCTTTTAACTACAAAGACAGCTGATTATTACCAGTAGGTTATTCATTGAAAACTGAATCAAAATGCGAGTAATATCGCGTAAAAGTGGGTTTTTAAATGCTCGTTATTTACTTTTCAAGGGGCGGCGGGCGATTTCAAGCATTTATAAACCTTCTCTGGAATGTAGAGAATATATGAAATAAGTTTCATTGTAATCACTTCTCCCGTTTTTTCGGAGAAGATGGCGTAAAATGCCTCCTGGAGCGTCACAGACAAACAGACAAAAATTGAGATAAGACCGGTTTCGGCTTCTCTAACGCACGAAAAGTAAAAATAACTAAAAAACGAATAATTCTGAGCAATGTACAGACAAAACTATAATTTTATTTATATAGATGACAATGCTTGAGTTCTTCACACATTTTATTTCTGTATCCCTGTTCTTTCTTGTTTTTTGAGGTAATTTCTGGAAACCTTTCCAGGACCCCCCGGAACGGGAAAGACACTTCTAGCCAAAGCCACTGCTGGCGAGGCAAACGTCCCATTCATAACAGTATCAGGATCCGAGTTTCTTGAAATGTTCGTGGGTGTCGGTCCATCAAGGGTATGTAAGAACAAGAATAAGAATGATTTATTTATCTCTTTTTTTAAATAAATACTTAAAATTATACATTAACAGACATAGCTGACTTTATGTAAAAAAAAGCATGCACGGTTTACATAAAGAAAAGAGAAAATATAGGACCTCCAAGGCATAGCCTGTTTGGAGGTTCCATCTCCAAACTTAAACATAATCTAAAATAATAACAGTGAACAGAAAAAGATATACATCTAAATAATACAATTTGTATCCTCAAAATTAATGTGCCATTGAAAGAAAAATTTATAAAAGAGAAAGCTTCATGTACATACATACATATATACATACATACACCAAGAATAGCCATTATAATTAATATCTTATCTAATTACAGTAAACAAAAAAAAAATAACATCCAAACTAAAAAGCCAAATTTTTAGATTTTTTGCAAAAAAGGTAAACCAATTGAACTCTTAACTATACTTGGTGTGATGTTAAAAATGCTTGGGGCAATAAATGAAAAAATTTTTGAAAAAATTATTTTTTGGTCTTCTTATCGCAAGATGGTCAGCATTTCTGATATAATTATCCTATAATTATATCAGAAATGCTCCTATAATTATCGTTATGGTATCTATTGCCACTGAGAGCAAAAAACATTTTTTTAACTTTTAAAACAAAAAGATATTTTATTAGCAGAATTTTTTACCAATAAGAAGAGGAAGGGATGGTTAGTAAAAAATTAAGCGTATAATTTGTTTTTGTTGGATTTTAATTGAATTCAGGTGAATTTCATATGCACTGGCCAAAAAAATTATCTCGTATTCTAACCTAGGTACTCTGCACTAAGGATAAATATAAAATTCGCAAAACCCTTTCACTCGTCATATCTTTTAATAAATAAAATACCGCAAAATTCAATTTATCTATTTTTAATTTCATGATGTGCACTTTCCAGCTTATCTCATTGTCCAAATAAACCCCTAAATATTTAATGCTGTTGGTCTGCCCTACCGGTTCACACCTATCTGTACAAGCATTTTCCTGATCTATGCATTTAGCAGAATGGTACACAATTTCTCTATCAAAGGTTACATTTTTTTGCAAATTAAAATTTAGAATTTTGAGTTTTTCAGCATAAGAAGCATATGGTTTTTTGGTAAACCAACACTGGAGTGCTTTCGGATCACTGCTCTTAGCCAATTGTATCGAATTCCAATTTTGTTCCATGTAACAAAGAGCGGTGTCATCAGCAAAGGATGTTAATTTGCCATTAAATCTTGCTTCACATAGATCGTTTATGTAAATTATAAAAAGGATTGCCCCAAGACAGATCCTTGAGGAACACCACTCTGTATTTTACCCATTTCATTGCAAACTGAATTAATGCTAACACACTGTTGTCTCCCTGATAAGTAGCTAATAAGTAGCCAATGTTAACCTTATGCAGGATAAGGAAAAATTAATGTTTCACTTATTAATCAATATTTTTGGATAAAGCTTGATATTTAGCTTCATGTGGTTGAGATCCATCCATTTATGCTTAAAAATCATAGTTTATGTATTTATCATGGCAGCTAACCTGCATTCTCTTTTCCCATGTTAACCATATAGGGATTAGGTAAACTCCTTTATTTATGGTCAGATGTTGATGAAAATTGGTACAAATTGTCAAAATAAAAGTTGTTTATGCTATAAATGCCTACTTTCAGTGTTCCTCACAGCGGCAAACCTACATACTCTTTCCCATGTTAATCTTATGAAGAATAGGCAAATAACTAACTCATATATTTATCGACAGATATTTTGACATATTATATTATTATTACATAATTTAGTTGGAAATTCGCTGAGTACGCAGGTCTGCTGCGACAGGGGTATTATTATTTAAAATAACTTTGCATTGAGTATCGTAATTTAGAAAAATATTTATTAAAACATCAAAAGCCGCTGACACATTATTTTGTTCATATACACTGGCCCAATTCTCAGCATCAAGACAGTCCCTGAGCTGAGCGAAATCCGAGCGGTATTGTGTGGTAAGAGGAGTAGAGGCACCGTCGCTTCCACGGCAATCATTTCCTTACTGGACACTCTTGTATAACTTACATTAACCTAATTTTAATGTATATTATTATTAATGAATAGCCAAAGATTCTAGGTCTATGAAGGACATTTCCCTTTTTTATTCTTTTTTTTTAAATGTTATGTTTATATAATATATAGCATTTTTATATATACAGCAGTAATATTTTTCATATTTTTTGTTTAATTTTAGTTCAATTTTTATAATATGAAAAATGTTTGTAATTTATAAATTTAAATAAACTTTTGGGTGGATTTATTCTCCATCTGAGTACATTTTAAAAGGATATGTTTAGCTACTTTTAGCCTTTATTTTTTTTGTTTAGCAGATTATAATGATGTTCGCTGGATAACATCTATTCAGGAGTACCTTGTACTTAGTTCTCTTATGGTATTAGGGAAAACAAGCTAAATTTTGTTCTAGAGAAAGTTTATTTGTGTGTAAATTATTCCTAATATTGATATTGACGGCAGGTCAGAGACATGTTTGCCATGGCTCGCAAACACGCACCTTGTATCTTGTTCATCGATGAGATAGACGCAGTCGGAAGAAAGAGAGGAGGGCGAAGTTTTGGAGGTCACTCGGAGCAAGAAAACACTTTGAATCAATTATTGGTTGAGATGGACGGTGAGTTTTGATTTTATTTTACCTTTAAATAAGGTCAATGCTCTTAAACTGAACTATAATGAATATCAATATCATTTCATGCAATTAGTCCTATGTAAAATAAAAAATAATCATATTTTGCATGTTCACTGGATTTTCAACCTCATGCTAGTAGTTTTATTTAATAATGTAATTAGCATTTACTCATAATTTAAAATTTGAAGTTATCCTGTTAGTGTGTCACAATAACTTTGAGATATAATCTCAAGGCTAGGGGTGCGCAAATAGTCAAACATTGAATATTTAAACCTCAAATATTGCCATATTTGATTTGATACAAGATATCTGAAAAAGTTTTATGTTAAATCAAATAGACGATAAATAAATTAAAAGTGACATCAAACATTAAAAGGATGTCATGGTTGCTTTTTGTCTCTGCAAAGAACTAATTTTTCAAATCTTTGTATAGAGAGGGAACTATGTTTCGGCTGAATTTTTTCATCGAAGGCACAGTGTATATAGGTTGTGCTACTTTTAAAACCCTTCATAAGCTCTGCTTCTCAACAAGGCTATAGGGATGTAGGGCTAGAGGACATCAATTTCCCGATTTCCATTGTTAGAGCTTGTGCTTTGGGATTGTTCTTTTCCCATTTGTTGGTTTGCAATTTGAGGTTGCCTAGTAGGGACAAGACTGGTTGACGCAACTGATGGTCCTGAGAGGGAAGTTAGTTTTTGGTGAGATTTCTTGGCCTCATAATCATTTAGAAGTTTCTTATACAAAAGAAATATGCACAATGATTATTTTCTAGATGTCTTCTCAATCCACTGGTATTGACAGTGCTTGTTTTTATCGTTTTAGATCAATACATACATTTGGCAACCTCGGTGGCTGAAGAGGCTGCTGTTTGAGAACTACATGCAATTTTAGTATAATGATTCCAAATGGGAGCTTTTTTTATTTAAAGTGGAGGTTGTTTCGCCCTGTATTGGCTTGTCTTGCTCCTCCATCGTCAGGCAAAGAACATCTTTAACAAAGAGTAAATCTGTGACCTCTAAATGTACTAATAAAAACTAACTACGAACTTTGCTCACGTATTTGTAGTTTGTCCATCACAGGAAAAGGAGATTATTCAATGACACAGAGATAAGTGCAAACTTCAAAAACTTTATAGTTATCAATATTTTTTTATTTATTTACAATCATCTGTTTTCGCCCTTACATGCAAATAAAATTGCTTGGGCATTAGATTTGTCAATTGATACAATAATACATTTCCTTAAGCTAAGAGATACATAACTGCTCTAACTGAAGATGAAAAAGGCAGTTCAAGTCTGTTACCGTCTATTTGTGTACTCGGAGCCATTCAATCTGTATTCAAGTACTCATTGAGGCTGTAACAACACTTCCGAAGAAGGTACTCCGCAGCTAGCTTTTTGAACCTGCTGAGACAGGGCCGATCCTTAATGTGAGTGGGGCAATTATTGTAAATTTTTAAACAGAAATATGATGGTGAGTTTTCGAAGAAAGTTGTTTTGTGGATAGGGTATTGCAAAACTGCTGCATTTCTAGTGGAATATTGATGATGATGGTTATTAGAAAAAAATCTGTGAAGGTTTGATTTAACAAATAGTAGACACTGAAGAATAAAGAGAGATAAAAGTGGAAGAATATGAAGATCCCTAAATTTTTGCCTACAAGAATCTCTAGGACCTGAACCGGAAAGCAGTCTGATGGCTCTTTTCTGCATCTTAAAAACTTTGATTGCCTCGGCTGAATTTCCCCAGAACAATAGACCATAAGAAATAAGCAAAATATACCTGCCTTTGGACCTTGAAATCCACAGATTGAGAAATGGAAAGCAGAGCATAGTAGGCTTTACTTAGCCGAGGAAGAAGAGACTCAACGTGATGATGCCATGAAAAAGTAGAGTCAATTTCAAGGCCCAGAAATCTGGTAGAGACAACCGCATTGAAGTGAGCAGGAAGATAAGAATCGTCTGATTGAGGATTTCTACTGTGATTGATGTGGAAGTTAATAAATTGAGTTTTGGTTTGATTCAATTTGAGGCCATTTGCATCACACAATAATAATAACGGTTACCACATACGCACATTATAGCCTAAGATTTACAGACCTATCTCATACCAACAGGCAGTAAAAGCGAGCCGCTTTTTCTGCGTAGGTCGGTTTAGCCAACCGACCTACGTCGTATCAAAGACAAAGAAAATCAAAAAAGAAGCAAAGAGTATTCTTTTATGTATTAAATATTATTTAGTACAGTACAAATTACATTCAATCATTACTTAGGTTTTAGGTCTGAAACGTGTACAGCGTATAAGTTCAAATTATTGCCACCTCATGGCGTTTTAAAAAAAGATAAATAACTTTGAATCGAATTATATTGTTGACAACTTAACTACAGTATACTTTATTGACGCATTTTAAGTGAGAAAATCATTAAATAACAACGCCAATATTTTCAATAAACTATACTTGTCTTTAAGTCCTGATATAAATATGAGCAATGTTTTCTTTCTTAACCTTAATAGTATCCTTTTCAGTAGTTATGGATACCGAATGTATATTTCCTTTCTATCATCTAATTATTTTTGCAGTGCTAACATTTCGTATAGTCCTCTATTTAAAACATTTGGGGCCTTTTGTGGTTAGAATAGGCAGACTGAGAGGGGTTCATTTTCCTTGCCTTGAATGTTAGCATTAACATCAGAACATGTGATAGGTATAAAAAAAGGTTTCAAAACTGTTGTTAAATGAGGAGGAAGGAAAATAAAACAAACTTAACAATTTCTCAACTATTCATTATATCCTATCTTTATACATTTAATCCTTGATATTACTGTAGGTAATTTACTAAATTTAAAAAAATCTTAATTCGAAAAATCTTGAATCAAAAGAAATCTTGTTTGAAAATTGAGAATATAATTTTATTGAAAATTTCTCAAAATTTTTAGTCTCTTCCATCCCCCACTTTATTATTACAATTACATTATATTTATAAAATTGCCTAACACCCCAAATATTATTTATGTTTTCACACACAAGTGTATAATATATTTGTTGTGTTTTTTTTACTAGGTTTCAACACAACAACTAACGTAGTTGTTTTGGCGGCGACGAACAGAGTTGACATTCTGGACAAGGCGTTGCTGAGGCCGGGACGCTTCGATAGGCAGATCTTTGTGCCTGCTCCGGACATCAAGGGCCGGGCGTCCATATTCAAGGTCCATCTGTCGCCGCTCAAGACTGACCTAGACAGGAATGACCTGTCGAGGAAGATGGCTGCACTCACTCCCGGCTTCACAGGTATGATGTGGTTTATGTGGTCATAACCAATGATTGAATATATTTTGTGGTCATCTGATTGATAAAATTTTAGATGATTTCACCTTCAAATTCTCTCTCAGTATTTTGTACATAAATAACTGAATTTCGTTAAGTTAGTTTCGTTTTTCGTTGTTGGATCAGTGTTCAAGCTTGATATCGTTTGTATTGCAAATAGTTGATAAGTGTGCAGTGGTTGGTGCTGAAATTCACTGGTTAAGCCTTTGTTCCCTTCCAGAATGAGGCTTGCCATTGTAAAGGTTCTCATCTCTGGGCTGCCCTCGGGTGGATAGCCAATGTTGTAACTGGGGGTGCTGGTGGTGAGAATGCTAGGCAGGTTGCTTTCCCGGTTGGGGTGGCATCGACAGATCGACAATCCCTATGGGTCGGTACTAGATACAATCCAGCTGGTGAAGTTCCTAGCAGCCATGCTTGATGGGCGGAGGCATATGCTTCTTTCCTGCTGAAGTGATGCCTATTCAAGGTTTACTAGAATAGGCATCAAGACTCTTGCAAAATCCACGATGTGCTAGGGTATAGTGTTTAAATGATACATATATATTTTTTATAATTCTTCTAAATTGTATCTATTTTCATACAAGTAGTATTGTTTAAATAGCTTTTCATTGTAAAATAGAGGTTATGATGAGAAATTTATGGAATTTAACCATTGTCAACAAGATTATTATCATTCATGTGTTTTCAAAATTTAAAATATTTAAATTTCACAGGTGCGGACATAGCGAATGTGTGCAATGAAGCTGCGTTGATTGCTGCCAGGGACCTACAGTCGTCCATCATAATGAAGCATTTTGAACAAGCGATAGAAAGAGTTGTCGCCGGCATGGAGAAGAAGACCAATGTGCTGCAGCCTGAGGAGAAGAGAACGGTTGCGTATCACGAGGCTGGACACGCGGTGGCAGGGTGGTTCCTCCAGTACGCCGACCCCCTGCTTAAGGTAGACCACTCGCTCTAGAAATTCAGTGTTCTGGAAATTTTGGAAGTCTGTAACAACTTGTTGCGTTGAGATAAGGAAAGCAGTCAACAGCATTTACTTTCATTGGATATTAAACAATGATTGGTACATGTTGGCTGAATTCATAGGTATACATAGTAACTTGAAAATGATGAAATTAAATGATCCTTTTATTAAGTGTGAACTTGAATTTACAAATTCAAAGCAGCGTATTGTCTCGAAAGGCAAAAGTCAAAAATATCTTTATTACATCATCATCAAGACGAGTATATTGTCACAATTACATACATACAAAGGTCAATGACCCTATATTTCATTATAGGTCTTGTTTTAAAATTAATTACTGGTAAAAAATTCATTCAGGGTGTAGGTCAATAATAAAATTTTAATAAGTATAAAATTTTGCTCGTCACTATTTTTCAGTCAAGTCTCGGAACCAATTTAGCTTGTCTTCTTTTCTGTAGATGTAAGTCTATGTACTGGTAGGCAGTGTCTGGTGTTGTATTGGTGGAATCGAGAACGAATCAAGGTTTAAGAAAAGTTGTTTATCATGGATAGCCTAAAGACGTTACTAACAGAAATGTGGGCCTATCCAATTTATCTGAGAATGTTTTGGTCACATGTCAATTACAGTTTGTGTTACCACCAGGTGTCAATCATACCGCGGGGTAAAGGACTCGGCTATGCCCAATATCTACCCAAGGAGCAGTACCTCTACACCAAGGAACAGCTGTTTGACCGCATGTGCATGAATGACATTTATTTACATTTATAAATTAAGATTATTAAATTAGGTTAAATATTTGTACTTCTTGAAGATGGGATGATTCCCGAAACATGTCGAAGAAATAATTAAAATGTTTTCTAAGGGTACTCCGTTGACTTATTTAAAGATAAATACATATACATATATATATATATAAATTTTAACGACTATTGTTTTTGGTCTCTGGGCACCTAAAGAAGAAAAAATAACATGGTCCCGGGCTTAAGTCTTGCCATGAGACCTACGGTAATAGCTTCTTCCCTATGGGAAATTCGCTAATATGTATATATATATATATGTATATATATATATATATATATATATATATGTATATATATATATTTTCACTATATATATATATATATACGACAAAAAATTTATTTATTATTATTATTATTATTTAGTTCATCAAATAGGGCTACTAATATAATTATCTTTATAAGGGTACTCGGTTGACTTATTTAAAGATAAATATATATGTATATATATATATGTGTCTGTGAACACGATAACTCTCGTAAAAATGGTCTGATCGAGACCAAATTTGGTAGAGACAAGTATTCCTACAAATGCTCGGACGAGTTCGTAAACCAGACATATCGGTCAATGGGAACGGGTAGTTTGGGGGGGGTTTTGTACCCCAAAATGGGGTTTTATGCGTTTTTCACATGTAATTTTTAAAATTTTCTAATTTTATATTTCTCTATTGGAATCAGCTTAAAAAACTACACAATTAAGTTCCTTAAAGTTTTTCACTATCTCCAACGATTACCGAGATATTAAAAAATCTAAACACAGTACGTTGTATTGTGAGGCTCCAATGTTAATCTTATGGAGAATAGGGAAAAATTAATATTTCCCATATTAATCAATATTTTTGGATAAAACTTGATATTTAGCTTCATGTCGTTGAGATCTATCCATTTATGCTTAAAAATCATAGTGTATTTGTTAATAATGACAGCAAACCTGCATACTCTTTTCCCATATTAATCATATAGGGAATAGGTAAACACCTTTATTTATGGACAGATGTTGATGAAAATTATTTATGTTAGAAATGACTACTTTCAGTGTTCCTCACAGCAGCTAACCTGCACACTCTTTCCCATGTTAATCTTATGGAGAATAGGCAAATAATTCGCATGTTTATGGACAGATTTTTATAAAACCTGTCATATATTATTATTATATTATTGATTTGGAAATTCGCTGATTACTCAGGTCTGCTGCGACGGGGTTATTTGCTTTTGTCTTGTAGCTGTGTTGCCAAGAGTAGCTGACCATTATGCATGTGGATCAGCATCTAAATATAATGGAAATCTATCTAATTGTAGTTGACTCCCGAATATCTACGACAATGGGTGGCTGAGCTATCAAAATGCAAACCTAACCTAAAATACAGTGAACATAGTTCAAAACTACAGTGAATGCAAAATAAGTCCTTATTAATCTTTGACCTTTTCTGAATGTTAGGTTTAGTAATATGGATGCCTTCTAATACGAAATAATGTTTTAATGAACACAGAATTTTGTAAACATTATTACTTTTTCTCTTTTTATTAGTTAATTTCAAAGATATATATTTACACTTAAGTTTAAGGTACCAAAAGTTGAAAGGATAATTTACTGATTTTCAATGAGGTTTTTGGGGTGAACCAAGTTTAACATATTTTCGGCCTACAGGTGGTGCACTTTGGCATGAACGAGAAGGTAGGCAATGTGAGTTTTGATATGCCACAACCAGGAGAGATGGTACTGGAGAAGCCTTACTCGGAGAGTACGGCACAGCTGATAGACACCGAGGTGCGGATACTCATCGACAACGCGCATAAACACACCACCCAGCTGTTGACCCAGCATAAGGAAGATGTGGCCAAGGTATTCACAACCCTAATCCTTAGTAAAACCTCTTGTTTTTAACAGAATTTTATTTTATTACATAAATTTAAACACTTAGAATAAATTAACCTTCATCCGCTCTTGTACCCAGTGGAGCAGGAGTGCTCACATAGGGGCAATTTTCCGCACATAACAATTTTTGGATTGTGAAGGTATTTTTATTTTTCACTCAGTTATATGTACCAACGGTGGGTACTTGCACATAGAACTTGTAAAACAATATTTCAAATTTATTTTTAAGCAATAAAAGTTATTAACTTTCAGTATGAAATTAGAATATAAAAAAAAATATATCTGAAGAAATACTTTTTTTGAATTTTAGTTTTTTTTAAATTTTAGCTTACTTTGTACCAACATTCTCCCCTAATTTTTTGCTACAGTTGTTATTTGTAACACTGTAGTGGCCTTTGCAAACTTATTTTCCCACACGAGTAAAGTCGCTCAGAAAGATTCAGTGAACTAATAACCATCAGTGTGACCAAAGTGGTGAGTTATTTTCCACCCGGGCGGGTGGATGAAGATTAATGTTTTGCTGAATTTATTCGGAAAACTCATAAATTTCTCTAAATTCTGCTATTTAAAATTCATCTTGAACACACTTTTACTTCAAGTATTAATTAATAACATTTCAGTATAATTTTGACATAGTTAAGCGTCTATTCTCGCTAGAAAGTAAATTGTTTTCTTAAATGACGTCAAATTTAGAATTTAAGTAAACCTGCAAATAAGATCTAACAAAGGGCTTTAGCCTTATTTGTAATAATAGTTGATCGGTTGTCCAGGTTGCTGAGAGGTTGTTGAAGAAAGAAATATTGAGCCGAGACGACATGATTGAACTGCTTGGTAAACGACCCTTCCCCGAGAAATCGACATATGAAGAGTTTGTAGAAGGCACAGGTTCCTTCGAAGAGGACACAACGTTACCCGAAGGGTTAAAAAATTGGAACAAGGAGAAAGAAACAAAAGAAACCAAAGAGAAACCTTTGGTTGAAAGTTGAATGTAGGCGTCATAGATTGCTGTTCTGTGCTGTGCCTACTTGTTTAGCTTTAGTAATTTCTCTCTGTACATAAAACGTTTTGTATTTATTTGTCAACAGTGAATAAAAGTGATCTATAACTGTTATTATTCATTTCATTTTGATTACGTTTGCAATAATTCTTCGTTCCAGATTTATAATCATAAAATTAATTTATATTGATATACATTTTTAATTGTACATAAAACACAACATAGAATATGTATACTTTCAGTATTATTTGTGTTTGTATCTACTTTTTGTATAAATTTATTTTGTTTGAGTTAGTGAATTGTTTTAATAAAAAATAAAAGTACTTGTGATATTATTTGTATGTCCGTAACATTGCTTGTCTCTGAATACTGGGCTGCTTTTGAGATTTTGGTTACCAGTACACAGAGAGTTGATAATAAAACATATCTTAAGTAGGCCTAGGTTAATTTTAAAATCAAGATTAGTAAATATTATAATTGTAATCCTTCATGAATTTAGAGAAAGAAGTATGCTTTATGTGCCAGTCCTTTAACTATGAGATTAAATTTTGACATCGTTCCTTGAGCCATGAAAAAATATGACATAATGTCTCTTTTCTATGACTCATTTTTTATTTGAAATTTGTTTCCATAAATCATCATACATGATTTCACCATTTGAATAGTAAAATTCAACCATAAGTTTGAATTTAAACGTTCAATCCTGAAAAAAATTATAATAGTTTTAGTGGAGTTGAAAAATATTAATAGTGAAACTGTCCATTTATAAACAGGTCAAGGGATTACAAAGAACAAGATATCAGTAGATAAAGAGCACCTTAGGCTTTTTTTATTTACAACATATATTACACAATTATCGTTATACAAATAAAGATGAACATACAACATAAATTTAAATCACTTAAAATAAAAACTAAATTTACCTAAATATAGTCTCACATAAAGGCCACTATTGTGAAAGTTTCAGGACATTTAAATAATTTGATATAAATTTATAGCTTTTATCACTATTACAAATTCTACACAAATTCAGTCAAATTACAAACTATGAGATTTTTCGTTTCTGTAAAATTACCAATATTTTACTTTACAGACAATACCATCTTTAGTATTTGACTTCAAGCTATTATCACAAATAACAAGAGGCTTGCCTGTTCAGAATCATGGTTCATCTTTCAACATGAAGTCAACAGACTAATTGTGAAGATGATGTTTTAAGTGTTTACTGAACCAAACTGAGAAATTGTATCACGCTTCTTTTGCTAATTTAGAATAAGACACTATAAGTTATATAAGAAGAAAAATAAATTTGACAATTGTGGAAGGGACTTTTCAGTTAATCATCCATATAGGTATTACCATAAAGATAATGTACAACAGTGTAATACTTTTTAAACTTGTGATTTGAAGGTAAAAATATTCACACAAATAACAAAATTGAAGATGAAAAATGAGAAAGATGTGAAATTTATTGTATTGCATTATTTTTTTGGTTGGAATTAAAGGATTTAACAAAATAAATTCAATAATTTAATTGAGACAAAAACTTGTTTAGAGAGAAGTTTACTCTATGATATTTTAAGTTATCCTATAACATGAGCATATTTTACTAGGCAAATCGATTACAACTATGATTCTTTTTTAATTTACTTCAAACTGATATTTTTCTTCAAGTTTCATTCTTGTATTATCAAAATTAAATTTACACGTTTGTACATTTACATAGTATTAAAAAATAAGCTCAACAAAGATAGTTTGATTATCCAAGAATTATGTTTAAATTCAACTATTATACAATGATTGTTTACTTACAAACATCTACTATAAGAATTCACAGTTGTAAGTTGAGAAAGGAAAATGTAAATTTTCAGTTAAAAATTCCACATCTAGAACTATCCATTTCTTCGTTGCAAAACACAAGGAAAATTATGCACAGGACTAAAGATTCTAAGTACTTACAGCCTATGGCAAATTTTAGTATGCTACAGGGTTGACGATTATCACAAAACTCCATATTGCACAGTGATGACTATTGTTCATGTTATCAACTACGTTACAAGGTCTGTCTCGTGCACAGATACAATCAGACGTGTTAAACTCAGGAAATGCGAAGATGAGCAGCAAATGCAAGGTAACATAAACGTTAATTCAAAGCCACAACTTGTGATGAAGGATGACTAGCAACTGTTGATCAGTGTTGCCAATGTTTCACCTCGGCTCGTTCAATGTTTCACGCAAGGCTGCCAACTGCTCTTCTCCCAGCTGTATTTTATCGGCAATCTCACGAGAGTCTATCAGCAGTTTTGCCTTCATGTTGATGAAGTGATCATAGTCTGCGTATTCCTCAGCAGTTAAGTATTTATACAGCATCGCTGATACTGAATCACTCCTCTTGTCGATATTCCGCTTCAGCTCTTTAGCCTCTTCTAATTGCGTTTGAAGTTTGTCTCTTTTGCCTTCCAGGGTTTTCTGAAATAGATAAAATATATATTATTGTCGGGAGATCTACTGTTACTAATAAGCTTTTCGAACACTTTTTTGTCATACCAAAACCGACCAATAGCTCACAAATATTTGATTGACGACTCATTTTATTGCTTCCATATATGCTGTTTATGAACAGTACCTTAATTCACTTAATCGCTCTACAAACGATCAGTTCAAACTGACAGTTTGAACCAAAGGGTCAATTACCTCCATACCATCAGTTTCATCTTACATCAGAACATTTAACATGTAACCAAATAATTTACCAAAATTCATCAGGCCAGTTTTTATTGCCTGAGGGCAGTCCGAATCTTTCATGCAGATAATCAGTTTTAACTGACAGTTAATAGGGGCTTATAGGAACTATTTTTGTTGTGATACTGATAGAACACTGTTATAGTGCCAGTGTTTGTCCATTAGGGTAATATTTAGACAAATCTTTCATCTGTTATATTTAAATGATTACAGTAGTACATTTTGCATCAACACTTTTTACTTATCAAGGTCATCAAAATTTAATAACACTGGAATTCTCTCTCCAATGAAAAATGTCTGTATATATTTCCTTGTGGGAAATAGGTTAGATCATGGATATGTTTTCATTTCATCTAAACTGCTGTTCTTGTAACCAAGCAATGCGCTGTTTTAAATTTTGGTCGCGCAAATTGCCAACACCCCCCAGAGCTAAGACATATCCATGTCAAAATAGCAACAAAAAGGTTATAGGATTAGGAACACAGCTGGCTACTGAGGAAAAGTTATGTTTATTGTTGCAGGCCAAAATTGATTGGCCAATAAAACGGACAATCAGAGTCATCCAGTACCTCTTATTGGGCAACAAAATCATTACTTTTTAATATAAAGAGAAATTTTACTGTTAGTATAGTTTTATGGTTCTCATTACCAAATGCAGGGCTACTTTGTAGTATTTCATGTAACCATTTATTATTTAACATTAAGTTTGTTAAAATACCATAATATTGTTCCTTATGTCTTTAAATAATTATTTCATACCATGTTCAAAATAACCATTTCATCACCTCTCCCCATAAAGTTATTATTATCATCTACACGACGACAAACGTTGGTTTCCGTCCGCACCCAACAGAACAGAACAGAACATAATACGACTTGTCCTGTTCGATGCGGTGTGTGCGGCAGCTTAACTATGTGTGAATCAAAAATATTATATTGTCAACCAATAGTGTTATTATTATTGCTATTAAGTAAAAATAATTAAAATTAAGTAAAGAGAAATGATAAAATAAAAGTAAAGTAAGCGAAAATAATTAATAACTTAATTTTATTTTCATAGTTTTATAGTTTTTTATATTCCAGAATTATATTCCTAAATAAATTAAATAACATAGTTAAGCCTAAAAGGGTATTTAACATTAATTGTTGCAATGACCAGTAGTATAATTAATTTTGAATAGTTACAAGAAAAGTACAGTTTGATCAATATCTATGAGACGATATAATTTTGCTAGATGCCCTATAACCAAATGCTTGTGTGGATTAACGTCCGCACTATTGAATACTATGTTAATCCACAAAGACCATCCTCATAATTAGACCAATTCGTAATTCAGAGGCCGTGGTTCGGATTCCACGTTAAACTGTAGGTCCATTAGTTGCCATCGGCTGTTGGGCTATTAATTAACAGTCCTGTCTAAGGAACATGTCGGCCTTAGTCAGTAACAAGACTACAAGATCGCGCCACAATCATCCTGCATTCATTCCTCATTCATACTTGGCTTAAAATACCTACCTGGGTAGGTCGCCATTTCAGTTAAAAGTAAAAAGTAAAGTAAAGTAAAAATTCCAATGATAATCTATACGTATATAGTTTATACCTATAACCTAACATCAGTCACTGAGATGTTTGGTTAATATAGATTACAGTTTCACTCAGGTTCCAAGTTTTCTGGCTCTTAAATTGACTTATTCAACAAATGCAGATAAATATTTGGGCAATTGCTTTTGTGGACCAAAATTGTGTGGATAGACGGAGAAGTGTCCTACAAAATAATGAAAATTTTCCAATTTTAGATTGGAATTTTTAGTTTAACAGCATCCAACCTACCCTATCTGCATGATCCTGAGGCAGAGTAAGTAGGGCGTTCTCCGCACGCGCCAGACGACCGGACAGTCCAAGCAGTAGGCTCGTGATGTGTCCCACCTCCTTGACATGGAGCCTGTACTTGGTGGCCTCGTGGGGTTTAGCGAGGGCTGTCACCTTCTCCCCGACTCCAGCGCCGAGCGCTTCATTCACCTCTCCCTCCTCCTCCACTGCGACAGCTTCAGCACGCAACACGCTCAGCTTGCGAGTCAGTCTCTCCATCAGTTCTCTCTGGGAAAGCAAATAAATGTTATATCGCTGATTGGGAAAAATCCACTGACACATCTACATATTAGGCTCAATCTACAACTACTGTAAACAACAGGATAATAGGTTTGGGAAATTTTGTAACTGGATAGTCAATCTTGTTCTTAGGCTTTCTGAACCTCTGAAAAAATGTACTTTAAACCAACACAAGTTAAATCTAAATCTAAGGACAAAGCTATGAAAAGAGTTTGAAAGTTCATTACTAACATTTTTTGTTCAAAAAACAATTTTTGGAATATATTTGGGTGTAATCTGGAACTTGCTAAAACAATTGATTGAAACATTTCAAGACTTTTTTTACATAATATTTATATTTGAAATTTTTTGAAAACGATTAAAAAATGTTAACATTTATTATAATATTCCAACATGCAAAGTATTAGACAAACTAGATTCAACTAATCTCTAAAACATTTAGAACTAAGAGTGTGAAAGCATATGAACCTTTTTCTCGTGTAGGTCAGTGTTACCGGGAAGAGGCTGGGGTTGGTTCTGCGAGCTGAGCAGCAGGCGAGCCTTGCACTCGGAGGTGGTGAAGTAGGCTGAGTCAGACGACAACCTCTCATTGGTCTCTTTATCTTTACACTTCTCCTCCTCCTTGCTGTAAATGACAAACCATATAAGATTGGTAAAATAACTCATCTCAGATGTGCTCTATCCGTATTTGTATTCGTAGATAAGATGCTGGCCCACTACAGTCGATATTTTGACCCAACAACTGGTGACTGTCGCTACATTACATTACACAAAGGGGCGGAACAGAGTTCCTGTAGCACGTCAGCCAAGTGGCTTTTTGCGCACCCTTGTAGATTGAATGTTTCACGGACCTTCCAAGTTTAAAAACTGACAAACTGCCGTAGTCTCCCCACCAGCTCCCGGGGAAGGTGACAACCCCTCTCCATGACGCCGAGAGTGGCAGCTCTCACCCCGGCAAGCTCGGTGCAGTTGTACAGCAGATGATCAGCAGTCTCCTCGGACTGCCCACACTTCCTGCAGATTGGATCTCCGGGGAAGAGTCCCATTCGAGCAAGCTGTTTCCTCATATGTCCGTGTTCCGTGATGAGACCTCCAATGAGTCTGAGTTTGGACCTACCTAACTGTAGAAGATCCTTAGCAATCCTCGAAGAGGGAGAGCTGAGAGACAGTTTACTCACTCTCAGTAGGGGCAGCTCCGCCTATCTTCTGCGGTGACACTCACGTGCCCACGTGTTGATCTCTCGATCCACATGCGCCCTGGAGATGCCACAGAAGGGTTGTGGGCCCACGAATGGGATCAAAGCGCCATCGTTCGCCAGACGATCAGCTATTTCATTGCCCATAATACCTGAGTGTCCTGGGACCCAGTGACTGTCGCTATTGTGACAGTCAAAGCTCTGGTAGGTGGTGCAATCTGTCTAATATACTAATATTTATAAATATCAGGTGATAAATATACTAATATTATCACCAGGTTGGAAAGAGACCGCTATAGTGGATACTGTTCTATTTTTGGAAAAAACTTCCAGCATGAGTTGTATAGTAATTTTTTTTAAATTGAAATGCACAATAATTAATTTGTGATCATAATTAAAACTATATAATTTTCCACACTAACACAGTGTTGAATATGTATTGTAACACATAATGATTGTATGTACCTGGTAGCACAGTCTGATGGTGGGAGAGAGACAGTTGTCTGTGTAGTGCTGGCTACAGAGGCGCGAGATCGTGGTGCCATGTCCAACCGGAATAATCCGGTCACGTAGTCTGTCGACCGCTTCACCTCCGGACCAGGCACTGACAAATGGAAACGATACAATAGATTATACAATAATGACTCATGGAGGAGTCTGTATAATTCACATCTAAAATTCTTATTTAGTACAAGTGGTAAAAGAAACAATGATCAGGATAATTAAATTAAAGTTTTTACCAAGAAAAATATGTTTAAAATATTTTTCAGCTTATTAGAAATTATTTGTAAACAATGAAATTACGAATTAATTACTAATTTAAGGAAAATATTAGTAGTTGTTTAATCTGGTGAATAATTTAAAATCAAATTTAATCAGACCATTGATTAAATTTGGGTGAGAATTAAATAAATTTAAAAAAGCTAATAGGTAAGCACTTAATTTAAAGTTATATAATATTATTAAAATTAATAATATTATTATTATTAAAAAAATATAGGACAAACAACTTCCTAAACATAACATGTTGAAAATATTCAGAGGAATATTTACAGCAAAAATTATTATAAAATACTAGACTAAGTTTGAAAATAATGAAAATCAATTTATTTTATTTGATAATCATTCCATTGAAACATAGGGGGTAACAATATAAACTGCTGGGCTCCTTCTAAATCAAATATTATTTTCATCATACCACCCCAATAAACTGCTATTTCCAATCTGTCAGCTGTGATGGAAACTAATCAATATCATAAGGCCTTAGTAAACAATATGGAAAAGGTACTAGTGCGGAAAGGCATACAAAACCCAATTCTGAAACTCTAACGCGCACCGATAACAGTTACTTTCCGGACTAGTGACGAAAGATACTATTTCTAAACAGTGCTTTTAGGGGTTGTACAAAACAACATAATAATTAATTATAAAAGCCATGATTGAACCGAATCATACACAAAATAACATTTAGGTGATCATACTGAATAAAATTATTTATTCCAGAATAATAATATTTAATGAAATTAAGAGACAAAATACTCCTGTAGGAGCAGACTTGCGTACTCAGTGAATAAGCATTCATGTATGAATTATATTAAATGATAGAAACTAAGCTTGATCGTAGGCTAATTCACACCAAATATTATCACAATATTTAATTAGGAAATTATATCAGTTCACAAATACTCCACAATAATAATTTGGGAAATGAAAAAGTAGGTTTGCTGTCATGATAAATATTAAAACTAGGATTTTTAACTAGATGAAGGTGTATAACAGGTTTTGTATCAATGACATTTTAAAGATGTAAGATCTATCAATTTTTTTATTTTTCATAAGAATAAGTTAAGGAATGAGTTTGCTGCAACGAGGAACAAAAATATTTAGTTATTAGCATACAATATTAGATTCTAACCGTATGAGGCTATACCAAAGCAACATTTCAAATAATAAGTGACAAATCAATTCCAATCAAAAAGGAAATTCGCTAAAACTATCTATAGAATAATAATACACCAGAGTCCAGTAAACCGAAACCCGGTAATCTGAACGTCCGGCTAATCCAAATAACCTGATGGGGAAAAAGGTTACTCAGTTCTAATTAAAAACTCAGTAACCTGTAAAGCACCAGTACAGATACTAAAATAAAAATTTAATTTCAATTATAACATTTTAATCTACAACAAAGACATCCTGTTAGCCATTACAAAGTTGTGCCATCGTCTCATAACATAAACATCAAGCATTCGGATGTAGCAGTACACTGTTTTTTGAGATAACATAATGCAATGTCTAGCTACAGTCTCAGTGCATCTCAATAGATTCGATTCTCACAGTCCGACTCTTTATAATAGTTTTATGGTGAACTGCTTTTCAAACATTCGAGTTAAAACATCTCCAGCATTGACCGCACGATCGTGTAAAAAGTAGGCCTACAGACAGCACTGTTCATTTTTATCTGTCAATGTGTGTGTTGTGTTTTATATTTTATATATATATATATATATATAGGTTCGGTCCCAATTAGTTCGAATTACCGGGACTCTGGTGTATAAAGGTATTATTTTGGCTGTAACATGATTATTGTAAAGTGGTTCTGCTGATAAACGGGCATCTCTTGTGTGCTTATGGAAGGCAAGAATTTAAATACTTTTTAGGGACATAAAATGTGTAAGCCTATGCACAATTCACACGGGTAACACAGCATTTCTACAGAAATATATTCTAAAGGTAAAATTTGTTTTAAAACCAATAATGATCAAGTTACCTTTATCAGGATATTCTGTTGAACTGCCTGTTTAAAATATACGTTTCAGCGCCAGTGAGAATAACAGAAATATTATCTACACTAAAAATTAAACAATCACTAGATGTTTCTAGTTAGTTAATACTAGAGTTATTTCAAACTAAACTACTAAGAAAAATAATGATGTTAATCATTGAAAAATAATGTAGAAACAATTAAACCATTAAAATAAAGATGCAATTATTCAAGTGAGAAAAGTTTTTAAATAAAAATAACTGTCATCAGTGGTGTAGGGCTAAAAAAGGAGTGGTCCTTTCCAGGAAGGCCTTTAGACCCAGTCCTACGTGGCCGACGGGAACGACGCAAGCAATGCACTCCCAGCGACATTTGAAAATTCAAATCAGTTGGTCTTTGGTCGCGACTGTCATCGCGTCAAGGTGGAGCATCCTAAGTGAGAGATCTAGGTGATCCCAGCGACCCAGAAACAAGAAGACGTGCCAGTGTGTGGGTGATTTGTGGAGCTGATGGAACTAATGGAGCGCATAGTTTACTGTGTTTCTTCTGTATCATGTCTGTTGAATAAATAATAGAAGCTGTGCAGAAACATCAGTCCTTATGGAATATGAGGCATGCAAACTACCACAATAAGCTGATGAATGAACGTATTTGGACCAAACTAGCTGATTAACTTCATTTAACAAGTAAGTAGTTTTTCCCCATTTCGTTTAAGCTTTCTACATATGTGTTAATGGTTAAAAGCAGCTAAGCCATTAATTTCATAATTCATTAATTATTTAATTCATTCATTCATTTCATTAGTGTCATTAATTTCTATATATTTTACGAGGTATATATTAATATTATTCTTCTGAGAGCATGATGACACTGAAGGATTTGGTTGTCTGCATCCCTGAAATCCCCTGTATCGCGAGTCCACGTAGAACCAACATTTTGGTCGCCCAGATCGCTTCGCTCCCGTCACCCACATAGGAAGGCCTTAGGCCTTTATTTGGGCGGAGGGGTGTTATATTATTCAACATAACCTATGAAGTCTTTTTATAGTATTCTGATGGGGCTAGTGTTGAAAGTTGTTATTGCTTCAAAACTAACTGTTTGGACGAATAAAATCATGAATTAGTTAACTTTTTTATTAACTGTTATTGTAGACAGTTCTGCAATGTGGAGGGGATAGTGAGCATCAGAAATGCACACTGATACTATAATGCTAAGTAATTAATAATAATAAATAAATAATAATAATTAAAAATTATAACATAAAAGTTAATTGAAACCCAATTTATGTTTCTATTACTTATTATAGAATTGAAAATATTCAAACACTTGTTCCGACTTATTTATCACTCCAGATAACTTAATAAAATATATTTAATGTTTGTAATAGAATATAATTTTTAGTTTTTAAAATAATTTTTTTGCTATCAAGTCCTATACAATAATTCTAAATGTACAGTAGTAATAATATAATAACTAAGCTCACAAGATCATAAAAATTAAATCAAAGAGAAACACGGCATTGGGGTTAAAATTCTTTGAACATTTAATCCTTCCTAAACATAAAATGGAGTTCCTACATAAATAATATTATTGTAAAAAAGAGGATTTTCAGGGGCGACATATATTTAGAAATCTACTATTCCTGACCTCTTCAAATTTTAGGTCACACTGAATGCATTCCTCGATGTAGAGTAGTACCGTACTCTACATGATTGTAACTACAAAATTGAACCCCTCCTTTGAAAACTATAAAAATTAAATAATGAAAATTTTAAAATACATTACTTAGGCCAATACATACATAATAATACCCCCGTCGCAGCAGACCTGCGTACTCAGCGAATTTCCAAATCAATAATTTAATATATGACGTTTTATAAAAATATGTCCATAAACATGAGAATTATTTGCCTATTCTCCATAAGATTAACATAGGAAAGAGTGTGCAGGTTAGCTGCTGTGAGGAACACTGAAAGAAGTAATTCTACCATGAATAATTTTTATCTTAATATTTATACCAACTTTCATCAACATCTGTCCATAAATAAAGGACTTTGCTTATTCCCTATATGATTAACATGGGAAAAGAGTATGCAGGTTTGCTGCCATGATAAACACATAAACTATGATTTTTAAGCATAAATGAATAGATCTCAACCACATGAAGCTAAATATCAAGTTTTATCCAAAAATACTGATTAATATGGGAAATATTAATTTTTCCCTATCTTCCATTTGATTAACATTGGAGCCCCACAATACAACGTACTGTGTTTAGATTTTTTAATATCTCGGTAACCGTTGGAGAGTAATTTGGTACATCCTATCCACAGACTTACAATTCTCGAAAAGGGGATTCATTACTCTGCCCAACGGTTGTATAATGCGCTGCCTCTGTATCTGAAAAAAAAATATAATTTTTTGAAAAATTTAATGTGAGAAAAACTCAATTTTGGTTGAAAAAAAACTAGTTATTGAGATATTTGGTTAGAAATTGAGAAATTATTAATTATATATTTACCATTTTTTTGACAATTTTTGGTTATTGTTAAAGAAATTTATGATGATAATGATGATGATATTAGAGAAAAACTTTAAAGGAACTGTTTGTTTTTACTCTTG
Source organism: Nephotettix cincticeps (assembly GCA_023375725.1). Classification (NCBI taxonomy): domain Eukaryota; kingdom Metazoa; phylum Arthropoda; class Insecta; order Hemiptera; family Cicadellidae; genus Nephotettix; species Nephotettix cincticeps. Next base: position 17,239,958 of record CM041785.1, on the reverse strand, counting down.
AATAAAACGAAAAATAACATTTTTATTAAGAGATATGTAATACTTTCCATTGAAAATTCGCTAAAATGGTTTGCAAAATGTAATAAGCTATTTTATTGAATTTAATATGCTTCTAGTGTTGAGAGTCTATGGTTGGCAGTAAAGTAAATAATATTTTTACAATGATTATTGTTCTCAGTGTAAATAATGTTATAATGCACTTACCGAGGATACCCTGAAGCCTGTGCGAGGGGCTCAGCTGACTGGCTAGGTCCCTGGACAGCTGATCACACTCTATCTCCTCGCTCAGCTGGTGCCTGATGGCAGGGGGTGAGGGTGAGGTGGCAGGAGTTGGCAGTGGGGTAGACATGGCATCTGTCTGGCAGGCGGAGTCTGTCATCGGTGCATTCACCCGCAGGGTCACTTCTGTTCTCTGCATCAGCCGTAGCGGCTCCTCTATTGTCCTCTCCGTCTCACTAACACTAACTACTTCGCTCGCACTAGAGTCACTAATAACTTTTGTTTCCTCTGTGGACGAAGATACACATACCGATGTATCATTTTCCGGCTGAAGTCTTTCGCACGTGGTGACAACTTCGATATCTGTCTTGGCTTCACATGCTTTTGCTACCTCTTCGATGACCTCACGTGGAGTGGCTTTGATGGGATCGGACTGGGTCCTGGGTGTCCTCATCGGCCTCTTCGTAGGAGACAACAAGGACAGAGAATAGTTTCTAGGTAGTGTCTTTGACATTTCAATGTTATCACAAGATGAAACAGCTGAACTCGCGAGGTTCTCTTGACTAGGACTTTTACTCCCTTCAGAAAACGACTGTTTGTCATCAAGACCGGAGTCTTGACTTTCTGACTTCTGTTTCATAGGTTCTAAAACATAACATACACTCCATTGGATGACATAAAATTATATATCTAAATATTCCTGTTAAAGAGATGTTTCTGAGGTTATGCAATGGATTTTGTTACCATGAACTAACTGTGATAAAATATGGTAGTCATTTACTTGTGTTAAAAGCCTAATGTGTTACTTTTCAGTAAATAATAATTCATAAACAATAAAGAGATCAAGTATCATGTACGGTATATTGAACTTTAAAAAACTCCCAAGTAGTAGTGTTACCTTCATGTACAAAAGAAGGTTGAACATAAAATATGGATTCATTCACATGTAAAGGATAATCTTCTGTTCTGGGTACAGTTCTGGGCACTGGGTGAGATTTTCGGGATCTACTTAAGTGGGTTTTCCACAGAGAAAACATTTTCAAAAGAAACCTTAGCAATCACACGGTGAACTGTGTTTAGTGCTTAGTGATCATTATTATCTTATCTAGGCCACCTAATCGCTCCTATGACTAACATTGACATAGTCAAGTTGCATATGTAATCCATTGCAGACGGAAATAAATTCATTTATTTCTTTAATTAATCCTAACTTTGAGGATTAAGAAAGATATAATAAATTAGGTCTTGAGCTAAAACTGAGACATATATCAACATTACTATATGATTTTAACAAAGTAAGTTTATTATTCAACAACATTTACAGGTGCTGGCTAAGTTAGGTTTTATAAGTAAATCGCATATATTAGTTTTAAAGCCAATTTTACAGTCATAATGTAGTAATGAGGTATGTGGGCATAATTTATGCAAATTAAAAATCAGGTGTCTTACTAGCCTAGTGGTTAGCGTCTTGTACTTTGGTGTAAGAGGTCACGGGTTCAAATCCAAGCCCATTTCAGGTTGTACTGCTTTCTCCACAAAAGTTTGTATAATATCACTTCGTGTCTCGATTAAAATGCCTCTGGGGTGGATATAGGCAAAACAAAAAATGTACATAACACTATAAAAGTGGTGTTGAATATCTGAGAAATCTATGAATACAAGTTTCATATCTGAGAATTTAAGAAAGGTTTGCTACATATCCATTACCTGGAAGATGAGCTATATTCCGGAGAACTCAAGGACAAGGGATCAATAATGGAATACCGGTTAACACATACCTGAGGAATGGATTATGTGCCCACCAGAGGGCGACATTGTTCTCTTGTAGCTCCCCTCGAAGTTTGGTAGTCCTCTCTCCCGCTCCCTCGGCTCCCTGCGGTACGAGGCCAAGTATGAAGCTTTTGACTGACTCCTGCAACAATCATACCACTAATTAGTGTCTCAAGAAGCTAAATGGAATGGAATGTATCTCTCATTTGGCGATATTAAGTTTTATTAAATATACTTCAGCTCAAAAAGTTAGCTCAACAAATTCTATATATTACCAACTTGTAAGTACGTGCGATTTATTAGACCAAGGTAACTGGAACAAATGAAGGTAAGGATCATGTAAATAAAATTTTAGACATATGAAGTAACTTGTGTCAAGAATTTATTGTTTATTTAATTCAGTTTTTAGCTACCATGTATGGGAAAATGTTTGAAAATTACCTATAACTCTCATCTCAACTAATGGAAGGACACAGTGACCATTCTTTTTTAATCCTTGATTTTGACCGAGGATTACATTGTCATTTTATTTTAGATACAGTGCAAGGCAAATGTTCTAATTAAGTGCAATGACTCTATTTTATAACTCAATGGTGTTACTATATGTTATCCTGATATATCAACTGAACACAGAGGTTAGTTTCCTTCTTTTTTACACATATTTAATTATGGTGTTTAGTTTATAATTACTTCTTTTTTACACATATTTAATTATGGTGTTTAGTTTATAATTACTTCTTAGTGTCTGTAAACTTTTTCCGAACACTACCTCTTTAATTTTATTTCTTGTACTTTTAACAGGAGTGAAGAAAATATAATAGCCAAGGGAAGCTGCCATCCAGAAAACGATAGTTCTTGTGGAGAAAAAAGATTATTTCCCGTCACAAGGGAGTCGACAGACAGTGAGTTTGTGTAAACTGGCTTTTTATACGAGGTTATTAAACTACACTATACCAGTTTTTGCAATTAATCGAACCATCAAGGAACGAAGAGATGTAGATAGAAAGCTGAAGACTGGAGCCGCCGTTTCTGCACCGAGAAAGTCGCCTGACCGCAGCAGCAAAAACGGCGGTTGCTAGACCAGCTGATCGAAGATGAGTATCAGCTGATTGTGGCGCTGCAGGTCACATGACCAGTCAGCTGTGATTTATTTATTTATTCACTGCCGACAACAATTAACTGGTAGAATCGGTCTAGATTTCTCAGTAAAACGTTAAATAGCAGAAGTATAATATCATCGATAAACTAAACGATACATTTTTGTTTGAGGTAATATTGAACAATGAAAGTATTGTCCGCGAGTCACGAGACGACCCCTAGGTCAAACAACAATACACCCATTTGTTTTATCAGTGTCATACATTTTGCAGGCAGTAATATAGATATTTTTAATTTGTACTCTGTTACTTTTGAAATATGCGAGATTGGAGATTAGAAAAATTAAAGAAAAAAGAATTTATGGAAGTATATTATTACTCTTTGTTCTTTAACTAAGGACGAACACGCAAGATACATCTTAATAAGAGAAGCCGTACATGGCGTGGTTTAATCCTTGGATGTCCTCATATGGAAACTTGTTAAATACCCACAAAGAATATCGAGACCGGTAACGTCATAGTAACAATGAGAGCTTTGTGAAAGAAATCTATGACAATCCTTGAGAGCCGATAGGGATAGAAATTATATTTAAACAATTCGAGAGTCTAGAAATAAAAACATAAATACAATATATGTGTATCCATTAGAACAATCCATGTTGTAGAAAATAATTGCAACTATTGTTGTTGATTCAAAATACCTAAAATGTACTTAAAGGAAGTTTTCATAAAACTTTGTAGCGAATGTTTTATCAATTCACTGCGTGTACTAACCTAAAGAGTACAAAAAGTTGAAAAAAATAGATTTCCTTTTTTATCAATATAACATCGGTTAAGAAGCATCAAGAATCAAAAATCAAGAACTGAAACAACATAATGTTACATTAGGTTTCGTCAAACAAAACTAATAGAGTAAATCAAACTTATAATATGAATCTAAATCTAATAATTAGCTAAATCAGGAGTACAATCAGAATACAGGCCTACAGTTAAATAAAAATAGAATAAATTTAACATAAGAATAAGAAAGACTAAGCCGGTATAAAACTGAAAATCAAAAAGTTTAAAGTAGTCAAAAGACTTACGAACAAACAATTCACTAACAATTGGAAAATTGTTCACTAATTGGGTTTGTCTTTGAGTCTTCATGTCGAGTGGACGCGTCTAACAATTGTTAGTGAATTGTTTGTTTGTAAGTTTTTGGACTGCTTTAAACTTGTTTGTTATCAGCTTTATACCGGCTTAGTTCGGAGTATGTACTAATTGTGTTATGTTTTAGGTACTAGCTTGCCTGAGGATGGGATCAGATTCTGGATCACGAAACGTCGTGAAACTTTGTTTTACTTAAAAATCGTGATGGAAAATGTCCACAATAAAACAGGTAGGTAAGTAAAGGTAATTTTTTATATCATTTTGAAATGAATTGAAAGTTTTCTGTGAGTTGCTGTGATTTAAACCAACGTTTTGATATGGAACGATCCAAACTCTAGTCTGTTTACTAGTCTGGTGTCTGGAATCGAACCACCGATCATCGGATTACAAGGTCACGTTACCTCTGACCTACCCAGCTATTTTTTTTTATTTCACAAAACGCAATTTTTAATAACAATAAAACACTAACCGGAGGGTAGCTCAGGGGTAGGCCTAACGCGCTGTATAAGTGAGTCAATGTTTGCTGGATCGAAACCATTGACCGGACTTTTATCAGATCGAACGGTCACTTTTGGCGTGAGTCAGATAGGCTAATGTGACTCAAGCCGCTTCGGTACATCCGGTGCCCATGGTAATGGGCAGGTGAGGTTTAATAAAATAAAACATAACGTGGCTTAGTTTTGACATGCAATTTTATTTATATGCTGTAAAAAGTCCTCTTGCTGTACAAGTTTAGAGCCTGTCTTCTCCTGTCAGCAAAGCTTTCCCCGAGTTGTTTTGATCGCGTAAACTGTATTTCGCGGGTTCAAGCCGTCGCTCTCTCTGCGGTTATCGCCGATAAGATGGGAGAAACTGCTTCACAGCACACGCGTCACAACAAAACACAACACAATACAACACAGCAGTGATCATATTCGTGTTCCGTGCCATGGATTTCACAAAATGGAGAATTTCCGTCACTGCATATAAAGACACTTCAAACACAGATTCTTGTGGAATACGAGTATAAAGGTCTTAACAAAGAAGTGTACTCATTGAGGAAAATTATAGAAAATCTGATAAAACTGAAATAGTATAAATTGTTCCTAGTTACTGCGCCGTTTACATTTTGAATGCGATTAAAATTATTTTTTATACATGTTAATCCATCGATGCAGTTCCGTCTCGTCTGTTATGTTGGTAGTGCTGGCTGGCGTCAGCTGTCGCCGTCGCGCGAGGTTATCCAGTTTAGTTAACCACGGTTTAAACTTTCACCTGGATCAGTTATCTCGTAATCTAGGAGCCACGTCTGACGCGCGGTACGTAATTGGATACTCGACTTATCAATCGATATTATCGATTCGCTCCACTGCAGTTAGTCGCCTACGAGCGCAACATCATATAAATTACGAGTAGTTCCCCAATCTTGTATAGAAAGCTGTTTTTTTCTACTCTCTACTTATATTTGCGATGAAAAACGTTTGCAATTATTTTAAATTTATAGATACGTCTTTTGGGTTTCTCTTTCACATCCCCACTTGTAGGTCTTCATTCATAAATCAGAAATCACGTCTGGATCTCAAATTATCTGATTTTTAAGTCTTCTTTGACTGTCTAATGCATTTCAGTGCTTCAGAGAAACAACTCACGGGAAGAATCGAGTTCTTATTACTCATCCAGTCCCACGTGCCAGAAGTTCTGAGAATTTCTTGCAGTTTGAGTAAATTTACAATATAAGTTGATTTAAACTAAACTCGAATCGAAATATAGACCCCCTAAACACCGACAATGATTTTAACAGAGGAGGATTAGAATGACCTTCCAAAGCCACTTACGTTTTCTGGGGAATATTTGTACAGCCACCAGAAAGAAGGGAATCGGGTGGGAAAGGAAGGGCATCGACAGTCTACCTAATTCTCAGAGAAGTAAAAAAGAAGCTCCAAGCTAATACATGTATGAGCTCGGGTTCATTTCATTTGAGGGAAACGTCCTAGAACAGTAGGCCTACATCCTCTGCTCAGCAAACACCGAGAGCACGTCAAGTGAGCATTCCTCCAGGGAACGCTTCCCAAATGGACAGTAAGGAGATGTATCACTCCCACATCATTCTTGTCGGACTGGGTGTTCGCGGTCATCAGACAATCAGGACTCCGAGATACAAAAAGGATCCTTGGTGATTAGGAAACTAAAAGACCTACCAATAATGTGAGCTACGTTTTAACGTAAACGATACACCACGATCCTTCAAGATCCTTCGCTCTTTAAACTAGAAGAAAACAGATAGCTTATTACGGTTAATATCAACGATAAAAGTGTGTTACAGTTAGTAGTGTTTATAACAAAAATATACATTATCAACCTTGTGACAATGTACTCGTATGACTACGATTGTCGATTGTACGATTGATAAATAAATTGTGTACAAATAATGCCACAATAATCGATCGGTTTGAGTGTTTTTGGAATGAACAAAAATACAACGGAAAACGGACTTTGAGGGGTTATCTGGTGAAAATGAAGAAAGCGTGGCCACACGACTGACAATATCCATTAAACAGTCTAATCTGCAGGTAAAGAGGGACCGGGAATGACTTGTAGAAAGTAGGGGCAGGTCCGGACTGTGCTGAGTGGCAAAACTCCAACTATTGTTCTTTTAAGGTCACCCGGCAAGCCCTGAATACGCGATAGACCAGACCACCTTTGCACCTTACGACCGGATGACGATGAAGACGAACGAGAGTTGGGAGTTGATGTTTACGAAACTATTTTCTTAAATCAAGTTCCTCTTTAGTATATTCAATTTCTTCTGAAATATTCATAAATGTACACATACAATTCCTTGAAGATTGTACTATAAAATAATGAAGAGTTAAAATTAAAACTCGTGAATATGAATCCTATGACTGGGACGGTGGCGACGTCCTGTAATCCAGCTACTTGGAATTGTGGATAGTTTTAAGCGATGGTCGGTGGATGTAGTGTTCTCTTGTGTGGATTAACGTCCGCACTATTGAATACTACGTTAATCCACATAGACCATCTCATAATTAGACCAATTCGTAATTTAGAGGCCGTGGTTCAGATTCCACGTTAAACTGTAGGTCCCTTAGTTACCATTGGCTGTTGGGCTATTAATTAACTAACAGTCCTGTCTAAGGAACATGCAAGCCTTAGACAGTAAAAATACTACAAGATCGCGCTACAATCATCCTACACTCATTTCTCATTCATACTTGGCTTAAAATACCTACCTGGTTAGGTTGCCATTTCAATAATCTAATCTATACAAAACGTGAAGCCGTTTATGCAAATGCTACTCTTTTCTCATATCTCAACCAACTTTGACGTTATAAATGTAAACAATATCGTTTGACATTATAGTTTTGCAATAAGGTTTAGATTTTCAAAATTATTTTTCTGCTGGACGTAAGACTCACTCTGTTTATAACTTCCCTATAAGATTACAATTGGGAAATAAATTGTTTATCAATGAGCAGGGCGAAACACAGTCAATTAGCAAAACCATCTCTTCATTACCAAAAGTCACTATTTGTTGTATTTGAAAAAGAATTCTTATGTTTCCTACCACAATATTTCTTCCTTTTGTGAGCCATAATAGGTCCTACCGTGTGTGAACACTAAAGTAATCTACAAAAAAATTTAAACTTATTCAAAAAGAAAACTCCTTAAACCCCTTCACATGCTTGCACTTTTACTATGAAAGTAGTTTTGTCTCAAGCATAAAAGGTATGTATTCTGAGAATGATATGAGATAGTTATCACCTTTAATATAGTTTTTAGATGCGATAAAACATTTAATCATAGATCATTTCTTCAAAATGTTACAATTTGTCCGTCATTAGAAAATAGGTACCGGAAAATAGTGGTACTCAGTAAGGGGATTCTGTTACTCCACATGCTAAGCGCACCAAACGCACAGTAACAAAAAGTGTTTCCTGTAATTCATGTACTTGGAGGTCACGAATCGTAGATAGTTATGAGAGATTGTCAGTGGATGTGATATTCTCTGGTGTGGTGTGGATAACGACCGCACTATTGAATCGTCCGCAAATTTGTGGTTCGGATCCCACGTTAAAACTGTTGGTCCGAGGTCCCTTAGATGTCATTGACTGTTGGGCTATTAATAAACTGTCTTTCTAAGGAACATATCAGCCAGCCTTAGTCAATAACAAAGATCGAGCCACAATCATCTTACTTCCATTTCTCATTCATACTTGGCTTTAATTACCTAGGTGCGTAGCTATTTCAGGAAGAAAATAATAACACTGTAATCTTGTAGACGCTGAGACACTTACCGACAGAACAACGCGTCAATCCAGGAGCTGTCGTCCATGTTAAAGCACATGACGTGGAATGGAGAGCGACAGACGAGGGAAGCCTCGCGTCTCGTGCCGCGAACGCGAGGGTCTTCCGTGAAACCTGACGACGCCGTCGCTGTAGATCGATACGCATCGATACAGTTGTAACAGACATTTACTTACACATTACACGTGTTTTAGTCACTTGTACGGAATATAGGACAGCTGCATCCGAAATTATTGTCTTGAACCAATGAAAGTCCGGCACTGATGAAGCGTTAAAAGAATTTGATAACCTCTACGTTTTATTTGTGATATGTCCGGATTTTTGGGTAGGTAGCAATAAGTTAATGGTTTAAATACTTATTACTATTTCCCATTGGTTTTTGTTTGACGATCCCACTGGAACCATCATCAGACATGAGGGTTGTTATAAAATTTAAAAAATCATGATCGTTTTCCGCGTGTTTTATACCACCTCTGTGCTGTTCTCGTGCGATTCCTCGTTCTTCTTCAGAGGATGGATTCACAATGTTCCGATTTCGAATACCAAATACCATAAATACGGGTATGTTGTGAAAGATTTGATCTTCTGGGTCGTGGCATTGTTTATAATAATTCTCGCTTAATCTAACATTCATCGATTACGTTTATTTACAATTACATTCATTATAAAACTAGCATAAAACGAAAAAAACAACTCATAATTACACAGGAACAAACTAATCAACCGGTAATCTATAAATGCTTATTTTCAAAACAATAAAAAAATCCCTGAAAATGACGCACAATGACGTTAGCTGTCGAATGGTGAAAATAAAGCAACAAAAATCAACTGTTAATAAAATAGTCATATTATTGATGTATGCATGTAATCAAAATGTATCACGTCTTTTCCCCATAAGTTTAATAAATACAAACTTTATAGGCCAGTGGAGCTTAGCCCTAACGTTTCAAAACAAAAATATGCCAATAGCATGCTCGGAGCAGAGACGAATCCAAAAAATCAAAGATCATTAAAATCGGTCCAGCAGTTCTTGAGTTATAAATGTTGTAACTAACACGACTTTGTTTTATATATTTAGATTATTAGTATTACCTTTCTGAAATGGCGAACTACCCAGGTAGGTATTTTATCGGACGACCAGCAACGTCCAACATATAACTAGTAAAGTGTTATAGACCAACGTGTCGCCATACGCCGAGTTTGAATGAGAAACAAGTGTAAGAAGATTGTAGCGCGATCTTGTTGTCATGTTACTGACTGAGGCTGACATGATCCTAACAATGGCATCTTAGAGACCACAGAATAACTTAGGATCCGAACCATAATTTAGCCTCTGAATTACAAATTGGTCTAAATATGAGGATTGTCTTAGTGGATGAACATATTGTGTGGACGTTAATCGACAACATGAAATCTCGAGCACAACGGTCATCGCTCCTAACTATCCACGATTCGTGACCTCCAAGTAGCTGGGTAACAAAACACCGTGTAATGAATTTTTAAAACTTGTAAGGACTCTACAGAGAATCACTTCAGTCAATACACATCCTTATCTCGCCTAATGATAATGATAATGAACTTACGCTCAGCCATGTCTAGTTGCGTCAAGCAAGAACCAATAGATTACTTAGCTCCATGTTATGTAACGTTGTCCATTTCTTCTGCAGGTATATATAAGATAATAAACATTAATTTTGTGTGCAAAGCACAGAGAATAAAACAGACACAAACACTCTAAACAGCTGTCTTTTTAACCATACGACGTCACTTCCGTTTCAAATTTTGGTCTGAAAAATTGTCAATACTTCCCAAGCCACAGAGCTAAGACAAATCTATGTCAATGATGTAATAAACATTATTTTAAATTCTTTTTTTGGGTTTTCTTTTTCCTTGGAAAAAAGTGAAAGATATACAATAGCTGGACACTTTTAGACTAAATGCCCACAAACACTTCGACATCGACCGACACACAAAAACCACAACATTGAAAGTTGCCTCCGTTTATGCTGGGTGTAAAAAAGTTTTCCAGAATTTGGATAGTGATAAACGAGTACACTTTGTTCCCTGGACAGCCCGGGTAATCGAGACCTTGAGATCGAAACTTAGCCATGCAGATTGATATAATTATAGTCTACAACGGCTCATGAATCATACGACACGACCTCGAGACCTATTCGGGGCTGAAGTTCACGGCGAACTAGATCCGAACATTCCAAGGATCACCGCAGCCGGACAAAGACAGCGTGTTTTCTGCAGCGGAGTAGTAACGGATTGGTTTTCTACCAACACAACGCTCAAGGATTAGTTTTCTTCAGGCTCGACGAAGTTGACGTTGACGTTGACATGCGCATATCGACAAGGCCGAGAGCGAGCAAATCGCGATTGCCTTGGACGACGATGATGTGTGGACAGGGCAGGTTCACTCTCTCTGCGAGGAAAGTGCACTGCAGCTAGCAGCTCCGGCTCTGGAATGTTGCCTTGCTCCTGCCTTGCCTGATCCTGCTCGCGCATGCACCTGCATGCAGATCGTTATCTCACGTCCACCGTCTCCGGGGACTCTGAGAACTCAAAGTGGAAACATCGGCGTCATATTGTAAAATATGATCTTGAAGTGTCAGTGTCACCCTACTGAGACCTGTTCGTAATTAGCTTAGATTAGATTATTGAAATGGCAACCGTACAAGGTAGGCATTTTAAGCCAAGTATGAATGAGGATTGAGTGTAAGATGATTGTGTAAGTGTAAGACTGACATGTCTCTTAGACAGGGCTGTTAATTTATAGCCCAACAGCCGATGCCAACTAATGGACCTACAATTTAACGTGGAATCCAAACCACTGCCTCTGAATTACTGGTCTAGTTACGAGGATGGTCTTTACAGATTAACGCAGTATTCAACAGTGCGGCCGTTAACAAGAGAACATTACACCGACAGCACTGTTATTTGATAGCCCAATAGCCATTGAGGGACCTACGGTTTAAGGTGGAATCCGAACCACTGCCTCTGAATTACAAATTGGTCTAATTATGAGGATGGTCTTTACGGATTAACGCAGTATTCAATAGTTCGGACGTTAACCCACACAAGAGAATACTACACCCACCGACCATCGCTCAAAACTATCCACAATTCGTGACCTCCAAGTAGCTGGATTACAGGACGACACTACCGTTCCAGTATCCCAGTATCCGTTCCAGGATCCCACGTTAAACTATAGATCCCTTAGATACCATTGGATGTTGAGGTCTTAATTAATTAACAATCCTGGCTAAGAAAAATGCTAGCCTTAGTCGGCAACAAGACTAGAAGATCGTGCCACGATAATCTTACATTCATTTCTCATTCATATTTAGCTTAAAATAAAGAACCGAAGAATTAAAGTACTGTATATAATTCTAGTAGTAGTAGTTGCTGAGAAACAAATTTTTAATGTAAGTAGTCTTGAAACCATTTCTTCATAAACTATAAACGGAGTTTATACAGCGCGGTGGACGACGATGTGTCTAGTTGAAGTTTCCACTGAAGGTACAGTACCTAGACCCGGTCCAGACTAAATACTGTACTGAGAGGTTACGCCTTTCACATGGTACGAAGGTCACTCGATTCCCTCCGCGCAATAAGGAAACAAATTCCACTAAGTTTCGCTACTGGACCTAATTCTCAATTTTAAACTCTTGAAGAATTGTTTGCTTTGGAAAAAAACTTGTATCAAAATATCACGAAAACATGATCAATTCTTAATTTCAACAGAGGCTTAAAATGTTGAACCTAACGCTATACGTTCACTAGAATTAAGTCCTTTAATAGTACAGTCAAACCTTGATATAATGAATCTGAAAGGACTCAATAAAAAGTATGTTATATCAAGCAATATGTTATAATCGAAGTAAATTTAAACTTGATGAAACACACGATACTGCCTAAGGTACATATTGTACGCTGTTTCATACGATAAAATAGTATGAAATTATCTCCGAACAGTAACTAAAGCAACGATAAACGATAAAAATGGTAACTGTCTCAATAGGATGTAGATTGTTCTAACAGATGATTCAGGTTGAGACACGTTTGTCTACGTACGTTATACCGAGGTTAAGTCGTAGACCATATCTTAAATAAAGAGGAAGTATGTGTATTTTTTTGTATGTTTCCTATAGACACCGGAAACGCTCAAAAAGATTGTAATGAAACTTTCAGGCATTATTAAGCATGATTCGGTTGTAGTTTCTGTAAATTTTGGGGCAAATCCGTGCAAAGGGTGCAGTGTCAAGTTTTATAGTTAGTGTTTACACAATTAACAATTGTGATTAATTAATTTAAAGGTTTATTTATAATGTCATTTTTAAATGTATACAACACGATGTAAACAAACAAAATTATTGCAGTGTAATGAGACTATAGGTTGATTCAGACCACTAGAATTGAATTGAAATTAATATACCAAAAGGCTCCGACCCAGAGGGCAGAAAATGGTACAGTGTCGGGTTTTTTAAATTTAGTGTTTACAAAATTATATATAAGCTGTGATGAATTGTTTTGAAAGGTTCTTTAAAATTTTATTCATTACCGTTAGGCGGTACGGAGTTAGCTGAGCAACGATAGTGTTATATAAAGGTTAAATACACCAAAACACCAACACACAGGTCCAACACTTAAAAATTCGTTATGTTGAGGTAAATTTATGTTTCCAATACTATTCAAAAATCGTTTATTCGTAGTATACAGGTAAAATTTCCATTGTGTATTATACACAGTTTAAGGGGGTTTTAAATCAAGGAACTCATTGTATTAAGGTTCGTTACACCGAGGTTTGACTTGAATAATACGAAAGACGCTAGTTACAACTGTGGTGAATGGGTCATAAGTTCTAGTCCAATGGCATCTGGGGCGGTGTGGCAGCCACAACACAGCACAATAACAATCAGTCCGGAAAATCAATGATTGCTAAAAACAATAACCCAACAATAACCCAATTGAGAGTGAATTCTTTATCTCACAGCTGAGAGAGTCTTTACCACTTATGAAACCAAAACACAAACACAGTGTTTTACAACGGGGTTTCTTTCGTAGTTTGGAAATAGTGGTTTTGGTATTATTCAAATGAGAAAAAGGCCAATAATCGAAGAGGAAAGACAGGAATAGGACCACTTTCGCTATGTAAACTAATGAAAAGAGTGAAACTGAGATGGTTGTCACCTGGGAATATCGTGGCTTCCTCTAGACTAGTCAGGCCCGCCTACCACATGCCTTCCTCGTCTACAGCATATCTAGCTGACAATCATATGGGGAACTGAGAAATACTAACGATCTTTATGTTAAGGGGACTTAAAACGCCTTTGAACTCAAGTTAACAAAATGTAATTTTTCAAGAACCATGTAACATAGTCGTTAATTTACTTTCTCCCCTTATACATGGTTTATGGACAAAGTATTGTTTTCGTCCTAATTTTATAATTTGAGTCGAGAGTGGTTTATCCGTTTTGAGGCTCCCTGAATCCAAATGTCGCAGAAGTACTCAGCGAATTTCCATCTAATATAATAATAATATTTAACAAGTTTAAGATCTGTGATAAACATGAGACATTAAGTCTGTTTGTCTAATTTTTTACGCCGTCTTCTCCGAAAAAAAACGGGAGAACTGATTAATGAAACTTATTTCGTGTGTTCTCTTTATTCAGAGAGATTTTGTAACTTTGAAATCAAGATTATGACGAGCATTTAAAAACACATTTTACGCGATATTACTCGCATTTTGATTAGGTTTAATGAATACTACTAATCAATGTATTTCTAGTAAAGATTGATAACTAAAAACAAACACTGAAATAAATAAATTTATATTTCATTGATTTTAAAATCATTTCGATCTACTATATTAAAATTATTTTAACGTAAAATTATAATAATGGTATAAATGTTCAATCTAAAATTGTAAGTAATCAAAAATAAATGTATACACTTTGTTCTCATGTTTAATCAATTACAATTTGTATTTTTTTAAGTCTACAAATACAATCAATTTATAAAATAATACTATCACCAGTAAAACCGGATTTAAAAACAAAAAAAAATAGTATTTTGAATCATTAGTCTACGACTAACAGTTCCAGAGAAAAATCATATTTACAGACCGTGGTAAACACATTCTTATGGAGAATGTTAAAAATAAATTTATTCCTTATTTCTCAACTGTTTTCCATGACACTTAGTATGCAGAGTATGGTCACATTACCCAACAAAACCCTCTTAAAAAGGTCTGAATTACCAAATGGGAAACTGGGAGGAAGTATGTGTCAGTGCACCGATACCGTTTATTTCTGCTTCTTTGCAATCTCTTTTATTAATATTATATTTATACACACTTTTTTCACTAAAATATTAAATTTAATTCTTTCAAAATTGCATGTCATATCTCACATTGTTTATGCTAGAAATGCCTACTTTGGGTGTTCCTCATAATTGGCAAATCTGCATACCCTTTACCCATGTTAGTCTTTTGGACAATAGGCAAACTCTCGTATTTATCAACAGATATTGATAACACTTGACATAAAATATTTTTGATTTGGGGTACGCAGGACTGCTGCGACGAGTGTATTCAGCACTGTGGTACTCTCGAGTCTCAACCGATATCGCAAGTCGATCGTATCCGCTGTGGCCCGTGCCCGTGCCTTGCCCGCGGTCGTGGCGTGTGATCTCTTGCGCAACTGATCCGTTGCTCCACCGCAACCTTTGGGGAACTGGGGCTGCGGGGACCCGCCCGCGCCGTGTAGCCTGGAGGCCATCCTGCCTGCAGAGAAGTGGCCGGGCCTCGCCATCGCTCTAGATCGTTAACTGGCGAAAACGATGAATCGATTTGGAACCGGATTGATTCTAAACTAAACAATAAGTACTAAAAACAAAATATTAAAGGCAGGAGCAATTCGCAAGTCAGACGTGCGCCGTTACCGCACACGTCCGTTCCACATGACGTCACAGTACATTTAACTTCCACATTTTCTTAGGAAAACTAGTATGCAGGAGAAGTAGAGCTTCATCGTTTGCCGAAATGGTTGGTGGTAACTTTTATAATTATATAAAGAACCTAATCCAACCAGAGTATTATTATCTACATTCTGACGGGCGAATAGTCACTTGGAATAGTAATTCTCAAGTCTGCAGTATTTTCGCCTTTTCCCCTCACGTACCATAACAACCATGTTAAATTCGATCGATCGTCATACTGTTTTGTACCAGAAAACCAAACAAAATTTCAATTTTTTTAATTTACTAAGTGGATAAACCATATCTAAAAATTTAGGTCCACAAACGTATTTTTGACACATACAGATAAATATCTTTATGATGAACAGATTTTGATTTCAAAATAATCCGCTGTGCTTATTTTTAAAAATCGTGTGTGAAAAACGAAAGGTTCGACATTTTAACGTTGCTCTTACAGGACTAAAAATGCAGGATTGTGAAGGTATTGTAGACTCTTGAGGTAAATTCTATCGAAATCCTTGTTAGGCTATCTGTTTGAGAATTATCAGAGGAAAACGTTACAATATTACACCAAGAAAGGTTTTATAGTTCTGGATTTTATAATTTAAGAGTTTTACTTCTACAACGCGCAATATAATTTTAAAATTTAACAACATTTTAATGAAAACCAAAATTACAACCGAACTACAGTACCAGAATAAATTAATACAATGTGGTATAATATGTTGGGTACACGTAAACACACATCCATTTAGAGTTTTACTATTTCAAAGATGGAAGATCGAATTTTTCAATTTAAAATTTTTGTAGAATGATGTACCGTTGATGACTTGCCATGGCAAAGCTTTCCAACAACACCCAGCAGACGGGGACCATGAGCTTGCACCTCCGCGTCGCTCGGGAGCCTGTAGAAAGTGTCCTTTTGACAATGTTCTTCACTGGTGACCAACAGCTTTATTTGGAAAGCTATTAAAACGTTATTGCCGATTAGTTTCGAGCCTCGGTATCGTTCGATTAGAAAGTCCCAGGTCCGCAAAGCGATGGTACTTTTGCGAAGTTCCTCCATTTCCCGCCATTTTCACATTTGAAATTGTTCATACCAAGAGAAAAACATATTTACTGGTCAGTCGTTTCTTGTGAAAGCATTACAATCATTCGATATTAAAAAGTCTAATTTAAAAAATGCAGTGTTTTCTTTAGCGAACCTGAGTTTTTCTTTCGTTTAGTGAAATTCCTAATTACATGCCCGAGGACGCCTCCCAATTGTCGTAGTTGGCGACTTCCGGTCTACTTGGTTGTTCCGGTGACCCAATTATCGCAATCAGCTGATCGCTCGACGACGCGTGAAGATCGATCAGCTGCCACCTAGTCTTTGAAGCGGAAGTGCCTTCGATAGGGCTTCATCCAGTTTGGAAACTTCATTAAATGCTTAGTGCATTACAAGGAAAAATAAAAATCGCGTGGAATTTAGGCTACACGTTGTAAACCCTGTACATAAGGGTTTGGTAGTAACCTAAAAAATGTTTTCAACGTTCTCACTCATGGAACAGGATTTGCTCATTGATTGGAATTGTTTTTATGAAATTCAGCTAACTAAATTTAGGTTTACAGAAATAAGTTGATGCAAAAAAAAACTTTTTGAGCAAAGTCAATTAAGAGGAAATTTGTCCTTTTTTGCTAGGTATCGCTAACCCTCCATCTATAATACAGTAGTCTTTATACTTACTTTCCTTATACTTTTAACTGAAATGGCAACCTACCCAGGTAGGTAAACCAGGTATGAATGGGAAATTAGTGTAGGATGATGGTGGCACGATCTTGTAGTCTCGTTACTGACATTTTCCTTAGACAGAACTATTAATAGCCCAAAAGTCAATGGCATATCTAAGGGACTTAAGGGGAGGTTTAACGTTGAGTTCGAACTACTGCCTCTGAATTACGAACTGGTCTAATTATGAGGATGTTCTTTCCTTTTTAACGTAGTATTCAAACGTTAATCCACACAAGAGAACACTACACCCACCGACTATCGCTCACAACTATCCACAATTAGTGACTTCCAAGAGTAAATGCATTTAGAGAAAATATAGAAGGAATTTCATAATAGTAAATTAGAATAAATAATGTAGTATCAAGTATTTCGTAGTTTTTTCCGAACTAATATTTTTCTTAACTTTAATTTGTTTGTATTCCTAACAGTCTGAAGACCACATAAAGAGAATGCCTGATATAACCCGTGTGCTTTGAATTTTATTCGGTTAATAAAGCTTTTCTAGTGGAAAAACAGAGAACTCCATGAGTTAGTTTCCGTATCAGCTTACAGATGGCTACATGATAGACGACAACAACCAACAGTTTCACTAAATCGTCGATAGAAGCCATTCGACTTTCAGGGATGGAAAAAAATGACGATATATCGGCCAAAAGCACTGCAAGGGTTAGGGGATTGGCATGTAATAATACACAAAACCAACGTTAATTTCTAATAGTTTTGCACAATCAAGGGGATCTAGGTTTTGAAGTTTTTTACCGACCGCAGCCGTGACCTCAACGCCCCTATCCGCGGCGCCCGTACGGGTTGTTCACCTGCGCACCTGTCCGTTACACTTCCGCCCCACACGTCTGATAACGAGCTTATCACTATGCTAATCTATGCTACGGTTGTGACCCCGACCGCCATCTCGTGGCGCTAACAAGCACTACCCGCTAATCATGCGCGGAAAGTTTTGTGATGTGTCATGCGCAGAGCGTCACACCCTGTAGTTTTTGGAGACATGCCCAACTCGGAGGCTTAAAGTGTTGTTGTGCGAAGAACACTTTCTACTCCGGGCTTATCCTGTAATCCAGTTACCTGGAGGTCACGAATTGTGTGTAGTTATGTGTGATGGTCGGTGGATTAACGTCCCTACTATTGGATACTACGTTCGTCCGCAAAGACCATTTCAAAATTAGACTGGTTTGTAATCAAGAGCCAAAATTGTGGTTCGGATCCCACGTTGAACTGTAGGTCCCTTAGATATCATTAGTTGTCGGGCTATTAATTAACGTCTATGGAACATGTTAGCCTTAGTAACAAGACTACAAGATCGTGCCACAATCATCTTACACCCATTTCTCATTCATGCCTGTCTTAAAATACTTAACTGGGTAGGTAGTCATTTCAGTTATAATAATTAAAAAATATATCTTCTAAGCTTCAAGGTTTTTAAGTATCAAAGTTTTAAAGAAATTTTGATGTAACCACCTTCAAACTGACAGCTCTGCTCTCCTCATATATTAACTATCCTCAATTGATTAACATTTTATATATTTTTATATCCGTATAGAATAAATTTCCTTGTCTATCACTTATTTTCATTTATGCCTGCAAATCTATAATATTATAAAGAAGAGGTGGTTTCTGTATGTTTGTTTGTGGGTTTGTGTGTTTGTGGGTTTGTTGTGGCAAGTGAACGCAAAAAATACTGAACCAAACAGTTTGAAATTTTACACAAAGACAGATCTTAAACTAATGCAACACATAGGCATACTCATTTCCTTAAAATCCTCTCGGGCTACGCCCTGTGAACGTCCTAAGTTTCAATGTTTACATTTTTAGAAAAATGATACATAATTACTTGAATGTCACCAGCTGTGAACACTAAAATTCGACAGTTCGAGAAGCAGAAGACATGGTTGCTGTAAATACCCTGGGATTCAATGTTTACAGTTTTTAATGTCAACATCCGTTTACTTTACTTTTTGACAGTTCAAGAAAAGAAATAAATAATTTTTACATAAACTGCTGGATCAAAAGTAATTATTAGTTCGAAATAATAAATGGTAGATTTTTAATTTTCTGATGCCTGCCTCAACGTAATGCTATCCTCTCCCAATATTTGACATATTTTGTCATGTTTAGATATATACTTAACATTTTTGTCATTTTGTAAACAATAAAGAATGAATTATCAATAACTTAAACGTATCTGTAGAGCCTACACCTCTCAGCCTTTTTTACCCGTGCGAAGAACGGGTACTTTGGCTAGTTAATAGATAAGACCAAGATGAGTGAGGTGATTGTCAAGCTGGCCAATTTGTCAGAATTATTAGATCTATTAATACGATAATAATGATGATAATAATTAGCCAAAGAATTATTAAGCTAATGGAAGAAGATAATTGCGTCAAATATCGATCCATCACAAAATGTCGTTAAGGTTATGCTCTGTATTCATGTATCATTCATGTGTGCATTTTGCTCGTGTATGCAGAAGGAGGTATGTTGTTTTACCTAATAAACGGTACCAGTGGACTGACACATACTTTTTCCCTTAAGTAAATTTTAAAAAGACAATCTGTAATAAAACCATAATGTTCTTCAAAGTATATCTAGATATCATTTAATGATTTATTGTTTAAAAAATTTCTGAAAATAAAAGACAGACAAAGTTAAATTAATTGTTCGAATTGTATGGGGGAACCCCCCCCCCCACGGTATTACGAAGCTTTTTTGAGTTGGGTGATTTGACCTTACGCTTTATACCAAGTTTCATGGAAAACAGCTGGAAAATAAGGAAGAAATTGAATTTTTAACATTCTCCTTAAGAATAACATTGGGCGCTTTCAGACAACGTACTGCGTTTATCATGGACAGTAAATTTAACTTTTCTCTGGAACCGTTAGTCGTAGACAAATAATTCAAAATACTAATCTGTTTAGTTTTTCTAGCTGGTTTCAATGGTGCCAGTCAAGTTATACTTTACTTTTATTATTTGGCTGAAAATTTTAAAATTTAATTTTTGGACATTTAAAAGGCCATAACTTTTAAGTGTAATGCATGTGTGCATTTTGCTCGTGTATGCAGAAGGAGGTATGTTGTTTTACCTAAAAAGAGACTAGAAAATTCTACGGCCAATCATACATCCCTTTAATGTATCCGACTAACTATCAAGATTAAATAAAAATGTAAATAACGGATCAAACTAAACATGACTCTCATAGAACATGAAGAACCCTCGACTATTGCAATAGCCATCAGCTGCTTACAGCCGGCAACCAGAAGGAACAACGCAATGACATATTTTCCAGTCTCTCATTATGCCTGAAGATTCTCAACGTGACTGGCGGAAAGAACCATGACGCATTTTCCACGCTATAATCATTATATATTAATTACAATAATAGTAGGATTCATCCTTCAATTTATGAGTGTACAATATTTTAGACTTGAGAAGTGTATTTTGGACCTTGTGACATCAAAAGGTGAATATCATCCGCTAGAACATTTCATTTACAGCTAGTTCGTGTTTACCGCTTGGATGAGGTGAGGTATTATCTTCACGGCTAGTTGAAGTTCATGGTTTGATGCCAGTTTATAGGTGCGAAATTGGCTAATACAAAGAACAGCGTCGACGTAAACAGTCTGTTTTAGTACCGCGGAGGTTGTCGGCTCTCCCGGAATATCCGGCGTCGACGTAACGATTCTTTGAAGCTGTATTGTTTACTCGCTTATCGCTCCACGCTGTAACCTAGATAAAGAGACTGTGGAACCATATTGTTTATAGCACTTGGTAAGCAACGTCTACCTGGACTGACTAACCAAACCCAACTACAAAATTAAGGGAGTTTGGTGATTGGGGAAAACTAAACAGAAGTTTCTAATACTGTCTCGATGCAGTACTCTTTTTTTGTGTCGTATTATTATTAGATTAGATTAGATCATTGAAATGGCAACCATACTAAAATGTAGGTATTTTAAGCCAAGTATGATTGAGAATTGAGTGTAGGATGATTGTGGTGCGATATTGTAGTCTAGTTACTGACTAAGGCAGACATGTTCCTTAGACAGGACTGTTGATTAATAGTCCAACAGCGGATGGCAACTAATGGACCTCTGAATTACGAATTGGTCTAATTATGAGGATAGGCTTTGCGGATTAATGTAGTATTTAATAGTACGGACGTTAATCCACAGAAGAGAACACTACATCCACCGACCATCGCTCATAACTATTCACAATTCGTGACCTAAACGTCGAATATACCTACCTTGTGGTTGCCGACGTACAGCGCTCTGCAGAGTTAAGTTAGGTTGAGGTTATTTTAAGGAGCTCATATAGGTCATATTCGAGTTGTCCTAGGCGATAGCTTTAATTTAACACCAAAAACACCACATCTATAGAAGTTCTTTTTCTTAAATGCAGCCGGATGGTATTCAGGTTCACGCTCCTCAAGGGGTCCATCAAGACCCCAGGTTAGACAAGAAACCAATGTGATAGGGAAGCACGGCACCAGTGATTGGTCAGTTTCTTTTTAATGTACAAAATTGCGATCTCTGAACTAAGGCTATTGCTCTCGATTCTCCAGCACGAACATATGCAGAACGTAGAGGAAGGGAAAGGAGTGCAGAGTGCAGAGCAACGTCGGCGACGGAGCGCGAGGTTGCGTTGCGTGCAATTGCGCAATGCATGATGCTCCTCGAGACAAAGAACTGTCCGTCAGATCGAAACAGCTGCTTTCACTCCATCGCAGATCGTATCCAGGTCAATAAAGTCAAACACGACGATGAGAACCGATTAGAGGACTCTGAACATGAGTTTCTTCACCCTTGCACAACCTGTGTTTACTTTCACGCCGACTGATCTGATTTAGAAACAATAACGCGGTTATCGTACTCCATCTGCCAGGTGGGAGTTATAATTTGTAAGCATATAGCATCTTGCACGATTTAGTTAACGACATTATCTTGTTGACAAAATGGGCGTCGTTCATTTTCATATTATTGTTCATAAAACACCAGCCCACTCTGGTGGGTTTTAAGGTGAAAACGAGAGAAGAGTGTAAGACATGAAGGGGCAGATTCATGTGGACAACTGTAGTCTGTTATTGTCAAAGACCAGCTGATTTACTTGATGGTTCAGGATCGAACTTACAAAATTTTATTAGGACTTTGTTCATGATCAAGATAATGAATTATGAAGTAGGTACTGTAACCATTGAACCACCCAAAATTTTAGATTTTAAAAAGCCACAGAATACAGCGCTTCTTTTACAAGAAAGTATTTCAAAACTTTTGGGCGTGGTTATATATTACTGCTTCCAATACTTTTAACATCAATCGGAATAAAATGAAAGATTTTTTTATTTCAGTTGAAGTTTTAAGAATTTCTAGTTATCGCTTGAATGAACACGTACGATTAGTTTAATTTTATAAAGAGGTTAAAAAGGAATTGATTTTTTACTCTAACGTTTGTAAAAAACAATTCCGAATAATATTTCATTTGTAAATGTTTACAAACAATTATAAAATGTAATTTTTGACTTGGAGATTCGATTTCAGTGGTAATGTTTGATATCTTCGCCGAAGAAGTAATTGAGTAACTACGTATTTAGTAAAGTTTCTGAATAATGTTCTACAAATCCTAAAACAAATAACTAAAGGTTTTCGATGGTGAATTTAAGTTATTTGTCACCTGACTTGTTGGACTCGTAACATGATAAACTTAATACATAATTCATAACTGTAAAACAATATTAACTTGTGGTTACATAGCATTAAACGTAGACTCGGTAGAAACGTGCGTGAATTCAGACATATTCACGTTTGCAGGTTTGTACATATTCTGACACATATACTGTTCACATGTCTCGTTTAATAACAGTGCACTAATTAGTAACAACTGTTCAAATAAACTTCACTGTTATTTTAGAATTTATTTTAAATCCAAAATGGAGTAAAAGAATTGGTACATAAAAATCTTGACATATTTTTCGTTTTTAGCGAATTTTTTTGACAAAATGTATAATGTTCTTATTTAACCCTTTATAAGAGAAGTCTTTATCTAATAATTTGGCCACCAAGCGGGTCTTTATTGTTTATTTTAATTGAAGGGTGGTAATTTGTAGGGGAAATGTGGTACATGTGCAGGTAATTTATGAGATAAAATATTGGCAACACTGTTCACGACAGCTGCGTCGTATTGCAGTGACAATTCGTAATCAAGCGCAGTTGGAATGGTCACACAAAGAGTCACCGGTGACTTGAGCACGTCTGTGCAGCGCAAAAATTACTGTTATCTTCTAGCTTACGCTTCTGGGATCGCTAAACACACGTAATCCAGAATCCGGTTATCTTCGGAGCTAACCCAGGCGACAAAATCCCAACGAGACAGTTCCGTTGTGTGGACAAGAAAACAAGAGACAATGGAACAAGATGTCACCGGTGGAGCCGCTCTAGTTGACGGGAGTCACGCAACACAGCTGTAGCTCTGTAGCTGTGCTGGAGCTGTAGCTGGCGACGGAGGCTGCGGGACCAGAGACACGGAGCTGTCGACGCTGCAGGCTAGACAAGAAACTCACTCTCTCCGGAGAAAAACTAGCTCCCGTTCAACTCCGGGGTACTGATCATGTTAACCCACCTGCTGCTGTGAAATCCTCTGGTTTAATTGGACAGATTAAAAGATAGCCTACGGTATTACCATTTTGCGCTGTAGTTTTTTTAATGGAGTAAGTTTTCTAAAGGAAATGTTGTACCAGTAGACCTACGTGGCTAATTGATGATAAAGTAACATTTTTATGATTTATATTAAATGAAATACTAACTTTGAAACACTAAAATGCGATATTTCGATCACAATATTGTAAAAGCGTGCGGGAGAAAATGTACTTTAAAACCGCCTTCAAAACTGAAGGTTCCAGATCGAATCTGGCAAGTGTTAAATCTAGACCCAGTTTCTATTTAATTACTTAGTTAATAATTAAATTATTTATATTTCCTAACAACAGATATAAAACTTTTAAATCTGAATGTTTTCTAAAAAACCTGGTATACACGACAAGACCATTTAGACATATTAAAATCTATAAAACAATACTAAAACAGAGTTTTCCTAAGTTTTAAAACACCTTAAAAGTAATTATTTAAGAAAAAAAGTATATATTGATCAAAACAGAGTCTACTGCGTTGTAGCGAAAAAAAATCAAAATTAGTGAAAAGAAACAGTAATAATTATGTAGAATTCAGCATGTAACTAGTGATACCGTTATTGAATTGTCAAAGCAATTTTGATGTTTCAATAGCTGGAATTTATCACGATATAAAGAAAGAATAGATTTTATAATATTAAACGACCAAAATTATGACGTAGAATTCAGCATGTTCTTTTTAGATTCTCTCATTTCAAAATTCAAGATTCTCTTTTCATATTAAATTCTGGCGGAACATACCTTCACTTTGGCGTCTGTAGTGGCGTTAATTATCAAAGTATCAATGTAAAACTTTGGAAGTACATTGGTGAGATGTGGCTCAAGGGCATGACCTTTTAATATGTTCAAAAATTTAACTTGATATAAAAACAAAAATCCAGGAATATTTTACAAAATAAATCATTATTATTTTTTTATTGAGAGCGAAAATAAGAAGTTCTGTAAGGTGGTGCCCTGGAGGACTGTAATACCTTTAATTTGACACCTCTTCCGTTAATTCATGACAATACGTTAAGGAGATGTAGGAGCCAGAATTTAACATTGCTCTTACGGGACTAAAATCCAAGATGGCTACCACTGATGCAGACTCTTAACTAGCTAAAGCGTAGACGAAGAGATGGTTTCTCGGCGAGAAGTTCGTCAGTTGATTACCAATGCAGAAGCAGAAGCGTAGAGAGCTGGGCACGTGATAGTTTTAAATTGCGGTGCGACTTTCGCCCGCCAGACCGCGCTGTAACTCACTTAGCGGGACAAATGTGGGGAGTCACACCGGCATTAGTGGTGACACCCGTCATCATCCGACATCATAACTGTTGCGACAGCGGGTCGCATTCCGACGGCTGAGTGAATACTCTACGCCGGTACTCCGGGGACTCCTCACAAGACGTTCTCGTTGCTTCATACTTATACTTTTAACTGAAATGGTGACATACCTAGGTAGGTGTTATAAGACAAAAGTATGCATGAGAAATGAGTGCAAGAAGATCGCGGCGCAAGCTTGTAGTCTTGTTACTGACTAAGGCTGACGTACCTTAGTCAAGACTGTTAATGCACAGCCAATTATGTCAAAGGGGCTTTCTACAGTTTAACGTAGGATCCGAACCCCATTTGGCTCTGAACAGGTCTTATTATGAAGATGGTCTTTTTATACTTTTTTAACTGAAATGGCGACCTACCCAGGTAGATATTTTAAGCCAAGTATGAATGAGGAATGAATGTAGGATAATTGTGGCGCGATCTTGTATTCTTATTACTGACTGAGGCTGACATGTTCCTTCGACAGGACTGTTAATTAATAGCCCAACAGCCGATGGCAACTAATGGACCTACAGTTTAACGTGGAATCCGAACCACGGCCTCTGAATTACGAATTGGTCTAATTATGAGGATGGTCTTTGTGGATTAACGTGGTATTCAATAGTGCGGACGTTAATCCACAGAAGAGAACACTACATCCACCGACCATCGCTCACAACAAACCACAATTCGTGACCTCCAAGTAGCTGGATTACAGGACGTCGCCACTGTCCCAATCTTTGCGGATGAACGTAGTATTCAATAGCACGGACGTTAATTCACACAAGAGAATGTCCCATCCACCGACCATCGCTCACAACTATTCACAATTCATGACCTCCAAGTACTGGATAACAGCAAATGCCACAGTCTTAGTCTATTCATCTAGGAGGATATCTAGAAAAGTTTAATTAACTCACCAGACTCGACTCTATGCAAATACACAGGTTGAACCGGGTACATTAAAATATGTCACAGGTCTTTTGACTATCCTGTGTGACTGGATTTCCTTTCACTGTCCTCCTCTCCCTTCAGGCTTGGATTTAGGTAAAAATCTAGTCCTTGTGGGCAAACAATCCTGTATCTTACTCGTCCTTGTTTTATGGTAAGTAACTTTGCCATTCGAGTGCATTCCGTTAGATAATCGTTCCCCCAAAAATGTCAAGGTCTGACAAGTTTTGACATAGGCTTAATATGTCCGTATCAATAAGCTCTAGGGGGTTTGTTAGCAATTTTCGAGACGCAAATGTGTAACAGAAGTGACGTTATATTATAAAAACAGCTGGTTAGAGGAACTGAAAACATTTCCTTCAGACATATCTACGATCTAACCTATTTCTCACAGGGAAATAAATACTGAACATTTTTGTTCTTAAAACGAACACTGTTATCTTTCACAAAACCACTTCTAGGTGGTAGAAACCTCTTAAATTGTCGTAGACTTCCCGAGAATCGAACCTGTGACTACTTGAACCGAAATACAGGACGCTAATCGTTAGGATAGTCAGACATCCGCTAGGAAGTGGAGCTTGAAGATCCTTATCGTATTGCCTTTACCGGTGAATACAAAAAGTCATTGTTGTTCAAACATGTAGAACATATTTTAGGAGACGTGATACGGCCAAATTACCATTTACAGATTACGAGTAAACCAAGATTGCAAATTATAAATCATAATTTTCGAAGGTTTACATTAAATTATTCAGTGGTCTTTACACTGCTTTTTTATTCACCTATTTGCAGCCTCGGGTGGCACATACGTTTTGTTAGGGTAAATTAACAAAGACAAAACGATAAAGCAACTTGAAAATTGTGTGAAATGTGTAAATTGTGTATAAGTACCATGACTTTGGAATGACACGATTAATACCCAGACGACAGCCAACAATCTAGTTATTTTTGGGAGTAATATATTCCAAAATTGAACTGCCAATATGTTACGAGTCAGCTGCGGCACTCGACTATTTACGTCACATGTTACTGAAAGTTTACGTCAGCTGGTTACCGGTCAGCTGATCTCCGTGTCATGTTCGTCTGACCCGACGTTCACGCCTGTACGCAGCGTTCTGTCTCTGCCCATCGACCGTATCACCCTCTCTTCCTAGTTTTCTCTTGTTACAATTCAACATGTTAACTCATTGTAAATGTGTTCCAGGCACGATCGATTATCGAATTCACGGCTAGCGAGTGCGAATCTACTGTAAGCTGCATGTTCTACTACACGCCACACTGTGAAGTGACTGGAAAATTACTAACTATAAAATGTCTACATAGTGGTTGGTGAATGATACTACAAGGTGATTGTGTAGCAGGCTCTTAAACTTTAAAGTTCTTGAAAGCTTTATAGATTTAAGAAAGAATGTTGTGAATAAAGATGTTAGATTCGGGAGGATTATTTAGCCCCAGATAGAGCTAAGTCTGGGCACGTCTTCCTATGGAATATTGTACAGCCACTAGAAAGAAGGTACATAAGGATGGGAAAGGTACGACATTAACAGTCTACCTAATTCTTATAGAAGTAAAACGAACCCCAAATTCAACCCTGATCTGGGATTGGATCGCAGAATATCCTTCGAGATCATACCCTAGCTCAACAATTCCAAAGTCCCTCCGACAAGAAAAGGATCTACCTCATGGGGATCTCAACTTTTCATTTGAGGATACACGCCCAAAAACATCGGCAGACATTGAGAACACGCCAAGTAAGTATCCTTTCAACGACACACCACCTGGGTAGACACTAAGAGGATACACCACTTAGCTTAGCCTGGAATCAATAAAGCCCCCAGGAGAGACGAGGAACCACCAAGGTGGCAGTCCGTCACACTGGATGGACAAAGCAGCAATCTATTTAACAGCTTTTTTTTAATGAATTACGATCTTTGAACAAGTAAAACCCAGTCCAGCTGAGGACTAAGGGTATGGTTGAAGTTGTCAATTTTACCAACTTTGGAAAGCTGAATCATATATTTATATTATCATTGGGAAATAAAAACATATGTTGCAAAGAATCGGCGAGTTTTGACATGGATATGTCTTAGCTCTGGGGGGGGGGTGATTTTAAGATGAAAATATGTAACAGGTTTCCATAGAAACTACCAGATCTATTTGTATTGAATTTTTAATATAAAAGAATAAGAGCAGCTATTGAGATGAACTGAAAATATTCCTTTTAGACATATCCATGATCTAACCTATTTCCCACAGGGAAGTAAATACAAACATTTTTTTTATTCTTCAAAGTAAACAATTAATAATCTTTCAATAATTTCATATTTGTCTCCTATGGGGACGAGACTCATTGAACTCTATGGAAGACATTAATGGCCCCATAGTATTCGTCCGGTAACGCTAAAAACATTTATCAAAGAAACTATCCAAATATATTAATATTTATCCAAAATGAAACACCTATCTCACCTAGGCCAAGCTAAGCCTATGAAATATGAATACTGTAGCCTACGTTCCTACATGTTTTCGTGCACTCCTTTCTCCGGTCCAGCACAAACCCTCGACTGTAATTACCACACGCATCAAACATTCAGTTTATTATTCTTCCTCAGCGATAATGGCTTTCCCTCAAGGTCGACGAACAGACGGGAGCGGAAGAGGAACACTGCTTCGTTAAACACACACGGACGAGCCACGGCACAAAAACAGCTGTTAGTTCCAGTAACTAACCTAACTCTGACCGTGTAACAGGTGATGTGCTGCAGAATATTCGCGTCAGCAACTAGGCCTACCAACTGCCGACGTAACCGATGTAACCCAGCGTGTTTTTAACTTTAAACTGCTGTCTTGGTAGCAAAACGCATGGTGGAAAGAAACAGATACGTGTGCTATTCCGAATTTTTATGACGTCACTGTGGATGCAAATCTGAAGACAGCTGATTGTAATGTCAATTCATAATGTTTTTGTTTCTATAGCGAATATTTAAAACGATTTTTTCTCATGAATACGTCTTAGCTCCGTGGCTGTTGGTGATTTGTAAGATGGAAAATATGTAACAACAGGTTTCCATAGAAACTGTCAGAGCTATTGTATTTAATTTTTAATATAAAATAAAAGAACAGCTGTTATATGAACTGAAAACATTCCGTTTATCATATCTATGATCTAACCTATTTCCCATAGGGAAGTAAATACAATCATTTTTGTTGTTTAGTGTTTTACTTTAATTGGTGTAAAGCCTTCTTCTTGTGTTGCGTGTTGTGTTGTGTAAACAATCATTAGGTATTTCAAATTTCCCAAAATTGATAATTTGAAAAACCAGTGGATCAGTCCCTGCAGTCGCATTAATATTAATATAAAAAATCACGAATTTATTCTGACCATTATTTCCATCCCCCACACACCGCATTTTAAATTACTATACACTAAACTTTCGATGTCTTAAGAAAGATCCAATTCCAAATTTAATATCTCAAACAATACCAAATCAACAAGCCTAACTAACCTCAACAATAACAAATATCTGTCAAATATGAACAGAATTAATTATATGTATTGAAAAAGAAAACGAGACAGCAACTGAAGGGAGGTGATGTAATGATTGAATTTGGAATAGAAATACCACATCATAGTTAATCGGCAATGGTATCCTAGAAAGGTTTTTAAATTAACCTAACCGTATTGATTCAAACATTTGCTTGATGGGTTAGACAATACTCATCACGGTTTACTAGACACACGTAAAACAGCTGTCACATCTAGTAACTGACGTTTAGACGAATGTCCGCTTCAGCAACTACCAGCTGCTGACGTAACTGTGCTGATTCCTCATCACGTTTACACCTTTGTCAACTACTAGTTGAGAAGCACTCATGGCCCATTGCAGTTTGAGAGGCTGACGGAAATAAATACCCATAATTGCATAATGGATAGTTTTGCACACGCAACTATTCTTGTTAGCACTTGACTTTTCTCGCAAGTTCATTACTATCGTCCGGTCACGGAAGCGTTGTTATGTAATCTTCAATTTAATAACGTAAGAATTCTTTTTCGTGGAGTAAAATCGATGTTTTTGTCCCAAGGATGAATACTGAATACAGTAGAAGTTCTTAACCGACCCATACAGGACAATCCGATCCATATATGGAAAATTATATTTATTGTACCATAAATATTGAAATGCCACTCACCCAATATTTCTACTGATCAATCCCTTTTTGCATAAAACGTGGTAATACGTAATATTAAGTAACATACAGTATATTGAACTCACTTTTGTACAGACTGACGAACATCAAATAAGCAGAACAAACAAAACTTTGCAGTCACTGTAGTGTAAGAAAATCAACTTAATTACAGTAAATACTTCTTAACCAAAATAGCAAATAATCTTCCTCGGTTTTTTTACTTTAGGCGCCATTTTGAGAGCATAGACTCTCCATTTTTTATAAACATGGCGTCAACAGCAGTAGAAGAAGTTTGTTGCTGTCTAATTGACAATACACCTGTAATACGTGTCTGACTTTCGCGCGAGAATTTTTGCTCCTTCGTCATATTCTTCTTCAATCTCAAGAGTTCCTCCCTCATCCAGCTCTTTAATTATGTTCTGTACAATTTCTTCATCTGTCAGGGTTCATTTTCTAACTCATCATCAAAAGTCGCAATCCAGTCTCATTTTACATCACCCATTTTACACTACGCTATTTTACACTAGATAGAAATACAGTAAGGCAGGGGCTGAAAGTGCGGATGAGCAAATGTGACTTTTATGTTTGAATTCAGTCGTCACATACGAAGGGAAGGTTGCTGCATATTACGTACCATCACATCAAATGTCACTCATGACGACCGCTTCCCGTCTTGTTTCATTACAGGAGAGCCCCCAAGGCCAGACTACTGCTTACCGCTGCTGGCGGATGTTATCAGGAAGATCCTTCCCTGAAGGCTGTCAAATGACACCTCTATCATGCGGGAAGGAAATAGGGGCGCGGTAAAAATAAAATCCCCGCCCACTGTTTCTCGCCGACTTCTTTATTTTCGTCTTTTCGTTTGGAATGCTTTTAGTTTTAGAAGGATTCACACGTGGATAATCATAAAATTATGGTTTTCGTTTGGAATCGAAATTGTACCATAGTACGTAATAAATAATATTCTAAAACCCCCTAAAAATGTTTGTATTTAATTCCCTGTGTAAAGTAGGTTAGACCATGTATATGTCCAAAGGGAATGTTTTCAATTCATCTAAACAGATGTGATTTTTTGTATTAAAAATTCAATACAATAGCTCTGGTAGTTTCTATGGAAACCTGTTACATATTTTCTATCTTAAAAATCACCAATACCCCCCAGAGCTAAGACATATCCATATCAAAAGAGAAACCTAAAATTAAGGATCTTAATACATCTAAAACTGTGGATATAATATTTTTAAAAATCACTATGTTAGTTTCGGTTCATGCAGATGTTTAGCTTGGTTAAAAACAAACAATCAATTACAACACTTAATTGTAATACCAAACAACAGGTGGAAAGTTACACATTGACGTCAATGTGATGGTTGAATTGACTGTTACGTAGGATGGAGTTTACATGTTTTATTTTATAAAAAAAACTTTGAAAAATGTAAAAATCTAGTAACAATAAAAATATTGCCCTAATTAATAAGTTTTTAAGTATTTTGTTAAGAAATAAATAGGTACAAATAGAATTGAGGACGATTGTACTGCATCTACGTTTATATTTTATGATTGTAAATATTTAATCATTGATGTTTGTAATCAGGAAATCTTAAAATCATTTATACTTGATCGTTCTCTGGAAATCCCAAACTTCGATCACAGGTTGTTTTCATTGTTGGCCCTGAGGGTTACCTGTTAATGAACTTCACAAAACCGCCTGGAGAGACTAACAACGGCTGTGCCATCAATATGCATGACGTTGTTTGTTTTCAACACTGTGGAATGCGGGTAATTTCTCTTCCATACGAATATCCAATGTGATTTTATGGAGAGAATTTTCCACAGTAAAACTTTTAATAAAACAAATTTTTATTAAATTTTCTTTATGATCTTGTCAACAAACTGTTAAAACAAAGACCATTTTGTTCGTTTTTTGGCCCCCAAGTGCCAAAATTATCAATCATTCAAGACTATATCTAGATAAATCTAGTAAAACTCTCTTTGAAATTTTGTAAGAACATATAAATTTGCAATTATTCCATGAAGTTCGAAAACCAGGGAGGTCTATCGGAAGGGGAAAAAGTGAAATTGATATCTAGCTTATACTTTTGTATACTACTATTATTGCAGTCTCTAATTTCCTATTTTATTCTTTTATTGACTGGGATGGTGGCTTCATCATGTAATCCAGCTACTTGGAGGTCACGAATTGTGGATAGTTGTGAGCGATGGTCGGTGGGTGTAGTGTTCTCGAGTGTGGATTAACGTCCGCACAATTGAGTACTACGTTAATCCACAAAATACCATCCTCATAATTAGACCAATTCGTAATTCAGAGGCCGTGGTTCGGATTCCACGTTAAACCGTAGGTCCCTTAGTTGCCTTCGGCTGTTGGGCTATTAATTAATAGTTCTGTCTAAGGAACATGTCGCCTTAGTCAGTAACAAGACTATAAGATCGCGCCACAATCATCTTACATCCTCATTCATATTTGGCTTAAAATACCTACCTTGTAGCATGGTCGCCATTTCTTTTAATCTAATCTAATTTAGACAGCTATCTAAGCTGTCAAGATATTTAAACTTTTCTAAATGAGTATTCATTTTTTTTTTTGGGCAGGTGGTAACTCTTTATGAGTACCCCCGCTCCTGCGAGGGTTATGTGGAGACTCCACCGTTAAGCGGTGTTTACCCAAACTAAACCCACCTTCCCCCATCCGTCCAGGCGAGGTGGACCACCACAAAGAGTATTCATTTTGCAATGAATTGCAATTTTAGTTAAAAGTAAGGAAGCTGTTGTATGTATTTTTACTGTAACTACCCAACTCAGTCGAGCGCTTGTCTGTGGTCCTACGACCTTCAGCCGGAGTCTGTTGGTATGTTCCGGATCTATCGTGTTTTGACAACACGACCAGGTCAGCGCACTCCACTTGCACGGAAGACATGAAACTCGATAACGGTTATCGATATCAATATCAATTTACATTCCTGTCTCAAAGTTTCCCATATTGTATCGTTATTAAAATTGCGATATTATCGGATATTAAAAGATTTTTGTAAATAAATGTATCGATATTTGATATCACAAATTTTGATTTGAGTTTTTTTAAATTAACTACCCTTATTCAAATTGATTAGTACAAAATTGTTTTCAGATCATGCAATTGAAGTTTTGAAAGTATTTTCCTTTACTTTTCTTAGTTTTTTTTCACAAACTCACTCACCTGTATATTAGGACGCCGCTACTTTAACAGTGTACTTTTTATAAACACGTTTGAGCTAATGACTGACCTGGTAGCTCATCTACCACTCTGGTCCAGTAAGTCAAAGGTTGCTGGATCGAAACCAGAGGTCGGCGACTCCTGTCAGACCAAGAGTGCTCACCTCTAGCTAGCCTATGTGACTCACGTCATTACGGTAGGTACCTCGCTGTCTTTAATTCACCTCACATGCCCTAGGTCCATGGTCATAGGCAGTTGAGGTTAAAAATGAATATGATTTTGTAATTATTGATTTATCTAACAAAGTAGTAATCTTCCTGGAGTACTAAATATTTATCTTGAACAACTAACTGCATGTTTTGAAAAAAAAACTTTTGACAAAACATCACGAAAGTATGGTCAGCAATACTTATTATTTTCGTCAGAACCTAAGAATGTTGAACCTAACGTTCTATGTTCACGAGAATTTAGCCCTTTAATAGTACTGTACAGTCAAACCTTGATATAACGAATCTGAAGGGACTGAATAAAAAATGTTTGTATTTACTTCCCTGTGGGAAATATATTAGATCATGGATATGTCTAAAGGGAATGTTTTCAATTCATCTAAACAGCTGTTCTTATTATTTTATGTTTAAAATTCAATACAATAGTTCTGGTAGTTTCTATGGAAACTTGTTACGTATTTTCCATCTCAAAAATCACTAAAACCCCTCCTCAGAGCTAAGAAATATCCGTGTCAAAATATGTTATATCAATGAATATGTTAGTCTACAATTGAGGTGAATTTAACCTTGATCAAACACATGGTATACGTTCAAATGTGGTATACTGTTAAGGAAAACAAAATAAAACTTATTTTAATTGAAACACTGTAGGCTAGTTTTATACTATACAAGGCCAATACAAAGACCATCCACATAATTAGAACTGGGTGAGTCGCCTCATCAGAAAGGTAATAAGTGAAGGCTTAATAATATCTCTTGCTAAAATATCCATCAACTGTAACATCGTGTCAGCCAAAAGTGAAATAGCGCTGGGACATTTACCGCTGGCGGGCTTAAGAGGGTCTGGTCTGAACAATTAACAAAGGCTCGCTCGCACAATGGTCTAAGTTACATAAGTGATTTCGTAACTCCATTGACATTATTTAATTGGTTAATCGTACGATATATTTCACGCATTCCACGATTATGTTATAAAACGCTCTTAAACATACCCATTAAAACGTAACTAGTGTTATGTTTAAATGGGATAAGCATTTCGGCTTGGACCACTTTCCAAAGACGCGTTTGTGTGATATCACTCCTTCAGATGGGCCTACCTCTAGTGTAGGTATACAAGTAAAATTAATAATAAAAAATAGCAACAGCTGTCAACTAATTTTTTTAACGGAATGGGGCGAAAGAGTGCTACAAAACTAATTATTTGTAAAAACAATTTACATTTTCAAATTTGTTTTTAATAGAATAGAATATTGTTTATTTCCCAAACTGAAGATATAAACACATTTAAAATTGTATAATTATACCATTATTTTTATTGTGCACTGCGTGATATTATTTAAAATGTAATCATCGATTAAATAATCAGTTCCATAGTTTTCTTAACAAATTATTTTAAAAGGATCAGGCTCATTTATAAACATTAGGGTAACGTATATTAGTATTAAATTATATAGATTAATCAACTTAATATATTAGGTAATATTAAGTTAACAAAAAATGTGTTCTAATCATTATTCCTTTTAGATTAAAAATATTAATTAAAATTAAACAAAAAAAATTGACTGTTAGGAACAATTACAATTTTATCAAAATTAAAGATATTGACAGTTTTATTCTTTATGACCTCTACTTTTTAATTCCCACTTACACAAGGAAAAATGTTTACTAGTGAAAAGAGTTTGTTAATCTGTTATTGAAAGCAGTCGGATTTTAAACATTGAGGAACTACATTCCTCAACCTACTTCAATAATAGTAGGGCCTATTGTGGTTAGTTGTAAGCCAGTGGATGTGATATTCCCTGGTGTGGATCAAAGTCCGCATTATTGTTTACTACGTTCATCCGCAAAGAACGAATAATTCATAGGCGAAATTTGTGGTTCAGATCCCACGTTAAGCTGTAGGTCCCTGAGATGCCGTTGGCTGTTGGGCTATTAATTAATTCATTTGTTTATTTTATTTATTAACAGTCCTGTATAAGGAACTTGTCAGCCTTAGTCAGTAAAACTACTATAAGATCGTGCCACAGTAATCTTATACTCGTTTCCCATTCATAACTTGTCTTACAATTTTCATAAAGCTAATACAATACAGTAGTCTGGTTACTATTATAATACATTAGCTTTAAACTGTAAAAGAATAGAAATCAATGAACTGTATGTTGTGAGAAACGAACTCGCGGGTACAATAGAACAAAGCTGAGCGTCGCAACATATGGTTCGATCTGTTGACAAACATCGCTGGTTATGATCGCAATACAATTACGTGACCGGTTTTAGACTGATGTAAAACAAGTGTCGTTGCATTGTTTGTTACGATTAAATATATTGCTTATTTCTCCATTCATGTGGCCTCCTGTAGGGGGCCTTCGAACGACTGGGGCGGTCCTGTAATCCAGCTACTTGGATGTGACGAATTGTGGATAGTTATGATCGATGATAGATGTGATATTCTCTACTATGGCTTTTAAAACGTCCGTACTATTGAATACTAATTTCATTCGCAAAAGAAAACTTAGTCCAGTTCGTAATTCAGAGGCAAAAGTGGTACGGATCCTACGTTAAACGATCCCTTAGATGTCACGAGCTTTTGGGATATTAATTAACGAAACGAATATATGAGTATGAATATTTGTCATACAGTACTTTCATTCTGAGATACGATATTTTAGGCTAATCCTACTTCATATTGAACTGGATATCTAGGTGTTAGTTGCTGATGTGATCCAGAGCAAAATCTTGCACAACATTATGTTAAATACTGGTACGTTTGATTTAGTTTTTGGTGCAATTAATTAATGATCCTGGGAAAGGAATCAGTTGGTCTTGTCAGTAAAAAAATAAATAAAAATTCCACTTAAGTCAACAAATTACAAACGATAAAAACATACAGAAACGTCAAACTTTAACAATAACAAATAATTGAAAATAATTGTATTTACTTCCCTGTGGCAAATAGGTTAGATAATGGATATGTCAAAAGGGATATGTTTTCTGTTAATCTAAACAGCTGTTCTTATAACCATATACACTACACTTCTGTTAAACACTTTTTGCGTTCCACAAATTTGATAACACCCCCCATAACTCAGACATATCCATGTAAACATAACAACTATTCAACAAATATGTAATAACAATACAATTAAAATTAATAATATAAAAATACGTGTTTCTGTATAGTTTATCTGTTGAATATTTTTTCGATTTTTCCTGAAAATAGATAAATTCAAAGTTTTTGGGCACGAGGGAGGAGCTCATTATAAAATAATACATTGTACGTCGGCCTAAAATTTGAGAAACCTCTCCGGCCAAACTGAAACCTCACTCGCTGGAGGTTCAGCTTAAGGTTGAGGTTTGAGGTTAAGGCTGAAGGTTCAGTTCAGGGATTAAGAAACGTCACTACGACAGTTTAACCTCTCACTCAGGTACTGGGGATTCCTGAGTTTGCAAAAGTCACCCATGGGTAGCATGGGTGACATGCATCACGATACCCCGACACGTCAAGTCATTATCTATCTTCCTTTATCCAGGTTATTAAACCCTTTACACCCATCACCTTCACTCATATTACCAAATACCCACTTCGAGGTTGGGGTAAGGTCTCTTGACTACACTTGACGATCAATAGGGTACCCCTATAAGCCTCCCCGTAGTGCACCTACTGCCGTCTGTTACTTAGAACATGGACGCACACATGATGAGTCATGTTTTTACAACCCTGAACCACGAATAAACAAGTTCTGCTAAATGATTATGCATCTCACAATGATTCGCGAACAAGTTTGTTTACCAAGATGACACCTAGGAAATGAAATGGTTTGTTTATTCGAAGGTTTATGAAGGTTTCGTGTCATAAAATTAATTTTCGGATAGTTAAAGTACGACATGAATATTTTATCTACGAATTAGTGATAATTTGCAAATAACACAAATCCAACAGAGTTTCCTGTTTAGCGTTAAACATTTATTTTATTCGGTAAATAATTCGTTAACATAATTTAGCTACTAAATGTATTTAATAAAAGAAAAAAATTACAAAATAAATAATGTCAAGTATATTTTTAATAAATGAAGAATAATTTTTATATTTTTGGGTGCTGACACTTTATCAACGTAAGTACTTTACTGAAGATACAATTTGAACCAACGTACCTTCGAATACGAAATTTATTCCCACTGCCGAAAACCATGATTGAATTGAACATGACACAAAACACGACACGGAACGAATACAGTGCGGATACACAGATAAACAGTTTACATGACGGAGACTCAGAGCCGGCTACCTCAGACAGTGACTGTACAACCACCACTGACGTCACACGACACACGGCACACGGCAGCGTGCACTGAACGCAGCGGGGAGAGTACACTCGCGGCCGACGACAAAAGCCCCCACCACCGTCGCTGTACGTGACTGTACCGCATCGCGCAAGGACGAACGAGCCAAGCGAGCGAAAAACAACGCGACAGAGGAACAGCGAAAAGAGGAAATGGGCGCAGCAAATCCTCCGAATGTGACCGGATCGAACTGACCAGCGGTTTGTGAGAAAGATCGAGTAAACAACCGGATGAGATGGTAAAAACTGTAACAGCTGGCCAGGACGGAGTATGCAAATTGGGCAATTCTTGTAGTGGAAGAGCGGATGGCTTGTCTCTTCATCTTAGGTTATACTGTACCACTCCAAAAAATGTGCAAAAGTTACATCTTAAAGTCAGTTTAGAATTTTTGTCTGAGTCTCAGTTGGTAGCGTACCGAATGCCGAAACCACGGCAAACTTGTTTTAGGCTCTGATACTAATGTTGCCAATCAGCTTTCATCAATACTGCACACCTAGTTAGAACTGCTATAGATTAACGACATTTGTGTATGACAGTGCTACAGTATGATCTTGCTACTCGTATTTATGGTCTCTGGTAGGCCTACTACTGTATCGGCTTAGCCAGGTGGCTTGTTCTCTAATCCAGCTACTTGGAGGAATTGTGGATAGTTAAGAGTGATGGTCGGTGAATTTGATATTTTCTGGTGTGGATTAACGTCTGAACTATTAATTACTGCGATCATCCGTAAAGTCATTCCTCATAATTAGACCATTTCGTAATTCAGAGGCAAAATTGTGGTTCGGATCCCACGTTAAATTGGCTGTTAGGTTAATAATTAACAGTGCTGTGTAAGAAAAATGTCAACTTTAGTCAGTAACAAGACTATATAATCACTTTAGACTCATTTCTCTTTCCTACCTGGCTTAAAATACCAACCACTTCGCAATTACATACGGTTAATAAGATAATATCTTTCCTAGGCATGTTCCACGAACAGACACCACATAACCTAAGTATTAGTAAAAAGGGCGTAGGTACTAAGATAGCTCTGCACGTAAAACACAACATTTCCGTATCTTTTTGCTCTTCTCTTTTGGTTTAACTTCAAGTATTATTACACCATCACAAACAAGTTATTGATTAGTTGTTTTTGACCTTTCCAGTAGGCCTATAAACGAAGGTCCCTCCCATATCGGAGGAGTGTTCGTATAGACTGTTTGCTGTGTACTCAGCTGACCCTGTTCCCACATTCGACAATTAAAAAGCCATCTGTCCATCCGCCGCGCTTCTCTCTTTTCACCGTCATCGCCTTGAGAATGCATAAACAAAGAGCGTAGAGGCTCCCACATAAACGTAGATACTATGACTGTCCCCAGCAGGAAAGTTATGTGAACATTTTGCAACTGCAGTAAAAAAGTCCCACCCCTTCATAACCTGAACAAAGACTGGAGGGCATCCTAATGCTGATATCATCTCGGGAGATTTATAGGACACACACATCACATGAATATTTTACGCTTAATTATGCTGCTCGGCTTAATCACGAATAATCTGATTCACCGACGCCACTTTTTACGTCTATTTTGAACAGGTCGAGGCATGAGGAGTTTTACAAATCAATCTCTAGGTGCTCTTAGGCAGATGTGATATTAAAGGATGCATATAGGCTACTCCAATTATTACGATAAAATGATAATTAAATAGAACAAAAACATATCAGTAAGACTCTTTTGCGGGTCCTACACACAATTTTTTTATAATAGGCGAAAATAAAATGAAATTTAAAACGACCACCTTTTTACAAATTTCCCAAAGTAACTTTACTTAGTTATTTTCTGTTAATTTTCGAATGCATACTATCGTTACTTTAAACTAGAACAGCAGTACGAAGTTAAAATTGTTTAACTTAAACTTAACTGTAAAACTTTTGTGTAGAAAAGAAAGTATTGAATCTCTATTTATTTTTTCTCTGTGGTTGTACACGATGTTAGATATCAGGCTTACAGGCCAACGCACACGGCAACAGACTCACGGATGCAGACGTCTGCAGACAGACGGAGGAAAAATCGCTCCTCATGTTATTAGTTGATGCAACGAACACAGACGTGTATATGTCTGCCGACATCTGCATGCAGATGTTAAAATTTAATGACATTGTGAGCGATTTTTCCTCCGACTGTCTGTAGGCCTACACATGCGTCTGTTGCTATGTGCGTTGGCCTTAACGGTTAGGAGAGAATTGCAAAGCTGACTGGAAACATCTTCAAATAGGAATTTATTATTCGTTACAAGATAAAGGTACTAAATGGACGATTCGCCTGACTCAAGCTACAGTAGGATCTTCTGTCTATCCAAACTATTCAAAGCTCCGAACACTATTTGGGAGCCTAGATCAGGCGTCCTCTGTGTACCTTCTTCAGTATTTCGAGTTATGTTTATGTCTTGAACGTATTACTAACCTGTCCAAGCAAAGCTCAGACTAGATTTAGCCAGGATCAAAGTTCCAGGAAATACGGGAAGATAAATGTGTGATGGCCAAAAGATTTATCGAATAACTTTGCAATGTCAATTACGATGTAATAGTCTAGGGTAGGCCTACTAACTAAGATCAAAGTAGACAACAAATTCCAAATTTAAATAACAACTTATTAAGTCGTCAACAATTCGTGAAAGTTATTGAAATATTTTTCCGTCAGTTATTTGTCGCAGAAGCGGTGGAAGGCAGTGAACAGCCATCAGCCAGCAGCTGCTGAAGATGTTTATCTGCGAGTTCAGTTAGGCCTTTGTCAGGTTGGCGCCTCGCGGGACGTGTGGACGTCGTGTCGTGAGAACGCCCCGGACAGTTACCCGCGACGGTACGGTCCAGCCATTACATAGCGGGATCGCGACTGCGACTGCGCAGTGCTTCCGGACTACCGCGCCGTCGCAGTGCGATCATCAGAGTACAATAGAATATAGCCTCTGGCAGGAGGTTGTATTGTGAAAAATGCTCGTTAAATTAACTGTCACGTCATTAAAGTCTTGTTTACATCTATGTATTTTCCATAAAACGAATCAATGAGATCAATAGATTAACAATAATCGAAACCCCATAGTTTATTAAAAATTTTAAAAATACAGAAGACGTGCTGTTTCTGTCGTTTTACACAATCCTTTCAAACACATGTTTGACAAAAAATAGTTAGTGAAATGAATGCCATCTGATACTCGTTCCAAAGGGACCGGAACAACGTGATCTAAATTCGTCACTCACACCTGGCGTCTCGCCCCCGTCCTTCCACTTCCGGTGCATCCATTTCCGCCAGAGGGTGGATCATAGTCCTCCCCTACATATTCAGATTATAAGTGTAAGTGTAACGCATTAGATCATTGTGATGTTGCAAAATGGTGCAACAATTTAACTGGGTATTAATTCTTCAAAATAATAATATCATTTGATCAAGTATATCTGCTGCATCCTGCTAACACGCTTAATGGAGAAAAATGTTTTCTACACATTGAATTGTATTGTGTGAATGTATTTCATTGAATTGTGTGAGTAGTACCACCTTTTTTAATTTAATTTATAATTTTTATTTCAAGTAAGGAAAATTATTATGTCTAAACAGACAGAAAGGGAGCGCGCTGGTCTAGGGGTAGAGCGCGGGGCATTGGTGCCCAAGGTTTTGGGTTCAAATCCCGCCAATCACCAATGGCTTTTCGATATGTGATAATGCCGCAACCCACACAGGGGTGTGCAAAAAGCCGCTACGGCTGAAGTGCCTTGGGAGTAATCCGCCCCTTACAATAAAAAAAAACAGACAGAAGCACTCTAGAGAGGGCACGTCTGTTACTTGAGATGAAAAGTTAATTGAGCGCAAGGTCTTTTAGACAAGTTTAAAAATACTCCTGGAAGCTGGTAAAATGTTTTTTATACAATTTAAATTTTTATGTATTATACAACAAGTGCATACTTAACTAAAACCATTGTATGAAATGGAAAAAATGGATAGTATATTAAATTGATCTGAAAACTTGTTAGGTGGGATGGAGCACCAAAAGATTAAGACCAGGCCGAAAGACCGTGATACCCCCTCTCCAGGGTTAAATTTCTTTTCACGAGTTAAAACACTGAGTGTTACAATCAGTGGTGTAGTGTTAATAAAAGCTGTGCCGGAGCGGTCCTTCCCGGGAAGGCCATTACTGTGGGGCGGGGGTAATGGGTAGTCAAAGTCTGCAAGTTCCTCAGGAAGGTCATTGCGTGGTCAAACGCGTGGAACTGTGTACAATGAATTTATCTATTTAAAAAAGAATTACATAAACCGAAGTTTAATTTTGCAAAAGCGACTAGTGATGCTCCTGGAGTATCTGTTGTATTCATGCAAAGTATTGCAGTCGAAAGCAAACGGTCCCTTTTTAGTAAGGGTTCGCTTTCTTTTTAAACCCAAACTGGCGAGTGCAGGCCAAGGAAGAAGAACATATTTGCAGATGAGTTTACCCACCACATAATACGGAGGAAAATCCTCAAATTTTATTTTGTAAAAAACACCGCAACTTTATTGAAATTAAAGGCTGTTCTGAAGGAAGAGGGTGTGTTAAAATAAATATCTTAGACGGAGATTAAAATGAATAGGATTTTAATTGTTGAAGTCTGAAAATACAAATAATCTCAACAGTTCTTAATCAGCCTCAAGTATGATGTAAAAATAAACATATTTTTGAATTAAAAAACTAGATACTATAAAAAGATATATGGTCTTCAAGTAAGCCCTAGTGTCTGATTCTGATGTTACGATGTTGTTAGGTTAGAGATAATGTAAAATGCCTAAAATTGCCTCGATATTGCGTGTTCATAATGAAATTATGCGAGCGACTCGCTTACCTACCATTCTCTATGAAAAGGCAAAGTACAAGTATAAAAATCTGAGTTTCGGCTGCACGAGCTGTGCCGGCGCGCCACTCCGGTTCTAAAAGCTGTGCCGGAGCGGCACTCCGGACCGCTCCGGCTCCACTACACCACTGGTTACAATAATTATTTAGAGTTACTTATTGCAAAAACCCCACAATACATTGTATAATGTGATTTAAATTTGTAAATTTGAACAAATATTCTTAAATTAAAAAAAGGTCAAAAACTATGACCAGACAAAAGGTCCGTCTGGTCATAGTTTTTGACTTTTATTTTACTTATTTTAAATATTTTATATTTAGAAGGTGACCGAGCTTTATCGTTAGAATAGACATTTATTATAAAAAATTAATTAGAAAATTAAAAACATTTATTACTCAATGAAAATTTTTATGTGGATAACTCGTATAGTTTTGTGATATACGACGTTATTTGAGCGATGTCGTTTAAATATTTTAAAAGCCGATCATTTACTGTTTAATTAATAGTTTATATTAGCTGTGATCAACTGATTTTGTAATAACAATAGGATTGAAAAGCAAAAGAGAAATTTAATTTACATAAATTAATTGGTTTGTTACAGTGGCTTCAAGCAATACAACGAATACGTTTTCTATCAAAACACGGAAGATTTTGGAAATACTTTTTTCTGCTTTTATTTCGCACAGCTATGTTATCCTTAAGTTTTTACAAATTGTTTAGTAACCTGATAATTTTGCATTTATTAATTCATAAAATAAATATTAATGCATAACCTCTATATTGTTCCCCGCAGTCTTCAATCAAGAACTGTCAAACGGTTATAAACAGCTGTTTTGGTTTGTATTGTTTAATTTTAAGCGTAATGTTAAATTTTTAGATTTTAAACTTAATATTACAAAAAACACAATTTTTGGACATTAGTATTTAAAATTTTTTTCTACTCGGAAATTAGTTATTTCCAAAATTTAAAGAAATTCCTCGGTGCCGATTTCGAGATCCCTGTGCAAATATATATATATATATACAAACCTTGCTCGTATTATAGTATTGGATTTATTTTAATAGTACTGAGTCTTTCAGTACTACTAAGTCTCCCAACGGTATGGGGATTGATGGGATATTAACTCATAAAGCGTTACTGAAAATCACGGTCCCTACTCATTTAGTGTAAAAAAATCTAAATATTATTTTTCCAATGTTCTTTTTGGATTTAGGAAGCTTGAATAAGAAAAGAGAAATTTGCTGGAATACTGAAAATAACTCAAGGAGTTCACTGTTTTGCCGCTAGGGTATACTTTATAGCCACTTGAACGCTTTTTCAGACGGTGGTTACGGCAAAATCACCAACAAGTTGTAGAGTTAAATAACTAAGAGAACGATTTAATATTCACGTATTCACAATAGAACTAACTAATTATAACTAATCATATTTCACACCAAAAATATTGATAAAATATTAAACATTGAGCAGATTTGAATCCATGCTGACAGATTGGTAGTCACGCTCTATAACCACTAGCTGACAAAAGATTTAGGCTGTAAAATTTTTTGATTGCAATTGAGGTTGAAAGTTAAACCATTTTCCATAATCATTCCATTTTCAGTAAAAATTTTCTTTTTTGACTAGCTAGCTGATCTAATCCATTGAATAGTATTATAATCTGATAATCAGCTGATTAAATACACAAAAAAAGGGAAATGAGTTTTAAAAGATATTTTTTAACATTGTAAAAGCAATTTTTTGGCAATATCAAT
The DNA here is from genome assembly GCA_023375725.1 of Nephotettix cincticeps. NCBI lineage: Eukaryota > Metazoa > Arthropoda > Insecta > Hemiptera > Cicadellidae > Nephotettix > Nephotettix cincticeps. Next base: position 17,195,144 of record CM041785.1, on the reverse strand, counting down.
CAATTGTAGGGATACAGGGCATCTACGCAGATCTCTATAAATAAAACCCTGAAGAGTATTTGTCTTTCATTTAACCCTCGAGAGGGCGCTTGCAGAGTTTTCCTACGCACGTGTAGTTTTGTTAAAATAAACACGCATATCAGGTATCAGCAGACGTGTCATGCTCCCTACCTCACGCGCCTCATTCCAGGAATCCCCCGAAACTATTTACAACCCCTACACTCCTTTTGTTTCCTTATGAGTTGCAATGCAGTGAATTGATGTCAGTTTGCGGAGGCTTTCTCCGTGTGCGCCCAATCGCGCAAGTGGTTAGTGCGGAGTTTAGTTCCTCTTGCCCACTCGTGTGTTAGAGATAACTTACTATTTTAGTTGTGAATGTTTTTAAGTATACGAGTATTTTGTGTTTCCATTTTATATTACACTGATTCCACCATGGATTTATTAGAAGACGAGAGATTATGTCGAATGCAATATTTCTAAACGGAAAACACTTATGAGCGTATGTGTTGATTAACCAAAATGTATTTTTTTTATTTAATTCATAAAAACTGTCACTTAATAATTGGTTTGCTTTGATGTTCAATTTCATTATTGCGGAAGAAACTCCGCTTGCGCCCTCTCCTGTAACGCCAACAGTGACACCATTCTTATACTAGAAAATTACTAACTATGTTTATTAAAATTATTATTCAAATTTAGTAATTAATTAATTAAATCAACGAAGGAACCTTGAACTTTATCAATTTATTTAACATTTAAATACAATACTGTGTTATAAAAACAAGTAAGATGGGTTGAATTTGTGGGATTTAGCGTTGCGGAATAAAACACCGCATGTACCCTCTCCCGTTTGAACGGTGAATTACCCGCTCAAGGGTTAAAACAAACTTTGTTCAATTCGGTTAGACGAAAAAACTATTCAATCTCCTGAAGAATTACAATTTTGAATATTTAAAGTAGGTATGGCCACAAACAGAAACATAAAAGGAGCCAATTTTTATTGCTATTTATTATTATTATTGCTTTATTACTTTTCTAGGTCTTTTAGGCTTAAAATACCTACCTAGGTAGGTATTTTAAGCTAAGTATTATGAGAATGAAGATTAAGATTAGATTAGTAAGGTTGGATTAGATTAGATTAGATCATTGAATTGGCAACCATACTACAATTTAGGTATTTTAATCCAAGTATGAATGAGGATTGAGTGGATTGATTGTGGCGCAATCTTGTAGTCTTGTTACTGACTAAGGCTGACATATTCTTTAGACAGGATTGTTAATTAATAGCCCAACAGCCGATGGCAATTAATGGACCTACAGTTTAACGTGGAATCCGAGCCACGGCCTCTCAATTACGAATTGGTCTAATTATGAGGATGGTCTTTGCGGGTTAAAGTAGTATTCAATAGTGCGGACGTTAATCCAAGAGAACACTACATGAACCGACCATCTATCAGAACTATCCACAATTCGTGACCTCCAAGTACTGTACCTGGATTAAAGGACATCGCCACCTTCCCAGTCAATTGTGTGAACTAGATAATTGTGGCGCCATCTTGTAATCCTGTTCCTGACAAAGGCTGACATATTCCTTAGACAGAACTGGTAAGTAATAGCCCCAAAAATGACATCTAAAGGGCCTACAGTTTACCCACTAAGGCCGGCCGCACACTGATGCAGCATTTCACCTGAAGGAAGTGTTGCGATGCAAAATGCTTTGCTGGGCTCTAGCACCCCGTGTGTTTCAATGCAAGGCGCTTCGCAACGTTTGCTTGATGAGTGTGCAGGCTCCCATTGAAATACACGGGGCGCTAGTGCCCAGCGAAACATTTTGCCTCGCAACACTTGCTTCAGGTGAAATGCTGCATCAGTGTGCGGCCGGCCTAAGGAAGCAGTATACTTGATTTTGATGAGTCCTTCAGGAGGCAATTAGCCGTTTTGCAGGTAATTGATAAAACTTTTTTTTAAACAATTATTATTAGTGGTAAACTATTTTATTTCCTTTTGTAGAAAACTCTATGTTCTTTAAGAAAAACATATAATTTTACTGGATTTATTAGAGAAATCATAACGAAATATTTTTTTAAATGTTAAATTTTAGAAAGTGTCATACTCTATAAACCATCAAATCTGTAATTTTCTGAAAATTCATCCTGTTATTTACGTGGACACTAAAATTTCCCCTGTAGATCTATAAATATTAACATGTGATAACATAACCAAAACACACACACGGTACATGGCGAGCGGTTTCGACTGCTGCCAAACGTCACAACAACCAAATGACACTTTACAATAATTGAAATAAGAATGACTACAATTATTACATTATTTACGAAAATGTCGAGTCGGGTTTGTGAGTTGACATTCAGTCCACTCCGAGCGTCATCAATTCACTTGTCAAGACACCTACTTTGAAGACTCATGTGTCTTCCTCAATGGGTTAACGTGGGTTCCGAACCACTGCCACTGAATTACAAACTCATCTAATTCTGAGAATGGCCTTTGCAGACAAACGTAGTATTTAAAAGAGCGGATAATAATCCATACAAGAGAACATGACATTCACCAACTAGCGCTCATAACTATCCACATTTGATTTTTCTTTAGACACAAATAAGTTAAGTGTTGCTAAAAATAATAACTATTACAATAGCTTCATAGAAAACTTAAAGTCAACAATGGTGCTGCAGAATAAATATTGCACAATCTATATTTTATTTAATATTTTCTATAGTACGAAGGCTTTAGAAGGTTAAGCGATACTGATACTATAGAAAATACATCGCAGAATCCCAGAAGGTCCTGTATATAAACCCTTCCTCATCCTTACCATATCTGAAGATACTATGGAAGTTTCATATACGGTAGTATATACATGTTTTACTTTCGCCCCTTATACTTAGTAGGCTACATGGAGAAAGTATTGTTTTCGTCAACATTTTTTAATTTGGTCTGAGATTGGGAAAATCAGTTATGAGGCTCCCTGAATCCAAAAAGTGTGTAAGACAGACTGGAAACTTGGTATGCAGCGTAAGGTCATACCATCCAGCAAAACTCTCTCAGAAAACCTTGTTATTACCTCGAGGACAGGGTAAGGCTAAATTCCCAAAAATATTTAATTAATATTTAAGTAAAATGTTGTTTGATGGAAATTTGTTGACAATTTTTTAAACATTAGACTTCTTAAATGTTATTATAATTCATATTCAACAATGTCCAGTTTATTATTATTTAAATTAGTGCTAAAGGAACAGCTAGTGGTTCTACAAATTCATCCAACAGCAAAGTCTGATTTATCCGGATTAATGTGGCGGGGCTCCGATCGGGGACAGCCGAAAATCCGGATGATCTTAAAGTATACTGAAAATATACCATTATAGACATCCATGTCACATAGACAACGATCGTGAATAGTGCCCGCAATATTAGTGCTGCAGACTGCATATAACCTCTGTACAATAGCATAGCCGAGAAATGTCACAAGCGATTAATGTGTTAAAAACTTGTTTTTAATTTTAACATAAGTTATTATTGTTAGTTTTAGGTAGGAAATAAAACGCTCTTCTGATATTAAAACAACCTCCTTCCTTTTACAACCACTCTTGACGAAAGATTCATTATGCACTTTGACCATAAAAATAATTCCGAAACAAACAACCACTGTACATCTAACCTAAAACAGAGCTTGAAATCAACTGAAAGGTCTAAAGAAATTCAGAGGACACATTTTCACACGAAAACATAACATGTACAATGCCTTCTTCTATTTCAACATAGTTGCTTTTTCCTCCATTTGGAGTACTAGTTCATTTCTTCTCCAATAGATAGTGTTGGCTTCATCTTTAAATCGTAGTATTTATAATTTTTTAATAGTGACCGATGTTTCATGTTGACAGTACATTATTGTCTCGTCTATCCTACTTCTCACAAATTTTACGAAGTGATGAGAATACAAAAGTAAATTATTCTTTTTTTTAATATTTTGTCAATTACTGTTTATTACTGAGAGTATATATTAATGGAAGTAATTGTGCCGAGTGAAATAAAGGAACCCATTTGAAAACAAAAGAAGTCATGAAGCGTTTCTAGGCCTACACTTCATGACTGGTGAAAAAGTATAGTAATAATTTTTTTGATAAGAGTAAATATATATACAGTAAATAGCATAAATAAATCAAAACATTATTATTTATGATGTAACTGTTACATCTATCTATCTAATAGTGACTTGCAGTCACAGTGAAAAAGGCTAATTTTAGACTGGAGGGCCTCAGGCGTCCCATGGAAATTAAGTCGGGAATGGGTTTATCCCTGAGGATGTAAGAGATTGTTAATTTAGGCATGACAAAAAAACAAATAAATGTACTCACAGTTGGAGGCTGGTAGGAGGACACTGGGCAGGAAGACTGTGAGGCAGCTGTCGGATGTGGTTCTGAGTCTCGGAGGGAGTTGACGAATTATCTGGACTGAACTTGGATGGGAGTATCTTGTTACTATTCACCATTGAAGATAAAGGCTTGGAAGAAATTATTTTTGAACTGGATATATTTTGTTGAACTTTAGATGGTGGAGACAATTTTCCATTCTGAACTGGTGTCGGATGCACAGCCTTTTTGGAATTCACCAAAAATTGTTGGGTGGTAGAATACCTTAATGATTTCCTCTCAGAGTTTTGTTGGAATGGTTTACAATTATCAGACTTTTCCTCATTTGACTGAGAGGAATGCAGATCTCTCCTAACACTGGCTGATCGGATGAATTGGTTTTGTAAATGACGGAAACTCGAGTTACTATCTAAGGTTCTGAGAGGATTGCTACTAGATGATCCACCAAAAGGCTTCAACTGAGAGGAACTATGTTTTTTATCCACAGGTGTCTGTGGACCTGGTTTATTAAAATTCTGATTGTGATTCTCGTTTATAGAAATATTACTATCTAAAGAAACTGGTTGCAGATCCTCATAGTTTTTCAAACTAAGATCAGATTTTGCTGGAAATAATGTCTCGATGCTTTTTCTATCTAAATTAATCCTCGGCCCTACAGGAATTTGATCATCTCTAATACCACAGTCTTCTTTTAAACTATTATTTTTAAAATAACTTTCTAAACTTTTTTGGCGTTGATATATTGCTCTGTTTTTGCTTATATTTGTTAAATAACTCTCATCTCGCGCTTTTCTTTCACTGAACCTCTCTGGGTCTTTTTCCCTATTCGACATGAAGGAAGCCCTGCAAGACTCTCTGACTTTAGAACACCTCCTAAGCTCCGGCTGGTTTTCATATTGTGGTTCAGGTTTAGATTTCTCTGGGAAGTATGACTTTTGAGATTCCGAATGATAAGATCTTGATGTTTCCCAGGGGGAACTATCCAAGTACGATCTATTCGCATACTGAGGTTTTGAGTCTTGTGGTCTTGGATAGGATGAGATCAGTGTTTTCAAATCAGGAAGCTGGTCCTCAGTGGGAGGAGGAGGTAAGGGTTCATCCGACACGAAGACTTCATCTTCCACAACCGGTGGAGGGGAAGGTGGGGGTAGGTCTGGACTTGAAGTACGAGGCACAGGATATGCGGCTCGTAGATGAGGCTTCTTGGGTGGCCGTGCTGGAACCCAGTCGTCAATGGAGATCGCAGGACCCATGATGAAGGGACCAGACACCGCAGCGGATAAGGATCCACAACTAGAACTGACATAATACATTGTTAAGCAGCTAACAGTTATCACAGTAAAGTTCTAGGACATGACGTGAATATACACAACAAAGAGTAAACAATAAGTAAAAGTGTTTATAATAATAATAAAATATCATTCTAAAATACTACACTAAACTGAAACATTTAGACTCATGTAAAATGCTAATCAGTTCCAGGTTGTGAGTGAAGAAGGGGTTCGGCTAATCTGAACTGGCTTACCTCCAGAATCCAAATTAACCGCCATTGTAAATATTTGAACTCAATACTATCACTTTTTAATCACATTTTAGTATTTTTAACAAAATCATTCAGTAAAATATTAGATTAATTCTATGCTCGGTTCACTTGAGTGTGCTAGTTTTTTTTAAACCTCAACTGCCCATAACTATGGGCATAGGGCCTGTGCGGTGAATTAAAGACAGCAAGGTACCGTAGCGGCATTTATCACATAGCTAACCGCTTATGACCTGACAGGAGTCGCCAGCCGCTGGTTTCGATCAAGCATCCTTTGACTTATTATGCCAGAGCATTACCCCTGAGCTAGATTACCAGTTGTATCACAATATTAGTTACTTAAGTTAGCTACTTTAGTTAGTTACTACATAATTTTGGGATTGTTTTAGATATACTGGGAAAATCAGTATTACCGATATTTGTCTATACTATGTTTATTAAGTTTACTACTTACTAAGTTTACTGTTTTTACTAAGTTTATAGTTATCTAGTACACTCGTCTTGAAACTTTGTTTTACTAAACAACATGTAATAGAATCATCCAAGTTCCACTGTAACATATCTAGTATGGTTAGAAAAATAAGTCAGTTTTACCTATGCTGATGTCTTGCAGACAAATTGCTATTGTCTTGTTCTGAAGGTGATGACTTGTCCTTCCCTGCATGAACCATCTTTGCCTGGAAAAATACAGCATTGTGATAAACAAATATGGATATAACTCTTATTGATTTAGGTAAGAAAAATACAAAGTGAATATCACATTGATTCATAAAAAATATTTATTAGCAAACATTATTAAAATAAACGATTAAAAATTCTTTAATAAATAGATGTTGGAATTTCTATACTGGAAAATTAGGATACTCCGGCGAATTGCTATGCATGTCTTCCATGTCACTAGAATAAGTATAGAAAAAGACAATCTATCTAATACTTAGACAGCCAAAAAGAAGCTCTAAACCAATCCAGGTACATTTGGGCTATTGAACAATGAACACCCTAGGATTATGTTCCAACTCCACAACGTACACTGGAAAAGGGAAGGGTCTTGCCAACTCACTACAACAAAATGTTGACTTGTGGTATGACATAATTAAAACACTTGATACTAGTGCAGATTTTCAGTTTTTTTATGTTTTATTTTACATTGAGGTTCAAATCTGTTGCCACTGGTCAAACCCAAACCAAAAGTAAATGCACTGGTGTAATAAACTTTGCTGGTTTACAAATGAAATTGAGCAGGCCAGATGTGATATTCTTGTTCTTTGTGATCTTTATTAAAGTGAGACCTGACCTGAAGCCTAGGCTCTTAGTTTGCTGTGGAGAGACTAACTTGCTTAGCTTCTTTAGTCTTAAACATATAGAGGTTTAAGACTAAAGGAGCTAGTCAAGTTATTAACTCAAATCTCATATTGCAGTCCTTGAAAAGCTGCCTGGGATCTGATTAATTTTAAAAAACCGTTTCCATAGGGATTTTGCTACTGTCACAGAGTTTAATGATTATTTTGTTGAATCAGTTGAAAGTATTCTCGCATACCATGAATGATGAGTCAAGTCAAATGATCCACTCGAAAAGGTTCCTCATGTTATGCCTCCCTCCAACTTTTCATGGAGTTCTATTAGATATAAGTAGATATAAGATCTATCGCGACATATCAAGATATCGCGAGATATAAGTAGCGGCAGCCGTAAATTGCTTTAAATCCTTCGATAGCAAAGACATTTATGGTATGTCTTGTATTATTTTATAAGAATAGTTACGCATACTTGCTTCATTGTTGACTTACCTCATGAACTTATGACTTGTTAAGGGATTTTTCCCAAATTAGTTAAAATGGTCCAGGAAAGTATACAAAAAAGGATCAACAAGTATAGTATCCAGCTATAGGCCATTTCTATGATTCTGGTCATTGTAAAGTTGTTTGAGTAATTGATACGACATTGTTGCTAATTGTACGACTATTTTGAGCGAGACCATCTCCTAGCCCCTTTAGTTTTAGGCAGGGAAAATCCACTGTCATAGCAGAGTAGCATCTCCTTGCAGAAATTTTAAAATTTTTCAAACTGAAACAGTCAACAGTTGTAGTCTCGTGCGTTTGACTGTGTGTCTCATTATTATTATTATTATTAGAAAGCTTGAAAAGTATGGTCTCGGGGTGGGTGCGTTTAGGATGGCCTAAGCTATGGATGATTTTGGCACGACACGGCTGAAATAGCTGTTAGGGACCTACTTGGCCTGACATAGGACCTATTTAGTATTAGGACATAGCCAATTGTATTTCATTGTACTTACTTAATGGCTGAGTAAGTGATTTGATTAGATTAAGACACTCTAGGACAGTGTATTTCCCTGCCCAGCAAAACCCGACAGCCCACCAAGTAAACGTTCTTATTCCAGGGCATTTCTCTTAGGTAGTCAGTAATGAGATACATACATCCTCCAAAATCCTGCTCAAAATGAAAATTCATGCTCAGCGCATGGTCAAGAGATACAAAGAGGAATAAAGATGATGGAGTAGCCCATTACATAGTAGAGTCGAACCTCACTAATTTGAAATTCAAGGTCAAGCTAAAGTAAATTTACGATTAAAAAAGTTTGAATTAATAGGAATTTTAATTAGGCTAGAGATCTCTCTAGCTAATCTTAGCGTTATTAAAATTCAAATTGTAGAGGTTAAATTTGGATACTTGAATTTTAGAGGGTAGCAAATATAAAATTTGAATTATACTTTTACTTCTTTGAACTCATTCTAAAAAAAACACTAGAAAGTAAAATAAATACAGTAGCTTACAAAATATTGAACTCTTTGATATTTATATCATGATTGCTGTGTAGTAGCAAAGCAAATAAAACAATGCCACTGGCAATACGAACCTGGGGAAAATGTGGAAAGCACTGGTTCATGTTTCAGCTGGCTTGTTTTTCAAAAATTACTTTGAATTTCAAATTTTAGAGTTAAGAGTTTCAAATTGAAAGAACATAATTTGAATTTTAAACACTCAAGTACAAATAAATTCGAATTTTAGAGGTAAATTAAGCTTAAAAATACTTTTTTTCAAATATCACAGGTTTTCTCAAGGGAACATACAAAATCTACAAATTGTAGAGATTTTCTCAAGGGAACATACAAAATCTATAAATTTCAGAGGTTTTCAATTAATCGAGGTTTGATTTAGTGAGGTTCTACTTAATAACTAAATAAGTAATTAACTGTACAGATCCTTTTTGATGTAATTTCTATCTCTGAACTAGTAAAAACCAGTCTGAGAGCTGATTGTGACTAAGAAATAAATTTTTTACTACAAACCTCTCTCCTAGCAGATCCAGCATAGTCGGAGGCGCAGGATGACCGTCGGCTAGCAGCCAAAGTGATGGGTGGAGGCTTGGGCCTTGGAGGAGGTTGAGGAGGGCTGAGATGAGGTTCAGACTTCCACGTGGAGTGATGCCTCTCGTAAAACGAGAGTAGAGCCTTCTTCTGGATGGCCTTGAGCGAGGCGTGATCGGTGACGCGAGAGGTGTCGTGCGGGTGGCGGTCGTAGGAGGAGGAGAACGGCAGTCGAGGCTGCTGGGGCGCAGCCTGCTGTCGTTCCAGCTCACTTATCCTCTCTGCCACGGTCATTGGTGGAGACCTATAAAAATATAGTAACGACTGAGACAAATACTTTGTTTGAAATTATTGGTGATGGTGTATTAGTTTTGTATGGTGGGATGGCTAGTAAAATGTAAATAAAATTCTTATCTTACAAAAACAAGGTATAAGAATTATACTGGATTGCCAAGAATAGACTCGGTTCAAGAACATTTTCAAAATTATGTATTTTAACGGTTTATTCTCAGTATATATTCAAAGTGATATAGCACCTTCGGAAAAATATATTAAATATACAAAGTTTGGGCAGCTGTCATAACTACTCAACAAGAAATAGGCATAAGATGGCTTTCCAAATGCACAATTTTAGTTTTCTTGGGAAAAAACCATGTCACATGGGTATAAAATTTTACTATAACCTACGACAAAATATTAATGCAAATTTGTGACTATGAAAAATGAAAAAAACCATTTAAAACAGTTTCTCTCAAACAAAATGTACTATGTGAATTTGACGTTTGACCTTTTATATTTAGACTAGCCAAAGTACCCGTTCTTCGCACCGGTTAAAAAAAGGCTGAAAGGTGTAGGCTCTACTGATACATTTAAGTTATTGTTAATTAATTCTTCATTGTTTACAAAATGAAAAAAAAACACGAGTGTCTACAACATTTCAAAGTAACATCTGTCAAATATTGGGAGAGGATAAGGATTAATGTAATAGAGAGAGTCGCCGGAAAAAACTTAAAATCTACCATTCCACTATTTCAAATAATTCACTAATTTCGATCCAGCAGTTTATCTGAAAAATCAACTTTATTTCTTCTTCTTCCCGAACTGTCAAAATATAGTGCAAACGGATGTTGTCATTAGAAAAAGTAAACATTGAAACCTAGGACGGTCACGGCAACTCTTTCTTCTTCTTCTTCCCGATCTGTCAAATTTTAGTGTTCACAGCTGTTGACATTCAAGTAATTTTATGTTTTCATTCACTAAAAATGTAAACATTGAAACTTAGGACGTTCACAGAGCGTAGCCCGAGAGGATTTTAAGGAAATGAGTATGCCTATGTGTTGCATGAGTTTACCTTTGTGTAAAATTTCAAACTGTTTGGTTCAGTATTTTTTGCGTTTACTTGCCACAACAAACCCACAAACAAACATACAGAAACCACCTCTTCTTTATAATATTATAGATAAATTGATAGTTTAGAGTAAGTTTTGTTGGTTTTTATGTTGCAAACATTATCTATGTAATTTTGTCTTTTAGTTAGTAGATAAATGTGACGCCATTCATGTTCATTCTGTATGAATTTTTGAAATTACTATTTACTATGGACAATTATGTTTTAAAATGTATTTTTTACAATTTAAAAAAAATCTTTGCAAATCTGCCAATTAGGGCTTGCCAGTTGAGATCAAAATGCCCTCCAGTTGTAGTGTTAAATAGCCACTTCTGAATCGGTTAAGTTACCTAAAACTCAACAACAATGATGTGTTCGAACTCAGTACCTGGGCGAGATCTCCTGACCGGGCTGCACGGTGTAGGTGCTGACAGGGAACAGTTTCCTCTGGTTGTTGAGCTGGTTATTGCGCACCAGCTGGCTCAAATACAGCACACTCTCGCTGTGGTGTCTCTGCGGAGTCTGCACCTGACATGTCGCATCGAATAACTCACAGAAAACACATATTTTTGCTATATACTATAGATTGGTCTGTGGTGTGTCCTGAAAATCCAGCTATATTTCTAAAATTGATAATTTAAAAAAAATTTGTATCAGATGGCCATAAATCACTGAAAGGCGTCTGAGACAAAAATACAGTCGTGAAATTTACATGTTAATTTGGGTTTTAAATATTTTAAGGTAACACTAACGTTTCAAGTGAAGAACAAATTCAAATCTAGTTTTATTAGCGATTCTGTTGGTTTCGCAAACAAATATATAGAATGATTTAATATAACCAAACACATATTTGTATTTAAATTTAATAAATAGTAAAGTTCACTGGACAGACCATGTCTTGATATGATTATTTTTCAATAAATAAAATAAAATATATTTTAAATAAAAAAATTAATGTAACAACTGTGGATGACTGATTATTTAGATCTATATTTAGATTATTTAGATCTAGTAGTCAACTGCTTGTGGCTACTAGATACCAGTCGTAATACTGTGCCAGTTTTGGGATCATTTTTCATATATCAAATTTTCATTTCATAAATCAAAAATAAACCCACTCCAACAAGGATGAAAATCTGGATTACTGGTTTACAGGTACCATAAATTAATTTGGCTAGGATGAATGCAAAAAGATAAGTGCAAAATAACTGTTATAACTGTTAATTATTTTCAAAATAGGACTGGGCTTAGGGGGTCTAGAGGAAGGCATGTTTGGGGCGGTTGAGTGTGCATTTTGCACGTCTTATGAAGCATAGACCAAGCAAGCTGAGCTTGCTTGGGCGAACTAGCAATTCTAGACAGTTTTCTTGGATGCTGCTGATTAGTTGCCAGATGCGGCCTCCCTCACCCCCTCCACAGATCCCAAACCAGTATCAGTCCTATTTTGTAGATATTTTAGGTACAATTACCTTGGCGGAGTGAGCAATGAGAGGAGGACATGTGGTGCTGCTGCCACCAGCGCTCGACACGTCACTCAGCGACCCGTGCCACTTGAGCGTCTCGCTCGACGAGCCTGAGCTGCCACTCGACTCATGACCCTCCAGTCGAGCCGCTTCACTCTCTCTCCGCAACCTGGTCCCGTACAGATTGAATAAGTAATGAATAACAATGAATTGTACAAATAGGTAAATAGTGTAGGTACACCTGAATTTCAAAAAGATAATAAGGTAAGATAATACAAGGTGTGTTTCAAAAGTAATGAGACTTTACTTTGTGGGCTTTGAGAGTCCAAATATTTTTCTTATTATGTTGGTAATAATTATGGTCCTGAAGTATGGGTAAAAGTTTAAGCTGTTTTCATTGTTGATTTTGTCTGTGACAGACCTTTGTTAGTTGTAAGATATGAATCAATGAATTCGTATATACAATTTGAAAATCATGAAAGCTCTGGATATTCCTGCGTATCAACAAATGATGAAAACGAGGAAAAAGTTAAAGTAATGGTTAAGAAATATTGCTGAATTACTATTAGAGAGTCACTGATAATGTTGGCATATCCATTGGTTAATATCATTACATTTTTTCCAATATTTTGGGAATAAGTTACACAGTAGCCAAATTTGTACCAAAATTGTTGAACTTTAAACAAAAACACTGGCAAATGGAAGTTAATCAGGAGTCACTAAAGTGAGTCACTGACGATTCAGAATTACTGAAACCTGTTATAACAGGTATCAAAACATTTAGGGATTTAATGTTTAAAGATTAAGATTGGATGTCAAAGCTAAAGCTCAACTAAATCAATAGAGGCATTCTGGCTCACCAAGACCGAAAAATGCTCAATATGTAGTCAAACATGAAGATCAGGATCGACTGGCATGATCACTGGTCTTTTCTTTGATTTTTAATGGCATAGTGAACCACAAAGTCCTTCCATCAGATCAAACATTCAATGAATAGTACTACCTACAACTTAAGATCAATGCAGTTTGAGTGAAGTAATCTGAAAAAGTCAAGTCACAATTCATGGATTTTGCACTATGATAATACACCAGCTTACACTTCATTTCCTGTTTACGAACTTTTGGCTAAGTATATCACTGTATCATGTCCCCAGTCTCCATATTCACCAGTCATGGCTCCTAGTAACCTTTTCCTATTTCCTCAATTTAAAAGAACCTTAAAGGGAAGTCGTTTTACAGCCTTCCCTGCTGCAGGGTGTGGTGCAGGGGCTTTTGGTGAAAAGGTTTTGGGTTTTCTGCTGCCCAATAGTGCCAGTTTTAACATAACAGTCTAATTGAAAGTGCACTTCATCACTCAATATTAAAATACATCATCAGTGGAAATAACATCGAGCATTCTCTCACATTTAATCTAACTCATCCTTCAGGATACACTGCAGCGAGTGTCGAGACAAGCATAATTGGAGCGCCTAGTAAAGTGGCGATGTTTTTGTAGAACAAACGCCTCTCTGTAAACATTTTGTTGATTTCGGGACTAGACAGTTTCTGATTCAAAACTGACCCAGTTGTGCAAAGAGAGGCGACCCAAAGAAGTTTTGAGGAATGATCAGGTATCAAAGCATGTCGTGGAACATTGAACTGTGTGTGGAAAAGCCGTTGGACAGTAATAACAGATTCATCACTTGAAAAAATTTTTAAGAGCGAAAATGCGATGCCCCAGGGTCCACAGTGCCATTGCTACTAAAACGCAATGTACGACGTACTATATGTTATTGTTTCATATATGTTATGACTATTGTTTCATGAATAGAGTAATGTTTTTGTCTTGGACATTTAAGTAAGAACTTGCTGATACTTTTTATTCTGGAGTATAAAACGTTGTAATGATGTACAACATTCTTACAATAAAAAATTTAATTTCAGTTCAAAGACAATTTCATTACCGGTCCATTAAAGGTCCTAAGGTCTTAAGGTCTTAAACTTTAAGGCTTCAATAGACCTTGTAAATTACATCACGATGTTTTTGCTGGAGCAATCATAATTATTGGTAAGTTCAGAGTAAAAGAAAAATGCTTTCAAAGTAAAAATTTATTTATGTGTTTCAGTGTTAAAGTGTTCAAGTCTAATAAAAAACTCTAAAAGTCAAAGTTACTTTTGATTTTAAAATGGTAATGGTTATACCTGTCCAGAAAGGGAGTGGTGGTGGTGGAGTCCGTGCTGGAAACGTAACTGTGGTAGCCCTCGGACTGGGCGTAGGAGGCCTGCGTCTGGTGTACCGTGCGAAGGGAAGCCTCGTCGTACGCTCGGCTGTACTGCTCCAGCTCTGCCTGTGTCAACTGTGACTCCAACTGGCAACATTAAACAACCATAGAAACAAACAGACCGAATGAGGAATACCAATTGAATAGACCAGATCATTACCTATCTGAAATAGTGACCTAAACAGGTATTTTAAGCCTAGTGTGAATGAGAAATGAGTGATGAGTGTGGTGCAATCTTGTAGTCTTGTTACTGACTAAGGCTTCCTTAGACAGGAATGTTAATTAATAGCACAACAGCCAATGGACATCTAAGGGACCTACAGTTTAACGTGGGATCCAAACCACTTTTTCCCCTGAATTTTGAACTGGTCAAATAATGAGGGTGGTCTTTGCGAATGCAGTATTAAATAATGCGGACATTAATCCACCAAAGAGAATATCACATCCACCGACCATCGCTCATAACTACCCACAATTTGTGACCTTCAAGTCGCTGGATTACAGGACACGCCACCATCCCAGTCCTGTGATCCTGTGGGTTCTACTGGCTGCATGGTTCAGTGGTTATCGTATCCACTTCATTATCTGAATGGCGCCAGTTCGATCTTGAGTAAAGTCTTAATACAATTTTGTGTTGGTTTGATACTGGACCCAGTTATATTTGTTCATTGGGCTGTTAATTAACACTTTAACGCGGTTTCACATACACCGTAAGCAAACCAATTCCCGTCTGCAGTGCGGTTCGACATACAAGTCATGCACAATAGGCGTGATGTCGACCCATCATGTGCTGCTATCTCTTGGCAGTTAATCAAACTATTTAGACTCTTTGACTTTTCAGAACGTTGTGAAAAGAGTACAAGAAGTAATTTCAGCTGTTTTTATGTATTTCCAACCAACATGAGAACGATAGAGATAGTTTAGAGTGAAGTAACAAATCAGCTATTGATTTGTCATGTTACTGTCGTCAGCTCTGTTTGTTATTGTTGTGTTTCTCGGTTATTAGATATAATTTTTGTTTTGTCTGTTTTCATCATTTGTAAAATGAAGAAACTCAAGTCGACTGTAGCCTAGCCTAGCCTGTAGTGTTACTATTACCTTTCAATTTACTGCAAGAATCATATAAATAGTGTTCTAGGTCGGTGTCTCACGAATATGAATATATATGTAATGTGTCAGTTGGAACTGACAAGACTATATCAATTAGAATTATAGTAGGCCTAGTCCAGTTTTGTTCAAGAATGGATGAATTTCACTCAGTCGAATCCACTGACAACATAAGGCTGGATCTAAACACTTCATCCTAATGAACCCACAATCAGACTTTACAGTTGGTGCTATGATAGTAATAAACTGATCCTAGGAATCTGTACATAAATGTTAATTAATTGGAAGAAGTTTCCTATACAACCACAACATTCAATTCTTGAGATTGTACAAAGTCAAGAGTATTTGGAAATAAAATAAATTATTCATTTTATAGTATAATGTATACTATAGTATAGGGGTATAGCCAATACCCCTGTTAAAAAATGGTTAAATAGTTTTTTAACAGAACCTGAAAGTGTAAGGAAGTTTTTCCTTAATAATAATCTAGAGGCAGAAAAGCGTAGGATGCTCAATGTCTAGTCGTATGAAACTGAGAGTTGTAATAAGGTTGAAATTATCATAACCTATTACAACACACTTGATTCGATTTTTTATTTTAGGTTGATAAAAACTTTGAAGCAATCTCCCTCAATTTACCAAACATTCAATCAAAACGCCATGATTAATGCTACAGCCAATAAATACAAAGTTAAAAAATTCTCCAAAAAACAAAAAAATAAAACTGTCTATAGATAGTTTTTTTCCAACTAAACTAACCCTATTTTGGAAAAGGTTCGCAAATAATTATATACAACTAATGTATGTAAATTATAGTTCAGTGGTGGCAAAACTCTAATCTTGCAAACAAGTTGTCTCGCCAAAGTCCATAAAATAGCTCTGGAGCTCCCAGCAAGATGATTTGCATTAATTACTTGCAAATGGCACAAATCAGAAACCAGCTAGAGGAGAAACAAAACACTTATTACAGCAGTCCTACCAACTGTTATCTAATACTTTTAACATTACAAAAAGCAAATGCTTTGCATACTCAATGTATGTAAAATGAAAATTACAGTCTCCTTTCTTGTCTTTCTGTCTATCTTATCTTTGGAGAAATCCATTTTTAGCATACCTATACTACTTAAGTAATAGTCTGTGAATATTTATGTGTGTGTTCAGTTGATTTTGAGAACCAAAAAAAAAATCAAACAAAAAGTTTTGAGGGTAAAACTTTTAGAGCCTTGACACAAAATCAGATCATAAATTTGAAAGAAACAAATCCGTTAATATTTTCACTTAAAAAAGTTAAAGTTTATTAACAAATTATGGAACTTCGATGTTTTGTCATAATTTTACACTTATTTGTACGTTCATCTAAAAAATGGTGAGTTGTTTAAGTTGAACTAACCAATATTAGTAAGTTTAAAAAGGGATGAAAACATTATGGTCTTACTCATATTCAACTATAGACTTCTGTCTATAATTTATATCTTTTTTGACACTTACAGTAAGGTGGTAGGGTCCATAACCTAATGTTTCACCACAAACTTTACCATTAGGTTTTGCATTATGGATATAAAATCCGTTGTTAAAATTATAATACAGTGGAACTTGGTACTTCAATACTGTATTCGTAAATTAAAATAACGAAAAGCAAACTGTAAAAGACGTACACTGAACTAACGATAGCTACACGAACTGTTGGTACATACGTACGGTATTACAGTGCTTTGACGCTGGTTAGCGGTAAGACCACTTCTAAAAATAGAATAGGGTATCTAGCTAAACAATAGCCGCGGCTCTCACATTGCACCACCGACCGAAATTTCTCTCTTTAGCTATACGTTGCCTTCATCTCGGCCCGATTTTCTTGACGTTATATACGAGGTTTTAGAATTTACTGACGATACATCCGAGGTTTTACCTATGTAAATACCTATAGTTTGGCGGGAACTAAAAATAAATGACGTTATATCCGAGTTGACGTTACGACCGAGGCCGCAATAACCAAGTTGTACTGTACAACGTTCTGGGATTTATCGTAGGAGTGATGTACCTGCGTGTAGGAAGGATCCTGGAAGGAGCGTGTGTACTCCTCTAGGTCAGCCTGAGTGAGGCCAATGTCTCTCTCCGGAGGTGATGGAACATCGTAGTCCCGTGTCCCGTCACACTCCGGCCGTGGAAGGTACGACTCTGGCCCGATCTTCTCACACCTTTCCATCACTGTCTTCAACTGTGGACATCCAATAATCAACATTTAACACTTTATCACAGTGATTGCTATATCAATATGCGCTCGTTAGACGTCAGGTGGTTCTAGATATAAATTAAGGATTTTTTCACTTTACTTTCAAACTTTATTAAGTTTGGAATGTATTCTGTTCTGTTTCACCCTTTGGAACATACCACACGGTAATTAACCTGGATGAGCATAATTGAGCATGATGAATCAAAATTCTGTTACAGCTATTACCAACATAAGCTTGATTGTTTAAGTTAAGCATGGTAACTACTCACTATTTAAAATTAAATTCCTATTTATTTTTCACTAAAAATGTTAATTTTCACCATATTCATGAGGAAAATAATATCCATAAGGAGTAAGGACGATAAACCTAATTTTTTAGGTAAGAGCAAGTGACCTCTAACGAAATCTAGATCTGGGTTTGGGTCCAGTAAAGTCATTCATTGTAGATATTTATTGGAGTAGATGATATAGTTGTGAAACCTAAGTCAAGGAAGAACAGTTACAATTGTAAGCAGCACAGTCATCGTTATCTATATATGTGGGAGCTTCGATGTTTACACAGAGATAACCTCCATTGCCATTTCAGTTTGAAAAGCTATAATTTTATTGCAGAATTCTACAAACCCAAAATAACTTAAAACATTCACGGCTAAGCCTATTTTCCAAAACCCTGTTTGCCATCCTTAAATATAAAACTATTACAAATTTTTACTTTGTACTTTATTAATGCTATTAAAGATCACTTTTTGACTACCTCAGCTGAAGGTGTGAAAGTGGCCGCCTACTTCCACATATCCTGCCACCAGCACTATTTTAAAGAGATTGCTAACGTTCCGTTTATTGTTTTTTACACTACCTACACCTACACACTTTTTGGCCGGTTGTCTGATTCACTGACAAGCAGTTCCCAAGGATGCCACTGATGCACCCGTATCAGCATCGTCCAAAACAGCCCACGCTAATATGATATATAATGTACTATTGACTAGTGCTGGCACAAGTTTCAAAGCTCCAGCTCTTATCCCGTAGCAGTAATATGACATGAAAACATGCACTACTAGATGGCAGAAAATGTCTCCGACAGGATGGCGAACCAGTACCTCCATGGATGCAAATGTGTCCATGTAGCTGTGAACTGTTAAGTCTGAATCTAAAGTACTGTTGAGCTCAAGTTTGAGAATCAGTTACAGTTTATATAGTACACAAAAATTTTATAACAAATTAATAAACCCATCTGTCTTCGTCATTGGGCTATTAATTAAATAATCCTGGCATTTGAATGATCTGGTCTTAGTAAGTAGCAAAGCTAAATATGTTGTCCAATCTAAATAAGTACACTCATCACACTCTCCCTTCACCTTATTTGTGTGTTAAATTACTGTATATAAATAAATTCATACAAACTATCTTTACACTAACAATTTATTGATTTTAATGAAAAATGATTATAGGAATCCAGCTGCATTAGTTGTCTTCAAACGTAATTAGAGATTGGCCTAGAAAATGACAAGTGGGAACAGTTAAATTAATAATCTTTTTTATATATTATTATTTAACCATACGTTTAAATTAAACTTATAAGACGTGGTTAAGTGTCACAGTTCTATACTGGACACCAGATTTATGAATAAAAATAGTCGTGGAGTTTTCTACTGTACTATATGTGAGTCTATCTGTAGGTTTTAATTGGATTAGTTAAACAATAACAGTAAATGGTTGAAACCCAGAGGATGTCAATATTGAAATGGCTCCACTGCGGAGTAGATTCACCTGTGTTTAAAAAAATGCAAAAGATTGGAGTAGTCACCAGTTAATAATCATCACTCATAATTTAAAACAATTGAATTTTCCCCTATTTTAACTTTAAGGGATGAACAATTCTTCCATGGCAATTGGTCTCGTGAAACAAAATAAATATGCCTATCAAATTTATCATCCTTCCAACTATAACTATAAGGATATATGCAATTTCACTTGACCGAACAAACATTTACCAACAAAATAAAGGTGATGAATGGTTTGAGACCTCAATAAAACATAAAGGTAAGTACCATATACTAGTTGCAAAATTATTAAACGTTACAACATTATTTATAAATCAAACTGATAACAACACACAATATGTAATGTTAAACAAAATTAAAAAATGACTTAAACAAGTTTACTTAAAAATATAGTTTCAGGTCGTGTAAGAGAGAGTATAAAAATAACCAGAATTATGAAAAAATAACCCAAAAATAATATTGAATAAACCTAAACTGGCAAAAAAATCAAATATCGGCTTTTTTTGAACATTATAAACACTGATAGTGAGAGGGTTGCTAATACTTAATGATTTATAGTAATTTAATACCTCTAAGTTGGCTATCTGGCCATAGAAGTTACTGAATTAATTCATTAATGATTGAAACTGGATAGTTTGACCTTAACTACAATCTGTAATAAACAGAAAACTGAACACTGCTTCCTTATGACTATGGATTTTCAAGGTCAGAAGCGGAAAATTTCCCCTTCAATTCAGGTTGACTTGACAAGTAACGTAAGTCAAAGAGAAAGGTATTGCCAGTAATAATTTAAAAAAATTATCAACTTTAAACAGCACAAGAAAATGTGTGTACTGTATTAAAAGAATTAAAATATATGTATAGTCACTATACTTAAATAGCAAGAGTACAAAGACATGAATCCGTGACCATTTTGGTTTATGTCTTACCGCTTTCATTGCTGGCATTTCATAAAAGTTTTATGAGTTTCCGCACAAAAAATTAAAAATAGCTAAAATCCCGAAAAAAGATGTTTGTATTTACTTCCCTGAGGGAAATATGTTAGATCATGGATATGTCTATCTCGTTCATCTAAACAGCTGTTCTTATGTTTTAAATTTTCATTTTACAAATTGCTAACACCCTCCAGAGCTAAGGCAAATCCATGTCACAATTACTGAATTAAAAAAAAACCTAAATAAAAAACCTGTTAAAAGCCTTGTAATTGACTACAGAGTTTATGGGACAGAAGAGCCGGGAAGGAGGAAGTGGAGACAAAGGCCTGGTGATATGTGAACCGAGTAGGTCAGGCCGCCAGGACTTTCTTCTCCCACCACTGATTACAGGCTGCAGCACTTTGTTATTTGGGTTGTTTGGCTAATGATTATGGGCTGGCTATGAATTCATTCCACAATTATCGTTGACATGCTTTACTGTATTTTAAAAGCTTACACAAGAAGAGTTTTTTTTAGTATGCAAGCAGTAGTGTTTAGCTAGTTGCTTGCAGTGGTAGGTTTTTGCTTCCTATTTTAGTTTAATCTTATATTCAATTGATATGTATCGTTTATAGGATGCTTTTTAAAGGGTGCTTCTTTGTAAAACAATTTTCATTGTAGTTTTCATATTCTACATATCCAACAAAATAAATATATCTTAAATAAAATATTATATGTTAAAGTAACATGAATAAATCCAAAATAAAGCAGCATTAAAGAAAGTTCTAATTACATTATTGTTTATAAGTAAAATATATTTAAAAATTAATCATTATCTCCTACACCTTTAACTATTTTTAACACCAAACTTAGATACAATCTTATATATGTTCTTATGGTTTAAAGCAAATAATTTTTGTAAGGTACTTATATTAAAGAACCACATAGGATTCAGTCAGTAAACTATGCTAACAATTAATTTTAAAATAAAACAATTTTGAATTTTTTTAAATTTTTTCCAATAAGTGAAAATCTAAAGTACTCCAGCAAGAAGTTTTATCTAATGATCTTATAAACATAGAATATTACTGTAATTTTTAGCTAGTTCCTACAATTTAATCACACACCTCTTCTCATGTTACTCTTTAATCTCTAATAACAGCCACGATATCCTCAAGAGATAAGCAGTACGGTAATTAAATGTAGTGCAGCCACATTAAAGACAGGAAATTAGCAGGTAGGTGGCCTGCACTCCCGAGCCGTGCTAAAGTAACAGTATCATACACGAGCGGGTAACGTTTTAAAAGACAGAGAACAAGGCTTGTCCGACCGGACCAGTGGCTGCAGGGAAAACACATCTGGCCTTGACTCTAAGCACCGAGTTATTAACTTGCGATCTGAGCAGAAATCATCAACTCTATTGAGCACTGACCTCGGCGTTGATTGAGTGCACTAGTCTGCTCTTGTTTTCGATTAAGTCAGACAGAGAGGCATGACTGCACAAGTCTGTCACTCCAGCGTCAAGGATCGACCGTAGATGAGTCTGGGTGTGGGTTGTACGAGCAGCCTTGCACGGTGTGCAACAGCCCACATGTGACCTTCGGGTGACCTCACTCTTACAAACCGACCCAAGCTTATTCATGACTCACTCTTTACCGTCTTACCCATAACTCATTACGCTTTAACATTTACGGTTTTAAAAGGTCTAAGATATGATTTACACGGTTTCCTTGACCTAAAGCGTAAATTAGAGTGGTTTTGCATGTTATAATCTGAAATATGCGTAAAAGGTTATGAGTCTGTAGTACCTCCACCATATTGGATTTTAGATCCATAAGAACAATGTTAATTTTATGACTATCGTGTACCCAATAATGCTGGCACAGAATTACTATTGTTCTTATGAGGCCAAACCAAAACATTTCGTTACTCCTCCATACTCCTAGGATTGAGTCCTCTTAAGTGTTGAGAACAATTAATTACTGTGTTCTATGAATTAACAACAACTGTTAAGTCACACACTAAAAAATAATAAACATATCTAAATTGCCACAACAATATAAAAAGGTATTGGAATGAACTGTGAATTACAACCCAGCAATAGCAATATTTCCTCCGATGCAATAAATGAAAGAGCCACGGATTCATAGCTATTAATTCACTTTCTCTATAATGGATAGTTCATTAGGAAAGTTGCAAGTTATGACTCCAATTGCACAAGGCTGGATATTATTCATGACTTATGCATAAACATTGTATGCTAAGTAGCCCCTATGTAATGTTAGTGTAGCAATTACCTCTAGAGCAGTCCCTGGTTTCAACTTGTTTACATCATTAATAACGCAATATATTTAAATGAAGACATTATTTTTAATAGTGAAAAATTAAAATATATAATGTTTTTAAATATTGCCTAATCGTTTTTAACAACCCCTCATAATTTTCTTAAATATTTTCCTAAAAGACTTGCACCTGATATTATGGTCAATTTAAGTCCAATCATGGTTAAAATTAAAATTTTAACACAAAACTGTACTGTTGGGAAATTATCGATAACTTTTGGTGAGATAAATTAAGATTTTAGACTTTATATTTTGAGCTTCATTTAAGAGGTCTGACACAATATACTCACTACATGACTGACACAATATCACATCCTAGTGTGTATATTAATGTGTAAAAGAGCGGAGGAATTTTTGTGATGATATATAGCTATGTTAACTAAGTTGACAAAAGACAAGTTTAACTACATACATTACATTATTACATTAACTAAGTTGACAAAAGACCAGCAGAATCAGTTAAAGTGAACTTAAAAACAAAGTCAGTTAAATCCAACAACCAATCACAATTTATTCTGGCTTGCCCCAAGTTAAAATAAATTCTTTGAACTCAATAGATTCCAAACCTAATGAGCTGGTGATTATAACTATTACAAATTCAATTTGACGTAAATTAATTTTATAATGAATAGGCTTAATTCAAAATTTCTTTTAATAGTGAAATAGATATCAAGCACTTTCTAAGACCATTAAGAGAGAAGAATAGTGTTTTGAACATAAACTCCATTGTGTCCTAACTTTTCCTTGGAGAGAGTATTTAATAGTTTAACTTCTGGTTTGAAAACTGGTTGCTTCATAATTTTTAAAATGTTACAGCACTACTGTGCTGACAGTAGAAGCGGTAGAACCTCAGTTAACTGACCTTTCAAAACTATAAATCACTGTAACTGCTTCTGACTTCATACAATTAAGTAGATTATCTTTATGTTTGTAAAAAATCAGCTTACACACCCACTCACAGGGATAATATTTTTTTTTAGTTTGATATACAATTAATTAGTGCAGTTCAAATTATATTTCAAGCAATGGTGCAAGACATGTCACCACTGTATAATCAATAATCAGTAGATTACTTATTTTCATAAACATTTTAGGTTATAGACAAAAGTCAAAGAGTATCTTAACCCTAGATAGGTATCGTATGTAAATTTTGCATGTAGCCATGTTTTTTTTACATGCTACTCATCCATTTTGACTACGGTAGTTTTATTGCCACGTTTAACAAATTTTTGAGTTAAATTGCAAAAATACGCCAAATTTACGTACCATACCTAATTAGGATAAAAGTACTTTTCAATGGGCTCTTATGGGTCATACTGCCCATGATCAGCTACATAAAACGTAATTTATATGTAAAATTACTTAATATGGTCAACGTTTTTGTGTTAAATTTTTCTTTATTTAACTTTGGGTAAATCATGAAATTATTATTTTTCCATTTCAACCACAGTGTAAAATTTACGTATCAATACCTATAGTGTATGCCTGATAAACGATACCTATCTAGGGTTAAATGATAAGAGTTCTCAAATACAGCTTAAAGTTAAACATACCTATAATGTTTCAATTGTACATTGTAAGAATAATTTATTGAGTATTCTGCATTGTACCTAATAAAAAATAATATTTTTAGAGGTATAATTTAAAAGTTCAAGCATGGATTAGAAAGGATTTAAAGTTAGCCAGCAATGAAAATTGATTTTGAATACATTATAAACAAAAGACTTAAAAGAACAAAGGCCTCGTTACGTTTTTTTCATTTTTATATTACTATTAACCCTTTTGATACTTTGGAATGCTAATTTCCTGAAAAGTCAAGTAGTGGCATTTACGATTCAGTGAAACTGTTAGTTGTTGTCGTCATGTGCCGAGATGCCACCAATTAGCATATACTGGAACTACCCGATGGAGTAATTTACAGCAGTACACCAGTAAACTTCAGAGTCGTTTAACCGGCCTATTATTATCAAAAATATGGGAAGTAAACGGAATGTTGAATTTATGGGCTTAAAATACATCTCATTTGTTATTTTAGGTTACCCAAATAAATCATATTACGTTTCTGTGAAAAAACAATCGTGGTCTGATAGCAACACCTCTGGTGTAGCCCTCCCAGCTACAATATTGCGCATGTGAATTAACATCCTCCTAAGGCTATTTTCACACACACCAGTTTTGGATGGTCAGTAAAAATCACTTGATATTTTATTGTTTAGTAGGTGCTTGTACAGACACCGTCTTTTAACTGGCAAAACTATCAGTTGCTTGGTGTTGTGTCACAAATGCACATAATGAGTCCTAAACGATTTGTAGCTATGTGGTTGGATAGCCGGATGAAATGCTGTAGAATTAAGGGTAAACACTGATTTCCTCCAATCAACAAAGACGGAGAATACACTGGTTCAGTTTGTAGTATGACAACAGTAAGTTTTTCTACTTTTTCAGATGTATTGAATCCTTTGATGTCAACATCTTTCCATTTATCTTTGATGAGTTTTCCATTTTCAAAAGTGTTGATGACTTTGTCCCACAAACCAGTTTTTGCCTTCACTGTATGATAAGAGAACAATCATTAAAATATTGGACAGCCAAAATCTGTGTAAGTGTAAAAATAGTGTAACTGTATGTTATCTTAGTGATACCTGTTGGCTGAAGAGAGGGTTGACTCGTTTGTTGTAGGGGCGGGTGATGGAGGGCGGGTCCTCCTTGGGGTAGTGGGTCTGGTCCGTCCAGGACTTGGACCTGGTAGAGCCTCCGACGGATGTCCGAGGCGGCGAGGGTGCCGGCCACGACGGATACTTCTCATGTCCCGGGCCGTAGCGCACCGCCTTGAGACTGGAGATGTCCCTGACTGGCGCGGGCGGAGGCGACCCACTACTACCCTGCATCAACACCGAGCAATATAATAATACTACAGAAACTCTATAATTGGATATGGAACTTCAAAATACCTTCCATGCTGTAAGATCTGTTTTTGTACCAGACCAGTCCAGAGCATTGTATCTCTAGAAAGAGGTGCAATATCTACACCTTTTTTACTCACTTCCTATAAGTACAATGTTAAATTAAAAAATCCCTTTGACGTTGTTTTGTGCGAGAAGACCTTGTGTTTGTATCACTGAGGAAACATCTCAAGATTATCGGACTCACACAGACAGACTCCTACCAATTCTGCGAGAAGGACATCGAGTCTGCTACTCCTGCTACCTGGCTTGACTGCCAGGAACTAAGTCAGAGAAGTTTGAAAATATTTGGAAATGGTTTTCAAGACCCAAAATAATTTAAGGAGCTGGGTGTTACTGAAAGGGTAAATATTCCTTTACCTGGGGGTAGTGCTGGTGACTAGAACAGTTGTGCAAGAGAGAGAGCAGCGAGGAAGTGTGTTTGGTAGGAGGAGGGGGAGGTGCCGCTGGCTCCCTCATGTCCGCCGCTTGGCTCGCCCTGGGTACCATGGCGCGGGGGCCTCCATCCCTCCACACAACGTCCCTGCAACATCGGAAAACGGTCAATCAGGTACAGAAGGCTCGTGAAATAGTTGAACCTCGTTACTCTTCATGAATGCTACCACAATCATACATTAGGCAAAAAGATATAACTTTTGTCCAATAGCACATCAGCCAATTGTTTTTTTCGCACACCCTGGTTGGAGTCTCAGGATCTCTCCAGTCTTAAGACCCTGCCAAACTCCTAAAACTGACCAGCTCCTCCTGTGGTAGGTGTCTGCCCTCTCCATGATCCCTAGAATTGCAGTCCTTACTTCACGAAGCCTGATACAGTCGGACAACAGGTGGTCAGCAGTCACAAGTGAAGTGCTATCTCAAGTGTACAAGAACTATGATGAGACCTTTAATGAACCTGAGTTCTGACCTACCTGACCATAATTGCCTGCTTCCCTCAGGAGTAGGGACAATTTACTTAATCTCAGAACAGAGAGGTTCAACCATCAACTCTAGTGACATCCGTACTACTTGATCTCTGAAGTCCTTTTTATTCCTCCAAGATTTAAAACATTCTAAAATGGAGAGAATACCTGAGACGGAAACAGTGTTGCCCTATCTGGGGGTACGCGACAGACACGATGACGAGCGCATTCTCACCATTACGCGTGCAGAATCCGCGATCTGACGTGGATAATCGTACAAACCTCCCACTCGGCTGCTTCCTGGACATTGG
The DNA here is from genome assembly GCA_023375725.1 of Nephotettix cincticeps. Classification (NCBI taxonomy): domain Eukaryota; kingdom Metazoa; phylum Arthropoda; class Insecta; order Hemiptera; family Cicadellidae; genus Nephotettix; species Nephotettix cincticeps. Next base: position 17,168,229 of record CM041785.1, on the reverse strand, counting down.
AGACCCGGACACTGAACACCGAGCAACCACTTTCCATTAGCCACTAATCCCGTTTCTCTCACGAAAACTAACAAAATTACGACAAAAAATACAGTTAAATAACAGGAGTTTTTTGGAGTGAGGTAGTTCCCCTAAACATAAAACCATGCAATACTATTTTTTTTTTAATTTATACCTATAACGAACTAATAGTTCACAAAATTTTAAACTTCGTCAATATCTTTTAAGCTTTTCTCAGTATCTAAATTGTGTAGACATCAGTGTAACATGTTTAGCAACTTTTTCCCCATTTAGATTTCTATAATAAAATAAATATTTTCGTTCTAAAATGTACACTATACAAGTACGGATTAGTTCTCATGGCCAACACGTCAAACTTTAGTGTGTGCCGGGGCCGATTTCTAGAAAAAAATATCCCTTTGGGGCAGCTTTTGCATTCCTAGCGTAACTCCCTTGTTAAATAATACCTTTTCATCTTCTATTTTTCTTAGTCTAATGGCTGTCTCTGCAACGTGAGTTTTCGACCATCGAGTATATAAGTCTCTGAATATAAATTTAATAAGAACTCATAACAAACAAATCTTAAGTCTTCCACCCCCGTGCAAACACGAAAAACATGCCTCGGCTGTCGAGGTCTCTACTATAACTATTCAACTTCATTGTTACCAGGTTTCAAAAAAATCTGATAAAAACGGCGTCTGAAGCGAGGGACAAAAATAACATGTTTCGTCTCAAAAGCCGGCCAGCTGACGAGAGGCTACTGCACTATTAGCCTTTTTACAAAAAAGGTGAAGAATGCTCTTAAGAGACCACATATCAACATAAATTAAACTACTGTAGTTTATGCGGGATTTTCAAAATACATTTCTTAGTTTAAAATATTTTTATTTACTTTCATATGGGAAATAGGTTATATCATAGAAATGTCTAAAGGGAATGTTTTCAGTTCATCCAAACAGCTGTTCTTATAGCCAAACTATGACGTCACTAGCCAAATGACGTAACTGGTTTTAAATTTAGGTCTCGCAAATTTCCACCCCCCCTCCAGAGCTAATACATATCCATGCTAAAACGGAAATGAGAAATTGTCATTAGAAAACTCCATTGCTAGAGGATCAAGTATAGTAGAAATATCTCACGTTCGTCGTACATTTGAGTGTAAATGTCACGAAAGTGAATTCGAAGTTGAAGTAAACAATGTAACAATGGGGAAAATGATCAGACGTATGAATGAGTTTCCAAAGGAAAACAATAAAAGGGTGAATTTTCCCAGTGGTTTCACCGAGTGACGGGATGTGGGTCGGGCGGCCCACGTCGACGAGAGTGAAGACGCGATGTGCAGTGTGACCGATCGGTTCGTCGCGAGAGACCTCGTTCACCGCCACGGCTACCGCGTCCGCGAGGTGGACCCAGGGTCCCACGTACCAGCCGCGAAAACTGACCTCGGGGCGGACGGAGAGACCTTGAAATATTTCGGATTTTATAAACCAGAAAAACGTGAACATCCTTTGAAAAGGAAGAACAAGGTGAGGACATTTCCTTGAATATTTTTGGGAGAGGAAGGACTCGGCACCTCTTCATGGAATAAGCTAATATTTTTCCTCATAGGTCAGGGAAGAAACTATAAAATAAACTCCATATTGAAATTAAAATTAAAAATTTGTTAAAGAAAGATGTTTGTATTTACTTCCCTGTGGAAAATTAGATCATTGATAGGTCTAAAGGGAATGTTTTCAGTTCATCTAAACATCTGTTCTTATGTTTCAAATTTTTGTCTTACGAATTGCTAACATCCCCCAGAGCTAATACATATCCATGACTAAATTATTGTATTTGATTCCCTGTGGGAAATAGGTTAGATCATCGATATGTCAAAGGGAATGTTTTTAGTTCCTCTAAACAGGTGTTGTTAGACCCATATTACGTGACTGTTTCAAATTTTTGTCTCGCAAATTGTCAACACCCCCCAGAGCTAAGACAGATCCATATCAATAGTTGAGAAAAGCTCCATAGTGAACAAATTCCATGAGTATTAAAAATTACCGTATCGAGCCATCACAAAATTACGTTAGGATTTTGATCCGGTAGAATCGGGGAACTTGAAATTACAACACAATATACACTAAAACCAGTAATCACTTTGGGATATGAGTGGGGTGTGCATCGTTATTGTAATCAAAACACAAAAATTGAACAGCCCCTTAGACTGTTACTCCTTAACTATTCCTCCCTTTCACTGTAGTGAACACACGATATTCCAGATGGAGGCGTGCCTGACAGGCTGTGATCGGTACTTCGATTTACCATCAGACATCTGATCGCCCATTCCTCCAAATCAGGAACACTGGTAAATGTTTCTTACAATTATTACTATCCCCAGATATCAGTTCCGTATCCGTATTTCCGTTGTCTAATGCGGGTATCTTTCCGTTGCCTGCTGCGGGTTGTGCAAAACCCCGTCGCGGATCACAACTCAGCGCAGACTGTATGGGGATATTGTGCAAGAGGACGCACGTTCCGGCACGGAGAAAGCTAGGAATCAGCATAGACGATATTGAATCACCAGGCGCACTTCAACATCTGGGCCTGTCCCTGATGAAACTGCCAGAGGTTGGCACGACTCCGGTCTTTCTCTGGGGACCTGTGCCTGAACCTCACCCGAATTATCGGTGATATGTATGTCTCTCTTCTACCCACCTGAAAGCGGTAACCAGGAAGAAGAATGCTACTTAATGGGGTTGATGACCGTCGGTGCAGGAAATGTTATCGGCAGACGTAAATTGTTGACTATTTGTTCTTTAATTGTGTAGGACTTACAGAGGTGAGATCCCTTACTCTATGCTATATGGAAAGGGTTGGTTCCTACGTCCGGACGAACTCCACAAAATGTTGCAGTTTTCCAGGTTATTTCACTTGAATCTCTAAGAAAGAAACAATAAGGGTGGGCAAAAATACAAGTGCCGTTGTGTCCCTTTTGATGACGATGATAATGGTGCTCATAGAGTGTTTATGAACCAACTAAAGGCTGATTTTCGCTGAGATAGACTCTTGCCTCACCCAATGAAGTCGAGCAGCCGCTAAGATCGACATTAATCCTCTTAGGTCGTTTGTATCTGAGGCCAGATCTGGATTGGTTTGAAGGTTTTCGATTTCTCTAATAATTAGGTAGTGTTCATATTGTACTACATCCTTTTCGGTAGTTGTACAATATTCTACATTAACACGTGACCGGCACGGGTTCAAATCAAAATAATCTGTTTTAAACATAAATATCAAAATGTACATGAATATATGTTTCGTAATATATAACAACAAACTACTCGTATATTGTATGAATTATTGGATTGACAACAATTGATTAAGATTGTAACAAGAGTTCAATAAATTTTAGACATCAATTTGGATGATTTTATCTGTTCGTCGTAAAAATTGGTTTGGTACCAGTGTGATGAGTTATATTTTGAGAGTGTCTTTGTGTCGAACTGTGGCAGACTCCTCGGCGGAGGCGTGGGCCGAGGACAATGCGGTGGGAAGCGACAAGGCTGCAGGCTGCAACCAGATATCCATAATCCGCGGCAATACCTCACCGGCCACCGCGCCAAACGTACCAGCTGACTACCAGCTGATAACTTATGGCTTCATGAATCTTCCGGTGTTGCCAACATTTGAATACACGAATGCAAATCAACTACACAGAGAAAAGAAAATCTAAGAAACAGTAATTTTCTAAAAACACAGCATGAAAATAAACTTTTACTTTACACCACTGAAACCAATTTAGACTTTTGGCTTAGAGCTTTCGGGTTCTGTGAGTACTTCAAACGTAGAAATAATTCATGAAAAATTAAATATAGATAGTCTATATATACTACTAGTTTACCATACTATAAGACACCTATTTGGAGGTCACGAATTGTAGATAGTTATGAGCAATGGTTGGTGGATGTAGATGTGTGTAGATTAACGCCCGCACTATTGAATATTAGGTTCATCCGCAAAGACCATCCTCATAATTAGTTCGAACCCCACGTTAGGTACGTTTCTTAGATACCACTGGCTGTTGAATTAACCGTCCTGTCTAAGGAAAATGTCAGCCTTTGTCAGTAACAAGACAACAATATCGTACCACAATCATCTTACACTCATTTCTCATTCATACTTGGCTTAAAATATCTACCTGAGGTTACTATTTCAGAAAACTAATACTGTAGTTAGATTGAATTTTTGAATTTGTAAGCAGTCTTATATTCTTCTTAGATTACATCTGGTGGATGATGATTTTTTTGCCCGTCAGCTGTTCTGTCTCGCCGCGCCTGTCTGCTCGTGTTTACTCTACGGCGACGACAGCTGAGGCCCGAAGGATCGCGGCAGGCGCCGACGGGTGACCCACGGCGCTGGTGTTCAGTGCTGGGCGTCGGATCAAGGTTAACCACTCCTGCACCCGGCTCGGCATAGCGCCGACACGACTGCATTTCACCTACATGTGTTTATGGGGAGATGAGTTGCCTTGAGACAATTATTACTTTTTTTGATGAAGATATTTTCACGATTCGGAGTCCCTCAACGACTTCGATGTGACAATGATACGCAGCTTAGTCGTGAAACAATAAAGAGTCATGCCGAATCCAAGAGTTCTGATATTATTAAAAGCACTGTAGTCCTAAATGCCCACAGAATGGTCTTGCTGAGTCAGCAACCAAAACAGCCAAGAGAATTTTAACTAAATGCCAAGATCTGGAGATTGGCCTACTTTCATACCAATCAACGTCTCTGAAAAATGGCTATCCCCCAGCTGAATTACTTATGTGGCAGAAGATAAGAGATACAGTTCTAATCCCAAATGGACAACAAGCCATGCGTGCCACCAAGTAAGAAATTAAACAACAGATTAAACTTGGAATAAAAGCACAGTTTGACAAACGCCATCGAGCATGAGCATCGAGCACTGACGACCGCCAGTGACCTCAGGAAGTTGAGGACGAAAGCCCACACTTGGGAAGGGACCTTTCTAGGTGGAGCCTTTCAAACAGACAAGCCTTCAATTACTGTTCCTACATTTTGGTGTAACCGTAGAGCCAGATTAGACAAAATGTGTCTGCAAGTTAAACAAAACTTCGATGTTGAGAATTTAATCCAGTTGCAGGTCCTTAGAAACTCCTTGGCAACTTAATAACTTGTACTATGACATCTATGACGGTATAGTGTGACGTAAACAAACTAAAGCTTTGCCATATTATGATTTATCAAGTTGTTCAGACCAAGTAAAAAGTTTCATGTTACTTCAAACATTTCTTTGGTCATTAAAATTAATCATAATGTTGGAAATACTACACTAAACATGATGGTCAAAGTTTATTTAGAATGATTATAGATTCGATTAACTGCCATATCGGTGTTTGGAACAAGATGTAGATGAAGTCAAGCATTAATAAATAAAAAGCTGATCAATTTGCTACGGTCATCAATTAATAGCCAAATTAAAAAAGGCGAAACCAAATATTTTGCAAAGGTTCTCATGTTATTACTTCCGGTCGTTTTGTCGCAAATCAGATAATGAAACATGTACGATAACCACTAAGAAACCGTAATCAGCAGTAAAGTGTATGGATATGGAAGACGCATGACCATATTTACTGGAGTCGTAAAAAGAAATTAGTTTAGAAATTATTGTATTCAACACGTAATGAGGAAGTGAGGCCAAAACTGTAAAATGTAGCGGTACAGAAATAATGGCGTCTTAACTATCCGGCCTGTGTGGCAAAACTAGAGAGAATTCATAAACAGTTTACTGTTCTCGTAAACCGCGGCGGGCTTCTATTGTAGGAGTGAGCGATCGACGATCTGGGAGAACGTGTCGACGAGTATTCTGCCAATAAAAGAAGTTGATCGCGCTTTAATAACGTTACGTCTTCAAATGACCGGTTTAATTAAGAATGGGACATTTCCAGGCTCGTAATTGTAATGATTTCGCCTTAACGACCGCCTCAATCGTTAACCTCGCGATCTATCAGCGACCGCCATTACGCGCATGTCGCGTGTGCGTGTGCGCGTGCGTGCGTGCGACGCAAGCGTGTCAACGAGCGTGTGATGGCCGGCTAACTATGACATCACCCGCGCAGATTCGCTTTTTATTGGTCGCACACATTGTATCAACGGCTCGTCAGTGTGGCAACACGGTTGGGCAACGGCGAAATGCCACGGCCGATGTGGGTGATGGGAGAATGCATTTCCTCGTTATCAACGCGCCTCTGTGTGATATTGAGCACGGTCGCGTTACACGGTCGCTGTGAAATGTCATGTTACCGGTCGTCAATTGTAGATTACGTATTGGAAGGAAGGGTACGAACAAGATAAATAGAAAATCTATTTAGAAATTTAGTGCACGGAGACTACGTTGATGGAATCGGATGTAAGCTATCTTTCAAACCTTAGGTTGGTCCGGTAATAGCGGATATCAGCTCTCTCCAAATCTATGACTAAGTCGGTGTTTACGGATGTCAGCTCCATCAAAATCTACTACTAGGTTGGCAGAAACAGATGTGAGCTACTTTCAATTTCAATGGCTAGGATGGTGGAAGATGTAAACTCCATCCAAATTCACGAGTAGGTTGGCAAAAATGGATGTGAGATACCTCAAAATCCACGTCTTGGGTGCGGACACGGATGTCAGCTCCGTCGAAATCCACGCCTAGGTGCGCGGAAACGGATGTCAGCTCCCTCCAAATTCACGACTAGGTTGGCAAAAATGGATGTGAGATGCCTCCAAATCCAAGTCTTGACTGTGAACATGGTTGTAAGCTCCATCCAAACCAACGACTAGTTTGGCAAAAATGGATGTGAGCTACCTCAAAATCCACGTCTTGGCTGTGAACATGGATGTAGGCTCCATTCAAATCCACGCCTAAGTTCGTGGAAACGGATGTCAGCTCCCTCCAAATCTATGGCTACGTTGGTGGAAACGGATATAAGCTACCTGAAAAGCCTTGAGTAGCTCGGCAATAGCGAATGTCTGCTCCCTTCAAATCCACGGCTAGGTTAGTTGAAGCGGATGTAAGCTACCTCCAAAGCCTTGGGTAGGTCGACAGTTTTAGTAGCGGCTATGTTACTAGCTGTGTTACTCCCACTACTGTACATATACGGCTAGTTATTGTTGGAGGAAGCGGATGTAAGATACCTCCAAATCCACTACTATGAGGCGGTCGAAGCTGTCAGACAGATGACTGATCGGACCACCGAGGCGCACGGTGACCCACGAGCTCCATTACATGTCAAATTATGTCCGTTGGCAAGATATTATCCTGGCGCAGCTCGGTGCCCAGTAGCAGTCGATTACGCGTGGCGTCGCCGATGCTGATTACTCCATTACGTTACTTGCCCACGCGCCCAGCCGGAGAAGACCCGCGCCGGCGTTGAACGGGTTCCGGGGACATCGGACACGAAACACACAAGAGGAATGGAGAAACATACGAAAAAGTTCAACAATACAGTACAAGGTTATTGCAAATAACGTTCCCGATTTCAAGTGTACATAAACCTGGTCTTATTTATCATACAAATGTAAAAAATGGATAAATTTTAAGAAAAACTCAAAAAGTTTCATCACGTTAACTCGGAATTATACATTTTCTATATGAGAACCTCTGGTGAAGACAGATGTCAATCCTGTACGGTACTCAAGCTCTTGCCACATTTTGATAAGAATGTCTTGATCGATTGTTTTGATGACATTGCTAATCCATTGCTGAATCTCGGGTATGCTACTGGTAATGGTGGAGTATACTTTCTGTCTACAATAGGTCCCCACAAGACAAAATCCCAGGGGGTGATATCCGGAGATCTTGGAGGTCAGGTCAAGAGTGGGCCATCATTGAATCAGCAGCACGACCAATCCATCTCTCAGGCAGCTGATTGTAAAGTTCAGCCCTCACAAGTGGTAAAATTTCTATTGACATTCAAGTACTACTTGCTAGGATGATCTTCATTAAATCTTGTCCTAAAGTGATGTTGCACACTAGTAACAGATTGGGTTAATGTCATAATCTAACACGCTAAACGGTTTCAATGTAAATAAAAGTTTCTGTGCGTTCTTTTCAGTTGTACAAACTGAACTAGACAAATAGTAAAACAAATTAATCCAGAGATAATTTCTAGTATAAATCAAGACCATCATTTGCAATAACCCTGTAGAATAGAATAGGTAATCGGCAAAGACCATCCACATTATTATACTAGTTCGTAATTCAGAGGTAAATATGATTCGGATCCCACGTTAAGTTTTACGTCCCTTGGCTGTTGGGTTATTAATTAACAGTCCTGTCTAAAGAGCATGTCAGCCTTAGCCAGTAACAAGACTACAAGCTCGCGCCACAATCATGTTACACTTATTTCTCATTCATACTTGGTTTAATATACTAACCTGGGCAGGCTGGCATTTCAGAAAAGTGTAGTAATGTAATATGTAGAGGAATCAGATGGTTCAATTAAGTGACCAAAGCTGGTCAAGATCATAACCGGAACTGGTCAACGGCCCAAGTAAGCAGTTTTGTAGTGTCAATAAATAGACACGTCACCATACCCAATAGTGAATCTCAACAATGATGAAACCGTAAGAGGAGTAGCGGGATCGCGTAGTGTATCAATGACGTCATCACATCGTGACGCGATCGCGACGCAACATCGGCGTCGAAACGTGAGGCGAGGCGCGTGTGACGTCTCACGATCGCGACGAATGGTTAACTTCGTGGTGAGCTACGAAACGATTCATTCAACAAGTAACTATCGAATTGGTAACTATCGAACTTTACCACTAAGCGATAATCGGAGAATATAAAATTTTGATCTAGAACTTCAACTGGGTGCTTAAGAGTACGTTTTAATTTTAACTACGTAGCACTAAGTAAAAACCAAAGCCAAGTAAGGCAATTAAATTTTAGGCAAGTTGTGGTATGAAGGAAGGATTATGAAAACATTGAAACCCAGGACGGTTAGGGCAGCTCTTTCTTCTTCTTCTTCCCGAACTGTCAAATTTTAGTGTTCACAGCTGTTGACATTCAAGTAATTTTATGTTTTCATTCTTTGGAAATGTAAACATTGAAACTTAGTACGTTCACGCGGCGTAGCCCGAGGGGATTTTAAGTTAATGAATATGCCTATGTGTTGCATGAGTTTAAGATCTACCTTTGTGTAAAAGTTCAAACCGGTCGGTTTGGTATTTTTCGCGTTTACTTGCCACAACAACCTCACAATCATACAGAAACCACCTCTTGTTTATAGTATTATACTATATAGATATGGTAATAGCCTAATTTCCTATTCGAAATTCGCTAAAATACCACAATTCCAATCTATGTAAAGACAAAACTCTTTCATTTACTTCGTTGCGGTGTTTTCAAATAATGTGACTCTATCGTCGTATTCTGAGCTATGAAAATATGAATAAGGACTTCCATAAATTGTACCGAGAGTGACCGCACTGAGCATGTTTCCTAGGACGGCCTTCACCTAGTGCGGGTCGAGTTGGACTATAAGCTCTGGACTCCCGATACCATACATAATTGGGCAATTACCTACTGACCTCGTTGGGAGCTAATCTTTGTCTAGCACCGAGCAGGCCTCGGCTGAACCGAAGACTGATCTACGATAGACTTGGAATATTGAGGAGCATTGTAAACATGTAGAAAATTGTTAATAAGCTTGTGAATTGAGAAATACAGTATCTCCTTTGCGCTGCAGTCTTTTTTATGGATAGGGATGGATTCATGCGAGAAGGAATTTTGGATATTTTTTGGATACCCGCCCATATTGGTTTTAAAGGAAAATAGATGGCGGAAAAATAGGCAAACACTATTAAATATACCTAAGTTTTCATCATTAATTTACACTTTTAACTGAAACAATGACCTACGAAAATAGGTATTTTAAAAGTAGACTATGAATGAGAAATGAATGCAAGATGATTACGACGCGATCTTGTATTCTTATATGACAGGTTGGTGTGTTCTTTACACAGGACTGTTAATTATTAACCCAACAGCCAATAACATCTAAGGGACCTAAAGTTTAACGTGGGATCCGACCCATAATTTTACATCTGAATGTTGAACTGGTCTAATTATGAGGATGGTATTTGCAGATGAACGTAGAGTTTTCGATTATAAAACTACAAAAAAGATCAAAGGAATTGATTTACGGCAAAGGGATTGGTTAACACATCACATTGAAGGGTAAAAGATTTATTCCAGCTGAAACTTAAATATTTTACTCTCCCTTGATTTCAGAATTATAGCTTTGAAAGAAGATTCATTTCTTTATGTAACAGAATTCGGACTGGCGAGGCCTTTAAAAAATGCCACCTGTTCACGATATGTGTTTTTGATGAAGAAAATTGTGATTGTGGAAATGATTCAGCTACTCTTGGCTATGTTCTACTGTCCTGTCCATAAGTACCTAGGGAATCAAGAAACTCACTTTACGAAGATCAACATCGGATCTCGGTGGAAAAATGGTATTCGTAAGGATAAGAAAGAAGGAAAAAATGACGGTGTACCTAATTTTTGGTAGATTAAACACCTCCGAACCAATTGAGATCCCTCGAACTGCAGAACCCAGAAGAGGATTCATGCTCCAACCTAATAAACCCAATAGGTCAAAAGGTCTGTCCCAGGAGGTTCTCAAAATTCCCATTGAATACACCCTTGGACAATACATGCTTACGAGACGCTAAATAATTATATTTCCTCTGGATAATGCTCGCAGGAGGACAATGCATCCTCTTTCGGGTGTCCAGGGTCAGATGATAGTCAAGCCCTAAGAGAGATAAAGGAGCAAGAACGTTATACTCTAAAGCCAAAGTCAGAGTATAGAACTATCGTACAGAGTCTCCTCAAGACGGTAATAGATACGATCCAGCGGGTGTAGTCACTAACGGCCATTTGGAGGCACACTCCTTTCCCGTCGAAGTGGTCCCTATCCAAAAGCGTAACTTACTGGAGAAATCCACTATGCACCAGGGTTTGTGCCCACATGTAACAGGTTATATTTGTAACTATCTCAACCCCTGTCCTAGTAAAAACCAGCAAGAGAGTGAGTTCAGTCTTGAACTAAATACATACTGTAACTAACCTAACCAGTGGTAAGTCAAATAGGTCGAGGGTAAAATTCTTGGAGGTCGTCAAAGTGCCGACAAATCACCAAATTAATTGTCAGATAGTATTTTTGACATCATCTTTGCTCTGTGGGAGGTATTGGAATTCTGTCAGACCAAATTTGAAACGGAAGTGACGTCATAATATGGTTTTAAAGACGGCTGATTAGAGGAACTGAAAACATTCCCTTTGGACATATCCATGATCTAAGCTATTTCCCAAAGGGAAGTAAATACACTCATTTATTTGTATTGACAATCACATGGTCTGTCTCAACCGAATGAACCGGTGATGTGACTTGTACATTCCCGATTCTTAGTCAATTCTTAATCGAAATTATCGATCAACGATCTTTAGAGGAAGCGTACATTCCCATCAAAAAGTATCGTGGAGCTATCGGAACCGTAAACGGTAGGTGTTTTGAAACATCGCCGTTCACACTATGTTATAAAACATCACGGCACCTAGGGCGAAAGAAAGAATGCAAATGTCACAGACGGGAGGCCGGACGCGGTGGGCGGTGGCGTGGGAGAGGGTCGCTAGCTGTGCAGCACTTGGACCCGTGGAAGCCCAAGACACGCGAGAACAGTTAATCCCGGGAGAACTCGTTTGGTGACGTCACGACTATGGCGTCCGACAATGAGGGCTATCTGTGATCGCCCGTTGGACCGATTAATCCAAAATTGTTTACACCCAATCATTTCTCAAAGCGGCACCTCCTCAATGGTAATGGAGCACACCTCCACTCCACTGACTAATGATATCCTAGATTTGTATTGCACTAATGAAAGTTCCATTAATATAAATAAAATTAAAGTTTTGTCTGTACATAGCTTGGAATTAAGATATTTTTGATTGGTTATTTTACGATTTATAACCCAGAACAGCCGAAATGGGTTTTCATTCAATTTCTGTCAGTCTATCATTCTGTAACGCTAAAGAAGGTATTTTTGTAACGCCTCTCCGTGAAAACGAAAGCACCCACAGTTGTGAAACTTTTTTCATTGTTCTAAACGGTACCTCTTCTTTAAATTAGACTGACCCATGCACTGTGAAATTAAAATAATGAGCTTTCAATATCCCATTTTTGAGAACATATTTGTTACAAGTTTTACAGAACATGTAATCCATAAAAGCTATTTAATACGAAGGAAATAGCCATAATCTGTCAAATTAAAATAGATGTTACACTGTTTATATTGATATCGTACATAAAAATCATACTATTTTAAAATTTTATTTTAACATATAACGAATTTTATGAATGATCCTGATTTTTAGTTTAATCTAATTCATCTAATTTAAATGAATACTATATAACTAAGCGGAGATGTCTTTCTTTGTATTTATTTGATTAAGATTTCAAATTTATATTTTGTCATAATAATAAGTATTTTGCTTCTAAATACAGTAGTGAATCTTACTTCCCGTACAAAGAATGGGTTTACTGCTAGAGTAATATAAATACTACATAACTGATTTCCTCTATTAATTAAACCACAGCTTACACCCACTTACTCAATATATTGACGCAGCATGCTGACGACTGTATGAACATACAGTATAGTAGACCTTAACTGTTTGCCAGGTTTTATCACAATATCCGATGATAATGAAGGAAAGTAAAGACCTGCCACGAGGGTAGTAAGACTTTGATTTTTAGCATATATTAGTAGATCTTAACTATACGAAGCTCTATATACAGGGTTTTCACGATATTTCAAATAATAATTAAGATAAAAATTTTAATTTCCCCCATAAGATTAACATGGGAGCCCCAAAAGACAACATACTGGGTTCACCATTTTCTCTATCTCAGTAACCGTTTGACAATGAGAAAAAATTCAAAACACTGAAATGTTGAGTTTTTTGTTTATTCCATTGGTGTTCAGATTAGATTACATTATTAAAATAGTGACCATACTACAAGGTAGGTATTTTAAGGAATTATGTTCGAAATCAAGGAATCATTTCGGAGTTTTAACTCCCGAAAACACTTCCGGATTGATTTGCCTGTATTACGATAATATTGGATTTTTACGAGAGTTGTCGATTTTATAGTCAGACAGAAAAATAGAAACACATACATAAACTTTAATGAGTATTCCTTTGTCTCTCGGGTCCTCAAAAAAAATTATCACAGTTTCCGACTTACGGTAATAGCTTCTTCCCTATGGAAAACACGCTAACTTTCAAGAGGGATAAAACAAAGACAATTACTGGTTCTCGTTAGATTCGAAACAAGAAATGTATTACTGCCGCATAAAGTCAACACGCAACTTCCCTCAGCTTAACCACTTCCACTCCATCAAAAAAGACAAACGGCTTTCATCAACGAGTCAAAAGCATCTCGTTTCAACCAGTTTCGTATCGCAAACTGAACCAGTTCGGAGAATTAAATATTGCCAAAATATTCATACATAATACAAAAACCTTTTCAATTTACAAGGTGGCCGGCGGGACGAGATAAGCGTAATGCCCGAGCCGGTCGAGGAGCCGCGGTCTGCAGAGGTCATCTTTTAATTTTCCCGGCGCTGAACCGCATTCTTGCAGCGATCATCCGAGAGAGCAGGTTTCAAGATGTCCCCGCGCCACGCCTCCGTCCACGTCCGAAATAGGGATTTTGGGTCGTTTCTGAAACTCCAGAATACAATTTACAACGATGTCGTAATCGTCCGCTTACGCCACCCACGTGCGGCGTTTCTCGTCGGAGTCTGCGACCTCTGCTTTGCGTGGAAGCTGGCACGAGCTATTCGATTTTAGGATGTTGCGTGTCAAAACTATTTGATCAGGAAATAGGGATTATCCAGTCGTTTCCATCAGTACAATTTCACGATATTAAGGAACTTTTAGAGTAGGGTTCTCTAGTCACAGAATTTATACTTTACAGTCGTGAAAGCAACACTCTTATTCTTTAGGATTTTGCGTGTCAAAAAATATTTTAGTTTAACTTTTCTTAATTCATGTCCTCCCTTTTTATCTCTCCAGTTCTCTTGGATACCGGAAAATCAAGAATACATAATAACATAACCGTTGAGTAGCAGGGGTATTGTGTCTTCTTAGACCAAGACCCATAACTAAGGCCTAATGACTCCTATTACATTAATTAATACATCTTATAAAAATCAGTTAGACAAATTGTGCATAGTTCCAAAATTTAGGGATAACGTTTTAAAAGTTGTTTAGTGTTATAGTGTTTGAGAATTTCTTAAACATGTCTCGTCTTTTACTACAGAAAATCTCTAGGCTGTTTTTCGAACTGGTTTTTAGAGTAAAAATTAGGTTCATTTAGAGGATGTTGTCACAGTAATTTTTCTAACACGTTTCTCTAACCAAACTTCCTCCTTAGCCTGGACTCTTATTTGTTTCTCTCCGGGTCATTAACCCCGAAAGATCCTGGATCCCTAGTCATTAGGGGCGGTGTGTCTTCTTAGACCCCAACTAAGGACATACTAGGGAGGTCCTTACTCAAGGTGTTCTTGAGGGCTGCTAAATGAGTTTTGTACCATAAAGTGTTTACATTCCAACTTCTCCCGGGGCCATTAACCCCGAAAGATCCTGAATACCTGGTTATTAGGGGCGATGTGTCTTCTTAGACCCCAAAGACATCCTAGGAAGGTCTTTGATAAACGTCTTCTTGAGGGCTACTAAATGAGTGTTGTACCATAAGGCGTTCAAATTCTAACGAGAGGCTTCTCTGAGGCAGTAAAGCTTTTTTCGAAACCTTCAAATATGAACTTGTGATCACAAAATGTATCCCTTATTTCCTCTCGTACATAGCGAGTGAATATAAGGAATGCAGAGCTGCGAACTGCAGAGGTGCGAAGAACGGCGGTGAGGTAAGACTCGCGGAGGTTTACAACCATGACGTTCTGCTCTTATCACGGCCGTACTGGGACAAAGAGCTGTAAACTGGCTGAAAGTGCTCGCATGTAGTGACAATAAGATAATAACTCGGAGTATGTCTGACTCATGATCGCAAGTTTGCCAATAACGTGCGTGAGAATATACGTAATTAAGGAAGGAATTATTTGGCACCCGATATTAAATTTTTGTGATTATGCGGTGCGCCACAAAATTTTGTCGGACTTTTGAGTACTGATAGATTCGGTCCTGACCGCTGGGCACCAATTCTCGTAGAAATGGAGTTTCGACAAATCGACCTCAGGTTTCCACACAGCGCTAAATGGGAACCAAAAATATTTCTTAGTTATTGTGAGGAGATATTTCGTATTGGTACCCCTGCATCCGGTAGATCCAACAGTTTTATTTACATTAGATAAAACAGCTACGTTGATTGTTGTGCTAATCAATAACCTAATATTCTTTTAAATAAACTTCAATTTGTGTTTTTACAAATGTTTTCCATCAAGTAAAGAATAAATGTGTATTTTTGTGTCTAAGAAAACAGGGCCTTAATCGTGGCGTAAGTTGGCGCTTCGTAGTTCAGTAGCGCAGGGTTTTTTTCTACCAAGAGGGACATTTGATACTACAGAGCAGCACTAAATGGTCTATCACTTCTTATGGACAATGTAACAGTAATAGCTTGAAAAAAACTAGCAGACGACTTGTAGGCCTATTCATGAGAGAATCAGCTGAGAACGTCAAATCCATCTAAACACGTGCGTCACGGTTAAGGGGTTAATGATTAGGATGTTCAAAGAACGGAAATGTGTAATTTAGCATAACGGGGTTCTTTATTCCGCATTTCATCCTGAGAGAAATAGAGTTTATAATACTTAAAGTACATTTTTCCCCAATAAGATGTGATTACTGACTGTGATTCTCTTAACCTTCAAAGTTCAGGACTAAACACAGATAATTACAGTAGCAAAAATGATTGTATTTACTTCCCTGTGGGAAATAGGTTAGATCATGGATATGTCTAAAGGGAATGGTCTCAGTTCATCTAAAATAGCTGTTCTTATTCTTTTATATTAAAAATTCAATAAAATAGCTCTGGAGTTTCTATGGAAACCTGTTACTTGTTTTCCATCTTAAAAATCGCCAACACCCCCCAGAGCTGACATACCCATGTCAAAACATCTACTAAAATGTAACTTTTTTTAATAAAGGGATTTTTTGGATTGTATATTATATTTAGAGTAGATTAGATTAATATTGACAGACTACACTATAGTATTAGAAGTTTGTCTTATAGTCTGTCTCAAGTACCTCCGTTTACCTTTACGTAAGCTATAAACAAACAAAAAACGAACGTACAAAAATTAAAATTTCATTACAAAGAAAATATCCAAACGAATTGAGGATAGACTGTGAACATAACTTTAATTTTATGTTACATAATAATGTAGTCAAAACATTACACTAACAAAGAGACTTTTTATTTTACAAAATAAGAAACTACAGCTAAATATACTTTTAGCTAATTAAACTACGTCTATGGACCCAGACTAATTTAGAAAACATTCCTAACCTCGGTTAATACCTCCCAGGTGGACCTATGATTCTACGTATTAAATGAACTTCTGTTGGAACAAAATGTACGTTAAACTATTTGTATATATTGACGCGGGTCGAAGGTCGATCGGACTACCGAGTGTTCGGTCGATAGAGGTCGGCACTGGTGAGGCTGTGTCCCCTACCTGAAGGTTCGACGAAGGCACAAAACCCATGACTCACCATCTGGCCCTGGATCAAATTACACTGGAACTCTCCAGGGGTAAAAACTTGACGTCACGCTTCTTTAGGCACAGTAGGCCAGGTTATTTTTGTTCTGTTAAACAATACAGAACTCCTCAGTGCAAAGTGACGTGCAGAAATAATATACAAAGCACAAGGGGGACTTAAACGGTACATAAGACAAAATTTATTCCCCATTTTGAGATAACGGGCCATTTATATAAAAAAATCCAATTTGTCGCAAACCGCAAAAAGTCAGTAGTCATATATGAAGTTATGATGTTCAGAGGCTGAGAGTGAATGCAGAGGTAACTTAAAAATATATTAAAGTATGTTAAAGTAAGTTTTTTTCTTAAATTGTATAATTTATTTTACGGAAAATACTGAAAAATAATAATCGAATAAAAATTCCAAACCAAATTCGTTTGGCGTTCAAGTCCCCTAAATAATCCCGATAATACAAGCCAATGTTAATAACTTGTCCTGGAGGACATAAGTTGAAATAAAACCATAAAAATCTAAGCCATATGTTTGTTTTGTTACGTGAATGATAAATGGCCCTGAACTACCATAATTTTAGTTTAAATGTATTCATATACACAGAGTGTCCCATAAAGAGATCGCAATTTTTTAATTTATATACCGGTATTTTATATAATTTATATCTTGATCTATAGATTTTGCAGACATTTTTTTAAACAGCGACCTCTTCGTGCGACATTCTGTGCATATCAATTGAAACTAAAACTAAGGTATTTCAGACAATCAGTAATTCTTAGGATTCCTGAATTGTTTCATTATTGTTGGGATGACAAAATCAGCTATTGTTATTCTTTTATAATGTTCTTATTGTAAATGTAAATAGTATTTCCAAGATGATTTTTTTGCAAAAATTTGTTGTCCTATCATCTTATTTGATTAGTTAGAATCAAATGAAACTCATCGCATGAAATCGGGGCGTTTTTATTTAATGAACTTTGAACTATGTCTTTATTATATCTGCAGTTTCGAGTTTGTAGCGTGATCAATACTTCTGGTATATTAATTTAAAAGTATACAGAAGCGAAATTTCGTAGGACACCGGTATATGAGACAACGCGATATCTTGTGTTTCGAATGAGTTTGAAGAGTGAAACGGATTTCATACATGTAGATTTGTGCTTGAATCCTGCAATAATTGTAGTTAGTTGTACCACGTGGTTCTACGTGCTGGAAATAGTATAAATGAGGTAAGAAATACAGTACAAATCCTTGTAAAATTCATCAAAAAATGATATTTTTCATTATTTCACTTAATAAAACATATTATAATATATTATTAATAACTAGAGTATCTGGCGCACGAAATCGTACGCTGTCAAGGAGATAATCTATTCACCAATAACTATGTTCAGAAACTAAGTTTAGATTTTCCCAACAGATTTTCATTTTGGTTATGTTTTGGTTTTGTGCAAATAAAAACTGGTGTTTTATTGCCAGCTGTACGATGATGTCTTCATTAAACGAAAAAAGAAAGAACCATGTTTAACTGTCAGATTTGATTTGTTTATTTTACCACTTCCTTAAACAAACAGCTGATTTCTCGATCGTCAGTGTTTAGCTCCATATTAAGTTTATGGGGAAAATTGCGAATTTGACCGCATTATTTTCCATGTCCACGGTGAATTTTCAAAATTTTTTTAATTGATGGCAAAACTACATGCTAAGACCTTTATAACGACACCTTGGACATGGTGATTGGTAGCACCACCGCTCCAAAACAATTATCACAAAAATAGGCCAAGTGTATTAAATATATAAGATACTGTTATCTGGGAAATATTGCATTATCCCACTGTAAATATGATCTATCACTCTAAATACCATACAACAAATACAGGGTACCACAAAAAAGAGTGACTATGGTTATAAATGTATAAATCCTGTATAAATAAATCCCCATTTTCTACTCATGATCTGACAGAAGTCGCCCATGACTGGTTTCGATACAGCAATCTTAAACTCCCCGAGATACCCCCTGATATACAGTGCCGGTAAGCATGATACCACGCGAAAAAATGTTTCCGTCACACTGCTTCAAAAACAGCTGTTTTAGATACATGTGTTGAAGAGCAAAATTTGTTCTTTTCCTCCTAGGACTAAACCTACAATTAATTGTGATGATATTTTGAGTCCTAGGCCGCAAAAGATCATTGTTGATGAAAAGTTTGATTCGAGTTCAGCATTCGATTGTTAATAATCGATAAAGTAACTGCAACAATCACTATCGATATTTTTGTGTATTTTTGAAACTGGTAATTGACTATTTGATTGAACTATCAAATGGTTGTGATCGAAATATCGATAATAATAGCTAACATTGACGTGATCTAAACAACCAATCAGGAATTGAGAAGGAACTGCAACAATGTATTTAAAATTACAGCTGATTAGTCTAAGGTGACAAAAATGGTTGACGAATATTTATACTAAATCAGGTAATAGTTGATGATTTACGAGTTTTTTTTCATTTTATTTGCAGTATGACTAAAATATAGTTCATCACACGGCCAAAATTTGGATTTTGATAGCACAGTTTGAATACAGTTTTGTCACTCCTCGGCTGTTAAACTTTTGCTCGTATCAAAAACGCCCGTTTTTGAACCTAGTGATGAAATATACTATTTTTAGTTTATTAAAAAAATTACAGAAGGAAAACTTAAAAGTACTTTTATAACTGTAGAAGACTCACGTTTATCCATGTAGTGTTATCCTGAAACAACAAACGATACATTATTAGTATTATTGTGGTTGTATTTAACGTAGATGCTAAATTATATTAAATTTAATTTTTCGTTTAAGAGTCTGCAGGAGATGCGGAATATTTCGAAGCACCTTTTAGAACAGTTTTAATTTTGTGACAGCATTAGTGGTTCCACTGTAGTCGTAAAGATTATCGAAGTGTAAAAATAAAGTAAAAATGTAAATGTAAAGTTTGGTGAATATCTATAGAATTCCATTTTACTTTATATTCCGGGAAAATATAATTACCATTTAAATATATCAGATATTTAACAAGTAATTATCTTTTGTATGAAGGAAAAAATTAAAAATATGATCTATTATATTATAAAGAAGAGGTGGTTTCTGTATGTTTGTGGGTTTTTTCGGATTTGTGGGTTTGTTGTGGTAGGTAAACGCGAAAAATACTGAACCGACTGGTTTGAAATTTTACACAAAGGTAGATAGATCTTTAACTCATGCAACTCATAGGCATATCCATTTCCTTAAAATTCACTCGGGCTACGCCCCGTGAAAATCTTAAGTTTCAATGTTTAACATTTCCTAAGAATGAAAACATAAAATTACTTGAATGTCAACAGCAGTGAACACTAAAATTTAACAGTTCCGGAAGTAGAAGAAAGACATCATTTTTACAGATAAACTGCTGGATCGAAATTAGTGATCGAATTATTAGTACGAAATACAGTAGTAGAATGGTAGATTTTAAGTTTTCTCCCGATGCCTGTCTCTATTACGTTAATCCTTATCCTTTACCGGTATTTGACAGGTGTAACTTTGTCATGTTGTAGACACTCGTGTTTTATTATTTTGTAAAAAATAAAAAATGAATTACAATAACTTAAATGTATCAGTACACCTTTTAGCCTCTTTTTACCCGTACTTCGAACGGGTACTTTGGCTAGTTCCCTATAATATCATTTTACCTTTAAATTTGTCACCTCAACCATATTTTCTCGACCAACGAGTGGTATCTAATGTTGCCATAAATTAACAATGTTCTTAGAGGAATAAAATCCACAATGGCAGAGGTACTGTAGACACATTTCCCATTCCTCCCTTCTGATTCATACAAACGGCATTCTGTTTTCTGTGATGTTGCACAGTCTACATTCCAAATTCCATTCCCAAACTAATACCTTATAATAGTTCATGAGATTTAGAGATACTAAAAATATCTAAAAGTGTATGTTTACCGCCTACATACTCAGTTGCAGCACTCTCGCGAAGTTACCCAACAACGTGGATACTTGCCTGCAATTAGAGTAGTTTCTGTCTGACATATTGCTAGAACAAAGGCAACGTTGCTCAACAATTTATTACTCTGAACTTTGATAGCCTCAGGGACGAATTTTCTCACTCACCCTTTAAAAGTCTTATTATTTTCCGTTCCCTGATGAAACATCAATTTTTTAAAGAAAAAAATACCTGCTATAAAGTAATTATTCGGGTTATTTATAAAGTTATAAATAAAACTTATATATGTTTTTAGTATAACATTTTCATGGTAATAATGAATTTACAAGGCTTCTAAAAGCTTAGCACACAGCGATACTTTAAAAAAAGACTTTTCTGAAAACATAATTTTGACTTAATTCGGTATATATATAGAAATATGTATAATATATATATATTCGGAAAATATAGTTTTGAAAGTCGTTAGTGATACCAAAAATGTATTTATATATTGAATCATGCAATAGCCATAGGGTATTGCCCAAAACAGCCATTTTGACAGAAAATTAATAAATTAAAACTAAATATTTTATAATAATCGTACAAGAACAGTAAACTAGCCAACTATATGAAGCAAAATCAAAAAGAAAAATAATGTGTGTACAGTATTAAACATATAAAAATATAATACTAATCTAAAATAAAATAATGCTGTATTGATCCAAAAACCCTATTAGAGCTATAATTAAATAAATCAATTTCATCTCTATATAAATTTAATCATAAAATCTTTGACAAAAAGAGGAATTATTATTGTAATGTTGAGTAGTCTTGTGACGACGAACAGAAAAAAGGTGAGGGTCGTAGATAACTCTTAGGGATGTGAAACTTAATTTTACTTGGTAAAGCACAACTGTTAACTAGGAAAATAAAATAAAACATTTATATTATAATACGTATTACGTAGTGTGATGACCTGATGCACAAAATGTATAGTTTGTTTCGTCAAAAATTTAAGTGTTATTTGCTATCTAATTAAAGCGCATAAGAATATCTCTGCCATCTCAAAGTTGAGTATGGTCAGCCAATGTCTACCATATCTAGGGTCAAGGATATTAAGGAATATCATGGATATAAAGGGAACTTGTGGTTAATGCTATGATAACCTTACGCGGGTGACGGGTTACGTTGCGTCGTCGATGACAGCCGCTGATAAGGTGCGTCAAACAAATTTCACAAAGTACAAAATAGTTTTCACATTATACAGTTATAACTCCTATTACAAGTCTACAAATTAGTTTAACTTCATAAATAACCACAAACAAGACTCAGTTCACAGGTGAGTGGCCTAATTAAATTACATATAACACTGCAATCCAGGTAATTACCGACGAGACGAGTGGCAACACTGGTAGCCAGGTGGCGGATACGGAAGCCGGTCGTGGAGGCGGCGTTGCCGCGCAGTGTTGCCAGCCTAAGAACTCGTCGCACCGGTCCTCCCCGCATACCTCCACTCACACGGCCGACTATGGAAAGTCAAGTACACCGCGTTTACCGGGGCGAGGCATCATTCAATGGATTAACGCCGGCTGAACACTATGGGACAACCCGGAATCCCGGATAGAGACGTTCCTATTTAGTTCAACGAGTCCGTGGGGCTCTAGTCCTAGTGCATCGAATGTAATCTACTTAAAGGCTTAAACGAGAGGAAAACGAAACGTTTTAATAATTACTGAGAAAGTGAGAGGCTGGGATTAGTGGGAAGATTCGACTTTGGTACCAAAATAGGTCACTTTTACCTCCGTCAAAACAAGTTTTCTCATTTCAAGATGTTTTGTGAAAAATATACTTTTTATGTTTATTTCGTGTAACCTTACGACTAAGGTCAAATGTTGAGAGTTTCCAGGACGTCCTAGTGCCTTTAATGTGACCTAAAGACTACTTTTTGTAGCCGGTATCAACGGCTTATCGTGCCTTCCGAAGCACGGTGGTAGTCTAAGAAATTAAATTTTTTGAATATGTCATGACTCCGGGTCTTTTTGGTGGTAGGACAGTGCTTTAGCCACTAAGCTATGATTACCACATTCTTTTTATGTATCACATACATCAAGAAAAAATTAATAATCACATGCAATGTCAATCATTAAGGGGATCAGACGATGAGAAAACGGTGGGAGACTTACTTAAAACTAATTTGAAACTAAATGAGCTTTAGGAAATTTTAGATTATATCAGATTTTATTTAGATCATTAGCTTCACAGTGTGCTGATTACTGCAAGGTCACAACAGGTTCTGCAGGGTGGTCGGTTCTTCACAGCAAGTGGTAAGTTATTCTTCACTTAAGCAAACCTATAGGTGGAGTGGTGCCAAATGCAAGTGTCGGACATGAAGCGCGCCTAGTGAGGCAGTACAGTAACGAGGCACGGCACGAGCCGCCAACGTGACTGGGTAATTGAATAACACTCGGCATGCGATTGGATAAGTCTCCGCCTCCATGCGTCGCGACGCCAAATGACACCGGTCAACCGCGCTGCTCGTGAAAAGGCGATACGAGAGGATGCGACAGCAATACTAAGAAAGCTAAAACAAAGAAGAAGCAAAGAAGAAACAATACAGAGTACGAGAAGCTGCTGCGACTTTACGCTATATTAATATGATTAGAGAAACTACGACGATGATACGTAATATTGAGAAGACACATACGAGAAAATCCGACAATGATATTGAGAAAGCAATAATAGAAGATGCGAAGATGATACAAAACTTAAGAAAGCAGTACAAGAATCTACAATGACGATACGCAATACAGTATTTTGAAGACAATATGAGATTCTAAAATACGAAACCTAATATTTGCAATAAAATAAGCTACGGACACGATTCATAATACTAAGAAAGCTAGGCAAGAAGCTGCGAAGGCGATACGCAATATTAAAATAGCAGCAATGAAAACTGCGAAGATGATTCACAATATCAATACATCAATACAAGAACCTGCCGATGATGCACAATATCAAACAAGAAGTACAAGAGGCTGTGAAGTTGATAGACAATGTATCAGACAAAACAAAAAGCGTTAACAATGATAATAAATAATAGAAAGCAACTTGACAACCAACCACGACACGCATTACCAACATCACAAAACTTGTCGTTTCATCGAAGATTCACAATGTTAGAACAAATACGATAAGCTGTAAGGAAAACGCAATGATACACTGGAAGTACTTTGAGAAACGTGACTGATACAATGCTTAGATTACGCGGCAACAAAGGTGAAACGAGAATTGGAACTGATAAGCAACAAAACGAAATAATATCGTAAACGTTTTAGGTGATGGTGCACGATGCTATAAGTACGACCAAAGCTACGACGACAGATTACGATACAATTGCGAAGATATGCAATGGTTCAACTAAACGCGATTCTACAGTCGCCGCACGGCTGAGTCTACGCGAACGAGGCGGACTGATGCGATCAGAGGATCAGGTGGGAGTCGGGCTAGACGAACAGCTGACTAATCAGCTGATCAGCGTGGATATCTACAGCCTCTGTAGGCTGGACTGTCACAGTCAGCTGGAAAGAACTAGACCAGTTAAACCCGAGGAATGAAACATCGATCAATCACTTTGTCAGTTATGACAATTGTCCAAAACAGAAATGACAGGAAAAAAGAATCCACCTGAAACCAAAACAGAGAATATCTTCGGTTTGGAAGGTAAGAGAAATTTAATTACACTAAGAATACACCAATTAATTAATTATAAATGTACCTTAGTAGTGTTGCCATCTATATCTATATAAATGAAATTAGTTTTGTCAGTACATTGCTTGAGATTTTAGTTTTTATTTTTACGTTTTCTACCACAGAAAATCCGAAATGAATCTTATCTCAATTTCTGTCTGTCTTTCTATAACGCTAAACAAGTCTTTTTGTAACGCTCCGCTTTGCCAAAATGAGATGAGAAAATATACAAACCCGTTTTTAGTTTATTAATAAATAAATTATATACCCACTATGTGAATGAAAAAATTAAATTTCTAATTAGATAGATCGATTGAAATAAACCCTTTTCAAATCACACCAATTTTTTCACTTTTTTATGATTAAGGTTTTTAATTTTTATCATATAAATGTCACAGTGAATGTTTGAACTCAACATTGTTTTGGGAAGTGTTTAAAAGAATGCGAAGGTACTGCAGACTAAAATAATAGATGTTATCCATGTACGAGTAGTTTAAAGTCCTGAACATTCCAGGCCGATCTTGCTACGCGTCCCACACGGCACATTTGCGGAGCCGGGACTATTAGCGTTCGCCGTAACTTTTTATTCGTCCGTCGTGAGGAACGCCAAACCGAATGGCTCCTAATGTTGTCCACCCGTTTTTCAGGAGATTACCGAACGCAATGGAGACGTTCAAGCACGGAATGAAACTATTTGGAGGTTTTCGTGGATGGCGATGTTCCGGGAACGATGTTGTTCCGCGCGATGCTGATGATGAGGATGCACAAGAAGCCGAGGAATCACGAACTTCTCTTGGTTTCCTTGAATTAAGTTGATATTCTTTTGAATAAATTCTGCATACAAACCTTAAAACGATTAATTTTAAGCGTGTCCTGTAATCCAGCTACTTGGAGGTAACGAATTGTGGATAGTTGTAAGCGATGGTCGGTGGATGTAGTGTTTCTTGTGTGGATTAACGTCCACACTATTGAATACTAATCCACAAATGCCACCCTTATAATTAGACCAATGCGTAATTCAGAGGCCGTGGTTCGGATTCCACGTTAAACTGTTGGTCCCTTAGTTGCCATCGGCTGTTGGGCTATTAATTAACAGTCCTGTTTAAGGAACATGTCAGCCTTAGTCAGTAACAAGACTACAAGATCGCGCAACAATCATCCTACACTCATTTCTCATTCATATTTGGCAAAAATACCTACCTGGGTAGGTTGCCATTTCAATAATCTAATGTAATTTAATGATCACGAAGTAAAAGACAATTGAGTTGTCATTAGAAACTTTTCTTTGTGTTATCTCAGTTGTCTTAAGTCTTCGTGACGAGTGGAGTTTTTTTACTGCTTTAATTTTTTTTTGTTTTCAGCTTTATACCAGCTTAATCCGGATTATGTTTTAAATGTGTTATGTTTAAGATACTAGTTCGTCTGAGGGCGGGATCAGATTCCATATCCAGAAACGTCGTGAAACTTTGTTTTACTTAAAATCGTAATGGAAAATGTCTGCAATAAAAATTTAAAAAAGACAAAGAAAATTGTTGCCCAAATGGTAAGAGATCTGTCTGATACTTTCCCAACGGTCTTGTAAGGGCTGGAGCGTAGCCGAGGCCAATACAGTATACTGTCCAATCCATTACACGTATCATGGAGGCGGGAGAGGATGAGAGATGCCAACGACACCTACCGGACAGCGTGAAAGTGACGCATGTCATCACTTCACGTTCAGCATCGGGAGAAAGCCCGGACATGATGCGTAACGACCACGTTTTTCATTTGAATTATAATCGATTGTGAGTCAGGGAATATTTTAAACCGAGGTTTTTCCCAGACTTTTCACTTCACCAGGAATCGTTTCCCGCAATGACACGGATTTGATGCATGTTGCGTTTTAGTTACAATTTGGATTTGAAGACTAGCTCTCTGACGGTGTGATGTGACATGGAACCACATTTTTTGCAGGATTTAGGTGATTATTTTCCTGTTTTCAAACCATTCAACATTGCATAGCATTAAAAGCTATGCTGACTGTGTCAATCTACTTTCTTTAGCTAGTTAAAAAAAATGGATATGAATATTATCCTATCAAAAGTTTAAAGTACCTCTAACGTTTTAAATACATACCCAGAAAAGTTATTTTTCAGCCGCAGTAACACAAAGGGTTCTTGATTACATCAACTAAATTATATAAGATTTTTGAAATGACCACCATACTACAAGGTAGGTATTTTAAGCCAAGTATGAATGAGGATTGAGTGTAAGATGGTTGTGGCGCGATCTTGTAGTATTGTTACTGACTAAGGCTGACATGTTCCTTAGACAGGACTGTTAATTAATAGCCCAACAGCCGATGGCAACTAAAGGATCTACAGTTTAACGTGGAATCCGAACCACGGCCTCTGAATTACAAATTGGTTTAATTATGAGGATGGTCTTTGCGGATTAGCGTAGTATTCAATAGTGCGGACGTTAATCCACACAAGAGAACACCACACCCACTGACCATCGCTCACAACTATCCACAATTCGTGACCTCCAGGTAGCTGGATTACAGGATGAAGTCAAATTCCCAGTCAAATTTCTAAGTCTAGAATTTCAAATTATTTCTTGATTCTGTATGTAATAAACCATCATTCTTTTTCTTATTAGTGAGCCATCAACCCAAATAGGTGGGCATTTTAAAATAAATATGAAGGGCGAGTGAGATTAGAGTAATGGATTTTATGATTTCTAACTTTACTAATGAAATTCGTACAAAGTCGTATGAAAGTGTTAGGATTAGATTAGATCACCTTTTGAGATGACGACTTGCCCAAGTAGGTATTGTAAGCCAATTATGGATAGTAATTCCCCCTTGTATTCGTGCCTATAAAGATCTGTTTACCGTGACGGTAGCTTGGAGTAACATGCTGGTCCAGTCAGTCTAAGGTTGCAGCTGGATCTTAACCAGTGACGGGCGACACCTGTCAGATCATGATCATGATCATCTTATGGAGGACAAGGAAAAATTAATATTTCCCTTATTAATCAACAATTTTGGATGAAACTTTGTATTTAGCTTCATGTGGTTGGGATCCATACGTTTATGCTAAAAAGTCATAGTTCATGTGTTTCTCACAGCAGCAAACCTGCATACTCCTTCCCATGTTAATCTTATAGAGAATAGGCAAACTCCTTTATTTATGTCCAGATAATGATGAAACTCGGTATATGGTCAGAATAAAAATAGTTTATGGTAAAAATGCCTACTTTTACTGTTCCTCAAAGCAGCAAACCTGCATACTCTTTCCCATGCTAATGTTATGGAGATTAGGCAAATACTCTAATTTATCAACAGGTATTGATTGATCAATCTTGTCACATACTTGTACTATTATTGTCATATTATTAATATGGAAATTCACTGAGTACGCAGGTCTACTGCAACGGGGGTATTTTTGTTTATGTCTACACCAACGGCATTTTTACAGGACAATACTCAAACATTTTTAAGATAAAGCCATCAAACAAACCGATCAAACTTTGTGTTTTGAGAAGGAACTCCTTTTCAAGGAGAATTTCCTTATCAAGTAAATGAGGGTTTTTCAAAACTAAAAAATCGTGGTGTTTTCTATAGGTAGAAAGAGTCGTATGAGCGGCGTAACTAGCGCAAGGCCCTGCACGGAATGTTACGCGGGTACGGGTAAGTTGACGCTGAGCCGGATTATAAAGCCAAGGACGAGCTGGGAAGCCCTTCACGGCGAGGGTGGCGCCCATCTCGGAGTCAACACAACATCGCCGTGATCCTCTTAGGCACGGCTGAGATTACGTGGGGTCGGGGTCCGTGAGCACCCCATGATAAATCCCTTATTTGTGAACTATATCAGGAGATATGGATGGAGAGGGAGTTGGGACGGTGGCATGTCCTATAATATAACTACTTGGAGGTAACGAATTGGGGATAGTTATAAGGGACCTACAGTTCAACGTGGAGTTCCAACCACTGCCTCTGAATACTAAGACCATTCGTAATTCCAAACGTTAAACTGTAAACTGCAGGTCCCATTGGCTGCCATTGGCTGTTGAGCTATTAAAAGTAGAATAGATTGCCATTTCTGACAAAGGCTGACATGTTCCTTAGAAAGCACTGTGAATTAATAGCCCAACAGTGAATGACAGTGATAAGGTACCTACAGTTTAACGTGGAGTCCGAACCACTGCCTCTGAACTACGAACTGGTCTAATTATGAGGATGGTCTTTCAGGATTAATGTAGTGCGAACGTTAATCTACACATGATCCACCGACCATCGCTCACAACAATCCACAATTCGTGACCTCCAAGTTTACAAGTTACTAGATTACAGGCCACGCCACGGCCCCAGTCCTTTTTATGTAGGTACAAAAAAGGCGTAGGTTGGTGTAGATCTGTATAAAGGGGGAGGTTATAGATATATAGGGGACAAGGGGGAGAAGAGTTTACTAACTATGAAAATACTATTATTGAAACTTGTAAAGTAATCCATACGGAATAGAAAAAATCTTTGAGTATTAAGTACTGTATTCATCAGATGTTGTGTAGAACAATATTGAAATAGTTTATGTAAATCATAATTAAAACTTAGATTTATGCAAGCAATTTTAAATTTAAATATGAATCATTTAAAATTTTAAAGTATTAACTCAAAACGCAATCCTAGGCGAGAACATGAGGAGAATATGAGTGAGAACGTTGGAATAAGCAGCGAGGGGTTAGAAGATATGTCAAGACATAATGTATGGGTGAAAAGGAGTGGGCGAAAGACGACAAGAAGACAAAGTAACTTTGATTCCGACAATGTCCAGTTGATTAGATGTCACTGGAATTATTGATCGTTTCAAATGAACTTTTGTGAAATCAAAACTTGCATAACAACAGAATATATTATTAGCTTTATTTTAACGTAATTAAATGCGCGTTATCAGCGGACTGACACATACCTTCTCGTTTAAGTTAACTAA
The DNA here is from genome assembly GCA_023375725.1 of Nephotettix cincticeps. Classification (NCBI taxonomy): domain Eukaryota; kingdom Metazoa; phylum Arthropoda; class Insecta; order Hemiptera; family Cicadellidae; genus Nephotettix; species Nephotettix cincticeps. Next base: position 17,138,768 of record CM041785.1, on the reverse strand, counting down.
AAAATAAAAATGCAACCTTAAAAACTCATGTTTAAATATCATTAAAAAACTTTAATGTTTCAAAAATTATCATCCAATTATGTCCAAACAAAAAACAAGTTAAATAATTGTTAGAATTGTTTGGAGACATAACCCTCCACCACATGTGGATTAACCCAACATGATCGTTGGTTTAGCAATAGTTAGCAAATAGTTCAAGAAAATACTCGTAATTGCATATGTTTGTATGTCAATAATTGTAAAATACATATAATTTGAATCTAAGGTTGTTCACAAGTGATCCTAATATAGATTCCCAAAAATCTAACTCATTCCTATTTTTCACCCAAAGTAAGCGACCCAACCACTAGGAGGGTATTAATTATGGGAATATGGGTGAAATCTCACGTTTTTACATGCATTAGATGTATCTAGTTTCATGAAACCACAAAATGTACTATAAGGGGTTTTTACAACCCGACCACACAGCTACGATACTTGAAGTTTATCCTATAATGACATGGATATGTCTTAGCTCTGGGGTAGTGTGTTGGTAATTTGAACGACTAAAATTTGAAACAGTGACGTCAAATAAATTGTTAGTGACGTCATAGTTTGGTTATAAGAACAGCTGTTTAGATTAACTGAAAACATTATCTTTAGACATATCCTTGATATAACCTATTTTCGACAGGGAAGTAAATACTGTACAAACATTTTTTTAACAAAACAACAAAAGAAATGTTTGTAAGCACACATTCAATACGGCACTGTTCATCCGTGACCTAAACTGATAAACTTTTTATGATAAATTGCTATCTGCGAAAATGCACTATTTCAACCTACACATAATGTGCAATCCAAAGATCACAACGTAATGAAATAATATATACATTGGAACAATATATTTTTGCTGATCGTCTGTGTTTACTTCTGCTCATCTGTAAAAATAAAGTTACCCAATGATGAAAAAACGATCTTTGAAATTTGTTATTAAAAAACTATGAATCGAAACTATTTTATTGTCAGTATTAAAATCGGCTGAAAAAATAAAAATAGATATACAATACTTGTCTTTGGGAATGCCTTAGATAAAGGATATGCCTATAGGGAATGTTTTCAGTACCTCTAAACAGCTTGTCTTATAACCATATGACGTCACTTCTGAGCTAAGAAATACCGAGCTAAATATATCGAAAATCTAAAACGTTATTTCAAAACTAAGAATCAAGACGATTTTACTGACAGCTTTAACATTAAAGTCAGCTGAGAATCTTTAACTTTAGCAAAGCTATGACTCGATACGTTTTTTTGATAGCTTATGCAAAAAAAATCGGACGAGAACTAAGAACTAGAAATTAAGTAAAAAAACTAAACAAAGTAGAGTGCAACACAGCTTCGTGTATTATGCTGAATTGTGGATAGTTGTAAGCGATGATCAGTGGGTGTATTGTTCTCTTGTGTGGATTAACGTCCGCACTATTGAATACTACGATAATCCGCAAAGTCCATCCTCATAATTAGACCAATTCGTAATTCAGAGGCCGTGGTTCGGATTCCACGTTAAACTGTAGGTCCATTTGGGCTATTAATTAACAGTCCTGTCTAAGGAACATGTCGGCCTTAGTCAGTAACAAGACTACAAGATCGCGCTACAATCATCTTACACTCAAATCCTCATTCATACTTAGCTTAAAATACCTACATTGCGTATGGTTGCCATTTCAATGATCTAATCTATACAAGGGCATGTCTTGATACGTCATGAGAGTCGTGGTGACGTGCTGATCCGTGCTGACGCTGGGGCGGTCTCGCGTGCAGCGCCGGTGAAGGGCTGGCTTACTTAACCTTATTAAGTAATGGTTACAATTAGCAGCCCCGGGCCGACCTGCGCGATCTCTACCGATCCTCGGGCGAACCATTACAGGACTCCCTGTCCCTCGTAATGGCCGAGGTTGCCCAAACGGAGATTGGTGATCGGAGGTTTACTACTGCTCGGTTGGACTATTGTCGGATATCAGATTCGAATTGGGAGTTAGACGACTTGGTCGTGTGTTTTACAGATCTAGAAAGGAGATTTACGTTGGAACATTCATAGATACATTCCTTTTCTCCACCACTGTCTAAGTCTGCATGTTAGCTAAACTATACTCATTATGGTTGAGCTGTAAAATTAAAGGTTAAGTCTAGAGTTACATAATTACATTTTATTTTTCTAACATAAAAGTGTATTTATTTTCCTTTGGGAAATAGCTTAGATCATTGACATGTACAAAGGGAATATTTTAAGGGTTTTAGTTTTTATAACCATATAACGTCATTTCCGATTCAAATAATTTTTTTCGGAATACTTAATTACGTAATTCGTTGGATAATCACTTCACCTTAAATTTGACTCCTCGGCCATAATCATGCGGCTATCGTTTTCGGCAGTAATGCACAAATTGGACATTGTTCTTATGGGGCAGAACCATTTCGTCACTCCTCTTGGGAAGAAATTTGTGCTTCTTGATAGCCGAGTTGCGAAAACGATTGTATGGCCGGGAGGAGGTGGGGCCCAGGGTCCAGCGGACCAGTTCTCTACAAGGTCGGAGCTCGGGGTCCGGTGCACCAAGAGGGCAAGCACCCGCGCTCACACTCACGCGCGCGCACGCACATCGCCGCTTACACCGCTACACCGCCTCGACCATTCAAAATCTCTTAGCTTTCCCGACAGAAATATTACCCCCCTTGACCTTTCGCTGTCGCCGTCCCTAAGTCCGTAAACGTCCGCTTTCCATCCTGTTCACCCTCACCGTTGTACACGCGATACCTCCGGAGGGAAATCTTCGTGATAAAGCTTCGGGATCATTTGCAAACACGTTGTCAGCGTCGAGAATGCTAACGAAGAAACTGAGAAATCTCTGTGCCTGCTCGCTACCCGCTGCGGGTGCATGGTACATGGACATCAATACGAGGTCCGAGGAAAGGAGTAAAGTATATGCGATGTGGAAAAGGTCTTCCATCCACAGGATGTCAGCTGGAATGTACAAGTAAAATATTTCAACCACAATGGTGCATGCCTTGATCTAAAGATGAAGACGTCTTTATCTAAACCTCAACTAAAGTTTGTGATGGTACATTATGAGCATACTTTATCGTTAAATATTTTGAGAATAAACAGTATTTATATAGAGAACACTATCGTATTTTTTTTCTTATTTTCGTTTGAACTTTCTGAAAATATCATGAACATATTAAATTTCTGAGCTGTTATGGTGGTATCACCAATATGTAAATCATTCCAACAGCCAAAATAATTTATTGACACTGTAAATAGCCTTCACCAAGTACTGTATAGACTAACAGACTAAGGTAAAAATACATTGTTTTCAGCATGTTTTATTATCGCTATTTGTAATTTTATCTTTAGTTTTAGTTATAGTAGAAGCTATTAAATGATTGAAGCTAGATTTGATAGGAAGAAAAAACAAAGATTTTTATTTAACTGCTTAAATTTAATAATATGTAGTGGAATCTTATAGTTTTATAAATTTTAGTCTTAGACAGAAGTCGGACCTTCTGCTACACTACTAGATGAGTACATGGCCGGGTCGGCCATAAATCTCTTCCTCAGCTTGTCTGCAATTAGTCACATATTAGTGATACCTCTATATTAGTAAACTTTCTTAACGATTCGGAATTTTAATTTATTTTTTTCCAGGCAAAAAAAAAAAATAAATAGAAATAATATATTGATATGGTTGTCGTTAATAATTGTGGTGATTAGTTGTAGTATTTATTTATGTGTCTTTAGCAGACTTTAATAACTACTTTATTTTAAAATTTTTATTCTTTTTAATGTAAATTTTAAAAACAAATTTATATTAGAACAGAAAAAACTACCTGTTTTTTATTTTTTATTTCGTTAACATATAAAAAATTAAAACAGATTATGGTTATACCAATATGTAAATCATTGGAGGAGAAAGATATTATCCGACACTGGCTGATATAGCCGAGGGTTACAAGTTACATTTTGTAACAGAACATGTTTAGTGTTCAACATAGGCGAGCATATCTGTTTTCCCATTTTAATCTAGTAGTTGGCAAATTATAGTAGGCTGGAAGCTGGAAAGTTAGTCATAAGGAAGAAAAAACAAAGATTTTTAGGTTTTAAATTTCTGGCGAAATCAATTTTATTTTAATCTTATGGTATCTTAAATTTCTTTATCCAATTTATGGTTACCCTCACTAAAATTATAATTTATAAGACATTAGAAATTAGTGTTATGTATTTTTATTCTTATTCTTCGGTGATTACAACAGAGTAATGAATGAGTTGCAGTGAAGTGGAGATGGAAGGCTGATGTTGCCGGGCATTACACGGCCATTGTCTGTGCGTAACAGGATTCGCCACACTTCAAGGGCGCTAAACTGCCCAATCGAGCACATCCGCCCGAGCCGCGATGGATCGGAACAGAGCCGGTCACAGGCTCCGCCGGGTGAAGAACCGGGTGGAAGTCTTGGCGGAGAGCTATGGTCGGTGGATGTGATATTCTCTGGTGCGGACGTAATTGTATACAGTCAAACCTTGATGTAACGAATCTGAAGGGACTGATAAAATACGTTAAAGATTTCACTATATAGAGGATCTACTTCTTAACGTCTTCATAATAATGATTTTAAGTGATTTTACAGGGTGTCTAATAACAAGTCATCATAAGGAGATGTGGCAGTCATAGCTGAGTGGGTATAGTACTGGCCTACCACCCAAGAAACCCGGGTTCAATTCCCGGTCATGACACATGAAATTTAATTTCTCAGACTGCCACCGTGCTTCGGAAGGCACGTTAAGCCGTTGGTCCCGGCTACATAAGTAGTCGTTAGGTCACGTTAGAGGCAGTAGTGCGACCTGAAAACTCTAACATTAGACCTTGGCCAGAAGGTTACACGGAACTTTACTTTATCATAAGGAGATTCCTTTATTTTCCCCTGACTTTTTCATAGTAGATGAAGCATTTTCCCTGACTAAAAACGTGTGTAACTATCGGCTAATTTTTAAACATAACATGGAAAACCTATAAAAAATAAACAACAAATCAGGACGGTATCTATTAAATGAACTCATTCACGCACAAAATCAAATTGTTAAATTAAAACTTACAAATACTGTAAACAGAATCACATTAATTGGAGAGCGAATAAGAAAAATACCCGCTATACGTCGACAATCACTATTCATTCACTTCCAAACCGACTCGCTGATGAGTAGAAAGAAGAAAAATGGCGGCTACTATCTATACAACTAAACTCACTAAGGTTTTCGATGCTGCCAGTTTTGCCAAATTTGTAAGTTATGAATCCTATACAAAATACCGATTTCCCTGACCAATGTAGAAATCTCCTGACTTTTCCCTATTTTCCCTGTTGCTAGACACCCTTTTTTAAACTAGAAAAAACACACGATAACATGGTGATGAACAGCAAATAGAAAGGAAAAAAATACAATTCGTTATGATTTAAGTAGTGCAAGCTAGCTCTATTTAAAAGTGTTACGTTTCAAAAATTAAAAATTAACAAATAATGAAAGAAGTAAAGAACAATTAAATGAATAACTTAATTTCAAAAGAAGAATCTCAGTTAAGTAAATAAAATATTGTACAGTATATAATATGATATGATCTCCCAACGACGATAACCAAAGTCCTCTAAAGTGAGAATAACCAACGGTAACTAAAGCAACCGGATGTAGACTGTGCTGACAGATGATTCAGGTTGGGGCATGTCTGTTACGTAAGCTATACCAAGGTTGAGTCATAGACCATACGTTAAATAGAGGTGATATACCTCTATAAAGTTTTAAGTGATAAAAAGGTCCGACACTATAAATTTTGTTAAATAGAGGTAAATTTATATTTTACCAGTAGACTCCTAATATTAAAATTTCTTAATATCCAGGTTTTGACAATTGTTTATTATTAATATAGAGGTAAAATCATATACATTGTGCGTTAATACACAGTTCAAGGGGATTTTAAAACATTCGTTAAATCAAGTAATTCGTTATACTAAGGTATATTATTACATCAAGGTTTGACTGTACTACGTTTATTGGCAAGAAGAAGGTGACCCCTAGAAGAAGCAAGATGAAGGAAGGTTATCTAGTCATGAAGGAAGACATTTGATAGTTGAAGTACTTACTAGTGTTGTGATAGACTTGTATACGTCAAGAGTAATAAGCTCTATGTGAAACCAAAGACAGCAGAATTTAAATGCTCTCAGTTGATTTATCTCGCATGTCTTTGATGCAACAGCTCAATGCCAGCTGATATTCGCGATAGTGGCGCCGCGCTGCGGAGACTAACAGCGGTATGAACATTTCCATCGCCCCGGTGGTATTTGTATATCAGGTCGTGAATTCATAATCGCGCATAAACCAAGGGGCGAAGGTCAGTTGGTTTCATATCAGTGTCGGGTGTCCCTGGATGTAAATGAGCTGTAGCTGTAGTTGTAAAACTCTTGTTACCAACGACAAGGGGTTATCAACTGGAAACATTATATGCCGCCATTTTGGATTCCATATAGTAAAATTAAACTTATATAGACACACAGAATATTGACATAACTAACAATATTGCGCTTTTTGTGTATCGACTGATGTCGATGGAACATTTTTTATTAATATTTTATATTTTCAAACGCACGAAATAATAAATACATGTTTACATTAGTTTTTGTTTTTCTAATTGTATGTATTAAGTAGTTTAGGCACACACCATTACAATAAAAAAGAACTTTGATCATTTTGGGTCATTCAGAGTTGTTTTTTTTCATCCGAGAGTTTTATATCCGAAAATAATTTACATGATTAAACAAAGAGACTGTCTATTGATGATAAGGAGTAATCTATTTAATTATTGAATCTGAAACCCTACTAAAATGTAAATTAAAAGTAGTTTTTACGTGGTTCATTGAATTTAAACCAATTTTTAAAAATACTCGTATACCATTTAGAATAATGTAAACCAATTATGTTACAAATTTTCTAATTTGAAATAATATTTAAGAATTGAGCTTATAACTAGTGTTTTCCTTTGTATTTATTTATTTGTTTTATTTTTACTTGTTTTGATTTCAGGTAAACATTTAATAATAAGTATCTTGCTTCTTAGCTCTGAATCAAACAACTCGTTCAAAGTACTGGCTTACTGCTAGTACAAGAATATACACGTGTAAAAATCTGTTGGATTTTTGCGGTAAGAATTGTGTGTCGATCAGTTTAAACGTAAGTTCATCTTAATTAATTACGAATACGGCTTCTGGTTATTTTTCCCTTGTGAAAGAGTAAATGATTTTTTTACAAAATGACAAATGTTAGTTGTATATATTTTTCTACTGTTTACGTTTTTAATGTAACAACGTCCAAACTTGCTTCAGCAAAACATTGACCCCTAGTAAGAAGTAATTAAACGCAATTAAAATAACGACTGGTAAGGATTGTATTTTCACAATTGCCTTTCCATTTCACTATTTTGTAGTTCGGATAAAATAATAAACATTTCAGAGCCAAGGCTGTGTTGATTGTGCAGATGCGCACGGGGGGAGGTGTTATCAGAGTCAACAGCTGAGATACGGAGCTGATAACAAGATGGCACGAGACCCTCGCGGCCCCTAGCTCACACATCAACGTCATGACACCTTCACTCAACTTGGAGCTCATCCAAATGTGCTGGGATGACACTATCTTGTCCATATTTTTATTTTAAGGTTTAAAAACTGGGACCGTGGCGTGTCCTGTAATCAATCTACCTGGAGGTCACCCATGGTGGATAGTTGTGTTCTCTTGTGTAGGTTAATGTCCGCACTATTGCATACTACGTTAATCCGCAAAGACCATCCTCATAAATAGACTAGTTCGTAATTCAGAGGGAATGGTTCGGACTCCACGTTATACCGTAAGTTCCTTAGATGTCTTTGGTTGTTGAGCTATTAATCAACAACAGTCCTGTCTAAGTCACATATCAGACATAGTATCAAGACTACAAGATCGCGCCACAATCATCTTACACTCATTTCTCATTCATATATGGCTTAAAATACCTATACCTTTTTCAGCCCCTTCATTGTCATTTAAACTAATGTGCCCTGGAATCCAATGTGTTGTTATGTTTGTAAGTAATTTTTATGTAATTCTACATTTATTGTTTGCTCATTATGACCCTTTATTTTTATGGATGCTTTGAAGAGCAATCAGGTAACGACTTACATTCTAATGAATACAAAAAATTGATAGAAAACCAAGAAACTCTAAACAAGAGACACAAATTTTTATCCGCAATTCAAAGCGATTTTTCATGGTGATCAGTAACCCAGGATTTGTCTTGAAGACCTATAAGTATAGATAGAGTTCATTTCAATAACACTATTTAATTTAACTATTGCATATCAATACAATATGAGTCTACTTAAGTTATTTATATTATTTTAGTCTAGTTATTTAGTTTAAGTTAATAATTGTTTTCAAACTAAGTTATCTTAATTAGACTCAGCATAACAGTTATGTTATTTAGTAAATGCTAAAAATGGATAATTTATTTTTCGTGATAAACAGTCAACAACTGTTCAAAGGTTCCACTTTGAAAAACAAATTATTTGTTGAGTATTTCAAATAAAAGTCAGATGTTAGTTTATTATAGGTTAACTATTGATTAAACTAATGATTACTTTAAACAAACATAAATGTAATTCATCAGATTTTAACCATCTTTACTTCTACACTTAAAACAATTTGTAGATGGTGATATTACACGAGTTTTACTTGTTATTCAACGTTGCACAAACCTATTTCGTTAATTGTTAATCCAAAGCCCAAACTCGACTGAACTCTGACTGTCTGACTCTGACTCTCTTGACTGAAACTCGGTGAATCTGTATATAATAATGTGGTGGCTAGATAAAAAAACAACTCTGTAGTACCATAAATCTATCATAGTTCATCAGCGAAAGAAAAACATTCACCATAAAAACATTGAGCGTAATCGTTCCAGTCACTGTTTCCTGAAAACGTGCAAAGACGGGTCGTCGAAGGCTAAACTAAACAAATACAAAAATAACGAGTCCTTTGATCCTGCCGGCCTTTCATAATCGTGGGCTGGTCGGTGACAGGAGGCCACCCAACTGCAGCAGGACACTTAGCGGCCGGGGCTTTGTGGCAGAAACAATGTGTCTTCTGCGACCGCCGGCTGACAACTGCAAACTAGTTGGCTACGACTGGGAGACGGTCTACCGTATAATCAGCCTGCGAGGCGGGGTTGTCTTCCAGTAGATTATTCTGTAAGTGAAGAGTAATGCTGGAAGACCATTCTAGTATGTTGTAGACAAGCTAATTTTTAATCTTTCTGTGTAGGTAGATTCGAGATAGCTTTACGACTGCGTTAACTCTCGAAAGGTTTACCGTCGATCAATCGACGGTAGGTAAGCTTTTACAAAAAACAATGTTGCGAATACATTTTCGGTTAAAACTACATTGAATATAGTATCATTGTTTTCTACAGATCATACGCTTTCCGCCGAGGTATGTTTCGTGTTGCTTACTCTACGCGTCAGAGTTCTGTGTTAGTTAAAACATCGGTCTTCAGTTGCGCGGTTATGTCGCTTTACAATGGTAGCGTTACACGTTCTCGTCGCGTTTGTATGGTGTTCTGATGTCAATTTCACAATTTTAAAATGGATAGCAGTTAAGTGTGTAAAACTGTATATTTTTATTTTCCTTATTAAATTTTGAAAATTTGGCTATCTTCAATTTTTGACTGGTATTTATTTGCTGTGTATTGTGGGGGAGCAAACTTTGAGAAATCTTTTGACAAGAATTTTTTATCGACTTCAATTGGATACACCCATCAAAACCAAGATAAAAATAAAACATATTATTATTATTATCTTATAGATAATTTAATGTATATTAAAATGGTGTATAATATGTCATAGTTAATATTGTTACTTTTTTATGTGAATTTATTAGTAAAAGCCTGCAAAAGGGCCAAAAAGGGGTGAACCTACTCAGGTAGGTATTTTAAGAACAGTATGAATGAGAAATGAGTGTAAGATGATTGTGGCGCGATCTTGTAGTCTTGTTACTGACTAAGGCTCCTTAGGTTCCTTAGACATGGCCGTTAATTCATAGCACAACAGTCATTTACATTGAAGGGACAGCTATTTAACGTAGAATCAAAACAGATTTTGCTTCAAAATTACGAACTATTTAACTATGATGATGGTCTTTGCCAATGAACGTAGTATTCAATAGTGCGGACGTTAATCAAAGCCAGCGAATATCTCATCCACTGACCATCCCTCAGAATTATCAACAATTCGTGATTCCAAGTAGCTGGATACAGGACACCCCACTCTTTCAATCATATACATAAAATCACAATTTTCAATATTGCTGTGTATGCAGTAGTTGGAAACAATCTTACAACTGGGTTACGGTTAGTCATTACGTTAATGTTCAAATTTTCTGTGAAGATTGGAAGCAGGCATCTAGTTTATGTTAAATCTTGAAGAAAATATTTAATTTATCTGCGCAGGTAGTAATTAGAAGCAGGCTTACATCTGGGTTATGTTTAGTCATGAAAGCGATATTCAATATTTTCAGTGCAGGTATTTGGAGTCATTAATTATGTCGTTGTTCAATGTCGTTCCCGTTCATTCAATATACGGGACTTCTATTTCTAATGGAATAATTTCACGGACACGATTTTTCTGTTTATCTTTCTATTAGTAATTGACCCTGGTAGATTCAAACTTGTTTATCATATCTTTGCTGATAGCCTAAAAAGAAATTGATTCAGTTTTTTATCGAGGTTAATATGTTTCTGAAATTAAAAAACAGACGATTTTAGTGAGAAAACTAATTTTAATTATACAACACTAGATTTTGAAATAGTTTGGTTTTGGTTTAAACCAACTTAGGCGATAGGGTAACTTGTGTATAAGATCGTAATTGGGACTGCAAAGTAATTGTTTTAGTATGCCTTTGACCTACTTAAATTTAATACCACCTCTTTAACTTTGATTTCTATTCTAGTTCTTTCAACTTGGGGAAACAAACCCAATACATTCGAACCCCGAGCCTTCGAATTTTTTGAACCATTCGCACTGCAAGTTTGATACCGGATTCTGGTGGTAAGGTTGAGGTTGAGTCAGTTCCCTTCTCCTCAAGGTGTGGCATGCTATGTGTCTCCTCAAGGTGTGGTATAATGGCTTACTATGTGTCTCCTAAAGGTGTGGCATATCATGTGTCTCCTCAAGGTGTGGCATACTATGTGTCTCCTCAAGGTGTGGTATACTATGTGTCTCCTCAAGGTGTGGCATACTATGTGTCTCCTCAAGGTGTGGCATACTGGCATACTATGTGTCTCCTCAAGGTGTGGCATACTATGTGTCTCCTCAAGGTGTGACACATTGGCATACTATGTGTCTCCTCAAGGTGTGATATACTGACACTATGTGTCTCCTCAAGGTGTGGCATACTGGCATACTATATGTCTCCTCAAGGTGTGGCATACTATTATGTACCTACCCCTTTCCTATCCATACCAATAATTTCCGCATGTTCAACAATCACAGTGTACAGAAAACTTTGATAGAACTTTGAACTCAAGCCTTACTAAAAATGGTTGATAATTTATTAAAAGATTACCATAGATGTGACGTTTATTTCAACCAACAGTGGCTCGCTGATTCGAAAACCTCTATAATTCGTAGATTTTGTCCGTTCTCTTGATAAAAGCTCTATCATTCGAATATATTCCGAAAATACGAGGTATTTGTGACACATGAGTTAGCTTCAAAAATTCGAATTGTTTGTACTTACTCTAAAATTTGAAATTAACCTCTGCAATTCAAAGTGGGTTCCCATAAGGAATTTGAAGTGATTTTAAAAAAGCAAGCCAGTTTTTTACTTAACATTTCATAATTTATTCAGCGACCTATACAGTATACAATGCTAGCTACAATACAATGTTCATTTTCCGTTTCTCAAAATTTGATTTATTTACTAGATGATGCATTCTAATAGTCAAAGAGCTGTCTGCAGCTCATAGTGACAACACTGTACGTTAAATCCTTTTCCCTGAGAAAGCCCCTACAGCTATTGTATTATACTAAGAACCGACTTGCTAACTTCTCTACATCTAAGGACTGAGCTCTATCACATTCAATACCAATTAAACTAAGATCACGTAGTATAGAATTAGAAATAGAATATCTTAAGTAGTGGTAGCCATCTTGGGTTTTAGCCCCGTAAGACCAATGTTAAATTCCGGCGCCTATATCTCCTTGACCTATTGTCATAAATTAACGGATGAGGTGTGAAATTAAAGGTATTACAGTCCTCCAGGGCAACACTTTACAGAACTTCTTATTTTCGCTCTCAATAAAAAATAATAATGATTTATTTTGTAAAATATTCCTGGATTTTTCTGGTTATATCAAGTTAAATTTTTTGAACGCATTGAAAAGGTCATGCCCTTGAGCCACATCTCATCAATGTACTTCCAATTTTTACATCGATACTTTGATAATTAAAGCCACTACACACGCCAAAGTGAAGGTATGTTCCGCAAGAATTTAACATTGCCCTTACGGGACTAAAATTCAAGATGCCTACCACTGATGAAGACTCTTAAGTAGTTCTTTAGTATTTCTAGTTTATAAATATAGCTTTGACTCCTTGCAAAAGATAGGTGGGGTTAACGATAATAGTAAACAAGAGTAAAGAGTCACCTAGCCACTAGCATTCTGTTGTGACGAACGGAATAAAGTACCAAAAATATTTTTTAAATTTTATTTTCGGTAAGCTATTTTCAGAGTTTAGCTTCAAAATATTTTATTTACTAAAGATTTTCCTGAATTTCATTTTTTCGCTCCACAATTCTTTGGCGTTATTTACGTCACTGGCTGCAGGCGCAGCCGCGGTTACCGCGCGGCATCTTTCCTTATTTTGCCCAATAATTAAACGTTCAATAGACGAGCGGTGGATTGGAGTAATTGTCTCAGGAAGTGAGCCAAGCTTCCTGTAGATATTCCACTAATTAGCGGTTCTAGGTGGCCGCATCCTGAGACATTGCTGTTGTGCCACCAGGCTTTTGCAACATCTACAAATCTGCTGTGACGAAGTTTGAGTTTTTTTCGGTTACAATAAGTACAGGAATCATTTCCCCGCATACACTGTAAATGTGTGTGCGAGGAAAGAGTTGTCTATCCAGATAAAACAGCAACATTTGAGAGACCTATACTAATTAATTACTCAGTATAAACTATGATGAACAATATAAAATTGTATCTAATATAATTCTATATACAAACTTTGAGAATGAATTTAAATAAGAAAAACACAAATTCGTGCATAAAATAACAAAAGTAAAGTATTTGTGGCGGCAAAGCCACATGACGAAATTAATACCATATGTTTTATTATTTATAACTAATTGTTTCTGTTTGTTTATAGACAGTTAGTTTTGTCGTAACAAACAAGTAGTAATTAGCTATAAATAATAAAACGTATAGTGTTAATTTCCTCATGTGGCTTTGCCGCAACATAGACTTTAGTTTTTTATGCACGACTTTTGACTTGTCATAACATTGAAATACATTTCCTCCTACCCAACTCATACTATTTATTTTAGCACGACGTATTTTCCTTCATCTTGTTCTACAATAGGAGGTATACAAATTCAAATGTTATAACAAACAAATATCTTTCATCTAAATCTAGCATGTTGAAACTTAAATGTTTAACTTAATTGCGGACATTTTCTATTACGTTTGGTGAAACCAAGTTTCACGACGTTTAGAAATCTGGAATCTGATCCCGTCCTTAGGTCCAAAACTTGGTGAAACTTGTATTAACTCTAGAACTGTGACTTCAATGTGGACAATGTTAGTTTTGTGACAGTGATTATCATCACTCGATTGCCGCAAAAATATGGTTGAGGAGTCAAATTAAAGGCAAAGTGGTTATCTAGGTAATTACATTTCAATTTTGTTAACTTATCTTAAACATAAAAAGACATATAGTTGTTAATCATCGGATGGAATTTTGCGGTAAGTATATTTTCTTGGAAGATGAAATAAAAAATGACGCCACTACTGCAGACTCTTTAATTGTAATGGAATATGTCCGCGATAGCAATTAAAAAAAAACAAAACCCACCATCACCGACAAAGATTTTGAAACAAAGAAGTGTTGTCGAATACAGGGTTTAGTATGTGACAAGCTTCTTATTCTCATTCCTCAGACACAGGCCCAACTAAATGGGAAACTTTTGTGAATAAAAAAAATAAAGGATTTGATATGTAACTTTGCTATTGAAAGAGATCGGCGAAATCTTTATTTAATATCCCAAAAACGAAGACAACAGGGTCCAGTGTGTAGCAATCACAAAAATTCAATATTTTGAATTATTTGTATATTATGCTCAGAATTATTTATATTTTTATTGCGGATATTTCCATCACGATAAGTAAAATCAAAGTTTCACGACGTTTTAAGAACCTAAAATATAACAAGATTAATACACAATCCGGACTATATACTAATCTGGTTACGTTTTAAGTGAGGACGGGATCAGATTCAAGATCCCGAAACGTCGTGAAACTTTGATTTTACTCATCGTAATGCGAAATGTCCTCAATAAAATGTTAAATAACATAAACCACCAACAATGAATATAAAACAAATAAGTCTGCTCGAGTGTGGATCGAACCAGTAACCTTCAGACTACGCCCGAACGTTACCACACACCTCCGAGGCAGCCCGAGTACGCGTTACAGCCAATCCCCGGTCCGTAAACGCTATGCAGGTTGCGCAGCGCACTTGTCTTTTTACAATCAAGCAAGCCGGTGTTTAAAATGCGCATATTGTGTGTATAATGGGGCGTCACCGGCAGACTGCGACCGCGACTGCGCCGTGACCCGGTGGCCTGACCTTGGGCACCAGCTGGGCGTCACGTGACCGGTGACCAGCGCCCTGCCAACCTAACAGCGAAAATATTACGACGCCTTGGCCTACCAACTTAACAACGAGAAAACCAAGTTTTGACGCTCCACAATGACAAGCTGACAGTGAATAACCTCCAACTCTTCGGAAGAACTCTAATTAACACAAAAATACTGTAGCATTTTTATTATAATTACCTAATGTTAGGTTTCTGAGATTTCTAACATCCCATGCAGTGTATGTTAAGACAGGTATGAATGAAAAATGTATGTAACACGCGAAAAATATTGTGGCGCGAACTTGTAGTTTTGTTACTGACCAAGTCTGACGTCCCTTAGACAGGACTGTTCATTAATAGCTCAACAAAGGCATCTGAGGGACCTACAGTTTAACGTGGGATACGGACCACAATTTGAATTATGGTCTGACTAATATGAGAATGGTCTTTGCGGATGAACAAAGTATTCAAATAAAAAATAGGTTTTTACTCAAGAAGAATGGTTTTTTGACTTATTAGAGTTTATTTACTTAATATAAATGTTTAAAGGGGTGTAATAAATCAACGGCTATATTTTAGAGAGGATCTTGCTGTTTTTAGCGAATTTCCCATAGGGAAGAAGCTATTACCGTAGGTCTCATGGTAAGACTTAAGCCCGGGACCATGTTATTTTTTCGTCTTTAGGTGCCCAGAGTCCAAAAACAATAGTCGTTAAAATTTATATACATATATGTGTGTGTGTGTGTGTGTGTGTGTGTGTGTCTGTGAACACAATAACTCTCGTAAAAATGGTCCGATCGAGACCAAATTTAGTAGAGACGTGTATTCCTACAAATGCTCGGACGAGTTCGTAAACCAGACATATCGGTCAATGGGAACGGGTAGTTTGGGGGGGTTTTGTACCCAAGAATGGGGTTTTTTGCGTTTTTCACATGTAATTTTTAAAATTTTCAAATTTTATATTTCACCATTAGAATCGGCTTAAAAAACTACACTTTAAGTTCCTTAAAGTTGTTCTCTATCTCCAACGGTTACTGAGATATTAAAAAAATCTAAACACAGTATGTTGTATTGTGGAGCTCCAATTTTAATCTTATGGAGGATAGGGAAAAATTAATATTTCCCATATTAATCAATATTTTTTGATGAAACTTGATATTTAGCTTCATGTTGGTGAGATCTATTCTTTTATGCTTAAAAATCATAGTTTATGTGTTAATCATGGCAGCAAACCTGCATACTCTTTTCCCATATTAATCATATAGGGAATAGGCAAACGCCTTTATTTATGGACAGATGTTGATGAAAGTTGGTATTAATGTTAAGATAAAAATTATTTATGGTAGAAATGACTACTTTCAGTGTTCCTCACAGCAGCTAACCTGCACACTCTTTCCCACGTTAATCTTATGGAGAATAGGCAAATAATTCGCATGTTTATAGACAGATTTTTATAAAACTTGACATATATTATTATTATATTATTGATTTGGAAATTCGCTGAGTACGCAGGTCTGCTGCGACGGGGGTATTCAAACTTGTACTATTATTTCAACTATCGTAATGGTATCAAAACACATATTTTACTACAGAAATTTAAATACAATAATGAAAACTTTCAAGATATAATTTCGAGAAATGATCTCTATAGCAAAAGTAATGAATAATTTTCAAAATAATGGTGGCACAAGGCAAACTACAACGGCGAGGAATGTTGGCGGGATCTTGGCCGTGGCTGGCCCCTGTACCGTGCTAATGAAACTGAGCCGTAATAATTAATGACCGAACTGGAATTGCGGTCCCCACATTCCTTCACGTCTTCGATGTCCTCGTCACCAGCTCGCGGCCCCGGGGCAGCCCTCCGGGTGGTTAGGGGAGGGTCTAGGTGTTCATATACAGGGTGTACCTGAAATGCACCGAAAAACATTGGGATATTGTTCCATAAAAATATCCTGTGAACATAATGGTCTGTCTCGCTCCATTTTGTCTGTCGGTGTGTATGAGATTTTTCATACCTTGCTATAACTTTGGAACAACCTGGCATGTACCAGCTTCAAACTTAGTACGTGTGAGAGTAATAAAAAAAGTAGTAGTAGTAAAAATTTCTACTTTGTACCATTTCAAAATGGCTTCCATTTAAAATTTTCAAAGCTCAATAATACAAAAACCATGGGATTTACAAAATAGAAACAAAAACAACCATGGGATTTACAAAATAGAAACCAAGGGCAAAAACATTGAGAAGTTTAATTGTCTTCAAGAAAATGTAAAATTTTAATAGGATCATAAGACAAATAACGGATAAAATGCTTTCTTCTGAGGTTAAAACTGTCAATTTGGGCTTTAATAATTTAACAAATAAATAGTAACTCTACTAAAATTGAATTTCCTCCCTTATTTATGTTATGACACTAATGAAATTTTAAATTTTCTTAAAAATAAATTTTGTAACGTTTTTGTATTCGGTTTCTTTTTTGTAAATCCCATGGTTTTGGGGTTATTGAGCTTTGAAAAATCGAAATGGACGTCATTTTAAAATGGTACAATGTAGAAATGTTTTACTATGCACAGAAATAGGTCCTTATAGCGCTTACACACGTACCATGTTTGAAGCTGGCACCTCAAATGGTTCCAAAGTTGTAGCAAGTTGTGTAAATAAACACACACCACGGACGGAAAAAGGAGCATGATGGGCCATAAGTTCACAAGACATTTTTTGTTTGTATTGACCTTAGGAAAAATATCCCATAGTTTTTCGGTGTATTTCGGACACACCCTATATAATAGAATAAACCCTTCAATTCCGATTGCACCCTTCTCTGGAGCTTTTACTACTCCTCTAAAACGTCCAAGCACTAAAAAACGATGACGTATCGGTCCTTCCCAGAACCTGACTCACTCACTGTGTCGCTGTCACAACTGGGGAACCCCACGAACTGTTGCCCAAACCGATTGACAAAGTAATTTTAAAACAAATATGTACCTCACGGAAATGTTGCGTTGTTTAATTTACTTGACCCTTAATGGGATAACAATTTGATTGATTCAATAGAAACTTAGGTAGAAAAATTCTAAAAACGGTTTGATACTTTATTAACTGCCTTTTTCCAAACAATCTCAGATAAAAAGCTCCTCCTCATAACTTAGTGGGATGATAGGCATGCGATAAAACACCAATAGAAGCACCAGATGAAATGTTTATGAATTCTTGATTGGTGGAACAGATACTTTCATTTTGTTCCTAGCGGTTACTCCAAAAATTATGTAACAACAGAAACTCCTCCTCACGACGTAAGCACCGCCGGGCATCTCAAGGTTATCACATGAAAGAGGCGTGATTTTTTTTAATAAGGTATTCATGCATTGATATTTTGTAAAGTTTTCCATATTTCCACGGCCATATTCAAGCCCGAATCGCCCTTGAGGTCCTCCCACCCTGACTTCCCACGCACTGCGTGTGTCTATCCAACGTTCCCAGATTTTTAAAATTCCATTATCGAAAGTCAGTTGCACACTTTATAATTTTTTGTTTTAGAATAAGATAAAACTGCCTTTCTTTTTTCAAAATTATATTATAAGTACTAGAACTTTGTTTGAAACGCAGAAAAGAGTAAATAGTAATGCTTTTCGGTACCCTATGTTTTCATGGGTAAGCATACCAAATAAAAATGTTGTATTTACTTCCCTGTAGGAGATATGGTAGATGATGGATATATCTAAAGGTATTGTTTTCAGTTGATCTAAACAGCTGTTCTTATTCTTTTATATTAAACATTCATGTACAATAGCTCTGGTAGTTTCTATGGAAATTTGTTACATATTTTCCATCTTAAAAATCACCAACACCCTCCCAGAGACAAGAGATATCTATGTCAAAAATTGTATGCGTATTATTAGAGCCATTTACAATATATTAAATTAGTGAATAAAACACATAAGTTTTTCAACAATAGTATTTTGTCACACAGAGCACCCACGCTAAATCTTCAAAATTATCGTACATTTTGACATGGATATGTCTTAGCTCTGGGGGTGGTTAGCAATTTGAACGACCAAAATTTGGAAAATAACAGCTGTTTAGACGAATTGAAAACATTGCCTTAAGACATAGCCGATTATCTAACCTGAAGTAAACACAAATATTTTTCAGAAAGAAACATCGTGCATCGTAGAAAATCGTGAAATTATGATAGGAAAACAAGCTAGGACGGCTGTGGAAGTGTAGCTGCGGTGCGACACTGTGACAGTGACACTGGGACAGAGTTACGCGGTGAGTCATGGTCTTGACTCCCGAGGAAGCCTACGTAACACGTCTGACATACCTTCAGGTTATGGCAACAGCGGAATGTCACACAATTAAAGAACCTAAGTCCTTCTAAGGAACGTTGTATTGCAACCGGAAAATACTATACATTCGTTAAGCAGATCATACTGAGACTGGAGTACGTCCGTGAACTTGCATTTTAGTCCCATCAGAAAATTGCTAATATTGTGACAGGATTACTGTATTTTGTGTATTTCTACGCCAGAGGCATATTTACGTTTTGATGGGGAACGGTCCAAATCCCGGTCTTGTTTATACCTAACGTCGATCTGTTGTTAGGAAGCATTAATGACCCAATGAAAAATGGCAACTGGGTCCAAATTCGACCCTTGCGGGATTCGATCCAGCGACTTTCAGTTTTAAATGCGGGTATTATAACCACTAACCCAGCCAGTACAAAGAAAAAAGTGGTTAGGACCCCATGTTAAACCTTAGGTCCTTTGAATACCATTGGATGTTGGCTATTAATTAATAGTCCAGTCTATGCTAATGTCAACATTAGTCAGTAACAAGACTAAACAAAATTCATCTTACACCCATTTCTCATAGTTGGCTTGAAATAACTACCTGGGTAGGTCGGAATTTTTGCAAGGTAATAAGGGTGATATGTTTGTGTAAAATCAAAATGTAAAAAATAATTTGACAACACAACATATTCCGGAAGGAAGTGGTGTCATAATATTTAAGGAAAATAATCCCAATTTTTTTAGTACACTCCATTGGTATTAGCTACGAAAAGGTGAATCTAACCGTTGTAGTGTTGTCAAAGAGAACATTACCTGCCATTCAGAACGTTTCACTATTGAGTTGACCGTGGTAAAATGGAGCCATCTTCAATGTGGTAAAACGAACAAAAGATATCACAGAAAGTGTGTAGGCTATAGTCATACTGTTGTCGGTTGTATATGTTGGATAGTACATCCTTCTAACTTTCTGATCTATCGTCATTGTACACTTGTCCAAACATTTATTGTGGTTTAAAAAATCAAGAACATGGTGAGTAGAAGTTTGGTGTTTATTTTGTGTTTATCAACGCCAGTGGCATTTTTTACGTTTTTGACATGGTCTTAGCTCTGGGGGGATGTTGGTGATTTTTATGATGGAAAATATGTAACAGGTTTCCATAGAAACTACCAGAGCTATTGTATGAATTTTTAATATAAAAGAATAAGAACAGCTGTTTAGATGAACTGAAAATCTACCTACTGAAAGAACCTAAGAAACTGATCTAACGTATTTCCCACAGGGAAGTAAATATGAACATTTTTGAAAAACTGGTTGAACCCTATACTTATTACTACCTAAGGTAAATCTGTTGGTGAATAGGTAATTAAATTGCGTGTCCTATAATGCAGCTACTGGGAGGTCACGAATTGTGGATAGTGGTGAGCCATGGTCGATGGATGTAGTGTTCTCTTGTGTGGATTTAACGTCCGCACTACTACGTTAATCCGCGAAGACCATTCTCATAATTAGACCAGTTCGTAATTCAGAGGCAGTGGTTCGGACTCCATGTTAATTTGTAGATCCCTTAGATATTACTGTTGGGCTATTAATTAACAGTTCTGCCTAAGGAACATGTCAGCCCTGGTCAGTACTAAGACTATAATATCGCGCCACAATCTTACACTCATTCCTCATTTATACTTGGTATTTAACCTTCCAGGGTAGGTCGCCATTTCTGTAACTAATTAATTAATAGGTTAATTTCAAATGGTGACTGAGTCTGAAAATAAAACCGACACCCTTCGGTTAACGAGGTGCTCGTCATCTTTGAGATACTCAGCTGTTGTGATTTGGATTCATCAAATTCTCCGTTTACTGTATGATATCTAATAATTTACGTCAATAAGAAGTGATGATTGAGATATACAGCATCCAAAACAGTAATACAAACTGAAAACTGGCGTTAACTGGAAACTGGCGTTAACTGGAAACAAAAACATTTGAGGTGAATGAAGGAGACGGGTGTGCGTGACCAGGCGAACTAAACTCGACTCTGATTGGTCGTTAGGCTCTAAGTAACTCTCTGATTGGCTGTTAAGTAGTTTTGTTTGCGGTAATGACCATTATTAACACCGCTCTTTTGCGGCGCTGCGCTTGCGTCATTGGTGATCGCAAATTTCTTCTAGTCTGTTATTATTTGTTACACTCCAGGGAAGGTTACGGAATTGTGTGATAACTGAAGTAACGAATATTATTGTTCTTGTTCTAACTTTGCTATTAGATTAGATTATTTGAAATGGCGACCATACACAAGGTAGGTATTTTAAGCCAAGTATGAATGAGGATTGAATGTAAGATGAATGTGGCGCGATCTTGTAGTCTTGTTACTGACTAAGGCTGACATGTTCCTTAGACAGGACTGTTAATTAATAGCCCAACAGCCGATGGCAACTAAGGGACCTACAGTTTAACGTGGAATCCGAACCACGGCCTCTGAATTACGAATTGGTCTAATTATGATGATGGTCTTTGCGGATTAACGTAGTATTCAATAGTGCGGACGTTAATCCATAATTAGTAAGGACTGTTTCCGCTAAGCCAGTGTTAAAATTGAAATATAATGTAAAAAGGACACAGTTCCTTGGTTAATCACTCCCCAGTATCAAATTCAGTGCAAATTGGACTTACCTAAAGGACAATTCAAAATCCATATCATTATTTAGGTTAAATTGAACCAATAAGACTAAATTGAAATATTTTTATAATAGGCCTAACTATTTATCATTCTTGACATAGAGGCATTGTCGCATTTTCAATGCAATAGTCTAGCGTCAATAGTCTTTAGTCTACCTCAATAAATATTGTAGTGTAAAATCAAAACCAAGAGTTTTTATTATTACCATTATTACATATTAAGTAAAAGAAATAAATCAAAAGAAATTAAAATAAAGAGATAAGTAAATTTATTAAAAGATCATAATTATAGTTTTCAGTTTTCCTAAACAGCTGGCTTTACAACCAAATGACGTCACTGTTTCAAATTTTGGTCTCGAAAATTGCCCACACCACCCCCCCCAGACCGTAGACATATCCTGGTCAAAAGACACAGGTGCATACTCACCCACATAGTACGCACATAGTCACAGTCGTTATCACACTGACATTAAGTATCGAAACCAGTACTGTTATCAGATCATCTGGTCACATCTGGACTTATGTGACTCACGTCGCTACGGTACGCTGTAAATCGTAGGTCCTAGGCCTTACGGTAGTGCTGTGACAACAATATCACTATTCCGGTCGTGTAGAATTCATCTGAGTCCTTAATCTGTGTCAATTAGCAGTCAGCTGTCGCCGACAACTCTTATCAGATCATGACATCTGGTCACATCTGGATAGCTTATGTGACTCACGTCGCTACGGTACCTCGCTGTCTTTAAATCACAGAATAGGTCCTAGGCCTATGGTGATGGGCATTTACGGTTTAAAAAATATGTGCTGTGACTCTTTACCCTCCAAAAATTAATACTTAATATCTACTATTCCAGGTTCTATTGTTTTAGTCAGGTGAATAGAATGTCATCAACCTCTGAGTCCTTAATCTGTGTTTCCCACGATGTGTTAGAAGGTTAAGCCAAATCTCTTCGAAATTTGTATTCCACAAAAATCTTTTCAGACACATCCCGTCGTGAACCAAAGCGTCAACAGAATCGGACACAGAATGTAAATTTAAATGGCACACAGACATGAACATAGACAAAGTTTAACACGTTTATTTTAACTGACGTACAATATATTTCCATTATGTAGGTCAAAAACGTCAGGTGAGGGTTACACGTTTTTCCTATCAAGATTTTTTTATTTTGTTTTGTTGTTCTCAAGATCGTATTGAGTATCATTCTTCTTGCCTCCAGTTTCTCACAATTTAGGAAAGATGTGCTTAAAAGTCTCCAAGAACTCGTGTTCCAAGATATTTTTTTTTTTGTGCTCAGATCGTATTGAGTTCATGTTTACCCAAACTAAATTATTCCATTATCGCAATTTAAAGGACTTCATTTTCTCAGATTAGCGATAGTGTATCTGACTCAATGTATAGATCTAGAACTCGAAAAGACATTAGAGTCTGGTTGTGTCAGTCAGTGACCTTATAACCGATCCCCTCTTAAGCACTTCTTAAGTCCATAAACCACTAATTATAAAATGTTTCCTCATTTCATGGAAAACACTGAAGGACTCTCGATCCCCAGAGCGCAGCACGATATAATCTAAGCATATGCAACATTATGCTCGACCGTGACATCGTCGACTTTCTAATAACTCCGGACCGATCCAGATGATCCGTGGCTTTCCCCGCATCTCAATGTGGATGGTCCCTCGGACACGTTACGTAAAGAGTTACGCAACGCTCCGTGAACTGTCCGTTTGTGACCGTAATTACCATTTAGCTTTATGTGCATGATTAGACCGCATTGATACTAGTCTTTATCCCGGGGCATTGAATGACGCCAAGAAAGTACCCGGACGACCGCTCGTTAGGTATGTTTATGTCGAGTGTTTGGAGAGCTCGATTGTGGCTTGAGATGAATGTTTGGGAGCAACTGAAGGTTGTTGAGGGCCTGTATGTGTATAATCTGTTCAGTTATTAAACTAATACAATTAGTACGAGCGGGTTGCTCATTCTCTGTACGTGTTGTATGGCTCAGTGTTAGAAGCAGGATTATATGACAAAGTGTCATTTATAATCTAAAACATATACAAAGAAAAAATAAACTCATTTATTTAACGATTACAGTAGACATGTTATATTGGATTTGAACATGTATATTATTATTAAAATTCGTTATAGGCATGCGTTAAATAGGTTTATAATCAATGATCGATTAAACAAACTAAATTTGAGGTTTTAACTTGACAGTGGTTTTTTATATTTTTTGTCAACGGGAGGCTTAGCTCAGCCATGTAGCCTCGTAGTTCGCAATTCTTTTATCGAGTTTAGCTCATCTAATTTTTTTAATTAAATAACTTTTATAAATCACATGTTCTGTAAAGCTTGGAGAAAATATGTCAAATATTTCCCAAAACTGGGGGTTTAAAAGCTCGTTATTTTATTTTCTTAGTGCGTGAGTCATTTTGAAATAAACAAGAAACTTATCTGTAAGGTATAGATCAATGGAAATTAGTTTAATAACTGTGGGGTTACGTTTCCGCTGAGAACGAAAATACCCTGTTTAGCGTTACAAAAATTGATACAACACCCATTTCAGGTTTTCTGGGATATAAAACGTAATATAACCAAATATATAATTCAAACAGTGTAAAGACAAAACTGATTTTGTTTATATAGATATGTGTATTTTATTGATGGCGTAATTTGTTTAACAATTAATTATAAAAGCTCTTTACGTTACAATAACAATTTAAATCCAATTTCGAAATAGGTTTTAAGTAAATATTGTAAACAAAAAATTAATAATTGAAAGGAACAGCGTGGTGATGGTGGGTGATTATTTAATTCTGTTAAATTACTAATCGATCATGAACTAATCACTAATCGAATCATGACTCTCAATTAAGCCCTGAACATCTAGTAAGACTTGTTATTATTTGAGGGTGATTTATCTATTTTCTATCTACCTGTGGAACGTTTCCTTGAACTAAAAGTCTAACGTAGAGTGCCAGATTACTAGTTGTATTCTTCTAGGACGTGGACTCAAACGAAAGTTTGAGGGCTCTTTGGGGTAACATTTGACTTTTCCATGCGCTCGGGGGGTATGGGTTGGGGCGAATCCTGCATTGTCCAGCCCGAGCTGGATTGTTTGTACTTCACCAAAAATTAGGTGCATGTAGTACAGTACTATAATTTTTTTGAATTCCTTTTTCATTTGGCTATTCAATATTCTATAATGCAACTTAACTATCTAATTTGCCCAAGGTCTCCTTACTCGTAAAATTATTTCTTAACAATCTAAGCCAATATTGTATTATAAATAGATAATTTAATCATACTGTTAGTGAGGATTATGGAATATAGTGATCAACAAGTTTGTTTTAGATGTTGTGTATTTCTAGTTATCTCTCAAGGTTCTGGTGTCACTTAATGTTTCGTATAAAATGTAATCACATATTATGTTATAGCTTTTAAGAAACAAAGAGCACAAAAAAAGTTAGACAAGTCGTGTTAGATATTAAGAAACTGTTACTAGTCATTTCCACATACACAATATCTATTGTACAACATTAACGAGAATAAAAAGCTGTTAACAATTAATTAATAACCGGAGCCAATTACTACTGTTACCGAATATAAGTCTGTGATAATGTGCCTGTGATGGTGTCGTATTTTCACCAAAGTAGTGGGTAGTGGGGGCTTTCCTCAAATATAGCTCATTAATGACTCGAGTGAGTGTCTATTATGAAAGCTGTTTCTATTTTGGAAGTCTTCCTTTCGTCAATTTCAAACGAATTGTTCACTGTAGATGTGAAGGAGAATCTGAAACGATTTTTGCCTTTATGTGATTCCTTTATGTTACAGTAGTATGTAGTATATATGGACTGATGTTTCACTTTTCGCAGAAGTAAAATACTCACTTCAAACGTTCAGTTCTAACACATTTTTGTTATGGTTTCACATAGGGTCCAACTCCTTTGGCCATCCTTCTATGCGAAGCAGTATTTTGCTAACCCTTCTCCTTCATAATTTTAACAGATCTTAATTTTTGAGAAGTCAACAAAATCACCTAGGATTGTAGTTTTGCAATATGGGTAAAGATTTTTTACTATTTTTCTATGAAGTCAGGAATAAAAATACCATGTCTTAACTTCATTATAATATTTTTACGCGGCCAAAGATTCTGTGTTTATTTATAAAATATTTAATTTGTTTTTTAGTCCTTTAGAGCCAAGTTATTTTCTTAGTATGTTATCCGAGTCCTTTAGGCAGTCAACGTTATTTTACTTTGCAAGTTTATAGAGTCCTTAGAGCAGTCACGTTATTTACTTTGCATGTTTTCATCCACAGTTATTTAGAGCAGCCAAAGGTATTTTCTACCTTAACATGTTTTCATCCAGAGTCCGTAGAGCAGCCAACGTTATTTCTACATTTGCATGTTTTCATCCAGAGTCCTTAGAGCAGCCAAAGGTATTTTCTACCTTCTCACGTTTTCATCCAGAGACCTTTATAGCAGCAAACGTTATTTTACCTTTGCATGTTTTCATCCAGAGTCCTTAGAGCAGCCAACGTTATTTCTACATTTGCATGTTTTAATCCTTCCTTACAGCCAACGTTATTTCTACATTTGCTTGTTTCATAAGAGTCCTTAGAGCAGGAAAAGGTTTTTTACTCTCGTCTCCAAATTTATAGCAGCAAACATTGTTTTACCTTTGCATGTTTTCTTTCATCCAGAGTCCTTAGAGCAGCCAACGTTATTTCTACATTTGCATGTTTTCATCCAGACTCCTTAGAGCAGCCAACGTTATTTCTACATTTGCATGTTTTCATCCAATCCTTAGAGCAGGAACGTTATTTCTACTGCATGTCATGGTTTTGAGAAATTATTCTACATTTATGTTTTATCCAATCCTTAGAGAAAATAACGTTATTTCTAATTTGCATTTTTATCCAGATCCTTAGAGCACAATTATTTCTCATTTGCATGTTCATCCAGTCCTTAGAGCAAATTATTTTACCTTTGCATGTTTTACCAGATCCTTAGAGCAAACGTTATTTCTAATTTGCATGTTTTCATCCAGTCCTTAGAGCAGCCAACGTTATTTCTACCTTTGCATGTTTTCATCCAGAGCCCTTAGAGCAACTAACGTTATTTCTACATTTGCATGTTTTCATCCAGAGCCCTTAGAGCAACTAACGTTATTTCTACATTTGCATGTTTTCATCCAGACTCCTTAGAGCAGCCAACGTTATTTCTACATTTGCATGTTTTCATCCAGACTCCTTAGAGCAGCCAACGTTATTTCTACATTTGCATGTTTTCATCCAGACTCCTTAGAGCAGCCAACGTTATTTCTACATTTGCATGTTTTCATCCAGAGCCCTTAGAGCAACTAACGTTATTTCTACATTTGCATGTTTTCATCCAGATTCCTTAGAGCAGCCAACGTTATTTCTACCTTTGCATGTTTTCATCCAGAGTCCTTTAGCGTATCCAACGTTATTCTACCAATGTATGTTCTCACCCAGATTCCTTTAGAACATCCAACGTTATTCTACCTTTGCATGTTCTTCTCCAGAGTCCCCGTGGAGGCGCGACCGGTGACAGAGCGCGACAAACGCGACCCGTCACCCAGATGGATTTATGGCTCGGCCTGCGGGTCGCATTCATGTCCTCCCCTTCCCCCTCCTTCCACATGTCCGATTGTAAAAAAGACGCGGCTCGGTCCTGCATTTCCTTCCATTTTTCACCAAAGGTTTATGGCTTCTCACCTTACTAAAAGAGTGACGTTGGTATTCGTGGAATTTAGATACCCAAGAAATATTAAGATGGTAAAACTTGGAAGTTGTTTACCTCTTTTGTAACCTGAAGATCTTGATCGATGTTGCAAATTATGTACTTTTCTTGGAAAGTATAAAATATAAGGAAAAACCTAATATAAATAATAATTGTCCGTAATTTCTATTAAGACATATGCGAACAAATTTTCACGATTGAACATTTATCTTTATTTCGGTAAACTTTTATATTTTTTTGTTAAAACCAATTAAATCGTAACACTCAAAGCTCAAAGGGGTTTCTTTGTGTTAGTTTATTACCAGACACCTGCAGTTCATCGAACGACTTATTAAATATCAATAAAGCTTCCTTTTCCTGCGAAGAGAGGTTTCGGAAACCCTTGCTCGGCGGATGTCCTGCGCCAGCTGGTGTCTCGTGTCGCCTGACTGTATATAGTCCCTCCCGCACACTCCATACTCTAAACTCCGACGCTGTCCATGTGCCAGGGACGTCCTCCCTCGCCCTCGCCCACGACACAAGTTATTCGTGCATAAACATTGCTTCCCACTCCCAGACGCGGTGGCATACCCCATTCGGAACATAACTGCACTTAGGAATCGTCACTCTGGTTTCTTTATTTCAGTTTACCAACTGTTGTGTGTTTTGAAATCATGCTTAACGCGAATACCTAAATAGGTCACCTGGTAAATTTATGAATAACCAATTATTTTCTTTGGATTTAAACTGTTCATCTCGTATCCCTAGAACGTTATTTTGTTGCTGTTCAGCCTGTTAAAACATTTATAACGTTTGGTTGGCAATGCTCTTTCCGTATAACCTCTCTAAAACGTTAGGTTAGCATTCCTCTCAGTCCGTTAAAATTTACCAAAAGTTTAAATTGCCACTTCCCAGCGGTTTAGTGAAAGTTCTTTTTACCGTTTAATAAATTAAAATTAGCACCTCCACGGTTGGACGCTGACATGTCAGCCAAGGTGGTCAAGAGACCACGTGACGGGTGCAGAGGTGGTGCAACGGAGAGATAAAGTGCAGCTTGTGCATTGTCGGGCGTGGCTGTCTCGCTGTAGGGCGTGTCCTCCACCCACACATCGCCCTGCCCTGAGTCATAAGGTGCACTGATCGTAAATAGGTTTTTAACCGTAAATGACTTTTAAGTTATTTTTAGAAAAACTTAAAATTTATCCAAAAATTGTTGGACATCAAATTTAATTTTTAGTTAACTCAAGTTAAATTAACTAACTTTTAAGTTCATTTTGTAATATTAGTTTATTGTTAGTGCTATTGTCATGGGTATGAATCCTATTTTGCAAAATTTTCTTAAAATAAATTTGGGTGAAAAGCAAAAGAATTGAATTTTACTTCTTAAAGGAAGGGCCCTTCTAAAACGTGACGTGATCAAGTCGAAAGGGTTCTGCAAAAGAAACATTGACATCATATCTGGAACATTTTGATAAAAAATTACCATTTTGCTTAAAGCATTAGGGAGGTTTAGTGGTTTAATGTTTTTTGTGAAAGATTCAAGAAAGATCTGGCCTAGTCACTAGCCTGAAGTGATATAATGTATTCAACTCATCCTCGAGATTCAAAATATCTTTCAACTAATTTTTTACACAACACAAGGTATCTATGGTCAGTAATGCTCAAACTATTTACCGGGGCAACCAAAACATGTATATAAATGGTTAAATTAGAACTTAGTCAATTAATTTAAGCTATGGAAGTACTGGTCTCAGAACATTACAGAATCTACTTTATAACTGGTTATAAGCTGATAAAGTCTGTTGACACCCGAATAATCAAAGACTTCTGTATAGACCATCGTTGAAGTCTCCAGTCACGTAAGTGTATGGGCAATATTTTTCCATAACCGTACGTCCTACATCATTACTAGCTAGCACGATATCCGCAGCAGTGACGGTGCTCTACGATGATCTGAGGACAGAAGGGGGACGAGTGCTTGCGTCATCACCAGGTCAGAGTGCAGTCAGCGGTCCTGAAGTGTCTTTGTGCTCGTGAAAGTTATGGTCCACCAGCTGTTGTGCCGATATCCGCAGCAGTGACGGTGCTCTACGATGATCTGAGGACAGACGGGGGACGAGTGTCATCACCAGGTCAGAGTGCAATCAGCGGTCCTGAGGTGTCTTTGTGCTCATGAAAGTTATGGTCTACCAGCTGTTGTGCCGATATCCGCAGCAGTGACGGAGCTCTACGATGATCTGAGGACAGACGGGGGACGAGTGCTTGCGTCATCACCAGGTCAGAGTGCAGTCAGCAGACCTGAGGTGTCTTTGTGCTCGTGAAAGTTATGGTCCACCAGCTGTTGTGCCGATATCCGCAGCAGTGACGGAGCTCTACGATGATCTGAGGACAGACGGGGGACGAGTGCTTGCGTCATCACCAGGTCAGAGTGCAGTCAGCAGACCTGAGGTGTCTTTGTGCTCATGAAAGTTATGGTCTACCAGCTGTTGTGCCGATATCCGCAGCAGTGACGGTGCTCTACGATGATCTGAGGACAGACGGGGGACGAGTGCTTGCGTCATCACCAGGTCAGAGTGCAGTCAGCAGACCTGAGGTGTCTTTGTGCTCGTGAAAGTTATGGTCTACCAGCTATTGTGCCGATATCCGCAGCAGTGACGGTGCTCTACGATGATCTGAGGACAGGCGGGGGACGAGTGCTTGCGTCATCACCAGGTCAGAGTGCAGTCAGCAGACCTGAGGTGTCTTTGTGCTCATGAAAGTTATGGCAGGTCAGAGTGCAGTCAGCAGACCTGAGGTGTCTTTGTGCTCGTGAAAGTTATGGTCCCTCTGGAACTATCTATCTCTGCTCGCTCCGCTCGCGTCCTGGTTCGCTTTCTGGCTCTTCCACTCCGCCGACCTCGTGCCTCCATTATTCGCTTGTTGGGCACAAGCTCGTGTTTGGTAAGATAACGCCTTAGTCTTACCCTTGGTCATCTTGAAATCGAGAAATGTGTTTTACAAAGTATTATAATAGGTAGTATTTAGTTTATTTTATTATTTTCAGTAATCTGCATTTAAATTGAATTCGTAAAGATAGGATTGTTATTTTAGCACTTCTTTTAGATTGTTTATTATATTCTAGTCACTTTCCACCCTTGGCTTTATCATTCTGATGTACTCAATAGTTTGTAAATAATTTTGCTGAACTAGGTCTTGACTAAAATTTGTAATACACTTCTAAAAACTGTTAACATTAAAATAGTAACTATTTGTAAAGACTACTTTGTCACATAGTAATCACCAGGTAATTTACTATCTCGTTAACCAGAAGATTACGAGGAAGAAATGCGAAATGGTTTTGGATAGGAAACAGGGACTAAGCGTAATTATAATGAAGCGGCCTGTGGTCTAGACCGGAATACGGACCTCGCATTACCTCCGAGTGAAATGCAGTTCTCAAGGCGAACAAGATTGTTTTCTAGATAAAATCAGCGGTTCTGGCGGAGGAAAGTGCGAGCGCAAGTGGTGCACCGGGATGGCCCTTGAGAAATGGATCATTCCGTTGCGTGTCTTTAAGTCGTGATAATCGTGCTGCGCTTGTCTGCGATCTCCTCTCCCTCTCCCTCTCCCCTCCCACTCCAACTAGTTTACCTTTTACATTTCCCGGATCGACCGCGACCATCCGGACTGTCTAGGCCGGGTGGTATAAAAAGTGTAAACGATTGCATTCTCCTCGATGGAACGACCTTCTGGGGCAATTAAAAAACATAATTAATTGTCCGAACATCTTCAACTAAAATTAATATACTAAGAACCCAATTTACTAGAAGACATCTTGATTTACATTCGATTGGGGGAAAATATAAAAATGTCAGGAACGTTGATGACCAAGCGATTATTCTCATAAATCCTGCATTCCCGAGCGTTTAAACGTTACTGCCGGTTGTTACTGCGTCATAAATCACAGGGTAATTGAACACCTACATTGACCAGGAAGGACTATAAAGCAGCTCCGCCAACTCTCAAATCGGCATTTAAACTGAGAGTGCGCCTAGTAGGCATGAATCACCAGAGGAGGGTTACGAGCTTTCATGTTTAAATTCGCCTGGAGGAGTTTAATGTTTCAGATTGACACGAGATACATGAATATCGGTAGTGTAATAAATTGGAGAAGCTGTAGGCTGGAATGGTGTTTAGGAAGTTGACGGTGGAGGCAAGAAGGTTAGTAGTAGTAGGTTAGCGTTGGAGGAATTAACATGGATCAAAGGATTTGCTAGAATATGAAAAAGTTACATCACATAATCATCACACGCTTGTAAACAACACAACGCGTTGTGGAAAGAGCCCTAGCAAACGTCAAAGTAAACTTCGTACTATTGTCAATAACGCAACAACATGTGTGGAGAGGCTTAGCAAACGTCAAAGTTAACCTCGGACTATTGGATTAATTTCAATAACGCAATACGGTGTGGGGAGGGCCCTAGCAAACGTCAAAGCTAACCTTAGATTAATTTCAATAACGCAATACGGTGTGGGGAGGGCCCCAGCAAACGTCAAAGTAAACCTCATACTGTTGTCAACAACGCAACACGGTGTGGGGAGGGCCCCAGCAAACGTCAAAGTTAACCTCGGACTATTGTCAATAATGCAACACGGTGTGGGGAGGGCCCCAGCAAACGTCAAAGTTAACCTCGGACTATTGTCAATAATGCAACACGGTGTGGGGAGGGCCCCAGCAAACGTCAAAGTTAACCTCGGACTATTGACAATAACGCAACACGGTGTGGGGAGGGCCCGAGCAAACGTCAAAGTTAACCTCGGACTATTGTCAATAATGCAACACGGTGTGGGGAGGGCCCCAGCAAACGTCAAAGTTAACCTCGGACTATTGACAATAACGCAACACGGTGTGGGGAGGGCCAAGCGAACGTCAAAGTTAACCTCGGACTATTGACAATAACGCAACTACATGTGGGGAGGGCCAAGCGAACGTCAATGCATCCACGCCGGCGATTACTCAACGAGATGCAAGCTGCCGAGTGGCGATTGGCTCATTACCCGATGCTAACTACATATTGTTGCCGCCCGCGCCCGCACGAGCCGGTGTGAACGAACTCTAATAAGCATACCTTTTGTTCTTCGAGTGCGAAACACTGCGAGATGGGAAACCTTCTGACCTTCATTCTCTACAACGACGACCCCGGTATTCGCGTCCGACTCCTCGACCCGGACCCTGCGCCATGCTCGCTCGCGGACATCACGTCACCTGGCTGACCGTTCACTTCCGCACGGGCTCGCTGGTTCCGCACACGTACTACACAGGGTGTGTAGTACATGCGGAGTAATTTTTCCCTGGTGTATGGGAATCTCACCCCCTAAAACCTATCGAACCAGGCATTAGATTTCCCTTTTAGAAACACATCTCAAGAGGCCTACTTTACCTAGAGGGCATTACAACCACGTAGTTTCATGCAAATCATCTGGTACGGTACATTGATCTCAGAACCCTCCTGCAGAAAGCAGGGATAGCATTCTACGATCTAGTACAAAATCACAGTGACGATCTCCAGCTCACTCCGCTCAGCCTCCCACCTTCTTTCTTCTTAGTCTTACAGCTCTATTATTTTCCCCTGTTCGTGAGTTAATTACAGTAATAGTCCAATTTCAAATGTAGAATTGTATTTTAATTCATAACGATTACTTTTTCTTAAGTTATTTATTCATGTTATTTATGCATCTTGAAATCTTTGCAAATAAATTCTAACAATTGAGTAATCACTGCAGGATACACCACTGAAGAATTTTAAATGTATTCGGATAAGAGTGATGAAACAACACCCACCTTTCGCTGACGCAGCTGGTGACGTCCGGAATAAGAAGTGTCTACGTCCAGGCGAGGTTGAGGCTCTCCCGAGCACCGGGGCACGTCCAGCGTCGGACCTGCGCAGAATACAAGAACACGTCACCCGACTGTTTGCGATAATGCTGTAATCTGGTGGAGGGAATTGAAAGTAACAAGGTTTGTCTGGTATTACTCAATATTTTGGTTACTGTTGTTTATGCCCCAGGAAAGCCAAAATCGTATCCTATAAAAAACATGATCCAGGCAAAAATTGTATTCTATCTAAGGATTTATGATTTTTTAAGAACTACGAGGTATTTGGCCAAGAAAATTCTAATGGAACAGGTCTCGAGGCTGACAAAATCCGTTTTTCAACCCTACAATCTTTCAAAATGACGATATTACTGTTGAAGACCTTCCTGGAAGCTTCAGTTATTTTACATAGTGTAAAAATCGTAAACAAAGGATGTTTCATTTTAGGTTAGTTTGAAAGATACTGTTTAAAAAGTAGTTAAATTTAGTTAGATTCCGCGTATACAGAAATTGCTGAACGAATCTGTGCCAGTGCTATTCTGGACTCGTTCTAAGTATATGTAGTTAAATAATGAAAAATTCATAATGCGTATTAATACGTTTTTATTTAAACGGTATAAACTATGTTTACATTGAGTACATAAATGTGTGTTTTAATTCAATTAATTAACTTATCTAATATATATTTTATTCTATTCGAGCAAATATCGGCCTTCCGTTGCTGAGCCGTAAATAAAAGAGATTTATATTCCTTCGTTCCACGTAATCCAATCTGTTTCTAGTGATAATTAGTTTTAGTTCCTATATAGGACCATAATCAGGCCTTTCAATACTCGGCATGTCATGTCTTTTTGTACCCCCCCCCCCGTAATACGGAGTCTAAAATCACTAAAATGAACTGAACTCAATGGCTGTTTGATTATACGGGACGCGTAAAACAAAAGCACTCTGTAAGATAAATCATTTACTAAAAGAACATGAAAAATGAAACTCTCTAGATAATCACTTTACACTTAAACTTTAATTTGATACACAACCATATTTTCACTTGCCGTCGCAAAATTAACACTCTTCAAAATAAATATTTGCAGATTCTTAAACAACATTCCTACATACTTTATCTTGCATACAAAGGTTCTATAGCATTTTAAATGGTTGAACTAAATGAAGCAATTGCTCCAGTTTCGTTCAAAGACGCCCCCCATATAGAGAGGTGCGCGCGTTTTTGTCGACGCTGCATTCAAGTGTCAGGTGATCGTCAGGTCTACCAACTGTGTCCTTATTAGGTGGCTTAGGCAGTATTTCACCCATCTCTTGTTACACATGCTTTCACATGGAAACGGGGGAGCATAACGCTCCGTACTTGGTGGTGGTGTCGTATACCGTCGACGATGTGATGGTTATTGCCTTATTCTGGTTTCAATTCGGTTTCTTGCGTGCATTCCAGTTTTTCGCATGACACAATAAAATGTTTCAATTATTGAATACAGTTTTTCTAACCTTCGAAGATCTCAAAGCCGGGATTGGAACGCTGATGTAACGGGGGACTCCCCTCTGAACATGTTCGTATAAGTTACCCAACGAATAGAGATCCAAACTGAAGCCATGTGAATTTTATGCCTGGGCTACCAGGTCTTGCGTTATATCGAATAATATTATGAACTACAAAATACTTAGGATTTCTACAACACGAACGACACATATTAAAAAACATATTTATATTAAACCAGGACTTTTACCATACCAATTATGAGCCGACTCCAAGGACTGGGGCGAGCGAATCGAATATGTTGAATTCCAACTACCCGAACTCCAGCGATCTCTAAGTTGCCTGGCGACGATTTGGTGTCCAGTGTTACAATGTAAATCTGTAGGTCTGGAGATTCCTCATAAAAACTGTGTGTGTGGGTTTAAGTGACCGAGTTGATCAACGTTTTAGACAGCCTGCGCATGCGCAGTACTGCAAATAAGCGATCTGTCATATCAGACGAAAGTGCTACACGTGGTCGAAAATAGATGACAAAAATTTTCATCTGACATTTTTTAATAATTTTTAAAATCCTGAGAATTTTATTTCGCAATGTTCTTAGTAGTGCCATGCGGCTATACTTATTTCGATTTTGTAGCCACTTCTTGCAATCTTCTTTCTTCATTTTTTATCACAAGTGTTCAATATTATAATCGTGGCAGCTATCCTTTTTCTCCTGGCTTCACATGCTGTCACCACACACAGGACACATCCAAGTGCAACTAAGACTCAACCAAGTTTAAACTACGTATTTACCCCCACCACATTTCGACTGATTGCCCTCATGATCGCAAGAGTCGGTCGCCATAGAGTGTGGCATACAGCGACATGCTTTGTCGCTGTATGCCAAGCATTCAAGCATCGACCAAGTCGCTCTTCAACAAGGTTGCCGTCGCGAGCGGGTGTCCTACTGTGTATATAGCTATATACACATGGTCTATATGGTCTATATAGTCTATATTAGGTCTATATAGTCTATATTATGGTCTATATAGCTCCGAATACTGTCTTAAATCTCGAATGCTCAAGTTCCGTGTACCCAGGACTTGAACAGAAAGATAAAGATGATACAGATAAGATGCCCAGCGTTCCGTACGGAGTCTTTTTAATGTATACAAGAAGCAACACCTCATTCCGACAACAATGGGAAATAATTTAAAATGTTATACTACAATATACACCGGGAGCTGAATATTTGTTACCACAACCTCGCGATATGAGCACCTGAATCCCCGAGGCTACCTGCCAACCGAACCGACCCGAGCAGTAGTGATCAGCAGGTGCCTTAACTGCGGTCCAGGTGAACTCCGTAGCCATCGCCACAACCCATCCATTCCATTGTTTACAGAGCGGCATTGTGGAAGCGAGCGAAATCGCACCATCGGACCATTGCAAGCAAGACCATCGTGGAACGCTGCACCAGCGACTATGGCGGTGATTCGAAAATAATGGTCGGGCGGGGGAGGGAGCGGTAACCTCTGAAGGTCGAGCGAGCCCGCACAAAAACAAGATGAACCGTAAAAACAGCCGCGCAGGCTGGCTGCGAACCTTCCTTGGTCCTGCGTCCTGGGTCCTGGCGTCGTCCACGGCGGGCGAGTCCGAGGAGGAAGGGTGAAGAAGGCTGCCATCGCAAACTGCACTAACCTCTAGGTTGTTAGATTTAGTACTTAATTGTGGAAAGCTATGAACAACCAAGGATGGTTGGTGGATGTGGCATTACCCTTTTGTATATCAACGGCCACACTGTTGAATGATCATCCGCAAAAAAGCCATCCTCATAATTAGACCTAGGGACTCGTATCCGTCTTCAAACTGGTGGCCGTCTTCAAATTATTCATATATATACAAAAAATACTTAATTCTATTACATACCCTACTGTCTTTTTCTTCTAAATACAGCGGTCATCCTAAACATGAGGAGCTATAGCTTCTCTAATACTGATGTTCTGATACTAATTCTGTAAAGCTGATCGCTTCAGTTGGTGGACCATACACCATTCACCTCACCAAGACCTACCCTCAACACTGACTTACAAAATATGAACTCTAGAATCGTCATGTCTTCAGAATTACAATGCTGTATTAACTAAACTTGGGTAATTTAGGAGGAGTTATAAAGGCTTCTATATCAACGCGTCTTGGTAAAGAAGGAAACTACGTGCATCGTCTTTTCTTTATTGGCATCTCTGCCAATAAAGAAAATATTTTAGAGTTAAAATTACATTTAATATGTATTACCCCACAGGATTTTTATTCACTTTGAGAGAATTTTATATTTAGTAATACAATCAATACGAATCTTTGAGACCTGTTTTAAGTGAAGTGTAGAAGACTTCACTTGGCAAGTTTGTAGGGGAGTTACAAACTTGATAAGGCTAGGGAAACACGAATGTGGTCTCAGAGTTATTTTTCAGAGTTATTTTTCTGACATGATTTTTATTTTAATATGAAAATGTGTAGGCCTACAGTTTAAAATTACAGTAAAAAACATCAACGTTACAAAGGTTTACCTCCGACATAATGTACAACATTTTCCAACTCTCTTCTTCTTTACAGCACAAAGCAATTAACGTCCAGATCATAGCGCAGGTGGCCTAGAATAAATACAAAAGCTTGATCGCCCTGAAAGAAACTATTAAGGCTGAAGGTTGCAGATATTGTGAAGGCCTTTGTCGTGTGTACATTGTGCCAATAGCGTGGATAATGGAATAAACACAGGTTATCTTTCTAACACACTAAACGCACCCATCCAAGGCGCCCATCGCCCACAGTGCTGGCAAATGAATAAAACGTTCAGACAGGGCTGGAAAATGTCCAAGTCGTTCTTGTAGACTGCCAATGAGAATTGCAGCAATGTGCAATGGTCTGCGATTACGTCATGATATCTCTAGAACTACCTATTTAAGTTGCTGTATAATTTTCCTCGACATTGTTTACTTTGACATTTACCGCTTGAAAATGTCCAACAGAATCCCCGAGCGTTTTTTTATACATGTGATTATTTTGTTGCCGATGTGGTGGCAGTAATTCATGCACGCCTCAGATTCCGCGGGAGAAGTGCGAGCCTTCAAAGTTGAACGATGTTCACGCACTTAAATCCAAATCCTTTCTCTCTAACTTCTATAGGATTGTGTGAGCGGAAACAGCTTGAACAGAGGTACCGAAAAGGAGAAGGTATTTTAAATAAGTCTTCAGTACATCCACCATCTTAATTTTGTGACATTACCAACTATTTGATAGTCGTGAAAATTTAGTTGTGGTGTCAAATAAAAAGTACCGTGATTATCTTGGAGAATACATTTCCCATTTTTTCTACTATAAAGAAAGATAATTACTTGTTCATCATCGGGTATAATTTCGTGTTAGCTATATTTTTTAGGGAAAAATTAAAAAATAGTAATTCAATTCCCTAGATAAACCACTTTACCTTAAATTGACACCTCAACATTTTACGACTGTCGTATAACCAGTGAAGCTGAAAAATAATAACATAGTTTTCATGGAGCTAAAACGAAATATTTTACCAGTGAGACAAACCCTTAAAATCTTTTCCGAAGTAAAAAGGACGAGAAAAATCTCTAGAGAGAAATACAGTTTGAAATGTGGGATTTAAATGATGTATGAACGTGATTTAAGGCGGCGTGTGATGGATTTTGTGGCGTTATGTAGCTCCGTTACTACTGAGGAACAGTTCACAAACCGACTGCAATATTATATGAATCGAACTGGACGGTTGGCACCTAATGTGCTCACCCCGTAATCACGGTCAATACGTAAATTCAGGATAGAGCAAGCTGCAGAAGAAAACAGTAAGAATAATTTGCATATTGCAGCCAAGAGACTCGTGTAAGACGCCTTTAGGGAGCTAGGTCTGCTTATACTGCTCAGTCTCTACATTTATGAAACGGCCTTGTATTGCAAATTCAAGTGCCCTCTCGTACAAAGCAGTCAGGTCTACAATTATGATACCAGAGGCAGAGAAAATAATCTCAACTACACAGAACTGTGACGATGGAGCGTTTACTAACAATCAAACAACCAAAATATATTCAAATCACGATTAAAGATTGGCTTTTGGACATAGGAAGGGATGGAGTTGAGCAAATTATCGCATCAGGCAACAGATAACAACAATAAAAGTGTTGTTGTCACCACGTTCATAGACGCTTCACCAGAATGATGTTCTATGAAATAAACTTAATTCAACTTAATTTCCAAGCTCCGTATAAAATAGTTTCATTTCATTTTCAAATTTAAATTTTAGAACGCTAAACGCTTTTCGATCAGTTTTATAAAATTAAAAAAATATTTACAATAAAAACAAAACTTAAGTGCAGTGTTACCACCATGAAAAATAGAATAATACTTCTGATGAGCACCCACATCTGCGCACAGGTCAAGTGCACACTAGAGTTATTTCCCAATTTACTTGATACAAAATTAAATAATAACGAATATTTATTTATATACTTTATATGTTATTAAAACACTATATATTTTTTAAATAAACATCTTTTTGGCTTGACTGAAGTTCATTTGGAATTACTATTAGTATTACTATTACATCGAACTAATTTAGATAAAAAAACAAATTTTGGATTGTCTCATATCAAAACGTTTAGAAAATTTCACTCCTGATCTGAATACATAAAACTGTGCTAAGATTTCAAGCGGTAACCCTTGAGATTTGAAGTGGGTGCTTTAACCACCAATCTACCAATTTTTGTGGAATCTTCCGAACGATCATGAGCTTATTAAGTTCATTAAACGATAAACGTGTACAAGTGTGGGCTTGCGCGTGGGGGAGGGCGCACCCAGGAGCTTGCATAATGCACTGTAACCCCGCCACCCAGCCACTGCTTTCAAGGTCCGCGATTGCCAACTCGATGATGGAGCAAGCCCGAATAGAAGGGATTGTATGCCGTTTGGTCACCGACAGATGTTTGATGGCCAATAAATAATCTACCAAATCATGCACAACCGAATGGCCGATTCTTTAGTCCTATTTGGCATGGCGGTATCTTTATCGCATCAGCTGATGTCTATCTGACGAAGGATCATGAGAACCTTCGCGAACTTTAATCAACAATGTTCTATCATATTTTTCGTAGTTATCGTGT
Source organism: Nephotettix cincticeps (assembly GCA_023375725.1). NCBI lineage: Eukaryota > Metazoa > Arthropoda > Insecta > Hemiptera > Cicadellidae > Nephotettix > Nephotettix cincticeps. The sequence goes on along the minus strand of CM041785.1, from coordinate 17,098,589 downwards.
GAAAGTTAAGTACACAATTATGAAAAGTAATAGTTTACAGAAATCAATTCTTGAAATCCTAATGCATTCGTGGAAATGTAAAGTCAAATTCCCAGTTCAATGTAAACTGACGTCTAAGCCGAAGTAAAATAAAAGTTGTTGGACTGCAGAACCAACGAGTGGCCTGACAACTCCTAATATATGATAAACGGCCACCTCTGACTAGTCTATATGACTCGCGCCGTTACTGTATTTCGTTGTATTTAATTCACAGCATGGTGGGCAGTTGAGATTTTTATAGAGCCTAGTAATAATAATAATAATTTACTCCATTTACAATTTTTAAAAATTTCATAGCATATATTTTGTTCTCAATCTCTAATACTAAATTTTATTTCTTGGAAGTTCTCTGTTCTGTAGAGCGCTTCTTTTAACAGTATGCTCTTAATTCTTCTCTTAAAATTTTATGTTGTTTTCTTTTTAGATTGTAGCAGGTAATTTATCAAAATTTTATTGTTTAAATGTAAACAAATTTGATATTGTAATGACAAATTTTAAGGTTAGAGTTACTTCTAAATTAATTGTGGTGATTTGTTTTCAGTCTAAAAAATTCGACATTTTTCACAAAACAAATATAGAGGAGGGCAAAGTTATTATTTCAAAATATAAACTTATTTCATGAATTATTTTTTTACTTTATCTGGCAAAGGACCACTATTTTTCAACTGTGAACTGGCAGGATCCATTAATCCACCACTGTGACATGTTGTGTATTATCGACCAGTAGGTTATTCATTAAAAACTGAATCAAAATGCGACTAATATCGCGTAAAAGTGGGATTTTAAATGCTCGTTATTTACTTTTCAAGGGGCGGCGGACAATTTCATGCATTGATAAACCTTTTCTGGAATGTATAGAATACATGAAATAAGTTTCATTGTTATCAGTTCTCCCGTTTTTTCGGAGAAGACGGCGTAAAATGTCTCCTGGAGCGTCACAGACAAACCGACAAAAATTGAGATAAGACCGGTTTCTGCTTCTCTAACGCACGAAAAGTAAAAATAACTAAACAATTAATAATTCTGAGCAATGTACAGAAAAAACTCTAATTTTATTTATATAGATATTTAAAAATCAATTTAACTAGGTATTTAAATGTACCAGCTGATTGCTATCATCACTTCCACTGAACATGGACAAATTGAATATCCCAGGTAGAGGTAGAAAGTGGCTGGCCGTGGGAGCGGAGCCGAGCAGAGCAGACCGTTGGGTCGCCCTAGCATCCGGTGGGCCCGCTCCTTATTGTAACATCTTCCCGGTTAGTGTTTCCATTTGGAGGATTCCAAAGACTTTTAAAAAGACTTTCCTTAAAGTCTTTTAAGAGTGCAACGAAATATGTCTATTTGTTCTTATAATATACATGCCAGAAAATTTAAAAAAACGTAAACGAAAATAAATACTGTAATAACAATCTAAATAATAACCTAAACAACTAAGTATAAACTTAGCCAATACATAAGGAAAGGCCTACATGGGAAGAGCCTGTACGTAGGCCTGAGATGAAGCACTAATCATATTTATAACGGCCGACAGGAATTAGGTTTACACAATAGAAAAAATCAATAAAGATTAATGCAAAAAAATATTAAAAATATATATTATGAAGAAAGAAAAACTAGAAATAGACAAACAAGAAAATAAGACTGCCCTAAAGAAAAGAAAAGAAATTGAAGCAGCAAAATTGGAACTGAAACAAGAATTATTGCTGAGCAAACTTAACGGAGTGTAAAGGAGTAGCGAACTATTTTTCGTTTGAGCTCCATAGGAACGGAATTTTGTGACAGCATTACTAGTTTTACAATGTTCGAAAAAAGATGAAATTAGCACTTGTTCTTATGGGTGTAAACTTTAAGATGGCGGAGGAATTGAATTAACATTCCGCATTAACAAGTAGGCACGTTTAGTTGTATATTGGATGTTTGTTCACATTTTACGTCTTTTAGTTCAAGTCGTTCTGTTTCCCTTCCGTGATATGTAATTTGTCATTCTAGCGATGGAAGATTTTCTGGTTTAAGTACTAGTTCACTAACTCTATTAGGAACTCCTGACAGGCTTGAAGATGGTTTGACATTTTTATGTTATTCCACCAAAACAAACTCCAAATTACTGTACAGAAAAAAACTTTTAAAATTTATGAAAATAATAAACAGTTAAATAAAACAACTCAGTAACCAGTCAAAAATAAACGGTGTATGATTAGAAGACAGTGGGAACAACTGACTGATTATTATCGTAGCAAACCCAAGCAAAATATTTGTTATAAGAGTCTGCATTATCCTCACCATATTAGATTTTAGTACCATTAGTACAATGCTAATTTTGTGACAGCATTACTCGATTATCGTCAAAATATGGCTGAGGCGTCAAATAAAGGTAAAGTGACTACCTAAAGAATAACATTTTTTTAGGAAAATAAAACTGAAAATAATAATGTAATTCCCTCGATACATTGATATAAAAATTAACAATATAATTCTCAAGATAATTAATTAAATTTGACACCAAACCGTATTTTTACAACTATCATGTACGTTAACCAAAAATAGTGCCACAAAATTAACGTTATTCTTATGGGGCTTAATCGAAATATTTCGCCACTCTTTTAGACTCTTCATTTCCATGTACAATACGATCTAGCTCCGCCTCCGTCAAATAATAATAGTAATAAGTAATAAAAACAAGTGATAAATTTTCTTACGTACAGAGATTGTTTAGAGAAATAGTTTTGTTCAATTGTTGCGAGTAGACCTTTCCACATTTGACCCTTAGTTAGGTGACATCTGTTGTTTCTAATCACACCACTGGTGTACACACCCAGAGTGACCACCACGACATCTTGTAGTGTCCATCCTCGCCGATAGATGTCGTCAGAGCGCGGGTGAGATGACAACAATGGCAGAAGGTGGGTCCCGCACAATGCAGACCGCTACACAGGACTGCAGCTCATGTGTGAGATTTCTCCACGGCGAGCGGCGTGTCGCATGTCAGACAGACTAGGTCTACACTGAGTTGTGTCTCACTTCACGCCCCATCCCCCCGCCCAAACAACCCATAAGTAAACAATCGTCACTTGTTACTAAATAAAACTAGACACTATCCTTAAAACTACGTACCTTTTTACTAACCTTTCCACAGATTATTTACACTATTGCAAGTATAATGTCGTTCACTTGGGACGATTTTTATATTGATGCATAAGGGAAATAGTACTGGGAAACAAAATATATAAATAAAAAAATATGTTTATATTTATTTACAAATAAGAAGCTACATGCATCCAAACAAATATCGGAGCACTTAGACTTCAATCAACCAACCGCAACCCTAGTTTTTAAAATTCTAGCGTATTAAAGTTCCACGGAACATTTAGGTCACCCAACTGAGTTACAATAGTTACAAACACATTACAAACATTACAAATCCACGGTACATTTCACCACCAATATGGTAACAATAACCATAAAAGTTGTGAGAACAATTATACAATTCCACATTTTATCGTCAATATGGTAACGATCATAAGGAGGTTATTGTTAACAGGGGGTTGTGTGTGGGCTGTTGTACATTTTCTTATAACTTGGGGAAGTTGTAAGAACTTACCACACACACAGTATACCATAACAAACCACAGTTGTGTTGACCACGAAACATTTGGTAGTACATATGGCAAAAATAGCCCTCAATGGAACGTATTACAGTACTATGGAACATTTAGGTGTCTATTTGATAACAATAACATCGTAAGTTTTAAGAACATATTATCATTTAGTTACCATATGGTAACAATAACCCCTTGAATTGTGAGAACTTATTACAGTTTCACGGAATATTTTGCCATAAATATGGTAAAAATAACACCCAAAGCTTTAAGAACACACCAAGTTCCACGGAAAATTTGGCTACCAATGGTAACAATAACCTTAGTTGTAAGAACTAACATATTTCAGTTACACGCAACACCTGCCCAGCAATCAGAGAGACAGTGTGAGAGCACGTCTCGACTGATATGAGAAACGCGCGAGGAAACTGAGCTAATTAACAACATCATACGACAAAGGGAAACTCTTTGTGAACAAGAACAGAGAATAGGAACGAGTTCGATTGTTCTGGAGTTACGATTGTAGCCCACACGGCCGGCCCGGTCCAACAGTTTGGGACTAAGTTTTAAGCAGATTGTTTATTCTTCTTCAGGTTTCACCTTTCCAAAGAAGCCTTACGGGGGCTTAACGGCGCTAATCCGCTAACGTGGAAGCGCAGTCACGGTTGAATTTAATTTAAACGGGACTTTCTACATCGTCAATAACGGATATCACAACTTTTACTAAACCTTTCGAGTATAAGCGTTATATACAATGGATGAAATCTCCCTGCGTGTTTATCGCTTGTTGTTGTCGTCGGAGAATTGAGTACTTCTAGAGATTGTTATTGCTATCAGGAACATAGCTAACGCATTTGCCATTCTAGTGGAGAAGGGAAAGTTTTTTAATGTTATAAAATGTTGTAACTAGAGAAAGGAGAAATAATTTCATGATAAAACCCAAACAATAGTCACAAAGGCAGATAATTCTAGTTTCATTTTAATTTTTTTACTACAATACTGTTAGGTCATTATTGTCTAAATTATAAAAACAGAAAGATCAAATATGGTCACAGGCTTGACTCTCACTAAACCGTCTTCGGTAATATTGCATCCCTTATACGAAAATTTGGAAAATATAAAACAGAATTCAAAAAGGTTTTAGCAATAAACGAAAAAATGTAAGAGAGCTTTTGAAGTTCTTTAATTGAAACATTGTTTAAACAAATGTTGTAAGTAACAGAATAATCCAAATATGGGGTCAACTTGATCAACCTTTTCAAAGTCTATATTGGTGCTACTTGGTAGACCCGATATAGACGTGAAAGTATTTGCTCATATCATTCAAGATATCTAATGCAAACATCTGCCTTCCCCATGGAATAGTGCCACTTTTACGAGGGGAGTTCAATATAATGTAAACACCTGGAATGTACATCAATTAATTTATTCTTACAACAATTCAGTACTTAAAATCTTTGTCCAAAAATATCTAGAGTTCCACTGGGCCGATTTCATAAATTAACATGTCGTTAGACAGTTAGACAATAAACTGTAGATTTGCCAAAAAATATGAAAGTCTGACGTTTCTTAGTATTTAAGGTGAAAAAGTAAAAAACACATTTTCCATAAGACACATTTAAAACGGGTTTTTACGAATCTCTTATTTGAAGGCAATCTTGGCTGCCTTTTTGAGGTTTCCAAGAAATGCACAACAGTAATTTGTAGAAACCCTAATTCTCTTTCAGGAAGTCACCTTCCAGTTTAGTCGATTTCTTCTCCGTTTGAAAGTTATTTAAAAACCCAAAGCTACTACCTATTTTAATGCTTTGAAAAAATTACTGAGTTAGAGATATTTTCGTTCAACGTTGTACAGTACAACTAAATCTATAGTTCTACTGGACCGATATTATTAATCATCCTGTATATTTGCCAAAAATATGAAAGTTTGATGTATGTAAGTATGAAAAACTCTGATAAAGTATTTACGTAGAATGTTGTATATAAAGAAATATTGTAAATCAATACGTAACCATGACGTTTGATTTTTTGACTCTAATAGAAAATGATTTTCTTTTTCTAATACAATTTCGATATTTAAAATAAGTACTATTATTTTTTTTATTTATTCCAGCAGAAATAGCATATATTTACTGTTGTATTTAACCACAACAGGCTCTGTTTAGTATTGCCAATATGTATAAATAAAAAAACCTTATTGAACATATTTGATAATATCAGTAAGCCCCATCTTTGTATGGGTTTTACAATTCATTGCTATGAAGCAAAGATACGTATAATCATGTCAAAATATAAAAATGAAATGTCAAACAAATGAAAATGCAAATAAAAAATTCTCAGCTTAATTATTTAAAAATGGATAAATGACGTTAAGATGTTACTATATATTTTTATATAGTATAATTTTTAAACATTTCTAAAATTAATGATCAATTCAAACAAACTAATGGTGATTATAATTTGACATCTGGTTATTTCTTCCTAATAGATCACTTTCATAGGGCACATGTTCTTTAACACTTGGAAAAGATATGTCTAATATTGCTCAAAACTGGATTTTTCAGAGCAATTTTTTTATTGTACATGCGCCAGTTTTAAATAAACAAAAACCTTCTACATAAGGTATAGAATAATGCTATATTGTTTCTAAACCAACTTTGGGTGCTCTCGTTTTCAAAGAGAAACGTTACAAAAATACGAGCGTTACATAAAGACAGACAGCCATAAATCGATACAAGTCCCATTTCGGGTTTTCTGGAGTTTCACGTAAAAATAACAATAAATATAATATATCCAAACAATGCATGTACAAATGTTTTTTTCTGTAGATAAGTGTGTTTGGTGGGAGAAAATTGTCTACGTAAATTAATAGCAATGAACTATAAAAAATAGTGGCAGTGTTAACTAATGGTAGTGTTTAACTTCAAAATGTACATAGTTACGTAATCCCCCGGAAAAATTTGACATTGATTTTACCCCAGTCTACATCGACCTCTGCAGTTATCTATTTCATATCAAATCAAATTTCATATCAAGTATTTGCTCATATAAACAATTGGAAAAACAAGAGAATAAAACCCGATAAACACTGGTGATCCACCTGATCGAACGCCTTTTGATGGTATGAACTTGACCGAAAGATATCCCGAGAGTCCTTTTTCCTTGAGATTTTCATGATAACCAACGACACCTCACCAAAATTAAGGAGACATACGTGTAGTAGCATTTCTATTGTTTACTTACAAAGATATTAATTGTTCCAGCGTACTTGTATTTCCTTTATAAACAGTTCCTTCCGAGCGGTAGAACAATGCCCAAGACGAAGACGCTGGGTTCTCATAATCTCCATGTAAAATCTAGATGAGCAATTACTGGATGCAACCTGAAATTTAGAAAAGTACCGAGATCTGAAGCAATCTCACTTTCCCCATCACATTCGTAATGAACTTGAGACGGTTGACCTTGGGCAGAGACGTGCGCCACGCGCGCACTCTACCGTCGGTCGACGGAATGCGCATGCGCAGCTCTCATTAATTACAACGCCGTCATTACACAGGCAACGCGCATGCGCGCTAGGTCGTGGGAGCTCAAGAGGCGGGAGGGGGGAGTTCAACGTCTAGGATAATTTACTGATCGATTAAATATAGCAGTACGTATTTATAAACTGATTTTAAAGGGAATTAAAATACGGTTAAACACTCTTTCGACATTACGGTGGTTTAAAACTCGTATAAAACTATATGTACCAGATTTGACGTATGTTATAATCTATTTTGCGAATGATCTTAAATAAGTTGTTAAAAGTTCCTACCTGTTAACGGCTGTCCAGTAATTCAGCTAATTGAAGGTCACGAATTGTGGGTAGTTACGAGCCGCGGTCGGTAGATATGATTCCCTGGTGTGAATTAAAGTCTGCAATATTGAATACTACGTTCATCCGCAAAGACCAATCTCATAATTAGACCAATTGATAATTCAGAGGCAAATGTGGTTCGGATCCCGTGTTAAAGTGAAGTAATTCTATATTCTACCATCGGCTTTTGGGCTGTTGGACTATTAAATAACAGTCCTGTCTAAGGAACATCGCAGCCTTAGACAGTAACAGAACTACAATACATCACCCTACCCAGATTTCATCGTTAACTGAATACACAGCTAAATGTCACAATGACAACAACTAACATGTAAATCTTAAATACCCTGTTGTTGGATTTTGTTTTCGATATGCAGGTTTGCTGCCGTTATAAACACATTAACTATAATTTTCAAGCATTTGAAGCATAAGATCTCAACCACATGAAGGTAAATACGAAGTATAATCCAAAAATATTGATTGATAAGTGAAATATTAATTTTTCTTTATCCACCATAAGATTAACATTGGAGCACCAAAATACAACGTACTGTGTTTAGATTTTTAATATCTCTGTAACCGTTGGAGATGGAGAAAAACTTTAAGGAATTAAATTGTGTAGTTTTTAAGCTGATTCAAATGGTGAAAGATCGAAATTGAAATTTTTTTAAATTACATGGGAAAAGCACAAAACCCCCATTCTTGGGGTACAAACCCCCCTCCCCAAATTACCCGTTCCGATTGACCGATAAGTCTGGTTTACGAACTCGTCTGAGAAAATGTAGGAACACACGTCTCTACCAAATTTGGTCTCGATTGGACCATTTTTACGAGAGTTATCGTGTTCACAGACACACATATATAAATATATAAAAATTTTAACGACTATTGTTTTTGGTCTCTGAGAACCTAAAGACGATAAATAACATTGTCCCGGGTCAAGTGTTACCATGAGACCTACGGTAATAGCTTCTTCCCTATGGGAAATTCGCTGACAAAGTAAATTTATACAACACAAAATTGATTGAACGATGTTAACATTGTTACGCGTCTTATTGAACTAAATGCTGTAGTACTTCTCAGTTGTAGGTGATGTCGGAGCGGCCTGTGGCATGCGAGGTTGTAGCCGGCGTCCAGGACCGGAGAGGTTAATTAGAAACGATTCCGCGACGGGTTTGTGGGAACCACGTGTCTGCAACGACAATAGTGGGAACAGAGAGGCGGGGGCGGGCCTCGACACACGTCATTAGAGGGCCAGGGGACAGGGTGTCGCGGTAATCAGCGAAGAAGACGTGCCGAGGGACATGGCGGCTGTGAGGGCACACGCGGTCCCTGGCGGCCTGGTTAGTGGCACTTCCAGGGAAAAGGAACATGGTGTAGTAAGTATCATTATCACATACTTATATAAAAGAGGTCTGAGAGCGAAGAGTAATGATCTACTACTCGTACTTCGCTGGATCTAACTAATATTAAGTTCGAATAGATTTTTAGAAAATTATATCCAGAGATACACTAGTCTTACAACGGGACTGGAAATGCAACATACATGTACTGTATTTAGAGGTTTGGTGGAGATACATGTTATCGAACTGGATGTAACCACAAAGCTAGATATGAGCATCGACTCGACCACAAAAGGGTACAGGACGTGGACAAACAGGTCTTCACCCGACCCGGCGTGGCACGGCACAGCGCGGCACAGCACGGCACAGCACGGCACAGCGCGGCGCGGCGCGGGCCGCCAGATGCACCTGTGTCTGTGTCGCCGTTACTGGCCCAATTCCGCTCTGCTTTGTCTACACAGCAAACGGTCCGACTGTTATGTCACTCTCGGTACCATTCCGAATGCTAATGTCCGCAGTGTCGGCATCTGCAGCCATTGCCATTGCCATTTCGTCGGCATTCCCGCGACACGAGTCATCTACTCCCCCTCTTGCGTTATGCTTTGCTTCATTCTCCAAGTAACACTCATCGCTTCGTTCTCCTCCGATGCCTTTGTCTTCTGTCTGTCTCTTTGTTCCTTAGAAGAACTGAGGTGTAAAGTTCTTTGTTGTGGAAGAAAGAAAATTATTCACTTCAATTACAACGAGCGATTTGTAGGACTCAATTTAGCTGCGACATTAGTTTTTAAAACGTGATATAAATATTTGTACGTAGCTTCCTTTCGCTCGAGTAATGCGCCACACTGACGAACTATAGATTATCTTTTTGTAATTATTATTAGGACAATACGGTCAATGAATTTGATATTATTATAGCTGCAACTAAACGCTGCAAAGAAGAAGAATGTGCATATTCACCTGGAAACTTGGGAGTGTGATGTGTATATCCACTCGGATACGTAGGAGTATGATGTGTGAATTCACCTGAATACGTAGGAGTGGGATGTTGTTCATCTGGATTCGTATGAGTGGAATGTTGTTCATCTGGATTCGTAAGAGGTGTGTGTATCCATCTGCATACGTAGGAAAACTGTGTGTATATTCACCTGGACACGTAGGAGTGGAATGTGCATGTCCAACCGGATACGTTGGAGAACGATGTATATATTCACCTGGATGCGTAGGAGTATGATGCGTACATCCACTTGGATACGTAGGAGTGGGATGTACATATCTATCCGGATACGTTGGAAAATGATGTATATATTCACCTGGATACGTAGGAGTATGATGTGTATATCCACTTGGATACGTAGGAGTGGGATGTACATATCCAACCGGATACGTTGGAAAAAGATGTATATATTCACCTGGATACGTAGGAGTATGATGCGTATATCCACTTGGATACGTAGGAGTGTGATGTGTATATCCACTTGGATACGTAGGAGTAGGATGTACATATCCAACCGGATACGTTAGAAAAAGATGTATATATTCACCTGGATACGTAGGAGTATGATGCGTATATCCACTTGGATACGTAGGAGTATGATGTGTATATCCACTTGGATACGTAGGATTAATATGTGTATTCATATGTTGGAGTACGAGGTGTATATCTACCTGGATTAGTAGAATACCCGCGGCGTATGATGTGTGAATCCACCTGGATTCGTAGGAGTGCGACGTGTATATCTGTATACGTAGGAATGCGACGTGTATATCTGGATACGTAGGAGTGCGACGTGTATATCTGGATACGTAGGAATGCGACGTGTATATCTGGATACGTAGGAGTGCGACGTGTATATATGTATACGTAGGAGTGCGACGTGTATATCTGGATACGTAGGAGTGCGACGTGTATATCTGGATACGTAGGAGTGCGACGTGTATATCTGGATACGTAGGAGTGCGACGTGTATATCTGGATACGTAGGAGTGCGACGTGTATATATGTATACGTAGGAGTGCGACGTGTATATCTGGATACGTAGGAGTGCGACGTGTATATCTGGATACGTAGGAGTGCGACGTGTAAATCTGGATACGTAGGAGTGCGACGTGTATATCTGGATACGTAGGAGTAGGAGCGCGCGCGGACGCTTCGGTAACGGTCCGTTATGTAAAGTGCGTTCTCACTGCGCGCTCTCACCGCGCTACTGGAATTTTGATACTCGATACTTTTTATATATTAATTGTACAAAAACGCCACATAGTTTCCTCCTTGTAAGTTTACCTGATGGGATTAGGTTACGATATTTAGGCATACAAAAAATGTTTCTCTCTTGTATTTCTGTTTAAAATGCCAGTTTCGTTTTCACTTAAAATTACCAAAGTAGGGGCAGAGGTAAATAGAAATAGACATAAATACAGGTAGGTTTAATACGTAGTGAGAAAATCAGATAAACAGTAAAACTACCTTGGAATACTTAATCACATCAATCGATATTGCAGATTAACTCATGAAACCTCGGGATCCTTGACTTTCCAAGTTAATCATGATGTCCTTGACTTGAAACGCCCACATTATTGATGGGACGACTATTTAAATGAGTGTCACGTCTGAGATGGTTGTTTTCGGTCGTAATCAGCTGACAGGAGGTCAAGAGAGTCGTCGCTCGTCAGGCGGGAGCGGCTTGTCAACACGTTGTTGCATGACTCATCCGGTCTTGCCAATACCGTTTATGATGAGTCTGGAGAAATGCTCACTAAACCCGTTAGATTCAAAACACTTTTATACCATATTCATAACAAACTGACGGTTGAGTGAAAATCTGTCGTCCAGGTCACGTATATTTATCGACGATCCAATTGGACCAAGATCTGTTACAACTCGAAGAATTATAATACAGATACGATCAACGCCCTCTGTCTTGTTACATACTGAGAGTGAAATTTCGCATTAATATTCGAGCTGGGTAAGCTTGCCAAGTGGGTGCGTGGGCCGAGTAACAAGGCGACTGCGCATGCGCACAACTGCGAGGCTCGGCGCAGGCGCAGACGGAACCGTTAGCGTGCACTGCGAATATGCTCTCACGATAAATACACGGCCAAATCACCGACCAACAAAGAAACGGGCGCGAATAGCTCGGCAACGTGGCACGGCGGCCCGGCGGCGGTGGTGCTCACAAGCTAGACAAAAGTGCTTTGTGTTGGTGGAATCGTGGCCAGGAAATCGTTTAAAACTGCATCTACTACAAAAGATTCTCTATCATTTATGCATAAATGGGGCGCGGGTGATTCCAATTGCATGTGTAATGTACGATATTTCCCTCATCTAGGGGAAAGGGGAAAGTTTGCCAAGGGGGAAAGGAATAAAAGGCGCCATGATTTAGACCATTCCCTATCAAAACCATACAAATTGCCACTGGCGTTGATACACACAAAAAACTAATATTATTAGGTTGAAACCACATACCCAAACATACAAATGAAAAAATATTCCGCTTCCCAGACTTACGGATGGATGGGGTTTGCAAATATATACAAATCAGTCTCAACCCTGATCCAGAACTCCATTCCAACTGAGTTTCCACTTCTATCACATTATATTTTACTGATAATTAGCACCACGCATAGTTCAGGAGCAACTAAGACATTCCATGGCCTGTTTTATAACGGTTCAATTTGTTATCGAACCTTAATTAACTTTAAACAACTGCAAAACTTTAAAACGTGTTTTAAGTAAAACAAATAATATACCATAAGGTCATTAATTAATAATACTTCAACACCAAACACCAGCAAAACACACAGCAGACCACACGGCAGCTGAGCACGCGGTATTGAAGTATTCAGTGCGCATGCGCCATCACATGGACGCCACGAACGTTTCAGAAAATCGGTCTCCGAGCGATTCACACAAAACCATCGCGGACGTTCGGGACGTTCTGAACGCGCGGTGTGAACGAGCTCATATGATAACATGGGCAGCGATTTGTTAATAAAAAACGTACCGAACGTACAGAACGTCCAGTAAGCCGGTTTGAAAAGGTCTTAAAAGCTCACTTGAAACGATGTCTTTTAAAACTTGGTTAGGAGTTCAGAACCACAGTTAAATTGTAAGTATTTTCTTTCTGATAGTTAGTGTCAATAATTATTAGTAAGTTTAACCAATTTACAGTATAAAATCTAAATCATTTATTGTGAGTACGAAATTCCACAGACAGAACCACAAGCCAGAGCCAGCTCCGCCTCAAGGCAGGACACCCCGGCACCCCGCACGGATCACCTTGGAGATATCCGGGTGCGCTTTGTTTACAGTGAGACAGAGCACGCGTGATGGAAGCCAGCAGCCGCACAAAGCCTCGTATACAATGTGACGCCGTCGTTAATTGTTGTATCAGTGCTACTAATTAAGTGGCCACACGCTGTACAACGTCTGCCGCTCTCTACAGCTCGCTGCTGTCATTGTTAGGCTGTCATCGAGGATCTCGTCTCGCCAGTCAGCGTCGCGGCGCTGAAACTCGCCTGGGTCGTAGTCATCAACACGTCTAGATCGTCGATTCTGAACTCACGCGAATGCCATTTCAGATACTTCATTGGATGACGGTTCCTTATATTTCGTTGGGGTGAAGGTTCCACAAACACGACTGGATCGTCGTCTCTGAACTCACGTGAGTGACATTTCAGATACTCCATTGGAAGACGGTTCCTTAAGTTTCGTTGGGGCGAAGGTTCCACAAACACGACTGGATCGTCGTCTCTGAACTCACGTGAGTGACATTTCAGATACTCCATTGGATGACGGTTCCTTACATTTCGTTGGGGTGAAGGTTCCACAAACACGACTGGATCGTCGTCTCTGAACTCACGTGAGTGACATTTCAGATACTCCATTGGATGACGGTTCCTTACATTTCGTTGGGGTGAAGGTTCCACAAACACGACTGGATCGTCGTCTCTGAACTCACGTGAGTGACATTTCAGATACTCCATTGGATGACGGTTCCTTACATTTCGTTGGGGTGAAGGTTCCACAAACACGACTGGATCGTCGTCTCTGAACTCACGTGAGTGACATTTCAGATACTCCATTGGAAGACGGTTCCTTAAGTTTCGTTGGGGCGAAGGTTCCACAAACACGACTGGATCGTCGTCTCTGAACTCACGTGAGTGACATTTCAGATACTCCATTGGATGACGGTTCCTTGAATTTCGTTGGGGCGAAGGAAACACGACTGGATCGTCGTCTCTGAACTCACTTGGGTGACGAACTCAGAAACTCGCTGGTGAGATCGTTTTAGAAACTCACTTCTGTGTGTCTAAGAAACTAATTCAGGCTATAATCGCAGACATTGGATTTTATGACGGTCTCGTAAACACGCTTGTGTCGTCTCGGACACAAACGAGACTTGGGTGACTCTTTCAAAATATCGCTTTTACGATAGTCACGCAAATAAACTATTCACGAAACCATTGTTAATACAGTTGTTAATGCGGGAAATTAGCATCAACGAGAGTGTGATGAGTTTCACGACATATGCATTTTGTCATTGATTCTTAAAAGAGAAGCAAAATTAATTTGATAAGATTATTAATCGTTGTTTTGAACAAAAGAAAACTGGGTCAGATACGGAACTATCGAATGGCATATTCCCATAACCTTGATTGTCGAACAATCTAGCCAGGATGCTCCACACTCGTGAAAACTACACAACCACATCCTCCTTGTAGCTTGTATCTTGTAGCTTTGGTAACATGTGGGCTATGGACTTTGAAGTAGCTCTGCTACATGTAATACGGGGACAGCGGTTTAAAAATTTTAAATGTATATTATTTTTGAACATCCGCTGAAGAGTTTTTTTGCAAGGAATGACTGCAGATCGCCGATGAGCCCTTCACGGCCCAGTAGATCTCCATTGAATTTTCCCTTTCGCGAATCCGAGATTTTTCATCACTCAGGTAGGTTTTACGGTTCCATCTGGGTGCCCTCCGTGGCTCATTGGGTACTGGTGGAGTGGAGGTCGTTTAACATTTCAATGGGCGGTCAAGAGGATTGGAATGTGGCGGAGAAAATTATGTTACTAATGGCAACGGCGATGATCGCCCTCTCCCGGATACAGCTCTTCAGCCTCATTCTGAATAATATTACGCAAACGTCGCCCCTCCTTAATCTCAAACACTTGTCAAAAATTAAAATGGAGTTTGCTATTGTCAGAATTTCATATCAGGTTAGTAATATTTGTAAGTTCTGTGGAAGAATGATTCATGAGGGTTTATACATAAAATAGGCTGGGCTTTGTCCAGAAAACGAAAGGACATTCACACACATCCACACACAAACAACGTGTTTATACAACTGTATCCAGAAAATGAAAGGACAAGTCAAAATTCGTAAAACAATCAGATTTTCTTATTCTTAAGAATCAGCAAATTTGTAATAATCCTGGAGCATAATTTCAATTACCATTGTGTGTCAAAATCAAATTTAAAAGTGTTAGCTAATCAACCGTAGGATCCAAAATTTGTAAAATTCCAATTCTGCATTTCGTGTCAGTTGAATATTTCGTCAACAATCAAAAACTACTGACTAAAATAAAATTTTAGCCTATGCGTGATGAGAAATGTATGTGACCTAATTTAAAATGATTCTGTGAACTGAATAATTGACAAAACAAGTGACGTTGAATTGTGTTGACGTTTTCTAATTTGACTATCATCGTATGTTAAAATCCATTTTTTTAATATTTAAAAGTCATATGTAGGCCTAAACAACCCTTAGCATCTGAAATTTAGTACATATTTGGCTTTGCAAGATGACAAATTTAGATATAGGATCTAAAATAAAACGGTTCTAAGTACTAGATTATTGGCAAAACAATTATGTTGAGGTGTTGTTCAGTGTTGACATTACGTTTACCTCATGTTTGAATGACCTTCAAAGTTTTGATTTATCTTCTTCACACTGAACGCATACTATCTATTAGATATCTATAGTATACCTACCTCCGAGTATAGCTCCAAATTTGTTCGGAAAATAAATAATAGTCATTTACGTTTTTCTATTTTTGTTCAAAATGCATTTATAATGGTGACTTTCGCAAGTAAAATATCCCCGACGCAGCACCCCACGTACTCAGCGAATTTCCAAATAAATAATATGATAATAATAATATGTTACAAGTTTGATTAATATCTGCCGATAAATAATAGAGTTTGCGTATTCTCCATGAGATTAACATGGGAAAGAAAGAGAATGCAGGTTTGATGCTGTGAGGAACATTGAAAGTAGGCATATTTACCACAAACAATTTCTATTTTGACCATATATACCAAGTTTTATCAACATCTGTCCATAAATAAAGGGGTTTGCCTACTCTGTACAATTGCCATGGGAATATGCAGGATAGCTGCCATGATAAACATATATAAACTATGATTTAAGCGTAAATGAGTGGATCTCAACCACATGCAGCTAAATACCAAGTTTCACCCAAACAAAACAAATAGTGAATTATTAACATTGGATTCCCAAAATACAACGAAATGTGTTGAGACTTTAATAGCACGGTAGCCATTGGAGATAGAGCAAAACTTTTAGTACTACATTGTGGTAGTTTTTCTACACCGTTGATTATAATGGTAAAAGATAAAATTTGAAATTTTTAGTACACATGAAGAAAAAAACAAAAACCCCATTTCAGGAGTAGAAAAGCTCCCCAAACTACCCGTTCCGGTGGACCGATAAATAGTATCTGGATTACGAACTTACGACAAAAATGTAGGAATACAAATCTCAACAAATTTGGTCTTGATCGGAACATTTTCCCCCTACAAACAAATGATATTAATTAATTGCATTAGATTGCCTGAGTTTATTTTCAGTCCTAAGGCAAATTTGAATTAGGTAAATATTTTTCGCATGCTAGAAGTTTTTCGGAGTCAAAAGCCAATCAGTGTTCTTCAAGGTTGCCTTGGGCCGCAAGAGATCTTGCAAGGAAATTAAAAACTATTACTGATCGGCGAGTATTATATTCGTCTTAAATATTCAGGGTTTATTTGAGTGAACTCCCTTACACTTGTGTTATTTGGGTGGATAAGCTGGCCACAGAGTTATTTACAGAAGTTACAGTGGAGAAAAACTCTGGAGTGAATAATTATTGTGTAAACAGTACTAAACCCTGTTGTAAAATCCGCTCCCGAGAGGCAACGCCACGACCTGTTGGTCTTGACACTTGACAGATGCTGCCAGCGGGGCGGAGTCCCAGACCTGACACGCATCCAAGACGTGGACTGACATTCGAGACTGACGAAATCAAAAACAAAACTTTCGGGGAAAACGGAGGTGAATTATTGTAACCATGGACGACCTTTAGATTGAGAAAAGGTACTGCAACAACAACTTCTCTTCCATCCATCCCGTTTTCCTATTATCTTCAATAATTATTTTGTAGGTGGTAATTTGGTGACGCATAGTGTTGAGGTTTTCAATTAGTTTTATACACTTGACTACCATATGGTATTTATTTTATAATGTATCAACAGCCTACTATGAAAAGTAAACTGATTCAAAAACAAGATTTATAACGAAAACCAGTTGACGAACATACTGGTTAGGCAAGACGAGTGTTTAAATATCATATCTATCGGAGAATAATTAATTTTTGTTAAACTAATAATAAAAATCTTCAACATAGATGTTATGTAGCCATAGTATTTTTACATATTCGACTTGAATGGCCAAACTGATTCTATGTTGGGTAAAATGATTTAATATTATTCAGATGATTCTCCAGGACAGTGAGAAAATGGTTACGTATAATACTAAAACAAAATAGTGTGTGCATGACATCAGTGTGCCGTCGAAGAAAGGGATCGGTTGAAATGATGCAAAAACTATTGTTAAACATGAAATTGTAATATAGTTGGTTTTGCAGCTAATGAGCACGATTTCGCAAACATAGATAAACAAGAATAGATAAATAATACTATTTATAAACAACTCTCAGTCGAGAGAAACCATTGTGTCCCTCAGGGATCAGTCCTAGGACCTTTTCATCATCGTGACTGATGGTGTTTTCCTTGACACATACCAGACACAGGGAAATTTAAAGCTCACTGCAGCGAACTTTAAACCGTGTAAATTACATTATTCATATAATCAGAAGCTTATATTAGGTTGACCAACGGTTTTCTGACCAAAGGTCACGGTTTCGGCAAGGTTGCAGAACACTGATCGGCACCAAAGTTCTAACACGAACACTTCCTTTGTAACGTTCATCTGAGTCTGAGATAAAATATTTAAGAATTATTGACCTTTGAATGAGTATATAGGCACTATCTTTAGTTTTTTAACTGACTGGGGCCAGGTGTTTGTTCACCAACATCGTCTGTCTAGTCTAGTACTATTAGGAACCTCAACACTGCTTCAATCACCGATCACACCTGAAGTCAGCAGACAAGTTCTATGTAAGTACGAGAAGCGGTAGAAACAACTTCGTAAGCAGAATCAGACATACTTCGGATGTTAAACCAGATTAACGTCATATCGGATTTGATCATGTTTCGAAGATGTTAGTTTTTAGATTTTCAAACTAAACTAAAAATGTAATATTTTACTTTGAGTCCCCATACGTGGTGGAGAGGTGATTCCACGAATGCATACACACTCATATTCACGACACAAATTAAATTTATGACGAAGTATAAAACAAAATGATTACAATTTTAAAACATACTGCAACAAATCTTACAAAGAACATTCATTCATACAGCTGTTATAAGATTATATTTACATAATTACCTCGTTAATGAGATATCCAAGATCAGTTGAGTTGGTGGGTCCGCACTCACTTTACACTACACACGACGAAGACGCACAGACTGACTACTGACTGAGTGAGACTGAGGCAGCCGACAGCCGACTGACCGACCGGAGGAGGTGCCTACCTTCGCCGCTGAGCACCGCCACCGTCGCGCCCCACTCACACACTCGCACATTCTTTTTGAATGTTTTGTTTGCAAATTCAAAGAGGAATGTTTGCCGGTTGTCAGTGGATGAAATTCGTCCGCACCGTCCCAACATTTCCAGCGGGGCCACCCTCTGTGTTCTGTTTTCTAAAGCCCGGTGCACACGAGTCACGGATGTCAATATTGGAATGTCAAATAAATATCGACATGTAATTAAAAAAAAACTCTGAAGTAAAAATATTATCTACAGGTAATAACACCTCCACAGGGTTTTCATTCGCCTCAAAAGTTTACGTAATTTTCTAATGACGTCCTTAAACCCACTTGCATACGATTATTTTTGACATGGATATGTCTTAGCTCTACGAGGGTACCAACGTATTTTACCAACGTATTTTACAAACGTATTTTTTATTATTATTTTTTTACGTACCAAAAATACCAAAGTATTTTTAAGATGAAAATTTGAAACAGGTTCCCTTAGAAACTACCAGAGCTCTTGAATTGAATTTTTAATATAAGAATAAGAACAGCTGTTTATAATAACTAAAAACATTCCCTTTAGACACATCCATGATCTAACCTATTTACCACAGGGTAGTAAATACAAACATCTTCCTTTGTGTTACTACTCAGTTGACATAATTTTTACAGTAAAAAGTATAAATAAATTTCTTCACCAATAGATCAATCAAATCCATACCAACAAATTTATTTAATTATTTAGAATGTTCTTAAGAACCATAGAAGTGTAAGAGTATCACAACGAGAATTGAACCCAATGATTTTTCATGAATGTTTTTTATATACAGGTGGATTTTTACATGAATATGTCTTAGCTTTTGGGGGGGGATATTTGCAATCCGTCAGATTAAATTTTAAACGGAATTGATGTAATCTCTATATATAAAATTGAATGTATGTCTGTCTGTCTGTATGTATGTATGTATGTATGTCCTTTATGCGTTGCCAAACTACTCATCCGATCGCCATGAAATTTTAGGAAGTTGCTCTACATGTGTCCGGGAAGGTTTTAGTGAAAAAATATTTTTGAAAACCCCATAAGTTTCCATTTTATAACGTTTTAAATTTCTAATGTTAACCTTATGGAGAGTAAGTTTGTTTACAAAATGTCTACAATGAAAACATTTGATTTCTTAGCTACAGCTGATTGGTTTACTTTCCATTAGCTTTACTATCCAATGCCATCTGAATCATTCATTAATGTTAAACTATGAAGTAAATGTGTACTGTAAAAAATGAACAGCTTTATTCACCACGTTAATAGTTTACGGTTTTGGGGGATTAAGTATTTATATTTTTATTTTCTGTCTGATTAAAGTCACGTGTTTATATGATAATTACAATGTTTATAATATTACGTTTATTATAATAATCAGCTGTTGTATATCTTTCTTATAAATGCCGTATTACAGTTAGGTTTCGTTTGGGTTTGGATTGGATTTGAAAATTGTGAATTAATCCACTCAGATTTATTTGTTTTATGGGAATGTTATTAATATGTTTTATCATTTCAGTATTTTTATTCACTATGCAGCGACCCAGAATATATAACCTTTTTACAATGAAGCCGTATTGCTATTCGACTTCAGAACATGGCCAATCTTAAAGTTAACATGTGTTTACTGTGAGGCGTTACGAAGTTCGCCGGGTCAGCTAGTATGGTTATAAGAACGACTGTTTAGAGGAGCTGAAACCATTTCCTTCAGACATATCCATGATCCCAAAGGGAGGTAAATACATTTTTATCTAGGTTTTGATAAAAAGATGTTTGAACATTTAAGTTATTGATACTGAATTTAAATTTGACGATATTTACTGTACGAATAATTGAACTTTTGTACTTTATTCAACGGTTTTTAGAATTCTGAAAAACAGGTATTGACATATTTTGATCCTGAAATGTTTGATCCAAGGAGTAAAATCGGGATGAGTATTTTTCTCCAAAGCCCATACCTCGGGTCGATTTGGGAGTTAGTCTCTCCCTAATGAATGAGAAAAAACACTGTCTATGTCACGTTACCCATCTTATCTGCATAAGATTCTTCCTGTAAATGTGTCCTATTTTATTCTATCTAGGCAATACCGTAGATGCTCTAGATCACGTTTCATTTACAGTAGTCAAAGGTAAAAGTCTCCTGACACTAGTCTCGCAATGACCTGACACGACCCGCCGACTGACGAGCTGGCTTGCTATCCACTCGCCGATATTTCTAAAGCGAAAGAATCGTGATCGATATTATCTGGAGAAGTAGGTGACCATCTTCGTTCCCCTTCCGTGTACTATCATACATGCGGAGAAAGCGACTCAGGAGGCTGAGGACGTCCTGCGCGGAGGCTTATGGCGCGTGGTCCAAGGATGCGGGGTCTATAACGTGCAATTTACACGTCCTGTGAATTTCACGTGGTAATTAACTTCGACAGAGTACATAAATTGAAATACCTAAGTGTTATAAGCAAACTACAAATCGCATGAAATCCGGAGCAGAATAAATTCAGCTAATAGAAAAAAATGTTTGTCGCAAACTTATGAGATAAAAAATCGTATACTTCATAACCAAATTCAAAATGTAGACTACTTGATCTAAGTTATTACCTTTTGGGAAATAACTCAAAAGGAAATAACTCAAAAGTTTAAAGGAGCATGTTTAGTTTAGGAGCAGTTTAGCTCCCTTTAGCACGCCAGCCATTTGGCTTTTGCGCACCCCTCTGTTAAAATTCTCAAGGTCCATCCAGCCTTACCTAGGAAACTATCGTAATACAAACAAATTGGCATTGGCTGTTGGGCTATTAATTAACAGTCCTGTCTAAGGAACATGTCAGCCTTAGTCAGTAACAAGACTACAAGATCGCGCCACAATCATCACTCCTCATTCATACTTGGCTTAAAATACCTACCTTGTGGTATGGTCGCCATTTCAAATAATCTAATCTAAATAACTCAAACCCATAAATTATTTCCGTTTTTGGGAAATAACTTAACGTTACTCTAATGTGAAGTCCTTATAACAGTGTGATGTCATTTCCGTTACAATATTTTGTGACCCCCCCCCCAGAGATTACACACGACATGTCATACTTTAGGAAACCGTAATAAGATCAATTAATTTTTCTCTGTTACTTTTACTCATACCTTTTGAAATGGCTATGTACCCAGGTAGGTATTTTAAGTCAAGTATGAATGAGAAATACTATACATGATCCTTAGTCAGGACTGTTAATTACAGTAATAGTCAAACAGCCGACAGGGGCCTATAGATTGACGTGGGATCCGAACCACTTTTGGCACTGAATTACGAACTGGTCTACGAAGCTGAACGTGGGTTATCGAAAAGTACAGCAACTTAGTAAAGTGCAAATTCTCCCAAACAGCAAATAGGATTTGGAGTAAAGGTAAAAGTAGTTGAGAAATATGGGATATTTTTAACTCACCAGTCATTTCTGAAGCTGAAGCAAAGAACAAATTGATTTTCTGTAGTCCATGTGGGTAGACAAAGCATGGTATAGGTAAAACCTACACTCTTAGGAATACTTCCTGACAGGTCCATGTGTATAGTATAGGTACCCCCCCTCTATTAGAGCACGTTCGTGACGTAAGGTACACGTTCGCATACATTTGAAGCATAAAAAAGAAAAATCATAAATATTGGGTACACCTAATAAAAATTTATAAAAATATAATAAAAAATAATTTTTGACAAAAACAATGATAACAAACAAATTTTTGTCAATAGGAATTTTAAATAATAATAAATTAATGTATTCTGTGACCTAGATAGATTTCCATATTGGATTTTAGTCCATATTAAAAATCATTAATCATTATTTAAAATCCTAAAAGAGCTGAAAACCAACACACATTTACCATACAAGTTCTATTCACTTTACACGAATTATATAGCGTCTACGACTATTTTTCGATTAAGTTCTCGGTTAATATTAAATGTTGCAGTATATCAAAGGGAAAACTCTGAATGACCAAAATAAAAATTATACTGTGGACCTATACAACAATCAATAACTTTTATCATTAAATTAAAAAAAAACCATAAATACGAGTATATTTTATGTTCGTGCTTTACGTCGTTTATTTACAGTACTTCATAAAAAGTAAACTTCATAAAATTTCTCATCCATGAAAGTTGGTTGCTATCTCTGGCACGCCAAAGTGCACTTGGCATGTACGCAGAAAGTGTTCCCCAAGGCAACTCAAGAGCAAACAAGTTATCTTGTGGAATGCGCAAACAATGTGCTATAAAAATAGTTGCGCTGATTGCAGCATGGCTGTGAATCGTCTGACCCTCTTTATATCACACTTGAACCGGAAACCGAGATACCAGGAAATGTAGAAAATCAGGATTAAGTCCTGATTTTTTTCGCGAACTGAAGCGTCAGTTCGCTTTTAAGGCAGGCATCGCCTACATTTGTTCACCAAAATGGTATTGACACCTACATGGTTAACCTATCTGGCAAACCAAAATTACTTTTGCAAGTTTTCACGAAAGTTTGTGCCAATTGTTTATACTATTTATTTTATTTATTTTCCACACCAACCATATTTTTACTATTTGACAGGGAACGATCCAAACCTATGTTTTGTCCGAACAGATGTGTGATGTGTCATGTGCTTTGTTTTTCACAATTTCTGTGTAACTTCCTCCCCTCATACGTAGTTTATGGAGAAAGATTTGATTTCGTCAAAATTTTCAAATTTGAGTTCAGAGTTGATACTGTATATACGTTTTGGAGTCCCCTGAATAGAAAAAGTGGTTTCGACGTGATGTTTGTCCGTCCGTCCGTGTGTGTGTACGACTACGATTAACGGTTAAATTTACTGTTTGTGGTAAACACAGTTTTTTGTCCAAGAGTGCTCAACGTTTTTTATGGAGAATATTAAAAAACTAATTTCATCCTTATTTATTATCCGTTTTCTATAGAACCTGGTATGCAGTGTAAGGTTACATCACCCAACAAACCCCACTTAAAATTTTGACATTACCTGTTGGGGGGTTACGTCCTCAAAAAATTGAAACAATTATTTTAACACGTTTTATTTTGTTGTTAGTTTAAGAAATTGGATGATTATTATGCATCAGTCCACTGATACAGTTTATTTTTAGTCCGAAAGAGTAACAATAACTTTACACTATTCCACCACATTATGTGCAGCAGCAGCACGTATATTGCATCGCAGGGCAGTGCGCTCTGCGCAGGCGTACCGCGGCGCAGCTTGGCGCAGACGCGGACCGAACGATTAGCCCAAGGTCATCGCACTGCCAAGGACGCCGTCGTGCTCTTTGTTTAGAGACCGGCCTGGCGAGGCATTCCTCCCCGCCTACACCTACGCCACCACCCTACCTGCATACACCGTACACAATACCGGTACACGAAACAACTGAACTATACTCATTTATATTCTTATGTTGTATCTGGATTCCCTCTATAGAAACCAGATGATCCATCGCCATGCAAGTAACATTTATATTCCACTAGCTGACCCGGCGAACTTCGTAACGCCTGACAGTAAATATATGTTAACTTTACGTTTGGCCATGTTCTGAAGTCGAATAGCAATACGGCTTCATTGTGAAAGGTTATATATTCTGGGTCGCGGCATAGTGAATAACAATACTGAAACGATAAAACATATTAATATCATTCCCATAAAACAAATAAATCTGCATGGATTAATTCACAATTTTCAAATCCAATCCAAACCCAAATGAAACCTAACTGTAATACGGCTTTTATAGGAAAGATATACAACAGCTGATTATTATAATAAACGTAATAATATAAACATTGTAATTATCATATAAACACGTGACTTTAATCAGACAGAAAATAAAAATATAAATACATAATCCCCCAAAACCGTAAACTATTAACGTGGTGAATAAAGCTGTTCATTTTTTACAGTACACATTTACTTCATAGTTAACATTAATGAATGATTCAGATGGCATTGGATAGTAAAGCATACGGTATTGCTAATGGAAAGTAAACCAATCAGCTGTAGCTAAGAAATCAAATGTTTTCATTGTAGACAATTTGTAAACAAACTTACTCTCCATAAGGTTAACATTAGAAATTTAAAACGCCATAAAATGGAAACTTATGGGGTTTTCGAAAATATTTTTTCACTAAAACCTTCCCGGACACATATAGAGCAACTTCCTAAAATTTCATGGCGATCGGATGAGTAGTTTGGCAACGCATAAAGGACATACATACATACATACATACATACAGACAGACATACATTCAATTTTATATATAGAGATTACAAATTAATAATCCAAATGTACCTTCATTACCTTTCTGAAATTGCGACTACCCAGGTAGGTATTTTCAACAAAGTATGAATGAAAAATGAGTGTATAAGATGATTGAGGTGCGATCTTTTAGTCCTGTTACTGACAAAGTGACTAAGGCTTAAACAGGACTGTTTTTAATTAATGGTCCAACAGCCAGTGGCATCTAAGTGGTACAGTTCAAGGTAGGGTCCGAACCACAATTTTACATCTAAATTACGAAACAGGGCATAAAATAAAATGTTAACAGGGCGAAAAAAGTATGGCTTTACTTTTATTGACTATATCTAATGTACAGGGGGGGGATTCAAAATATTCTTTAAAATCGTTTTTAACGCCAGCATCTTTTTCCTCAAAATTAAGTGCTTTTCTTTTAGACAGCTTAAAATTTATTGTAATTATGTTTCTTTCCCGACGGTTTACAGAATTCTCTCTCGAGCTCAAAATACAAATTGAGGAACTATAATGCAATATGAGCTTCTAAAATAAAGAATAATTTCCTAATTTTTACAGAAAGTGTGCAGGGAGGTATTTTACGTAATCATAGTACTGAAAATTAGTTTAATTTAATACTATTTTAATTTAAAAGTCATATCAAAGTGGAGTTAAAACAGGTAATTTATTTTATTTAACTAGTTACAAGACAAGAAAAACAATTGAATTATTTATCATTAAAAACGTATATGAAAAATACCAATTATGGGAAAGGTAAGCAATTTCTTTCTAATTAAAAATGCTTGAAAATACGGGTTAGGTATCAGTATTTTAAAAATTTTCTGAGGTAGGATTCCTGGACCCTCCTGGGCTAGGGCCCTGCCAACAGATCCTTCCTTCATTCTTCTAATGTTGCCCAGTGAAAATCCCTTATAAATATGCTCTGTTACCTGCTGCCTGTTTTGTACTGCTGTGTTAAGGTGGTTCTCCTTTGCCTAACCTAAGCTGTAGTCTATAAAACTGCCATAACTACTGGAAGAACACATGCTAAATAAAATGGAATGCTAATTTAATTTTATAATTTAACATTAATTTAAAATAGTAAAATTGTACTTTTAGTTTATTCCATATCATATTTTTTGAAACACCTCAACAACAATCCTAAAAAATAAGATGCTACTCTTTTTCAGTAACAAAGCTATATAATACCATCAAAGTCATCACTTACATCATTCACTCCTATTTATATTATTAAAATACCCTGAGAGAGAATACCCTGAGACGGGTCTTTGTCTCAAGAATTTATCTAAAAATAAATTTTTGTTGAAAACCATTTAAATAAATAATTAAAAATAATATTTTTACGTCAAATATCTGTCAAGCCTCTTTGTTGTACAATTATAAACCCACATAAATTCCTATGATAAAATGACACTGAGTGGTTGACCAGCCTGTTGGTAACAGCTGGTCATGCCCTCCAGAGCGCAACAATGGTCAGACTGACTCAAGAGAATAACTGTCCCCATCTCTGTCAATGTCAGCACCTTGTTTGTATGATAAGCATCTCTCCTACAGTCAGGAACATCAACTGCTTGAAAAATCTTCATGACTCATCAGTCTGACAAAGTCATGAATGATGTAGTTGGTTGTATTTATGTAAGGTAATTTTTTTAAATTTATTTGAATTGATATGAGATTAATAACATTTTAAAATTAGTGGGTTTGGACAAGAAACCAACAAAACCTTAATTTTTTGGCAATCATTTTTATTTACAATTTAGTTTTAACTTGAAGAACATTTACTTAGTTATACTAATAAACAACACAAGGGTTAGTCGCTATTCAGTGAAAGGGCTTGAAAATTAAAAAAAAGTTAAAAATCTATAAGGCAGGTCTAAAACAGAGTACTTTTTAAGTCCATATACAGCATTGCTATTTTCCAAGAGGCTTAGGAGTGGTACCCCTTGTGGAAAAAAACAATAAAACATAAAAAGCAGACAAAAAACTTACAAACTAACCATTCACTAACCACTACACACATAAGAAACCAAACATGTCCACTCGTCACAGAGACTCAAAGACAACTATATTCAATTTTCAACTTTCAAATTTTTGGGGTTGTCAGTTGTCTTTGAGTCTCCGTGACAAGTGGACATAGTTTGGTTTGTTATGTCTAGTGAATGGTTTGTTTGTAAGTGTTTTGACTGCTTTAAACTTTTATGTTTTCAGATTTATAACGGCTTAGTCCGGATTATGTGTTAATTGTGTTATGTTTTAGTTATTAGTTCACCTGAGAACAGGATCAGATTCCAGATCCCGAAACGTCGTGAAACTTTGTTTTACATAAAATTGTGATGGAAAATGTCCGCAATAAAAATCTAAATAACATAAATCCACCATTACCAATAATGAATTTCAAATCACCCAGGAAGCGACACTAGAGCCCACTTAGCTGATTTCAGTTGATGCTAACGTCGCAAGTAACACATAAAAAAATATTGCAGAGGACCTAAACAGATGATTCTTTAATTATTTATAGTTTACAAGCCTGCAGTAAAGAGAATGCAGAAAGTGCAAGAGAATGTAATAAAATACATCCTATTTTTTATAGGTGACATTCAAAACATTCTAAACTTGAATTATAATATTATTTTGAAAAATACCATTTTCTCACAAACCTTTTCCATGTGGGTAGAACCTGCCTGTAGTAGAACTTACTGTTAATGTCATTATATTTCAGAACTCAAGTGAAAGGTTCATTATGGTAAATCCTTTGTAACATACAATTCTACCATAATAACATTCAGATAAATAAATTCAATAGCACTATTTGTAGTTAAATAAAATTGTAGTGAATGCAAAAATATTAAGAAAATGTTTAAACTAAAGGCAAATTCCATATTATGTAACATATAATGCAATCACAATACCTCTGAGAACCTACTATAAAAAAAGCGTTTTAGTTTTTGAAAAATTTTATTCAAACTGATGAGTCAGTCATTTCTGAATTTAGGAATCGGTTGTTTTTTCTTGGATGTCAGAATATGGAGGGATTTATATAAATATTCAGGTAAATCAGTTGACGCCTTGCTATTTCTAAGGGATTGATTTAGTGAAGCATATTTTGGATAAAGCTTGTCGAGGATATTTTCGGTTTTTCTAATAATCTTAACTTCATTTTCAATTGGATGTTTGACTTCATGTGCTCTTCTTTTTGGTTTTAAATAATCAAATGTATTATACACTTTATATTTTACTTCTTTTTTGGCAAGTTTTTTGTTTTTTGTTTTGACTGTGTCCAGTATTTCAGTGTGGTTTAAGTTTTGTTTTTGTTTTGGACTCTTCATCTGTTCTAAGACGTCTAATAAATTCTTTGGTAGCACTGGAGTTTTTGAATTTTCTCTACTGTTAGGAACCTTAGTCTGGAAGCTAGAACTTATTTTGTCGATGGCATTTGTCAAGGAATCGTTTTTCCCAACAGGGTTTAACCACCTTGTGCTTTTCAAAAGTCCCTCATGGAGTGACCCATTTTGGATCATTGGAGTTATTTTTTTCTTCACAGTATGTGCAACATTAAAAGCATCAGTTTTTTTCTTTGGGGGTTGTTCAGAATCTTTTTGCAGATCTTTTTCACTAGCTTCTCGTGGAATAGACTTTTTTGTTTTCTTTGTGGCTTTTTTTACAACATTTCTGTGTACATTACTAGTACCACTGGTACAGGAAATGTTTTTGGGAAAAACTTTTGACTTGAGTGTTGTCTCACTGGAGTTCAGCTGTTTCGAATTAATGGCTGGCGAAGGAGATGAATTCCCTTGTTGGGCTATAACACCTACCATTTTCTTATTTTGAGCAGATCGATTATATTTTTTTCTCAGTGAATCTTGATTGGCATATTTCAATGCTTTATTGTCTACCTTATTTCTTCTTCTACTTTTATTACCATATATAACTGTTTTAATGGGAGATTTAATTGCTTTTCCTTCGGTATTTTGTGATGTTTTTGTATCAAGTTTGTTAAAAATATTTCGAACAATCGTTTTTGGTTTATTATATTCAGTAGTTTTTGAAGACTTTACTTGTTTGGTCAATGGCTTCTGTTTCAATTTGTTTAGTGATGATGTTTTTATAGTTGATCCCTCTTTGTTTTCTAACTTAATCTCACTTAAGATATTTGCGGTTTGGGTTAGAATTTCATTATTGTTTTCCCGATGCCTGATATTGTTTGCAGATTCAGTTTTCTCATCTGATGAATTTAGATTTCCTATTATATTTTTTGTTACAACTTTTGATTTAGAAACTAATGATGTAGATGTGTTACATTGTTTACCAAAATCAGGCTCCCTGATTTTTTTATCAGAAATATTTAAAGACATACTTTGGTTATTAAATTTAGAATTATTTGATGTCTCAGAACATTTACTGACATTCGGGATAGGTTTGTCTTTATTTGGGGGTTTAGTTTGTTTTTCTATTGATCTAGATAATGAATTCATTTTATTTTCATTTTTATTAGTTGTACTAATAGGTGTATCTTTCAAATCTTTGACTTTTGTTTCTAAATTTTTTAGTTTCACTTCCAAAGTTTTAACTTTCCGAGACAAATGCTGTTTCAAGATATCATTATGGTCTTTTTTAGAATTTTTTTCATTTTCAACAGCCTCTGTTGTTTTAGATTTATTGTATATACTACTTTGCTTCTCGCTGTGTACTAGTTTTGAATGTTTAATTCCATTTTCGAGTTCAGGATTATTTTCATTTACTGCCACATTCGTTGACTTATGAGGTGGTGTTACAGAGTCAGCTCTACTAATTACATTTTTGGCTTTTGATGAAAGAGCTGAATTATTTTCATTACATGTTTTTAACTCCAAGTTTTTAAGTTTGGATTCTAATACTTTGAGCTTCAACTCAAAGTCCCTAATTTTATTAATTGACACATCTTTCTTCATATATTCCCCAGTCTTGTAGGTTGTAGGTTGTTGGTTCTTAATTGGTAAACTTTCATTTTTATTTCGGGGTGAAATATTTTTGTTTATATTCAGTGGCAAAACATGCAATAAATCTTCACAATTTTTTTTATTTTCAGGCTCAGCTTCCTTTGCTATATTATTAATTGAATTTCCTTTGACATCTGCTTTAAAATTATTTTTTTCCATAATGTAATTCAAACTATTCTTATCCTTTTGTTCAGACATAACCTTCTTTTCTACTTTCCTTGAAATTTCTTTAGATATGCTGTCTTTGTGCAAAAGATTATTTCCATCATTACCATTCAAATTAGTATCATCTTTTCGTTCAATCTTCGTGATCTGCTTTTCAATACTTTTATTTATTGATTTGGATTTAACATATTTTTCTAAATTATTTTTTCCCACTTTATCATTCAAAACATTAATATTTTTTTGTTGCTCATTCTTAGTCTGCTTTTTCATGATAGGACTCATTGCTTTAGTTTTGACCTCCTTCAGCATATTATTTCTTTTCATATAATCTTTAAAAACCTTGAAATTATTTGTTAATTGGTCTACTTTTTCCATATTGCTGCTTTTTATTTTGGTTTTGGCATCCTTTTGTAAGTCAATTTCGTTCAAAATTTTTTTCTCATTTTTGGACTGCGTTTTGCTGAAATTGTTGCATATCGCAGCAGTTTTGACGTCTTGAGACAATTTTTTTTCAAATTTACCACTCAAAACCTTAATACTTTTTTGTTGATCTTTCTTTGTCTGCAGATTCAAACTGCTATTCATTGTTTCAGTTTTGATATCTTCCATCAAACTATTTTCTTTTCCATTATTATTGCAAACCTTATCATTCATTTGTTTCTCATTCGTTTCATGATTTTCTAAACAGCTTTTCACTGATTTAATTTTGGTATCTTTCTGCAGATTATTTTTTTCCACATTATCATTCATAACACAACTATCACTTTGGATTTTACTTTTAGCTGTATTGTTTACTATAGTTTCCTTTGTTCTTCCATCATTACTTAATACTTCTTTGATCATGTGAGTATGAGATCCTCCAGTTTTAGTATCATAACAATCCATTTCTGTTACCTCATTTAATTTATTATTCACATCTTTCACATTTTTATTGAAGCTTGTTTCTTCCAATTCTAATTTCCATTTCTCTAACCTAGCTTCCTTAGACTTCCACTTCATAGAATCGTGTTCTTTGTTTTCTGGAGATGATTTAATGTGTTCCGGTTCACAGATTGCAATATTTACACCATCTGTTTTTGATACACCACTATTGATATTTATCTTTTTAGATTCTGTAGTAGGTGACAATGGAGTTAAACACATTCCATCAGATTTGTTAAAAAGAACTAAAGTTTCATAATTTTTTATGTTTTGAATACATTTAGGCGATGAGGAACCACTTTTACTATCAGTATTTACTGTATATTTATTTTCACTATCTTGTACTTTGTATTTAGTTTCTAATTTTGATTCTTCATCTTTCTTCAGGGAACCTTTTTTTCTAAGTTTTCCAATTAGTAATTTGCCGGATGATAATTTAGAGAGGCGTTTTAATTTAGGTTTATTTTTGTTTAATTGAAGTGTAGAATTTTTACCTTTTATCGAGGATTTCTCATTGGATAAATTAAACATAGTTTCATTATTTAAGTTAAATCCTATGGAATCAGTAGTTTCAATTTTACTATTTGCAACAGTGGTTCTTTTTTTCCTGGGGCTTTCTCTCTTTTTATCATAAGTCCCAAACATATGCATACTCCTCGATTGTATTTTGAGCGGATAAAAATTAATCTGTTTATCAAATGTCAATCCACTGACATTCATGAGACTTTGTGAGCTAGGTTTAGTGATATCACCATAGCATGTTTTCAACAAGTTTTGTGGAGTTTTCACTTCAAAGTGTGACAGGGTATAAATATTTCTCGTTCCGTACATTTTTAGTTTATTTACAGGCTTACAGAGCTCCTTTCTAGAATGCAGTTTACGGGCTTTGGTCAAATCAAGACCTATTGCAATTTTAGTCTTATTGTGGTTTAATTTCTTATTTTCACTTTTTTTGTTACCGGTATGGCTTTCAATCTTTGATGTATTAGATTGATCATTAGTTGATGTTTCTTTATGTTCTATTTTATCCTTATTTACTTGCGGAAAAATATTCGAGTTTACTCTGTTTACCTTTATGCTTCTTGCTGGCATTTCATGGAGCACTTTAGAGATAGCGCCCTTCAATTTTTTCCCGACACTTTTGCTACTTTTTTCCTGTACGGTGTTTGTATAGGGTACCGTCAATGATGGCACCACGAGGTAGTTTGTGTCTGCTGTTAAGTATTTTTTATTTCCCAGCGACAAACTAGATTTAGCCCTGGTTGCTTTCCTACCCTTATGGATATAGGGGGTTTCCTTATTCATCCTTAAGTTGTGTGATGATTGTTTCTTAAGTTTACTTTCATTCAGAAATTTTCCATGAATTTTATAAACAGGTAAGATGTTTTGTTTAGTTTTATTTTTATGTACTTTCCTGAACTTCCTCAATATTTTCTTAATATTACCGTCTCCTCCTGTATCAAGATTCGTAATATTATTGGGGTTTACACCGGTTTCTCCAGTAACTTTGGTTTCTGGGCTTTCATGACTTTCTGGTCGGTTACAGGCAGGGGTTTTAGGTTTTAAAATATCTGCAAATTTTGAATCAGTTATATTTATGTTTTTGTCTTTATTACCAATAATATTTCCATTACCAATAGTGCAAGTGGTTGGAATAACATTAGTAATAACTTTTCTCTCACTATTTGAGTTATTTGAGCTTTTATTTAACTTATTAATATTGTTGGTTGGATCAATATCTCCTTTATTTTCCTTCAAATCATTAACCACACTTACTTCTGAGTTCAATTTATGTTCTTTATTTCTGTATTCCTGTCGATGTTTCTGGTTCACTTGTGGTCCTGATGCAGAAGCTTTCACATTTCTGTCTATTCCATCATGAAACCTTACAGGCTCAGCATGTTTCTGTTTCACTTGTGGTCCTGATGCAGAAGCTTTCACATTTCTGTCTATTCCATCATGAAACCTTACAGGCTCAGCATGTTTCTGTTTCACTTGTGGTCCTGATGCAGAAGCTTTCACATTTCTGTCTATTCCATCATGAAACCTTACAGGCTCAGCATGTTTCTGTTTCACTTGTGGTCCTGATGCAGAAGCTTTCACATTTCTATACATTCCATCATGAATCCCTTCGGTATCAGTATGTTTTTGTTTCACTTGTGGTCCTGTTGTAGAAGCTTTCACATTTCTACCCTTTCCACAACGTTTTTCTACAGACTTAGTGTGAAGTTCTCTAAAATCTGGCAATATTTGTGTTTGCTCATTCAATGTTACATTTTTATCCAGCACTAGTGTGTTAACCTTTGCATCCGCTACGTTTGAGTTATTCTTTACATTATCTTTAGATGTTTCAACGGTCAAGTCTCCTGGGTTCTGAGTATCACTTGTCTTTCGCTCGATAATGTGGTTGGCCAAAGAATGTGTCATATCAACTGTCTTGGTTTTCCAATTACTTATTTCAAGACTGTTGATAAACTTTTGAGCATTACAACTTGTTTTCAGCAACTTGTTTGATAGAAGATTCCAATATGAAATCTCTTGGGCTTTGACCTCATTTTCTGGTTCAACAATTGATTGTTCGGGATTTATTTCTTCTTGATCTATCTTGTTAGAACGAGATTGTCCTTTCTTGATCTGTTCTGTTTCAGTGTTTGATTCAGATGCTCTCCCTTCCATGACTGTTGATGTTTCATTTCTCATCTGATCCTTCATGCTGCTCGTTAATTTGTTATGCTCAACTTTTTCAATGTGTTTATCGAATGTGGTTTCTGATGAATTTACAATTTTGTTATTGTCTGAGACGAGGTTTAAGTCATCTTGCGCTGTATCTGATGGTTTAAGCTCAGAGGTCAAAGGAATATACATTGTTTGATCAGTCTCTGTATTGTTTTTGCTTAACAAACAATCCTTTTTTGACGCTACTGCATCCAAACCACTTTGATCAACAGAGCATATTGTGTTTTTCTCTGATTTTATTTTATTAATAGTCTTAGGATCTTCATTGTTTTGAACGGAATTCAACAGATTAGTCGGTTCAGTATTAATTACAGAGGAGTTATTAAATTCCATGTCGAATAATGGTTGAGCATTGTCTTTTGATATATCTTTTGATGTGACACTAATTTCCTTATTTCTTAGTGACATTTTCTTCTCTTTCTCCTCATACTCTAATATATTGTTCGTCTTTTTCCTACTACTGAGACTTTTCCTGTTTACCGATGTGTCTTCTCGGTCCAGTTCACCCAAAGGCTTCGCAGTTCTAAAATTAGATTCAAACGCTCTATGTCTTCTAGCAAAACGCTGTTGAACCTTATTTCTCTGGTCTTCCGAATTTTCGGAAGACAATCGGTGATTGCGTAATTTTTCTTTTTCTCTGGTGCTATTTTTGGGGGAAAGTCGTTTGTTCTCCGGGAGTGAAGACATCACTGAACTGACATGCTTTGAGGTGGTTTCGACCATCGGAGTAGCCGCCAGTTTGGTGGTTCTCTGGCCTGACCATCCGACAGAAGGTTTTTCCTCAATATACGTCTCTCTAGGTGAGAGTTCCAACTGTTTGTGTTCATTTCCTTCATAAAATATTTTATTCAGTAAAGATTGTACAATTTCTCTCTTCTCTTTAAAATCAAACATATTCGCTTTATTATTTTTTCTTGTATCAGTCATTAGATCAAGTCTGGGGTTTACAAATTTTTTCATCAGTAAGCTATAAGTTCTCTTCAGCTCCAAGATTTCTTTAGAATGGTCAGCTTCTGGTCCCTAAAAATTACATCTTAGATCAGTAGTTTAAAAAAATATATAAAGAAAGGTATAGAGGAGAAGGTGGTAATATGGATCCCCATTTTGTTATTTTATTATAAAATGTAAAATATCAATCAAAAATTGGGGTGATTAGCATGGTTACAATCTGGAGTTAGTAGCTGAATACATTGTAGTAGGTATAAGCGTTTACAACACCACTCGATATACTGTATTTTTTAACGGGTTTTCAAAAGTCAATATTTTCTTCATAAATCGGGATGTGCAGTTAATATAGCCCCAATGGTGTTTGTAATATGGACCCATTTAATAATGTAAGGGAATACTGGAGAAAAAATTATTAAAATTGATTTTGACCAAAAACTGTTTATTATACATAAGTGAATTAAATTAAATTAAATGTTTTTAGTAAATTTAGGTAGGTATAAAATTTATTTACAATAGACTACGATAAGACTAAAGACAGAAATCACAAACATATTTCTCCTTCTCTGCCCCAGCACATTCATTATGAGCCCGAAGTACACATAAGGCATTGAACCCACAGTTCCCCATGGATAATGCTGGAGAATTTTTCATTATTAAAATCGACAAAATTATTAAATGGGGTCCATATTACCATTACCTAAGGGGCCATACTGCAGACATTAACCATATTACAAACATGTGCTTATAGGTTATAAACTTTCTAGTCCGTCTTAAATTGGTGTCAAAAAACTCTAAATCATATGAATGGGGTGATTAGCATGGTTACAATCTGGAGTTACAGTAGTAGCTGAATACGGCCATTGGCATACTATTAGACTAGTTTCAGCGTTATCCCCTAGATTTCAGCACATTGTTTTTAAAATATGATGGGGTGCCATATAACATGTAGCGACCATATTACCACTATCTCTTCTATAAATTAACACATAAAATATAATAGGCTAATTTTCTGTTGTTCGTCTGTACAGTGACAAGTCTTAAATCACCAACAACATTGGCTATAATCTGTATTATATTATGTTCTAATGGTTCCACATTTCTCATATCCATAAACAATGTAAACTAAATTTTTTGGCAAAATGATAAAACTATGAAGAATTTTTACTATACAGTATTTCCATTAAAACAACCCCAAAAAATGTTTAATTTTTTACTGTATTTATTATTAGTCTCTAAGACCAAAGATAAATTCTTACTATCCATGGAAAACAGTACATTTTCTTTTAATGCTCAATGTTATTCTTGGAGAATACTAACAAATAAATTTCTTTCTTATCTCTCAACCGTTTAGCAGGACAATTAATAGTTATACAGTGTAAGGTCACTTTTCAAATTTCTGGCAAGACCTAGAAGGTTGCAGTGCTGTCACATGGGAAACAACGATTGGTGATTGGTGGAATTTTAACCTGGGACTTCTGGGACCAATGTAGACTACTCGACTCAACCAACTTCCTGGATAAATTTTAATTCCTACCACTCTAATAGCTTACATTGCTCATGCATTGAATTTTACTGGATTTTGACAGATTACGGCAGAGTTAGAGGTAATTTGTTGGGGCGGCATAACATCCAAGGGGGCTCTGGGGGATATGAAATAGCCACGTAGAAGGGGGTCTTGGGCCCTCAACCAAGAAATGTTTGAAAAATTCCTGCGTAAAAGTGTTTTATGTTATTGTAAGCACATTTTCCTTCAAAAGGTAAAGAAAACAATTTATGATTTGTGTTTTATGTTATTGTAAGCACATTTTCCTTCAAAAGGTAAAGAAAAAAAATTATGATATAGAAAATTACGATTTCAGGTCTGTTTGTGACGCCGATATTGAAGCGGCAGCGGTTGTAATCTTTATTATTGCACAAAATAACTTTTTTGGTATTTTAACTCTTAATATAATTTGTATTTAGTCTGTATATGTGGAATTAAGTGCCAATTTATTGACCATTAATAGCTCTAATTTAATAGCTTCTCCTTTAACAGCTCATTAATTAGCCCTTTGGTGATTCCCCTGTCTTAAAAGGTTCTTGATCTTTAAGCAATTAATTATTTATAAATATTATACTACTGACAAAAATAATTAGTACATTACTGGTATATCCCTAAATAGCCATTATATAATGCAAGTTCATTTAACTAAATGTAATACTGTAATATGACTTTACAATTGTATTTTAAATTGTCAATATGTGTTTACCTCATTGTTGAAGTCTATAGCTAAAATTTCAGGTTTCACTCTTGATTTTTCTTTTTCCAAACCAACACCAGTTCTGCTAGATCTACGGGACTTTGGTTTTGACTTTGTTGCCTTGAAAAAGTAGTATAAGATTAGTATAATGATCATAATTAAAATTTATACCCCTCTATAAGAAAAATTTTTGGATAGTAAATAAACTTATATAGCTTTTAATGTTGCACAGCGACTTAAATTTTTTTAGGTCAATCGATGCTGTTTGCTGGTGGGCATATAGGTATTAATTTTCGAGAGCATATTTTTAATTCACATGTTTTGTTCAACCACAAATTC
The DNA here is from genome assembly GCA_023375725.1 of Nephotettix cincticeps. Taxonomy (NCBI): domain Eukaryota; kingdom Metazoa; phylum Arthropoda; class Insecta; order Hemiptera; family Cicadellidae; genus Nephotettix; species Nephotettix cincticeps. The sequence continues at coordinate 17,061,183 of CM041785.1, read as the reverse complement.
ATTGTTGGACTATGTTGTTTTCGTGATACTAAAAAAAACACTTCTGGTTAAAATACCTTAATCCCATGGACCTCTTCTCTGAGATTAAATTTGTTATCATCAATGTTTGACTAAACTGATTGTAACTAAAAAATGAATATCCTCCTAAAGTTAAGCACATTTCAACAAAGATTCAAAAGTTATTTAGTAATATTTTGTAATACTAAGGTCTGCCGCACACAGTATCGAACGTGAAAGAACACGACAAAACATTTTTGACGGAAGGCGTTTGATGTAAGCAGTTTGCATTTGTTTAAATGGGGCAGCCACACACTGCATCAAACACGACACGACGCGACAATAAAACGCCTTGCAATACCTTTTCCCTTGACGGACGCTGCTCACTCGGGATTTCGTCTTCCATCAAAACGCCATCTAACAAAATCTGAAAACCCATTCTGCGCATGTGCTATCCTCCACCCGTAGGCTTCAAAAATAAATTATTTGTAATATAGATGATAAAAAATATAAACACCTCAAAGTAATCAAAATCCATTCTATAGGGTTTATCGCTTTGCAAAATGATGTGTTTGTTCATTCCAAGGGGTATTCTGTTATGAAATAGAGATGTCTTCTTGGGAACCAACAAGCAAAGTTTTAATAATAATAATTATGAAAAAAAAAAAAATATATATTTTATAATATTATTTTGAATAAAAGAAAGAAATTTTGATGAAAAAAAATTATTTTATTTTCAATATTTTAATTTAAACATTTTATTAATTCTATAATCTAATATATTTTTTCCATTAAATAAACATATTTTTATCTCATATAATTGTTTTTTATTGTTCTCAAGATTCTTAAATATCAACAATTAATTATTTATAATTAACCAGCTAAACATAATTCAATAATAGTTTTTTTGTATAAAATGTGTTTTTTTGGTTTTTCACATGTAATTTTTTAAAAATTTCTAATTTTATATTTCACCATTGGAATCAGCTTAAAAAACTATAATTTGTTCTTAAAGTTTTTCTCTATCTTCAACGGTTCGAGATATATAAAAAATCTTACACAGTATTGTTTTTTTGAGGCTCATGTTAATCTTATGGAGGATTAAAAAAAATTAATATTTCACTTATAAATCAGTATTTTTGGATAAAACTTGATATTTAGCTTCATGTGGTTGAGATCCATACATTTGTGCTAAAAAATCATAGTTTATGTGTTTATCATGGCAGCAAACCTGCATACTCTTTTCCCATGTTAATCATATGGAGATTAGGCAAACTCCTATATTTTTGGACAGATGTTGATGAAAGTTGGTATAAATGTTAAAAATAAAATTTTTGATGGTATAAATGGCTACTTTCAGTGTTCCTCACAGCAGCAAACCTACTCACTCTTTCCCATTTTTTAATCTTATTGAGAATAGGCAAAAATTCTCATGTTTATCGACAGATCACAAACTTGTCATACTATATAAATTGTTTTGCTAATCGATGTCTTTGTATTTTTTTTTTAGCAGAGTTTCAATATGTAATAAATTTTGATGATTTGGCAGTATTGAAGAACTTCGTGGACTTTCCTCAGTTCTGCTACAACAACCAAGGCAGAATGAAATACCCCCGTCACGCGACCTGCACTCAGAATTTCAAATCATATATAATAATATATATAAGTTATAAACAATCTGTCCATAACATGAGATTATTTGCCTATTCTCCATAAGATTAACATAAAGAGTGTGCATTTGCTGCTGTGAGAACACTGAAAGTAGGCATTTCTACATGCATAAACAATTTTTATCCCAACTTTCATCAACATCTGTCTTAAATAAATGTTTTCTATTCCCTATATGATTAACATGGGAAAAGAGTATGCAGGTTTGCTGCCATGATAAACACATAAACTATGATTTTTAAGCATAAACGGGTGGGTATCAACAACGTGAAGGTAAATACCAAGTTTAATATAAAAATATTGATTGATATGGGAAATATTAATTTTTCCTTATCCTCCATAAGATTAACATTGGATCCCCAAAATACAACGTACTGTGTTTAGATTTTTTAATATCTCAGTAACCGTTGGAGATAGAGAAAAACTTTAAGAAACTTAATTGTGCAGTTTTTTAAGCTAATTCTAATGGTGAAATATAAAATTAGAAATTTTTAAAAATTACATGTGAAAAATGCAAAAAACCCCATTTTGGGGTACAAAAAAACTAGTTCATTGACCGATATGTCTGGTTTACGAACTCGTCCGAGAATTTTGTTGGAATACACGTCTCTACCAAATTTGGTCTCGATGGTATTTTTACAGTTATGTGCAGACACATAGATATATTATATATATATAAAAATTTTAACGACTATTGTTTTTGGTCTCTGGGCACCTAAAGAAGAAAAAATAACATGGTCCCGATCTTAAGACTCGCCATGAGACCTACGGTAATAGCTTCTTCCCTATGGAAAATTCGCTAAAAAGACTTGTCATGTTCTGTCGCATTCAATGCCGTGTGCGGCAGGCTTACACGTGTGTATTGAAAATAAAATATGTTTTACAATATCAGTAACGCATTTAAACTTGATGCTGTATTCTTTCTTTCTTGGTCACCGTAGAAGTTTGCTTTACCAACAAGTAAATGCTGCTAGCCATTTAGCAAAACTCTATCCCACAGTTCTAGTAGCCAATTACATTTTAAGATATTTGAACTCTAATAGTAAATTCTTAAATTTAAAATATTCATTAGTGCATAAACACCAAAGGGCTCATATTTTTTTACACACCCAAGGAGAATGAGATAAACCACCTCCTAAGCATACTTAATTGTTCTTACATCATAAGTATTTTGAATTTGGGCTTATTTCTAAAATGTAAAGCACAATGAATAGTAAATGTCACACACCTCTTTCAAAAATGTTTGTACAAAATGATGTATGTATCTCAGCATGATAAGCGATTACCTGAAATGAAAAAAATGCTTAAATCGGATACATAAATAAAATTATATTTCCTTTAGGTATTAACATTATTGTCATTGGCTCTTATTGAATTTGTAAATGCGTCGTGAATTACGACTTTACCACTTCTAGGGTTAATGATTGTTTGGTTGCATTATGATTAATTAATTTCAATAATAATCAAATCAAATTTGTTTATTGTTTATCTATCTCTTGTCAAAAAAATTTTGTGAAATAGTAAACTCAAGTCCTGATTATACGTTATATATTACATTATTTAGATTTAACTATTTGTATTGTGAAACTGGATGGCTATTACAATTATTGTATTTAGGAAATATGTATAAACAGTTATGTCGAGACTCTTCTTTTATTGAAAATATTTTAAGGATCTTTTATACATTTTATCTTGAGCTTGCAACAGAAAAGAATGGTGGTAACTAAATAAACAAAGAAATTTTCATTACAACTGTAAACAGAGGTCATTAATTTGAATGCAATACTCTGTGAGGCTCAGAATCTATGAACTACACCTTACATAAATTTTCACTTACCAATTAAAATAATGTTAAAATCACTAAAATTTGGAGAACAAAATAAGCCCCTAATCACTTTATCATCCTGTGAAGAATATTTTTTATGCTTATTTTAAAATATTTATAGGTTATATATACCAACAATCATATAGTCACCTGCTTCCAAATATTAGTTTAAAAAAAGATTATAAGTCTAAATAAATTTGATATTTCATAGCACTATAAAAAAACCTCTTGTACTTTTATAAGCCTAACTTTTAAAAACTAGCATTGATTTACAAAACATAGAAATAAAATTGTAATTAAGTTAAAAGTATAGATGTAAAATTAATATATTTTTAAAAAGTGAAAATTTCATCTTGCTGGATAAAAATATTGTAAAATTGATCTGCACTTCATTTTATTTTTAAACCTCAACTTCACATTCTGCTTAGGATCTGTGCTGAAAATTAAAGCAAAGCAAGGTAATATTGCGGTGTGAGTCACATAGGTGTGATAAATTGAGAGTAATACAACACAGACTTAATATTTTCAAAAACCTTCTCTCTCAGGCAGGGATAAAACTAATTAATAAATTAACTATAAAATTAATAAAGAATAAAAATTCCCCAACATAAAAAATTAAAAAATATTTAATGACCAACCATGCGTTCTACAGAGTTGATGAATTCATGGATCACAGTCTAAATTAAAATGACAAATATCTTTATAAATTAAATTTTGTGTGAAATAGATTAAACTAGGTTAACATGTGTGTAATCTTCTTGTTTGTTTTATTGCATTAGTCGGTTTCACCCAAATTTTTCTTATTTTAACATTGCTAATGACAATTATTTGTTTTGATGACAATAAAAATATTATTATTATTTAGGTTAGCCAGAGTTGTTTTATGTTAGACATGTTCCTTTGTCAGTAAAAAAATTAAAATATTGCGCCACAATCATCCAATCATCTTACAATCAATTCTCATTCATATTTGGCTTCAAAATATCTACCTGGGATGGTTGCCATTTCAGTTAAAAGTAAAGAGTAAAGAGGTAACTGTTCATAATTATATAGGAGTTGCGTGTCACTGGTTTTGATAAAAAATATTGTACTTCTTCTGAACCCAGGACTTTGGGCACCAAAGCCCCGCGCTCTACCCTATACCAGCGCTCTCCCCAGATAAAAAAGCTTTACATGATGAACAGTGAGCATGTGTCAGTGTTAAGTAAGAAAATGTGTTTTACAGATTTTTTTATAACCTTGATACATCAAATTAACCCAGAAATACCTCCAATATATAAAATCTCAGTACAGTAGAGTCCCGTTTAACCGAGTTAATGTGGGCTGAAACAACTTCTGTTAGCCAAAAATGGAACTACAGTAGACTCCAAACTATCCACAGTAATGGATGGCTGAGCGATCACATATAATTGAAATTGTGGATAAAGTAAACCTAACCTAAAATACACCGGGATTGTTAAAAATGACTGTGAGAGCAAAATAAGTCCTGATTAATCTTTACTGATTTTTAAGTTTGATAATATGAAAGACACCAAATACAAGAGTACCTTTTCATAAGCACACAATTTCGTAGACATTATTTTTACATCATTAAAAGAAAACGTCCAATATGTGAGACAAGTGCAATGTATTACACGCCTACATTTGATGTTTTGGAGTAATTAGACCTAAATTCCCAACGTCTTATTTTTGGCCATTCAAAATTAATGTGTATATTTCAATGTGTGGCTAATCTATAATTCTCTTCAAAGCAAAATGATTTGTTTGATATGTAATACCAAGGTTTTACATATCAAAAATATTAGGCACTGGGAGGGTTAACTAAATAAATTATGTTATACAAATTAAGTAAACAAACTACATAAAATACATTTATTTACATTTTCAGAACTTTTTACATAGAAAACTTATGGTTTATACATATACATTAAATGAACAGACACAAAACCTGGCTTTATTGAGTTGGACTTAAATAGTATCAAATTTTTCTGGGTACAGTTCATAAAATATTTCTGTTGCAGAATGGTAACACACCATACAAAGGTCTTTCAAAAGTCAAAAGTCTTTCCAAATCAGTTTATACTGCTAAAGATCACAAACATCACGATTATTTCACCATTATCTAATTTCCAAGAACTGATTGACAATGCAGTCCAAGATGTTAATGTGGTCCAGGGAACACTGGCGGTTAACACAGCCTCCAAGATAGGTCTCGTCACGACAAGTCTCTTTCGGCTCACTTGGCGGCTTGGTTGGTGTTTCCAAATTGACTTGGCTCTGAAAATATAATACTCATTAATACTTAGAGAAATTTAATACATTAATTTGACAAGTGTTTGGTGGGTAGGTGACAGAGATAAACTAGGAAACTGTAGCGTTGACATAGAATGGATATTTGTGGTTAGGATGATAAACACTGCTTTGTATGTTCAATGGTTTTTATATTAAACGATACCTTATGTACAGAATCATACAAGGACCCCTATGACAATTTGGACTTATAATCCAACTTTGTGAGAACAGCAACCTAACTAAACCGTAATGTTCGGTAATTAAGGACACGTATAATTATAATGAGGATGAGGTTTAATTTCATTTGTAACATAATTTTAATATAATACAGGGTCAATTTTTTATTTAACTCTTAATTCTTAATGAAAATGAAACATTGGTAAAATATTATTTCATAATCTAATCGATTGAGCGAGAGAGACTTAAAAAACCATCACGCCACGTGATGTCAGGTGGCAAGATCCGCTTCTCCATGGATACTAAAAAATAAAATTTGGAATTTTATGTTTGGGTGACTAGGGCACAGCCATGTTGCCCGGTCTCCTGGCTTCTTCCCGAAGAGAAGCATCAGTTCCCTTTCAAGTCTTCGTTCTGTTCCAAAGTGTTCTCGGGCATCGCTGTCAGCCCGCTTCCCTCGCTTTTAATTATTGTAGAGGCCTCCATACCTCAAATACCCTCAATTCTCTCTCAACTCTAAAAAGTAATTAAAGGTGTTTATTAGTTATCTTTTACCTCCTCTTTAACAATTAGAGTCAGTGCTTTAGGGAGCTTCAAGACCTTCATTGTGGTCCAAGTTGACCTGTGTGGTTTTCGTTCCTCAAGATACATACGGTTCTTTCGCGATCGGCTCAAGAAATAGTGTGAATTAACTTTCGTTGAATCTCCGCTGTGTTACATCAATTCTGTGGACATCAGCCAGTCCTGTGCTTCTCTCTGTGGATAACTTTCCTTTCCATAATGCCTCCCACTGCCTCAGACTAACTCAAAGTGGATTTAATGACTCACTCAAAGTGGATTTAATCACAAGGTACATTTGTAACATATTTTATAATTTATGTGAATTTTATTTGAAACTTGTTCCCAAGCCTTACAATTTCTATTTATTTTCAATGCATATTTTGGGGTGTTTTTTTTAATAAAATTTCCTGGTCCTTTGAACTCATTAATCATTTTGAACAATTATCCCCTGCACAACAGTACTGTAATTGATAAACTCCATTCAAAGATATGTCCTCCGTTTACCGCCGGAAGGAGTTTTGGTCGTTTCACAAGTAATTTTTAATAATTTCAAATTTTATCTTTTACTATTAGAATCAGCTCAAAAAACTTAACAATTTAGTTCTTTACAGTTTTGATCTACCTCCAACGGTTACAGAGATCACAATCTAAAAACAGTACATTGTATTTAGGGGCTCCAATGTTAATCTTATGGAGGATAGGGAAATATTATATTTCCCTTATTAACCATTCTTAAAAATCATAGTTTATGTGTTTATCATGGCAGCTGACCTGTATCTCTTTTCCCGTGTTAATCATTTAGATAATAGGCAAACTCCTTTATTTATAGACATATGCTTGGTTTCTTTCTATTTTTTTTTATTTATGGAAGCCTAGTGAATTTTTTCTGTTCATGAATTTTTGTAAAATTTACCAATTTTATTAGTAAGAATAGTAGCCAAATTAAAGTAGGGATTGAATAAAATAAAGGTACTTTTTGTGTAACACATAACACTACTATTGTAGGTTAATAATTTCACTTGGGTTAGCCGTCATTAACATCAATATCAAAATCCAGATCTACATTGAACACACAGATCTATATCATCACACACCCTAGAATCTTTGAAAAATTTTAAAACGTTAAAAATAGCGCTTGGTACCTTTCTGTTTATAGAAGTCCACATAAACAATGACTGTCCACTAACAGGTGTTTATAGTACTAGGTTCCTTTTTTGCCAAACAGATATAGTTAGACATATAGGAAAAAGAACCATAGACTTTGGTTCTTTTCTGTTTATTATATCTTACAATATAATGTTATAAACCGAAAGAAATGTGCTACTTGATTCCTTTCTGTTAATTACTGTATACTAAATACAACATTTCAATTTTTGGTATTTTTTTCCAGCTAATGACAACATTACAATTTTACTAGGTTTTCGTTACTACATAGAGTTGATAATTTTCTACAAGGTGGCACTAATAACTTAATTTTGTTAAAAGTGGCACTTGGTTCCTTTTCCACCATAGAAATCTTCTAATCCAAATAATGTTCCCAATTACCTCATCATCTTGATGGTTATTCCGGTTGACAATGGAGTATTTAGCAGTGGAACCACCAGATATAATGAGTTGTTGCACTATTTGGACGGGTGACTTTGGATGGAAGACGCAAAGATGCTGAGTGGACAAAATGTCCTCGGGAGAGGAAAACCTGTCCCTTAGACCAAACAACCGCCAACCAAGCCCGTACTGTGAGCAACTTCTGCAAGGGAAAATGAAATGAAAAAAATATATATATGCTTAAAGTAGAGAGTTTATTATTCAAACTAGGTGGGGCTAACTAACCGGGGTTGATTCAGATAATCAAACTCAAAAATATTTACTATTAAAACCCTTAATCAAATATTCCTAGAAAAAGTAATAGGCATAAGTAACAGTATGTATTTAACTAGCATATAGATATTGTGTAACCAGAAGAAAAATAATATGATTGAAAATTTTTTATGATAAAAATGTTTTTTAGTAAAAAAATAATGCAATAGAAAGTAGTATTAACTATGTCTTACAAAGGGAGCACAATATTCATTACAATATTATTGGTGGTATACATAAAGTAATGTATTGTATTGCACTTTGTACGGTGAACAAAAAATTAATATACTCAAAAGTACTATGTACTGCATTTAAAATTCTCATTATTCGGAAAAGAAATCACTAATTCTGCTCTAAATTTTTATTTTCAGCCATTGTTCAATATTTGACAAATTTCAATATTTAACTTTTACAGAAAAGTCATATAACCCTATTACGATGATAATGTACTAACAATCGTAAACTCTTATAACTAGGCCTATTTCTTATATTAGATGAATATTTTGAACATGAACTATTATTACTTGCGAATAAGATCCCTCTCTTTATTGGTGAAGTCAGAGGCTAGGAAGAAAATATCCTCTACGTTTTTGTCTTCGGCGATCATCTCAAGGATAATTTTGACAACTTCTTGGGTAACAGGGTTAGCGTTGGTGTCCATAACCATTATTCTGAATAAAAACATCATTATAGTTATTATTATTATTATAAATCATGTTATATTACATATTTGTGTCATAATTTTTTACATCACAGCAGACAACTAAAAATCACACTAGAGGTGTTGTTTAGCAATTAGTTTAACATTGTTTAAAGCTAATCAATTTAAAAATACATTGAACCCCTCTAATCCGATCTTGGACCTTCCATCACTCTCGTTAGTCTGACCATGCTCAGTTCACTAATGGGACATCTGTCTAGCTTATGTTTTCGGTTTGTTTTCGCTTCTGCTCTTCAACTTGAGTAGGCTATTCATATCTCGTGTGGTGTTTATCACTATAATCGATAACGTACAATAACAGTATTTTAAATGCTGATCAAGTATCTGAATTATCTGGTAAAGACCGATAAATATCCAAACATTCGGATAGACAGTATAAAATGAGACCATTGTCCCGGTCCCAAAGGAGACGGATTAGAGGGCTTCTACTGTAAAATACTTTTCTACTACAAAATTGACTTGAGAGCACTTGAGCATTTGACTTGAGAGGCCGAGCTGGCAAGGACATGTTGTGAGAAGAAAGGAAGGAACAAGATTAAAAGAAATGTTTCCACATTTCAACATCTCAAACAAATTGAGATGGCAGGATCAGGTGCGAAGACATTAGGATTCTGGGAGCAGATATCACCTTGGCTCAAGAGAGAGTGACATGGAAGACGATGGTCTTAGAGTTATGTATGTAGTTTTAAGGTGGCATAGTGACCATCGTTTAGCATAGTTCACATCATCATTATATCATTTAAGGATGAGAGTGATAATTTCTTTAATGAAATTATGTCACTTTGTTACTGCAAAAGTCAAACATTTCATTTGCCAGGATCATTAGTCAATTGGCCCATGCTCAAAGACAAACCAGGGTTGCTTTTCAAAAAATACATTTAATAATATCACCCCTAGACTCAGTAGAAATGCCGCTGGTTAAAGTAAAATCAGACGAAAATAAGTTCAACACAATACAATTTCTGTTGAATGGATATTTTAGGCAAATCATTTTAGATTAGCAAAACTGTACTAGCAACAAATGCTTCGGGAGGTTCTGAAAAGTAAATAAACATAGACTGGATAAATTTATCATACATACAAGATGTTGGAATGAAGTGCAGAAAGAACCCTTGATAATAGTAACATGCGGTATTGGGAGGTCAGATTTAATGTGGGGGTGGATTCAAGGGATTCTTTTGAGGATAACATTAAATTATAATATATAAAATAAAAATATACAAGAGCTACTCACAAAGTAACAAATGTTTCCGTCTGACGCGGCCAGGCGCATGCCAATCTCGTACTTTCAAGTACAGACGTGTTCTCCTATTCAGTGGCTTTCCAGCTGTACCAGCGAAAAAGATGTTGCGCTGCGTATTGTTGCAGCATTCAAGTTTAAAATGTCTGCTGAAATTGAAAATCCCGCGAGTTGTGAGGTCAGATCAGTAATACGATTTTTGTTAGCTAAAAACTTAAAACCGATTTAAATTTATCGTGAAGTGTACGGAAACAAAGTTATGAATGAAAGTTCGGTCCGAACGAAAATCGCCGCTTATAACGTAGCTTTCACTTTGTTTCACACAGGTTTCAAGGACTTCAAACCTGTTGTTTGAAACTGTCACACAAAAGATAGGTTACCACAAATTTTGTGCATGATGGGTGCTGAAAAGGCTTATTGACCCTCATAAAGGTCTGCCAATGGAGTCAGCAATGACATTTTTGAATGCCTACCATCAAGATGGTGATTCATTATTGGATCGGATTTTAACTAGTGATAAAACATGGGTGAAACACGTCGATTGCGAGACAAAATTTCAGTCTATGGAATGAGGGCACACAGGTTCCCCGAAAAAACCAAGAAAATGTTTGCAGCCTTTGTCAAACAGTAAGATTATGACGACTGTGTCTTGGGATAGGCATGGTGTGCTTCTTGTTGACTATCTTGAACTTGGTGTGACAATAAACTCTGAGCGGTACTGTCAAACTTTGCTTAATCTTAGAAGAGCAATTCAAAACAAACGTAAACGTCTAAAATTTTGTTTTTGCATAACAATGCCCAGCCTCACTCGGCAAATCGTACGCGAGATCTTCTTCGCTCATTCAAATGGGAGATTTTCCCACATCCACCCTACAGTCCAGGCCTTGCTCCAAGTGACTTTCACTTGTTCCCGAAAATGAAGGCTTGGTTAGCAAGCACAGCGCTTTGGTGACGAGGAGGAGTCGCAGTTGTGTGTCACTGGGTGGCTGAAGTCACAGGCGACGGAATTCTATGACGGAGGAATTTCAAAGCTCGTCCACGGTTATGTTAAGTACCTCAATCTGTTTGGTGACTATGTAGAAAAATAGTATTTTTTTCCTCTTTCAAATGTATATATTACAATTATTATTGTCTCATTAAATCTTTTTATTTTATTTCAAACGTTTGTTACTTTCTTAATAGCCCTCATAGATCATATAATCTAAATTATTACTTTGTTACGAATATATTTTAGACTTACTCGTAAGTGGAGGTTTTCAAAGGAGTTTTAAGAGAGATAAAACTTGGGACTCCTCCTTCAGCAAAGTAGTTAAAGTTGGGCTGAAAATTAAAATATTGTTTTTACTGTACAATGTATTATATTTTTTCAGAAATATATATTTTCAATAGTAAAAATAAATAATAATGCCTATATTTGAGGCGTCTCTCAATTACAAAATTGATTTACAGAGCTACTCAAGTCATGATTCAAATGCATTACAAATACAAACATAAATACATTCAAATTACAAAAACAAAGGTGGATCAACAATGGTTATGTGCAGCTGTTCAAAAACAATGCTATATTTGATGTAAAGAGCAACACCACCTCCAGTTCCAACTGCTCGGTCTGCTCTCAGGAGAGTGTAGCCAGGTATCTCGTAATGATCAGAGAGGGTAGATAGACTAAGCCAAGACTCAGTCATGCCAAGAAAATCAAAGTCAAAATCAGTTGTCAGTGCGGACATCTCCTCAAAACCTGAATTCATCGAGCGTATATAAATGTGCGACGCACAGACCCTCCCTTGCCCGTTTACCGACACTTAAGTCATATGAAAAACGAAATCATATTTCTTAACAATTTACTTGAACTAAACTAGTATACTTTTTAAAATTAAATAATGTCAAATTTTAATTTTGAAAAAATAAAATTGAATAGTTTAAAATATATAAATTTTAAAATCATTTGAATTAGTATATTATTCAACAGAGTTCTTATTGTTTTATTAAGCCTTAAGTAAGAAGTATAGGCTTAACATGTTTACTCTAGTGCCTTCGGCTATTGAATTTCAGTTGAGTAGGACATATTTAGAGTCAATAACCGAGATTTGTAATGGCAATGGCACAATGAAATGTATATGTATGCGTAAATCCTGCGTTCCACTCCTTTAAAGATGTCAAGTATGTGGGAATTCCACTTTTCTAAAATAATGGTTTGTGTCAAGAGTTTTCTGGCTCCACTAGTGCATCTGACTACTTATGTAGCCAGAACAAATAGCTTAATGTGCCTTCCGAAGCACGATTGCAGTCTAAGGTAGAAATTCCATTGTGTCATGACTCGGAATCAAACCCAGATCTATTGAGAGGAAGGCCAGTACTCTATCCACTCAGCTATGACTGCCAATTAGTACTGAGTTACTTCCCTGCCCTGGAATATAGCTCACAATGCTAGGTGACAATTCTACATCCCGATATCCTTGGCTTACCTCAACAACCCTGCATCTGGTCTGTATAGTATTGACTGCATCTTGCGCTGCAGCTAGCCTCGCATCCGCACAGTTGGCAGACCTAGCCTCGCCCACCAGAATGTTGCCTTGGTCATGCTTCATCACCACAGACACCGTCCAGGATTTGCTGAGAAGTAAGGATCAGTATTGAAGATATACTGGTAAAAACAGTTTTCAGAGTCAGTTACTTCGTCCAAATTATTTCCTATACTTCATAGGAAAACTTTAAAAAATTTTAAGTTGATAAGATTAAACAATTTTGAAACGTTAGTTTTTAGATGATAAAACTTTGTTCCAAAACTCAACTCTGTTTGTAATGTTATTATATAAAAAAATTGAAAAACCTTATTTTTAGAGATGTGTGTCTCATGGTGTGTTTTAAGATTTTTTCATTTTATGATTGAGTGAGCAATTCTACTTGAGTTGTGGTGTAAAAGAAAAAAAACAAAATTCGAAATAATTGGGACTATTGATCCTAGAATAAAGAAAAGTTAAAATTAGATGGAAATCCAATTAAATTCTGAGAGAAATTTTTTTTCTCTTAAAAAAACTTTGACCTGTGTTTTTGACATCATGAATGCATATTCTTATACATCAGAACTCAAATTATTCAAACTAATTATGACTGAAGTCGATTAAGATAACTGGATATACTTTAGTTATAAACCGAAAATGTTAATATTACAAATTTATTTATTATAAATTATTGTAATACACAACTTAATGTAATAATAATAGAAAAGACTTCTAAGCTGTTTAGTTGTCTCAATGCATTTGCTTTGCGCCGCTGTATTGTTGTGCTGCTTCGCAGTCATTCCTGTATCTCCATTTGTTCACGCTCCTAAAAATTGCTTCCGAAAAGTAGAGTTCTACTGTACTTACAAAGCAAACTACTTTTATACCTTTAACACTTTCACTGCGGGATATAAATAATAGGGCTTCCCGAAACACTAAAATTGTTTATTATAACATTACTTTATGTATCAAAATGCATTTAGATTGGGTTTCATTTGTTTTCTATAAAGTTTTTTTCTCTGCTGCCATTTTGAAAGTATAGTGCCACATGCCGCCGTACGCACCCAGCGCCCTCCTCTGTTCAGCCAATGCTACCAAGACTGTCTATTAGTTATTATTAGTTTAGTCTAATATTAGATTTAGATTATTAGATTAGTCTATTAGTTATTAGTCATAATCAGGTGTTATGGTAATTGAAGTCGAACAAAACTAGAAAACATTTTGCATAATTTTCAATTTGATTAAAAATACAAAAAACACAAACAAATTATAAAAATCACTTCACGTGTCACACCACAAGTCATTCAAAGGTTCATTTTTTCACTTTCTCAAAGGATAAAAAAGTTGATACAAATGACCAAAATATTACAAATATTTATAAAAATCCTTTATGAACTTTATTTTACTCACGGCAGTGATATATATGCCGAAATATTTACCAGGACAGAAACCCGGGGCAAGCAGTATACACCCACTTTGTAGAGCAGTAGACCTACTTTGAAGTGGTAACAAATTTAGGAACTGTTGCCTTTTAATTTCTATTGTTTTAACTCTCAAGTATGAATAGAACATAAACAAACATAAGGGTTGGCATCAACATTAATTTCATCTTCAGATTCCGTTAGAAAACATTCCATCTGTATTCCCAGGTTCCTCCAAAGATTGGAGGAAAACATCAGAAAAAGCATCGTCACTGTCATAGCGACACCCACTTGCTGTACAAGCCATTTTTATTGTGAAAAATCAGGTTAAAAAATCATATTTATCTCAGTATGGAGACCATAACATAAAAAACAAGCTCACAGATCACGATAATGTATCTTGAAAACGAATAGCGATATTATAAAACGGAATGCACAGTTAGATAGCCCTAAGCCTAAACACTGACACTAACAACTACGCCCTGTAGCACTGTAACACTGTAGCGCTAAAGCACGGATATTTAGCATTGCCGAAAGCTTCCACCAAGCGCTATATGGTGCTTCCCACAGCGACAGTGATAAACAGTCACATGGGTGCAACAACTAGGACATACTCTGGACACTGCTTCATGGCGTATTTGATTTCCAGGTCGAAGGCTGGAGAGCAGGTGGCGCTGAGGAGCTTGAAGGGGTCACTCTCCGTCTTGCTGTCTGCCGTGACCGGCTTCACCAGGTAGACGGAGTGACCCACCGTTGGGAGGTGTTCCTTGCCCACCCACTGAAGCTTATCACTCTTCTCATCTGCAACGGTGTCATTGTAATATAAGTGGACAGTATTAGATAAAAAAAAATAAAAATAGGAATAAGAATTTATTTAATTTTCAAACAAACAGAACAATATAAATACTATGGTATTTATGTTACACATCACACATCAGGTTCCACATAGTCAGGTCAGACTAAAATAAAAACTAAAAATAACCTTAACGACTAAAAATACTTAGATAATCTAAAAAGCATGAAAATATGCAAAATAAAATGAAAACATTTGATTTCTTAGCTACAGCTGATTGGTTTGCTTTCCATTAGCAATATGCTTTACTATCCAATGTCCTCTGAATCATTCATTAATGCAAAACTATGAAGTAAAAATGTGCTGTACAAAATGAACAGCTTTATTCGCCACATTAATAGTTTACGGTTTTGGGGGATTATGTATCTATATTTTTATTTTCTGTCTTATTAAAAGTCATGTGTTTATATGTTGGCCAAATAAAAATAATTACAATGTTTATATATTACGTTTATTATAATAATCAGCTGTTGTATATCTTTCCTATAAAAGCCGTATTACAGTTAGGTTTGTTTGGATTTGAAAATTGTGAATTAATCTACTCAGATTTATTTGTTTTATGGGAATTTTATTAATATGGCTTATTGTTTCAGTATTGTTACTCACTATGCCGCGACCCAGAATATATAACCTTTCACAATGAAGCCGTAATGCTATTCGACTTTAGAACATGGCCAATCTTAAAGTTATCAAGTATTTACTGTCAGGTGTTACGAAGTTCGCCGGGTCAGATAGTTTAAATAATAAAATAAATTAGAATTTGCTAATGGACAGTTGGGAAAAAGTACTCAAAGTAATTAAAAGTAGAAGTTTTAATTTACTTTTTAAAGTAAATTAAAAGATATACAAATTTCAAACCACTGGTGCTGTTAAAAAATAACCTAAATAACTGCTGTGCAAGTATAAATACAATTAAATTTGTAATACTAAACTAAATTGAAATGGCAATAATTTCCATACCGAAAAGCCAATGCTTGAGTTAAAAAAATTCTTATTTCTTTGACTTGGATATTTTTATGAATTGTTTCATACAGTCTGGTTTCTATAAAATTATAATAACCTTACATATTTCTGATATCCTAGTAGAGGATGTTTCCAAACACTATTACTCACTCTCTAATATTTTTTCAAATTTATAGTGGAGAGAGAAAATTACATTAGTTTTGAGTCAGTCCCTTGTCAACTGAGACGGTTTACACACATTTTGATAATTAAAATAATTTTCACCGCAATTAACAATAATAAAATTAAGTTTGATCCAAATACCTTCAAATTAGGGGTGTGCGAGCCTGGAATTTTAAGTTCAAGCCTTTTAAAAAAATTCCCGAGCTCGAGCTTTTTCGAGCCGAGCTTTTTCAAACCTTCACCTGATCTGAATAAGGGTGTGCGATGGAGCAAAAAAATTTCGATTTTATACAATGATGCGATTTAAAGAATTCCGATTCAAATAAATACAAATTGACAAAATTTTGTGTTAGACAAAAATCATAAAATTGAAGATAATAAAAACCTTGAAATTAAAGCTAAAAATATATTAGACTATTCACAAAATTGTACAGTTCATAATTTAGTTTGATAATTTTTAGTTTGATAACTTTCAAGTTTCAAATTAATTTTATCCTATGTATATTATATCATCAATGCAAAGTTCACTAAAAAAAGTGAGACATGCTTGCAAGAGTAAAATGGAATGATTTTTAATAACTTAGAATTTTTGTAGGTAGCTTGACAAGAATACAATGTACAACTACAACAGTAACTGTGTTTGTAGTTGATGTTGTTCAACTACAAACTTGAACAGGTTTGTAGTTGTTCAAGCTGTACAAACTTGAACAATGTAAATTCACATCTGATGGAAATTAAGTTTGTATTTTAACATTTATTGTAATAAAACTTACTTCGAATAGTTCTAACAGTCGTAAGAGGTACATTTGGGGGTTGTTTGGATATTGAGGATTCCACGTTTGTTTTTGTTTGTTCCACATGTGTCTTGTTCATTTGTGCATGAGGATTGTCTGAAACACCAAAAATATCTCTCAAAATAAAATTACAATTGACCAATATTTTAAAATTTTACACATTGCAAAAGCTTAGTTAATTTGTTTGCTATTTTTATTACCATAACATGGTAAATGGGTTTACTTCAGACACAATAAGTGAAATAAAATAATAAAGCTTTCCAACACCAATAAACACTTATATGCTTTCTTTAATAATTTATTTATAGGTTCTGGGTATGGTTTTTTGGGTTAATGAGACGGTGGCGTGTCCTGTATTCTAGCTACTTGGAGGAATTGTGGATGGAATGATCGATGGATGATGTATTCTCTGGTATGGATTAACGTCCACACTATTGAATTCTGTATTCATTCGTAAATACCATCCTCATAATTAGACCAGTTCATAATTTAGAGGCAAAAGTGGTTCGGATTCCTGTTTTATACTAGTTCAAACTAGTTTTCTTTCTTCATCCAATACAAATTTTTGTTTGTTTGTTTATTGCACTCATATTTTTTTTGTTTAACGCTAACTTTAATTTTGATATCTTTTCCCCAATGTGCAAATCTAATTACTGTCGGCCATTATAAAAATGATTAGTGCTTCAACTCAGGCCTACGCACAGGCTCCTGCCCATGTAGGCCTTTCCTTATGTATTGGCTAAGTTAATACTTAGTTGTTTAAGTTATTCTTGGCATAGATTGCTACATTTTTTTGTAGCTTTCTTGTTTTTTTTTTCTGCCCTTTTGTTTTTTGTTGTTTTACTTTTTTCATTTCATGTTTTAACTATCATAATCATTACCTCTTTTTAAAAATTGATTTATTAAACTATATTTCAATAAAACATACCAAAATTGTAATATTTTTTTATTTAAAATTTTATATTAGTTTTATATACTTAACCATAAACTTATTTTTTTTCATAGGAATATTCTTCTATAAAAAAATAAAATTAAAAAAATTAATTAATAAAAACTGTTTTTTACTAAATAAAAATATAATATTAATTAATATTTTAAAATAACTATAAACTATATAAAGACACAAAATTTTTTGTAACGTAAACAAAATTATGACAACATAAGGGTGACAATTTTATAACAAGAACCAAAGTTTACAAACCAATAAATAATTGTTTGTTTTTTGTAAAATACTTAAAAAACAACTCTAAAATTTCAACACAAATTTTTTATCTTTAAAATAAATATTTTTGATAACACATTACTCTATGGCTCAGCGACATAGGAGGGCCATTATTTATGTAAAAACTAGGTTTAAGTTATTCTTGGCATAGATTGCTATTATTTTAATAGCATTTTAATTTTCTGCCTGTAAATCTCTATAAGGAAAAATAAACATATTTCATTTCATTTCATTTCATTCCACATTAAACTATAGGTCCCTTAAATGCCATCGGCTGTTTGGCTATTAATTAACAGTCCCTGTCTGAGGATCATGTCAGGCTTAATAAGTAACAAGACTACAAGATTGCGCCACAGTCATCTTACACTCATTTCTTATTTATACTCAGCCTAAAATACCTACCTGGGTAGATCGCCATTTCAAAAAGTTAATTTAATCTTTTACTATAGATATTTAAAGAAAAAAAATTAAAAACAACCTAAATAAAAACTAAAATACTTAAGAATAAAATAAAATTATATAGATTAACTGAATATTTAAAATCATTATTAGGCCTAACATGTTTTTATACATGTTACAATGACCAAAATCTTTGACAATCGCCTTATTACCTGAGGGAGCGATCAATTTTTTCTCTTCAACAGCTTTCCAAAATTCTCTACAACAAAAACATATTAATAATATTTCTCTTAAAGTAAACATAATTACAAATAAAATTTATGCTGGTATATTTATTATTGATTATTTTTTTGGTAAATTAATAAAATTTTACAAAATCCCCTTTTGGTGCAGTCTTTTTCAACTGCACAAATGTAATGTATCAAAACAATAGAAGTACACAGCAATTTAAAAAAGGTCCTGAAAGGGTTAGTTAGGCTCATAAGCTATATTAAAAATATATTGCTTAATTTAGAATTTTGAGATTTAAAAATGTATCTGTAATTTCATTATTTACATTTCTGTTATGGAAGTGGTGGAGGGGATTGGCTGGTCCTAGATAAACCAATGACTTGAGCAATAAATTAATTAATAAAATACTATTGAACTTACACTTTCATAGAATTGTTGAAAATTACAGAGTAACGTTGGTCATCGTGTTCCTCTAGCCATTTTAGCAGCTCCAAGCTGCCATGCACATATGATACACAGATGGCCGGACAATTCTTCCCTTGGAAAAAAAAGTTGGCCAACCTGTATCTCAGCTGATCACCCAGTTCATTTTCTATTAATCTGCCAACATATTAAAACATTTAAGTAAGACATTACAATGATCACAGGTTTCATAAAATCTAAATTTATCCCCAATGAAAGGGTTTCAAATAAATTTACAACCAAACAGCCAATTATTTACTAAAATCTTTGTATTGATCTCAACCTTAGGCTTAAACAGGGCAACGACTTGGTGTTGCCAGCATACAAAACAAATCTTTACACCAAGAAGCCATCCTTCAGTGGTGCAAGACTATTCAAAAAGCTATCTAACGTCATCAAGGCATTTGACCCCACAACTCTAAAGAAAAAGCTTTACAACTGTTTCATCACAAATAAAATTTATTGTTAATGTAGACAGTTCTATTTTAACTTATTTCTATTTCTATGTTAACTTCCAATATTTTACATACATAGTTATGTAGATTAATGTATTTTAATGATTTTACACGATTACTATTCTTCGTAAATTGCAATATTATTTGTCTGTAATCGACTACTAAGAAAACTATCATTCAGCCAGTATAAAACATTTTCCAATATCCTTAGTTTTTACAAAGCCAATGAAAAAAATCTTTTTGGGAAACTAATTTTAACTTTTTTAAATCTGAATCCTACTTTTGAATGTGCATGCAATGTTGAATAACAGGGTTTAAAATTAAAAAATACCAAATACGATTAAAGCTAACATTTTTTGTGAAAATTACTATACAGTAAAGTTTTGTTTATCCCAGTTAATCTAGACAGCCGAAACTCATATATTAACTTTAAAAAATTTGAATCCAGAATCCGGATGAACAGGTTTAACTGAATCAACAAGCAGTAAACAAGACTTACTCGATTATGTTCTGCATGCTCTCGGCAGCTACTTCAGGACTCTCAGAAGGGTACATTAAAATAACTTCTAAAAAATCTTTTCTTTCAGCAAAATCACCAATAAGCTGTTTCATATTATTTAAGCTGCTGTTTAGGAAATGCCTAGAACAAACCATGCAGGTATAAAGATAAATGGTGTATAAGAAATATGAATACATATGATTGAATTTCAAGAGCATCAACAATTTTTATCGTGCCCTTAAATAAGCTAACAGTACATATTGTTCAAGAAGATATCTAATTATAAGAATAAGAATTACTCCTCTTACACTGTATAATAAAAAAATTCAATAAACACAAATACACTGCTACTATTCCACAAATGTTTAGAAGCATTTTGTATTACTATTTTTGGACCATTCCAAGATTTAACAATAAAAATTTGATTTTACTGAAAATAAATAGCTTTTCTTTTTATTCCTATACAGTATTTGAAAATGTACAGGTCATTGTTTAAAGTAAGGTCTGTTTTATTGTATACACTAGTAGTCTGCACACATATCGCAACCAGCATGTGCATCATGTACTGGCATGCCTCTAGAATAACTAGGCTAAATTTCAAATCTGTAGCTAACATGTATGCATATATGGTTCTTTTCTGTGTTTTCAAAATGTTTAAGACTCACCTGCCACATATGAGGGTGTTACTCAGTGATACGGTTATTGTCAGCAAGGAACCTTTCTCCTGCAGGAATTCTCATCAACCCATTTCCAAAGGGAGCAAAGGAAAGGGGAGCGAAAAGAGTAAGTGGGTATGAGAATTCAAAGATGGCCGTGACAACATCCATAATATGCTCCCGTCGCCCTTCTTTGATTAAAGATGATTTGCTGGCTTCAGTTGAAGCAAGGATTCATGAGAACAGGAGTTTCACAATAACAAGTCCCTCAAAAGAATTTCCTAACATGTTGAGATAAGTACCTTAAAAAAATGTTTCTGAACTCCTAAAGTTTAGGAAACTATGTTCCTGTTGAGTTTCCATAGTCCTAACATGGGCCAAAAAACCAGAGATTGAGAATGTGGTGGGCAAGTTTGTAGTCTAAAACATTTTTAAAGCATAGAAAAAACCTTGAGCATTTTTTTGACAACCCTTGAAGAAAAATAATATCAATAAAGCAAAAGGAGCACAAAATCCTTTAACACGTCCACTGATGGATTTTGTTTGGCGTATATAGCTAAACTACGCCGCCGGGCACAAAGCAAAAACACGAAAGCATCATCAAAGCACAGAATGGCCGCCACAGAAACAGTGCGCGCAAAAATTTGAGACAGAAAACACATATAACGTGCCAAACAGATCACCGTTCTCAGTAAGAGACTCACACTGAAGCTGGGTTGTTTGACATTGCTCAAGGACGATATTCCCTGCCCCGTGCGTGGCTGCGGTCACGGCACCGCTTGCGTGTATTGCGATTATTGTCAGGGACTGTGTTAAGGTAAATCAACATGATAAATATCACAATTTAATTACAGATGAGATACAATCTTTAAAAATTACAGTGAAATTTGTGGAGTAATTTAAGGTTTTATCCTATTTTGTTAGCTCACAGAGAAAAAATACTTACAGGCATGGTCCTTTTGGATACTTCTCTGGTAGCTCCCTGCATTTTCCATCATTGTAGTAATTATTTGACCCCTGAAAAACAAATCAAAACATAAAAATAACTTGTTTGTGTGAACATTGGTCAAGAAAAAGTATTCACGATGGATCCGGGCCCCCTCAGAGAGTTTTATGCTGTCTGAGGTAGGCCAAAAGACAAAGGAAACCATATTATTATATTCATTTATTTATAATTATTTTATTATTATTCATACTATTTTTTATTTATTTATATTTATTTTCAATTGCATGTATTTTATATTTAAAATTCTGATTCAGGTTCTATTCTGTAACTAGTGTTACCCACCCCGCCTTGCAGCCATCTACAAAACAAATTTATTTTAGGTTTAGGTTCGCTGGCAAATATAAAACATTATATAATTATTATTACCTTTCTGAATTTGTGGCCTATCCAGGTATTTTAAGCAAAAATATTTTTAAGAAATGAGTGTATAGTATTCATGTAGACTTGAAACATATAACATTAAAACATATATGAAAAATTGAGACAGACTATATCATCTTACACCAGAGTACCTTTGATTATTTTACAGCCTAGTTAATAAACACCTTAGCTCGCGCGCACGCACACACATACACAAAATAAAATATTCGATAATAATACAAAATATCAACCTTTTATACATTTCAGATAGCAAAAGGAAATTAAAAAATATATACAACAGCTGATTATTAAAATAAACGTAATATGTATAAACATTGTAATGATTTTTAATTTGGCCATAAAATAAACATTTGATTTGTAATCATAAAACGCAATCCTCTAAATCTGTACTGAGTAAAGTTCTATTTATACAGTAGTTAGATACCATTAAGTACCATTTTATGCTTGCTCAATGATTCAAATAAAAACAGCTGCTGTTAATAACTTAAGACAACATATGTTGGAATCCAAAACAAAATTATTTCCCCATAAGATTAAAATGGGAACTTTGAAGGTCTATAGAGTAGAGATTTATGGGAAAATAGTCACAGAAATGATTAGACTTTCGTATTTTAGGTCTAAAGAACCAGTATACCAAATTTCAATAAGTAATTTGGAAAGGGAGAATTATTGATGAGTGAGTTAGTGAGGGCTTTGACGTTTATATATACAGATATATTTATATTATGCTATTTTTAGGGTAATCTGCAGTTAGTGTGGAGTAATGTGGCTGCCTACATTGTGACCGAAGACGTTTTCCAAAATCTTGAGTAGAAGTTTATGCCCAAACAGAATATTATATGGTCCAAACAAATTTTATTTTATATGTATTCGGAAAAAAGACAAAATATAAATCATTATTAGAAAAGAATTATTAACCCATTGAGTTAGTAGTTAAATAGAACTTGGGTAGACCTTCAAGTAGCAATTAAAATTACCCATTTTGTAGAGTTACCCTTTAAGAGTAAAGGGTTAGAGTTAAACCTTTAACCACGGCCTAAGTTGGCACGCCACAGTTCATTAGCGTGGGGGATTTTTTTGCAGCCTCGCACATTAGCATACGGCATGGACTTAGTTTCATAAAAAGCCACTAGAATGCAGGACCAAATAGTCCATCACTTCTCATGGTTAATGCAACAGTCATAGCTTTCGAAAAACTAGCAGACGACTTGTATTAGCTCATTTTATTCCATAAAAATACAAAATATCACTGAAAGCGATATATGATTTCTCTCCTGAACTGGTAACTTTGAAACATGAATTACTTTTGCAGCTCCTTACTCTGTCACTCTTTTTACAAAACAATATAATACCTTTGTATTTCAAATTATAAAAAATTATTATTGATAAAATTAAAATTTCAAAAATTAGCCTAATACCTTAAAAATAAGGTTGATAACTTCAAAGGCTGTCTGAAAGAAATATGATGACCATTGTTAAAGTAGTTAATTTGTTAACTTTTATTTTAACAAGTAATAACGAGCATGATAGTTTTTTTAAATGTTTAGATTTTTCAATTTCATTTTCAAATGAGAAAGTATATGTTCACTAATACTGTTTATTTCTTTAGTTTTTAATAGTAAGACCTTTATGGTGGGGGAGAATGACTCCATCCGCCTGAGAAATGCCTGAGCTGTCTGCTGTTGCAGAAATTCCCTTGGCCCACCCTCCGCCTCTACCAGAACGACATCTCCTAACTGCAGCTTTACTCTTCTGCAATCAAAGAGTAAAACAATACAATACCAATATGATTAACAAAACATACCAATTAATAACTCATATTGTGCTGAAAGTAGAAATTCAGATCAGATTAACAGCAGCAGAAAGATCATACTGGAGTCTAATAAAGTTATTTAAAAGCAAACTACTATCATAAAACACTAAAATAAGAATGTATAAGACCATAGTGCAAGCTGTACTGGTTTATGGATAAGAAACTTGGTATTTTACCAAAAAATTAAAAAAACCTTTTGATTTTTGGTCCAATAAAAGAAGGAAAATTATGGAGAAATAGAAAAAATAGATAATTCAAAGAACTATATAGTGATGCAGATTGTGTGGGAAGAATCAATAGTAGGCTTTTAAGATGGCTGGGCCATATTAACCATAAAAGTGAGAGGGAGATGGCAAAAAGAGGTACTTCAGAGGGCCATTAGGAGGTACAGGAGGCCATTAGGAAGGCCAAGAATGTTATGGGTAGATGAGGTGATGAAGGGCCTGGGAACAATAGGAGCAGACTTAGAAATGACAGAAAACAGAAGAGCGTGGAAGCATATGGTTGGCGAGGCCAAAAACCAACTAGGTTTCCAATGGACACAGAAGTAGAGTAAGAGTAAGTATTGTGCTGAAAGTTAATGAATTTTCATTGTGTTGCCAAATTAAATCAAATCAGTTTATTGACACAAATAAAGGTTACATTAGGTGCTTATAGCAGTAACTGGTGTCTCGTCAATTACATAAGTCTTTATAATAAAATACAATGGAAAAAAACTAATATATAAAATATAAAAAATTACAATAACCACAATAATGTACAATGACTAACCCAAGGAGGTGTCTGCTAAAAAGCTGGGATGGAATAATAAACCTTATCAAGTAGAATTGCTTTAATTTTAACTTTAAAATTTGTTTAGCAGAGAATTAAATCGGAATCGGGTGTGCAACTACAGTGGCGGCAAGAAGAACTCAGTGCACTTTGTTATAGCTGGGAGGACTAGGCTAAAGGTGATACCATCAGCACACTTACGCAAAAGCAAGTATAATACACCTTTTTGGTAACCTACAATAAAAATCATAGCACATTTTAAATCCCTTGAACAGTTATATTCATAAGACACTAAAGTTTGGTTAACTCTAAAGGTTTATTGTATTTTGATTAATACAACACTAAAAAACAAAATAATAAGGCAATTACTATTCCATTACATTTGTTACAACTGCATTATTGTATAAAAATAAATATATGAATAAAGAATTTTATGTAATGGTTCAACTTGAAAGGAGAGGAAATAAAAGAATAAAAGTGGAAAGTAGGAAAATTATACTTTATTAAATATACGAACCTTAAAAAATAAACCAACACACGTTAAAAAATTAAATGTAGCATTATGACTTGATACAAAAGTATTCAAAACAAAATGGTAAATAAGATTATTCATAACTTCTGATAACTGACAAACGATAAAAAAACTACTGTTTTATAACAATGAACTAAAACCTACAAGCAGGATAAACTTTATTATGAGCACTCTCTTCTTGGTTAAAAAAGTTTGTGCAGTAAAACAAACAATAAAACATTTATATTATTCCTTACTTACATATCATTCAAGTCTCCACATTCAAACTTCTTTGAAGCACTTTGACCAAACTAATCAGACCTGAGTTTTGAGAAGGAGAGAAAGGAAGTTATTCACTGCACAGATGTCCTAACTGTAAAATAGGACTCCCCTATTAAATTGGGAAATAAAATTCACAGGGTTACATATTAAAAACTCTTTTTCTTCCTGACTAATCAAGAAACTGTGTATCACATCGCTTCAGGTAATGCCTATTTTACAATACATGCCCTCAAGGGTCACATGATTCTGACTTTCCCAAAACTTAAGTCCTAGTTTACATCCCGATCTAGGTCTAAATTCCTTTCCTTGGAGTACGTCTTGAACCAGCTTGTGTACACAGTTCCAGTTGCCCTCAATCTCCAACACCTTTTGGCAGACTTAGCTCCATTGGCAGTACACCAAGTAGTGTCTTGTGAGACTCTCAAGCAAGTGGAATACATCATCAGCTCAACTTGATGCTGAGCTGATGATGTGAAGTCTAGTACAGTCTCTTTCTCAAGAGAAACTACCCACACTGTACAATGTTACAGACATTAACAGTCTTCTGAAACACCAATGTTTGCCATAAGCTTGTTAAGGTAAGAGACTTCCTAAGTAGCCTTGTCCCTCCAGCGAACCTTGCGTCCGCCATGACTCCGAGGTATTTTGCAGCACATGTAGTTCTTATGTAGAAAATTAAGGGGTTATTATTTGTAATTTTAAGCCAATACACTTCCAAACTAAAAAGATAGAATAGTGTAATTTCTCTTTTTGGTTCCGATCACAATCTCAAGGGGGGTTTTTCTCAAGGGGAGCTAGAGACCACGATCAGCCATTCAGGTGTTGATGCTGTGCATGACATGATTCAGTTTTAGTTAGACCTGCTCGATGTGGCATGCAGATGAGTGCTGTGATATCATCGGCATACCCAATGAAGATGACATCTCAAATCTAAGGAGACTATTTTAAGCATGGTTCCAAAGATTCTCAGGATTGAACCTTGTGCTGCCCCAGAAGTGAAATTTGTGATTCATGTTCCTTCTGCTATCTCATATGTGAAAGGTCTCATTTGTCTTTCAATATATTTTATAATAACAGAGAGGAAACTTAATGATGTTCCAGGCTCTGTTCATGTTTCTTATCCTTATTTTAAGGACCAGCACTTTTTAGGTTGTCAAAAGAATTTCCAAGGGTGTCTTCTTTAACATGATGATGAATATTAATCATTTCTTCCCATGATGCTGATTCTTAAGAATTATCGAAGGTTGTGTTCCAGAATCTTCTGTAGATAACTAAGATATATTTCATCCAATTACAGTGGAACGTGGATAATTCGAACTTCTGTAATTCGAAAACTTCCTTAATTCGAAATTTTGTCTTGGTCCCTAGAATTTTATATGAAAACAATGTTAAAATATCCTGGTTAATTCAAATAATTTTTTGGATAATTCGAAGTTTTTTCAGCATAAATCTATAAAGTGAACAAGTCATTGTGTGCGATTTTCCAGGAAACGACCGGGCTTCCTGTCCTCAGACTATTTTTAGTTAGATCAACGCGCCCACCCCTCGCCAATCCTTCTCATAGCACGTACACCTGCTGTTGACTGGTCACATTATACCCCTCCCCCTCACCTGTCCGCTACTGCTCATAAATCACAACATTGACATCTCTAGTCTCACTACTCGGCGCCGACGCAGTTCAGTACCGTGTGGCTTGTTCCGATATTCGTCATCTTTGTTTCGTGTTGGCATTTGTGACTTCGTCTGCGTTCATGTTAACTCGTCGTGTGTATGGTGGTTTCGTCAAAGCGAACATACAAATCTCTGACGCTGCAAGAATAAATAGCGGCGATCAAGGAGGTAGAGAAGGGATTTGAAAAAGTTTGAAATAGCTAGTTTCGGGATCCCTTTAAACACATTATCCACATTTAACAAAAATTAGGATTTTTAATCAATAATAACTTCATTAACCTAACTTTTTTAATATACGATGTTAAAACATGATGTTTAATTGTTTATTTCAACCACATGGAAAAACTTTTCTAATTCGAATTTTTTTCTGGTCCCTTGAGTTTCGAATTATCCAAGTTCAACTGTAATTACAATCATCACACACTAAAACATACTCACCTTAACACAATGACTGTCATGCACAGAATTTATTGCGCAAACAACTGCAATACAACCGCTGAGACCAAATTTTCACAAGTCTGGGAGAATTAATTTTAACGATGCATTACAATTTTGATAATTGCTTCTACTTGTTGGAGTCTTAAAGAACTACATCATAACAAGTGTTTTCACAGTAAATCACCATAAAGTGTCATTCACCAGGATTTAAAATGTCTCCGTGCATTCTAACGGTTGCTGATTGTCTGGAATTCCACACACTCGTCAAGCTGTGACACAAGGATCCTAATGGATTCAGTATTACAGATGAATTCAGGAAAGATCATTTCACAAGATGTTAAATATAACTGATATGAATTGCTCTAGTTATCTGGTCAAAACCTTTTGAGTAAGTTTCCTTTGTTTCATCAGAGTTTTGAAAATTCATGATAATGTAGGTTATTAATTATTAAATTAACAATTAGTTGGACTTTTCCAACGTGTCTTGTGTTTAAAAGCTACACAATGTTTCGAGAGTTGGTTTAACTACTCCCATTTTCAAGAGCCTAACGATATTTACATTTATAGAAACAAAGAGTTATTTCTATATATAAAGAAACTGGTCAAAAAGTACAAAAAAATACAACTGATAGAATTAAATAGTAAACAAAACACTCAGCCTATTTTGTACATTCGGAAAATTGCAACCCAATGACACTAACACTCCGCCTCCGAGCTAGCGGAGGTAAATCAAGTAAGACCGCACGGCACGAAGGTCAGACCACTACTGAAATACCGCTGATACTTTGTTTCAAGATAGAATTGCTTACAATTATATTGCCGTTATTGCTTGACAACACACAATGAATTCTGTCAATCAAAATTAAACACAGACTTAGTACGCAGCAACAGTGGTTGACCGTATTGGTCATGAGATGCCGGCAGATCCATTTGTGAGAAGCAGAAAGATCCCGAGATCTCCTTCCTAGAAATTCATCAGCCATAAGGGAGTCTGACCCAGCTGAGGCAATTAAAATCAAAATGCTGCCTGCACCGTTCACGAAGGAGTACCCCGTGGACATGGAGGCGCCATTTGCAGGGGAGGGGAGCACTCCAGATGTTGTCCCGACTTTCAAGGAATTTTCACCTTTGAATAATCCTGAGAGGCCATTCGTCGACAGGGAACACCTGCGACGGCAGATTGATGATGCAGAAAGTAACATGGTCACTTGCCTCAAGAACATGAGCGAGACGCTGAAAGCAATGCTGGGGACCTTCATAGTATAAAAAAACCTAAATTAGGTTTTTTCCTAAATCGGGACTTTCTCACTAGAGGAGGACCTGAGTTTCATACTGTCATGCCGAGCTGTGGCTGCTGAAGCGAGAGTTCTGGAGAGGCAGGCGGCAACAAACAGGATCCTGACACCTCATTACCCCTCCCAAAAAGACATGAAATCTAGGAAGAGGCTGCGCAGGGAATCACACCCTTCAGAAGGAGCAACCTACTGTGCCTTCAAATGGCTTGTTACCGGCTCAGGAAAATCCCCAGTCAGGGGAATAAACCGACTGTAGGGAGATCCAGAAAAAATGCTGCCTCCCTTCCTTACAAAATGTTTCATTATTATTACTACATTTTAGTTAAACTGATATAATTAATCTTTTACCTACGAGGGTCGATTGAACATAATATAAGAGCACACCTGCCACTGAATGCTATGTGATCTAACACAGAGTTGTTGTTGACGCGGAAACGTGGTAGCCTCAAATGAGTCTCCAGCTAAGTATGAATTGCTGTCGCGTTATTTGATTTTTGCAAGCAGAAATGGTGACATGCGTGAATGGTTTAAGAAGTTTTAAAGATGGCCTTACTCCATGATGAAGAGCAAAAGACTGTTGCAACAGAAAACGTTGTTTAACGAGTTGACAAGCAGTTAGACAAAAGAAAATCATAGGTTAACTATAAGCGATTTGTCTCTGAAATTTCCTGGAGTTTCCTGAAGGTCATCTTTGTACTCTATTGTTACTGAACTCTTAGGCAACAAGAAGATTTGTGCTCCCTGGGTACCAGAAAATGTTGTTAGACAAGCACAAAACTCGCCGAATAGTTTCTGCTTTGACATTCCTTCTTTATGACAAAGTGGGGAATGATTTTTTTGACATTAATTGTTACCAGAGATGAGACCAGGATACGGTATGATACACCAGACAAAAAAAAAGTTAAACAATGGATAACACAAATTCTCCAAACAAACCGAAGAAATTCAAGCAAACCTTCAACAAACAAAAGGTTATGGCAACCAAGTTTTGGTACATGAAAGGTGTTATGCTGATTGATTTCATGCCGCAAGGAACAACAATTTGTTCAGCCGCATATTGTGAGACTTTGGATTTTCTGAGGAGAACAATTCAGAAAAAATAAGAGGCATGTTGACTCCCTGCTCTTTGTTCTGATCAAACGCCCGTCCTCACAGAGCTGATGCAACCCAACGGCATTTTCAGCAATTCAAATAGGATATTTCCGATCACCCGACATACAGTCCTGACTTGACACTGAGTGACTTTCACTTTTTTCCTGAACTCAAGGCGTGGCTTGGAGAGCAATGCTTCCAAACTAATGTCAAGCTTCAAAACAATGTAATAGCCCACTTAAACTTATTGGCAACACTTTATGAACAGGTTATTGGAAGGCTGGTCCAATTGAGGTATGAAAAATACCTCAATCTTCACGGTAATTATATTGAAAAATAATCATAAGTGTGAGCAGCTTTTTGTAAAAAAAATATTTTTCATATAAATTTGTCTTTTATGTATGGCCAATAGGAGGTTGAAAAAAACAACCCTCATAATGTTGTCATAAGTTTTAGAATATCACTACAGTATTTAGAGGTTAGAACATTAATGCATTATAATTTAAGTTGGTTTAAGTGTGTAGATATAAAAATTAAACATTATTAAATATGAAAATGATCAACACTTTTTATACTCATAAATTTGTTTTAAATTATACTTACAAATTTTCACTGTTGTCAATTTTATCAAAATGCCAAGTACAAAGACCAAATTTAGAGCGCTTGAAAGAATCTTCAACTGCTTGTACATCGTTGCTTAAGATACTGTCTTTCATAACATCACGGATGATAACAAAACCTATCAACATCGTTTTCACACTATGCAAATCAATCAATCTTTTCAAGATGTATTTGTTTTCAGATACAGAGCTCATTTTTCTTTCAGTCAGTCTCTCATTAGTAGGTGTTATTCGGTTCCGCTTTGACTCAGAAAGATCAAATTCTGACTTTGACATGTCAGAACTTCTTTTCTGAGCCATTTTTTTATCTTGTGTGGAGGATCTTGATTCCTGACTAGTGAATTGTTGTTGTTGTATATGCTTGAATGAACTTGATTGACTGCCACACAAACCAACACCACCCTCTAGAGAGCTAGATGACAGGGTAGAAATCTCTAGTTTCTGCTCGTCAAGTCTAACTCTTCCCGAAAGGTGTTGCAGATTGTGTCTATGCCTTGGTGCAGTGGATTCAAAGCTTGGAGCACCAGAATCTGCAAAATATACCCATAACAAATTAATTAGATTAGATTAGATTATTGAAATAGCGACCATATCACAAGGTAAGATGTGAGATGGTGTAGGTTTAAGATGATTGTGGTGCGATCTTGTAGTCTTGTTACTGATTAAGGCTGGCATGTTCCTAAGACAGAACTGTTAATTAATAGCCCAAGATTCAATGGTATATCTAAGGGACTAACAGTTTAACTTGAAGTCCAAACCTCTGCATTTGAATTACGAACTGGTCTAACTATGAGGATGGTCTTTGCGGATTAACGTAGTATTCAATAGTGCGGACATTAATCCAAACAAGAGAAAACTACACCCACTGACCATCGCTCACAATTCGTGATCTCCAAGTAGCTCGATTACAGTAGAATATAACTATTAACCTGATTATATGCTGCTGTATTTGAGTCTTTAGACCTTCAAGTAGCTGGATTACAGGACGGCACCACCATCCCAGTAAAAATATATCAAAATAAAATAAAATAATAAGAGAAATTCCATTTGATTACTTCCAAATTGATAATTGCCAGTAATCAAACAAGTTTTTTAAATACAGAAAATATACATACCACAGTTGAAACACAATGATGGCCCCTTTCCACAAAGACAACATAATCACTGGCACTTGTTTCACAAAAACATAATTGTTCAATGCAAATACACTGAGTTGGCTTGTTTGTAATTTTTGATTTACATAGGAAACACAATACTATTCAGACAGTTTATGTTATATAGTAAAATTGTCTGTCAATTTAACCCAAACTATGTTGACAAAGCCTATTGCACCAATTTAAAGGCAATAAAACCTTTGAATCTTGGATCAGAGAAATGGGATCTTGGTGGTGCTTCTATAGATGAATCTGCTGCATTACTAGATTTATGGTACCCCGAACAGCGCTACGTGTTACCAATGACACAAGTGACTGGATGTACCTGTGCAGCAGTGTGTTTGTTTGCATGCTGGCGTATGGTCGCCGCAGCATGGGGACTGAAACTGGGGCTAATGTATTGGCTCTATGTTTCAGTAGTTAGACCAACTATGACGTATGCGTCTTTAGTTTGGTGGACCAAGATGGATTCAGGTGTTGCTGTGAAGAGGCTGGCAGCCGTTCAGCGGCTGGCATGTCTCATGATCACAGAGGCGATCAGCAGCACTCCTGGGGCCACTCTTGACTGTTTGCTTGATCTTTTGCCCATAGACATTCAAATCAGGATGACTGCCAGAATGGGTGCACACCGCCTCTGTGGAGAGGGCCTCTGGAATAGGCCAGGTGAATTACGTGGTCACAATTTTTCCGCAACGGGACGAATAGAAGGATGGAGCCTGCCCACTACCACCCTGTGATCGGGAGTGGTACACTGGGTCCAAGAGCAGTTGGGGCACAGGAGCAGGCGGCATCTTCGGGGTGCAGGACAACGTACGGTCAGGTATTTCCATGGGGACTTTCCCCACTGTTTTCCAGGCCGAGATCACTGTCATTATGGAATGTGCCAGAGACATCTTGATGCTGGGTCATGAGGGCCTTTCTATCAACATTTTCTCTGACACTCAGGCGGCTCTTAGAGCTTTGGACTCGGTAGAGTTCAACTCTAGGGTTGTGTGGGACTGTTTTAGGCTTGTGTCCTGTGTAGGCAGACACAATGAAGTCACCCTTTGTTGGGCCCAGGGCACTCAGGGGTGGATGGTAACGAAGTGGCAAACGGGCTGGCCAATATGGCTGCATCATCCCCCCTTTGTGGTCCTCAACCCTTCTGTGGTGTTTTCAGACTATCAATTCCTGGGCTAGGGATTGTCATAAGAAAATATGGGCTAAACTTTCCCTGCATAGAGTAAGTAAGCTTAATCTTTGTTCTCCATCTCGTCAAGTTGCAAAGAGGTTCCTGAAACTTGGCAGGAAGGATGCCAAACTTGTCACAGGTACACAGGTTAACTGGTCACGGTTATCTGAGGAAGCACCAACTACGCATGGGGGTCTTCAACGGCAACCCTTTGTGTAGGAAATGTCATATGCAGGAGGAAACTGCAGATCATCTACTCTTTCATTGTATAGAGCTGGTAGAGGTAAGGTCCTCCATTCTGGGCAATTTGGTAAGGGGTAGATTTCTGCCTCCTACGAGCTCGTCGACAGGCTGCTGCAGCTTTCTAGGTCTCTTCATCTAGAAGATTCCTGATTCTCCAGGAAAGAGAATTTTTAGGGGTACGCAAAAAACCGCTACGGCTGAAGCGCCTTGGGAAAATCCGCCCCTTCGAATGAATGAATGAATGTACCTGTGCAGTGTGTGTAGAGGTACCACTGAACGTATTGGCAATGACCTGTTGTGCTCCACTTTTCACTTGACTTGGAATTTTCTGCAGATAGATGGATATTTTACATATAGTTTAAATGTAATTTTTCACATTACAAACACTGCTATGGCAGTTTTTCATTTATCTGGATTTATTTTTAAAATACAGTTTAAAAAAAAATTAAAATAAATTGTGGCCTTAACTTAAGTATTAAAAATCAAGATAGTTCAAACTGA
Source organism: Nephotettix cincticeps (assembly GCA_023375725.1). Taxonomy (NCBI): domain Eukaryota; kingdom Metazoa; phylum Arthropoda; class Insecta; order Hemiptera; family Cicadellidae; genus Nephotettix; species Nephotettix cincticeps. The sequence continues at coordinate 17,027,278 of CM041785.1, read as the reverse complement.
TTTCATTTTTATACACACCATAAATAATTCCTTTGAAATTATGTCACAACACATACTTCCCATAAAAAAATTAATAGGCATAAATAAAGTTCATCCAAAGAGAAGTATCCAGATAAGGACAAAGTAATGGTAAAATTATATTTTGTAGGCTACTAGTTTGGGCGTTTGGGACTATAAACAAACACTGGGATTATCAGTGCAGTAAGGCCTTTGACTGCCTAAGTAAACTTGCAGTAAATAGAGGTGTCCCTCAGGGATCAGTCTTAGGCTCTGTGCTGTTTGTTCTCTTCACGGCTGACTTTCCCGCCTGCACAGGCACCTTCTGCAACATAGTCATGGTCATGCTGACGACTCGGTCCTCATCACATCAAACAAAAATAAGGAAAAGCTTGAAATTGAATCGTACATTACCCTAAACATGGCTGTTGAGTTCGGCAATATGAACGACCTAGTGTTTAACGGAACAAAGACTAAGCAGCTCAAATTTGGAACTCTGAAGGAAGGGGTATCTTCTTTCCCTGATATTGAACGGGTTGAGGCCACAAAACATCTGGGAGTGGTGATCGACAGCATGCTGACTTGGTGGGAACACCTGGATGGGCTCTGCAATGGTCTCAGTAGTGCTCTTTTTGCTCTTAGAAGAGGAAAAAAAAGTACTCCGGAAGCCGTTATGACTGCCTACAACTCCTTGTTTGTGAGCTGGCTACGATATGGGATTGTTCTTTGGGGCGCCACTTCGCAGAGCAATCTGAAGCGTGTGCTTACCATCCAGGAGAACGTGGTGCGGATGATTACTGGTCTTGGTTGGAGGGACAGCTGTACAGGAGCATTTAAAGACCTGAAGATCCTAACTGTCGTAAATATTTACTTACTAGAGGTGATCTGTTTTGGTGCCTCAGCAAATCCGCAACGTAACAGAGACGTCCACACCCACAGCACTAGGATGCCTTGAACTTCAACCTACCAGCACATAACACTGCAAGATTTCAACGTAAGCCTACATACGCCGGAGCATAGCTCTATAATGTTCTGCCGGATGAGGTGAAGAGGACTAGCCCCGAGAAGCTGAAAAGGATGCTGTCTAACTGGTTGATGTCACACCCTTTCTACAACATCGAGGAGTTCAAGGACTGGAAGAATAACTCTATGTAAAGCAAGATCTTAATATGCTTTTCCAATTTTGTATAATGACACCATTTCAATCTTAATGATTGTAAAATAAAGATTCTTTCTCTCTCTCTCTCTCTTATCATTTTTACTTCTCCCGTTATACATAGTATATAGAGAAAGAATTGTTTTCATCAAAATTTTCCAATTTGAGTTGAGAGTGGATATATCCGTTTTGAGGTCCCCTGAATCCAAAAAGTGGGTTTCGACGTTATGTCTGTCCGTTCGTGTGTCTGTCTGTCTGTGTGTGTGTGTGTGTGTGTCTGGATGTGTACAGAGCCACAGCCTACCCTGTTGGTCCGATTTAGATGAAATTTGGCATGTATGTCTATATTCACCGTATCTCCAGGCATTTTTTTGCATTTTTTGGAATTTTTGATTTTTAAGGGCAGTTCACCCCTAAAAACCCTTAAAAAATAAAACGTAAAAAAGTAAACGTAAAGTAAAGTATCAAGTAGTAAAGTATAAAGTAAACGTAAAGTGTAAAGTAAACGTAAAAAATCCAAATTTCTCAAAAACGGCTCTAACGATTTTGATTAATAGTAATTTGATAGTTTATAGTGCACAGAGTACAAAACAATTTGACATCACCCGCATGTCTGTAAAAATGACGGTTCAAAAGTTATGGGGTTTTAAATGTAAAAAAATTAAATTTTTAGATTTTCAGCGTAAACAATAAAAGTAAAGTATAACTTCACTGGTATTTTGAATTAGTATTTATCTAAGACTGAAGGTTCCAGAGAAAAGTTAAATTTACTGTCCATGATAAACGCAGTACGTTGTCTGAAAGCGCCCAATGTTATTCTTACTGAATATAGGCTACTAATAAATCAATTTCTTCCTTATTTTCCAACCGTTTTCCATGAAACTTGGTATGAAGCGTAAGGTTAAATCACCAAACAAAACCAACTCAAAAAAGCTTGGTATTGCCTTTCCCCCATAAAATTCAAACAATTAATAAATTATATTTAGATAAACTTTGAAGAACATGTTAGTTTTATTAGAGATTGTCGTTTTTAAATTTACTTAAGGGAGAAAGTATGTGTCAGTCCACTGATACTGTTTATTTTCAAAAACATTCCAAATAACAAACAAATAATGTATTGTCAGATCCCAGACAGCTAGACACTAATCACTCACTTACTACAGACAGCTTAGCGCTATTCACATATTGTTCAGGTGCAAAACAGCTAAAAAAAGTCACAGAATCTAATACAACAAATTTAAAAAAAATATGTTAAACTATTTCTTAAAGAATTTAAATAACTTAAAGTACTTTATATGATTAGACAGATATATCGGTCTTAATCCAAGAACAGAAATGAAGTATAAGGGATAGAACTTTCCAGAGCCTGGTAAGAGTTAAAATTATAATTAATTATGAGGTTGCTGAATTTCTTGATTATTGTTTAATTTATGATCATTAACCACAATAAATTACAACAAAAAATATTTACATATCATATCCTAGGTTTTATACAGGAGCTGGTTAGATAATGCAATAATCACACAAAACATTACAAAAATCATATTTTTAGATGTGTTTGAAAACCAATGTGTTTAAGACCTTTTTTATTGAACTGTTTCGGTCCCGATGCAAGAAATAGACAAACAAAGTTTGTTACACTTATCCTGTCTTTGTTATGGACCTATGAATTTATCTATAGTACTATGTTACCGGTACCATTCAGTACAGGTTATTGTTCCTAAATTATTAATAATTAAGTACAATTAATTAGTGTGAAAGGAAACTATGATGATTACCCAAGGCATCACTTGAAGTTTTCTGGTGATAAGGATGTGTTAAAGTCCCAGGGTGGAAGTGCAGAATGTGTTCAATGACAGGAACAGATAGAGCAGCCGCCATGCGATCTATCTTGGGATCAGAGCTGAAAAAGTATTTTTTATTTAGAATGCAAAAATTAACTACATACTATGCAACAATACTCATAAACAAGATCTTACATCTCCTCTTGCGTCCGTAGAACATTTCTCCAGAAAAGGAGAGTGGAATTAGACACTGTCAATGTGCCTTATTTCTAGGTCACAAGCAAAGAATATTTTTAAAAAAAGATCATCTGATAATCAAAATCCTAATTTGTAATAGTTGGTTTACTCTTTCACTGTGAACTCTGTGAGAAAAATCCCCAATTGGCATCTAGCTATGAATTTAAGCTTTAAAGTGTCCCATTTTACAATACAATAGGAAAATATTTCTAGCATTTCAATAGGTAGCATTAACATTATATGTCACAGTGAACTCAGGCCTATATGACCTAAGTTATATATTATCACAAACACACATGACCTCTCCTCAACCTTTTTGAACATATTACAAATAAATGATACAGTGAAAAATTAAAACTGAAGTAAAAAATATGTGATTGAATCAAGTTTTTGAGATGTTCTACAATACAGTAGGGCTCTTAAAATAAAAATAGCAACAAAGCATATTAGCCTTCTATTAATAGACATAATTTTGCTTTTTAATCCTATGTATGACCAAAGGAGAAATGGACAAAAAAATATGTATGTTGCACATATACTAATACAGAGAGTAACTGTCATATGCCTAAATAATCAGCTGATTATTACCGTTATTATTATTATGTATACATTTCTCTTGGAAGTTAGTTTATATTTAGAGTAAAGGATTACCAATTCAATTAATTTATGCGTATTAATGTATATTAATAAGACGTATCGATAACTAACTTTGGTGAAACTTAAGAATATAAAAATAAGCAGTAACTTACAAGCGGCCATGAACACCCATGTTGTAAAATGCTTCTGTAAGTTGAGCAAGACGAGCCTCGGGGTATTTAGTTTTATGATATATCATGAATAGCCTGCAAAGGTTCCAATACTCAGGTGGATAGTTGGATTGATACTTATCGATGTCCCATTCGCAAAATTCGGGATATTTACGCACAGAAGTCTTATTATTCATTTTTCAGCCTGCAGTACTTCAAACCTTTCCCCGAGGTAATCAACAAAATAGAAAATTCCTGAGACTGAAACAGAAATGCTTTTAGATACTCATAAGTGCATAAACATTTTAGTCACATGGAAAAAAGAAAACAGAAACAATCCATCTTATTTATATGAACAATCCAATACTATAATACGAGCAAGGTTTGTATGTAGGCCTATATATATATATATTTGCACACGGATCTTGAAAACGGCACCAAGGATTTTCTTTAAACTTTGAAAATAACTAATTTCTGAGTAGAAAATAAGTTCTAGATAGGTCTAATGTCCAAGAAAATTCCGGTTTTCTTGTAATATTAAGTTAAAAATCTAAAAAATTAACATTGCGCTTATGGAGAATCAAAATGTAATCAACAAATCTAAACGTCTGTTTGTAACCGTTTAGCAGTTGTTGATTGAAGATGGTGGTGATCAATATGTGAATAGAGGTTTTGCATAAATATTTATTTATAAATGGAAAATTATCAAATTACTAAACAATTTGTAAAAACTAAAGGGTAAAATAACTGTGCGAAATAAAAACATTCCAAAATATTTTGTGTTTTGAACGAAAACGTATTCATTCTATTGCTTAAAGCCACTGTAACAAACCAATTAACTGGTGTAAATTAAATTCCTCTTTTGCTTTTCAATCCTCATTCCGTAATCAGTTGATCACAGGCTAATAATAACAGTACGGATAATTGAACAGTAAATGAACGGCTAAAACTATTGAGGTTGGCTAAAAGACCTTAAACGGCGCCGCTCAATTGGCAGACGCCGTGGTCCAGCGGGAGCGTGTTGGCCTCGTAATACGAAGGTCGTATGTTCAATCCCCGTCAGAGGCAAATTTTTTTGTTCAGTGCTATATTAATTATGGTGTATTAAATCGGTTTTATTTAAACCACATAAATTTTTTCATTGAGAAATAAATGTATTTTAATTTTTCTAATTAATTTTTTATAATACATGTCTTATTCTGTATGAGCTTCTACGTCACCAGGTACTGTAATATTAATAACCAAAGTTATTTCCCTTGCCTGAGGGTATGTCCAGAAATTAAATGTTGTATTTTCTTGGATTAGTGCAGAAGTGAAAGATTCTTTCTGAATTCTTTCTTAAATTGAAAACCCTTAATCTTCTCAAGTATTATGTGAAATTTGTAAATTTTGATGAAAACACTGATTTCTCTTTTACTTACGTATAAATGGGAAAAGTACACTTAATACAATTAAGTTATGGTATAAGCAAGATTTTACCTGATGCTGATGTTCTCATCAGTAACCTGGAATCTCAACAAACACTTTCTCTCTACTATCACAGCATTACTTCACTATTCAATTCAAATTCAATATTTTACCCTCACAGTCTTGTTGTTTGGTTTGTTATTATAACCTAATCTTACATCATTCATGGTTTTACCAATACCATAGAAAATGAAAATTGATAATAGAAGAACCTTTTTTCATTCTGTTTTTTGTTTTTTTCTGTTTTTATTCTTCTATTCCAGTGGCAGGCTCAGCTTAAGCTACGCAGTTTTAAAGTACACTATGTTTCATGGAATTCCCATTTAAATTTTGTGGCCATCCCGGGGATCGAACCCATCACCTCTTGCACCGAAGTCCAAGACGCTAACCGTTAGACTAGCAGAAGCTAGAAGAACCTTCTATCTATAAACAATGGTTTTACATCTATGGCTATGCAAGTGTTAAGTATATCAATGTTGACACAACTGCATGACAATGTTAGGAAATTAACCCACACCAGAGATGAAATGATCAATGATCAGTCTTAGGTTTGAGCACAGATAAAGGAAAAAGACCTTCTTGGAGAGTTAGAAGGGCCTTCTTCTTTGAGTTAAAAGCATAAAATCATGACAATGTTTACATTCTATTCCGCTGTCTATTTATGTTCCTTGTGAAATCAATTTAGATTAGATTTTAGATTTCTAATATAACTAGAACTAACTAACGTGATAGGTTTTCTGTTTGGAGTTTTAAATATTGTTGAATTGAAAAAAGAATCCAGTTTGATGGGAATAAAATGGATATTCTACGTTCAACGTTCAATAACCAATAGGGCATCTGCTAGCCCAACGGATAGCGTTTTGGACATCGGTGCACGAGGTGACGGGTTCGATTAATGGCAGAGGTGAACGGATAGTAAAGTACGTAGTAAGAACGGAGTAGTAATCCGTTCCTCTCTGCTAATAGTCTATATGATTTAATCTGATGTGAAGTTTTGACATGGATATATCTTAGCTCTGAGGGTGTTAAAAAATTTGTTAGACCAAAATTTGAAACATAAGAACAGCCGTTTAGATGAAGTGAAAACATTCCATTTAGACATATCCATGACCTAACAGATTTCCGATAGAAAAGTTAATACAAACATTTTTACAGCTGGATTGAATGGAATCCGCAAATGAAGCTGTAACTTATATAACTAGGGTAACACAATGTAGCCAAGCTAAATTTTATTGAGTAACTTCGTCACCGCATCTGCTGAGTCTTAAATCATAACATGTAAATGATTGGTAGTTAAAATTTGTGGTTATTCATCCTGAATGTATAGTTAATAATATAAAAAACAGTTAAGTTAAAAATTTGGACCTTCTTGTTGGAATAAAGTTTAAAACGTTTTTTCATCCATCTGTATTCAAACGTTTAAATGCAGCTAAATTATATTTTATTGGAACTTCCAGCTAGATTCCAGATAAATTCAACGCAATCAGTTAAAAATTGGTTAAATGGATTCAGTGTTGAAAATTGAAACTGTTCGTGTAAATTTGGCTTGATTCAAGCTGCAACTACAGCTGGATCCAAGCTCGAAACATTCAGCTATTTAAACTGAAAATTTCAGACTTGAATCCAGCTTGAAGTATCACACAGCTTTCCAAGTCATGTCAACTTCCTCGCATATGTACATGGTGGCGCAGATGGATCGGTTGGTTTTAAAATACTTGTAAAACTGTCAATTTTAAAGATATTGGATTGAAATAAAGCACAAAAGGTGTAGTTACAATGGAAATTTATTATCATAAAATTTGTTAGGTTAGTTTTTAAAAATTACATCCATCAAATGCCCTCCTTCTCGAGCGACGCATTCCTGGAGTCGGTCCTTGACGTTCCGCATTGCCTGCTCAATCACATCACCAGGAATTGATGTGATTTCGTTGTGAATTGCTTCCTTCAGCTCCCTGATGGTCCGGGGTTTGTTCGTGTAGACCTTTGCTTTTAAATAACCCCATAAGAAAAAGTCACATACCGTGAGGTCCGGTGAGCGAGGGGGCCAATGGACATCTCCATTACGGGAAATCAAACGGCCAGGGAATAGAGCGCGTACAGCTTGCATTGAAATCCTAGCGGTATGTACAGTTGCCCCGTCATGTTTGAACCACATATTGTCCATGTCGTAATTTTTCTGTTCAAGTTGAGGGAGAAGAAATTCTTCAATCATTTTCACATAACGCTGCGAATTGACAGTAACTGCCTGCTCCCTTTCATTTTCAGAAAAGTAAGGCCCAATTATCCCTACCTTAGAAACCCCCCACCAAACCGTCACTTATTTGTTACAATGGAGAGGCCGTTGGTGTAAGTCTCTTGGGTTAGTGGCGGCCCAGTAACGACAATTTTGCTTGTTGACGTAACCGTTAATGTGGAAATGAGCCTCGTCAGACATCATGATAAGGTTTTCATCTTCCAATAACTCCAACATCCGTTGGCTAAACTGAAGCCTTTGAAGATGGTCTATTGGAAGAATCTTCTGTACCACCATTATTTAGGGGTGGTATTTCAGTTCTTTTTTAAGAATTCTTTGAAGGCTCCGACGCGACATTCCAAGAGCTTGAGCACGACGTCTCGTTGATCGACGTGGGCTCGTAATGACATCGCGTCTCACACGCTCCACGTTCTCAGGCCTTCTTATTGTTAGTTTTAGCCGTCCAGTTTGGAGCACATGAACCAACCAGCAGTGCGTAAATTATGCACCCAACTCAATATTGTATCTCGCTTAGGAACACTACCGCAAGGTGGGATGTTGAAACGCCGGCGAAAGGCACGCGTTATACAGCAACAATAGATTCGTTATTAAGCATATAAACTCTTCCACTGCGAAAACGCGATGCTCGACAGATCACGTAGCCATCACGACTGAGTCAGTCGGACTGACTGCCAGTCGGCATTCGGCAACTGAAACTTCCCTTCCCCCCACCACAGCCCGAAGACCGCCAAACATCTGACTCCCCCCCTCCACACGTACAGTCTAATTCAAAACCACCCGATCCATCTGCGCCACCCTGTACTTTTGAAAGAGCAATGTAAAATGAGCAATGACATTTGGAAGTCATAATAAGAGTTTTGCTGAAAGGGAGATTTAAGGCAAATTTCAACTGCCTGTCAGCAGAAAATATTTTTATTAGTTCACTTTAATGGGGTGAATATGCATTAGTTTTAACACTTTTGAATACAAATTATAAAATACAACTAATGTAAGTTTGACCATAGATAAACCGATAGTAAAGGTTTGACGCAACATTATATAACAAATTCGCGAACTTGTGGCGCCACTGTTAATATCTACCCAATATGTTTTAGAATAAAAAAAGGTATGTGACTGGACTGAACTGAACTGAACCTGAACACTAAATAGGAAACACGAAACATTGTGAACTGTGAATGTGTTGTGTGATTATTTTGATTCTTTCGATTTGTGGAAACAATGCCCAAGAGGTTATCGTTCTAGAGAAACGAAATATTCTTTACTACTTTTGAGACGAGTTTTGTGTAGATTTAAGTTTGACTTATATTTAACGTCGTCCCATTCTCTCCCGTCTGTATGGGAAGTTCTGCATCTCGAAGAATGGAAGACAGTGATTCAAGATCACGGTCAGAAGATAGTCCAGAAACAGATTTGGCTGCTATTTTGCAGTATTTAATACGCAGGTTGTTTGGATAAAACTCATATAAAGGGCTGGGGTTTGACTAGTAATGGTTTTAATCATATCTGGAAACCAGCTTAAAAGTTTGAACTAATGGAGGATCTAGCCTATAAAGTAATATGTATGCCCTAGTTAAAACGATTGTGGTGATTTTGTATGAATTTGTAATATCATCTCCATGACGGTTAGGTCGGGCTGCCTTGGAATCGATTTATTTTTAATTTGAAGAAAATAGACAAGTTTATTCATCATTCAGTAATTACAAAAATTATAATAGATTTTGTCAAAAAAATTATTTTTATCAAATAAAATAAATGTAAGTTATAGGGCCTTACTTAAAACATATATCACAAAAATTATCACATTTAAGATTGTATGGCCATTGATTACTAACTTAATACTACAATCAGCTCCAAAGAACATTGTCTGACTGACCTAAGAACACACATAAATCATTTGTACAAAGTCTTGGAAATCAAGATTGTCATTTAAAAATTTAACATTAAAAAATTCATTAATATTATAAAAGGGATTATTCTGACGCCAACAGAGCCTTGGAAAAAGTCTTAACTGGCAGATTACGAAGGTTTACAGGAAATATGTTAAACATTTTAACTCCCAGGGAAGTGTGGTAACTTGGGGTTTTTGATAAACAGACTCTATTAATGTTAATGTCATTGCCATATCTTGTTAAGTAGTTATGAATATGTTCCCGCTTATCATAACTTGACAAATTTTTTCTTACTAAAATTGACACTTCATAGACACATAAACTAACTGACAGACAGTATACCAGTTTCTATGAATAATGGTTTACAGTGATCAAGTTTTTTGGCCCCAGCAACAATTCTAACTGTTTTTTTTATTTTAACAACATTTTCAATTTCTGACCCATTTCCCCAAATGACAATTTCAAACCTTTATATGCTTTCAAAGAAAGAGAGATAGGCCAATCTCAAATATCTGTATGTTACTTGTCTCTTTAAACTTGTCTATATACTGTCTAAACTGTCCATAGGCCTATACTGTAATTTTCACTATTGTTTGTAAACTTAGGGGTCTGCTTCAAGGTCTTTGGGCTTTATAACATTTTTAAACTCATGAGAGATATGCTTAGATTTACATGTAAGAGGTTAGAGCTTCTAAGGTCAGTGACAGCTAAGACTATTGTGAATCAATTACTTTTACGTCTCCAAAGTAACATGGAAAGGTGCCTAAATTACACTTCTGTAAGTCAATGATAGTAACAAAAGAGGTTTGGGTTATCGCCCAACTGGCTATTTTGTTTCCATTTAGAGTCCTGGAGTCTGCATTTATTAAAGATTAAGGGGCTTATGTAAGAATTGATAGAACACATTGGTGGGTACAAGCTGTGTATATAGACTGACTGGGACTGTGATGTGTCCTGTAATCTAGCTACTTGGAGGTCACGAATTGTGGATAGTTGTGAATGATGGTCGGTAGGTGTAGTGTTCTCTTGTGTGGGTTAACGTCCGCACTATTGATTACTACTTTAATCCGCAAAGACCATTCACATAATCAACAGTTTGTAAATCAGAAGCGGTGGTTCGGATTAAACTGTTGGTCCCCTAGGTATGCCATTGACTTTTGGGCTATTAATTAATTGTTCTGTCTAAGGAACATGTCGGCCTTAGTCAGTACAAGACTACAAGATCGTGCCACAATCATCTTACACTCATTTCTCATTCATACTTGGCTTATAATACCGGTACCTACCTGGGTAGGTTGCCATTTCAAATGCTTAATCTAATCTTTGTCATTGCGCATGTGATATCAGCAGTTGAGAAATGTAATAATGTACTTTTGATACTTTTTTGATACGTTTGTATTTGCAATGGTTTAAAAAATAAAAAAGTGTTTCCAGACTTTTGAAACGTATTCCTTACTGTATATATATTGGTCCATAGCACTGAAAGGGTTAAAATACCTACCTAGGTAGGTTGTCATTTCAGTAAAAAGTATCAAATATTGTGCCTATTAGCCAATGGCATGCAAGGGACCTTATAATTTAACATTGGTTCCAAACTACTCTCTTGTTTAACTTAAAATTAATATTTTAATTAAATAGTTACATACTATAGTATTAAGTGAATACTTAGGGTTTAGGTAGGTGTCTCACAAATATAAATGTAAATATGTTAGTCTGCACTGTATAGTTGATATTTTCCATCCTTATTTGCAGTGGTCAAGTTCACATCATAAGTTCAGACCATGATAACGACAGTGATGAAGACTTTGTAGCTGCTGCCAGCCCACCCCGCATTAGTCACAAGCCCAATACTAAGACATTGCAGGTATAAATAAAACTCACTAAAACTTATGGCTGTTTGACCAGAAGGCTAGCCCGGTGATCGGGCATGGTAGTTTCTCAAATCACTATGGGCGCCACTAGTTTGACGATTCTTATAATATACTTATTCAAATATACTCATATATGAATATATTTATGAATGAACTAGCAGTAAGCCCGTACTTTGTGTCACGGGATGTATAGCTTAAGTGTTTATAGTTTGTTATAGATTATAGTTTAATGTTTGCAGTTTATGTTTATTTGTGTAAATTAGAGTGAGATAATTTTGCTATAGGTTTAAGGTTTGAAATTAGTGATCAATTTAACCATATTAATATATCCTGTTTCAATTAATATTCGTAAGAATGTCAGCTTATTATTTACTTTGGTTTTTAAAAACTCTGTTAGATCATATGTTTTAGGGTTTTTAAACTTCAAAAATGTAGCTAAACACTGGGTTTTCAAGAGCTCTTAGCTTTATCTTAGTAGGACATGGATCACTATATGAATACCTACTCCAAAAGGTGTCGAATAATGAAAATAAGTTTCATCATATTGGGTTTTCTAGTTTACACGCAGATGAATTAAATTATGCATTACAATCAAAATAACAGGTGTATAAATTATTGTTAAAACAACAAAAAAATCTAAATAATGCTGATATATATGTACCGTAAACTCTCGTTTATCCGTGCACGGATATTCCGCGAGGCGGATTATCCACGCATGCCAGCGAAAAAATATGTATAATGTAGTTTTTGAGTACAAAACGGCTGCGCACCTCGATATCCACCGATATAATGCCACCTGATATCTCTGCTATATTTTAACCACTTTTATCAGCCGATTTAGTTGCTCCTGAGAGTGATTGCTTTCTGGTTGACGTCTGTTTTGTCTCTCTTGTTAGTTTTTAGTGCTTTTGATACGTGGTTTGGGGGTTTTGTGATTTTAAATAGCGTAAGAAGGTTGCGTTGATGTTTATGTGTTTATGTTTAGTTGGGTTGAGATGTTGTTATATTTAAGATGGAAATTGATTTCTTAAATAGAAAATAAAAGGAACAAATTACTCTTTACCTATGCTTCCTTATTGTATTAATTTCTACCTGTCCTTCCTTACTGTAATAATATCTACTCGTCCTTACTTTGTTTTTCTAGCTGATACTGATTATTTCAAAGATTTTGAAATATTAAAATTGTGTTTCCAGATGAGTGAAATTACTTTGATAACAAAACAAGCATGTGGATTACTACATTCCAGAGGCTGTAAGAGGCCAAAGTCAACCACATCGATGGTTTTATCTAGACAGGTAAACCTCTTGATCTCTCTCAATATTCATTGTTCAAAGAAGGGATGTTTTAAACTCTTGCATAATTAGTTGTCAACAAATTAATTTGAGCCAAAAAATGGATTTTACTGATTTAAATTAGCCTTTAAAATTGAAATCTATATTTTGACTTAGCTCTGGGGGGAGGGGGGGCATTGGCAATCCGTCAGACCAGAATTTTAAACGGTGACATCATGTGGTTATAGGGACAACTGTTTAGAGGAACTAAAAACCTTCTCATTATACATATCCTTGATTTAATTTTTTTTATTTTTATTTTGCAGAATTATTTTAAATGTAGCTTCTAATATTAGGTTTAATTAATTTTACCTTTTGTAGAGTGGCATATACGGAGGAAGGTCTTTCACTCATGGGGACAGGTGTAGGATATCCAATACACTGCTGCCACGTACTAAAGTTGACACGGTCCAACATGGGAATAAGATGTTTTGTGGCTTGTACTCCAAGGATGGTCAACAGTTCCTTACTGCATCTCAAGGTTTGTTTTCATTTAAATAAATATTATATTTTTACAAATTAAAAAAATTAAAAAATTATATATTATAAAAAAAAATTAAAAAAAAATTAAAAAAAAAAATTAAAAAAAATTAAATATTATAAAAAAAAATTAAATATATTAATATCAAATTGATTGATCAATATTTGATATTATATATTATATAATATCAAATTAAATATTATATTTTTACATTTGTATTAAAGAGTTTAAATTTATCATAAAAAGAAAAACTGACTGTACAAAAATTGTCTGAGGAACAGAGTAGGTAAGAAAATATTCATATACTTTTACCGGTTGTATCAATGTTTTTGTTGCCTTAAAACATTTTCACTCATATTTCCAATAGATCGTTACATCAGACTGTACCAAACAAACAGTGAAGGGCTGAAAGAGATGAAACGAATTCAAGCCAGAGATGTAGGCTGGAGTATTTTGGACACAACCTTTAGCCCAGACGGCAGGTCGATAGTCTACTCAAGTTGGTCTGAGAGTTGTAAGTAAACCTTTTTTATACTCTAAATGTATTTAGTGTGTTCATTTAGATATTTTACACCCACATGTCCTAACAGGATCATTTTTAACTTGAAACTTGCCGTTTTGAACCTTTCATTCAGATTTTTTAAATCTCTATGATAAATCTCAGTTACATAGCAAAATACAATTTGTCTAGATTCAAATTCTGGAAAAAAACGTTTTGTCTGTGGATTTTGTGTACATTGGTACAGTGGAACTTGGATAATTCAAACTTCTGTAATTCGAAAACTTCTTTATTTCGAAATTTTGTCTTGGTCCCTAGAATTTTATATAAAAACAATGTTAAAATATCTTGATCAATTCGAATAATTTTTTGGATAATTCGAAGTTTTTCCAGCGGAAATCTATAGTGTGTGTATAAAAGTGAACAAGCCATTGTGTGCGATTTTCCAGGAAACGACGTTCGGGCTTCCTGTCCTCAGACTATTTTTAGCTAGATCAACGCGCCCACCCCACTCACTAGTTCACTTCACTACTGCTCATAAATCACAACATTGACATCTGTGTGTATCATCCATCGGTGGTGGTTTGTTCCGATATTTGTCGTCTGCTTTCATGTTAACACATCGTGTGTATGATGGCTTCGTCGAAGCGAACCTACAAATCTCTGACGTTGCAAGAATAAATAGCGGCGATCAAGGAGGTAGGGAAGGGATTTGAAAAAGTTTGTAATAGCTAGTTTCGGGATCCCTCCAAACACATTATTGACATTTAACAAAAATTAGGATTTTTAATCAATAATACCTTCATTATCCTAACTTTTTTAATATATAATGTTAAAACCTGATGTTTGATTGTTTATTTCAACCACTTACATAAACCTTTCTAATTCGAATTTTTGGATAATTCAAATTTTTTTCTGGTCCCTTGAGGTTCGAATTATCCAAGTTATACTGTATTTCATATAATATGAATTACAGTTTTTTTCATCTGAGTTAGACACTGATATAAAAATAGTTTGAAACTTGGTTTGCTGCCAATCTTATCATCAGTAGTGTAATATAGTTATAGTTTAAAAAGTAAAATGTAATGAGCACAATTAATTTAACTGGTCGAATTTAAAAGTAGAAGATTCAACATTAACCCATCAACTCAGTTTGACGTACTGTGCACGCGGTGCCAATGTCGCGCCCGTCGCCGGTTGTCGTTCTCTGCATACATTTGTCATTTGCAGCTACCTTACAGGATTTTTTAGAACTATTTGGAGTTTCTCAATATTGGAGTCCGCTGTCTACCTTTCTAGCATAATTGTTTTTGCCATTCTGCTGTCTTTGAAAGGAGGAAAACTAAAAAAAATGTTAGCCGGAAGAGCAAATGATAACCACTTGGTTTGTTTTTTGTTTACTGTTGTCTGGTGTAATGTGGGAAAGCAATGTTTTTGATTAGTTTCATGGTGTTTTTAACTGAAATATAATTGGTTATTGTCCCCACAAATGTTTTATACTTTGTTATCTAAGTGTAGTGTCGCCAATAGCAAATTTGTTTCAAGAAGACATTTTATGGTAAACTGACATTGTGAGCACTGCCTATAACTAGGTTATTTTTGGGCGTTTTCACTAAATAATAATTTATAATAGACTTGGACGATAACATTGCATTGTGGTTAGATGAACAGTTATCAGTTACAGCTCAGGTTTGCTAGTAGTAGGTGGTCCAAATCCTAAAATAATGCCGTCCAGGTGTGTTGAAAGGGTTCTTAAAATTCTGGGCTTGAAGGGTTAAGAAGTTGACAGAGAACGATCTGCGCCACAAGTACTCAACATAAGTACTAAACTCTTACTTGAGAATGGAATCACCCTTGAATATTTTAAAAACATCTTGGTTGTATGATTTCATATTGTTTGGTACGCTTGCTGCTAGTGACACAGTACTGGCATAAAACTTGTGCGATACAATTTTCTGTCCAGAATTAAATATGAACCATGAGAAAAATATTCTCAATACTATAAAGAGTTTACATATTCCTCAGTGTAATTAGGGAAATATGGGTGTGAAGTATACATTATTCTCTAAAACAATCTCGCCAACAAATGTTCCAGTACACCTTTGCCGAATATCTGACCCAGAGAACCACGAAGCTTTGCCTCTCCGCCCTGAAGACAGAAGGTTCTGTATATTTTCAACAGTGTTCTCCGCTGACGGCACTGAGATCTTGGGAGGGGCCAACGATGGTTACCTCTATGTTTATGACCTAGAATGCAATCAAAGAGCATTGAGGGTTTGTATTACTGTATTTATTAGTTTTTACTTTAAGTGGATTTTCTTTTAAAGCATGAACAGTAATGACGGCAAGGTAGACCTTTGAACGGAACAAACGATGTTCCTTAATTAAAATGTAAATAAGGGTTTTACATAGAAAATTTCAATTTTTGTTGGTCTTCCTTTTGAAACATTCTGTATCTTTTAATATTTCCTGAAATATATATTTAAAAATTCAATCACATTATGTCTGTGGGTTGTAGTAATCAACTCTTAAACCTAGATATAAAGTCTTTCATTAATTTTTTATGTTTAGAAAGTAATGAAGATTAAATAAAAAAATGTTTATATATTGTAATTTTGTCAAAACATACAATACATAAGTAAACTAAGATGACCAGAGCATGTTATACTCAAGTTGTAAAAAAAAATTAGCTCAGGCATTTTTGTACTAAGGATAATTTTGTGATGTTAGCCTTTCAAATCATACAGTTAAATTAATATATTGTTTAAATACCGCAGATATATCCGCTGACCGACCGCTAGGCCCAAAAATTTAGCGGATATATCCGCCTACAGTCCTGGAGGGGTTAACCATACAGTCGTAAAAGAAGCAAAACTGGTGTCCACTCCAATCCCAGCTAAACCTACAATCTCGGATCTGTACATAGACAGACATCAGTCCATAAACCAATTTTTTGATTCAGGGAGCAAGTGGACATAGCCTACACCAACCAGAGTCCTGGTAATCCGAACTATTAGCTTGATAGGAATTATATATTTTGATTCATTTACCCCGTTCCTTTTACCCTGTAACTTCGGGTATTATCACATTGAACAAAAGCAAGAACAAAAATTATTACTGTACTTTTTCACCAGTTCCAAGCGGTAGTAGGCTTATAAACAAGTAGTACTGTTGCTTCATCAAGACTTATTTTGTTTTCAAATGATTCCTTTATTTCAATTAGCACATCTACTACTAGTTACCTGCAGTAATAAATTGTTCCTGATAAATCTTTAAAAAAGAATCATTATTACTGTATTCTTATCAATAAGTATAATCGCTGAACGAATTGTGCGAACGAGACAATAATTTACTGTCAACACGGAACATCGTACACTATACGATGATTTTAAAGAGGACGCCAACACTATCGGATTAGAAATGAACTAGCACACCTAACGGTGGAAAAAAGAACTACGTCGAAATACAAGCAGGCAATGCCCATTTTTTCCTCATAACCACTCCAGACGCACAGTGCATGTCATTAACATCTGTCTAGCGAAATATGCGGACGTGCAATGTGTATCCTTAGACAGGAATAGGTTAATTAAATACAATAACTTTTTGGAACCTAAGAAAATTAGTCATCGTCAAGTCCATATCGAGTAGAAACGTCCCTCTAGGAACACTTGATGCTGTTCAGGCAAAATATACCTATACATGAAGAAACCTATACATGAACTGTGATAAATAAGACACAAGTTAATTGGTCTAAATACGCAGTTGGAGTCTAAAATAGTGTATTTTTTAGTACTTTTAATTAAATTTCACTTTCACACTGAATTTTTTCGGATAATCCGAACAGGGTTCAATCCTAATTGGTTTGAATTACCGGGACTCTGGTGTAGATGTTTAAGTGGATGGTATAAAAAAGCAGAAATCAGCCCTGGCACTATAGGTTGTTCTCAGTGTTAAATTTCTGGTACTTTACGATTGGGAGGACACCAAAATTACTGGCACTGAAAGGGTTAATTTAAATTTAAAAGTTACATTTATTTTTGTGTACAATAAATACTATAGTACATTTTACTGACCCTATTCTATATCACAGCATTTCTGTAAATTATAAAGAGTTATTGCATGAATTGTGTTTACACAGCATGTATGTTTTAACATTTTGAGTTGTACAATGTTTTACGTTGCAGTAATATTCAGTTTCTGACCACTTTTTTGGTGACAGTGTGTGAATCATTTCCTAGATTGATGGACACGGAGAGGACGTGAACACAGTAGCATTTGCAGACCGCACTTCCCAGATACTATATAGTGGAGGCGATGACGGCCTGGTCAAGGTGAGCTCTTTGAAATTTATTCCTAAAAAGATTTTTGTTTGTGTGCCTCAAGTTATTAAAATCTTGAGCTCCTTGTATATTTGAATAATGTAGAAACAACCTCTTCATGAATCTCAATAATGATGAAGATAAAATTACTCAGAAAAGGGGTTCCAAGCTATTATTAATACTTTATTACATTCATAGATAACTTGTAAATTATTATCAGTATTTCTGAAATGTTCTTGTTATCAATTAGATTATTTTTACCCGGAATTTCAATGGCAACAATCGCTATAGCATTAAATTGATCATTAATTGTAGGGGTGTGCGATGCAGCAAAAAAATTTCGATTCGATACAACGATACGATACAAAGAATTCCGATACGAATCGATGCGATTCGATTCGATACAACACGACAAACACACAACACAATTTCCTGTAAAACAGAAATCATATAACAGAAGATAATAAAAAATCATGGAATTAAAGCCAAAAAATATATTATTAGACTATTCACTAAATTTTACAGTTCATAATTAGTTTGATAATTTTTAGTTTGATAACTTTCAAGTTCAAAAGATTTGTGTTAAGGTATTTTATCTATGTACATTATATCAATAAAGCAAAGTTCGCTAAAAGATTTCCAAAATTCGCTAAAATTTTTAATAACTTGGAATATGTATAGCTAGCCTTGATTAGTAAAAATATATTATATATCTATTATAAACTACTAAATTAAATAAAAAACTATTGTATGACAAAAACAAATATATCTCTAGTTTTAAAATTTTGATACAATTTCAAAATTCTTTTTTATAGTTTAAAAAAAATAACATATCTAACAAATTTGGAAATGAGAAAAATAAAAGATATTACTAGAGGAAATGAGTAGTATTGTAGTGAAAACTATAAATAAAAATTCAAAAAGTAATAATATAGAAAATATAAAAACAGAAGTAAACTGTTATTTAAAAAAATAGTTTTAGTATCATTCATTTCAAATGGTTAGTTTCTAATTAAATTCATATTTTAAATTTAAAAATATATAAAACTTTAAATAATGAAGTTAGTTGTGGTTACATATTTATTTAAAACTATTTAATCATTACTCTTATTTAAAAGTAAATTTCTTAATTAAACACACACAACTTAATTTGATTGCTTATTTACTAAATCACCTCAGATTAATGATTATTTAAAGAGAAAACATAAAACTCAATTTTTAACTAGATCATACTATGTAGAGAAATGTAAGTATTTGACCGAAAAACAAAATAATGAAGTCGCTCAGTCAGTTCCAAATATCAACAAACCCCCTTGTCCCGGAGCAAGGCTCAAGGTCATTTTTTATTACCTACTGCCTATAGTCTGACCACCTGTCCACCTCGCTTATCTCTTAACAAAAATAGCTTACACCAGATTTAACTGAGAATCACCAATTTAATGTTTTTATTCATGATTCACTGATAAAACATTTAATATGTACATTATAATAGACAATTTAGAATAATGTCAAATACTCAAGGTTTAGTTTTTGGAATTAATATTATTAAAAAACTATGGATCTACTTTTTTGCTTCGTAAGAAATGCAATGGAAGCTGTCAATTGATACAGCGATGAAAAAGGAGCCATTATTAAAACTAAACTAAACAAACTATGATTTAAATAAATACAATTCAATTTTGGTTGTTAATGTTTTGATGTATTTTTTGTTACTATTGATGTCTGTTGTGTCCAGCGGAGGAATACCTAACCATAAACAACTCCCATTAAAATTGTAATCGTCATGTCACGTAAGCTGTTGTCATGTTAAAAACTTCTCTGACTTGTTTGTCAATTTTAAGAAAGGATTTAAAATCAGTTTGAATAACAAAATAAAAAGAAAAATTGGATTGCACAAACATAGACAGTAAATAAATTTGTTTCAAAACCTGAAAATCGGTATAAGCTATGCCATTAGGATCTACACACGATGCCGCGCATCGGGACTCGCTCGATGCATCGGGACGCTCGATGCATCGGGATTTTGATTACCTCTGTATCGAATCGCGATTCGATGCATCGAATCGAATCGTATCGAAATTTCGATACATTTTCGATGCATCGCACACCCCTAATTAATTGTTAACAGGTGTGGGTTAGGCGAACGTTGAATGAGATGAGTCCAAAGCCAGCGGGCATGTTGGCAGGGCATATGGATAGCATCACATTCATCGACTCCAAAGGGGCAACAGTCGCTACAGGACCAGAGCATCAAACTGATCATTAATACCAGTATCCTGAACAGGTTTGGGAAAGGTGGACTTGAATAAGATAAGTCACAAGCCAGTGGCCGTGTTGGCAGGGCATATGGATGGCATCATGTTCATAGTATCTAAGGGTGGCGACAGTAGCTACATTTATAGATCGTCAAATTGACCATTAATACAAGCATTCTGAACAGGTGTGGGATAGGCGAACGTTAAATGAGGCGAGTCCGAAACCAGTGGGCGTGTTGGCTGGGCACATGGACGGCATCACATTCATAGACTCCAAGGGCGACAGTCGCTACCTTCTCTCCAACAGTAAGGACCAGAGCATCAAACTGTGGGATGTCCGAGTCTTCTCTTCAGAGGACGCACAAGAGCACACGAGGAAGGTTGTATCAGAACAGAACTGGGACTACAGATGGCAGAAGGCACCTAAAAAATGTAGGATTCAGTTTGTCAGCAACATTAATAACATATTTTGAATAACGAGAGTGAAGTACCTAGTAAAGCAAAAACAAATTTTATCACTATACATGAATGTATTAGAATTTTTTTTGCCACACAGTTATAGCTATGAAGTTGCAAATATTTTTTAATTGTGCTAAACATGTTTACTTTTTAATATGCAACTGCCATACTTCTTTCAGGTCTTAAATTTAGTACCAAACACAATTTTTAAGTTTTTTTCATTATTCAATATGTTTGTAAAAAAAATTGACATAAAATTAGAGGTGTGAGGATAGTGAATTATTTTTTCGGATCAGATAGCTCAAGTTCAAATCGGATCCGGATCGGATAGTTTGGGTTCAGATCAGATAGTTTTCGGATTCGGATACTCGCAATAACAAAGTGAAATCAGACTTATCTAAGAATAAATTAGGAAAAAATCAATAAAATATTATCAAAATTATTAAATGGTACATAAAAAATCATAAATTCTTCATAGGATGAACAACAAAACAAAAATTTTTACTTCACTGCATTTAAAATTACCAGTAACAAATTTTAATATGGCGTAATTCACAAATTAAATCTACAAAAACCTTATAATTCGCCATTAAATGACATCAACTTTCTACTAATTCATCATTTCATTCTACTAATCATCAACTAATTCTCAATTTTATTTCACGATTCAATTATTTTATTTATTACAATGATAAAAACAAATCACCATTAACAAAGAATCAAGATTTGACAGACGACGTTGGCTCGATGCCATCGGCTATCTGCGTATCGGCAGGGGCAGTGACAGTGCAGCTGCTATCAAACAAAGGCCTCTTCGCTGGCGCAGAGTTGGAATATTTGGCAGATAAAATACCCCGATCGGCTGTGTAACAATATTGAAACCCGTGAAATTAAGGTACCTCGTCTTAATCTAGTTAGTTATTCATCTTAAAATTATCTAAAAATGTAAAACTAATAACGCTTAAATTTATTTAACAAAGAGAAAATGTAGATTGAAAACAAGTGGAAAATTTGTTGGTTATGTGAACACCGAACGACGAAATAGGCCAAATTTAAATTTTGGCAACACTTTATCGTATTGCTCAAACCCGGAGTAGTTGAGAATGCGATAACTAAACAATTGATCATCTACGTAGACGATCAGAATGAAGTAGTATTATTTTTGCTGGAAACCCCGTCGCAAAACTAGCTATTATGATGGTTTGTTACCAATAACATTAAATCAACAATTCAAGTTTTTTCGTAGCCGAAATGAAATTTTATACGGAACAATATCAAACCGCAATCTGATACTCGGTGCAACTATCGATGACGCTATGCTTTGTATTTCAAAATGTAATATCGTGTTGAACTTACGGTTACTTAAATGTGTAGTTGAAGAATCGAATAATCATACCGCATCCTCGGACCGCCCAATGACGTTCTTACTTTCCGATTGGATATGAATTGCGTAATTTCGTCATCTGCTTCAACATTTTCGTTCGATCAAAGATGTTCCGTTGCCGACTTCTCAAAAGGAAAGTTTTGCTTTCGGTTTTAATGCTCATTTTATACGGTCTATCCGAAAGTTCGGATATTACCGGATATCTTAAATACCTTCGGATTGGTTACGGATATCCGATCCGAATCCGAACCGAATTTTCGGATATCCGCACACCTCTACATAAAATATCATTGCTGACCCGATAGGACACTATGTTATTTTTCTTATTATCTTATTAATTACTTCGCTTGGAAGGCAGTAGCCTTATTTTGCATGCAAACTTCCCTACACCACCTGATTTTTTACTAACACCTGCGCTTTTCTCAGTATTTAACTTCCCTCGATGGGGAATGGAATGTCCTTTTTTGATTTAGTTATTCACAATGTTGAATTTTGTCACTAACTTACTGTAGAAACCCTATAACCGGCCTCTATGTTCCCAGTCCGCGAAGTATTCGGCTTCGTAGAAGAGATATCAAAATGTATTTTCTACAGCTTACGAATTTGCAAAGTACATACTAGCTTTTGTTACTTAAGCCCTCTAATGGTTATCGGAAAATGTGTGTACGAACTGCCATATGAAATTAATAGGGATATGTTCGTATGTTGTTCGCCGACTTAGGAGAATAAAACGGGTTTATTATTGCCTTTTTCTCATAAACATATTTAAAAAAATATATATTTTTTGGGATATGTTTATTTGTTCACATCAGCCCATTGTCATGATAGTTCAGTTCCATCTCAATTTACTCTGAACTCTCTTTTATGAAACCAGCATTTTGATGCGTTTTCATTGGAGAAATTAAATTTGCTTTTTAGATGATATTAACACATTCGGACGCATTTGCAGCCATGGAGGTGCCTATTTGCTATCCTGTTGGATGCATTTACTGCCATCTAGTAGTATATGTTTTCATGGCATATTACTGCTACAGGATAAGAGCTAGAACTTTGAAACGTATGACAGCAATAGTCAATAGTACATTATGTATTATGTTAGCTTAGGCCGTCCTGGATGGCCCTGCTACGGGCGGGGCAGTGGCAGTCCTGGTAACTGCTCGTCAGTGAGTCAGACAACTGGCCAAAAAAGCCTAAAACACATTGTAAAGAGTGTATGAACTTAATATTTCACTCCATAACCTGTACAAAATTTGTTTTTAAGACTAGGTATAGCAAAATAATGTTTTTTCAACTCGTGGCAGCAAATGCGTCCACTTTGTGTGACTTTCTTACGTCCTCTTGATTCTTTTGTAGCTATTTCTTTTTTATGTTAGTGTCAAAAACAATAGAAGGAACATAAACAATCACTTCAGAACTACAGTGCAACTTGGTTATTGCGGCCTCGGCTTTAACGTCAACTCGGATATAACGTCATTTATTTTTAGGTCCCGCCAAACTATAGGTATTTACATAGGTAAAACCTCGGATATATAGTCTGTAAATTCTAAAACCTCGTATATAACGTCAAGAAAATCGGGCAGAGATAAAGGCAACATATAGCTAATTAGAAGGTGCAACGTGAGGGCTGCGGCTATTGTTTAGCTACATTCTATTTTTAGAACCGGCATTTTATTGCTGTCTTACCGCTAACCACCCCCAACCCCCTCCCCCTACCCTATATCCGCTGTCGCCATCATCAAGGTCAGTGTCAGTGAGTTTTGCCGAAGAAAAGGTGTGAGTTATAAGAGCGTGTGAGGAGGGACGTAAGATAGCAGATGTGTGTTCGGGCTTTTTTTTTTATAAATCGAACCAACAGTTGAATTCACCATGACAAACTTCAATGCAATATTTTCAAATTCGTTTTTTTATATAGTATAGAGTAGTTCAGTCAGTCATAAACATAAACTTTTATGTGTATCTCAAATGACCTTCATTGAATGTCTTAATTTCATGTTAAACATGTGTTTCTCTATTTTTCCTCGGTTTTAAATTAAAATTATGTAACCTCACTTTTATAGTGTCACTCTGATATAGCGTCATTAATTGAGTGGTCCCTTCAATGACGTTAGAACTAAGTTCCACTGTATAATGATACACAACTTCCCTTTTAGACAGTGCAAACCTAATCCCAGGTGCTGGTGGCTGCATATGCGTCCACGGAAGTAGACGGCTATTTTCACAACTTAACAGCTAGCTAAGGGAGTCAAAAAGCAACTTCCCTTTTAGACAGTGCAAACCTAATCCCAGGTGCTGGTGGCTGCATATGCGTCCACGGAAGTAGACGGCTATTTTCACAACTTAACAGCTAGCTAAGGGAGTCAAAAAGCAACTTCCCTTTTAGACAGTGCAAACCTAATCCCAGGTGCTGGTGGCTGCATATGCGTCCACGGAAGTAGATGGCTATTTTCACAACTTAACAGCTAGCTAAGGGAGTCAAAAAGCTAATTGTTTTGCTCTGTTGCCGATGTTATATGACCAATACAGAACTGTGATTTGCCGTAGTGATCTTTCAGGATTTTCACTCAAATAATAAAAAAATCATAATGTTAAGGATATAATTGAATAAAGGAAATAAAAAAGTTTTATATTTTTAACAGTATGTTCTGTATTTCCTCATTAGTGGAACCCCACAAATCCGAACTAATTGGGACTGAAGACTGTTCTTCCAGGGAAATAAATACTACGCACTTATTTTGTCACTGTATTCACACGGTAACCGACGGGTTGTACAGGCTGTGCGTGACTCAATGAGTTCATAATGGCAGTGACCTTGGCTGGTCGAGCCTGTGCTAAAAATAAACCATTCTCCCCCAACCCCAACCCTTACTAACAGGGATGCGTATTGCGTCTGTCTACTGCCTGTGTCTAGTTTAGTGAGCGTTTACCTACTGATGTGCGTATCTCTAACAACCGACGTGGCTGGGAATTACGGTCGTGTGAAGATTTTCTTCATTTCAACAGATAAGGATAACAGACTTTAAGCGAAACACTCCTGACTTTATTAAACCTTGCAAAAAGTTTATGATTATTTTTTTTTTAATTTCCAGATATTTCTTTTTTTGATTTCCTGAGAATATGTTCAGGTTTGAGGAGTTCCACTGTAATATTAAAATATTGACTACTTTATACTAAAATAACTATTTTAGTCTAAAGAACCCTTTGACATTGTATGAAAGTGTTTGATTTAATTTGAACAATGATTGTTATTAGTTGAATTAAAAATAATAAAACAGGACAATATATAACATAGGTCTAATGAACCCTTGGCTTAGGGTATTGACTTAATACATTTTCTGTATTTTTGTTCTGCAATAAAATACATTATAGTTTTTTATTTTATTTGTTCAAGCTTAGTTTCATATAGACTTGAGAAAGTTATTTCCCAATTAATAATTTACAACATAAATTAAAATGTTATAGTTAATTAAATGGATAAAACTGTTGGGGTTAATATACCAAACAGAGCACTGTACTTATAATGTGTTTAATACTTTAGGGTCTATATGAGTAATAAATAAGTTGGTAAATGCAATGATAGGTTTCTGACTTGCATCAATAATGTTAAGTAGGTCAATCAAAATTTATTTAAATTAATATTTTGCTTACTAATAAAAGCCAAAGCCAACCTGAATTTTAGGCTTACAATACCCGAACCTGACCCGAATATTAACTTGCAATACCCGAACACGACCCGAATTTTTTTTTACTTGCATACCGAACCCGACCCGACCCGAATTTTCATTTAGCTTATGATACCCGAACCCGACCGACCCGAAAATTTGTGGTAATCTACTACTTGACCCTAACCCGACCCGACAGTAAAAATCACTACCCGCAGACCTCTAGTACAAAGTAAGAATTTGGTATAGTTTTATATTTCAGGATGGCGAACAGGGTTTCGGAAAACAGGCATAGCCATGAATGTGTTAAAGTGTGGTTGATAAAATACAATAGGATAGTTTTTTTTAGTTCAGAGTTTTATGTTTTGTGTTTCAGTGTAATTTTACATTCAGTATTCTGAACAGAAGTTTACTAGAAAATGATTGTGTCAAAACGGAAATGTGATGTGATGACGTTCAAACATTAGCTTAATGTGATCAAAAGGAAAATTTGTGGAAGTAAATGTGTTATACTAAATGTGGGTCACTGACTTGTTGAAACTTAAAAACTGATGGACTGTAATCCACAGATAAAGAGAGAAAAGGTTTTGTGCGAGCGACAATACTTGAGAAAACTTTCCATTGAGATGTTTAAGAGACTTCAACCCTCATAAGACCATATATTATTCTAAGTTTTTTTTTTTAAATTTAGTGTGTGTTCAATTTTTAGGGCTACTATTATGATTACAAAATAAATAATGCCAGAGTACCCTTGCTTTTCATTTTTCATTTCATGCTTGGTACGTTGACCTGCCCAACCTACCTATTATACTAGTATGACATTCAATGTGTTAAGTAAAGAGTAGTGGAAATTGTCATTTATTTATTATCACAGGCTGAACATGTTTTATTCGTGAGATAAATGTAAACTTAGTAAAAGAAAATTAAAGATTTTTAGTTTTTTAGTTTTAGTTTAGATTTTTGAGTTAAATATTTTAAACATGAATTTCATGAGTGGTAATCATGTTTAAACTATCTGATGATCTTTGTGGTTCAGTGATGAATGCCAAAGACAACCTTGAGGGAGACACGTCGGTAATGACGTACCGCGGTCACTCGGTGTTGCAAACGCTCATCAGATGTCACTTCTCCCCAGCTGAGACCACGGGACAGAGGTTTATCTACACGGGCTGTGCCTCAGGCAGGGTCGTCAGTGAGTATCTTCTGATAACTGACTTCCACGAGTTTCATCTTAGGTGGATTGTAATTATTTTTTCTTAATTCTTTAGAAGACCCATTCTTTAGTGAACAAAAGATAAATAAATTCATAGTAATGTGCTGGTGGAAAAATTTGTAACTATTAGGGATTGAAGCGATTCAAACTGGTTCCTAACCTGTTACTATTTTCTAAACTCCATTTACTAAACATCAGGTTTAATCATTTCCTTAACCTCTCTAACTTATGCTAACTATCAAATGCTGTACAACGGGATCCTTATTGGCTTTCTGACTAAAGTACAACCTCAACAATCCGGCCCTCGAAAATCTGGGCACCAGTAATTCGGCCGACTATATTGCTTGTTACATATTGGGCGATTTCTGCCGCGGCTGTAATTTTGCGGTTGCCAGCGTTGGAGCAGTTGCCTGAAAGATTAAATGGAAGTTTACACACTGGGCGGCTGAAAAGCCGCACTGTTGTATTGCCGTAGGCGGTTTTTCTACCGCCTTTTAGCACGCAGTGCCTATGGGACCAAAAGTAAGTACACATTTGGCGGTTTTGTTGCTGTTGCCGCGGCGAAATTACCGCTTTGGCAGAAGTCACACAACGTGTAACGAGCGTAATATTTCAAATTCATTATGTTTTAAACGGTTTCTTGCTAATCTGGCATTTCTGTTAATCTGACCCGCCAGCCGCTGTTCAGGCCAGATTGTCGACGTTGTACTGTAATAAATTACTCTGCTCAGGGACACTGTTGGGTACAACAAAATCACAATATGGGTGGGTAAGGCTTTTGGATATCCTAAGTGTACACCTTCCCTACTTGGGTCATACCACCCTTTAAACTTGAATACTCAGTCTGAAATATAGGATTAGTAAGATCCTTTTCAGGATAGATTTGTGGCTATTTTATGGTTGTCTGATAACCGGTTAGTCGGGCATGACACTATGCCCTGGGATCTGGACAGACTTGGAGTTATTGCCTCTTTCTCTATTATCCTGCCTTTCCTATCTTCATGAATCCCTTTTTTTATTACGGTGGTAGCAACTACAGTCACACTGCCTGGCTGACTTTGCTAGCAGCCTCCTAAACAAACCTATTCTGACATTGAATGACAATACAATGTTATGAATGGCTAAGTCTTTACAGTTATTAGCAAAATTATGAAGTATATATAAGCCTGAAGTATTTATTAATAGCTTTGTTATTTATTTATTTTGATGTTATGTAATGGCTAAACTTGATGAGAGGGTGGAGGATTTTTTATGGAACTTAAAATGTGTGGTTTTTGCAGTGTACGACCTGCTGACAGGGGAGATAGTCAAGGTACTGGCAGGCCACCAGGGGTGTGTTCGGGATGTGTCGTGGCACCCCTTCCGTCCAGAAATTGCCAGCACCTCTGTAAGTTTACCTGCTTCAAGGGTTCTACTAAAGTTTTCATTGATTTTTTTCTTATCCAATATTGAGTAAGATAGCAAGCAGTCTTGATTGGACTTAAATGTAAAAAATGGCTCAACAGATTTTAATTTTTTTCTTTTTATTTTAAGTAAATGTAAAATAAGTAAATAAGTAAAAATAGATCCCATAAACAGGAAAACTATGCTTTAAATTAGTTTTAAATTAAAAACAGAATAACCAAACTGCTGTTAAACAAAATTTATGTCCTTGTTAACGAGTTGATTGAAGATGGCATACAATATATATTCATGTAATATATTAATTATAATGTTTTTTTAACCTCTACAACTACTGAGTGTTTTACTCTTAAATAAAATCATTAATTATTCAATATCTTTAATTGTACTTTTCCATTGTGTCTGCGTTTTAACTACACAACGATTCTAGAAGTGGAGTAACTCCTCCCATTTTCAAGTGATTACCGAATAATTTACATTAAAAAAATTGAAAGTATAAATTACAAATACTAATTATAACATATTATCAGTAATATAATACTTATCTATCATGCACAATACCAAAACTATATTGATAACACAACAAATAACTACAAAACTTTGCCTTCAAGCTAGCGGGGTGACACAAGATAGCTTGCACTCAGAAAGGAAGTTGGAGCACTAGTGCCCCCTCCACCGTCCAAGCGGTGGCCACCAGAGTGTGTGCCTGCTAGGGGCGCTAGTAGTGTGATGTCGTCAGTTACATCAGCCAATCTATCTGAAACAAAATATTACAAGAAAAGGAACCTGGTCGAAAGGACCAAGCTAGAAACATGTTACAAGCAAGCTGGAATATTGCTCATTGCTTTCAAAATTTTTTTAATAATACCTTGTCCTCTCTGTAAATAATCCAAAATTTATTTTAAAAATATTTATATTTTAAAAGATTTAATGTTCCATGCGATAGGGATTTATCAACTGTTGTTGAACACACACATTCCTTTTCTTTTTTTTATTTGCTTATTATAGTTTGGAATAAGTTTGCTATTCTTGTACTATTATTATCTATTATTTAGTTTTGGTTTATTATGTTTAGAAAATGGCTGTTTTAGGTATTAGCCTGCAGCTATTATTTATTTACATTTCAATAAAATAAAAATAAATAAATAATAAGTTTATTATTAACAGTGGGACTACACGGTGGTCGTGTGGGGATTCAAGGACTCGGATGACTACGAAGAGGAAGAGATAGAAGTAGTGGAGCCAGTGCCCCAGAAGGTGCGACGTAGCTCACGTATTGCGGAAATGCGCAGAAGAAGCCTTCTGGATCAAATCTTTGAGCCAAACTAACCGGACAGGTAAGGCTCCTACATTAATTTGTAATTTGCAGTGACCTGACTCATTCTAATTTTGGCACATCTAGTTACAGGAAGAATCAAGAATATTTCGTTACCAGTTTTTCCCCTCTAGACGCTAAAATATTCTAGATGTATGTTGTTTATTTTCATTAAACATGAACTGAGAGACTGTTCGGCTCCAACAAATTTTCCACTCGTTTTCATTCTACATTTTTTTTTCTTGAGTGATTTTACGCGTCATTAGTTTTTAAATGGTACATTTTAGATTATTTGAAGATGAATAATTAACTAGATAACAACAATGTACCATAATTTCTTGAGTTTAAATATTTTTCTATCTGCCTGATACTCCAACTCTGCGCCTGCGCACAGTCCTTTGTTCAATAGTCAGCAGTAGCTCTGTCACTGCTGGATATGTCACTTGTGACATATCCATATCGGTGACTTTTTCACCGTTACAAAAATATCGCATATCCCTACCGATACACAGATAGCCGATGGCAACGAGCCAACGTCGTCTGTCAAATCTTGGTTTTTTGTTTATGGGGATTCGTTTTTGTCATTGTAATAAATAAAATAGTTGAATCATGAAATAAAATTGAAAATTATTATTTATCAATCTATCCATGGGTTTTTATAAATCACTTTTAAGAACTGCTCATGTAATATATTGGCGAATTATAAGGTGTCTGTTGATTTCATTCTGAATAATATGGCGTACATTAAAATTTGTTACCTTTCAATGCAGTGAAGTAAAAATTTTAGTTTTGTTCAGCCAATGACGAATTTATGATTTTTTATGTCCAATCTAATAACTTTGATAACATTTTATCAATTTTTTCTCATTTATTCTTAGACAAGTGTGATTCCACTGTGTTATTGCAAGTATCCGAATCCGAAAATTATCCGATACGGATCCAATCTGAACTTGAGCTATCCGATCCGAAAAAAAATTCACTATCCGCACACCTCTAACATTATTTAAATTAAATCAAGCCTTCCAGTTTAGTAGGAAAATGGAAGGCTAATAATAAAAATGATAACATCTTGTACTTTGTTTTTTGATGGAAAAATTTGTTCTAAAGAGTTTTTTAATAACTTAAGGTGACTAACTAGAGTATGGAGAGGGGGAGAGGTTCACGTTAGCCCAAATAATTTGTTAATTTCGTGTTTTAGATTTTATTCAACCTGAATCTGATTTTATTATTATTATTTTTTTATTGGAAGGGGCGGATTACTCCCACGGCACTTCAGCCGCAGCGGCTTTTTGCGCACCCCTGTGTGGGTTGCAGCATTATCACATAGCGAAAAGCCATTGGTGATTGGAGGGATTTGAACCCGGGACCTTGGGCACCAAAGCCCCGCGCTCCCCAACCTGAATCTAATATTACCTTCAGAAAGTAAGATCTTTTTCTGTTATTTTGAGTAAAAGCATTACAATGGCAATCCACATACAAGCGAAAGTCAAGAATCGCCTTAATCGAGAAATCTAGATTTTTTTCTGTTCGACACAGACTAACTGCTCATTTGCAAAAATGTTGATGTGGTAGAGCTTCGTAGAGTAATGAAATCAGAAGATCTTCCTACATCCATATCGTTTTTTCCACTACATTATTTAAAAAAAAAGTGAAATATTAATTTTATATAATGTTTCTGTTGCAGAATTCTTTGGTGTTCATCTCCAGGAGAAGCCTTCTGTTTTGTATCATAATTTTAATATAATCATCATTATTTAATTAATTTTATGGCTAGGTGAAATTACATCGTGTAAATGCTACTTGTGTATAATGTAAGATCAAAAAATATTTTATAGTATATGATAACGTCCTAATATTTGTAAAGTGATTTGAAACAATATAGCTTTACTCACAGTTTTTGTATTATTGCCTGTGTATGTTTACCTGTACATTTTTAAAATTTAAAAAACTGTAAATCACAATGTGCCTAGGGGCCGTAAGGTACCGTAGTGGCGTGAAGCGACTGCTCATGAATTTCATGGTGACAGGAATTACCATCCTTTGGTTTTGATCCAGCAACATTTTACATACTGGGCCAGAGTGTTATGACAGAGCTACCATACTGGTCAAGATTGAGGATAAGTAGATTGAGAGATTGAAGTAGATTGAGAGCTGGTGGCGGGTGAGGGTGCAAAATATCCTGCCTTAAATATTATCCATTTACACCCCAACAAACATCTGTAATGACCTATTTTCTCTTCCTGGTAAAGTAACTATATTTTCAATTCAATTCAAGGTTCTTTATTTATTATTTTGTAAAATATATACATTGAATAGTGTCAGGTTGTACACCAATTCAAACTAGCCTAAGTGACAATCTCATCCATTCTATATAGGAAATTTTTAAATGAAACTGAGTGGTTAATGTAATCATGATGACTGTGAGTGATGGGTGGAAAAAATTGTCAAAAGAATATGGAGCTATATTAATCAAATCTTCTTTTAATCTTTTTCAAAATCTGTTTTAGTTTCTATCTTTTTTAATTTCTTTAAGAATTATATTTAAAAATCTCTGGCCAATAAAATACAATCTGAAGGACGAGAATCAGCTTCCTCAACTGCCATTAAAATGGAGTCAAAAATATACTGTCCGTAGACTGTTAAAATATTGAGATCAACAAAGTTTTTTACTGAGGCATATATATTTGCATATTTTTTTTAAATATATTGTCAATTAATTTTTGAATTTACTTCAAAAAAACAAATCCCAAAGGAAATATGGGAATGGATGTATGTAAAGTAGATTTTACACAATCTTTGACTATTACAATAAAAGGACATTTTCTTTAAAGCAAATAGACCAGAATTTTAGTTAAAATTTTTGCCCACATGGTCATTCCAATCTAAATGCTGATCAATAGTTAAGCCAAGAATCTTGAGTTCTGGATTTTATTATAATATGCTGAGAATTCAAATCTATCACTGGTTATCTCTTGTTTCTGTTTTCTTTTGTTTTCAAAATTAACACAATTAGTTTTTTTCTACATTGAACAATAAATTATGATCCTTGATAAATTTATTGTTGTTTTCTAATTCTAGTTTACAAATTACTTCAGTTTCTTCCAAAGTCTCTGATGATAATTTTATGTTTGAATCATCGGCATATAAAGTATAAACTTAATTTCGAATTTGGTTTAAATAACAAGGCATTGTCCATGTTTTTCATAGACATCCTTTATCCTGAATCAAATACATACAATGTATATCTCAGTCGTCAATTGACAGACTTCAAAGTAAAGAACTAAAATAAATAAACAACACATACAATATAAGTTATTAATTTAATCTAACATCTTGAACGTACAGATAGACAAGAATTCCTTGATGCTATAGAACTCCCTGTCTACCAAAAATCTGCTAACTGTCCTCTTAACCCTTCGAGTGGCAGAACTTTTGTACTTCATTTTTATTATTTACTTTGACTTTGCAACTCTTCTTAAAATACTAAGTATAAACAAAACAAACACAAAACACGCACTCCTTAACCATACATTGGTAAGCAAAACTGGTGACCACTGCAATCCCAACTATGCCTACAAATGCCGTCAACTTCCACCCAAGCCGGTCACTGTTTATTTAAGGTGGGCCTCCCCCGCCAACACATTAGCCACACATTTGCGAGCTAAATTAGAATTGTTCATGGTCAAGATTCGAACCCTCGTCCTTCCGATTGGCTTCAACCGTTGCTCTCGTCAGTACAAAGGTTAAGACCACTACACCAAAGGACCCCCGTCTGAGAAAGTGTTTATTTGGCTATAGAAAGTGTACTCTAGCAGCACTACATCGAACTTCATGAGGTATAGTTCATGCATTAGCTCACAGATATCAGCACTGTGATGGTAATAGTTGACTAAGTATCATTGCTATAAATAGACGATAATAATCACTTTTCACTGCCATCGACACAGGTGTGTCGATCGCTACTTGGGGGGCTAAATCTAGCTCCAGTCAGTGTCCGTTTTTTGGCAGGAAGTTTATTATATAACACTGGTCCGACATACAAGATGCCACTATCAGAGAGAGCAAGGCAATGTATAGGTGTGCGAAGATTGGCATCATATCTGGTCAGATACCTATGGTTTGAGCCCACAACCGGGATGTCTTTCAGATTATTTACAGCAGATAAGATCACATTTTATATAAAAGAAGTAGGAAATTCAAAAATATTTCATTCCTCTGCAAGTATGCAGTGGAGAAACACACAACCCGGTTTTGAACCAGAAAGACCTAAGAACCGGTTAACTTAAGTGCCTTAACAGTTTTTAGTTACCTCTTGCTGTATTATGACAGAGAGTTTTATCTGTAGCTATTAAAAATAATTATAAAACTAATTTTATTGATAAACAGATTTATTAATAAAATATTTAAAGTATAGGTTTATTAATAAAATAAAACAAAAAATAATAAATATACTTCACCCAGAAATATCTCAGATTGGGTTTTGTTAGAAGTGTGTTCAACTTCAAATTTCATAGAGTGCAAGTATATCACACAGTAAAAAATTATATAAATTAATACAAAAACTATAGAGAGAATATAGATGCCTTCTTGGTTAACATTTTTGTAATATCATCCAAAGAAACAGATCTTCTTTGGTAAGATGACTCATACACGACCACCAAACTATTGTCTCCTCTGTCTTTATCATCTTCGTATACAGATCTGAAAAAATATTTTAGCGTTGTAAAAATATGGAGGGATAAAATAAAAAACAAACTTGAATGAAATATCTGTTAAGATGATTTTTTTATATAGTACTTTACAATCTTTTTTTGTTCATAAAACATCGGTTCACATAATACCCATCGGTATGTGTTTCTACAATCGAACTATAATAGCACTAGTACAATTAATTAATAGTCTTCCTATTGTCAAATTTCACATCATTATTCTTTCTGTTTATTAACTAAACAACTCTTCTTGCTCATAATATTGTAGAGGTGAGAGGAAGTAAGAAGAAGACACCTAAATACACATTCCCAGCCCATATGGGTCATCTCAACCCAAATCATATCAATTCAGTAGAGCGTCGATAATTTGGACGTCAAAAATCTGGACTGTCAATAATCCAGATTTGATTGTAGCTAGAAATAAAAGTTTGTACCGACTGCCTTTTGATTTAGATTGAAGATCTTTGCTTGAGTGGGTGATAAGAGAAATGTGCATGCGTACTGTGAAGCGAGAAGGAGAGGAGCAAAAATACTAACCACTGCTGTAGTTCAAAAGTGTAACACACATTTTTTAAACTCAAATATGTAGTGTCTTATGTATTTACTGTACACATGTTCCCATACTTAAAATAAATTATAATTAAATAGTGTGGGGAGAGTGTATCTGGTTGGATGATAGAGGTTAACCTGCCGAAGGTCGAGGGCTGAGCGCTCACTTTTCATTTTAAGTTTCTACAAAACATGGGAGTTTGTAATTGTAAGTCGAAATCGTTTGTATATCGACCTGAAACTCTGAATAGCTGTTGTTTTGGGTGTCAGTAGTCGAGGGAATAAGGCGGTGAAGGTTAAGAGACCTTCAGTTAACTTACCTTTGTTTTGTGTGAGTGACAGTGCAAAAAGCACAACTTCCACATCTAAAAAGGCTTTTGTTTAGTAATAAATTATGTGTTCAGTATATTTATTTTTTTCATAATACAATGAGTATTAGCAAAATGTATTTTTAATAGCACCCTGTGTTTTAAATAATAATTAATTGAAAAAAGTTAAATTAATTTATAACAAAGTACAGTATATAGTTTGAGTGTTCGAATTTTTTTATTGAGAAAATAGTTATTTTTAGTTTTGTATATAATTTAAGGTTAGAAAAATAGCCAAACTAAAGTAAAAGTGGTATGATATGATTTGTGAAATATAAATTGTTAACGAGGCATTTGGGTGGCGCTCACCCCTCGACCATCCGCTTAACACAAGTGAACTCGACCAACGACAGGTTAACTGTGTCTTTTACAAAAGTAAAGGGTGCACATACCAGCTATGCACAGCAATAATTTAGTGCTTGACAGGTTTCTCTGCATTTTAAATGATCAAATGCTTCAAATACACTATACCAAGAATTTTTTAATCGTAGGTTTTTTACTTGTTTACCAATTTAGACACACAAAATATGTATTTTGTATCAATAGTATTAATTTTTTAACCAATTACATTCACTATTTTTTTTAGTTTATTTTTTTGCTCCTGCAGGCAGTTTTTATGTAATATTATACTATTTTATGTATTATATATATATTTTATTTACTATATTATATTTTATCTATCATATATATTTTATGAACTATTACTGAGGGTACGCCCATCTGTGGCATAAGGGTACTCCTAAAAGGGTTTGAACTCTATTACTTCAAAGCTAAGAATGTATCGTAACACTCAGTAACCTGAGAGACGTAGTGAGCCGTGCAGTGCTGAAGCAGGGTAAGTTGTGTGTGTAGCTATCGTCATCGTGGAGTCTCTTGAGTAAACACTCGAGAGCGCAGACGACACTGGTCAGCGCGCCCTCTATCTGAGGATGTCCGTTGAGGCTCACCATGCCCGGATCACAACCTGGCGCCCCTTGACAACACCATCAAACATCAACGTACCATTAATCATGTACACATTTATTAATTTTAACATAATTATTTTATAGCTTGTAGTATATTTTTATTTAATATTTGAGGCATATTTAAATTAATCACACATTGATTTACTTTCACTACTTATTTATTATCTCAATACTTTAATCCAGTCGAATACATAATACGTCAATAAAGTTGACTGAAAAATAATCTAATTATATTAAACATTTGATTCTTTAGGATCAAGAGACCCTAACAAAGCCTACTAGTCAGAGAAGTCTCAGAGAAGTAAAAAGAACCTCCATACCAATCTAGGCTCGATCCATGAAACACACTGAGGATTCATACTCTAACTCAACTGCTAGACAAGGAAAGGGTCTACTCCAGGGACCATTTAACTTTTCACTAGAGGGTACAGCCACTACGATAGTACATCATTCCACCTGGCAAACCCTGAGAGGACATCAACTCACTGATTTACAGAAAGAAGATTCTTTAATCCCTGAGAATTCTGGTCAGACTGGGTGTTTAAGTTTCAGCTGGGAAATAATAAAACCCTTAAAAGAGAAAAGAATAAACCAAAGTAATAAATTAGTTATATTAAGTGATCAATATTATCTTAAATACCTTGAGTGTCTTGTACATTATCCCAATATTTGAAGGCATCTACAAGAGGTTTGAAAAGTTCCAGTCCTGATTTGTGTGTCTTGCCGTATTCATCTACAATTGATTTGTCATCGGCAGTAAGAGACTCCCAGCTCATGTATAGGTCTCTCAGTCTTGGAACTGAAAATAAACCTGTCAATATTTCGGTTCAACTTTGTTTAGTTTAGCTTTTATTATTCAGACACAACGAATTGGGTGGTTGCAGGGTAGATTGCCTGTTAAAAAAAGATTTTCAGTGAGCTTTGGCTTCTGCAATGTGTATTTCATTAGGGATTGGACAGCATTTCCTCTTTGGGGTAGCAAACTGAGCATGTTCAAAACTATGTCCTCATGAACTAATAACAACTACTAATCAAACTATTTTGAGGAATGGTGTCACAATTAATCATTGGTGTCAACTCTAAACTAGAAATTTTAGTTGCATTCTTAAAAATACTGTAATTTGAATTAGAAAAATATTGGAACTAGTGAAAAACTGAATATTTCATTCAGTTTTATTATCTATTGAGTTTTTCATCCATGATATCATCTAATAACTTTTCGTTTCCTACTTGTGGATTCTACACTTCTTTAATAAATTTTAAATCATTCATTCAAATATTTGATTCTTGGCACAATATTAGTTGTTTTATAACTTAACAATCAACTGGGTAATACCTTCTGGAATAAGTGTAAAAACTATATCACGAATTTGGCGCTGAAAAGCTGGACAAGATATGATTTGAGGTGTTAATTTTTCTTCACATTTATCATCGTCTGGAGATTCGTTTAATTCACTCGGAGGACTATGCGAGCTATCAGAATTCATTATTTTTACTCTTGAAAGGTTAAATAAACAAAGCCCTTACTTAAAAAGTTGTTGGTATCATTAAAAGCCAGCTGAAATTCTTGCTTTGTGTAAATCATTGTGATAACACTTTATGTAAATAAACAAACTGAAATGTCAGTTTAAAAATTTTTACCATGTAGAATCAAGAATTCACGAAAATATTTCAAGATTCAAAATTTTCATGAAGTAAAACTACAAGTTCTGTAAAATAAAAAATATAAATGAAGGCAGATGTATATGTAAGTTGTTCAGTTTGAATGTTAAATTATTTATATCATGGAAAAGAATAATATAGACCTATTGGTTAACGACACTGCATTAGGGTATCATTTGAACTGTATTTTTATTTCACATACCTACTCATGGGTATGTGAAATAAATTGAATAAAATAATGAAATCATGGTCAATTTTCTCATATTGATATTATTTGGATTAATAATAGATCATAGAGGATGCTTACGTTGATCTATGTTGTTTGTAAATTCAAATAGAATTTAAAAAATATAAAATATATATAAATAAATACCCCCGTCACAGCAGACCTGCGTACTCAGCGAATTTCCAAATCAATAACATAATAATAATATGACTAGTTTGATCATTATCTGTCAGTAAATATGAGTATTATTGGCCTACTCTCCATAGATTAACATGGGAAAAGTATGCAGGTTTGCTGCTGTGAGGAACGCTGAAATTAGGTGTTTCTAGTGTAAACAATTAATTTTTTGAGCATTTATATCAACTTTCATCAACATCTGTCCATAAATAAAGGAGTTTGCCTATTCACTATATGATTAATATGGGAAAAAAGTATGCAGGTTTGCTGCCATGATAAACAGATAAACTATAATTTTTAAGCATAAATGGATAGATCTCAACCACATGAAACTAAATATCAAGTTTTATCGAAAAATATTGATTATTATGGGAAATATTAATTTTTCCCTATCCTCCATAAGATTAACATTGGAGTCCCACAATACAACATACTGTGTTTAGATTTTTTAATATCTCGGTAACCGTTGGAGATAGAGAAAAACTTTAAGAAACTTAACTGTGTAGGTTTTTAAGCCGATTCCAATGGTGGAATATAAAATTAGAAATTTTTAAAAATTACATGTGAAAAACACAAAAAACCCCATTTTGGGGTACAAAACCCCCCCCCCAAACTACCCGTTCCCATTGACCGATACGTCTGATTTACGAACTCGTCCGAGCATTTGTAGGAATACACGTCTCTACCAAATTTGGTCTCGATCGGACCATTTTTACGAGAGTTATCGTGCTAACAGACACATATATATATATATATATACATATATATACATATATATTATATATTATATATATATATATAATATAAATATATATTATATAATTTTAACGACTATTGTTTTTGGACTCTGGGCACCTAAAGAAGAAAAAATAACATGGTCCCGGGCTTAAGTCTCACCATGAGACCTACGGTAATAGCTTCTTCCCTATGGGAAATTCGCTAAAAAATATGTATAAATACATAAATAAATAAAATAAATAAATATGTATATAAATATATATTTAGAAAAAGTTAATTTACTTTTATTCATGTTTTTGCAAAGCTGTACAACTAGAGTCTTTGTCGCCCAACATGTTTTTACTGTATTGCTATTCTTCACCTTTGATTTTTGATTACAGAATAAAATTTAAATAGACTACCGTACCAAACTATAAACTATATCTAAGTTAAACCATATATTAGATCAAAGGTAGATCTGGGACCCCTACTTACTGCCGTGGCGACACAAATTTCAGTTGATTTTTATATCCTAGTAGACCAGCCATTCCATTCCATTCTACTCTCTTTTCAGCCAAATTTTTGTCCACACCCATGGTCCTAAGGTTTTCATTACTTGATCAGTCCATCTTATTTTAGGTCTACCCAGCTTTCATCTTGGTGTGGCTTTTCATACTTCAAGCAATCTGTTTCCATTATGTAATGGTCCCAAATCTGTTACAGATGATGATTAAATAAAAATACAATTTCAGATGAATAACACAGTAGAATGATACCCCCTTCGCAGCAGACCTGCGTACTCAGAGAATTTCCAAATCAATAATAATAAAAAAATAATAATATGTGTCAAGTTTTATCAATATCTGTCAACAAAAATATGAGAGTTAGTTATTTGCCTATTCTCTGTAAGATTAACATGGGAAAGAGTATGCAGGTTTGCCACTGTGAGGTGGCAGGTTTTTGGAACACTGAAAGTAGGCATATCTAGCATAGACAATTTTTATTTTGACCATTTATACCAAGTTTCATCAACATATGTCCATAAATAAAGGAGTTTTCCTATTTTCCATATGATTAACATGGAAAAAGAGCATAGATGGATGGATCTCAACCACATGAAGCTAAATATAAAGTTTCAACTAAAAATATAGATTGATAAGTGATATATTAATTTTTCCTTGTCCTTCATAAGATTAACATTGGAGCGTCAAAATAGAAAGAGCAAAACATTTAAGAACTAAATTGTGTAGTTTTACAAGCTGATTCTAATGGTTAAAGATAAAATTCAAACATTTAAAAAATTACATAGTATGAAAAAAACAAAAAACCTAATTCTTGAGTACATATATAAATCGACATATATAGATATAACATGGAATGTTAAGACCATGAAGATTCGTTGATTCCCTTCATATTTATTTAATTATTTTTCACCCAGATAATATGTTTCCCATAGTGTATATGTTTTAGGTGTTATCCAGAATGATAAAGAAGAATAATTTCTACGTCTTCCAAGAGGGCATTACAAACTATGCCCTATTTAAATCAAAATTTTAGATTAAACTACTAAATGAACTTGCATGCAGAAATATATGTGAAAGACCTTAAAAGAAATATCAATTGTTAACAAAACAAAAATTTTACCATTTCTACATTTATTTTCTTATTGTAATCAGAAGGTTTTTAGTGTTTGGTCTTAAAATTAAATAATGGGTAAACAGTTGAATTATTTACAAGGAAATCAAAGTGCACAGATAGTGTATATAAGCGAAGATGTGGCGTCTGCTATTAGAAGTCTTCTAATGCCGAAACGTCTCCCAAAATCTGCTCATCAAATCTTTTTTAAATTTTGTACCTCTTATTTATTTGGACAAAAAGTTCCATTAGCTTCTGAAATTATCAAACGAAAAATTGAATTTGAAATTATGAAAATAGTAGTGGATTATGGGGAAGGAATAGCAGTATAATGATAAATTTAAAGAATGGCAATTTAATTGTTCCTGTGAGTTGCATTGTCTTTGTAATAAAAATATTTACAAATTAATTGATGTTTTATTTAATTAAAATAGGTATATAGAATTTATTAGTGATATTTAAAAGTAGAAAATGAAGTAAATTTTAAAGTTAGTAGTAGGGTTAAAATTAGTACATGATGAATAATATTCTTCTTTTAATCAGTATAAATTCTTTCTAATTATTATTATTAAAAAATGTAATGTATCATGTCGGTACCTAAAGTTGATCCACTAGGCCTTAGGTTTGTAATGCAACCAGTTCCTGAGAATGTAACTAAATAATAGTCGGTAAATTGCATTATTCCTTTTTATTCTGGGTAAATGTTACTTCTCATAGACATTTGGAATAGTAATAAAAATATTAATTTATCATCATTGATTAATACAATTGAGTTACCTCGTTTAACAGAAGCATCAACCTGGGTAAATGTTACAGTACACAAAGGGGCGGAATATTTGTCCGCCCCTCACGTCACATAAACGCCAGACATTCGGCTTTTTGTGCACCCTCTGGTGGGAGTCTCAAGGTCTATCCAGTCCTAGAAGCCTGGTGAACTGCTGGAACCTCCCGACCATTTCCTCCTGGGGAAGGTATCTGCCATTTTCCATGGTGCCAAGAGTCGCAGCCCTTACCTCACTAAACCTGATTCAGTTGTATAGCAGGTGATTGGTGTCTTCAGCATGCCACCACTTCCTACAAACTGGATCTCCCATGAGAATACTATGCATGCAAGATGCTTCCTCATGTCTCCATGACCCGTGGTGAGAGTAACTGAGGTGTACTGCAAGGTTGTGAGGAACAAACAAATAATATAGATGAAAACGGTAAGACAATGGATCAACAATATGACAAATACAATGAACATAGCTGTA
Source organism: Nephotettix cincticeps (assembly GCA_023375725.1). Classification (NCBI taxonomy): domain Eukaryota; kingdom Metazoa; phylum Arthropoda; class Insecta; order Hemiptera; family Cicadellidae; genus Nephotettix; species Nephotettix cincticeps. The sequence goes on along the minus strand of CM041785.1, from coordinate 16,985,299 downwards.
GTTTAAAATATTAAACTAATATTTTATGATTCCCAGTCTTTTAGACCTTTATATACTCGTATACAGTAAAATTTATTTACCTTAAATTGCCTGTAGATCTAAACTGTTCTTAATTTTCCCTAGAAAATGTCCACCTCCTCTTACACTTTGTCTTTCCTAAAAAAGACTGAACAAATGATTTGACTTAAAAGTAACATATGATTCTACCCAGCAATAATTACTGGACAATCAATAAAATAACTTAACCTTCACCCAAAACACCAAAATGTTACAGGTCTAAATTTTCTGTGAATTATTCAATTACTCAATACAAATAACCATTTCAGTAAGTACCTACTTAAATTAACTAATTTATACTTCTTATGGGTAACTTCCAATGCCTAGTAATTACAGAATAGTTACCTATATGAAATGTTGTTGGCTGTCATTAAAACAAGATCACAAATTGTACCATGGACATAATTAGAAAAAAAACAGTTATATGGGATTAATCTGTAACTTAGAACTAATGTATTTAAATCTTGATTACAAATTAAAGAAAAACATGAACATGATCCACAAAACTCTTTTTTCAGCTTTATGGAGATAAAATGCCACTGACTTCATTTTTTTGCATTTAAAGTTTTATTTTATTGTGTCAAGAAAAATTTATTTCAGCAATAAATTGTACTTGGAAATATCCCAGAGAAAAAGGTCCAGTTAAAATATGTTTTCATAAAAATTATTGCTATGCAATTAGGCTACAGTTATATTGTATCCAACAATTTGAAAAAACCTGTAAGACAACAAACGTGTCAAGAGTTATCTTAAATTTAAGATATTTAATATCTTGAAGGGGCAGCTTTAATGTAGCCTTTTAAAAAGTTAACATTTGTATGAAATATTTTAGCTTATTAACTACGTACTACCAGGTTTATTTCCAATAAATGGACAATATAGTTTAATGTTGAAGATAATTGCAACAATTCTGATTAATTATTCAAATAAAAGAGTAATATTTATATGAATATGTGTCTTTCACAGCATGCAGCGGATAACACTGACAAAACTATTCAACAAATCTGAGCAAGGACTGTTGAAAACCAAGGTAATTCTGGAAAATTGTAATGTTCTTTATAATTGATTTTTTTTATAAATTTGTAGCTCACAAGGACACAGTTAGGGTTGAGCTAATTATTGTAATGAATAAAAATATTTTAATTTGTAAATTACAAGAATAATCAGCAATTAAGCAATAACATTTACATGTAACACCATTGTGAAATCATTTCATCGAAGCATATAGATATGTAATTTGCAAATAAAAAAAATTCTATATGATTATCCAAATGGGTAATGACCATAATATAATACAGAAAAAGATAAAATTAAAATTGGATACAACCTAGTGATCCAGTAGCATATTCAGGATTTTTATCTGAGAGGGGAACAACTTATAAAAGACATAGAAAACTAAAGGATGCCCGGTAGGGGTGGTGTGGTTAAATTCAATTTTCACGTGTACTAACAAAATTTGGGCTTCATGCTTAGTGATATTAACTTATCCATTAACATAACCTCACAAACTATCAAATATTTTAAATTTATTAATTGTTGTTTCTTCCTTTGTATTCTTTTAAATGCTACTACAGTTTATTACACCAATTAAATTTAAAACTTTTTACTTATTTTTTAAACTATAACAAAACCTTTTTGTATTTCAGCTATTGGGAATAGTGAATAAATGTAGCTTGATTGTTGATTGGATTTATTTATTTTAATAGATGGAAACGTAAAATACAAAAAATGCAAACACACAAAGTATTTTTTAAACTAAAGTTGAATCCTCCTAGATTGTTTCTCCATTTCGTCTAGGGCTTCTTCCGGGTTTACAGGAATGTCTTTCTGGACACCTTAAAAATTTAATATCGGGGATGAGGGTGCTTCCCATTTTTTTATCCATTTTGAGCAAATCCACTCGCCACACTTCACAACAAAAACCACAGGGTGGTGTGAAAAAAAATTGACTATCTTAAAAACCATAATTTATCGTTTCATAAATACGCTTTGACATATTTAACATTTTTTCAAGTTTTTAATAAAAACTTTTCGAGTTACAGGATGATTAATTCAGAAATTTGTGGTTTTTCATGCATTGAGTGTGGGAAAACTACTTATGCGTTTTAGCTGAAATTTTGGGAACGTGCATGAATAACATATAAGAAAAAATCACCGTATAGTACAGAAAATGATTTTTTAAGCCACATTTTTTATCCGATAATCTCATAAAATATGTCATTTTGGAGGTCTAAAAATGTTTTAAAATGTTATCTCTAACAGATCACTCAGGAAGCTTGCATGAAGCCATCACATATGTGTAATAAATAAGCAACACTAGCGCCGACCTAGCGGATTTCAGTTGTTCCTAAAGCCGCTCCCACTGCCTTAGTCAACAATGAAGTAATGCAATCAACAATACTCAAATCTAAACATCATTTATTTACTCCAATAGACATACAATAAATTATAGTCGTAATATAATATTGCAAAGACCCCGCAAAGGAAAACCTGCATGTGGGGCCAAGTTCTACATGCCACATAAGGGCAAATGAAATACAAATTTAGAAACGTTAATGAATTAAATAAATGGAGTTAGGAACTTCATAAAAAATGTTTATATTTACTTTCCTCTGGGAAAAAGCTCAGATCATGGATGTGTAAAGGGAATGTTTTCAGTTCATCTAAACAGCTGTTCTTATGTTTCAAATTTTGGCCTTACAAATTGCTATGACCCCCTCCCCACAGAGCTAAGACATATCCATGTCAAAAAACAATACTACCGGTTAAGTGGTTAGGTGCTTGCCACAGCCAACAACTGGAGTACAGTAATCCATTTTTGAATAGTCAGAGGGGGGTGGGTAAGATTTGAGGAGGCGCGGAATAGTTTAAAAGAAATTAGAATAATGGAATAGTTTATTAATGATGATTTAAACAAATTCCTCTGATTATGAGTAAAAAAATAAATTAATATTCATATTAATAAACAACTAACATTATTATTAACAGGTTGTATAGTTTAAACAAATTTAGTGCCCTATCTCCCCTTCTCTCTCCCTTTTTTCCTTCTCCTTTTATTCCTCATCTTTTTTAATTTTTTTCCTCTCTCTGGGATGGGGTCCGGTCTCCTTCGCCCCCCACCCCCCTGTAAATACGCCTCCGTGTAGTGATAATTTTAGTGAACCACTGAAAATTATTCTACAGTTGTACAATTATTATTATAAGACAGTTGTTTACCTTTGATATTTCCTAAGATATAATTAAATAAAAATTATTGTACATATTTCCCTGTTGGAAATAGGTGGATTATGGATATGTCTAAATGGTTCACTTCTAAATGGTTTCAGTTCCTCTAAACTATACTACTATATAGTCCTTACTATATAGTCTTATAGTCTTTATGACTATATGACGTCACTAACCAAATGACATAACTGTTTTAAATTTTGGTCTCGCAAATTGCCAACCCCCTAGAGCTAAGGGGGGATTTAATAATCAATGTCAAAATTAAAATAACTATGAAACACCTTAAACTTTCACTTAATTTAACTTTTAAATTTATTTAATTTTAAGTGTGACTCAAGCAAAATGTTTTGGTGTAAAAAGCTAATGTTACATGACATCTAAAGCCATGAATGAACAATTTGTTATTCACAATCAATGCAAATTTTATCTCTGATGTTATATGTCAAATTTATTCAAAACAGATAATTTTAACATTTATTTTTTTCAGGATTGGCTCTTGACTTTGGATAAAAGGTGTTTGTTTGGAAATCCAAGTATAATGTATAGTTCAAGGCCAAAATTAATAAATTTGATTCCAAGAAGCTCATCGCTAGTGAGATCAGAGAATATAGCTGCTCCATGCTTCAGTACAACAACCAACAGAGTGCAGATGAGTAGGGATAAAGTAGAGAATAAGTTAGTAAAACAGCAACTTTTCCAACAAAACCAGGCCAATTTCTTTACTCGAAGAGTCGAGGAGGAAACAGTCGAGGTGGAAGGGGTTGGGTGGGCCGGCCAACCTATTGTGAAGAGGCTTCATACAATTCTGCCTGAAGTGAAAGGAGATGTGCCTGACATAGTTAAAGCTACAAAGAAAACTAAAAAAATTACAGAAATTGGAAACAAATTGGATATGCAAATGAGAAATTTTGGAAGAAGCCATGATATAATTGCCGTTATTAATGAAAATGCACGTAATTATATTAAACCTAACATCAATCAGGTAAAATCCAGACTTTTGCACAGTAAGAAGGACAAAATGTATTTACAACATTCAGGAATATTAATGAACAATCCTAAAAAACCAAAAAGGAAGAAGAGGACAGTAGTGTTGGCTTCAAAACCAGCACTTTTAAAAAAAAGACGCTTACATAAAAGGAAAAAACCCAAAAGGAAGGAAAGTCTTACATATAAATACGGGTCTACTAATAAACGACTCAAAGTAAAGTCATCCATGTATGTAAATAGACTTTTTTCAACGTTAGCGAAGTCTACACTTTTAAATCATGTAATAAACAGGCAATTTCAAACATCGGCTATCAATGGAGCCTCCAGACATGGAAAATCACATAAAGATATGAAAGCACATGACGACTGTGTTTGCCCAGAGATATTGTATACGAAAGGAAGAAAGAGAGCTACAAAAATCTGCGGTGAGGCAGAGGGAGTAGGAGAAAAGAAGAAGAAATCATCGTGGAAGCCAAAAATGTGTCGTGTAAAGCCTAAGGAGGATATTGGGAAACCTAAGACTACGGTATGTATGTCTGAGCATTCAAAAACTAAGCGTAAGAAAGAACTTCCAAAATGTCCTAAGCCAGAGAAGATAGTGGTGCCAAGGGTTCTAATTTGTGCCCCTAATCTAATTGAAGAAAGTGAAAAGAAGAAGAAAAAAGAATGTGTGAAGATTGAAGAAGTAAAAATTAGAAAAAGAACAAAAGTTTGTAAACCAATTATTATTTTTGCTAAAGAAGAGGTTGGAATAAAAGCTGAAAAGTCACTCTGTGTTTCAACTCGGAAGAAGAAAGTGATCTCAAGGCATACGAAAATCTGTTCTTCATGAAAACGGCAGATTAGTCAGTGTTGGGGTATTTTTCCAAGAATAGTTTTGTCAGATGTATGGTGACAATTACTTTATTTATATTTTTAACATTAATAAAGATAAAAAAACACATAATGTTACGTTTGATTATTATAAGCAATGAATTAGAATCATGACATTTTGAATATGAAGGGGAACTCAAAAATTGAATTATAATAAGGTTTTTGATGTCTCGAGTTTAATTATTAAGAACTATGTTTTGGGTGATTTCAATTTTCAGATTTTTCTTTAAATACACTCAATTTAAGTATAATTTTTTCTTGCTCAATTGTTGAAGAATTAATATAATGCTAAATAGCTTTATGTACAGCTTTTTACAGATGGAAGATGAGAGTTCATTGAATTTTTGTCATTTTTCCATCTACTCATCAACACAACTATAATATAATACATTAATACATAATGATTTCCAAAGAAAAAATGAGTTATTTAAAAATTTAGAGATTTATGGTTTTCAAAGAAAAATATTTGTCACTATATGAAAAAATTAAAACAGTAAAAGGTTGAAACTGAAATGGCTAAGTACAAAGCAGTCCTCTACAGGTTAATTATTTTTCTTTTAGAGATTCTCTTACAGGATGTAACACTATAACTGAATGGGTCCCCCAGGAAACATTCCTAGTGACAAAATTTCAAAAACGGAGATATTTAGTGGAAAAGGTTCTAGACGCCACAAACTATAATGTGGAAATTTGGTTTTTGAGTTTGCAGCCCTGATTTTGTCTATCAGAATTGGCATGCTCTGCAAGACTCCACAGTCAATTCAATTTTCTACACTTGATAACTCAAAACTAGATTTTTGTCGCTTGAAATGTTTTCCGGGGGACCCATTCAACTATGGTTCTCATGACAAGTCCTTTTTTTGTTTTGAAGTCCCCAGAAGTCAAAAGCGTAGTTCATTCGATGATACTGTAATCCAATATGTGTGTGTATATTCATACATATAATATAATATATTTAAAAAACAAAATTTTTACAAGCACCACTGGAATCAGCTAAAAAACAATCAATTTAGTATTTTGAATCTTTGCTCTACGTCAATAATCGTTTGCAAAGATATAGAAACTGATAAACACAGTACTTAGTGGTCCTGCTTTGTTTGTTTATGTTATGCAAAGCAATACTTAAACAAAGTAGACCTCCCTTTCTATTTTTACTCATTAGTCTTCTACTCTCAATAAAATGTCTGCCATATGGCTGTTAAAATAGAAACTCCTGTTTCAATATAAATTAACAATTAATCTGAATTTCACTTCATAAGATTTGAACTCAATAAGATTGTTACTTTCAATAATTCTTTGTAAAATCTGTAATCTTTGCCATTTTCATTGTAAATAGTTTTAGTAAAATACTATTACAAAGTATTTATATTTAGTCTTTTATAACCCAATGTTCCCACTTAAGGTTTAAGGCAAAATATCATATTATATTAGACAAATTGCACAAAGAATCATTATATGTTTAATCGTAACTATGATGGTAACTTACAAAATTAATTAAGTAATGTAATTAAGTAATTAAAAGTAGGCAATGTATTTAGTCAAATTACAGAAAAATAGTTTTCAATTCATTGATGTATTTTAACCTATATAATATGAGCTATATAACATGAGCTATATGACCTATATAATATGAGCGGTAACATCAGGCTTTAGGGGAAATGGAAATTGAAGAATATAAAATGAAAAGTCAAATACAAATTCAAATAAAAATACTTATTCATCAGAATAAGAGCTCTCATCATATTCTTCATCTTCGGCTCGAACATTTATGATGAGTCTCTTAACTTCTTCAGCTCGCATCACCTCTTTCTTGAAGTCTTCCTCCTGCAGACGCTCAACATGATGACACACTTTCGCCAATCTGATACGTTGGCCAATACTTTTAGTAACAAGAAGATATCTTTTATTTTAAATGTATTGTTTTTTCTGCAATGTTGCCTTCAACATTAGCCCAGATTAATTCAATTGGTTTGTACTGGCAGCAGTATGGAGGTAGTCTACTTCATGTCACATAATTGAGTCTAAAACTTCCAGTTCATACAATTACTTGGCCTTGTTTTCTTTAACCATAGATAGCAACTCAGGGACAGTGTGTAGTGGGCTGTGATTATTTTTATTACCAATATTACAGGTCTATTATAGTTTTTAGTAAAAACTATATTTTATAAAAAGTACTTTGCCAGAACTTAATCTAAACTCTGTGCTCAACTTTTTCTTGCTTGTAAATACGATCTTGCACTTTGCCAGACAAGTGACAAAATATACTGTTTGAAAATTGATAGATAATTATTGAATTGTGTATAGTATAGTGTTGTGGTTGATTTCCTGACTTAAAAACAAGAACTGAAAACCTTAACACTCATACATGACTATTGATGAATTCAACACTAGTTGACAGCTAAGCATTTTAAGATAAGAACTTGTGAACAGCTGATTGAAATAAATAGACTTGAGAAATGATTAACTAGAATGTAAACAAAAGTTAAAAGTTATCTAAATTTAAATGTAATTCTAAATTATTCAGTTCTTTTTTAAATTGTCAGTGCAAATTTTGAACCCAGACAACATTGCAAGACAAATACGTTTTCCCTAAGATGACAATTGGAAACTACAAGAAAGGTGAACAATCTTACATCTACAAAAAACACTAGTTTTTGTCACTCAGTAACAATAAAAGGTTGACGGATTGTGTTTAGTTATTAACCCTTTATAATTTAAATTTTTAAGAGTAGCATACACTCCAACTGAAATTCAAATAAGATTGAATTGTTTAACTTATAATAGTGAAATATATTTTTAACAATAATGAATAGCAGTAATCAGAATAACTTTTATAATAATTACCAAACTGTAAATTTGTAATTACTACAGAATGAAGAAAATTATATATTCGACCCTGCTTTTCACATTAATATCCACAGTTACAGTATTCCGGTATTTATTTATGTCTTTAATTATATTCACACTTACTACCTATGAAAAGAGGGTTCTTGAAACTTGATATGAATACTTGAAGATTAAGAGATAAATAATAAAATAACATTAACATTGGGTATAATGCTCAAATTTGTGCTTCATTTCAATGAACAATCTTGTAAAACAACAAAATTTCAAAATAATCATACATGGTTTCCTTTACAAAGTAGTACAAAGTAAGTAACAAACAATTTTTACAAGAATAATGTAATTAGGATGTGTATTTCATAATCCATAAATATTTGTTTATGTTGAAATATTTGTTTAAAACCATTCCACAAAGGGTCGATAGTGTCAAATATTACCATACGGTACATTGTATTAAAAAATGTATATGTAAATTTAGTAGTATACAGTACATATTAACATAGAATAGTAGCTATAACTGTAGGTCTCATGGCAAGACCTAAACGTGGAAAATTCAACTTTCAAAAATGTGGGTAATATACAACACACACTGACACACAATTACTTGTTCTAATTCGTTATGATATTTGTGGGCTACAGTACCATCCATATTAGTATAGTAAACACTGTCTGAAATGGTGTTTTTTATAAATATTCCATTTTATCCAAGGTTTGTTTTTTATTTCCAGTTCTATTGAAGATCTTTCATGATGATAAGAAATTTATATGATCTTCTACATATTTTACTTAAACAGGTTAGTTTTCTAATAAATATGGCTGATGTAAAAAAATTATCTCTTTACAATGTTAATAATGTTAATAGTTAATATTAAAGTGACTGCAATGTTTTTAAAGGTCAAGGTCTCAAATTGATATCTTGGGGAGTTTTAATTGTATCCAGGTGTGCCAGGACATAAAACTCACTCTGTATACATATGCACACATTAAAAAATAAAAACTATTATTTTTTAATTTCTAGATTTAATATTATTGATTAACCAGCCATTATATGATGTTATGTGGTGGTTTGAATTAATAATCATGCCAATTTTTCCAACAATCCACGTACTTGGTACTTTACTTAAATGAAACCCAACATTTAGTTAAATAATTTAGAAAACAAACAAGTGTTACAAATAATTTGCAGCCTCAAAATCATGTGTTTTTAACATTCTAGAATGTTATAATCATTTATATGATGGGCTTTCAGGAATGCAAGTCACAAGTCAAACGGCAAAAAACAAAACTATTGATTTATGATATTTATCTAAAGAAGTATGTGAGAGCTGATGAACTATTGGTACCACGAACGACCAAGGTAAGGATCAGTGTGGTTTATGAAGTTAATTAATTTTCCCTAGAGAAAACAAATCGGTTTTCATATTAATTCTGGATTTCGGGCCTTAAGTAGTCAGTGCAGGGGAGGAGGCCAAATATTTATATTTGGACTATATACCATAAATTAATTAGTAGGTGGTCAGTAACAAAATCATCTCCTACCTTTATTTATATTTTTTTCTTGAGTTTCAGAGAAGATTTACGTATAATAGAAATACGTTTTGGTCAGATTTGTCTATTTTAAAATGTTTAATATCTAAATTCTTGACACTTTAATAGTGTTCTATATTTAATTTTTCATGTCTTTTTGCAATAAAGAAATGATTTAAATCAATTAATTATTCTCTTTAAATTGATCAATGGCACTATAGATAAGCATGAACTTGAAATGTTAAAAAACATAGCCCATAGCATGAGGGTTTCATATCTTAATAAACCCTCATACACAACTATGAAAGTACTCTAGTTGGTGAGGGGGTGGGTTAGTACTTATTAGTATATATATGTAACTATCAGATTTTAATGTACCGGTATTTGTCACAAGAAATGCTAGACCGTACCATCTGTGTAATTATATACATTAACCCAGGCTACGTGTATTATATGTACACCAGAGTCCCGCTAATTCGAAGCCCGGTAATTCAAACGTCCGGCTAATCCGAACAACCTGATGGGGAAAAAGGTATCTGAGATTCAATTAAAAACGAAGCAATGTAATCTGACTTATAACACTTTAATCTATAGCATGATATCATTAACTATACAGTACTACGTACACACTGTGTATTATATACAACAACTCAACAATAACAATGACTTTTTGGAACATGAGAATTCAGTTATTGCTTTATGACGTGACAAAGAAATCCTGTTAGCCATTGCAAAGTCGTGCTGTCGTCTCATAAACTCACGTATGCGGATGTACATTGTACATTGTTGCTCGAGATAGCTCAGGGCGATGTCTAGCTACACTCACAGTACATCACAATAGACTCGATTCTCGTTAGCTCTTTTACATCACTTTTCGGCGAACATTTGAGTTTATTTCCCATAATGACCACAATCGTGTAAAACGTAGGCCTACAGACGGCACTGTTTTATCATTGTTTGTTTTTACGTGTCGTGTTTTATATTTTAAATGAATTAGTACTGTACTTTTAATGCAGCTTTACACTGCATTTCCGGATAATCCAACCAGGGTTTGGTCCCAATTAGTTCAGATTAACGGGACTCTGATGTATGTACTTACTCCTATTACTGTACGCTCACTGGAGGAAAGTCGGTAGTATGAGTGATCTCTTTTTTACATTGGCCAGCACAAGCCTTAGTTGAAAGTGCCAGAACGAAATTACCTATCCTGTGGTTTAGGATAAGATCCCTCTCCCCAAATCACCCTTATCAACAACATCACTGCAACTAAATACAACTAACATTCTGTTCTCTTAAAGTTCTATTCTAAGTTCTGTTCTATTGTACATCAATAATATACTATACATTTTTAATTTTCTTCCAACGTATGTTTCTGTCCTATATTTTGGCTTGTAAATGGAAATAAAACTAAGCAAAACATGTTTCTTTGATTTTAGGATAGCATACAATGCTTAGAGTCTTGGAATAAATCAAAGAACTTTATGCTGTTCGATTTGTTACTCAAGAAATTTATAAACCCAAAGCTTGACCTGTTAAACCCAACAGCGGCGAATATAAAATCAAAAGTATGGCTTTGTAACACAATTCATGGGTGTCGCTATGCTTCTACGATCAAAGAATTTTGGGATAAGAGGCCTGGAAATAGTTCTGGTAATGTTCCTGCTTTGCCCTCAAGTACAGTGGGGGATAAGAGCTTTGGTTGGGCAGGACAGGTTCTGAGCACTCCGCAGTCTAATCCAAGGCCCGAATATAGTACCAGTACCGAATCAGGCAACCACGTGGAAAAGACCAATAGGAGAAACTTGAAAGAAGGCAGTATTGAAAAGAAAGAAGACCTTACAAATCATTACAAAAAAGTACTAAGAAATAATGTCATATCACGTGATGGAAAGTCTGAGAAAAAGAAGAAAAATTTATTGACAATAAGTTTAAAACCGCAAAAAGAGTTAAAGTTACAAAACAAATTAAAGGGTAAACTATTTTCAAACAAATTAAATGCAAAGAGTAATATTCTCGAGAAGAATGCCAACACCCTGGCTAAAACAGAGGAAGAAAACACAATTTTCAATGCAGATATGGTTGAAATAAAACCATCAACGAGAGAAAAGGGATCTCTATTGAAAAAAATATATTCACAGATGATTTCATTCAAGAAATCTAGAAAAACCGAAGGACAAGACAATTTAAATATCAAATCTAACACAGATTTGCGCAAAAATGAAAATATTATTCCAGCAAACATTTCTCATGACGAAGGTTCTGGTGATAAAAATGTTATTAACACAGCAAAGGACACTCAAGAAAACCATCATATGGTACAAAATATTGAGAGTTCTGAAAGTGGGAAAACCACCGATATAAATTTGGCAGAGAGAAAATTGGAGAAGAAAGTTTTAATGGCTAAGAAAACAATGAGCCAAAATTTGAAAATGTATCAGAAGAAAAACTCTTTAGCCAAAAATAAAATTTCAAACAGTCAAAAACTATCACGTAATGATAATAGTACTATAAATGACCGTCATAAATTCTTAAACAAACCAAGTCTTATGCACAAAACTATTGTTAAGGAATCAGATAGTAAACTGCCAATAAATATGAAAGAGAATACTATACAGACTTTGTTGGGTTCTGAATCAAAAAATAATAATGTAAACCATATTAAAAAAGAAAATGGCACGCTCAAAACTACATCCTCACACCAAAAGATGGCAAACCTTGTAAATAGATATGCTGAGTCAAATCATTCCATTGCTAAAAATGAAACTTCTAGTCCCCCCAACAATTCTCTAGAGAGTAAATTGACCCCAATTATTAAAGAATCCTCTTTGACCTATAAGAGTGAGGGATGTCATTTGAAAAATTGTGAGGAAAATTTAGATGAAAATCTTATTGAGACTCATAAAACACCACACGCATTTAATTTTTCTAAAAATAAGAAATTTATAGATAAAAATAGCAAAAACTTACAGACTATAGAATTTTCTGAAAATAAAAAGGGCGATACCCTCAGTAATACTGAACATAGTGGAGAAAAACTTAATGATAAAGCTAGAGTAAAGAACACAAAAGAAGAGGTGAGTTTTGAATCTACAAGAAATATTAAAGGGAAGACAGGAACAAGTATTGAGGGAAACTTAAAAATGTCACAGGATATAAATAGTTCTAGAAGTAATAAAGATAATGGCAGTGAAAAAAGTTCAGAAAATATTGTAGAAAGACGAGGTGATAAAGAAGTAGGTAAATTCACCAAAGAAGCTATAAGTGCTAAACCTACCGGAAAGCTGGACAAAAGTATTAAAGACAATTCCACAATAATACAGTCTTCTGAAAATAAAAAAAATGTTGCCCACAGTAATACTTCTGAAGTTAACTTAGAACAAAGTGATAATAAAGACATAGCTATAAAGGTTGCCCAAGAAGTTGTGAGTGTTAAACCAATAGAAAATATAAAAGGAAACACGGAAACAAACATTGAAGGAAACTTTGATATTTCAAAGACAATAACTAGTAGAAGTAAAAAGGATATTGCCTGCAACAACACCTTTGAGAATAATAAAAAGGCAGAAAAAAGAGGTAAAGAAATGAATTTTAAAACTACCACAAATCTTGAAGGAAATCAGGAAAAAATTGTTAAAGATAATTTCAGAGTACCTCAAATAATTACAGGTTGTGATAGGAAAAATGGGGATTCCAATGAAAATATTTTTGATTGTAATATAGGAAGAACAGTTGATAAAGAAATAGATAAAGATACCCAGAAAGTTGTGAGTTTCAAAAATACAGAAATTGTTGGTGATAAATCGGATGTGAATGGATCTGAAAATAAACAAAGTATTGCCCATAAAAGCTCTCTAGAGAAACCTTCAGAAGGCAATAAAGAGCTGACTAGAACCATTCACGATTTAGCTGTTTTTGAAACAAGTGAGAACCTGGAAACTAAATCTGAAAATAATGTTGAAAAAACCCCAAAACTGTCAAAAACCATTTCTGATTCTCACAAAACTTGTGTTCTCAATAATAATACATTAGAAAAAAGAGATAAGGAGGTAAATAAAACTGTAACGAATTTTGTAAATTTCAAAAATATAGATATCATTAATAAGACAGCTAAAAATTTTAATAAAATTGCTGAAATGAAGTTAGATAAGAGTATTAAAAATAACCTTAAAGTATCGCAGGCCAGTATAGGAAATAATAAAAATAAAGTTATTTATTATGATAAAAGCCTCCAGAATAGTTCAAAAATAAGAGATAAATCGACCGTTAAAGCTGTAGAAAATGTATTGGGGTTTGAAACATCAGGAATTACAAATGCAAATTATAGCAATTCTAATATAAATTCAGGTCAAACAGAAGCTAAAAAACAAGAGATTGAAGTTATTGAAGATTGTAAAAACAGTTTTAACGATGGATTGTCTAAAAAGACTGTATGTGAACTAAAAAATAATAAAACTGGCTCTCAGCAAGACCATACAAACACTACAGATTCTATAAATAAAATTGAAACAATAAACAGTAACAGTTTATTGTGTCAAGCTACCGACTGTAAAGCAGTTACGATAACACAGGAAAAAAATCAACAGGACAAAAATAATTTTCTTGATAAAATGCCTGCCAACACAATGTCATCTCCAACTAAAGTTGAACAAGAAATATCCCATAAAATGGCACGAAACAAAAATACCAGGCCTGGGGAAAATTTTGAGAACTATACTTTAGATAAAAAAACACTAAAAGGTCTTGCGGAAATGAAAAAGAGTAAAAAGGCAAAACAAGTCAGCTCAATTTTTAATCTGAACACAGGAAAGATTGATAAGACTTTTAATAAAAGTAGAGAGGAAAGTAACGACAAAATTTCTAAGAAAGTTAAAAACTCAAATCTTTTAGGAAAAGACAATACAGAAAAAGTTCAGTTTAAGAGCAATGGTATTGATCCAAAATATACTGACAAATTACATGCGATATCTGCTCAGGGTAAACAGTTAGAGGATTTGGCTTTAGATGGGGATCTCAACAAGTTTAAAGTTAATAACTATAGGGGATTTAAAATCGCAAAAGTTAAGTCAGACACACAGTTGACTAATCAAAATTCATCGGTGCAATCTAGACTGAAACGAAGTTTGGAGAGAAACATTAGCCATCCTAGAGTAAAGGGCAGTAACACTGAATTGATAAACTCCTCTCAATCTCAAACAAGGGAGAAATCACAGGAATTTAAAAAGCAGGCCAAAACTCTCACTGGACCAAAACAAATATTTCATCAATTTAAAAAACCAAATATAGTGAAAAAAGTAATTCCACATAAACTATGTTCAGATGGTCTGTCGAGAAATATTAATGAGTCAAAATTTACCGAAAAAATCTCTACATCACCGATATCTGGTGAATCAAAGGGTAGTAATTCACAGGAATCAAAAAATTGGATATCTAGTAAAGCCTTGCCACAAAACTCAACTCTCTTAAAAGAAAGTGAAAGACAAAGGAAAGAGAATGACAAAAGCCTATCAAAGAATATAGATAAACCTAATAATTTGAACAAATCTATTATGCCAAAATCTGATAGTACTCATGGACCTTACAATATTGTAACAAACAATAGTGTTCCACTTCCAAGTAAAAAATTATTGGTTGAAAGAAATAAAGCTATTAAAAATATACAAGGAACCATAATCAATGAAAACAAAGAAAAAATTAAAAATGAAATCGACAAAAATCTTGAGGCAAAAAATGCAAAAGTTCAAAAGGAGGGTAGCAAACCACAACAGTCAAACAAAAATACAGAGGAGGAATCATTTGATTCATCCACAAAGGTTATAAACAAAAATGCACCTAAAATGAACTCATTGAAAGAAAATGAAGATGAAGAAAATACTGAAAAACCTTCATCACTATTACCTAAACAAAGTAAAAGAAAGATTCACTTAATAGAAAATAAAGTAGATCCAAAAATTAGGCACAAGTACAGTAGGCGAAAACCTATGAAACCTATAAAAATATTTAAATACTCTGGGAAAAAATCTCGAAAATTAAAAATACCTAAAGCAGTTGAAACAAAGAATATTTATAATGAAAATAAAAAAGAGAATGATAGCCTTAAACTAATAAATGATGAAGCAGAAACTAGAATGATATCAAATAAAAAAGCTAAGGTTCTTGATAAAACAATAGAACCTGTCAGTAAGACTCAGTTACATAAACAACTGAGAAATAAGAGTGTTGCAGTTTTATCAGAGGAAAACCCTGATAGGAAAGAAAATAAAGAAAAATGCATTAGAAAATCAAAATCAGTAGATTCTATAAAGAAGATTAACTTAGATAAATACCTTAGAAAACTGAAGAAAAGTGCACAGCGTAAAAAAACTAAACTAAAAAAACCACAATCTGAGAGTGCCAGTAAGGATAAATTAACTGGAAAAGGGTTTTCCCTATTTGAAAATACTCCTGATTATGATAAGAAACCAGAGGTATCAACTTCAAAGAAAATAGATGGTTATTTGAACTCAAAAACCAAATCAAGAATTTATAGCCAAAGGAGCCGTAAGAAAACTGTAATTGTCGGAGCTTTAAAGACAAGGTCATCTCCAGAACTGCTTAATCAAATTGAGGAAACCAAAAATACAATGAAATCAGTGTCCAACGACATGAGTACTAAAAAGAGAAGCATTTCCCCACAAAAGCAGTCTAAAATTCGTTCATATTTTGAACAACGAAATAAAAAACCTAATGGAAGTTCTGGAATAGCTCATAGAGGCAGATCAGAATTTGAAAAAGGAAATACTGTTTCTTCAGAATTGGAAATGAAACAAACAAAGACTGATGAAGCAATAATCGATTTGAAAAATAATAATATTACTAAAACTGTTTTTGTAAAAAAAATGGATGACACAGGAAATGTGACAATAAAAGAGGATGTAATACCTAAATATAAAGAAAAACTAACAAATACAAGTATTTCCTCGAAATTTAAAGATAGTAAAGTAATAGATTCATCTGAAAATAAAGACAATGAAAATGAACCAATAAAAAATGGTATGGACAGTGGGTTTAAAATAAAAGCAGTAAAGTCAACCTCAAGTGTCGCAAACAAAAATCAAAATTCTAATGAGACAAAGGCGAGCAAAAGAACTTCATCCTTGAACAAAGTTAATATAGATAAAACTGAGCAAGTATCTCTTATTCAAGAGGAAAAAATTATGAATAAGTATCCTCATGAATCTATAAGTTTGTCAGATAAAATGTTGTCTAAAGAAATGTTAAACAAAAGAAAATCTAAATCTGGGAAACAAAATAAAACTGAAGAAACCCAAATGGTTATAAGCATGAAACAGAGTGAACCAAAACCTCCAACTACACAATGGAAATCTCTGAACCAGGAAAATAAAAAGTTACTTAATACAACTAAAAATAATACAATAAGTAGAAAAGATGGAAATAAATCATTAGCTATAAATATGAAACCCGAAGAGAGAATCAAAGATTTAGGCGATAATTCATTTTCAATTAAAGAAATAAAAAAAGATGGTACCAAAAAATCCATAGCATTAGAAAGTTATCTAAAAAAACATGTGAAAATACCAGAATTAAACACAAACCAAGAAAATAAACCACAAGATTATAACAAAGTTGAGAATGAAAGTGATCAATTGTCTGGAAGATTAGAGACTAAAACAATTACTTCAAATTTAAACAATGCAAACTATAGAAGGATTGGTAAAAATAGACACGATATGTTTGAATATGAAAAATCTGATGACATTGATAATGCATTTCATAAAAACCCTAATCCTCAGGGAATGCATGGGATTACAATCTTAGATTCATCAAAACCCCAGAATAATAGAGAGCAGCTGATCAAGGTCCGAGACAACAAACAAAAACTCTCTAATGCTCTTCAACCTTCTACTATTGAACAATTTAGTAAGCAGCAATTGATTGTTGAAGGAAATAAAATTAAAACTTCTTCTTTCAATTCACAGAAAGCTGAATTTTTTCCAACAGGAGCTGAGAAAGGAGAAGGAGATAAGAGTAAGGTACTGAAAAAAGAAATAAGTGCTAAAAAAAATACAACAAAATTGCTGAACAACATGACTCATAGGTTAAATAGGTCTACTGAACAAAACATTGTGAAAAAATCAGACACTAACTCTTCAAATACAGAATTACCCTTTCAAAAATTCACAAATAATTCTATCGCTAATAAAACTGACAATGCAGTTAAGTCAGTAAGAGAAAAAAAATCGGTTATTACAGTAAAAAATATTAGTCAAATTAGTGATAAATACAAAAGTGAAATTTCTACCATAAAAATTGATGTTACTGGGAAAATGAGGAATAACTATTCAGATTTTAAACATAAATTAAACACTGTCAACACTCCTGAAAAGAAAACGGGAATTCCTTTGAGCAAATCACAATTCAAACTAAAAAATGAAACTAATGAATCAAAAAATGATTTAGTTTTGAATAACAACAAATATTTTACAAATTCAAAACTTCTTAAAAATTTAAGCTCTACAAAGTCACAAATTGAAAATAAACGTGATAATTTGATGGTTAAAGGCGAAGTTCCAATAATTGACAGCTCAAAGAGACCATCCACTGCACCTGGTATAAAAAAATATGTAACAAATATTCCTTCCTTAAACAAACCAAAGATAGGAGGCAATTTGAAACTTGTAAAAACAAAGAGTCATGATGATAAAAATTTAAAAGTAAATTATGTCAAAAGTACTGGAATAAACATTTTAAATTCTAAAGTAATTAAAAATGAATCAAATGGCACAGCTATATCGAAAAAAGAAGGGGAAATAAATAATGTTAATAAAACATCATCGATGAATAATATATCACCTGATATTAAGAGAAAGTTATCATACCTAGCTAAGAGTGCTTTGTCAACAAAGTTTGCCATAAAAGAACAAAATGAACCCGCCGGGCTTAAAAATCACATGTTTCAAGGTAGTGAACTGATAGATAATTATAGCAAAGTAAAAATAAAAGAGCACGAGCAAGAACCAAGTAATATTGATAAACCACATTCTAGGACTAAAATCCAAACAACGGAAACATTGAAATCGTTGAAGAGCGCTATTGTGTCCCCAATTAAAAAGGAATATTTAAAAGAACGTAGAAAAGTATTTTCAAATATTTTAAAAGAAGATAAAATCAACTCCACTGCTAAGACAAAAGTTCAAAATGGAAATCAACATGAGGAACTGAGTCCAAAACCTACCACATTGATTATGGAAGACATTGTATCAAACAATATTACAAAACCCAAACAAGCAAAGACATTTTCAGGTGATTCAATTCTGTCACAACTCTCAAAACACGCTTGTTCTCACCTAAAAAATGAATTAGTTGACAGTAAAATTAATAATAACCACAGTGGGGAACAAGGTCATAGGGAGATGGAAAAAGACTTTATACAGAATGATGAAACTGAGCAATCTATAAACAATTTAGATTCCATGAAGATTAGTAAAAAACATAGTTCATCAACTCAAAACATTCATCCAGATCTGGTGGAAAAGAGTGCAAATATGCCTGTAATGAGGAAAAAGAAAACAGAGATAAAGCCACCAAAAACTGATGCCTCATACTTGAATATTGACTGACATCCTTAATAAAAGTTTATGCAGAAACACCTCAAAATAATGAAATAAAAACGAGTTTTACTTTCCTATGAAACTCTCTAATGATCCTTTTTAATATGATATTTGTCTTTTTCAACTATGTGTTTGTCTTGAGTTCCTATTTATTCATAATAATTTGTTATCATATTTAATAAAATAACTTCTATCTAAATTGTTGCAATCTCAATTTTTCCTTTAGTTGACTATTAAAATAAGTTTGAACTGAAAAAGACCTATAAAAATCATTGTTTGAATAATACAGAAAGATGTTGACAATACAAACAGTTCTATATATTTATACAAATGTGGAGAGACTATGCTTTCAAAATGGCAATTAAATGAAAAAAAGAAGAAAATTGTAGACTATTTTGGTTAAATTCTATTTACAGTAATCAATTTAAGTTTTTTTTACCCAACAGTAACTAAGTTTTGTTTGTTCTGCTAATTTAATGTTCATGAGAGTTTATTACAGTGAGTTTGTGAGGTATTACAAGAGGGTTACTCCTTTTCTCACAAACGACCAGATAACCCAGTCACGTTGGAATCAATTCCAGGGGTCGGTTGTTTCAGTCGGTAAATCGTCCAAAATACGGGAGCCGTTGGGAGTCTTGACTCTACTTATATGGGATGGTAATTATATGGGACTCTACTTATGTGGGATGGTATCACTTCACTGAACTAGAATCTGCAATTTTCCTCAGAGCTATCATTTAGTCTTTTTACAATCTAAGAAATTAGTTTTTCTTGAATGGCAATAGGTCACCCCCGGAGTTATAGATTGTGATATATCATCGGAACGGGCCTTTTGCGTAGGTCACAGATCTAAAATCACTTTGGTCAATCGCTTTTAGTTCTCTTACAATATGGAAAATTTCACTTCCCAGGTTACAGTTGCTTATGTGGTACCCCTTGGAACTTTGACTTCTTTTACCTTTTTCTGATTGGCGTATCGCATAGACTGGAGATTTGAAATAAAATCCACATGGACGCTTATCGTTCTGGAAATATATAGGGTACCTCAGGTTGCAGACCAAAGTCTCAACTCAGGTAGTTTCATCATCATTGCCCTATAGGTGAATTTTGAATTTAGAATCTTGCTTATCTTAAATCGGTTTGCCAATCTCGGAGAAATTCCTAAATATTCCACTATACCTGCTGCTTGGTACTTGGTCTAGGATTGATAGCCTTTGCAGCTACCAGGATGCTGATTATACATCAACACGCTAGGAGGGAGAGGTAGGTATCAGGAGTACAGAGTGATCCTAATAAAACCTACATTTCCCCTATCCCAAATTCGTGCCTACCCGAAATCCCTAAAATCCCTAAACCCAAGGCCAAGTATAGGAATAGGTATAGGATATAGCGACCTATGCAGCCATTTCCTACTTACTAATATTACCGTTTTGGGCTTTTACAATGCCTCTGTGTTTTTAACTACACAACGTTTATAGAGATGGAGAGAGTTTTCCAGTTTTCTAGTGAATACCTAATAATTACAGTTATATTTAAAGTTTTATTTATAGATATTTTATTGCTTTTGTCAAAAAAAATCAAATAGAAATATACCTATCTATTATGCAAAATACAAGAACAAAAAAAACACAAATTAACCACAACACTCATTTTGAGCTAGTGAGGTGGCACCCACACAGCGTGCACACGAAACAGGAGTTGGGGCACTACTGTCCTCTTCCACAAAGCTACCTTCCCTAATTTTTGTTTCAGGTAGGCAGGAAGAGACATGCTACACTGCCAGCGCCCCTAGCACTCTGTAGCAAATTCTGTATGTTTTGTATGGAAGGTAGCAGCCACTTGAACAGGGGAGGAGCAGCAGTGCCTCAACTCTCGTTTTGTGGAGTATAAAATGTGAATATGGATAGATTGGACATTGAACCAGGACAAAATAAAAATAAAATTTGCTTCTTTGGGTTTATAACCATACGAAATATACAATATTACAAGAATACAAATAGATACAGTAAGTACAAAAAATATACATGGGGAGAATGAGATGCACTAAACAGTAAAATCTTGGTTCAAACATGAAGGCTTTCTTCTTTTTACAAAAGTTGCAAGTCGTGACGGGGAAACTTCAAAACAGGATGAGACCTGTGGAAAAAAACACCACAATCAATTAATTGTTTAAATTAAAATACAGAGTCAATAATTAGCCCAGATATCCTTATTGGTAGAAAGACAAAATGAGACTTGTTCCATACATACTAGCTCCTTATTTTTATGTACAAAATAATATATAATATCATTCAGAACGATTGCTGTGAATACTTGCTCAATGCCCATCCATCACTCATCCAACTCTTATATGGAGTTAATACGTAAAACGAAACAAGACATTCTGTACATAATACATTAAGTAAATGTAAGAGGAAAAAGGAATTCTTAAAATATAAGAATATGTTATGAAAGAATTCAAGAGCCCATATCATGCATATTTTATGACACATGGTTTATTTTGGTGAATATGTTAAGATGGATTTAAATAATGAGTGAGTCTGATAAGTGTAATGGATTTTATTAACATATATAACTTTATTACTGACTAAGATCGGCTGATTCACTCGTCATTATGGATCAGTGCTTCACAGGAATACTTTGACACATTTTCTTACATGTCTACATAATCATCTATTTCTCTTACATGTAATCTATTAAATTATCTTTTTAATTATTGAGTAGAACAAACTTAAAAACAATTTTAAAGAATATGTTCCTTATTTGTTAACAATGGTGACAGTTTTTAGGTATAATTGTAAATGAAAATCTAAACTGGGAACTAGCTGTATTTTCTCTCTTCACATAATCAGACAAGCAGTAAACCAAAAAACTCAGTTTATAGTTTATCATGCTTATTTTTCTTCAATAATGAAATATGACATTCTGGTTTGGGAAAACTCATGCCGTTCAAAGAAAATATTATTAGAATTGTTGGGCGAGTTCTTCCTAGAATTTCTTGTTAAAATCTTTTCAAACATTTTCCGTTTTCATTTCTGGTTGGTTTAACACGTTTGCTGCAGGTCGGAATTTATAGTATTATGGCCAATGCGGAAATAATTTTGTTGTAATTTTAAAATATATATTATACGTAATGTATATTATTTATATAATATAAATAATGTAATTAATTAGGTGGGTGCGCGCCGCACCCTGCCGATTAGTGTCACACACACACGCCATTCTCCTAGCCTGACGCTGAATGGCGTCATCCGCAATTGGTCCTCATTCATGGCCCAACTCACATTCTCAGATTTGAAAAATTTCATTTATCTTCCCAATATATAGGCCCTTAAATTTACAATAAGTTACCGCTCCATGTATTATATTCAGATCCACCCTCAGGACACGGTTAAAAACCAAAAACCTTCATTCTATTGAATGTTATTTAAATAGGGAAGTTAAATTAGATTAATAGTAAGACACCTTTGTTATTCTTAGTTTTATTTCAATTGTATATATGACGCTATGTCCTGTCACAATGCTGATGTAATGACATGAAATAAATAAATATTGAATTTTAAAATATGATTGATAATCAATCATATTACGAATTCTTGTTGGATAAGAATCTTATCCTGAAACATTGGTATAAGTAAGATAACAGAATAAGTAAACCACATTAAGTAAGTAAGTAGGTGTAAGTACGTGATGACACAGACCGCCTGGAGCCAGGGGAGCGAGAGCGCGGACTGAGCATCGAGTCGAGAGGTTGGGTCTCGGACGAGGAGGCGGGACAGAAAGCCCTGAACATCTTCTGAGGTCGGAGGAAACAGATCTGGAAGGAAGCTGAAGTCTGCCTTGAGGATGTTGGCTGTCGTCTCCTCCGGACTGTCGTCCAGGAACGGTGACACTCCACTGTGATAGTGATAGGTTAGTATGTAAAAAAAATCAAACTTAAAAATATTTATTTTTAGAATTAATAAGATCCATTGGAGGCACGTTTATTTACTCACTGAAGAGTAGACTCCTAGGTATTAGGTGGCTGAGCGTTCGTGTATAATCTCAATCATGGATAAAGCAAAACAAACCTAATACATTCTGGAAATAGTTCAAAACGACCGTTAAAGAAAATTAGTCCTTGTAACTTTTACTGAATGTTAAGGTTTAATAGCGTGGAAGTCTTTAAATACAAGATTTTCTATTAATAAACACACAATTTTATAAATATTATTTTCACATCGGTAAAAATACATCCCTAAGAGAAGTGTACTGTATTACAGGCCTACTGTTAAAATTGCAATCTTTAATGGCTTCAAGAAAAGTCCATTATTTATTTTTACTTCTTGGCATTTGTTCCATGCATTGGCTATTGCAATAAACAAAAGTCGCCACAAGGTTTATTTGCTTGTGGATAATCACAACTGTACATTCAATAATTTTAATTGAAATTTACGGTCCTGGTCAATGTTTAACACTGCTAATATCCACAGTTGACCTCTGTTACAATACTGACTAATCTTAACTGCACTTGACTGGAGTAATTAATGAACACAATAAAAACCTCAATATGAACTTCATTAAGTTCTTAATGAAGTCTTCTTAATTAAGTTCTTCAGTTCTTAAGGGTATAAGAATTATTTTCATTACTCAATATTTAATGCAATTTAAGAATTGGTTAGCTCAATTCTTAACATTCATAACTTCTACCAGAACTCTTACATAATATCACAGGTTACTGTCATATCCTGTCAATAATTCTTATTTATATAATTCACAAAGGTAAAAGTTCTTGTTGATAATTTTTTAGGGCTTTAATACAGTATATTATATAAGCATTAATCACACTTTAAGACTCTTAAAGGAGATTGGTCTTTACCTTATCAAAATGTAAGCTAAAACGCCGCAGCTCCACACATCTGTAGTCAGGGCGAGGCAGGGTGGATCTGAAAGCAGTTCTGGGGCAGTAAACTCCAGGTCAAATGACAGTGGTGGAGTCTGCCTGAGGGTTCTGGCAGAGCCAAAGTCAACCACCTTAAGTTGGAAGCGGCTCCCGTGATCTTCCAGAAGAAGATTATCAGGCTGAGGAAGATTTATGATAAGTCAGATTGGTTTAAGTATTAATGAAATAGTAATGTCCATAATATTACACTAATCTCTTAAGAATCAAGTAATTTGGCACCCCTGTAAACCCCTAGTACGGGATTTTTTTCAACTCAGAATTTACAAATTAATACTCAATAACTCACCATCACCACTTTCACACTCTGTGTCATCTGTAATATCACTTAGGCCACTAATTTCAAAGTATTCGCTAAGTTCCTGACTAAACAAATGTTTTTGGACTGTTCTTATGAACAAGGTGAGCTGTCCAAAAAGCAAATTGTAAAATTGGAATTAATCAGAGATTCAAAATGCAAAGAAATAAAACAAAATAAAAATATAAAAATCTGAGAAATATCCCTAAGACAGTCTGTTACCAAACATCTTTGAGATAAAAAAGACTTATAACTACTTATAGAAAGAGTGCCATGTTTGAAGTTTAAAATACGACAACTGTATGTGCCGGCACAATTGTGGATGCTAAAGCCTAATGAATCTGCAACAGTTCTTGTACAATTACCTTGATGTCACAGTGAACTAACTGCTGGAGCTGAAGGTACTCAAGTGCGGAGAGTAGCTGACGTGTGACTTCACGGATGTGTGCTTCAGATACTGATGTCAAGGAACACGCGTGACTCAACACGTCCTTGCCCTCCACCCTGGGACAAACACAGCTGGTAATGATCATGAATACTTAACTAACCGCATTCAAGAACAAGAAGAAGATCAAGAGAACTTTTCCCCAGAATGCACGATGAACCTATGAACCACCATGACTACCTATGAATGGAACAGTGCAATGAACCATATCCAACAGCGTGCAAATCGTTTCCCGCCTGACGTGTACCTGATTGGCCAGAGTATCCCTTGCCATCAGGGGATGAATCTGAGATGTTAGTCTGAATTGAGTCACTTTGTATTTCCCACAAGCGAATGGTTACTATTAATAATTACTCTATGTTTTCCGCACATCAAGGTTATGTTTTGATGTTAACATCAATGTTTTTCCATGATGCTCATCTCTAAGCGCAAGCAATTATATGCTATGTTTGCCACACTGCTTGCTACCGCCTACCAGTTATACCACCCATTCCACAAAGAGCGAAACAAAAATGTCATGTCATTGGGCTGAGTTACCAATTACAGCTATTATTCCTCAAGTCTAGACTTATAAACATAAATGAAAAATAATAATAAATTTTATAATTTAATAAATACCAAAATGAGGGTAAAATTCAATAATCCCTGCTTTTACCCCCTCAAATCATCCGCACAGCCTTCAAAATACTAAAAAGCGGGTAAATTACCCATATTCTGGCAACACTAATAATCAGGCCGATCATTAGGTAACTTTCATCCCCCACAAAACAGGCTCATTACATCTTTTTACTTTTGGTTGATTAGGTTTTTTTTTGTAAGCAGTCGTACTGGTCAGAGTAGTTATTTATTTTGTTGTTTTTATATATTTTTATCTATTTACTAATTCTTTTGGTTTTTTGTTGTTAGATCATTTTAATTCAATGCTTTTTATATTATCACCAACTGAAAACTGAGTCGTCCTGGTTACTTTACAAAGTCGTCTGCGTCTGACTCATTTCGTATCGGTCGCCGGTGATATTGTTTGTTACAGCTAACAATCTTTGTGTACGCTTGTTTTTTATAGTTATTATTAAAGTGTTTACTAATGAAATTTTTACATGAAGCGTCTTATGCAGTAGTATTATAATATTGTATATTATATTATAATATTGTATTATAATATTATAATATAATATTGTATATTATAATATTGTATGTTATTATAGTATTATAATAACATAAATATTATTTATATTTATTACTGTCTTTAACTAATATTATATTGGTAAGAATCTGAGCATCGCCATGAATGAGATTATGTGACATTGTAAAGTGGGTTTTCCAGTAATAAAGAAATAAATACTGAATAGAAATTCTCCAACATTTTTCAACCATACTATCCCTCCTATAATTCAATCATTGAAAATGGAGAACAAAGGATTGAATATACCAACACTATCACCATTAATTTGTCTTGACATAAACAGGGTGTCTATGTTTATATTGATTGTAATTAATGAATATACAACCTTTTACATTTATATTTTAAATATTATGTTATTATTTAAAATATACATACATATTTTAATATAAACTTACATATGTTTCATTATTGATGTATCACATTAGGGATTGTATCTTTATTGAATATAGCATCACATATTTAGTTTAAATAATAATTGAAATTATTAATTATTATTAAATTAGCCATAGTAATTTATGGATTTTTCAATTAAAATTTCAAAATTAGCAGAAAAATTATAAATTTATATGCAGAATACCGCAAACACACTCACAGTTCCATCACAATGGTGTCCACCCCCAACGAAGGTGCGTTTTCAAAGAACGCCAGCCCTCGAAGCACACTTGGGTGGTTGAATGCCACCAGGTGGTTGTACTCAGCCCTAGTGACGAGTTGCGGCACTCTACGCCGCTCTACCTGTTTGAGCGCAACTCGTTGGTCTGTGCCTCGATCCCGAGCCTTCCTCACCACGGCCGTCCTGCCTCTCCCTGGCCATCATCACAACACAAAAACGTCATCGATCAAGCAATTAAAACAACTTAAATGTGCTTTGAGTTTGTCAGAACAAAACATTTTATTACAATTATTGTTTTGAATACCTGCGTCATTAATTCTAAATGTAGCAGTCATAGCTGAGAGGGTGAAGTACTGGCCTGCAAACCAATACGCCCACATATGATTCCCAGTCATGACACAGTGGAAATATTACACTAATTAATGGGAGTGTGCTTCCATGCATTGGAAGTCTTTATCAGAAGCACTACTAGCACAACCTGAAAATTCTGACAATAAAACTTAGCCAAAAGTTTACACAACCCTTTTTCTTAGTACATGTTAATACTAAATAAAAATAAAAATAAAATCTGATTACGCCAAAATGTTTGTATTAGCTAGAGCATAACATGATATATGTTTGTATTTGATATTTCCGAGATTCAAACTGGTGACCCTCATTTTCTGGAACACCCTGTATTTAAAAAAGATTTTAAATATTTTTTCATTATTCCTTGGGGTTGATTAATGTGAAATAATTTTATCTCATCACTGTAGGACCAACGGTTTGTCTGGTATCAATATTGAACACCTTACGTGAATCACTCTGTATATTGATTTACCTGTAGATCAGGAAACAACATTTTTGTGGTTCAACAGTCAACAAAATAACCAGGATTCTTCAGGAGTAATGTATCTCCTTACTGTGGAACTGGAAGGGTAAGGTAGGGAAAAGTTGGTGAGAAAGGTAGTTTACTTGGTGTGGTTTCAAGGGATTTGCTGGATACTGGATGGGGTAATTTTTTAGGGCATCTACATCCAAATGGAAAGTCGAAAGCTCCCTTTTCCTGTCTGGTGGGCTGGGAGAAAGCTAGCACTGACACGGTGATGGTTATGCTGACTACATACCATACATTGTTCTAAAACGTACGGAAACAGTCGTGGCTAGCAGGCAAAATTACTTTGAGGTATGGAATGCCACATGATTATTATTATTATATGAATTAAAAGTTTTCAAGTCAGTAAAAGTACATAGACTAGTTTTAAGTTGGCTCAAATCATTATCGGTACTCACCAATAATGTGCAGCTGCTGATATCTCCGTTCGAACTGTTCCTGTTGCCACCGGGACTCGTGAGGTATCGTGACGCAAGGCCGGCACGGACGGCTGCTCCCAGCCTCTCGGAAGCTGTAGGTGTGTCCCGCACTGAGCCCCGTCACTAGACGCCCCTTGTTCGGTTCCGGCCTCGTCTCCACAGCTCGCCACTCGCCCGTCTCATGGTCGCACAGCTCCAGGTCACCCTCGCACCTCACTAGCACACTCTGGCGGTCGACCACACGCACTACGTCACCACCGCCACGCTACCACCGACATCCACATAGTCTATCACAGATTGGGGGAACTGCATGCACCTTACGGCTACTGACTAGGCTGTACGGACATTCACAGGCGCGTAAGAGAAACATGCAATCAGTTAAACTACTAAAACTACATTTTAAACTAAATTTTAATTGAAAGAGTTAAAATAATAAAAATTATGTATTTTACGGTACTTTAACAATTTTTTATGTGCTATTGGCCTTAAGCAAGAAGTTAAATTAATATTTCTTGGATTACATAATTGAATATTAGATAAAGCTAATATCATTATTCCACAAAATTGATCATTATTTTTTTGTAATAAACTAATTATCCCAAATTTTTGGCTATAAAAATATTAAGAATTTGTGAAGCACTTTTAAAATTAATCTTAACGATAATTTGTTTGGATCAAAATATCTAAAATATACTCAATTTTTTATAGCTCAGTTAATTCCTATTTATGAAAACTCCACTTATTGACCAATATTTGATAACCTACTTGATGGTTTAAAAAAAGGAGAAATGTGGAGTTGAAACTAATCACCATAGGCAAGTTTAGGTTCGTGTGATTTCTAATAAAGCAGGGATTAGTAAATGTATATATTAGAAAGAATTAAAGGGAAGAAATATAACACAAACGGTAGCAGATTAGTGTACATAATTATTAGTGTAATTAAGATAATGAATAGTGTAGAGCACAGAACTGATATAATACCTAAGGAGAAAGTGGTAATGCTATTGAATGCATTTTTAAGCACAGTGTCCTCTAATAACAATCAGACAATACTCCTTCTCCGAAACTGTGACAGAGACAAGAAATCTAACAATACTTAAATAATACCTGGTCAAAAAAATCACGTCACCAGTTACCAGGATATGTTGCAGCTCTACGATACTGACCAGATAGCTTCAGTCAACTGATTAATTTAACCTATTTTAAGTTTCAGTTTGGTAAGATTAAAGAGACTGCACATCTGCTCTTCCACATCATCCATGCACTTGTTCTGTTCATTATATTTGACTACCAATTAAATTAGACATTAATGGAAAGAAATGATTGACAAATATTTCAGAATCTTCTGTTAAGTTGTAGTTTTACAAATTGTATAAATAATTAGTTTATTTATTGAAGAAAGTACCTCAGTTAAGAGGACTGCATTTTTTATTTAACCTTTTTTTTGTTATGTTTGGGTTAGATACGCTGTGAAAATCTTATCAGTTTAAGTAGCTTCATTTGATACAAAGTAGATCTACCCAAACAGCTCTTTGAATAATTAAGCGTTAATGTAATAATTTATTTTTGTACATTGAGTTATTTTAAATTAATGTGATATGAATGGAACCAAAATTATTTGAGACAAAGTATACGGACTACAAGCTTTCTACAATAACATATTCTGTTGAAATTGCATTAAGCATTGTTATATTAAGCAGAATAATACATATTGGTAGGCTAAAACGTGAAGCCCATAAGTAAATATATTTTAAATGATAAATTATTTGAAATATTAATGATAAACTATATTGTTCATAGTGAGTGGTTGAAAAAAATGTGCTCAGTGTAAGTAAAAATGTTGTAAATTGACAACCACTTCTTCAAAAATATTTTTATATTTTTTCAATATTTTAATAAACTAAACAGTGGCCTGACACATACTTTCTCCCTAAAATAAATTTAAAAATGACAACTTTCAATAAATCTATCATATTCTTTAAATTTTATCTAAATATTATTTAAAAATGTATTGTTACAAAAATAATCATCCATTTTTGAAACTAAAAAACAAGAGAATATAAGTTAAATTAATTTTTATTGTTGAGAGTAAATTTTATTGGGTGATGTGACCTTACACTGCATAC
This sequence comes from Nephotettix cincticeps, assembly GCA_023375725.1. Classification (NCBI taxonomy): domain Eukaryota; kingdom Metazoa; phylum Arthropoda; class Insecta; order Hemiptera; family Cicadellidae; genus Nephotettix; species Nephotettix cincticeps. The sequence goes on along the minus strand of CM041785.1, from coordinate 16,955,281 downwards.
CAAGCTTGGATAAAAACGGTTGGGAAATAAGGATGAAATTGATTTTTTAATATTTTCCAAAAGAATAACATTGGGCGCTCTCAGACAACGTACTACGTTTACTATGGACAGTAAATTTCACTTTTCTCTGGATCCATGAATCGTAGACAAATAATTCAACATACTATTTTTTTTATAGTTTTTAAAACTGGTTTAATGGTGGCAGTCAAATTATACTTTATCTTTATTCGTTACGTGGAAAACTTGTTTTGAAAAATGTTTTTTTTTAATTTAAAAGCCCATTACTTTTGAACCGTCATGTTTACAGACAGTTTATATTATTTAGACACTGATATATTATTTAGTATTCTATGCATTATAAACTACTACATTTTTAACAAAATCATTAGAGCAAAATGAAAGGAGCATTGATAGTAAAGCTCTGAAATGCTGGTAATTTAGATAAGTCTTGAATGTATACAATCAAAATTTTACTTCCCTTTGGGAAATGGCTTAGATCATATATATCTATGTTCTAACAGACGGATTTCAGACAATTGTCTGAAGGGAATGTTTTGAGTTTCTCTAAAGGAGCTGTTCTCTCATAATCATATGATGTTCTGTTGCACTTTTAGTGTCTTGCAAAATGTTAACACCATCCAGAGCTTAGACCTATCCATGTCAAAACCTTCCTCTGACCAAGCTGCCAAAGGACCCCAAAGGAAGTTTAATATTTATAATTTGGACTATAGAGAAGGCTTACCTTATACACATATCACTGTGGATTGGAGAAAACACATGGTATTACCACTATTACATAATTACTATCTACTACATAAAGTAATAATTAGGATTATTACTATGGGAGCTAACAGCCTCTATAAAATAATTTGCAACGTAAGGCGAAGACAACATTGAGGAAACCTGTAACACCACAGGGCTATCAATCAGAGTTTTTTTTATCTCTTATATTTAGTATGGTATATCCAAAGTTAGAGATTAGAGATGGATCAGGTGAGATTTTTTTGTATATGCAAGAAAATTTTAGCACCTAAATATTTTCAAATGTTATTTATATATATATTTGTAGAACTGGTTTTAAGTCAATGACGTTTCATCCCAGCAGATATATAAAAAAAACATTATTCTAAATAATAATTTAGAATTTAGTTCTTTGAGCCAGTTTTAGTGGTGACAGTCAAAATATTCATACAATTAAATTGTTTATCTCAACTGTCCATCTACCACTATGGGCCTTGGGTCTGAACGATCAACTAGCAAGGTACTGTTACGACAGCAAGGTACTGTAGCAGCGCGAGTTACATAGGCTAGTCAGAGGTGACTGCTTCTGATATGACAGGTTTCGCTGACCACTGGTTTAAAGCCATCAATCTTTGATTTGCCAGGCTACTGTGTTACCCCTGAGCTACTGTGTTTTTATAATCAACTTACTGGATTCAGGGGGGACCCTATTATTTATACATCATCTTGTAAAATTGGACAAAAATTATTTCTCCTCAAACTATAGTATAGATGGGGGAAAGGTGAAAATTTTAAAATCTTCAGCTACCTAATGTACATATGTCAGTGTAACAGTATAAATGTTTTCATAATACTATAGAACATACTAACTAATCTTCTTAAAGAGAAGATTAGTTTTTGTAAAGTTTAAAACATTTCATTGTTAACCCTTCAAGGCGGTTTGATGTGAGTTCCACGTCACACAAAAAAAGACAATCCTGCGGTTTGACGTGAGTTTCATGATTCATGTCATGACGCAACCTTCAGCTACACATTCTAGCGACGTCCTAGTGAACTGTTTCGAACTCTGATTATGTGAAGAATATTGCTCATGAGTTTATCTACATTTTCCAACTAATTTTGATCAGCTGTAAGTGTGACAGAGATAGAGAAATGTTGTTTACAAGGACAGTCTTAGTTCGTTGCGTCAACTTGGTGATCGTCCTGTTTACTGTAATTTTTTGTTGAAGTTAAACGTTAGTGATCTGGTTTATTCTAAATGGAAATTGGGTGGCTAGTTTTTAGACAATTACTTTTGATTTCTATAATGTCTAGATCTAGTGAAATAGATCGTTGGTTGGACCTAGATGATGTAGGGTTATTATCAAGATTTATATAATGTTCCTAGTGATCAGGATTAAGAGCCCCCCACCTTATCAGTCAACCACACTTGCAACTGGTCAGAACATTTGTGTTCAAGATTTAAAATAAACTCATCCAATCAGCTTGGGTGTAAACTACACCAGACCATCATCTTTGGATATTGTGCTCACATGAAGAAGGTTCATTCAATTTAGAACTTCACCTTAAAAAAGTAGATTTTTGCTTTTGATTTCTCACAAGCCTTTCAAAATGACAGGTATTTTTGTTCTTAACCTGTTAAAGTTCATGGTCAGTTATACGTGACGTGCTGCATACGACGGGCTGTGGTCGCCTATATGTGATTTACATCTTAATTTTGTTTTTGTGGTCTCGATTTCGACTAATACAATATTACTATAATACTTATAAAAATATATACTATATTAATTTTTTTAATGTTTGTTTTAATTTATAAGTGTTTGTTTGTCTTGTTGTCACCTATATCAAAGAGTTAAAAGTTTATATAAAATATGATTCCAAGGAAAATACTACATGTATCACTTTGTTTTAAAATCCTGCTTATACATTTAAAAATAATTGAATAATTACTGAGCAAGACATTACCAATCACAATCTAAAACCAGTCCTTGAAAGTATGGACTCCATCATTCATACTTGGGTCAACTATTCAATAAATAATTAAAGTAGCTATTAAATAAAACTAGCTATCATTTTTGTTATTTCCATGCATAGGAAGACCAGTATGTCTTCAGTTGCCACAAACTGTTTAATATATTGTTTCTCATTCTGTTGGTATTCTTGAATATTGGTAGTAACCGTAGATAGTGTATACTAGCTTTTCGTAATAGACAGACTAGAGAAGAGTTTCTCTACGATGCATGTTACTTGTTAGTCAGGCAGAGGTTAGCCGTCACCTTGTCAGACAACAGCCACCGGGTACCATGATCATCTTAGGACGAGAGCGATTGTTACATCAGAATTCAAATGGTCGTCCTAATGATTTCAAGGTATTATAGAAAGAAAATTATGATGCCAATTGACTAGAAAAGCGGTTTTTTACAAAAATGTTTAACTACAGATACTATACGATTAATTTTACAGCAAATAAATTACTTTAATTTCAAATTTTCTTATTTTAAGCTAAATTATTTATTCTTACTATATAAGCTCCTTCAATTTTTTTTAATATTTACGGAAACGTTTGCTACATTTCTAGTGGAAAGTGTAAATGCCAAATCTACATCCCATTGGAAACGCATCAAGTTACATGGTATGAGCAGCAGGTGGCTGAGCCGACGCAGGCATGCGAATTACCGAGGTCTCCTTACCGAGTGTGCATCGGACCATCGCCTGCCCAGCCCAAAGCTACTCTCTACTTCCGGCGCTTCGCTCTTAGCTCGCCTCAGAGTGTTTCTGAAGCCCTCGAGAAAGTTGCTTTGATGTTTTTTGGACGAGAGAGGCTCACTGACAATGACAGGGCACTCGTCGAGGCAGGGTGGACTCGGCGATCTCAGAGAACTGAAGCTGCTGCACAGATAAAACTCGGTCACTCTCTGATGATTCTGCGCAACTCGGCAGAAATCATATAACAAAGAATCAATCAACCTCATAAACAAATCAGTGATGACCTACAGCTTTTGGTTTGTTCACCTCATAAACAAATCAGTGATGACCTACAGCTTTTGGTTTGTTCACCAAACACTTTACAAGAGATCTGATGTTACTAAAAGAGGATGGAGTAAAACACTGTTTACTGAAAAACTCTTAGCATATTTATTTATTTACAAACATACAGAGAGCTATGTACAATTTATCACTTGGCAAACAAACACAACCCGCAGAGAGTGGATGTGGTTCCATGTCGCAACTGAAGCGAGTCCCTACAGAGAGTGACGACAGCGTCAGAAACACATGCTTTACACTGTACAACCAACGGACGTTTCAGTGGAGAGGTGGTACAAGAACGGAGAAAAGGGCTACTTAATATGGTAGCAACCCTAAAACTCAGGCATAATTTGTCTATGAAATGTTAAGTTACATTTAACATGTTATTTTAAGAGTAAGGTAGCATGTATTTTAATAAATTTTATTTGTTTATTTTGAAATGATTTAATGTCCAATTAAGTAATTAAGAGAATTGATACCAGTACAACTTTAATTTTCAAAAGCTACTTTAAACCGTTGAATAAATTGGACTATTGATTTATTTAAAGTAATAATATTATTAATATTTAAAAAAATTCACCTGTCCACTGAAGTTTTGTTTTAATAAAAGTAAGATAAACAAATATGGAAACTCCAACTAATTTTAAATCAAACTGTATCCGTAAGATAAATTGCTTAAAGTTTGTTTTAAATTTAGATTAAATCTTACTTTTTACTCTACTTACACAATAATGATATTATATACAGACTTATTGAAAAAGGTTTACCCGTTTATTGATACAATGGAATATCACACAAATTCAAATGTCCATAAAGCCCATTAAAATGAATCCCAAGTACACAGGTTTTTATTCATAATACTTACGACCAACTGTTTCTGTTTTACCTTTTGATTTACTCTTAATACATTGTAGACTCACATTAAACAAATAATTAAATTTTATTGAAAAATGTATGTTATATATGAAATCCTGTTTATTTTTTTAATTTTTAAATAATGACACACAATCATATAATTGTTACAGTTCTGACTTTCCTTTTTTCAAGTATAAAACTGTTTTATGTGTTATTGTTATGAAAATCATTCATAAACCATTATAATATTTAATACTTGCATTCAACATTTTACAATGTTAACAAAACATACTTGCAAAACAAACATAAATTGACTACTATTAAATTCTGATGTAGTTATGAACAACCTCATTGAATTTAATGGCTGTTTATGTAATTAATGTACTCAACTCAAGCGAAATATATAAGAAAATTATGAACTAAAGCCTTAGTTTAGTTTTAAAACTGAAGAAAACACTGAATAGCGTGCAACATTCTTGTAATAAACCACATGACGTGTTGGTTCTACTTATTATGCAGTTTGATATTTCACTAATTATCAAATATCCTCAAAAATATTATCAAAAAGCTTCTTACTTTTTAAATCGCAGGATATAATTTTCATGCTGGTTCACAAGTAACCCTTGTTGAAACAATTCAATAAAAGTCGTACTTATAAATATTTTCAAGTCAATAGTAAAAATAATACCTACTGATAATACATTTAAATATACAGTCAACTTTCTTATACAATAATCAAGGTACAGTTCTATAATACATTATCCAATAAGATCTAAAAATATAAACAAAATCTGTACAAAAAATTAATATTACAAATCAATCAATAGACACTAACTCACTGTACAAAATATTTCAAATGGTACTTGGTTTAATCCGGCATATACTTACAGCTAACATACAACCTCCAAACACTAGTGCATCTTATATCAAAATATTTTGGTCACTTTCAATAACTTATGTGATTAATAGTAAAAACTAAGTTTAAAAACTCTACAAGCTAAATATGTTGTTGTATGACTAGAAATGTGTTTGGCATGGTTCATCTTCATGGACTACAAAAAGATAGAAAAGGATCATGTACCGGTACATAATTATTTTAACAATACATGATTCAATACAAGAATGATATTATTTTTTAACGAGACTGATACATCTTCAGATAGTATAATTTTCAACAATATTAACAACATTAAAGATACACAAATAGTGTTTTACACAGTTAGTTAAATAATACTACAGAGTGGCAGTATAAGAAAAGAGGTTAAACAGAATCTCTGTTAATCTAACGATTCAAAACTACATTTCGACAACAAAAATTACAAATTTCATATTTGTTAAAATACTTTAATATACCAACTGTTACATTGGCAGCACATACTGTTAAATCTACGAACCATGCCAGTGACAACTAATCGAGGACTTACAAGGGGTCGCGTGTGAGCTCTTTCTGGTACGCGATGGGGGACTGTATCGCCTTGAGGAAGTCACGCTGCGTCTGCAGGATCGTGCGCAAATTGTGTAGCCACTCGGCGCGAGACTCGGCCGTCGGTGCTTGGCACACGTAGGCCAGGGACGGTTTGCACGGGTCTGTACTCCGCACACAAAACAACTCCACGCTACTGTCCTTCTCCCTCTCTTCCCTACCCTCTACCTTCTCTTCCAAGCTCATCTTGTTCACCTACAAATATGTAAGAGCTGGGTTATTACAGCATAATATTTCTTTATTCACCCTTAAATTCAATGAGAATAAAATTATCAATAGACGTTGGTTTCGGTAAATGTAAGTGCATTATGGGAGTACACCAAAATATTTATGCTGCTAATACAGTAATCATTATAAGCAACAATTTCAAGCTGTTTACAAAATAACACTTCCTACACGTTTTTGTACAACATAGTTTTTAATATTCTCTATAATGTATTAATAATAATGAAACAGATTCCTTTACATTTACAAATGTTGATTAAATTTTATGAGTTAGTAAAAAAAACAAAAAATTGTATAAAATTTTCTTTTAACACAGATAGTTTGAACAGTTATTTGTGCAACAAGGGATTTAAGTAGAACTTTTTGTATATGAAGGAAATTGTCACCCAAGGTGTAGCCGAATTTCCTGAGAGGCAAAAAGGACATTAATCCCATGATGCATGTGCACAGGTTTTTCTTCACAAACACAAGTTAAAAATGAACCACTAACTAACCTGAATCACTTTAATTTTCCAAGTTGGCTAACATAGTCTCAAAGCAATCAATGCAAACTATCAGCTGACCATTCAAGAATTAATTACTACTGTCAGCTTCTATTATTTCTGATAGTTAATTACAGGGTGTTCCCGGTTTTTTCACATTTCATTCTTATGGGATTACTTTTCACGCTTGGGACTAAAAATCTACATACTTTTTCTCCCTTGGGACTAAAAGTGTTACTTTAGTACTCTATTCCAAAGAGTAAAGTACAGATGTAAATTGTAGGTGTAGGAAAAAAATATTTTTTTACTCAGTCAAAACCCTAATCCTATAATAATCCTACCTTGGATTAACATCAACCTTCTTAATGTCTGGTCAGATTGAATTTATAAATTTAATCAAAACATTTTGTCAACATCAAATACATATAAAAATTGTGTTAAATATAAAAATTGTTATGGACTAACCTGAATGTGGTTTTTGTAGATGTACACAGGATTTGTAAATTGAGTTTTCTTGCCGACAGCCTCGCTGAAAATGATGTTTTGTTCAAACAAGAACACAACAAGATCTTTGCCCTTGAAATTGGCTACGGATGTTCCCTCACAACAAGCCAGAGGGCCGTGAAGCAGCAGCCTGCCCTGAGCTGTGATCTTGCCCTGGATAACAGACATTGGCGTTGAAGATGGTTGGCCAAACTGTTGCAAAAGTGGAATGAACTAGAGGAAATTGGTTTCCTAGAAAACTAGGATTAAATCCTTAGTACTGCAATACAATCTTGATAGTCCGACATGTTTGGTAGAACGACAATACCACGGCTGCCGTATATCCTGTGTTATCCACAGATAAAATGGAAACTACGGTCGCTGAGAGTGAGGGTAACCGTTCAGTCTTTAATCGCTTTATATTTTTTAGGACGTTTCTTTTAATTCATTATTAATATTTTCATTTAATTGTAATTTTTTCTGTTCTCAAGGTATCTCAATAATTTATAATATTCGTTAATCCAACAACGATACGGTTCCTTCTCTGTCGGATTATCAAGATTTCACTGGTTTCAGATTGCATTTTTCCATTCCTCTAATAAGAATTTAGTAATTTAACACAATAATGTAATATTTTTAAATTTTATTGTCCTTCGATTCTTCCTAACTGTGATCAACAACAAATTTTTATATATTATATTTAAAGTGAATATGATTGGGTGATTAAGATTTGTAGGTGTGGGAATGTTTTACATTTTTTGCCCTCGATTTGAAGAACACTAAGGGTCTGACAGACTTTTTTAAAGAGGAGCTTCTTACAATACTCTTACAGTACTCATAAAACTGATTCCAAAATTTGAGAATCAAACTAGGGTCCTCGAAAAATCAGCTTCTGAGTCACGTTAAAAATTACACCACAGACTCAAATGGTTTTTCTGAGGTATGTTGGAAAATGATATCAAGGTATCTAGCGAATCATCACAAGGAAACTGGCTGATTTTTCCCTGACTTTTTTCATATTAGATGCAGCATTTTCCCTGACTAAAAACTTGTGTAACTATCGGCTAATTTTTAAATACAACATGGAGAAACCATTAAAAAATAAACACAAAATTAGTACGGTATCTATTAATAAAATGTACTCATTCACGCACAAAATCGAATTGTTAAATTAAAACAATTAAGGAAGTTAAGGAAGCTAACTTTAGTTCCCTAAATTTAAGGAAATAACGTAAAGTAAATTTACGGAAGTTAAAGTTAAGAGATTGCTGTGGAGAGCAATCACAACTATGCTCTCCCAAAAAAACCAAAGATTTGAGAGTGTGGCAAGAGATTTTATTATCCTACTCATTTTAAAAGCACAGCACAAAATCATGCAGGTTACCTACAGAGCTGAGATTGAGCACAGTTGTTTCTGAAGTATGCCAGAACACAACACACACGCATATTGCGGTAAACGCACAAACTATTTGTGTCTACCACAAAACGGAACTTACTTTCCCAAAGTACCTCACAGTATACTACATTTTGAACAGTTCATTCTACTTAAACATGTTTAAAATATTGAAAACTTAAATCCAAACAGTACTTGATAACACATACTGCTATAAACTTATACTGTTTCTTTGGAAGTACTTACATCAAAGCCCTGCAACCGACCAACGTCCATCATATCGTTGGCAGCCTTGGGCACAACCTGCATGACGTGCGTTGCTTGCCGCAGCGTTTCCATCTCCACCGTCAGGTGAGCTCTCTCCGTGTACTTGTACAAGTCCCTCAGCAACAGCTGGTACTTCATTATCCTCTGCACCGGCTTGATCAGCAGATCGCACAGCTGCAGCTTGTGTCCCAACTTTTTTCTCAGCTCCTATAATTTAAAATATTTCAATAGAAAAAGTTCTTCATACTGAAATTACACCATGAGTCTAGGGCCTATGGGGTGTATTAAAGACCGTGAGGTACCGTAGCGGCAATACCATTATGGCTTTATTACAATAATTAATATGGATTATTATGTAAATTAATTGTTTTCTTCTCTCATTGTATAAGTCAGCCACTAAGGAATATGTAGACACTATTCTATTGTATACAACATGTATGTGGCATGAATAAAGAGATTTTGAATTGAATTCAAGAGTCCCATAGGCTAGCCATGCCAACCACTGGTTTTTATCCAGCAAGCTTTGACTTTTTGGCGCAGAGTGTAACCCCTGTGCTACCGTACTGCATATTCTTTTCCAAATAACAAAATTTGGAAATATAAAATTATTCTTCAGATTTTTGTGTTAATTTTTCATCCCAATCATTGCAAGTAAAAAGGTATTATGTAACCATCTGGCCAAGGTCTAGCTTTTTCAGCTTGTGCTAGTGTCTCTAATGTGACCTAATGACTTCTTTATGTAGACAGGACTAACGGCTTAATGTGCCTTCTGAAGCACGATGGCAGTTTGAAAAGTTAATAATTATTATATAATTATTTATGGAAAGAACATTTTTAACTAGTTTATTCACATAAGATAGAAATTTGTACATTAATAACTAACCTCAAAATACGTGTCAATGTATTCCGAGACAATATACTCAGAGACAGGTTTGTTCTGACAGTAGACGACGTACATCAGAAGCTTTCTCTCGTACCTCTTGAACAGTGGTCCGAGCTCCTCCGGGTATTGGATACATCGCTCCAGCGCTTTCAAGAACACACTGAAAAAGACATTTCAAGAAAACTTAATAACAATATTTGTTTAAGAATTTAATTCAACTGAAAAGTAAAATAAAATCTAAAACAATGTCATTCAGCTTTGATGATGTCAGTGACAAGTATATAACTTTTCAGCAAACAAGTTGAAAATATTTAATTTCTTAACACGTTCGCTCTATAAGTGGAAAATTCAGCGCGGCTGACCGCTGTTACAACGTGATTTTCCGTGCGTTGTAATCAACATTTATTGCCTTTCTTTGCCGGTAAAACTGGTCCGGAAATGTTCTTCGCAGTGTAGCATTGTGTACCGGTTAGAGGTTAGATTTTGTGCACTGGTAGTTTCTTCGTGGTGCCCTCAGTGCCCCGTGATGGCTAATGTGTTTGTATGTCAGCGCCTGAAGGACTCTTCATAATTGACTCTAGCAGTGAACGACTTAACTAACACAACCAAAATATCTCATATAGAACTAGAGTTACAAGAGATCACCAACCCAAAGTTAATCAGTTTTAAAAATTATCAGCTGTTTGCTTTAACGTTTTGTTAAATCGTCTGTGTTTTGTCTTTGGTTTTAACATGGATATGTCTAAGCTCTGGGGGGGGAGGTGTTGGCAATCCTTCAGACCAAACATTGAAACAGAAGTGACATATGATTATAAGGACAGCTGTTTAGATGAACTGAAAACACTGCTTTAAGACATATCCATGATCTCAGCTATTTCCCAAAGGGAATAAAATACAATATATTTGGTGTAGGTACTGCCTTACAGCAGATGTTTTTGAGTCTGATTGTTGCTGCTGCTGTCTGGTGAATAATTTTGAAAATTTTTTCAACAACACAGTTGCAGTTTTGTGGCATGCATTGTATCTACCAAACTACTCAATACCACTCATATGAACCACTCATATGAATTGCATTGAATTTGAAAAAATACATGGTGCTAGACCATCTGACGTACGTAAATAACAGTATGCGCATTTGGTAATTTAGACGGCGCTCAAAGGTTTACGAAAATTGTTGTATCATCTACGTTTCTTTCCTTTTCATTTATTCATATATGTCTAGAAGGAAGTAAGTAGCAAATAGCAAATAGTATTTGTCAAAGAAGCAAATACTTTGACAAATACATTTATCAAATGAGTATAAGAGAATAAGCAAGATTTTTAGTCCTGTTACCAACTAAAACTCACATGTTCCTTCTACAGAACAGTTAATTAATAGTACAACAGCCTATGGAATCTGCAGGACCTACAGATAAACGTGGGATCCGAACCACAATTTTGCCTCTAAATTATGAACTGGTCTAATTATGAGGATGATTTTTGTGGTTGAACGAAGTATTCAATAAAATCACTCACTCTCGATGCCATTCGTAAATGGCCTCCATGTTGCCGAACACCATCTTGTCCTTGCCTCCTCTCAGGTCCTCAGGCAAGGGTATATCACAGTCAGGGTCGCGCATGAGTGCGATGTAGCCTTCCACCACCATCCGCAGGTCGCGCACGTAGTCTCTCTCTGTCTCCACCAGCTCACGTATCACATATTCTCGCTTCTGTAACGCTGTCTCCTCCTCACCCTCACCAGCGTCTGACACTGACAGCTTCGACTGCTTCTCGCTATGTTGTTCCTGTACAACCGAAATTCAATCATTAACATTTTTTATCTACTATTTTGTAGATTTTTCGCTTGAAATAATTCGTTGAAGTAAGATATCATCAATAAAAATAGTAAGAAATAGCATGCAGTTTTAAACAGGTGTTTAATATACTAAAATGTGTATTTTTTTTAAGAAACTGTTATATGCTGTATATAAGGTACAAAGCGTAAGTTAAGTTCATTGGGATTCATAGTGAGTACAAGTCATCAAAAATAGGTAATCTATAGGTTGGTTTAGAATACTGTATTATTTATTCAAATATAATGCTATAACTCGTCCAAAAAAAACATATTTTTGTTCTTTACATTCAAAACATTTACTTTTTCAGTTAGACAACAGTTGATGAAACTAAGTTATTTATAGTGGTAAATTGAATTTATACTTCCTATTAGTTTATAATTTATGAAACTTTTGAAATTGTAGATCATTATTTTGACACAACACATTGGTGTTTTGCTAGCCTAGTGCAGGTAGGACTTTAGTGCAAAAGATCACGAGTTTAAATATTGGAATGTCCTTTTGGATTTAGAACACTTTCCCTAGAAGAATTAGTGTAAATTTCTATTCTTGACCGCATAAAAACTCGTGTATATAAAAAACTGATTATTTTTTAATCCTAAACTAAACAACTCGAGTTCAATCAGTATTCTGACTGATTGTTACTAAAGTTAAAACTGCTACGAATAAAACTAACATCGTTATAGGAACATGCGGATAAAGTTTTTTAAATCTTTGAGGAAAGATCACTCATTTTATCCATCAACCACCATGATATATCCCTAAGGCCCATAGCATGGTGGCATTTGCTAGGACAAAACAACATCCGTGCATGCCACTAAGATCTTTCAGGTCTTTTTAGATGTGTAGTTGAAACCTAATTTTTCAATATAGCAAAAAAATATGGTGCAAAGCATTCTAAAGTGTTATGAGCTACGAAAATCAACAAGAAAATTGAAACACCAGTGTTGAGGAAAAGTCTAAAAGGAATTGTTTCTACAGAAAATAAAATAGACAAAATAGTGTAAAAAGATTCTATAAAAACAATTTCATCTAAAAATATAATAAACAAAATTTAATAACTGAGAAAAAACTAGTCCATTCCAATCACACACATCATGCTACATTATTCATTCCTTTTCACCATTCTCTCTTTGACGATCTGTTCTATTTCGGCGAGATCTGCAGACGTAGCACCTTCCAATGACAGATTTGAAGACTGAAACAAAACGTTCCTGACACATACCTTTTACACTATGAAGTTATGTTATATTTGTAATCTCACCGTACTATCTTTTTATTCCTAAACAAACATCGCTGGGTCCTCTTAAGCATCTTTTGATTTTATAAATCTTCGTCTATATTGAGTTTAACAAGTGAAAAAACTCAAGCTTTCGTTATATTCATAGTTAATTGGATTACGAATTTCAGGATTTACAGTTTAAGATAATTACAACAATATCATTGCCATGTTTAACTAAACTATGGTAAAAATTGTACTGGAAAGGCAATATAAGTTAAAAATATTAAAAAACCTTTTCTATTAAAGGAGAAAAATGTCAAACAATCTAAAAGCATAGAGCCAGAGTATCTAAAAATTTCTTCTGAAACCTAACAGGAACATAAAGACAAGGCTATAAATTTGTTCAAAAATCAGACGAGGAATATTGATTTCGCAGTATTTCTTTTCGTAGAAAATTACTCTTTTAATCGGATACTGTAAGGACATTTAGGTATGCCTATTCAGAAATGTTACTCAGAAGGTAGAGAATAGCTATATAGATAACTACTCTTTGTAAACTCAGAAGTCTAACATGCCTGCTGTACATTTAGGTGCTTCCATATTTTAGATCAAGATTTAACTGCATTACATTTAAGGACAGAGAAAACTAAAGTCCTAGGCCCAAAAATTAAATTTGATTTTTCCCATTGACAAACAAAACTTCAGGGAGGGGTCTTCCCTTAACCCTTCAATGCAGTTTCACGTACACCGTATGCAAGCCATGCCGTTTACAATGCGGTTTGACGTACAAAACACGCACAATGTCAACCCATCATGTGCTGCTATCCCTTGGCAGTTTATCAAACTATTTTGACTCTTTGACGTTTTCAGGAAGTTGTGGGCAGTATAATGGGTAATTTCAGCTGTTTTCATGTATTTCCAACCAACATGAGAGAGACAGAGATAGTTTAGAATGAGGCATCAAATTAGCTGTTGATTCGTCATGTTACTATCGTCACCTCTTTTTGTTATTGTGTTTCTCAGTTATTTTGGTCATAAATACGATGTTATAATGAGTATAAATAGTGAATATATTTAGTTTGACTGTTTTATTGTATTTATGGATACTCATTGGTACTTTTTATGGTTTATTTTTGCAATAATCAACCAGATTTAGTTTTTGTTTTGTGTGTTTTTATCAGTTTTCGTAATTTGTACAATGTAGAACTCAATCGGACTGTAGCCTAACCTAGTCTGTAGTGTTACTATCACCTTTCAATTCACTGCAAAAATCATGTAAATAGGATGTCTCACAGTGAAGAAATATATGTTTTAGTAATTGTTTGCAAAAAAGGTTGAGCGTAAAAAAGTACCGCAGTATGGTCTGTTTAGTAATAAAAATTTCCTGCGTTGAAGGGTTGACACAATCAGTACATGATGTGTGGCTGATGATTGTTGTACACTATACCATCCAAACAAGAAAGCTATTTTCCTGAACTCATACGGTAGCCCATTTTTCGGGTTTGAGAGTACTAACCCGTTGTGTCTGGGAGTCATCAGAGGGCACAAGGATGGGTTCGTTGATGGGCTTCATCGGCGGGGGCAGCTCCACTTCCTCTTCACCCTCCTCGCCATTTTGGTCCCGGGTGTTCTCTTCCTCGAGCCCCGCCGTGCTTCCAACCACCCCCGCCGAGCCACCTTGCTTGTTGCCCATCTCTCCAGCCGGTGACTGTAACAGACAATCTAGTGTTATAAAAAATGTTTAACTTTTTGATTTAATAAATAATTTGCAAATTCTAGATTATCCAGATATTGGGACATTGTCAACCCCTGAAGATTTAGTCTAGAAAGTCAAATAGTGATTAATTTTATGTTTACGTCTACAGTACATAAATATCTTTGTAAATAATTTAGCATAACTCAAACTTGATTGATACATCAAGCATGATACTATAGTAAAACATATTATAGTCTACTTCCTCTAACAATGGATTAAGAGAGGGCTTTTTTATTCCTAAAAATCCTCAATCTGAAAAAAACTAGCTTTACATCAAAATGAATAACATCAAAATATATAACAACAAAACAAACTATGGAGATAGTCACCAGACTTTGATTTATTTGTCACAATTCACAGCATTTGATAACAATATATGATTACTTTTTAATGACCTAGAACTACAATAAGGACTTTATAAATTGTAAACCAATCAATCAATCAAAACTACTACCAACAAATATATTTTACACCATTAAAGGTTTCTTGAGGCTATAAATAATTAATTGAAATAACATCAAAGTAAAGTCATAGGTGAATAATCTAATAAGTTTTGAAAGGTAAAATATTCTTTTGCTGATGACCTCATCCTTAGACTGTACTGGTGCAAATTAAGCTTTGCGAGGTCAACTACAACTTCAGTTACGGAAAATTAGGGACTCATGTTCACACACTTAAGGGCTGCTCTTGGAATTCACCTCACTTCTTTCCTTATCACGAGACTTCAGACAGGGATCCTCAAGAAGGTAATTTACCACATTCTCTGCATTGTTTTTGCTCAGCTGAAGCCTATTATTGATAAGATTAGGGTGACTTCCCACACCCACCTTTACATATACACACTTAACATTTAGTTCCTACTTTTTCAGCTTTTTCTTTCTAATGCCACTGTTGTAGGGATATGCGATAATTGTGTCTATATCTTTATATACAGTATAATACTTGAATACATTTTTTTACAGTAATTACTTCTGATTCAATAATAACAATATTAATAATATCTTAAACCCTAGTTTTGCAACAGAGTTTTTGAGGTAAAAAATATTTTTCTGCTGGATAAGATGCACAGAGTTAATTTTTCCAATTCTTTTCTAATTGGGAAAGAGTTTGTTTACCTAAAAGATGAGTAGAAGTAACAAAACACAGCTTATGAGCAAATGTTTCTAGTTTCTACTGAATATATTTGGTGTTTGATATTATTGTGATTAATAATGGCTTAATTTGCTTAAGAGTCGGATATAGATATATTTTGTAGAGATAGTATACTATTAAAGGTTTAGCTCTAATTTTAATGAAAAAAGTTATTCTTTTTAATTGGAAACGGGTTAATGTTTCTTAACTCCATATTTCCTAGAGCCACATGAATCTTTTAGATGTAAAACTGTGATATAGTAAATTACTAAATTTACAATGTAGGTATGTAGGTTTGTGTATGTATAAGTACAATCAATTATTTTACAAATTTCTATAAAAGCCCTAAACCTATAAGTTGACATTTTTATTTTAAGAGATTTTTTTTTAAATACACAATTGTTTCCAAAAATATTAAAACTACCTCAGAAAATTTAAATGACACAAGTAAAAATAAAAAATTACTTAACCAATACTAAAACTTACAACCCTCACTTCCGAATAATAGATGCAGGAATCAAACCACAGTCTGCCCAGACCACGATAGCCTTGACACAGTTCTCACTGATAACTGATTACACCTTAAATTTGCAAGGAAGCGGATCGGTTATTCCAATTAGCGTTGAAATAAAACTTGATAAAGTAACCATTCATCAATTTATTGGGACATTGGTTTTGGCACCGGCAACACTGATATAAATATAGACTAAGGGACACACATCCTGTCTATCCTAGTGGGTGCATAATACATGAGTGGAAGTGGGTCAGGATGGGTGCAGATTGGATGTTCAGTATTGCACGACGCCCTACCACTGAACCCATCTCTAATTCATGTGCCAAACTCGGGGCACTTTATCATAACATAACTAACAATCCACCCGCTTTCATAAGAATCAAACGAGGCAGTGAAAAAAGGCTTTTATTTAGGAAAAGGTAGATGATACTTATGTAAAGTTTTTTGTAGCATTTGTTTATATGTAATTCTCCGAACCAAGTTTCAAATGAAATTGTGGGAACGTAGTAAAATTCAGATGATAAGTCGTTATAGATTAAAAATAAGCTATTCTAGAAGCTGTTTTAGAAAAAGGTATTAATAACTAAATTACTAATTTCAATGAATACATTTTTTTTATTAAAAAAATAGCATAAAGTCCCTCCTTTGTACGGGTTGTAGGATTCAGGTTAAAGAAGAAAGATTATTATGCCAAAATGTAAGTACCTGAAATCCTAAACAAATCAGTACAAAGAAAATTAATAAATAACCAGCTTTATTATTTAGCATTACTTTACAATTAAATAGATTAGAACATTTTTTTACCATTATTAAAATTAGTATGATATAAAAAGAGGTTTAAAATCAATGACCAATATAAACTAATATTGATTTTAATTCCACAGCTGTTTGTTTTTCTTCTATGAAATCATTAAACTACAAAGATAGCTGATTATTACCAGTAGGTGATTCATTGAAAACTGGAAGCAAAATGCGACTAATATCACGTAAAAAGTAGGTTTTTAATTGCTCGTTATTTACTTTTCAAGGGGCGGCAGATAATTTCAAGCATTGAAAAACCTTCTCTGGAATATAGAAAATGCATGAATAAGTTTCATTGTTATCAGTTTTCCCGTTTTTTCGGAGAAGACGTAAAATGCCTCCTGGAGCATCACAGACAGACACAAATTGAGATAAGACCTGTTTCGCCTTATCTCACACACACAATGTAAAAATAATTAAAAAATTAATAACTTTGAGCAATGTATAGACAAAACACTAATTTTATATTTATATAGATGCTTAGAAATTTTTAAATCCTTTAACCATCACAATTCATTAGACTAACAATATTTATGAGACACATTTACATATTAACACGTTCGCGGTGTAGTGCTCCCCATGGAGTACACAGGTGCTTCTTTAAATGGAGGCAGTGTACCAGATGGGGTATACTCAGTACATAACTAAAGCGCACAGTACGCCTGACTGGGTACATTCGCTGTGTATTCTTATGCCGTTGACCATGACCAACACGGTCACACTAAATATAGCTGAAATGTGTTTCCGCCCCTAGCAGAAAACCTATAGTAAGTGTGTACCCGATTAGGTACACATTCGTGTAAATTTGAGACATAAAAAAGAAAAATACAAAATATTGGGTACACTTAAAAATATAATAAAAAGAATTTTGGACAAAAACAATGGTAAAAACTTACTTTTTTCATCAAAACAAAGCAAAATTTAAAAAAACCTTAAGTAAGAATTTTGGTTATTTTTTATATATATTGGCTTTGCCAAGAAAAAAGTCGAAATTTTCATTTCCGTCGCGAACGTGTTAAAAGTTAATTTTCTCATTCATTATTATACTGAATGTTTTTCTTCCAAAAATGAACACTAAATTAATTTTTTTTAGTGTAATTCTTAAAGTAGTTAAGCTGATAAATAAATTTACATGAGAAAAACTATTAAAGTCTTTTAAAACCCAATCGTTTGAAGCGATAAGTTGTCTTTTGACCGCTTAGACTAATAAAAACTTCAACAAAATTTGTGAAAGTGACAACGTAAAGTGGGATGGAGACAGCGACTATCTACTGTCGTCAGATAAGAATGCTGGCTGTCGTAGAGGTCAGTAAATGAAACCTTGGCAAAGCTTTCGCTGACGATCGCAACTAAATCCAGCTCTGTTTATTGTTATAATGATCCAACACCAAAGCGACAGCGACAGCGACAGTTGGAGACTAAATTACCACAGATTTATATTTCAGACTTTTTATTGGAGTTCTTTATCATCTTTAACTTTCTTTCACTATTTACTGGCCTAAGAGTACAATAATTTGTTCTCATAACCCGTTAAATTAATATGCAAATAATGTGAAACCTTTAAAGAAGAATAATACTGTTAAAATATAGTTCTCATTAAATTTTTCTTGTAGTTTTCAATCCTTGTTCTCGTAGTTATTCAATTGTCAAAATAGATAGAAAAATAGAAATAGAAATAGAGAGACCACCTCTCCAATGAAATTTGAAAATGTTTAAGAAAAAATATTACTATTACTTTCTCTATATTTTTGTATAAGGTGAGAAAGTAAAAATATCAGATTGTAAACGAGAAAGTAAAGCCAATTTTTTAAAATTATAGTGTAATTTTCAGCTTTTCTACCTTGATCCTCTTATCTGAAGGCGTCTTCTTGAGGGGCGTCCGCTCGGGGGCTGCGTTCTTCTCCACCTTCCCCCCACTCAGCTTTCGTAGGGGAGGGGGAAGCCATTTCCTCCTATCACAATACACATTTATTAAAACTAATACCTTAAATTATAAAAAAGACAATCAATTGTTAAAACTATACACACATGTTTACACGAGCACAACTTGAAAGAATCATAAAAGATTGATTGACTGACCCATCTTGCAATTCGTTGTAACTATTGTTTAAACAAACAGACTCATAATAAATTATTGACGATTGGTTTACTTCTATATTCAATATTTACTGTACTATTGTTTATTATATTGCTTAAATGAATAAGTTTAAACCAGAGATAAAAAAATATACGGTATCAGTGGACTGACACATACTTTCTTCCTTAGGTATAAATAAAAAAACCACAACTATAAATAATAGTACAGTATCGTGGTTTCTAATGTTTATTTAATTATTTAGAAATAATCATCTAATTTCTTAAACCAACCACAAGATGAAAAATAGTTGTTAGAATTACTAATACTAATTTTTTAGCTATTTGAGATGATTTTAATGGAGATAGTCAAACTATTCTTATAACTCCATGTCACCATAAACATATAGGTGGTGTTATATTATTTGGCACAATAATAACCATAAACCACCAACACTTGAATCAAAATGGTTAAAGCGGATTTTGAGAAATTTGAATTTTTCACATTTAAAACGGCGGGAACTTCTTTCAAAAATAAAAAAATTCAAAAAAGTGGAGAAATGGTCTGGAGATATAACCAAAGTGCACATTTGCACCTATTTCCTAAAAATCAAATGATCAATGTGGTCTTGGAATTTGTATACAGACAGACAGACATCAGGTCGAAAACCCCTTTTTTGGATTCAGAGAGCCCCAAAAAGGATATACAGTATATCCATTCTCAACTCAAATCTGAATATTTTGACAAAAACAGTACTTTCTCCATACACTATGTATGTGGTGAGAAAGCGAAATTAAACCACAAGAAGTTAAATTACAAGATATTTCCACTATGGTTTTACTGATTTCACTTAACATTCAGCTTACTTTTCCCCCATAGAGAGCAGCACTAAAGCCAGCTGGCCACGGTTGTGGACAATACATTCATCCTTGTTTGGCAATCCCACTTGAGGGAACTAGGCTAAGTGAACGAGCTACGAGCTACAGAGCACTCCACTCATCCTCGCGGCCTTGGTCGCACTGATTGTGTTTCGCTCTTTTGTCGCTCATGTTTATGTATAAGTACTCTTAGCTGGCAATCAATGACAAAAAACTCATTACCACCCTCGCAACAGGAGGAAGAGTTGTAGCCGGATGACAGCTGTTTTGCATGGCAATACAACCTGTTTTTCATACAAGTCAGCTTCTACAATCTAGACCACTGTTGCAATCCGAGCGTACTACGGGTACGACTTTTCCTTGATTCAGACGTAACCTATTGGCCTAGCCATTTTTAAGCAATGTGCCAGACCCAGCTCTAGCAATTAAAATTGATGAATTAGTAGACTTTGGAATTTAAATTTATATGTTCTTCCTTGCTTTTTTTTTAAAGAAAAACGGGGAATAATAGACATAAAACAGTAGTTCTGTTTTATTTTTCAAATTATTCTAAATAATTAATCAATAGTTTATAGTGATAAAATTGGAAATAGTATAATATACATAAAAAAATAAGAGTTTTAAACACAACAAACATTACTTGTAACTAAAACACCGGTAAACCAATTGTTTACAACCTCTTACTCCAAAACAGACTTTGATCTCATCTGCGGTTTTTATTATTTTTGTCAATAGACACTAGTGCCAACATAAGAGCATAAATGTAATAGAATAATTTTGGTAAAACACACAGTATAGATGTAACTCGAAAATCAGAGCTCCGTTAAGACAGCAGCAGTGAAAATCACAAAAATATCTCAGCTTAAAATATACAATACAATTAACTTTTATCAATTTATATTTGAAATAAAATAAAAAATAATTACTAGAATTCAATTGTGAATGCACGCTGCTACGATCTAGCCGGGTTTTCTGGCAACTACGTCAAACTACGCAGTATACAGAACGTTGTATACCTAAGTACGAGAAATTTCCGTATTTCTAGGCCAGTAGGTTAAATAAAAACCCATAATCATAAATTTTACGAAACATCAAGATTTTTGCTTTCATTATTCATAGATTTTGATGTTGTAAGATTTACTATAAAACTCTTAGTTTTAGGATTACATATTTTGAGTTAACACTGAATACTACAACACACTGTGTAATCTTTACCCAAGCAGTTACAGTAGTGACTGTGAGATGAGTCTTACACTATCAAGTAATGATGAGGCAGCAGCAATATACTTAATAACATGTCCTCTAACGACACTTCCTTTATGAATCTCCCCTTACGCAATAATTTGAATAGAATAAAACAAGCTAATTACTAAGTTGTTAAGTATAACGACTGGGATACTCAATGATGCGGTTTCAGAGGAAAAATTGGTAATTTTTAAGTATTATTTTTTGTTTTAAATTAATATAAAATCTAGTATTATAATTGCATTCTAATTTTTTCTAAAATGACCATCTATTAACCTTATAATAAATAAATTAAAAATTGGCAAATCCTAAAATTTGATTAATACTATATAATTTAGTTGATAATTAACTACATTTAAATATTACTCTAATGTAATATGGTATTAATTGTCTTGAATAAATTACTGATTCAGATTGTGAGATAGCGTATCACACCATAGGAGAGCAGATCAAGAGCTATTTATTACAGTTTCAACTATAACACTTATTTTAACAGCAGAAATATTCATATTTCTCCAAAAGGTTAATGTTGAAATTTTGAAACAATAACAGTTAATTCTAATACTGTATTGGGTTTTAAAAATTGTACATACCCCTTCCCACTAAAAAAAAACATTTTGTGACGACGGTTTGGTCACGTGTAAAGAAAAAAAATACATTTCAGCTTATGCTCAGAAATCTCCATGCTCCTCCCTTCAGGAGTTTAATGATCAAGAGGTGAAGTTTTTCAAATAAAATCTCATTAAAAAATTAATTGACATACCAGAAAAAACGAAAATTAGCCAATTAGATCTGTCCCGACCAAATTGATCGACTGATTCCAAAAACCTGTCTTGGAGGACAAATATGTTGATAAGCAAAACCTATCAACGCCCTAATAAGAAAACAATGGTAGAGACAAGGCACCTAAAACACAGCTTCCTTATAAGGAACCCATCACCAGTGGAAGAATGACAAACCCAAATACGGGTGATATCAAGGTTGACGCTTCCACCATCACTACCCAGGGACTTGTTCACGTCTAATATCAATGTGTTTGTTTCCTAATTCTTCACAAATAATATTTTCAACGTTTCTGTGTATTAATTTTTATTTGTGATGCAATACAATTAAAGATGTATAGTTGCAGTTACACATTAACAGGTTACAATAACTATTCATTTTATCCAAACAAGTGCTGTTAACTGATTTTTTTGTTTTATATGTGAAATATTACTTATCTATATAAATAAAATTATATTTTTTCCAGTACAGGAGTTATAATTGTGATAATTTTTGTTATTTTATGTCTTCCTAATCCTAAACAAGTATTTTTGTAACGCTTCTCCATGAAAATATGATTAAACACAATTTGGAAACTTATTTTCATTAATAATTTTTGAAAGTAAAATAATGAGCTCTAAAAAACTTATTTTATGCACTATTAGAAATATTTCTTCTAAGTTTTTTTTTCAAAAATAAAAGTGATTTAACAAAAAACAGCCATCAGCTGTCATATTAAAACCAGTATCAGTTTGTTTACATTGATCATTTAATTTAAACCTAATAGTATTTCAAAACCATACTATATTAAAATATTATATATAATGTATAACGAAGTATATAATTATACAATTTTTCTAATTTAATCTAATTTATCTAATTTTAAATCAATGCTAGATAATTACGCTGAGAATATATTTTTTCGTTGTATTTATTTGTTTAAGTTCAGGCTTATATTTTGTGGTGGTAATAAGAATCATGCTTTTTAACATTAAATATCCTACAAGTCGTACAAAATATGGGCTTAGTGTTAGTATTGCATATTAAGATACTATACTAAGGATTTACAGTTGTAATGGGTAAAATTATTACATTAATGTAAAAAATTATAGAACCTTGAAAGATTTTTGCAAAACTTACAGGTTACATCTACCAGCACAAGACATTTCTGACAACTCTGTGATCGCCACTCGCTGTTTACACTGTATCGACAAGATCTCAGAGATAGCTAAATGGCCATTACTCGGGAACAGACCACTGTGATTTGAAAATAACACAAAGATCACTCCCTGAGTGATGATAAATAATGTTGTTAACTTCATGGTCATTCCAGGGTTCATTATTCTCTGGTATGGATTAATGCCACACTATTGAATACTAATTCGTTCACAAAGACCATCCTCATAATTAGACAAGTTCATAAATCAGATGCAAAAATTGTGATATGGATCCCACGTTAAACTGAAGGAAATTCCCTACATAACCACCTCAACCATATTTTTACGACTACGGTACCTGTATTATGTAACCGGTAATGCTGTAACAGATTTAACATTGTTCTTATGGGGCTAAAACAAAATGTTTTGTCAGGAAGGTAGGTTCTTAACTTACTTCACTTTATAACTCATTAGGTACAGTATCAAAATAATTGTTTAAAAGATGTTTACTTTCTTTTCTAAAATCAATGAACCAACATAGAAAATAACTAAAATCACCAATTTGGTGATAAAAATTATTGATTTTGACATGGATGACTTAGCTATATAGGCAATCCATCTGACCAAAATTTGAAACGGTTATGTCATAAGATTATAGATTAGATTACATTAGATTATTGAAATGGCGTACTACCAAGGTAGGTATTTTAAGCCAAATATGACTAAGGAATGAGTGTGGTTGTGGCGCATCTTGTAGTCTTGTTACTGACTAATAATATCATGTTCCTTAGACAGAACTTTTAATTACTAGTTCAACAGCCAATGGCATCTAAAGGGCCGACAGTTTAACATGGTATCAGAACCATTTTTACCTCTAATGAGGTTGGTCTTTGCGGATGAATGTAGTATTCAATAGTGTGGACGTTAATCCACTCAAGAGAGTATCACATCTACCGACCATCGCTTATAACTATCCACAAAGGGTGTCTAGACAGATTTGGAATTGTACTCTTCCTAGTTGTATTTGTGTGTAAAATCAGTGAAATGATCAGAGACACACTCGGTATTTTGGTCTGGAGGATGCAAGTTCCCAAAACAAATACGATCCTTTAGTCTTATGTCTCCTAACCGGACGAAAAGATTGCTACATTTGACATTACAATTAACAAATTTTAACACACAAATCATCTAAACAATAATACTAGTTTATAAAAAAAGTTAATTTGAAACCTGTTGCAGATATGATAAACAGTAGAGACTTGGTTATCAAAACGTCAATTAACCAAACTGACAATTTGTATGAACACGAACGGCCTTAAAAATACAAAATATTTTGGGTACTTTGGTGATTACTTTCCCATGTAAAGGAAACCTTTAAATGCACTGTATAGTACTTTTTTGTATATTAATGTTTAGTTTAAAACACTATTTTTATAAAATTTCCTACTACTAAAATAGCCTCCCTGAGCATAATGTTTGGCACTCTACAGCACCCTCCGGGTGAAACACTTACCCGCCGAAGACCCTCCTCTTGTTGACCGGAGAGTTGGTGGCAACGGTGCTTCCGCCCTCACTCGGCCCCGGCTCTGCAACACAACACACCTTTATAATCATCCGTATATAATAATATTATATTTTACTATTTACTATTTATTATTGCCACTTATTATAAGATTCAACCATAGAGTAATTGTAGTGGAAGTAGACAGCCCATTAATTACAGTCGATTCTCGCTGATTCAAATTTCAAGGAAAAGCTTTGAAAGGAAATTCAATTCCAAAGATAGAATTCTAGAGGTAACAGAGAGTAAAATTTGAATTATACTTATATTTCTTTTATCTCATTCTCAAAAAAATCCACAAGACAGTAAAATAAACGATAGCACACCATAAATCAAACAATCTACTACACGATAACTGTAACCATAAATCAGTGATTATATTATCATTGCTCTAATGATCATTGCAGCAAAGAACACAATACCACTGACGATCCGAACCTTGAGGAATTGCGGAAACGTATTAGTTCACGTTTTGACTGGCTTGTTTTTAAAAATTACTTCAAATTTCAGAGGCTTATGGGAACTGACTTCAAATTAATTGTAGAGGTTAACTTGGAATTTTAATGTTAGGGTTGCCAATTGATTTAGCATAATTTGAATCCTAGATACTCAAGTACAAACAATATTGAATTTTAGAGAATAAATTATCGTTAAAAATACTTAGAATTATCAGAATATATATTTTTTAATATTCTCAAGGGAACAGAAAAAGTCTACAAATTGTAGAGGTTTCCGAATCAGCGAGGTTCTATAGTAATGAAGACGGTTTTTGTACCTCCACTTGACCGATGTAGATGTAAAATGTATCCCGGCCAAGTGGAGGTACAAGAAATAGTACTTAGTCCGTACAATGGATGACATTGGGTTGCCTACCTACTAGCTGGAGTAGTTATGTGGAGTAGGATTATGGAGTAGTGTAATGCCCGTCTTCAAAACTCGAAGGCCATATCGAATCCTGCAGTAATTCAATTAGGATCCAGTTGCCATGTGGCTATAATTAATGATTTTTCATAACAACAGGTCGACAGTACACAGTAACAAGCCCATGGTTTGGATCGTTCCCCGTCAAAACGTAAAAAAGCCGAAACACGTCAAAATACACATAGCAGGGGAACATTGAATGGTTTATTCAACTCGGCAGTAAAAACATCATGGTGCTATTCATTCGCATTGCCCATTCCACCAGTAATAAAATTGAATAGGGTTTCACCAAATGATCATCAATTAACTCAGGAAAGTTATTGGAGTCACTGAAATATTTTAACGGCTTAATATTACCATTGAGTTCAATTCTGAAACTCTGGGATTTGGTTCGATTTTGGATCCAGATGTCATTAGTAGTTAGGTTATTAATGTATTTCCTTACTAACAACTTGTAAAAATGTGTAAAAGGCAATACCATTTATAAACAAAAAAAATAAATAAAAATTCAATATAGCACCCATCTCCAACACACAAACACGAACACATAACACCTTCTTTTACTCACTTCCAGTAAGAACAATATTAAATTCAAACAAATTCTGTGATGTTATTTTCTACCAATCTATAGATGATTAATTTTTTTTTAATTCATGCTAAACTTGATTACAAAAAAATATGATTGACCAATTTTAAAATAGTTGTCTAAAATCATAATCAGATCGATCTCTGCTAAATTTATTTATTATAAGAACAATTAATTAAGATCTAAAAAAACAGATTTGTTGTACAGCAGTTTGAAAATTTATGACTGCAGAGAGTTATCTATCTTATTTTTTAACATTCCATTAAAAATGCAAGATGGCAAAGGTACTATAGCTTCTTATTTGAAATGTGAAATTGGGAACCTAATTTTTCCATTTTTAAATAAAAATTTATACTCCATCGATAAATATACGAAAGTCGGTAGTTTTTTTGGAGCCAACTTCCACCTCGAAATTTAGTTGTAAAATTAATAACTGATTTAAATAAACGGTATCCGTGGACTGACACAGACTTACTAGGGGGTACACATACCGCCTGACACATACTAGGGGATGAACTACCCTCAAAATAAAAAAATTAGAAAAATGAAAAAAAATCAAGTGATGAGGTGAATGTATACAAACATACCAAATTGCATATAAATCTGACAAATGGGGTAGGCTGTGGCTATGTACACATCCAGACATACACACGGACATGTGAGACAGACATTACGTCGAAAAAACTTTTTTTGAGGGGGACTCAGGAGACCCCCAAAAAGGATATATACACAACTCAAATTTGAAAAATTTGACGAAAACAATACTTTCTCCATATCCTATCATAGGATAAAGTAAAAAATGCAAGTTAAATTATAATATAATCAACACAACAGAGGATCCAGCAACATACTTCACATCATTGTGCACTTCATCCATAGTAGTCTATATTTATTACTAAAATATTTAGATTTTAGATTTGCTTATGGTAGTTAAACATAAGATCAACCAAAACAATTGTATCAATGGTTTATCTAAGCTTACAACGTACAATAGTCCATTGTTCTCACCTGAACCCCCCCCCCGAAAAATATTTCCTGACTACGGCCTTGAATATGTACTGGAAAATGTAGTGTATAACAGGTGGTGTTATTAGGCAAGTGTGCGAAATTGTCTGGTTCTGTAGGACAGGAGAAGGCGGCAATCTGCACACAAAGGAGCGAACCTCGGCAAACGGGTCAGAGGCGCCATAAACCAACCGACCCGCGCATTACTGAATACAGTATCACACAGCGTGTACTGCGACCGCGTCGGCCGCTCTTGTGCAACTATCTTTTGAAATCACAAAGGTGATAAGAGTGATCAAATCGAATTCAGTGTTTCAAAAAACATAGTTGTAACTTTTATTTGTTTATTTTATCATACATTTATGCATCAAGTTCTCTGTATAATGATTTTTCACACGAAAGTACACTTCTAAACTTAAAATGAGATAAGAAAATAGGTTATTCTCGCTACTGCATGGCTGAATTACATAACGTTATCTTTATGTGCTTTTGTGGTGCACGGAACGTATCCGCTATGAGATTTTGCGGTGCAGGCCGATCAGCTGTTTCATTACCTCGACAAAAGTATGGAAACTCAGCGTTATGAGTTTTTTCTTGATACTGAATTGAATAAAAAAATATTTATGTTGTTAAAAGTTTTTCGATATCGTAATGAAAAATAATGATGAGTACTCGTTTCGAATGTACATTGCGGGGGTAAATGCAATCTCTCCCCGCAATAAGTCACCTTCGATACTGGTAAAGAAAACTACTATATTGTTGTTATTCTACTTCAAACTGCTTTATGAAAGACGGAAATTGAAAAACGGACAATTCTTCATAACTGGTCAATGGAATGTTGCATGACCGTGAATTGTTAAAATGATTTGGTGTTCCGGCTTTCAACTTCAGAAATATGTCTTTGTTTGCCCTAACACATGCGCCTACGCTGACCCATAATGCTAACTTTTCAATAAAAATAATCCATGTTCCCTTAAAGAATATACAATTGTTCTACGTAAATTTAAGTTTAAATTCTTTGCGTGATTTTTTCAAGTACTACGATGTTTACATCACCAAAGCCTCAGTTGGTTTGTTTATTTATATTTGTTTGAACTGCCAAATTGTAATTGGGTTAATACTTACTGTTTGACATTTAAATAAAAACATATACGTTGGCATAATTTTGTTAAGTTTTGAGAGAGTGTTTTTCAATTTAAAGGTTGAGGAGTTCGGAAATTTGCCGGTGTATTGGTGAAAGGAGTGAAAGTAAACCACTAATACTTATGGACTAATATTTTTAAAACGGGCATTAATAACAAAGCTTTTCGTATGACCATCGTATGTTAAATTTTGAAAAGTAAAAATACTACAAAATTGTTATTTCACTTTGTAGGTCTCCAAACTTTTAACAATGTACAAACTCTCAGTATTGTTACATTAAAAATATCACTCAGAAAATAATCACAAATGCGAAACCGAATGAGCTATACGAGCGCCACCCAAGCGGACTTCAGTTGACCCTAACATCGCTCGAAAATATAATTGTCTTCACCTACACCCTCAAACTATCTTACGAACAAACTTGCAAATAAATGTCAAATCGAAAACCAAAGGCATATGTCTCGCGTAAGGGTTAGCGTCTTGGAGTTCGATGCGGTAAAGGTCACGGGTTCGATCCCCGGGGTGTCCACAAAAGTTAGAGAGGAAATAACAAAATAACTATCGATCGATTAACATTTATTCAATATAAATGCGTTTCAAGGTCTTCCTAGCACCGGAAACGTCTGTATAGGCCAGTACCAAATAACACTTATTAACTAACTGCTTAGATAAGGAAAACGAACGTTGCACAGGTTCCGAAAGAATCCTGTTTTAGAAATCATTAATTATAATTTTAGTAGCGTGTAGTTGACGGGATTCGATATAGTATAGAAGATTATACACATTTTGGAGTGTCTTGTTCCAATTACAAGACCGCACTACACTACACTTACACTATAAATGATGCATTGATTTTTAATTTTGCTTCTATCTTACGTATAACTTAATTTATTGTCTAGTTACGGTATGTTATAAATAACGATACTGATGTAGACTTTCTTATGAATTCGTTCATCCCATAACGCGAATATTTGAGTGTACAAACTCGCTTCATCGTTCTGTTTGGGCGTAATTTCGTCCCAATATCTTCAAATAAAATCAAAATAATCCTTCAGTTCACAAAAGAAATAAAACAAATATACATAATATAGGTGTTAATTAAAAATAAAAACATAGTATAGCCTAACTCAATACCTATACAGAGTGTCCATGAGAAACGTTTCAGCATTTCGGTAAGTTAAAAGGAAGAATAAAATTCCAGTAGAGGTAAGCCTAAAACGCTTATTTTCTCAGATATCCGCCATTTTGTATTTTTCATAAAATACTTTTTAATTCAAACATTTTTAACGGATTATTCATCCAAAATGGCGGCCATTTTAAATTTTACCGTTAACAAAGTATTTAAGTTTTAAAATTTTAAATGGCCGCCATTTTGGATTTTGAGCTTGGATCATGCTAGTTATTTTTTACTAATAGTAGTCTACTAGTTTAAAACACGTACCAAATTTGAAAATAATCCGTTAAAAATGTTTGAAATAAAAAATATTTTGTGGAAAATACAAAATGGCGGATATCTGAGAAAATAAGCGTTTTAGGCCATACCTCTATTGGAACTTTTTTCTTCCTTTTAATGTACCTCATCACTCACCGAAGTCCTGAAACGTTTTTCATGGACACTCTGTATAAATAAATACATAAGTATTGCGAAAACTACTGTAATTAGTGCAAGGAAACTACTCCTGTGCGCGAGAATGAGTATAACTTTGAGTTGAGTCTATCTAAAAGACGTGTATTTATTATTTCAAAAAGATGGTCACTGCATTAAAAAACATCCAACACTTTAAACTCAACCAAAAAAGGGGAAAAAATCGTACAATCTGGAAAAGATGACAGAGGCTGACCCCCAAACGGATTTGTTCTTGGTAGAAAGGGTAACTCGGTAACTGAACCATACAAGGAAAGTCCCGGAGGTCAGCAATAGTCACGTTATCGGCCGGTTGGGTGCGCTAGTTGCGGGGCATTAATTAGCATATCTACGGCTATTGTCACGGGGGTCCCCAAGGACGTGTCCTGGGAACACTACTGTTGGCGGTACACGCCACACGCAAGAAACAAAAGATTTACACTGCGTAGAGCTCACGGAACGTTTGTTTTGTCCTAGTAAGCTGATTTATTGAAAAACCTAGTTTTTTATTTTGGTATGGATATGTCTCAGGGGGAATGGGATGTTATCAATTTGCGAGACGCAAAAAGTGTAACGGAAGCGACGTCATACAGAACAGCTGTTTAGAGGAACTAATCTCCATAATCTAGAGAAGTAAATGCAATTTTCCGCGCGCGTTAGTAAGATATATTTTAAAAACTTTGTTGTCCCACTATAGAACATCACTGCAAAATTGACTTCATATAATCTCAAATTTATTCTTAAAGTAATTCACTTTCTTTAAAATTCTCGCTGGAATAGATTTTAGAAAGCTTAGTAAAAATAGTTGCAATACATTTGATTATCAAAACAAAGTTTATCACTAACAGCTGGGTGTATCAGGTGTAACATGCTCGGCTCGTATCCCGAAGGTCACAGCTTCGATTCCGGACCCAGACGACCTTTTTTAAAATTGGAATATTAATTAAATTCAATAATCGTACAATAAAAGGTCGGCGCAAGGTAGTAAAAAGACCATTCCCTACCCATCCTAATGAAAATGTCAAAAATGCCACTGTTTCTGATACCAACACAAAAACACACAAACAAATTAGATGAGTCAAGAGAAAGTATTTAAACTATCTTTATATCGTAAAATAACGGCAAAGTAATTTTTTGGCAACGATATTTTACGGCCGCTAAGAGTTACTTAAAAAATACATCGTCACCTTAACTATATTCATGGATCTTTATTAATGAACCACTGGAAATAGGTAATAAACATGAATGCCCGAACCGCCCCTAGCGTGAGGCAGGTGGAGGGAGGGGGGGAGGTAATGGCCAGGGTGGAAACACGCCAATCTCCAGGATGGATGTTGCGGACCAGTGGCGCGGCCAAGTAGCGACTCGAGCAACACTCAGATAAGGTTCCACGCGATCACACAAACCGTTGAACGTTTCCTGTACCATGCCGGAACTTAATAATAAATAGCACTTTACGAGACAATCGGAACAGTCTAATGTACAACCTCTTACCCCTTACTCTTGTAAGACCTCAAACTTCTTAGTCCCTGTAAAACATCGTACCCTCTGAACCTATTAAGACCTCAGGCTGCTGACTCTTGTGAGACATCAAACCTCTTAGTCCCTGTAAAACATCGTACCCTCTGAACCTATTAAGACCTCGGTCCCCTGACTCTTCAAAGGCCTCAAACCCTCTAGCCCATGTAAGACCTCATACCCTCCAGAACCCTACAATTAAGACCTCAGAACTTTGACTCTTATAACACCTCGTACCCTTGACTCCTGTAAGAGCTCAAACCCCCAAGACCTATAGGACCTCATACCCTTCTGAACTCAGTATAACCTCATACTCCTATCTCCGCTCTGTTGCTATATCATCATACTTCTGACTCAGTAAAACCTCATACTCATTGTAAGACCTTACGACACCCTTGTACCAACCTTAACCCTTAAAAATGTATATAATCTTACATCCCTTGACCCTTGTAAGATCTTACGACACCTTTGTGCCACCCCCTCCTAGAGGGAGGTGGTACAAAGGTGTCGAACTCACGAATAGTGATGGTCTTTCAAGGGTTACCCTAACCTCACACTCACTGACCCTTGTATAAAAGACCTCACACCCCTTGACCTTTGAAAGACCACAGTGACGTGATCTCAGGTAAGGCGTCAGACCTCCTACTCTTATAAGTCGCCACGAACCTGCGATGAGCGCCAGTGTGGTGAGCGTGTCCGAGTTGTGCTTCCTGGGCGTGCCCGGGCTGAGGTAGAGACGCTGCACGCGGTCGCGCAGGTTGTTGAGCGAGTAGCGGCGCCGCGACGTGACGGGCGTCGCGGGCAGTGTCACGTTCACCGCGTCCGTCACGTCGCTCATGACGCGATCCACACGCGGCCTTGCATCCTCCATCGCGCACACTGCACTACGTCACCGTCACACCATCACTGTCACAATGCCACCGCACACAACCATATTTGTGACCGCAACCCGCCGACTGTTTGATTCAGCTCCTTTGATTTGTCATTAATTCAAAGAAACGTCCACATAATAGCTAATATTGTACTTGACAAAGTAATTTTAAACAAGTGTTTTAGCAATAATTTGATAAGGGGAGGTTAAGGGCAGCCTGATCTCCAGTGTACTGATTATAAGGATGGATTTGTGGATAAACGTACTAAAACAGTAGCACACGTAATAGTGTGGACGTTAATCCACACCAGGGATTATCTCGCCCACTGACCACCGCTCATAACTATCCACAAATCGTAACTTCCAAGTAGTAGGAGTAAAGGACACGCCACCATCCCAACTCGACAAAACCGATATTTTATCCGAATTAAACGAAAAAAACTGATTTACACTGTACATAAGAGATAACTATTAGGAAACAAGTTACTATAATTTTGCACTTTTATCTTCCACTATTCAGACTAATTTTAGCATTTATTTCATGCGTATGTTTTCATATGTGTGTATCACTTTGGAAACCATGATGAATTTGACTTGGATGAATTTATTTTTATA
Organism: Nephotettix cincticeps; assembly: GCA_023375725.1. Classification (NCBI taxonomy): domain Eukaryota; kingdom Metazoa; phylum Arthropoda; class Insecta; order Hemiptera; family Cicadellidae; genus Nephotettix; species Nephotettix cincticeps. The sequence goes on along the minus strand of CM041785.1, from coordinate 16,922,226 downwards.
AAATCGTTCGTTAAATTACAAACCTTTTTGATATAATATTGGCTTACGAATAGGTTACAGTGTATGAAGAAAAATGCTACAACGAGTGACGAAGATATTGACGTACCGAAGAACAGCGACAAATACAGAAAGAGAATATTCAAAGTCTTGCGGTCATAGTAAAACAAAAGCTGATAGCAAGCTGATAAAAGTTTCCTACTTGGTGACCTTTAACATTGACAATTCTCGGTTTGAGGGATAGCGGTAAATCATTAAACAAACCCTACAATATATGAGTTTCCAAATATACGAAAACAAGCCCTTTAGCGATTTCAACTACCGAAATACGATTATGGACTCTATTGATTATACTATATTTTAATGTAAAAAATTCCAAACGTCTGCATTTTTTATGTCGCTGGAGGTAATCACGCGTCTCAAAATATATAACATAAGATAGAAATAGGATGAAATAAAACGTAATATAAAATTGTATTTCGACAGAAGAGTTAATTTAAAAAAACTAAATAAACTGCAAGGCACGACGACACACGTTGTCCTTGAGCCGGCGGACTTGAACAAGGCTTCCACTATCGCAGCGGACACGACCGTCCGCGTTTATATACTCCGTTAAAAGCTTCCTTTCATATGAAACCTACATTTTCTAGCGTACTTCTACAATGTACCCTGTATAAAACATAAGCTTTCCACGATTTCCATTCGCTAATGTGACATCGTTAGTTGGGAGATTTATTTATAGTAGTGCAATACTTTTCCACTGAAGAAATATATCTACTAATTATATATCATTAAAACAGATTAAACGACGCGGTGAAAAGGAATTTTTATCTGGCTATTTTTATGTAATTAAATAGGTTATTTATGATGCCATAACGTTGTTTAAAATAGTACGCCAGAACTTCGATGGAACCGGAATTGATTTTAATAAATTGAACCTGTAAAAGGACCGTTTCAAAAGGACTTATTAACGTTGTTCTATTTATTTTACGTTCTTAATGCGTGTATTTGTTCATTACAATAAAGGGATGTGATTTCATTTGAACGTCTTAGTTAAACGAATAAACATCTGTGTACCATAGTGGACGTTGTTAGCAAATGCGGTGTCAAACTTTCGTTGTTCGCACGTGTGTGTTTGTGAATGTGGCACAAACACGAAAGAACGACTTCAAGGATTGGTTTGGAATTTGAAATTATACACACAAAACACTATTAGACACACTAAGATGTCATGAGTTCGAAATGCAAGCAAATCGATCTAAAAACTGTAGTATTTTGAATCATAGTGAGTTTTCTTAAGAAGCGGCAATGTGTTTTATGGGAAAGAGGTAAGAATTTATATCTCGTTAGTTATTGTAATATTGTGATAAAACTTTATACACAGCTTCATACAGCTAATATCTAACTATGCGTGCTACAAAATCTTACTTTTATGCATATTTATTAATAATAGTAGGCTAACATAATTAATTTGGACATAGGAGAATAGTGGTTTAGGAAGAAATTAATCTGCTACCGGTGATTTTACATTATTTAAAACACATTATAGACAACACTTAAGTTGAACGAAAATGGGTCAAAGAATTCTAACTCTTAAAATCGCCTTGTGAAGTTTAAATAGTTAAGCAAAAATAATTTGAGATTTCATAAAACGGCTGGAAAATTTGGCGACAGACAGGGAGATATTGAGCTTACATAATGATGCGCACTTCTATTTCGAGATCTAACCCACATCTGCGGATACTCGATGAAAAGAGGAAAGGTAAACTTCCGATACCAGAGTGTAAACAGTCCATCTCTCCCCGGGTCGATAAAATCCACCCAATTACGAATAAACGGTGGCAAAGTACACTGTGACGAGTTTAAGTAAACCGTAGTAAAACTTGAACGATTGAATTGACCTGATTAAAACTTAAAAAAACTGTACCGGGTTGGTCACAAATATGGAGTTAGAAGTAAAAATAACACTTGACACTTTAGAAATATCTTGAGGCACAATATTTTGGTTGGGATGATGACGACACATAACGAGAGGTGACTACGCGCACTCCGGACCTTCCTCCAGCCCGCGCATCCTGATACTACGACCACGACGCTCTCTACCGGCCGCGGGTGGGGATGGGCGATGGGCGTCCCTCGGCCAGCTGACCGAGGACACGCTCGTCCAAGAACCACAAATAGATATTGGATATCGATAATGATATGAAACAGAAATACAGAGATAATATAGCGATACTAAAGGGTTAGCCAGTGACACTGTAAGATTTAAATACCCCCGTCGCAGCAGACCTGCGTACTCAGCGAATTTCCAAAACAATAATGTAATAATAATATTATATATCAAGTTTTATCAATATCTGTAGATAAATATATGAGTTGGTTATTTGCCTATTCTTCATAAGATTAACATGGGAAAGAGTATGTAGGTTTGCCGCTGTGAGGAACACTGAAAGTAGGCATTTATAGCATAAACAATTTTCATTTTGGCAATTTGTACAAATTTTCATCAACATCTGTCCATAAATAAAGGTTTTCCCATTTTCCACATGATTAACAGGGTATAGAATATGCAGGTTAGCTTCTGTGAGCAACACTGGAAGTAGGATTTTCTAGCATAAAAAATTTTTATTTTGACCAATTATACCAATTTTCGTCAACATCTTTCAATAAATAAAGGAGTTTACCTATTCCCTATACGATTAACGTGGGAAAAGAGTATGCAGGTTAGCTGCCATGATAAATACATAAACTCTGATTTTTAAACATAAATGGATGGATCTCAAACACATGAAGCGAAATATCACTTTCCATGTTATTTTGCAGCATATTGACTGGTTTTCTTTCAATTTCGTCACGAATTCTATGATCCAGGACTAAGACAGCTCTAGGTAGAACGTTCTCAAACAATTTTGTTTTTAAGAGTCCCATAGGAAAAAGTCGCAGGGAGTCAAATCTGAAGAGCGATGGGGCCAAGAGATATCTTTTGGAAAATGACGCTGCTTGGAAACAAAGCTTTCATTTTCACAGCAGTCAGAATAACTCTTGCAGTGTGGCTTGTTGTCCCATCTAGCGTGAACATTGTATGTTCATTCATAGGAAAACGTTCTGGATCATTCCAGTAACGCACAGAGTTAACAGTCCATTGATATCCTTGAAGGAAAATGGGCCTAGGATTTTTCTTGAGACAATGCCACATCAAGGAGGGAGAATCCAGAATCTGTCCGGGGAATCTGGGAACTGTCGGAGAACCCCCTGATGCATTTCACCAAAACACCTCTTCATGCTTAAAAAGTGACGATTCAATATGCAGTCAATATGCTGCAAAATGTCATAGGCAACTGCCAGGGCCGGCTGCAGAAGAGCATCGATTCCAATGGAGCAGATGTTATAGTAAATTTTGTTTCACCAATTAATGGCTACCGTTATACTTCATGTTTCTAACCATTGAATTTAAAAAAATATTTTTCTTAAAGTTTTCGTTACTATTTACATCCTCCCATTTTACTGGCTAACCTTGTATCAAAAAATATCGATTTTTCCGAAATCTAAACAACGATATCGAATCTACGAAACAAGATTGAACTTTAAAAACTAACAATTTTAGAATTTAGCGACAATTACACGAGTCTTGTGTTTTAGAAAACAAATACTTTCATTCAAACAAAAACTATGACATTAGTTGATGCTTGCTAGTGCCAATACAACAATGCTTATAATATAAACAGCAGCCTAGCGATAACGTTACACCATACAAAAGGAAGAGAAGGAAGGAAAAGAAATTTTAATCTGGATGGCTATTCCAAGGTAAGATCGAAAAATTAACTTACGGAATTCATAATCATGTAGAGGCATGTTTAAGAACAACTATACGTTAATCTTTCCATAAATTTATATTTTAAATAGTTATTTTTTAAGAATAAGTTCAGTATCTTTACTAAACAACCTCACTCCAAATTCAGCGTCCGAATAACTCAATTCCATTCCACATACCTATTCCAAAACACAAAATAACTTTTTTTCAAAACAAAACTTATTTCACCGCAATAAAACTGTTTTACCATCTGCCATTATCCATAAGGTACAAACATAAAAAGTTAAAAAATTAAAAGTGTTATAGTCTTAGAGAATATATTTTTTAAATTTTATCATTTTGCTGCTACATTATTCATTGACGGCTGTTATGCACTTACTGTTTTTTATCAATGAACATCACTAGTTTCCAAACTCAATTTGGAAACTAGTGAAGTGGTCAAACTTTTTTTAATCGTACTCCCACAAAACACAAGACAGAACAATGCTCCAACGAGGCAGCGAATTATTTCAATTACGTTGAAAACAAAAAACGGAGAGTAAATAGCGGTCATAAAAAGTTAAAAATTATGTGACGTTTAGTTACTGGACGCAGTTGGCTTGTCGCAAATGTGTCAGCGGATCTTCGTCAGTGACAATGATTCATATTGTCACGCTATGCTTACACTCACCCTTCACTCGTCACTCGCCTTAAAATACCCACCAGAGTGAGTTCTATCTAAGAACTAGCTGACCCGGCGAACTTCGTAACGCCTAACAGAAAATACATGTTAACTTTAAGATCGGCCATGTTCTGAAGTCAAATAGCATTACGGCTTCGTTTTGAAAGCTTTAAATATTCAACAGCTGATTATTATAAAAAACGTAATATGTATAAACACTGTAAATATTTTTTTAATTGGCCGACATAATTATAAACACGTGACTTTTAATCAGGCAGAAAATAAAAATATAAATACATAATCCCCAAAAATCGTAAACTATTGACGTGGTGAATAAATCTGTTCATTTTGTACAGTATACATTTATTTCATAGTTTTGCATTAATGAATGATTCAGATGGCATTGGATAGTAAAGCATATTGCTAACGGAGAGTAAACCAACAGCTGTTTTAGGAAATCGAATGTTTTGATTTTAGAAAATTTGTAAACAAACTTAGTCCCCATAAGGTTAACATTAGAAATTTAAAACGCTATAAAATGGAAATTGAATTTATGGAAACTTAATATGCCTAAAGCATGACCGGAGCAGAGACGAATCCAAAAAATCAAAGATGATTAAAATCGGTCCAGCCATTCTCGAGTTATAATGCGTGTAACTAACACGACTTTGTTTTATATATTTAGATATTAAACGAACAAAAATTCCCTTTTTCACAGTGAAGACGAACACAAATTCGCTTTAGTACCCAAAACTTCGTGAACTTTTGTTTTAATAATCGTGATCAAAGACATTTTAAATATATAAAAACCAATTCTCTTTGCAATTATGAAATTAATCTGAGGTACAGGTGGTTACGACGTTCGCTGAAACGTTGGAAACCATTCGAAAGTACTCGGGTTGGAATCCCGACCATGAGCAATCCCAATACGGCATGCAAATGGTGGGGCTCATCTAAAAGAAAAGGTGACCGGCTTGGATAGTTGACGGCATTTATAGGCTTAATTGGGGTTGCAGTGTATAGTGGACACCTGTTAGCTTTTTACGATTTGGCTATGGTTAGGAGCGGAGGCCATTAAAAAACTTTTAGTGTTTGTTTAGTGTTTAGAGGTGGTTTAACAACATGAATAACATGCAAACTTCATAGCTCTGAAAGGGTTCGTCACAAGACTAACAGATTCACGACATTTCGAGAACTGGAAATCGATCCAGTTCTCAGGTGAACTGGAACATAACAAGATTAGTTTGGTAATCCGAAATCTTGTCTTCTAGGCTCCAGCTCAGCTGGAGGTGGGATCAAATTCCAAATACCGAATAGTTGTGAAACTTGGTTTTACTAATCGTGGTGTAAAATCTCCACAACAACAATCTAAATAACTAAGATAATTGGATAAGGTATTGGAGTTGAAATGCAACAACACTGACATGGTAAGCTCATGTAGTCTATGATTTGACCGAGGTGGATCTAGTGATATCACCTCCATGACAAGGGACACGGGACAGTGGTAAGTGGGTTGGAAGCCGCCTCGACCAGACTATTATTAGTTGGAGCTTGCGTCGAGGAATGCGAGCACAATCGCGATAGATGCATCTTCCCACACGACCCGGCGGTGACAGTCACGAACACCCTGTACTCGGGAAAACATTAAGTCAACCATGATAAAAAAATTAAAATCCATGAACTATATACTCGTAAATGAAATAATTAAGAGGTTTGACCTACATTGGTTCGAATTATCTCAATTTCTATCTGTCTTTCTGTAAAGCCTATAAACGTATTTTGTAACACTTCTCCTTAAAAACGAAAGCACCCGTAGTTATGTTAAACTGATTTACGCACTTAATGAAAATAAAATAAAAAGAAAGCTATCAAAACCCAACTTTATAGCAATATTAGACATTTTTTAAGTTTACAGCGATGAGCTTGCATTTTCTTATAATGTTATCTCGTGTTCTATAATCATTTTTATTGATTACAAAAAAATCTTTACTTATCAAATTATTGAGTATAAATTCAAAACACATTAAAAATATAAAAGACATTTTAGTTGGACGATTACGTTTTATGGAGAAGAAACAAGTAAATTAAATTAGGCCGGAAGACATTAATATAACATAAGTCGGTTTCAATAGTGTTGTTTCGAAATATGATTTAATAGTTCTATTATCACGAAAGAGAAACAATTTATCTAAAATATATACAATACAAAAAAAACCTCACAAGGCTTTACGTCTGTGTCTGGGGAGCCAAACAGTCTTTCAGCTAATGAATAAAAACATTAAAATGGGAAATGTTCAAAGTAATAAGAATTAAATAACAAAATAGCTCCATTTTATATGGAACTTTGACCTCGGCTATGTGACCTGAAGAGAGAGAAAGAGAAAAAGCGGCGGCAGTAGGAGGTGAATATGGAAGTGCGGGACAGTTTAAGCCGTGATGACATTTAGATTGGCAGCCCACGCACAAGGAGGACGCGAGGCGCTCTCATCGCTGGTCCGTCACTGACGCCTACACGCCTACTACGACTGTGTAGTAGTGACAGTATTAGAGACAATACTGTAGCACTACACTCCAGAGACAATCAGTCTATCAGTCTAGTGTGACCTTCACACCGAATCTACAATATGCCTTGAAAACTATAATGGTTGTTTTTTGGCTCTCCGATAAAAGCCAAAACAATTACAAAACATCGGAGATTAAAAAAACACTACGCTTAATATCCAGAAAATCACATTACACTGAAAAGTCAAATAATTATTTTACATTAGAGATTAAAACAATCGTACAACACGGGATGGTCAAACAATCGCACAACACGGGAGAGTTGAACAATATTGTAATACACTGGGAGAGTCAAACACGGGAGAGATGAACAATTGTAATTCACTGGGAGAGTCAAACACGGGAGAGTTGAACAATTGTAATACACTGGGAGAGTCAAACACGGGAGAGTTGAACAATTGTAATACACTGGGAGAGTCAAACAATCGCACAACAAGGAATAGTCAAAAAATCGTACAACACGGGAGAGTTGATCAATCGTACAACACAGGAGGGTCAAACAATCGTACAACAAGGAATAGTCAAATAATCGTACAACACGGGAGAGTTGATCAATCGTACAACACAGGAGGGTCAAACAATCGTACAACAAGGAATAGTCAAATAATCGTACAACACGGGAGAGTTGATCAATCGTACAACACAGGAGGGTCAAACAATCGTACAACAAGGAATAGTCAAATAATCGTACAACACGGGAGAGTTGATCAATCGTACAACACAGGAGGGTCAAACAATCGTACAACACGGGATAGCCAAACAATAGTACAACACGAGAGAGTTGATCAATCGTACAACACGGGAGGGTCAAACAATCGTACAACAAGGAATAGTCAAATAATCGTACAACACGGGAGAGTTGATCAATCGTACAACACAGGAGGGTCAAACAATCGTACAACAAGGAATAGTCAAATAATCGTACAACACGGGAGGGCCAAACAATCGTACAACACGGGATAGCCAAACAATCGTACAACACGGGAGGGTCAGACAATCGTACAACACGGGAGGGTCAGACAATCGTACAACACGGGATAGCCAAACAATCGTACAACACGGGAGGGTCAGACAATCGTACAACACGGGAGGGTCAGACAATCGTACAACACGGGATAGCCAAACAATCGTACAACACGGGATAGCCAAACAATCGTACAACACGGGAGGGTCAGAAAATCGTACAACAAGGAAAGAGATCGTAAGATCGTAAGAGAGACAATCGTATAACACTGAAGAGAAAATGTTGAGAAATGTAATGACAAGTTTTGTTATCAATAGAGGTTCAGATATTAACGAAGACAACTTCGTCGAATTAAGTGAGGAAATTCATAAAGGAAAGTGGAAGGATGATTCGACATTGACACCTCACATAATCGATCAGCTGAGGTGAGAGAGGGGGAGGGGAGGGCCAAGTGAGAGACAAAGTCTTGCAATGTTCTCTCAGACACCACTACTGTTCGATTCGTAATCATTAAGAAAGTATTTATGATCTAAAATTTGTACTACAATAAATACACTTTTAAAGCTTTCTTTTGGCCTACAAAAAATGTTTAATTGCAAATTCATCTATAAACCAACATTTCTGAACTAGATTTCAAAATATGCTACATTTTAGAAAATTTTCTGTTTCAATGCTAGTGTTTGTTTGGATTTCATTAACAAATGAAACAGACTAAAACATCGATTGGCAGAAAGGTTAAAAATATACTACATACACGTAATAGCTATCTTGAGAAACTAATAAAAATAAAAAAATTGTGTTTTTGTATCTTAAAGTTTGTCTTTTGCTCCCGGTACTGAATCTGTTTTGCGTGTAAAGGTCAAATACGAGAGGGTGAGGGTGGAATTGATGACATGGTGAACTCGAAGCGAGATATGAATGAGTGGGCAAATGTGGGAGGTGACATAAACATGGTGGTCCATAGTTTATAGATGTGACGCCAACACACAACACACACAACAGGTTGACCTTTCCCTACCTGTATTCTGAGCATCGGCGGCGGCGGCTGAGGCGTCGTCGAACGAGTAGGAGTAGAACGACCGTAGTTTCCGCCTCCACCGGTCCATGGGCGGGCCGACCATGGTCTCAGATCAACTGGGGGGAGCGCCACATACCGAGGGGGGAAGGCCCGCCGGAGGGTCGCGGGCCTGGGGGTGCCGCTGGAACAGCACACTGGCTACACGGCGGCCACGACACCTCGGGCGGGCGAGGGCGAGAATGAGAGGTGCAGGATGATGGGTGTGAGGGAGGTTTACAACTGGGGGAGCATCACATGACAGGGGAAGGCCCGCCGGAGGGTCGTGGTCCTGGCGGTGCCGCTGGAACAGCACACTGGCTACACGGCGGCCACGACACCTCGGGCGGGTGAGGGACAAGAATGAGAAGTGCAGGATGACGGGCGTGTGGGAGGTTACAACTCTGCGGGTCTGGCTTGGCGATTGCATGAGAAAACTTTGATTGATGTTTTAAAGCTTATGTTTTTAAGCTACGCGAAAAAATTCTTCACATAATATAGTGGAAATGATCTAACAAGGTATTACGTGGATATTTCAATTAAATGAAACGCTTCAATACTTTACTCGAATACATGTTGTGGATGGACGAACAGTTGATTGAAATCGACCGGAAATTTTAAATTGCCTACAAGAGTGGTGATTGAATTAACATAAATTCATCAAGAAGGCAGTATAACAGTTATCGACGAACATTACGGCAGGTCTAGCTCCGTATAGTATGTCTTTAGGCGAATCTAATCTTCACGTATAAGGTTTTAAGAGCGGCTATAAATCTCTGGCGAAATTCCCAGTTGTCGGAGAGAGAACCGGTTGACGCAGCGTGCGGCGTGAGCTCGCTGGACCATATGGTGCCTGCCTGGTGCCGCTACCCGCACATGGTCGGGCGCCGACAGGTTCAAAATCACCAAATGTCTGTTATGGACATTTGGTTGTGATAGACAGTTGTTCTGTTATAGACAGTTGTGTTTGTGATACAAAATGTATCATAATGAGTACAATTTCCTATCCTCCATCAAAAACCGTTAAGCCCAATAAATGAATTTAAAACCAAGATTCGTCGAACCTTTGCAACGCTCGCTTTTTCTATCTCGGAATTTATATTTTATAGCGCCGATTTTACCATCAAATAACCACCCGCCTTATCGTATCAGGGTTATGAGAGTTTTAGTCCCATAATAACAACGTTAACTTGTGTACTCTATTACTCCTTACTTGATAGTAATAGTAAAAATATACTGTAGTTGGAAAAAGTTTGGGATGAAATAAAATTAAAGAAGGGTTAAGACCTATCAAGGGAAATGCAAAATTAAATTTTTGTCTTTGTTTTAATACAGTTGTCTTATAGGGCAAACTCATAAAATTATAACTAAGGAGGACTAAACCTAAAAATATAATAACGACTCTTAGCACTTCTGGTAATGTTATATTAAACTGCAATCGTCTCAAATGACCAGTCCGCCAAACGATTATAAATATAGCTAGATAATTGAGATGGATAAAGTAAATAAATATTGGGGGTTTAAAAGTAAAGCAAAGGGATTTTAGGGATTATATTAGTCATAATGATAAACGTCACTAATCGCACCAAAGAAAACCACAAACCTTTATCAAAACAAATATGTGTGAATTTGATTAAATCTCTAAACTCTACACAGCGTGATTATAAAAGAACTAAGAGACACAGACACAGTGTAGAAGCACACCGAGACGACACGGTACTGACAAAAGTTGGCACGGGACAAGGGAGACAACACGTCGTCCCACATCGTGACGTCACACTGCTGCTGTACAACAGGCGATGTCCGTGAGATTAGTGTACGACGCTCAGTGTAGGAGCACACCGAGACAACACGGTACTGACATCGTGATATCATACTGCTGCTGTACAACAGGCGATGACCGTGAGATTAGTGTACGACGCTCAGTGTAGGAGCACACCGAGACAACACGGTACTGACATCGTGATATCATACTGCTGCTGTACAACAGGCGATGACCGTGAGATTAGTGTACGACGCTCAGTGTAGGAGCACACCGAGACAACATGGTACTGACATCGTGATATCATACTGCTGCTGTACAACAGGCGATGTCCGTGAGATTAGTGTACGACGCTCAGTGTAGGAGCACACCGAGACGACATGGTACTGACATCGTGATATCATACTGCTGCTGTACAACAGGCGATGACCGTGAGATTAGTGTACGACGCTCAGTGTAGGAGCACACCGAGACAACACGGTACTGACATCGTGATATCATACTGCTGCTGTACAACAGGCGATGACCGTGAGATTAGTGTACGACGCTCAGTGTAGGAGCACATCAAGACGACATGGTACTGACATCGTGATATCATACTGCTGCTGTACAACAGGCGATGACCGTGAGATTAGTGTACGACGCTCAGTGTAGGAGCACACCGAGACAACACGGTACTGACATCGTGATATCATACTGCTGCTGTACAGCAGGCGATGACCGTGAGATTAGTGTACGACGCTCAGTGTAGGAGCACACCGAGACGATACGGTACTGACATCGTGATATCATACTGCTGCTGTACAGCAGGCGATGACCGTGAGATTAGTGTACGACGCTCAGTGTAGGAGCACATCGAGACGATACGGTACTGACATCGTGATATCATACTGCTGCTGTACAGCAGGCGATGACCGTGAGATTAGTGTACGACGCTCAGTGTAGGAGCACATCGAGACAACATGGTACTGACATCGTGATATCATACTGCTGCTGTACAGCAGGCGATGACCGTGAGATTAGTGTACGACGCTCAGTGTAGGAGCACATCAAGACGACATGGTACTGACATCGTGATATCATACTGCTGCTGTACAGCAGGCGATGTCCGTCAGATTAGTGTACGACGCTCAGTGTAGGAGCACATCAAGACGACATGGTACTGACATCGTGATATCATACTGCTGCTGTACAGCAGGCGATGTCCGTGAGATTAGTGTACGACGCTCAGTGTAGGAGCACATCGAGACAACATGGTACTGACATCGTGATATCATACTGCTGCATGTACAAGTACAACAGGCGATGTCCGTGAGATTAGTGTACGACGCTCAGTGTAGGAGCACATCGAGACAACATGGTACTGACATCGTGATATCATACTGCTGCTGTACAGCAGGCGATGTCCGTGAGATTAGTGTACGACGCTCAGTGTAGTAACACATCGAGACGATACGGTACTGACGTCGTGATATCTTACTGCTGCTGTACAACAGGCGATGACCGTGAGATTAGTGTACGACGCTCAGTGTAGTAACACATCGAGACGATACGGTACTGACGTCGTGATATCATACTGCTGCTGTACAGCAGGCGATGACCGTGAGATTAGTGTACGACGCTCAGTGTAGGAGCACACCGAGACAACACGGTACTGACATCGTGATATCATACTGCTGCTGTACAGCAGGCGATGACCGTGAGATTAGTGTACGACGCTCAGTGTAGGAGCACACCGAGACGATACGGTACTGACATCGTGATATCATACTGCTGCTGTACAGCAGGCGATGACCGTGAGATTAGTGTACGACGCTCAGTGTAGGAGCACACCGAGACGATACGGTACTGACATCGTGATATCATACTGCTGCTGTACAGCAGGCGATGACCGTGAGATTAGTGTACGACGCTCAGTGTAGGAGCACACCGAGACGATACGGTACTGACATCGTGATATCATACTGCTGCTGTACAGCAGGCGATGACCGTGAGATTAGTGTACGACGCTCAGTGTAGGAGCACATCAAGACGACATGGTACTGACATCGTGATATCATACTGCTGCTGTACAGCAGGCGATGACCGTGAGATTAGTGTACGACGCTCAGTGTAGGAGCACATCGAGACGATACGGTACTGACATCGTGATATCATACTGCTGCTGTACAGCAGGCGATGACCGTGAGATTAGTGTACGACGCTCAGTGTGAGTCACATAGACGACGTACTGATCGTGATATCATACTGCTGCTGTACAACAGGCGATGGCCGTGAGATTAGTGTACGACGCTCAGTGTAGGAGCACATCGAGACAACACGGTACTGACATCGTGATATCATACTGCTGCTGTACAACAGGCGATGACCGTGAGATTAGTGTACGACGCTCAGTGTAGTAACACATCGAGACGATACGGTACTGACGTCGTGATATCTTACTGCTGCTGTACAGCGATGATTTTCGACGTAGTGTGACACACCAGACAAATTACTGAATTGATATCATACACTGCTGTACAACAGGCGATGACCGTAGATTAGTTACGACAGTTATATACATAGACGATACATACGTGATACACTGTGCTGTAAGAAAGCATTTTATAGTTTACAAACTGTTATAATTTAGCTGTATTTGAATACATTATTACAACGACTGTAACATCATCTAAGCGACATAAATTATTAATAAGAAAATTACGTAAATGTAAATGTTTTCATTTAACGTTATCGCAGTCAATATTCAATTTTAAAGTTTACTTTGAACAAAAGCTCGAGCTCAACCACGTGGCTAATGTGACGGTTGACGGGGGCCAACAAGCGACAAACGATACGTTCCCAGACACGACAACAACTGTAAACTTCAACAGCAACTCAGTACAAACTGTTCAAAATAAAGGCAAGTACTTTAGCTAACTGATATTTTTCGAAAACGTTTTCAATGATTTCACTATTGTAATGGGATTATTTTGTACTTTCAAAGAGTCTTTTTAAAGATGTGTTTGAATAATAATGCGGTAACGATAAAGTAGATGTTGAATTCTAAAATTAAAGAAAACTGAGTGTAAACTGAATTTTAACGAGATATAAACACATGATACAATCTTAATTTTTAAAGGGTTAAATTGAATTTACATTCAATTTTGCTATAATAAAGTGAACAAATTTCAACAAAAACAGAAACAAGATACTGTAAACGAGGGTACAAAAACCAGGCGCGAAGAAACCTCTCGAGAATTTCACAGAAGGGGAACATGGGATGAAATTAAGCGCAAACTGAGTGTATCAAGTTCTGATAAGCTAATGAGCAGTGGAGTGGGAAGGGGGAGGGGGGCACGCGTCAGTGAACACCCGACCAGGGTATCTTATTGAATGTGACACAATCTGGGCCAGCAGACGACAAAACTGAGCCAGCCAACCTGGTCATTAACGGACATAATCTCGGGTGACGCGAAATGAAACGCGTTAAGGTTAACTGTCCGGAGAACGATCATTGTCGGAAACTTAACTGTAACGTGGGGCGTTATATCGTTAACATTGCAATTGCAATATGTTAATCTCAACACTACGTCTCTACTAAACGTTAAGCGTGAGACTTCCCTGAAGTCAGTGAAGTACCATAGTGGTGTAAGTGGGTAAACGCGAAGTGGAACAGCCTTGGCCAGGAACGAGTGGCCAAGATAACATGAAATTATATGGAGCAACGCGTACTAGTCATACCCACGACAGACGCACAATTGATATCAAACATCACAGTGGTCTCTATAAATTATACATATACATACAGTAGATAAATATTTCAGTATAAACAGTGTAACGATAAAGTAGATGTTGAATTCTAAAATGAAAGAAAACTCGGTGAAAATTGAATTCATTTTTTGACGTACTTGGCTAAAACAAGACTTTACAACGCATACAGAAATTCTTTTTACTTAAAGAGATATAGACAGATGATACGATCTTTTAATGCTCAAATGGAATTTACATTAAATTATGCGATAGTAAAGTGAACAAATTTCACCAAAACAGAAACAAGATACTGTGAACGAGGATACAAATAAACGTTTATGAACGGTTCAAAAGAACGGTATGAACGTTCATATAGCAAACATTGGACCCAGCTACATTTTGACATGGATATGTCTAAGCTTTGGGGGAGGTGTTAGCAATCTTCGGTAGGCAAAAGTGTTACGGAAGTGACGTCATATGGTTATAAGAGACATATCCATGATCTATCCTATTTCCCACAGCGAAGTAAATACTGCACATTCTTCATTTATGGCTCGAACAATTAAATCAGGTAGTCTTCGACCGAAACAAAGTTACATGAAGTTATCAAATATAATACATTCAGCTAAATCTTGTAAAAATGATCAGGTAATTTTAAATTTTCCTCGCGGGTGGAGCTAGAGACTGCTCGCCAAGACAACAAACGTGATGTAATGGATAGGTGTAGCCTTTCAAACTTTTAGAAACTATTGGATCCAACATTTTCCTGTTTGCCTTAAAAGGCGTGTGGAAGACGTCGGTAAACAGGTCGCCATGTGAGTGGTGAGGACGGTCGGACATTGGGCAGACATACGTCACAGGACGGCGCCGGCTACGCATGCGCGGAACACGTTACACATTTTTCATCTACAGCTCAATTAGTGTGAAACAGGAACTATAAAAGTTTCATAATATTGCCTATATAATTTATTCGTCCTGGTTTCAGCATGCAGGATGTTTGGTTTTTCAGTTGACATTTTGACGTTATCTACATGGCCGCGTCAGCGTAAAAACGAAAGAATTGTTTTATAAATACGTAAATTGGTAGAGTGTGTAATTTTCAGCATACCGTCAAGTTACGTTGTGATATATGAACTATTTTAAGATACTCTATAGGCCTACTACACATAAACAGCAGTTCTTTACACAACACATCTAGCGTGTGCGTAAGCGTCTGATGTACCTATACGAGTAAATGTACCTTTATACTCACTTTCTTAAAAATCAATGTTAAACTCAAACAATGGCAGTAAAATTTTTGTGTACCACTGATTGGAGTAATTCAAAAGATTATTTCAATAGAAAATATTTCCACGAAGTACAAATTTAAACGAAAAATTAAAAATGACTTGGAGTCGAGTATAATTTTTTTTAAGATTATATTTTTTACTGCGTATGAGTGGGGTATTTATATGCACAAAGTGTAAAATAATTGCCCCAATATAAAAAACTAATTGTAAATTTTATTTAATTGAAATAATAGTATTCAAGGAAATGTTTGCGTATTAAAAATTCAGATTAGTTGTACGTTGACACTATAACGTAAGTGAGCGAATAAACTATATATAACTTTATATATACGTATATGTATATACCTTTGGAAATGTCGATTCGACAGATTTTCGTTTACTCGAGATATAAGAACATCAACAATCTTAAAAAAACCTACTTACGCGTCAGTGAGAAAAACGGAAGCTTCGACAACGAGATGGGCTGGAGCGGTTGTAAAATAAACACGGTTGTAGACGGCGATACTGCCACAAATAGCGACACAGAAGCAATAACTGGCTGTGGATCATTGGTTGAATCGGCAACACCATTTGGCACAACGAGACACGGACTGCGCTCACAGACTTGTAAGTGTATATAGTCTATAACACGTGTGCATAAACATTCTCACCAGATGAGGACGAATGTTCGTATATTCACATTAGATGTTAACGAACGTTCTCATGTCATCGAACGTACGTATGTTCTCACCAAATACGACCGAACGAATGTTCTCACCAAATACGAACGTTCTCGTGTTCTCACCAAATACGAACGTACGAATGTTCTCACCAAATACGAACGTACGAATGTTCTCACCAAATACGAACGTACGAATGTTCTCACCAAATACGAACGTACGAATGTTCTCACCAAATACGAACGTACGAATGTTCTCACCAAATACGAACGTACGAATGTTCTCACCAAATACGAACGAACGAATGTTATCACCAAATACGAACGTACGAATGTCCTCACCAAATACGAACGTACGACGTGAACAGACATTATGACATACTCTCATCACATGTGAACGAACAATCTGAACCTACGTACGCATATTCTCATTAGATGTGGACGAACATGCTCATTCTGTTACCAGTTGAGAACGAACGCTCTCATGTTCTCGAGGTCGAGGATCCAGCGGATCAGCTTGTAATGTGTTCCCAAGCACGCTCCGGGCAACGACATTGTCACACAACAGCAACACGCATTGCGGCTTAACAATTATATTTCTCCTCTCACGCGACCTCTTTCATTATTTAACAATGGCAAATTATATACTCTCATTAAATTCTCAGTGAAATATCCGCTACCTTTAAAATAATTAATATTCACAATAATTGAAGGAGGATTGTTTGAAAATGCAACAATTTAACAACGAAAACTTGCTTCTAGTAAAATAAGAATTCACTTAAGTTCGTTTACAATTATTCTCATAAATTTATTTCAATAAAATAATAATTTTTGTAACAGAAAAATTACCAAAAATATATGTGATCATTTTTATACAATACACGGGCTTATTGTATATGTTTTCTTCCTATCGGGAAGAAGGTATTACCGAAGGTTTCATGGCAAGACTTACAGTAAGCCCGGGATCATGCTATGTATTTTGGGTGTGTGTGTGTGTGTGTGTGTGTGTGTGTGTGTGTTTGTGTGCAATACATAAAACTAAAGAAAGTATCGTAGTAAATTTTTAATACAAGGTACAGGAATTCAGTTATAACAAATGTAATCTTGACACACACGTCACCAATTCGACGAAATACATTTCTTCATATTCACAGACAGGAAACCGGATCAATCTATTAGTGTTCGATTTTCTGAGTGACGATTACTCGTTATATATGCAATCATCGAGGAGGCGAATTTGTCACCGCATCCTGTCAGGAAACAAGCCACGTCTCTGCGTCTCAACATCTCGCGCTCTCAGGTCGAAATATAATCTCCTTGAGCTTATATTGATCTAATTATAATCGCCTAAAACTTGTAGAATATTACGCCACTATGAATTATTTATCGTTCAATTTATGGACGTTAATATAGAACATATATTTATTTAAAATAGTTATTTACTGTTTGACACATTAAATCTGTTATTATCGTACACGTACACACAAAAAGTTCAGGAATTTATATTTGTAGATACCGTAAGTGTAAAAATTCTATCTCCTATCTAGAAAGAAAAACGGAAGGCATCTGAATAATCTTAAAACAGTTTATAAATAAAAATTGAAATTAACCTGATATTATGGACTTGTAGTAAAGTTGTGGCGTTTTTTAGTTTTTTTCAAATATTCCTAAAGATTTTTCTCTATCAGATAGACACATTAATCTAGGACGTTTTCATTAAAAATAGGGATTATGCAAGGATAAATAGCTAGAGACTTGAAAAAAATTATATAAAAGCAAGTAATTTAACCTAATCAAGATCATTACAAAAATTAATATGAAGTCTTCATTAATACGCAGTTACGGATTAGAATTAAATGTTCATATCATAGTAATAAATATGATAAGCTAGTATACTGTGCAGTTTTAAGACGTTGTGTTTTGTTAGAATGAACGATAACACGTTAAATCACACACAAACTGAATCCTTTCATTAGAAAAAATTATCCCAGTATGTTTTTAAAATTTCCAGAGTGTATCGGGCGGGCGTGGTGGCCACGGAAAGGTTGAAGGTTACGTCAGAGCTACGTCCGCTACCTCGGATGCGAGGGATTTGCGACACGAATAATTTGTACCGAGGTCGGTACGCGACCCACCATGACCCGCGGCACCGACATGCACCTGGCGGCGGTTGTCGTGGGTCAGGGTTCGTCCAAAAGATCACCAAGTGCATTCAAAAAGCGATAGACAAAATAATTGTGGTAAATCGATAAACTATCCTCGTATAACTTTGCCGTATCGTAAAAATTGTAAAAGAGGTGTGCACAAAAGATGAGGTTATGTTCACCTCGTGTCGTGTTAGCAATTATGTAGATACTTTTTTTCCAAATCTGTGTGACATTGTGTGGTTACATTTAAGGCAACAAAACTGCAAATTCGTGTTGGGTGAATATTTTTACGTAAAAAAAATCTCGAAGTGTAACCTTATTTAATGAGTATAAAAATATATTACAAATAATACTTTTGCAATCGACAAGCCAGTTTAAAAAAATCATGGGACGGTTTCCAAACATCCAGATGTGTTTCAAAAAGCAAAGCAGAGCAAACAATTAGAGGGGATGGGTAAGGCGAAGGTCAGGGGTTACAGGGTGATGTGTAGTGAGGTGTAAGCGGACAGCACACACAATCAGCGATGAGTGTTGATGTAGATGTAGATGAGCAGAGATGTAGATTGTAGATGTAGATGTGTACCTGAGGAGTCATGGCCGCTCTGTGAGCCCGGATTGTCAGCTGCGGTATCGATCGCACCCGGTCACTGCCAACCCCGCCACCCCCACGACCACCGCGCCGCGTGTCGCTCCCTGCGCGCTGATAACGCCATCTGATAACGGGCAAACGTCGCCGGGAAGCTGAGCCGGAACTGGAGTACCGCTGAGTGTAAACATCACCAGGGAGGCTGATTTGAAACTAGAATACCACCGCGTAAAAATCACCAGGGAAGCTGTGTCAAAAATGTAATACTAATTGCTGCTGAAGCTGGTTGCTTAGTGCGTATTGAAATAGATTAGATTATATTATTGAAATGGCGACCAAGGTAGGTATTTTAAGACAAGTATAATGGATTGAGTGTAAGATGATTGTGGCGCGATCTTGTCTTGTTACTGACTAAGGCTGACATGTTCCTTAGACAGGACTGTTAATTAATAGCCCAACAGCCGATGGCAACTAAGGGACCTACAGTTTAACGTGGAATCCGAACCACGGCCTCTGAATTAAGAACTGGTCTAATTATGAGGATGCTTTTTGTGGATTAATGTAGTATTCAATAGTACGGACGTTAATTCGCACAAGAGAACACTACAACTACCGAAGACACTCACAACTATCCACAATTCGTGACTTCCAAGTAGCTGGATTACAGGATGACGCCACCAGCTCAGTCTATACCCATGAAACTAAGGCTATCGAAATATATCTTCACTATTCCAATACTAAAAGAAAAAGGATATTATCGTAAAACCCGTCATATCATTGTAAACTTAAACTTATAAAATATAGTAATTTGAGTCGGTCATTGGAGATGGCAAGCGATACGATGTAACAACATCAGACTGAAATTGAAGGACAGCCATCTAAACGAGAAGATATGCAACTGCGAGGGGCACTCTGTCGGATTGGCCTGGAAGTACGAGTCCGTCGTGAGGTTCAGACTCGTAAACTAAACTTGTGTGGAATTACCAAAGACAGTTGTCTGTATATTTTTGTGCATCTACTTATTAATATTAAAACCTTAAGTAGAAGATTGGCAAAAAATGTTTTTGTATAATTACTACGAGAATATCGTTAAGACATAAACCTGAAACTAGAGGTGCGTAGACAACATTGACAGTTAAACAGTCTTCACGAAAACAACAATTTTAATTTTTGTCATTAAGGGACACAAAATATAATTACATTCGTAATTTCATCATAAGTTGGTTGTACTACATTAATACTTATTATAAATTAAAATTACATTCTAAATTTGTGTAATAAAGAAATAACTTCCGTTTCAATTGAATGAATCAGTTATCAGGGGTTAAGGTTTAAAGGCTTTTAACCTTTAAATGTCATTCTAGTTAAAACCAATAATAAGGGTCAAATCTATAATGGCTGAATGATGAATGCATGGACGCCAAGGCTAGATACCCTGCGGCGATGTATAGTTCATGAATAACATATGTCCACGGCCTGGTAGAACCAAGACGTGCATTTGACACAGTTAGTTGTAGGATTTCAAAAAAAGGTTCAAGATTTTTTTCATTTTTTGGAATGACCGATTTCTCAGTAAAAAAGGTTCTAGATAGATCTCAATTCCAGAAAATTTTCCGGTTTCTTTAAAAATTAAGTTTGAAATTGGAAAATTAAGAATTATGCTCATGAAAACAAAAGAAATACAAACAGTTGTTTATAAAAACTTTTTTATAGATTTAATTTCAGTTTTCATTGAAGATCGTATACAACAAGTTGTGGTGTAGGTTTGAATAAAGATTGAGGATTTGTTAAGAATTTTATAAACTTAAGAAAATTAAGATAACAGTGTGAAATAAAAGTATAAAAAAATGATTTGTGTAAATTTGCCGATAGGAAATCGTTCGAATAGGCCGTAACTTGATCGACATCCTAGAAGTCAAAGGTTCTGTGTTCGAATCGGGATCAATTCATAATCTTTTTCATACAAATTTAGAAAAAATGGGTAAAATAGTTTTTTACATATTTTTTTATGTAGCAAAATAAGATTAAACTACTCCATGGAGCTCATATGTCCGGGAAAATAGTTCCCCAGCGAAGACACATTTCGGTCATCTTCGGAGCAGAGATAATTTTAATGACGGTTATACGAATAAAATAATACAGGATAGTTATAATAATGGGTTTAATGAAATAATATTTGATCAAATTAATAGAAATGTATAATCATAGAAAGTAAGGAAATAGTTAAACCTTTTACCCCTGATCGAAACTTGCTTATGCGACGAGCCGAGCAAAACAAATACAAAGGCCAAACGAGGTCATCTGCATATCGGGGGGTAACTGATCACAACTGGTAGCAATTGAGAACATTATCATTGGCAATAATTGAAACTCACTGCGAGCGGCTGACTACATGCCGAAGCTGGGGTCAAGTTGTGCAGTCATCTAATATCTATAATCCAGCTACTTAAAAGTCATCAATTGTGGATCTTTAGGGGAGATGACCGGTGGATGGGACATTGGATGGTGTGGATTAATATCCGCACTATAAAATACTACGTTCATCAGTAAAGACCGTCCTCACAGACTAGTTCGTAATTCTAAGGCTAAAATGGTTCGGACCCCACGTTAAACTGCCGGCCTTTTCGATGCCATTGGCTGTAAGGCCATTTTAACAAAAGTCTTGTCTAAGTAAAGTGTCAGCCTTAACAAGACTACAGTTATTACACTCATTTCTCATTCACACTTTGCTTAAAATACTTTCCTTGGTAGGACGTTATTTCGGAAAGGTAAGGTAATAAAGATTAGTGATTAAGATAATCTTAGACAAACCTAAGTCCAGGTATAATGATACAGGTTAGATGTGTCGTGTATGAGACTGCGGAAGAGGGTTGTGTATACAGGGCGTCCCATAAATAAAGTTCCAAACTCTGGGAACAGGTTACATGTGTCAAAATATAGAGAAAATCACGAATAATTTTTCCAAAAAACGCTTCGGTAATGTTATATAAAATTGTTATCTCGTAAGAGGTGTCTTTTATTTTAAACATACTTTTATGTTTTTTTTATGACAAAGTTTTAACAAGATCGGTTAAAAACTGACGAAGATACAAACAATTGCAATTACAATAACAATTATCAACAACTATTTTATAAAAATTGCAAAATGGGGAATATCTGGTAATCGACGCGTTTTTTCGGAATAGAGTCGTGATTCCATCTTTATTTTGATCCATATAACCTTTTCTCTGAGTTTGGCACTTTATGCATTTTCATAAAATATATTAAAATGAAAACTGCACAACCTGTAAACCGGAGCTTGATGATTTAAGATACCGCGACGCTTAGCAACAAGTGACGACGAGATGGGAGAAGGGAAAGTCGATGGTCAATAATGGATTCTGTACAATGATTTGCAATCAGTCGAGCACGCTTGACACGGATGGAAACAACAGACAACAACAACCACCACCACCACCACGTCCTCGTCACGTGACCCTGCTGACAGAGCCGTTATCTTCATCTAATGCTAGCCAATACATTCATCATAATGCGTTGACATCTTGACTGAACAAGTCTGTTACATCTTCCAAAAAGCTCAAGTTCGCCAATACCGTCCGTCGTCATCACCTGACATCATTACTGTTCGAGTCTGCTACATCGTCTTCATCTCATTAATAGACTACATCCGACATAATCACTTGACATCATTACTCAACAAGATTTCATCTCACAACACGTTCGCCATCATCACCTGACATCATTATTGGTCGAGTCTGCTACATCTTACAAAGCTTGTCAAGCCATTCGTCATTATCACTTGTCATTAATACGACGTCTGATTCATCTTCATAAGCTCATAAATACATGCGACATAATTACTTGACATCATTACTGAACAAGTCTGCTACATATTCTAGAGCCTACTAACACATTTGTCTTCATCACTTATCATTACTGAGCAACACTGTAACACCTAAAGCTCATTAGTAAAACCAAAATAATCACTTGATATCATTGCCGATCAAGACTGCTTTAACGAGGTCACTACAACACGAATTTTTATATAAACAATAAAAAGAAAAAAACACAAAATAATCAAATACGAGGAAAAACATCTAAACGTTATTCAACACAGCGCTAACCGCTGTCATTCAAAAATTGTATTGAAAGTCCATTACTAAATGTCATTTTATGTAAACTAAGTTTATAGAGGTCAAAGGTCATCAGCTATCGTTCTGCACGAGTAATTACAAACATCAACAAGCTACAACACTGATGTCGACATCCACGTCCATGATTGATGCGTCGTGATGTCGGTGGCGGGTTAGGTTCAGAAGGAGCCTTGTAAGGATCGCGAAGATATTACCAAGTGGCCCAAGGCGATCGCCTCATCATTACCCATAATGCCTATAGATATCACCCGGGCGCCAACCGCAATGTGTATATCATACATCGTTTAATCGTACACACGACATTAGTAACGGTCGGTTGACTTAGTTTTACGACACCTCGAGGGGTCGGAGACATTGAAACCAGGGGACCCGAAAAGGATTCAAAGAGACTCATAGTTGAAACATTGGAGTTTGCTAACCTAACCTAACCTAAACATGAAAAAGTTCAGTTTGACACCCCAATCATTTCAAAACCGGTGGAAGACAACGCTCCCATCCGATCGCCGCGTTGGCCCTCTCCTTTTTACCTCCCCCATGCGTTGTACATCAACCAAAAACTGCTTATGCTAAACAATCTTTGTTATCAGAGAATTACTAAGAGAACACTGTGCAATTGTTCGTTAATAAATTATGTTTTGGTAGATGAAAACGTAATCCAGTGTTTATTATTATTACCTTTTAAAATAACAAACTGCCAGGTAGGTATTTAAAGTCAAGTATGAATGAGAAAAGAGTGTAACATAATTGTGGTACTATCTTGTAGTCTTGTTAATACCTAAGGCTGACATGTTCCTAAGTCAGAATTTTTAATAGTCCACCAGCAAATGACATACAAGGGAACTACGGTTTGATGTGGAATTTGATTGATCCGAACCACTTTTACCTCTGAATTACGAACTCTGTGAGATGGTATTTATGGATGAACGTAGTATTTAATAGTGTGGACGTTAATCCACACTAGAAATGTCACACCCACCAACCATCGCTCATTACTATCCACAATTCACGAACTCCAAGTAGCTGGATTTCAGAACACGCTACCGTCCCAGTCAGATTAGTTATAATTATTGGCTCATTGTTGCCAATTTCGATAGCAACTTATCGATAAGGAACTTTTCGTTTGTTTCGACCTATCGCAATCGCGCATCACCACCCGACGGACACTAGAGAACATCTGTGGCCGACAAGGAGAGTATAAACATTGGCGTTTGTGGCTCAAGCCAGCCGTGTACCAATATTGGACTACACCCCCCCCTCCCCCCAGACTGCTACCGGTCCTATTTGTCTGCTCATGATAACAGAGGTATTAGCATTTAAACCGTTATTGCTTGTTATAGCCCGTATGCGATCGTGAATCTAATTCAGAATTCAATTAACAACTGTTACCAGACACCTGGTTTGGTGTTTTCATTTTTCGCTCCCAAAAAATTGAGGATTTGGGATTTTTTTAAATATTAAAATACAATATATGAAAATACGTGAAAAAACAAACGTGGATAAATCCTTTTTCCTTGTTTTCTACTAAACCTATCAGATGTATAGTGTACAACTAAATTAATTCCGATGTATTACACAAGTTCAATTTAGTTACTCTCAGTATATAAATTAATGAGAAACTATATAATTCTACAACATACAAGGTTTCTTTAAACTAACTGGTTCACTTTTGTGACACAATCTTTTGGTCCACTTAATTGAGACAATCATATAATAAATAACCAAATTATTTCACATGCAATTTATGGAAACGCACACAATTATTGAGACGAGAGACGGAAAACATGGTACCGTAGACCCATTTTTATATTGTAAAATATGTTTGACTAGATACAAGTAACAAATGTGCAAAAGGTGAACAGGTAGTTTAGAAACATCCTGCATATCATAATTAGAATAAACATAATTAGTTAAAAGCGTAAAGGTAACAAAAATGTACACTTTGCCAAACTTTAACCCTTAAAAAACTTATTTTTTCGTTCCTAAGCGTTTTTTTGAAATCAAATAATTATTTATCGGACACTTCTGTTGGCACAAACAGCCATGTAGTGCCAACTGGTTTCGCTCAACCGTTAGTAATTATTTAATCTTAATGCATGACCATCAACTAAGTACGTCACAATGACACTCATTGTCCAATGTATCAATATCAATGTACTGTGCTACACTAAAGGGCTTTATGTATGCTAGTAAGCTTGTTGCTGCCGTCAAATATTGAACCAGAACGACCAAGTTTATTGTTTGTATTCTAATTAATTTCGTATCTACTGTTCATAGTTAGTATTTAGTATTTTATTACTTTGCAAATTAATCGACTGAATTAATTACATAAATTAACTTATCGAGATACGATTAGGTTAAAGTTCGAGAATCGCCCTGAAGTGTTCCCCACAATCAGACGATGTGGGACACAATAAAAACGTCCAACTTGCAGCAGAGTACGACAATTTATCCTTGCAAATACTGTTCTGGACCCTGTTCTAGACGAAATTTATTCGAATAGTGATACAGTATAAATTATCCAGCGTCTACTATACGAGTATCTAGACAATGCAATCAAATTAAATGGACACCTTGGGAGAAGTTGGTTACATGTTACGTGAAACCTACGATCTTGCGAGACATAATGGTACGATTACAGTGATATGAAAGTTTTAATTAAAAACCTTAAAATGCTATAACAACCTTTTCTAAACACATTCCGTTTTAGACATGGATTTGTCAAAGCGTTAGGGGGAGGGGTGTTCTAGCATTTTGTGAGACGCAAAACGTGTAACGGAAGCTACGTCATTGATCACGTAGCCGGATTTCTTTTGTTTATGGTAGTCATCTATTTAATATTTTTGTAAGCAAATACCTGAAATACTAAAATGGAACATTATATTCCTTGAAGTAATGAAGTTGCTGGATAAACTACAATGCTAATCCGAAACATTTATTTTATCATAATTTTTTTTATTTTGTAAACTTTAATGGAACATATCCACGATCTAAGATCCACAGGTAAGTTATTTTTTCTGTTTTAACAGAGAATTTTTAGAGTAGGACTATTTGAGGCGACAATCGGTAATAAGAAATGTTTTTGCACTTAACTACAATTCCTGGTTTTACTGGGTTTTCAGTAAACTGCAGGAAGTGGTTTTGTTCTGGAATAATTTTTTCCATGGTCTAAGCTATTCCCAAAGGGAAGTAAATAGATTTAAAAATATATAAGTTGAAATACATAAAAAATGCCAAAAGGCGTGAAAAAATGTATTTATTTCCTTTGAAAATAGTTTAGACCATGGATATATTTCAAGGGAATGTTTTCAATTACTCTATGCCAACATAAAAAACAATAGACATAAAAAACTTGAAGAGATATCCAGAGACTTACTGGAGACGTGTCTGTGCCTCCGAGGCGCACATCTGCAGCTGACCAACATGGCGACCCTGCGAGAGGCTACTGACTACAGACAGCTGACTGCTGCTGCCCGCGCTGCGATAACACAGTGATAACCCGCGTCCAGGTGATAACGACTCTGAGCCTCTTTGTCCGACAACAAGACTCTTTGATCGCGATAGTTCGTAGCTATCTCTGCTGATAGCGGCGCACGCCCCCGTGGACGCGACAACATGGAATGCATAAAACAGATAACGAGAATTGGAGGGCTCAATTAATTGTGCATTGGGATTAACAACTTATTTGGAGCAATACCTCAAGTTCTGCAGTACCTCCGCCAATTTGGATTTTTACTCTCGTAAGTTTAGGCTCGTGGTCAACCCCTGAAAACTGAATAATGGTTTTCGTAAATCCAGTTGGTTTTAGGAGAGTGAGCATTCTTTGTTTGAAATTCATTATTTAAGATGGTGGATCTATGTTATTAAGATTTTTATTGCGGACATTTTACATCACGATTTTACAAAAACAAAGTTTCATGACGTTTCGAGATCTGAAATCTAAACTCGTCCTCAGGTGAACTAATATCTAAAACATAACACAATTGACATATAATCCGGACGAAACCGGTATAAAGCTGAAAACATAAAAGTTTAAAGCAGTCAAAAAACTTACAAACAAACCATTCACTAAACATTACACACATAAGAAACTAAACACGTCCACTCGTCAAGGAGACTCAAAGACAACACCCGCGGAGTTGCCTTTGAGTCTCCGGTCCGGATTATATGTTAATTGTGCTATGTTTTAGATATTAGTTCACCTGAGGACGAGATCAGATTCCAGATCCCGAAACGTCGTGAAACTTTGTTTGACATAAAATCGTGATGGAAAATGTCCGCAATAAAAATCTAAATAACAGAGCATACATGTTCGTCGGTCGTTTAAGTTTTCTATTGCACTAATCGGGTTTTCTTTTAAATTTGGATTATCATCGCCACCACAGGGCACAGAGTAGTCTATTATTGTTCCTTTAAACGAAGTAGATAGTTTGTATAAATATTTAGTTCTTTTGTGATAGTTCTGACAACAAAGACATTTGATTGAACCGGTTCTTATTTAACGACAGATGAATCAACAGCTTCTCTGTTAGCTTCGTGACTTACGAACAGTAAACAAGCAGTTCGACTTTAAAGCCGGTGCGAGCGCCGGTTGGACGGCGGTAGTGTTGTTTATTCGTTACGCACATTTGATTATTCCGTGCAAGCTTCCTGAGTGACTAGTTTAAGATAAAAATTAATTTTTGTACATTGTTATTCGTTAGATTAGATAAAATTAGATTATTGAAATGGCGACCATACTACAAGGTAGATATTTTAAGCCAAGTATGAATGAGAATTGAGTGTAAGATGATTGTGGCGCGATCTTGTAGTCTTGTTACTAAGACTGACATGTTCCTTAGACAGGACTGTTAATTAATAGCCCAACAGCCGATGGCAACTACGGGACCAACAGTTTAACGTGGAATCCGAACCACGGCTTCTGAATTACGAATTGGTCTAATAATGTGGATGGTCTTTGCGGATTAACGCAGTATTCAATAGTGCGGACGTTAATCTATACAAGAGAACACTTCACCCACCGACCATCGCTCACAACTCCCAAGTAGCTGTAGCTGGATTACAGGACGTCGCCACCATCCCAGTCCAAAAGTAGAGTGCGATGGCCGGTAAGACTTTTATAAGACCTTCAAAGTGGCGTATTTTATAAGATGATCTGATCAACAATTTAAAAACTATTTGAAAAATAATTTTCTGTAGTATCAGTTTTTACCTTTTTCAAAATTACACATATGTCACAAAAAATATTTTGTGTGGAAAAAATTTAATCATCCCATCACCACAAACGGTCGGTATACTCAAACCGCACTTCCAAAAAAGATTTGGAAGTAATATATATAGAACGCATTAACTGTACTGTATAAGAAATCCGTAGTAAACAGTATTTTATAGAGTAGAAAACTGTACTCACGAGGTTTATGTTACGTTCTTATGAAGTGTTATAGGCGATACGTTATAAAATACTCAGTTTTCATTAAATAACAAAGTGGTTATTTACATTAACTTGAGGACCAAATTCCATTTTTTTGTACGCAGCAGGACATACACGCAAGAGTACGCCATAATGGAATATATATACTTCAATAGACGGATAAAAATTTTCATCGTTAAAAAAGTTTAAAATTGGTAATGGGATCTGCCTAATCTGATGTACTGTGCAAAAATATATTTATTCCCAAGTAAAAGTTTGTTGAAAATAAATAATTTACAAAAACCTTCGATTAAGTCTAATTAAGTGATTCCAATTGACTTCAGAATAATCTATCTTGCACAACTATATTCATTGATAGTACTACAATTACCGTTTTACGATTTGTGTATAAGATCTTCGTAAATTTACTACCAAAGCGTAAAATTATAGGCTATCAAAGACACGCATCACTTCAATATTGAAACCTCTCTGTTCAGAAATATGAAATAATTAAAAAGCAGCCAGCGAGTGGAGGTAGAACACGTGAATATTGGAACCGACTGTGTTTGCCTGGTGGCCGAGATAAGGTCGGAAATACAATACAATACAGCGGCTCAGAAAGGTCGTGAATCAATCAGCGGTACGCCAGGGGCTGTGACCGAGGCTATGTCGTCAGGCGCTGGGACCTATGCGAGGCTACGTGGCTCCGGGCAGTGAGTCTAGCGATCGTAGCAAATAATCTGTTAACCGATAATGTTTACTTTAATTTAACCGAGTCAATCATGGTATTAACAGTTAGCTTTGAAGAACGTAAAACTGAGGTCATGTTTTCGAGATTTTTTTCAAAATAAAAGAATCTAATATACAAGATTCTATATCTTTAATTTATGTTAATTCGATTAAAGTATTCAGCAGTTTACAGGTAGTAGCTTAAAGATTATGCCGTTTACCTCAATTAGTTGTGAGTGGTATTGACATTTTTAGTGTTGGCCGGTTGTTTTGACAAGGCGCGAGTATGCAGATCGCAAATGAGAGCGTTTGTATGCTGAGGGCCGTGTCAACTCTAGTACATGCACTATGCACATTGCACACGTTCGCAGACCAACATGTTACATTGCCCTGCCACTGCTTGGTAACCTACATGGCGTGTCCTGTAATCCAGCTACGTGGAGGAAACGATTTGTGGATAGCTATGACCGATGCTCAGTGGATGTGATATTCTCTGTGGTCTGCACGATTGGACCACATTCATGCGCATTCATCCGCAAAAAACATCCTCAATATCAAACAAGCTCGTAATTCTTTGGTGAAATTTTGGTTTGGTCCCTACGTTAAACTATTGATTGTTACATGTGCTATTGTCTAAGGAAATATACTTGGCTAAAAATATCTACCTGGGTAAGTAGTGATTTCATAAAGTTTAACAGGTAATAATATGTATAGGATCTACACTGTTGTTTATAAAAACCACATACAAAAAAGATGGATAAATTTTTAGATATTGGATATCATTGGGATTTAAAATTAATTATTTAGAAGGAGGGAGAAACTTCTTAACAATCGTTTATACGAGAGGAGTTTTTACAGTCAAGTAATGATATTGCATTTCTGGGAAAGCGGAGTAAACTCAAATGGGTTATCATCTTTTGTATTGAAGTCCAAGGCGATAACCACTGGGCTAACAAAACACCCGGGCTTCTTCGACCACTTCTGGAGTTCGGAAGTAAATAGATATATGGAAGATCAATGAGAAATTCACTAACTCGACAGCGTTTATGTGCCCTTCATATGTAGCATCTCCCTGTCCAGGGCCACCGTGGTTAAGTCGGATTATCACGGCTTTCCCACTGAATATTTCTCATTTCGTTCACACATGCTACAGTTAAAATAAATTTTTTGTTTTACATGCAATTCTTTTTTTACTACTCAACGTTCCTAAAATGTAAAACTTAGGAACACGTGTGGATCATTGTGTAGAGCCTGAAGAATTGTAGTAGGGAATAGTTTCTGACGAGGTAGCTCAGGGGTAACACCCCTCTCAGGCTAAGTAAGTGAAACATATGATATTTCGAACCAAACGGAGGGACTCCTGTCCGGCAACCTCTTGCTGGCTGGTATGACTATCGCCATTACGGTTTATATGGTGTCCATCGGTAGAGGTCATGAAAGAAATAAAGTGATTAACTGTCCATTCCAGGTTCATGCACAGATTGACGGGTACTCACCAAGTTCGGCGTCCGCGGTGCGTCTGTTGGGCGACGTGGAGGGCGCAGTCTTGGGGAAGCCCGGTGGTGGTTGCTTGAGCACGGCCAGCGGCACCAGCCCCTCTGGAGGTGAGTCGACGGCGCTGCCTGACGTGGGCATCCTGACCAGGCACCACTCGGGGTCTCCGGGACGCACCTCCACCACCTCCACCTGCTGGCCCTTGGTCACCGACAGCTCGGCGGAGCCCGCCGCCACGTGGTCCGCGATCACCCATGTCATCTCGACTCACCGTCTGTCCCACACCGTTACATGCTGATGAACAACACCGCCTACACATGTCGTCATCTCTGTCCCCACTCTAGGATACATTGTGATTTGACACCCACTGGAAACTATTAAGATTATAAACACATCACAAATAGTCAAACGTAGCCAATAGAAATACATACTCATCTGATTACTACTCAACACATATGTAGATAACAAAATATGACTAAAAATCATCCATAAATTGAAAATAAGAATATAATTTTACTTGGATACTGAACCAAACACTTTATCTTAGATAAGTTTAATAACATAACAACAATTTTAAAAAAATTCTAGTCGAATATGCTAGTGGCTATATAGTCTCTATAACATAAACTAACACTCCACTAAGATGTTTCTAGCGGAGTGGCTAGCTATTAAGAAAGCACTCAGCAAGTACTGTTTGGCACAAACATGACGCGCGAGACAGTAACTTGACCAAAACGTTCTGATGGACGCCTTGCGACGATCAATAATATATTCGAAAATATCCACCAACCGTTATCCAAAACAACACACGTCTATCATTTTTCATAGGGATTATATACAAAACACCATAACACAAAATAATAAACAAACGTATCATTTTTAAAAAAATATGCGATCTGAAAAAATCATGCGATTCTGATGAACTAACATTAACTACTAATAACGATTTGAATGAATGTAAATAAAATACGTTGTCATTTGTACATATGTCGAAATGTGCGTAGTTTTTGTATACATGTGTTTAATAATTTTGGTAGGACGTCTCAATGGTTCTTTTGACTGATATTTTATATACGGTGTACATTAAAAAAGATTTTGTTTTATTTTTGATATTGTATTTTCTTTTTTTTTTTTTTTTTTTTTTTTAACGGATTTTTTTTTGGTATTTTTTTTGACTACTATTAGTAAAAAAATAACTAGCATGATCCAAGCTCAAAATAAAAAATGGCGGCCATTATAAATTTTACTATTAACAAAGTATTTAAGTTTTAAAATTTTAAATGGCCGCCATTTTGGATTTTGAGCTTGTATCATGCTAGTTATTTTTTACTAATAGTAGTCTACTAGTTTAAAACACGTACCAAATTTGAAAATAATCCGTTAAAAAAGTTTTAAATAAAAATATTTTGTGGAAAATACAAAATGGCGGATATCTGAGAAAATATGCATTTTAGGCCATAACTCTATTGGAACTTTTTTCTTCCTTTTAATGTACCTAATCACTCACCGAAGTCCTGAAACGTTTTTCATGGACACCCTGTATAATCGTCATTAAAAAAGATGTTTGAAATCAACATACCGCAGCATGTATTTTATTAGTTACCGAAACTGCGGAAATCCGATGTAATATCAGTGCTACTTTATCAAGAATTGACTATACGAAAACTACAAGGGAAGGTAATGTACTCTAGAGCTTCTCAAAAGGATCGAACTGTCTCTGGGTGACTGAGAACCTCCACCATCTGTCGAGTAAAGGAAATTTAACTGGATCAGTCTCAGGTCTTGGAGTGAACATATTCTACCACGGAAAGGATTTAGGTACCCAATCTTACTCTCGATAGAGATTGAAAAAAAAGAAAACCAAACACAACCGCTGGATTAACGGAACAGTCAAAACCGAGAAATAATTTCCCAGTTAACGAACGAGGCGACCTATTTAGAACGGCCGACGGCCAGAGCACCGAAATAGCTGTGATAAAGATAACAGGATAAACTGACGGCGGACACCTGCTGTGGCAGATAACCGTAATGGAACCGGTGATAACGCTGCAAAAACCCTAGAGGCACTCGCCTAGGCGCTGGTTTTTTATTGCCCCAGCGTACTCTAGAGCTTCTCAAAAGGATCGAACTGTCTCGAACTGGGTGACTGAGAACCTCCACCATCTGTCGAGTAAAGGAAATTTAACTGGATCAGTCTTAGGTCTTGGAGTGAACATATTCTACCACGGAAAGGATTTAGGTACCCAATCTTACTCTCGATAGAGATTGAAAATAAATAAAACCAAACACAACCGCTGGATTAACGGAACAGTCAAAACCGAGAAATAATTTCCCAGTTAACGAACGAGGCGACCTATTTAGAACGGCCGACGGCCAGAGCACCGAAATAGCTGTGATAAAGATAACAGGATAAACTGACGGCGGACACCTGCTGTGGCAGATAACCGTAATGGAACCGGTGATAACGCTGCAAAAACCCTAGAGGCACTCGCCTAGGCGCTGGTTTTTTATTGCCCCAGCTTCTCATCCTAGGACTGTCTAAACCACTGCCTAGAACCATTATATACATTATTTTAGCTAAATCTAGAGGGTTGCGACGTTATCACTGAGCGCAATGCCATTGGTGATTGGCGGGACTTGAACCCGGGACCTTGGGCACCAAAGTCCCGCGCTCTACCTCTAGACCAGTGTGCTACCCCGTCTAGGCGCAGTGGACTAATTTGAAATGATAACAGGTTTTGCTATCGATGAAAAATTAAACAGTTGATTGTTGTTCAATGCAATAAACTTCAGGATCATCAAATTCAGGGCTTGGTGGTGGTTTTAAAGAGCCCGCTTCGTAATCTGGAGGTCACTGTGCAATCCCGTTGGACTATTAATTAATGATCCTTAAAAAGCCAAGGTATGTGTCAATTTCAAAGCTACATTACACTTGTTCTCCGTTCTAAGGCTCATAACTATTCTTTGAAGTAGCTAGATTACAGGGCACTTAACCATTCCAAAGAGTGAGTATTTATCGTGAGAAAGGCAAAAGAAGTGAAGAAGACGTCTAGTGGAAAAGGATAAACCGGTTTTTTAACGAGTGAATAAGTCTGAACAGAAGAGGTTATAAGACGGTGTATGAATGATGCAAGAGTAGAGACGATCAAGCGAGATTGATCCATCTGGAAATGACTGACCGCCGGGAAATTGGTTGTAAATGACGTTTCTAGTTGCTGTTTGAAGCGTATACGCTACCGGTACTCCCTCTGTTAGACCGGTCTGCGTTAAATCCTCTCGTACTGTATTACTTCTGTTGTTTTAAATGTAATAGTAATTTATCGATTGTGTGTACCCCCAGTGTACGCTAGATTCATTCTTAGTCAACCGAATCGAAAATTCACACCTAGTAATTTATAATTTACTTTCATGAAGTAATCAAACATACAGTACATAAAAGAACACACTAAGAACAAAAAGGTTAAATTGCATCAGACGTGGTTACCTCAGGGTCACGATTATTTTCGAATGTACGTGACTTGATAAAAGTGGAACAACTGAAATAAAACCGTAAAAACGTGTCTTCTTCTGTTAAATATTAGGAAGCCTACTCTTCTGTCTTTATTAGACACTTTTGTGCTTGCTACCACGAATAAAAGGAAACCAACATGTAGCCAACTGTTTTTCTTTTTTCATGATTACCCCTGAGCTACCGTATCGGTAATTAAAACTTCTTACTATGGTGTAAGAGTGGATGTGGTAGGTGGGAAAGATTATGTATCGTTTTAAAATGTGACGACCAGAAATCTTAAACTTATAACAGCGGTCTACACCAAGTCAAAAACCACTTTGGCTGCGCTATGTAATGCTATTGCTAAGGAAAACTGGTGTTGCATAGGTTTCTAAGAACTCATTTACTTTGTTAGAAATAATATGTGTACGGTATATGGTAGAGAATAGAAAATTGAATTCAGTCTACAAGTTAAAGATAAAGTCTTTTTCGTCGATTATAACCTAGTTTCAAAACTTTTTCGTCTATGATACCAGAACATAACATTCCAGCATACGTACAATTTTCTAACCTACATAACATCCTGTTTAATTTATATTGCAAACAAAATTAACATGTTCTAAAACATAATGTTTCTTAACCGGCTGAGTTGGTAAAATTTACTGTTTATAAAACAAGTACAAAACCGCCACCATCACACAAATCTTTTCTTGTTTCCAATTTTGGTACCTAAGGTGGCAAGCGCCAATCAGTATCCCGCTGGGATAGAACGTGTCTACTAGCTGCAGCTACAGCTGGTTGATAGCAGAAGACGTTTATTTACGACGTGTTCCACCAGAGACCGCTGTATAAGGTGTCGCGCTGCTCCGGTCTCCATAGAGGTTTCCATACAGGTCGCTAATGGACCATCGGTATGTTGGGGTTGCATCTCCGATAGCCTTATCAATTACCGGCTACTCTCTCCACATTCCCTTCTTTTAAAACGCTTCTCAACGTTTTCCTGCTAGCTTCCACAAAACAAGTGTGAGAATATCATTCTAATGTAAAAACGATAGGTGTTAATTCTTGGTGTAAATTATGCAAAAGCTTTTGTCTTGTTATTCTGCAGAGAGAAGTGAAAAAAATTAAACGACGAAGAGTAACTTTGGATTATACTCCAGTCCTCTTTGTACTAAGGTATTTATCAGTGCCTGAGACTCCATTAATGAAACTCAATATATTTTTCCACAATTCGCGGCTGTGACATAAAAAATTGAACAAAAAATATCGGTGAATTGGTGGATTCGGCAACACAGAATTTTAAAAGATCAAATCTAGCGCTCATTCACTGAGAATGTTGAGGATTTGCGAAACTGGATTCTTGCCAATTGGACAAAAGGAAATAAAAAATCTCCGACCCAACGATCACTGAAGTTTTGCTGTGATGACGCTAGAGCGCAATACCGTCGGCGAACATGTAGAAATAATTCACACGTTAATGACACGAAAAGTTACTACGGTAGAACATCGATTACTCAAAAACCTAAAAAATTCTTAGAATTTTGTCTGTTCTCTTGAGGAAACCTCTAATATTAGAAAAGATAAACTACGATAATTCGAAGTATTGTCGTCGTACAATTTAGCTTTTAAAATTCGAATTGTTTGGTTGTTGGTTTGTTTGGCCTCTAACGTTGAATTATGTTTCTTTAATTTAAAACCATACTTCTAAAATCCAAAATTAACGTCTAAAAATCTAAGTCAGAGCCCATAAGCCTCTGAAATTCTAAGTACAGTAATAAAAAAGTAATAGAGAAACAGGCCAGTCAAAACGTAAACCAGTACGTTTTCACAATTGCCCCAGATTCGGATCGTCAGTGAAATTGTTTGCTGCGTTACAGCATTAATAATATAAAACATCAATGGATTCAATTGATGTAAACAGTCATTTTGGATACGCTACTGTATTTATTTGACTTGACTTTGAATAAGTACAAGTATAATACGAACTTATTCATGATAAAAACTTATTTTTTGAACGAACTTACTCCTAAAAGCTTTTAAGACTGAACTCTTTTCCTATATCGGATGGTTAAATATAAACATGATACGTGTGTTTGTTGACTGATCTGTCGGTTGACACAACATTGTGTACCGCCTCAAAACCACACTGGCGACATAACGACACTGTAACTAATAACGTTAAATAATCACGTTCGGAAATTAGTTCTAAAAAAGTAAATACAGTACAGAAAAATAGGTATGTAATATAGTTACATTTATATTTTTCACAATGAAAAAAACTTTATCCCGAATTTTGCGTATCAATATCACAGGCTTGTTTTATTAATTGTTCTATTATTCTCAAAACTGGATATCAAATAATCTTCATGAATTTGACCAATCAATACCTTTAATCTCTATAACTTCAATTTTATAAGCATTTTATAAAAGTTTTATGAGTTTGATCAAAATCGGTCAATTTGCCTAGTACTCCCCCCCGAAAAAAAGATGATGTATGAAAACCAAATTTTTATATTTTTAAATATCAATATGTAAAATATTTATACTATACTAACAAATATTAATACAAAACACACTTATATATAACTGTTTCCTATGTGTATCCGATTTTTTTGTTCACATTATGGTAAATGATCACAACTTTTTGTTAGGCTTGTATGGACTCTGATCGTTAGTTCTGTGTATTTCAAAACGGTTTTGGAAATAAAAATTACTGTAGTCCACAAATAACGATTTAATTTTTTTTTTGCTAAAGAACTAACAGTACAAAATTCGTAAAAATGATATTTCATTAGAAAATTTTCAAAAAACTACTAAACAAAAACTCAGTTTTATCCTTTTTAAGTTTACAAAAAACTGCATATTACAATGAAAGCAATCTTATAAGCCTAATGTCTCTTCATTTCAAGGTGTGCTTTTCTGCTTCGAATTGTATCTGGAAAAATACGAACATAATAGTAACCTTAAAAATTTACACACAAACGGTTTTGCCTATATATTTTTATTTCTAAGAATAAAAGTATGACTCACCATTAGAAGTCACTATCTCTTTCTGGAGTGTCGCCACCTGGATTTTGAACTGCTGCACCAATGACAGGGAGAGACTCGAAGAAGTCCTGGGCTTCTTGTCTGCAGAACTGCTTCAGAGATTGGAGATCCTTAAACTTTTCTTTTGACAGGGGGATGAGTTCATAATAAGATTGCTCTGGATGAACTTCTTGTAGATGATTGGGCTGTGGAATGACTTGTTGTCCACGAGTGTTTCTCTTATTTTTCTGTTTTTTAACTAACAAAGTGGATTCAAAAGCTCCGTTGTAAGTTTCTCGATGTTGAACAGTTTGTGTGTTCTCTCGTTTAAAAATCAACTGCTTGATAGGTCGAGTCTCACTTGCAAATTTGGTAGCGTAGTTTCCTTTCAAAGCTTCCCCCCAAGCTTTAAACATCTCAGACTTGCATTCAATTACTTGAAATGGGCTAGGCTTTATTCTAGCACTAGAGATCGCCTCCCTCCAGTCTTTTGGAGTTTCTGCAGGAGTTCTCTGATTTATTAAAGCAACATTTTTGTCGCACTCCATGTAGGAGTGTCCTCTGATAGGATAGGTAACTTGGACTTTGTCAAACCTTTTAAGAACAACAGTGACATAGTGTAAAAATCGAATAACAGTCCAGTTCTTGTTTTGGCCTCCACACGAGTCACAAAATATGTGGATTTCACGAACTTCGTTGCTCAAAACCTCAAAGAAAAAATGATAGAGCATGGAAACAACTTCATTACTTCCTTTCTTACCTACTGTTTGGTCGTATGTGTAAAATGTTGAGGAACTATCTGAGAGTACATGAACATTAAACATATAGAAGCTTAACTGTCTTTTATAGTATACTTCTCCTGTCGAAATATTAGGTATAGGGAGATTTTTGCCATAATCTAGTGTGATTGCCTCAAATTCTTTAACTTTTTGAGCTTGCTTTCTCGCCAACCTTTTTTCCCTGTAAAAACTTTCAGCCTTTCTTTTATGTAGTTCCATTTCAGTGTGCAGACATTTTAATTGGTCGTCTAACTGTTTTATCTCATTCAATTCTGTCGTTTTTGACTTCAAAGTTTCAATGTTTGATTCCTGTGCTTTTTGAGCATCACACGTGCTGCACGTATCAGTTCGTGGGTACCCAAAAGAAAAGTTGTAATTTTCCACTGCATAAGATCGAAATTTTTCATAGGAAATTTCAATGCCAGCGTTCTTTTGTAGAAACAGACCTAGCAACTTCTTGTAGTTTAGATCTTCAGGAAGGTATATTCTTTTTGAGTCTTTCAAACTATAGTGAGCTTTACGACCCTTTAGTGATTTAAAAAACTCGTCCATTACCACATACGTAGCATCTGGCAATTTGTTGTTTCCCCTGTTTTGATGTTTCCCACGATTGTCCACGGGTGCTCTTCCAGTTGAAGCAAGAGAATTCTTAATCGTTTGGATACGGCGATTAGTTATACCAAATATGGATCTAAACCCATTGAAACAAACAGGAATGTCTTCAAGACAATCTTCCCTATTTACACGCACCTTGTAAGCATATGAAAAGTGATTCAAATTTGCATCTTGCTCATTTTTCCTTGGACGCCTACGTTTAACTGTATTCACACTAATCAAGCCTGCCAACAAAGAATTTTGGGAATTTCTATCTCCTAAATCGTTGAAATGACGAATCAGTGAATCACGTTCATTTTTCAAAACATTTTCGAAACACTTCAAGCGTGTGCAGTGGCAGTCCTCACCTGTTTCATAAGTGGTATCCCTCAGCTTCTTTGCTGCTTTAAACATACTTCCATGACTTTGTCTCTTTCTTGATTCACTAACATTCACATTACTCCCCCCCTCACCATCACTACCATCAGCACTCATCACAGAAGACAGAAAAACACAACAGCACAAGTGAACAACTCACAGCAAACTGAAGATGAGTCATGCAAGCCTGTAGGGACAGGAATGCTACGCAAACAAAGCTGACTGGCCGGCTGGCGTCTGGACTCTGCCCGATAGTTCTGTGTTCACCAGTGACTCTGATCGTTAGTTCTGTGTATACCAATATTTCAATTGCATTTTGCTGGGACACTGAGCGTTACTTCTCTGTATGAATTGCACGAGGCTATAGTGTCCTACTAAAAGAACCATATGGCACAAAAAAACCGTTTTTTTTAATTTTGGACTCTGATCGTTCTTTCTCTGTACCCTTCACAGCTTAAAAACATGAATATAACATTGTTTATTATAAATATTTTGGAGGATATTAAAAAATATAAGTGGACACTATCAAAACTTTGCGTAAGAGTATTTTACAGAAAAATTAGACATTAATTATGTGCTCTGGGTCTTTAAAATCAATTACAAAAACAAAGTAGGCTATACAAGAGGTCGGAAAATACTACAGGAAGTGATAAAAATTATTAAAAAAAATAATAACATCTTAAATTGATTTATGTAGAAATAAATATTACGTTCTGTTAATAACTAAGAGTACAGAGTGAAAAAAAATATCAGTACGGTCTTAGGTTAACCAATGTACCTTGAAATATTACAAATGGTTGCGTTAAATTAAAAATCTTAATTGTTTGTAACATTCTCACTTTCTTTTTTTCTGTCCTAAAAAAAGAGATACTGAAAAAATAAAGGAACTGTGAATCTAAAAAAACTAGAGAAATTTGACTCAATTTGAGTCCACCAAGTACAACTATATGTATGTATCGCCAAAAGAATTTTTTATCTATTTTTTTTTTAATAAATCCATCGATTTAACAAATTTTTGCGTTAAACAGCTTTAAATTAAACAATCAGTGAAAATCAAAACATTTAAGGTGCAAGCTAATACTTTGGACATACTTAACGTTCAGCATAAATACCAGAAATGAGACTGATCAATAATGTATTAATAAATAAAAAAATGATAGATAAAGCTCGAAATAAATAATCTCAGGGAATAAATGTGTGTTGTAATTTGTTGGATTGTTATCGTCCATGATTGTTGTTACGTCAAAAACATGATAAGTATTGTAAATTGATAAATCGTTGTTTGATCAGCGTCTTGTAAATTACATGAATTTCAACAAGAACAGAAAAATACTGATTTACTTGAGAAAAATATTATAACAAGTTATTTTTTTATAAACAATAAATCATTTAAGCATATAAGAATGAACACATAACAGTGTTGTTGTGTTGTTGTGATTTTAAAAGAACCCAGAATTGAGCGATAGTAAGTCATATGGGCAGGACATACAGAAAGGAGAGAAGAAGGAAATATGATTAAGAAGGTCACTGAGGTAAAACCACAATACACTCGCCCGTTAGGAAGACTGAAGTTACGATGGAGGGACCATATCCAGAGTATCGGAGCACCCCTCGACCGGGCGTCAAACCGACAGAAGTGGAGGAAAATTGTTAGCGAGACCAAAAACCTTCTTAGGTTTGTAGGTATGTACCTAAATCTTAGGGATTGGTTGCGTTTAGCATTTTGTTACCAACTTATTTAATGTTCTGTGCCTTCTGCAGCATGACACAGTGTACAACTAAGTACAATAAGCCCAGTGTTTTTGTAACATGTAGCTACATACAAACATACCTTTGAAAATATTAACCAAAATGACGATCCACCAAGTTAGGTATTATAAGCCAAGTATGAATGAGTGTAAGATGATTGTGGCGCAATCGTGTAGTCTTGTTACTGACCAAGGCTGGCATGTTCCTTAGACAGGACTGTTAATTCATGGCCCAACAGCCAATGTCATCTAAGGGACCAACAATTTAACTTGGAATCCGAACCACAATATTGCCGCTACCAATGTTTTCCCATTTGAAATACCTGGGAGACCCGTTAGATACCTTCTTCCCAAAGCCTGAGGATCAGATAATTTTTATCCCATAACCAATGTTAATAGTACACGATTGTAAAAAGAATGAGTGTCATTAAGAAAGTGATTATGTAGGGGATTAAATTTTAATTTGTTTATTTTAATTTCCGGGAAAATGCAATTCCTACGCAATTGTATACGATGATTAACAAGTATTTATCTTTTTGAAAAATCAAAAATGGAATCATCGCTTACGACAATCGATTGATCAGTACAATAAGCCCAGTGTTTTTTTCTGTAACAGGTAGGCACGTAGAAACATACCTTTAATATCATTAACCGAAATGACGATCCACCAAGTTAGGTATTATAGGCCAAGTATGAATGAGAAATGAGTGCAAGATGATTAATCCTGTCACAGAATTAGCATTGTTCTTATAGGACTAAAATGCAAGATGGCGGAGGTTCTGAAGACTCTTGAGAAACATAATTAAATGTCAAAGCTGAGCTGAGCGGTTCGCTGTGGACGGTGTAGAGGCGGTTGATCACTACTAGAAATGAGAGCTCCTGAGGACAGATATAAGCGGTCGATGAGGTGGCAATTCTGAGGTGGTTTAGAGTGTGGAGTGTAGAGCACATCGAGTACAAGACAGCTCGAGAGCCCTCGGATCGCCCGTTGCTCCATTGTTGCTGATAATCCCCCGCTCCTTGCCGACAACAATCTATCGGACCTAAATGCTATCAGTCTACTTCACGTACTTTCTCCCTTTAAAAGTAAACAAGAAAACATTACAAAGATGTGAAAAAACTATCGTATTTAATAATTGTTAAAGTAAAATGTATAAAACGTATCGCGTGTATTAAATACTCTACATTACTTTCCCTTCTTAATACCCTCCTCAAATGGCGACCTATTCAGGTAGGAATTTCAAGCTAAGTATGAATGAAGAAATGAGTGTAAGATGATTGGCAGGCAGACAACCAGAAACATCTAAGATAGCTATAGTTAAACGTGGAGTCCAAACCACAATTTCACCTAAGAAGTACGAGATTGTGTAATAATGAGGATGAATGTAGTATTCAATCATTCGGACAGCAGAGAATATCACATCCACTGAGCATCGGTCATAACTATCCACAAATCGTTACCTCTACGTAGCTGGATTACAGGGCACGCCATGTAGGTTACCAAGCAGTGGCAGGGCAATGTAACGTGTAACATGTTGGTCTGCGAACGTGTGCAATGTGCATAGTGCATGTACTAGAGTTGACACGGCCCTCAGCATACAAACGCTCTCATTTGCGATCTGCATACTCGCGCCTTGTCAAAACAACCGGCCAACACTAAACATACCAATAACGACCACTAATTGAGCTAATTTAAGTAAATGATAATCTGATATAATCTGCTATTTCCTTTAGGCAGGACCGTTATTTTATGACCCAACAGCCAATGTAAAGGACATATAAAGGACCTACAGCAAAATGTGGTCCGAACCACAATTAATTTAGCCTATGTATTACGAACTGTTGTAATCATGAGAACGGTCTTTGCATATGAATGTAGTATTCGGCAGTGTGGACGTTAACCCACGCAAGACAATATCACATCCACCAAACATAACTATTCACAATTTATGGTCTTAAAGTATCTGGATTACACAACACGTCACTATCCACACCTCTGTTGGTAGTAAACAACTTTTCTGGGATAATTTTTCTTGTGTTATAACCTTAAGAGCTCACCTTACAGGCGAGGCATTTCGTTTTAATTCCATAAGAACAATACTTCTGTGACAGCATTACTGGCTACACAACAGTGCAATAAGATGGTTTAGGTGTCAAATTAAATGTTAATGATTATCTAGGTAAAATAAGAGTACAATTTTATTTCTAAACAGTATAATCTAGAAATTGGTTTAAAACCCAATGATCAATGTAAACAAACTAGATATTATTTTAATTTGAAAACTGATGGTTATTCCTTTCTATTAAATCATTTTATATTAAATCATCATCATTTGTTCCGTCAACCATATATACACTACGATACGTAGTATGTAAATTCAATCGTAAAACTTGAAAAATGTGTCTAATATTGCTCAAAACTTGGTTTTCAAGAACTAGTTTTATTATTTTGCATTTCATGGGCCAGTTAAAAGTCTACCAATACATTTTCCAAACGGTGTAGAATAATGAAATTTCAAACTGCTCTCGTTTTCAGGGACAGGTTTTACAAAAAGATCGATTCCAAGCAATGTGCGTACAAAAGTCTAATTTGATTTATACAGATGAAGACTTAAAATATTAACAGCCATCAAACCGTTACTTACGTTTAATGATGAGGAAAGTGCAACACACTGAAAAACCAGTGTGGTTGTGTTGAGTTGAACTTTGATACAACGAGGAATTGGGGCGATAGGAAAACCACATCCATCCTCGGTAAGGTTAACCATAAAGTGTTGGTTGCTACCATGTAATAGTGGGTTAGGCTCAAATGAGTGTAGTTCATCAGAAAATAATAAAATATACTTGAACTTACAAGTGTTATACACTTACTAACCTAAGATTTTCGTCTTTGGGCTATTAATTGATGACGCATTCTAACAACAGGTCGACGTTTGGTAGTAACAAGACCGGGGTTTGGTCCGTTCCCTGTCAAAACGTTAAAAATGCTGAAAAGCGTAGAGATACACAGAACAAAACAAAACTAGGGTTATACTATAGTGCAAGGTATGTCAGACTCGGATGAGGAAATCAATAAGTTTACAAAATACCACTTATGTCACGTGGCACGTTTACAATGCAAAAGTTAGATTTAACAAGTCAGAAAAATTTGTTCGACGATAAATATGTAGGATAAAAGGAAGGAAAAACATTGAGTAGACGTAAAATGTACAACATTATGGGGGAATGTCTTTGAAATGTCCTACTGTATGAGAAATTCCCTATGAGCGATGTATCAGAGAAATACTCATATCGTTGCATAAGAACATCTGAGCGATTCTTCAGGATTTCTTCTGGGTCTAAATACTTACACAGACACTAATGATACACTTATCGCCATAAGTGTATAATTTTAAAACATTCACGACCATTTAAATGTATTCACCTCCCAAAATGTGCTATAGATTCTTAATTACT
Source organism: Nephotettix cincticeps (assembly GCA_023375725.1). NCBI lineage: Eukaryota > Metazoa > Arthropoda > Insecta > Hemiptera > Cicadellidae > Nephotettix > Nephotettix cincticeps. The sequence goes on along the minus strand of CM041785.1, from coordinate 16,877,747 downwards.
TGAAAAATTTTAAATGAAATAAAGGAATAAAAATAAACATTTAAGACATTCGCACTGTATCAATGTTGAAGGGAGTGACAATGTATGATAGATTTTTTTAAATTTTACTTAACTAAAAACTAGTGATTTCAATTGACCTAAAATAAAGGTTTAAAACCATGTCTCATCTCATGCCCAACTGTATTTGCATTTTATCATTGATAACTTTAAAAATATTGATTTCAGAAACGCGTAATGAAAAGAAAAATTAAACAGATTCTTTTGAAAGCAAACGTCTGTGAATAATGTAAATAAGTTTAATCTCACAGAGTCAAGTAGAATAATGGTGAATTCAACTAAGTCGAATATCTGCCAAAGGTAACAGACAATGTCACTGCTGTATTTAGCTCTTGAGGGGTTTGAAAACTTTTCAATGGACTTGAGCTAAGAGATTTGTTGTTGCCTTTTATGAGAAAATGTTAGAATAAAGTCACTTTATTTGATAAGAATTGAAATGAAGTTAACTATAGTGTAGGAAACTAGTATATGGTTAAACAAATCATTAAAACTTCCAAAATTATTTTTTTTCTGAAGCTTAGGCGAAATTACAGTTATTTATAATTTCTACCCTATATGTAGAAAGCATTAGTCTGCGAAACCTTGTAATCTACTGTTATCAGATTGCACTATTTAACTTTAAATATAATATACATTTAGTAGTTTACAATACCGGTCTGTAGAACAATTAATATATTATAAGTATAAAGATAAGTAGAAAGAAATTAATTTGCTCATTATACGTGTTTACTCCCGGTTACCTGTTACTAATAACACTCTTCCCAATGTAAATTTAATTTGAGCGAGGTTTATGTTCAGCACAAAAATAATTATAAAAATCTATTGTAAAACTACAAACCGTTTTAGTTCCACGACTCAAGCGTTAATATCTGAAAAAAATTAATTCTAAAAAATGAAAAGTTTGTGTTAAAAAAATTTAAGAATTCGCAAAGAAGTAACGACAAATATGACTCGAATCCTAAACTATTTATTCTTTACGGTTTTGATATGGACATACTGTAGTTGGCACCTTTGATTCACTTAACATAACCAACACAACGGAGGATCTCCGCAAGCCGATGCTACACAAACGCGGACGACACCTCGACTGCAATACCGTCCACTTATTGAAATTTGTTGAGCTTAATAGTCGTCTTTGGGGAACGCCCAAGCTCGAAGACGCTCCAGTGAACGGCAGCGCTGGGTAACGTTATTGTTGTGACTCAACAAAGCAGAAAATGACGTCATGTTTAATGCATACAAGTACATAAAGATTGTTGTAGACTGTTACTGCTAGATGTCGAACCTTATTCATAGCATATTACGAGAAATTGTAACTACAAGCAAAAATTAAATTTGTAAATAAATTTTGAAAGTAAAATAAAGTTGAAAAAGTGTTTTCTTCTAACGATGTCATAATTTAAGAAAATAATCTGAGTATTTTTTATACCTATTATCTTTCTAAGTATGAATGGGATTGAGTGTAAGATGATTATGGTACGATCTTGTGATATATGTTCCTTAGACAGGAATGTTAATTAATAGTTCCACAGCCAATGGCATCTAAGGGTCCTCGGTTTAACGTGGGATCCGAAACCCAATTTTACCTCTGAACTACGAACTGGTCTAATTATGAGGATAATATTTGCGAATGCACGTAGTATTCGATAGTACGGACGTTAATCCACAAAGAAAGAGTAAGTTAGAGATTATTTGTGTATATTAAAAATTGAGAATAAAAGCGAATAAGAGATCGGAATAGTCAATTAAGTTTTAACTCCACAATATTTTAAGCAAACTTTTCTTTTTTCACTCCCGATGTTAACCTTCAAACTCTGTTCAGAAGTTACAAATGAGTATTTATAAAATTTGATACTACTATGTTTACTACAAAAGTGTTTCTAATAGAACATAACCTATTTATATTCCTTTAACCTATTCACTGTATAATTAGACTTGAAATATGCCCAGTCTTCATTTCGTAACTCTCTCTTGATATACTGAACAAGAAAAGTTAATTTACAAGGACTGAGCTTAGTTCCACACAGCGACGCCAGGTGACGGGCATGTTCCGCACGCGCCTTGCTGAGTAAGTAGGAAGGTAGATTCAGCACAATCGCTCTCAGCTAACGAGCCCAGGCACCTGGCGAATTGCAACATTTCCAACACTTATTCCACTCTGACGCTGTTTATTCACTCGTTTTCGTCCTAATTTACATTTCATTTTCAATTTCCTCTATTCAAACGCCAATTTACGCCTGAGTTTTGACTGAAATTTCAAACTGAGGTTTTTACGGACAAATTTAAAATGTGACCTTCTAATTTTTTAGATGAAAATACTGGATGGGTGGTTCAGTAGTTGTTACTTCCATATGTCATTAGACCTTGCTGCCTTTGTTTATTGGACTGTTAATTACTGATCTTGACAAATCAATATAAGCTGGTCTTTGTCGATAAATTAAGCTATATCATGATAATACTCACTGTTCACTCATATTCACGTTAGAATAGCAATTTAACTATCCATTGCATTTCCCTAGTGAAATGTTAAACTCAACAAAAATAAATTTGTTTACAAGTGAAAGTCGCTAAAAAGGTTTCGTTTAATTTAGTAGGGAAAATAAAACCGGGCATCCTCCATCCGGATAAAATCACAAGGCGAAACGTCAACCCCGGGAGACAGTAAGGATGGCGATTCAGGAAGACAAATGAGACGGGATCCACTTTTACTGCTAACTAGATAAACAGAAATCCTGCAAAAACTTTGCGCTCTGCGTTGTGCAGCTTTCCCAGCGAGAAATAAACAATTTGAATAACTTGGAAGGCTTAACAAATTGATTCAAAAAATACTTTTAAAATCAACTTCTACTAAAAAAACTTGGTAAAAAGTATATACAACAAAAATGCAACATAATCACTAAAATTCGACATTTTAATACCGTCGTCAAACCCACAACACTCGAGTTTTCAACTAAAAAGAATATTTTGGAAACATATAGAAAACTGACAGGAAACCATTCGCAAAAATACTTGGAACAAATTTTACGTATGAAGATACTTTTACCGATGAAGATCAAAAATTCCTCTTGCATCTGATCTGTTTTCCACAAACGACGACGAAATACTACGGTCATATTACTTTTACTATTACCTTTTGAAATGGCAACATGTGTAAGTAAGTATTTTAACCCAAGTATGAATGAGAAATTAGTGTTAGGGTATGAGACTGGACGATACCAGATTACCAAAGATGTACTTGTAAAACTAAAAACAATAATAGCATTCATAAAAAAGTTCGATCTCTATAATTCCAACATCACATCCACGGTGGTTAAGGATAAAAAGTCTTAAAATATAAAAATTAACGTTCCATCCACTAACCAAATCAACAGGAATGTTGATTTGGAACGACGTAGTCTTACGCAGGACGGGCCAAACATCGAGAGACGATAAAAGAATAATAAATGTAACGGAACTATAACATAATTTTCTTTACGTAATCGTAAATGGCACTAAAACGCTGAAAAAATTAAATACTTGGTTAAACTCTGGTCAGATAGTCAACGACCTCCTAACACTATGACCTTTCATAACGAGACGACGCGCATTACTCTGATGATTTAACATTTATTTAGTTCGGCAAACAATCAATAACTGAAGCGATTGAATAAAGCGCTCTCCCGCGACATAAATATTAGATGAAGCGCTTGACGAGCGCTATACGTCTATTTCCATTTTATTACATCAATATTTCTATATCGAGCAGTAGCGTTCAACATTTTACCTGATAAAATTACGTGAGTAAAAGGAAACATTTGGAGTTTGCAGCGAGCAGTTCCAACAAATTAACGTTGCAATGAGTGCAAATTATTAGGAGTTTTACAGTTCGAATAGTTTATGAACTTGAGTCGTTGCCTCCAATTTACATTGAACGATATGACAAAAATGACATCATTGTTAATGTGTTTATTGTACGGATAGTAGCCTAACGAAGTAGTCATTGTTGGAGAAATAGTGCAAGGACTGAACTTATTTCAGAAATCCTCACTATGTAGCGGCTCTTCCACTTATGAGAATGTAAACCAAATTTACAGTTATGAAAAAATAGAAAATTATCCTCGGTAGCCAGTTATCCAGCTACTTGGATGTCACAAATTTTGATAGTTACGAGAAATGGTTGATTGATGGGATATTCTGTGACGTAGATTCGTCCGCAAAGACCCATTCTATGTAATACCTTATAGCCCACCATGATCATATTTTTTGCAAGTTATTTTAACACAACTCGTACTTGACTTGTGGGCTACTTTGTCACGATCAAAGAAAAACTTCCTTTGTGAAGCTTTAAAATACTTTTTCAGGTTTTTCTTTTAAAACATTTTTCCCTTTTAACGAGGATGTGGGGGTATTCTATACTCTGAATGTGTACCGACCGGAGCGCAAAGACATTTGTCCCAGACCAGATTATCCAACTGGTTTCATTAAATAATATGTACAAGCTAAAATTCAACAGATACAAATGAGAATCTTCAACCAGTAACCGGTTGATACCGCCAGCATAAAAACCAGGTGCAGAAGGTTCACCAAGAGATACAAAATTTGATCAAGCCTCAAGACTCCAGGTCATAAGGCTCGTATTTTTCACGCAGAAAATTTACGTGGTACTCCGTAAATAACGTAAATATAGTTTTGGTTTTAATTTGAAATTTAGTGCTTGAAGGTGTCACTGTTGTGTGAACGCAGAAGGTACTATTCGTGACTTTTTATTCAAAGTACTGATTGAATTAAAATGTTCATAATATACTATTGTTTCAACTTCAAAGTGGATAAAATATGGAATGAAAATGACATAATAATTGTTTCGTAGTTTGCACATATAACGCACATGCACAGAAATGAACAATTTTACCAAAAACAATAATTAAACGAAAGTAAATTTTTAAATGGTTTAAGAGGTTAAAATCCAAACACGATAAAAAATAGCACTTAATTTAAACAGGTATTCCTCATACATGCCAATAAATATTACCCCTCAGCAATAGTCTATCATAGAGGTTAACTGGTTTTGTAAATATTTACGTACAAGAAGGAAATCAATGATTACATAATATGCACTATTTTCAGTCTAAAATCAGTATGTACTGTAACACAGCGGTATAGGTGTTCAACGCCTAGCACGATACAGCGAAATTTGTAAAAATATTTATGATGTGACACCGACTTTACATTGTTCATATACAAAAAACATGTCACCCGATGGCACGAACGAGTATATAAACATTGAAGCACGGATTATGAATGAGGAACACCTCCAAAGGAACCGGGAACACTACAATGACGCTTTCAATAATCGTAGTCAAAAATGTTTGCTTGTTTAAATATTGAAATTTGTATACACATTGCTTGAAATTATATTTTTATAAATTCCTAAAATGAGTCTTATCTCAATTTGTGTCTGTAACGCTGAATGAGGCAGACTTCTCCGTGAAAACGAGAACACTCAGAGACTTAATTATTTTATAATAATCTTTCAAAAACCCAGTTTTGAGCTACATTAGACATATATTTTCAGTTTACAGAACATGTAATCTATGTAAGTGATTTAATATAAAGAAGAACAAACAGCTGCCAAATTGAAATCAATATTAGTTTGTTTACATTGATCATTAGTTTTTAAGACATTTCGAAATCATATTATATTTAAATATTAGAAAGAGTATAACTAATTTTTTAATGATATTAATGTTCTAATTTATCCAATTGTATTTAGGTTGGATATGTATTGTTTTCTTTGTATTGATTTGTTTAGGATTTCAGGTTTATATTTTGTCTTGTAACTCTGTTTTAAATTGAATCTACCAACCCGTACATGGACGGGCTTACTGTTATTTGGACTTAGAAATCAAATTGTATTTGGCAATTTGTAGGATTCACGGATAAAATTAAAACCCAAGTAGAGGTTATATAATTGGCTGATTGGTTGACCATCCCCTAATGCCGGCACGTGTCTAAGTAACCGTAACACAAGTATATAAGGTCGACCTGTTGTTGGCCGGAGGACTGTCGCTGCAGTACGCGCCAGTTGCCGGGGGTGTCTATGGTGTGTTGTCGCGTCAGCTGGGGGGTGCTCCCCTGACGGAACCATGGTAGCGAGATCTTCCGCCTAGCCATCCGGCCAGGCTCGCGCACCGACTGCCGCCTCCCCGGCCATCCGCGCCACCCACTCGCGCGCCACCCTCGTACCCTCGCGACATACTGTCGTACCCACCATCATCATGACAGTGTAACACTGTAACACGACCGTACACGGCCGTATTATATTTAGCGAATTTCCCATAGGGAAGAAGCTATTACCGAAGGTCTTAAGTCTTAGGTAAGGTCTTATGGAAGGACATAAGCCCGGGACCATGTTATTTTTTCTTCTTTAAGTGCCCAGAGACCAAAAACAATAGTCGTTAAAATTTATATGGAAAATTTATATTATATATCCTTTATTTATGGATAAATGTTGATGAAATTTGGTATAAATGTTAAAAATAAAAATTGTATATATCAAAAATGCCTACTTTCAGTATTCCTCACAGCAGCAAACCTGCACACTCTTTCCCATGTTAATCTTATGGAGAATCGGCAAATAATTCTCATGTTTATGGACAGATTTTTAGAAAACTTGTCATATATTATTATTATTATATTATTGATTTGGAAATTCGCTGAGTACGCAGGTCTGCTGCGACGGGGGTATTTACATTTAACGTTCTGAAATGGCGACCTACCAGGTACGCTTTTCAAGCCGCGTATAAATTAGAAATTAGTATAAAATGATTGTGGTAATGATGGTTGTCTTGTTAGTGACTCGCTCTTTAGACATGGCTGTTAATTAGTAGCCCAACGGCTAATGCCATCTAAGGGTCCTACAGTTCAACCACTTTTGTCTCTCAATTACACACTGGTCTAATTATGAGGATAGACGTAAGAGTAGTATTCAATAATCCACACAAGAGAATAGCTCATCCACCGACCACCGTCATATATATCCACAATTCCTCCAAGTAGCTGGATTAAAGTCACGTAACCTTCCCAGGATAGATTAAATATCCAATCCTCGTAAGTTCGTTTCGTATAACCTTCTGGCAAAGGTCTAGTGTCAAGAGTTTTCAGGCTGCACTAGCCTTTAACGGGACCTAACAACTACTTATGTAGCCGGGAGCTTCCTTCCGAAGTACGGTAAGACTGGGAATTGAACCCAGGTCTTCAGGTGGTAGGCCAGTACTGTACCCACTAGTATCGTCGTATGACAAGGATAGTCATGCGGTATTATATCGTTATAAATTGAAAATCCATATCGAATTACAATCGAAAGTATACTTGCGATACTTAACATTGTCACCGCTCATGTTTCATTGTACTGTATATTCACCGTTCTTCTCTCGTTATACACTGTACTCTCTCACGAAATAGTGTCGACTCCTTGTGATACACTACCATGCTCTAGTGAAACGTTGTACACTGTTGGTCCTTTATACTTTCGTTACCTTTCAGGTACATTGTCGTACCCTTGCACTACACTATCGTTATGTTCAAAGGTGTATTACTATTATTCTACAAGGGTTGATTGTAAGGTCAGTGCGATTAATGCACGACCTTGGTCAATACGATAAAATGTCGTGCACTGGACCAGTAATCATGGTGCGTGTGGTAACACTGCTCACGCTCAGCGCGCGCACCCCCCCTCCCACCATTACCTTCACGTCACATCAATGTTTGTGTTAACCGCAATTACTATTCTTCATCCCACGTACTTTATTTTACTATGGTTAATTTTTCAATGTATGTCCCCGTTTTGCGTTATCCACAGAATTTAGCATGTTGTAGATTATATTACATTTTAAAATACCTACCCAAGTAGGTATTTTAAGTCAAGTATGAATGCGAAATGAGTGTAATATGGTTGTAACGCGTTTTGTCGTCTTGTTACTGACTGAGGCAGAACTGTTAATTAATAGCCCGACAGCCAATAAAATCTAAGGGACCTACAGTTTAACTTGGGATTTGAATCACTTTTGCCTTTGAATTAAGAATAATCTAATTATGAGGACGTCTTTCCGGATGAACGTAGTATACAATAGTGCGGATGTTAATATACACCAAGGAATATCACATCCACCGACCATCTCAAAGTAGCTGGGTTTTACAGGACACTCCACGGTCCCAGTCCATTATTACCACATGTTACTTTATTATTATTATAATAATACTCTAAAAATTAACTGACGAGATGGAATTCAGTATGGGTTTTTGACTTTTTTTCAAACTTATCATTCAAAAGTTATACAACTTATACAATTGGAAAATATGAGAGTCTTCAACCATAATTTCTAATTTGTATCTACCAACGACTGAGACATTTTTTAACGTTTTTATGGGGTAAATTCAAAGACTTAACAGTTAATATTTTCAAGTATACATTTCAATTTAATAATACTGCGTGAATTCTATATTTAGAATAAAAAAGTATTAATGAACTACTCCTCCACTAAACCGCTGGGTATTTCGAGTATCAAACTCACTTCGGAAAAATTAACAGCCATAGCCAAAAGCCCTTTTGTTACTTTTATAGCCGTGAATAATGCGACATAAATAATACATTTTAGCGAAACAGAGATGGCTATTAATAGCCCGGCAACACGCGTGACGCGAATACCGAGCGGTTTTATTCACGGTGTTCGCGACGTGGAGGAGAGGCGCGCCGAGCTGTATGCAAATGCTGCTATTCGACGTCAAATAAACCGAATTTCCTGGTAGCTGAGTTCATTTCCCCGACCGCGGATGGTTTATGATCATCACATACCTTTTTGCCTGCTGCACTCACACTCCCGCATACGATACAACACATCACTTCTCACGTGATATAGCACATTACTTCACTTCACACACATCACTTTAATTTATACTCGATACAGCACTTCACTTCACTTCACACACGATACAGCCTATCACTTACTTCACATAAGATACAGCACTTCACTTCACACATGATATAGCGCATCATTTCACTTCACACATGCACTATTAACACTTACATAGATCTAATAATATAAAATACAAATTTCGAAAATGTCTACTCAAATAGAATTCGTTTAATGTTTGGAAAGGGACTGTGCGTTTGGAATTGCACGGGCTATCCGAGGATATCAGGTATTTATGTTACGATTAAGCTTCTGTTCTTTGTGAAATGTTCTATGAATGAGCAAGGGAAACTTAAAATAGGGAACTTAAAGGAGACACTCAAAACATGAGCAGAAAATGTTTCAACAAGGCACCGAGTAAGTTTAAAAACTCACTCAATTTACAATCACTGCTGTGTGTCGGCAGCAGACCGGAAGGACATTCTGCCTACTTAGCAAGTGAGTTTCAGCACGCGATCCGAGCAACAGGTGAGGTTAGAAGCTCACTCGGTCTGCGTAAGTGATTTTCGTCACTCGGTCTTTTCTACTTTTCTTACCTATTTTTTTATTATTCTTGTAAAAATAAAGTGAAATACTGAAAAACTAAACTAAAAATAATATATTTCACAAAGTGAGTTTAGGAACTCGCTCGGCCTTCGTAGCAAGTGAGAAGTGAGTTGTTACGACACTCAGTCTGAACATATGAGTCTAGAAGCCTGCTCGTATGGACACTCCAGTCTCGACGGTCGGTTTACGATTTACGGCTGCAAGTTTATGGATGGATAATAAAACCGGTGAACCAGAATGCGGGTCTCGTGGAAATATGGTAATCCCAAGTCGAGGTCGGACAAACAGTGAAAACTCTTCTCATGATCAGAAACCACACTGACGTGGCAACAGCTGCTGGCTCATTCACGTTGCAAGGATACAATTGGGTATACCGAATTCCATAACGTGAACATGAGAATTATAAATATCACATATATACTAGTGCAGTATGCACAACTGATGAAAATTCTAGATTCTAAAGTTTAAATGTAGATATGATTTCAATCGCTTCATTTTATACTCTGACATTGCCAGCAACTGCACATTACAATAAACAACAAATATGAGGGAATAAACCCAGAAAACGGTGACCTTGAAGTGGGTCGTCGAATAGTTATCAGCCTCAGTGGCGCGCCATTAAACATGTTATTGAGTCTTAACACCGACGGGACCTCCACTCGCCCTACTAAAGTAACTGTTGTGTTCAGGTTACTGGACGATATAATAGTAGAATTACTCCACCACTATTGCTCGGCAGTTCTCGCGTAACTCCACCACTACTGTGCTCGGCAGTTCTCGCGTAACTCCACCACTACTGTGCTCGGCAGTTCTCGCGTAACTCCACCACTACTGTGCTCGGCAGTTCTCGCGTAACTCCACCACTACTGTGCTCGGCAGTTCTCGCGTAACTCCACCACTACTGTGCTCGGCAGTTCTCGCGTAACTCCACCACTACTGTGCTCGGCAGTTCTCGCGTAACTCCACCACTACTGTGCTCGGCAGTTCTCGCGTAACTCCACCACTACTGTGCTCGGCAGTTCTCGCGTAACTCCACCACTACTGTGCTCGGCAGTTCTCGCGTAACTCCACCACTACTGTGCTCGGCAGATCTCGCGTAACTCCACCACTACTGTGCTCGGCAGTTCTCGCGTAACTCCACCACTACTGTGCTCGGCAGTTCTCGCGTAACTCCACCACTACTGTGCTCGGCAGTTCTCGCGTAACTCCACCACTACTGTGCTTAACAGTTCTCGCGTTACTCCACCATTACTGTGGTGGTGCCAAAACTCAAGGTCTGCAGTGCACACCGACCATATTGCACCTACATGTAAACACCTGAGAGAGTTGCAGGATTTTATTGCGGGGCGGTGTTTACTTATCGGGGCAATATCCAGGCAGTGTATGCTAGGATACTTAACCCTAGATTCATCACCACCTACTTAGGGAGCATCTCTAGCCCTATGCGAAAAAATGTAAAAAAAAGGACAATGTCTCTCTAAGACCACTAACCGTCTTTGAAATCTTGCCCTTATTTAAATGAATTATGTAAGCGTATGTAACCCTGAGTAAAACTGTTCGGGCTGTGTTTCGTGATTAAAACGCACGCCCGGCATCGCTGTAGGTTAAATTAATAATGGACAAACTCCAGTGACCGCGAGATTTGATAGCGGGTGGACGGGCGAGGGGTAGTGGGGTAAGGGGGGTGGCGAGGGGGAGAAGCGTTCAGACTCCTCTAACATCGTTAGCGGTCCCACTCAACTCTGGAAATAAAGGAGCGCCACACAGTGGAATACGAATGGCCGCCACCGTCACCATTGCCGCAAACACTGTGGGTCACCTCCGACAAGACTACACTGGGTCTAACAATTATACGTACTGTGTGTACGTAGGTGACACACATCATGCGTTTCATACGAATTAGGCCTATTCGTCTAATAAAAATTACCAAGGTAAACCATCCTTGGTGTACTTTATGTACCACCTTGTGTAGCTTGGTGTACCACACAGTACTGTCTGTACTGTGTGGTACTGCATACACATCGTACAACACTGTGGATAGAGACTGGTGCATTGATGTTCACAGAGAGGACGGTGTAAGAGAGGTGTCAGGGAGGTCATGAATATGTAACCTGACAGGTCCCATAGACACGACATCACCGTCTCTGCTATTGACAACACACAACCTTACTGCCTGTACTGTGTGGTACTGCATACACATCGTACAACACTGTGGATAGAGACAGGTTCATTGATGTTCACAGAGAGGACGGTGTAAGAGAGGTGTCAGGGAGGTCATGAATATGTAACCTGACAGGTCCCATAGACACGACATCACCGTCTCTGCTATTGACAACACACAACCTTACTGCCTGTACTGTGTGGTACTGCATACACATCGTACAACACTGTGGATAGAGACTGGTGCATTGATGTTCACAGAGAGGACGGTGTAAGAGAGGTGTCAGGGAGGTCATGAATATGTAACCTGTCAGGTCCCCATTAGACAACACACAACCTACTCCATGTACTATGTGGTTTAAATAAAACCGTTTTAATACCCCTTAATTAATATGGCATAAATACTGAACAAATATATAGCCCTCGGGTGGGGATCGATCACGCGACCTTGCATACGTGAGATCTAAGCGCTTAAGCTACGGCGTCAGCCGATTTCGCGTCGTCGTTTAAGAGTTTTTGGCCAACCTCAATTAATTGTTTTAGCTAACCTTATACTGAATTTGTCCATACTGTTTGTTATTATTATCCTGTGATCAACTGATTTTGTTAGAAACGGAATGAGGATTGAAAAGCAAAAGATAAATTTAATTTACACCAATTATTTGGTTTGTTACAGTAGCTTCAAGCAATACAACGAATACGTTTTCTATCAAAACACGGAAGATTTTGGAAATACTCTTTCCTGCTTTTATTTCGCACAGTTATGTTACCCTAAAGTTTTTACAAATTGTTTAGTAACCTGATAATTTTACATTTATTACATACATAAAATAAATATTTATGAAAAACCTCTATTCACATATTGTTCTTTGCCGTCTTCAATCAAGAACTGTCAAACGTTTATAAACAGCTGTTTTGGTTTGCATTGTTTACATTTGATTCTCCATAAGCGTAATGTTAAATTTTTAGATTTTAAACTTAATATTACAGCAAAACACGAATTTTCCTGGACATTAGACCTATCTAGAACTTATTTTCTACTCGGAAATTAGTTATTTCCAAAATTTAAAGAAATTCCTCGGTGCCGTTTTCGAGATCCGTGTGCAAATATATATATATATATATATATTTGAGTTGGTAAATGAGGGCTACTATTAATATTAAATAATTATGCATAACTTAGCACCCTTTTTTTGTTTGAGAAATTATTTTATTTAAAAATTCACAACATGTTTCAGACTTAAGTCCATTATCAAGTGGTGTATTAATAAAAACATAACCTTGATGTAAATAAAATTTATAAATGTCATATGGTTAATTTTGAAAAGTAAAGAAGAGAGGAGATGGATGTTGTATGTATATGTGTTTATGTTTTTTTGTTTCTTATTTTTTCTATTTGATCGTAGATTGGGTGAATATGTGGTGGTAACATTGAATTTAAAATATTTGTTGGATCTTTTTTCCGATGAATGTAGATGTTTAATTCTTCTTTAACATTTAATTTGTCACGTTGTTTTTCGAACTCCAGTACTGATAAATTTTCTGTCATGTTTTTGTAATTGTGTCCTGATGTTATTAAATGTTCTGCAAAGTTTGATTTACATGTAGTTTTGTTGTTGGATTTAAGTGCTTGAATGTGTTCTTTAAATCTTGTTTTAAATGTTCGATGAGTTTGTCCAATGTAATATCTGTCACAATCACTGCATTTGATTTTGTAAATTCCAGGTTTGTTAAAATTATCATTGTCTATTTTTTCAGGGTTCGTTTTTTTGTTTATCAAATGAAAAATATTATTTTTTGTTTTGTAGCTTAGTTTAAGATTTGTATTTTTGAGTGTTCTTCTTATGGCTTTGTCCATGTAATTGTTGTATGGTACACACATATATTTATCTTTTATTTCATTTGATTTTTGTGTTGTGGGTTGAATCTTCTTTTTTAGTTTTTTCTTTATCATGTTGTCTATCATTTTTGTTCTGTATCCATTTTGTTCTGCTATATATTTTATGGTGTTTGATTCTTTGATGAAATTTTCTGTTGAGAGTGGAATATTTACGAGTCTGTGAATTAGTGAGTGAAATGTTGCTATTTTGTGATTCCATGGGTGGTTAGAATTATAGGGTATGATGGTGTTTGTTGTGGTAGGTTTTCTGTATATGTCGAATGAGTGTTTTGTTCCAATTTTTGTAATTTTGATGTCAAGGAAGTTTATATCTTTTTCCTGGATTTCTTCTGTAAATTTTATCGTTGGTGATAATGTATTAATGGGTTTCAAAACATGCATGAAATAAGTTTCATTGTTATCAGTTTCCCCGTTATTTTCGGAGAAGACGGCGTAAAATGCCTCCTAGAGCGTCGCAGTCAAACAAACATCCAGACAGACACAAATTTAGACAAGACTTATTTCGAAATCTCAAACGCATGAAACGTAAAAATAACTAAAAAATGATAAAATCTGAGTAATTTACAGACGAAACACTAATTTTTTCTATATAGATTATAGTTAATTAACGTATATTAATAGTGCTCTGATTAAATTACGATAGCAAATTGACGATAATATTTTAATATGTACACCCTTCAGGTATAACTTTAAGATAGGTAATAGTTCTCGTATGACTATTCATGTCCAATTCATCTGGTCAGACTAAAAAGCGTAATAATTCAATAAACTTAGATAGATCATCCTTTTGAACCTGAATAAAACAACCACTAATAAACGGTACCAGTGGACTGACACATACTTTCTCCCTTAAGTAAATTAAAAAAAGACAATCTGTAATAAAACTATCATGTTCTACAAAGTTAATCTAAATATCATTTAATAATTTATTGTTTCAAAAATAATCATCCAATTTCTAAAAATAAAAACACGAGAGACAAAGTTAAATTAATTGTTCAAATTGTATGGGGGGGAACAACCCCCCCCGTAACACCAAAACTTTTTTGAGCTGGTTTTGTTCGGTGATTTGACCTTACGCTTCATACCAATTTTCATGAAAGCGGTTGGAAAGTAAGGAAGAAATTTATTTTGTTTATATTCTCCATAAAAATAACATTGGGCTTTCAGACAACGTACTGCGTTTACCATGGATAGTAAATTTAACTTTTCTCTGGAACCGTTATTCGTAGACAAATAATTTAAAGTATTAAATTGTTTAGTTTTTTAAGCTGGTTTTAATGGTGCCAGTCAAGTTATACTTTACTGTTATTGTTTTCGCTGAAAATTTAAAAATTTGATTTTTTTGACATTTAAAAGCCCATAACTTTTGAACCGTCATTTTTACAGATATGCGGGTGGTGTCAAATTATTTAGTACTTTGTACACTATAAACTGTCAAATTTTAATCAAAATCGTTAGAGCCAAAATGGATCATATCTCAATTTCAGTTATGTTTTTTTAGCGCAGTAATAGCTATTTTGTAACGATTCTTCATAAAAACGAAAGCACCCACTATGGTGAAACTAATTTTCATCATTCTATACCTTTTGCAGAGGGTTCTCGTTTACTTTAAACTGACTATGACAACAAAATAATAAGCTCTCAAAACCCCAGTTTTCAGTAATATTGGACTTCTCCAACGTGTCTGTGTTTTTAACTACACAACCTTTCTGGAGGCGGAGAACTCCTCCCGTTTTCAAGTGATTAACTAATAATTAAAAATTTAACTTTGTAGCTTTAAACATTCAATTTTTTATGACGCGTTGGAAAACAATAAAATATATTGAATATTTTTCTACTTTTTAAAGAACATGTTATCTATAAAAGTGATTTAATAGAAAAAACAACCATAAACTACCAAATTAAAATGAATATCAGTTTGATTACATCGATCATTAATTTTGAACTTATCTCAAAATGAAGGTACGGTATATTTTAGTATTAGCTTGACGTATAACTAGTTTCAATAATGATGCATAAATTCTAATTTGCTTCATGGGAAATCAATGCGAAATAAATAAGCTTATAGTTAATTTTTTTGGAATTATTTGTTCAAGATTTCAGTTTCATATTTTACCATGATAATAAGTATCTTGCTTCTTAAAACTGAATCATACAACTCGTAAAAAGGACTTGCTAACTGCTAGAGTCGTTAATAAAAAATTATACATAATGATGTAAAAAGCGTGGTGTAATCAACTAATAAAGAAATCAACTGATACCATATGGGCGGTGAAAGGTGGCCAATTACAATGTTAAGTGAGAGGCGCATTGATACCAAATACGGCACGCTAAATGTCTGCCGTTTAACAATCAAGCAGATAAACAAGTTACGGTAATAATGCGGTGAGGTTGGCAATCGCAATGTTAAGCAATCGGCTATGTGAACACATTCGAGCAATATTATGAGATAATGGTTTACTAAGTAAATTAAAATTTATATAAATAAGCAGTGAGCTCGTAGTTTTACGGATTGTAGCATTCAATGTTAAGAAGAAAGGTACAACTTATTATCATGACAAAATACAAATCTGAAACTTTAAACATATAAATACAAAGACATAAATTCTGAGCTCAATTATTTAACATTATTAAATATTACATAAAGTAGATTTTTTTATTGAAAGGGGCGGATTACTCCCAAAGCGCTTCAGCCTTAGCGGCTTTTAGCGCACCCCCGTTTGGGTTGCGGCATTATCACATAGCGAAAAACCATAGGTGATTGACGGGATTTGAACCCGAGACCTTGGGCACCAAAGCCCCGCGCACTACCCCTAGACCAGCGCGCTCCCATAAAGTAAATTAAATTTAAAAAAAACTTGTATCATTATAATTCCTCATATGTTAAGGTAACATAGTTTTGTATAATTTTGATATAAGTCAAATCAATGATTAATCTAAACAAACTAATATTTTGACACTGGTTTACTCTTTCTATAAATTGATTTTATATTGTACTTTTATATATAACTGCGAAAAAATGCGCCTAGTTTTGCTGAAGTTGTGATGATTATTTTATGATATATTATATGATTATTTCAAAGCGCATTATTTTGTTTCCATAGTGCGTGCGTTAAAGTGAGCAAAACCCTTCTCCAAAAGGTAAGTATAGAATAATGAAAATAAGTTTCAACATAGTCATTACTTTCGTTATCAAAGGGGAAGACAAAAACAAATGCCTTCTTTAGAGTTACTTAAATACATAAAAAGATATAGTACAGAAATTTTCTAATTTGAGGTTAACCAATTCCAGATTTTCAGGGTATGAAACGAAAAATAACAAAAACTACCTTAATTTCGAGCATTGTACAGACAAAACTTTAATTTTATCTATATTGATGTGACGATTATTGTAGACTTTAAATAAACAGATATTGAAATAATTTAGAATTTGAGGTTATAGAATTTGGAATTTTAACGATTGTTATCTATGTTAAATGGAGATCAGATGTGAATATAGGGATGTCAAACCAGCTGTTCGAAGGCCCAATCAGCTGGTAACTGGCAGGTTATACAACCCGCCACACTGGTGACAGTAATTTTAGCGGACAGTAAATTATTCAATCTATGGGTAATCAGAATCAGCAACCATTCATTCATATCTGTGTATTGAAATCTGTTACAAACAAATATTATTTATATCTTTCAATAACTAAAATAACGAGTTGAAAGTTTTACTGAAATATATAATATGCTGTAAGGTAAAATATTATTTTGAGTAGATATTAATATTTGATAAAATAAGACATGATTATTTTAATTCTTTATCATTTTGTCAATAAACTTCAATTTTGATTAATAAACTTTTTAATTAGTTTCGAACATTGTGCAAAATGTAAAACCTATTCTTTCTTGCTAAATTTCTTGAAAGGCGCATGAAAATACTGGTTTTGGGAGAATAATGGTTTTTTAGCTTTAAAGCTATTAATTCGTGATCATACAGACATTTTTTTCTTTAAGTTAGAAGATGCCAAGACTCAAGTGTTTGGCTCGAGAGTCTGTTTAGACTGGCCCGCTTTACAGCTATACTGAGATTACATTTATATAAAACTCCAACAGATGGTGACTCTACAATAAATTTTAAACATAACACGCCAAAAATATTTAAAATATAGTACTGTATTTGGATTCTAAACTATTTTTAATAACATGATTCTGTAAAACTTATTATATGTGACTTGTATTATTGTATTATGCCCGAAACGGATACATCTTTGTCACGGTATTGTTTCATCCATAACATGACAGCACTTTCAACGTCCTGTAATTCGGGCCGTTTAGCTTTTTTACTCTGACCAGAAAGTCCACCTTCGTCTTCTTATTTCTATTAGTTTTTGACTATTGTTTGAAGAGTTGTTGGCGTTATTTAAACTCCTTAGCAATGTTCCTCTTTCCTCATAATCGGGTTTTCTTCTATGGTTTTTATTACTTCACGTTTTAATTCCACACTAAGAGCCAACAACGTGTTAATCACAATCACAAACGAAACACTGCTACGATATGCAACACGATCTTAACAATAGGTGCAATAGATGTGCGCCTTCTATGAATATTATGTGCGGAGGGCGGAAGTAAGGGAAATTCCACTCAAGTGATGGCCTAGATAAAAAAACGTAATACAGGGGGCTGAGCCGTCAGAATACGTTATATAGAGGTCATGTTCGTTAAACAGAGTTTCTTACTTTGGGTATTCGCTATACAGGAGTAAGTAAATTACAAACACACAAAATATACGTTATATAGAGTGTTTTATAAGTATTTTGTTCGATGTATAGGGGTAAATTTTCTATTGAGTATATGGCGTTTCAAGGGATTGAAAAATAATACATTATACCGAGTAATACGTTACATTTTGGTTCGTTATAGAGAGATTCCACTGTACCTGAACTAAAAATAAGTAAGAAAACGAATCAAGTAAATAAAAACGAAAAATAAAATCTAAGCCCAACTATTTAGGCATGGTACTGCTGTAATTTTAAATTTGATTAATTGAATTAGCTTAGAAAATGAGTATAGACTCTAATTAGTTAAATATTTACATAAAGATAATGTTTATTAGTATAATTTTTTCTAAACGGTTTAAATCAATGACCAATATAAACAAACTATTATTGGTTTTAATTAGACAATTGGTTCATTATTTCTGTTAAATAACTTATATACTTCAACTATTTAACAATAACAATAAAAAAAATACTGATAACAATATGAAAAACGATTTTAAAATGTTTTGTTAATATTTTTTTGTAATTTTATTTTAGTTAATTTTGTTTTGTTATTTATAAGTATTTATTTACGTCAGCTTAAGTGTAAGAAAGAGCCACGTGGCCCTAACTGAGCCTGATTAAATAAACAATTTTTAATTTCATTTTAATATGTTCAATAAAATTTAAAAAAATGTTGCTTGTATAGCTTATGGATTAGTTTAAAGTAAACAATTATTTTTTCCAAAATTTTCATCAAAATAGGAGCTCTCGTTTTCACTGATAAGCGTTACGAAAAGATAGACGAACAGAAATTAATGTAACAACAAAATAACCAAAAATATTTAAATTTCAAGCCAATAAAAATCAATGTACATACAAAACTCAAATTTTATTGGCATGAATATGTCTAAGCTCTGAGGGGTGTTAGAAATATGCTGGACGCAAAAAGAGTGACGGAAGTGACGTCATATGGTTAAGAGAACAGCTGTTTAGAGGAGAAAACGTTCGTTCTCTTCGGACAAATCCATTATATACCCTATTTCCCGCTGGGAAGTAAATACAATAAAATTGTATGTAAATAAATTAACAATAAATTGAAACACACTCTTCTATTAAACAGCAAGAAAACTGTAGCTTCCTTTAGTTGTGATTGATTGTGGTGGTTAGTGGAATCACGTCTCAGTTTGATGAGCAGTGTCAGTCCATTGTTATGGACCCCAGCACGCTCCTGGTCTGTTATGCATGTATGAGCCTATCGCACTCTCCTCACGTACGACACGTCACTGCCTTCTGAGGCGGTCTCTCTCCTGGTCTCCTAGTCTCCTACTATCCTAGTCTCCTGGTCGCCACTAACTAATTACCTCGCTACGGTCCACAAGCGAGTTGAGCATTGAGCAACCAACCCACATTGCTCCATTCTGGTTTGTTAAACCCCTATTAAAGCCAGATTCTTATCTGTGTACTCTGTACATGGCTGTAAATGGATTAATCAATTTACGTAACATTGCTTTCCATTAAAATGATAATTCTGCAGTTTGCTGATATAGTGCAATTTGGTGTCACATGCCAAACCGAGGGCATACTAGATATAAATAAAATTATGGTTTTACCTGTAGCTAAAAAAAGGTCTTTTAAGATAATTCTAGCATCTGACGATCATTTATTCCTATTAAATCACTTTTATATATCACGACATGTTCTGTAAAAACATGCCTAATTTTGCTCACAGCTCATTATTTTATTCCCGTAGTCTTTCTGTAGTTTTATTCCGTAGGTTTTTAAAATACACAAAACTCTCCAAAATGTAAAAATTCTCAAAGTAATGAAAATAAGTTTTATATCTGTTTAACCAATAGTTTTCATGGGAAGCATTGTAATAAAACTTGTACTTGAAAGAGAGACAGACTTGGAGATACCTATTTTGGATTTTCTGTGTTATAAAACATAAAAATACCATAATTCCAAACAATATACCCACAAAACTCTAGAGATAGATTTAAAAATAAATAATAAAATGATATAACATAGTGATATTTGTCAAAAATATTTTATCACTCTCAGTACTCAAATGTAATAAAGGAATGGAAATAAACAGACCACAAATAAATGACACATGAGAATTTGCACAAATGGCAAAGTTGAAAGGTTAGCCAGTGAAAGGTTGAAAGGCCGTCCGTTGTAATTAGTGAGTGTTTATCACTGGTGTCACTGGCAGCTGTCGGCTACCATTACCCATTACCCATTACCATTACCATTACCAACTGAGTGCTAGCAGCAGCACTGTGCCATCCATCAATGACTGGCCGACGAAACAGTCCATGTATATTGTTACAAATGTCAATACCCCCCATCGCAGCAGACCTGCGTACTCAGTGAATTTCCGAATCAATAACATAATAATATATGACAATAATTCCTATCATTATCTGTCGATAAATATGAGAGTTATTTGCCTATTCTTCGTAAGATAAACATAGGAAAGAGTATGCAGGTTTGCTGCTGTGAGGACTGCTGAAAGTAGGTGTTTCTAGCGTAAACAATTTATATTTTGACCATTTATACCAAGTTTCATTAACATCTGTCCACAAATAAAGAAGTTTAGCATCTGACGATCATTTATTCCTATTAAATCACTTTTATATATCACGACATGTTCTGTAAAAAACATGCCTAATTTTGCTCACAGCTCATTATTTTATTCCCGTAGTCTTTCTGTAGTTTTATTCCGTAGGTTTTTAAAATACACAAAACTCTCCAAAATGTAAAAATTCTCAAAGTAATGAAAATAAGTTTTATATCTGTTTAACCAATAGTTTTCATGGGAAGCATTGTAATAAAACTTGTACTTGAAAGAGAGACAGACTTGGAGATACCTATTTTGGATTTTCTGTGTTATAAAACATAAAAATACCATAATTCCAAACAATATACCCACAAAACTCTAGAGATAGATTTAAAAATAAATAATAAAATGATATAACATAGTGATATTTGTCAAAAAATTTTTTTAACTCTCAGTACTCAAATGTAATAAAGGAATGGAAATAAACAGACCACAAATAAATGACACATGAGAATTTGCACAAATGGCAAAGTTGAAAGGTTAGCCAGTGAAAGGTTGAAAGGCCGTCCGTTGTAATTAGTGAGTGTTTATCACTGGTGTCACTGGCAGCTGTCGGCTACCATTACCCATTACCCATTACCATTACCATTACCAACTGAGTGCTAGCAGCAGCACTGTGCCATCCATCAATGACTGGCCGACAAACCGTCCATGTATATTGTTACAAATGTCAATACCCCCCATCGCAGCAGACCTGCGTACTCAGTGAATTTCCGAATCAATAACATAATAATATATGACAATAATTCCTATCATTATCTGTCGATAAATATGAGAGTTATTTGCCTATTCTTCGTAAGATAAACATAGGAAAGAGTATGCAGGTTTGCTGCTGTGAGGACTGCTGAAAGTAGGTGTTTCTAGCGTAAACAATTTATATTTTGACCATTTATACCAAGTTTCATTAACATCTGTCCACAAATGAAGAAGTTTACCTAAACTCTATATGATTAACATGGGAAAAGAGTATGCAGGTTAGCTGCCATGATAAACACATAAACTATGATTTTTAAGCTTAAATGTATGGATCTTAACCACATGAAGCTAAATATCAAGTTTCATCCAAAAATATTGGATAGTAAGTGAAACAATAATTTTTCCTTATCCTACATAACATTAACATTGAAGCCTCAAAATACAACGTACTGTGTTTAGATTTTTTAATATCTCGGTAACCGTTGGAGATAGAGAAAAACTTTAAGAAAC
The DNA here is from genome assembly GCA_023375725.1 of Nephotettix cincticeps. Lineage (NCBI taxonomy): Eukaryota > Metazoa > Arthropoda > Insecta > Hemiptera > Cicadellidae > Nephotettix > Nephotettix cincticeps. The sequence goes on along the minus strand of CM041785.1, from coordinate 16,855,562 downwards.
TAAATTGAGTAGTTTTTTAAGGTGATTCTAATAGTGAGAGATAAAATTAGAAATTTTTAAAAATTACATGAGAAAAACGCAAAAGAACCCATTTTTGGGGTACACAGCCCCCCAAACTACCCGTTCCGATTGACCGATATGTCTGGTTCACGTCTCTACCAAATTTGGTCTCGATCGGACCATTTTTATGAGTTATCGTGTTCACAGACAAATATATATATATAAATTTTGAGGACTATTGTTTTTGGTTTCTAGGCACCTAAAGAAGAAAAAATAACATGGTCCCGGGCTTAAGTCTTACCATGAGACCTACGGTAATAGCTTCTTCTCTACAGGAAATAGTTATAATATTATTATTACCTTTATCCCTTCTGAAATAGTGAATGAGAATTGAGTGTAAGATGATAGTGGCAAATCTTGTAGCCGTATACTGTCAAAGGCTGATACATTCCTTAAACAGGATAGGTAATTAATAGCCCAGCCAATGGCATATAAGGGACCTACAGTTTAAAGTGGGATCCGAACCACTTTTGCCTCAGAATTACGAACTACTGTAGTCTAATTATGAGGATGGTCTTAATAAAGTTATTATATGATAAAGTTACTTTTCTAGTTAATGTAAGGAGCATAACATGGATTAACCAGTAAGAAAAATAAAACTTATTAAGTTTCAGAAATATTTGTGTACCAGCCAATTACTGAGTAGAGAATCAGACACAATGTAAAAATAAAGTTTTAGACTTTGATGTAAAAACATTTGTGAGGAGATAAGGGGACAAGGAAAGTCAATTTAAGTACCAAAAAAAATTGTGTAAAAGCATGAGGGCAATTATTAACGTAATAGAAGCGAATTTAGAATATGGACATTGAGAATAATTGTTGGGGAGGCCAAACCTACAGTTGGACTTCTTGTTTTTAAGTTGGAATAAGGTAGAAATTCCCATTGGAGTAGGATTTCATATATTACAGAGTTAAACAAACAATTTTGTCAACTACAAAATCGCCCTTGAAATACTGAAAATCAAGAGCAAAAATATTATAATTAAAAATACTAAAACTGCACACATGAATGTTGCAATATAAACTTGCTGTAAAAGAGTTGCTGGGTTTATAAAGAAAACTTAGTCCATGTCCTTTCCTAAAGAAAACAAAACAAGAGGATTGTGATTTGGCAAAAGTTCAAAAGAGCAGCAACTGGCCGAGCACACATTCTGGGCAGCAATATGTGCCTCATCCTGGCGGTTATATTGCGGCAAAACAAGAAAATTGCTCCCTCTGACCCCCTTGCTGTATACTAACAATACACTTCCTGGTCAATAATTTACTTTATTTTGTTTCAAATTTATTTTTATGCAAAATAGATTAATAAAATATCATCATTATATATAATGTAACAGAAAGCATTATGTCCACGTCTCCTGTTACTTTTCATCAACTTAGTATCAATTAGATACTTAACTTATCAATCAGTAAGTCTACTACAGCCATTTTATAGTTTTACTAGCAGTATTCCCGTCCATTGTTCAGGTTGTATGATTCTGTGTTACAATGTAATATACTTTTATGACTATGACAAAATATAAACCTGGAATCTTAAAACATATAAATACAAAGAAGAAAATTCTGAGCTCGATCAATTATTTAGCATGAACTGAAAATTTAAGTAATTTATATTAAAAAAAAATTGTATAATTATTAAAATTCGTTATACAGAAACCTTTTAATATAGTATAATTTTGAAATAGGTTTTATTATAATGACCAATACAAGCAAACTACAATTAATTGATTTTGATTTGACAGCTGATGGCTATTCTTTCTATTTTATAGGTGATTTTTAAAATTAAAAAATTGTCTAATATTGCTCAAAACTGGCTTTTGACATGAATATGTCTTACCTCTAACTGGTGTTAGTGATTTTTAAGATGGAAAATATGTAACAGGTTTCCATAGAAACTACCAGAGTTATTGTATTGCGTTTTTAATATAAAAGAATAATAACAGCTGTTTAGATGAAATGAAAATTCCCTAAAGACATTTCCATGACCTAACTTATTTCCTACAAGGAAGTAAATAAAAACATTTTTGAGAGCTTTTGAGAGAAAATAAATCCAACACAATTTTCATTGTGTGTGGATCAGTCTGAAGTAAACACTTCTAGAAAAGGTAGAGAATAAGAATAAGTTTGATAACTATTGTTGATCTCATTTTCAGGAAGAAACTTTACAAAAAGACCTTCTTTCGCTTTACATAAAGACAGATAGACGGACAGAAAAATATCATAATTCCAAGCATTCTATGAACAGAATTTCTAATCTTATATTTACCTAAACCTCATTAATCTTATTATTTATTATTAGTCATTAAATAATTATCTTCGTCTCGTAGGATATTGATTCCTCAATGGTGTTGTTCAAGTAGAGCAAGAACCAAGGACAGAAGAACCCTCCCTTATTGAAGGGTAGTTGGCACATCAGTGGTGGTCCTCACTTGATTGGCTAGTGATCAGCCTCCCTTTTATTAAGCCCTTCCTACGACACCCTTACTGTCAAAAGTTATATAAGAAAAATACGATAACACCCCGGCAGCATACCTACATACTCATCAAATTTACATTTAGTATTAAAGAATTTCCTATGGTAGTAAAAATCAAATTTCATCATAGATTAAGCCATATAAAAATTGTCGTAGTATGTTTATAAATAAGGAAGTTTTACAAATTTATTTATTCTCCGTCAGAATAACAAGGAAAATCATTAAGTAGACTTTCTGCACAAAATAATATGACAATAATTTGGATTTATCACATAGCTAACTATATGAAGCTGTATACCACGTTTAATCACAATATATCCAATAATAAGGATGTTATTTCAACTTGAATTTTCAGACATAAGGTGCTGATAAAAATATTTTTTCAATAAATTATATGTAAAAGCCCTCATTTTTGGGGAGCCATAGAACAAAAAAATTAGACCTGAATTTAGATTTAGTTATAAGGCTTGTTGACAACACAGTAGTTATATTTTCTTATTGGAATTCACTAGAATAATATTAATTTAAAAATAAGTTGTTACCAATAATAGCCATATTGAGCTTTTAAATCAATTTTTATTAGTATTGTTTCTACCATTTACCATGTTATTATCACGTATGTATTATCATTATATTCAATTTATTATCATGTTGAAATAATCTAAAAATATAGAAAATTAAAAAACCATTTTAAAGTTAAATAATTATTAAGTAATATTTAAAAATGTCACATTGGAGGTCTGAAAATGTTTAATAGTGTACAAAAACACAATTTTTTGTCTTAAAGAGATCACTCAGGTATCTTGTATGAAATAATCACATATGCGTAACGAATAAACGACACTAGCGTATTTTAGTTAATCCTAATGGTGCTCGAATTAGCTTAAAAGGAAATAAAGTAAATTTTTAAAACTTAATTTTTATTGTAAATGAATCAGAGGATGGTGATATATGTTGAGAATTTTATGTACAACTTTTTCATAACAGGTTGAATCACGACATGAAAAGTGACACTTTTATCCAGAAATTTTATGTGTTCAAAGGTGGAGCAGGGCTGGTAATGGGCTGCTTTGTCAGTACGGGGAAGGGTCGCGACCCATTGACATTTCCACGCCCCCTGATTAATCATTCTTAACCTGTCATTGTCATGTTGCGCTTCTTGCTTCTTCCCCCACCACTCCTCTTTCTCTACATTTGCATATTTATTGTTCTTTCTCACTGTTTAACTACCATCCAATTATGCGTTTTCGCCTTTTGAAAAGCATGGTAGTTCCTAATTAAAATATTTATAGATGTAAATTTTATATATTTCTATGAGTCCTCTGTGGTAGGTAATGTATAATTTTTTGTGTCGCTGTACTTAATTTATTTACAAATTAAAATTATTTAAATACTCAAGAATGGAAATGTTTATTTTGTTTTATACAAGTTAAATGAAAAATAGTATACTCGTACTTAACAGTATAGATAATAGCCCATTGAATGAGTTGAATAAAAAAAGACAACTTAAGTTAAAAATTGAAAAATTGAATTAACAATTTAAAATTGATTACGTTAGGTAGTTATAATTAAATTTGAATTCCAGGGCCAAGCAAACTTTCTCCATTAGGTAAATAAAATAACCACAGCTTTTAATAAAACTATCAAATTCCTTGAAGTTTACTTAAATATCGTTAAAAATATTTTGCTTCAAGAATGATCATTCAATTTCCTAAACCAACAGCAACAGACAATTTTGAAAAATTGTTAAATTTGTTTAGGACAAGACAATATTCCCTCCTCACAAAACCAATTTTTTGAATAGGTTTGTTGGACGATGTGGCCCTACAATACATTAGTTTCATGGAAAACCGTTGATAAATAAGGAACAAATTGATTTTTTAATATTCTCCATAAGAATAACATTGGGCAATCTCAGACTACATATTGTGTTTATCACTAATATTAATATTAATTAATAAATAAAATGATTATAATAAATAATTGAAGACATTAGGGTGATGACATATTATTTAGGACCTAAGTATTAACAATGAAATTTTAATAAAAATCATTATAGCGTATTTTTAGAAATTTGAATTTTTCCCATTTTTTGAAGGTTAACTGCCGTATCCTAAAAAATCTAAAATACAAAGAAGTACAGAAATAGTCTAGAGCTAAAGCCAAAGTGCACCCAAGTACCTAATTTCTTAAAAATTCAACGATCAGTGTGATCTCGGGTCTGTACACAGACAGACATCGGTCCGAAAACCACTTTTTTGGATCCACGGAGCAAGCGGGTATATAACCACTCCCGACTCAAATTGAAAACTTTTAACAAAAACAATACTTTCTGCATATACTACGTAGAGGGGGAGAAAGTAATAATTATAAAAAATTAAAACATTAAAAAAATATAAAATTAAAACAAATTATATTCAATCAATTCTGGAACTTAATTTCACATCACAATATTTCTCATTACTATAAAAATCTTTACGAACATAAGATACTCTACAAAAGTTTCACAAGTTATTAACATTTTCCAAGGAACAAAAAAAGTATATTATAAACTTTATTCAGATCAACTAAATATATATAGAATAGAATGACAACAGTAAAATTCGGAAAAATTAAAATTGAAATTCCTAGATAAATACCCATTGCAATTGCAAATGCATTTAGTATATTTCCTTTTTATTTATGATGTACTTTGTACTGTTATGGACCAATTATTAGTATTATGTTATCTTGATCTAACTAAAACGTGGATAAAATTACAAAATATTTTCTCAGCGTTAAATGAATGTAGAGGGCTTGGACTGTGAGCCAATATTGGCGAGATCACCGTGCAGATATGTGAGCGAGTGTGGTCTGAATGTCGGGCACGCACGACCAGTCTACTGTCAATCACTGGCGCACTCTCTCCAGTCGCCGGTGTGCCCATTAATTACGGCTATAACCTGTCGTGTCATCTCAACTGAAGGTGGAAAAATACATCGGTAATACTACTACTGTTTATACTACTGATTTTATGTATTTAAAACTATTAGGTATTTAACCCTTCAAGCCCGGAATTTTAAGAACCCTTCCAACACACCCAGACATCATTATTTTGGGACATTTTTTGGGGGTTTGGACCTCCTAACAGCAAACCTGACCTGTAACTGTTAACTGGTCAACTAACCACAATGCAATTTTATCATCTTAAGTCTATTAGAAATTAAATAAACAGATGAAACGTGCCTGCATCACCAATTGATAATCCAGGCGAATCATGTAGAGGACAACAACTATATATGAACTTTGATTGACAAAAGTTTTTACTATTAACTCCTAACACACAGTTCGGGACTAAAACAATGGATTTTAATAAAATGACAACTGATGTAACATTTTTAAGCATTCTTAACTTCGATGGATGGGGATAATTCTTACATCAAGATGGAATTCTGCAAATTATCTTTATTACAATAATAAGCCTTGTAGCATTATTATATCAATTGTATCAGCAATTACTTCTGTGAGTTAAACACACTAACTTACAAAGGGCATTTTTGGTTGCAAAATCGACAAAATCAAGCAACTTCAACAAATCACAGCTGAGATAATTTTCAAGTTTTACGAGAGCAGGTGGTACCACAGCAACGCGCATGAAATCAGCTTTCATTCATTATAACTTTTATGGATATAAATGTTCCAACAGCTGTTTAGGGACTTAAGAAATTAGTAATGTATTTACGTGTTGGCAAAGTGATTTAATTTTTATAAACAATTTACCCTCCTGTAATTTTTTTTATTCTCGCATCTTCAAACTTTCCTATTTTTCAACAAAATGTATATGAGTATGTATAAATTTGCATTCAAATTGGATTTTATAAGACTTTTTAAAAAATAGTCTGCAAAATCCTCAAAATGAACTTGCCACTCACCATAACACATGCAAAAATCGGCCCGATACTCGGAGTACCCTCCAAATTAATTAACTGTTAATTAACAGTGCTGTTTAAGGAAAATGTCAGCCTTGATCAGTAACAAGACTACAAGACCGCGCTACAATCATCCTACTCATTTCTCATTCATACTTGGCTTGAATACCTACCTGGGTATGTTGCCATTTCAGTTAAAAGTATAGTGTTGAAACAAAAAAATGATGCATAAAAACTCTTAACAGTTATCAAAGTAATTTTTTTGGCTGTGTGGCAAATAATAGTCTTGTAATAGGTATATAATAAGTTTTTGATGAATGACATGAAGAGGTGAGAACCGAACACATGCGCCCTGGCATCTGAATCATTGTGCAAGCGTACTGAATGGAAGTGTCACTATTCTTAGCTTCGAGTCTGGTCTAGGCCAGAAATATCCACAACTAACTGTCACCTTCCCTGACGAAAACAACTGGCACATAACGTCACTTATTTACTTTGTTTTGTTGTGCAGCGACAGTTTAGAGTTAAAGAAAAGTATACTTTAAATGTTTAAAAGACTGTGATAAATGTTTAGATAAAAAAAATCTATAGAACTTTTAACGTTATTTGGTCATCACAGGGTTTCTTCCTTAAAGAACTTATGATACAATTTTTTTTATAAACTAAAGTCAGAAGTAATGGTAAAATCATCATTGAATAAATAATTAGACAAAACCATAACTCATTACTAAAATATTATTTTCATGACTAACACTTTAACGGAGCCATCACCTCAATGGCGCTATGATAGCCATCCGTTCTGTCAGACCGGTAGAGTATGAATGAGTATGTATATTTTTTTAGCTGTAATATATTCAAATTTCTTCCTTACATGGCTTTTTATTAAAAGGATAATTAAGTGAAACAATTTTTTTACAGCTTACAATTTATTTAAAACCATATTCAGAAGTACTAGTATTAAAAATATATCAATTAAATAAATAATTTTTTGAATCTTAGGTTCTATATTCATTTTCATGTCAATATCCAAATATATATTATTGTTATTCTTTGGATGGCTGATCAGATAGTTGGTAAGTTGATCAGGTAGTTGGAGACCAGGTAATCAGCCTCTAACGATGTTGTATGCGGTAATCCTAACATGTTGATTAGGCTCTGAACTGCACCATTGAAAGGCTGGTTAATTTTTTTGTTAATTGGGTTTTCTAAATAAAACTTGAAATCATTTACACGATTCACATGAATATCAGTCTCTATGTTAGCATCTAAAAGATTTTCATCATCATCTGAGCTGAGAACATACTCAGGGTCCTCATCCGTATCATCAATAGAATCGTCACAATCACTCATCAATTTTCAATTTTCATTGGTCGCATGATCAAATAACATAAGTTGAATCCGTCGCTCATAATCTCGATAGTTTGTTGACACTCCTCGGCTAGTTCATGGATTCTTCATCTTTCCTTATTCCACTAACGGAGCTATCTGTTACCAGAGACATGTATCTCACTAAACACTAATGGAGCAATCCTGCATGAGAGACCGGTACGTTTTGCAAATACGACACACCACTCTCGAAAGCTGAGAGCAGACTGAACGAAATGTAGTAGAGAGTATAGGGAAGGATTTAAGGAGGTAACTACTAACCCACACTTCAAAAAACCCTACCGGTCCCTGCCGTTAAAATGTTAAATGCGTTCATATCGTTATAATTCACCAAAATAAGCTATAAAACTACCTGGTACTTACAAATTGATTCCTAGTAGTGTTTGAACATGGGCTAAAAGTTTCTGTACATAGAAAAATTGAGTTGTCCGTACATTGCTTGAATTACAGTGTTTGGATACTTTACCATTGAATAACCATAAAAACCAAAATATGTCTTATTTCAATTTCTGTATGTTTATTTGTAATTCTGTCTATAATGCTAAAGAAAGATTTTTAATTTGTCTTTTCCATGAAAATGAGGACGCTATGAAGAGATTTTTTTCTTATTATAAACCTTTTAGTGAAGGTTTTTGTATACTTTACTAACCCACACCCTACACAAATAAAGTAATGAGCTCTCAAAAACTCAGTTTTGAGCGATATTGGACACATTTTCTCAATGTTTTCCTGAACATGTAATTGGACGAAAATAAATAATGAGCTATCAGACAAAGTTACTTCTAAATATCAATACAATCTGTTTTCATTGATCGTTATTTTCAAACAGATTTCTAAATTATACATTGATCAATTGCTAATCTAACCAAAAAAGGTTTTATGGCGGTAGACCACATCTATTTTACTTAAAATATAATATGTAATTTTAAAATATTGCTAATAATTCGCTTTACTTTTTGAAATAGATATATCTTAGGGAGGGGGAATTGACAAACTGTCAGACCAAAATTTGTAACGTTGACATATGCTTAGTGACATAAAAGGAAAGCTCTTTAGAGGAACTGAAAACATTCCCTTTAGACATATCCATGATATAACCTATTTCCCACAGGGAAGGAAGTAAATACAATAATTTTCTTTTCATTTATTTGCAACAATTCTAGATTTATATTAATTAATTCATCATAATACCTTACTTCTTAACAAGGAGCCAGACAATCCATACAACAGGTTTACTGTTAGCTATTTTATGTATTAATTTGCAATGACAAACTAAGCCCTTCTAAACATGATTTGCTGCCACTTCTTATGTTTACTTTGGAGACATCTCATCTACTTTCTGTTGATGGACAGTTTTGTAAAAATAAACATTTGATTTTCATCCAGCTGGTTATAACTCACTTCAAATTTCTTACGGGTTTTTATTATAGACCTATTTGATTAGGATGATTTAGTTGATCTAGGTCTATAACTATTTATTTTAGTCAGTTCAACTATATGAAATGCTTTAGCTTTTTTATGATCAAATAAATATACTTAATAGTAAATATAGTTTGTAGTGTAATAAAAGAATAAACCATGTAGACATACACACGTTTCTGAATAAAAATAATATCAAGTTTCCAAATGATGCTTGTTATCAGAAACCCACCTTAATTGAATTGGGAGTACGTAAAGAAAATAAAAATTTAACAATTTTTAAATTGCATGATACTGGATTACAACATTTATTGACAGGACAGCTACTCCAGAACTTTTGAGATCTTCATTAATAAATTGCATATGTAACGCTGTGCTTTAATACGAATATATTTAAGAATTCAGTCAAACGAGTCAAAGATGACTTGTGATTCACTGTAGTTCACGTAAGTGTGACTCATAAAGTCACCAAGGCTTGTGTTGTTTCGAGCCAAAGTAAGTATCCTCATGATTACAAATGTTCAAAAACACGATGAGACAATAATTAAGACCAGAAAAAAAGAAAAAAAGGAAACCTATGATGAAGTCTCAGCAAAATGGCATCATACCACTCAAACAAAAGGCGAAAGATTTATTTGCAAGGGAAACCAGAGTTTCTCTTCAAAGTTAAATGAAATGAACCAATCAAACATAAGAAAATTGCTAATATGGTACTTAAAAACTGACCTTAGAACTAATTTCTAGAACTCCAAAGGCCAAGGCCAACGCCTAGATAGTGTACAAAGGTCATAAAAGTTTGTTAATGATTGTGTTTCTATTTTTTTCTGTGCAGTTTTCCTTTTTAGGTAAAGTATTTTTTTAAGTGCATACTAGATCTGAAAGAGTCATCCATGACTCCACCTATCCTTGCAACCAAAAGAGTACTCCAATCTGGAGCGGTTGGCAGTATTAGTTGGATTATTTCATGTGCTACCACATTCATGGAGACATTGTTAGTAATTAAATGAACGAGTATCTTGTGACGAATACATGTTTTTCATCAGAAAATTTTAAATGCAGTGTACGTGTTAACCAAGAAAAGGCAGTTAAAATGACCAATCATTATTATTAAGAAGAATTACTACTCTTTATGGGTATCACTTTCATTCTCTCACACATTCATTGATTGTGTCGTCTGCATCAACAAACCAATATCATCTGCAACATAGAGGCTATCAAAGACTAAACCGACAGCTGATGAGACAGGAAGGTGATTTCATGGTTGCCACATTTCCAATTACAGCTGACAAAACCACAGTCAAAATCTGAGGTTCCGACCATAACAGTGACCACTGGAATCGAAATGTGTCCACAAGATGAACTTAGAAACAGGAACTGAACATGAAATTAAAACTTTTCACACTGAGTTTTGTAAAGAATTATCTCATATTTTGTGTTACTGAAATTTTGTCAATGCATACTCAGAATTTATTGAACTGAGTGACTTACACAAATTTCCTAAAATTTACACCAGTAAAAATGTTATAATGTACGTAGGGTTATACAAAAGGCAAAAATAATTACAGTCATGGTAGTATTAACTCAACAACACTATTCAATTAGATTTATTCATCCTAAAAAGTTACATTACATTATTAGACATAGATAACTCATTGGTCATAAGTCATAACTTTGAAATCTTCTATAATTTTAGTGAACATCATGCATAATAATTTATGAAGGTAAAACCATATTTTTGGAATAATTTAACCCTTACCTAAATTTAACCTACTGGATATTACACTCCTAAGTAAGCGGTTAGGTGGAAAAAATCAAAATATTATTTTCCCAATGTTCTTTTTGGATTTAGGTAGCTTTAATAAAGTAGAAAATAGAATATGCTTCATTTTTATTTATTTAACATTTTAACATTTTTTAGGTATCTAAAAAAGTGATTTTTCAAAAATTCAGAGCATTTGGATATAAAACTTGTAGGCTACCTAGTACAAACATTTCTATAATTTACATTCGCAAAATACTAACTGTTTACTCCTAAAACACGAAACTAATTATCACAAGTCGGTGGATGTCAACAAACAATATTTTGGAAACTGAAAACAGTTGGCCGTAATGACTCGCGTCTGTAGGCGTAAGCCGCAGTACGGGAGTGAACGAATACTGGTCAAGTTGCAAAACAACTAATTTCAGGCACTAAATATTTCAACCGCCGTATTGATTTTGTGAGTGCATAGAGGCTAAAGCAACATCACCATGCATTCTATCACTCTGCGCTGAGTCTAAAGGCGCTAGCCGCACAATAAGGGGTAATAAGATTAAATTTATAGGAGGTGAATCACCCTTAATATTGTTAATACTTTGGAACTTGATCCAACTTAATTATTTATTTTTTTAATTACCAACACAATAATATCATCCTTAGTTCGATACTTAGTTCACTTTATATGGGTCAATGTATTGAAATTTCAAAAATTATTCGGATTATGTGGAATATTTATTGGTTATGAGGATCAATGTCTTCCTCTTTTTCCACCTGATTACGATTTATCAAACATTTTATGTCATTCACTCTTTATTCTTTATTAACCTTTCTCCTTTTCCAATCCTTTAAACATGTCTCATTTTCATTGTGACAAAACAATTTTTATCTTTTTCTCGTAAATCTACAAATTCACACAAACAGTAAAGAACATTTTTAATAATAATGAAAGACTGATACACTAAACAAACGTGAATCCAAACTACGTGTTAACCATTCAAAAGCACTGAGGTCAAGAAGTATTCCCGAATCAGAGGGCGACAAAGGATAGGGATGGAATGAAACAACGTACAGAAATCAGGGATGGTATCGCGAAATTAAAAGAACAAGTCCTATTCAGAGGGATCCTACTGACCACGGACCAGGTGTATTTAGGTTAAATCTTGCTGTTTTTACTGGTGTCCCAACTTATGCCAAAATTTGACAGATTGAAAAAGTATCGAGACTTTAAATTTCAAAGGTCTACTTTATTTTTTCTATGAGGTTGAGTCGGATTATATTAGGCTAAGGCTTTAAAAAAAAAAAACTTCAGATTTACCGATTTTTACACAAGGAAAACCAAAAACAGTGACTCACAGGCTATCACTGGTCAGGGGTTGAACACAAACCATTTTAGTTTTACTGGTTTAAAACTGCTTTTTATTACCAATTTATATTAGTATGCAGTAGAATTTTGTTGATGTAACACCAGATCATAAGGGATTATATTGCAATGTAATATTATAGACTTTGGGAATTTGAATCCCCCCGATTTTTAAGAAAAATAGTTAATTATACAAAATTTGGTACAAACCAACCATGAATAATCCAAATTCCACTAACTATTGTTGTAGAGGCTTGCGATTTTAGTGTTTCACAAGACTTATTGATTCATCGCTAGAAATATAGCGATGAATTACTGGACATGACGGAGTATTGAACAGCTGGATTAAAGAGACTATCAAATGAATATGGTAATAATTTAATTTCCAAGGGGGTTGAAGGTTCCAATTCTAGATGATTCCATGGATTAAATAGCTTCAATTTTCAGCTGATTAAGTGCTAACAGACAAGAGCGCAAGGAGTCGCCTACCTTGTCAGAGTCGGTGGTGTTGCCAGAGCCAAACGATGCCAGCGAACCTCGGTCCAGATTCTCCACACTCTCGTCCAAGGAGGCCGAGTCATCCAAGTCTCTGTGGGCAACAGCATCGGGTCAAACATTCATAATAATCTGAAGAGCACTTGAACATAAAAACTAGAGAAATCACTAGATTTTAATATTTTTGATACAATCCACGGAAAAACAATCTTATAAGTAAGAATTAATACAAGTAAGACTAATTTTAAAAAACTAGTCTCTGCTTAACTAGAAAAAATCTATAAAGAATGAGAACAGAATCAATTCAAGGCAAATAAACGAAATTTATATAAGGTATTAAAGGTAAAACAAGATTTGTTAAAATTAGGAGTGAAGAGTTGAGAAGAGGAATAGTTGAATAAATCACGATTGATATGGTTCAGCCACTTAAGAAGAAAAGAAAATGTTAGAATCTCAAAAAAATGGGTGTGCTTCAAATGATCAGAAGAAGACCATGAGGAAGACCCAAAAGAAAGTGGATTGACGAGGTGAGACAAGATGAAGAAACAAGAGGAGGGCAATGGAAGTATGTGGAGGAAAAAGGATTGTGAGGTACAGAAGAATATGGAGAGGCCTATTGAACACGTACGAGGGTACCCAAAAGTAACCGGAGTGAGACTGCTGTAGTCGTGGCCTGTTAGTAAATATGTCTGCCGCTACGTGTGTGTAGGGCAGCTCATCGGGAGTTTAGGGGCAATACTGCCGTCGCCGTGGGTGCACACGTTTGTCTGTAGTGAGTTTTTTAGTGAACACTGCTTACCATTACATCGTTTTGTCGTTATGGCAGACGTAAATGAACAACACACAGCTCTGAAGTTTTGTTTTTTGATAGGGAAGAGTGCTGCAGATACCATTTTAATGTTTAAAACTGTTTTCCTAAGATGAAGATAAAACTCAAGTACAAGAGTGGTTTTCACGTTCTAAACATGGCAGTTGTTGACAAATCCCTTGAAGGACGTCCAACGACTACCAAAACTAACGAATGTGTTGAGAAGATTCGTGATCTCATGCATGAAGACTGAGGACGGACCATTGACGAGTTATCAGGGATATCTTGATTAATTGGAATTGGAGCTCTGTAAAGTGAATTTTAAGTAAAGATTTGAAAATGTCAATAGTGGCTGCCAAGTTTGTGCCTTGAGTTTTGACTGAACATCAAAAGGAACGTCGAGTTGAATCTTGTTAAGCAATGAAAGAACACCTGCAAATCAATCCAGATATTTTTTCTAAGATCATTACTGGAGACGAATCATGGTGTTATGGATATGACCCTGAAACCTTGAATAAATCAAGATTGATATGGTTCAGCAACTTAAGAAGAAAAAAAAATTAAAAAAATCCCCAAAAAAATGGGTGTGCTTCAAATGAACAGAAGGAGACCATGAGGAAGACCCAAAAGAAGATGGATTGACGAGGTGAGACGAGATGTGAAAACAAGGGCAGGGCAATGGAAGTATGTGGAGGAAGAAGGATTGTGAGGGACAGAAGAAGACGGAGAGGCCTATTGAACACGTACAAGGGGGTACCCAAAAATAACCGGAAAGACGCTGCTGTAGTCGTGGCCTGTTAGTAAATATGTCTGCCACTACGTGTGTGTAGGGCAGCTCATCGGGAGTTTAGGGGCAATACTGCCGTCGCCGTGGGTGCACACGTTTGTCTGTAGTGAGTTTTTTAGTGAACACTGCTTACCATTACGTCGTTTTTTCGTTATGGCAGACGTAAAAACAACACGCAGCTCTGAAGTTTTGTTTCTTGTTAGGGAACAGTGCTGCAGATACCTATTGAAACATGTTTCAAATTTTCATCTTACAATTTTCAAATACCCCTGCCCCCCAGAGCTAAGACATATCCATGTCAAAAGACTTACAACACTGCATATCCACTGCATATCGTACATAGAGAAATAGGTAGTACACCATAGCGTACTATGATGATATTTTGTTGAACTAGATTATACTTATCATGAATATTCACAATATAAGTTTATACAGGCTAGTACCTTTAGAACAATTCGGAAATCAGATATTGGTGCCCGTCCAGTCCAGACAGCGAACTTGCACTCGTCTCCCTCTATATGTTCGGTAACGCCCAACTCCGATGTCTGCAAACACAGAAAACATATTTAATATTGTCCCCATATTCATAAAAAATTATTTAAATGGTAAATTAACAAAGGATTAAAAGAAAGTATTTGATCAAAACTCAGGTATTTTTAAAACTAAAACATAAAAAAGTTATAATACAACTGTAGGTAAACCAATGTGAAGTTATAACAATTGATTAAGTACATAAGTAAAAATACTTTAAGTTTTAAACTTTGTCACAACTGAAACCCCCTCTAATGGTTTCTTTTTTTATGTTCAAAAAAGCGAATATTTTTTCTTTGAAATGCTTATTCTATGAGTTCGGAAGAGTAGATTAAAGGAAAAAATATTTACTAAACCTCTTTTAAGTGAAAATTTCTGTTGATCTTCTGATTAATTTCTAGGTTTTCAAATGTTTTACTTGTGTAGGATAGACTTATTTTACACTAGTGTCCATAAATCTTCACAAAGGAACAAACACACTAACACATCAGAAAGCCTTACCGTAAATAAACTAACCACACGCCATACAACCAATTACCAATCACGGCAATAATAATGAACCTCTTTGGTAGTGAGATGGACATAAACTACTGCACAGCAGTTTTGGTTTCTAGTCGGCTATAAGGCTTATGTAAACAAAGTGATAAGGAAACAGTCCATAAGTGAATGCCAACGCATTCTAGCGGTAAACTAACAAACTACAGTGATGTAAGATGTAACGCAGCAAATATCAACAGAGAAAATAGTTTTACCGCAGAATGATTTATGTATCATGTCAAGTGCCGATTTTTAGCAATTTTGCACGGACAACATAAGTCGGCAAAAACCGTTGAGGGTTTAATAGTTTTCAACTAAACTAGAACCTTTCATATCTGAAAATGATGCGACAGGGCCATGGTCAGAACAGCCAAAAGTCAGATATCGGAAAGAAAAAAATATCCTAAATATAATAACAGCTATACAGTATTTTTACTGAAATACTGTGTTAGAGGTATAATGAAGTATTACTACAAAATAATACTTCAATGTACCTCTAACACCTTAATTGAAATACAAAGATATCTGAAAAATGACAATATTTATAGGTAATTTTAGAATAAGCTTTTCTTGTTTCAACAACAGGAGTACAGGAATGACAGAGAAGGTCGAGCACTAGGTTGGATATTGGGAAGAGATGGTAATCAGGAGGTCAGATATCGGGAGGTTCTACAGTATTAACATTTTCCTGTACTGAAAATTGTTGAATTGACAATTTCCAAGAACTAAAAGCATTCAGGCACACTTTACTTTTCTGTCTGAATACTCCTAAAATACAGGAACAACACAACAACCCACCATCAGCTTATTTTTGTAGATGTACTTGGCTTTTCCACTTGAGTCCTTCACCTCCTTACTGAACACCAAATACAACTCGAACAGGAAGCAATGTCTCTCTCGGCCTTTCCTGATGAGTTGCTTGGGATCCCACACGTGCAGGGTGTCCTGGAGAACCACTTCTCCTAATTCTTCTAAACTAATATCACAGCCTTCGAGGAGAGAGAGGTGGAGAGCGTCGTTGGCCTTCTTGGGTACATTCAGCATCACCTCCAGGCCATCCTGGGGGAAAATATGATTAAGTAATGGCTGGAGAGCTATATAAGAAATGAGCTTATGTAGCTCTGACAAAGCTACAAATATCAATGCTTTTGTAGCAGAGCTAAATGTTGCTGATTACCTTTGATGTTTCAGAAAACGTTTGGATAGCAAATTTTCTACAATATAGCAGAGAAAATAGGCTTAAATTTTCCATATAACCGGGCTTTATAGAATATTTCAGTGTCACTTTTTGAACTTATAGCAGAGCTATAGTTGTGCTACATTTAGCTTTGCTACATAGTGTAAACCGAGCTTTAGACAACAATGATACACATCTAAAATAACAATCACAGCCTTAGAGGGTGAGGTGAAAATTTTTATCAATAAAATATTATAAAAATACAAACATACAGAAACCACCTCTTCTATATAATAATAAAGAAGAGTAGGTTTCTGTATGTTTGTTTGTGGGTTTGTTGTGGAAAGTAAACACTAAAAATACTGAACAGACCGGATTAAAATTTTACACAAAGGTAGATCTAAACGTCATACAATTCATAAGCAATTTCATTTCCTTAAAATGCCCTCAGGCTACGCCCTGGGAACATCCTAGGTTTCAATGTTTACATTTTAAAACAATGAGAACAATCAATTACTTGAATGTCAACAGCTGTGGACACTAAAATTTGACAGTTCGGGAAGCAGAAGACACAGTTGCTGTAATTGTCCTAGGATTCAATGTTTACAGTTTCTAATTTTACAATCTGTTTACACTACTTTTTACAGTCCAGGAAGAAGAAGTATTAAAGTTCATTTTTACAGATAAACTGCTGGATCAAAATTAACATTGCCGAAAATGGTAGATTTTTTTTTTCTCTGTTTCATTATTCCTTATCTTTTTCCAATATTACTTAACAGGTGGTACTTTGTCACGTTGTAGACACTTGAGTTTATAAATTTTTGAGATTGTGTTTAGTACAAAGTACTACAGTATTAGTAATACCTCTTTTTATGTTAATATTAGAGGTGTGCGGATAGTGAATTATTTTTTCGGATCGGATAGCTCAAGTTCGGATCGGATCCGGATCGGATAGTTTGGGTTCGGATCGGATAGTTTTCGGATTCGGATACTTGCAATAACAAAGTGAAATCAGACTTATCTAAGAATAAATTAGGAAAAAATCAATAAAATGTTATCAAAATTATTAAATGGTACATAAAAAATCATTACATACATTAAATGACATTAACTTTATACTAATTCATCAATTCATTCAACTAATTCTCAATTTTATTTCACGATTCAATTATTTTATTTATTACAATGATAAAAACAAATCACCATTAACAAATAATCAAGATTTGACAGACGACGTTGGATCGATGCCATCGGCTATCTGCGTATCGGCAGGGGCAGTGACAATCGACAGTGCAGCTGCTATCAAACAAAGGCCTGTGCGCAAGCGCAGAGTTGGAATATTTAGCAGATAAAATACCCTCTACCATGAATAATTTTTATCTTAACATTTATAACAACTTTCATCAACATCTGTCCATAAATAAAGGAGTTTGCCTATTCCCTATATGATTAATATGAGAAAAGAGTATGCAGGTTTGCTGCCATGATAAACACATAAACTATGATTTTTAAGCATAAATGGATAGATCTCAACCACATAAAGCTAAATATCAAGTTTTATCCAAAAATATTGATTAATATGGGAAATGGAAATATTAATTTTTCCTTATCCTCCATAAGATTAACATTGGAGCCCCACAATACAACGTACTGTGTTTAGATTTTTTCATATCTCGGTAACCATTGAAGATAGAGAAAATTAACTGTGTAGTTTTTTAAGCTGATTCCAATGGTGAAATATAAAATTAGAAATTTTTAAAAATTACATGTGAAAAACGCAAAAAACCCCATTTTGGTGTACAAAACCCCCCCAAACTACCCGTTCCCATAGACTGGTATGTCTGGTTTACGAACTCGTCCGAGCAGTTGTAGGAATACACCTCTCTACCAAATTTGGTCTCGATCGGACCATTTTTATGAGAGTTATCGTGCTAACAGACATATATATACATATATAAAAATTTTAACGACTATTGTTTTTGGACTCTGGGCACCTAGAGACGAAAAAATGACATGGTCCCGGGCTTAAGTCTTCCCATGAGACCTACGGTAATAGCTTCTTCCCTATGGGAAATTCGCTAAAATACTGAACAGACCGGATTAAAATTTTACACAAAGGTAGATCTAAACCTCATACAATTCATAAGCAATTTCATTTCCTTAAAATGCCCTCAGGCTACTCCGTGGGGATGTCCTAGGTTTCAACGTTTACATTTTCAAACAAAGAGAACATTAAATTACTTGCATGTCAACTGCTGTGGACACTAAAATTTGACAGCCGAAAATGGTAGATTTTTAGTTTCATGTTTGAGAATATTTATTTCATGCCGAAGAGAAAAGGTAACCTCACTCAAACCTTTTTTACCGAAGGGTGCGTACTTTAGCTAGTTTACCGGTACTATAAACATAAAGTTTTGTTTTAAAATAATGAAAGATTTATGTTTAACTGTATGTACTTAAAATTGGAACTCAGCTTCATTACTTTGGTAACCAACTATTTAATATGTATTTATGCCTAAAATCTTTCTACCTTGGAGGTTTGCTGGCATCTTCAAGGTTTCAAAAACTTATTAGGTAAAAATAATTCTTGTTTCCTTATTTTATTAAAATTACAAACAACTTTGAGATATGAGAAAGCAATTGATTATTACAGTCGACTGACTAACTATGACTTTCTGAGATATGTTTATCATAATTTTATCAAAATGTTTCAAAATCATACTTTAGATAGTGGCCAAGTTATCCGTTTTATAGGTGATTTGGGCGGTTTCTTCTTTTTCCACATGGTTTTAACTTACATAAGCTTAATAGAAATAAAACAGAAACTAACAATCAATAGCAATTGGCATTGGGAGTAACAGGTAACAGACTAAAATTTAACTCACCACTCCCAGTTCTTGCCAACAGAGGATGCCTTCTATCTATCTTATCAGTAATTGATAGCAAAACTTCAAATACTGTTTCTATTGCTAATATTTAATATTTTTAACTTTTTCCAATGTTAGTTTTTTCCTTTTTATGAAAATAATAGTATTGAGTTAAAAAATTTAATTTATATTACATACTCAACTATAATGTAGAGCAGTTCTGACGAAAAACTGCAGGTTTTCACAGCTTTCAATCAAATTTATTAAAGTTATCTTCAAAGAAAAAAAAGAGATTTAAATATTAAAGAGAAAGACGGAATTAAAGATTTCTTTATTTCATTAATATGTCAATTATATATTAATTTATTTAATACTGATGTATTAGATAAATAAATCTTTAAAAATTATTGATTTTGAGACTGATATGTAAAATTAGGAAAAAAGGGAGATAACAGATTTGTTTGTGAATCTTACTTTCTTTCATGGTTAAAAAATTAATTTTTTTTGACAAAAACAAAAATGTGTTCCAATATTTATGTTTATTTTTATAGTTTTTAAGTGGGCAAACTAATTTATAACCCTGCTGTCATAAAGAATAAAAAATAGTTTCCAAAAATGTTTTAAAATTATTTTAATGGTCAACAAATATAAGAGATACGAATGAAAAGTCTGTGTTAAGACTTAGAGATAGAACCACCGGTGCGTATTGAAGCCATGTTTAGTTAGAAGTATCTCTTGAATGAACACACACCATGATTCAGTTATATTGGTCAATTTCTTTGTGTTTGGCATTCATTTGAATCAATCAAGTCAAGTGATTTTCAATAAATGGACAAACAAGAATTTTGTGTGGTGATTAAACATTTCTTTATTAAAGACAAAACACCACAGGAGACTAAAGAGAATCTTGAGAAACATTATGGTGATTCTGCACATTCGCTCTGTACAATTTATAGGTGGTTTCAACATTTTTGGAGTGGACATATGGGCAAAAGTGACGCTGGCGGCCTTTGGAGGTTACGACACCAAAAATTATTGATAAACTCCATGATATAGAGCTGGATGACAGAAGAGTGAAGGTGCATGAGATGTTAGTGCTGTGAGTATCTAGACTGAATGAGGACATAATATTTTAGATTGACATTTGTACATGAGAGAGCTATCCTCAAGGCAGGTGCCAGAATTGCTCACGCTGGATCAAAAACCAATTTTTTATTCGTGTGAAGTGTTGCAAAGATCGTTTCCAGAAGAATCCGGTGGACTATAAGCCTTGTTTCATCAATGAGGATGAAACGTGGATACATTACTACACACCTAAGACCAAACAACAAGACAATCGAAACAATGGGTTACCAAAGAGGAATATGTACCAAAAAAGGCGAAGGCCATTCCTTCGGCTGGAAAGGTTATGGCGACTGCCTTTTGGGACTCGCACAAATGCCAAACACAAAGAAATAGACCAACATGACTGATATATTCAAGAGATGAGCTCCATATGCCGTTGGTGCTGTTTTTTTGCATGGACTTCTCAAACTCTTCTCGTACAAATATGTTTGAGATTTGCAGAAACAGTTTTCTACAAAATTTGTATGGTTGGAGATGTAAAGCACGTCTTATTTTTACCTTGATTTCGCCCTGTCCTTCATCACAGCATGACTGCAGATCCTTGAGTAGCAGCTGATACTTGGTGATCCTCTGGACGGGTTTAATGAGGTACGCTGCAATAGGGTGCTCTACTCTGTGCTTCTTCTGTAGCTCTTCAAATATTGTGCCTCCATGCTGAACCAACAGCGTGTTCGATTCTGGTTTGTTCTTACAGTACTTCACGTACATGTCAAACTTCAGAGCCTGAAACGCAAATATTGGCTTAATAAACATTTACTATTCATTATATTATAGTAATGTTGTGGTGTCCAAAATAATTCAATAAAGTAAACCGATACTTCAGCAAGTTTGAGTCCAAACTTTAAACAAAAGTAACTGACCATGAAAATATGCCAACCACGAGTAGTTTATTTATTGTTTCAGAGGTAAATCTCAGATACTAAAAGTAACTTTTTTGACGAATCCTTTCCATAAGCTTACTCTTTACTGCTCCCTCAGTTGCCGACATCTACAGACCAGGGACTTAGTGCCTTCGCATTGTTAGGGGGAATATTAAATAGCGATTAGATTAATTGTTATCGTGATGGATAAATTCTGTTTAATCAAACGGTCTTTGCTATTTAACTAAATAATCTGATTATAATTCAAATAATCTAATCCAACTGTGCTGATGTTTGTAGGTTTTTTGTAAAAATAAAGTAAAAGCTGATATATTATGACAAAAATTAATTAAGATAACTAAGATGTTAATCCGTTGAGTACTTTGAACCGATATACTGTCATTATTTTCTTTCCCGAAATCTTGAGTGACATCTATCAACGATTTAGTGGAACTTAGTTGTTTTCGTCAAACTCATACTGGAAATAACTCAAGGAGTTCGCTATTTTACTGCTAGAAAAACTTAATGCCCCAATAAAGGTACAGTGGTCCGAGGGCCCACCTTAAATAAAGGGATGGAAGTTGACGGCATTTGTAGGTAGCAAAAATACTTGATTCAAGCCTTGAATTTCCCTTGATATTCAAGCTAAAGTTTGAACATTCGATTCCAGCTCGATTCAAACTACCTGACAATGGCTTCGACTTGACTCAAGCTTGAACGAGGCTTGCAGGCTTGCAATGTATAACTTGAATCAAGCTTCCGAGCCTGGACATTCAAGTTTTATTCAAGTTAAATTCAAACCATTTTTGCTATCTGGGATTACTTACTTAGCCATTCATTTACAATATACTCATTAAAAATACTGGCTGATTGACAATCAACGTGAGATTCTAACTTCTTGTGACAAAGGTTACCTTTCAAATGAGAAGAGTTAACAGCTCTAATTTTATAAGTTTGAACTTGCTGCCGTCACGTGACTGATGGCTTGGCGCTTGGGTGGCCAATACATTTTTTGGTGAATGTAAATACTACCGAGCCTTGGTGCGGCATGTTACAAGCATATTTCAGAACCCCAAGAACTGAAGTCAAGTAATTGGCACTTAAATTGAGTCATAAATAGAGATTAAATTAACTGTTTAATTTTTTTTTAGGGAATGAAACACATTTTGATGTAAAAATAAGTCTCAAATTATGGAAGATTATTTTAAGATCAGTTTATAAAAACAATTATTTAGCTTGCAGTTGAAAACACAGCTATAGCCTTACCCAAGTGACAAAACAGTGCCCGACATCCTCAGGCATTGTTTCGTATTTCTCGAGCTCCTTGAGGAACACATCCCGGTGAAAGTCCCGGATATCCTCAATGTTGCCGAAGATTATGTGCTCCTTCCCTTGTATCCCGACAGGCACGTTGCTATGGCTCCTCATCTCCTGGAGGAACACTTTGATGCAGATGTCCAAGTCTTTAACGTACGTTCGTTCGGTTTGCAGTAATTCAGCCATTATGAATCTGAAAATATGCTCAGTGATTACATGAAAATGCTTAGTGAAAATGACTGTGATCTCGTAAAAAGTAGGCCTACAGATGACAATGTTTTATCACTGTTAATTTTTTTGTGTTAATGTCTGCATCATATTTTAAAATTTAATAACAAGTTCATAACGGAGTTCATAGTTTGGGTCTAAAAAAATGGATTCTATTTGTACTGTACTTTTAATGCAACTTTACACTGCATTTCCGGGTACTCCAAACAACTTGGTAATCCGAACAGGGTTCGGTCCGAATTAGTTTAGATTACCGGGACTCTGGTCTACATAAAGCATATCTTGTTATACTTTGAAAGCATGACTCATACCACTGTTACAAAAACTTCTTACAGAATAATCAACTTACTCTTTTCTCCTCGCAGATCTTCTTTTCTCTTCATTTAACTCCTTGAGATCTTTGGTTGAATCTTTGACTTTCGATTCGAGAGAAGGGTCAGAGTTTCTATCTATAGAAAGGTCCTGTCGACTTTCTGCTTCTGCCTGGATTCCCAAAGTTCCTTCCAGTTGGGATCTGAAATCATAAAAAAATGTCAATATACAACTAAAATCAATACAAAACACTCAATGGAATTCTGAAGTAATTTTCAATTTTTTATAACAAAGAGTAATTATTGTGTCCTACTAAATGATGTATGAATACAAAAAGCATATGATCAGGGACAAAGGAAATTATTAAACACAAAACTAATAGAAGGATTATAATACCCATAACAATTCATCTCTAGACAGAATATAAATTGAATTATAATTCACAACATGGAAACTACAAGCCTTATATTTACTCAGGCTAGATAGGACATAGTGTCTTTCATCCTCCTTCCAAATTCCAAAGGAAATCATTGGCAAATTGTTGTTTGAGCCGATCACTAAAGGATTTGTGATGATCACACTGGTAAGCCAATACCATTGTCAGCCTTGGTCAGTAACTAGACGAGATCGCGCCACAAACATCTTACATTCATTTCTCATTCATACTTGGCTTAAAATACCTATTAAGCCAATTGATAATTGACCATTGATTTGATTGGCAAATGGGTTTTGTTTTGGCATGGGTAGATCGTCATTTCAGTTAAAAATATTAAGTATAGAGGTATGTACCATTTTAATATTTACTTCCCTACATTACAAATTGCTTATTTTTGGCTTTAAGAGAGTACCTTTAGAAATAGAAATTTAAGCAACGTACAACTACAAGAACTACAAGCTCACGCAGTATGCAGTACATTACTTTTAACTATCCTCTATAAAACCCTTTTTTCTATGCATTGCTTGGTACAATTCATACGTTCTACAAATAGGATTCATTGAAATCTTGAATTACGCTAGTGTGGCTGAGATAGTCCCAGCCCCTTAAATGACAAATTTTTAGGTTTTACCTGTATTTGTCCATGCGGCAGCTAAAGTCCTTGTACCGGTTGTCGACAGCGGCCACCCACTGCTTGATGGCGGCCGCATGCGCGTGCCCCTTCTCCACCAGACTGTCCGCCAGCTGTATCAGCAACTTCACCCGTTCTCTCGTCTCCTTCGCCGTCGCTTTGAACTCATTATGCTCAGCCAGCAATGATTCTGTCTCATCCTGTCGGCATTCAACCATGTCTCATTAATTCAATCTATAGTACAACCTTGCTAATTTGAACCTTGATAACTCGAAAACCTCTACAATTCATGGATTTTGTCAGTTCCCTTGAGAAAACCTCTAATATTTGAAACAATTATTCTGATAATTTGAATTCTTGAAGGATAATTTATCCTCTAAAATACAAACCTGTTAGTATTTGAACCTCTAGAACTCAAATTATGTTCCTTTGATTCATAATCCTACCAATAAAATACAAAGTTAACCTCTACGATTGATTCAAAGTCAGTTCTTGTAAGCCTCTGAAATTCCAAGTAATCTTATAAAAACCCAGCACGTTAAAACACAAACTTGTGAGTTTTTGTAATTCCTTAAGGTTCGGACTGTGAGTGGCTTAATTTTCACGGATTAGTAACAGCATTGATAGTATAAATATAAATGATTGCAGTTGTCGGGTTGTAAACAGTTCAATTTTTGGTTTGCGACCATATTTTACACAAGTTTTTTTTAGAATGAGTTCAAAGAAGTACAGGTACAATTCAAAAGTTATTCTCACTGTCCTCTACAATTCAAACTTCCCAATTGAACCTCTACAATTCAAACTCCTGATGGATCAAACTTACTTAAATTTGATGTAAATTGGCTTTCCCTTGCTGATGTTAATGGTATTACATGGTGATGGGCAGTTTTTAGGAGTTTTTTGGAGGTTTTCTTTGAATCTCTAAAAATTCACTAACTAAAACCAACTAAAACTATACAGAATGAGAATTACATATAATCAAACTGGGTGAATCCTACAGAAATATTAATATTTTTTAAAGAGCTCAGTTATAAAAGAATAATGTTTGTTAGAAGCTAGAGAGTCTTCTCAAGAATTAAGTAAGTATGAGGAGTGAAACTGAAGTAAATTGGAAAAACAACATTTACCTTATTTTTCTTCAAGGTAAACAGCTTATAACAAATACATTTAATGGGTTCGGCGATAATATTACCGATTCTCACGGTTAAACTAAACCACATTGTGTACATTGAAGAGAACAACTACTGTTGCTCAGCCTGTAGAGATGCTGAGGCAATCGTCATTAATGTATTCAGTCCCACACCTTCTTGCTCAACAACCAGCACTATATATTACTGTATAGAGATACCCACACTGCTGACTATTTATACATCACAATGATACAGGTGTGTTGCATTCCAGTTAGTGTAAAAATGTAAACAGGTACAGGGAAAAGAATTAGGTAGGAAACATAATTTTAACTTGATTACTATAGGCTTGTTAACTAGTACATGACATGAATGTCATTACTAACATTACTTAATTTTATTCGAGGTAACTTGTATTGTTAATAACATTTAATGGTTGTCCCAAGCTTGGGAATTTTTTAAGGAACCTCATAATTACAGTTTTATACTTGGCTTATAATACCGACCTGGGTATTTTAACTTTTCACTTTTTTTACTTTTCAGTGAAAATTATAAACAGTTTAGACATCGTAAGATGTATTCTTTGCCTCTGAACTGGATTTAATAGTAAAATGTATTTTATAGACTACGTTTTTAATTTTTGTCAACAGTTAAATTTTATTGGCGATCTAGGTTTCAGCACCCTTATACTATCACCAGGTGTTAGAACTATTGGAATACTATTGGACTAGCTATATTGGGCAGTAAAAACGAACT
Organism: Nephotettix cincticeps; assembly: GCA_023375725.1. NCBI lineage: Eukaryota > Metazoa > Arthropoda > Insecta > Hemiptera > Cicadellidae > Nephotettix > Nephotettix cincticeps. The sequence continues at coordinate 16,829,202 of CM041785.1, read as the reverse complement.
GTTGACATAAACAAAGGTAAACTATGTAATTGTATAGAAAGTATATGCTAATACCCTCATTACAGACAGACTTTTATAAAAGTTAAATTTTATCATGCTTGGTTATGGCTTCTTGAGTCCAGCTCGTGTGTCTACCCCAATGGGCTAAGCGGGTGTGAATAGAATCCTTCTATTCTGGATTGCTAATGTGAAGAAAATAATTTATTGATTTTTACAAAAACAGAATATGGCAACAATTAAGTTTACAAATATTATGATAAAAAGAAAACCAAATAAGAAAATTGACAATTTTTTTAAGTTGACATTTCTCATTTAAAACATGTATTAGCAGTGTACCGGAAACATACTTTTTTGGAATGATTAAAGATCAAACTTGATTTCTTTCTTGGTTTCTGAAACATTAATTGATTTTCACTCACTTCAAAAAACTGAGCCGCATCACAGTCAGACACATCGTACCAAACAGCAGTTTTTACCATGATCACGGAAAACACTCAAACACCACTACTCTACTACACGGCATGCGTTACTACTGTCTGGCACCAAACAGTTGGCACTGAGATGGCGCCTGGCACTAACAGTGACATCTATAAATAAACTAAACATCACCTTCCCGATCTGACTGTTTACGTGGTGTTTTGGCACAAAACGTGTTTTATGCATGGAAATGCAACTAATTAATATGGTGACATAACTACTACCTTTCTGTATAATTTATTATGACTTAACCGATCATAATAGATCTTTTTTAAAGTTCATTTTCACTTTTTTTATCTATTTTTGCAATGGCTTTCTACACAATAAATTTAATTGCTTTTTCTAAGAGAAAGATTTCATATATAAAATTCCTGCGCTTGAATATAGAATATTCATTTATGGTACTGTAAAAAATGCCGTGAGACTTTTTAAGAATAATTTGTTTGTAATAGCCAATATATGATCTTATTGTTTTTTATAGCAATCACACTCTTGACAGTTGATCATTTATTTTCCTAATGTAAATTTGAAAGGAAAATTGGGAAATACTTATTTTTGGAAAGCTATTCTTGCAAAAAAAAAATAGCAAAGGTGTTTAGACTGTTAATTACTACTGTTAATAAATCTTCTTGTTACGGTTTAGTTTTAAAGATTTTAACTGCACAGTACAAGAAAGAATAAATGCCAAATGGTTCCTTGTTAATAATGACTTTGCCTTCTCAGCCAAATGCCAAATACAGTCTGGGCCAAAATTAAATTACTTTCAATTAATTAGTCCCTCAGCCTTTCACTAGTAGCTGGATTACTCACACCAACTTTTATGACCCAATAACTCAGTTGTGCTGGCCAAATATCATATTTTTATTTTATAATTAACTTAACCTAAGGAAGGCACATTTTTCTTGAACGCCTTTTGGAAGCTGTATTTTTTCCTTGAGTACATTTATCGTCAATAACACTCACATTTTGACAAATATAGATTCCTGATATTTGAATCTGTGATTACTTATGTTGTACAGGATGTACCAAATACATTGTACGTACAAGATTTAAAAGTAAAAGGGTGGATCACCCTAGGTCACTTAAACTTTACTGGTTTCAGTGTGCAACCCGCACAGCAGTTTAGCGTAACGCTGTAGCTCAGTAAGTCAAAGGTTGCTGGATTGAAACTAGTGACTCTGACATGACCTAACGACTTCCTATGCAGCCGGCACCAACCGCTTAACAAGCCTTCCAAAGCAGGTCTGAGATCAAAATTTTATATGAATCATGATCGGGAATTGAACTTCGGTTCATCAGATGAATAATTCAAATGAATGAATGAATCAGTGGATGCACAAACTGTTAGATGATTATGCAAGATCTGTACTGGTGGCGTTACCTGGTTTGCGCCGACGCTCGTGTGCGTGGACAAGTAAAGTTCGCCTGTCTCGTGGATCCACTCCATCGCCTGCTGAGCAGACCGCTCGAATAGTACGAACTGCTGACACTGGTCCAGCCGCTTCTTGCGCTCACTCCAGTGCTCTAGTACGCGGTTCTCCTGGCTCAGCAGCTTGTCCGTGATCACTGCCATCGTAACAGCAAATTAGGCATAGTAGAGTCGGGACTTAAATTCTTTCAATTTCAATAAATTACTACATGTAGTTAACGTAAATAAGTTTACGTTCTTTCCTAACACTCATACAATAGTCAAACTAAATATATAAAAACTACTGAAATGATTTTTATTCAAAATCTAAACAAAGTTAAAACAAACAAATTTTTATTTCCAAGCTATAAAAAAGTAAGAAGTCATATATATTCTTCACATGAGAACATTTAATTTTGAAAATAATAAAATGTCAGTTTTACATATTAAATGTAAAAGTCTGTTACCTTTGACCCTGGTCTCAGAGCTGGCTTCTGAGCCACTGTAGTTGTAGTACTGCAAACTACGGTTTGTGTACTTTAGGAACGTCTCCGCCGTACGCCTTGCGAGTGTGCACGCCTTCAGGAATGCCTCCTTCTGCTCCTGGTGCTTATTGACCAGCTGGGCGACGTTGACACCGCTGCTGGCTCCGCCCCCGCACCAGTCCTCATCCCGCTTGTATTCTCTCTCCAGGCTGTCCAGGACGCTACACACCTGCCAAAAAACATCAAAGTAACAACTTGTAAATAATTTTGGGTGATTTAAAAACAAGAAAAACATTGATTTAATAATCCAAATATCCTTATAATTCAATAAATTTTAAGAAAGTAAATTTATTTTTCCTCCATAGATTATCTAACGCCCCAAGGGACTAAAAGTATGAAGTTTCTAGTCCTTTGATACTAAAAGTAATCCCTTAAGAATAACATGGGAGTAACTGGCACAACTTAAAATGAGCTAGTAGAAAAAATAACAGCTGACAGTAGTAATTAATTCTTGAATGGTCAGCTGATAGTTTGCATTGATTGCTTTAAGGTTAGCCAACTTTGAGGAAAATGATAAGTGATTCAGGTTAGTTAATAGTAGGTAATTTGTAACTTTTGTTATTAGTATCTGTATATTTAGGAAAAACATTGTGTGCATCATGGGACGAAAAGTGTGACTTCGACCGCTTGATGCACAAATAACTATTACTTCATGTTAATCACTACCTTTCACAGAAATACTACCATCTTGTGAAATATTGTACTTAAAAAATTATTTAGGAACAACTAAACTGCTAAAAAACCCTATGTAGCCTAATAACAAAAAAATACAAAGTACAAAGATTCTACCAGTTTACTTAAAATTCTATTATTTTGATTTGTAATTAACTAGTTTACATTAAATTTGCCAATAAATATAAATTAAATTCTGTTTTATTTAATTCAAGGAATCCTCATGATTTTTTACTTACTCTCTTAGTTCTCTTAACCAGCATTAAAGTAGAACCAATATATAATTTAGTTATTTGAGCTTTAATTTTTTCACAAAAACAACAAATATTGGCTATTGACTAGAAGAAACATTTTTATACATTTGTAATAAAATATATCACTTAACTAGATACAAAGTTTCTTTGTAAAAGAATTGAAAATTAATTATTAATCAAAAGCTTAAACTATAACTAAACTATTCATTACATTTAAATAAACAATATGTCATTCGAATCATCAACTACTTACTCTGGAAAGTAGAGTACTTTTTGGGGACATTGTCAATGTATGTAAAAAATTCTTCAGTTTATGTCAACTAAATAGTAAAGCAAAATAGTAGAACTTAGTGCTTGGTACAGAACACTTGGTGGCTCTGATCTCGTCCAAATATGTAAATGATCTAAATAAGTAAACATAATTAAATTTTCACATCACCTGTTTCGTCAGAACACTGTGAACGCAATCAAGTAATTAACTTATAGCCAATAAAACTTAATTGAGTATTCTTTTGTTCGCACAAATAGCTTAGATAACAATGTTAGTGAATATACTTTTATTTTTATAATCACAATTTATATTAACTTGACAATGAACACTTATTTATTCACTTAATAATAAATTTGTTCCATATTTTCATGACTATCTCATGGAATTTCAAACAGTTATCAAGAACAAACAGATTTATTCCTGCTGATTGAGTGGCAGAAAAAATGGAATTACAAAAGTGTTTTGTTTCAGTCTAGAAAAAAATTAAGGTGAAGTGATTTTTAATATTATTTTTTAGCTCCAGGACAAGAGGTTTCTGCATCAACATATGGATAAATGATACATAAAAATATATTTTAATTTTATAATACATATTATACGATACTATTTGGCAATAAATGTTTGTATAAAGTGCTATTTTACCAATGTTAACCTATGCTGATAAATATTTTAAGCCAAGTATGAATAAGAAATGTGTGTAAGATGACTGTGGCGCGATTTTTTGTCTTATTACTGACCAAGGCTGACATTTTCCTTAGACAGGACTGTTGGGGGCCTACATTTTAAAATGGGATCTGAACCACAATTTTGGCTGTGAATTAAAAACTGTTTTAACTATGAGGATGGTCCACACAAGAAAATACCACAACCTTGCTCACAACTATCCACAATTTGTGACCTTCAAGTCACAAAGTAATAAAATTGAGTACTTTGGTATTAGCCGGATGCCACTGTTGTGTTACATCGTTATAAACGGGATATTGCCCACATACAGAGCTTTGCGGATTTAAGTTAGGTTCTTTATTGACATTTTTATCTCGTTAGTAATATTTTATACTATCAATAGCCAACCTAACCTAACTCTGCAGAGCGCTGTATGTCGGCGACCAAGTGGCATCCCGCTAATATCGAAGTACATAATTACATGGAACGTGTTTCATTGATTTGATGCTTGTTGCTAAGTTATGGTATGCTTTAAAAAATTTCTGGGGCCATGAAAATGTAACAAAAACAAAACAGAACCAATTCCGGGTAACATGTGTTGCTACTTGGACTGACCTGTTCTGCAGTCTTGTAGAAGTTGAGGCTAGCAGTGACAAGCTTGTGTCTCTCCTCCGCGCAAGTCACCAGCTGCTGCCACCGCTTGGTTACCTCCTCGCTGATGTCTCGAATGCCTGCTGGGTCGTAGTGGTTATTGTTCACCAGAGCCTCCGCTCTGTGTTTCACCTGCACTGCTGACGTGTGCGTCTTCTGTGATTGTCAAACATTGAAGAGGTCATTAATACACTTCATACTTTAACCATAAATGAATGTATAATATCAATACACACTTACTACCTGATGTTTTACCAACATGAGAGAGTTAATTGAGGTAAATTTAAATTCTAGTGCATTCGTAAGTAAATCTAGCATATTCAATATATTACTTTCAGCTGTGGACTTCCAGACAAGAGTTAGAAGTGAGGCCGTGGTTTAGTGAATGACAGATATTTTGAGACGATTTATTACGGAAACACTGCATTCAATATCTTAATTAAAAGCTCCAACAAGTAGCCATAAAAAGTTAGAAAGTTTGCAAGGTAGAAGAAAGCTTCTAATAATTTTTTGAAAAGTAATTAAATAGACAATGTAACAATCCAAATGAATTTCAATTATTTTAAATCATACGATTTGTAAATTATGCTATTTAATTAATATTCTTTTTTACGGTTTTGTACGAATATATTTTGAATTTAACAAGGTTTATTATTTTGAAAATTCTGTCTATTTATTTTTCATAATAGAATTATCAGTTATATCCTGCACTGGCATTGGAGTTGTGCAGGAATAATTGAAAGGGCAGTGACGGGGGTAGTGAGAGCGGTCAATAACAGCCGATCAGTAACACTGGAATCCGATCACTTTTCCAAGAATTTTTTCTGCCTCCTTCCAAATTTTAACTAACTAAAAATTTGTACTTGGACAACATTATTAAACAACAGCATTTTTTTAAATTGTTCTCATAGTTCTAAGACGTACTGTTACCAACACAACAGTTGTTGCATAGCTTACTTATGAAACATTTCTCCATAGATAACATAATGTCTTAGAACTGAGGTTCAAGCTTTGATATATTCATCTACTGAAGTTAAAAATGATCCGTCATTACATTATGAAGGCCTAATGAATCATGTAATTGCGAGTAATTGACACCAATGCGCTTGACAACCCCTAAAAATGTATTAAGGGTTTTAGTGTTAACAAAAGATTAGAAGGGGTTCCTCTACTTGTGCTGACGTATATCTATGTTTTTTACCTTCTATAGTTACCAAAAAACTAACTATAATATTTAAATACCTAAGCGAAAGAAAACATGTCCTGTTCCTACATTGAGCTCGAGGAATACTTATACTTATACTTTTAACTGAAATGGCAGCCTACCCAGGTAGGTATTTTAAGCCAAGTATGAATGAGGAATGAATGTAGGATGATTGTGGCGCGATCTTGTAGTCTTGTTACTAACTAAGGCTGACATGTTCCTTAGACAGGACTGTTAATTAATAGCCCAAAAGCCGATGGCAGCTAATGATACTACAGTTTAACAAAGAATCCGAACCACAGCCTTTGAATTACGAATTGGTCTAATTATGAGGATGGTCTTTGCTGATTAATGTAGTATTCAATAGTGCGGACGTTAATCCACACAAGAGAACACCACATCCACCGACCATCTCTCACAACTATCCACAATTCGTGACCTCCAAGTAGCTGGATTACAGGACGTCACCACCGTCCCAGTCTTTCTCATACTAATACTGTGTTAATGCTAACTCACAAAGAAACAAACTAACCAACCGACACAAACTTACCTCAATGGCTACTTGAAACTGTTCATGCTCCTTTTTCAGTTGTTCTGCCTCCTGTAAACAACTGGGAACTGTGAAACTTGCCATCAGCATCGCCTCTCCGTTGCGGATCCAACTGACAACCTGCACAGCACCAATTATAGATTAGATTAGATACTGAAATGGCAACCTATCCAGGACCAGGTATTTTAAGCCAAGTGTGAATGAGAGATGAGTGTAAGATGATTGTGGTGTGTTCTTGTAGTCTTGTTACTGACTAAGGCTGACATGTTTCTTAGACAAAACTGTTAATTAATAGACCAACAGTCAATGGCATGTCTAAGGGACCTACATTTTAACATGGAGTCTGAACCACTGCCTCTGAATTACGAACTGGTCTAATAATGAGAATGGTCTTTGCGGATTAATGTCACCTTAACCATCACCACTAGAGCAACTCGGATAACAAATACAATCACATTTACCTACACATTCACTACATCTGCTTCAAGTTTGCGTGTATGTAGAATACTTCAATGTAACCTTGACCATGTGCTGAGTAAATAGTGCCGATCACTGTGGAATGTTTAACTTCTGCACTGTTTCCCTAGGTCTTACAAATGATAAGTTCTTAACTTTTTTTACGTAACAGTCTTTTTTATGTTGCCATTTGAAGGTTATTAAAACAGTAATATTGTGTTATTAAAAATTTTAAATATTTTAAATTTTTGAAACAATTAAATTCAATTGGGATTTTAATTTATCATTCAAGTGGGATGTCTTTCAAAGAGGAAGATATGAATAAAATTATTGAGTAATTTAGTATTTGGAAATATACTTCTTATTTGAATAACACAGTTTAATATTTTATACCTAAAAATTCTGATGAATCATACTTGTTCGTAAAATTCTTCAGTGTAAGTTCTCATAAAGGCTGGAGAAAATATATAGGTATTTATTGATATTAATATAAACCATTTATATTAACTATTAGGTACACATTATAATGGCTTACAGTATATTACGTTGTTAGAACTTACTAAGCCCAAAGAATTTTATTTTTGAACTGTAACATTTTATAACATCAATTACAGCTAACACTTATATATATAAAATCAAAGTTGCAGTTCAAAAGGCATAGAAACGATGCAATCTTTAAACTATGAGAGATGTAGATGTGGGATAAGGGTAAAAAATAATATATAAAATTGTAAATATATAACGATCAATTACGTCAAGTACAGGTATGTGGTGGGGTTGGTTTACCTGGTTGGCATCAGCTCGGAACTGACACAGCTGCACGCAATGCTCCAGCTTGACCCTCTTCATCTCCGCCAAGTCCTCCAGGTCCATCTCCCTCTCGTGTAGGAACTCCAGTAGCACCTGGACCCGAGTCTGGGCCGAGTACTGGCTGTCGGCCATCAGGGACACGCCACTCGTCTCAAAAACCTGCAACCAAAACTTATTTTTATTCTTGAGACACCGACCCTACTACTACTTGAAGGTGAATATGAGTAAAGATTAACTAACTGGCTAGGTGACAGAATGCTTATAGCGCTCGCCTTCAAAACTGAAGGTCTATTAATATCAAGGATACTTCCTAACAATAACAATCATGTGTACATGTGATAATTACGTTAGGTAGTAAACAGTTCCCCATCAAAACCTTAAAAAGTGCCAAAAGGCGTACAAAGACGCAAAACAAAACAAGATAAGCTGATTCATTTGTCAGTATCATTAATTAATAGAATCAATAAAGGAATCAATTGAGATATTATTTTATTTTTAGGCAAAACTAAGAAAAAACAAGTGCTAAGTAATCTCCATGACCTAACTCATTTATTTTTTATTACATTTAAAGAGGAGGGCATCTATTACCAATACTGTTACTATTTGAAATAGTGATTCATCCCAGTTGGTATTATTAAGCCAAGTATGAAGCAGAAATGAGTGTAAGATGATTGTGGCGGGATCTTGTAATCTTGTTACTGACCAAGGCTGACTTGTCCCTTAGACAGGACTAATTAATAATATAGGGGAAAACAATTTTTTCTTGTTTTACATAGATTATGTTCATAAATTGTGTAATCACAATATAAATCCCCACCTTTTCGTTCAAATAATGTTTTAAAATTTTTTTGTGCGGGTAGAATGGTTCAGAGCGTCCCTCTTATGTGTGGGAAACGTCAAAATTGGAGAAGAGACAAACAGATATATCCGTTTGCAGCTCTCGGTGAAAATAACATGCGCAGATATATCCGTCAAACGCTCGCAAAGGGTTAATGCTACTGACTGTGCCACCTCAACTATGAATTATCACAAAAAATCTTTAAAGTATAAAACATTTAATCAATAATTTATTTAATCATCTCCTTAACCCTTTGAGTGCTTTGAATGTTTCATATTGTTTATATTGTTAAACAATTACTTAACACCAAACAAACTAAAAACGTTTTTAAACGTGCCCCCCCTTTAACCATAGCCAAATCATTGAAAAAGTAAAACTGCAATCCCAATTTAGTCTACAAATGCTGTTAACTTCCATCCCAGCTGATGTATGTTTATTTCAGAAGAGCCCTCACACCATTGTACCATACATTTGCAAGCTAAATTGGGATTGCTCATGGTCATGGTCGGGATTCAAAACTAAGTACTTCTGAATGGCTTTCAACATTTCACTCCTCAGTGTCAGACAAAGCGCTTAATTGGATATAAAGGAAACTCTAGCGGCAAAACAACGAATTCAATGAGTTACTTCCAGTATCAGCTACTATAGGGCAGCTCATAAGGCCTCCCCCGCAAGAGAAGAAAACATTTTCCAATAATCAGATGCCACTTGACTTTTCAGGATAGAAACTAACGATGATATGTAATTCCAAAGCACTCAAAGGGTGAAATCGTTGATTTGGGATTAACAGAAGATTTAAGTTGACCGACCTGAGCGAGCTCCTGGCCCTGCTGTAGGACCTGGAAGGTGGTGTTCTGCATGTGCGTGATGCTCTCGCTGTGCAGCCGCAGCATGGTCTCGGCTTGCTGCATGTCCGTACTCAGCTCACAGTGTTCCAGCTCCGTGGCCCACAGCTCCAGACGGGACGACACCTGCGGATAAACAACGTAAAAAATTATTCAGCTGACTCTAGCTCCCCACAGAGACTCAAATTCATCGTTTGACACAAACTTATCTGACCTAGTGATTCCTCTGTCGTCTGGGTTATTCTGGACTTCCTAAACCCTTAAATACACTGGCTTCACTCGGTTGATACTGTGTGACCTTTCATCAGTATCGTAAAAATCTTGTTGTCACACTCAAGGACCTGATAGCAAGGCTGTAAAGGTCTTCTTACTGCATTATACTTGAGAAAAACATAGGAGCACGTCTTAAGTTTTCAAACAAAAGAGGAATTTGTGTATGTGGTTTGATCCAGACACAGGTCAGAGCATGGATATAAGTCTCATCCACTCAGACATGGATACACTAATACATAGAAACAAAATACATTTGGGCAGATATTTTACTCAAATATTGCCCTTCAGTTCAAACACCAATTACTATAACCACTATGTAGTACTCTCAGTTAAGTGACTCCAGTAGTCTTATCTTTTGGTTAAATTGTTTTTACATAAAAATTTATTGCAATAAAATAAAAATTAAAAACATAGTACAAGTCTGCAATGTAATGTTCCAGTCATACCCCTCATAAAAATTAAAACATTTTTTCAAATAAAAACAAAAAACATGTAATTTTTAGAGCCTGTAACACAATGTTCCATATAGTCTCTTCAAAATAAAATAAAATGATGTCTAAAATAAACTCATGCCAACAGAATACAAAAAAGTGTGTATCATTGACATTTTTCGAATAAATAACCTAAACAGAAAAATAGTATTTACCTTAAATAGTAAATATAACTCCCAAAAACATTTAAGTGAATCAAGAATCTGATTTCATTTTGCAATATTTTCTTCAACTCTTATTTGTGTGAATATGTTTGCAAAAAATATTTGAAAGAATATTTAAATCAGGAGTTGGAAATTCCATAAGCAACCTCTCCAACCACAAAGAAGAAGAACAATAACAGTAAATAATGGTGAGTGTTGGCGAGACACATGGAACACGTGCAAACACTTTGGTATGAGGAATTGCTCCAAACTGGTTAGATAATTCCAACCAGTTTCAGAGCGGGGGAGGCGAGCTCAGTTCATTAACAGCACAAAGGACAAATTTATCAACCAGCTGATTAATTATTACAAATGGGTCACAAGAATTGGATTTGTTCCCATGACCCTCTCTGATACTCGAATAATAAATTACTATTCATCTCTCTTAAAAGATGATGATTTTATACATTAATATATATATACAACTAAAAAGCAATAATTACAACGCTTCTCTAGTTGGTGGCAGACTAAAAGAGAAGCATTTTTGCCACATACCCTAGCTTCTCCAGATTGTTAAAGGTGAAGACGTGAAACTTGTGATGGGTATATATTGGAATTTGGAAAGAGAAATATATTATTGTTGAAGAAAAATAATACATTTGGTCATTGAAATATTTTATCAGTGACTTGAAATGGTCAACCAAACAATAGAGAATAGGGGATTTTAATAAACAAACAAAATTAATTACCAGAATTTGAGTCAACTATCCCCGCAAATATATTTTGTCTGTTACCAGTCCTCTGATAGTAAAATAAATCCTATTCTAAATTAATCTGACTCTTTTTTAATATGAGTTATGAGAGTGATGAAAGTATTTAAAGACATGTAGCATTACTGACAAAGATTAGGTGATTCATTTACCAGATTCATTAGTTAATAACCCGATGAATGAAAAAACCTTGGATGAATGAAAAAACCTTGGCGTGGTATAGAGCCGTCCCGAAAATTATGTCAAGATTTTGTCCAGGATCGAACTGCAAAACTGCAGGTTTCACTGAACCACCAAGCCAATTTTAACTCTAGAGTACTTGCGCGGTCTTTTGAGATGTATCTATTCGAATGTGATGTGAAAAACCCTCTAAATATTGTTTAAGTCATCACCTCATATAACTTTTTTAGACTCAGTTTTTAAAATCATTTTATAGGGTATTTAAAACATTTTATCAAAATAAATTCTTTGTGGCTTAAATATGAAATATATTTGAAACTGTTAACAAAATTTGAAAAATATGGCATTCTTTTGAAAAAAGAAAAGAAAAATAAGCATAGTTACTAATAAATCGTTGTATTTACATATTGACCTAATTTATATCATGATAAGAGTTCAATAAAAGCTTTTGTAACATAACTAGCACAAACCTGCCTATTTTCCTTAAAATGTTTGTTAAAATTAATCAGACACATACAACAAATACTCACTTCATATTGACCACTGGCAGGGTAGAACTTCCCCATGGTGAAAGCATATGAATTTATCTTCCTGGGGTGTTTCGCAAAGTAGTTATAGGTTAAAATTAATATGTAGCATAATCTATCATGTTACCTCAAGCGCGTCTCGCTCAAAGAGCCGTAGCCGCAGACAAAGATCGAGCCGCATCTTCCGCGTGGCCCACAGTTCCTCCAGCTCCTCTCGCTGCTTGGTGAGGCGGTCCAGCGCAGACTCCACGGCTGCTACCGAGCCCGTTGAATCCATCTCTTGTGTCAGCCCAATATTCCTGTACATTACACGTTAGAAGTTAGAAACTGGAGGATTTGGAGGTCTCAGATAACCAGATAGGGAAATCTTTCTGCAGAATAATGTAGAGTCACTGGAAACAGGGGTTGATAAGGATGGCAAAGATAGAGCATGCAAAGTCTCCATAGTTATCAGATATGTAAAAAGAACCTCTAAACTGACGGGGATGGTTGCATGTCCTGTAATTGAATTACTTGGGGGTCCTGAATTGTAGATAGTTATGAATGATGGTTGGTGAATGTGATATTCTGTGGTGTGGATTAATGTTAAAATGAGCAAAATAGCTATTTTGCTATTTGAATGCGTTGTCGCACTGTGTTGAATCGACATGTTTAATTGGAACACAAGAAATGTTTGTAACGTTTCCATGGGATTCTATGGGAACGAATACAGCCATCGTGCTTAGGAGTAGAAAGCGTGTACTTAGCTATAAGACATGCCCTATTGGCAGTTTAGTGAACTAAATGAGCAGGTTCGGTTGCTTGCCACCAGGGGGCAACAAGGTCACCAAGGTGATAAGTTCACTAAATTGACAACAGATCCCACCACCTGCCACTTCTTATTGAATTTGAACAAATGTGTCGACTTCCATCCAAACCCGATATACCTTATATCTTTAATATACCATTTCATAAACCTAAATAAACAATGTAACAAAATTAGCACAGGTACCTAATACATAACAAGCCACATAAGATGTAACTTACACTTTCCTTCTCCATCGTCTTGTCGAGTTTAAAGGGCGAATTTTGATCCTTCCATCTCGATATCGTCGATGCATAATTTTCAACACATGAATTAAAACTTCCTTAAAATGTCTCAAACCACATATAACTTAAGCGATACACTTTGATTATAGATTGTGGTGTAGTAATGTAATTTATGGGTTAACCAGTTGTGCTACAAAATTACATCGTAATTAAATTGTATTACACAGATCATAAAAGCAGTAGATAAAAAACAAGTTTAGGAATAGAATTTTACTTTATTTTAGAAAATATCTTTAAACAAAACTCCATTAATTATTTACTTACTATATATTTTTACTGGTAATAATAAATATGACTGGATCGGTGTCATGTAATCCAGCTATCTAAAGGTCGTGAATTGTGGAGAGTTATGAGGGTTGGTTGATGGATGTGATATTCCACAACATTATTGTAGATTAACGTCGCATTACTGAATACTACGTTCATCCGCAAGGACCTCACTTATAATTAGACCGGTTTGTAATTCAGAGTCAAAATTGAGTTCGGATCCAACATTAAACTGTAGGTACCTCAGAAGCCAAGATCGCGCCACAATCATACACTCATTTCTCATTCATACTTAGCTTAAAATACCTACCTGGATAGCTCACATTTTCAAAGAGAAAATAAGGTAAACAAATTATTTAGTCTTTAAAAATAACGATGCACTGGAAATTAATGAGTGTGGAACTCATAAGGAACCAGTTAACGCCAAAGGAGTTGACTATGTTTTATCCAAATTCAGTTTCTATGCAGACACGTTGCACTTACTTTGTATAAAATATACAGATGCCTTTGAGAGCCAAAGTAAAATATTCACGTAGTAGCATTGCCTCCGGTGGCTTTGAAAGATCAACGGAAACTAGAGAACAAAACCATGTCTTATTCATGGTGTTTCCAACGTAACATTTTTATGTGTTTTTCAATGGTTTAAAACAGTATGTCATTAATTAAAACTTTTAATTTAAAAATTTATTTTTTTAATTATTTTTTACCATTTATGAGAATAATTTTTTTCATAAGATTAAATAATACACTGTATATGTATTACAGCAAAATATTAATTGCTTAAATAAATTTAACTCTCATTCATTGTAATGTGAAAACATTAAATGAAGTTTTTGATGTAAGATATTACATATTCCATTCAATTTGTAATTGAGTTAATTAGTATATTTCTTATTAATTACATTTGTATTAGCGGTCCTGTGGATTAAAAGTTATTATAAATATTATAAAGATTAAACAATTTTACTCTTACCATTGTTAAAATAATAACTTATGATTAAGGACTGCTGCTACAGGGTTATTTTTTTAACAGATTTTCAGCCAAAATCATAAGTTATTATTTTATCAATGGTAAGAGTAAAATTGTTTAATCTTTATAATATTTATAATAACTTTTTTAACAACAGTTTTTAATAACAAAATCGGTTGTTTTTTAAGTTAATTCAATTGTACTAATAAAAAATAATTATATGCAATCCCATTTTGGGGGATAAAACCTTACTTGAGTATAGTCCGATTTGCCTGGTTTTTGAACTCATTCGATTGGTTGTAGTACTGTATTTCCCATCCCACCCAAATGGTGCGTTAATCGGACGATTTTTACAAGAGTTGTCATGTTTACATACATACAAACACTAACAAATTTTAACGATTATTATTTTTGGTCTCTCGGGATCTCAGAGAATAGTTCCCGAAATGGGGTAATAATAGTGTATGTCAGTAGGTTTTATATTTAGTCACAGGTAACTTTGATGTTTAATTTTTTACTGACAAAAACAATCAGAACCAAACAATTACGAAATTGTTTGAATATAAAAAAATACCTCTAAGGGCATACATATTAATTTTTTCTCCCACCCCACCTTCCCCTCTTCCTTGGGATATTTCATAAACCTCAGATCCCGGTATCCCCCTAAGTTGTCTTCCACAATCCGCCCTTAAATAAATCTAGTAAGCCCCTACCTTAATAGTACAGAACATTTTTGAGAGTGGCGCATCAATAGGAGCAAACACAATGGAGGTCAGCAGTTTGTGAAACATTTCAAGAGTAAGGTCACCGGCACACAGGCCGGTCAGTGTTCCAGAGTTTGGTCTCAAGGTCGGAGGCTCTGTGGCTTCCCGGAACAGCG
The DNA here is from genome assembly GCA_023375725.1 of Nephotettix cincticeps. NCBI lineage: Eukaryota > Metazoa > Arthropoda > Insecta > Hemiptera > Cicadellidae > Nephotettix > Nephotettix cincticeps. The sequence continues at coordinate 16,813,968 of CM041785.1, read as the reverse complement.
ACATCTACTAATCTCTTCTCCGTAAAACTAACTGGTAGGAGCCACATGGCCAAATGGAGCATTCGTGGAAATATGACACGACCAGAGCAGCCCAAGTGGATGAGAATCGTCCGACACGAGGAGATTACTTATCACAAACCAGCGAGAAGACAAAGAGTTATGTTATAAGGACAAAGAGAACTGAATAGTAAATCATAAAGGTGAAGGAAAGTTAGATTAAAACGTGAACAAGGAACAACTTGCTCTACATCGAAGTACTGAATTGAAAAAGCGATTCACGTTAGCTAAGTCGAAAAAATAACTTTTAATTCATATACCAGTGTTCGTAGTTGATTTAATTTAACATACCCTAATTATCTTATCTAATTTACATTATGACTGGGACGGTGGCGACGTCCTGTAATCCAGCTACTTGGAGCTCACGAATTGTGAATAGTTATGAGCGATGGTCGGTGGATGTAGTGTTCTCTTGTGTGGATTAACGTCCGCACTATTGAATACTACGTTAATACGCAAATACCATCCTCATAATTAGACCAATTCGTAATTCAGAGGCCGTGGTTCGGATTCCACGTTAAACTGGCTATTAATTAACAGGCCTGTCTAAGGAACATGTCAGCCTTAGTCAGTAACAAGACTACAAGATCGCGCCACAATCATCCCATTCATACTTGGCTTAAAATACCTACTTGGGTAGGTCGCCATTTCAAATGGTAATCTAACATGAAACATGGTTACGTGAATGTAATAATAAAGGAAATTATTAATTAAAGAAAAGTTATAAAAATATAAATAACAGCACTTAATACCCGATTATATCCATGGTGGAAATAAACAGAAAGGTGTTCTATTCCCGTTCATCTCTGACGTCATGCTGGATGCTAACTCCATTCAGCTGTAAATCTTGTTCTTGGAATCGTCGTGAGTTGTTTATAAACAAACGCAGTTTCACGGAAAATAAAAAAGTATAGTCACGAAGTAATTGTGAGTAGAGTATTTATGTATCTCACGGTCTAGTAACCATGATGGGTCTTATCTCACCCGACATGCCTATGTTTGGAATCAATACAGTTTGGTTAATTTATTAAGCTTTCGAGGAAACTAATGTTGTTAAACTATTAGGTGAAATTTCATTTCCAGATTTCAGATGCCGTATATTTTTCCTTTTTAATACGTATAATGTTCAAATATTCGTAAAACTTAAATTTGGAACCCCTCCATTTTTCAGAGATCGAAAGTTTCGTAGATTTGTAATTTAAAAATTGGTGTTTGGAGGGTGTAAAATTGTTTTTATTGTTAAAATGATTCGCGCATGTCTTTCAATAATATCAAAACAACTGCAGGCTTTGATCCACTGATCATTATTTTCACGAATAAGGATGTAATTTTGCATCCATACACAGCGCAAGAAGGCATTTAACTAATCAAATAAGCCTGTAAACAAAAAAAATCATATAAAGTATTCGCAATAAAAATAAAAAACATACTGAATTGACATTTCAATTAGCTGTCTACAGATTTGCATATTGCACGGCATCAGAGTTGAACCGGGATACCGCACCTATCTATTTCCACAATGGTAATAATCAATATCAACCGACGACGGCCGAAGAGACTCGTTGTACGTATTGCAAATAAAAAAAATACTACAACGTGAACGAAAACTGAAGAATCGATTTGATTAATGAACACAAACAAGCCCAAACCCGTTTAAATCCGACCAGCTGACTCCGTGACCGTCAGGGTGGTTATTTATCGTTCGGTTGTTAATCATATTGTCGCATTTGTCAGTGAAGTGTGGTCTATGGGGTGAGAGTTGAGCATGGAGAGCTGCGATGTGTGTTTACAGGTCAATATGGCTCTGGGAGGGGGATGAATTATGCGCAGGATACACTAGAGCATAATCCTATCCAATGGCGTTCAGTATCTCTGAATTGCAACTCAGGTTGTGTGACTAATGTTTTGGACTAATAAACACTATGGAATCCAAGAATTTCAGTTTATCAACCCATCTTTGTTTTGAATTCGCAATAAATCGGAGATTTTTTCTATCATCCTCATTAAATTTCCATATATTATGTCTTTTATATCTGGGAGTGGGGGTAGCCGGTCCGAGCCTTTCATAGTTTTTTTTGTTTCAGCAATTTTTCGTAGTAAACACACATCAGCCCCTTGCGTGCAACGCAATCAACAATGATAAATGTAAGTGACCCAAACAAAAAATGTTTGCACGTAATAATTTTTTATTATATTATATTGATTATTATATTTGATTTTTCATTAAATATTTACTGTTCCTTTTTGTGTGATATTCATAATTTCACCACAATTAATTTTTTACTCTACAATGTTCATAGCTAGTATAAAATTAAGATAAATAAATGCAATAAAAATAAAAACATTCTGCGTTGACATTTCAATTAGCTGTCTACAGATTTGCATATTGCACGACGTCAGAGTTGAACCGGGATACCGCACCTATCTATTTCCACAATGGTAATAATCAATATCAACCGACGACGGCCGAAGAGACTCGTTGTACGTATTGCAAATAAAAAAAATACTACAACGTGAACGAAAACTGAAGAATCGATTTGATTAATGAACACAAACAAGCCCAAACCCGTTTAAATCCGACCAGCTGACTCCGTGACCGTCAGGGTGGTTATTTATCGTTCGGTTGTTAATCATATTGTCGCATTTGTCAGTGAAGTGTGGTCTATGGGGTGAGAGTTCAGCAATGAGCATGGAGAGCTGCGATGTGTGTTTACAGGTCAATATGGCTCTGGGAGGGGGATGAATTATGCGCAGGATACACTAGAGCATAATCCTATCCAATGGCGTTCAGTATCTCTGAATTGCAACTCAGGTTGTGTGACTAGTTTTGGACTAATAAACACTATGGAATCCAAGAATTTCAGTTTATCAACTCATCGTTGTTTAAATTCGCAATAATTCGGACAATTTTTGTATCATCCACATTAAACTTCCATATATTATGTCTTTTATATCTGGGAGTGGGGGTAGCCGGTCCGAGCCTTTCATAGTTTTTTTTGTTTCAGCAATTTTTCGTAGTAAACACACATCAGCCCCTTGCGTGCAATGCAATCAACAATGATAAATGTAAGTGACCCAAACAAAAAATGTTTGCACGTAATAATTTTTTATGATATTATATTGATTATTATATTGTTCCTTTTTATGTGATATTCATAATTTCATCACAATTAATTTTTTACTCTACAATGTTCATAGCTAGTATAAAATTAAGATAAATAAATAAAATACTTTTTTAGGCTATTTCACTAGGTTTTTATGCAGCGAATACTAAAAACTGATAAGGAGCGCCGCACTCACCCTTCGAACCACCGAATTACGGTTAAAACAGTTCTATTGCACGTCTAATTGCGTTTCTTGATCTAAAATAATCATAAAACCAACTGATTTAACAGCTATAGCCTACAATATTCATACTGAGAGGGATGTACTGCCCGAAAAGGAATATATATAGCCCCTATGTGTCAACAGGAGAATATTTTAAGAACGTAAACGCTTTTATCTTGCAATACTATTTTAAAGTACAACTAAAAGTGAGAACCCATTCCGGCCTTAGACCTAAAACTAGTGCAAGGGTGTTATCATCCGCGAGCGTCCTTCGGACGCTTCTTTATGGTGAAAAACCACGAGAGAGAGGGAGAGAGAGAGAGAGCTCTAGTTGCCGACACCCGAGCCGGGTGGGAACAGCAGCGGCGCGATGATTCCGCCCTGAGGCACTCCAGACCCGACACAGAGGCCCGGGACATCAATACCATCGGTGTTGGTTGTCAACAATACGTAATTATAAACGAGGCCTCAATAAACTTAGTGCCAAAATATCACTCGCACTCAATCAGACAAACAATTCATTATATCTCATAATATTAATTCAAAATTATCTAGCTATTTTTATGAAAACTATTCTGAATGTTGAACTTCCAGATTCCAAAAACATAAGTGAGAGATAATATAAATAAAATTAGAGTTTTGTCTGTACTTTTCTTAGAATTATGATATTTTACGTTAACACAGAAAAGCCGAAATAGATCTTTTCACAATTTCTTTCTTTCTGGTCTTATTGTGACGGTTCTCTATGGAAACAAGAACACCTACTATGATGAAGCTAATCTTCGTTATTATACACCTTTTGGAAAAAAATTTTCGCTAGCTGAACTGACCTAAAACTTGGTAAAACTAAGTAATGAGCTATAAGTAACTTTTCCTTCTTAACATTGGATTATACATCCGATGCAAACGATTAAGCATCGATTAAAAATCGTGACATTTTCCAAAACGAGTTTCGTGACATCCAGCGATTATTAAAGCTACCACCTTCTTATAAAGGTTACCAGTACAACACAGCGTCTGCCCGTAGTCTGTAGCCTCGCCGCGAGCGTAGTTAATCATTCAGCGGCGACCGTAAATACCCTGCGAGAGGCTAGATCATAAACTGGCCACAGGCTCGCCGTAACGAGTTTACCCGGCGAGCAATAATCGTTGTTTGTAGCGAGTTTGCACAACGCGAGGCTCAAGAATCTTTGGCGGCGAGAAAAGCAAATATTCTCCATCGGAAATACAGTACTGTTCTGAGATGAACTACGAGACTGTGACGTTGCAGCAGCCAACTACATAAGAGCTACACGTGTTAGGTCTATAAATCGGTTATAAATTTTAAGAGTCTGTATCAGTGGTAGCCATCTTGAATTTTAGTCCCGTAAGAGCAATGTTAAATTCTGGCGGAACATACCTTCACTTTGGCGTCTGTAGTGGCGTTAATTATCAAAGTATCAATTTAAACTTTGGAAGTACATTGATGAGATGTGGATCAAGGGCCATGACCTTGCAAAATGTTCAAAAAAGGTAACTTAATCTAAAAACAAAAATCCAGGAATATTTTACAAAATAAATCATTATTATTTTTTTATTGAGAGCGAAAATAAGAAGTTCTGAAGGTGGTGTCCTGGAGGACTGTAATACCTTTAATTTGACACCTCTTCCATTAATTTATGACAAAAGGTCAAGGAGATATAGGCGCCAGAATTTAACATTGCTCTTACGGCACTAAAATCCAAGATGGCTACCACTGATGCAGACTCTTAATAATACAAACTTATTCATGGGAAACAAATAATTACTGTATACGGTGTTATGCAGAGCGTTTGGTCCCTGGTCAAAGGAAGGGGTTGTATTCCGTAGTGTCCGTTTCTAAATCCAAACGTCAACAGTTCAAGACTGAACGCAATACTAATGTTATGGTTGTATACCACTTATAGCTATAGTTCAATAAGCTGAATTTGATAATACCGAGAAATAAATTAACAAGTCCTAGTCAGTGGCAAAGATACATGTGACGTCACATTAATTGAACTCTCCACTCTGATTGACTCGTCACTGAATTATAGGGCAATTCAGTATTAGGTTTTACTTTAGGATAACTTGTACAGCATTGTTTCAATCCCCCAACGGTCACAAAAAGGTAGATGGGTTATATTTAATGATTAGTGATAAAACAACTATTTGGAAAATTTATCGCCTTTAAGAATGTAGCATTAAAATAAAACTACAACCACGGTTTGTAGGAGCAAAAAAACAATATAAATTATTTTTTATGACGTAAAAAGTTACTTTTCCAAAAACTACATTGATTTTTGACCCGTAAATAACCTGCGAGAGGCTAGATCATAAACTGGCCACAGGCTTTAACGAGTTTTACCCGGCGAGCAATAATCGTTGTTTGTAGCGAGTTTGCACAACGCGAGGCTCGAGAATCTTTGGCGGCGAGAAAGCAAATATTCTCCATCGGAAATACAGTACTGTTCTGAGATGAACTACGAGACTGTGACGTTGCAGCAGCCAACTACATAAGAGCTACACGTGTTAGGTCTATAAATCGGTTATAAATTTTAAGAGTCTGTATCAGTGGTAGCCATCTTGAATTTTAGTCCCGTAAGAGCAATGTTAAATTCTAGCGGAACATACCTTCACTTTGGCGTCTGTAGTGGCGTTAATTATCAAAGTATCAATGTAAGACTTTGGAAGTACATTGATGAGATGTGGATCAAGGGCATGACCTTTCAAAATATCAAAAATTTAACTTGATATAAAAACAAAAATCCAGGAATACTTTACAAAATAAATCATTATTATTTTTTTATTGAGAGCGAAAATAAGAAGTTCTGTAAGGTGGTGCCCTGGAGGACTGTAATACCTTTAATTTGACACCTCTTCTGTTAATTTATGACAATAGGTCAAGGAGATATAGGCGCCAGAATTTAACATTGCTCTTACGGGACTAAAATCCAAGATGGCTACCACTGATGCAGACTCTTAATAATACAAACCTTTTCATGGGAAACAAATAATTACTGTATACGGTGTTATGTAGAGCGTTTAGCCCCTGGTCAAAGGAAGGGGTTGTATTCCGTAGTGTCCGTTTCTAAATCCAAACGTCAACAGTTGAAGACTGGACGCAATACTAATGTTATGGTTGTATACCACTTATAGCTATAGTTCAATAAGCTGAATTTGATAATACCGAGAAATAAATTAACAAGTCCTAGTCAGTGGCAAAGATACATGTGACGTCACATTAATTGAACTCTCCACTCTGATTGACTCGTCACTGATTTATAGGGCAATTCAGTATTAGGTTTTATCTTAGGATAACTTGTACAGCATTGTTTCAATCCTCCAACGGTCACAAAAAGGTAGATGGGTTATATTTAATGATTAGAGATTAAAATACTATTTGAAAAATTTATCGTTTTTAAGAATGTAGCATTAAAATAAAACTACAACCACGGTTTGTAGGAGCCCAAAAAATCAATATAAATTATTTTTTATGACGTAAAAAGTTACCTTTCCAAAAACTACAATCATTTATGACTGCTACACGTACTTTAATTACTATAATCAATTTAGAATTATGGGTAAGAATGGTTAAGATGGTGAATTGATTGAAGGCCAACGAAATAAAGCATCAAATCAAAAGTCATTTTGTAAGCACTTAAAAATATGTTTATATTAATCCGGTGCAAAGTATATTAATTAGGTGGAATTTATTCGTGACAAATTGAGAAGTAACAATGATGAACATAAACAACAGCTTAACGCTGAAACATAAAATGTACTAGTCTTGACTAAAGGTTAAATTTTACTCAAGGTTTGGAGTCTTGCTTAAAGTTAGGTATATATTATAGACGTATAAAAAATAATTGTTGGTACATTACGATATGTTAGTGTATTCAATGAATTGTCTACACAAAATATAATTAAAACAAGGGCCCGAAGAATTTCATACTTCGAGCGAATAGCATAGGCACCGAACAGCACAACACAACACAGCACACGCGCGGACTGACCACTGACCACTGCCACTGCCACCAGGCGACAACAATACCGCACGTCCGCGGCGACGAAATAGCGGAGGCCGTGGCGGATACGGAAGCGGCGCGGTCAAACGGACACGGCACCGACAACACTCGTCCGGCCAGACGATGCAAATACTGCTAATATGTTTACAAACATGATTTCGCATGTCTTTGTTTGTTTGGAACCGGCGATAACTTTGCTGAGAAAACATCGGTCAAGATCACAGGGTCATCGGGATAACTGATGTGTGATATATTCGTCAAACCGATAAGAAACAATCAGATATTCCTTTTTCACTAATGACAGAGACGTGCGCCTAATACGCTCGACAAAACTAATTCGCACCAAATAAAATAATTATCTTGGGATTTATTGATTGATTTTGATGTTGTTGATCAATACAGATATAAATATTGAGTGAACAGTATAAAATAGAGCCCACCATTTGGCATCACTTGACACACAAAAAGCACTAAAAAGGTACCTCTAAATAAAAAGATACATCTACTATTCTCAGGGGTTGTAATAAAAATTTGTATGTTAAAAAAACATTATTACATTTATTTATTTATTATTTAATATTTTATAATATTTTTTATTTTATTTACTATTATTATTTATTTATTTTTATCTATTACATTATTGAGAAGTCCTGCGTTTATAAAAGAAGTACATGCCCAACAACTACAAATTAAAAATATTTTTCAGTATACTTAGAATATAAAACTTTAAGTAATAAGTAACATGATTAAAACTTAATGTAACAATAAATATTACAGATAGTATTACTATTACCATTTGAAATGGCAACCAATCCAGGTATTTCAAGCCCAGTATGAATGAGTAACTAGTGTAACATAATTGTGGCGCGATCTTGTAGAGTCGTAACTAACTAAGACTGACAGTGCCTTAGACATTTAAAGGACCGAAAGTTTTACGTGATATCCAAACCATAATATAGTCTCAGAATTACTAACTGATTTAATTATGAGGACGGTCTTTGCAAATGAATGTAACATTGAAAAGAGCGGATGTCAACTCACACATCCAGGGAAATCAGGGAACCACTACACATAGAGACCGTTCGTGACCTTCAAGTAGCTAGATTAAAGATCAACAATGAACATTATACATTGTGAGTTCAGTATTCGAAACGGGTTTATTTGTCATTAAAGCACTGCAAAACTAATTGATATCACACTTATGTCAGAAATGCCGTTCTGAATGAAAATTAGATTAGAAATTAGGTTAGATTAGATTGGATCATTGAAATGGCAACCATACTACAATGTAGGTATTTTAAGCCAAGTATGAATGAGGATTGAGTGTATGGTGATTGTGGCGCGATCTTGTAGTCTTGTTACTGACTAAGGTTGACATGTTCCTTAGGCAGGACTGTTAATAATAGCCCAACAGCCGATGTCAACTAATGGACCTACAGTTTAACGTGGAATCCGAACCACGACCTCTGAATTACGAATTGGTCTAGTTATGAGGATAGTCTTTAACGTAGTATTTAATAGTGCGGGTGTTAATCCACACAAGAGAACACTAAATCCACCAACCATCCACAACTATCCACAATTCGTGACCTCCAAGTAGCTGGATTACAGGACGTCGCCACCGTCCAAAATGCCGTTCCCCTTAGAAATAGTGTTACACAGTTAAGTTCATGGTTCCCATAGAATCGCATGTAAACGTTACAGACATTTCCTGTGTTCCATTAAAACATGTACATTCAACGCGGTGCGGCAGGATGCTTTGAAACCGTTATTTTGCCCGTTTAACTGCTAAGCCGCTTTGATACGGGCTCTGCTTTGTTTCCGAATTAAATTCAACATTCGGCTGAGTGAACGAACGGATAAATCAGAGGTAGAACATTTACATAAAACAATTTTAAACGGGTTCCACAAATACTAATAGTAATACATTTACTTGTATGGCCCAGTGTTCTGAAGGAACATACACATATTATTTCCAAATATCAAACTGATATCGTAAACAAAAAGAAAAACGAAAATGTCAATTCAATTTTTGCCTCGAACTAATATATTATTAGTGAAGTCTGCCACTTTGTAATAACAACTGATTTAATATAGTATATTTTAAATAGATTAAAAACAATAATCAGTGTAAAAAGATAAAATATATTGATTTTAATTTGACAGCTGATGTTTTATTTCGGTTGATTCACTCTATTTAACCACATTTTCCATTAAATTTAAAACAAAAACGTCTTCAATATCGTGTAAAACTAGATTGGGTAAAGTTCCGTAATTTACGATTTTATGGAGTATAAATGTAAGAATAATAATTAATTTCACAATTTTAAGCATTTTATAGAAAAAGTTGGCAACCCGCTTCATTGGTCTTATGGTTGCTAAACAAATTAAAACCGTGAGATGTGGCAAAGTAAATTACTGACAAATTAACTTTGAATAATATGGATTATACACACGGGGCAATCGTAATCTAAGGCAAATGCCACCACATTGACGGGATATGTCGTAGTGTGTAACTGAATTGGAGGCGAACAAGCCTTCCAACTCAGAAGCTGACAAGCAATCTAACTTCCAGGAAATCGTCTGGTGGTTATAAACTACATTAACTCAACTAACAGTTACGCAGACATCTTACAGCTTGCGTCTATAAACTCAAAAATAACGTTTTAACTAAAGACGAATACAGTAGTAGATTTTTCACCATTATTAAAATCATCTTCGATTGTGTTCAAGAGACAATTTTTTTTAATTTCATGTTCAGTGGCGTCTGCAACAGCTGAGATTTAACGCGCGACGCCCGGAATATGCGAGAAGCGCCGCCTCGCCGCACTACGCAAGACGTCAATGCCTTTACGGCTGTACGTTCGTCTCGTATACTGCTGGCTTACAGTGTGTTAGCCGGCAGTCACACTAAGTTACAGACTACACAGTCACTAATTTGTTGTAGGCCTAATCTGGATCCTACATGAGTGTTGAGCGACAGACTAATATAAATCACGTATTTTGTGATTTTCAACAATTCAATATGTCAATAACTGTATGAAATTTCATACTTAATTAGTTATGTCTGATTGTTAAACGTTTTCAGGATGTTTTAACTGTGCCTAATGGGAAAAACTCCCTTGTTTTTGTAGAGGTTGAAAAATTATTATGAAATCAAATTTTTGGAAAAGGCAGCCATTTTCCAACCTTAGTTTTCCTTCTGGAACACCCTCCATTTTATGATGGTTTCGGATGGTAAGGATCGTTTTATGACTTTTTATACTTTAGTAGTTTTTCACATATTTGACCGTTAACGAGCTAAATAGTGAGGAACTAAAATAGTAAAAGACTCAGATATTTTGTAAACGCTCCCCATGGGTATTATTTACAACATTTATATGGAAAATTTTTAAGAAAATTCTACTAACCATACAAATTATCTAATTAAATTTTATTTATTTGTTTTGTTTTTACTATTTTTGATTTAGGTAAGTATTTAGTCGCAATAATAAGTATATTACACCAATACAACCCGAACAAAGGTCGGGCTAACTCATAAAAACGTTTTCATAAAAACGTTCATGATCAGTAAAGAATGTAAAAAATTGTTCAAGGGTGTTTGTTCAAATGCCGTTGTGACGTTTAAGACAAATAAAGAAACTCGTAATGGGAGGGAAATTGCTTCGCGACTGGAAAATGAGCGACTTTTATTCCGCCTGGAGTCCTGAGTCCTGGCTCGGGTTGTTCAGTCAGAACAAACACAATAGTCACCGACACAATAACCCAGTCATTACATAACATATAATTGAACGGACACTTCACCGCCGTTAAATGCGGCGTTTTAAAACACCTTTCTACAAATATCCTGACTCTAATCTTACAGACTTTCTCTCCAACTCCTTTCAGTGGTTTTTTTAGTACACATCCCACTTATGGTGAGTTATTGGTTTTCTAGTAACGAAATAAAAAAAGACGAAATAAACCGAATACTTTGTTTGAAATTCATTGTTGGGTTTAGGTTATTTATTGTTATTGCGCACGTTAACTATCACGATTAATAAAACAAAGTTTCACTACGTTTCGGGCTCTGGAATCTGTCCCGTCCTCAGGTGACGTGGAACCTAGAATAAGACAATTTAAGTAAGAACATAATCCGAACTAAGCTGATGTAATGCTGAAAAAACTGTTTAAAGCAGTCAAAAACAATATGATCGCCCAAAGACTGGTTTTGACTGGTATAAACATTTTTGTTTGCAGCTTTGTACCGGCTTAATCCAAATCATGATTTAATTGTCTTGTTCTATGAACTAGCTCACCTGTTGAATGGACTACATTTATATGAACTGTGATAGACGTAAGTCATTACTATTTAAGTGTCAATGTAAACTTACTAATGTTGACTTTTATGTAAAACCTACACTCTTAGCTCATTATTTCTTTATGTTAAATCACGTTCACGTGTTTAGTAACTTAAATAATAATGTTCAGAATAAATTGCCTACTGCCCTTGATTTGCTCGGGTGTTTTATAAACATCGTTACTTGCTTACAAAGTTGGTAAGTCGGTAAGCTACAAAATGTAAACGTTGGAGACAGAAATAAATTTAAACAAGACTATATCGGGGATTCCCAGTGTATGACAGGTAAAAATAACAAAATAATATTACGTAGATAATCTTGAAAACGTGCCTTTCCGACTGTAAAGTAATTTAAGCAAGTTTATTTCGTGAGCATCAAGGAAATGTGGTCTCATACACTCAACATGAATGGGACATTAAAGCACAGCAGCGCTATCTATCAGGAGTGTGGGTAATGAGCTCTGCAAGTGCAACAGTCGAGATAAGCCTGCCCTGCTCCTCCACTTACTGTTGTGCCGTTGTGGGAGGTGAGGGAGAGTAAATCCTTGCTCGTCCTGAGGCTTAGCAGCTTAGCAGACGGAACGCGCGTCTTCATGTTTATAAATGGCGAATAGGGTGAAAGGCGTACAGTCATCAGAAAATGATTTATTAGAATTCAAGCTACAGAAGAACCTCGCTAATTCAAAACCTCCCACAGTTCGTAGATTTTGTCTGTCCCCTGAGAAAACCTCCAACATTCCAAAAAATATACAACAATAATTCAAAGTAAATTAGTAAGATTCGTATAACCTTCTGGCCAAGGTCTAGTGTTAAAGTTTTCAGGTAGAACTAGTGCCTTTAACGTGGCTTAACTAATACGTTATGTGGCAGTCTGAGAAATAAAATTTTATTTGTTTCATGACGGGGAATCGAACCCGGGACCTTAGGGCGATAGGCCTGTACTATACTCACTCAATTATGATTGTCACTATATAAAATGCGAAGTATTTTTGACACACAAATTAGCCTATGCGCGTGTCACAAAATATTACGTACGTGTTTTACTTTTGTGATAAAGCTTGAAGACAATAAAAAAATCACAAGGTATTTCAAATCTAAACATGGTTTCTGAATGCCATTGATAGGTAACCTGGAAATCATAAATCGAGGGACTTGTTATGGTTGGAAGGTAGACTTATTTTTATTGCCTTTCAGTAATGGCGACCAATCCCCATATAAGCTTTCCCCATATAAACTTTGAAAGCCAAGGATGAAAGAGAAATGAGTGCAAAATAGTTCTAAGACAGGACTGTTAATTAATACCCCAGCCATTGACATTAAGGGACCAATAGTTTACGTGGGATCTGAACCACAATTCTGCGTTTGAATTACTGATCCAATTATGAGGATGGTCTTTGCGGATGGACATTGTATTTAACAGTGTAGGCGTCCATGATAATCCACAGAAGAAAATATCACATACACCGACCATTGTTATAACTATCCACACTGATTTCCAGGATAATTAAATTCAGCTACCAGGTCCTTTGAAAGACGTTCTTCCGGCACTAGCTCTAGCGTGAGATGACGTACCTCAGTTCCTGGCGAAGCGTCTCCCCCTGGCTGATGGTGGCCACGCAGGCGTCCAGACAGGAGTCTCTCTGTCTCGCGCACTCCTCTAGCTGGCGCTCCGCCGCCTCCAGAGTGTCTGCCGCCTCATCGCCGCCGTCCTGTCGCAGCTCCTCGAGCCACCCCTCGAGCTGCAAAAACACACACAATTATATACACTTCGCAGACACTGTCTGAGTATTATTAAGTATTTAATCTAACAAAGCCTTGCACCCTGAGTCAAACCTTCTGGTGTTTTCTCCCGAAAGTTTGTTGACGGTAACAATTATTTAACATTACCAGACTAGTCCATTTAATATGGTGTGACCAAGTATTTTTTTCTTGAGAAGTTGGTAGCTTCTTTAGGTCCATTCCACATAGACCACATGTCTGTGCTTGGGATGTATCAAGGAAAGGTTAGAGTGGGGGATTTTGGGGAGCGCGCTGGTCTAGGGGTAGAGCGCGGGGCTTTGGTGTCCAAGGTCCCGGGTTCAAATCCCGCCAATCACCAATGGCTTTTCGCTATGTGATAATGCCGCAACCCAAAAAGCAAAAAGCAGCTACGGCTGAAGTGCCTTGGGAGTAATCTGCCCCTTCCAATAAAAAAAATGTTAGAGTGAGCCGTCACAGTACTAGTTCCAAGTTAATAAAAACTAATTGGCAACTTCGAGTTTCCAACTGGACCATCGTTACCTCATGTTCGGATTAGTCACAACACGATCACCGACCTAAATAATGACACTTTCTCCCTATATTGAATAAAAATATTCTATTTTAGTCTTGCCTTAAGAGAATTGTCTTGAATGTCCTTTTATGAATTTGGGAGCTTGATTAATGTTAAAGTTTCAATTAGCAACATATTTAAAAGAAGACTCACACTTACTCAGGGATCCAGTAACTTCATTGGGTGAATCATTGCTAACTTCGGAACATTACGTATCTGGTCAATTTTTTTGAAGCTATTAATCTCATTCATCAGACTTCTGTCTCCTATTATGTTGAAAGTTTGATCTTACACAGAATAAAATGATTCGAAAGTTTGTGGTAACTTAAAAACTATTGTATTAATAATTCAGTAATCATTATATAATGAAAAAATTGGGAGAAACTGTAGAACACATATCTATTAAGTTAGGATCATTACACATTTAAGTGTCATTAATTGGGCCAGTTTAAAACTTTCTTAATCCTATGCTTAGTGGCAAGGAAAACAATTAAGTAAATCAAGTCAATAACTTTCACTGATACAAAACAGGATCACCAGTATAACTAATGAACTTAAACCAATCTGGGCCGGAGAAACTATCGGCGACACCGAAACTACGGCTGTGCAGGTGAATACTAGAGCAGGTTGACCGCGGTGGTGTCATGCTAATGAGCATAAACCTCCGGCGAGGGAGAGCGTGTTTGGGAGGGGTTAGTGCAATTAATTTGCCTTTTAATTGTGGCATTTAAGTGAGTCCGGCGCTGAGAGGCGTGCGACGGCCCTAGTCGAATTGGCACACATTGATTTGGGGTTCTAGCGAAGTGTTCAACTGGCTCACACATTAGTGAGGATTAAGAAGGGTAAACTTGGAGCCTCCGAGAAGGACCAACTGACACAGCCAAGTAAAAGGATTCAGGTTGTATCCTTTAACGGAAATATGGTAATTATTTTGTCTCCGCGCATTACCTTGACGTTCTATTATAAAAAAAGGTTTCCGATAACATGTGTATACATAAAATAAACGGAAAAACTAAGCAAATTAATAATATAATTCAATACCTGGGAATTCATTCATTCATTCGAAGGGGCGGATTTTCCCAAGGCGCTTCAGCCGTAGCGGCTTTTTGCACACCCCTAATCCTGGGAATTCTAAATTCCCTCTATCCCCCATTTTGAAGTTACCTGGTCAGGCGGCTGTGCCAGTTAACCCTTCTTAATTCTCATTAATGAGTATGCCAGTTGAACCCTTCGACAGAAACCATAAACTTGTGCCAATTCGATTACGGCCTGCGAACATACGACACCGACTTTGGTTTTGGGTTCCAACCAATTTTGAACAGGTGATTCATTCATAAATAAGAGATCGCACGCTGCACGCTGACGTGAGTGGAGCGAATTTCATAGAGCTTACATTATGTCAGCCTTAGTCAATAATAGGACAACAAGATCGCGCCTTAATCATCTTACACTCATTTCTTACACTTGGCTAAAATACTTGGGTTGGTCGACATTTCAGGATGGTAATAATAATGGATTTGATGACGTAAGCAGTCTATTGACAAAACAATAAATTCATAAACGGTTAGGTTCAGTACCGAACCATCACATTATTTTTCCTTTTATACTGTGGCGGTTTACTCCTAGCTCTGTTTTTTAGGTCCCACACACAATTATATTTTCTACGTGTCTATTTAGATACTTCCGTAAACCGATATCACAATTAATAACATATCGATAACATCGAAGTGTAGTTACGAAAGTCGACGTTTCCCACTATTGGCATAACGATGCCTGGGGAGGAGCAGAGTTGCCAAGCGACAGTCGCGATCGATCATATCGGTTGCGGATATCGATACTACTATCGAGTAATTGCCTTTTATCCCGGAATCACGAGTGTCGACCGCCACTTCTCCGCTGCTCGTTACCGTCCCCCTCTCCTTTCCCCACCCTCCATACACTTGTATTCATCTTAATGAGCTCTTTCATTCCATCTTTTTATTTTATTCCTACAATGTCCAGTGCCTCGTCTGATATTTTAAACGCCATTTTAACTTTGGACGGATATTATTAAATTACTGTTCCCTTATGGGGAGTGAGAAGCCCTTATATCCACCATTTTAAATTTGTGAACTTTAGGTACACTTTCTCAGAAACTATTAAAGATATGAGTTGAAATTTTTTACCAGTATTTCTTTATTTATTGTAAACCTATAGCTCGCTGTCACGAAATTAACCTTGTTCTTGTGTGTATTAGGGTTAGCGTTTTGGACCTCGGTGCATGAGGACTCAGGTTCAAATCCTGGGATGCCCATTTTTCGATTTGGACCACTTTCCCAAAAGTACGTTTGTGTTTGTTCTTTCCGTGACTACGAAAATTGGCTCCATGCAATAAGTGAAATATAAAAAAATATATAAAAATAACGATCAAACCTACACACTTTTAACAACTACATTTTGGTTTTCCAATAATCATTGCATTTTACTTGGGCTTGAGTTCGCTTCTCTGGTCAGTGATTAGGTATCAGCCCCGCCTTAGTAAGTTAGATATGGATATGTCTACAAGGGATGCTTTCAGCTCCTCTAAACAGCTTTCCTTAACCATATGAGTGGTTAAATTAGGTAGTATTCAAACTGAAATAATCTATGAATTATCACTTCAAAGAACTACGACAATCATGGCAGAGTTGTATTATGATAATATTCTTTAAAATTTTAATGTTTTGTCATGGTCGTAAGTAAAATTGTATTTATATGAACAATTATTCACAATGCATAGATATCGATAGTTTTAGTCGATGTTGTCTCGTAGGATTATTAGTTTTATGATCGATATATCGATATTTTTGTTCTATCGATAGTACTATAAGTAGTATTTAATCACTGTTGCGGGTTATATGACCTGTACTGGTGCCAAAGGACACGACAGGTAGAAGGCGTCGAGCGTCGAGGAGTCGTGGGCATGAACACGTCCTCTAACGTTTCTCGCATACTGAACATCCAACAATTAGAATGTGTCCCACTTGCTATCGCCATTCATAAACGGTTCCGCACTTTCCACAACACGTAACCAGATAGGAACCAGTTACCGACATACCGGTTACCGGTCGATAACGTCAACTGTGACCGCGAGAAATGACGGTCTTGAGTAATTACCAAAATGAAGACTTCGTGTGAATAATATAATGAAATGGAAAATATTCGGAATGAATGTAAGAAATGTGACCATGGAGATCTCAGGAATACAATCTTGTTGAGGATATTATAGTGTATGAGTGGGAAACGATGCCTCGCGGGGGAAATCATTTTGCGAACAAAGACCAGGGCTATATTTGTACCACCATTGTAAAAAGACGAAAAAACGTAACAATACTCTTGTCAAAGAGGAGTTTTATATTAAGAATTTTTAGACATAAAACATAATAAAATACGTGACAAATTTTTCAAGTAAGATGTTTCTAACGAACTAATCAACAAATTTTACACCACCGTAGTCCTAAATAAAAGCGAAATCATAGATTTTGACCTTTTCCAGAACGGTACGGTAACATAACGGTACGGTAACGTCGCACAAAATATTTTGTGCGACGTTACATGATTAATGATTTTTATTCCGTATATTTTAAGGTTAAAAATGAGTGTGTAATGGAGTTGACTAGGCCTAAATTGTATGTAGCTTGCTGAAAAACATGGCTGATTCATTTGCCATGATCATTAATTAGGACCAATGTACAAAGCAGCTGGGTTCAGAATGGTCACAACCACATTAATTTATATTATGAACCAGCAGTAACCCATCACTTTGTACAGTTGCTGAGTATGTTGGTACAGTGTTAATAAGCAAAATAGACTATAGATAGCAAGATCATGATTAGATTAGATTAGATTATATAATTGAAATGGCAACCTACCCAGGTAGGTATTTTAAGCCAAGCATGAATGAGAAATAAGTGTAGGATGATTGTTACGCGATCTTGTAGTCTTGCTACTGACTAAGGCTGACATGTTCCTTCGACAGGACTGTTAATGAAAAACCCAACAGCCGATGGCAACTAAGGGACCTACATTTTAACGAGGAATCCGAACCACGGCCTCTGAATTACGAATTGGTCTAATTATGAGGATGGTTTATGGATTAACGTAGTATTCAATAGTGCGAACGTTAATCCATACAAGAGAACACTACACCCACCGTCCATCGCTTAGCTAACTATCCACAATTAGTGACTTCCAAGTAGCTGGATTACAGGACGTCGCCAACATGACAAATTATAATCCTAAAATCTTAAACAAATACATACCAATAAAAATAAAATTCACTTAATAATTACGTAACAAGTACATGAATTAAATTAAATCATAACATTTTTATGATTATTACAATTTGTTCAACGTTTAAGAAATAGTATATTTAATTACAAGGATAGAGAATGGTTGTTTCCGGGTTTACACACGGAATTCAATCAGGTTATGAACGACATTTTTCATTACGCTGTAATCCTATTAGGAGAGATAATTAAGTAATAAAACTTTCAAACTGACCTTTAGTTGCCCATTTGATTCCCTCAGTACCGATATAATGGCAACAGTAATATGAAGGAATGCAGTTCAATATTCTTTGGTAATATAATGTTTTTACAGCTGATTTCACTTTTTACAACCTTCTCTGGCTGTATTGTTAAAGCTACTAGCGCTGAGCTCTACTAGTGTCAGAAATTGTAACTAAATACTAGTGTGGGTAAAATATGCAGCTGATTTACCCAGCCTATGCCGGGAAAACGTTACTTTCTGTAGTCGCAACTAACGTTGAAATCAGCTGATTTCGGTATAGTGTAATGAAAACATTTTATCATAGTATAGTTTTATTATAGGTTTATACGAAACTAAAGTTGATTTTGATTTTACAGGTTGGATATTTATTTCTATAAAATCACTTTTATGGAACACATTTTTGTAAAAACGTATGCCTGACATATGTTAGAAAAATGTGTCTAATATTGTTAAAAAATGGATATTTGAGAGCTTATTTTTTAATTTTCAAAGGACTTTGGTCCGTTTAAAGTAAATAAACACCACTATAACTCTTTTCATGTTTACAAAGAAGCGTTACAATAAAATGTTTGTATTTACTTCCCTGTGGGAAATAGGTTAGATCATGGATATGTCTAAAGGGAACTGTCTCAGTTCATCTAATCAGCTGGTCTTATTATTTTTTACTAGCCAAAGTACCCGTTCTTCGCACGGGCTAAAAAGGCTGAAAGGTGTAGGCTCTACTGATACATTTAAGGTGTTGTTAATTAATTCTTCATTGTTTACAAAATGACAAAACAGGAGTGTCTACAACATTTCAAAGTAACACATGTCAAATATTGGGAGAGGATAAAGATTAATGTAATAGACACAGTCGTCGGAAAAAACCTTAAAATCTACCATTCCGCTATTTCAAATAATTCACTAATTTCGATCCAGCAGTTTATCTGAAAAATCAACTTTATTTCTTCTTCTTCCCGAACTGTCAAAATATAGTACAAACGGATGTTGTCATTAGAAAATGTAAACATTGAAACCTAGGCCGGTCACGGCAGCTCTTTCTGCTTCTTCTTCTTCTTCTCGAACTGTCAAATTTTAGTATTCACAGCTGTTGACATTCAAGTAATTTTATGTTTTCATTCTCTAAAAATGTAAACATTGAAACTTAGGACGTTCACAGGGCGTAGCCCGAGAGGATTTTAAGGAAATGATTATGCCTATGTGTTGCATGAGTTTAAGATCTACCTTTGTGTAAAATTTCAAACCGGTCGGTTCAGTATTTTTCGCATTTACTTGCCACAACAAACCCACAAACATACAGAAACCACCTCTTCTTTATAATATTATAGATTTTTTATTAAAAATTCAATACAATAGCTCTGGTAGCTTCTATAGATACCTGTTACATGTTTTCCATCTTAAAAATCGCAAGACCTCCCCAGAGATAAGACATATCCATGTAAAAAACACAGACAAACAGATATTAAGATAAGATCCATTTCGGCTTAGAGTATAAAACGTATAAGTAATCCAAAATAGCACAATTCCACGCAATGTACAGACAAAACTCCAGTTTTATTTATATGGACAATTAAAACTACAAAATATTTGAAGACAAGAACGGAGGCGGAGGCAAGTTAAAGCGCGTAGCCGGGACGTTAACAAGGGCCATTACGTCGGTACATGTACAATACATGACCGGGCTCGAGACGGCCCTAGCTAGCACTCCACTGTGATGTAGGGCTTGTAGGGCTGTAGGGTCCTCACTACATAATGGATGATTCATGCGACGATTGTATGCCAACGCCACCTAGCGTCGCCCAACGGAACCAACTGTTACGTTAAATATGCTAAACAGTACGCAAGTGCGCTTTTTATTAAAATTATTTGATTCCGCCAAATAAAATATTTTACCCTGAACCTTATAAATTTATTATTTTCTCCCCTTAGATATGGAGAAAGTATTGTTTTCGTTTCAATTTTAGAATTTGAGTCGAGAGTCGATATATCGTTTTGAGGCTCTCTGAATCAAAAAAGTAATCTGTCTGTCTGTTGACAAACCCCGAGACCACACGGGTGAACTTTGGCTCTACCTCCAAATCATTTGTTTTTATTTTCAATTTTTGAGGGTAGTTTACCCCTAAAAACTCTATAAAATGTGAAAAACAAATACTTATCAAAATCCCTTCTAACGATTTTTATTAAAATTTCATAGCTAATAGTTATTCAAGTCCCAAATAATATGACACCGCCCAACGGTCCAAACATTTAAATAAGCTTTTATAAGTGTTTAAATTAATTTTCTGGTAAAATAATAATTCTATAAAACAATTTAACTATTGTCATTAAAACAGGGTCTTTGTTTTACGATTAACGGCCCCAGAGAAAAGTTAAATTTAAACAGACTGTTAATTAATAATAGTCCGAACAGCCAAAGGCAAATAAGGCACCCACAGTTTAACGTGGGATCCAAATCACGATTTCGCTTCTGAATTACGGACTGGTCTAATTTATGAGGTAATTATTAATGGTCTTAGCGGATAAAAGTAGTATAAAATATTGCGGACGTTTGTCTACACCACTGAGGGTTTACCCGACATCTGGCACGTATTGGATTTCTGTGGTGACTGGGTGTTTTTGTGCACTTGGTAACAAATTATTTGTTACTGTTTGTTAATTATTTGTTGTAATTGTTGTTAATTTAGTGGTAACAAATAATTTGCCTCATTTTGTTTGTTTCTAAAAATAAGTTTATACATAATTGATAACTGATAATGTTTTATATATGAAAATGAATTCCGAAAATCTCGTCTTTCCAATGGTATAAGTATCATAGCGCTTTAGAAGTTTTTCTGCTTTAATTTGTCGATATTAAGCGGCATGTCACAGTGGTCCATTAATGGATCCTGCCAGTTCATAGTTGAAAAATAGTGGTCCATTAAGTGTCGAAACAAAATTCACCATACTGAAAACCCTTGACAGAGAGCGAAATACTTTTTAAGGAAACGATAAAAAAGTCGTGTAGCGGTGAAAAAGTTGCAACATAAATCAGTTGGACGAGGGGCAGCGGCAAGGTGTTATTGATAGCCGAGGTCGATCGCCTGCTACAGCGCCGGGCGAAATATTCTTCAGCCTTAAGAAGATTATTTTCATCTATTATAGTACAAGAGTGTAAAAAAGGTCCTGCGCGGGTTTAATATTTCTGAACGATAACAGGTAAATCAATAAGATTTGAAACATCAACACTAAACCAAAAAACGGGTTTATCTAAAAATAAAATGGCGGTAGTTTGAAAATTGAAGGTTATAAACTTAAAACAGTTTTTTTCTTTTCGATTGACCTTTTTGACTGCTACTTAAGAATTTCCTCTAACTCCCAATAGACCTATTAGAAATTACAGGGGATTCTTAAGTAGCAGCAAATCTAATTTGAAATCAAATATTAGATATTTATAATTGGAATACAATGGATGAAGTTTGATCTCACAAGGTAAATGCAAAAACAAAATGGCGACGGATTAAAATTGATAACCTTCTGGCTCTTTATGCGCATATTGACCTATACTCCAATTTAAGATTTTCTTCTGCCTCCTTGCAGAAGCAGAACATATAATGTCCCAATTATATGCCAGAAACCTGATGGCTATTTCAAAAAGTAAATTTTAGTGGTAATGTTGATATATCAAATCTTATTTATTGATAAATTATCGTTCAGAAAGTATCAAACTGCAGGACTTTCTGTACGGCAGGTAGTTCTAGATTAATGAATCGATTGTGTAACCTAAAAAGTATAATTTCCTTCAAACTTTTTAACTGATACAGTTAAACGCTTGTAAGTTCCTTGCAGCGGATATATCCGTCTCACGCTCACCGATAGTTATCCACAATATCCGCTCTACGTCTAGTTGTGAAAATTGTAGATAATCTTGAGAATTAGTTAGTTCTTCAATATGGCAATAAGAGTGATTTCCACGCATGGCATAAGTATGGTCAATCGGATAATTTGTTATATGGAAATGTTTCGCATAATTAATTTGTAAAATTAAGGATGTGTAATAGATTTTTTCAGAATAATTTAACTAGCAAGTAATTCTAATATTTCCTTCAAAAATCACTGAAGTTTGTCAATTTCGTTCTATGAATATAAAGCGAGGATCTATGAAGAACACTATTTAATAATACGGACAACGGGATTTTTTAATTTTACGACAATAAAATAAAATTGGAATGCAGTAGTAGTAGTGTTAATTTTACATTAAGTCAGCCTAGTGCACCTTGAAGTCAAAACTATGGATAAGCGTTCGACGATATCAAACCGTCGTCATCTTCACTATCATATTCTACTAAAACCTACGTTTTTAGTAGAATATTTGTACACGTGATTCCAAAAAACAACAATCCAAAATTTGAAAGATTAGATCAAATCATTTTACTGAGCCAAGTTGACAATACATTGCATTGGCTAAATCAAACATAAAGGTACAGCTTTCCTTCATAAGGTTAAGGTATTTACAATAATGTATAAAACAATTCAGTTTACATCCTCCCACCTAACATACCAGTGCTTACAACAGCCCAATCCTTGTAGCTCAAGAACTCCCGGACGTTGTAACACGAGATTTCAATCAAATGTGTTTCTATGCACCGCTTGAATTTTAAGAGGTCTGATTCTAATTTTAAAGAAAGGGAAATGTTAAAGATTAGATTATTGAAATGGCAACCGTACCACAAGTATTTTAAGCCAAGTTGAATGAGAAACGAGTGTAGGATGATTGTGACGCGATCTTGTGTTCTTGTTACTGACTAAGGCAGACACGTTCCTTAGACAGAACTGTTAATTGATAGCACAACAGTCAATGGCATAAATAAGGGACATACAGTTTAACGCGAGTTTAACGGAGTCCGAACCACTGCCTCTGAATCACGAACTAGTCTAATTTATGATAATGGTCTTTGCGGATTAATGCAGTATCCAATAGTGTCACAACTATCCACATTTCGCGACGTCCAAGTAGCTAGATACAGGACGACACCATCGTCCCAGTCCAGAAAGGAGGAAAAAACTACTAAAATGAATGCAACTAACAAGAATAAAAAAGGGATTTTTTCGTTCGACGAGGGATATTTTCCCTCCCAAATGGAAACACTGAGAGTCGGGACGACGGTGAAAGCATATGAGCTGGGTCTACCTTGACCGCTTTAAACAAGTGTAAAACACAGTGCCTGGCCCACATGCGTCGATACCGGGGTGAATAGGCAAGCCAATGGCCGTCTTAACCTAAATAACCCCAGCAGACAAACATTAGGGTCATATTTCAAACTGTTGTAAGCATCTAACGTTTCCTACATTTCAGGTACTAGCGCTATGTTCACTATAATAATTGTCATACTGAATCTTTGTGTTTGGCTTGAAGATTATCTAAAGAACAGGGACAATAGCACGGTATTTAAAAAATGGGGATACCTTTAAATTAGGATTCGATAAAATAAAAGTCTGTAATAATTATTATTGACTCAAAGTTATATGAGGAAAATTATTCACAATCCCTTTAAGTAAACATAGTTTTGACCTTTACCACTGTAATGATATATTGTAGGCCTATTCAAATAAATCAGTGGAATGGGGAGCATTCTTCTAATTTTGTAACGTAAATCATTTTAGCGTATGTACTAGAAAAATGTACAGTATTTACTTCACTGTGAAGAATAGGTCAGGGCCTATGAATGAAGGATTTTTTTCAAGTTCCTTTAAACAGTTGTTCTCATAACCTTATGACGTCACTTATTTTACACTTTTGCATCCCGCAAATTACTAACACCTTCTAAAGCTAAGGCTTAGACATATCCATGTCACAATGTTGAACAAATTCTTATTATTATTTATAGGACGGTTTTACGACCGTAGAAAGTAGATGAGACGTTATATAAAAATAATAGGTTGTATACATAAAAATCACTTCTTTTTCATACACAAATAACTACAGTACCTCATAAACTGACCGGAGATTATAAAGTAACAACTTTATTCATGACAGAATAACAAATTGTATTTCTCATTTGCCTAGGTTACTACTTGAACCAGATTTTAACACATAAGCTTATTTATTTACGAAAATCGTGTGCCAGTGATAATTTACCTAATCTTATCCTGTTGGCAACTCAAACCTTAGTAGATTTTTGGCCTCACCGGCAGCTCTGCCCCATATTTCTAGATTATCCATCTTCTCCTCTTTTATGTACATTCTTATTACATTTTCGAACTTGGTCCCGCCACCGTAGTCTTGGATGTCGTAAAAGTCTTCCTCCAACTGAGATTGTATCCAGCTGAGTCTCAAGTAGATATGTCTCACCTATCGAAGTCTTTAGCTATTCATTAGCTCTTTAGGCGATTATATCCGGATCTTTATAGACCTCGCGAATCTCTTTATTCGACCTGATCCTCCAAACCTCTTCTTCTTCAATTGGATATTCGTTTGAGGTTTTTTTTTAAATTATTGTTTACTGCATTCATATTGTTCGAAAATCAATTACGTTGAGATAAAGACTCTAAAGTAGAAAATCGTTTACTGTTGTATTTGCAAGACCCTCCATTCTATTCAGTGACCAAAGCGTAACCTCGCCCTGGTCCTGCTGCCTCCATCATTGTACAACCAAGGTCTTAGTGTCGTTGTGTTGTAGGCCTTTGTACCTCTGATAGTCTCAAACACACAACACTGCAGACTAAACTACTCAGTGTTCTCTGTGATCGAAGTAAACCGAGGAATCTCATCTGCTCCAACGACCACAGTCCGCAGTAAAACACGTATTAACCTGATTGGGGAAAGACATTAAACGACCACTGTCTTCTGTCATTTCCTAGGAGAGTCGGGTTTCCTTGAGATTGAAACAAGAGTCGAAATCAACAAATAAATTTTGAAATTGATCATAAATTGATTTTAAACACACATTTGGTATGACGTTTTATGAATAAAGCTTAAAACTAACATTCTGTTTTCTATTTGTTACCGGAAAAAACTTTTTGACATTATAATTTGCCAAATTTACTTTCTGGCAAAACAATAATAATTTGGCTACTATCATTAAAACCGGCTTAAAAACAAAACAAATCATTATTTAGAATCATGAGTCAGAATCACATTATACTTTTAACTGAAATGGCGATCTAACCAGGTAGGTATTTTATACCAAGTATGATTGTGAAATTGACTGGGACGGTGGCGACGTCCTGTAATCCAGCTACATGGAGGTCACGATTTGTGTATAGTTGTGAGAGATGGTCCGTGAGTGTAGTGTTCTCTTGTGTGGATTAACGTCCGCACTATTGAATACTATGTTAATCCGAAAATACCATCCTCATAATTAGACCAGTTCGTAAATCAGAGACCGTGGTTCGGATTCCACGTTAAACTGTAGGTCCCTTAGTTGCCATCGGCTGTTGGACTATTAATTAACAGTCCTGTCTAAGGAACATGTCAGCCTTAGTCAGTGGATATTTTTATAACGGTTCATGAGTGTGAGTTGTCATTTTTATATAATCCAATCGTTCCCGTGATCAAAGAGGAAGTTTAGAAAATAAATTAAATGTACAAAATTTATACGTTAGAGGTCCATTATAGATGATCTGGTCAATTCCATGAGATGAAGCTGATTACATGAGATAATCATGATTGCTTGGCATATTACTGATTTGATAAGATATTACTGATTCTATGTGAAAAAACACGACGTTTCAGCGATCGGTAGCCCGTCTCCCGTCTTCATGTGATGCCGATGACGCAACCTTTGATCACTCTCTCCCCGGTGAGAGGACTTGCCCAACCTGAAGAAGCTCCTCATCAGTGAGCCTCGGTGCGTCTGGTTTCACGATGAAGCTAGTGTTACGTAAAAGTCTGCCTTATCGAAGCATTTGTCTAATTGCAAACACTTCTAATTTTCTTTTAAGTGGTTTCATCATTAGTAGCTATATAAAAAATATAATTTTTTGTGTCGAACGTTTCTTTTCTATTTAGTTGAAATAACACAATATCCGGTAGTTAAACGTTTATATTTCAAAATAATTCGGTTACAGTAGAACCCCGGTGTAACGAATCTCAAGTGATAAAATGGGAAGTAGAACTAAATTACAAAAATAAAATGAATAACGCACCTATTCACAGGGCTGAAAACACGACAAAACTACTGAACCAGTCATACTGTACACCGGATGCTAGAGATTTCCGGTCGAGACTTTTTACTAATTCATACCGGGATACGACATGGCTATTAATGTTTGCAAAATTCGTTACAGCGGGGTCGGAAAGGTGGGGGATTCGTTATACAGAGGCTTTCTTCGCTCTCAATTTAATACATGCGATTGTCGATCACAATACAATAAAACATATTACATTCAACAGAGACATATACTTTTGTTGATTGATTGTGATGAAAATCTTTTTCAGTAAAAAAGCTAAATTTCGTAAAATCCACTACACCCTTTGCTCAGAGGTCTATCCACTCTAAAATACTCACTCGGTTTGCGTCATTATATCTAGGATAAAAATATAGTTTATTATAATATTAATACCTGGTCCGGAGCTTTTTGATTCTAAAAATAAATAAGTTGTCAAGAAACGCAGATATATGACACAGTTTTAGGGTTAAAGTTAAAAAAAATAAGTTTTTAATAGTACAGTGGAACCTCAATAACGAACCTCGATGTAACGAATTACCCGGTATGACGTATTTTTTCAATCCCCTTGGAAACGCGATATAACTGAATAGAAAGTTTACATCTATGTAATTTTTTTCAAATATAACCTAGAATTCACTGGTGTGAACCCTAAGTTTTATTTCGCTTACATCTATCACAGTGTGAAAACCGTGGTAAATATTGTACTGGTACAGTCTAACACATACATTAAAATAACCCACATACAAGAGGTGGTTTCTGATCTCACTTCAGCATTCCAGTTTCCCAACCATGTTAAGAACATAACGTTTGAGGCCTTCCGGCTCAACAATTTACTTTATCCTCTACAAACATTTGCCAACGCCCGCCGCTAGCTCGGTTTATTCTATTTGCCCGAGATTAATCCTCTGGCCACGGTAATATTTTACTCACTAGGATGTGTATCGAGCCGCGGGTTGTCTTGTAGGGTGGCTCAGTGGCAACTGTACGCCTCGCGACCTCAAAGTCACTGGTTCAATCCTTACTTTTACCTTTACACTTGCTTCGAAATGGCGACCTAAATAGCATTTAAACGAAAGTATGAATGAGAAATGAGTTTAAGAATATTGTGCAACAATCTTGTAGTAATGTTTCATACTAAGGCTGGCATGCTCCTTAGACAGGACTATTAAATAATAGCCCAACAGCTAACACAGCTAAATAAATTGATCAGCCAACAGCATCTAAGAGACCTGCAGTTTATTGTGGGACCAGAACCACTTTTAATTACGAACGGGTCTTATTAATTATGAGGATGATATTTGCAGATGATCACAGTATTCAGTAGTGCGGAAGTTAATTTACACAAGGGAATATCACATCAACCGATCATAACTGATAATCATCCACAGTAAGCAAAATAATAAAATAAATTGATTCATTATTGGACCCAGTTGCCTTTGTTTATCTATATAAATAAAATTACAGTTTACAGCCTATCAGTGGAATTAAAATATTTTTGGTTATTTTTACGTTGTATACCTGGAAAAACCCGAAATGTATCTTATCTCAATTTCTGTCCGATAAATCCAACATCAGCAATAATGAACAAGGAATATTAGTTTGGTTACATTAATCTTTAATTTTAAAAACGTTATAAAAGTATTCTATGATAAAATGTTATCTATGTAAACAATTTTTTACTGATCATACATATTTTCTAATTTTTTTATTATTATATATTTTATTTATTTATTTTTCTAATTTTTCTATTTATTTATTTTCTAATAATTGACCTTAGAATTTTATTAATTTATTTGTGTTACTACTTATTCTGACTTCCAGTAAATATTTAGTCGCACTAATAAGTATCCTTCTTTCTTAACAGAGTCATGCAACCCGTTAAAAAGACACGTATAGCAATGATAATCTTCTGTAATAACTTCTCAATGCGCCTCTATTTGACCTTCCCTCGTGTGTTAGACAACACCGGCTTAGGATCATGATCATGTAATCGGACACTAAAGATCTCTTGAGAGGTTTCGCTTGCTCAAAGGAAATGAAGGACTCTTTAAATGAATCCTTACATGTGATGAGCATTGACCTAAAAATATGCATGCATTCTACATCTATACTGTATCTAAACGGTTATTTTAACAATATTCAGGGTTAATTTTTTAAATGTGATCCGATAGCTAACTTTTTAATTACACACTTTAAATTTGGAACTTGCTCAATTTTAAGTTTCTCCCAGGAATACAATTTCAGATTTTTCAATATGGCCGACATTTTCCAAAATGGCGGATAACTTTAAAATATGCATTATGGAACATTCTGTATTTTATTTTGTTTTTGGATTCAACTCTCTAAAATAAAACATTTTCCTATCGGGTGTTTTTCAATATATCTAATGGTTTAGGAGCTACAAGGACTTGAAGTTTGGATTTCTATGATATGAGCTTTTTACCTGATCCAGTAGCCTCATAAAAAGAAACCCCTCATATCAAAGAAATCAAAACTTCAAGTCCTCGTTGCTTCTAAACCACTTGTGATATTGAAAAACACCCAATTACAAAAAGGTTTTATATTAGAGAGTAGAATCCAAAAACAAAATAAAATATAGGGTGTTCTATAAGACATTTTTAAGTTAGCCGCCATTTTGGAAAATAACAGTTATATAGAAAACGTCTGAAATTGTATTCCTGAGTGAAGCTTAAAATTGAGCAAGTTCCAAATTTAAAGTGTGGTGCTAAGTCGTGTAATTATAAAGTTAGCTAATGGATCACTTAAAAAAAACTCACCCGGTATATAAGTGAATAAAGTACTAGTAAGCCCGTCATAAGTACGTATTTTATGATTCAGTGTAAAGAAAGTAGAAATAACTTATTTTCATCACAAAATATAAACCTTAAAATTTATTTCTTAAATAAATTCAAAGAAAAATTAAATTCTCAGCTCATTTAATTATTTAAAATCAATTTACAATTAGATGGATTAGAAAATTGGAATCATTTTTAAAATTCGTTCTAGGCTATACGTTAACAATTTAACAGACAATCCAATTTTAAAATGCGTTTAAAATAAATTATCAATGTAAAGAAAACTAATTTTGATTTTAATTTGACAGATGATGGTTATTTTATTACTAATCAATTTTCTGTAATAACTTGGAAACATACTTCTAAAAACTGGGTTTATGGGAGCTCATGATTTCAAAGTTTAACTAAACAGCATATGCTCTCGTTTTCACGGAGATGGGTTAAGCAAATGCCGTGTTTGGCGTTAAAAAAGACAGACTGACATATATTGAGATAAGACCAATATATATTATATAAAGAGTAAAAATAACTCAAAGTACAACTATTCTACGCAATTTGTAGACAAAACTCTATATTTATCTATACATTATTGATACCGCCAGCGGTTACAGTGCAACACATCGATTGATGTGGATTGACCGACGTATTCTATTATTCCTTCGACCAAATGGCACAGATTTATCTCCCTAACCAGAGTCTTTAATATTAGGGAGCACTTTGGAGTAACCAATTATTTAACACATTGGGATAGAGTTGTTGTCAACCTATTTGTATCATTCAAACAATCCACCGGATCTTCCTCAGTTACTTGGTTTAAGCATCAAAATATTAGTGTGCACTTAATTAAATTTGACTGATTAAAAAAAATTGTAATTGAATTGTTAATGTCGTCGCATCTTCTGCCTCGATCTTTGGATCTTAATCCGTTATAACAGTTACCGTTATAATAGTTCAAATTTATAATCACTAATCATGTACTAAAACACTTAATAGTCTTGAAAAGTTGTTACCTATCTATAAAAGATAAGTTTAAATGGATAACTATCTTAATGTTTACACCCAAGAGTGTATTTTGCAGATGTACCTGTCTTTCCCGGATGCGTTTAGGATACAATTAATTTTTTAACGATTCGGAACCCGTTTATATGTAGGAGAAAATTAGAATTGTATTTCTTCAAAGAGTATAAAATTACTATTACCTTTTAAAATAACGACTCATCCAGAAAGCCAAGAATGAAAGGTAACTGAGTATTAAGATGATTGTGGTGCGATCTTGCAGTTTTGTTTCTGACTAAAACTGGCATGTTTCTTAGTCAGGATTAATAGCTCAACAGCCAATGGCATCTAAGGGACCTACAGTTTAACGCGGGATACAAACCACTTTTCCTCTAAATTACGAACTGGTCTAATAATGAGGATAGTCTTTACGGATGAACGTATTCATAGTGTGGACGATAATCCACACCAAGAAATCTATCCACCGAACATCGCTCGTAACTACCCATAATCCCACAATCCGTGACCTCCAACTAGCTGGATTACACGACATGCCACCGTCCCAGTATGAGTTCCTGAATCCATGCATGGCTCTCACGGCCTGAAATAGACTCTATCTGGAGTGGAAAGCTAATTTTACTACCAGACTCTAGATAACAACCGGACTTCTTGGAGCAGACGAATTTCACCATGGGAGAGGAAACCTCGCTGAGGAGGACCTGGTCGTCTACCTCTGACGAGAAAGTCAACTGGCTTCGACCACTTGGCAACCAATCACACCTCGGTTGTAACCAGATGCCACATTACACTACACTTTCATCACTCCATTCATGGATTAGCTTGAGATTGCATTGAATGCAGTGAAAATGTAATTTGTACTGGATTATGTGGGAATGGGGTAGTTTAGTTAGGAGAAAGGCATCTTTAGGTCAGTTGGAACGGGGAGTTTGGTACCTCGTTAAGTCAGATATACTCCCGTTGAGAACCGTTTGGTTAGAAAGGAACGTTATTAATACGAAAAAAATATTTGCCTAAACATTTATTTAAATCGCTTTAATTTTAACTATACAAACTAAAAGCAGTCGATCAAAATTTATTGAACATCCCGAATTTGTGTAGATATTTTTTTATTATTTAATCGTTATACGTATACCTAATTGAATACATTTAGGTGGGAAACCGCAAAAACCAATGGAGTTTTTAAGTTGGTATTATTTGAAATTAATTAAAAATAACAATCCTTCACTTAAACATAAGAGTTTAAAATGTACTTCGTCACTATCACAAATTACCTAAGTATTTTTATTTCATTAAGTTTCGTTAAAGTAATAAGACTTCTTAAAATAAATTGAAAGCTTACACTAGTTTATTTTCTTTTTCTTTGTTCATTAGGGTTTTAAAATAGTAACCAATGAAATGCTGTAATTGTCAGTCCTAGAATATCATCAAAATCATCACACTAAAACTTTACTTTGTATTTAGGTTGAAATACTCTGAAAGAATGGGGCTTTGAATTAAAAATATATATAATGATAATGATGTACTCAGTAATACGGGGAAAGTAGTTTTTATCCAAAAAGTCGCTTTAGAACTGATATCTGCAATTGCAATATGTTGATGAAATTCTACACAAAGGTGCCTTCAAAAATATCTAAGAGCATTTTTAATTTTTTTTTGTTTTAAGGCCAATTTAAATTCTTTGACCCAACAAACCTTATCGAACCAAAAAATTAAAATTTTTCATAAACTACTACTCAAACTATTTTTGATAAGTTTTATAAGTTTACACTGGCGCTAAACTCTCACAAAAGATCATGCCCGAGATAGATAGATTACGAATTATAGATAAATAGAGATTGACTATGTACATCATGAACAATTCAAACACATAGTCATCGGGATCATTATGAAGAAAAAAATCTTGTTAAAAGTTAGGGTGCAATGTCAGTTGCATTCGGATACGAAGTCAGGGATGGAATTAATCTGATGTCCCGAGTCACTGGCTAGGGGTAGCAGGGAGGGGTAAGGGTTGTGACGCACATTACAGTGTCAATACCAGCACCCTTGTACGGGTCGTGTTGTAAATAATACAACTCATTCAGCTCAGTGAATGGTCGCGAGATGATTGTACGTTCCACGAAACTATAATTTTGAACAAGACATCTGAAAGGACTTGATACTGTATAAGATTATAGCCGTGTTGGTACACGATTGTTTAAATTTTCTTTCTCAGGTGTATTGTATTGAATGTACGGATTACTGATTACAAACTGAAAATATAAATATTTTGTGACAGGAGTAAGATAGTGTAAATTCCTGAATTTCAAAATTAATTTTACAAATTAAAATTTAGGAAATCAAAAGATAATTAGATTATTGATGGACCATACCGTGAGGTATTTATTTTAAGCCAAGTATGAATGAGGATTGAGTTTAAGATAATTGTGGCGCGATCTTTGAGTCTTGTTACTGACTAAGGCTGACATGTTCCTTAGACAGGGTTGTTAATTAATAGCCCAACAGCCGATGACAACTAAGGGCCCGAAAATTTAACGTGGAATCCGAACCACGGTCTCTGAATTTACAAATTGGTCTAATTATAAGGATGGGCTTTGCGGATTAACGTTGTATTCAATAGTGCGGACGCTAAACCACACAAGAGAACCTACATCCACCGACCATCGCTCACAACTATCCACAATTCGTGACCTCCAAGTAGCTGGATTACAGGACGACGCCACCGTCCCAGTCACAAATTATTATTAGTTATTGATTAGTTGTTTCAAACTCAAAAAGGTTTTACCTCTCTGAACCACTTAATTCATTTCTACGAACAATATTTGAAATAGGGTGTCTTGAATGTCTAGTAAGTGCCTAAGACTTCGGAGTAAGACGATTTCAAATCTTACTTCATTCTCTAAAGATTCGTCTGGCGTAGACAAAACAAACAAGAATAATTATTTTCGTATTGCTTTGTCAGTTCAAAGTAAACAAAACCCTTCTCCAAGTGGTTTAGAATAAGGAAAGGTGCCATACCTGTGGATGCTCTAGTTTTCACCTTGATGTGTGTAACAAAAAGCCTTGTTTAGCGTAACAGACAGACAGAAATTGAGATAAGACCCATTTCGGATTTTCTGGAATAGTAAACGTAAAAATAACCAAAACTATCATAGTTCAAAGGAATGTACAGATACAGGTAATTTTATTTATGCAGATATACTATGGAATTTTACTAGATAATTAAAATCAGTTAACAAAACAGGAATTTAATGAAACCTCGAACAATGAAGCTCCGAATATAGCACACAGCTGCTAGACCTGACGAAGCTAAACAGTTCAGCCAACTTTGAACAATCGAAGGGAAAGTTAGCACAATGGAAAACTTCATCGGCATTAGTGGAAGCTACTAATCGATTTTCCACAGTCAATAGCGACTCTAGCAATAATCCAGAGAATGTATCATTTTCTTATATAGAATACTTTAACAACTATAAGGCAGTAATACTACGATAATCTCTTCTTAAAGCTACAATATAATCTCGCTAACTCGAACCTAGATCATTCGAAAACCACTACAATTCATTGATTTTGTATGTTCCCGTGAGAAAATCTATAACATTGAAAAAATATATCCAGAAAATTCAAAATATTTTTTACGAATAATTTAGCCTTTTAAATTCGAATTTATACTTGAGCATCTCGAATCAGAATTATGTTCCTTTAATTCAAATTCCTACCTCTAAAATTCTAAGTTTGCGATCTTGTAGTCATGTTATTTCTGTTATGTCTATTTCTACTAGAACCATACTGTAATAGTGTTTTTAATTGCAAGTAAAGTTACTCTATTGGCACTGTTTCTTTTATTGACATGGATATGCCTTAGATCTGGTTTTCTAAACGTACTGTATGTATTTTGAAATCATGCACTATTTATAACTATTATTATTAATAATTACCGTTAAAGAACCTACAGTGTAACGTGGAATCCGAACCACTTTTACCTCTGTATTACGAACTGGTCTAATTATGAGGATGGTCTTTGCGGATTAAAGTTATTCAATAGTGCGTACGCTAAACCACACAAGAGAACCTACATCCACCGACCATCGCTCACAACTATCCACAATTCATAACCTCCAAGTAGCTGGATTACAGGACGACGCCACCGTCCCAGTCACAGATTATTATTAATTATTGATTAGTTGTTTCAAACTCAATAAGTTTTACCTTACTTATCACTTACGATGCAATTCTAATTTACGTAGAGCCAGAAAAAGGTTATGATCATATTTGATTTGATCGTATAAGGGTTAACACATTGTGAAGGAGAATTAGGCAAGGAGTATGGCACAAAAGCACGTTACCACCGATAAACATCCGTGCACGAGGCACGAGGCCGCGACACAAACGCTACCTGGCGGCGGTTCTAATCAACTTCTCCATCTCAGTTTAATTAATTTCGTCGCCTTTGTCCTCCATTGTTGCCGAGTGTTGTATCGGCATGGCTGAGTTGCGAGCGGCCTAATGTGAGCAAGGTCTGTGCCTCACTACGATGTTTGTCACTAGTTTTGTTGTATTAAAAGTTGCCTCACGGTATCTACCGAAATCCTAAATCAAAATTCCCTGCTTTTTCTGATTTTTCAAACCAGTATTTAGGCAATTCCAGGTTCTCAACATAAACAAGCTTTCCATTACTCCAATAACTCAATGTGTTGCCTTTAAGATAACTATTATGTTAAAATGATTTCACAGTGAGTTGACAGTTATAAATGATTATGAAAACTTCGAGTAAGTCTAAGAAATACTAATATATGATGTTCCTAGACCAAATTTAACATTTTTACTCAGACATATTACACCATGAACATATAACAGACTACCTAATCATTTAAGAACCAAACAGAATGATAGAATATTTTGAGATAGTTAAGGGTTTGGGACATTGAAGGTTTTTTGCTTATGGTAGCGTAGTGTTAGCATGGTAGTTAGAAGTAATAGCTACAAGATGATAAAATTTAAACGAATTTTTATATATTTAAGTCTTATGGTTATAGCAAATTGTTGTAATCGTTAAATTCTTTTTAGATCACCTTTTATACCATTCGTGCTGTACATAGTGTTAGTAATTTTAGTTCTTAATTTTTCTTTAATTTTAGGATTATATTACAAATTTCCTATAATTCATTGTAACCCTTCTTCAGATATGTATATTTTATATGCATATATATAAAATCATTATTATAACACTAATATAATAAATAACTAATACACACACAGTTTATACTATTTTGTATTTTGTTTACTATGGCAATTTACTGCACTTTAGAATCTTGGCTCTTTGATACATGTAATAAAATACATAAAAAATCGCAAAGTAGAGTACTAATAATAAATAACTATTACTGTATAACCTGTGTAAAATGGAAACAAATGCAATCACCATAATAATGTCATTTGCATTATAATAATTTCTTTAAGTATCCATTTGGATAAAAGTAGTTTAACGTTCCTATTTAATACTAGAGAATGTGTATACTAAATTTTCACATTCTACGATTTGGAGAATCAATTTACATTTAAGTATTATAATATATTTTTTACAAATTCCCAAAACTCAATAATGATCAGTCCAATACTTCTAAATAATTGTGTAAATAAACTAATATAACCAGCTGTATGGTCACTTAAACCCATTGTCATTATTGGAATAATTGCTTTTCATTTTTTGTCTCTAATAATGCCGATTGAACAGCCCCGCAATGAGAACAATAGCACCTAGTTTTCATTTACGTGTCCAACAATAAATTATTTATTTCAATTTGTTCACAATTATCTGTCATTATGTGAATGCAATGGCAAATTAAATAACTTGACAAGCTCAAAATTGTATTTACTTCCCTGTGGGAAATAGCTTAGATCAGGGGTTTGTCTGAAAAGAGAATGTTTTTAATTCCTCCAAACAGTTGATGCAATAACTATATGACGTAATTTCCGTTACACTTTTGGCGTCTCGCACATTACTAACACCCCTCCACCCCAGGCTTAGACATATTAACGGATATGGACAATTCCTATGAAAACAAACAAATTGATTTCAATTATTTAATATTATATTGTGAACACTATAGAGGTAAAAATTAGGATGCAGAAATATTGACATGGATATTAAAATTAAAATTTTCAGGCCTATTTTGTTTGATTTAATACTTAGTATTATTTGTTTAAGTTCAATTATTGTAAGAAGCTAAACAAAAAACACATTTTAATAATTTTTATTTTTAATTTATTTATCACGATTAATCTCCACGCACGGAGGTCACCAATGTGGAATTTTTGCATTAGTCTTTTTTTATTTATCATGAGCGTATTATATATTTTTGACACGCGTTATATATAAAAAAGATCATTTGTATTTTACTTATAGTAGAATAAGAAATTTTTTATTTGATTTTATGCTACAGTGTTAAAAGATTTTAAAGAATAATAAATTTCAAACGTTACAATTCCCCAATAAATCATATCTAACGGAAATAAAAAAATATACTGTATTATTACAGAACTACGGAGTTCGCAGAGTAAGTCAAAGAACACAAGCAAATTTGCTTGTCGGGCTCGGAGTGCGGCTCTGTGTTTACAGGGGTTGATGTTGAGGGCAGGTTTACTGTCATGACAAAGTTTCCGGGCATCTGTGACGTCACAGCGTGCGCGAGTAATAGAACCGGATGTAAACACATTGCAGTATTACCACTTGTACGATAATTATGGTATCAGTACCATAATTTCGCTGATTTTTAAATAAGGTTGAAAACCCAAATCTTGTTACTCAATTAAATAATTGGGAGATTACAAAGTCTCTCTGGGTCTTGATTTGAACCTGCTACGTTCCTAGATAAAAAGGCAAGCACGTCACTACTGTATTATCCTTCCAATCATACGATAATAGTTACCATCTTAGCGAAAATATACGACATTTTTATGATTGCGTTTTCTGAAAATATAGTCTAATTAACATATCCTTTGACTAATCAGATATTATTCTTTCCATAAATAAATAATAAATCTTGCTATGAACTTATAACTGGTAATACAAGTGTTAGTTCAACTCTTTAGACACTTTACACACATCATTATTAAGGAATATTTTCATTTATACCTTACACATTTTACTGTTCAGTGATAAGCTGATACATTCAGCTGCACGCTTAACTATTGCATGGTCGGTCCAAGGTAATGCACTGTTCTGATTCAGAATTTAATTTTTTATATGACATTAAGTTATACGTAACTCACTAATTTACTTTTCATGTTTCTCAGTCTTTTAAATTTGTACTTATATTTAGCTATGAAAATAAATATAACAGTACAGTACTACATTATATTGTAAAGAGTGTTTAATTTAATGTGTCTAAATTTAATTTTTATTTATAGAGTAATTTGCATAAAGTACGATAATTTTTGCTAGAATACGATAATTGGACGCTGTGAATCTGTTCAGTCATGCACTTAAGATGTTGCAATAATTTATTTTCAGCTTTAGAATGAATCCATGAAACACCACTGACATTAGAGGTAAATCAAAGCAAGGAGGATTCCGTGTAGACACCAAGGAGTAAGTACACACACAAGTTAGGATTGTTACAACTCTGGAACAACAACAAAGGCCAAGGAGCTTCGCGGCCGACATGTGAGGAGAGACCGAGTCTACAATGTTATAAAAGACCAGCTTCGCAGCTTACGACGGATAAATATTTGCAGACGTTTCGATCGGCCTCCGTTTACCCGACCATTTATCTTTTGATTTTCCTTTGGCTGGAAATAAAGTAAATAAATAGATTGATAGAAGCCCTTTTATTTCTTCAAAGAAAACATTCGGTGGTATTTATATCATCATGTTTGACTCCTGTCAAGCTTTACAGTGAGTCATTTGCAGATTACGTTTGTGTTACATGTCGCTTTGCGTAGTCTAAAAATATTTCGAAGGACATTCTTCTAAAAGTCAACGCGGAAAAAAGTAACGCCATTTGTTTCAGGAAGAGGCGAAAAATGCCTAGAGCGGCTCCACCCGAGATCCAGCTAGACGGAGTGGGAATACCCTGGAAGACGTCCGTGAAGTACTTGGGTGTCACCCTGGACTCACGACTGTGTTTTAAACAGCATGTTGACAGGAAAGTCGCTGAGGCAACGGCAATCCTGGGGCTGATGTGGCCACTTCTTACAGCGAGGAGCCCAATCCCGGTCAGGACGAAGGTCACCATGTTCCTACTAATTGTACGCTCTTGTATCATGTATGCTTCAGAAGCATGGTGGATTCTGGCCAGCAAGACCAATAGGAGACGCCTAGAGGCAATCCAGACGAAGTCGCTGAGACGAATCACACGACAACCGTGGTTCGTCAGGAACTCTGTAATTATGGGGACGTTGGGAGTCCCAACTCTTGACTTATTTAACAGAACAAAAGCCAATGGACTGTTTCAGAAAGCAGCCGAGTCAAGCCTAGAGCACATCAGGGAACTCTGTACACGGCATGATGTCGCAGAGGTCTGGAGGCCCAGGCCCAATCGCATCCTGGATGATCCGCCGTAGGAATAGCATGACCCAGGAATAGCCAAAAGGCCTGTCACAGCAATGTGAGTTGAATTTTCTTAATTTAAGTCTGAGTTATTATATTTTGATTAACATCTGATATTTCACTTGCTACCCGGCCCTGTTCTGATTGATTTTTTTGGCTGGAAAGGTAATTCAGAATACAGCGGTAATCGCTAATGCTGTGGTCGCTCAAAGAAGTCCTTTCGCCCGTATGTAAGTTGCGCATACACGTCTGGACGGATGGGGGAAGGTGGGTTTTAGTTATATCATCATCATGTTTGACTCCTGTCAAGCTTTACAGTGAGTCATTTGCAGATTACGTTTGTGTTACATGTCGCTTTGCGTAGTCTAAAAATATTTCGAAGGACATTCTTCTAATTTTTTTTAACAATAAACTTTAAGTTGCATCGTTTTCTTATAAGGATCAGGTTGAGGTCAGCCCTAATAAGAAACATTTCAATTAGGCCTACGTTTTCCACGAATTTTATTTTATTATTATTATTATCGTCGGTACACCTTAACGAATTTTGATACTTCGGCTGGAGGGGGGATTTACTCCCTCATCGGTTTGGATTCGTAGTGGCAGTAGTGAGTGCTAAAATGCACTGGTCGAGCTTCCTTCCAGAGTGAGGTTTGCCGATAAAAAGGTGTCTCTAGTCTTTGAGCCGAGCCTGGTTGGATAGCCGATGCTGTAACCAGTGAATTGGGGATGCAGAAGGTGAGATTGCTAGCCGAGGGATTCCCCAGTGGGAGTGGCATCGACAGGCACCATGGGTCGGTACTGGATACGATCCAGCGGGTGTAGTCGCTAGCGCCCATCTGTGGCAGAAGGCTCCTTTTCCGCTCAAGTGGTGCCTATCCAAGGGCGTAGCCGAATAGGCCTCATGCCTCTTGTGAAATCCACGATGTACAAACACATAGGTAGCATCACAGAACTTACCTCCTTCTCTTGGGTGTAGAAGTGCACGGCGAGGTCCAGCCGTCGCCGACGCTGCTCGACGCGCGCAGCGAACGACGTCACGTGACTCTCTAGCTCGTGCGCCACAGAGTAGATCTCGTCCGCGTTACACTCGCCTGTCTGCGCGAGCTCCTCGGCCGCCGTCAGCAGCTTCTCCGCGTTCGTGTACGTATTCTGCAACAAACGACAATACCATTACTGATCAGACTGCCAGCACACCTGAAATTACTATTATTTTTATTACCTACTCTAGTAGGTATTGTAAGCCGAATTCCATTATTTGGCACAGTAAAAAAGTAACCATAACAAAATTCAAGCTTTTCATTCTAAACTAATCCGACTCATCGCTGGTTCTCCTGCATATGTCAACAACAGACCTCTACACCACGACCTGAACATTCCATTCATCGACGAAACCACCAAGAAACTGCATAGAAACTTTCGATAGAACATGCCACAACTCAAACATCCTCATCGCTGGTTCTCCTGCACATGTCAACAACAGACCTCTACACCACGACCTGAACATTCCATTCATCGACGAAACCACCAAGAAACTGCATAGAAACTTTCGATAGAACATGCCACAACGCAAACATCCTCATCGAACAACAAGACTACTACGCAGATGGACTTACTTGACTGAATTGTAAATAGTTTGTTTTGTTTTCTGCGAAAATGCGTATTTATTTTTCCATGCCATTTTACTTTCTTTTACCACGTTACATCATTTGTACTGAATAAAAAATAAAAGTAAAAAAAGTATGAATGAGAAATGACTGTAAAATGATTATGGCAGGTTCTTGTAGTCTCGTCACTAACATTTACATATTCCTTAGGTAGGGCTGTTAATTCATAGTCCAACAGCCGATGGCATATAAAGGATCTTCAGTTTAACGTGGTATCCAAACCGCAAGTTAGTCTCTGAATTACGAACTGATCTAATTATGAAGATTATCTATGCGAAAGAACGTAGTATTCAATAGTGCAGTAGTTAATCCACACCAAGAATCATATATAAACTTATTTTATTATTGGCAGCCTTGGATAAATCCAAGGATGAAGTGAGGTGCAATTTTGGAATTTTGCTACCCCACTCGATGTAATTAATAATTTAAAGTCTTTTATATACTACAGTCTCCTTTTGTACTTCTTATTTATCTTAGCTAATTAGCCTGGTCTAGTACTAAGCAAAGGAAGGGGCGGATCAGTAAGTTATAATAAAGGGTACACTTAAAACTAGATATAACCATATTATTCTAAACAATCGCCCCAATAGAAGGTGA
Organism: Nephotettix cincticeps; assembly: GCA_023375725.1. Classification (NCBI taxonomy): domain Eukaryota; kingdom Metazoa; phylum Arthropoda; class Insecta; order Hemiptera; family Cicadellidae; genus Nephotettix; species Nephotettix cincticeps. Next base: position 16,772,610 of record CM041785.1, on the reverse strand, counting down.
TGACGTCTACTCAATTCATAGTTTCTGGGTAATTTGATTTGACAAATTGATTCAAAAGCAATATTAATACATATTTTATACACAACTCGATAATGAGTTATTAAATAAATACCTGAGTACAACGTTAGAGAATGACAAGACTAGGATCCTATCAACTGCATACGTTTGCAATTATCGTGGAAAACACACAATGGAGAAGGCGGTAAGAATTGAAAATAAATGCTTTATTGTGGATTAAAGTAACTAACTAACAAGGAATTGTCAACACAACGCAATATTGGTCCATGGACACTAGTCACTCTTGCGGCAGGATCGGGGCGAGTCCCACTCTAGGGTATTGACCTTGTCCAAGAGCCGAGTGAGGCGTCCCGTAGTGTCCCCCAGCAGCATCTGTGTCACAGGAGGAATGGTGCAGTAGGGGTCCTCCACGACGGAACTCTGGATCACGCTAGAGGTCAGACACAGCCGCGTGGGCTCCCCGCGGGCCCCGGACCTGGACGAGGAGGAGGAGGAGGTCGAAGGAGGTTCGAGATCTGTGGAGGCTGTCACCTCCTGGGCCGTGGACTGCTCCTCAACATTGCACTCCCTATCAGACTTGCACCGACGGAATAACCAATTCCACATGGTTTTGAACATCTTAGAAAAATAATATTAATAAGAACTTTCCAAAATTACCTTACTTATTAAATTACAAATCACCATTTTATTCAAGTTTGATACACACGAATGATGAAAACCAATGTAACATGGAGTCTATAATAACACAAAAACATTTACTTTTTTCTTTCGAACAGATATTTTAGGATCCTTCAAACCTAAAATTAAAGTTTTTAAAATTTCAAATCAAAACTAGTGTGTTTTTCTTTTCGGCCGAGGGGACTCCAACTCGAGCGCGTCGAACTTCTTCATGAGCCTGGCCAGCTTGTCGTCGATGCTGCCCCGCATCAGCAGCCCGGGGACAGGGGGGATGATCCTCTTGTCGACCACGGAGCTGCGGATCACGTTGGGCCAGTGGAAGTTGTCCTCCTTGGAGGGTATCTCCGTTATGGTGCCACTGGCGTCGTTGATGATCACGCTCTTGGAGCCGGAGGGCGAAGACCTGCGGGGTGATACCGGAGGGCTTCGGTGGCTGTCCTTGGGGTCCTTGCCCCACCAGTTGAAGAAGGACTTGAGCATTGATTCGCCGACGGTACGGTGAACAACCTTCCGAACCTCCACACAACTTAACCGAGTTATATGAACGGCTAAGTTACAAAATTAAAAGTAGAATATTCTTTCTAACTCCAACGTCTACCATGAAAATATAATGTTAAAATATCACTGTAAATAGTAAAATTTAACTGTTGTTTTCAATAACATCAATAATTAATAAACAGCTGTTGTTTATTTTTTTATTTTAGTTGTTCCTATTCCGGTTATGGGCTCCGAGGAATTTCAGCCAAAGACTTACAAATGAATAAATAATTTAAAACAGGTTACGAATGTATTCACGTTTAATTGAAACTAAAGCTTAGAAGTAAACTGAATTTTGGTGAACTATAAGATTTAAATATTTCACAGTTCAAAAATTAACTACATATAACTAACGAAAATTAAAGGTTAAGCACGACGTGCACATAAGAGTTGTCATGCCATGTCCGCCGGCGAAGAGGCACTCCATCACCGCCATGAGCGGACAACCGCCGATATCGGTCGGGTGATTGGGGTAACATTTGAGAACGAGACACCCTCCCTCAACCCTCCCTACCGTAAGCTTACCACCCCACACTCCAACAGTACGCCACCCCGCTTTTGTAAACAATGTCCTAGTTCGATGAGAAGTTGATTGGACAATTTCGTCTATACGAATATCTTTATCATACCAGCGATAACCATTTTCATGATGGAGATTTCATTCGCGAAAATAACAACCAGCATTAATTCTTTATTTTAATTAAAGTTAAACGTTATTTTATTTTATTTAAAGTAAGAAAACGATAAAATTTCGTTTCTCATGCAAGGTTTGTTGATTCTTCCAGGGAAAATTCTTGCTACGTGTTTTTCGGCGTTTTTTCTAAAATGCGTCAAAGATTTTCTTTAATACAACAATCGGGGAAAAATCCTTAGAAATGTAAAATGTTCTTGGAAAAGATACACAAACAAGGTTTAATCAACATGCAACTATTTGGCGGGTTTTTTAGGTTTCTCCTCAGGCATCTTTCCCTGGTCGATGGAGTCGAACTTCTTCATGGTCTTGGTGAGCTTCGCGGCCGTGTCGTCCCTGTCCAGCATGCCAGCCACGGGTGGGATGATCTTCTCCCTGGTCACCGAGCTCTTGACCACGCTCGACTTCCTCCTGCCAGACGTCTCGGGCAGCTGCACCGCCGGCCGGCTGCTCCCCAGGCTCTCGTCGGACACGTTCGGTGTGACGGAGGCTGCCTCGGACGTTGTACCCTCCGGCCTCACCTCCTCCTCCGGCCTAGTACTCGCCCTCCTCCCAAACACGTTGAAGAACGGCATCGCATCTGGTCGGGGAAACCTTACTTTCCAAACGACTTTAAATCTGAAATTATCACTCCATGACTAGTTCAATATAAACACGACGGAGAGGTTAAAAAACAAAAATTATCGTCGCAAACAGATGTGATAATGCGTACATCTGTTAAAGTGATAAACGGACAACAAAGCAATCATTAGACCTACTGTTTCGAACTAAAATCACTACTCAATATAGGTAAAGGCTATTCACACGTCTTACGTGCGCTGTTGCCGCACACGTCAATTCCTATATCTTAGAAAAAATTATTTTTTCTTAGAAATATTTGTATCCAGGAACAGTAGACGGCCGTAATGGTTGATGGTATCTTACATAATTATACAAAGAACCTAACCTAACCCGAATATCAATTTGTACAATTTGACATGCGATTATGTGTCATTCAATATGTCTTCCATCATTCTTTGATCTTTAAAACCAACAAAGGAAATTATGATTTTTTTAAATGAGCTTCTCTTATACTGTCCTGCCTATCAATCCTTAGGAAATCATGAAATTCATTTTACGACGATAAATGATGATAATATAAATTAATTAACAGTTGAATTTCCAACGTCGGTATTGGCATACGTCGGCAGTGTGAAATAACATTGCTTGGATAAAATAAAAATTTTTAAGAGGAGCTCCCAAATATTGTTTTGAATGACTTTAAATCCCTGTAACTCTTGAAACAGGAGTGTGGTATGAAAAGGGAGAAATTCCGAAAAAGTTGGAATAGTGGTTATTGATAAGAGATATTCACACGGAACGATTAGCCAGAGGTGACTGCTCTAACATAATAAACCACCATTGTTACGAAACCAACGTTTCGTAAGTATTGATTATATTAAATAATATGTAAGAAACATAATAAATGAAATTACCGTAAAACAAAAAAATTAAACCGGCACGAAAACTGGCATTTATGATTTTGTAGAAGATGAGTAGCGACCAAAGTGTAACAAACGTAAAGCATTCCCTATTTAAAGGTTTCTGTGAGCCGAAAGGAATAAGGAATAAAGGCTCCCATTAACTAACGGTCCATTTTCTTTCCAATTACCGAAGAAATACGCAAGGGTTTCCTCGGAATGAAGACATTCCCTGTCGCAACCCTCCGCAATTACGCTTAGCGGCCATCACTAAATGAAATCATCCATCAGACACCCCCGGAAGTGGAGTAAATATAACCGGAACATCTGCGGGCACTTCCGCACGCCTCTGTATCGACAAAGACGACTGTGCCCAAGTGGCCGCCCTGGGCTCCCCAACGATGTGCAAGGACTCGCTGGTCGCAAGGATCTGGATCACAAACTTAACACTTTAAATTACACTAACAGTACACCCCCTTTTGTATAGGTTTTATTAAGAGGGAATTTTAGAAGGTAATATACGAAGGTATATTGCGACCAAGTTTGTATTTAAAATCGCGAAAAATAAATAAAATCTACAAAAAGCTCTAAATTTAAGAAATTTTAAAATAAATTGCATGATACTATTCATTTGTAATTTGTATTTTCTCTACGACTAAGTGAGTGATATGACGGTTTAGTAAAGTATGAAATGAAAAAGATTGAAGATAAACGTAAACGAAATATAGTAATACTAATTTGTAGAAGCAATCTACCATGGCAGCTGATGAGTTAACCCTCCAACGGTTTTACCGTCGATTCATCGACGCCACCGCCGGTCGTCGAAGGTTCACCGTCGATCAATCGACCAATCGACAGTAGTTAAGCTTTTACAAAAAGAAATAGTGTGAATACATTTTCGGTTAAAACTACATTGAATATTGTATCGTTGTTTTCTACAGATCATACGCTTTCCGCCGAGGTATGTTTCGTTTTGCTTACTCTATGCGTCAGAATTCTATGTTAGTTAAAACATCGGTCTTCAGTTGCGCGGTTATGTCGCTTTGTTTACAATGGTGCGTTACACGTTCTCGTCGCGTTTGTTTGGTGTTCTGATGTTAATTTCACCATTTTAAAATTGATAGCAGTGACTTAAGTGTATAAAACTATATATTTTTATTTTACTTATTAAATTTTGAAAAACTTGGCTATCTTCAATTTTTGACTGGTACAGTATTTATTTGCTGTGTTTTGTGGGGGAGCAAACTTTAAAAAATCTTTTGAAAAAAATTTTTCTAGCAATTTCAATTGGATACACCCATCAAAACCAAGATAAAAATAAAACATGTTACTATTATCTTATAGATAATTTAATGTAGATTAAAATGGTGTATAATATGTTATAGTTACTATATTTTTACTATTTTATGTGGAATTTTTAGTAAAAGCCTACAAAAGCGCCAAAATGAGGTGAACCTCAAGGGGTCAAATAGTGAACCGTTGGAGGGTTAAACTACTTAAATAAATCACAAGTTGAGTGAAATTTAGGAACGGTGTATGATATCGTTCAAATATGAGCTTTTTAAAAATCTTCGATTAACTGAAATGTGGTCCAGTTTAAAGTATACCAACACGTTCTCCAGAAGGTATACAATAATAAATAAAACGTATTATTATAGAGGGTGCGTTCTTGTTTTCACGGGGGTTAAAAACACAAAAACCTAACAAAAATAGAAATTGAGATAAAACCCAGTTAGGTTTTCCCAAAGTATGAAACGTAAATTTCATTTCCAGTTTTTACACAGTTGTTAAGTCAAATATATTCAAAATCATAAAAGCTGTAACTTTATTACAGTGTGATAGATGCGTCCTTTGTTTTTTTAGCTATGATTAGTTAGTATTTTTAATTGTACATACTTTTCATTAATACAAGCACAAGATAACAGTGTATCTACATTGATTTCCAACGACTCAACATTTTATTACCTACTCACACTTAAGCCATCTAGTTCTCGAGGTAGGTACACTATCTTTGATGTAGGTATTATTAGATAGTTCATTCAAGAATCGTATCTTAAATATATTGCAAGTTGTAAAATCGATTTATTAATTCCACAAATTGGTTAATTCGTACGTCAGTAAGGTAATATGGCCAGTCAGTTAACGAGATAAGCCTGGTCGAGTTTACTTTATACAAACTTGGCATAGAGAACCGCAATCTAAACCCGAGCAATTAACAAGGTTGGGAAATTGCAGTCTGGACTTCAGAGGTGGGCTGGAACGTTGCCGGCTGGCGGGAAGCCTGCAGACGTTTGACAGTTAACCCTCTACTGCACATACGACTGTTAGGGGTTCAAGCTTAACTACGTAGTATCAACATGGATAAATCTAAGGTCTGGGGGAGTGTTAGCAATATAAATTTTACTTCTCACGTCATAAACTTTTTTAAGTATTACTAATGTGTAGAAATAGTTATTTATGTATTAAGAGTGGAAAGCGCGTATTTATCGCTTAAGCTATATAGTTATAGTTAGCGACGCGTAGCGGAGCATGGTAATTTTAATGGATAAAAACTATTTTCACGCGAATTACATACAACACTTTTCCTACAACTATATTTTTGCATGCATATTCAGCAAATACAAATTTAAAATAAATTCCCTCGTCCATTACAAACAAGCTGAAATAGATGTTTGTATATTGCCAGGTTTACCAACATAATTGAACATAAAGTGAACACCTGCTTCCCCCTCCAAGTAGGTCAAGGTCTGGCCGATGTTCCTGGAATTCCCGTAATAGCCACTCGTTGCTGTTCAGTAATTTTTCCATCAATATCCTTGGTTATAGTTTTGCAAGGTTTTGTTTGGTGCTGTTTCATTTTTGAAATGTGTATGTCTTTTGCTGCAGGATTACCTTGAGGAGGAAAGCTTTCGTAAATAATGTATGCAAGTTTTGATAGCAATTGATTGCATTATGACATTAATTAAATTGTGCTCATTCAAATTGTATTGGTTTTGTAAACTCTAAATCTGAAAAAATGTCCCAGCCTTGTACTTAAGTAAGCCCTACTGTACCTGTAAGTTTCCCACGCAATAAATACAAATAAAGTTTCCATTTTACGTTTCATTTTATAGTCTGCTATGCAATTACCAGTGTCATTATTCAATTTAAATTGGTATTCCTGAATGAACAGTATGACCAACTTAAATGTATGATAATCACACCACATGGCTATTAAAATGCGTACGGTTTTACACTTTATTGTTCTATTGGGTTGGAAACACTGGAGTACGTAAATTAAATGACTTCAATGGCTGTGTGTAAAGTAAATGGCTATTTGAAAGTCATTTTCTATCGCTCGCTCACCTATAAACAGCTGTTTTACAATTAATTGCATTGTAGAGCATAAACTTACACTTTTGACAACAGTTGAAGGAAAAAATATGATGTGCATTGAATACTTTAGATATTCTTTCATTCCTTTAACCCTGGTGGATAAAACAATTATGCAATAATCATATAACATTCCTTTCTGTAATGGCGACCATACCACAAGGTAGGTATTTTAAGCCAAGTATGAATGAGAAATTAGAGTAAGATTATTGTGGGACGATCTTGTAGTCTAGTTGCTTTAAGGCTGACATGTTTCATAGACAGGTATTGTTAATTAATAGCCAACAGCCAATGGCGTCTAATGGCCCTACAAACGTGGGATTCGAACCACTTTTACATCTGAATTACGAACTAGAGTACTAAAGTACTACTTTTCATCTCACGTGATTAGATTAGATTAGATTATTGAAATGGCGACCTTACTACAAGGTAGGTATTTTAAGCCAAGTATGAATGAGAATTGGATGTAAGATGATAGTGACTCTCTGACTTGCCTCTGAAATACGAACTGGTCTACAAGGATGGTCTTTGCGGATGAACATAGTATTCAATAGTGTAGACGTTTATCCAAAACAGGGAATAACACCGACCATCGCTATCCACTACAACTATCCACTATTCGTGACCTCCAAGTACCTCTGCCTTACAAGACACGACCTCTCATCTACATACTATTGTGAAACCTTCAATTCGTGAAGACAAAATCTTCAAAAATATGTAAAGGTGTTTTGGCAGAAAATGGCTGATTTAAACTAATTTAATTAATTCCTATCACTGATTAGCAAACAAAAGATAAAAAGTAATATATAAATGTGTAAAGTAAAAATTGAAAGCCGACAAAATTAAATAATTTTCCCTTGCCACAAGGATGACGAATGATACGTTAATGCGGCCTGACACGTCTGCCGGCGCCGAGCAAAAGAGAAAACTTTTGTTGCTCCGGGAATTTACTTGTTACATTGTATGACAAAATGAATTTCGTATAAACCTTTTGTGCGATCGAATGGATGCAGACTGACATTTATTACTGTATTGTAACGCTGAATTATCCCTTTCAGACTTGACATTCGATTTAGGATTATTAAACATATTTTTCAGATTTAAAAATGGTCGGATTTTATTTTTTATAGCATTCTGTAACAATTATGTAGTATAATTAATATTAATATAGGTTGGTTACAGCTTCGTCTGGAAAACATCAAATTTTTTAAGGAATATACTCCTTTCTAATTGAGTTTAATTTAATATAAAAATTTTAATGCAAACCTTTTTTACATTACCTTAATAATATGAAATAGATTAACATGCGATTCGATTCCCTAAGTATATATTTTATATTTCATTTGAATGAATGTGTATTTAGGTAACGTGCCCGACTCGTAATTCGTACACGAGGTCGACCTAGTCGCCATTTTTGTAGTTGAACTATTAATCAATCAGCAAACAATCTAATACTAGATTGACGTTGATAGCACCAAATAAACCGTATAAGTAGGCTATAATTTTTAATATGATTTAATGGTGGATCTGAAATTGAAGACTTACCAAAGGTATACATTTTGACGAGCTAAAAGAAATTTATCTTGGACTCCGCAGTATATACGTTCGCCATCTTGGAATTTAGTCCAATAAGATCAGTCCAAGTTAATTTACTGAGACCTTCAGTGATGATCACTTAATTGAAGCAAAAAGATCGTTATCTAGGGAATTACACATTCACTTTTTATTTTTTTCTATCATATAAAAGAAAACTACTTGTTAACTATCGGATATAAATGTGTAATAATGTCATCACCCCGGAAAATAAAATAAAATAATAATATCGTTACTCGCAGAGAATCATTTTATTTTTAATTTAACTATTCAACCTTTTTACGACTATCATGTAACCAGTAATGCTGTTACAAAAATAACATTATTCTCAAGGTGGCGACATCCTGTAATCCAGCTACTTGGAGGTCACGAATTGTGGATAGTTGTGATAGATGGTCGGTGGATGTAGTGTTCTCTTGTGTGGATTAACGTCCACACTATTGAATACTACGTTAATCCACAAAGACCATCCTCATAATTAGACCAATCCGTAATTCAGAGGCCGTGGTTCGGATTCCACGTTAAACTGTAGGTCCATTAGTTGCCATCGGCTGTTGGGCTATCAATTAACAGTCCTGTCTAAGGAACATGTCAGCCTTAGTCAGTAACAAGACTACAAGATCGCGCCACAATCATCCTACATTCATTTCTCATTCATACTTGGCTTAAAACTACCTGGGTCGGTCGCCATTTCAGTTAAAAGTATAAAGTATGGAGTTTTGAAACACAATGTATACTGGAATTTTCAAACAGGTGTGAACAAATCGCTCGATCGACTGGTGAGATTACGTCACACGAGCTGCGTACGCACACGTACACGCACACGCGCAAGCTCGCAATGTCTCGTAATTGCCACTCCAACCCGAGCTCGAGCTCCTTTGTAACCCGGTACCCTGCTGTACTTCCTGGGCCCGAGGGGGATCCGTGGACCGCCTGGCGTGCCGTTGTGTTCCCAGTTTCCGAGGCTTATTCCAACTTTGATGCAGAACTGCAAATACCCACTTTAGCATGTAGTGAAAACACAGATTTGATGGTGTGAAAACTGAACACCACTTTTCGTTTCCATTATTATCAACCGCTTTCCAATCATCAAGCCTAGTTATTGACCTAATAGAAGGGTATCTATGCAGTTTACATATGATTTAAGCAACTTACGTAAGAATTTTCGTAATATTTCAAAATGGTCCTTCGAGCCGGATTGATTTCTAACATTCTTTAAAATGTCCTTTAAATATCATCTGTTTACTCTAGTGTTTGAAAATTTAAAAGATTATTCATATCACTATACGCAGTAAACATGAATTGTTTAAACGATAATATCCAATAATAAAGTTAATTCAACTGGTTGGTATTAACAAAATAAATCATGAGGTCAAAAGTCTTCATTGATACCGCGATTTTACTTTAAGATCCGTAAGAACAATGCTTAGGCTTTTCCCCAATTGTCATCGCAGGAAGTCATAAAAATATAGTTCAGATGTTAAAATAACTGTAGTTTACTACTCGAATATATTATTTCATAGAAAGATAAAAAACTTCCTAATTCCTGTATAAAACTACTTTAACTTTAAAATACTTAAATAACTATCAACGAAAATCAAGTCACTAATAACGCTGGGAATATATACAGTACATTGTTCTTTTTAGGATAAAAATGCTATCACAGCTGAGAGTCTGAAATTAATTTTGAAATTACTTTCAGTAATGTTATGATAGCATTTCTGGTTACATAGTAATTGTAAGAAAAAGGGTAAGGTGAAGAAGAAAATTACATTTTAAATATCATTATTAGGCCTACTACACAAGATAATTACAGTACTCAGTTTTAATATTTTCCGGAAAATATATTTATTTTCTTGGATAAGATGCGTTCATTTGACAACTCATCCACATTTTTTTACGAATCTTGTGAGGCCAGTAACGCTTTCTCAAAAATCCCATTGCTCTCAAGGGACTAAAATCTAATACGGCGGTACTCTTAATTCCACGAACGCAGCAGATGTGAAAGAATGCGTTAGTTAGTCGTGCCGCCGCGAGAGCGCGGGGAGGCTGAGCCGCCATATGGAGCCGGAGACAAAGGGTTATTAAACAATAAGGACGGACGGACAGGATAATACACACAGAATATTCATCTCTCCGGCGGCGATCCGGGGGAGACTACTTAACCTGAGGACGGTTCTGACAGCGGTGGAAACTTTGGAGTGCAAAAGCTACAACTCGGTGAATGGTGTACAGTTAGAAGAGTCTGTAGTACCTCCGCCATCTTGGATTTTACCTTTATCTTACTGAGATGGCTATCTACTTAGATAGGTGTTTTAAGCGAAGTATGAATGAAAAATGAGTAGAAGATGATAGTGGCGAGATCTTGTAGGCTGATATGTTCCTTAGATTAGATTAGATTCGATTATTGAAATGGCGACCATGCCACAAGGTAGGTATTTTTAGCCAAGTATGAATGTGGAGAAACGATTGTAGGATGATTGTTGCGTGATCTTGTAGTTACTGACTAAGACTGACATGTCCCTTAGACAGAACTGTTAATTAATAGCCCAACAATGGCATATCTAAGGGACCTACAGTTTAACACGAGACTCATACAACAATTTTGCCCCTGAATTACAAACTGGTGTAGTTATGAGGATGGACTTTGTGGATGATCGTAGTATTTAATAGTGCGGATGTTAATCCACACAAGGGAATAATCAATGGCATATCTAGGTGGCAGTTTAACGTGAGACTCATGCAACACTTTTGACCCTGAACCGCATTACTGACACTCGATCGTCGTAAAAAGATAGTCAAGATGACAAATTAAAAATAAGATAATTTTCAAGGGAATTAAATTTTTCCTCGGGGAAAAAATTAACACGCAATGCTATCCTATAGTTGACAAGTCATTATCTTTTTCACGATATATTAAAAGAAAATGGATAATGTAATGCCCTAGATAACCACTTTATCTTTAGTTTGACACCCCAACCATCTCTTTTCAACTATCGTGTAACCAATAATGCTGTCACAAAACTGATATTATTCTTAGCGGACTAAAATCCACTTTATGAGCGGTGGTTCTGCAGACCCTTAAGGGGGTATTTTCTAGCCACGACGGTTTAAAAAATTCGAAAAATTGCGTTTCAAAACCAATTACTAGTAATAACAATGCGTATTGTACATGATTTAAGAACAAAAATTCACACTTACGCAACTAATATTATTGACGCAACGTTCTAAAAAGGATTGAATTTTATGAAAAAGTGGTTATTTACTTAATCGAGTAAACGTAACTCAAAAGTATTGCAATAGAACATACTACAATGAGTACATACTGAAATATCGCCACAACCCTGTAACACTATGGGTGCGGCTATCACGAGTACACACCATCATATAATCGTCTGTTGCTAAACTGCGTAATTACTATAGCTATGGACACAACGTATAATGCATGTTGAGCGGAACACATAAAGGTGTCCAGTTGGGCAACGGTTGCCAGAACAATGATAGAGACAAAATTATAATCGGGATACTGTATATAACAATGCAACAACACCCGGTGGTCCAGAGGTAACGTTCTGGGTTAGTAAGACAAAGGTTGTTGGAATGAAACTATTGGCCAACGAACCAGAGACTTCTGTCATATCCTAGTACTACTCGTACTAATGTACGAGTGCGACGTTATGTTGTGATAATTTCAAAGTTGGACAGTTCCGAATCGAAAGGAAAATAAAATGTTATTGGCGTAAACATAAATAAAAAACATAATGTTATTGCTCCATCTAACTTCGGAGGAAATAAGTAAAGAAATCCCAATTGTTAACATGTAGCTAGCTAACTTTTAGAATTATTGTAATAAGCTAACGTAAGAGCACAATTGTTTTAACATTCAATTGTACATGTATCAGAAAATCATATGTAAGTGTATATAAGGCATAAATGGCCTTCAAAGTGAAAATATTTAAGTAGGGAAATAGAATATTTTTTACATTCATAATGGCATATTTTCTCTTGGATACTGTATACGGTACTGATAGAAATATTTTGAAAGAGAAAAATGTAGACCCCAAAATAAATAAAGATTTTATTAGGGTACTGCAATACGCAGCCGACAAACTGAACGTATGTACTTCCATTGGGATAAAGAGAAAATTGTATCCATTCAACTATTTAAATATAGACTAATTAACATTTGTACTACATTTTACTGTTTCCTATAAACACACACTCAACGTACAAATAATTTAGGCGTAGTTTTTTACGTGATTCTAAAATTGAAAAATATGAACCATTCACAAAATTTATGAAGGTTCGTTACACAAGTTAGCTTTAATACACAGGTTAGTGGGAATTATGGGGATACTATCATGGGAAGAGTCTGACATTAGGAAAACACTTAAGCGCTTTATGTTCATAAATGTCAGCCTCCAAAAAGGTTTCGGAGAAAAATCTTGGCAAAAGTGTGCTACGGTTCGATACTGAAGCCACCTGCGATTGTTGAATGGGTAATAAATTCATGATCTAAAAAAAACGTGTCTTTGTCAGCAACAATGCTAAATGATCCTTTCAGATTGAGGTAACATTCGACTTACAATACCCACCATAGTGGGTCATCGTCTTATGCAAAAATTTTTTAATCGATCACCTTTCTCATCGCTCAATATTTTGCAATTATTTCCACAGCGGAAATATGTTTCGCACTCGATGTAATACATCAGTTTATCGTCTTCGGGACAGAAGGCGATGAGTGCCAAGGATGCCGGCAGACCAATCACAATGGCTAAATTCGCCACACGGCTCGGAGCTGCCGACACGTATTGCCCACTCTGTCGACGATACTGGAACACACAGTGTAAAGAACACTCTGGTCAGTCTTTCCTAAGATAAAACATATTTGTTATCATTACCTATTGAAAAAGCGGCCTACTCTAGTAGGTATTTTAAGTCGAGTTTGAATGGGAAATAAGTGCTTGAAGTCTTGTTCCTGACTACGGCTGACATGTTCCTTAAGATATTACAGTTTAACGTAGGATACGAATCACTTTTTACCTCTGAATTTCGAACTGGCCTACTTATGAGAGTGGTATTTGCGGATGAACTTAATATTCATATTTGCAGAAATTTATCCACACACCGTCGCTCACAGCTATCCACAATTAGTGACGTACATGTAGATGGGTGACTGGACGCCGATGTCCTAGTCTAATCTTAGTCATGATTGACTGGATGAAATGGGGTAGAACTCTAGATCCCCCTATACCTAGGCTTGTGTTTCTCATGAGCTAGATCTCAGTAGACTTTTCCTAATGCCCATCAACCATCAACAAACTCAGGTTAGAATTTCCAATGCATGGAAAACCATGGACCCGGTTTTGACGACTGAAGAAATTTCTTTTCCTTGCCAAGTCTTTCGCTATCTAAGATGGCGTGATTTGAGTCTCCAAGGAGATTTTGTAAAAGTCTACAACCCTACTCATCACAGATGATCAAAAGTGTGTGTATATATTAACAGAAGCGAGAGTGTCCTGTGATTAAATCGATGACTTACCCAACCCCATCAACAAGTTCGGAAACCCAAGGAGAAGTACATCGAAGATGAATCTGTAGTATATTTTTAACTTAAACTACCAATCACCGAGGTCCAAGGACCCCTGCGGTGAATTTAAGTAGCATCATAGCGGCGTCACAAGCCTTAGGTGATCTTGATCTGAAATCAGTTGCTGGCCACTAGTTTCGACCCAGCAACTTTTGACTTACTTTTGTCTTACCACTGAGCTATTGTGGCGGCAACGGCTTGAGAGTCTGCATTTATGGTGAAATATTTAATTTTGGCCTCAAGTATGTTAGTTTTGTAATAGCATAGCTAAACCACAGGATGGATCTAAAAAGGGTTTAGGTTTATAATTAAATATAAAAAGATTACCTAAGGAATTGCATTATCATTTTTTTATTTTATCTTTATTAGTTAACTATCGTGTATAACTACTTCGAAATTATATACGATAGTTAACAAGCATTTATAATTTGTGTGTGATTGTTAATTTTGTCATTATATTTTTGGTGTTTGAAAAATGTTATTACTATGAGTAATTTATCTTTTATGAATACAGAGTTGAATATGTAATTTCCTAGATAACCACTTTACATATAATTTAACACCTAAACTATCCTTTTACGACCATCGATAGGTCAGTAATGATGCCACAAAATTGCAATTGTTCTTATGGAACTATATGTTCTATCCAATATGGCGGAGGTACTGCAGAATCTTTAACGTAAGCTTGTCTTACGTTGTAAGGATACATCTATCAAGAGGTAACTGGGAGTTCTATTGCCAGAGCTTGAAGCCTGAGGCCTAGCAATGCATTGTCATAAGGAATATATCACGAGTGTGATAGTGTTAAGGTCCTGGTTGTTATCCTTGTAAAACTCTGGGTACTCTGACCGTACGTAATAAGACCATGCAGCTTAAAAATACTGAACACTTGTTCATTATTTCATAATACGCAAAGTCAGTTATAAAAGAAAGAGCGTCTCATAATGTACAGAAATAATGCGAATCAAAATTTCAGATTGGAATAAATAACTTTAAAATTTAGATCCTCGGCGAATTACAAGAGTTAACAATTAAACCAATAATGAAGATATTGCAGCTACCATAAAAGAAGCCGTCTTGAAAGGCATTTACTGCAGTTTGTAACAGATAAGGAGGAAAGTTTGGGAACTGTAATGGGCGAACGGGGAAAATACAAAAAACGAGAGTAAACGTTATTTATTCATCAACTAACTTCCTTACAGACTTCGGAAAATACGTAACGACTTTCCGAAATAGACTTTAAATTAATTAAACTTGTTTAAATATAGGAGAATAATAATGTATTCTAAAAACATTTCTTCCACAAAAAGAATTTTTATATTTTTGACATAGATATGTCTCAGCTCTGGGGAATGTTGGTGATTTTTAAGATGGAAAATATGTAACAGGTTTCCGTAGAAACTACCAGAGTTATTGTATTGAATTTTTAATATAAAGGAATAACAACAGCTGTTTAAATGAACTGAAAATTCCCTTTAGACATATCCATGATTTAACCAATTTCCCACAGGGAAGTAAATGGGGTCCAAAGATGTTGATTAGAATTTCATAGCACTTTCATAAAACTCGTAGACCCCAAATTATACACACAGCTCGATTTCTTATATAATTGACGGTATGAAACAAATAACTAGATTAGGTTATAATTTCTGCAGTCTTCAATCCACAGTTCTTTTTTTTCTTTTTACACAACTAGTTTCGGGAACAATATAATATATAATATTATTTTGTGTAAAAAGAAAAAAAGAACTGTGGATTGAAGACTGCAGGTATTATAACCTAATCTAGTTATTAATCAATCCGGAAGGCAAAATGTTTAAAATAAAAATGACGTAAAGTAAAACGCAATTTTTTTATTTTCACCCAAAAAATTTAACAATCCACATTAAAACTAGATGGAAAAAATGATCAAATTAGTATTTTAAATCATAAGTGTCAGACAACGAATGCAGGTAAAAAATTAAATTTACACTACTTAGGCTGCGGTAAACACAGTACGCTGTCTAGTACAAGAGTCTCCAATATTGTTCTTATGAGGAATACTGTACTTAAAATTGGTTTAATACTTTACATTTTAGGGTATCCAATACGATGACACTTATTCTTATTAGTATTATTACTTACAAAATAACCTTTTCTTTTTGTTTACTTAAAACCAAAGACAATTTATATTTTAATAATTAGAATAGAAATTGTCTTAGTTAAGACCCACAGCATGTTAATACAGTACTTTCTCCATGTACTAACGTATAAATGGGGGAAAATATAAAAGTGATGAGCTCTTAAAACCTTAGTTTTGAACGACACCATCCTTACACGTTTTCTAAATTGGTTTGTTCTTTTACTTCCTTTGATTTCAGGTAATCATTAGTCGCAATACAAAGAATATTTCGTCTTAACACCGAATCATACAATCACTAAAAAGGACGGGCAAACCGCTACTACATTTTCAGTATACAACTGCGTAATATTATATAAGTGAATTTTAAAGAAGAGAAATGACTGATTGTTTTAATATATTTGGCAGATGAGACCAGAATACTATAATTCGATATTCACTTGGCTAGAGCGCATACCCTTTACCCATGACTGATAATGAGGTCACCCGCCAACACCAGACAAGTGCAAGTTTCTCCGACGCCGAGGCCACGGGCAATGGCGATTCCAGTCGGTATTTGGAGCGAAAAACTGGACCCGTGTGAGAAGGAAGTTGTCTATTTGGTCGAGAGGAAATTGACGCGGCAGGGTGCATGGCGCAGTGCAACCAGCCGGACCGGTCCGCCCATGCGCGTGCCTGCATACTGCATACTCGTCACTGCCCATGCACCTAGGTAGCGGTTTTGATAGCTACAGTCGAACCTAGCTAATTAGAAATTCAAGGGAAAGATAAATTAATTCGAATAAAAGGAAATATGAACTATAGAGGTTTACATCTAGAGGTCAATTCAGAAGTTTGAATTGTAGAGGTGAGCAAGAATAAAATTCGAATCGTACTTTTACTTCTCAATTCTAAAAAAATCCCCTACAGAGTAAAAAAATTACTGTAGCACTGATGAGTATGAAGATGATTGTGACGCGATCTTGAAGCCTTGTTACTGACTAAGTATGACATTTTAGACAAGACTATAAATTAATAGAACAAACATCAATGACATCTAAGGCTCCTACTATTTAACGTGGAGTCCGAACCAAAATATTGCCTCTGAACTACGAACTTGTCTAATTACGAGGATGGCCTTAGCGGATAAAGGTAGTTTTCAATAGTGCGGACGTTAATCCATACCAGAGAATATCCCAACCACCGACCACCGCTCATAATTATCCACAATTCGTGACCTCCAAGTAGCTGGATTACAGGACACGACGTCATCCAAGTCAGTAGCGAACATTTGTTTGCACTGATAGCTAGTCTACGTAACTATAACTAACCGAGGTACACGTAATATCATAGTTCCTGTGCCTTTTACTCATTTCCTCTAAGAGTCTGCCTTATTGGCTAAATATTTCGTTTTAGCCCTATAAGAAAATTATTAATTTTGTCACAGCATTAATGGTTATACGATAGTCGTAAACAGATGCCTGGGGTGTGAAATTAAACGAGACGTGGTGTTTTATAGAATTACAATGTTACTTTTATTTTTATTTCCAGAAAAAATATAATTACCACACAAAATTATATCTGATAATCAACGAGTACCAAACGGAGCTCAAACGGAGACTGAGTCTCCGTTTGAGCCTGATGATGTCTGGTGTGACTGGACGAAATCGATAGCCAATTTAACACCTTTTGTATATATGGTCGTTTGTATATACTAATTACACTATATAAGTGTACATATATATAAATTAGTGTTGTAAGACGTGAGTTTTTACTTAATCCTATAAATAATAAACAATTAAAAAAACTTATAATGATTGACACATTAAAAGAGATTGACATTAAAACATTGCTCTTACCCGAAAGAATCCAAAATGATAAAATCAAGCCTGAGAATATCAAAGAATGATTTTGAGAAGGAGAAAAGACCATTTTATTCTAAGGTGACATTTTTCAATAATTTTTAAAAGCAAACAAGAACGATGGACTCATTGTTATCTGTTAAACCCTATTAATCAGCTTACTGTCCAAATGTTTTATTCGCTGGCCTTTTTTGTAGGATTAAGTAACGGCAGTCAGAGATTCTTTAGCCTTTTTTTTGTTCTAGGTTTACATTTATCAATTTTCATCTGAATCACGATTCACTGTTACAATTTTTAGTACACAAAATGTGTATAAATTATTTACTGAACTATTACTTATTGTGAACTATTTTACACGTATAGGTATAGACATGTTTCAAGGTTTAAGTCGAATACTTGGTAAAATTATATTAAATGTCTGCTCTAAATTAATCCTAAAAAATAGAACTATGAAGCCATTTCATCCAATAAAGAGAAAAAGAGACTTCAAGATACAGACATTAAATGAACATTTAATATTAATTATGAAAATAAATAGTATGAGATCAGATTAGAAGACGAGTATTGATAGTGGAAGGGGAAATATAGATGCAGCTCCAATCGTGATTTCATTATGTCAGTGCAGTAGAAACGATAATTAATGAATTCAAACTTAGTTTTAATTAATTATACTCTACTTTGATAAGATTACACTTGCTTCACTGGCAACAGGTAATTACAGAATTGATAAACACAGAGCTCGTTTATAAAATATTTCTCTCAGGTATCATACAATTTGGAACGCAGAAATTATATAAATTTTATCAAAATGTTGTACTAAAGAATATACTGTACACTATTATACAGATATTTATACCTATTTGTGGCTGATTACTATAGGTAGGCTACTAAATTGGATTATAAACAACACCAATATATTGGACAAGATAGTAGAAAATTTAAAAATGTAGTTGTACCTGTCAGGGGTAAAGATTATTTACGATTTTTTGTTGAAATACGTCAAACTACCCTCTTAAAACATCCTTCACTGAGCAATACATTAAAACAGGATTCTTCTTAACCTCTGCGACGATATTTTTCCCTATCATAGCGATTTTTTTACCATGAAGGAGGTTTTGTGTAGTGTAAACCATCACCTTAAAACGTTACCTTCGGGAACGATCTAAACCCTGTTCTTGTTACAACCTAACTTCAACAAATAGGCAATTAATTACTTGCCCAATCAAAAACGCGCCATGTGTAAGCTGGACAGCTGGTCCCGCCAAAACCCACCCTCCAGCTGATACTATCAACACATTCGCGGCGTCACCCTCACACATCTCCATCAATCAGCTGTTATACGTCAACCCGTCAAAGCGCAAAGCCGCGAATACCGTGCGGAAGTAGTCTGTCACGCTATTCCTGGCCACCCTTCCTCAAAAGAGAACGTCTGAAAGGGACAAATTCCTTCCCTGATGGGGTAGAATATCGCCCGTCGCGCCAAGACGCGCATGACGTCATCACTACGTCACGCAGTCGCGGAACCGCGCGGCGTCGCTTTGATGTAGCTAATTGGTTTGTTTGTAAACGGAAGTTCAGCCATGATGAATGATTGGATCTGGTTAATGTTTCTGCTCCGATTTGGAGCCTACTGGATAACAGTTCGCGTTACGTAATAACCCTGTGGTGCATGTGTTAAGCATTTCAAAGAAAACAATACGTGGATTAGAATGCATTGCGAGAATTCCCTGTTGAGGTCTAATTTTTAGGTTAACTATCATAGAATATTATTATATTATCTAACGTGATCATTTAAGAAATTTAAAATAAAGAAAACGCGAAAGGATTATTTTTAATGGTACCATTTTGAAATAGCAACCTACACTGGTAGGTATTTTAAGATGAGTCTGGCGCTATCATGTAGTCTAGTTACTATTTAAGGCTGACATGTTCTTTAGACAGGACTGTTAATGGCCCAACTAAGAGCCAATGATATTAAAGGAACTACAGTTTAACATGGGATCTGGACCACAATTTCCCCTCTGAAAGACAAACTGGTCTAATTATGAGAGTGGTCTTTGCTGATCAACGTAGTACTATTCAATAGTGCGGACGTTAATCCCCAGTAGAGAAAATCACATCCACCGACCATCTCTTATAACAATCCACAGTTCGTCGTTACTTTCAAGTAGCTGAATTATTGTTTACTTAAAAATTAAAAACGCTATGTAGTACTAAAACTATTTATTGTAGTAATAATATTAAAATATAGACTATAATTACAAAAAATCCAATATTCATACAACTAAAGTAATATTAAATATAGATTAGGTTATAAATGCCAACACAATGTGTTGCCTACTAAGTAACTAAGGAAATCGATAATACTGTAAATCAAGGGTAAAGGCTTTGTCTGAGGGGTTCCCTCTCGGAGCATGAGAAGTCATCGCCAATTAACGTAGGAATCACGCACCACACGTGCGGGACTTTCAATATTTGACAGCAAGGAGGGGAGCTAATGACAATGTTATGAGTCGTCGTATCACTTCTCACTGTCTTCCGGTTCCGGGTCTGCCGCCGTATCACTCAGTGATAACAGCTTCCTCCACGCGCGTCGTCTTGGCGCCACCAGCGACACCTCGGACTATCGAGGCGGAAGGGTTTATGAGACATGCTACTGAGGAAGGCTTCATGAGAAAAGACGTGTCGGAATCCTTCATAAGACAATATGTGTGGGAAGGCTTCATGAGACAAAGCGCTGGGGGAGGCTTTATGAGACAAGGACTGGGAAAGGCTTCATGAAACAAGATGTGGGGAGAAAACTTCATGAGACATGCCACTTGGGAATGCTTCGTGACCCGTTAGTCACCTAGGATGTTTTTTTAAACAAAAAACAGTCAAAAACATGAACACAATTCTCGAGTTTGCACAAGTGTGCGTGAACTGGTTCCAATCTCTGCGTGTGAACATCCTAGTTATATTGAAGGCGTGCTTGTAGGCTTATTAGATGAGACAATGAGTTTAATCCTACAAATAAATATGATAAACAAAAATAAAAAACCCATTTCATGGCTGCATCTCACTACAAATGTAACCATTACACTCAAAGGTAAACAAACTGATTTGAATAGTTTTATTCCATAAAAGTCCAGTTTAAACTGCTTACTATCCAAGTAGATATCACGTGTTACTTATAGTTTTACTAACGAAAAGTTCACTTATTCTTTCGTTTGCTGTAACATTAACTCTAATTAAACTTATTAAAATCTACAATTAATTTTCCAATAATTTTTAATATAGGTTATTTTAGTTGTTGTAGAATGTTTCATGAACCGTGTATCACTAATCTTCTTTTTTTATTTTCTTTTATAACACAATTAGAGAGCATTATCTTTTAAAATTAAAGATGGAGTTCTAGATTAAAAAGAAAAACACTTCGGTAATCCACTTATTCCAAAGCTGATCTCTGAACCGATTTAGATTAGAAATAAAGCAGTTTGAGGTTAAAGAATTATACATTTAAAAACAAATTTTATAGGAACTTTGATTTGATAATTTTTCTTTCCAGAAGCTTCTTCTGAGAAATATAGTGCATTTTATAGTCAAAGATGATACTAAAAAAAGATGATGATACTAATTAGACTAATTAAATTACTCAGCTAGTTAGTTAGTAATGAAATCAGGGTTTCTTTGATAAGAAAAATCTCACCTTGCATTACTTCTACCGGAGAATATAATTTGCTACTGAGCACTAATAACCGATACGGAGTGTAAATTTAAATATTGTCGCCTCTATGACTTAGTCACGGTTAAAGCTAAATTGTCAAAGAGTATTTGCACGGGTGTTATGAATGTATATATATGAAAGCTAAATTAGAGAACGGAGCGTGCAAAAACAAAGACCCATACAAGCCACCAGTTCATGTCTTAATTCATAGCGCAAACGTGTACAGAAGCTTTAGTCGTAATTGAAACTAAGTTTACCCTACCGACCACTGAGGACAGGATTACGTTTAGAAAAAGATTCTCAGTTAAGAATAAGTTATTCCTTGACCTTTCTTCAAATTTAGTCGTCAAAGTAAAATTAGTGGAGCCGCCATCTGCGAGATCTGTGAAGTTCGCTGTTGTGCCGCTAGAGTATGAATTTTGTAGCAAAATAATCGCGTTCTCAGACGGTATTCCTTTGGTCTGGATGGATAAACGTTTGTACTGACGAGTGCAACGTTTAAGCAATTGGAAGGTCGTGGGTTCAAATCCCGACCACGAGCGATCCCAATTTGGCTTGCAAATGTGTGGTAAATTGGAGGGAGGGCCTACCTTAAATAACAGTGTCAGGATTGGGTGGGAGTTGACGGCATATCAGGGCTTGATTGGGATTGCAGTTGACACCAATATGTTTTATTATAGGTTAAGTATTTATTCTGATAGTTAGTCAAATTCCTGAAAAATGTTACAATTCAATCCATTGTAGTACTTGGTTAAGGAATTTTTTAATACTCAACGTACACTTCTGAACTGACAGTATGGTTGTATGGATTTTTTATTTATATTAGTATTTAACATTTTGGGAGAGGATGATTGATGAATTTAATTGATGAGTTTATATTAATTTTATTCTTGGTTTAATGCCTCAATCTATGAATACTCTTTGTACTCAGGTTGGGTCGTGTTCTCCATGAACAAAGGTAAACAAAGTACCCCTACGCTTTACCAACTTAACATAGGATTTTATTGTGCATAATACAGTAATTTATTACCTATTAGTAGTTCACTTCTGATATTTCATTGTAATTAAAATTGTTAATTGCTGATTTTATGGTTTGAAATTTGTTGTATTGTTTGTTATTTCTGTTAGCTTTATTCTTACAAAACGTTAGAAGTAGCTGTTATTGCAAAAATATGCATCGTGATAAGAGTTCTATGGTGACCAGGCATTCTGTTAATATTAAAGAATAAAAAATTATTGCACATTTTTATTTTATTCATAACGGTAGGGACTTTATCTACACAATGGACCCTACCAATAAGTTATGCTTAACTTGATAGGACCAAGATGATGTAAAAATTTCTTTAATAACTTAATAATCGTACAAAAAATTAAACAGTGATGACTAACCGGGTGGAAAGTACATCTCCAATACGTGTTTAATTAGTGAACTCTACAGCCATTGCTTGCACAATGCGAACCAAGGGCAGTTTACTCGTAGTTTAGAAAGTGAACACAGCTTGCAACGAAGCACCGAAGCATTACCGGGGAGACGAGACAGACAAGGAACAGGGCACAAATTGGCTCACCTGTTGCTCGTTATTTATGGCCAACTTGAATGAAAACACAATCTCCTTAACGTATCATAAAACTTTTAAATTGGAGCTAGGGGTAGGACGACGGAGGGGCGGAGGGGAGGAAACGGGCCTGATTTACGGGCGGGCATCACATGGGCCATGACCATTCCGTCCAGGGAGGATGCGATATCGAGAATATTCCGATAGTCAATATCGCAATTCAAAATCGATACTGGAAAGGAAAAATCGATACCGATTATATCTTACTAATTTAAAAAATACTAGGAAGCCCTTTGAACGAGTTATAAGACCCAAAATTAAGGAACAAAATACTTCATGACTATTATACAGTTTGTATTTGTTTCAATAAATTTAAAATCAATGAGCAATGTAAAAAAACTAATATTTATTTTAATTTAACAACTGATGTTTTAAATGTCACTATAATAGATTTCATGTTTAGTAAATCTTAGAAATACTGTATTTTGCTAATATTGCTCCTAACAAGAGTTTTTGAGAGCCCTATACTATACTTTAAAAGGTTGTGGGTGAATTTAAAGTTAACAAAAGACTTCTCTGGAAGACATAGAAAATAAAAAGTAGGTTTCATCAAAGTGGGTGCTCTCGTTTTCACGGAGAAGCATTACAAAAACCTTGTTTAGCGTTACATAAAGACATACGGACAATCAGACAAATTGAGATAAGACCTATTCCAGCTTTTCGGGGTATTAAACGTCAAAAAAACCAAAGGTTTTATAACTCCAAGTAATGTACAAACAATAGCTTAATTTTATTTATATGCATTTAAGTTACTCAACCCTTAACGACAAAACTGTGCTGTCTCAGTAAAATAAAGTAAGTTTTCATGTTTTAACCCTTTCGCTACCATTGGGACATTTATGTCCCAGAAAGGAAGAAAACACTATGTATTGCCAAGTTTGAGGGTAATTTAGTTATTGTGATCTATGATGGCTATTTCTACTTTGTAATGGTGGTGCTACAACCAGCTGCTGCAGTCTGTGATTTAAATAATTATTACTTGTTGAATGTAACCAGAAAGACATACACTACCAGCGGGACACATATGTCCCATCCAAAAATAGCAAAAACACATTAATTACAGAGTAAAGAAATAAAAAAATATTTCCCGGCTTAATTTGATATGTGGAGTCAATTTAAACAAATCTAAAACTGGTTGTGAACGGGTTAAAAGATAAGATAAACCAAGCAAAAAATTACTAGGTACACTAAATTAGTAGTAAAAGATACATCGACAAAAATATAAAAAAAGTTTAATAGGGCATACCCAGGGTATTTGTACACATGAATTGCTATGATAGTACTACATCCCGAGGCAGTGGCAGACAAATTAAGACGAATTATTGGTAGGAAATGGAGGAGGTAGTGGTAATAGAGAAGTGGATAGAGGAGGAAGGAGAGGGGATGGTGAGGATGAGGAGGAAGAGAAGGATTAGGAAGGCGAAGGAGGAGTGAAAGGGAGCAGTAGGAGGTGAATCCTTGGATTACCTCATCCTCAGACAAGTCTCGTTGTGGTTTGGAACTTGCAAATTGAGAGAAAGGATCTGCACTGCATGGCTGACTGCTGTAATTGAGACGCCAAGTCGGAGGTTGTTAAATATCGATTTCAGAAAACAATAAGTTGCGGTTGAATACTCTATTACTCAAAACTATTTTGTACTTCAGTGACGGCATTCATTGAACCAATGCGCGGGCCGTGGGTTGAGCTAATTGGAAATGTATTTAGAGCGGCGGAGAATAAAACAATATAATTGAAAACTGTCTATGAATGAAAACAACTTTGTGGTGTATAAATGGATCGAATGTAAGTGAGGTTAGGTTAAAATAATACCTCAAAATAATAAATAATATTATACCTCACTATAATAAAAAAATTATGGTTCGAACTGAAAGTATTGAATCAAATAAAAAGAATAAAGCAACTTAAGAATAATGAAGCTCTAATGTATAAGCTACTACGGAAGATTTTAGTTAAAAAAATGTTTGTCTTGTTAATGTACACTCAAATATTTCGAAATAAAGTATTTTATTAAATCTAAATATATAAAACAAAGTCGTGTTAGTTACACGCATTATAACTCGAGAACGGCTGGACCGATTTTAATGATTTTTAATTTTTTGGATTCGTCTCTGCTCCGGTCATGCTTTAGGCATATTCAGTTTCCATAAATTCAATTAGTTTCCATTTTATAGCGTTTTAAATTTCTAATGTTAACCTTATGGGGAATAAGTTTGTTTACAAATTATCTACAATCAAAACATTTTGATTTCTTAAACCAGCTGTTAGTTTACTGCCCGTTAGCAATATTCTTTACCATCCAATGCCACCTGAATCATTCATAAATGTAATACTATGAAGTAAATAAGTGCTGTACAAAATGAACAGCATTATTCGCCACGTTAATAGTTTACGGTTTTTGGGAATTATTTACTGTATTTATATTTCTTTATTTCTGTATGATTAAAAGTCACGTGTTTATATGTTTGCCAAATAAAAAAAATTACAATGTTTATACATATTGAGTTTATTATAATAATCAGCTGTTGTAAGCTTTCACAACGAAGCCGCAATGCTAATTGACTTCAGGACATGGTCAATCTTAAAGTTACTTAACATGTTTTTACTGTTAGGCGTTACGAAGTTCGCCGGGTCAGCTAGTTTAATATAAATCAAGAAAGTTGTTTCATTTTTAACCAACAGGAATCTTTTCTACAATCCATACTCCCTCTGATACGGTTGGACATCTCCGTGATAAGTTAGCTTTTTATTACGAACATTTTCCATCATGATTACAAAAAAAGTTTCACGACGTTTCGGGAACTGGAATTTGAAGAAGCACTTCAGTGTGCTTTCGTCAGATTTTAGAGACGTGAATTCGGTATTCTTTGCAAGATTTTTTTACTTCTTAAAACATTTTTGTTTTCAGTAAATCAGACACGTGCTTACGACATGCTATCAAGAACATCTTCCCAGCAAAATCGCTCCTCGGCTGCAGGTGGCGCTCTCAGATGTCCACCATTGTCTTGACAGTGCGGGGGGTTGCAACAATCATCCCCCCGAGATTTCCTCCCCTCAGGTTTTACGACGTCCTGTCACTCTCCGACATTCGCAGAAGTGCTGATGTGATTGCACCTCTACACGCTACTCGGTCGTAATACACGAGTGATCGCCGACACACCTGCTCGATCGCTCGATTGTTCGGTTGTATTACCTCCGACACCCACACCTGCCGATTTTGAATGTTCTAAAAACGAAACAGCGAAATTTTTGTATCTAAGCCAGGGGTATTTTTACTGTCGAATTATATGGGTGATTTTACACAAACGTATTTTTTTTAAAGCGGTCTAAACTCAAATGGGCATCCCAGATTTAAACCCGTGACGTCACGCATTGAAGTCCAAAACGCTAACCACGGCTAAAAAACGTTTGTGCGTAATTACTTTATGAAACACCCAACTATAAGAATTCTTTAAAACTCTGGGCGTTAATTTCCGTATAAAACTTCAGTATAACATCTTCCTGTTATTTTTCTATAAAAATTTCATTCATCAATCACGAAAATGTGCGAAAAAGTGTAAAACTACAGTACTATGATTTGGAGGTGTTTATGATAAATATGTGTATTTGTCAAACATCAATGGTGGTGGTGAGGGGTTGAGGGGCTGAGGTTATGGGGGAGGTGATTATCAGGTTGGAGGAAGTGCTCACAAAAGCGGCTCTATGATTACAACAGTAGGAACCCCATCCCACTCTCTGCCCCAACTCGTTTCGAACGCCCTCATTCATTGCTCGACAGAACACAGAACACCTTTAAAAATATTTCATGTAGTATAACTTAAACGTATACTGATTAGTGCTCTGTACAGCTATCCCGATCAAAATATATATTTGTGATAAAAATAAAATATTTCATTCAATGAGCGGTAAACTATTTCATTACACTCACTAATATTGCAAACTAAACTAACAGTTGAATTTCACTAAACAGATTTTCACCTAGGATCCCACTTTCTATGCACAGCAGGCCGGTGTCATTTAACACAATGACGTCGCGAATCTGATAAGAGAAAGTGTCCGAACTCTGTAAATCTTTTGACCTTTCCACAGCAACCTCATTAGCGATTCCTCACGGTATTATCCCCTTCTGCGGCATACCATTGTGTGGGTGCAAAGATACTTAGCCCCTTCTGCAGCTTAAAATTGTGTGGGTTAACATCTACTGGTCCCCTTCTGTAGCATGACAGTGTGTGGGTTTGCATCTACTTGAGCTTCTACTGCAGCTTAAAATTGTGTAGATTAACATCTACTGGTCCCCTTCTGCAGCATGACAGTGTGTGGGTTTGCATCTACTTGAGCTTCTACTGCAGCTGGTTTACGTCTACTGTGCCCATTGTGCAGCATAACATTGTGTGGGTTTCCATCTACTGTGCCCATTGTGCAGCATAACATTGTGTGGGTTTACATTTACTGAGCCCCTTCTGCAGCATAGTCCGGTGTGGATCGCATGACTGGTTGCCAGTGTAGACTTACAGATAACGACCGTTTACCGAGTTTAACCACCGTTTATCGTTTAACGCCGTCTGCGGCCCAGGCATGTGGTCCGCAACATCGGATGCTTCTCGACCGTGTCCCCTGTACAGCCACTTAGCTACAATAATACTTTTACGACTGGAATAAACTCGGAACTAACCATTATCTCTAACTTAATTTCATATTTTCAACTTGAATGAATGTTTGGGTAAACTCAAATGTTATACTAAATGAATAACTAGAGTTAAGTGTTAAATTATTCATGACCTGTACACATTGGAGACCTGAAGTAACACACAAAAGTTTGTAAGCTACAAATACTATTACCTTTTCACCTTCTCAAATTGTGACCAACCCAGGTAGGTATTTTAAGTTCAGTATGAATGAGAAATGACTTTAAGATTATTGTGGCACGTTCTTCTTTTACTGACTAAGGTTAACATGTTCCTTAGACATGACTGTTAATTAATTAATAGCCCAAAATCCAGTTACATTTAAGGGACCTACAGTGTAACGTGGGATCCGAACCATAATTTTGCCTCTGAATTACCAACTGGTCTAGTTATGGACGAATCCACCGCCCATCGCTCATTATTCTCCACATTTCGTGACCTCTAAGTACCTGGGTTACAGAATACGCTACGGTCTGTGAAAATATTAAAAATTACAGGAATAGTTTATCATATTGTAGCTTGGGTGCTTACTAGAAAGACTACAATAATACTGTATAAAATTCGTAACAACGAATTTTCAAACACAACTTTTGAAAAAAAAATCGAAAATGTCAAAAACTTTATCATGATTCATTGTGAATATGCATAACGATTCTAACGAAACTGTCACCACGATAGTAATACACATCATACAAATAGCCGTGGCCAATACAACCGTTGCATTGTTTGAAACAAACGAAGTCCGGTATAAAGCACGTTCGGTAAAAACATTGAATGCGCAGATAGCAGCGATACACACAGGCAATAAACTAACACAACGCGGTGTGTTTGATATAGCCAGCAACCACGTAGCTCGCATCGGTTAAATTCCGTGCTAGCTTAGATGTCACCACGTACTATAATCTGAGATGCTTTATGCTAGGAGCAAGTCCATCACTTATAATTATGATAAACTATCATCCTGAGATCGTAAACAAAAGAAAGAATAAAGAAATTCACAGCTAAATAATTGTTGTTCTATTAAATGGGAAAAGTTTAAAACCAATGATCATTGTAAACAAACTAATATCGAATTTAATTTGACAGCTGGTAGTTATTTCTTAGTATTAAATCACTTTTAAGGATCACAAATTTTCTGTAAAACTTAGAATAAATGCGTCTAATATTGGTCAAACCAGGGACTTACAGATTATTTTGTATTTCCATAATCTTTTGAGTTCAGATCTGTGTTGAATAACTCGTTTTCTAAAACGTATACAAATTAAAATAAATTTGTAACAGGTTCTATACAAATTAAAAGACTGACAAGAAAATCAAAACCTTATGTAGCCTCTATATGTAGTACTGAATAATTAAATAAAAATTATTCTATGACCAATCCATTTTAATATCTGTCACGACTGTTTAATGAAGTCATGATGAGTCATGGTGGAGACTCTCTGGTTCAACGGTGAACAGAATTCTTTTTTCCTCCGTTAATATGAATTCTTTCACATTAAAATTATCAATGAAGAATTGCAATTCGCACAGATTTACTTTTTTTCAGATCCTCACTGACTGCAACAAGTCATTAGTGCAGGATTTCACTTTAAGAGTCCTCAGCGGTTGAAACTTATGGTATTTTTCTTTCAAAAAGAAAATGATAGCTTTGGGAGCACCGTTCTATTGGGCGCATACCATATAGAAATTAAAAACAGCATTTGACAAAGCTTCCATCTGGTCTTCATTTTCGTTCCATTTCAGAACTTCGGGTACGTAGGTTGTTGCATACGTAGCTAAACCATCCACGGACTCAACGTGATGTTCCGACATCACGTAGCTCGCATTGGTAAAATTCCGCAGAAGCTTACACGTCACAATATGGCATAAGTAAGACACTTTATTTTATCTTCAGTTTATATTCTCTAGAGACAATTTTTAACGTTTTGATTAGGAACGATTAAAACCCTGTTCTAGTAACTACCTTATTGTTTGTAATCCTGCTACTTGGAGATCACGAATTGTAGACAGTTAAGACGATTGGTGGATGTGATATTCCCTGTTGTGGATTGACGTCCGCAATATCGAATACTACGTTCATCCGCAGAGACCATTTTCATAACTAGACCAGCCCGTAATTCAGAAGCAAAATTGTGGTTTCTGATCCCACGTTAAACTGTAGGTCCCTTAGATATGCCATTTCCTATTATTTAACAGTTCTGTCTAAGGAACATGTCAGTCTTAGGCAGTAACAAGATTACAAGATCGTGCCACATTTGTTTCGTCTCATTTCTCATTCATATTTGGCTTAAAATACTTAACTGATTAAATAATATATCAATTACAAATAGCGGCCGAATCCTTTATGAAACCGGTGACTTTCGGATTACGAGGTGGACACGTCACCTCTGAGCTTAATCGATGCTTAAGATCACCACGTCCACATCTGTCTAATGCTGTGGCCGCTTACACACGTTGCAGCTGACAATAATTGTCGTGAATGAGTGACGAGTGTCGTGCAGGCTACAGGGCGGGGTCAAGGTCATCACTGTTTATGTATCAGCCACATTAAAATTGACCAAGGTCAACACTAAAATATTGATGCTTTACCATTCGAGCATGTATATTCCAGGGTTTCTTCGAAAGCTCTTGTACTCCAAAGCAAGCACTGCAAGGCAAAATGTTTTTTTTCTTTCCAACCATTTATAATTTCTTTTATAACACTCAACGCTTTTTGACCACGAAAAATCGATTGGAGCAGGTCTCAAAGCTAGGGAATATCCGGGTTTCGTCATACAGCCCTTTAAATTGACCATGTTATCGTTGAGGACCTTTTAGACAATAATTTTCTAGGCTAGTGTGAAAGAAATATTTAAATGAGTATTTATATTTAGTTTGATTTATTTTAACAGAAAACTTTATGAAAGATACTTAAATTTAGGTTGGTTTATTTTTACACTATACATGTTTTATTTGATTCCAGCAACGCTCGGCCATCCGGTACTATTCTCTTAAATAACGAATCTAAAATGTGAGTCCTACTAAATTAAAATTGGACATTTAACGCTTTGAATACTTGGATGGACTCCACCCCGGTATACATATTGAATTCGCATTTCCAACCTCTTATATACTAAAAGTAAAAAAAAAACTCATTTAGGCCTGCAGAAGTGCAACCTTAACTTAAACACCCGGAAACGTCTGCTATTCGCAACAGATCAACCGGAAAATTCGTAGTTTTGCACGTAAAGCACAATCGATTATTTAAACAATCGAATGTAAGAAGCATAATTTGGATGTAACGTTAAATCTAAAGAAGACCTACTATTCGAAACTATATCGAATGTTCGTATCAAATGAATACTTTTACATGCGTTAGGCACGGATAGGAGTTGCGGCTCAAACCTAAGTTAGGGTTTCAAATAATTATTTATTACTTACGTCTAAATATTATATGTGAGCGGATCTTATTTACCTACAACGTACGGCAATACAGGAAAAATCTCTCAGGAAAATCTTTAAAATTAAGCGAACAAATTCAGATTTTTCGATATTGAGAAATGTTTCTACCCAAAAGCAAAAATGAACAAAAACTAAATCAGTAAAAGTAAATCAGATACTTGGGAAGGAGCCGCCACCACGACGGTATAATCGTGGCAAGCAGTTCACAGTTACCCTCTCACGGATCAAGGCCGATATCGTCAACTGCGCTATCTACCAGCACTCGTAAAACAGCTGATTTATACAAGGATTGTGATCTGAAGCGATAAAAGTATTTTACAAACATTGTTTATGAAATGAGATATCGGGACCGATTGCCATTATAGGTTTGAGCACTGCTCACTCGCCTTCCAAATAGTTTGGTAGAGCTCATGCCTTCGATGTAATTAATTTAAGGCGGTCTCAACCGCGGTAGAAGCTACCCCGGCGAACTAAAATAAAATTTTTAAGATGGGAAAAAATAGTGTTGACGACGTTTTTCCAGAATCATGTTTAACGGATTTTCTAGAACACAGAAAATTGTACTTATATCAGTGAGTCACTTGTCAAATAACATTTTGTTAGAACTACAAGTTAAATTATTAGTTTAATTTACCGACACGGTAGCTTAGGGGTAACGCTCTGGTCCAAGTCAAATGTTGCTGGATCGAAACCAGTTGTCGGCTATTCCTGTCAGATTATAAGCGGTCACCTCTGGTTAACCCATTGACTCCCGCCGCAACGGTACTTATCTATGGTGATGGACAGTTAAGGGGTTTTATAAAAGAGTTCCATGTTCCGTTTCAATCAACATTTGAATAATTAGCATAATGAGTAGAAATTTTTCGTCTGTATCATGCGAATGTGTTATATATTTAGTATAATATAATAACGTAACACACTAGAACTAGTAAAATTTCTATTCCATATCAAATATTGTTTTATGATTGCGAAGCTAGAAAAAAAACTAAAGAAATGGTTCGTATTTTTCCTCAAAGGTTTTCTAACTTTCTAACTCCAATACCTCCGTAGAGCACGATATTTATTTTATACCAATATTAAAAAAGGTTTGATGGTAGTTTTATCTGATGCGTTTGTTCTGATTCAGTTACTTTGAAACAACAAAGTACAAGTGATTTGTAGTGTCCGTGTATCTAAAAATTCCTCACGAATTGACCGTTTTATTAATATAAATTTTGTATCATGCTTGAGAAGTAGTTAACGTTCAAACACAACTAAACTAATGTAGCCAACAAAATATTTTTTAAGATAATTACAAATCATGTCGTAATTTAAAAAATGGAAATATAATTAAAAATACTCATAATTTGAAAGGACACCAAAACGAACATACACCAGATTTTTATGTAAAATTACTGGAGAGATAGGTAACGGTTTTTAATTAATTTGAAAACAAATTCCATCGGTCCGATTACACTGTAAAGGGAGAGTGCTGTTGGCTGAATCGATCCACCACCGTCAATACAGGAATGTTGTCTCAACAATATTGCGTTAACAAACCTTGCAACTACGCAGTCCAGGTCCTTCGTAACAATACGTCGAACCTGAACTCTGTTGATTGATTTCTCACATTGAATACAGCTCACAAAGTTTAGCACGCTTCTCCAATTGTCAGTTTTTGAATGTTCTCTCTCAGTCCTTACTGCCGCGGTCAAATATTTTTGCTTCCATAATGTTTCTCTTTAATTTTAGTAGTTTTTAGCCTACGGATAACAGGAAAATACTAAAAGTGGTTTAAATACTTGATTTCGTGTAAGGGTGCACTAAAATAGACTTTAATAGATGGCGGGGTTTATTGGAGACAAATTAAAGCTCTTGCCTAAGGTGGCTTGAATATGACCTACATGACCTCCGAGAAATGACTTATTGGTTACATTTAGGTCATTTAAACAGCTTCTAATGTACACTGTACACCTACTACAAACATTGACTTCCCTATGTATGTAAATATTTTAAAACTATTAATAATCAACCTAACTTAACTCCGCAGAGCGCTGTTTGTCGGCGACCAATACACGGTGAGTTACATCATAATACACTCGACTGGGACGGTGGCGACGTCCTGTAATCCAGCTACTTGGAGGTCACGAATTGTGGATAGTTGTGAGAGATGGTTTGTGGATGTAATGTTCTCTTGTGTGGATTAACGTCCGCACTATTGAATACTACGTTAATCCACAAAGACCATCCTCATAATTAGACCAATTCGTAATTCAGAGGCCGTGGTTCGGATTCCACGTTAAACTGTAGGTCCATTAGTTGACATCGGCTGTTGGGCTATTAATTAACAGTCCTGTCTAAGGAACATGTCAGCCTTAGTCAGTAACAAGACTACAAGATCGCGCCACAATAATTAAACATTCATTCCCCATTCATACTTGGCTTAAAATACCTACCTGGGTAGGTCGCCATTTAAGTTAAAAGTATAAAGTAAAGTATAAAGTATAAGATACTGCCGACATATCTGCGGAGTTAGGAGCTTCAATTTGACTCACGAAACCCAACATCAACAGAAGTCCTCTTTCGTAAGTGCAGCAACGTGTAATACAATATGTTGCTAATGGGAATGTTTCGCTTACTAACTAGAACCATCATGCCCCAAGGATGTGTAGTTCTCAACAATGGAAGATCGTCATATTGTAAATTTCTCGAAATTTTAGTAGTTTGTGTTGTTTGCGTGTTTGTCGTCCGTATGTGAGATTACAACAGTAAAATCTTCAAATGAAGAGACACTCCTTGAGAGTACTGATGATGTTTCCATTTATGAACCAAAACTAGTTTCGATTAAGTGAAAGTAGTATTTAAATGACTTTTAGATTCTCCTCCATTTAGTCCGGTTTTCGCCTCACTTTCGGTTAACTCCCAGTCTCCTCAGGTTTATTGCCGCTTAATCTTCCCATCCTAATGTTGGCGTCCACCGGTCTCCCCTAAAATACATCTTTAATGAGGGTGTTTTCAGCTCTTCCTAGTCCATTAAATCCCTTCAACAATGGGCGTCTCCTGCCCATTTCAATCTTCTGTTTCCAGATATTTGTAGAATTTATTTAATTATTCTACTTCAAACTTGATATCAAAAATTATAATTTTATACTCTGAATTTGTATTTCCTGTTCTATAAAATAGAACTGGTTGAATTAGCGTACCAATTTTGCATTTGAATGCGCGTTAATTATTGCCGTTGTTATTTTAAATTATGAAAACCAAAACACATCTCCAGTTATTATTTTACAAGTGGGAGATTATAGTATAAATTTGTGACATTGAATTGCTAACATAATAACCAACACACTGAACATCTGCGAAATCGTTTTATCGCATAAATATAAATTTCAAGTTAATGTTGTTTTTCTTCATCTAAATTACGATACCACTAAAAACAATCTGTGACCTTTCGCGAATTTTTAACCGAAACGTAAAATTGCGCCCGTAAAATATATCATTGGATTAATAAAACCGCCCATTACCGCGAGCCGAGCGGGCCGAAAATTCAATTAACACGGACGTAAAAAAGATGTACAGCCGACCAAAGCGGATTGGAAACAGTTGACCGGTGAAAACGCATTAAAGTGGCTCAACCTGGACGGCGACCGGATAAATGTACCGGATAAAACGGAGGGAACTGCAAAATAAGAGGGGCGGCAGTAATGGAGATTTACTCCGGCGGCATGCAGTCACACATGGGTCCAGGGGGTTCCCGAGGGAGCGATAACGCGACGGTTAACGCACCCCCAACCCTACACTGGTCACATCGACACATCCCCCCCTGGATAATTGGATACTCTAACCCAGTTTTGATCGGGGACACTCTTCACAAACAGTAAATAAACAGTGTTAACTTGTAATAGTATTGTTGTTTGTGATGTCTTAACAGTGAGAAGGTCGAGACGGATTTCTATTTTTAGTTGTATTCATTTTTTACATAGATAAATATAAAAACATTAAATCAACATGAATACTTTATACGCTGATTATCAGTAAACCCGTTATTCGTTACGTTTGTACGATTCAATGTTAAGAGGTAGGATACATATTATTGTGCCAAAATATTAACCTGAAATCGTTAAATAATTTATTTACTTCCCTGTGGGAAATAGGTTAGATCATGGATATGTCTAAAGGGAATGTTTACAGTTCATCTAAACAGCTGTTCTTATTCTTTTATATTAAAAATTCAATAGAATAGCCCTGGTAGTTTCTATGGAAACCTGTTACATGTTTTCCATCTTAAAAATCACTAACACCCCCCCCCAAAGTTAAGACATATCCATGTCAAAAATATAGAAAAATACAATCTTAATGAATCAGATAATATGCAATTGGTAAAATTATTTTCATTCAGAGCTTTAAAACAACAACATAACATATACATAAACAAGTATGATCTTTTACTATAGTATAGTTTTCGAATAAGATATTAAATCTAATTACACGTTTAGTAAAACTTAAAGAAATGCGTCTAATACAGTTAACAATGGTGTTTTGGGAGGTTATTATTTTGTATGAGGGTGTGGGTTAGAGTTTACAAAACCCTTCATAAGGTGGTTTACCTTCTCCAAAAGACATAGAATAGTAAAAATAAGTTTCATGGTATTCTAGTTTTCACAAAGAAGCGTTGAAAGACCACGAAATTACGCTACAAGAAGACGAAAAATTATTTAAGATTTACCTCCGCTTTTCTAAGGTATAAAACATAAAAATAACAAAAAATGACACAACTTTTTAACTTTTTTTAAGGAATCACTACTCTTAATAATCAAAATTAAAAAAATTACAAAATTGGTTGGAGCTATATGGTCAAAGTGGACCTGAGTACCAAATTTAATATAAATCAGGCAATCAGTGTGGTCTCGGTGTTTGTACATAGACAGACAGACATCAGTTCGAAGATCAATTTTTTGAATCAGGGAGCCTCTAAAATGAATACATCCACTCTCAACTCAAATTCGAACATTTTGATGAAAAATACTTTCTCCATATATATACATGTATAAGGGGAGAAAGTATAAACTGTATTCACGAGTATTTACCACCTATTGGATTGACAGTAGATAAAGAGATAATGCAAAATTACGTTTTAATTATATAATCAATTTATTTTTTCAGTTACAGATACCGGAGGAGTTTAAAAAAATAAACTTAAAGGACGATTAGGGAAACAAACAATTCTCCCGGCGGACTGGTATTTAGGGGGGAGTTAACAAATATTTATAGGAAGGGGAACGGTACCCAGATCGGCATGCGAATTAATTACAACACTGTTCGCATCGAACCTGAAATACTTCTGTCAACATTCTGGCCACAGACCGTCAGTGTTGCATTCTTGATGTCCCAGCTTCATTCATCGTTTAAATCTATATAAGAAAGATTGACTACCATTATTATCAGAAGGGGGGTTGGTGCCATGGTCTATGAGGGTTTGGTGCCATGGTCCATGGAAGTTGGACGCTATGGTCCATGGGGCGTTGTTGCCATGGTCTATGGGGGTTGGATGCTATGGCCCATTGGGCGTTGGTGTCATGGTCTACAGGGGTTGGGATACATAATAGCATCCAATCATCACGCGTATTGTTCAGTCATATGAATAATTAAATACCCAAAGTTATTCCCTAAG
The DNA here is from genome assembly GCA_023375725.1 of Nephotettix cincticeps. Taxonomy (NCBI): domain Eukaryota; kingdom Metazoa; phylum Arthropoda; class Insecta; order Hemiptera; family Cicadellidae; genus Nephotettix; species Nephotettix cincticeps. Next base: position 16,735,615 of record CM041785.1, on the reverse strand, counting down.
TAATGACGGCAATTAAACGTAACGCTATACTTCACCTGACACTATATCTTAGTTTCATCTGTATCTTAGTTTAGATATTACACTGAAACAGTTAATGTAAATTATTTCGCGCGACCGTCACTACCCCATGAATGTATTATGGAATAATAAGCACTCTGGGAATATGTGAGAACTAATCAGGTAATGATGCATAAGGTAACTATTACCAGTGAAAACTCGTTGATGACTCATCGCAGCTTAATACAGGAGAAGTGTAGATGTAAATAAAAGAGAATAATGGCGTACTGATCGAAAAACAATAAATATTTACTTTTTACCCGAGTATAATTTATTATATGAGTAAAAACTTAGTTCCACTTTTCTACTTACAATAGTTGAGTTGTCATTATAATAATAGTACCTGTAACAAAACAAATAATGTTAGTTGTATACTATTTTTGATTACGAGTTAAACTAAATAAAATAAACAAAATAATAACATTTCAAAAATATTTTCAAACTTTTCGAAATGTATCCATGTCCATGACCTTTATAATCAAACAATTATTAATAATATACTTATATTTTTTACCTGAAGTGAAATTGACAATCCATAAAAGCTTGCTTTATCTAAAACAATTTTATTCACAAAAAGTGAGAGGGAGGCAGCGAGAGACGACACTGCGGTCTAATCAATACTACAATGTTACTGTTTGTATTGGAACGGAGCGCTGTTGTGTGTAACAGGTGTCTCCAACGGTATCACAATATGCAAGGTGAGCTGATCCTCTACAGTATAACAGGTGTCTCCAGCGGCAATATGCAAGGTGAGCTGATCCTCTACAGTATAACAGGTGTCTCCAGCGGTATCACAATATGCAAGGTGAGCTGATCCTCTACAGTATAACAGGTGTCTCCAGCGGTATCACAATATGCAAGGTGAGCTGATCCTCTACAGTATAACAGGTGTCTCCAGCGGTATCACAATATGCAAGGTGAGCTGATCCTCTACAGTATAACAGGTGTCTCCAGCGGTATCACAATATGCAAGGTGAGCTGATCCTCTACAGTATAACAGGTGTCTCCAGCGGTATCACAATATGCAAGGTGAGCTGATCCTCTACAGTATAACAGGTGTCTCCAGCGGTATCACAATATGCAAGGTGAGCTGATCCTCTGCAGTATAACAGGTGTCTCCAGCGGTAATATGCACAGTGTGCTGATCCTCTACAGTATAACAGGTGTCTCCAGCGGTATCACAATATGCAAGGTGAGCTGATCCTCTACAGTATAACAGGTGTCTCCAGCGGTAATATGCAAGGTGAGCTGATCCTCTACAGTATAACAGGTGTCTCCAGCGGCAATATGCAAGGTGAGCTGATCCTCTACAGTATAACAGGTGTCTCCAGCGGCAATATGCAAGGTGAGCTGATCCTCTACAGTATAACAGGTGTCTCCAGCGGTATCACAATATGCAAGGTGAGCTGATCCTCTACAGTATAACAGGTGTCTCCAGCGGCAATATGCAAGGTGAGCTGATCCTCTACAGTATAACAGGTGTCTCCAGCGGTAATATGCAAGGTGAGCTGATCCTCTACAGTATAACAGGTGTCTCCAGCGGTATCACAATATGCAAGGTGAGCTGATCCTCTACAGTATAACAGGTGTCTCCAGCGGTATCACAATATGCAAGGTGAGCTGATCCTCTACAGTATAACAGGACGGTATCACAATATGCAAGGTGAGCTGATCCTCTACAGTATAACAGATGTCTCCAGCGGTATCACAATATGCAAGGTGAGCTGATCCTCTACGGTATCACAATATGCAAGGTGAGCTGATCCTCTACAGTATAACAGGTGTCTCCAGCGGCATCACAATATGCAAGGTGAGCTGATCCTCTACAGTATAACAGGTGTCTCCAGCGGCAATATGCAAGGTGAGCTGATCTTCTACAGTAAAACAGGTGTGTCTCCAGCGATTATATTCATGGTGAGCGCAAAAGACGCGGCGGTTTAATAAATACTAAAATTCTACTGTTTGTGTCGAGTTCTGTAAGCTGATTCCTCATCCTTGGATTTTATTATTATAATTAACACGATAACCAAGTCTCTAAACTGGTTATTGCGTTAGTAAACACGGCATTATAAGAACATTATGGCATTTTGGTTATTGTGTTAGTTAATTAGTGGGTAATCAACACAGAGAATAAGTCCTAACGAAGTAAACGAAAACGAAAAACGAGGATACAATGTTATAAAGTAATAGGACCGGATAGCTAATTACATAAGTTTTACTACATCAACCGATTCTTGGATCGTCTTAGCGTTGATTACTTTTAAACGACCGAAAATCAGAATGTGACTGTAGATGTCTGACGTAGAAACCTAACTTTAGTACCTCAAAGGGGTATTCAAGGGCTCAAAAATAATGGTGTTTGCTCATGCATCTACATAACAAAAAAGGAAAGCCACCGCTAGTGAATGGTCCGTATATCCGAACGCACGATCAGACATCCTCATTATGCAAATACAGCTCAATAAACCGCCCTAACTCAATAATGATATTGATACCGGCCGGCCCACCCTAGCACCCTCTAATCTTGTAATTTTTTACCAACCCCCAATAAATTACCCCTCTCAACGGCAGCCGTGGCCAGTCCTCACACCCTTCACTGGCGTCGATTAAGGAAATTCAATCCGCATTATAAACAATCGAGGCGCGAAATTACAAGGGTTGTTTATGGCCTGGTAGTGAAAGTGTTGGGTGTAAAATCCAACATAAACTAATCCTGAATCAAACATTAACTGCAACCGTTTTGATTTAACTTCCAGTAAAAAAGACTACGTTTATTATTACCTTTCTTATTCTCAGCACCCCAAATAGCTACACCGTACGCCATGTGGGGGAAAAACAACCATAGTACGCTATCAATAAAAGTTCTCTGTTTGAAAATGGGCAAGGCGACGAAGGATAAATAAACAGCTGTTTAGTTTATTGCAAATCTTTTGTATGTGAAAATGAAAGTTTAAACGAGAGTCTATAAGAAGCCCTAGGTAATTGGTGTATTCACAGGATTCAACTATGGTGTCACCGATCATCAAAGTGGACTTAGATAAAAGTCCATCAGGATCCCTCAACTTAAAATCAATGATCTACGTTTTCTCAGTGTTTACAACTAAGTTCTGTTCAGTGAACCACTGCAGTAGCTGACTACTTATAACAAAAGATTCAATTTCAAGATTCAGTTTACACTTATTGGAAATACTAAGAGAGGTATCGTCAGCGAACAGACACAAGTCAACTCCAGGGACACTACTGGCAACATCGTTGATGAAACATGAAAAAGAATCGGTCCAAGAACTGATCCTTGAATAGCAACCTACTCAGAAATGTGTTAGATGTTTGTGGCGCGACTTTAAAGTCTTGTAACTGATTAAGCCTGATATACCCTGTAAACGGACTGTTAATCACAATTTTTCCTCTGAATTAGAAACTGGTCTAACTATGAGGATGGTCTTTCCAGATTAACGTAGCGTTTAATAGTTCGGACGTTAATCTAAACCGGAGAATACTAAATCCTCCAGACATCGTTCACAAGTATCCACGATTCGTGACCTCCAAATAGCTGCATCCCAGGACACGACTTCACATCTATATACTGTATTACTTAAGTTCACAATAAAAATTATAAATCTCAAAATATATCACGTAACAATGAAATACTGTATAATTTAATATATCTGAAATCTGATGGTTCAACACTGCACAAAAATGGGCCAATCGAAATTGAGAATGGCTTAATACTAACAAAGCCAAATTTAATATTTGAATAAAGGCAGCGTAATCTTCAGTAATATAATCATAATACAGAATATAAAGAAATTTAATGAATAGGTCACATGTAAAATCACAGATATAAGTAAATTCATAGTGCATCAATTAAATATTTCAATAAAGTGCAAAATCGACTATTCCCAAACAAAAGAGTGGATATCTCTAATCCCGCTACGAGAGAGAAGCACCCTTAGCATTCCAGTAAACCCCTGTAAAGCCCTCATCGGCTATAACTTTCCAGCCAGTTTGTTTAACTAATGAAACACAGGCTCGGTGGTCAATAAACCAGCAACATTACGACCGTTGGAGGACTTTCTCCACGGTGCCGGCGGCACGCCATAAAGGCTACGTTAAACATACGCTGAATGTTACACTGGGTATTATCTTGTCTCAACAATACAACGGGTATGTATAAGAATAGCTCGTTCGATACTCTTACAATATAGATAAGAAAGTGTATTTAATTATATATTTGCTTGTCGTTGCACATTAGAGGGGTGAACCACATAGCCATGTTAAAACATTGGTTCGGTTCATTTACTGTATCCTAGAACTTTATCTTTAATACTGTAGGTCTAATTATGTGTTCAAGAGGCATTTATAGGTTACGTTTGAAAATCCAATGAAAAATTGGCAATTTTACGCTCTTCTATATCATAAAAAAATCTAGTGACAGTCATAACTTAGTAGTACAGTACTAATGTATGACATACCAGCCCAACGGCCAATGCAATCTAAGGGACCTACAGTTTAACGTGGAAACCGACCACTTTTGCCTCTAAATTACGAACTGGTCTAGATATGAGGATGGTTGTTGCAGATGAACGTAGTATTCCATAGTGTGGATGTTAACCCATACCAGGAAATATCGCATCCACTCATAAGTACAGTATCCACAATTCGTGACCTCCAAGTGGCTGGATTACAGGACACACCACTTCATGTATAACAAAATCTGAATAGTTAACAAACCGCATCATTCTCACAACCGGATGTTAGGGTGATTTGTGTACGTGAGATTATCACAAATGGACCAACACTGCGCGGTCGCGTTTAGATCAGTGTCCACCTTATCTCATTTCTATGTTGACCTTTCCCACGAAAGAAAATACGATATTATTACTAGTTGGAAAAACAAACATAAATTCATGGTTGAAGTGAATTTTCAATAGAAAAGTACAGCTATTACTGGGACTCTGTTCCTGGGCCACTTTTTGTTCTAAAATCCTACTCTAAATGCCAAAAATATTCAAGACTGCATATTGGGTTCTCATGAGTCCATAAATGGCCTATGTTAATCTATGATAATTAAGCATAGTTTATATTGTCGTAAGAGATTCCTAAGTCAATGGAAACTCGCTGAACTCGAACCTCTGCCGCTATTGCGATGTTTAGTCTTTAATGTTTATTTTGTTTTCGCATTTCCTTTTGTGAAAGCGTTACTGACCACATTATAGTCTTTAAAAAGATGGCTGTGATGTCAAATGAAAGAAAAAGTGGCGATTTAAGGAAATTAAAATAATTTTTTTAATTTCATTTTCCGATTATTTTTAAGTAACACGCTATTATATTTAAGGACAAAAATACATAATATAATTTTTTATGAACTTCATCTCCACGTTTCCTTTAGTTTGACATGCTCTACCCTCTTTTGACGACCATATAAGGACAGTAGCGCTATCACAAGATCACAACATTGTCCTAATCGGACCTAAAAACGTAGTCTTTCAGTGCGACAGGCTAAGTTAGACAAGGGAGAGAGAGATAACAATATGGCTTGAAACTCGATCTCAACTACGTGGAATATCAACTATCAAACAAAAGGATCTGCGAAAAGGACACAAAAAGAAAACAATTATCTCACGCTAAAGTGAAACTGCGTTTATTTCCTTCTCAGAGCTCCTCCAAACTTTGTTTAAAATTAGGAGTTAAACTTTTGTTTGCAATTAAGAATCTTCATCAGTGGCAGCTGGTTTATTTGGTTTTAGCACCATACAAAATGCAATTTGTTAGAAATTGCATTTTATCTATAATACAAGATAATTACTTGTTAATTGTCAAGTACGTTTCCAATGTAATTGTATCTTTTTGAAAAAGAAAATGAACGAAATTATTTATCCGTAAAAATAAAATTTAAGGTACGTCAGTGAATTGCTTGAAATTATCAAATTTTTAGTTACTTTTACGTTTTATACTCCAAAAACCCGAAATGAGTCTAATCCCAATTTCTAAAGCGCTGAACAAGATATTTTTGTAACGCTTGTCGTTGACAATGGGAGCGCCTACCAAGATAAAGGTTTTTCATAACTCCAAACCTTTAGGAGGAGGTTTATGTGTATTTTAAACTGACCCACAACTCATTGAAATACAGTAGTACGCTCTCTCTTGTTTAAAACCAAGTCACTGAGATCAATAGATTCAGCTCAAGCTTATCGATACAAACCGTGAACACACCATTTATGAGATTATTACTTACCCATAAACCTATAAAAAGACCCTCTGACAAATCCCGAGGGTAAAATACAGTGTTGGCCGTCACCCTCTAAGCCGATATTTCAATCAAGTCTTATTGATCAGTTCGGAGCAAGACGCGGATCTCGGCTCGACTATCAATTTATATTCATTCGGCGTGACCCCGCGAGGGGGCGTCTTAGATTATGAAAAAAGAAGAGCCTAAGTGTTATATTGTGAGGGGAGACAACGGACATATCTCTGAGCGCGTTTCCCAGAACGGACTTTTATCGTTTTTAGACTTTTCGAGGAGTTAATACTATGCATTCTTTACGCAATAAGAATTCAAACGTTTAAAATTGCTTACTTTCGTTATTAGAACTGCTTGAAATTTGTTTGAAATTAGTTACCTTTGTTACCAACCATTTATATCCCAAATGAAATGTCTTAATCTCAATATGAAGCGATGAACAATTTTTTTATGAACGCTTGACAATGGGAGCGCCCTACTAAAAGGTTTTTAACTCCAAACCTTTGGAGGAGGTTTGCCTATGTATTTTATTTGAACATAGTACGCTCTCTTGTATTGATTTAAGTATCAATTTAATTGTGGCGGGGTTGAGGGTGAGGGAGAAAGCGCGCTAGAGAAGGGCGAGAGGGGAGGCGGCGGGCGAAGACAGACGAAGAATAACAAAGCACAACGCCTGATACCCAATTCCTTTCAAGTGTGTGATTACTAACCGTCTAAGTACTGTCTGTTGTTAAGTTTGAACTATGTTTAGAGGTACAATATTATGAATTGTATTGGTCTTATTTTTAAACCCATACTTAACTTCTTGAGGAAAGAATTAACGATTTATATTTCTTTGAAATCAGATAAGACTTGTAACTTTCAATTTATAATCTATATAAATAAGTTTGAATATGAAGTTTATGAATGAAGTTGCATGAACATGAAGTTTATTAATATTTAGGACTTTGTATAAACAATTTCTGTTGACAATATCGTAACACTTCAACAGTTCACCATATTGACCTATATTTGTTGGTGTTGTCTTGTCTTTTGTATCATTGTCTTTCAAACATTCTACTTGGAAAATCCAATTCCATCCAGCCGTACATCCTGTAACGTCCATTGTGAAATAATGGTATTAGTTCAAAGGACTTGGCTCATTCATAGCCGGTTCCCCGTAGTCGTGAATAGCCTGCCATTCCGGGGCGAGGGAGGGACTTTAAGGGATAAGAGTGATATTTTGTGTGATTAAATAACGAGGCAGGGATTTTCAGAGAGAAAAGGGAGAATTTTTGGGATGAAACCTAGAACCTGCCCAAAGTTGCACTAGACTGCCCCAAAGCATGTCTTATAACCAAGTAAGCGCTTTCTACTCATATGCACAGGTGGTTGAACCGGCTAAAGCGCTGCGCTGACGAGCGTAACGTTCTAGCCATGAATCCCGACCGTGAGCAATCCCAATTTGGCTTGCAAATGTGTGGTATAGCGGAGAGGGGGACCACTTTAAATAAACGGTAGCCGGCTTGGGTGGATGTTGACGGTATTTGTAGGCTTAATTTGGATTGCGGTGGACACCTGTTTTGCTTTTGTGGTTAGTGGTTATAAGGGGGGGCATGTTTTATGCTTTTTTTGATTATACTGTACTGAATATTTCAAGAAGATATTAGTAATTAGTTTTATGTTAGAGTTAAAAGTAAAAAGCGTGCCACTTCTAGGGTTAATAAGCCTCTAGGATCCTTCCTTCACCCAGAGGTCGACCGACGACAGCGCTCCTGGTGTCACCCGGTGGGAACTAGCCAGGGTTGACGGATCGCCGAACACTAGTTTTTGTCCTTCTCTAATGACTGCTAAAAACACCGTCACTCAGTCCATGCCCCGGTAACTGTACTACTTTTTGCATGCACAGTTCTGTGGGATTATCTCTGGCGGGTCCTTTGTCTAAAAAAAATTGTGATCACCTCTCAAATCCTACCTGTAACCATTACTGTGTGAAACGTCAATTTACGCCTCTAATTTCCTCGATCCAGATGATACGATACAGTCATTATGTTAACTCATTATTTTTATTATTTACAAAGGTCGTTGTATTGATGCTTTCATCCATATTTAGTTATGTCTATAGTCTCTTCATCATACTTCCGTATCTTATCAATTTTCACATTTCATAAAGTGGAATTACTGTATGATATTTTTAGTTATTTTTAAGTTTTTACTTCAGAAAAGCAGAATTGGATCTCAATTTCTGTCTGTCTCTATGCAACGCGAAACAAGATCTGTTTGTAACGTTCGTCCAAGAAAAGGAAGCCCCCACTGTTATGAGACTTATTATTATTATAATATTTTGTGTACTTTAAACTCATCCCAGACATGAGGAAAGTGTATTGAAACGCTGTGGGCTCTCGATGCCCTAATTTTGAGAGATATTAGCACTCAACCTTTTATTACGAATATCGCAGCAAATCAGCAAATCTGACACAAAACATTGTTGCTCTGGGACTAAACCGGAGTATTTCGCCACTCTGGTACACTCTTAAACAAACCTCTCTCAAAATTACACGTTGGAAACAGCATGTCATCTCTAGCAGAAAGGGGAATCACCAACTTTTCCTCAAAGGGGCGAAAAATAATAACTGAGTCTTTTCAGGAATTGTTTGCGGATTACTCCAAATGCGGGGGTGAGGGGGAGGGACCAGGAGTCCGAGGGTGGTTTCCTTCCTTGTTTGACGACTAACTATCAACAACCCGTCCTCGAGATAGGTCGGCAAACACCGGAGGCGACATTAGCGTAGCCCGCCAGAGGGGGTGATTGTGGTGATAAGACGTATGTGTGCTGAGATGACTGATCGCCTTCACGGAGCTCTTTACAAATTGCCACCAGCAGTCTCAGCGTCGGTGATGGAGGTGGGAATAACAAAGTGTTCGTAATAAGGAAGAAAAATCGGCTCTTCCAGTCGTCAGGGTAAAGCACCATCCACTCGAGGTAAAGCAACTAACTACTTTTGGATTCTAAAAGTTGAGATACAGAAATTTGTGGAGTTAGTGCAAAAATACTTATGGCACGTATAAAATATTATGAATAATTGACCGTTGGGACTTGATCTTGACCAATATGGATATTTCATCTAACTAAACGCATTTGACTACAACCACCCTTAGACCATTTGATGACTTCACGACCGATGACAAGCCAAGGATGCTTGATAGTACTTTTTCTCAATGAATAAATATTGTGTTACCCTCTGTATCTCTTTAAAAAATCTATATAAACAAATTTTAAAAATTAAAAACTTCCCTTAGGGAATTTCCCATAGGGAAAAGCTATTACCGTAGGTCTCGCTGCTAGACTAAGTCCAGGATCATGTTACTTTTTCAATTTTAGGGTGTCTAGACAAAATCAATAGTCGTTAAAATTGTTTAATTGTCTATGAACAATATAACTCTCATAAAAATAGTTTGATCGAGTCAAAATTTGATAGAGATGTCTATCCCTTCATTAACTTGGACGAGTTTGTAATCTAGACATATCGGTAAATCGGAACGGGTAATTTGGGGAATTTTGTACACAAAAAATAGGGATTTTGGCGTTTTTCACAAGTAGTTTAAAAAAAATATTAAATTTTACCTTACACCATTAGAATAAGCTAAATAAACTACACAATTTAGTATTTTAAAGTTTTGTTCTATCTATAACGGATACCGAGGCACTAAAAACTATAACCACAGTACGTTGTATTTTGGGGCTCCAATGTTAATCTTATGGAGGTTAAGGAAATATTAATTTTTCACATGTTAACAGCCTATATTTTTTAATTAAACTTAGTATATAGTTTCATGTGGTTGTGATTCATCTATTTATGCTTAAAATAATAGTTTATGCAGTTATCATGGCAGCTAACTTGCATACTCCTTTCCCATGTCATTCATATAGAGAATAGGCAAACCCATTTATTCATGGACAGATGTTGATAAAACTTGGTACATGGTTAAAAATAAATTGTTTATGGTAAAAATGTCCACTTTCAGTTTTCCTCACAGCAGCATACCTGGATACTCTTTTCTCTGTTAATATTATTTATCGACGAATATTAATAAAACTTGTCATATATATTTTTTTCATTATATTGGTATGGAAATTTACAGGACCGCTACAAGTATTTATACTCATATAAACTTAACACCACTTGACTATGATTTAATTCAGAATGATATGTGATAACAGCGTCATAACAGTGGATAATGTGTAAAGCTGCCCGCATAGCGGAGGTTTATCGCCCAGTATATCAGTCGGAATGACATGGACACAGACACCAGCGCGCTCTGTGTTACAATATCCCACACAACCGACAAACCTTGTACACAACTATCGAGGTCGACCAGGAAATGTTCTTCGACTTCAACAAGTGCCCATTATGAGGCATTTCCTATCTCAACATGCTTTGTCACATCTTTATGACCTTATGACTAGATTAAACATCTGAAAAAGCTAATTTTTGAACAAAGTTTGATTTAATATCAACAAATTTGCGTAGACAGGAACAATGACTTGTAATCTAGGGTAATGAGAGGTTATTTTGAACATAAAAAATTGAAAAGGAAGCATATAAATGTTCTCCAAAAACACTTCGACCTTTAAGTATGTTTAAATAATAGAGACCTACTTAGACAAACTTTTACTTGGCCCAATTTAAAATTTCAAAATCGAAGCAGTAAATGTAAATAAACCTTTACATTTAAGGTAAAACGGTTAAAGTACATAAATAGGGCCTACTGAGAAGAATATTTCAACGCCTAATAAATGAGAACCGAACGAAATATAACATGGATACATGGAAATGTGAGTTAAGAGGCAGCAAATTTCCCTTGGGTTGTTTATAAGTAATTTACAAAGTACTTTGCCACTGAGAAATGTATCCTTGTAAGAAAAGGAAAATATACTTAAAACTTTTAACTTAAATGGTAACCTACCAAAGTAGGTATTTTGAGCCAAATATTAAGTGGAAATGAATGTAAGATAATTGACATGTACACCAGACATCACTGTAGATTGGCCCAATAGCCAAATAGGGCTTGGAACAGATTTTGAGGTTAAAAATTACGAAAAAGCGATAAGAAATAACCTATAAGTTTTAGTTTAATTTTCAAAAACTATTTAACCGGATGTTCTACCTACCAATCGCCTCATAATTTTTCACAATTCGTCACCTCAAAGTAGCTGGTCTACCGGGAAATAACAAACAATATGAAAAACCACTGTCTTTACAATCCTAACAATGTCTACTAGTTTGTAATATACATACACATAGAGTACATTTAGGTACAAAAAATCAAAAATTGTTTAAAAATGTTGTTTTTCAAATGAATTTTTTGTATTCTTACGTTGGTATATAGGTAAGCAGGCGGCGGCAGGGAAGCCGGACGAGGCGGCAGAATACGTAATAAGACGGCGTTTTGCATCAAACTTGGTTTACTTACGATCTAGACACGGAAATCTCATAACCTTAAAGTTGCTGACGACGCTTCAAACTTTCCACGAGTTCGTCTTTGATTACACTTTTAAACTTTACTGTTTACCCTTACGGCATTCCTATTACGCAAACAAACATCGTTGCTCCTGGTTAAAACGTTTCCCAGGGAATAATATTTTACCGTTGTAAAAACTGAATAAAATTATTGTTGAATGTAAAAAATCACAACGTTCTTTGAATATTGTTTGGTACCTGTAACTAGATGAATCTATTCGTAAATAATATTATCATGATTATATTTATTTATTTCATATCATTGACTATTTCAAACGAGATTCGGAAAATTTTTTAAGGTAAAGAGGTCCGAATTTCGCATACATTCCGGGAATAGAGCTCGGGACCTCTTGCACACACAACATAGGGATAAGGGTGTCCACACCTTATTATGACTTTATTATATATAATAAAACTATTTGTGACAAATATTGACATGAAACCACACCATCTCCCTAAATGGCCTAAATAAATAACCCTTTGAATGAAATATTTGGCCTTGTGTAACACCACTTTTAAGTTTCATTGTTAAACAAGTATCACATTATCACTTTGCCAATGTTTAATTTTATTTAATTTAATTTCCTTATCCTTGGTCTTATACATCTAGTACGAATCATAATACAATTATTATAAACAACAGACCAAAATGGATTAGTTATCAATAACTTTTAACTTTACTTTTAACAAAAATCAACTGTTCCTCCACGCGGTTTCGATTCTAAGACAATTTCAGTTGGAAAAATAATTCAACATTTTTAATATCAATCCTACGTACCTTTTAACATTTTATTGTGCTTGTTATAGCAAAAATGATATCTGAAAATAATTAATTTTCCATTTATAAATACAGAATATTCAACTTAATTTACAGCTACATACCAATTTGATTTGTTTCTGATTAATTTTCCAGGGTTATTAGACGGACTCAGCATTCGACAGACATCAAAGCCTAAGCGTAAGGGTGGGGAGGCGGCGGGAGGGGGGCGCAGCTAGGATGAAGGAGCAGGAAGGGAAGGGGACCGAGCATTGTAATTTCAAGGGTGACGGGAGCCGACCGGCAGGGCTGGGCCGCATTATTTGACAATTTGGTGCAATTTGGTTTAATGAAACAATTTGTAGGAGAGTCCCCATTGTAGTGTTAATTGGGACATCGGCCAGGCTGGCGGTTGGGACAGCGCGGCGGTGTACTGGGACAAATGTGACGGGACATTATGGTCATTAGGGTAGGTGCAGAACGCGCTTAACCGCGTCAACCCCTCACCTGAAGGGGGTGGTCTACTCAAGCCACGAAGGCGGAGTCTGCAGGAGTGGCCAAATATTTCGTTTAAGTGACATAAAACATACTAATTGTGTGGCGTCATTACTGATCACTTGATGTCTGTAAAAGATGGTTGAAAAGTCAAATTAAACGTTAAGTGATTAAGCAGGGAAATATATTTCCTATTTTTTATTATTCCATTATGAAAAGGATCGATGTATAATCTGATATAATTGCGTAGTAATTATACTGGGTAGTTAAAAAAGAAGTCCACATCTTTATAAATCAATAAAACCAAAATAGTATAATTTGTACCCGTAATGTTGGCGTTATCGGATTAAAAGTTTTACTACATCAGCTGATTTTTGGCCCATTGTTGTTACATTATCCTCCTTCATGTCACATTAATAATTGTGAAAAATAACATTGAAAATGCTCTTTGTATTGAACGGAATTGTCTGAAGCTTCTAATAGACCGTTATTTTTAATAACGCTGGAAAATTTTCAATTATTTCTATAAGTCGTCCTTATGATTAGTAGAATTTATAAAAAATAAACGTTTTACAATTAATAGTGTTTTTTTAAGAACAAACGTTTTGAACAAAATGGCGGCTCTTTGTGTAACTAAGGACTTTCAGATGATTACAATATGATATTTTGATTTTAAACCAATTCAGGAAAAACAACTCAAAAGGTTGCTACAGAGCTATGAAACACCCTGTACGTATAAGATATTATTTATTACTGTATATGGAATACAGTAATCATTATAAAATATTTGTATGATTACACTAAAATTGTCTTAAGCTAATATTAAAATTCTTTTTTAATTTTTAATTAACACCTCTAAAAGTTGGAGAACATTATTTTAAAGTTAGAGAACGAAATCAAAAGCTCAACCAAGATCTATTTATTCCTCACTAAAAACCAAACTCAGTGAGTTTTTTTACCATTTTCCTTGTAACATAATTTACATTCGTTCCAGGACATTAATTATTTCGCGCGGCAAAGCGCAATTAACAGAAACATTGGTTGTTTGGTTGGTGAAGTAAGCAAAAACATCGGCTTCCATTAAAACACTCTCTCTGCGTGACCGTCCGCTGAATTACACATTCCAGACTCCTGCGTTATTAAAAATAATATTAAATTTCTCTTGAATCGTCTGAAGAGATTTCACGCGTGCTTGTGTCATCTCACGAACGGATCCAATTTGCCTCTGGATAACTGATTATTTTCATTCCGTGTATTCAGAGCCATGAATATTGTATTTTTCATCAACGTGGCTCGCATAATTTTAATCGGTTGGCGAACACAATTATTTCCTTTACATGCAATTGCGTCAACTTTAGTTAAGTCCGTTTAAACCTGTTATATAGTTTATCCGTGTTTATTCCTTTATACCTGATATTGCTTCTACCCCTGTCCTATAACAGCTACTTGGAGGTCCGAAATTTGGATAGATATAAGCTGTTGCTATTCCTCTTGTGTGGATTAACGTCCGCACTATTGAATAATCCGCAAAGACCATCCTCTTTGACCAGATCCTAATGCAGATGTAAAATTGTAGAACCCACATTAAATGTTAGATACTTTTGGCTGTTGGGCTTGTCTTGTCTAAGGACAATGTCATTCTTAGTCAGTAACAAGACTACAATATTTTTACTCTCATATCACCTTCAAACTTATTAGATTAGATTAGATTTATTAGATTAGATCATTGAAATGGCAACCATACACAATGTAGGTTTTTAAAGCCGAGTATGAATGAGAAATGATTGTGGGATGATTGTGGCGCGATCTTGTAGTCGGGTTACTGACTAAGGCTGACATGTTCCTTAAGACAGGACTGTTAATTAATAGCTCAACAACCGATGGCAACTAAGGGACCTACAGTTTAACGTGGAATCCGAACCACGACCTCTGAATTACAAATTGGTCTATTTATGAGGATGGTCTTTGCGGATTTACGTAGTATTTAATAGTGCGGACATTAATCCACTCAAGAGAACACTACACCCACCGACCATCGCTCACAACTATCCACAATTCGTGACCTCCAAGTACAGTAGCTGGATTACAAAACGTCGCCACCGTCCCAGTCTTTACTTTAAAGGTACCCGAAAAAGCGTAGATTGTATTTGAAACATGCCCTGAAAGAATTTATAATATTAAAGCTGTCTGTGAAAAGTAAATAAAAAAGTTTACTAAAAATTCGATGGATAATAATCATCGATCTTGAGATTGAAATAATACTCAGTTCCCAACGGCTTTGTTACACTTCATCCTGATATCAATTTAATTCATACATTTTTGTGGAACAAAACATCAAGGTCCATTAGAGTTAAATTACTTTGATTATCCCGTATTACCTCTTGGTGTACTCGTCTCAGAAGCAGTTTGTTACAGTTTAAGTTTAATTTAAACAAATAATATTTAATCGATGTATAATGAAGACTACTACACATTTCCTGGGGGTTTCTTGGCAGTGAAAAGATGTAAGATAACTTTTGATTCCTCATGTAAACTGCAGGTTATTTAATAAATCTGTTTGAAGTCACGTCAAAAATGTAGAGGGAGCTAAACAAACAGGCAGGGGAACAACAAAAGACGTGATACGGCTGATATTATCATCCCTTACGGCCGGCGCTGCGCCTCTATTGGCTATAACATCACGATATTTGCCACTGGAAATGAAAAGTCTCCGGCAAACAACCTGACTTTCCTGGTAAGAAACACCAGACTTTATCTGATATATCAAAAGTTTTCAAATAATAAGGGTTACAATTATCGTTTAAACTATTTGAAAGCTTCGTCAGACTTTTATACTATAATTTCGTTATTTTGTGCATTTTGTAATTTAAAAACTCTGTATGGAAAATAATTTTTGACATGGATATGTCTTAGCTCTGGGGGGAAGGGTGTTGGCAATTTGCGGGACCAAAATTTAAAAGTTACGTAATTTGGTAATTGACAGCAGTTTAAAGTAATTGAAAACATTTCCTTTAGACTATCCATGATCTAACCTATTTCCCACAGGGAAGTAAATACAATCATTTTTAACCTGATAGTGAACAAATATCGTTCATAAGAATATTATTATTTTGAAGATGGAGAAAGATTTTCTTGAACACACGTGGTTAGGGAATTGTACAAAAACGATTGTGTGTACTCGTATATTTAACGTCTTGGATAAAAAATATGAAATAAGGGCGTTTAGCACCCGTTTGACTCTCTCAATTTTCAAACTATAATGAATCTGATCACTCTGAAATATGATTAAAATCTTGATAACTATTTGGGATTTGTAAAACGTGTTTTTTACGATTTTTCATCAATAACCCTTTATCTGCTAATTAATTTACGTAATTGAAGTCCGACCTAGTCAGACATATCGGTAGACGTCATAATACAAATTAAAATTAGAGTAAATAAAAGCTTTTGTGATAAACAAACGTCAACGGCATTGTTTGAACTCTACATTGTCCTTTTTGAAACGTAAAAGAAGGCGCCCTTATTGCCAGCAGAAAACATTGTACTTGGTTTCATTTTAATCTTAATCATAATATCTAGCGATCTATTTCATTAGAATTTCAATTTTTTGTTCACTAAAAAAATTTTAAATTATTGCTAAAAATCAGCTGAACAAAACATAATCTTTACAAAAAGGGGGTTTTAACGTTTTAATCAGATAAATCAATCAACGTTTTTATCCTTATGTTAAAATATTCTGTTCTCAAACTAATTCGACGAGTCTTAAATTTTCGTACTTTTGGGCATGTTTGAGGGTTAAATATTGCTCTTGGTGGACTACAAATCCCAGATGGTGAGGTACTACAGTCTCTTAAGTCTGTATGAGTGGCAAAATATTTTTTTTACCCCCACAAGAACAATGTTAATTGTATAACAGCAACACTGGTTATACGATAGTCGTAAAGTAATAATCTAGATTCTAGATAATTAAATCGTTAATTTTTCATAACCTTTAGTTTGTCACCTCAACTATATTTTTACGACAATCGAGTAATCAGTAATGTTAATTAAGGTCATTTTTCTTCATGATTTTACGTAAAAAAGGTTTCACGGCGTTTCGGACTCAGGAATCTGATTCCGTTCTCAGGTGAGCTAGAACCTAAAACGTAACACGATTCGTACATAATACGGACTAACCGGTATAAAGCTGAAAACAAAAAAGTTTAAAGAAGTAAAAAAACTTACAAACTCAAAGGAAACCGGTTGTCTTTGAGATTTTTGTGACGAGTGGACATATTTCGTGGTACGTGGCATTGATGGTTAGTTTTTTTACTGATTTAAACTTGTTTGTTTTCAGTTTTAAACGGGCTTTGTCAGGATTTTGTATCAATCGTGTTATGTTTTAGGTTCTAGCTCACCTGAGAACGGGATCAGATTTTAGATCCCGAAACGTCGTAAAAATTTTCTTTACTTAAAGTCGCAATGAAAAATGTACGTATTAAAAATCTAAATTTTTTAAACATAAATCCACCATCACCAATACTGAATTTCTAACATAGAGTTGTGATAAAGCTAACTTTGTTCTTGTGGATGGTTTTGTAAACAACTCCAAGATGGCGGTGGTACTGCCGACTGTTGACACAAGGTGTCTCGGTGTCTCTGTATCGGTCGAGATCGTGATTGCCCGTAGTGGGTGAAGGTGCCGGAGCCGCGGTCAAGGAGGACCACGCCGTACAAGGCACTGACCTCCGGGTCTGCGCCCGGACCATCTCTCGCCCAGTTCGATTATGGCATCATGATTTGGTACGGCGTTGATGAAGAAGAAGGGAGATATGCGACCAATTATAATTTTTTTAAAGTACAAATTGCACGACCTGATACATGGTCATGCATCATATAAGACGTCAATGTGTCCTGTAATCCAGCTACTTGGAGTTCACGAATTGTGAACAGTTATGAGCGATGGACGGTGGATGTGACATTCTCTAGGGGGGATTAACATCCACACTATTGGATAATATGTTCATCTGCGAAAATCGTCCTCATAATTAATTAGACTAGTTCGTAATTAGGAGAAAAAAATGGTTCCCACGTTAAATTTAGGTTTCTTAGACGTCGTTGGCCGTTGGGGAATTTTCAGTCCTGCCTAAGGAACACGTAAGCCTCAGTCAGTAACATTTCTACAAGACCGCGATACAACTATCTTACATTTATTTCTAAATCAATTAACTTCGTCATTTAAGAAAGGTTAAGGTAATATAAGGAATTAAGAGCAGTCGAATCTGACATTAAGAAGGCACTATTTCCTTCCAGACAAATAATTGAAGTATAGTAACGTAAATTACTTTAAATTTAATGAATTCGGTAATTTAAAACAATTTGTAAATTTTAGTTGCAAAGTACGCCAAATTTAAATTTGGTTATGGATGAAAATGACAAAGCCTAGATTGTAAGCATATTTGTCCTCACAAACAACATTACGAATCAAAATACATCCCAGACTATTCCATATCGGTGTATCCTCTTAAGTTTGTCCTGTTCTGTAATCCTAGTAAATTGTCAAACACATTCCAGTTGGCTGATGCTTAGCAAGGGACAGAGAGGCAATCAGTTCTCGTATGAGCGACACAAACCAAGTGTCGCAGTTTCATTTGTTCTGTGTCTGGTGTAAGACGGTCCCATCTGGGGCTGTGGGGGCGGGAGGGATGCCAGCCCGTACAATGGGACGGATTTGCATGAAATTGCCAACATTCGCTTCACTGAGATGGGACCTAGTAGCGTGTCCACGACATTCCAGCTGGGTGATTGAATCGGAGCGAGACGACCGGGGACGTGTGACGTATGACATGACGTGTGTCAGCCGTCCAGGGATATGCGGCGGAGAGTGGAACTAACAAGAACTATTTTAGATATGAAATCTGTCATGTTCATACATTCTAGAACTTCTATTGCTGGAAATATTGGGGTTGGAGAAATAGTGGCCACGGAACTAAGTAAAACAATTTGCCAGAGTTCACTGCTCATCATCTGACTGGATTCATCCACCCCTGAGTCTGCAGTATCTCCACCATCTTGGATTTAAGTCCCTTAAAAACAATATTAATTTTTTGACAGCATTACTGACTATCCAATTGTAGTGAAACATGATTGAGGTGTAAAAGTGATTTTCTAAAGAATTATATTAACCGAAAAATATTAATAATCTAACTCCCTGAATGATCGCTTCGACTTTAATTTAACACATCAACCATCCTTTTACTACTATGTAGTATCCAGTAATTCTGTATCAAAATTAACATTGTTCTTATGGAGCTAAAACAAAATATTTCGCCACTTCTGCAGAATTTTGACAATCAACTTGAATTTGCTAACAACGATCATTGATTTCAAAAGTATTTCAAAATTGTACTATTATACTATTATGCTCATGTGACAAATTCGTTTCAAGGGGGAATATTTTATTATGAGTATTAATCTTCACTAAGGATATATCACACTGTATAATGTACACTGTACTGTTCTTTACTGTAAGTACTGTTATATTTTCTCCATTATTATTATAGTTGCAGATTATTATTTTGATATAATAAGAAGTACGTTGCTGCTATATAGTTAGGACAAAAGTTCAATGACTGATTGATCACTTATTGTAAAAGAAGGTAGGAGAGTTGGGTTACTCTTGCAGTGAGAGACAACCAATCCAAGCACTCGACTCCAGCTTCCAAGACCCGGTGTCATGCCCGAGTGCCGGGTTACTAGACAAGCGTGAAACAGACACCAATATATCATGGAATTGATCATCCAAGAGTGGATTTCAGACTGGAGTACAAAGAGGGTCATTTACCAAAGTGCCAAGAAGGTGCTTAATCCGTAGGATATACGCAACATTATTAATACTGTGACAAAATCAATGTATAATTGAAAATATATTTCAGTACAGATAGCACTTCCATAAACTATTTCGATTTCATTGTATTGTTGGATAATTAAAAATTGTACGATCAAAAAAATATTCTCCAGATATAGCTATTTTCCTTTGTAACAGAAATGTTACTATGAATATATAGGTTTTTAGAAAATAAAAGTACAGTACAGTTACTCAATAGACCAAACTACAGCTTACATTAATCTCCAAAATTTTTACCAAGAACACAATAAATATTTAATTTTTCTAAATAATGACGTTTTTCAGAAATTTATTGGACTATAATGTTAACGGACACAGTCTATTGTTTGTAATCTGCTTACTCTTTTCCGTTGTTAATCATTTAGAGAATCGACAAACTCCTTTATTTATGGTAAAAATGCATTCTTTCAATGTTCCTCACAGCAGCAAACCTGCATACTCTTACCCCTGTTAATCTTATGGAGAATAGGCAAACTGTCTTATTTATCGACATTGATAAAATTTGATTTGGCAAATCTGAGTACACAGGTGTGCTGCGACGGGGGTCTTTTATTTTTCTGCCATAAAGAAGATACTTGTCAATTCCCTTCTTGTATTATCCTACGTAACCTAATTTTCTTTTAATTTGACACCCCGATCTTTTTACGACTGTAGTGTATCCAGTAACGCTGTAACAAAATCAACAAGGTTGGGTTAAAACGAAATGATTCACTAGTAAGGCAGATTCAATTTCCGAAATTTATTATCGAAAAAATAAAAATCAACCTCAAACCTCCGTGTATTACGTTAAACGTTCCTCCAGTAGTATGTTTTAATATTCATTTCCTCAGCTACAAAATCAACCAATTTCGTAACAATCACTCTAACCCCTCGGCTGCTCACAAAGAGTTGTTTCATTAGGCAAATGAGTGAACGGGAGGCTGACTGCTGCCTTCTCGAGCGGGATGAAAGCGAACGTGTACACAACACGCACGCACACACATACACTCAAGTACACACAAGTTGTAGTCATTGTACGCGCCCCCAGCAACCCCCGAAAGTGATTAGCTTTACAGCCGTTGGGCGAAAACAAACTAATTAATCGACTAAAATACAACAGGCTAAATCATTATCAATATTACTATTATTGCCTTTTGAAACGTCGGCCTACCCAGGTAGGTATTTTAAGCCAGGTATGAATGAGAAATTAGCGTAAAATGATTGTAATGCGATCTTGTATTCGATTTACTGACTGAATTACAGGACACGCCACCTCCCAGTCTGATCCAACAATTATCACACACCTAATTTTTTAAACCTAATATAAATTAAGTAATATATATTCACTTTTAATGTACATATTATCGCGAGACGCGAATAATTGCCAACACCACGCCCCCTAGAGCTTAGGACTTGTGCAGGGTGTCCATGAAAAACCTTTCAGGACTTCGGTGAGTAACTAGGTACATTAAAAGTAAGAAAAAAGTTCCATTGGAGGTTTGGTCTAAATCTGTTACCTTCTCAGATATCCGCCATTTTGTTTTTTTCTCACAAAATATTTTTTATTTCAAACATTTTTAACGGATTATTTTCAAATTTGGTACAGTATGTGTTTTAAACTAGTAGATTAGTATTATTAAAAAATAACTAGGACGATCCAAGCTCAAAAACCAAAATGGCGGACGTTTTAAATTTTACTGTTTTCAAAGTATTTATGGTTTTATAATTTTAAATGGCCGCCATTTTGAATTTTGAGCTTGGATCATGCTAGTTATATTTCTAATAATAGTAGCCTACTAGTATAAAACAAATACCAAATTTGAAAACAATCTTTAAAAAATATTTGAAATAAAAATATTTTGTGAAAAATACAAAATGGCGGATATCTGAGAAAATAAGCGTTTTAGGCCATACCTCTATGGGAACTTTTTTTCTTTTAATGTACCCAATCACTCACCGAAGTCCTGAAACGTTTTTCTTGGACACTCTGTATATGTCAAAAGTGACGGGGTAATGGTGTCCGAAAACGGCGATGGACGACCGAGATAGGCTCGTGCATTTGTCAACAATCGATTGAATAAACAAAACTCTTCATCTGAAGTCAGATGTGTTTTCGTCTTCCGACTGTTTTCGCGGTTGAGAGCATTCCAGACTTTTGTACTTCAATGATCTTGCTATCTGGTCTGGTAACTCAATAAAAATAGCAATATTTATTTGAGCTGTTTTCCAGAGTATTACTGAATTTTATTTTACAGATATTCAAATCCAAATTACCAAATCAATGACATTTTTAAGAAAACTCGGTCTATGGAAAATATTTTTCTCGGATGAAAAGAAAATTTAGGACTATCCTTTGCAACCCAGGATAAACAAAAACAACTTGTGTCAGACAATATAGTTCACTAAACAAAAAGAGAAAGAAAACATCCTTAACTCATTTATGAAAGTTCTAACATCAAAATTTAATTACTTTCCTTTAGGAAATAGTTTATATCTTATGGGAATGTTTACAGTTCCTCTAAACAGCTGATCTCATAACAACATGATGTCACTTCCGTTACACTTTTTGTAACTAAAAATGACATGTCCATGTCAAAACCCGCAAATGCAGAATCGTTAGTCTAAGATATATGAATTTCCACGAGAACACCGTTTAAATTTTATAAGAAAGTACCGTAAACTATAATAAAATAATTCTTTAAAAACTATAACTAACAGTGAAACACTAACGCTGACAAAACAAGGAGAATCCGCCTTGGGCGAAACTTCTCCGCGAACTTCACAAGAATAATGAGCCAATATGTTGAGAGATGGTTACGAGGTTGGGTTGAACATTACCATCCAGCCTCAAGCTTCACCACGGCGAATCACTAATGAGATAATGATATAATAATATCTTTATTCTTGTAATGGACAGTATACAATGCGTTACATCTCATAAAGTAGACGTGTCTTTAGAAGATACATTACAACAACCAGTAATAACCACGGAAAGAAATGTTTAACCATTCATCGTTTTTTTACCTTCTCTCCATATACACAGTTCATTGTATTGGATAAAGTAATTCTCATCGTCAAATTTTTGAGTTGACAGTGGATATATCCAGGAGGACTTCATGTACGCGACATTGAAATCGTGCGACAGCATTTTTGTCATCATTCCTCCACGTTTTAGACGACAATAAAAATAATCCTAAATATATTTTATTTATTTTCTCCACCTTAGTGATTTCTATAGGTGTGCAACAATGTATATTCAGAAAGAAAACATGGAGGAATAACGAGAAAAATGCTGTCGCACGATTTATATCGGGATCCATGAATCCCGGTATATTCGTTTAGAGGCTCCTTGAATCCATAAAAGTGTTTTTTTGGGTGTCTGTCTGTGTGATTATTTTTGATACAATAAATATTTAAATTATATTTTGACAAACTTTAAAGAATACCTATTTTAGTTTTATTAAAGGTTGTAGTTTTTTTAATTTACCTAAACGAGAAAGTATATCCACTATATATCGGTTATTTAATGTTGTGTACTTTAAACAATCCAATGTTTTTATACATTTAGAGAGAACAATTAAACTAACTACTAGCTATAATTACCTCGTCAACTGCTCATATTTCGTAATATTTAGTTACGGCCGTTTCGGGATTGAAATGCCATCTTCGGACAATAATGATCAGCCACTTGGCGTCGTTAAATTTAAACACATACACATACAACACTACAAAACACGACATTAAATTTATTCGACAGGTCTGTCTCACACATGTTTACGTGGTCCGAGCAGGTTGCTGACTGGTGTCATGTCTGCGGTGTCCTATGTGCTGTAATGCAATCTCTTGCACTTTACCTTCCCTGTCTAAGTTCCACTTGATGATTCAAAATACTATTGAAAATTATATTTGATTGAAACTGTAATTTGTAATTTAAAATATGATTACCACTATAGGTTTGGGTGTGGGCTTTGTATATTTCATATTCTTCCAAGGTGTCCAGTTTATTTCCTTTCCTGCATGTTTGGAGTATTTAATGCCGGTGTCCAGATTATTTATGCCGTGATTAAAATCTACAAGGTGTTGGGCAAAAGAAGATTTTTTATTTTTTGGAGTTGGTATTGTAGTTTTTTCGTGAATACTGGATTTTCAAGGACATTTATGGGTTTATTTTTTTATAACTCAACGCCAACCATATTGACCGTCCCTATATAACACTTTTACCTTTAATTTGACACACCATCCATCTATTTACGAAAATTAAGTGACCAGTAATGCTGTTAAAAAATTGTCATTGTACTTTTTTGACCAAAATCCAAGATGGCGCAGGTACTACAAACTGTTAGAGATAAGAACCATTTACAACCGAATGTTTCGAATACGAAATACATTAGCGGGATTGGTAGCCTTGGTGGACGTACAGAACCACAAGCCAGGGGAGATGGAGATGGAGATGGAGATAGTGCAGTGGTCAGTGGTCAGTGGTCGGTGCGGCAGCGCGGGAGATGCTATCACACCGGGTACAACATTGACAACGCTGCACGCTGCGATTTTGGCGGGAGGGTGCGATCGATGGCGGTGAAGGTCATAGTTGAACGTCCCGCTGTACCCAGTCCGCCCACCACTACCCCACCAATACCCCACCACGACCACCACGCTGTTGTGGTGCGGAACCGATTACGTTTACCTCTGTTCAGTTTGCCAACCCATGTGCACTGAGGAGATTACATAGTGATTACCACAGGTGATTGACTCGCTAATGAGAAACAATAACTCAATAACTAAATTGTTACTTTGGAAAAAGATCTATACTATTGTTAAATAATCCATTGGTATTAGCGCAAAAACAATTATTCTATCTCTTTAATCCTTCAATTTTGAAAAATTTAAATTTATTCAACATCACCTAGACAGTACAAAAGTGATAAGCACCTTTGAATTGTTCCAAGTTAGTACACGACACAAGAATAGATTAGATTAGATCATTGAAATGGCGACCATACAACAAGGTAGGTATTTTAAGCCAAGTATGAATGAGAATTGTGACGCGATCTTGTAGTCTTGTTACTGACTATGGCTGAGATGTTTCTTAGATAGAACTGCTAATTAATAGCCCAACAGCCGATGGTAACTAAGGGACCAACAGTTTAACGTAGAATCCGAACCACTGCCTCTGAATTACGAATTGGTCTAATTATTAGGATAGTCGATGTAAATTAACGAAGTATTCAATAGTGCGGACAAGAGAACACTACATCCACCGACCATCACTCACAACTATCCACAATTCTTGACGTCCAAGTAGCTGGGTTACAGGACGACGCCACCATTCAGTTGGTATGGATGTGTTATCTCTGATTTTACACAACAATTATTATAGAGATAAAATGTATTATCTTTCCAGTTTATTCCAAATTTTCTTTTTAATGTAGCAAAAAACTAATTCCAATTCCCTACCTTTCTGCCCATCTACTATTTTGATTTTTGTAGATGTAAACGGCAGAAAATTAGGTATCAATGAAGGCAACAACAACAGAGATAAATAAGTTCGGCTGTTTCGATTTAGTTATTGACATATGTATTTAAAGATAATTTAAATTTCAGACCGTTATGTGGGCTACATAAGTTCCAATCTGTCTAACGATACATCTATAATTTTTTAACTTAGATGAATTTTTATTTCAACGTATCGCTTCTGACAGGACCCAATATGGTGATGCTTTTTGGCAAATATATTTAATTGAACACTAAGACGAGAAATAAGCTAATACTGACCTTTCTTGACCCAATACCTTTCTGAAATAATGACCTACTCGGGAAGGTACTTTAAGCGAAGTGTGAATAAGAAATGACTACATAAAAGATGATTGTGGCGCGATGTCGTGGTCTTCTTTATAGGGTCTTGGATTATTAATAGCCAAACAGCCAATGGCATCTAAGGGACATACAATTTAACGTGGGATCTGAACCACAATTTTCGCCTTCGAATTACGAACTGGTCTTGTCATGAGGATGGTCTTTGCGGACGAACAGAGAATATCAAATCCACTGAGCATAACTCATAAAAATCAAATATTAACGTGACAATACAAATGTCACAACTTTCATATCGACAAAATCGTATCTCAGATCTAAGATAGTATCGTTTATAATAATTCACAATCGGAAAATTATAGCGATTATTTATTAACTGTTGTGTGGGCTGGTTTTTTGCCAACACATAAACTGGTGTTGTATGTGGTTGATCGTATCAAGGCCATCTCTCGAACCCGCCCAACATGTGCCTGCGGTCATTACATTACTGCGCATTAACTCTTTAGCTTACTTTATGCACTCTCTGGCTAGTTTGTGTGGTTTCAGGTGACGTAATTAAATATATTAAAATTATCTCTTAGATAGAGTGCTAGTGAATCCAATGCCCTTTTCGATCACTTTGGGTTTCTTCTCGGCTGACCACAGACTTTCTCTGAACCTTAACACAGTCCTGAATTCTGGTGGTTGTATCTAATAACTACCCAGCTAGGAGGATGTTTACGTTCTGTGAGATTATGTCAGGTATTAGGGTGTGCACTACCAAAGTAGGTGTTTTAATCCAAGTATGAAAGATGTATGAGTGTAAAATGATTGTGACGCGATCTAACAGTCTTGTTACTGACCAAGGTTAACATGTTCCTTAGGCCCCTTTTATGCACGGCGTCGGGTGTTGAAAGACGGTCGTAATGAAAATGCATTGGCGTAAATGTGTCTATTTATGCACGACGTCCGACGGTCGTCGGGCGACCGTCGTCAAAAACACGTCGATAGTTAGAGTACGCACGTCGGACGCTCGTTGAAAATCTGTCTTCATAACATTGCGGTACATGGAGCTATTTATGCACGGCGTCATTTGACGCGCGTCGAAATGACAGTCGTCGGGCGCGCGTCGCCTCCCCTCCTCGCCACGTGGGTTGGCGAGGAGTGAGTGAGAATAGGCAGTTATTGTAAATTAATTGTAATAATATGATAAATGTAGGCAGACTGGCGGTACGTTAGGTCCCACGCTCGCTCGACGGTCGCCCGACGACCGTCATTTCTTCGCGGTGCATAAAAACGTGATATATTTCTCAGCGTCTCACGACATCCGCCCGACGACCGTCGCGTGACACCGTGCATAAAAGAGTCCTCAGATAGAACTGTTAAGCATTAGTCAAACCACTAATGGCATCTAAGAGACCTGCAGTTTAACGTAAGATCTGAACTATAATTTTACCTCTGGATTATGAACTAGTCTATTTATGACGATTGTCCTTGCGGATGGACATAGTATTCAATAGTGCGGACATTAATTCACACCAGAAAATACGTCGCCGTTTCAGAAAGTTAATAGAGGTAATAATAATAATGTCCTAGAGTGTGAATTCTTAAGAGTCTGCATCAGTGGTAGCCATCTTGAATTTTTGTCCAGTACAAGCAATGTTAAATTCTGGCGGAACATACCTTCACTTTGGCGTGTGTAGTGGCGTTAATTATCAAAGTATCAATGTAAAGCTTTGGAAGTACATTGATGAGATGTGGCTCAAGGGCATGACCTTTTAATATGTTCAAAAATTTAACTTGATATAAAAACAAAAATACAGGAAAAACAGGAATATTTTACAAAATAAATCATTTTTTTATTGAGAGCGAAAATAAGAATTTCTGTAAGGTGGTGCCCTGGAGGACTGTAATGCCTTTAATTTGACACCTCTTCCGTTAATTTATGACAATAGGTCAAGGAGATATAGGCGCCAGAATTTAACTTTGCTCTTACGGGAATCCAAGATGGCTACCACTGATGCAGACTCTTAAATAGTGCTAGATTCCCTGAGATAGTCTCTTGTCTGGTACATTCGATGGAAGAAGCTAAAGAACGCCTTCTTAAGGCATTCTTTAGCATCCTCTTAGGATTGCATTAGAGGGGTTTATACTTTCTGAAAAATAGCTAGACCTTCAATAATTACGAACTCTTTCATCAACCTCAATCGAAAATAAAGCTTCCTTAAGGGATACTTAGTTACTAAAATAAATACTGGAACTGTTACAAAAGTGTTTCAGTTAGTAGACCAGGGAAGTAGATGACATGGCAATGTTATATCAGGCACTAATATCACAACTCTCCCCTGATATTATAATGTTCCATTGTCACTTTCCGGCCTCTGAGCACAGCAGCGGTTTCACTCGGAATGAGCGTTGTCCGTTACGCGCACAGGCACTGGAGCTGGAGCTGGAACTGGAACTGTTGGCGTCGCATCGCTCTCATCCGCGCAATGTTCATCGTGCAGTGATTACGTTTGCACGTTGTGCAATGGGACGTCGATGGAGAAAGTGACGTTTCCTTTCGATCCTGGTCATTTCAGTTAGAACTCAAAACAACAGCAGTATTGTTGTAAAGTTTGAACTAAAACTATTCGTCTTAAGAAAAAACTTTAACGTAATCATATAATTCAGACCTATTTCGCCAAACGGAATGTTTAAAGGATATGTAAGTGTAAGTGTCATCAAATAACTCATATTTGCTTCATATAGCTAAAGAATTTCTTCAGCGTTATATTCTGGAAAATTATTTTGATTCAGTATCCATCAGACTTTTGGCCTGACGAAACAGCCTCTCTTGAATATCTGGGTTCCTACCACGACAAGTTCCTTTTGTGCGGAGGCTGTATAATTTACCGGGAACTGTACAATACTCAAATTAAATCGTTCGTTTTCATGGCGTGTTGACTTAATGATGTAGTGATGAAAATTACAACAAACGAATATTAATATTCACTGCAGTCAAACACCATCGAAACTATTTTCTCCATCGTCCCCTCAGTAATGTATAATACATACGTACTTTCACTGTTCAAAATTTAAGGCAGTTGACTATCCCAAAATCTACTGCAAAATCCACCACAACGCTACGAAATCACATTGATAAGGAAAACGTGTTTGCAGAGCTATGAGAGTCCTGTTTAAGAACATATTAATTATGATAGCATTGCGCAGGAAAAGGGAACTTATGAGGGGAAGAAAATTACACTCATGCTGGTATGTCCTATTTCAATAAAAATGTGAGTTACAGCTAAAAGTTAAAAAAATAAGTAAAATTTGTTTCGTAAAATACCAGCATTAGTAAAATTTAGTGAATTTTGTGGATTGTTAATATAGTTGAATGTTCTAAAATAAGACTCTTCTAAACCTTAAT
Source organism: Nephotettix cincticeps (assembly GCA_023375725.1). Lineage (NCBI taxonomy): Eukaryota > Metazoa > Arthropoda > Insecta > Hemiptera > Cicadellidae > Nephotettix > Nephotettix cincticeps. Next base: position 16,706,497 of record CM041785.1, on the reverse strand, counting down.
GCACGCCATAAGGCTGGAGACTGGTCTTAAAACTATTATCACAAATAGCAAATAAACGGTATCAGTTGACTGACAAATACTTTCTCCATCATATTCTTTAAAGTTTATCTAAAATATTTTAAAATTTATTATTTCAAAAATAATCATTTAATTTCTAAAATAACAACAAGAGAAAATAAGTTAAGTAAATCAATTAATAGAAAGTTTTTGGGGCATTGCCTTCATCCCATAATACTACTCCGAAGGAATACGAACCAACTTTTTTGGGTGATGTGACCCTACACTGCATACCAAGTTTAATTGAAAACAGTTTTAAATAAGGAAGAAATTTATTTATTAACATTCTCCATATTAATAACATTGCACGCTCTCAGACAACGTACCGTGTTTACCATAGAACTACCCTTAGAAAAATCCAAAATAAATATACAAAAATGGTCAGGAGATATAGCCAAAGACCCCTGTACCAGATGTTATATAAATTGGACGATCAATATGGTCTCGGCGTTTGTACACAGAGAGACAGATAAGCAGACAACAGTCTGAAAACCACTTATTGGGCTCAGGGAGACAGAAAAACGGATATATCTACTCTCAACTCAAATTCTAAAATTTAAAAAGACAATAATTTCTCCATACAGAAGGCGAGAAAGTAAAAGGTTATACAGAGGGATTGTCAATCAGAACAAGTTTTATCATTAAAAATAAAAGCGTTTCCAAAAACCGAATGCAAGACGTCTGGTGTGGAGGTCCCCGGACGTGTCTCCCCACGGGCCTTGGGCCCTTGGACCCAGTTTTTGTGCCCTAGCCGCCCCCGCCTCTGGCCGCGCCCTCGCTCATAAATAATACCCCTTGTAACAGCTAGAGTAAATAGATTTAAACAGCCACCGGTCGAGACATGAACGACTTCCAGGGACAGAGGGTTTTACGAACCGCCTGTGTACAACCAGCGTCCAGGCGTCGCCTCTGGACTCGAGGGAAAGTTGGGTTGTGAAGACAGTGGACACGGAAAAAGTATTTACTTCCCTTTAAGAAATAGCTTTAGATCACAGATATGTCTAAAGGGAATAGTTTCAGTTCCCCTTAACAGCTGTCCTAATAAAACTATATGACGTCACTTTCGTAAAAATTTTCGCGTGACACAGATTGCTAACAACCCCCCCAAAAAATTCGACATATCAATGTTGTAAACAATAAACAAACTGTATATCGTTGGAACACATGAGAATGTTACAACAAAATAATTGTAAGAGTATAACATTTAAGTCTTCGTCAGTAACACCATACAGTATTTGATTTCACTCCTGTAAGAACAAAGTTAATCCAATTGTTGGTTACGTAACAATTAATTATTACGTAATTTATTATTCGTTTTACTTTAATTTTTTAATTGCTGAAAATAATAAATGTAATCAAAAATTTAATGTTATAACTTTCCACGCCTCAATTATTTCATGATCATCGAGTGACCATTTTTATTGACAACACTGTCAACAAAAAATTGTTCTTATTGGGCTAAACCAATATGCTGCTATTGGTGAAAAATTTTTAGAACTTAGCAGAAACACTTACAATCGATCTTCACAATACACTTGCACGCCTCAAAAAGACTCACCTGCAATAAAAAAGAAATAATTACATTAATTATCATGGGCTATGAATATTTTTAAAGGGATAGGAAACTTTTAGTAGGTTATAATTGTGATCATATGCCGAGAATAATCACATTGGGTTTTAATTTCCTCTATGGCTATATGCATTTATGAACGAAGAAAATTACATTAAATATATGCTATCATATACATTAGATTACTATATAGGAGTTTCTATTATCTGTAATACGGTGCAGCCTGCTGCTGTAGCACGAATATAACCCCAACAAAAAACACATAATTATGTGTCACATACACATAATTATGTGCCTTTGTACATAGAATTAAGACGATACTCCAACTGGAGTGGGGTCTTAAACAACAATTTCTAAAAAACGTTTTAATTCGTCTCATTAATTGTAAATTTAAGTTAAATAATTAAGCTAAGAATTTACTTTTTCTTATTTGTTTAAGATTCCAGGTTAATTATTTTGGCATAGTAATAGGCATTTCTATCAACAATACTGAATCTTAAAACCCGTACAACAAACGGGCTTACTGCTAGTAGCTTAAACTTAAGTAGCTAAAATAACGTCATAAAAATGTTTATATTCACTTCCCTGTGGGAAATAGGTTAGATTATTGATTTGTCAAAAGGAATGTTTTCGGTTCCTCTAAACAGCTGTTCTCATTCCTTTATATTAAAAATACAATACAACACCTTTGGTAATTTCTATGGCAACCTGTTTCAAATTTTAATCTTATTTGCCAACACCCCCACCTCCAGAACTAAGACATATCCATGTCAAAAACTACAGATGACAAAAATTACGCAAATCATCTTTATAAATAACATAACTTAACTTAGAATTTTCCTTAATTACATTACGTAACATTTAGATAACGGCCTTTTGAACAACCTGAACATAATATTATGACTCAAGCTAAATCCAGATGGAACCGAACCTCGACTCAGAATATATTGAGGTCGAAAAAGGTTTTTTAATAAGTAAGAAATATTCCAAATTAAAAATGGGTAGTCCAAGAGAAATTTCTGCAAGTTTGACGAACACGGTAGAGATGACAGAACCGCGGTCGTAGCCTCAAGTCTGTGATTCTCGGCGATTCTTATCCCCCTCCATCTTCCACTCTCGGTGATTACCCATCTTAAGGGTTCCTCATTGTTAATCCTCGCACCCCTAAATTTTGTATCATCTTTCTTAAAAATGGGAATTTCAAATAAATTAACGCATCAGTCTACTCCAGCCGCGAGAAAGAGACTTACACTTGTATGTTAACGTTCTAAAATTATAGACGACTGTAACTGACGAAAAACTGGTTGGGCCTACAAGTTTAACGAACTTGTAAACCTAACATAATTTCTTATATTGTAACAGGATATCCCAAAGTGTGTTCAATTTTCTATCCTATGTAAAATACCGTTGGATGTGCTATAATGTAATAATTAATTCGATTAAAAACACGATTCTTCTTAACCTCTGCAACGTTCGTTATACGTGTCTTAGCGCTAAGGTAGTTTATGTATGCCTTTGGATAAACCACACCTTAAACCTTAAATCTACAGTAGGCCTATATTAAAACGAACCCTGATTTTCACCATTAAAACTAATCAAAATTAGGTTTGCGATCTTTGTTGAGAGATTTCGTTTATAGAGTTAGTTTTATCTAAAATAAAAAGTAATAAAAATCAAAATGTCACTTTTGAAAAGTAATAACAAATGGTTATAGATGCAAAATACGTTATTAATAAAAAAACTGTTAATTAAAGTTATTGCATTTGAAATGGCAACATTCCCAGGTATGTATTTCAAGCCAAGTATGGAGGAGAAATGAAGACGATTGTGGAGCGGTCTTATAAGGCTCTTACTGACTAAGGCTGTTAGTTCTTTATACAGGACTATTAATTAATAGCCCAACAGTCACTAAATGACACCAAAGGATATTTAACTGTCGATCGATCATTTGAACTGTAATTCCAAAATTTCAAACAATATTTGGGTTTTCCTTGAAACCCCGAGTCATAAAATTTAGTCCACATTCCAAATAAAAGCTGTGCATGTCAATAATTGAGGAAAGAGTCGTTCTCCCAATGACAGGGTGTTTCCGATAATACTCGACCCAGAAGTGGGCTAATATGCAGAAGGTTATTTTCTGGTGAACACTTTACTGCAATGGAGGCTGACGCTCAATTTATTCCAGCCATCTCTGTTGTCGCGGGGCTTTCTCCAGACAATATTCCGCTCCTGCGACTTCCTCCTTCCTTGACCTTGCGGTCCCGGGCGACTATCGAGGTGGCAGATCTCCCGGACCAACTCTGAGTAGGTCTCTGACAACACGACCGTGCGTTACCGGTATCTACCATCTGGTATTCCAAACTTGAAAGAACCCCGCCTGCAATTTCACTTTGCCTAACTACCGTACCACAAAGTTTAACATCTGCATATACCAAAATATTTGCCGTACCCTTATTTGGAAATGCCAAGAGGCATTTTCACTGTCAGACATTTTTATTACACTACGCTTATGGGGAAAGCAGTACAAACCCAAAGGGGCGTTCTGGAATTTAAACCCTTGACCTCGTATAGCTCCAAGACACGGTAATCCAGCAACTTGGAAGTCAGTAATTGTGGATAATTGTGAGCGTTGGTCGGTGGATAGGATATTATCTGGTGTTGAGTATCGACCGCATTATTGAATATTAGATTCATCCGCAAAGACCATCCATGGATGGCATCGGCATCGAGGGAACACGTCAGCCTTAGTAAGTAATAAAACTACAACATTACACCACAATCATGATTAAATTCATTTCTCATTTTTACTTGGTTTAAAATATTTACCCGGGTAGTTCGCCATTTCTGAAAGGTAAATAGTAATAATATTAATAATTACACTAGAACAATTTGATTACACTGTAATCACGAATGAGTGACACTGGTCATGCATGAGTCGTCGAGGAAAAATATTGGGGTTAAGAGATTTTATGATTAAACTCCAAACGTTCCGATTATAGGAAAAATAAGGCGCACTGGATCGATACGATAAGTATTTGTACCAACCTAATAACCTTCCAATAACCAACCAGTTACCAACCTTATGAATAAATTTTACCAGATTTTCCGCTAGAGACGTTTGGTTGTTTTTGTGGATTTACACAAACTGTTTCTGAAAAAAAAGGATTTTCAATGAATAAAAGTAAATTAATTTTATAATATTGATAACTTTCCGTAAATTCACTAAATGATAAAAATAATTATGTATATGTAGTTATTACGATATTAGTAAAAATACTCTAAATATTTCTAGTATCGTAATAATCGTGAATAAGAGATCCAATTGGTTCGAAGTTTCTCCGCAGGGAGTGTTCGGTTCGCCGCGTATCTGGGGCTCGTGCCCACAATAGGAGAACTCCAACGTAACAGAACCCGGACCGAGAGACTTGAATGAAAATCCCAGAAGACTGAGATTACTCCAAACTCAGCAGCAACCCAACAGTTTGTGAGCGGATTTTGTATGAAAAATTTAGAAATGAATTTTAATTTATTAATGTGATTTTTTATTGAAACGATTAAAAACTTTACCAGAATTTATTTTTTAATCATAGTACGAATTGTGGCCGGTTATAAGCGATGGTCGTAGGATTTGACATTCCCTGGTGTGGGTTATCATCCACACAATTGAATGACCATTCTCTTCATCATACTACTTCTTAATTTAGAGGGAAAAGTGGTTCGGATCCCACGTTCAACTCTAGGTCCCCTAGATGTCTTTGGCTGCTGGATTGTTAATTTAACAGTCCTGTCAAAGTAATGTACCAGCCTTAGTTAACATCAAGACTATAAGAACGCGCCACAATCATCTTACATTCATTTCCCATTCATACTTGGCTTAAAATACCAACCTGGATAGGTCGCCATTGAAAAAGGTAATAGTTATAGCATTTTCAATGAAGTTTTCTTAGAATTTGAGTAAAACTAATCAAATGGACATACAAAATTTGCAAAATTGTAAAAACTATATATTTTTTAATTTAAATAATATGTTGATTCGGTAATAAGAAAACGGGCTGGCCCAGTTAAGTAAAACGTACCAGGTTTGCAATTACGGTAGTAGAGAGAGACTCCTAGCACATCATGAGCGGTCATCTTTAACTAGCCAATGTGACTATTGCCTGAAAGATTTTGTGTTTCGGTCGCCCACCACCAAAACCCTCATGTAAAAACTATATTTTTATTTAAATTTTTTTTAAATAACAGTAAAGCTACTTCAGTACATATGTGTATAAAATACTGTAATCCACCATTTATACATCCCTTCTAATTAGGATTTCGTTTAACTTGACCTAAACATGAAGCATTCACATCCACAGCGTCGTACATTTAACTACATGTTTTATGAATAAACGTAGTCAGTACAACTTAACTCAAAATACATGTTTCATTTATGTGTAGTTTGCCCAAGAAAACTAGAAACTAGATTATTTCTGGAGAATCTATTTAGACAAGTTATAAAAGTAATTTTAACTATCCAGCCATTTAGATTTGAGCTTAAACGAAATGACTGAACAGATGAAACTCATCGCAGCATCAATTCAAACCCAGAGAAACAATTACTCAGTACTGAAGTTTTAATTCTCGGTGATCAAGTAAAAGTTTTAACCGGAACACATAGTAATCGCCAACATGGCCGCAAACCATCGGTGTGGTCGGAAACGGAAACAAGTCGTCGAACAGCTGTTGACCTGATTGCCGTAACAGCCTTTAATACTTAGTCTAAACTTGTTTGGATACTTTCCATAAGCGCTGTGACGTCAGGGAATGGGAAACTTTGTCATGTTAATCGCCAAAGTTAACCCATCGTCGAGACCGGCCTAAACTGTGCTCACAAAGGGCTGATTACGGTAACATAACCTCGTCAAGCGTTAGAAAATGAGGTATTACGTCAAGTTTAATATCAGTCAAAAGTTCCTTATACAGCTAGCACCTACTACAATCTGGTAAAACATAACAAAATCGTTGATCAGCGCAGATCTATACACGTGAAGGTTATAACATACGCTCGTAGTATGTTTTAGTAGGGAACGGATTAAATTATTTTGCTGATTGATTGCGTCTGCTCATTGTCACCTATTATGATAAATGAACTATAGCCCAATCTTAATCTTGTGTGTGAAAATTAACTGAGAAAATAATAAAACGCCCAGTAGGATTTTGAAAAGCTAACCCATTTTGCAACAACAAACGGAGAATATTTTGTTAATATCAAGTTATTAAAACCTCAAATGTCCATTCCAATAGACCGAGGGCTTGTGCGGTAAATTATTGACAGCGAGACGGTATTACCGATAGCGGTATTAATCAAATAGGCAAGCCAGAGACCGCTCATTATCTGACAGGAGTCGCCAGCAAGTGGTTTCGATCCAACAAACCTTTGACTTACTGGACCAGAGCGTTACCCTTGAGCTACCGTGCTGGTAGCTCACATAGATGAACAGACAATGACAGACATACATAAATTTAGAGAAGACCCATTTCGGGTTTTCTAGGTTGCAAAACGGAAAAATAACAAAAATGTCATGAATGAAAGTAATTCACAGGCAAATCACTTATTTTATTTATATAGATAATGGAAAAATTAATGTTTTTACTTTGTACAGTTTCATTTTCAAGTAAACGTCAACTACATATTCTACACAGACGAAGGCTATGAGATAATATATAAACGATCATAGACAGTAGTAAAAATATTTCTTTGATCTATGGTAATATCCAGGTCTGGAGAAAGGTAAGACTTGACAGTGATTGCAGCTGAGGCGATGATGCTTGGATGTGTTGGGACCACCACGACCCTTCGAGTCCCAAAGAGACTATTGTCAACCTGACCATCCGCGCTGCATTTCAATGTCCTGCATGGTACAAATACTATATACTGTATTATGTATCTAAATACTGTATTGAAAATAGGTTCCTAACACGCCATTGACTATTGGGCTATTAATTAACAGTTCTGTCTAAGGAAAATGTAAGTCTTATTTAGTAACAAAACTACAAGATCGCACCAAAATCATCTTACACTCATTTCTCATTCATACTTGGCTTAAAATACCTACCTAGGTAAGTCACATTTCAGAAATGTAAGAATAATAATAGCTACATTTTGCAATACACCACGTGAAACAGCACAGGTCCAATTTCATAATTTAATCTATGTTGAAATCTGATTGCTGTGTGATTTGATTGAATTTAAGACCGAGGGCATGTGCGGTGAACTATTGACAGCGAGACGGTATTACCGATAGCGGTATTATTCAAATAGGCAAGCCAGAGACCGCTCATTATCTGACAGGAGTCGCCGGCAACTGGTTTCGATCCAATAAACCTTTGACTTACCGGACCAGAGCGTTACCCTTGAGCTACCGTGCTGGTAGCTCACATAGATGAACAGACAATGACAGACATACATAAATTTAGAGAAGACCCATTTCGGGTTTTCTAGGTTGCAAAACGGAAAAATAACAAAAATGTCATAATTCAAAGTAATTTACAGACAAATCACTTATTTTATTTATATAGATAATGGAAAAATTAATGTTTTTACTTTGTACAGTTTCATTTTCAAGTAAACGTCAACTACATATTCTACACAGACGAAGGCTATGAGATAACGATCATATATAGATCAATATAAACGATCATAGACAGTGGTAAAAATATTTCTTTGGTCTATGGTAATATCCAAGTTTGGAGAAAGGTAAGACTTGACAGTGATTGCAGCTGAGGCGATGATGCTTGGATGTGTTGGGTCCCAAAGAGACTATTGTCAACCTGACCATCCGTGCTGCATTTCAATGCTCCTGTATGCTACAAATACTATATACTGTACTGTATTATGTATCTAAATACTGTATTGAAAATAGGTTCCCTAGACGCCATTGACTATTGGGCTATTAATTAACAGTTCTGTCTAAGGAAAATTTGAGTCTTAGTCAGTAACAAAACTACAAGATCGCACCAAAATCATCTTACACTCATTTCTCATTCATACAAGTATGAATGAGAAATGAGAGTAAGATGACTGTGATGTGATGAATTGTAAGAATAATAATAGCTACATTTTGCAATACACCACGTGAAACAGCACAGGTCCAATTTCATAATTTAATCTATGTTGAAATCTGATTGCTGTGTGATTTGATTGAATTTAAAAGTGGCACACATTGGGAGGATAACTGTTATTTTGAATACAACGCGTTTATCTCATTGGAAATTATTGATTGCGTTACTGAGGGTAGTTCTCGTGAAGGAATGATAAAATCAAAAATCAGATAACCCCTGATGACGCAGAGCGTTTTTTCCCACGAAACGTATAAAATAGCAATCACGTCAATATCTGCAGATCGAAATTGATGAAACAATTCAGCCAGACTTTTTACAAAAATCCCTTGTTTTAATATTGGCAAATTTACCAATCGGAATTCAACGTCATAAAGGTATTTCTAACTTGACGCCATTAGACTGCCGTCACTATCATGTACAGTATATGCAATGCATTTAAATGTGCTGGTCTCCAACGATTTTCTGTCAGCCAGCCTCTGTCAACTGTTACATTTGTGGTCCAACAATCAACGGATTATATGAAAGAATCTAAAAGAAAAACATCCCCGTCGCAGCAGACCTGCGTACTCAGCGAACTTCCAAATAAATAATATGGCAATAATAACACCGATATAACAAGTGTTCTAAATATTTGTCGATAAATATGAGATTTTGCAGGTTTGCTACCTTTATAAACACACAAACTATGATTTTAAGCATAAATGGATTGATCTCCATCACATGAAGCTAAGTTTCATCCATTGATGTAGCTTAGTAACTGAAATATCAATTTTTCCTTATCCTCCATAAGATTAACATCCTAGGCAACTGAGAGTTGCCCAAGCCGGCTATTCAAATTACTCAAAACTGTGTAGACAATTTAGTACAACTTAACAAAAAATGTCTAATTAACCCTCAGGGTGGCAGAGTATATAAAACAGCATTTTATATTGTACCTGAAACATATAATAGTTTCATGTGTATCAGGTATATTTTCATTTGCGTTTCAGTAAAAAAAAAAAAAAAAAAAAAAAAAAAAAAAAAAAAAAAAAAAAAAAAAAAAAAAAAAAAAAAAAAAAAAAAAAAAAAAAAAAAAAAAAAAAAAAAAAAAAAAAAAAAAAAAAAAAAAAAAAAAAAAAAAAAAAAAAAAAAAAAAAAAAAAAAAAAAAAAAAAAAAAAAAAAAAAATACTGACATCGACCGGTCAGCGCCAGAGTGCAGCACCGTGCTGAGTGCGGTCGCCGGCCCCTGACCTTGCCCACGCTGACCGTCCCCTTGACAACAAGGCTACGTCACCCGGCAGTAGGTCACCAGTCACACTATGACAAGACTCACATTACAAGACTAACACGGTTTTAAACTGCGGCGTGCCAACTTACGCCGCCGTTAAAGGATAAAAATCTCACAATAAGTGTAGTCTCGGGGTTTGTAGATGTTTTATCACACATGTCTCTAGTCGAAACCATATTTAATAGTGAAATAGTTTCATTAACGTTTGCAACAAAATGTACTCTCCTAATGACTCTCCTAATCATCAATTCCACAAAGTAATATTATGTTTTATGTTTTCGTCTGTATGATAACTAAATTACTCTCTGTTTTTGCCATATAAGAGGTGCTGGACATTGTGTGGACCGCACACCCACCAGCCAAATTATTACAGTCAGGCATTATTTTTGTCTCTTCTCATCATTTTACAATCAAACCAAAAGATGATATAATGTCAATGGAAAAAATTGCTTATGTGTCACATTTTGTTTTGTTGGTTTTTTTATAATTACACGTCTTTTGATAAATACTAGGAGGTCACAAATTGTGCAATGTGTATAAAAGAAATATTTAAATTTTGAGGCCCAGGTGTGGGTTACCGTCTGTACATTTTATATAATGGTTTTTATTATAATTATTATACTCATCTAAAAAAGGCAATACATTTTTAAAGTTATAAAGTAAAGTAAATTATTAGAACAGCAAAAACTTAGAGTAGATGCCATTGGCTGATCTATTTATTTTCAGTTCTGTCTATGGAACATGTCAGTCTTAATCAATAGTTAGAATGTAATAAAACATTTTGTATTATAAAATTGGCTTATAAGAATCATTTTAACAAAGGTTAATTAGTGTGTATGTATAGATACGAAAACAAGAGCGCATACTCAGCACTAGGACTGGTAAGATTATGGAGTTGACACAACAAATAAACTTGGACTTTGAAACGGGCTTCTGCGTACCTCCATCTCCATTAGTGAACATTACTGCCAGAGGCCGGGCAGTGCCACGTGTGACTTCAAAGGTGGTTAGTGTTCCCACCCCCAGCTGCGGTCTGACCTTTCACCGCCGGCGAGGTTAATGTGCTCGACCCACTGAGAAAGGGTAGGCCACGGTCATTAGGGTAGTAGACTTCAGTCATAAAACGTTTAGTATGGTGTTGGTAATACTAAACTTATTTCAGTATTCAGAAGGCAAATCATAAAAAATTCACCTACTTGGGGACCACGTCCCACCGTCCAAGTTACAGATATTATTAATGTGATATAATTAATATCTGTAACTTGAACATTCAATATTTAATATAAATTACTAGGTAGGCACTTGAAAACGGGAGGAGTTTTCCTTGAAAAACATTATATTTTAAAACAGGGTCCGAAAAATTTAAGTATTGTGTCTATTAAGAACTGTTGGTGCATCAGTGGTAAACAAATAACCATTTCTTAAGAAACATGAATTAATAGCCCAATGACAAATGGGGCTAGATTCAACCCTTCCTGATTCGATCTGGCGATTTACAATTTTGAAAGCGGGCATTATAACTACTGATTCACTCATGAGTTAATACGGACGAGAAGAATATTGGGAAGTGAATTGGGAATTTTATGATTTTAGTTGTGCTCGTGTATTAATACAGCTCCTAGAAATAAGGCCTGAGGCTAGAATATGAGTAGTAGAATCTCTAAAAATTGTTAAAATTGTAAAATGATTAGATTTAACATGGTCCAATCATTGATTTTCAAGTCTGGATCTTAATCGACTTCATCGTGCTTCGTGACGTAAGGGTCTTACACTAATTAAAGAACTCTTTTTGACTTCCTAAGCCTCCAACCAGGGGGTGCGCAAAAAGCCGAGGACATATCTTCCACCTCTTTGTGTAAATATTGTAATTGTAGCCTTACATCAGATCTGCTACACTACTGTATTACATTAGACACAGACATCGGCCACAGCAAGTAGGTCAGTGATCGCACAGCAATCAGCTGTTGATGCCGATGCAGCCAAGTACTTGACACGCCCGTCCAATAATAAGTTTTTGACACTTACACATCAAACCAATACGAACGAGTAAAAAATACCCACCAAAACCTATTTTCTGGGACGAATAATGTTATACACGCATAATTTCTTTTCACTTTAATAAATAAACGGTACCAGTGGACTGACACATACTTTCTCCCTTAAGTAAATTTATAAAAGACAATCTGTAATTTTCACATGTAATTTTTAAAAATTTCTAATTTTTTATTTCACCATTGGAATCAGCTTAAAAAACTACACAATTAAGTTCCTTAAAGTTTTTCTCTATCTCCAACGGTTACCGAGATATTAAAAAATCTAAACACAGTACGTTGTATTGTGGGGCTCCAATGTTAATCTTATGGAAAATAGGGAAAAATTAATATTTCCCATATTAATCAATATTTTTTATGAAACGTGATATTTAGCTTCATGTGGTTGAGAACTATCCTTTTATGCTTAAAAATCATAGTTTATGTGTTTATCATGGCAGCAAATTAATAATTTATTGTTCCAATTGTATGGGGGAACCCCCCCCCCCTTCGGTAATACCAAGCTTTTTTGAGCTGTAATAAGTTTACATAAACGTGATTGTGCAATATTACACAGTAGTATTATTGATATTGGGTTACACTTCATACCAAGTTTCATGGAAAACGGGTGGAAAGTAAGGAAAAAATTGATTTTTTTATATTTTTCCATAAGAATAATTTTGGGCGCTTTCAGACAACGTACTGCGTTTATCTTGGACACTAAATTTAACTTTTCTCTGGAACCGTTAGTCGTAGACAAATAATTCAAAATACTGATTTGTTTAGTTTTTTAAGCTGGTTTCAATGGTACCAGTCAAGTTATACTTCACTTTTATTGTTTTCGCTGAAATTTAAAAATTTGATTTTTTGACATTTAAAAGCCCATAACTTTTGAACCGTCATTTTTACAGACATGCGGGTGGTGTCAAATTATTTAATGAAAATGTATCCCGGAAAACACGTAGTCAAAAATGGACTTTGAAAAATGGTTTTAGGAACAACGGTGAACTGATTAAAACACAACAATCGGCGGCTGAGCACCTGGTTTTATACTGTACTTCACCATGTTCCTACTGATTGTACGCTCTTGTATACTCATAACTTAAGTTCACCTTAACAGCTGATCTTATTCTTTTACATAAAAAAATCAATACAATTGCCCTGGTAGTTTCTATGGAAACCTGTTACATAGAAACTCCGTAATATCCATGTCAAAAAATATGTTAAAATCCTGACATGCAGTGTTTCAGAAAACAGCCGAATCCACCCTAGAACACATCAGGGAGCTCTGTAGACAGCATGACGACGTAGATGCACAAATATATGTATTAATAGATTTTCGGTAGGTTCGGACCAATCTGACGTGTGTTATCGTGTTAACGGGTGTATTCAACGGAATGCTTTGGGCATCTACGGGCCCCAAAACGTTAAGTAACATAGTCACGGGCTAGACTATTACCGAGGTCTGGAAGCCTAGGCCCATCGCCATCCTGGATGATCCACCGTAGGTGAACAGCATGACCTGCCCAGCTAAAGCCTGACACAGCAATGCGTCGACTCTTCTTATTTAAGTTTATGTTTAATACATTTTGATTAACATCTGATATTTCACTTGCTCCGGCCCTGTTCTGATTTGATTGTTTTAGCCACTCCAAGAAGTAATCCAGCAGCTACAGCGGTTAACGCTAATACTGTGGTTCGCCAAAATGAAGTCCTTTCGCCCGTGTGTAAGTTGCTCATACACGTCTGGACGGAAGGGGGAAGGTGGGTTTAGTTTGGGTAAACACCGCTTAACGCTGGAGTCGCCACATAATCCTCGCAGGGGATAATCCGGGGTACTCATAAAGAGTTACCACCAGCCAAACAAAATTTTACTGTATAGCCTTGGAGCAATTTTGTACAACCACCAAACATAAGGTATTCGGATGGGAAGAGTTGGATGGACATGGAATATCCTGAAGGCCATCACAAACCCTAAAACATCTTTTGATTTTTGCACAAACGTCCTACTAGAGGAGAAGTCAGACTTCCTAGGTTCTATGGTTGAGTCTAGGGCTAAGGAGTCAGTCATATGGTTTACGACTGATGTTAGGAGGAAGGAGGCAAAATTACACAATTAAAAAAAATTATCATCGTCAGTAAAAAAATCTAGGCTCATATTAGAACGAGGTCAACAAGCCGAAGCTACTCAAAGGCGACGTCTTGGCATAAATTATGTAAATCGGCAAAGACCGAGGCTCAGGTAGGCGATAAAACTGGAGACACTTAGTTGCATCGGATAAGGCGAAACAAACTCCGCCTCTCGCTTCCATGGAAACTGTTTACTCTGGAATATTGATACGTCACTCGTAACAGCGCGACGACGTCTCCGGTGGGCAAAAATAAGTTCGTATAAAACTTTGCGGAAATCACAAGTCATATTTCAGTGACGTTTCCTGTGAAGTTTACCTTACTGTCAAACTTTTCCAAATTAGTAACAAACTAAAGCCTTTTTTACTTTTTAATAATAAGTTTTTGACACTTACACATCAAACCAATATGTGCGAGTAAAAAATGCCCTCCAAAACCAATTTCCTGGTTCGAATAATTTCTCTAATGATTTCTTTACACTTTAATAACAAGTAATGCACGTTCATATTAAAATGTATCCCGGAAAACACGTAATCAAAAATGGACTTTGAAAAATTGTTTTAGGAACTCTTTACACTAAACAGCTGATCTTATTCTTTTACATAAAAAATCAATACAATTGCTCTGGTAGTTTCTATGTAAACCTGTTACATATTTTCCACCTTACAAATCACCAACACCCACCTCCTAGAGCTAAGACATATCCATGTCAAAAATATGTTAAAATCCTGAGCTAAATATCTGATTTTTGAATTGATCTAAATAGATGCACAAATATATATATTAATAGATTTTCGTTAGGATAGGACCAATCTGACGTGTGTTATCGTGTTAACAGATATTTCAACGGAATGCTTTGGGGACCTACGGACCCCAAAACGTAAAGTAACATAGTCACGGGCTAGAGTATTACCGTACCGGCTACGGTAATAGCTTATTCCCTTGTAAAAAATTCATTGAAAACAAAGCACCGACATTGCCGAATCACGGACATCTGATAAAAACGCAGCTCATACGTCGATGCATCCCATTGATAAGGTAGCAAACATTTTCGTTGTCGCCTCCAGGAGATATACAACAGCTCCTACGTTGCCGCGCCACGCTGATAAGATAACAAACACAACGGCTACGTTGCCGCACCACGCTGATAAGATAACAAACACAACGGCTACGTTACGGTGCCACGCTGATAAGATAACAAACACAACGGCTACGTTGCCGCACCACGCTGATAAGATAACAAACACAACGGCTACGTTGCCGCAACAACGCTGATAAGATAACAAACAACGGCTACGTTGCCGCGCCACGCTGATAAGATAACAAACACAACGTTGCTGCGCCTAACTGATAGGGCAACACAGATCGACTACGTTGCCGCGCCAAACTAATAAGATAACAAACAGCGGCAACGTTGTTGCTCCCCGCTGATAAGATAACTGGGCCTTATTGACGCCCGCAGCGATGCGCCATGACGTTAAAATAACAGGGGCGGCAAAACAAACACGTATTATCGAAACATGGAACCGCATTCTGTTCATACCACCGCGAACCGTGTTACAATCTACATGTGCTGGTTTTGAAACCCTTACGTAAGCCGTGGTTATATCTGATCGCCAATAGTCGTTATCTGACAGACATCGCAACTCCTACTTGGGAAACGATTGTGACATGAAATTAGCTTAGATTTTATTTGTGAGTTTTATGTTATGACCTCCGGCAGCGTTTTACCGATAACCGCTTGTATGGGACTAGTCGATAATATATATTTTACATAATATTTTTTTCTTCTAGTCTTTTGATACGACCTCAAGCACTTTTACTCTCATTTTATGTTAAAAGTTAAACCTTCCTGTTACTAGGTATATGTAAAAAAGACTTGGCCGTAGCCAAACTAGGTATTCCTACGACAAATATAAGATTTTATTTCATATTTGACTTGAAATAAGAAAGTCAGATTTGGTAGTTACCAGTTTAGGGGACCTACGTTACAGAGCAACGGCGTGAAAAACTGTAAATTGTGTAACACTGATATCTTGTTATCATTGAATTTATGACGTTCCTATTTCATAACACATAAATTTACAGACTAATCGTATAGGGTATTAATTATCCAACCGATGGTAAATTCATTTAACCCTTAAGCACTCGCAGAGACTTTTGAAAAACACAACCTGAAACAAGGCTATACCAACGCTTGTTTTTTGCCAATGGGAAACACCTCCAACTATTTTAGTACTTACTAGCCGAAGTACCCGTTCTTCGCACGTGTAAAAAAGGCTGAAAGGTGTAGGCCCTACTAATATATTTAAATTATTGTCAGTTTTTTCTTTATTGTTTACAAAATGACAAAACACGAGTGTCTACAACATGACAGAGTAACACCTGTCCAAATATTGGGAAAGGATAAGAGGCAGTCATAGTGAAAACTTATCTACATCCACTATTTAAAAATTGTCACTAATTATATCTGTAAAAATGACAAAACAACTGTCAAAATGTTGTGTAAAGGATGTTGATATTAGAATGTAAAAAAAACAAGGCATCTCTCTTCTTCTTTCCGAACTGTAAAATGTTAGTGTTCACAGTTGTATATTAACTAATAATGTACTTAACATTAATATCCCCGAACTGGTATGTCTAGTGTTCATTAACTGTATAAAATTAAGTGTAACACTGAAATACAAGCAGACCTCTCTCTTCTTCCCGAAAACATGTTTAGTGTTCACAGTTATTGACATTGACGTAATTATGTTTATTTTTGAAGCCTACAGATTTTCGAGGATGTTATTTGAAAGAAACCTCGAGATTCAATGTTAATGACAGTATCTTGCTGATTTACAATCACTGTAAAAATTTCATTCGTTCAGTTACAGTATTTTTCGCCTATACAAAAAAATATAGAAACAATTCTTAAAAGTTTTATTTTAACAAGTTTTTTTAACACGTCAACATATGATTAAAAAAAATCCAAATGAATTTTAATAATAAAAAAAAAAGAGATATTTTGTTTCAAAAAATTAATATTGGCTGAGTTCTCAGAAATTAGCTGTAAATATTATATGTTTCTTTATTGTTTAAATTAAAAAATTAGAAAATATAAAATAAAACTAAAATATTACAAAAATATATAATATAAATAGTTTATAGCAAAGTAAATATAAAAAAAAAAAAAAAGATTAAAAAAAATATTTTACAATCTTAAGAGAGGATATATGGCATACAGTTTTGTTTTATAAAAGAAAGCTGTTAGAAGTTTAACGAATTCACAGCCCCTAGATTATTGCATACACAATTTATTTGGGACAAGAAATTTAGTTGTTGTAAACTTTTAAATTGATTATACTGTAGTTTTATTTTAGTTGAAAAAGAGTATTTTAAACATGAAATGAGAATGCAATCTTATAATTAAAGATAATAATATTAGAACTAAAGGCAAACTTTATTTTAACCTTGGCGTTTTATGTTCTTAAAACAATGATTTATCTGATAAAAGTCATTGATTATTAGATAACAGATTCAAAATGTGAAACTGCTTTAAAAATTGCCTGATGCAATGCAGAATATGTTTAACACCAGTTTTACACACTATTTTACGTTTGGTTATAAAAAAAACTCTTTTATAGTTTAAATGAATTCTATACATGTACCATGTCTATAAGTTAAAATTTATTCTATGTATGGCTAGCTATAGCAATTTTGTATTTTGCAGAATCTGTATATATAAACGTCAAAGCCCTGACTCACTCACCACTAATTCTCCCACATCCCACTTTGTAGTTTTCTTAAAATTATAATCAAGTCATACGGGGCGAAGCCCGCGGTCAACAGCTAGTAGGAAATAAAAATGTTTAATTTTAAAAAGAAATCGTGAAAATCTGTTTCGGAAACGTAATGCCAACTTCGGATATAACGATTTCAAAAATGCGTAAGTAATTTTTTACACTCCGAAAAAATTGCATCACAAATAATAGTTTTATTCCATCCACAAAATGTATAGGAAGTACCATAGATGATAACCAGTCACAGATGTGGTTGATCTGTGACAGTAGGAAACCCAAAAAATCAACTGTCAAAAGTAAACGATACAATATCAACTATTAGTTTGACGTTCTATTTAGACATCAGTTCAGATCTAATACATTAAAACGAATTAACAGTAAACCATTGCTACTGAATCTGGATATTGAAGATATAATCATTGTATTCCTATACTGAACACGTTAATAGTTAACAACCGAAAAAAAATATTTCTTTTTAAATCTGTTCATCCATGAAATTTAAACTTTATTAATAGAATTCTCTTGATATTGAAAATTTTGTTAACTATCTATGTTTATGTTCCCATATCCTTTTAAATTTGTATAGCTTTTTTACATATTAAATTATTTCTAAAATCGTTTTAACCGTTTTTCTTTGTTAAAATGTTATTGTTACGGACGCCAAGATAAATGATTGTTGAATTATTTTCAAGTAAATATAAGAGTAAGACATATTACTGGAAATGAACAATACACTATACAAACAATATCAGAATATCGTTGTCAAACCATGGCCTGTACATTTATGTATTGTTTTCGGCAAATAAATATTTCTGACTTCTTAAATACTGTCATCACGACTTGGCCCGCCGACGACATTTGACCGTATCGTCAGTCCCGTAACTGCTAAATATTCACTCGACCAAGACTGTACCTGGTCCACAAGAAGAATCAGTCACAGAAGGTGAATGTATCCAGTAAGTCACGTGCACTCGCAGTCACACAACGCGTCACGTGGTACGACACACCGGCACGCGCGTCTCTGGCAGACTGGCTGACAGGCTGTCTGCGTCTGGCTCGCTGGACCGGCCACCCCCTCCCACTACTGTCACCCGTGACGTCACTACCCTTGGACCGGACCACGTTTACTACAGCCGGTTACGTTTACGTTTTTGAATGCAGCGCACGAAAAACGAATTGCAACTAAAAATATCACCATTTGTGCAAATTTATATTTCTTTTTCCTGAAATATTGCGATTTTGGAGAAGGGGGTTCTCACTCGTAGTACATTGATCCAACTAATAGCTGGGTAGCTCTGAAGTAACGTGTCCTTGTAATCCAAAGGTTGCGGATTCGATTCCGGACTTGGACGCCATTTTTAAATAGGCTATTATATATTTGTTCAAAATTGTCACTGGCGATGATAACACATAAACGTAAAATGAAATTATAGTATTTGCATTTACACATGGTTAACCCTTTCAGACCTGGTGTAAATCGAAATCTATAAAACTAGGAAATATTATAGGTCTGCTTAGAATAGCGTTGAGATAAGATATACACTATTCTAGCATGTCCAATGCTTCTATTAGGGGAAAAATACTTGAGTGCCACATGATGGCTGTAAGTTGAACCAAAAGTCAAACAATGCAGCCATTTTGACAAAAAATTGAAGAATAATAGGTTACCACTTTAGGAAATTCGTGAAAATACTTGAAACGGCGGAATTGCACTAAACCATTCTTTTTCACGAATATTTCAGAAAGCTAGGAGAAGAAATGGAACCCATAAGTGTACATAGAGAGGAAAAACAGAGCACATTAACTATATACATTGAGATGTACATTTGGTCTCAATGTCTCGTCATGAGAAAATGATGATCACTCTAAATTTTGAATGCTATACTGATGGATACTTTATTATCCCAACATCTCTAAACACAACAACTGTAAACACAGATTACCTTATATGCCGAGAAAAAGATTTTTATTGCAGTTTTTTAGGGACTTTTATTTTCATCTTAGACAGTATACAGTGAAGTTGGTTGTCAGTATGAAAATTTTTTCACTTTCATACGATACTAATAGTTAGTCCAATAATTCAAACTGTCATAGTAAGTCCTTCTTTCTGCTATGAATTCAATCATATTTTTTAATTCCTCATACGAAGTATATATTACTCAATTTTTATAAAAAATTCTTCCATTTAAAAGTACACGATTTTTCAAGTTCAAATTATTCAGAAAGTTGGAATTGCACCTGATGTACATTACATAATGTATAAAAATTATGAAAAAATCATGATTCATTTAGACCTCAAATAATGAGAATCAGGCATACACAATTTTTTCCTCCACTAGGAAAAATTCAGGTCTGAAAGGGTTTAATGAGAGGAATTGTGTTAAACAAGTACTAAAACGATCCATGTAATTATTAAAGTTAATGTAGAATTAATGTTTAAGTGAATTCTTTTCCTCTTCTGTTGATGGATGATTGATACAATTATTTCCTAATCGTTTCCATCATATTTTTATGACTCCACCTGAGCCTACGCACAGGCATTCTTGCCCATGTAGGTTTATTCCATAGTTATTAAAGAATTTGTAAAGTCGTAATTCACGACAAATTTACAAATTCAATAAAAAGTGGCAGGTGGAGGCATCTGTTGTCAATTTAGTGAACTTTAGGCACACGGTCAACTTCGTGACAGTGCCCTCTGGGGGCAAGCAACTGAACCTGTTCATGCAGTTCACTAAACTGCCAGTAGGGCATGTCTTATAGTAAGCGCTCTCTACTCCTAAGCATGGTAGCTGTATTGGCTAAAGCGCTACAATTATGAGTGTAATGTTTTAGCCATTCGGAAGTGCTAGGGTTCGAATCCCGACCATGAGAAATTGCAATTCGGCTTGCAAATGGATGGTATAAAGAAGTAAGGGGCCCACCATAAACGATGGCCGGCTTGGGTGGAAGTTGACGGCATTTGTAGGCTTAATTGGGATTGCAGTGGACACCTGTTTGCTTTTGTGGTCATAAGGGGGGAAGGCATGTTTTATGCTTGTTTTTATTTATACTTAATATTTCCAGAAGATATAAGTAATTATTTTTATGTTACAGTTAACTCTAGAAATGGCAAAGTCGTAATTTACGACGCATTTACATATTCAATAAGAATTGGCAGGTGGAGACATCTGTCGTCAGTTTAGTGTATTTCTTAGACACTATCGCCTACGCGACCGTGTTTCCCTCTGGGGGCAAACAACCGAAACTGCTCTCGTAGTACACGAGCCTGCCACCGGGCAGGTCTATAACCAAGTAAGTGCTTTCTACTCCTAGGCACTGAGTGGCCGAGCCGGCTAACGCGCTACGCTGACGAGCGTAACGTTCTAGCCATTCGGAAGTGCTAGGGTTCGAATCCCGACCATGAGCAATCCCAATTTGGCTTGCAAATGTGTGGTGTAGCGGAGTGGAGGGCCCACCTTAAATAAACGGTGACCGGCTTGGGTGGAAGTTGACGGCATTTGTAGGCTTAATTGGGATTGCAGTGGACACCTGTTTAGCTTTTGTGGTTAGTGGTTATAAGGGGGGGGGCATGTTTTAAGCTTTGTTTGTTTAGACTTTGATATTTCATGAAGATATTTGTAATTATTTTTATGTTACAGTTAAGAGTAAAAAGCTTGCCATTTCTAGGGTTAAAAGTAAAAAGCTTGCCACTTCTGGGGTTAAATGTCAAGTTGAATACAAGCAAGTAATACAACCTATCAAATCAACTTTAGTGGAGAACTTGGGGAATAACTGTAGAAGTGTAGGTTTTTGTTTTGATATGCATATTTTTACTATTCAAACTCACATACAATCAAACTATATCCATGACAACGTAAATTTTGTCGATTTAAGATAAAAATAATTTAAATGTTTGAAATTAATCTTATAAGTGAAGCACAATTTAGACGTTCTCAAAGAATCAATTCTTCCAGAAGAGGAGATATACTTTAGAGTTGTACTTAGTACGTACAGGTAAGTAATAAAATTATATAAAAATATACGTCATATTTTTTTGTATATTTTTTTACGTTGTATATTTACGATGTATACAAAGATAGCATCTGCTACCTTCTTGTATCTTAATCACTACGATGTATAAAGCCAAATTTTAAGAGAGAAAGTGAAAAAATTAAATACCCATTAAATTTCTTCAAATGGCAGCGTGTTTTGATGCAATTTGCATGTATGTTATTGAAAATTTTTAAAAAACATGGTAAATGATATGAGTAATGTATTATATTTAATTTTTTCAGGAAATAAAGAATACTATAATGGAACATATTAAAAAAATACAAATATACTTGCACAGGCTTATATATGTGGATTTAAAAAAGGAAAGCTATTTACAAACTTTATAGGTTATATAAAATATACAAAATAAAGGATTTCCAATAATTTGCTAAATCATATTTTATGATACAACCAGCAAAAAAAATTAATTTAATTTTTTTTGGATGGTTGATTTTTTGCTCGCAGTATCTTAACCTTTTCACAAGTGTGCTAAAAGTATGACGTCCTTAAAATAAAAAAAACTTATTTTAATAATACAGTAATTAAAATTATAATTTTTTTATGGTATTTACGCTTATTTGTATTGAATAATTTTTTGTAAAAAATGTTTCACTTTTATATTCATTTTTTAGAATTTGAACATTAATCCTCTGAGCAGATCCAAATTGGGCGTCACATGACGTTTTCAAATGCTAGTGAATGGTCATAATGTGGCCGATAGGTAGTTCCAGCATGAAAAGTAATGGAATGATTATAAATGTAACATTAACTGATATTAAGCTATATATTTAATAGCTTCCCAAAAGTGAATCATAAAATTGGACCAAAATGGCATGATATAAAAATTGGTGAAATCAATAATATTTCATATATTCGGAAACTAAAATTTGGTATGATTCATAGATTGATTCATGGTATATTTAATAAAACATGAATCATCCTCAATAGCACATAAGTTAAAAAAAACTTCAAACGATTTCATGATAAATTTGATGCCAATCTTAGCCGGATACGCGAATGTATATCGGTTTGTATTGAAATTGCAGTCAACGCTTGTACAGGCTGATGAACATCACTAATTGGACCCGACAAAGAGAACAGCTTTTATCTCAAAGCCATTACAGATCACTGAATTGATCCTTCTCTCAACAGAGTCATGCTTTCATGTCAATCTCCATGATTTCATAAAATATGTTGATCCTCTTTGTCGGAAACATTGATGAATATTTCAGCCAAAGTTAATCACATAATACTTAATGACTATATACTGTAAAAATTTAATTTTTACGATTTGAGGATTTGTGTATAGAATACAGTAATAATTACAGTATGAAAGTATGATAACCGACAATCTGTAATAAAATTATCATATTCTTTAAAGTGTATCTAAATATCAATTAATGATTCATTGTTTCAAAATAATCATCCAATTTATGAAAAAAAAAACAAAGTTAAATTAATTGTTAGGATTTTATTGGAAGGAAATTGTTAGCATTTTATTGGAAGGAACCCCCTCCACCCCCTCGGAAAAGCAAGCTTTTTTGAGTGTTTTTTGGGTGATTTTACCTTATGCTTCATAAATTCATTATTTAATATTCTCCATAAGAATAACACTGGGCGCTCTCAGACAACCTACTGCGACGGTAAATTTAACTTATCCCTGGAACTGTTAGTCGTAGACAATTAATTAAACTAAAAATTTTTATAGTTTTTTAAGCTGGGTTTAATTGTGGTAGTCAAATTGTACTTTAACTTTATTGTTCCTAGAAAACTTAATAATTTAAAAAGCCCATAACTTTGGAACCATCATTTTTACAGACATGCGGGTGGTGTTAAATTATTTAGTACTCTGTGCACTAGTAACTATCAGATTTTAATCAAAATCATTTGAGCTGTTTTTGGAAATTTGGATTTTTCATGTTTTTTAAGGGTTTTAGGTGTGAACTACCCTTAAAAATAAAATATTCAAAAAATGAAAAAATAACGCCTCGAGATACAGTTAATATATACATACCGAATTTCATATAAATCGGACCAACAGGGTAGGCTGTGGCTCTGTACAAATCCAGACACACTCACAAATGCACGCATGGACGGACAGACATACTTTTTTGTATTCAGGGTACCCCAAAACCAAAACGCATATATCCACTCTCAACTCAAATTAAAAAATTTTCATGAAAACAATACTTTCTCCATATACTATATATATATAAGGGGAGAAAGTAAAAATGGGGGTTGTGCAAAGTAAATTTCTTAAAAAACTTTACAAGGACTGCAAATATGGGTTTTTTCTTTGAACAGTTTTCAATACTGATACCACCCGGAATACTTATCTCTATCTCCAAACATTTATTGTACACCCCTTCCAGAGCATCTCGATATTTTGTGTCACACTACTTTTACCGTTTAATAGATTAATTTTCACTTTTATATTGTTTAACAGGTCTTGAGTTTCCACACGATTGCAATACAAATAAAAATAAAATAACTTTGTTTAAAAAACCTCAATGGTTTATCACCATGGACGTAGCAAGAGCTAGGGCCTCTGCGGTGACAGCGAGGTACCGTAGCAGCTTTTATTCCATTTAAAAAAGGTTTCTAATGTAAAAACATAATTACTTGTTCATTATCAGACATGATTGTTGGTAATTTTATTTTCCCGGATGAATTCCCTAGATAATCTCATTACCTTTAATTTGACACCTCAACCATCTTCATTAAGACTATCCTGTAACCATTATTAATGTTATAAAATTAAAATTGTCCTTAGCGGGCTGAATCAAAATATTTTGTGGCTTCTGTAGACTGGGGCCGTAGCAGGTCCTGTAATCCAGCTAATTGGAGGTCACGAATTGTGGATAGTTGTGAACGACGATTTGTGGATGATATTTTCCCTGGTGTGGATTAATGTTCGCACAATTGAATATTAAATACATCCATAAATTATTTCAATTATCACTCATTAACTCATTTTGCTATTATTAACTCATCCTCAGCGATGGTCAGTGGGTGTAGTGTTCTCTTGTGTGGATTAACATCCGCACTATTGAATATAACTTCAATCCGCAAAGATCATTGTTACTATTAGACCAGTTATCAGTTCAGAGGCAAAATTGTAGTTCAGATTCCACATTAAAATGTAGGTCCCTTAGAAACACTCACTGTTAGGCTATTAATTAAGGGTCCTATCTAAAGAACATGTCAGCCTTAGTCAGTAACCAGTAAGATCAGGCTTCAATCATCTTACACTCACTTCTCATTCATACTTTACTTAAAATAGCTACCTGGGTAGGCCGCCTTTCCAGAGAGATAATCTGTATGAATTTGTTCATTGCTTGAAATTATGATTTTTTTGGTTATTTTCAACCCCAAAAAAACTGAAATAGGTTTCATCTAAATTATTGTTGGTTAGTCTGTCTTCTGTAGCGCTAAAAAATGCAGTCTTGTTCATCTTCTCTATGAAAATGAGTGAACCCACAGTTATGAAACTTATTTTCCTTATTATATAACTTTTGTGGAAAGTTTTTTTTTACTTTAATTGAACTGACACACGCATAATAAAAATAAAATAAAAAGCATTCAAAAACACAATATTTGCTATATTAGAGATATTTTTTCAGTTTAAAAGACATACTAAATTAAAATGTTATCTTAATAAATAACTACTTTTAATAATTAAATGATTGTTCTATTTTATATAATAGTAAATGGAAGCTTAATAATTAAGCTGAGATTTTCTTTTTCCTTTTATTTATATGTTTAGGACTTCAGTTGTATATTTGGTCATGATAGTCTTTCTTCTTTACACTCCGTCCTACAATCCCTAAAAAGGATGGGCTTACTGTTAGTACTATATAAAATTAATTATATATTCACAGCAGGATAAGTCAGAGGTATTGATTGGCCGGACAGGAAGTCTCATTTTACGACTGTGGAAGCTGAGATTTTTATGAGTTTCATTCTGTGAGGCACTAAAAGTGTTAAGCACAGTTTTATATTCTACTGAATTGATTGAAGATCTTCGACTTTCAGTCTAAAAAAATGTTATTGGAGGAATTTCAAGGGGTGTTCAAAGGGTGTGAACAGTCATTTTTTTGTTCAAATGGAATCAAATCTAATATTTATTTACTAATCTGTGTAGAATATTAATAATTCTGTATAGAAAATTGGCATGGGAGTTTATTTCTTTATTAGCTTCAACTAATATGGTTAAGACCAGGCTTGTAAACAGAAAGAAATGAATTATTAGCAAAAAGATAAACTGAGTAAAATTCGGACAGTTCAAAAACACAATTTTTTTCAGATCTAATTCACCTTTTTTTCTCAAAATAATCCAAATAAACCATTAAACATAGCCTACAGAATTGAAATATTTAACAAGAGAAATTTAACCATTATTATTTAATTTAATTCAATATTTGGAAATGAAAACCAAAATTGGTAAACATAAACATTAAAAACAATAATTTCTTTAATCCAGTCAAATTAGGTTTATAGCAGTTTACAAGTAAGTATGTAAGTTAAGTAAGGAAAATCACAATCTTCCTTAAAAATTTATATAGCACTGCAAGTAATTCATGTATTAAAAAATTAAAACTTAACACGTTCACTGCTATGAAAGAATTCACAACACTTTGCCCAAGAGTTACATTTTATTTATTAAATTTTCAAATGCATTTAAAATTAAGTATATTTGTGCTATATCTTTTACTCTGTGTACAACTTAGTCAATATACAGGGTGTCTCACCTAAAGTGAACCAATAGCTAACTTTTATACCATACACATGGCAGCTAACTTTTTATGGGGGACACCCCTTTATTTTCTTAGAGGATTTTAAAATTAATTTCTAAACCGAAAAATATGGCCGCCATTTTCTAATATGGCCGACAACTTGATAATTTCTTATGGAACACCCTATATGTTATGGTAGTTTTGGATAGAAAAAGTAATTTAAAGACTTTTTTACTCTTAATAATTTTGGCGTAAATATAACCGTTTATGATTTATGGCTCAAAAACATTTTCCGTTTCAAACCACAATCACTTAAAGTGAACCAATAGCTAACTTTTATACCATGCATATGACAGCAAACGTCTTACGGGAGACTTTCCCGTATTTTATTTGTTGGAGGATTTAAAAATTAATTTCAAATCCACAAAATATGGCCGCCATTTTCCAGTATGGCCGACAACTTGATAATTTCTTACGAAACACCCTATATTTTATGGCGTTTCTGGATAGAAAAAGTAATTTAAAGACTTTTTTACTTTTAATAATTTTGGCGTAAATGTAACCGTTTGCGATCTATGGCTCAAAAACATTTTCCGTTTCAAACCATTATCACTTAAAGTGAACCAATAGCTAACTTTTTATCTAGACATATGACAGTTATGTTTTATGCTCACTTCAGTGATGAAGCATTTTGAGAAAATGTACTAATTTTTTAAAACAAAAAATAAACATTAGTTTCATAACAAATAATTTTTATTAAATGTGAAAACTCACGCTCCAAGCAACTATAAAAAGTAATTTACAATAAATGCTCAAACAGATTTCCGTCTTGTTCAATGCATATTTCTAGACGT
The DNA here is from genome assembly GCA_023375725.1 of Nephotettix cincticeps. Lineage (NCBI taxonomy): Eukaryota > Metazoa > Arthropoda > Insecta > Hemiptera > Cicadellidae > Nephotettix > Nephotettix cincticeps. The sequence goes on along the minus strand of CM041785.1, from coordinate 16,678,937 downwards.
TTTCTTTGTGCTCTATATACAAGTGTTAGCGTTTCTTCACTAATAGCGTTGCATGCAGCTTGTATTCTCAACTTCATCTCCTCAGGAGTTGTTGGTCGGGTTTTGTATATTTGATCCTTAATTGTTCCCGCAAGGAAAAAAATCAAGTTTAGAGTCGGGGACCTCTATGGGACTCTGTAATGTATCTTCTGTATTTGCATTGTCTATGTTTCCGTTTGGTGTTCTGCGCATTCTTGTTAACCACATTTGTTTTCATGTGGCCAACATCCTTACTTCTTGGTTTTTTGAGTTCTGTTTGGAATCTGTGAGTTTTATTTTTTTTCTTCTTTCATTGATACCCGCTGTTCAATGACTCTGTTTACTCTTTACTGGAGGATTTGTTTATTTTGTGCTTTTTCACAGTGCATTTGCCGGGACACGGTTCTTAGAAGGAAGGATTGATCAATTTGTTATATTATACCCTATCTTGGTTTTCAGCTTGTTTAGTGTGGTGTACTTTTTTTCTTTTCTCATATTTTTTATTTGAACTTTTTCAGCGCTTGTTAATTTTTCATTTTTTACTTATTAACTTTTTTCTTTGTTATGTGTTTTCTTTGTTTCATATTTGATTTTAATTATTTATCCTATTTCTTTACCTTTGTAAATATTCTTTAAATCACATTCTCTTTAAAATCTCCTGCATTCATTTGTGATTTTTTTTCCATTTTTTTTTTTTTTGTTCTATTGTATCTGTTGATTTAATCTTTTGGTTTGGCACTTTTATGTTTCTGCACCGTGTAATCGGGAGACCTCGGAGGCCATGCGACTGGTCCCTGTCGCCCGATCCATCTCTCAGGAAAAGCTCTGTTTATTGCATCTCGAGCTATGTTTCCGTAGTGGGGTGGTGCGCCATCTTGTTGGAACCACATTTGTTGCCTGGCCTCTAAAGCAAAATCTTCCAACAGCACTGGGAGATGGTTTTCAATGAAGTCGGCATATTGGAATCTGTCAAGAGTTCCATTAAAAAAGTGAGGTCTAACAATTCTTCCTTCAAAAATGCCACACCATACGTTCAATGACCATCTTCTCTGTTGATCAATCGCTTGCATCCAGTGAGGGTTTACTGGAGCCCAATAGTGCATGTTATGCTTATGTGCGCGTGCTGAGAAAAGTTGCCTCGTCAGAGAATAATACATTTGACAAGAAGGAAGGATTTAAATTAATTTGTTCCATCATCCATCTGCAAAAGCCTAATCTTATAGGGTAATCAGTTCCAAGAACTTCTTGGTTCAGTTTTACATGGTAAGGGTGGAACTTGTGCTTTTGTAATGTTCTAGAGACTGAAGCTCGGCTAATTTGAAAGTTTCTTTCAATTTCCCGGATACTGATATGGGGTTCAACTTGAATTAATGCCAAAACATCAGCTTCAACGTCAGGGTTAGTGGCAGGATGTCTTTTCCTTCGTTTCCGGTCAGTTAACATACCTGTTGTACGAGCTCTTCGTTCAAGCCGGTAGAAAGCACTGCTGGATGGTTGTCTTCTGTCAGGAAATCGAGCACCGTACAGTTCAGGAGCCTGTCTTTTGTTTTTTGTGACACTCACCAAGTATTAATAACATGTCTACTTTTTCATTGAAATCCATGATGCGACAAAATAAAAAAATATAATAATAATGATAATAATAATAAATCTATAATGCAAAAATAGTAAACACTATGAAAATAATAAAACATTTTAAAATTAAAATAGCAAAACAAGTAAAATAGTAGTGAATATGATTAAACAACAGATATGTACTTCACGCAATGACACATTTAGATGAGAAGAAGGGTTATTGCTAAAGATTATAAAAATATGTTGCATTGTTGATCAGCTGTTTTTTCACTACGTGTTTATTGCATGCAAATCTGACGATCAGTAGTTTTCATGGAGGATATTAGCAGTAGCTCGCTAACCGCTACATTTACGCCAAAATTATTAAAAGTAAAAAGGTCTTTAAATTACTTTTTCTATCCAGAAACGCCATAAAATGTAGGGTGTTTCGTAAGAAATTATCAAGTTGTCGGCCATACTGGAAAATGGCAGCCATATTTTGTGGATTTGAAATTAATTTTTAAATCCTCCAACAAAATAAAGGAGAGTCTCCCGTAAGAAGTTTGCTGTCATATGCATGGTATAAAAGTTAGCTATTGGTTCACTTTAAGTGATTGTGATTTGAAACGGAAAATGTTTTTGAGCCATAAATCATAAACGGTTACATTTACGCCAAAATTATTAAGAGTAAAAAAGTCTTTAAATTACTTTTTCTATCCAAAACTACCATAACATATAGGGTGTTCCATAAGAAATTATCAAGTTGTCGGCCATATTAGAAAATGGCGGCCATATTTTTCGGATTAGAAATTAATTTTAAAATCCTCTAAGAAAATAAAGGGGTGTCCCCCATAAGAAGTTAGCTGCCATATGCATGGTATAAAAGTTAGCTATTGGTTCACTTTAGGTGAGACACCCTGTATATAAATTATATATGGACACCTATGTTTCCACAGTCCCCAGCAAAAAAAAAGAGTTTTGGTGATGAATGCTGCAGGCGCCCATAGGAAGCCCTGCATGAATCAATCACTACAAAAACCTTAATATTTTTAGAAAGAATAGTAAAACATCTACATTTTGGAAAAAAAAATATAAGGTTGCACTGCAAGATTACAAGCACATATCGTGTTTTTATACTGTACAATAATCATAATAAGTTTCTGGGATGTAATCACCATCCCCACCATCTTCAAAAGAATCCTCATGGGATGAGACATATTCTTCTTCAGACACATTACACTTGGACGATCTCACCAACAGTAAGGTTGTATACATTCATATAATCACCGCCACCTTTCGATGTGTTAGAAACCTAATTTCCCCATCTTGTACCCTATTATACTCCATTTTTAATATCTTACTGAAATTGTGACCTACTCAGGTAGGTATTATAAGCCAAGTATGAATGAGAAATGAGAGTAAGATGACTGTGATGTGATGTGATCTTGTAGTCTTATTACTAAGGCTGACATGTTCTGTATAAAGGACTGTTAACCTAAGGACCTACAGTTTAACTAGGGATCTGAACCACAATTTTGCCTCTCTTCGTACATCCTACATTTCTGCTCCAAAAGTAATAATTGGCCTATAATATATTTAATTCATAGTTTTTCTTCTTATCCCACAGTAGACGCTTCACACTTCGGCTGAACCTCAAAGTAATTTGAGGCGAAACATCCTTATATAGCTTTGGTGCAGCCTCGATATTCCCAGAAAGCCAAAACAGGATTTTAAATGTCTTTTGGAGAATTAGGCCTCAGAAGGAGAGGAAAACGTCCACAACATTTAACCCTAGAAATGGCAAAGTCGTAATTTACGACGCATTTACATATTCAATAAGAATTGGCAGGTGGAGGCATCTGTCGTCAGTTTAGTGTACTTGTGAGACACTATCGCCTACGTGACCGTGTTGCCATCTGGGGGCAAACAACCGTAACTGCTCTCGTAGTACACAAGCCTGCCACCGGGCAGGTCTATAACCAAGTAAGCGCTTTCTACTCCTAGGCACTGAGTGGCCGAGCCGGCTAACGCGCTACGCTGACGAGCGTAACGTTCTAGCCATTCAGAAGTGCTAGGGTTCGAATCCCGACCATGAGCAATCCCAATTTGTCTTGCAAATGTGTGGTAAAGCGGAGAGGGGGGCCCACCTTAAATAAACGGTGACCGGCTTGGGTGGAAGTTGACGGTATTTGTAGGCTTAGTTGGGATTGCAGTGGACACCTGTTTAGCTTTTGTGGTTAGTGGTTATTAGGGGGGGCATGTTTTAAGTTTTTTTTTTAATTTGATATTTCAAGAAGATATTAGTAATTATTTTTATGTTACAGTTAAGAGTAAAAAGCTTGCCACTTCTAGGGTTAATAAAGTACAATAATTGGTACAATTGGTGACAAATGATCTTACCTGTGCCACATTTTCAAAGTGCTCATGACTCTTCTGGTAGACTCTAGCTTTTTGCAGGTTTCTTCCAACTCCAGTGTTCTTTCTCAGGAAAACTTCACCATGATTGGCCAGCCAATCCAGCACCTGAGTAAATTACAATCTACTTGTCACAAATGACACATTCAGATGAATGACCTATAGTATCCATAGAAACAAGTTTAAAATATTACTCGTTCTATTGTTGCACATGGGGTTTTTTACAATTTTTATATGAAATGCTGATATAGGAAGAAAATTCAGTTCATTTACAGCAGTGTAGAAAATAGTTTAGATAAAAAGTATTAGTTTTAAATTTTGATGGGATTTTTCTATGTAACATGAGTAGTTGATTTGCACTAATTAACCCTCAGGGTGGCAGACCAAATCCTGCCTGTGTTGAGGGGAGTGGCAAGCACATTTTAGCGATTTTGCAGTCTATTTTTTATAAAATCATATAAAATCCAATTGTACTTCAAACTTATGAATGTTCATATTCATTTTGTTCAAAAAAGAAACGGGGAAAAGACTAAAAAATGTTTATTTTTTCAAATGAAAAGTCTTATTACTCATAGGATATTTTACTTATCAAAATTTCAAAACAAACAGATTGTAGAGAATTTACTTCTCTACACAGAAACATCATAACTTAACATAATTTCTTTTTATTATTTTTACCTATCAGCAATAATATAAAAAGCAGAAAACGAGGAACTTGACACTTACTCTTTGATATCTCTAAAGTACATTACTGGTAATAAATAAGAGAAAAATATTTAGTTTTCTTTGAAGCCATTGAAATTCTACATAATAATGTACATTGTATAACAAGTTTGGACTAGAAAAACTTTTGTGATTTGATGTTATTATAGCTTACAAAAAACGGTTTTATAAAAATCAAAGTTTTCATTCAAAACGGTATATATCGATCAAAAGACTCTATGACCTCTAAGCTATATTCAAACCCTAAAAATAATACTCACATAATATATTTACACACATAGCCTATATATCATGTGAACTAGCTTAAATCAGTTTGTTTACGCAACACAGCATAAACAACAAATATGGCAAGATTTTTGACTTCCTTTGTTGACTGTATGTGGTGTTCGACTAAACAAATACAGATTCTACCATATATCCTCTACAATATTATATATAAAACAGCATTTATTTGTACCTGAAACATATATTCATTTGTGTTTCAGTAACTGACATTTTATGTCGCTCTGCCTCATGAAAAGTGACAGCCCATTTGGTGCTGCATTCTAGTGGATTTTTATGAAACTATGTCCATGCCACCTGCTCTGCAGTATAAAAATGTCCCACTTGGAAGTGTAGTTTGTTTCTCTGTGTTGCGATGTAAGAGTTGTTTGCATTGAATCAGTGTTATTGGTTTTATACAAATTATTGTTTGTTGAATACTATTACGATATTAAATATTACACTTATTATGGTTATTTGCTTTAAAATGTGTTTCAAACTAGGTTTTTTCCGAATGATAAAAACACCTGTGAGGCTGCAAAAAAACCCTGCACTACTGAACTGCGGCGTGCCAACTTACGCTGCCGTTAAAGGGTTCATAAAAATCGTTTGAGTGGATTTTGAAAAATTAGAATTTTTCACATTTTTAAGGATTGTTAGGGGTAAACTACCCTTACAAAATAAAAAATAGTCTGGAGATATAGCTAAAGTACACCAGTGAACCAATTTTCATAAAAATCTCACAATAAGTGTAGTCTCGGGGTTTGTACACAGACAGATATCAGTCCAAAAGCTACATTTTTAGATTCTGGGAGCCTCAAAACAGATATTTAAGTTCAAATATTTGACAAAATCAATCTTTCTCCATATACTATGTATAAGGGAAGAAAGCTGTAATTGACTCTGATTCCGTCCTACCTGTTTGACGTCCTCCTGGAACAGCCGAAGGGCAAGCCTCTGATGCAGTTTGATCTTCTTGGAGTGCCAGCGGAGCTCGAGGTTGCGGTGGTGGTTGAGTATCTGGTGTATGACTGCCAGGACGTGACTGGCTCCCTCCGAGTAGTCGGCCGCAGGGTTGCCCCCTTGGCGGCTGCCTGAGGACGAGTCCGACTGACCGCTGTCACCCTGTCGGTCACATAAGCGATTACAGCTTTAATACAGTGGGCGAGGACAACGCTAAGGCTATTGAGTCACCTAAAACTCTCCTAATGATCAATTATTGTCAAATTATAAAAAAAGTTCACATCGATCAGCCAAGTAGTCTGAGTTGTACATTGAACTTAAAGGATTAACTTGAGATAATGTAAGATAATGTGAGACTGATGTAAAATTCCTGCCATGCAGCTCAAACAAAGGTTAATATGTTTTACGTTTTCGTCTGTATGAAGGGAATTTCAATTAGTAATTTAGTCTTACATTTATGTCTAACAGCTCAGGGGCTAAAAACAAGAATTTTATGATTATCTTTTTGATATTCGTGACTCAACACTCCTCATGTTTCACTTGACTTTAATTGGCCAGTTTTCTAATTATTTAAATATTTTCAACATTTTTACGTAACTTTATAGGATGGTGTGTGCTAATATGTATGTGTATAGTTTTTTTTTAAGTGACGAACTGTCACTCGTACTGACATTCCATTTACTATTTCTGTATCAATGAGAATACTAATATTTTACTTTTAAAGTAGTTAGAATGTAATGAAAAATTTTTGTATTATAAAATTGGCTTATCTGAATCATTTTAATTACATTTAAAATTAGTGTTAAACCACCACCAACAAAACTATATACTATTTCACACTGAGCTTATTTTAATCCCTCCACCTCACACAAAAAAACCAATAAAGCCACAAACAAATTTCATGCACCCCATTGCAGTCAACAATAAGGTTGGATATGTGATTGCAAGTTAGTTTCTCGTGAAATAAATCATTTATGATGTAAATCTAAAGCTACATTCCTCATACAACCACACTAATTAATCAATTAGGTGCATCAGTGGTGATCAGAGGTTAGTCCATGCCATAACTATTAATTTTCAAAAATATTTTTTGCAATATAACAGATTTGGTTATTGATTTTGTTCTAGGACTGGAAAGACTATGGAATTGACACAACAAATAAACTTGGACTTTGAACTTAGGGTTTGTGATTATCAGCTGGTAAACCGTTTTAGGAAGGAGGTAGAAAGGACACGTTTTAAAAGATAGAAAAAGGATGAAAAGGTGAACTTTCAGAGAACTGGCTTTTTCTTCAGTCATAAAACGTTTAGTACTGCGTTGGTAATACTAAACTTATTTCTGTATCCAGTAGGCAAGTGATAAGATAAGATAAGATAAGACTCACCTACTTTAAGTTTTTATATATTTAGTGCACCTACATTATAACTGGTAAGGTTCGCTTACGATCACATCTAATTTAAACTAAAAATAGTTTCCTGTTTATATTGCTGTGAACCTGGACCAAACAAAGTACTAGTCTCAGGACATGAACCATCTAGACAGGACATACCAGATACATAAGATTTTTTTTAATACTAAAAATCAATTGTAGTTAAAAAGGATTTAAAAAACAATATTTTAAAACAGGGTCTGAAAAATTTATATATTGGGTGTTATGAACTGTTGATAAATCAGTGGTAAAAAATATAAAATACCTATAAATACAATAAGAAGGAAGGTACTTTAGAAACGGACTCAGTTAAAGACATATGAGTAAATGGTATAGGAGTGTATAAGACTAAGAACTCATTTTTTATCTTTAATTGTAAATTACAAGACTCAATTTTTCCTGTAGAGTAGAAGTCATCTAACATGGTCCAATAATGGAATTGATTTTTAAGTTTGGATCTTAACACGTTCATGACTAAGCCTATTTTCCGTAACTATGTTCGGCATCCTGAAATATAAAACTATACCAAATTCCTACTTTTTACCATTCTTATACTAGTAAAGAACTCTTTTTTACTCCCTCAGCTTTTAAAGGTGTAAAAATGGCCGCCTACTTCCGTGGACGCATATGAAGCCACCAGCACCTGGGATTATGTTTGCATTGTCGAAAAGTGAAGTTGTGTATCCTTATATTTTTGACGTGATTGTTTACACTCCTTTTATTGTTTTTTCCAACAAAACGAAAAAAATAAATACCAAAAATACAAAAAAATCACGTGAACGCAAAAAAAGTCTTTTGCAAAAGTATTTGCTGCCACGAGTTGATAAAACATTATTTTGCTACACCAAAAGTGAAAAAACAAATTTTGTACAGTTTTTTGTGTGAAATATTAAATATATTTATATATACACCCTTTATATTGTGTTTTAGGCTTTGTTGTCCCGTTGCCTAACTCACTGACAAGCACTTCTCGGGGCTGTCGCTGCCATGCCCGTAGCAGCACTGTCCACTCTTATATTGTATCAGTAATATCCCATGAAAACAAGCACTATGAAAGGATGGCCAACTGGTACCTCCGTGGACGCATTTGGCTCAACGTAGCCGTGAACGTGTTAACGTATAATTTTTAAAGGAGTCAATGGAGAGCCAATAAGGGTACACCTCTTCGTAAAACTTACTTATTTGTTATGACAAATTTCCTAGCTAAATAAAACATACAGCAATATTAATTTCAGTCACATAATCTCCACTTAACATGTTCTCATTTAATTAACACTCAGGGACCAAAATCTTTTAATTTATTAAAAAAGTATTATTCATAAGAGAAAGGGAAATATGATGTACTTATATCCCTTTGGGAAATAACATAGACCATGGATATGTCTACGGGAATGTTTTCAGTTCCTCTAAACAGCTGTCCTTATAAAGATGTCACCGTTTCAAATTTCGGTGCGACAGATTGCCGATATCCCCCAGAGCTAAAGTATATTCATGTCAAAAATACATCATAAAATTAGTTTATTTCAATTTTAATCTTCAGTCACACTGATTCATAACTGGTAAAATTCACATTACAATAAGCTTAAATTCCCAAGCTATTAGCTAAGCCAACCAAAACATTTGACATTGCTTTTCACTGGTATGTTCTGTTATGCGATGCTAAAAAAAAGAGTAAATTATAGAAAACGCAAAACACAAACAGCACACATGATCCCATAGCCAAGATGGGTTATCAAAGACTTACAGCTGGACTCTTCATCTGCTTTCTTCTAACATTCTTGAAATAAAAAAAAACACAAAATATAAAACTCATAATGACTAATGAAAAAACTAATACAAACAACAAATATTATCAAGGATAAAATTATATATAAAATAAAAAACCAGGTTACACTAATTATGGTAGTTGAAAAGATAATTATAAGAATTTCATTTATATTTCAAAACTGATACTGTTGTAATCTAACATAATACAATAATTAGAACTGAAAAATTAAATGTTGACAAACTTGTACTAAAATTAATTTATCAAATTATGTATATAATTTGACTCAGACTCAGACTAGGTTTTGGGTTTTCCAAAATCATTCAACACACCCTTTTTACCTGCCTAGATAGGGCGGGCTATTGTTTGTACACGTTCGGATTCCCTGTGGCTCACTTTCCTTATTGTGAAGCCATGCTTTAACCTGGGATTCCCAGGCAGGTCATAAACTACCCTCGCTTCATTGTCATCACTGGATGTTCAGCTTAGTATAAATGTTGATACAGATGTATAATTGTTTATAATAAATCAATAAATGTACCATTTTAACACATTCGCTACAGGCGGCAACAAACCAAAAAAAACTATGTGTGTAAAACATATTAAATCTCTGCCATTCCATTGTTGCTTAATAAGTCAGTGAGCTACTAACACTTCTACGGTGCCTGTGTTTGTTATTGAGCATGTGGCGAGGTTCATTTCTTTCATTTTGGCGGTGTCAGTTTTTCATTCACATGTTCCTATGAAAATATATGTTTATGTAAATATTGTGGATAGCATTTCTTCAATGTTTTCCAACAAATGGTGAGTAAAAACGTAAACTTTTTATACCACTCTCTGTTGCATAAATTTAAGCAGTGAATGTGTTTTACTCTAAATGAGCGATTTTATTCAACCTATAGTTATTTTTATATAAGTCCCCTAAAACTCGACAACCTTGTCATTGTGGAAAGTTTGAGAGGTTTTACTGTATATATTAAAAATCCTCTCAAAAAACTTTAAAAATAAAAAACAAAAATTGAATTAAACCACGTCGACATGTGTATTTTAGGGTACATCTACTCTTGAGCTTCCATTAATATATTTAATCAACTCTATCATAAAACAAACTAAAAAAATCAAATCATTAACCGTGTTAACACATTTATTGACAAGAGACAACCACACAACACCAATGACAAGTGGTAACGTACATGTTTCCTGGTCGGGTGCTCCAAGGGAGGCTGATTGCAGACCTGGACCAGGTGATCCAGTTGGTACAGCAGCTTCTTACTTGTGCTGTGAACCTACACCAAAACCTCACCGGTTAGTAAAGGAATCACAACCAAGAATACGAAAGTAGAAAAATAGGCAAGGACATCGCTCCAACACCATCTGAACACCTAGGTAAGAGAACCAAGTGAAAAGATAATTATAGTATGTAAGCATGCATTGTCTATTCAGAATACTTAGTAAACACTGCATAAAGATTCTTTTTATCCACAACCAAGTTAAAAAATTTAATTGAGAACTGTTTAGAACTAATAGCCTCTTACGGTTTAGACAACCACTGAGAAATGAGTAAAACACACAAGCAAAGAGCTCCCACAGCAATTATCATAATCATCTCCAATTGTGTTCATTTGACACCTGTTATGTGTCCAAACAAAAAAAGTCATTTTATTTTTCTATTTTGACACAGAAATAAATCTCATCTGAATAAAAATACATTTTTCAATTATTTTTATCATTATAATAATTCCTGCAAAACACTCTTGTGGACAATTATCTCATTTCTTTATTAGACAGTCTGATAGTTGGCTTCATCATAGTTCTGACAAACCGTTAAAGGCTATGTGTTCTGTAAAGACGAACATAGTGGGTTATCTTGGTCTGCCAATGATTCAATTGTTTACATGTATGGCAACTTAATTCCCACAACAAAGAGTCGTTGAAGCTATAATCTGGTGGGTTACAAGTTACAAAATATGTTTATAGTTTTATTTTTATGATTTCATTTGTTATATACCATTACATTTATGAACTGGTAAATTTTTTATAACTTTCTGGCCAAAGTTTTAATGTCACAATAATGACTCTGACAATGATTTATTGACTTCTTATATAACCGAGACCAACAGTGACAACCGAGACTTTCGAAGCGTTGTGACAGTTTGAGATACAAATTTCTTATGTGTCGTAATTGAGATCAAGCCCAGGTCTATTGAGTGTTGAAACAATGCCTTATGCCATCCACTTGGCTTTTTTTATTAGTTCTTCTAACAACAGAGGCATTTTAACAGAGTTGCACAGTGCACACAAACATTTTTTGGGAAAGTGGTCAAACAGGGATCCTGGTATTTGAACCTGTGAATTCTTGCACTGAAATCCAAGACGCTAAAAATTAGGCTAGCAAGACAACATAACTGTCTTGACTGCCACATTGTTGTTAAGATTTGAGTCACCATGTAAACATTGAATTATTGATCTTTAAATTTTAGAGACCTATTATTTACAGAATTATTCATCCTCAACTCCCGCAAGAAGAACTGTACACTACGACTGAGCGCAGCCACCACCACAGCAGAGCTGTAAGAGAACATACGTTAGCAACCGAGAGCTTGTTGTTGCCGTAGCGTATGTAGGGCGGGTGACTCGGAGGCTGAGGAAAGTTGATGCACACCTGTACCAGCAGATCTAGGCCGTTGAGCAGCGACTGGTACGCGTTGTACACCTGTATATGTATCACACTTGAAAGATGGTGGCTTTTATAAGTGCTATCTGAAGTTCATGTTATGTGTTGCCTTCTGGATTGCTTCACAAATATTATTAAAATTAAGAAATTAAGTAATCTAAGTGTTTTATTGATAGTAAACAAGTTTCGATACAATAAAATGTCATTCTAGAGCTAATGCATGTGACATTCTTCACTCATAAAAGGTTATAACAGCTTAAAATATATATTTCTTGATTTTTTCTATTTGTTTGGTAAATATTTATCACTTTTTAAACAATATAAAAATAACATAAGTTATGTTCCATAACATTCCATTAACTAACCAAAATTTTGGTTGCACCAAGAGCAACGTTTAAACTATCTAATTACTTATAATATTTAAAAACTGTAATTACTTCCCTGAATAGCTTAGCTAAGGATATGTCTGAAGGGAATGTTTTCCGTCCCGCTAACAGTTGTTCTCATAACCATATCATGTCACTTCCGTTATATTTTTTACATCTCAAAAATTACTAACACCCCCTCCCCCCGGAGCTTAGACATATCCATTTCTAAATTACTGATCTTACTTATAACCCCAAAACAATGTTCAGAAATTTACTGCTAGATTATGAAATATTGTAAAACATAAGTCAGTTATTGCTTAAAAAAATTTACTTAATCAGCATAAATATGAGGGTCGCCCAGAAAGTAAATTTGGTATTGTTTTAGTAGTGTTGTTAAATAAAAACAAAAGATATCAACACCTATATTTCCAATGCCACAGGACCTTATTCTAATTTTCTACACGAAACCAGTAGTTGTCTCACACTTGTAACAATGAGGGACCTGTTTCTCTATTCTCCTGTTATATCTTTCAGCTGCGAAAGATTTAAGCCATTTTACCACTGGTTTTTTAAGTTCATTATCGTTTTCAAACTTTTTTTACCCAAAAAATCATTCAAGTTTGGAAACAGGTGAAAATAACTAGGTGCTAGGTTTGGGCTGTAGGGAGTACAAAATTTACCACTTCAGATGTTCAAGTTCTTAGCACGTTCATGCTCAGGCATGAGGCTGGACATTATTGTGAACGAAAAAAAACCTGTTTTAACAGCATTCCCCGCCTCTGGTTTTGAGTGATTATTGGTGCACCTTGGTATGAAATTTATGTGAATTAATCCCTTTCGCTCCAAAAACACTGTTGCCATGAATTTGTGAGTCTGTAACAATGGTTTTCCTTTCTATACAGAATTTTTTTTATTTCCACCGCTATTTCAAAACACTGTGAAAACAAGTAGAGTGACTGCACAGCAAGTAGACTCACCTCAAACTGAAGGAAAAAGAAGGGGCAAGCACCCGCAAATGCACAATTGCAGTGGTGCGCATTTGTTCTTTACTTTCTGGATGACCCTTGTATCCTACATAATTTAGTTCATCAATAATGGAGAAATAAAAGAACATAAATAGGATCGAACTTTGAAAGTGATCATCTGACATGTTTCTCGGACTGAGCCCGAACTTACCTCAGTATAAGCCTGGCACATGGACTCGTACAGGTTTTGGTGTTGATGTATCACAGTTTCTAACACTATTATTTCACTTGGAATTGCCATGTTTTCACACGCTTGACTCCAATTAGGCACATTTTCAACATACTGAAACAAACAAACAAATCATTAGAAAACCAACCAAAACAGACTGCTAGTTGTAAATTGTTAAATTTGTATTAGTTTATAACAGAAAAGACAGGGTTTACATTTTAACCCTTTGAGTACTTTGATTTGTTTAAAGTTATTCAATCTTTCAACAAAAAAGTAGTTAAACAATCAATTACTTAACACCAAACAAACACAAAAACATGCCCCCTCCTTTTTTTCCAAATTGTAAAAGAAGCAAAACAGGAATCCACTACAATCCCAACCAAGCCTACAATAGCTTTCAACTTCAACCGAAGCTGGTCACCGTTTATTTAAGGTAGATTCTCCTGCACTGTACCACACGTTAGAAAGCCAAATTGATATTGCTCATGGTTGGGATTCGATCCCAAATGGCTAGCTTCCTACATTTCACTCTTCAGAAAACTCTGTAAGCCACTGGAGCACCAGTACACCAAGCAAAGCACCTAATTGGCTATAAAGTATGCACTAGCGGAAAAATAGCAAACTCCATGAGTTAGTTTCAGTCTCAGCTCATATGTGGCAGCTCGGTCCTTCAGTTTCACTAAATCATTGATAGATGTCAATACTTGCCACTTGATATTTTGTGATAGAAACTATCAACTAAATTTACTAGAAACTAGAATTATTCAAAAGCACTCAAAGGGATAAAGGAAATATAAATTTTAGATAATGCTTATAGTCAAATAATAAATAATATGATTTTTAAAAGAAATATTATTTTGCCAAACTTAAAACAACTTATCCATTGTTATAAAAGACACTAAACGGAGGCGTCAAATGATGAAGTGCAAATTTCAAGGAAACGAACAGAAGGTTAACTTTGGTTCTGTAGAGGTAGCAAGCCTGACTCAGCAGGATCCCTCATAATCTGTCCGTTACCGCCGCCAGGTGGCCTAACGACTTCAACTGTGTCAACGATCAAGTTAGGAGAAAATCATTATGAAAGCCAAACTACTTTAAAACCTAATACTTTCGTTACGTAATGTAAAAAGATATTAAAATTTAAAAAGAGAGTTTAGTATTTAAATTGTAATTAATTATCTTGATGAAAACATAAGTTGTGTACAAATAATGAAAAATTGTAAATTTACAGTAAGAACTGTTTTATAAATTAAAAAATTATTTTACTATGACAAAAAATATTTGTTCCTTTTCACATAACTTTAAAAAGCAAATTATTTGTTGGATAGTTTTAAATTTTTAGTTATTGATGGTATCATAAATATACATTGGCATAATTTTGTTAGGTTTTGCGTATATATTTTCAAGTTATTGAGTGGAAGAAATGAAATTTTGTGGTATTGGTGAAGTGAGTGTACAAACACCACTAATGCTTATGAACTTAAATTTTGGTGACATGAATGAATAACAAAGCCTTTTCATGTAACATATAAGAAAATTTTATAAAGGAAAAAATTCTTATATTACACAAAAAGATTTTTCAAATACAGATTCTAGATCTCGTAATCTTATCAAATATTTCACTTTGAAGCTCACAAAATGTTGAACGATGTACATAAAATCAGACTTTATATCTTTAACAGTCACTCAGGAAGCTTGAAAAAAATAATAACATACACGTAACGAACGTAGCTCACCATGGGGCAATGAGCCTCACGACACTTAAATAAATTAATTAGTGCATATATATAGTCTATTGTCATTGTAAGGTCTGGATGTGGTTGCTTTTACCTCTACATGACCAGTGTAGACGTAATATCCGAGACTAACGGTTGTGACAATGTAACTATAATTGATCGCTGGTACAACAAAAAAGATGATATTTGTGTTGCATGGCACTTCATGACGGGTAGTCTGAGGTACATATTATGTCCACAATGGCTGAATGGAGGTACAAAAACCTGTATTCGATGAAACCAAATAAAATAACATTGCCAATACAATGGCATGACCGTGACCTGACAAAGGCCTCACGGATCCTGGGGCAAAAATTGAGAGTATCAAAGGGATTGTAATATAATCAGAGCAATTGAAAATAATAAAAGTCTTTGATTATGTTTTTTTTTTTTGACTTTTCAACACCTTTCAGCGTTTGATAGGGAACGGTACAAACCACACAGTCTTGTTACTACCCAACATCGATCTATTGTTAGGAAGCATTATTAATTAATAGGCCAAAAACAAAATGGCAACTGTATTTGATCCTTGCTGGATTCGATCCAGCAATCTCCAATTATGAAGGCGGGTACTATGACCACTCATGCACCCAGCCTGTTACCATCAGCTTTTCCCGATCATGTTTTTGTGACTGTACAAACACCACTAATGCTTATGAACTTAAATTTTGGTGACGTGAATGAATAACAAAACTTTTTCATTGTAACATATGAGAAAATTATAAAAAGGAAAAAATTCTTATACTACAGAAAAATATTTTTCAAATACAGATTCTAGATCTCGTAATCTTATCAAATATTTCACTTTGAAGCTCACAAAATGTTGAACGATGTACATAAAATCAGACTTTATATCTTTAACAGTCACTCAGGAAGCTTGAAAAAAATAATAACAAACCCGTAACGAACGTAGCTCACCATGGGGCAATGAGCCTCACGACACTTAAATAAATTAATTAGTGCATATATATATAGTCTATTGTCATTGTAAGGTCTGGATGTGGTTGCTTTTACCTCTACTTGACCAGTGTAGACGTAATATCCGAGACTAACGGTTGTGACGATGTAACTATAATTGATCGCTGGTACAACAAAAAAGATGGTATTTGTGTTGCATGGCACTTCATGACGGGTAGTCTGAGGTACATATTATGTCCACAATGGCTGAATGGAGGTACAAAAACCTGTATTCGATGAAACCAAATAAAATAACATTGCCAATACAATGGCATGACCGTGACCTGACAAAGGCCTCACGGATCCTGGGGCAAAAATTGAGAGTATCAAAGGGATTGTAATATAATCAGAGCAATTGAAAATAATAAAAGTCTTTGATTATGTTTGTTTTTTTTTTATTTTCAACACCTTTCAGCGTTTGATAGGGAACGGTACAAACCACACAGTCTTGTTACTACCCAACATCGATCTATTGTTAGGAAGCATTATTAATTAATAGGCCAAAAACAAAATGGCAACTGTATTTGATCCTTGCTGGATTCGATCCAGCAATCTCCAATTATGAAGGCGGGTACTATGACCACTCATGCACCCAGCCTGTTACCATCAGCTTTTCCCGATCATGTTTTTGTGACTTTTACTTTTATGATAGAATATCCTTAGGATAAACTTACTTGTTCAGCCTTATGGTGGAAGAGCACGGACAGAGCGAGAACGGATGTTCGCTCGTCCAGGCCAGCTGCAAACTCCTTCCATGCTCGGTCCAGCCTTGCAGCTACCGCTCGGATGTGTGCGGCTGCGTAGTGACCTGTCTCAATCATACGAGACGCCACCGCGAGGATTCGGTTGATATTCACGTACACGTTCTGTTCAACAGGTTATCATAAGACATAAGTCATAAGTACTTTATTTACACATAACATTTGAACAATAGTTTTTGTTACAAATATCGTATACTGTCATAAATATTATATAATATGGTAACTAAAAATAAACTAACTTAAAAACAAATACAGAAACATAATAGATTAGAATCATAACAGATAGACATCGGAAACATAATACATAAATGCAAGTAGTGTCTATCTCAAAACAAGTTAAGTGTTTAAAAATTCTGCAATAGAATAAAAAGCTTTTGAGAGGAGAAATTTCTTTACTTCTTTTTTAAAATGGTTCAGAGAGGTGATTAATTTTATTGTAAAAGGAAAACCTCTTGAATATATTAAGTGTATACTGTGAGAACACCAGATTCAATGAATACATTTTTACATGGATGACAAGGGCACAGACCAAACATGACTCTCAGGATTTTTTTTTAAGTTTGAATATTTTTTCTATATCCGTACTTCCTCCCCAAAAAGACATCCCATAACGAATATTGCTCTCACCGTAACAACGATACAAATCCATCAACACATTTTTATCACGAGTTGATTTTAGAATCCGGAACGCAAACAGAGATGAACTCAACCTATTTGCAATACCGTGAATGTGACTTTGCCACTTAATAGTTTGATCAAAAGTTAAATCCAGGAATTTAAAAGATGATAGAGGCTGATTTGGAAGAAAGCTTACTTCATCATTGGCTCTGTTATTCAATTTGAAATGTATATATTTTGTTTTGATAGTGTTTAAAAGAAGACCGTTACAATCAAACCATTCTTTCAATGAACTCATCGAAGACGTAACTTTCTCTTTCATATCTTCCAAATCATCACCCCTTATAAAAACTGACACATCATTCGCAAACATTATAATTTGGCATCCACTTTCCTTGGCCTGAAGATCATTGATGTATAATAAAAATAAAATTGGAGATAGTATACAGACCTAAGGAACTAAGTCACATCACACACTATTACAGCAGTTCCATAAACACTTTAATTTAAAGATATTTCATAGTTTTATGATCACAAAACCCTTCTTGACCTCCTAGAGACATAATTCATAGATTTTGACCAAAAATGCACTGTTTAGTATAAATCTGATTATCTGAATTAGTTGTGATTGAGATCAATTTGTATAGTTGAAAATTTAAATCACTGGACATACATCAACTATAAAAAAAGTTAACACTACATTAAAATAGCATGTGTGATATCATTTTATTGCAACTATAAAAGCAAAGATACAGCCATGCTGTATCGTCAACTCAACATCCTTGCATGGCGAAGATGACATCTACCACATCATCATTTAGCATCACAAGCATTTCCACATGTTCGCAATTGTGAAAATTTATTGAGATAATCAGAGTTTAACTGTACTTAGTCAGTCACAAAATACCATGTTTGTCTATTCAACATATGTTTCAGTGTAAAACAAAACCTGAACAGTAAGTAATATGATATATCATAGAATATATCATAGGATAACACCACACTCATTACTATATCATAACCATTTCTATTATAATATTTAATTAACATTATTAACTCTAAATTAATTTTAAAATTTGTTGGCTATAGCAGAAAGCAAAAATGTAAATGATGGGAAAATTTCTTGATTGTGGGTTTAACACAAGTTTATTCTGTATAATGCTTTTTCTGACCACAATCAGCTTTCTAACTGGGCCGAAAAAATGATTAAAAGAAAGACCGTAAATGGAATGGTAAAGTTTTTCTCAGACTATAGCGTGATTGAATATTCTTTCTAGCCAAAGCAACATGAAGTGATGCAAAATTTAGCCAGATTCCAAGCTGCAGCCTTAGCAATGCTCACAGTAAAAGATGCTCACATCAAATCGCTTCACATCACTGCAAGTGGCCATCTAACAGAAAAATCAACTTAGATTAGATTATTGAAATGGCGACTCTACCACAAGGAAGGTGTTTTATGCCAAGTATGAATGAGAAATGAGTGTAAGATGATTGGTGTGCGATTTTGTAGTCTTGTTACTGACTTAGGCTGACAATGTCTCCCTTAGAAAGGACTTTTGATTAATAGCCCAACAGTCGATGGCAACTAAGGGACCTACAGTTAAAAATATTATCTTAAACCTAACTAAAAAGTTAAAATGACATGTATTGGACAACATTTTCATTTGTGATACAACAGAAAATCACACATAATTACTGTTCATGTTTTTTAACAAATAAATATTAGTATTATCTCCCGTTAAAGGTTATACTTTGTGGACATGACTAATTGTAATAATACTGGAATTATATAATAATAACTCCTTCTTTGATGGATTAACTCTTAAAGGATTAGTTGTACTCAAATTTTTTGCCCAACTCTACTAACATTAGCGTTAACTAAGGTTACTAGTTTTAATAACTCTACCTTTATATGATGTGTGAGTGTGAATTTCAGGGAAAGACGTTAAATTTGATGAATATAGCCTTCCAACAGAGGTTTGTTAGGAGACTATAAGTGAATATGGAGTTGTGATTTTGTAATATGAGCGAGTATAGAAAAGAAAAAAAATTAGGCTTGTATGATAGCTATATTTTTTACCTTAGTTTTCAAATAATTTTGATTTAACAATTTAACAAACCATACATCCATATTGTTTGTTATTACAATCAAAAGGTATTGGATTACAAAATGTTTGTTTGAGCTAGGTGAGATGGATTAAACAATGTATAAGGGTTATGTAAAAAGTTAAGGTTCCTAAACTTACATAATTCGCTGCAGCCTACACAATCCTAGGCAACACAGAGTGTCCTGATTCCCACTCTATTTCCCATCTTCGTAGAACTAGCTACAAAATTTAGGGCCCATCTGACAGCCACCAGGTGCAAAAAGTGTGTGATGATAGTTTTTTTACGCTAAATATTTACAACCGTTTGAGATTCGTAGATAGTTGTGTTAAGTTTATTGGGAAGCATGAGTGACAGCATTCACAAAGTCCACAAATGGTGTACATAGGGGAGCGCGCTGGTCTAGGGGTAGAGCGCGGGGCTTTGGTGCCCAAGGTCCCGGGTTCAAATCCCGCCAATCACCAATGGCTTTTCGCTATGTGATAATGCCGCAACCCACACAGGGGTGCGCAAAAAGCCGCTACGGCTGAAGTGCCTTGGGAAAAAATCCGCCCCTTTCAGTAAAAAAAAAGTAAAAATGGTGTACATAGTTCTCGGAACTACACATTGAAATATACCAGAAAAAAGTAGAAGACCATCGGTCTCCAACGAAGTCATGACAAAGATTGACCAACATCTGCTCGAGAACCAGAAGATAACAATTTGAGAAATGGCTGCCGATGGTCCAGAGGTATATGATGAATAATCCTCATGTTTATGGCTGAAAGGTTAGGGTTAACACAACACATGTTCACATGGTGTGTTGTGTGCAATGGGCACATTCTTTCTGAAACCCACAAAGCCAATGACATCATTTGTGTCCAGGAGTCTACGGAAGAATGAACCGAGAATACTAATTTCTATGACGCTATTGTTACCAAAGATAAAACGTAGTGTATTTACGTCACCCTGGAAACAAAACTAAGATCACTAAACTTGCTACTTGTCATAACTTAAATGTGCAAAACATGGGTTATTGCACACACTTTGTACCTCAGAGCTCCATCGTTGATGGCTCTCACGAGGGCCCTGAACGTCGTAGCAAGTTCTAGTAAGGAGGGAACAAAAGTGGGGGAATCGGCGCACAGAATGGTGTTGCCTGATTTTGCCTAGGATTGTGTATGGTGAATTGATAGCATTGGTAACCTTACTTTTACATAACCCTCGTATTTAACGATATGAACTATTGAATGACAAATTTAATCGTTCCAAAAAATTATAATTGATAACAATAATTTATTAGCACTCTGATTGCAAATATCTTAATATGAATGGTTGGTGGCTCAGACACAAATGAGATGTACTGCAAATCTGGAGCAGCAAAACGCTGGTTCAGATCCAGCTGATGCTAATCAGTTTTATCAGTATTGCCCACTAGTACTATCAAGTGTGTAATTCATATGGGTAGATAAGGTACAACATGGGATGCCACACTCTGTAGAAATCTGAAATACAATCGATAACATTTAAATGTTTATAAACTATGACGGTGATTATGTATCTGTGCTATATGAAAAATCTTGATAAAATTGAATTTGTGTTTTTCTTCAGCATTAATGCTGGTGGTTGAGTGGTATCTACTGACCATGGAGCTCATGGTGAAGTGGCTGTGCTCCTCCTGAAGCCCTTTGGCCAGCTGGTATGAGTGGCCGATCTCCACATAATTCATCAGGAACACATCTCGGTTGTGGCAGATCCAGTCAAACATCTGCAAAAGTAACATTTGATTTAGCAACATCTACAGTAGCCCTTGTAGTTCAAACTAATTGGGACTATCAAAAGTGTCATCTGTAAACAACAAACTTGCACAATTCATGACATATTTTGTAGTATGGATTGAGCATTAATAATAAATAATTACCGAGTATTCACATCACCTTTGTGGACCACTCCCTTGCACGTATGTACCGTTAATTATTGTATGTTTATTGTATATAAGTGTAAAAGTGTTTACAGGACCCCTCCTGTATAAAGTGTTATATTAACCCTCAAGAGGGTGCTTCTGAAGTTTTCCTCCGCTCGTGTCACACACACATATCGGGTATCGGCAGCCGTGTCAGGCTTCATACATCACGTGCCACGTTCCAGGAATCCCCCGAAACTATTTACAACCCCCACACCCCTTTTGTTTCCTTGTGAGTTGCAATAACGCGAAGCAATGTCACTTTGCGGGGGCTTCTCTGCGTACACACTATCGCATAAGTGGTTACTGCGGAGTTTAGTTAGTTCCTCGTACGATTCTGTGTTAGAGATAACCTACGATTTTAGTTGTGTGAGACGAATATTGATTTCAAGTGTACGAGTATCATGTGTTTCCACTTTATATTACACTGATTCCAGCATGGATTTATTAGAAGAGGAGAGATTAGGTTGAATGCAATATTTCTAAATGGAATACACATATGAATGTTTGTGTGAACCAAAATACAATATTGATTTATTTAATTTATAAAAATTGTCATTTAAAATATTTTGTTCACATCAATTTTCAATTTCATTATTGAGGAACAAAACTCCGCATACATCCTCTCCCGTAACACCATTCTTATACTAGAAGATTACTAACTACGTTTTTTAGTCAAATTTAGTAATTAATTAATTAAATTGACAATGGAACTTTGTACTTGATCAACTTATTTGATATTTAAATACAATACTATGTTATAAAAACAAGTAAGATTAAAACAAATAAGATAGCGTTGCGGGGTAAAACGTATGCGTATGCGCCCTCTCCCGTTTGACCGGTGAAGCGCCCTCTCAAGGGTTAAAAGCAACAGCCGAAGGAATTCAAGGGAACTACAGTTTAAAGTGGGATTCTAACTTCTAACCACTTTTGTCTCTGAATACAAACTGGTCTAATTATGAGGATGGTCTTTGGGAATGAATGATTCAATATTGCGGACGTTAATCCACACCAGGGATACCACATCCGCCGACCATTGCTCATAACTATCCACGATTCATGACCTCCAAGTATTTGGATTACAGAACTCACTACCAATCCAGTCATGAAATTTAAAGTAAAAACTTGATAATCTGACATCACCAAATCCCTGACCATGCCAGATTATTAGTGAGCCTGGATTACCTTCTCGCAGTCTTGTTCGAACAGCCTGAGCTGGAAGCACTGGTCCAGCTTGAGTTTCTTGTGGTGCCACAGCTGCACAAGGTGGTTCTTGGAGGTGCAGATCGCCTCCAGGTTGTGCAGTATCTGAGGCACAGCCGCCTGTAAGTCAGGGTTGGACACTGTCGAGCTGGCCTCACTATCCCTGCCCGAGTAACCACTGTCGTACCCACTGTTGCTGTCCCCGGATAACCTTAAACACAATACAATACTACTGTAGTAAGTTTTTGAGAGTCCCTAAATTGGTTTTTACTGTTTTATGGTACTTCAGAGGTCAAAATTGATTGCAATTAAACAAAATTGTCACAATATTTGTAAGGCTTTTGATTTAAGGATTGGTTGGTTGACTCTGGGATGGATTGACGTTTGCTTCATGATTGTCCAGTAACCTAGTATTCAGGCATGACACTAAATTCTGGGAGCTAGACAGGCTTGGCGTTGTTACCTCTCCCCCTCCAAAGAGTGACCCAGGCTGTCTTCTCCTGCCGATCCGATCCTCATGAATTCTTTCTTTCCACTGGCTGTACAATAGATCAACAATTGTCGAAGTGGCTCCTCACCTTTGCTGGAGCTTCCTATTTGTACTCTTACAATAACAAGGATGTGATAAATTTACTATATATTGTGATAAAACCTCCAAAACCACTACATGATTTGTCATTGCTGTTTATTTATTGTGATGAAACCTCCAAAACCACTACATGATTTGTCATCTTATATATTTAATACACTAGGCCTATTTTTGTGATAATTGTTTTTTGCTACTACCATGCCAAGGTGTCTTATATCTTAGCATGTAGTTTTGATCAATTAAAAATTTTTTGAAATTCAGTGGTCATGGAAAAATAATGATAGTCGCGTTTTTTCCCCATACCTAATATGGAGGTCACCGACGATTGAGAAATCTGTTTATTTGGAAGTGGTTAAATAAACAAATCAAATCTGACAGTTAAACATGGTCTTTCTTTTTTCGTTTAATGAAGACATCATCGAAGCTGGCAATCACCAGTTTTTATTTGCATAACTCATTACAAAATGAACTGTTGAGAAATCTAAATTATTTACTATTATTGTGGAAATTGTCTCCTTGACAGCGCACGATTTTGTGCGCCAATTACGCTAGTTGTTGTTTATTAGCGGATTTGTGTAGAATCTTTTATCCCAACCTACTCAAAAACTTCCTGCAGATATTTTGCAGTGGGTTGGCCAACCAGAACTAATAGTATTAAAGATTTTCAACCTCAAGACTATGCAACATGTATACCAAAAACCAAAATACTTATTTTAAAATTTGTTTACTTAAATTAATCTGAATCACTATGAGCCTGATTAGATTAGATTACTTTCTAAAATGGCAGTCTACACAGGTAGGTATTTTTAGTATAATGGGAAATGAGTGTAACATGATTGTAGTGTGATTTTGAAGTCATTTTACTGACTAAGACTGACATGTTTCTTAGATAGGACTGTTAATTAATAAACCCAACATTCAATGGCATCCAAGGGACCTACAGTATAAAGTGGAATCCGAATCACTTTTGCCTCTAAATTACGAAAAGGCCTAATTATGAGGATGGTCTTTGCGGATGAATGCTACGTTCATCCGGGAAGAATTATTCAGTAGTGTGAACGTTAATCCACACTAGAGAATATCACCGACCGACCATCGCTCATAAATATACATAATTAGTGGTCTCCATTTCTGGATTACAGGATATGCCAACGTCCCTGTAGCCTACGGCTTATATGGTGAACTTAACATATAGGTATTATTCTCATAGGTAGTCAGAGGTGGCTCACAATCTGAAAGGGGTCACCACATCCTGGTTTTGGACTAAAAAACATTTAATAATCAATATTTGTGACAGTGTTACGTACCTCTTCAAAAGCCGTTGTCCTGCGACATCAATATCCTGCACCGGAGCCTTCATGATCTTCTTCATCATGTCGTTGTGCAGGTCGAGGGCGTGTTTGGCCCCGGCCACATCGTCGCCAAGGTCGTTGCGGCTCAGATCCTCTTGCAGGTCGTCCAGGCGGTCCAGCAAGTCAGCCGCCTGCCACGTAAAGTCTTCCAACGCCTGTATACCAACATAGACGTATTACTACTCTACCTGGCTATTTCAAGTGGAATTATTGTAAACTATTCAACATCCTATGGCAAAGATCTGTGTATTTGACGTTAAGGTATGGTAAAATTACAAAACAAGTCACTTGAGCTTAAACACAATTTGGAAATCTGCATCACATGCCTAGGTCACCTTTTTGCAAAAATAGGGATTACTTATCTGCAATCTAGTGTAAAATAATAAATTAAAGTTAATAGTGCCTAAAAGTGTTTTATTATGCATGTCTGATTTACTGATTATATATATGATCATGATGAATCAGGGCACCACATTCTCTTATATAGGTATAACACTGGGCCTTAAAGTCATAAGCCTAACAAGCCTTTACTTTACAAAGGAAACTAATGCACCAATAAGCACCCATCAAAACTAACATAACTCTAAAACACGCTCTACATATTTTAAAAACACTAATAGTTTTTATTGCCCAGTTGATGGCTGCCAGTTACGATTGTTCGGTTCATTGATTGTAACGTGAAATTAAGTGAAAACCTCTTTTAACAATAAACTTTGACAATTCCCAAAATGTCTTTTTGAAAATGAGTGTCAACTAAACATTTAATCACAAGTTAGCGGTTGGCTAATGGTGTTGATCCTTAATGACTCGCCTAATTTTACATTTTATTGAGATACTTTCTTATTATACCAACCACTCCTATACATTGCAACATTCAGAACTCTGCGGAGATAAGTTATACTGATTGTTGATAACATATAATATAAAAGTACCCATTTGAGAGTTCCAGAGGTGTTTCAGTTTGATACATGCACCGGACCTTACAACTAACAATTTTGGGGTATTTAACTAACCAATCTCATCTCAATCCACTGGCTGTGGTCGTAGTGCAGCGTTCCCTCTAGATCGGACGTTAGCTGGGATGTGTCGATGATCTTGGGCAATGCCTCCAGGCTGATCATGTTCGTCTGAAATCACAACCACCAACTGTTACTAAACTTATAGTAATAATCTTACTGTAAAACTTTTTTGTTTTTTTTAAACAAGGCTGAGGTATGACTACCCTTTTGCTACCTGGATCTGTAGATCTTTTGTAGCATCCTGGATTATATTAATCCCACAGCTCAAGGCCTTTTACAAACATCACCTGTGAGACACCATCTCTAAAGTCCTCAGGGGCTAGAGAGACCTATCCAAGAAATTTTAACCTTTTCTGGCTCAGAGCTGGGCATTCAAGCCAGAAATGTGTATAGGAAATGTGAAATCTGCAGGAGTCTGTTTGCGTGAGTCCAGTAATTTTGAGATGTTTCCTCAGAACACGACCCTCCTGTCAGAAGCCCCACCGACCGGCTGATATCACCGTTGTAGAACTTGAATAGCTCCACCCACTTCTTTCTGAAAGGTTCAATCAGCGTTTTTGCCTGCCTCATACCTGGGATGGCTGACCACGCTTCCCTCTTCTTATTCTACTTCCTTCCTTCTGAATTTAGGCCAGACCATGGCAGATGGAGATTAGACAACATGGTTCGATCCAACCAGGTTTTTATAAAATATGGTAGTTAATCTGATTCATAATTGGATGAAAATTCCGAAGTATATTCAAGATAAACAGGTGAGAAACTATAAGTTACTAAAATACTATTATACATGACTAATTTGAAAAATTGTAACTTTGCAGTTAAATATATTTTCACATATTAACATATGTTTTGAATATTAAAACTCCAGAAAAAATCATAAAAATCAAGAAACCAATAATACTCTGTTTAGACAATGGCAAATCACAATATAATTGTAAATAAACTTTCATCTTAAAACTGAAAAAGTCCTGATTTTTATCAATTTATACACGGTGAATCTGAAATACACCGAAAAACTTTGATATCCAAAAACAATTTGAATTTTTTTGTTTTTCTGTCAAAAACACATTCATAATAATCACAAACAAAATATATCTACATGGCTTATCTCCTTTTTACTATTCTGTCGGTATGTATAATTTATACAAAATTGGAACCACAAAAAAGCTGCGAAATTTAATTTTCTTTATGATAATGTAACATTTTAATAGGGTTACAACACAAACAACAACAAAAAATTAATTTTAGTAAATTTACTACTTACCCAAATTGCCCATTCCACTAACCCAAATTGACAGTTGTAGCTTTAGGAAAAACATATTTTTGCTCCTCATTCGTGTTATGACAATATTAAATTTTTAAATTTTCTTAAAGACAATTAAATTGAGTTATTGAGCTTTTGAAAAATTAAAATGGCCTCCATTTTGAAATTGTACGAAGAGAAATTTGATAATATGCACAAAAATAAGTCCTAGTAGTAAACATATATAGTTGGAACCTTAAATGGTTCTTAAGTTATAGCAAGTTATGTAAAAAACACATACACACTAACACACGAAATGGAATGAGATGGGCCATATTTTCACAGGACATTTTTTGTTTGTTTTCGTCTCAGAAACAATTACAGATACACAATATTTCAGAACACAATATTCACAATATTCAGAAACAATATTTCAGATACACTCTATATATGTGTGTCCGTAGACACAATAACTCTAGTAAAATGGTCTGCTCTTCATGAAATTTGTTCCTTGTGTAAAGATAATTTGTGGGTTAACGTTTAAATACCTGACACATCGCATATCTGAAGGGAGTGTTGGGTGGTTTTTTATTAAATTTTTAAAATGTGTGTTTTCTTAGCACCATTCAAATAAACTCAATAGGGGGATATTTTATAACGAGAAGATAAATTGAGCTAAACATGAAGAATAAACCCATAATAAACAATACATAAATCAACGGTATCATCGGGCTTATTTCAAGACGCATAAAACTGACAGATTAATTGATGGACTGTAGGGGATTGTTGATTCAATCCATATGAAGCTTCAATTATTGATCACTCTATATTCTGCTACATTGGAAAATATCAAATTTTTAATATTTTTATACATTTTCTAGAACTGTATAAAATGGGCACTGCTTAATGGGTTAACAAAGTTTTTGAACTTACAAAACATACTATTTACTTTGACAAAATCTTTAAAGATTATTTTCACTATTGAATTTAAAATGGCATATAATCCTCAGCTATTTATAAACTGGTGTTCCTAAATATGACTCAGAATATGTAGCTGAAACCATTGTTAGCTAAACATTCCTTTAAAATTATAAATGGTACAGCCAAGAGGAGGAAATATGATTACAAAGATGAATTTACAAAAAAAATTTAATAAGGTGGTTTTGAGTGTCAAATTTTTATGGGAGATAATTATTAGAAATGGTTATGTGATTCAAAATCTCTTTGAGTAAGATGTTTTCATCAACGTACAAGAATCTCCTGGAAGAATCGTTCCAGGGTTACCAGTTTTACCGAACTATCCAGTTCGGTAAAACCGAGGAACAATCTAGGTATTAGATTTGTATTGGATTCACTATTGGAATCCTCTAGCAAATACAGCTCTTAAAGGTATTTATTGGTTTCTGGAAACGGGGATTGAATGACAACAGCATCAGGTTTTGGGAGAATTTCCAGTTAAAATATTTCATAGATAACCTTTACTTCAGTAAATCCATAATTATTTGTTAAATTACAAGTTACCTATTTAATTTACTTCAACTAAAGCAGTTGGCTATAATAAATCACAGCATAGTATATTATTACAGTATGATTGTGATACAAAAATGTACTTACTTTACTTTTGGAAATAGCTAAGATCAAGAATATGTCTAAAGGGAATGTTTTCGGTTCCTATAACCAGCTCTCCTTATAACCATATGACGTAAATTCTGTTTCAAATTTTGGTCTGACAGATTGTGCCAATAACCCCCACTACTCCCTAGAGCTAATACATATTCATGTAAAATCGGAACGGGGTGAAGCAATTCAACGTAACATTTTTCATTCAATAAACTGCAAAAATAAAAAAATAACAATATATAAATATAAATAAAATGTTTAAAATTTGAAAAAAAACTTTGGGGACTACTTGAACTAAAGAGGCTACTTATTTTAAGGCGCAGAGGTACAGGAGTGATGAACAACGCACCTCAAACTTGTACTTGTGGCTGCCGAGCGAGGTGCGCTGCTTCTGCCAGAAGTTGTCCGGCTTGATGATGTACGCGACGTGGACGGAGCCGGGGAAGTGCTCCTGCAGCACCTTCAGGATGGGCTTGACCGTGGACCACGTGGCGCCTCGCATGTCTATCACCACCGTGAAGCCGATCTCACGCACCTCCTCCCTGCAACACACAATAGACACTCAGTACCTCTCTATCATACACAAGTATTTACACCCTTGTATAGGAAGTGTACACAGAAACAAATGGTATTAGTGAACTGACACATAATTTATTCCTAAAATAATTTTTTTTAAATACTTTATTCGATAAAACTATCATACTATTTAAAATTTATATAGATATCATTTAAAAACGATTATTAAAAACATTGTCATTCAATTTTTTAAAATAATACAAGCAAACAAGTTAAAATATTAGGTAGAAATTTTTGGGGGCTTAACATAACCCTACCCCCCACGGGTAATGCCAACTTTTTTGAGTGGGTTTTATTGGCTGATATGACCCTACACTGTATACCAAGGTATTTAGTGAACGGTTGATAAATAAGGAAGAAATTATGTTTTTTATATTCACCATAAGAATAACATTGGACACCCTCAGACAACATAATGTGTCTACCAAGAACAGTCAATTGTACTTATCTTTGGAGCCGTTATTCGTAGACTAATGATTCAAGTACTAATTTGTTTAGAAGTTTGAGTTGGTTTTAATGGAGAAAGTTGAAGTATTTTACAAATTTATCGTTTGCCAGAAAATTTAAAATTTTTTTACACTTAAAAGCCCATAATTTTGAACCGTTAGTTTAACAGACATACAGTTGATGACATATTATTTAGGACTTTAATAGCACTGAACTATGAAATTTTAATAAAAACTGCAACGCTAATGATTAAAAAATACTTATTTGTTTGGTTTTTAATGCGGATGGTTAAATTGTTTTATAAAATTATTCTTGATCCAGAAAAATATTTTTACACTTAAGAACCTATAACTTTTACCCCTATATTTGGAGAAATTCAGTTGGTAACATTTTGTTAGTCTCATAAAGGACTATAAGTGCGAAGGTACTAATGAAATACCCCCGTCGCAGCAGACCTGCGTACTCAGCGAATTTCCAAATCAATAATATAATAATAATAATATATGACAAGTTTGGTCAAAATCTGTCGATAAACATGAGAATTTTTGCCTATTCTCCATAAGATTAAAATGGGAAAGAGTGAGTAGGTTTGCTGCTGTGAGGAACACTAAAGTAGCCATTTATACCATCAAAAATTTTATCTTAATATTTATACCAACTCATCAAATCTGATAAATAAAGGAGTTTGGCTATTCTCCATATGATTAGGTAACATGGGAAAATAGTATGCAGGTTTGCTTCAAGATAAACACATAAACTAATTTTTTTTGCACAAATGTATGATCTACCACATGTATATCAAGTTTCATAAAAATATTAGATAATAAGTGAAAAATTAATTTTTTTTATTCCATAAGATAACATTGGAGCCTCAAAAATACAATATGTGTTTAGATTTTTTTATATCTGTAATCGTATTAGAGAAACTTTGGAACTTAATTGTGTAGTTTTTTTAAGCTTAATAGTGATATAAAATTAGAAATTTTTAAAAATTACATGTGAAAAATAAATATTTTGTAAAAACAAATAAAGTTTACCAAATTTGTGTAGGACCATTTTTAGTTAGCTAAAGACACATATATAATATAAACTACTTTTAAAAAAATTGTATTGTATTGATTTGTAAATTGTAAAAATAAAATTGACATATATATTAAAAAATATTTATATATTTATAAATTTTAACGACTATTGTTTTTGGTCTCTATGCACCTAAAGAAGAAAAAATAACATGGTCTCGGGCTTAACTCTTGCCATGAGACCTACGGTAATAGCTTCTTCCCTATGGGAAATTCGCTAAAAGTGAACATTGTTCTTACAGTTCACTTTAGAAATATAATTATACAGAGAAATAACGATCAGGATCCCCAGCGGAAGAGAAGACATCGGGTAGAGTCTACATGACTCAGCACTCCTGTCACTACAAGAAGGACGGGGAGGGTTTTCTCAATTATTCAAACATTATATCTAATAATCTATTTTCATCCCAGACTAAAGGCTTGAATAAAAAAGAAGTCCTTTAAACATTGGAGTTAACGAACTGAACTTCAATCCATGGCAGACGTTATTCAGTAGTGTGTACTATGTTAAAAGAACTTTTTCACTATTTTCAAATTAATTTTGTATGTTTTTTTAGTTTCAAAAATTAACTCAGTAACACTGGTTTGAGATTTTATTTTTACTAAAATATATGAAACATAGGAAAAACTATCAAGGTCCATAACGTAACAGAAAACCTTTTTATACGGTATGTGATATATGGGAGATACTGTATACAGAGTGTTCATTAAAGTCGGGGAAAAACTTCGAGGGGTTGTAGTACTCATCGAAATAAACAAAAAATTTCCTATAAACATATGTCAAAAAATGTCTTCGTTTAGCCGCTAGCCGCCATTTTGTATTTCAAACAAAAACGTTATATATCAAGAACTATTTAATATACAGAAACCAAACTTTGCACACGTTTTTTAGCCAAGCACAAACATATTCTCAAAGTATCATGTAGTTTGCTTTTGTATTTTCAAAATGGCGGCTAGCGGCTAAACGAAGGATCTTTCGACATTTATGCTTATAGGATTTTTTTGTTTATTTTTATGAGTACTATCACCCCTTGAAGTTTGTCCCCGACTTTAATAAACACCCTGAATATGTTTTTTATTTAGTTTCACTGTACAAACAGATAATACCTCTATCTGATAAAAATACCTAAATAAAATTTAAATTTATAGAAGCAATATGATAACATTTTAAACTTAAAAATTTAATCCTGAAAAATTTAGGATTTGGACCATGATTGTTATTTCTGTGTAACCTTCATGGTAGTAAATTATGCCTCAAGAGTTGAGATGACAAGGCCGGTATACACTAACAAATTTCTCTTCTGTGTTGCAGGAACACGCCAAGTTTGACAAATAAGACTACGTGTGGACAGTAGATTTGACGTTTGACATGACAAACAATAGGTTTGACAAACCGGCAAGAGACAAACGGACCCGACCTTTGCGTCAAGACTGACGACAAGTTGAGACATGAGCATGAGACTAGTCGGGCAAAATTCCCGCACTCCGTCTGTGACTCTGTGTTATGACATTGTTTTGACAAATTCTAGTGTAGAGCGGAAAACAGCCGATTAAAGTCCTCGTCACAGTAGTATTGTTTTCTATGTATGGCGTTAAAAGATCCATCAATTTACGATACCGGTACGTTTCCATGTCCATACGTAAATAAATACGTACATCCAATGGTTCACTTTTTGATTCTCTAATTAAATTCGTACGGATTCCCCAGTTTGGCTCGCATAGTAGGCCTACTCAGGGAGTTGAAGGAGAAGGACAACAATAATTGTCTTATTCTAAGCTTCTAAGCTGTTAATTTTACCGTTTTACTCGCCATAATGGATTGGACCGGACCAAACCGAGGTCATGCCGTACGTGCGTTTTTTGAAAATGTCAACCTCTGAAAACTGTTCAGTGACGCAAATAGCTTTTCGTCGGCATTTTCTATTCCGTTTGTAATGCTAATTTCCTGATGAAAATAGAATACTAAGATTAAAAGGTTGAAAGAGAGTGGCACTAAGAAAAATAGACGAAGCAGATCGGCGAGAACACCAGAAAACGTCGAGAATGTTTCCGGGACATTTGATCTCTTTGAGAATTGATGTTGGATCAGTACGGTCGAAGGATTTGTCCATATACGGTTTATTTCTGTGGGGGTACATGAAACATAAAGTATTCAAGCACCGACCTCATAATATCGAACAACTCAAAGCCCGCATAATTGAGGAAGTCAACGTCATTCCACGGGAAATGTGTGTCCGACCCTTTGAGATCTTTAGAAAGCGCATGTTCACAAAGTGTTGGCACTTGGCGAGCCACGGTACCTGAACTTTATACTTTATACTTTTAACTGAAATGGCGACCTACCCAGGTAGGTATTTTAAGCCAAGTATGAATGAGGAATGAATGTAGGATGCTGACATGTTCCTTAGACAGGACTGTTAATTAATAGCCCTACAGCCGATGGCAACTAATGAACCAACAGTTTAACGTGGAATCCGAACCACGGCCTCTGAATTACGAATTGGTCTAATTATGAGGATGGCCTTTGTGGATTAACGTAGTATTCAATAGTGCGGACGTTAATCCACACAAGAGAACACTACATCCACCGACCATCTCTCACAACTATCCACAATTCGTGACCTCCAAGTAGCTGGATTACAGTCCCAGTCATAGGATGTCTTGTCGAGAGGAGGTCTCTCTGCGTCACACTACTAACCTTCGAGCAAAACCGAAACCTTCGGCTTAACTTTCCCCGGGTTACGCTGGAGGTGGGAAGGAGGAGCTTCTCTTGTGTATAATGACCTCCCTGATGTTTTGAAAAACTGTAGGTGGATGGGCACATTTCAACAGAGAGTCAAAGAAGTTGTAAATATGCAAACATTTGTTAGTAATAAGTTTGACATGAGTTGTTCTGAAAATCATATGTATATGAGAAACGCTCGAAATAAAAAGCTATTTTACTTATTTATACAATTAATTGAAACCGATGGCAAATATCTCCGATACGTTATTTTAAATGTAAATGTACACAGGAAATGTAAGCACAACTTAAATATCTGATATGGAATTAAAATTTAGGATTGTATGTTATTCTGTTATTGAAATTAACCTTTTAAAAGTTCAATGGTTTTTTTTAAACTTATTATAGCTTATTGAAACTGACAGTCCGTTCTGCCGCACTAGGTATTATGAATGTGAAAAATTGTAGTTTGTATTATGCATTGGTAGCTAGCTAGAATGTATCTCGGTTCCAAGGGTCATGTCATCAGTCGTCTGTGACAATGGAGGATCAAAGACAGCCCCTATCACAACATTATTAACAAGCGCAGCCATGTAACTAGAGTTTGTTGCAGACCTTTGTCGTATTAGTGTGTGTAGAGCCATTCTCGTGTCATTTTATTTGCAAAAATCAACATAAAACAGGTTAAACTCTTTAATTAATGAGCTTAAATTTAACTTAGATTTGTCAGGTAACTAATAGAGCGCAATAAAACATGGTATAAGGGTAATATATAATTTACATGGTTTTTTTTATTTTAGGAAACTAAAATCTCATCTCAAAATAATTAATTCAAAAATTTACAAGACGGAATATAATATACATAGAGTAAACGTGTGAATAAATAAATTTATGAATAAATAAGTCGAATCCATTTCTAAATTTTTTGGTTACAGTGAACCTAAACTTTCAAAACAAATAATCTTACATTATCTACTAGCTGATCCGGCAAACTTCGTAACGCCTAACAGTAAATGCATATTAACTTTAAGATTGATCATGTTCTGAAGTCGAATAGCATTACGGCTTCGTTGTATAGCTATTCTGGGTCGCGGCATAGTGAATAACAATACGGAAACTATAAGAAATATTAATAACATTCCCACAAAACAAATAAATCTGAGTGGATTAATTTACAATTTTCTAATCTAACCTAAACATAAACCAACCATAACTGTAATACGGCTTTATAGAAAATATATACAACAGCTGATTATTATAGTACACGTAATATGTATAGACATTCTAACTATTTTTTATTTGACCAACATATAAACACGTGACTTTTAATCAGACAGAAAAAAAATTAGTTACATAATCCCCAAAATCCGTAAACTATTAATGTGGCGAATAAAGCTGTTCATTTTGTACAGCACATATTACTTCATAATTTTACATTAATGAATGATTTAGATGGCATTGGATAGTAAAGCATAATATATTGCTAATGGAAAGTAAACCAACAGCTGTAGCTTAAGAATTTAAATGTTTTGATTGTAGAAAATTTGTAAACAAACTTAGTCCCCATAAGGTTAACATTAGAAATTTAAAACGCCATAAAATGGAAACTTATGGAGTTGTCCACAATTTTTTTTACTAAAACCTTCCCGGATACATACTTCCTAAAATTTTATTGGGATGATATTTCATGGATGAGTAGTTTGGCAACACATAAAGGACATACATACACTCATTCATTTTTATATATAGAGATAAATTAAAATTTTTATGGCTGAATAATAATCTTGTTTTTTATATTTTTTACATAAAAACATTATACAGAGCATTTTACACACTGCCGTGCAATGTTTCTTTCCACTATTCGGTTCGGTAAAACGAGAAACAATCTAGGTATTAGATTTGTATTGGATTCACTATTGGAATCCTCTAGCAAATACAGCTCTTAAAGGTATTTATTGGTTTCTGGAAACGGGAATTGAATGACAACAGCATCAGGTTTTGAGAGAATTTCCAGTTAAAATATTTCATAGAGAACCTTTACTTCAGTAAATCCATACTTATTTGTTAAATTACAAGTTACCTATTTAATTTACTTCAACTAAAGCAGTTGGCTATAATAAATCACAGCATAAAATATTATTATGGTATGAGTGTGAAACAAAAATGTACTTACTTTACTTTTGGAAATAGCTTAGATCAAGGATATGTCTAGAGGGAATGTTTTCAGTTCCTTTAACCAGCTCTCCGTATAACCATATGACGTAAATTCCGTTTCAAAATTTAGTCTTACAGATTGCGAATAACCCCCACTACACCTCAGAGCTAAGACATATTCATGTAAAATCGGAACGTTTTTAGTCAATAAACTGCCAAATTAAAAAAAAAACTAAGCAAATATATGCTCCTCTAGCTTTTCATGAAAATTATCCTACTTTGACTAAAACACATTAGAGAAGTGATTGAATGAATTATTAAAACGTTTTGATGAAACTAAATAAATATTTATGGAATGGCCACAATTTACAAACAAATCTCTGACTGAATCAACAGAATGACAATAGAGTTAATTAAAATTAGTTTCGCAAAATATCAGCTGTAATCTCTCTAATCAATAGTTACAGTCTAACCTCTTTACAACTACAGTTACATTCAACTCAGAGCATTTCCACTACAAAGTGATCAAAGCTTTGATGGTGAATGTTTGCGATGTCTCTGGTCAGCTTAAAGCAGTCCAATTAACAACAATCATTCTCAGAATGGCTGCGGCCAACTGGAGTTCTGAGAACCGGGCGGAGATTATTTGTTTATTTTTAACACCTCTACAGCAAAACCCATCACTCAACCGTAAAAAAACTGTTCCCAAAAGTACAATGTTATTCTTTAACCAGCCTGCTACATTACCTTTTCTAAAATGGCGACATATCCAGGTATTTTA
This sequence comes from Nephotettix cincticeps, assembly GCA_023375725.1. Classification (NCBI taxonomy): domain Eukaryota; kingdom Metazoa; phylum Arthropoda; class Insecta; order Hemiptera; family Cicadellidae; genus Nephotettix; species Nephotettix cincticeps. The sequence goes on along the minus strand of CM041785.1, from coordinate 16,642,628 downwards.
AGCCATACTGTAAATGACGAATGAGTGTAAGGTGATTATAACGCAACTTGTAGTTTTGTTACTGACATGTTCCTCAGATAAGACTGTTAATTAATAGCCCAATAGCCAATGGAATCAAAGAGACATGCAGTTTAACATGGGATCTGAACCACAATTTTTCCTCTGAATTACGAAGTGATCTTTGCAGGAATATCCAAACCAAACCAAAGAACCTGGCATCTCCAAACCAGGAAATATCGCATCTTACAGCTATATAAGCTGAACTACAGGACTGTCCAATTTTGACCCGTTAACCCTGTATAATCTTTCGTTAAAAAAATAATATCTTGTAGCGTTTTGTTAACTGATTCGTCAAAAGTCGTCAGCTCTCCGTTTATATAAATGACTAATTATTTTTTGGTATTTCCAATTATTTTATTAGATTAGAATTTAAAGTGTTTCAGTTAATATTAGATGAGGAGTATAATACGTATTATTGGTATTTGAAGGTGTGCAAGCAATATACGAATATTTGTATGTTGTTCGCCGACCTAGGAGAATAAAAGAAATTATTAGTATTTTTTCTTTAGATTTTCCATAGGGTTTACGTGAGGTTTCTATAAAGGTTTTAGTAAAAGCATGGGCATGATCGGTGATAGCTTTAAATTGTTTGTCTATCGAGAGAACTCTTTATATTTTGCTCTGGTGTAAAGAGCATCTATTTTTGTTAGTTTAAGTTCTTTCCTCACAAACACCGAACTATTTTGGGGTTATGTTTTTCCCATGTTAGCCTGTGTCATGACACTTTATTGCCACCTGAATTTAATCTAAATTCTTGTTTAAGAAACCAGAGATAGTTTTAACGTGTTTCAGTTAGTGAAATTAGATCTGCTTAACTGTGGTTAAAATCGTCGGCCAGCTTTAACGGAAGATTACCAAAACAACCGTTAGCGTGAATTTAGTAAAACCTGGCGTAAGCGATCTGAATTGAGCAGTAAGCACAAATTTTCGTCAAAAAGAGAATTTATAACAATTAATATAGGTACGCTATTACATACGTAAAGATTTAATTTCTTTCTTTCCCTACAAAGTAATTTGCGTTTTACACATGGGATTTGAAAAGTTTCAAAGAGCAGCGACATTAGAGACTGTCGTACTGAGTCTGGAGCTGACAACCCTGTCAAAGGACATGTCCTCCGAGAGCCTCCAGGGAATCACAACCTCAAATCATATTTACATTCCTGCATCAAAGTTACTTGTATTCTTTTCCTTGCATAGAACCATGCCTATTGTTTATATATACTCATGTAACTTTACAATCTTCGTCACCTTGTAAATATTCCAGAAACGCATTACATTAAATTAAGTTCTTAAGAGTTTTTTTGTGAATTTTAAAAATTTGTCTCAATACACAACAACTCCTTCATTTTTATTCGGAATATGAAACGTACTGTACAATTCACAATAGCTTCACCGTACCAGTATTTCATGATATGGCTAGTTTTGGCTCATTGAATTCACGTTTCAAATGTCTGTGTTTTCTTCAAATGTTCAGTTAGTGAACAACCGTTTCGTAATATAAAATCGTCTAGTATTTGTGAGGGGGAATTTAACAAGACCTGACTATACTACACTGTAAATGGCGACTGGGACCGTGGCGTGCCCTGTAATCCTGTTATGTCACGAATTGTGAATAGTTATGAGCGATGGTCGGTGGGTGCAATGTTCTCTTGTGTGGATTAACGTCCCTACTATTGAATACTACGTTAATCCGCTAAGATCATCCTCATAATTACACCAGTTTATAATTCAGAGGTAGTGGTTTGGACTCCCCGTTAAACTGTAGGTCCTTTAGATTTGCATTGCCTGTTGGGTTATTAATTAACAGTTCTGTCTAAGGAACATATCAGCCTTAGTCAGTAACAAGACTACAAGATCGCGCCACAATCATCCTACACTCATTTCTCATTCATACTTGGCTTAAAATACCTACCTTGGTAAGCTGCGATCGAAATGGTAATCTGATCGTACATACAGATAACCTTTTAACCCTTAAACCAATGGTCTTTTAAAAACAGTTAACAGTTAACCATTAATAATCTCCAATTTAGGTTAATTTCATTAAAAGGACAACCCTGTCAAAGGACATGTCCTCCGAGAGCCTCCAGGGAATCACAACCTCAAATCATATTTACATTCCTGCATCAAAGTTACTTGTATTCTTTCTTGCATAGAACCATGCAAATGTTTATATACTCATGTAACATTACAATCTTCGTCACCTTGTAAATATTCCAGAAACGCATTACATTAAATTAAGTTCTTAAGAGTTTTTTTGTGAATTTTAAAAATTTGTCTCAATACACAACAACTCCTTCATTTTTATTCGGAATATGAAACGTACTGTACAATTCACAATAGCTTCACCGTACCAGTATTTCATGATATGGCTAGTTTTGGCTCATTGAATTCACGTTTCAAATGTCTGTGTTTTCTTCAAATGTTCAGTTAGTGAACAACCGTTTCGTAATATAAAATCGTCTAGTATTTGTGAGGGGGAATTTAACAAGACCTGAAATTTACTACACTGTAAATGGCGACTGGGACCGTGGCGTGCCCTGTAATCCTGTTATGTCACGAATTGTGAATAGTTATGAGCGATGGTCGGTGGGTGCAATGTTCTCTTGTGTGGATTAACGTCCCTACTATTGAATACTACGTTAATCCGCTAAGATCATCCTCATAATTACACCAGTTTATAATTCAGAGGTAGTGTTTGGACTCCCCGATAAACTGTAGGTCCTTTAGATTTGCATTGCCTGTTGGGTTATTAATTAACAGTTCTGTCTAAGGAACATATCAGCCTTAGTCAGTAACAAGACTACAAGATCGCGCCACAATCATCCTACACTCATTTCTCATTCATACTTGGCTTAAAATACCTACCTTGGTAAGCTGCGATCGAAATGGTAATCTGATCGTACATACAGATAACCTTTTAACCCTTAAACCAATGGTCTTTTAAAAACAGTTAACTCTTAACCATTAATAATCTCCAATTTAGGTTAATTTTAAAAGGAAAGAACTACTTTGCTTACTATAGTGGCATTTTTATGTTTTTTAATAAGTGGTATCTCTAGTTTACTAACTGTATAAGGTAAAGCTATTGTTACATAAATAATAATGACAGTTGAATCCAGAATCAAACAGCTGACTACTTTAACACAAATCATTACAAACTCACGTCATTCATTCCTTATTTGCAACTTTACACCTTTCATGTTTCAAAACCAAGTTAGTAATTTATAATAATTGACCTTACCGTTATTGAATCGTTTCGATTATTCTATTTATTGTTCGGTGTAAAATACCCTTAAATTCTCGTATAAAAATAAAAATCATATCTTATAAAATATGACCATCGGTATTGGGGTTGGATCATAATCATGATGAAAAACGTCCACAAGTCCGAAAGCCACTTTTGGATGCAGGGATATTTCATCCTGAACTCAAATTCTTAAGTTTTACGAATACAAAACAAAAACTATCTTTCAAACAATACTTTCTTTTTTCCATAACTACGTTTATGAGAAGAAAGTAAAAACTGAGATTAAAACAACATTTTTACTATTTCTAAAGAAAGGTTTAAGGACGAGGCGACGATTCTTGAAGATTGCGCCGGGCTGCTACACGTGCGACGGAGAGGTGACAGGCGACAAATGGCGCAACATTACGCGACTATAGGCCCCTCTAACGACTACACGACTGTTTTGTCGTCTGTCTTCACTACAAATTAAACATCACATTTCGCTGATGATGACTCGAATAAATATAAAATTATAAATTAATAAACGGCAGCAGTGGACTGACACATACTTTCAACGTTATGTATATCTAAAAAAAATACAGTACATCCTTGCCTAATAAAACTGTTACACTCTTGAATGTTCATTAAAATATAATTTTGAAATTTAAAGTTTCAAAAAATCATCCTATTTCTAAAACTAACAACAAACGTAAACAAAAAATCGTTAGAATTATTTTGGAAAATAAAGGTGATACAAAACCAAACTTTTATGAATAAGTTATGTTGGGTGATGTAACCTCACACTACATACCGAGTTTCATGGAGAATGGTAAAAAAATAAGAAAGAAATTTATTTCTTGATACTCTCTATTTTGGATACTCTCCATAAGAATAGTATGTACTGCGTTTACCACGGTCAATAAATTTTAAATTTTCTATGAAACCGTTATTCGTACACTAATGATTCAAAGTACCAATTTGTTTAGATTTTGACACGTATATGTCTAAGCTCTGGGGGGAGGGGTGTTACCAGTGCAGCGCGTTTAACGGAGGTTCTGTCATCTATAATATTATAAAGAGGTGGTTTATGTATGTTTGTTTGTTTGTATGTATGTCTGTTGTGGAAACTAAACGGAAAAAATACTGAACTGTTTTAAATTATTTTACACAAAGGTGTACAATTTTCACACAAACTCATGCAAGTTATAGGAATATTCATTTTCTTAAAATCCCTTCGGGCTATGCCCCGTGACCATCCTAGGTTTAATACTTACATGTTATAATATCAACATCTTTTTAGACTACATTTTAACGGTTCGGTAAGAAGAAGAAAGAAGGTTCATTGTTACAAACTGCTGGATCGACATTAGTATTGCCGAAAATGGTAGATTTCAAGTTTTCTCCATGTTACTCCTTATCTATATAGCTAAATATTGTAGAGAATAAGATGTAAACATTAAAAATGTCCAATATCCAAGCTATCAAAGTTTATGCATTTATTATCAAATATATATTTAAATCATAAAAGTAAAAATGAAGCCTAATACTGTTGTCAATGATTTTAGAAAGTTAAAAGTTTCTTAGACGAAATTCTATCGTAATGCTACGAGTTGTTTCGGTTACAAAGTTATATTATTATCACCGCGAATCTATCAGGAGGAAAGAAACGTATGGAACATTTTAAAAACTTATCAAAATAAAAAAATAAAATAAACTAATACATGTAATTATTTTATAAATAATTCTTACAAGCCACACTAATTGTCAGAGACGAATGCAACACATCAGTCGTGTTTCAGATATTTGTGCCAGAACTTAACAGATAATGTGTTTTGAATTTCCTTTCAAACAAATCACACTGACGCTTCTAAACACACTATACAAACATGTTGGTCGTACATACCAAATATTCTAGAAAAATAATACTAGAAAAATTTAATATTTTACAGCCGGTTGTTCCAAAACCACACCCTTATCTTCCTGGTATCAAACTTACTCATTCACCATGTTAACCTTATGGGGATAAGGTAAAATTGATATATTTCTTGTCATTTGAAAAAATGTGTTAAAGCTTATGATACATCGTATTGCAGGTAAGTTATAATAATTTATGTTGAAAATCTGAAAATAATTGTTCGTTATGGCAGCCAACCTTCCTACTTTCCCATGTTAGATTTAAAGAAAATAAACTAACTACGACATTAACTGCGATAACATTTCGTATTTTCTGCTTAGAGTCTACAGTACCTTCCCCATCTGAGCTATATAAGTCATAATAGAAAAATGTTAATTTTGTGACAGCATTACAGACCACTCAATAGTCGTAAAATATGGTTGATGTGTCAAATTAAAAGTACAGTGGTTTTAAAAGGAATTACATTTTCCATTTTTTACTTTCCTATCGTAAAAAACTAATTACTTGTTAAATATCGGATATATATTGGGTGGTATTTTCTCTGATATTATCTTCAGCTTTAATTTGACACAGGTGTCAAAATTATGAATTTACGACTACGGTGTAACCAGTAAGACAGATTAAACCTAAGTTGACGTTTAGTTTGTAGTTCCTAGTTCAATGGAACATCACTGAGCGCGCAGATCTGCTGCGACGGGGTATTTCAGTAACAAGACGGATGTAAATGAGTGGTAAAGTGTAGACCCTGGTAATTAGACTCAAGCGCTGACAAGTGCACCTCCGCCTGGGGACATGTCACTCGTCACCATCGCTGCAGCCCACCTTCAAAATTTATTCAGGCAGTATTTTTCTCGAAACGTAGCTGAAAAATATCAATCCATAAATTTAGAAATCAGAGCATTACCTTACTATACCTTTCTGAAATGGCTACCTACCCAAGTAGGTTCAAGCCAAGTAAGAATGAGAAATTAGTGTAAAATGATTTAAGTGGTTATCTATATAAATTCTTGGTTTATTTTTTCCTCAAAACACCTCGATTACCCTTTATCATGGGTCAAGGGCTAGAGCAACGAATAAAAGACAACGAGGTAACTTAACGGCGTGAAACACATGAGGCTAGCTATAGGTAACCGCTCACAAGAGGTTAGGTAGAGGTAACCACTCATATGAGGCTAGCTAGAGGTAACCGCTCACATGAGGTTAGGTAGAGGTAACCGCTCATATGAGGCTAGCTAGAGGTAACCGCTCACATAAGGCTAGCTAGAGGTAACCGCTCACATAAGGCTAGCTAGAGGTAACCGCTCACATAAGGCTAGCTAGAGGTAGCCGCTCACATAAGGCTAGCTAGAGGTAGCCGCTCACATAAGGCTAGCTAGAGGTAGCCGCTCACATAAGGCTAGCACGAGGTAACCGTTCACATAAGGCTAGCACGAGGTAACCGCTCATGATTTAACATGAGTTATCTTAAATCATATTTCAATATATTTAAATTCATACATACACTAGTGTTAAATTCCAAAACTTATAAGATTTAGAACTTTACCCATTAATTATTGTGGGTAAAAATGTATTGAAACTATTAATAAATTACCTATCTGACAACAAGTTAAGCAGTCACAAGAACCAGGGTTTGGACGGTTTCCTATCAAATTGTTAAAAGAAGTAGCTGGCGTTGATGCACACAAAATAAAATAAATTTTGCAGTAATTATCAATCAAATTAATCATTTAAAACTTTTATAAAAATGCATGGTATCAAGCGGGTAACGTACAATCCAATTATGATACAAGAGTGTTCATTAGATTAAACCGATTAGGGAGCTTTAATCTGATAGTTAGATAGAAGATTTAATTACCTAATCTTAATCAATGAGAAGACGCGACTCAAGTAAATTAAATTCAGAAACATCGTCGCAAACGTAATACTCCTGCCTTTGACACAAGCCGTTGCATTTGAAAACATTCCGTGATATTGACAGATGCATTTCATCATGCCCAATAGGTTTTTATATCGTTAGTTAAAAATATTTTAGTTTTTACATGAATTTATAAAAAATATTATAGTATTCAATTTGTAAGATTAACATATTTAAATACATCCCTGTTCATTTTAATCCAGATAAAAATAATTTTCGATATGATTTAGTATTTTTTTACCTTTTGGCTTGAACTACTAACTACTAATTATTTTTGTACACAAATCAGACCGCTAGGTAACATTTTTCACGAAATTATTGCAGAATATCTATCATGATGTTTCAGCATAGGTCTTATGCCAAGATCCCGGGATATACCGGGTGAGTTTTTAAAGTAATCCAATAGCTAACTTTTTGATTACACGACTTTTAACTTGGAACTTGATCAATTTTAAGTTTCATTCAGAAATACAATTTCAGATTTTTTAAATATTTTCTATTTTAAAAATAACCCCATTTTTTCTGGATTCTACTACTTATTTATGTTATTTGGTGTTTTTAATATCTCTAATTGTTTGGAATCTAGAGGACTTTTTAATTTCTTTGATCAAAAAGCCACCATTTTGGAAATTGCGGCCATATTGTAAAGATCTGAATGTTTATTCCTGAGTGTAACTTAAAATTGAGCAAGTTTCAAATTTAAAGTGTGGTGTAAGTCGTGTAATTAAAAAGTTAGCTATTGGATCACTTTAAAAAAATCACCCGGTATATATATAAATAATTAAAACTTAATAAAATTAAAAAAATAAAAAGACATTTAATCTATAATATTATAAAGAAGAGGTGGTTTCTGTATGTTTGTTTGTGGGTTTGTGTATTTGTGGGTTTGTTGTGGCAAGTGAATGCGAAAAATACTGAACCGACCGGTTTGAAATTTTAGGCAAAGGTAGATCTTAAACTCATGCAACACATAGGCATACTCATTTCCTTAAAATCCTCTCAGGCTACGCCCTGTGAACGTCCTAAGTTTCAATGTTTACTACAAATTACAATGTTTTCAAAGAATGAAAACATAAAATTACTTAAATGTCAACTGTGAACATGCTGTGAACACTAAAATTTGACAGTTCGAGAAGAAGGAGAAGAAGAAGAAAGAGCTGCCGTGACCGTCCTAGGTTTCAATGTTTACATTTTCTAATCACAACATCCGTTTGCACTATATTTTGACAGTTCGGGAAGAAGAAGAAATAAAGTTGATTTTTCAGATAAACTGCTGGATCGAAATTAGTGAATTATTTGAAATAGCGGAATGGTAGATTTTAAGTTTTTTTCCGACGACTGTCTCTATTACTTTAATCCTTATCCTCTCCCAATATTTGACATATGTTACTTTGAAATGTTGTAGACACTCCTGTTTTGTCATTTTGTAAACAATGAAGAATTAATTAACAATAACTTAAATGTATCAGTAGAGCCTACACCTTTCAGCCTTTTTAGCCCGTGCGAAGAACGGGTACTTTGGCTAGTAATGCTATAAAGGTTAGCAACCCATCTGGCTTTGGATAAATTGAAACAAGCATGTTTCCGAAAACAGCTATTTGCTGTTATGGAAACTGGCTCTAAACTTGTCCTTGAGCTGGATAAGTTAATACAACACATCTCCTGTACTTCCTCCCCCTAATCTAGTCAATTTAGATTACACTGACAAGATTGTATGTCCCCTGATGGGAGTTTGCTAAAGCTTTTTCAGGGAGCATGTAAAGTCATTATGAGTATATTGTTACAATATATTGTTTCTAAGATGCTTCACTTGGTCGTACTTGCCAGTACTTGAAAATATTAACAATATTAAATTTCACGAAATACGACCCATTTTTATTTGCTCTCTACTACCTCTTTTCCACATAACGTAAAAATATGTCAACTGAAAATTACCTTATTATTATGAATGTAATACAGTATTGTAACACTTCTTTTATCGCTGTGAGTCCAAGTTTAGAGTTGTTTTAGAATGCTTAACGGCGTCACTCTTAAAAGGTCCTCGATAAGTTATAGAATATAGAAATGTCTACGCCCTTCCAGCATAAAAATTAATTGATAAATTTATGGTAAAACTAAACGCCAATGGTAATATCACGGACTAAAACTTATCAGACAGTGATATGTCAATAGATAGTGTACTTATTTTCAACAGGTACCTTCATGTTTACCTTCATGTAGTTGAGATATGTCCATTTATGCTTAAAAATCATAGTATATGTGTTAACATGGCAGCTAACCTGCATACTCATTTCCCAAGTTAATCGTATGGAGAATAGGCAAACTCCTCATACTCTCATATTTATCGACATATATTGATATTATTATATCATTGATTTGGAAATTGGATGAGTACGCAGGTCTGCTGCGACGAGGGTATTTTTCCTTATTTTTGTTTCAGGTATATTTGGCCGTTGAAATAAATGTCCGCTTCTCAACGATGAGTCATACAAAGGATGAAAGTCATAAAAACTACCGATATAACTCATAAGTCGTAAATTTTCGTTCTGCGTGTATTAAGCAAAACTAAACTTTTTCCACTCATTTAAATAAGTTATGTTAAAATCCCGTATTTTAGTTACAGATCAAATTTATAGTACCTTACCGTAACGATTACACAGATCATTATTTTATCATGAATGAGGGTTTGATGGAAGGAAGATAGTCTATTGTTTACGACAATATAGTACACAAAGTGGCCACAGCCACCTCGGTGGCGTTGAGGTAGATTATGGACCCCTATTGTTAGCGGTGACACAAAAGCTAGATAATTAATCAGATAATACTAACTTGGATGGTTACAGAATACTGGTAAATTATAAGCAGAATATTCATAATAAACCTTATTAAAAAATGATCATCATAAATAAATGGCATTATCTCTTTAAATATAGCATTCATCACGTAAAACCTCATATTCAAATATGTTATAAGGTTTAAAAAAGCGTTTAGCCTTATGTAGACTCGAAATGTTATTATTCATCGTAAGTAAACTTAATTTCACCATGGCAGTAAGCAATAAGATCTTATACTAGTTTCACAGAAAATATGATCTATAAATTGATTTAAAATCAAATGAATCAATGATCGATTGTTAATTGGCAAAAATGAATTGATAATTTATTTTGAAGCTATTTCAAAATTATACTAAAATAAAACGTTATCTTAACGGTTAACGTATTTTAATAACTGTAAAAGTATTCTATTTTAAACTAATAGTAACTTAATACTAAATAATTGTGAAGAGACTTTGCATTTTACTTTGTATTTATTTTTTCAAGGTTCCAGGTTTATATTTTGTTATGATCATCAGTAAAAGTAAATCACAGTCAATTGAACACTTGGCGGAATGGAAAGACCACCGGTGAACAAACAAAATCGTGATAACTTTTTTGGAAAGTTGTAACTAAACTAAACCGGTTTCATTAATGAAAACAACTTGTGAAAATTTCACCGTGATTAAGAGTCCGCAGTAACAACTGGCTAATTGTACTGCAGTGTTGTTCCGTTCATACTGTAGCTTGAGGAATCACTAGAACAAAGTAAGACTAAAATAAACTTTTAGGTGATATAATAAAAATGTGAACATAAAAACAATAAACGGTACCAGTGAACTGACACATACTTTCTCCCTTAAGTAAATTAAAAAAAGTCAATCTGTAATAAAACTATCATGTTCTACAAAGTTAATCTAAATATCATTTAATAATTTATTGTTTCAAAAATATCATCTATTTTTAAAAATAAAAACACGGAGACAAAGTTAAATTAATTGTTCAAATTGTATGAAACACGTAACACCAATTTTTTAGCTGGTTTTGTTCGTGATTTGACCTTACATTCATACCAAGTTTCATAAATTAAAGTAAAAGAAATTGATTTTTTATATTCTCCATAAGATTAACATTGGCTCTCAAACAACGTACTGCGTTTATCGACAGTATTTAACTTTTCTCGGAACGTTGTCGTAGAAAAAAATTCAAATATAATTTGTAGTTTTTTAAGCTGGTTTTTGATAATGGTACAGTCAAGTTATACTTTACTTTTATTGTTTTCGCTGAAAAAAAATTTGATTTTTTACATTTAAAAACCCATACTTTTGAACCGTCATTTTTACAGATATGCGGGTGGTGTCAAATTATTTAGTACTCGACTATAAAATGTCAAATTAATAAAATCGTTAGACCGTTTTTGAGAATTTGTTTTTTCACGTTTTTTAAGGGTTATCGTGAACTACCCTTAAAAATCAAAAATTCAAAAATGAAAAAAAATATATATAATTTATAATACATAAATTTCATCTAACGACTATAGGCTGTGGCACTGTACACATCCAGAAAAAAAAATAACACATGTACGTAATACTTGGACAGGGGACCTACGGATATCCACCCTCAACCTTGAAATTTTGACAAAATACTCTAATACGTATAAACAAAAATATAACAAAGAAAATTTATTATTATTATAACTCAATACTATTTACATTCCATTGTTTGATATTTTACCCTGATAAAAATCTAAAAATTGTTACTATTTTTAATTAATTTATTAGTTCTCTTGAAAACCTTTTACAAAACTTGTCTAAAGTAATCATGAATAATAAATTTTGTATCTATCAGTTTGCTGTACTGTGTAAATGTTGTTTGACTTACAAAAAAGATACCACGTACTCTGACTAAATATCAAATTACTTTAATTCCTTAATTCATATACCTAGAATCAAAATGATTAAAATACAAAAAAATCACAGCTCAATTAAATATGCAAATGGAATTGGATTAAATAAATGTGTAGTTAGTAATATGTTTGTTTATAATGAGGTAACATTTTAAAATTGCTGTTTTTAAAATCAGGTTTAAATTCAATTAGTAATAAACACTAATATTGTTTTTAAATTGACAATCAGTTATAAACGGACGTTTGGAAATATTTGGAAAACTGTTGATAATATCGTTCAAAACTGCTTTTTTGAGAACTCATTACTTTATAACTCTTTGGTCATGGGTCGGTTTGAAACAAACAAAAATCTCCTCCAAAAGATGTAACATAAGTTACATAAGAATGAGTACTCCAGTTTTCACAAAGCTTTATAAAAATATCTTGCTTAAAGTTACGGAAAGACAGCCCGACATAAATTAAAATAAGATCCATTTCGACTGGGGTATAGAAAATAAAAAATATCATGATTCCAAGCAGTGTACAAATAAAACTCTTGTACTACTCATAGAGATTAAGGAATAATTTTAACTTACCGTACCTGTGCAGTATAATTGTGTCTTTTAAGACTTATTACTACAATGTTTATCACATTTAAATTGTTTATATTTTTGACAAACTCACAAAAAGTAGACATTGTTTTTTCATAATTCCCACACTGCCCAATTTGATGAATAGTCCTGACGCTGTTCAAATTTCATTACAGAATCTACGTAAGACCAATTTTGTGAACAAGCGTTCTCCAGACCCGGATACTTGCCGCCAAACTGCCATTACCTCCGAAATTACTAATTACTCCGACGGAAGCGAAATTCCCTTCATTCAGTTTGAGCTGCTTGAATCTTGTAACTAGTTTCCACAACCTCCCAGACCTTTGCAACTCTCCTAGTCTTTGATCACCGTCAACTTTCAGAACGTAATTGATTTAAATATAATATATAATTAATTAGTCACTAAATATATTTAGTTTTTATGTATTAAAAATCTCTTCAAAATATGTAATGCCTATTTATGTTCAAACTTTAAAATACAAATAATATTATGAACAAATTGATATTTTAATTTAGTATAATCTTATCTGGAAAATCATAGAGCCACTAATTTTATTTCGTTTAGTTTTCCAATATTATTTTATTTTTACAGTACATAATGGTCAGCACAGTAACACTTAAATATTTATTATTATCATGGACCACAGTTTAAATAAATATTAAACTCAGCTTCCAATAGGTTACTGATATGTAATTGAATTAATATAGAATTTGTTAAAAGTAATCTTTTGTGAAAATAACTGATTTAAAATGATAACACTGTGTTTTTGTACAATGTACATTTATACATTAATAACCAAAAAAATATGTAAAATATGTTTTAAATTTCTATCTGTTTTAAAATTTCAGTTATTACGGTCCAAAATAATATGACACCACCCGCATGTCTGTTAAACCAATGGTTTATGTGTTATGGGTTTTTAATTGCAATATTTCTTTTCAATTTTTTGAAAAACCTATAATATTATAAAATGATTTGACTATCACCATAAAAAAATTGAATTATTAGTCTACGGCTAATGGGTTCAGAGTAAATTTAAATTAGAGTTTGTGGTAAGCACAGTACGTTATCTAAGATCGCTCAATGTTCTTTTTATGAAATTCACTAAAAATCCATTTCTTCCTTATTAATCAACCGTCTTGCGTGAAACGTTGTATACAGAGTAAGGTTACATTATGACTAATTTTAAAACGTTAGATATGTTAAATATCGTTTTATGTATTATTAAGTTTACTTTTGATGGGATACAGCATGTGTCAGTTCACTAATACCGTTTATTTTAAGACTGGGTACATTACCTCTTTAAACAATAATTAAGACAATATTACGGGTTTTATCGTCTAAGTAGCAATTTTACTAATTCCAATTTTTCATGAATTATGCATAGCGTAAATAAAATAATAATTGTTTATCCTTAACAGACAGTGATTCAAAAAATAAATTTGTATCTACGAAGACGGAACGTAAGTTTTTCCCAACGTAAAATGACATTTCTGTGTCGGAGAGAAATGTTGAACCAACCCCTATTAACTTGACCCACCCCTGACTGGGCTGAACATTCGTCTTTCAAGCTTCAAGTCAGTCTGTCAACTGGATGAATAAAAACCTTCAATCAAAACTAAATCAAAGTCTGAATCATAATAATCGCATTAAAATATATTCCTAATTTGTCTGTTGAAGATTTACATAGATAATCCTCTCTTTATGTACTGTCTTTAACACAAAACACATTTTTTATCTGAACTAAATAACAATTCACCACGATAGAAAAGGCAGTGTAGTTCATAAACGTATTCATTGTTCATTTGGAAAATAGCAGACACAACTGTATTATTGTAAATCGGTCGTAACTTTGAAAACAGAAAAATATGAAACCTATGAATAATCTATTAATTCATATTATCTATTTTGATAGACATGGATTGAAGCATTCGTAGCGATCAGAGAGGGTGGTATGTGGAAAAAAGGATTTGTCAAGCTACAAAAAAATATAGTAGACTATTACGTGGAAACATAATAAAATGAGAATTGTTATGATACTTAAATGGACTTTATTGTAAAACCACAACTAAATAAATTCAAACAGAGACATGTTCAACTGTTTTACGGCTACTGATGGATAAAAATTAATAGCAAATCGTATGTTCAGTAACATGTTTAATGATAGTATTGCTTTACATATGAGGTCAAGGTTTTCAAAATAAAATTTATATTATTTCACAAAAAAAGTACGAGATACAAAGTGAAACTGATTTAATATGCTGTGAAATAAGCTCCATGCAAAGCAAGCTTGAATGCAGGAACCGAGACGAAAACTATACACTGGGTAGTATATGTAATAATAAAATAATGGTAACCCAAAATAAAACTAATCAAAAGCCACCTGATGACTATCAAGTCTTTGCATAGCGATTCCTGTGTTATGAGCGTAACGTGTAAAATGATTGTGAGTGGTGTTTAAAAAAATATCCGATGAATTTTTTAAAATGTACCAAATAAAAAAAAGGTTAGATAATTTTAACAATTTTGAATTCGTCAAAAAGGAGATCTGATGAATCTCAGCGCGGCTTCTGTAGGCCTGCTTTAATTATGGACTTTGGTGTGACAAGTGGCTGAATAATGCTTCGATTTCCTCCTCCCCAGGAAATTATCCCATATTGAAGAACACTTTGGACATAGGCAGGATATACATTTCTTAAGAGATTGATAGGATACTACTTAAATTTTTGAATACATAATTAAACTGTCTCATCCTCTGCTTGACTGAATGAATGTGCATTCCACTTCATCCGATTGGAGGTCACGCACATGACAGACTCACACGAACACCCACCCCAGCCGCTACAAGAATGAAGCCTCCCCAGAATCACCAAAGATTGATACCAGAAAGATTGGCATGAATTCTAATTGCAATTCGAGCGAGTAACGAAAGTACACCTTACACCTGCGGTCAGAACTATATTTTTCGTTAGGATGTACAAAACTTGAGCTAACTATTGAAAAACCAAAAGATTTTACTTACTAAAGTATTGCTTCCATCGTCTTGCAATTGTAAATATCACTTGATTGTCTGTCATGAATTCCAATCGATTATCGCTTCGATATTATCGTTTGCTTATAATACTGTTGAAAATACGTGCATTTCGCACGTTATTTCAACTGTCCTGCATTGTAATGTCGAACAATTGATGATCTCGACATTGACAACTGACTCTTTCTCTCCCTAAGGTGAGAAAGGATTACTTTATAATCGTAAGGAATTAACTAAAAACGGTCGTTTTCGCAACAGTAAGAAAAAATTCGCTAAAAATAGTTACTTATGCCTCGAGAGATTTTTTGCGTCAATTTCCGGAGTGGCAAAAAAGGACTTTAATCCCATAATGTACACAAAACCTTTTCTCTACCTATACATATAAGTAACACAAGTTACTAATCACCCACTATTTACTAACCTCAATCACAACCATTTTCTAGGTTGGATAACATAACCTCAAAGAAATCAATGCAAACTATGTATCTGCTACCCTAGCATAAAATATTACTGTCAGCTGCTATTATTTTTGACAGTTCATTGCTGAGTCTGACAGATTTCTACAACGTTATTCTTAAGGTACATTTAGTCTCTTGGGACTAGACACTCCATATTTTACTCCGTTGGAACTAAAATATTACTTTAGTACTCTATTCTAGATAGTAAAATACGGCTTTAATTGATAGCTGGAGGAAAAATATATTTCGTAATAAGCAAAATAAATGCAACTATCTTCAAGATTTTACAGATATTTAAAATTCCCCCAAAAAATTAGTAATTTCAAAAATCCTCATTTAGGCTACACACATAGATGATTTTTCCCATAAAAACTGACCAAAATTAAAATACAAAGCGTACGGGTAGGGCTTAAACAAAACATTTTCTGAATAAGAAATATGTGTATGCAGCTAATACAAGAGCCATTTAGCATTTCAAATGAACTGAGATTAAAAAGTGGACACATCAGCAATCTAGGCAGGTAGGAGAGTGGGAAGGGGGTGAGGACAGGTGGGGGAGGGGTGTGAACACAATTAGTGGGGAAAAGTATGTCAGTTTGGCTAAAGCTGAAAATCTCATACATTCCGAGTTTTTCAGGAAAGTAATTACATTTTTGATTTACATAAGGTTTAAGTCAAGTTTTGAAACTTTGTTAAAATATTGTTAAATCATATTAGAATTATTACTATAATTAAGAGCTTGCCTTTCTTCCTAACACTGTGCAGTATAGTGTTAATCCATCAAGTGAATATCCACTATTGGTAATGAGATAAGACCAATTATGAGAAAAGGGGAGCTTAATTTAAAAAATACTCCCAATAATATATACATACAGTGTATATATATATATATATATATATATATATATATATATTTAATCTGTGAAAAATTTCACTAACCCATTCTAACATAGGCTACTGCGTGATTTGTCGATCATAATACTAAACAATAAATATAGTCAGCATAAACGTATAATTTTTTTGATTTACTGTGTTTACACATGCGCATCTGTTATTACTGATAATTATTTTTTATATTAAGTATATATTGTGAAAGAAATTGTGATTTGAATTTTTGTGTGAAACGATGTTATTTTGTGCAAGCTTTTTCAGTTAATCCGCTGTATACCACATTTTCAGCAAAAGCTAAGGCATTCTTTTGAAGCAATCTTCCATGCACTGTACTACTTATAAAATTGGGTCAAAACTTTATTTTAATATTATAAGATTTTAAAAAAGTATTAATTTTTACTTTTAACCCTAAAACAAGTGTATGATATTCTCCAGTTGTTCTCCAAATAAAAAATGACCTTGTCTTGAACGGATTTAAAGTGCTATTTGATTTTATTCGTCTCCATTCTGGTCTCTTAGGCCGGCCGCACACTGATGCAGCATTTCACCTGAAGCAAGTGTTGCGAGGCAAAATGTTTCGCTGGGTACTAGCGCTCCATGTATTTCAATGGGAGCCTGCACACTCATCAAGCAAACGTTGAGAAGCGTCTCGCATTGAAACACATGGAGCGCTAGGACCCAGCGAAACATTTTGCCTCGCAAAACTTGCTTCAGGTGAAATGCTGCATCAGTGTGCGGCCGGCCTTAGGAAACTAAATCGTAGACAGAGCAACAAAGGACGCCTCTATTAATAATCAGCTGTATTCTCAATTTTCTATTCAATTTAAAAAAAATCACTGACAAAGCATATACGAAGTGATAAGACTATTTAAACGTTTTATTGGAACCTTTCGGAAATCGGTTATACCAGTTGAAGACAATGGTTACATTTCTCTCGTGAGGATCTTCATTTCACAGAACGGTCGTTACATTTTACATGATCAAGATTGGTCATACATATTGTAAATGACAACTATTCAAAATTCATGTACTTAAAAATTCTATGTGATTTTGGCAAAGACCAAGAGTCCTTACACCATTCTATTTTTGCATGTTCTTTACCCTCTGAAGAAAGACGAGTCCTTCTCAGTGCGCTAATTAAATTACGTGACAAATTCAAAACATACTCTGTCACTAATTTATAATATGGATTATCATATTCTGAATTTAATCTTTCAATATCTGGTATCTACAAATATGTGTATTAGGTATCTGTTAAATTTCAAAATTGTAATTTATTATCATTATTTCTATTAATTTTGTTGTTGGCCTGTCATTTTATGCTCCAAAAACCGTAAAAACGTTAATCCCAGAAAAAATTGTAAAAATTTAAACGTATCGCAAAACAAACTATACAAATTTTTGGCCACACCAAACGTTGGAATTGGGTTAGATTTACAGATTTAGCGGTTGAAAACAGCTTAACGCATTGTAAATAAATGTACTAAAAAACAAGAGAGAAAAATTAAATCCACGTATTGAGACCAACACAGAACAAATAGTATTATCCACCCAAAGAATACGCCAGTATTTGGACAGGACTGGCTGTTTGGTTAGCTTAATAACACGTGGCTTTATAAACATCAATGCATCGCCATAACCTAGACCAGCTGTTCAACACATGGTATTAGGGCTATAAACCGACAAACATACTGCGGCCAATATTGGACATCGGTCATACACAGAATCA
Source organism: Nephotettix cincticeps (assembly GCA_023375725.1). Lineage (NCBI taxonomy): Eukaryota > Metazoa > Arthropoda > Insecta > Hemiptera > Cicadellidae > Nephotettix > Nephotettix cincticeps. The sequence continues at coordinate 16,624,093 of CM041785.1, read as the reverse complement.
ATTAATGGATTTTGTGTACTAGGTAATAAAATTTTACCTGGTGGACTTGCTAAATACTTTCGGGCTGATTGCAATAGGATATCATTATAAATTTAATTTCTTTACGTAATAGTTGTAATTTCTCTGTAATAAAGTGGTAATCTTGAACAAAAATACTTAATACCTTAAACACTATATGAAAACGCATTTTTAAATTTTACAACCAAAAAAATACGTCTCAGCAAAAATATTTTTCACATTTAAACAATATTTCATTTATTATTTTCATTTCACTACGTCAGCGGGAATATGAAAAATACGATATTAGCTCACATACTACAAAATTGTGCTTAACTAAATAATGAATGCACAGTACGGTACTTTATCTAATTAATGTCCTCTGAATGTGCCAAATCTGGACCTATTCCTTGCTAATTTTAATGTTAAGTACATCAATGTATAATCTTTGTTTAAAATTCATTATTGGTGATGGTTGATTTATGTTATTTAGATTTTTATTGCGGATATTGTCCATAACAAATTTTAGGTAAAACAAAGTTTCAAGACGATTCGGGATCTGGAATCTGATCCTTTCCTCGGGCGAACTAATATCTAAAAGTTAACCCGGACTAAGCCGGTATAAAGCTGAAAAAAAGTTTAAAGCAGTCCAAAAACTTACAAACAAACCATTACACACACATAAACATAACACGTCCACTCGTCATGGAGACTCAAAGACAACTGAATAGGAGTGGGCGTGTCCCATCGAAACCGGAAACATGTGCGAAAAAATGAAAACCAGAGCAGTATGTCTTTATTCTTATTTATATTTACAATTTTATCGGATATGCATACAAATTAGGTATTTTAAGAAGTTTTATTAATTAGATATTGATCTTGTTATCTTGTTATAACTAGATTTTTTTGACTATAATAAAAGGTGAAATAATAACAAGTTGTATCCAAAATAATAAAATAAAAAGCAGTCCAAACTACAAACACATTAATCTTACACAAAACACATAAACATTTAAACCATTTGTGACAAGAGAAATACCGGATGCTCCTGAAACAGCTTCAAATGTCCAGCAGATTAAAAAAATAAAATACAAATCTTCCTAATAAATATGAAATATTGCAGTACAAAATTAACTTTACAGAGAAAAAATATGTTTACGATTTTATACTTTAAACAAAAACCTAATGCCCCTTACGAGCTTTACTACGAGTTAGCTATAGTTAAAATATCATTTAAAGATACTTTATTTTTCCTATCTTTAATATTTTTATTAATAATCTTAATATCTTTAAGAATTTGCAGCCACGATGGCCGGATCTCGACTAAAGATAGACTAATTGGTTGATCTGCTAGTTTCATGTAGGAAGCTAAGAAATCAGTTTTCTTTTTAAAAAATTAGGTTCCCGGTGTATTATCTTAGCTTCTTCAAAACTCATTTGCTGATTTTCAGACCAGCAATTGTGGGCAATTTTTGACTTTTCAACTAAACCCTTACTCGTATTTTTCCTGTGTTCCTTGATTCTAATGTTTGATGGTCTTTTTCATCTAGCCATAGTACGGCCATGAAACTTTGCTTTACATAAAATCGTGATAGAAAATGTTTGCAATAAAATGGTTTGTATTTACTTCCCTGAGGGAAATAGGTTAGATCATGGATATGTCTAAAGGAATGTTTTCAGTTCTTCGAAACAGCTGTTCTTATTCTTTTATATTTAAAATTCAATACAATAGCTCTGGTAGTTTCTGTGGAAACCTGTTACATGTTTTCCATCTTACAAATCACCAACACCCCCCAGAGCTAAGACATATCCATGGTAAAATCTAAATAACAATGTATATTTATTAATGATAATCGCAGTTGGCTTTGTAAAGGTTGTATGACTCAGTGCCAAGAAGCAAGATACATATTATAATATTAAATTACATTAGAGTAAATAAAATCAATACAAATCAAACAAATAATCAAAAAGCAAGCATAAATTCTCAGCTCAATTATTTCATATTTATTTTAAACTAACTGACCCGGCGAACTTCGTAACGCCTGACAGTAAACACATGTTAACTTTAAGTTTGGCCATGTTCTGAAGTCGAATAGCAATACGACTTCGTTGTGAAAGGTTATATATTCTGGGTCGCTGCATAGTGAATAACAATACTGAAACGATAAAACATATTAATACCATTCCCATAAAACAAATAAATCTGAGTGGGTTAATTCACAATTTTCAAATCAAATCCAAACCCAAACCAAACCTAAGTGTAGGACGGCTTTTATAGGAAAGATATACAACAGCTGATTATTATAATAAACGTAATAATATAAATATTTTAATTATCATATAAACACGTAATTTTAATCAGACAGAAAATGAAAATATAAATACGTAATCCCCCAAAACCGTAAACTATTAACGTGGTGAATAAAGTTGTTTATTTTTTAAGTAAACATTTACTTCATAGTTTTACATTAATGAATGATTCAGATGACATTGGATAGAGAAGCATATTGCTAATGGAAAGTAAACCAATCAGCTGTAGCTAAGAAATCAAATGTTTTCATTGTAGACATTTTGTAAACAAACTTACTCTCCGTAAGGTTAACATTAGAAATTTAAAACGCCATAAAATGGAAACTTATGGGGTTTTCGAAAATATGTTTTCACTAAAACCTTCCCGGACACATATAGAGCAACTTCCTAAAATTTCATGGCGATCAGATGAGTAGTTTGGCAACGCATAAAGGACATACATACATACATTCAATTTTATATATAGAGATTGAAATTATATTGACCAATACAATGTGTATTACTAATTTTGTTTACGTTAAATTTAATATTCAATAATTATTGATTTTCATTCGACAGCTGGTCTTTCTTTTTGTTTAAACACTTTAATACTTTACATGTTCATTCGTACTAACAAAAAGGTTGCTCTAAAATGGTTTTTTTCTACACAGCTCATTACTTTATTTTATTGGTGGCTAGTCACTTTAAAGCAGACAAGGCCTAAGTTTCATCTTAGTGGGTACTTCCATTAACGTGTCATACAGAAAGGCATACATAAATTAATTGAGATAAGATCCATCTCGGGAAAATAAAAACATAAATCCAAGATATATACAGACAAAACTAATTTACAGCATTTGCACCTCGCAGCCCTCAATTTGCACAACGTTCGCATCAAAATATAAAGAGTTTAAAGGGTTTTATAGAGCGAAAAACATACAAAGAGGAGAGTAAAAGTCCAAAGATAAAGGCTCGTCTGAATCAGTGAGCTGCGTCGAGTATTCACTTCCACACTCCTATATCAAGGAGGCTTTTTCGTGTTGGCTAGCTCCTGATAAGTTTACGCTAGTCCTAAGTTGTCTCGAAAACAATTCAAGAAAAGTTTTCAAATAGGCCTAAAAATATATAGATCAAAGACGTAAACAGAGATTATTTAAAGTCCCACGTGTTTAGGATTTTATGAATGATAGCAGATAAATCAATAAAATTTTAATACGTCTACACTACACCTAAAAATATTTTTTTTTGTAAAAACCAAAAGATATCTTGGGTGATGTCCCGCAAGATGCCAAAAGGAAAAGTCAATAAACACATTATTTTAAAGGGTTTATCTAGCAGTTTAATGCTGAAATCCGCACTCAAAAAGGTTTATACATAACAAAATGGCGGCGGCTTAGCAATAGGTTATAAATTTAAATCCGCCGTCATATATTTTGGATCGACCTTTTAAGATCACGTACCAGATGTTCTATTAAAATTACAAAAATATTTAATTTTTGAAACCAAATCTGACTTAAGCTACAACTTGTGAATTTTCTCCAACTTCTATAGACCTATAAATAGATTCAGGAAAATCTGAATCAACCTTTTTGAGTAAGGTTTGCGACATTGAACTCTACTAGACAATTCCTCTAAAGTTATGTGCATATTATATATATTATTATACCTATGCTCCTGTTTAAGATTTCCTAACAACTCTTTGCGGGACGTCACCATAATTTAAATTGAAAAATTAAAAAATTAAAAATTAGGACTGTGGATTTATCCAAGGCCGACTATAATTTTTATTAATATAGTGATAGTAATAATAATGCATCGATAAAAAAATTGTTCTTTTATCGAAAATTGAAAATTCCAGAATTTGATTGTGATTATGATAAAAATAAAATATATTAAATCATACGAAATGAAGTGTTAAGGTATTTTTAAATGTATGTCCTGCTTTCTACATTTTTGTGTAAAACAATAACGCTATTTAATTAATAAAATATGTTAATACCAGAAATATCCATTTAATGATTGCGATATTCTAATTACTAATGTACAGAGATTTTGCAACTGATTTGTGGGATAACTTATTAAAATTAAGTTTTTAAACATATCTTTTACATTTAATAGCTATCTTTATGGTAGTGAGTTTTCATGGCTCACTAATCAGAATATTTAAAAAAGCGAAACAAATAATAATAAAATCAAAAGTAAATCAATTAAAACATTTATACATATGGATGTAAATTTAAAAATAAAATAGTGTCTGAGGAAATATAAATGTAATATCAAAGCTTGGGGTTAAAGCCAACACATCAACAAAAACATAAGGAGATACAAAGATTCGAGATTTTGAAAAATGACAGTGGGAATGAAGAAACCGCGAAATACAAAGGAAAACCAATATTCCCCTGAGATTTCCCGCCTCGTGATGTGTTACTGAACATTCCAAGATCTTATCTAAGAAAACCAAAAACCGGGTATTGAGCAAGCAGTGTTAACAGTGTAAACCTAAGTTAACATTGCACTTAACTAATCCCTGAAATCTGTTAATTCTAATTCTAATTCTAGATTCTGTAAAATCTACGTCACTTGAAGTTTAAAATTGTTGTTGATTGAAGTTTTTAAACAAAAACATAGTTGACGTAAAAGGAAAACTATGCTATTAAATTAATATTGCGGATGATAATTATAACAAATTTTAACGACGTTTCAAAATCTGGATTCAGATCCCGATCTTAGGTAAGCTGGAACAACTGGAGAGTGCTCTTTGAACTCTCGTCGCGAGTGGCTTTACTAATTTTTTTAAGTTTTTTTGGCTGCTTTAATTTTTTCGGCTTTATTCCGGTTTAGTCCGGACTATGAACTAATCGCATCATATTCTAGGTTTCAGCTTTATTAACTGAGGTCGAGATCATATCCTTGATCTCAAAACGTCACGAAATTTTGTTTTAATAACTGTGATTTAAAATGCCTGCAATAATAAAATTAATAGCATAAGCAAACCATAATCAACAATAAATTTCAAGCAAGGGAATGAATTGTTTATTTTTTAATTTATGGATTAAAATGTATTTATGATTAAAATTTAGGAAATAGCTTAGATCATGGATATGTTTTAAGGAAATGTTTTCAGTTCCTCCAAACAACTATCCTTATAGCCATACGTCACCACATTCGTTTCAAATTTTAGCCTGACGGATCCATGTCAACATATCCACCTGGACTTCGTTAAATTAAATCGTTGAAAATCACGTTAGTATTTACCTACATAAAACGTTTACCACCTAAAATCTACAGCATCTCCAATGGATTTGGTTGGATTCGTAATCCCAGTTGGATTTGTAAGAGCATCGTTTAAAACTCTGAAAGAAGCCTCTCTTCAAACATGAGTTTTTAAACAACAACGCATTGGACTTGTTTGAAATACAAATATGTTTAAAACATTTATTTTTTCATGAATCTACAGCATTTGGAATATTTCGTTAGTTTTTTGTAGTGCTGAATATTTTAGCCCTCTAAGTACATTTATCTTAATCACCGATTCTCCGATTTGAATTCTAATCCATTATCAACTAGTGAAATGAAAGGAAAGCTGAGAAAAGGATAGTTTGTATAACACACTCTTGTTCCAGAAACTTCCCCACGGTTTGAATTCATCTACTTTCACAACGGGTTTACCCTGTTTAAATCTGATTTTGCTTTAGCAATTTAACTATTGTTTCAGCTATACACATGTATATTTTAGCCAAATGAGAGAAATTTAGTTTTAAAATGTATTATTAACTAGCAATGAGCTCGCCCTTTGTATAGGTTGTATGATTCAGAAGTAAGAAACAAGACACTTATTACAGAATCATGATGACAATTTATATTTGAAATCTTAAACAAATAAATATAATGAACACATTAACTCTCAGCTTAATTAATTTCTTTGGCATTAATTTACAAATAAATGACTTTGTATAATTTGTATAATTCGTTACATTCAAAGATAAAATTTTAACTAAGTATAGTTAAAAAAAAGGTTTATATTCAATGATCAATATAAACTAACTCCTTATTTTGGCCAAAAGTTATTATTATCATGCCAAGCCTAAGTACAAAAACTAATTATTTTACAAGAATTTACATGAAAAATAATTTACATAACAATTTTGTAGAATATGTTAAAGGATTATAACCAAACAAATTAATTAAATTATTTTGACAGCTGTTATTTATTTTTGTTTTAGTGGAGTCGGTTACTCAAAATCGTAAATATAGAAATTTTTGTTTATTGTCCATTCTATATTTCAGTAACTCATTCTTGATAATTTTACATCTCAAACAATAAAATACACCCACTACAAGTATTATTATAAATTATTTTGCTATTTGTGTGCAGATCTGCACGAATTTCTGGTTGCCAGAAACCCAATGGCGACCACAAGCGCCGTTTACCAAATGAAAAATTAAATTTTTCTATTTTCAAAAATATTACATCGTCAAGTTGTTCTATAAAGATGTATCTTTGAGTGGAAAAAGGTTTTACGGCAGTATCTTAAATAGTTTTTTAGTAAATGTACCTTGAATTTGAAGAATTTAACATTGTGAAGATAGGACCAACCGATTCTCCTTAAGCTGTTTTAATAAATAAATTTAATAAACCACGTGGTCTTTGAAACTTTGAAAAATGTTGCCAATTGCACTCAAACTATGGTTTTTAGTGCTAATTAATTTATTCATTTAGGTTGTTCGCCAGTTAAAAGTAAACGAAAACCTTCTCCAAAAGGTATATAATAATAAAAATAACCATTTACGGAGAAGAGTTAGAAAAAGGAAGACAAAACTTGAGATAAGACTCATTTCGAGATTGCTGTCGTATCTTCAACGTTTAACCATCATAACTTTAATCATCACTTTAGGTGTTCTACTTTTAATACTACTTTTAAATAGGGGCGTTCTGAAAAAAAACTTGCCGTTACTGTCTTTACAGAAATACAGAGAGAGACAGAAATCAATATAAGACCCATTTCAGCTTGCCTGTGGATAAAAACGTAAAACTAACAGAAAAGAACATAATTCCAAGTAGTACACCGACAAAACTAATTAGATTTATACAGATTGCCTTATGTAATGATCATTAACATTATTACTGCCATGACTGAGTTAAAGTTAGAACTGAGAGAGACTGGGGGAGTGCGGACACAAGGGAGGTCCGGTGAATGAGTTCGTTTAAGCGGTTCCAAGCTGAGAGCCGGCAGTGAACAGCTGGGGTCGAGAGCGGCCTGTAATCCCTCAAGTAGCGAGCTGTTCCAAATTGAAACTGCCTTCTCTTTCACTTCAATCCGAATAGCATCGGTAAGTGTAAAACTGTAAACCGGGTCTGTCAATCCGAACCAAAGTTTTACACATTCTTAGCAATATAAGACTTTTTATTCACGCCTGAGGTATGTGTACTGTATCCAGTAGTGATTGTACATAATCTATATTTGGAGAAGCGCTACAAACCCAAATAGGCATCGTAGGATTTGAACCCTTGACCAAATGTTGTATGTTCCGAATCTGACTCAGCGATGACCCTGGTTCTGATACAATTATTTGACAGGGGTAAGTTTATTTATCCGGGGGGGCTGTTACCATTTTGCAAGACGCGATAAGTGTAACGTTAAGTGACGTTTATGAGGACAGCTTTTTAGGGTGCAAAAACATTCCCTTTAGATATTTACATGATCTAAGCTATTTTCCAAAGGGAAGTAAATACATCGTTTTTCATTAGTAGTGTCCACCTTGTACTGTGGACCCCCTCACACATCCCCAACATGTACTGGGACTCACCCTAACTTATCTTGTGATACGTCAAAAACACGGATCTTTAGTCTACGAGGGAGATTAGAGCATAAGAAAAAGAAGATGCTTAGTAAAAAAACTTAAAATTTTAATTGCGCAAAGTATTTATATCTTTAGACGATTTTGGTTTTTTCTTAATTAAAAAGTAAAATGATATCACTTTTCTTTCGTACCGATTGTATGGCTCGATCGATTGTTTTTACCGACCCACAGCGTCAGCGGTGGATGCAAAACGGTTAATTGCTCTAATAGAGGAGACCGTGACAGGAGATGTTTCACAGCCATTAGTCGATTGTGAGCCGGTAAAAAGCGCCTTTGTGCTGAGACAATCACTCACTTTACATTCGGGCAATTGTCACGATTGCTGTGCCGTGCTGCGGATCAGAGCTGGGTCGCGGTCGAGCGTTGCAAATACAGCAACGATGAGCAAAGAGTCCGTGTTTATCCTCAAGGTTTATCTATCAGTCTGTAATAGCCTATATAAATTGGTTGACTTTCAATGCTATTAGGCTACATTATATGATATGAATATTAAAATTCCCTCAGTAAAGTTACCCATGGGTAACAAATCTTTTTTGGGCCATCAAATCCATGATATCTATTCCTAATAGAAATTATTTCTAAATATATCCTTTAAGTAGGGAATATAAATCTATTGTACACAAGTAACAAAGATTAGACTTACGGTGGTATAGCTAGCAGATACTGGAGCAGGCGGCGATAGTCTTCAGGCTTGGCCCGCTCTCGGCGCGGGGTGGCGGGGAAGGACAAGACAGGACCGCCCCTACGGTCCCGGCCGCCGCTCAGCACCGCCACGCGCTCCTGCAGCAAGGCCGTCACGTCCAGCGCCCGCAGCCCGTCCATCCTGCCGCCTGTAACACGACGCAACATGGCTGTAGCACAGACTAGGTGGCGAAGGACAAGAGAAATATTACTGTTGTATCACAGACTATGTGGAGGGGAAGGACATGACAATGTGGCTGTTGTAGCAGAGACTATGTGGTGGCGAAGGACAACAAAACAACATGGCTGTTGTAGCACAGACTATGTGGATGTGGTTTCAAAGGACAAGACAACATGACTGTTGTAGCACAGACTATGTGGAGGGGAAGGACAAGACAACATGACTGTTGTAGCACAGACTATGTGGAGGGGAAGGACAAGACAACATTGCTGTAGCACAGGCACAGTTGGGCCGGCCGAAGGTCCACCACTGTTGCAGCTGATTTCGTAGTACACGTACACGCCTAATACGTACTGTTAAAAGTAATAAATCTCTATTATTTATTGTCCGATTTTAATAATTTTAGAGTCATTGGATGGGAAATTAAATAAGGAAAAATGTTTACTGTTTATAGATTTTAAATGATCAACCATTTTAAAGTTATATTAATTGGAGCAATTAAACGTTTGGAATTTTTTTAACAAAGATTTAATTGCATGGATATATTCCTCTAAATTGGGTACTTACTTTTCAGACACATGCCAAGATTTAAAACGATCTATTCAAAAATGAGTGAGATATTCTGTAAAAACTAGAAAATGGCGGATGAAGTAGGGCCTACGAATTTTAAGACATACCCCGCAGGAACTTTTTTGCTTATTTGGACACAGTCAATAACATCATGAAGTTTGATGACGGAATTAACAGGCACCCTGTGAATATCAGAGTATATTTTCTCATTAAAATGTGTCCTACATACATAACGAGAACCCCTTATTTACAACAACTGTTAAAAATTCAAGAAAGCTAATAATTATAACACTAACCTTAAACAATAAACATTGTTTATAAATTAGAATTAGGCTTGCGAACAGTCACCTTAATGCTGTGTTCTTATTCCCGGTCTCGCGCCTTTCTTCTGGAAATCATGCTATTTATATTCCGAAGTTCCTGTGCAAACCTGCTGGAATACTAATGAAACAAAAACATTAAAATGTTTATTGCTGCTTTCTTCTTTATTGGTAACTCATAACTACCAACCTCTTAAGAATCTCTTAGTAGAAGGGGATTTTAATTTAATTTATTTGTTAAAACGCTATTATCATTTAAATTTAATCTCAGTATTGTTGAATTAAAAATTTTACGTCGCTGGAAAAACATTCATGAGTGTAGTAAAATTAATATTAGTTAACAAAGTAGTGAGCTTATTTCTAATAATACGCCTTGAAATAGATTTGTCACTATGCATAATAGTGGAATCAATACAAACATTTGAAACGTTCAGACTAAAGGTTTAAAATCTATTGTTTTACGGAAAAAAATGATTATGTAATATTGCGAAATAATATTACCATAAACTGTCTTATCGATTTTTACTTTTTGATTATAAAGCCATAATTCGATTGGTATTTGATACATGATAAACTTTCACGTTTGAGGTTAAACAAGACTTTTACTAGAGGGAGAGTAGCTATCGGTTCCGTAAATAAAAAACGTATGAAGAGTCAAGATCAAAAAACCCTTTGGCATTATTCCATATGAGTATTGTATGACGCTAAGGTCTTTTTTGAATTAAAAGTCTCTGCCCATAGTATTTCATGGTTGTTTCTCTTTCCCCGTCATGGATTGAAGTGTGGGGTGGATCTTCACATACCTCGAAGGTCTTCTTAGCACAAAAGTGTGCTGTCAGAATTATGCAAGAGATGTCACACCTGTACTAATGTAATAGTGTTTTTAAAACTTTAGAAATTCCCCATCTTTGAATGTATTCAAAATGATGGTCAAAAGCGGATAATATCAAATACATCCCAGCTGTAGGTACCTCTTGCAACAAGTTATGAACAGTGGACACCCTCCGTCAACCTAAATATCGTTTGGCCTTTTTTGAAAGATGTGTACCATTTCCTGGGCTCTCTTTTTTCACACTCCCTTCAGAGATTAAAAAAACGGTCCTTCTTTTCCATAAATTTGCCCAAATTTTTCTTTATTTAAAAGATATATCATCGTGTGTTTTAAATTCCCCTCCAAATTATACTCAAATATTGAAAAATTGTATTTATCTTCCTAATTTCTTTTTTTTACTTTATTTTCTGTTATTTTTAAGTTTGAGGTATTATATATACATTATGTATCATAAGACGTGAATAAAATAACTATGACTATGATTTGACATGTTTTGTTTACAAATAATAAATATATTTTCTCTAAAACTGTTTTAAGGAATTGTCCTAAATGTGGCAACACTGCTGCGTCCATTAGATTGCATCGTATGTACTACTGTACTACAGCACTACTGGAGTGCAACACAGCTACCATTAGTGAGGTACAACCTCTGTGGTGATCGCTTATGCAACCACTTAGATTCGCCTAATGCATCTAGACATGTGTGTCATAGAGAACCATATTGTATGCTAGTATTGGATTTTCTCAGTAAAACCAACGATTTACGACCAACGAGATTACGAAGGGAGTTTTTAATTCAGGGCAATTTTTATAGACACTAGTAGTTTGCGCCTATACTGCAATGAGCGAGTGTGTAGTGTACCAGAATTCTTCGGAAACAACTGTGCTCAATTTCAACTCTGTTGCTAACCTGTACGGTTTTGTGCTGTGCTTTCAAAAGGCTTAAGATCGTCAACTCGACCTCAGCGCCCTTAAATATTGGGGTTTTATGGAACTTTGTTTTTTGGGAGTTTCAGGACCGAACGTGAGCAAAGTTTGCATTACTTTAGTGTTTAGAAAATATTTTGTAAAGCACTGTTCTCGACACATGAGGAAATTTATTTAAAATTCATAATGACGTTGTGTCAGTATCTTTTATTGAACTTTCCCAACGCGTCTGGGTTTTTAACTATACAACGTTTCTGGAAGTGGAGAAACTCCTCCCGTTTTCAATTAGGTTATTTGGTAATCACTTGAAAACGGAAGGAGTTTCTTCGTCTCCAGAAACGTCATGTAGTTACAAACACAGACGTGTTGGAAAAGTCAAATAAAAGATATCGAATAATGAGGATATTCATTTAGGGACCTGTTATTGAGAAACGTCTGATCTCACGAACCCTCGCTTCAACCGAAGCCACCAATTTGACTTTAATCAAAGAATGGCTATCAATTAACGGTCGACATCATAAATGTTGCAACGAATTTGGCTGTTACTATTTACAGTAACGTCGTACGATGAATTTCTGCAACGAATAGGTTCCTTGCTCACGAAACCCGTACCACTAAGCGAACCTCACTTGCGGCGGGTGAGTTGATAATCTTAAATATTTTGAAAACACATAACACAACCGTATACGTTAGCTACATAGCTAAGAATGAGCGCAGTTGTTCCCAAATACGGTTAAAGCGTGCTCACTGCGGTATGCTCACGATCTACTACCGTAGTGTCTATAACAACACACCCCTCGTATTTATACACAGCACGGAGTAGACGTAACGCAGCGTTGTCGGAGTCTGTGGAGTCAACGGCCTTTCCAACACGACAGGGGTGGACCGAAATAGACCTTCGTGTCAAAACCATATCTTGATTACATCAAAATGATTCATAATATTGTCACATTGATTTTATACTCATGTAGACTAGAATAATTTGTGTCCGTTTTTTGTAAATACAAAAAAAATATATTCTCATTAAAAAGGTTTAATGATTCAAAATTATTGCATTTTAAAAGCATATCCATAAATTAGAATTATATTCTCATTAAAATGTTTAACGATTCAAATAATTAGGATATAATTAGGATCACAAAAATAACTATGGTTTATTTGAAATTCACTGTAAGTGATTGTGGGTTTATGTTGTTAAAATTTACCGTGGATATTTTGTTTTTTACTTGAAAAATTTCCAGCTCACCTGAGGACGGGATTACATGCCAGATCCGGAACTGTAGTGAAACTGTTTTACAAATCGTAATGGTAATAAAAGCTAAATAACAAAAAATGATTATTGATACATCAATTCAATATTAATTATTGAATAATATTATTAACCCGGTAAACCACGGAAAACTATGTAAAATAGTAGATAATAGGTTAATTCGAACATCGCTCATTCGAAATTCAAGGGAAATATCGGAAGTTTGATTCATAGAGTTTCTGTTATTGAAATGCAAATATATGAGTATACATATTATATTATTATATGTTATTCAAATATTACATATGTTCATAATAATATCGATCCCATAATTGCATCAGCATAGTGAAGTTATGCGAATTTGTGCTCTGTGGAATAATGTTTCATTATTACTCCAGTCAGCTGATACCAACGTTGTAAAACCTCTGCTAAAAAGCCCTTTATACCCCGGATTCTCTTAAAATATCCCGTTTCTCCCTCCCTAAAACCCAGAACCGTGGACAAAATATCCCTGATTCCCTAAAAATAACCCGTTTATCCCAGCCCAGAACCCACATTCCTGCAGACGTCAATGTTGACTGGATGATATTTCGGTTCAAAAAACGTTATAAAACGTCGGAAATAATTAATTATGTTAAAAGAGAGTGAAATAAGTGTATTTGAGTGATTTTTCCCGCCTAGAACCCTAATTCCCACCGATCCCCTAGCAAGACGGATTGGTTTGAGAGTGTCATGTTTGAGCCTAAAGTCGTACGAAACGTCAAAATTTGTTTTCTTCCAGGGACAGGAACTTTGTTAAAAGGTTGTTAGAAAGTGCAAAACGTAAGTCTAAGATCGATTTTAAATAGACTGGTAGGATACTATGCTCTAAATATTTACCCTAAAGCACAAACAAATTTTAATTTTACAAACCAAATTATGCGTTACATGCCTCGATCTAACGGAATACGTTTTTTCGAATATTTGAAGTTTTCTTAAGGGAACAGATAAAATCAACGAATTATAGCAGTTTTGAAGTCATCGAGGTTCGAATTAGCAAATTGTAGTGTAAATCCAAAACGTGTTAAAGGTTCGCTTCACCAAAGCGGCTACAAATGCGGCCAGCAAAGGTCTCCAACGCAACTAACCTGTCTGATAAGAGCCATCGTCGACTGTCTAAAGTGAAATATTACCACATCTTTCCAGAGAAAACTTCAAAAGATTTCATCAACACACAACGCCTCCTACTTCTCACTGTTAATTTTAAATGCGCCTTCATCGTTGTTACCTTTCTGAAATGGCGACCTACACTAGAAGGTATTTTAAGCTAAGTATGAATGAGAAATGAGTGTAAGATGATTGTGGCACGATCTTGTAGTCTTGTTACTGACTAAGGCTGAAATGTTACTTAGACAGAACAGTTAATTAATAGCCCAACGTGAAATCCGAACCACTGCCTCTGAATTACGAACTGGTCTAATTATGAGGACGGTGTTTACGGAATAACGTAGTATTCAATAGTTTATTCCACACAAGGGAACACTACACTAACCGACGAAAGTGAAAAGCTTTTATTAAGACAATTAAACCATCTAAGATGAATGAAAAAAGGTTTTTAAAACAATAAATCTGTTTCACCAAATTGAAACAAAAAGAATAAATTTGTAACCGGTGCTGTAAAAAGTACATCATGATATACCGTTTTAACTGTTAGATGAGTTAAGAAATAATAACGAAGTATGAATTTTAAACAACTAAAAAAAATTCAGTGCACCAAAAAATGTTTATCTAAAATTCGAAATAACATCATGATAATATTGCAAAGAGTAAAACAAGAGTAAAGAACAAAGGAGAGTATCAAAAGAATTTTGGTTTGACGTGTGCTTGCTACGCGATTCCCATCCCACTACTTTTGAGGCGGAGAGTTGTCAAAGAGTTTTCACTGTGTATTTTGTGGATGTTTTGTGTGTATTAGGTTGAGAATATGTCTTACTGGCGAAGTATTTCGTTTCAGCCCCTTAAGAACAATGTTAATTTAGTGACAGCATTACTGATTGCACGATAGTCGGTAGCTGAGGTGAAAAATAAAGTAAAGTATTTATCTACAGAATTCAAAAAATACAATTGCCGCACAATTATAACCGATGGTTAAAAAAGTCAATATCTTTTTTATATTACTTTTTTAATATTAAGATTATTGCTGTACCTTTAATTTGATACTACAGTCATCTTTTTACGTCTAACGACCATTTCACAGTGTGCACGTTTCGAGTTTTGCAGCTAAACGATTATAACGATTACCGATAGCACCACAATTGTAATCGAATCGGTTTATTTTCGTAGACTTTAGATTTTAGATAGTCCCAAAGAGAAATATCTCAAACACTGAGGTCTGTAGAGCGGGCGGGCCGAGCAATGTCGTCGCAGCGAGAGATGACGCGGGCCCGAAACTTCCTCCTCAAATAATACATCACGTCACTCGTTGTGTGAACCGTGGCTGCAACTTGGTAACATAAAATATTTTTGAAGCTAAGCCACTTTAGTTTCAGTTTATGAATAACACAAGCATTCATCATTTTAAGGTATTTTTCTTAGTTGACAATAATTATTGTTTGCCCTCCCCCCCCCAAAACAGTAAGGCACACAATTTTTAAAGTGTTTTTAAGGTAACACATTTTTCTAACTCGCCGTTCCAAACTACGATTTGAAAATTAATTTTTTTTATTGAATTGAATTTTTTTATGAATTTTAAAATGTAACATAAGCGATGTATATAATGTAGGTAACCAGCACGGTAGTTTAGTGGTAACGCTCTGGTCCAGTAAGTCAAAGGTTGCTGGATCGAAACCAGCAGCCGGCGACTCCTGTCAGATCATGAGCGGTCACTTCTTGTTAGCCGATATGACTAATACGCTACAATACCTCATTGTCTTTAATTCACCGCACAGGCCCTAAGATCATGGTGATGGGTAGTTGAGATTTAAAAAATACTGGAGCAATAACTATATAAAACCCTCAGGTTCATCTGCCACACCTTGCCTATGTTGTAGAAATTTTGAGCGACCATTTTCTGAAGCTTAAATAACTTGTTCATGTAGATCAAAATATAATTCACTTGATAACGGAAGGAGTAAACGTTCACACTTTCGTAAAACGTTGTGTAAAACACAAAACACGATGGAAAACCCCAATAAGTAAAAGATCATTATTGTAAACGCCACGAGTTTAAATTAAAAACTGGAGTAAAACAACATTCACAAAAACAAAGCCTGTTTGGCGTACAAAGGTAAAAAGTTAAAAAGCATGTTGTAAAAGACAAGCTGACGTGTAGCAAACACGGTCTCCAGTGTTCCACTTTGTAAATGGCCTTTTAAAACGTAAAACCATTAACGACAAAGCGCAGCTTGTCTTCATTAAGACGACTTTTGCGAGTCGAGTTCTCACGGTAAATTTAATCAGAATGTTATTCCTTTATACCGCTACATGGGAACGGCTCCGCACGCAACGCTCGGTTAAACAATATATCGCTACGAAACAATATCGCCGGGCCAATATACAGCACAGTGTGCTCCATAAAACTTCAATATCGCGCGGCGGCGACCAATGGCGTCGCCGCAACATAAATACACCGGTACCCGTAATGCGCGCTGGTGGCCTACAGCTTGCGATAAATTTGCGATGAGAACACGTTGAAGTACCTGCGAACTCGGTGTTACCAATACGTAGGCGTAAAATGAGTGGTTAACCTCCTATAGCAAATGAAAGACACATTTTTTACGTTTGTTACGAACGGAATTAAAGGTTTTTAAAAGATAATTGTGTCCTCTAATCCAGCTACTTGGGAGTTCACGAATTGTGGATGGGTGTGAGCGATGGTCGGTGGGTGTAGTGTTCTCTTGTGTGGATTAACGTCCGCAATATTTAATACTACGTTAATCCGCTAAGACCATTATCATAATTAGACGAGTTCGTAATTCAGAGCTAGTGGTTCAGACTCCACGTTAAACCGTAGTTCCCTTATGCCATTGACTGACGAAACATTTTACGGTAGTTAAAAAAATAATTATTAGCAAAAGTTAATTATTTATTGAAGATTAGGTGAGTTCGTAAACGTATCATATTGATCGGAGCAGCAGATTAGAGCTATATTATACAAATGTTTGACTGGGACGGTGACCCCGTCTTGTAATCCAGCTACTTGGAGGTCAGAAATTGTGGACAGTTTTGAGCGATGGTTGGTAGGTGTAGTGTTGTCTTGTGTAGATTAACGTCTGCACTATTGAATACTACGTTAATCCGCAAACACCATCCTCATTATTAGACCAATTCGTAATTCAGAGGTAGTGGTTCGGACTGTACGTTAAACTGTGTCTTATGATATACCATTGACTGTTGGGCTATTAATAAACAGTTCTGCCTAATGAACATGTCAGCCTTAGTCAGTAACAAGACTAGAAGATCGCACCACAATCATCTTGCACTTATTTCTCATTCATACTTGGCTTAAATACCTACCTGGGAAGGTTGCAATTTCAGTTAAAATCATAAAGTAAGTAAAAACCTTCCAAACTTCCAAGAAAGCAGCATCAGTTAGCGATTCTGCCAATCGTGAACACAGAATATATTATTGAACTGTCGCGTGACCGATTATATGATAAAATACAAATTGCATACTTCAACGAAGATTTTACGTGAAGTGTATAATCGTTGAACATTTTATGTGAACAATCTCTGTAGTTACAGCCTGCAAAGTGACATTAACTAAAAAAACTGTCATGATTATCTAGCTTCTACACAACTTATACGAATGAATAAAAATAGGTTCAAATTTAATTAACCAAGTGTTCCATAGATTGGGGTTGAAATTACCAGAGTTTAGAGTTGTGAAAATTATTTTTAAAAGTTTTAACGAGTACGTTAACAAAACAAAAGTTGTTTCCTTTTAGTTTAAAAAATCGTCGATTTCTACAAAAGCTCAACACATTGTTACCGTACTTCGAACAAACTTACGTTATATCGAAACAAAAACACTTTAAAACTTAAAAGTTTTGAAAAAATGGCCAGTTATGGTGAGGTTTGCACGCTGCAGAAATGACTCAACCTCCGCCAGCGATACATGTCCAAACCTCGCCACGACTGGCCAGTCGTTTTGTTTAAAACGTACAGGTGTCTTTAAAAATGTTGTATTCAAAATGGTGTTTTCGTAGAAATTGTCGAATTTAAAAATTAAAAGGAATTAACTTGTGTTTTCAAACATAAAAATGAATTATCACACTTCTAATCCGTGCTAGATTTAACTCCACTCTTCGCTCAGTTCCGCTCTCTACTTGGATGATAAATGTATTGAAAACCTTATATTTAAGGGAGTGCGCTTTCACTGTAAACTACACATAATACTTTTAACTAAAATGGCGACCTACCCAGGAAGGCATTTTAAGCCAAGTATGAATGAGAAATGAGTGTAGGATGATTGTGGCGCGATCTTGTAGTCTAGTTACTGACTAAGGCTGACATGTTCCTTAGACAGGACTGTTAATTAATAGCACAACAGCCGATGGCAACTAATGGACCTACAGTTTAACGTGGAATCCGAACCACGGCCTCTGAATTACGAATTGGTCTAATTATGAGGATGGTCTTTGCAGATTAACGAAGTATTCAATACGTTACGTTAATCCACACAAGAGAACACTACATCCACCGACCATCTCTCACAACTATCCACAATTCGTAATCTCCAAGTAGCTGGATTACAGAACGTCGCCACCGTCCCAGTCAAACTACATTACCAAACTACATCGTAACTGATAAGTTTTTATAGGGTTTTTGTACAATTTTACGATTTTTAAATGAAAATGATTTAACTTCTGGTTTTTAAGCTTGCCTTTTCGGACCACTTGACTAAATTAGTAAATTTTAAAAGTTAACACGCTCTCACTACACCAGTACTCACTGAAGGACATATTCATCGCACACAAATCCATTTTGGTCACGAACCACCATCCTCAGAAGTCACCGGCACAGCCACCAGCTCGACCACGTCGCGGTCACAGGTCCGCACGGCGCACTGTCGCGACAAAATCGCTCGGCGAACATGGAACCCACATTAACTGGCGAGGGGTGCCAGGGGCGAGGGGTAGTCAGGGGCCAGGGGCCAGGTGGTGTGTGTGGACACGCTCACTACGTTACACTCGCACCTAACACTACCACTAATATCGATCCGACCACTTGTAATTGTGGAAACCCACGCTACGAGCACCGTGTCGCCCTATCTTAATTACTAAGGTCTAAGTAGTTTCGAGACAAAAACAAGTTTACTTATTTAAAATATTGATATTTCTTAGACGCCGAGACAGTGTAAAATACACCCGTCACGGCAGACCTGCGTACTCAGCGTATTTCCAAATCAATAACTTAATAATAATAATTTATGACAAGTTTTATCATTATCTGTCGATAAATATGAGAGTTATTTGTCTATTCTTCATAAGATTAACATGGGAAAGAGTATGCAGGTTTGCTGCTGTGAGGAACGCTGAAAGTAGGTGTTTCTAGCGTAAACAATTATTTGACCATTTTTTATCAAGTTTCATCAACATCTGTCCACAAATAAAGGAGTTTTAATCTCTATATGATTAACATAGGAAAAGAGTATGCAGGTTAGCTGCCATGATAAACACATAAACTAAGATTTTTAAACATTAATGTATGGATCTCAACCACATGAAACTCAATATCAAGTTTCATCCAAAAATATTGGATAATAAGTGAAACATTAATTTTTCCTTATCCTCCGTAAGATTAACATTGGAGCCCCAAAATACAGCTATCCTTATAACACCATATGACGTTATATCAGTTTAAAATTTTAGTCTGACGGATTTTCAATACCCTCCTCCCAGAGCTAAGACATATCCATGTCAAAATAAAAAAAAACATTTCTGCCAATGTAAATGGACATTTATTTTTTGTGAAAACAAATTTTTCATGTTATTCATATTGTTAAACAATTACTAACTACTGAACAAACACTAATCGTTTTTAAATGTGCCCCCTTTGACATTATTATTATTACCTTTCTGAAATGGCGACTAATCCAGG
The DNA here is from genome assembly GCA_023375725.1 of Nephotettix cincticeps. Classification (NCBI taxonomy): domain Eukaryota; kingdom Metazoa; phylum Arthropoda; class Insecta; order Hemiptera; family Cicadellidae; genus Nephotettix; species Nephotettix cincticeps. The sequence continues at coordinate 16,604,105 of CM041785.1, read as the reverse complement.
TAGGTATTTTAAGCAAAGTATGAATGAGAAATGAGTGTAAGATGATCATGGCGCGATCTTTTAGTCTTTTTACTGACAATGGTTGACATCATGTCCCTTCAAATTATAAAAAATACACTGCCAATTAAGTCTGAAAAACACCGTCAACTTATACCCAAGCTGGTCACTGTTTAGGTCGTTCTCCAACTATTGTACAGCACATTTGGATTGCTCATTAAAATTGGAAATCGAACCCAATTACATTCGAAAGACAAAGCACCTTGTCGGTATAAATAAAGCTTCTCTGGCGTAAAAACAGAGAACACCGTGAGAAAGTTACAGTATCAGTGTCAATAAATCGTCGATGGATGCCGCCACTTGCCACTTGAAATTTCGGGATGGACAATAATGACGGTACATCGGTCCAAAGCACTGAAAGGGTTAAAGGATAGCGCGTTACAATACTGCGTTCACAATACAGTGGTTGAAGATTTTTTGATTGAATCTATATTATCTATCTATCGATTTGTGTTACATCAATTTAACAAAATCTCACAAACCATTTTAGGGTAAAATCGAAACTCAGATTATTATATTGAAATTTGCACTTATTAAACCATCAGAAAACGTTGATAAGGTGTTGAATTTTGTTGCTCACTGCTCACATCATATTTTTATGAAGCATTTTGAACGAAATATCTCTCATTTGCAGCAAAAATTCCCGGTGTATTCGTTTCATTCCCTCGGTAAGGAGAGTTACAGCGAGGTACGAGTCTGAGAGTTACACGTGGTAGGTTAGTCATCGGGTAGTCAACCGTGAACAACTATAATATGGGTCTCCCGAAATAGAAAGCAACGCCGTGTTGCCCTTTGTAGCCGTTCCACACGTTATACTGTATTTCATTCAAATAAATATTCATTCTCTCATAATTAATATCCACAACGGGTTAAAAATTGAAAACTAAGGTTAAAAAAGTTTTAAAACTTCGTAGTAAAATTTATCTCACATTAAGTGGAAGCTATTAAGGGTGTAAAGTTTTAAAAGCTTCCAAGCCGGGGCGATCAAATTCCTTCTCGAGAATTTCTGAACTATTTGTCAGCGATGTTATGAACGCTTTCAATTACGTGTATCTCTCTTAGGAGTAATAGTACTGACTTTTAAATTGAATACCAGTGTTTATTTAATTTGATTCGTCGCAATCCCCTAGAGCTTAAAATGCAAATCTAACTCTAACATATATTAGGATGAGGATGACATCAAGATGGCGGACAGTAAGATTGTTGAGTAGTAAATCCGAATAATAATATTTATTGTTTTTATGGAAGTAGTGTTTTATTTTATGTTAATGACAAGTGAGTCAGGAATTATCTCTAAGGATAAAGAGAGGAAAATTTTGAGTAACTTTAGAGGTTTAGCTGACGACTCCTGTTCACCATGTGCGTTGTGTGAAATAGTCATTCTTGGAGATGGTGAAGGATATTTTGTGTGTTAGTATTAGTCAATAAAAAAATTTTAATATTAAAAATATAACAATATTAACAAGGGTTCTAATTATATAAAATTGTACTGTGGTCGATACACTGACTAAGTGTAAGGCTAATAAATAATTTCTTTGACATTGAAAATATATTTCTCTTCGTGCTAGAATTAATGAAATAATAATTTTAGCAAAATCAATAAAAAGCAAAATTCAAGAATAAATCAACCTGTGAATAATAAATTGTCTTTGATGAAATTAATATAGGCGAAGGAAATATAGATTGTACACAGCATCGTGTGTAATGAATCGCTTCATCTCCGCTATATGTGCCTACTACTACATCCGACCGGAAACTAGTGTCAACAGGTGGCTTCCTAGCTGTCGTGGCCGTTCTATGTCAACGCGGATGCCTTCTCAACCTGCAGCACGGCTCGGCGACGGGCTAGGTCAAGGTTGTCGTGACCTCCTAGTATCGATTGGATACAGCATCGTGTGTAATGAATCTCTTCATTTCTACGCTCTGTGACTTCTACTACATCCGTCCGGAAACTAGTGTCAACATGTGGCTTCCTAGGTGTCGTGGCCGTTCTATGTTAACGTGGATGCCTTCTCAACCTGCAGCACGGCTCGACGATAGGCTAGGTCAAGGTTGTCGCGAGCTCGTAGTACCGATTGCACTTGCACACAGCCTTGTGTGACCTTAGTCTCTTCATCTCCGCGGTCAACAATTTTATAGTTCAGGCTCTTCCTTCCTATCTGAAGTCACCTACTCCATGCATCACTAGAACGCCTTGGAGACAGCATGCTTCACAATATATGTGTTCATCCGAGACCACCCACCCAGCCGACGTCTCGTGTTCAATATTGGGTTTCGTCTGTTGTGGGTGCCTTTCGATTTCGACTTCATTGTTTCCCATATAGCTGGTATTTCTGGTATTTTCAGGCCAACCCATGCAAGACTCTAAGGTCGTGGGATCCTATCCCTCATCGCTTCTACATAGATTTGGACCCTCAACTCTTTCCAATCCGGTTGCTCCACCTTTATTTTTTATGAATTCATCTAAATACCCCACGTACTGTGATAATCTGCTGGGTCCAGAAGTCCGGTGCCAAGTGCTTCTTACCTCTTCTTTCTTGTACATCCAGGATAATCTGGAACATATATCTCCCTTCTCTAATGTCTCCCACTCTACCTGCCATAGACTCCGTAATTCCTGTTCAATCTTCCCCTTTGATCCTTTCCTTTTTATTTTAAAGGCATTTCTTTTTTGATCTTTGAGAGTGGTGGAGGTACTGCAGATTCTGTTAAAGACAAACTTTGAATTAAAAAGTAATATCCTAAAAAAAAAATTTACATTTCAAACCATAGTAATATTCTAATGTACAAACTGTAGTGGCCAGACAGCTGTATTCTCCCCCAGGGGATAGAGCAGTCGCTATCGTGGCAGTGATAGTATCACGACCACGTGGCGTGAGACGCCCACCTCTGCTTAATTTACGGCCTGAACACGGTTATATGATTATGCCACGCTGCTTTTCATTTTAATTATTGTCGTTCAAAATATTATTACAACGTCGTTCAAAGTTATGTGATCAATCTTACGGATGTAGGATTCAGTGGTAAGAGACAAGATAATATCTGTCATGGCAAAATAAAACGTCTAAAGGGAATGTTTTCAGTTCATCTAAACATCTTTTCTTATTCTTTTATATTAAAATTTTAGTACAATAGCTCTGGTAGTTACTATGGATTCCTGTTACATATTTTCCATCTTAAAAATCACCAATAACCCCCTATAGCTAAGACATATCCATGTCAAAAACTAAAAGAAATATAAAAGGAGAAATATTACTAGTTATGGTTACTAAGTTACAGTTAGTTAGATTACTACATATGTTACGGAACCTCCGTAGTCATTAGGAGTCCAATGCTACGACTCATGCTTCTCCACATCCCTCCCTAACAAGGTTCTCGACTCCATCTCTATTCAAAAAATCCGTGGGGAAATTACTCTCTATCAGCCCCGACGGGGACAGTGAAATTTTTCTCACGGTAACGTGTCAAGCAAGAAATATTTATAATCTTTCATAGTAATCAGTTCTCAACACACGAGCTATGTAAAAGCTTAACTAAAGGTTAAGGTGGTTCCTACGGAAATGATGAAATGAATTAATTTTCAATTGAATTCAAACATTCAGTCATTGATAAACACATGTTATTCATGTAGAGAATAAATCAACTTCGTTTTTATTTATCAATCGTTCCCCATGACACTTGGCATGTAATTTGGGGTCACATCATCCAGTAAACCACAATACAAAAGGTTGTTATAACCTTGTTCTCATTACAAACTTGTTTTACTATGTTAAAAACCCAATATAAAAAATAAAAATCTATTAAAAATATTGAATAACGATAGAAATTTTGTAAGTAAAATATATAAAAAACTAATTCCGAAAAACGTAGATACTGAAAATTTTAAAACTTAAAAATATTTAATTATAAACGTTGTTAAATCGTTACGTATATAAAATAAAGTAATTTAAAATGATATAAATCTATTGCAGACTATCAAAGAACGAGTTCGCTGAAATATATGAATACCGAAAAGCCATATCGACCCGCCATCAGATTTGATATGACACACGAGATTGATACGGTGTGATATGAACAAGACGTGTTGACGTATCTGAGTCGGGATATTAGATTTGTATCGCGTGAATTTCATTGCGTTGTAGACAATTTTACTTTAATTTTCACTAAAATATTTATCATTGTTCACACGTTTGTGATTAAGTTCTTCTTAAACGTTGTATGCTTACTGTAGAATGATTAGTTTGAGAATAAAAGAAGTACGTAGCTAATAAACAGACACACGCACACAAAAAATAGATAAAGGTAGATGATAAGATTCTGGAGAACGAGGAGGACTAAGAGAGCCGATTAGGAACGTGTTCCTGCAAATGTTGTCGAGTTTCCGGAAATAAAGGATTTTTATTTAGTTAGTTACTGAAATACCCAGGTAGGTATTTTATATGAATGGTAAATGGGTGCAAGATGATTGTGACGCGTTCTGACTAAGGATGACATGTTCCTTAGACAGAACTGTTAATTAATAGCCTAACAGTCAATGGAAAGTCTAAATGACCTACAGGTTAACGTAATGTCCGACCACTGTCTCTGAATTACGAACTGGTCCAATTATGAGGATGGACTTTGCAGATTAACGTAGTATTCAGTAGTGCGGACGTTAATCCACACAAGAGAACACTACACCCACCGATCATCGCTCATTACTATCCACAATTCGTGACCTCCAAGTAGCTGGATTACAGGACACGCCACCGTCCCAGTCAAATAAATACAATATAATACAATACAATCAAAATTGTTAATGAAAAAAATACATGTATAAAAAGAAATTAAACACAGTCTACGCATGTGATTCAAGTGATATATTGTAAATTGATTACGGCCTCCGCATCACCACAATTAAACCGCAATGTCAATAAGCATACCTATAGAAAATTATTATTCTACGGATTAAATCGTGAGTCAAGCAATTTGAGCACACGTCACTGTTATACGAACGCGAACATAAAAGATAACCTCTAGTTATTCATTATTTATGTTAGCTGATAAAACTGTCGAGACGAAGGCACGTCAACGCTGGGAGTTTCTGAAGAACGCGGTTTTACATCACTAGCGATATACACGGTCGAGCAATTTACAACATGGGAAATACTGAGAGCAGCTTGTCCCCTAACAAGACGTTACATCAAAACATTAGTTACGATATAAAATTACAATGTGCCTCCAAGTGGTAACGAAAAATGACAAAGACAAGGTCTTCAACGGTATTTGAAAAGATTATTATAATAACTTTCCAAAAGTTATAGAATTGTAAAAGTGTTTTATAACTGTGGGTGCTCTCGTTTTCAAGGCAAGTTACAAAAACTGTTGGTTAGACAGATTGGTAAGATGATATTGAGATATAAGACCAATTTCGACTTATGAGTTATGACTGAGTAATAAAAACATAAAAATATCATAATTACAAGCCATAATCACACTAAACTCTAATTTTATTCATGTAGATGTGTAATTCGTTAAGGTAATCTTCTCTATCCATTACAATAGTGTATTTAAAATTATTATTATGTATACCGTTCAAGCATACAAGTATTATTATTATTATTATTTCAATCGTTGTGTTTAGAAAATTGATTAATGTGATGGTTCTTAATTGATCAATGGAATGTCGGCCCTGAATTGTTACTAAGCTTGTCTTTTCGTGTTCGGCTTTCAATACAGAACTAGGTATTTGTTTGCGGTACCCTATGCGAACGTTGACATGCGACATCTCCTTTGCACCATAATGCGATTATATAATGAATTAGATTGTGCTTATTTAAATAATATAGTTTTAGATTTTTTATACAAAAATTAAATTCAAAAAACATTATTTTGATGTTAATATTCAGTGAAAATGAAATTTACCTTGTAAGTATATATTGTTTTTTTTTTTGGTAGACTAGTAAGATTATTTGTATAATATTGAAACTACATGGTTCATGGCCAGAGGAACAATTCAGTTATTTAGATCTTTTAAAATTTAGTTCTTGTTAACATTTGATATGCAGTGCATCCAAATAATAATAAATTTTTCGTCCTGTATGTTTGACATGTAAATAAATAAATAAATAATTATAAAATATATTTTTTGAATATTACTGCGTTAAGGGGCGTTACACACCACAATACTATTGCTGAAAGTAAATTTATTTAATATATAATATTTCTCGTAGTCGAAATAGGAAACACAAATACTGTATGGCAAAATATATATCTCTTAATATATACATATATAAACAATTGCATGTATTTATATAATTTATACATGGCTTAATTTATTGGAGTGTTACACGGGGCGCAACAATGGAGTAGAGGTTCGCAGGCAGGCACGCTATTGATTGTACGATTGTCAGCAGAACTCCCCTTCAACACGTGGCAGGAATCACCCTCCTCAGCCGAATAATACCGGACTGTAGTGCTAAAAGTGAAAAAAATGTAAGTTAAATATTTTCCTAAAAATTTAACTTGCATATTTTTACACTACCTATGTTTCATTTACCTATGTTTGTTAAAAATAAAATTCGCGGTGTGTTAAAAAACTGTTTGTAGTTTTGAACTAAACAGTTGGAATCAAAAATTTAAGTTTGTCGTTTCCCTCCTTGCCTAGCCCTAATTGGGGTTAGGAGTGGTTAGCTCGTTCAATGATCTAAATTCGCGAGATGAAAAATGTTAGAGAATGTCAAATAACCGGTAAATCCTATCGCTAACCAGAGTACATTTCTTCTTCATTCTTGTGACTCCTAAGGATTTCTCACCTCACAACTCATCCTGATCAGGATCAATTAAGAGTTGTGTGTCACCTGTCCACCAAAGAATGGTTTCCTGGAATAGAGATGCATACTTGACGTGTTCTCAGGGTTTGCAAATGAAAAGTTTAAGACTCCATGTGAGACCTAGGATTTAATAAGTTTTACATCCCTAATAATGAGGTTGACTGACCTTTACCATACTTATAAATCCCTTCTTTCAGTTGGCTAAAAATATTTAGCAGGAAGACTTGACTACAAGCTGTGTGGGCCTCTTTATCCTTCACAGTCTAATTGGGACGGTGGCGTCGTCCTGTAATCCAGCTACTTAGAGGTCACGAATTGTGGATGGTTGTGAGCAATGGTCGGTGGGTGTAGTGTTCTCTTGTGTGGACTACATCCGCACTATTGAATACTACCATCCTCATAATTAGACCAATTCGTAATTCAGAGGCAGTGGTTCGGATTCCATGTTAAACTGTAGGACACTTAAATATGCCATTGACTGTTGAGCTATTAATTAACAGTTCTGTCTACGGAACATGTCAGCCTTAGTCAGTAATAAGACAAAAATCGCGCACATATCTTACACTCAATACTTGTTAAAAAAACAATTGTATTTAAATAATCTAATCAAAAATTGCAAGGTCCTATTGGGTTTCTTTTGATCCGACATCACTCTAACGGGTTATCAGAATGGTTCGTTTTCGGAAAAATGTTAAGAAAAACCAAAATTTATTCGTTATTTCATAATCTATTTTGTCACTCTTTTAACTGATTTATTAAATCTGTTTGGACAAATTTAAAGATTCAACTTTTAAACTTCGCTAACATTTTTATGTTTTCTCTTCATTAACTTTTTTAATTTTCATGGATTTTTTTCAATATAGTTTTTTATCACCCCACAAGAAAAATACAAATAGGTCTGATCCTTATACAAATACGTTCCTTTTTCTGATCTAAAGCAAACGTTATAATGCACATTAGACAATCTTGTTAAATGAAGTTGATATTTTTTCAGTTCATCTACTGAAACAATAATTTGACTTTTGAGATACACAATATTTATGTTCTTTTGTAAAAGAAACTTATACATTTTTAATCACACAACACCAAACATAATTTAGGCGAATCACTTTTATCTCAACAATTGCGTGGTTTTCAGCCCTAACGTGATTTGTTCTGTTAAACAAATGACATATAGTGTTCTCTTGTAAAATATTATATAATAATTATAATTTGTTTTACATTCGTCCAACATTCTAACAAAAATGGATGTTAACTATCATTTTTTTTCCTCTATCTATTATATTATTTTTAGCTATTAAACAACCTTTTTTAGACTTCAAATCTAACCTACTCAGAAATTTCCTATTTTTTTTTTACTAAATGCACCATCTTTTTGATAACTGTATTTACCACGCTCATCAGCTAGCGGACGTGTACCCGGCTTGTCCCTCAGCGCGAGCAATGATCGCCGTGACAATCACATAATCATCGTCACCACTCGGCGCCATATTGATTGCACTATTGTCACCGCGCCCTCCACGTGGAGAGCGTACAGCCGAGGGAATCGTTTCCTTCATTTACTTCCTGCATTTCACTTTCTGCCTCACATTTACTTTTCGTAAAATGCAATTTTTTCAATGTTTAGTTTTATTCAGACTAAAGAACTTCTTTGTTTGAAATTCATTATTGGTGATGGTGTATTGATGTTATTTAGATTTTTATTGCGGACATTTTCCATCACGATTTTATGTAAAACAAAGTTTCACGACGTTTCGGGATCTGGAATCTGATCCTCAGGTGAACTAATATCTAAAACATAGCATAATTAACATATAATCCGGACCAAACTGGTAAAAAGCTGAAAACATAAAAGTTTAAAGCAGTCAAAAAACTTACAAACAAACCATTCACTAAACATTACACACAAAAGAAACCAAACACGTCCACTCGTCACGGAAACTCAAAGACAACTGAGAACTTTTATACAAATTATGTTTCCCCTATAGTTTTTTTATAGTTCCAACAACTACCAGCAATTAACAGGTGATTTTCTTTTTGTTTTCTTACGTAAAATTTAATTTTAAATACATTCTCAAAAAACATTAACATATACGTAAATAAATCAACGATTACGGTTTTTTTGTATTTATCAAAACTGTGATTCTTATCCCTTGATTACAAAAAAGTGTCATAATAGTTTCTCCCTCAGCCCTATTCTCCGAGAGATGTATTTTACACGTTATAACTCATTATATCAACGTTTTTATTCCGATAATTCGCAACAAAATATATACTAAATGAAAGATAAGATTCTATACAGTCATTTTTATACACCAGACAATGCTGAATTGTATTTGTACCTTGTAAAAGACTCTCTATAGTTTGACGAAATTAATGGGTGATGACAACCACACGTCAAACACCTATGAAAGTAGGAAAATCGTCTGTGTTAAAATGTACCTAGACGGGATATCTTACGCCATTGAAGGTCAAACTAGCAACACTAAACTGATGATTTTTCAGAGTAAATATTTTGTAATACTTGTTTTAAGCATTACAATTCTTAAAAATCTTCGTTTTATCTTACGTATTTTTATTTTACGAAAACACAATTGATAAGGATGTGCTTCGATAAGAACCAGTGTTTAAAAAATGTATTTACTTCCCTTTGGGAAATAGCTTAGCTCGTGGATATGTCACAAGGGAATGTTTTCAGTTCCTCTTAACGGCTGTCCTAATTACAATTACATATGACGTCATTTACGTTTCATTTTTTGGATTGTGAATACCTCCTCTCCCCTAAGGATTTGACATATCCATGTCATAAACGCAATTCTTACTCATTCCACAATGTATACAATGACAATAACCAAAAAATTAAAGAAACACGTGATCAAAACATCACCCGTATATTACACAGATGTAAAGCCCTCTAGATACGATCAGTTCAATCAGTTAATACTGATCAACTGTAAGCAAAATTCGAGCTGCGCTCTGGTAACGAAACTGGAATAATAGACGAATGAAATTTTGATCGATCAATTTGGTTAAAAGGACTGATGTCGGGCTAAACTGACCGTGTGGAGGAGATAGAAGCCTTTAGTACGAATTATCAGTTCGGACTGTCAGTTCTACCTGACAGTTTAATAGTAAATATATTATTTAAACAAACACAAAACAACGCGGTAAAAGGTTGTAATACGTTAAAGGTGTTTTCGTTTGAATGTCAAAAATGCAGATATTAATTAGTTGTGTCGCCGCGAGAGGGCGTCAAAGCGAGAGCTGGATGTTATCAGCGCTGAACACGCCACGACGAATGCATCACACTGACACACTGATGCAACCACATTAACCTGGTTCCGACGCCAAGGCTCATCTCGCCGCCAACACCATTACCACTAGGTTGCCATGGGAATCACAAGGTCCACACGAGCCGTGCATTCTAAGCGGATTCCCGTTGAATTAGGAGTTAATTGTGATTATTTAAACTAAGCTTAGTAATGGGTTTAAGGTCCTATGCGGTGAATTAAAGACCTTTGGGGCGTGATCCACATACGCTAACCAGAGGTGACCGCTCATGATCTGACAGCAGTTTCGATCCAGCAACTTTTGACTAACTCGGTCAGAACGTTACCTCTGACCTACCATGCATAAGACATACTTTTATACTTTTAACTGAAATGGCGACCTACCCAGGTAGGTATTTTAAGCCAAGTATGAATGAGGAATTAATGTAGGATGATTGTGGCGCCATTGTGTAGTCTTGTTACTGACTAAGGCTGACATGTTCCTTAGACAGGACTGTTAATTAATAGCCCAACAGCCTATGGCAACTAATGGACATACAGTTTAACGTGGAATACGAACCACGGCCTCTGAAATACGAATTGGTCTAATTAGAGGATGGTCTTTGTGGATTAACGTAGTATTCAATAGTGCGGGCGTTAACCACACAAGAGAATACTGCATCCACCGACTATCTCTCACAACTATCCACAACATATAAGGACGGTTCATCAATTTACTTATTCTCTATGAGCTATCATGGGGAAAAGAGTGAGTTGGTTTACTACCATGAGGAACAAATTAATTTAAATCTTTCAACATACTCTTATAAGTAGACCTTAACTATGTAAAGATTATAACCAAGTTTCATTACTATATTAAATATAATAAAACACGAGATCTAAATTCAAACGATTTCCCTAAGATTATTGGAGTCCAAAAAGTCAACGTACTGTGTATATTAGTATTTATATCTCAGTAACTGTTTTTCGCATAGAGGCCTGATTCAAAACATAATCCGAACTGAGCCGGTAAAGTGGTGGAAAAATGTATAAAGAGTCAAAAAACTTACCAATCAAGACATTATATCAGTTTAATCCAGATTATGAACTGATCTTGTTATGTTAAAGGTACCAGCTCACCTGAGAACGGAATCAGATATCAGTTCCCGAAATGTCGTGAAAGTTATTTTAATTATCGCGACGTAAAATTTCTGCAATACCAATCTAAAAACAGTTTTTGGACAATAATTTAATTTTAATTTTCTGTTTCAAGCTCATAAAAGTTTTGTAAAAACTCCAAGATTGAATCTTAAAGCAGTAAAAATTTCAAAAACAATATTTAAATGACGTTATTTTTAACATCCCCAAAACACGTCTATTTGGTTGCTAAACATAAAAAATTCAAAATAAAGTAATTGCATTTTTGTGAGTGTGTTTATAACAAAACAGTACAAACAAAATTAGGCTGGATATAAATCTTAAAATAACTATTGGAAATTACTTAATGCAATAAAACTCACGCCTCGCACTACGACAGCTTCAATCAGTTTACCTGTAAAAAATAGCCTTTCATTAATAAGAATCCAATTTCGTTTCTCTTACAATAGATATTTATGCAAAAATGCTCATTGTCACAGATAAAAATTCTTAATTGCTGAGTCTTTTCTAAAAATAAGTATTTTTTATGAATAATATTTATTAATATTTATTAAATGCGTATAGTTAATATAATTATAAATCATATATGCCGCTGGACGTCTCCTGAAAAATGGCGGCGTAACTCGAATTTTACCGAGAATGTTCTCAAGAGAAAGAAAATAGATCATGACCATCTTTGATCTTCCCCAAGAAGTAAGTGAATGAGAAGAAGCTGTAGCCTTTTTCGTTTCATATACGAGGCTTCATCTTGACGTAATTCCAGATTCTTTCAAGGTGGAAATCATCCCCAGGTAAGGGGTAGGTTTCAGAGGGTGCAAGTCCCAAAAACCGGGGAGTGTGCAATCTTCGTCCTTTATGGTGCATAATAGCATTTCCTTAAAAAATTATAATATCCTAACATGCATTAGCTGTCATGACGATTTTTAATTAGGTAAAAGTTTACACGCCCCCTTTCTAAACATTTGATGATTTATACGTGGTAGTTTCAAAATTTGTTGATGTAAAAGTATTAACAAGTAATTAATTTTAACAGGCATAACTTACTAAAAACTACCTTAAATTGAGGTTATCAGGATGCTTCATTATAATTTCTTCTAAATAATTCATTTTCCAAGTCAAATATGATCCACAAGCGTACTCTAGTGGACGTCTACAAAATTATATAAAACTTGTTACGCCCAATCGAAACCCGAGAACGAAAAAATAAAGAAGTAATTTTATTCAAAATTATCCCACGTTTTCCACCATAATGTCATTACATAATCATCACGTAATAATATACCATTATATAACAAACTATAACTAGTTAGTAAGTTACCAGCTTCGATTTATAGTTACTTTGTTACTTCCATGACTCTTTCTTATAGTTTTATTAATGTAAAAGACCACCGCAACTGATTAAAGAGGGTTATACAGTTTTCAAGTAAGTATGTTGTAATTTTACTGAACTTTGTTATTGAAAATTAATAATTACTTCATTGCGCGTTTAAGGACAAAGCATCGAATTCCTTCGATGTTTGACAAAATGCTAAGTAATACATCTCGTTTCCAAAATTATGAAAATATATCTTATTGACAATATCTTGAACAACCTTCAAAACGGACCAATAACATACAAATCATATTTTTAACAGCAAAACATTTTGAAATTTTAGCAATATCATAAAAGGCTCCAACAAAGTTTTAATGGGTTCTTAATCTTATTTTGAAGCGTTGCTTACAGTTTGAAATACTTACTTGCCTTATCTTTGAAAACCAATATTACCACAAAACTTGTACATTGTACAGTGGAAAAAGGTAAGTCGAATCCAAGAAATATAACCAAGCGATCTAAACTGTCTCGCTTGTCATTCACACAAGCGAACTTTGGTAGGATTTCTGTTCAAAAGTTTATTCTGAGGCGCAACTGCTCATAATCTATTGTGTAGCGGTTCGAGGTCCTGATTTAGACACACTTAAAACGAATAACTTCATCTTTTTAAAAAGCCTTAATATACGAAGGAAGTTGCTTCATAATTTTAAAAAAAATGAAATAAAATATTATCTTTGTATACAACTCAATACAATATAAAATGTGTTTATTTATGTAGAATTTATTTGTTTTCTGTAGGAAATATCAACTTATTAAATTATTCAAATATTGTATAAGAAATTATTCAAAGTGTAGGAAATATTTCTAACCATCGGAATATATTTTTTAATATTAGAGGTTTTTTAAGGGAACAAACAAAATCTACGAATTTTAGAGGTTCTAGTGTAGTATAAATCTGTGATATCTGTTGTTGATATACAACCTGACTGGTAATCCTGAATGGACAATAGACGTTACAATCGCGGACGGACTACGGTCGGACATGGTGTAACCAAGTCTGTGTCCGGTCGCCGGCTCGTCTCCGGTTACTCGGCACACATCCGCCACACTCCCCCCTCAGACAGACCGAACCTCATTTTCGCTAAAATATTAATCTTTTGCGTATTCCCATTTTTACGTGTCCATATAACCTCAAGGCCACATTTAGATAACATAAAAAGTCAACGATGTGATTCTTTCAAATTCATGTATGTTAATTTGTTTTTCAAAACACACAAAAATTTGAAACCGAAGTAAGTTATAGATCACTTTGACATGGATATGTCGAAACCCTGCGGTGGACGTCATATGATTATGGGTTAGTGGAAGGTGTTAGTTGTTTGTGGAAGTTGTATATGTGATTAGTTGAAGTGTTTAGAGGACATAAAAACAATATAAAAACTTCAGACATATCCATGATCTAACCTATTAATCACTGAACTTTTTGACATGGAGATATCTTAGCTCACGTGTGGGAGGGGTGTTGGCAATTTGAAAGACCAAAATTTGAAACAGTGACACCATATCCTTAGTGACGTCATATGGCTATATCGACAGTTGTTAAGAGGAACTGAAAACTTTCCTTTGGCATATCCACGATCTAACCTATTTAACATCCACTGAACTTTTTGACGTGGAGATATCTTAGCTCTGGTGGGGGGAGGGGGTTGGCAATTTGAACGATCAATTTTGAAACAGTGACATCCTTATGGCAATAACGAGAGCTATTTAGAGGAACTGAAAACTGTAGGTCCCTTAGTTGCCATCGGCTTTTGGGCTATTAATTAACAGTCCTGTCTAAGGAACAGCAAGCCTTAGTCAGTAACAATACTACATAAACACTATCCTACATATCCTCATTTCGCTTAAAATACCTCCTGGTCGCCATTTCATCTACTTACTTTCATGATACCTACCTTGGTCGCCATTTCACGTATGTCTGTACAGATGCACTATCTATTTACCACGTATGAGTATAATAATACGAATATTCTTTACACTCTGGACAAAGTTCGTTTCCCCTTTTATACAACTTTGATAATGCTAATATTCATTCAAAATCATTAAAGTTCCATTCAGAGCGTAGCAGAATCTTTTTTTAATACAGCGCGCACTAAAACAAAGAGAAGTATTTCAAAATGATTGTCAATTGTTTCGACGGATGTGTGACGTCAGCGGGATCGACTCGGATCGAGGAAGCGAACACAACTTGATTACCCTAACCGGATAACTTCCAAATCTGTCTCCGCGGAACCATTTCACCTTTCTTTCCGTTCATGAGTTTTAAATTCAATTTGAAACACTATGAGGAAGAGATTATATCATTCAGATTACTAAGCAAGCTCAAGCAGCATTTAACTATTTATTTACTGCATTATATCTAAACAATGGTTGGTAATACCAAAAGATGTTCAACACTTTTAGCGAATTTCCCATAGGGAAGAAGCTGTTACCGTAGGTCTCATGGTAAGACTTAAGCCCGGGACCATGTTATTTTTTCGTCTTTAGGTGCCTAGAGACCAAAAACAATAGTTGTCAAAAATATGTATATATATTATTTAAAAATTCATGGATAAAAGCCGATTATAATGACTCTAATTAACTATCAAATAATTAATAGAATCACGCATGTTAATCAACACAAATTCTAATTTATGTTTTTTATTTATGGACAGATGTTGATGAAAGTTGTATAATTGTTAAAAATAAAAATTGTTTATGGTAGAAATGCCTATTTTCAGTGTTCCTCACAGCAGCAAACCTGGATACTCTTTACCATGTTAATCTTATGGTGAATAGGCAAATAATTGTCATGTTTATCGACAGATTTTGATAAAACTTGTCATATATTATAATTGCTATATTATTAATTTGAAAAATTCGCTGAGTACGCAGGTTTTCTGCGACGAGGATATTTTTACTAGGAATACGGGTGCTATGTCGATAAAAGTTTAAAGTATTGGATACCTAACATCAGCAAAATTGTATAAGTTGTTGTAAATGTTTATTGAACAGGTGTTATTGTTCAATGCACTCGATGTCGGAGAGGAAAGTGTGAACCACTTATATACAAAAAAACTGAAATAAATAGTAACGTTTTGTAACTATGATGTAAAAAGCTCAAAAATAAATTAAATGGCTATAATTATTTGCATAGATTGTGACACGATAGTTGACTTATGATGTAAATACCTTAATTAGACACATCCTCTGTGCAAACATTAATAATACCGTTATCAAAATTATGCCACAGAACGTAATACATATCATTAAAACATTATGCAAATCTCAGTGATTAAATTGCCTTAATGGTTTGGTAATATCACTGGATGCAATTACAACCCTACAGTATTGTGAAGCCCGGAGCGATGGAAACGCTAAATAAACTTAATAGCGCAAACGTATAGTCAAGTTATACAGGATAACAATTGACCGGTATGGACGTTTGTTAGCAAACAATAAACCTTGTTACATAAACATTACACTTATTAGACCTGGAGGCATTTTTCAGCGATTGAAAAGGAATTCAATCAAATCTTTTTTAACAAAAATATTAAATTTAAAAACACTAATAATAATAATTATTATTATTACTACTATATTATATAATTTTTCCAATGAAAAAATTGCCCAGCATATATTTTTTCTTAAATTTATAATACTAATCATTTTTGTCATAAAAAGCTTTCAGTGTTCCATATGTGAGTGATATGCTTCTTTTAACGAAATTTCCTTAATTTTTTTCTTAAATAGGATGATTATTTCTATCTTTATCGTGGTTTCTACATGTCTATACTAAAAAAATTTCTAATAAATCAAGCTTAATATAATATATCCTACAAGCGGTATTCCCGTCCTTTGTACAGGTTAAAGGATTCGTTGTTAGGAAGAAAAATAGATATTATCAAGAGAAAAGATAAACCTGAAATGTTAAAAAACATAAAGGAAAATAATTTATATAAAATAAAAAGTATCATTTTTAAATAGGTTTAATATAAATTATCGATATAAACCAAACTAATATTGGTTCTAATTTGACATTAGTTGCTTGTATATTTCTATTTATTCACGTTTATAGATAACACGTCACGTAAAAGACTTTTAGCTCGAAAACAGAGCTAATTATTTTATTTTCATATTGCTTGTGCCAGTTTAAAGTAAACAAAACCCCTCTCCAGGAGCTATAGAATAAGGAAAGTTACAAAACTGTGGATGATCTCGTTTTCACATAGAAGCGTTACAAAAAACGTGTTTAGTGTTACAGAAAGACAAGACACTCAATCAGACATTTCTGTTGACAGAGAGACAGAAATTGGAATATGACCCTTATCGGCTTTTATAGGTTACGAAACGTTAATAATTCTATTTATATACAGGGTGTCCATGAAAAACGTTTCAGGACTTTGGTAAGTGATTAGGTACATTAAAAGGAAGAAAAAAGTTCTAATGGAGGTATGGCCTAAAACGTTTATTTTCTCGGATATCCGCCATTTTGTATTTTTCACAAGATACATTTTTGTTTCGAACATTTTTCAACAGATTTTTTTCAAATTTGGTATGTGTTTTACACTAGTAGACTACTAATTAAAAAAATAGCTAACATGATCTAAGCTCAAAATCCAAAATGGCGGCCATTTTAAATTTTACCGTTAACAAAGTATTTTAGTTTTGGAATTTTAAATGGCCGCCATTTTAGATTTTGAGCTTGGATCATCCTACTTATATTTTAATAATGGAAGTCTTAGAGTGTAAAACACATACCAAATTTGATGATAATCCGTTAAGAAAAGTTTGAATAAATAGTTTTTTGTGGAAAATACAAAATGGCGGATATCCAAGAACATAAGCGTTTTAGGCCATACTTCCATTGGAACTTTTTTCTTCCTTTTAAAGTACCTAATCACTCACCGAAATCCTGAAACGTTTTTCTTGGACACCCTGTAGATATACTTATTGACCTATCAGTTGACCATTTCAGGCAGTTCTAGTACTCTACTGAGATTAAACCGGTAAAAGAGAAAGGGAGAGAGAGAGTTAGGGTGAGAGGGCGAGAGAGATAGAGAGGAAGGGTGAGGACAGGAGACTTTGATCAGCAGATACTGGCCTGATTGCTGACCTCCGACAAGATAACGACGACCCAATCGGATTAAACCGTTCAGAGATACGTTTCAAGTTTATGCTTAGTGTGCATTTCCATGCAATGCTTTTAAACTAATTGTAAAAAATCTAACACTTCTAGTAGTGGCTGGAAAACCTTTTTTTTCATTTTAGGCAATTTCAACACCAAAAGATTTTGAGTCTTCAGTACCTCCAGATTTTTAGTCCAGCATGAAGTACGTTGAAAACTATTAAACATATTCCTTTCGAAAAAACGCATTTCAAAATTCAGGCATGAAATCAGAATATGTCTATAATAAATACATTTTATCAGTGATTTATTTAACTTAAAATCGAATAAACCTTGATAGAATTATATTTTTGTAGAGCTGATTTTGTATCCATGACTTTTCATTTATCCAGTGAGTAATTGAATAAAATTAAATTCAGAAGGATCACTGAACGTTTTTGTACTTTTAGATGACACCAAGTGTAATAATTTCTGATGAAAAATGACTTCCACGGCGATGGTTTGAGGTATTTTTGAGAAATGAGTAACAAGGTCTCTGATATTGCACTCTTAAGGAAACAGAACAGAATATTGAGTAATAAGATCTTTCCAATTGGGGCAGAAGGAGTGAAGTCACGTATCTTATAGGATGAAACACAAGATTCTCAGAAGTAAAAAGAACCTTCAAACCAGTCCAGATCTGGGCTCGAGCTAAGCAAACCCAAAGAGTCATACTGCAACTCGATAACTCCCAGGCAAGGGAAGGATATACCCCTGGGAGCCCTTATCTTTTCATTTGAGGGTACATCCCCAGGATAAGGTTAAGTACCTCTTCCTGTCCTAAAACCACAAGAGCGTGCCGTGTGAGAATTCTTCCCTTCCACATGAACGGTAAGGATACCCCACTCCCTGAGAACACTGGTAAGACGTAGTATTCAGGCTCAATCAAGCCTCCAGAAGAGGCAAGAAGAAATCAAGGTGATAGGTAAAGGCCGAAAGACTTACCAGCAATTTAATGTACCCAATCTCCATGTTGAAGTATTTTGGTTAGATTAGACAAACCAAAATTATAATCAGATATGTTTATATTTTTGTAATAAAACAATGATAAGAGTTTCTTTTCCGGTGTTTTCAATGATAGTCTACTACACCATAAATTGTAACACGACCAATAGGATATATTTTGTTGATCTTTACTTTATATTTGAATCGTGTAGTAAAAAAAGAAACAAAATCTAAGTAAGACCACCCCTACTCTCCATTCTCAATTCTGACAAACATAAACATTTCTTTGTTGCCCACAATTCAATTTGAGTTTTAAAAGTTTTAAGGCTTCAAAAGGTAAAAATTTGATTTTTTCATTATTTTTTTAAGGTAGGAATTATGTCGTGTCAGTACACTGATACCGTTTATTTTTTATACTTATTATTTAAAGAAGAGCTGTAAAATTATTTTTTTATTCAGTTAAGAGCAAATCACCAACCAGTTTTAGGGTTAAGGAAGTGTTTCGCTTTACTGCCACCTTATTTGGTTACTTTTGGTATTAGCCGGATGCAACTGTTGCGTTAAACCGTAATATACGGGATATTGCCGACATACAGCGCTCTGGGGAGTTAAGTTAGGTTCTTTATACCAACCTAACCTAACTCCGCCGAGCGCTGTAGGTCGGAGATCAAGTGGCATCACGCTAATACCAAAGTACCCATATTTTTGTTGTTGCTCATTTGTCAAACTTCCTAACTTGAGTGTACTACTGTAATTGTTGACTTGAAGCTCCAAGGGACGGAGGTTATCGACTTACTCACCTTGTAGCTTGGCATGGTTGGAGGAGTGCCAGCTGTGCGGGCGACGCCGTGACGTCATCACCAGAGGCGCCGCGACGTCGACACTCCTGCCGCAGCTGTACCTGCGGGTGGCCGCCCTCGCCCCCGCCCCCGCGGCTGTACCGCCGCCATCCGCCACTGTACCACACCCGCACTCACACCACCACTAGCGGTCCGTTCCGGTGGATATTAACTTTTCATTACTGTACAGTACCACACTCTGGCTAGCTGTAGCCTCCGATTGCTATGAAAGCGGTCTACACCACAGCAGAATCAGACTCGGCACTACTAAAATAAATAACATTACTAAGACAAGCACAACGAGCGTTGCACTGCTTTCGAATAAACCTGTTTTACACGCATTAATTAAGTTAGCAATGCGCGGTAAACTGGATTGTACATAAGATAGGAATTTTTACTGATGCTGGCGTGTACAATTTCAATAAAACAGTTGAGTTAGCCTTACAAGTTACAGTTTTTTATGTTTCGTGTTTCACATCTGATATCTCGTTTACTGGGTATTTCTAATAAAACTAGTGCGAAATAAAACAGCATTCCTGCGAAACCTTGTTCTAATCAACCTAGCTATCATAGGCAAGCTCCTTAAAAGTCAAACCTCCTATTAAGTGGCAAATTATTTCGTTTTACCCCTATAAGAACAATATTAGTTTTTGTGGCTTACTGTTCACAAAAGAAACTTAAACAAATTGGTTGAATTATCAAATTAAATTAATTAATAGTAGAGTAGTCATCTAGGCAAATGAATAATTAATTATTATTTATGGTTTCAGGAAACTACCATCGTTTTAACAAAATTCAATATGACACCAGGCACAACTGATAACATTTTAAAGCCTATGAAATGAAATAATAGCTTATAAGAAATTAATTATTTCAATAGTTATTTATAAAATTATTTACGAATATTCAAATAAGCTAGCTTATATTATACTTATGAAATAATAGTTCTGTATTATCAATAAGTTAATTTATTAAACAAATTTATATTTTGAATGATTTTTCGCTTAAACATATTTACTGTATTTTTATGAATGACTCATCGAAATGAGGGGTATACAAATCATTCTAGATATTTTAAAGTGTTCTATTTATGACTATTTGTAGTTCTTTATTAAAATTAAATTTATTTTGTTTATGATTTTTGTTTCGTTTAAAAATAAAATTTTTTTATGATTAACCGATGAAATCATTTGTAATACAAATTAATTTTAGAATTTGGCCCTAAGTTAGCTATATCATATATATATTTAATTTGCCAAAATTAAAAATTTGTTATTTTGCTTTGGTTGTTGGATAGCTTATTTGTTTCGTTTAAAAATAAAAATTAGTTTGTTTGCTTACCATTTAATCTGTTTTACCGTCTTAATAGCACTATACATGTAATGTTATCATTGCGCATTTCGTTTTGTGGACGAGACGACGTTGCTTGCATTCAACGACAAAACTTGTGTTTGACATTTAATCATTTAATAGTTATAAATAGCATTACAAAATTTAATTTAATTTATTGGGTCTCCATAATGAAATAAGTTGTTAACAAGACACAAAATCTTCCTGTAGTTAATTAGAGTATATTATAAGCAGAAATATCCACCGATTTCATTTCCGTAGTAAATATTTTTACGCGAATAATAATACTTAATGTGAACGGTGGATGGCTCTTGAAGTTTAACTATAGTTAAAAAGAATCTGTCGTGGAACGTGACTCGAGGACCGATTCACGTGGAATGAATGGAATTTAATTACACTACTGAAATCTGAGACGAAGGAAGGTCTGAATCGGAGACGGAAGCCCAACAATAATGCAAATAAGATGCATATTTTCAAAACTAAACATTTGGTATCCTCGTTCTAAATATATTCAATATTCATTACTTTATTTAATTAGAAGTAGAGCCCAATTGCCGTCGCATTCTCTCCACATACTAGTATTCAATTATTGTCCTCCAAAATAAATAATACATAACGCATTGTGCGTTACCCGCCTGGTGCGCTCATCAGCTCCCGATAGCTGCGAGAGGTTGTCGGCCCGATGGGCGAAATTAGATTTCAACCCGTTAAAGTGAGTGAAGCTTGGGCCTTTGCTGAATAACAAGTCTGCACGACGACACGCAATGAATAACCAGCTGTGCGCGCTGAAACAGCTGATAATAAAACAGCTGTTTGTGTTGAAACAATTAAACTGTCATACATCATACACAAGAATTTTATTGATGGGTTACGTATTTATTTTATAGTTTATATCTTATTTATTAATAGTCCGATGAGTGGGTCGATCCTGGACCATATTAAATAATTACCAACAGTTCGATTTTAGGTAGTTACAAGACCAGAGTTTGGACAGTTTCCAGCATAAACGTTTAAAAAACACATACATACTACTGACGTTTAAAAACAATGCATCACACGTTTAGTAAAACTTACAAAAAATGTGTTTAATGTCGCTCAAAACTATAGTTTGAGAGCTAATAACTTAATTTTAATAAGGTGTAGGTCAGTATAAAGTAAATAAACCCCTTCTCTACAATGGTACAGCAGAAGTGAAAATAAGTATTATTAAATTAGGAGCTCTCGTTTCCTAAGAGAAGACAAAGAAAATTCCTCATTTATCGATACAGAAAGATATACGGGCAGATATATATGTTAGACCCATTTCGGGTTTAATGTGATAAAAAACATGAAATAACTTCAAAACGTCAAGTGAGTTATACCAATTTATCTGTTCTCCGTAAGAATTGCATGGACAATGAGTACGTGGGTTACCTGGAATAAGTAAACATCAAATTTGGGGGTTTTATGGATCTATTGATATAAATTAACTATATTAATTTAATTTCTACAACCTGGAGTTTTCATAAGAGAATGTAATATTAATTAAAATTAATATTTGTTTCACGTCGACCGTATGGTATTTTCTTATGTGTTAGGATAAGTTCCTGGTCTGCGTACCCCCCTCAATAAAATAACCTGGATAGATTATATGTTACCATGTGACGAATAGATAAAGTAATTTAAACATTTGATCGTTAATTGCTGCAATGTAACGAAGAGGGGTTGGGCTCATTAAACTCGTCAACGCAAACACAATGTCCTGCTGGATACAATGGATGGCGATGGTTGGCGCCGTGCTTTTGTTTGTAATTGCAATTTTCAATGCGACACTCCCCGGACCCGTGCAAAGCGCTCCGTCAGAAAAGCTGCTTAAGTTCCTTCACCGTGTGATCAAAGAGCTCGGGAACGGAACTGTCTATGCTTTGAGAACGAGGGGAGCAACACGGCAACACAACAGACTCGCGGGGCTGTAATGCAGGGGAGAAATCAACATTTGGCACCGCAAAAAACATTTCTATAAATGTTCCACCAAAGTATTATACACGAATTAACTGTTTAACTTTCCTACTATAAATGGCAAAAATGACTATATCATAATCAAAAACGGTTATACAGCTTGGTTGAGTCGGATGATCCTATATCGCCTCACATGTTTCTTAAAAATATGTCTAATATTGCTCAAAACCGGGTGCTATGCATGGGCCTCGTTAAAGTACGCAAAACCCATCCCCATAAGGTATAGAATAATGAAAATAGATTTCATAACTCATTATCAAGGGAAGCGTTACATAGCGTTATAAAATACTTTGTTACAGAAAGACAGACAAATATGAATTGAAATGAGACCCATTTAGGCTTTTCTGGGGTATAAAACATAAAATTAAAAAAATATCACTATTCTAAGCAATGTACGTACAAAACTCTAATTTTATTTGTATGGATAAAATTGGGCCAATTTGAACATTTTTCAGTTTTTACAAAAGTTACCTTGTTTTTATGAGCTATACTCGTTTCTACGTTCAGTGTGAAAATATTTCCAGTGTTCTATGTTTTCGAGGTCAAAAGACCTTTCAGAGCAGACAATTTAATTATACTAATTACAATTCAACGAAATAATAGAGAATCTATATTCCCATTCTATTTCTCTTTAATACGTTCTGTTGGAGTTCATCCGTTCTTAGTAACCCTAGCCCAGGACGTCGTGCTGACGAGAGGTGAGCAACATTCTAGGTACTAAAGAATAAGTTGTTGTTAACCGTCTTGGGGATCGTGCTATTCCCCAAGAGAATATTGGCGGGAAAGGTTAGGTATAAACGCCGTGAATCCAGTTTTGCTTCGGACCCGGTGGCGGGCGACTCCTGTCAGTTCGTGAGCGGTCACCTCTTGATCGCCTCTGTGACTAATACGTTACAACCACCTGTCATCAACCACAGCATGGGCCGGAGCCCTATGTTTTTGTCCAGTTGATGTTAAAAAAGATTAATAGTAAAATAACTGTACCTCCCTTTAATCTCTGTAAATTTTCGGTATGATACGTTATCCAAATAAAACAAAACAGGTTTCTAAAAATATCAGGCGAGACTCGTATCAATACAGTGACGAGTGTAAACCGTCCAATAAGTAAAATAACGCCATCGCGATCGTAAATGCCGACGTTTTATCGCATCCCGGCTCTGTAAGGGGCAGATAAAACGCCAATAAATGTATAAATAGGCAGATACAATACAGTAGACGCGGCCCGGAAACGCGTACAGAAACGGCAACGGTCGTAAATTTACCAGCTGTCTCGCAGTTGCTGTTCCAGCAGACGTCTAGGTCGCCGTCGAGCTGTGAGATACATTCCCCCACAGTAACATGCCTACATGTTTAAGGAGCGCGCTGTGTTCGTCGTGTAAGGGCGTTGTGTGCTCAATGTTGAGCTGCGAGATACATTACTACCGCAGTATCATCCGTACAAGTTTTCGTAACATCCATAGGGTTTCGGTTGATTAAGAACCAAATCGCCTAACCACATATGTGAGCTGTTAATTAATCACAGTAGCTATCTACCAACAGGGCGACATTTGGACAGTTCCCTATAAAAATTGGTGCTGATAAACACAAAATAAACAAAAAATGTAATAACTGCGAAGGATACATTTAAATATGTATATTTTGCTGACATAAAAATTTTTATTTGCTAAATAAAATAAAACCTTAACATTTTCGTAGAACAGACAATAATAATAATTCATACCTACACTAACGTCGCCAACCAAAATACCTGAGAGAGAGTTATTTTTATTAAAAAATAGAAATCGTTTTACTGAACATGTGTCTAGAGTGTTTCCCGTATACGACTCAGGGTAGAAAATAGTTTATTAGTTTATTGACTTGTATATTAATTTTCCCCAGGTATAATTAATTTATTCATTCCATTTATTAATTAGACAATTTGAGTTTTCGAAGGATTATAAAGAATGTGGTATATTGTTTGAAATCCACATTTTGTGTATAGACTAGCAGTTTTTTCTAAGGGAAATGTGTTGTTTCGTCAATTTACCTTTTGAACCAATCATGACTCCGATGAAAATTGAAATTTGGATTAAACATCGAACTGGGTACCTTCTCCTATAAAAGTGCAATACCAATGTTTAATTGACGAATGTCTCTGTTATTCCTTGTACGTTTTCCTCGTCATTAGGCAGCGGCGGTCGGTGTGATCTGTCTAATCACCGAGACGATGTCGGTATTGATCCCACGAGCCGAGAGCCACGAGCCAAGAACCTCGCCACGAGCCGCCCGCCAGACTCCTCTGCTGACCTCGTTGTGGCAGTTGCCCACAACTTTGATTAGCAGATTGCTGTTTGGTTTAAAGCAGCTCCGGAGTAACTTCCGTAACCTCAATACCACAGCCTGTTCATCGTGGCTGTCATCTGTATACAGTAACGTTGTTTATTTAATTACTAAATTAGTTTGTCTACAGTCAAACATTGATAAAACGAAACTGAAAGGACTGAAAAGAAAAATGTTTGTATTTGCTTCCCTGTGGGAAATAAGTTAGATCATGGATATGTCCAAACGGAATGTTTTCATTTTTTCTAAACAGCTGTTCTTATTCTTTTATATTAAAAATTCAATACAATAGCTCTGGTAGTTTCTAGGGAAACCTGTTACATATTTTCCATCTTAAAAATCACCAACACCCCTCAGAGCTAAGACATATCCATGTTCAAATTTTTTATGTCAAGGAATATGTTACAATTAATGTTAGGTCAGCTAGGATTTCTCTACGAAGAGGTCCTGAGTTCTACTTTTTAACCTCACATAAAAAATTAAACTGAATTTAACCTTTATAAAACACATGATGCCAAGGTAATATTGTACATAGGAAGACAAAATAAATGTCGTTTTAATAGTGAAGTCTAGTTTTACACTAATACAGTAAACAGTATGGTATAATAACCCAACGGTAACTTAAGCAACAAGTTGTAGACTGTCATGACAGATAATGGTTGGGACAAGTTTGTTAACGTAAGTTATACCGAAATTAAGTCATAGACTTTACTTTATAAAGGTGGAATTGGTTATGTAAAGATCCTACACAAAAAAACCTTTTGTATAGGTATGTTTATGTTTGTCAGTAGGTCTTCTGTTAAAAATTCGTATTATTAAGTTTTTAAATGTCGTTTATTCGTAATAAAAAGTTCAAGGGAATTTTAAATGACTCTCAGGTCCCACTGTCGTTTTTCAACTTGGTGGTGGCACGCTTCTGTTAGAGAAGTGCGTGTAACTAATAAAAAATCATAAAAATTCAAAAGTTACGTTAAATTAAAAATTACAATCAAAGCCGAAGGTAACATAATATGTGATACCGTCTGTCAAAAACTCTGAGATAGTGTCAAAGGCTTTATACAGTAGATAATCTTATTTTAAAATGGAGAATCCTTCTGAGTCTTTATTGAAAGTAGCAGCTTGTTGAAATTTACTTCCTTTATGAGATGGACGCCTTTCATATGACGAAATTCTGTGCAACGGTATTACAATCGTCGATTCTTATGAAAATGCAATTAGTTAAATAAAATACGCATTTTACTACGCAATTTCACGCGCGTTAAGCGTTTCTGTATTAAATAGTAATGTTGTCCTCCAGGATAACCTCAGTCTGTATACTTAAATAATGTGAAATGAGGATAAATTTAATATTTTTCTTATGATCGTTGAAACCAAGTGAATCTAAACATTTGGAAAGGTCTGCAATCTCATTTTGCATAAACAAGATATGGTGCTCTCCATAAATACACACAGAAGAGAGATTTAAGAAAAACTAATTTAGAACTCAACGCATTCAGGAGGGAGCTAAACCCCTTTTTAATTAAAGAGGAACATTGAAGTCTCAGAGAATATGTAAAGCAAGAAGACAAATGTTAATGTTATTTATACGGTTGTAATTTAATTTTGATTACGTAAGTATTTAGTTTTTGTAAATTAATGACATATTGCGATATCTAAACATTTGAAAGACATAAAAAATCCTTGATATTCGCCCTTAACTGGTTTAAACGGTAAGTCAGTATTTTACGTTTATCTAATTCATCTACCAAAATTCAATATTAAACAGGAAGTGCACACCAAGGACCCGTCTAAATTCTCGAATTCTCGATATCGCAAGACTGGGAGATAACAAATTGTGGGGTGGGGGAGGGGGGGCGATGCGTGGCGAATATTGAGTCAGTTCCGAGCCGCTTCCAGCTCCAGCTCTGGAGTCTGTCGTCGAGACGCGTGTCAAATAACAAAACCGCCACCGAACGAAGCGATCAGCTGAACACTCAGTCAGCTGACCTATTGTTATAATTTTAATAAGGCAGAGGCTACCCACACGTTTACGAGAGAAGTACCACGCACTTCCGTCCCACAAGTCGTCAATTTTTCCTAGAAAACACTTTTTTTCTTAGAAATGCTGAAATGGTTGATGGTATCTTTTATAATAATTATACAAATACACTTTGCTAACCTAAGCCAACCCGAGTATCAGTATATACATTTGGACGAGCGAATAGACACTTCGACACTGTAAAATCAGATTACGCCATACCACGGTTCCAAGAAGAATCACGGTAGGGGATAAAATCGAAAATGACGTCATTTAATCGAATGTAAATAATCAATCCCACAACATATGATAATTGTCAATAACTCTATTTACGAAATAACCGCAACCAATTTTAATTATAAAACCGTTCTTACAATTTGAAAGCTACGGTTAAACAGACTTTTGGCACTTTCATGTGTAAATAAAAAAATGTTTATATTTACTTCCCTGTGGAAAATAGATTAGATCATGGATATGTCTAAACGGAATGGTTTCATTTCATCTAAACAGCTGTTCTTATTCTTTTTATACACTAAAAATCCAATACAATAGCTCTCATGGTTTCTATGGAAACCCATTACATGTTTTCCATCTTAAAAATCGCCAACACCCCCCCTAGAGCTAAGACATATCCATGTCAATAAAATGTATATGCACGTGGGCTTCCGCTACAATGATCGTCACTAACAGCTACTTGACTGTCCGAAATGTCCAGCGCAGTTTTTGGCACATGTAGCGCGGAGGCCCTCGACGTTTCGGCCATTATGTGTTGGGTGCACCCTCACCTAGTCACATTCTGAAGACGCCGATCACACGATAGGCGAAAATTTGAGGGCCGTCATGCTACTCGTACTTGCTACTAAAACTTCACGGGGCACTACGATCAGTCAAGTAACAGTCAGTGTAAAAATAAACTATTCGATTCATTGACGTCATTTGCTTTTGTTTATGATTCCGATCATGATCCTTTTAGTAATCATACGCCATACTACCACATTTAATGAAAATCCTGTGCCTGTTTAGTCATTGAAACAGCATTTACCGAAGCTGCTTGGAATAATTCTAATGACAGTGATTGATTGAGTGTGAAAACACAAACATAACCTATAACTCTTTAAGAGAGGAAGATACGTTTCAAGTATTGAGGGATTTTGACAGTTTTGTTAGTTTATTAGGTTAGGGTAGTATGTTACTGACTCGCACGAGAACAACCATACTCGTCCGATAAACATCTATTGCCCAAGACAAGTATTTTAATACACTACTCGATACTAATCGAACCAAAAAATTCGTACTAATTATGAGGTTTTAGATTACGAGTCGTTCAAGAAATAAAGATTAAGGACATTAATAATTAAAAAATGTGCATCAAACTTTTAGGTCACACCAGAACATTTTTAATTGGTCCTTTACTCAACGTGATGACGCCAAAATAAAAATATGAAACTTTAAAATATAAGTAAGCACCATAACCATTTTTTTAGTAAAAGATCTAATCCAATATCATTGTCAAAGATATTCCTGATTGCATTATTTATTCAGTATTATATTTAATTGCTTAATTGCATGTAAAACGTGCAATAAACGAAACTCCAAGTCCATAATATTGTGTATTTGATAATTTAAATTATAGTGAACTAGTTTTCCAAGAAAAACAAAAGAGTAATATGGAAGTCTCGGAGGAACTGAGTATATTGGTTGGTCTCCAGTAATGCTCTGTTATCTTTAATATATGTTTGTTTCATCCAATAAACTCCGTTGCCCCGTAACCTGGCTTCCCACACGGAGTTTGTCATGGTGATAAAATTCGTCACAGGATTCAATTACCTTTATTGTGTTCATGTAAAGTAAACCAGTGTGGAAAAGTAGATCATTATTTTAAGGAACTGATCCGGTAATACTCTATTACCATTGTCAAAATAAAAATATTAAAATGTCAACATGGTGCCTACCAAAATACAAAATAAAAACGTTTTGATTTTTCCAGATGTTTCTTACCATTTAAAAAAGTTCAAGGTTCTCTACATAAAACACAACACCGGTTCTCGTGAATATGTCAAAAGTCTTTGTTGGAACCAGCAAGAAAGACTTTGCTAAAAATTAAAAAATAACTCAAACCACAACATGATCAAAATCAATAAACACAATAAGTACTGTATTGAAAGTTTTCATGGTTTTTGCAAGCCAACCGTCATCCAACCATTTTTTACTTACAATACAAAGAAATTATGTGAAGTATTTTCAAAAATAAAATTACCTATTAAGAAATCTATCAAACCAACTTCACTATCCTTTGAGATATTATGCTACATACTTTTGCACATATTTATATGAATCAGGAAATCTTTTAGCAATTACGCAAAAAGACAATATTTCTTATCAGTTTCACGGAATTTATAAGTCGATAAACTTTTTATTGGATCTTTGGAAACTCTTTGACTTTTCCATTTTTTCCACGTTGGTAGACACACACCATTATCAATTTTCTTTAACATAATCTAGATTAAGATACTCCAGAAAAAAGTGTAATTGAATCACAGCACTTTTCCTAATTTATGGCTCGAATCGTATTGGATGAAACCATAATTGGAGAAATTAAAACGTATTATTAGCATGTGATAAACATTTATCTGCAATTACTACGAACGATACGACACATATAGAATAAAAATAAATTTTCCCCAAAACCTAACTTTGATCTATATCTTTACACTTATCGAAACGAAATTACTGCTGAACGTAGTGAAATATATTTATAATGTAGACGTGTCAAGGTAATAACCATCATAACAGGAGAGTACACAAGATCACAGAGCACGCACAGAGGACACGATATATGAACGCACAACACGCGTATCACTTGCACGGCGGTCGGGGTGCGACTGGCGAGATACGAGGAGTCGACAGGCGGCTGGGTCGGCACCACCCACCTCTGCCATCAGCTGATCACGTCATCGCCGCTGGTCATCAGCTGATGGTCACTATCGAGATACGATTGATGCACGTGGCATACTCAACCAGCTTCTGATTTGTGGATTAACCGGCTATAGACTTCTATCAGCTGATTACATAATCACCGCTGATAGTCACTGTCGAGATAAGGTTGATGAACGGTATCATTCTTCTACAGCTACTGTGTTTTGACCCGCTATATATTGCCATCAGCTGATTACATAATCGCCGTTGGTTATCAGCTGATTGTCACTATCTAGATACTTGCACCAACTGTACGATTGGTGCTGTGGCATTATCGAACAGCTACTGATGTTTGGTTTGCTGACATACTATGTTATTTGGTAAATATTGCAATCAGCTATAACATAATCGACTTTGGCCATCAGCTGATTGTCATTATCGAGATACGTTTTATGAACAGCTACTGATTTGTGGATTAACCGGCTAAAGACTGACATCAGCTGATTACAAGAATCGCCTTTAGTCATCAGCTGATTGGCGTATGTGGCAATACCATGCAGTAACTGATTTGTGGTTTGACCGGCTATGGACTGCCATCAGCTAATTTATCACTACACTACCAAGATACGTTTGTTGCACGTGGCATTTCTTAACAGCTGCTGATGTGTGGTTTGACTGCCATCACATAAACCTTGTGTCATCCTACACTCGTTTCTCATTAACACTTGGCTTAAAATACCTACCTTGTGGTATGATCGCCATTTCAATAATCTAATCTAATGTAACCAACTAATTGTCACTATCGAGATGCGAATAATAAATTTCATTCCTGCATAGCAGATGACGTGTAGTGGTGACAGTCAGTAGTCTGGACAAATGATAACCGAGACAGAGTAATCCAACCCCCAATTTTCAATTGTCTGTCTCTCTCTACGTTAGCTCGGAAAATGCTAGTCACATTAACGTTGAAGACAGAGATAAGGGTAACAGAGGTCATAGATTTCTGTGATGATATTCGAAAAACAGAATGATGCCACTGACCTTAACGGCAATGTACTCAATAATAATAAATAAAAACGATAAAATGTTTCGGTACAGTATTCAAAACATATTTGTATGTCTCTGATGGTAAAAAAGTATAAGATTTATACGATTTCAACTACAGTTGTATATTCGCAAGAAAAACATGAAAGCCTTGCAACAGCTGAAAAGTTGAACATCGTGGCGTTGTCTAACAAAACATACAAATATCACTGACAGTCGGAAACGGCCCAGGTAATCCTATTGTAGTGTGGAACTGTTCTGAGGCTTCCTCGATCGGCAGCGCAATCAGCATCCACCTTTCACAGCCAAGACACCTCAATACCGCTATCATTTTATTCGCCAGTATGTTTCCTCTACCCTACAATCAACTTACATGTTGATTCAATGTAAATTACAAAAATTCAACGTAAGAATCAATAATATTGTACGATGATATCAACAATCGCAATTGTTGAAAGAATTCGATGTTCATCTATATAAATAAAAAGTTTTCTCTGTACATTGCGTAGAATTTCAATATTTTTTATTATTTATCCGGTTTATGTATACACCAGAAAATCCTCTTATCTTATCTTAGGTCTTATCTCAATTATGTCCATCGGTATACTTTTCTCTAACGAAGAACAACGTCTGTTTGTAACCCATTTCCGAGAAAATTGTCTTACATTTCTTGACTTTAGGTGCTCTCAGAGTTATAAACATTAATTCTGGTATTTTACCATCTATACACTAAGGAATTGGTTTTTGTTTACTTTAAACTGACCCGTTACCTCTAAAAATAAAATAAAGAGGTCTCAAAACACTATATTTAATAAATTTTAGACAAACGTGTGATCTGTAAAAGTAGTTTATAAGAAATAAATAACCAACAGGTGTAAAATTAAAATCAATATTAGTTTGTTTACATTGATTATTGATTTTAAGAGGGTCAGAGATCCCTATCCCCATACAATGTTCATTTTTCTCAAAAACTAAACAAGGTTATTTCCGTTTTTTTTATATTTTAAATATCAATTTTTCTTACATATATGGAATCTGTCAAATTAAACTTTTATTGCATTTATTGACATTTATTACATTTACCATATTTTTTAAAATTAAATTTTGGGAAAAATAAGTCAAACTTATTTTTTTGACGTGTCATATTTTTAGCTAAACTTTAATTCCAGCCATGTATCTTAGTTATACCTATAAGCAAAAAATTTCAAGAGCATACCTTGAGTGGTTGTTGAGAAAATTATATTTCCTAAAAATGACAGCTTTGAGAAAATCGCAAAAAAATAAAATAATAGAAGTACAGTATTATTGTACTAGTAAAAAACCCCAATATTTTCATCTTAACTTACACAATATTTTCTATAAGAAAGAGATTATAAGCTATAATTCTGTGCAAAAACATTTTTTTCGGTAAAAAATTACTTTGCCACACTGACCCCCTTAAGCCTGTTTCGAAACCTTTTGTGTTAAAATGTTGTCTTAGCTTATAGAATATTTTAATTTTGACACAAATCTTCTAATTATCTAATTGAAAATTGATGCTAAATAATTTAGCTGAGAATAATTTTTTCGATGTATTTATTTGAACTAGATTTCATATTGGTATTGTGTCACTATAATACGTAGCCTATCTTATAATCCGAATCTTTAACCCGACTTAAATTCTACATCCCGTACGATGGATACTGCCACAGAGTAGTTACAGTATTTAAAAAATAAATCATCGAAGAAAAAACAGCAATGTGTACGATCTCTTACAAATCAAGAATATTTTACAAGAAATTAGCTTAGGAGAATTATTTTTAATTTTGAAAAGATTACTGGAAAGATACTATCATAATTGTATATAGGAAATGACTGCGATCCAAACAAAGAAGAAGAACTACTCTGATCTCCACGATCAAACACGTGAACTTCCAAAGAGCGTGATTCATCTTCGGATGCTGGTTGCCAAAGCGCAGTTCCGACTACTTCGGCCCATCCTCTAATCAGTGACTTGTTGAAACCAACGCGACTTGGCGCAATATCCGTTTCCGGAGCGGCATGTGCTACACAAACGGTCACACTCTCGTGTCGATGTCGGTGATGATCGTAAGGCGTACTGCTGAAATGTGCATCTCGCACTGTGTGACTGGAATGTTTGATGCCGGTAGCGCCGTGCACGATGCATGATTGCGTGTTCTTAGCAAAGGTGAGAGGTGGGGACTTTTGACGCTCAGTTCATTGGAAGATCATCATTGTTGTCGGGTGATGAAATTCTGTTGTTCTGTTTTACCGTACTACAAGAAGACGACGACGAAGAAAGATTCATATTCAACGTGAATATTATGTTCATCCTTTGGTGCTAACTTGGACTTCCATTGATAAACAAAAAATAATCGGTCACCTGATCAATGACGTCATTTCCGTTAAACTTTTTTGCAAATCGAAAATTGAAAAAATAACCTTATACAGCGTGCAGCACGTTATGACTCTACAAATAGTCACCATCAACATAATCTCGCCAGAATAACAAAATGGAGAAACATGTTCCAATTCCTTCAAACCTAAATTGAAGCGTAATGCACAGTTTAACCCCGTGTAGGCTAAGTTATTTTTATATTTTTCGGAATAAAGTTATTGTAATAGACTCCTTTCTCGCTTTCTTAGATTTAACACGATTACCCTAAAATCTCAGGGATACCGTGCTAACTTTCGTAATCTAAGGGTCGCTAGTTCGATTCTAGACTCAATTGTAATTGGAATTAATTAAATATCTGTTATTTAGATATTTACTACAGACATTTTTCATCACGATTTAAGTAAAACAAAGTTTTATGACGTTACAATGTCTGGAATATAATCCCGTCCTCAAACGAGCTAGTACCTAAAGCATAACACGATCAGGTACTAGCTCGCCTGAGAACGGGGTCAGATTCCAGATCCCGAAACGTCGTGATACTTTGTTTTATTAAAATCGTGATGGAAAATGTACCTAATAAAAATCTAAATCCACTATCAACAATAATGAATTTCAAACAAAGAATTAATTAACTATCTAACGACAGGTCGACGTTAGGCAAGACAAGACAAGGGTTTGGTCCGTTCCCTAAGAACGTTAAAAATACCACTGTCGATAATAAATACAAAATACTATTGCTTGTTTCAAACGTATTCGTATCCGGGTAATTGGCACCCATATGGTCAAATTTGGATACATTGCTAATAAACTTAAGTGTTTAGTTGCGAGTGGAGCATGTCGTACTAAATCAGCTCACAATCTAGAGTAATTGAAGGTAATTGAAACAAGGCCGAAATAATTCGTTCAACATTGGGTTTCCAATACAACTCAACGGATGAGCTGTTTGGATAACAATATGAACCAATTGATATTCCATGAATTGAATAAAATCAGTTTGTAACGACGGCTTCGCTTCAATCTGGATAAATTTCATTACACAACATTAACTTGCATTCATCAACTTTTGAACGAAAATAAATAATATAAGGATATTTATAGTAAAATAAAAACTTTTTATGCATAAAATACTCACAACGTTTGTTTCGTCAAGACGAAAACCTCTAGTTAAGTAAGTCTCATTTTATATACTGTACGAGCGAAAATTCGCGGGTTTTAATAATTGACTACTACGTATTTGTAAGCACAAAAATTCTTTAACCTTCGATCCCGTAAAAACTCTTTCAAAACGATATAAAGAATTTGTATAGAAAAATTTTCACGGAAAAATGAAAAGTCCATAGTAAACAAATTACAAAGAATAGAGTGAAAACCTTTCGTGTACAAAATATTACAAAAAAATAATAAGCTACCTTGAAAAGCTTTTTCCTGATATTTAAGGATTTGGATAGGGCCTTATTTCAAGTTGACCCTAAAATCATTCTTGATGCTGTGTTTGGATTAATGATTTCAATTTTGACTTTGGAAAATGTGTAACTAATATGTTTTCTATGATGGAAATATAGCTATTTGTGTAACAAGAGCGCAAAGTATATCATATCGCACGAGAGGTTCATATGACAGCACTCAGCTGACGCTTCGTGAGTTTTCGCTCGTATTAAACACAATATTTTTCTACAATAATAAAGTCATTGGGGTTATGTTTGATTTTCCCACTGGGATAAATGTAAACATTACTTTTAGGTTTCCGGTAACCTCAGTTTCATTGCGCAAATCCGGAAGTTAGTGTTGTAGGAACGGCAACGTTCTATCAGCTGACAGGGCGCTTTGATCATGCTATTGGTTAGTTTCATATACATATGGAGCGTTCCGCGCATGTGATTGGCCGGTTAATTTGCCGCACTAGAGTGGCAATGAGATCATATACACCCTAGTGCGAGATTCTCCTACTTAAACGTTCTGCCAACAGTGCGAAATGTGCCTGTTATCGTGCGATTGTAGTAAAAAATAGAATATCCTGAGACAAGTTCGTTGTCCCCGCACGGCTGAGGAGTTAGTTTATATAGGACGATAAATTTCTCAACAACCATAATCGGCTGACATACTATTCCTACAGTCTCAGCTGACCAACCTGATAAGACGTCACGCAGTTTAAAATAATCTATATAAATAAAGTTATAGCGTTGCCTTTTCATTGCTTTTAATTATTATATGTTTGCTTATTTTTTTATTCTATACTTCAGAAAAGCCGTAATGGATCTTATCTTAATTTCTCTCTGTTTTCCTGTAACGCTAAACAAGGATTATTTTAAGTTTCGGCTGGGAAACTTATTTTCATTGTTACAAACCTTTTGGGGGAGGATTACTTGCACTGTTAACTATGACAAAATATTTAAAATTAGTAGCGTTGAAAATAAAACTTGGTATTTTAAGCTAATTCTGATCAGGATGAAAGAAAAACTACTGAGAAAGAATTAAATTCGGGCAAAACAAGTTGCATAACATATTGTTATCCCTTTAAAACCGTTCCAAGCCATTAGCCAAATGGCCCACCGCAATATGTTCCTCAACTCTTCCAGTGTTATCATCTACGAGCCGTTCAAAACTTCAATACTTTACACAAGTTACTTCAACTGTAAACACATAAAAAGTATAACAATTTCAATTCAGTGTATAAAAAGATTAAATATTTGCTTCCAGGTATTATTTTGGAACAATAACACTCAATACTTAAACATGGTTTTAGAGAAGAATCTATTTTTAATTTCTTTACCTCAGAAACCGATTGAAATAGAGCTAATATCAAAATAAAAAACTTATTTGAGTTACTTCCAATTGTGCTAGATAAAATTTAATTATTTAATAAATTTTATGTTAGAACACAATAACCTGCCCCCAAAAGGGGATACGCCTAGACAAGGATAGACTGGTCTGTTTGATTTTCAAACTTGATCAAATACGTGCACATATATAGAGGAGGTGAAAAGTCCCGAACAGGTTTTATATTTTTATTAATAACCATCCTATAAGAGTAAAACTTGCAAATTGAATAGGAACTTAAAATACATTTTTTTTAGTTTACTATACCTTTCAACCTTAATTGGAGAACGGCCCACGAGAAGTCGCTACGAATTCTTAAATATAAGCATAGGGATTAACATATGCTCAAATTAATAAGTACATCAAATGAATGGTCTTTTTAGCAGCGTACAATGGCATACCCCAACAACAATGTTGGAAATGACAGCGATTGAAGATGGCTTGAATTTGACAGTTTTAAATATGTTTAGCCTTTCTATTTGTAAGAGAAAAACTTTACATATTCAATTATGCGCAAACATATCTAAACCTTCAAAACTTGAAAATTTCAAATTCAAGAAATCTTTGAATGCCTTCCATTCACGACTCTAACGTATTTTTGCTGTAAGCTGCCACGAACCCCTTTAATATAATGTACACATCAACCTATGCTTCAGATAAGATTCCTAAGATAGTAAGATTTCGTACTTATCCTTGTGAGCCGTCCGCCATCCAAGGTTGATTGTCTTGATAGTCAGTAAAATAGTATTTTAGGCCCGAATTCAATTTTCACAGCTTTACTTTTATAGGATAATTAATAATAAATATTAAAACCATTCCAAAACTTTTCACCACCCTTGTAGTATATATTGTATCAATTATGCATTTTGGCGTCCACGTGGACTTAAAAAGAAAAAAAATGGCCACAGGTCTAGATCATATCAAAACGACCACAGTGACAGCTTTATTCTCCAATATAAACCCCCATAACTGGACTATAAATATAATGTATAATTGTTATATATAAGTTCTTGACGACGGTGAAACAATTTTAAATACAATTCACAACTGTCTTTGGAAGCAACTGAGCAACTTAAAGTAAAAAGTGAAAGTAAAGAAAGAACAAAAGAACGTCAGACAATACCGAGACCCTTATCTCCTCGGCAAACTGTTAGCGGAAAGTTTTGAGGGCAGTTCCCCGCGGAGGATACAACCCCTACCCCTGACCCACCCTTTAAACACCACCGTCTCCGACACAACGTGATAGTAGGATAGCTTGACGTCACTGTAGCGGAAATGTTGGAAAAATAAAATAAAATAATACTTCGTAAACAGTAAAAACCACAATATTTTAGTAACCAAGAAACAGACGTCATATAAAACTAATCTATACCAGTTTGGCTAAAACAACAAAGAGTCATCACATATATCAACAAAACTGTTGTAGAATATTATAATAGTATATAAAAGCGATGCGAATTCGAGAAAGTAGACGAGTTTCAGTTGAAACCCCTCCGACATCCTCTTATAATATAGTTTTCAAATTTAACATTTTATTTATTGTTATATATCGTTGGAAAGGGGAGATTCTAAGCTGTAATTCTGTTCAATTTTTTTCCATTTAAAAAATATTTCGCCGCATTAACCCCCTAAAATGTATTAGAAATAAGTATTACAATTTAAAAGTTAAAATATAACACACCAGTAGTATTATTGCAATATGAAGTGGGAGAACGAGCGGTTTGCAGCAGCGCCCTGCCGATACTAAACCCGCAGCACACAGCTGATCCTAAATCACCTAACCGCGCCGTCCACCATATTTATTGAATCAAATATTTAATCTTCAAGCGTTTTAATGTTTATCATAGTTTTATCATGTTTTAGTAATGGCTACTGTTACTACAAATTTGGTTATCGCTCAATGAAGATAATCATCTTGTAAGAGCTTTCAGAAAAACATATTAGAACTAAGTACCTGGTGACCGAGCTTTGCTCAGATAGAATAAGACATGTATTTTACAAGTAAACTAGCAAAATTAAAACAAATGTATTACTCGATAAAACATTTATGTTGTTTAATAAAACCGATCTAATACACCATAATTAATGTAGTGATCACTAATTAATAGTGATCAAAAAGTACTGTCCTCAAACGGGGATCGAACTCTCATCCTCCATCTCATGAAGCACTGAGCTGTTGCGTCTGCCAAATCAATGACGTCGTTTCATGAGGGCGAAATGAACCGTTTCACAGTTGTTGGTTAAAGATGGTGGTGAACAATATGTGAATAGAGGTTTTGCATAAATATTTATTTTATGTATGTAATAAAAAAATTACCAGATTGGTAAACAATTTGTAAAAACAAAAGGGTTTAACAACAGTGCGAAATAAAAGCAGGGAAATTGTTTTTCAAAATCTTTCTTGTTTTGATAAAAAAAACTTATACATCGTATTGCAAGAATAAGCCAATTGGTGTAAATTATATCCCCCTTTTGCTTTCTAATCCACATTCCATATCTAACACAATCAATTGACCACAGGCTGGTAATACTCGTATTACTATATAATGATCAGCTCCAATGATTGGTGTTGGCTAAAATACCCTAAACGACTTCAATGCATTCATCGCATGACATGGCTCAGTGCTAGTGCAGAGGATTCCCATGACATCGATCCCCAACCGGGGA
Organism: Nephotettix cincticeps; assembly: GCA_023375725.1. Lineage (NCBI taxonomy): Eukaryota > Metazoa > Arthropoda > Insecta > Hemiptera > Cicadellidae > Nephotettix > Nephotettix cincticeps. The sequence continues at coordinate 16,564,981 of CM041785.1, read as the reverse complement.
AGCTATATTTTTGTTCAGTTTATACAAGATAATAAATCTAATACTCCTGAAATGCTATCATACAACAACCCGATTGACATGGAGGTAGAAATGTGAAAAAATTATTTATTAACTAAGGTGTATTAAATAGTTTTTATTTAAATCATATAAACGGTTTTTACATCGAGTACATAATAAATGTGTTTTAATTTAGCTGATTAACTTACGTAATACAGTACATGTTTTATTCTATCCGAGCAAAGCTCCGTTTCCTTCCATATCCGAGCATTCCTAGTTGCATCAAAGGTAATATTTATTAATTATTTCCACGATTTGATTTGTAAATTTATTTTAAAAAACCGCTGAGAAATAATTAATTTAAAAGAAAAGAGGGGATTTAGACCCGTTGGGAAATTGAGGTTTAAAAGGATTAACTGTTCTTAGATGGAAAGAATAAGGAAATAACAGACGAAGATCTGTTCATTTTTTGTTCAAGTAAGTGAGCGGAAGATCTATATCAAGGATTTAGCCGAAAAGAAATTCGGTTTATGATGAAAACGATAGAAAAAACTGTTATCTATATAAATAAAACTAGTATTTTGTTTGTACGTTGCTTGGAACAATGATTTTTTTACGTTTTATATTCCATAAAACTAAAATAGTCTTGTCTCAATTTCTGTCTGTCTATCTTGCCGTAATGCATTGCACCTAAACGAGGTCTTTATGCAACTTATAGTGAATGCGAGAGCACCCACTATGAGGATTCTTTTATTATTCTATACCTTTTGGAGAAAGTTTTTGTTTACTATAAAACGTCCTACAATCTATTAAAACTAATTCATGTGCTCTTAAATCGCTGTTTTGGGAAAAATTGGCCAGATTTTCCCAAAGACCTGTCGGATTGAAATAAATATTGATTTGTTTACATACATCAATGATTTTATAGGTAGGCCTAGAAAATTATATTATAATATAGTAGAGGGGGCCAAGCTTTGATAGAATTAAACATGCATTATAAGTTAAATAACTATATTTAAACACTTTTATTGACGTAAACAAAGTTTATATGGTTTAGAAACAAAAGTTTTAACACCTTATTAAATAGATTTTTAACATTTCAACTTCCTTGTCAATTAGGTTGTTGTGTAAATGCATTTGAGCAGTATTTGATTTATTGTTTAAAACTTTATTCTAACTTCATTCGTTGCGGGTGTGAGTAGGATTTCTTCACGGTAAAACCACTTTCAGGACGTTTTTAAAATTATTATTCTTAAAATAGTTAACTCTAAAAACATTCATAAAAAATTAACCAAACTAAATTACTATTCTTCATAAACTTTTCATAAAAATTAAATAAAACTAAATATACCCATCCGTTATATATTTTTTATATTTTTTTCAAACAAACCTATAGTAAAAAAAATTGTTTACGAATTTAACTATGAAAAAAATGTTTGTATTTACTTCCCCGTAGGAAATAGGTTAGATCATGGATATGTCTAAAGGGAATGTTTTCAGTACTTATTCTTATTCTTCACTCAGATGAAGCTGAAACCAAATGTTTGCCGGCTTAGTTCAGGTTATGAACTAATCTTGTTATGTTTTAACTAATCATGATGGAAAATTGTTATTATAACTTAATAAACAAAAATTATATGAACCATTAAAAACAACGAAAAAAGTCGATACATTTGAGAAACCTTTTAGTGTTAATAAATACAGATAGTAAAGTTTAGAAAGTTTAAATTGATGTCGAGAATCAAATTTAAAAGTGTAGATAGTGTGATGGTGAACTGTTTTATAGGAAGCCAATTACACCTTTCATTAATCACAAGATGGAATACTCTCCAGCGACATTCACTGTGGACATAAACAATGTCCGGAGCTGCCTTGGCTCGAGGACACTGCGCTAATGGTATTTGATTAACTCACTCATTGAGATATTGATTTATGTATTGCCAACATTAGATACCCGTGCCTAATTTCATCACTAAGATAAAAAACCGTAGTTTCAATTAATATGTGTATTATTTTTAACATGAAAATAAAAAAGTAGACGTTTCGAAATCTTAAAGAAGGGCCTATTTTACTCGTATGAAAATCCACTAATTGTCCTTCAAATCTGTAGATTTTTCGAGTGATTTTTGAGTGATTGAGTTGATTTATTTAATACTTAAACACATGGCTTTGTTAACATCTATATTTTCCAACACTGCAGGTATTTGGAAGTTAGTAAATAGTATGAGAATGACGAAAAATATTATATACTCAGTGTAATTAAAAAACTAACACTTTGAATAATTATAATATCCAGCATTCAAGTTTGAAATTGAAGCAAAAGGGCATGACACAATAATATGAACGTATTATCACATTTGGTTTTTTTTAAACATTCATAAATGAAACGCATTTTTCGGAAAAACCCCAAACAATCGAGATGGTTTATATCCTGATTGTAGAATATGCCAGAAGTGCAAGTCCTACATACCTATGAGTGTGCCGTTTTCCCCCTTAATGTTAAATGATAGTATTTCCCCTCAAAAACCGATTGTATTTACTTCCCTGTGGGGAATAGGTTAGATCATGGTTACGTCATCATATGACGTCACTAGCTAAATAACGTCACCGTTTCAAATTTCGACATAGAAATGTCTTAGCTCTGGTTAGCAATTTGTAGGAACAAAATTTAAAACATAAGAACAGCTGTTTAGATTAACTGCAAACATTCCCTTAAGATATATCCATGAGCTAACCTATTTACCACAGGGAACTAAATACAAACATTTTCGTGGACGGATTGCCGATACCCCTCCCCAGTGCTAAAATAAGCTAGCTATTAATAAAGTTAAGTAAGTAGAGTGAAGTCAATATAATAAAGTTTATAATTGAATCAGCTGGTCTTGTCTGGTCTGTAAATATACATATACATGCATATAAAAATATCCTTGAAATCAATACATTTATCCTTCACCCATACTTGTAGTTATTAAGGGTAATATAAGTGAATGATAAGTGTCATGATTTAATGGCTTTTATGACACAAGTGGCTTTGTTACTTTCAAAGGCCAGCTTATTCTTTTATCATGAACATAGACTGTTTTTACCAACACCAAAGCCCACAAAGAGTGCAAAATCCTATTACCAGCTTTATTTAAACGTATGGAGCCCACTGTGGAAATCGTCCAGAGAGTAATCGCATATAAAAGTCAAAACATTGTATATAGACTCAAAATACACAATATTAGAGTCTGCCAAACATTTAGGAAAGTTTATTGTTGGTACAGTTGTTTCAGAACTCGTGTTCTCTCTCAAGTTTATATAGTTTCCTCGATATTTATGTAAAAAATCATAATAGTAAATTTTAACACTTGACGATTTTTGTGAAAGCTCAAGTTTTCGCCTCAAGTGACATATTTCGTTTCACTGGTCAATTTATTTCACTGATTACTTCTGAAAATAAAAATTTTACATCTTCTTTACCTGAACGTTAAAAAATGTTATAGTTTGATCAAAGGTTGTACTTTTTTCATTTACTTAGTACTCGCGCGGTATTTTGAGACGTGTCTAATCGCAAGAGGTACTTGAAACACCCCAAGCATTTTTTACTTATAGCCTAATATGCTTTAATTTTAGACTCATACAGTTTTTCATTCACTCAGAACATTCTACCGGAAACTAAATAGAATATTTCATCACTAGAGTAAACCGCACGAAAGTAGTCCGATGACAGTCAGTCCGGTGTTGCCAAATCGCCCTATTCTATTATAGCATATGGTTGCATTAGCTGATGGGCTAAATGAAAAATGGCAACACTGCTGAACAAGAGGGGGTGAGGGGGAATCAGCTGTCCAAGACCTCATCGGTCCATTTTCGTGCGGTTTACTCTAGGAACAAAAATGGGCGTGCTTGAAACAAGCACAAGTTTAACAGCAGAGGCTTTTAACTGTGCGAGTATATATCAAAAAGCCAATTTTGAGCGGTGTGATGAACTATATTTTTCGTCATACTGCAAATAAAATGAAGCGAACTCGTAAAACATAAATTATTACCTGATTTAGTATCAATAGTTGTCGATCATTTTCGTCGCTTTAGACTAATCAGCTGTTATGTTATTTACGTTGTAGTAGTCATTTCTTGGTTCCCGATTGGTTGATTAGGTTATGTCAGTTATTATTATCTATAGTTCATCTCAATCATTCGATAGTTCGATTTAATAACAGTTTTAAAATTGATATCCAGAACGTACGAAGTACACAAAAATCGATTGTGATTGTTGCAGTTACTTTATCGATTATTTACAATCGAATGCTGACCTCGAATCAAAAGTATCATCAACAATGGATCTTTTGCTGCCTAGGACTCAAAAACCATCATAATGATAGGTTGAGTCCTAGGAAGAAAAAGAACAACTTTTGCTGTTCAAAACATGTATCGAAAACAGTTGTTCTTGAAGCAGTATGACGAAAAATTCCTTAAAGATTCTTTTTGTCTGATATGGGAAATTCGTTTCAAAACTTCTACAACGATTTGAAAAATATGGCACTCCCTTGAAATTTTAATCTAGAAAATATACTAAACTAAAATATATGCATTAATAATCATTGTATTTATATGTGAACCTTGTTTGTGTGATGACTTAAATCACCATATAAACTAACACAAACCACCATAATTATGAATCAAAACCAATCAGATATTTTTATTTTGCAATTTTCGTTCAAACTTATCAAATTTACGGTGTAAATAACGAAGCGGACAGTATTTCCATGGTTAAAAAACATAATTTACATCAATATATAAATGAAGGAATTATTAAAATACGAACAAATAATATTCAGCAACAATGATAAGAGGGGGTGCAATCAAATTTAGTCTGAACTTTTGTTTGCATGCACAACGATTTAGTATACAAGTACCCGCTCGGACACCCTAGGCCACTTTCGCTCGTGGCAGAATAACAACTCACTGCATCCTTGCAATGTCCGGTTTGAGTCACTAAACATACTGTATTTTGAAGGTACTGAGGGTAGCCCATTTCCATGGTGAACGCTAAATTTACCCTGGGGTATAACTCCCCCGCGAGTGCTTAAGTGTTAAAAGAGAAAGTATGTATCTCCACTGATACAGTTTATTTTAATACGTATTGCATACTTTTTTCCACGGTGATTCACTTAATGTTTTGCTTCAAAGAGAATCTGAGACACGAATTCATAATCGAACAGGACAGAATGAAATATTGACGACAAAGCCTCTGCGGTAGAAGGGGACGATTGCCGTGCTAAAGCCGCTTAGGTTTCGTGCGGGGCAACGATTGGCGATCAAACGAACTGGTCCACACACAACACGGATAACGTCAAATCCCAGCAAAACCCCGGACTACTGTAGGGCTACGCCTAAGGATAACAATGTCCTAGGGGAACACCCTAGAGCAAAAAACCCATATGAGTAAAAAAATGAGCATCGTCTGAGAGATCCCTTCTTTGACATTCGATGAATCGGAAGAGTAACCGGTTATTAAAGACGCCAAACGGTTTTTTATAGTTAAACCCCAACAAAATGACAATGCAAGATTAATGGTTACAATTATGTATCCAGCTACAAGGAAGTCACGAATTGTGGATAGTTTTAAGCGATGGTCCGTGGATGTTATATTCTCTTATGTAAATTAACGTCTGCACAATTGAACACTGCTTTCGTTCACAAAGAAATCATACAATAATCATACAAGATTTGTTCGGATCCCTACGCTACGCTGTAGATCCCTTAGATGACATTGCCTGGTTGGGCTATAAAGAACATGTCAGTCTTAGCCAAGAACAAGATTACAAGATCGTGCCACAATCATCACGCACGAATACTTAGCGTTCATAACTACCTGAGAATGTTGTCATTTCAAAAAGGTAATAAAGGTAATATTTTTAAGGTTGGTGGTAAAATTAGTTAATGGAAAAAATGTGTTCAATTAAACAAGATAAAAAATGTAATAATTATCACACGATTTAACGTTGGTTTGTGGATAACTACCTTGTTACAAAAATTGTTGTTACAAATGTCAATAATTAATATAATTACAAATAGCGACTGGATCCAGAATCGAACCGGCTACCATCAGATTGTGTTGAGTTTGTGGGATAGCTTAGACAACTTATTTTATGAAATCACACCGTAGGTATTTTAACATTTGGTTTAGGTTATCTTTTATCCTTGTTACACAAAGTGACATGTTCCTTAACATGTCAATGTTAATTAATTAACAGCGATGGATAGATCGAATGCTACCGGCTCTGAGATTACGAGATTGAGTTCCCTGTGGGAAATAGATTAGATAATAGACATGTCTAAAGGGAATATTTTCAGTTCCTCTAAATAGCCGTCCTTACGTATGTTGTCACTTCTGTTTCAAATTTTGGTTTACCGAATCACTAATACCCCCAGGCTAGACATATTCATGTTAATAATAACCACGTAGCCGGACACCTGCGTACTCAGCTAATTTCCATTTATTAATCAAATACTTGAGATGATAGAAACTAAGCTTGATCAAAAGTTAAGCCATGTACCAAATCCGACTGCAGTATGTTTATAAATATGGACATAATAATGATCAATGTATACTCCACCAGAATAAAACATGAATAAGTAGGTTTGCTGCTACGAATATTTGAAAATAAGATTTTTGATATACGTCAATAAATCTTAACTAGATAAAGCTGTATGGAAACTTTTATTACAATATTACAAATAATGAGAAATTTATATCAATTTGCTAACAATTCTTCATAAGAATAAGATCGCAAATAATTAAGTAGTTTTGCTGCCATAAGAAATATTGAAACTGGCATTTTATATGCTGTATGACAGTTTTTGTTACAGTATTACAAATAATAATGAAGATATAATATCAATTTGCTTTTTATTTTATAATACGTAGCCAAGGCGCTGACGAAGAATAGGTGATTAATTTATCATTATTTAATATCATAACGAACGCATGTAACGAGTCCAGAATCGAACCACGAAATCAAATCCTGTTTACACAGCGCATTGCCTACAACCAATGCGTTCGAAAAACCAGAACACAAGCGTGTCTGGGGTACAATATTACTGACGTTGAAAATTCACAAAGTCGTATCTGAAACTATAAATCAGACAAAGAGAGCTGTGGAACTATTAATTTGTGCAGTGATGCAACTGACAGATATTGACTAATGCTGCTGCCAATTAAACCGGTTTAATTCATTATCACGGTTTAGTGATTGAAGCGGTATCAGTGGCCTGACACATAGGCTACTTTCTTCCCCAAACAAATTTAAAAATTACAACCTTTAATGAAACTATCATGTACTTCAAAGTTTATCTGGGTATAATTAAAAAGTTATTTTATCAAACATACACATCCAATTCCGTAAACTAACAAGAGAAAAGAGTTAAATTAATTTTTGGACATTTTTGAGGACCTTTGTCGCTCCTAAGGTAATACTAATCTTTTAAGACTGGGTTTAGTTGGGTGATGTGACCTTACACTGCACACCAAGTTTCATCGGAAAACAGATTAGAAATCAGGGAGAAATTGACTTTTTCATATTTTCCATTACAATAACATTGGGCGTTCTCAGGCAACGTACTGCGTTTACCATGGACATTAAATTTAACGTTTTCCTGGAACCGTTGGTCATAGCTAAACTAATGAATCGACATATTAGAATTTTCGAATTTTGCATCATTAGCTTTTAAACCATTCGTTTTAAAGACATAAGGGTGAGGTCATATTATTTCAGGCCTGTAAATTCTGTAAACCACGATAATTTAATAAACATCGTTGGAGCGGATTTTGAGAAATTTGTATTTTTCACATTTTTAAGATTTTTTAAGTTAAAAACCCTTAAAAATCAAAGCCAAAATGCACCCGTGTACCAAATTTCACCTTAATTCGACGATTAGTGTGGTGTCGGGGTTTGTACACACACTGACAGATAACAGAAAACCATATTTTATGGTTTCAAGGAACCTCAAAAAGGAATGTATCCACCCTAACTCAAAGTAAAATATTTTGACGAAAACAATACTTTCTCTATATATTATGTATAAGAGAAGGGAGTTAAAATTGATTAATAACATCTAATAAGTACAATAGCGTACACAGCAATCTTTGGCAGAAAAATCAACACCAATTGCGGCGATATATATCGGCGATCGTTCATTGCTATTATTTAATTATATCTGACGGGTTATAACTGTGTGATTATCCTTCGATTAGTTTCATTTAACCAAATGATTATCCCGGATTACAACGGGTGGAATAGCCGCAAACCGAGTGACGTCACTGTTGCCAGATGCTCTAATTATCAGTTATAATTAACATTTAATAACTGTACAAAATATTCAGAATATCGGCATTTCCTGGAATTATATTTTACGTGAATAAAGATTATACCTCTGATACGGTTTTAATTGAGGTGTCAAACTAAACATTACGTCGAGTCAATAAATCACCCTTTCAGTGTTTCTGGATTATTTTTATTTCAGGCTTTTTCACTTACTAGTCTGTTCATTAATGGGGTTCCCAAATCATAATAAACCTAAATAAATGTTAAAAATAAATTATTAACTCAATGTTCGATTAGCTATGTTCATTTTGCTGAAATATTATTTTCAATCTGGTATCTGGATGGTAGTTACATATATTTGTTATTTCTTTAGCAATAGTATCATAACTGTCAAACATTTTTTCCCAAATATACATATTAAAAAATTTCTAACAGTGTATTTCTATGAAATCGGTTGTTGAAGTATTCACACTCTAAAGGTAAAAGTCCTAGAACTTGAGAAATATTGGAAATCTTCAGACGTAGGCTTTCGCGGCCGGTGTCAGCTTGACAAATATTGGAAATCATTATTCGGCATTAGCAAGTGAAAAAGGTTTAATTTGGAATTGATTCAATATCTGAAAATAAATAAAAACCGTTGAAGGCAATTACGAAAAATTATTTTATTACAATAGTGTAATTAAAAGCTGCATGTTTAAAACTTTCCCGCATTTGGCAAAAATTACAGTACAAATTTTAAACATACAAAAGATGGATGGTTATGTGAAAGTTTTAGTTATTATTCATATTGTTCAGTGAAAATGATATTCACGTTCATCCTTAATTTAAATTTATGGAAATTTCCGACGTAAATGCATATTCCGTTTGCTAACATCCTTTTTGTATGTAGAACCCCTTTTAAATATTCCAGCAAATTTGATTTATATTCATGTTGTTTGAATGGTATTGTGTGGCGTTTATTTCGAAACGATTAGAAAATCTGACCAAAACCCCTTACAAACCGTTAAATGGTATCTTAGCAGTTGAAAAATTGATTAAATTTTATATATTTTACATTTTCAAGATGCACGCATAGTTTAAAATAATCTGATGTTATGTTTTAGTATTAGCTTTGACTATACATGTATTAGTTTGACACAGTCAACTTATAAAACAGAGCAGTTGGAGAAACAAAGTCATTATTTACTATTATTTATTTAATTATTTACTAACCTTGAAAAGAACCGTTCTTTACGGAAACTACATTTATTTACAGGAGCGTTGTTTACCTGAAACAAAGATAAATTCATGAAAGAACGTACGCAGATATAGATAATAACAATGTTATCTTGAGTATATATGTACCCTTGTGAGACGAGTAATGATATTAAATGATATTAATAGTACCCGTGCAGGTATATATGAGATATTGGTGAACAGCAGAAGCTATAATATACATTATACACCAATGAACCACAGCTTATGTTGCTCCAACTCAATGCAAACAGTTCAATGTTACAGTAACTGTGTTCCTTGTCAACAAATTAAGCTTATGTCGTGTGATTTCTCTTAGGGTTTGTGATAATAATGCAATACCGGGCTACCGAGATTTGTTCGGATAGTATAAGCAATATAAGATAAGGTAATTGGCTAAACTAAAACCAATTTGCACTAAAACAAAAAAATACACCGAAGTACACATTCCATGCCAATATGGTAGTTGTACGATGGCATCTGAGGAGAGGAAATTGTTTACATTGCTCTTCCACATTCTTTAAATTACTTGTTTCCATTCTTCATTGTGGGTGTGATGTATTAACCCCCCTCCATCTGGTAATACCAATGTTTTGTAGTGGGTTTTGTTGGGTGGTGTGACCTTACACTGCATACCAAGTTCCATAGAAACAGTTAAGAAATAGGGAAGGTATTAATTTTATAACATTCTCCATAAGAATAACATTGGGCATTCTCAGACAACGTACTGCGTTTACCACGGAAATGAAGTTTAACTTTTCTAAGGAACCGTTAGTCTTATACTAATGATTCAAATTAGGAAATTCTTTAGTTTTTAAGCCCTATTTTGAGGGCTTCAAAATGGATATACAGTACTCAAATTCGATACTGTTGACGAAAAGAATATTTTATCCATACAGGCTACTGTGTATAAGGAGAAAAGTAAAACGTGAAAGAAATAAAAATTAAATGTTAGAAGGGCAAGTTCGCTGAAATGTTTAAAAATTGGCTGAATGTATATAAATGTGTTCAATTACACAAGCGATGTACCGTTACAGCGTGAATTGTAGGAGCTAGCCTTGTGCCCGCTCAAGAACAAATCAGAGATATCGATCCAGCAACGTTTGAACTACTGGACCAGCTCGATAGTCCTGGTCTACCACGCAATAAAGGAAACGAACGAACGATATTTTTTTAAATACATATTCTAATACTCAGGTCAGGTTAGGTTCTTTTTATAACTATAAAAAAGCCACCAACAATTTCAGCAAACGATAAACCTCTACTGTACCTGGATACTAGTTTTTCTAAAAAAATATTGACGTAATAAGGAAAATACGTGAGGGGTAACGGCGAATTGCCTCTGCCTAAAGGAAATTAAAACATTTCCTCCATCGATAGTTTTAATCACCACCTAATGATCTGTATTGTATTTCAAGATAATCATCTGATTCGAACACATGTTGCAACAATCCTACATTCTCGCAATAACCTCTACACGATGGACGACATCACCGTGCTAGTTGCCCGCGGGTTCCTCCACCGCTGCTCTGGAGCCACGCACCCTACTCTGCCCTCCCTGGGCGTCGTGTTCCGCTTCATGACTACGCCCCCCGTGCTGCACGCCCTCTGCCGCGGCGTCACCATCCTCGGCGTGGTCGTCACCCTGGTGCTGCGGTTACTCGACCTCAACGGCGTAGACATCCACATGCAGGTCGACATCCTACCTGAAGACGACGAGGCTGACGTGCAATGACCAGGTGGTAACCCGAAAAAGGATTTTCTACTACTTAATGTGACGTATTTACCATTCTAGAGAATTTAATACACGCTTTCAATAAATGATTTTTTCGTTCCATGTAATTGTTTACATAATTATCTGAATAGCGATTGTATTAATTATTTCATTTTGTTTTTGTTAAAACGCTCATCTACACATCACCAAAGGTCATAATCATTCGTATTATAGGGTCAGTGCGATGAACTAGGCGAATGAAAACAAGTCGTTGAACAACGTAAATTATAGTTTGGAAATGCTCACAGTTTCATAAATTACGCAAATAAGTTGTCAGTAGAACAAATAGTTTAAAGAAAAGTTAACTACTTTTTAAAAGTTCTTGTTTTATAGGTTAAATTTATCACAAGGTTTTGTTATGTTGACTTCAAAAACATTAATTTATTTATATCTCATGATAGACATATGATTGATGTGAGAGAAAAAGAGAAAAAACGTATAGTTTTATCATAGAAACTAAAAATATTATCACACATTTAATTTATTTTTTTAGGTGTTTTATTTTTTTTCGTTTGTGCGATGGATGAATTTTACGAAGTAACGTACAATACTTTTTGACTGTCGCGTTCTAATAACTCTTTAAATTCTGGGTTAACGGTTCAAGTTTTTGGGTTTTGTATTGGTTGTCTTTTTCGTGGTTTTAGTGTCCGGGCTGGTTAATTTAAAAATATGTGGTATCTTGTTTATTTTCGATACTAATTATCGGAACAGGCGAACAATGGTTAGTATTAATAATAAGAATAACTCCTTCTTACAAGTAAACGAAATAACTTTATAACTTTAACTGCTGCATTATGAACTAATTGAAATCAGATACAGCCACGGAGGGGGGGGGCAGTAGATGTTTGGTGAAGCAGGGATCTCATCAGCTGTTCCTCCATCGCCATATTGGCCCTCCGATATTAAACTGGCATTCATCGCTGGAAACTCCATCTCTTCGTATCTTATCAACGTTCATCAACAGACTCCAGCGTGTCATATAGCTGGCGTCTGAAACTGAAAGCTGTATAACGTCGTGTACATAGTATATGTTAAAACATAAATATTTAAACATGTATTATTTATTTAAATATATTATATGTTTGACTAGGACAGTGGCGACGTCCTGTAATTCAGCTACTTGGAGGTCACGAATTGTGGATAGTTGTGAGCGATGGTCGGTGGGTGTAGTGTTCTCTTGTGTGGATTAACGTCCGCACTATTGAATATTACGTTAATCCGCAAAGTAAATCCTCATAATTAGACCAATTCGTAATTCAGAGGCTGTGGTTCGGATTCCACGTTAAGCTGTAGATCCCTTAATTGCCATTGACTGTTGGTCTATTAATTAACAGTCCTGTCTGAGGAACATGTCAGTCTTAGTCAGTAACAAGACTACAAGATCGCGCCACAATCATCGTACACTCAATTCTCATTCATACTTGGCTTAAAATACCTACCTTGTAGTATGGTCGCCATTCTAATCTATTTACAGAGCAGTAAAAATGATCGGGGAAACCTAGTAAACAATTCGTATAAATGAATAGTAAATTAGTACGTATATCACGAAGTATCGTGGGTAAAATTCTTTGTGATAACAATTTTCGAGCCATGTAAAAAGACTAACTTAGTAATTGAACCAATAATAACCAATATCTGGATAAAAAGTAAAAATGTAGTAATTAAACAATTCATACATTAAAAAGTAATATTCATGACTGAATCGATAAAACTCTCTGAGAAGAAAAGAAATAAAAAACTATCGTGGATATCAATATTGTACTATAAACTATCAGTATTCAAATTTATTTTCATATCATTATCTGTTTTCTTTCATCTGATAATGAAAGTATATGAAAGAAATACTATAAAAACAAAATTATAATTATTATTGACATTGAAATTCCTGTAATATAGCTCCAAGAATATAGTTACGACCGATACTATTAAGTTCTTTGTATACGTCCGCTATTTATTAGTTCTTTGACAACTTAAAAAAGTAGTGAAAAAGTATATATTCTACGTCTATTTTTTCTATTAATTGACTTTTAACATTTACATCCTGTTTAAAGACAATAAAAAAGGAAAAATGTAGTATGTGGTATATTCAATAATAGACTTTATCAAAAAAGTATTATGATATAGAATCCATATATTCTGATAATTTAATGATACGGTGTTATGTATTTGATATTGTCAAAAAATTGAATATTTCTTAAAGTAGTATAATTGATTTTAAGAATTGGATTTAAAATATAGTAATAGTATGATGATTTTTATTTCTTAAACTAGAATTTTATATATCTGTTAATATCGTTTCTTACTAATTTTATTGTGCTTAAAATATTTTTTTTTTTGGCTTTTTTTTAAAACTATTAATGTGGTTTAAATTATAATGGTTTATACTAAAAAATTTATTATATGTATGAAGTCGTCTTAAAAATTTCCATTAAAAAGTGATAAAATGTAATTTAATTCGCCCTAAATTTATAATTTGTTAAATGACAAATTAAATGTATTTTGTGTATTGATGTTTCCGTGTGTGTAAGTGTTTTGAATACGACTAGACTGATCACTACGTCAGTGTTGAGGATAAATTTTATTACTTACTATTGGTATTCTGACTTGATAATGGACTTTTAAGTCCGGATCCATTGGTCGTCACCACCATAATTGAAGATCACCGACAGTACTACAGGTATTTTACCTTTAATTTTAGTAAAATCAGTGATCTGGAGGCTCTAATGTCAAATGTCGATCTTAGTCAGTAACAAGACTATGATATTACGCCACAATCTTTATACACTCATTTCTAATTCGTATTTGGCTTAAAATACCTACATGAAGGAAGGTCACCATTCAGGAAGATAATAATAATTTGTCAATGTATTCCAGAGATGTGTCTACGAAAACCTAATAGAATAGAAATACTTAATGCAATTAGCTATTTCAACCTCATGCATACAATAAACTTATATCTATAATATTATAAAGAAGAGGTGGTGTCTGTATGTTTGTTTGTGGGTTTGTGTGTTTGTGGGTTTGTTGTGGCAAGTGAATGCGAAAAATACTGAACCGACCGGTTTGAAATTTTAGGCAAAGGTAGATCTTAAACTCATGCAACACATAGGCATACTCATTTCCTTAAAATCCTCTCGGGCTACGCCCTGTGAACGTCCTAAGTTTCAATGTTTACATTTTTAGAGAATGAAAACATAAAATTACTTGAATGTCAACAGCTGTGAATACTAAAATTTGACAGTTCGAGAAGAAGGAGGAGAAGAAGAAGAAAGAGCTGCCGTGACCGTCCTAGGTTTCAATGTTTACATTTTCTAATGACAACATCCGTTTGCACTATATTTTGACAGTTCGGGAAGAAGAAGAAATAAAGTTGATTTTTCAGATAAACTGCTGGATCGAAATTAGTGAATTATTTGAAGTAGCGGAATGGTAGATTTTAAGTTTTTTCCGACGACTGTCTCTATTACATTAATCCTTATCCTCTCCCAATATTTGACATATGTTACTTTTAAATGTTGTAGGCACTCCTGTTTTGTCATTTTGTAAACAATGAAGAATTAATTAACAATACCTTAAATGTATCAGTAGAGCCTACACCTTTTAGCCTTTTTAGCCCGTGCGAAGAACGGGTACTTTGGCTAGTTTTGAATAAAATACTTTAAATTCCACATCAGTTATTTGATCAGGATACTTTGAAAGTGACTATATCAAAATATCTCAGTTGCACTCTACTGAGGTATTGCAGTTTATCGCCGCATCATTGGAGCGGTTGGAGGCCAAGGGCAAGGACCTAGTAACTGTAACAGTTGCCGATGCGGAACTGGTATAACGAGTCGACATCGCCGCTCCAGCACGCACCACATCGCCATCACCCAACCTGTTTATTTACTCGTCACGCGCGGCGCCAACGGCTGGCGGAACAGGAGTGGGGCGAACATGCGGCCTTGCGGCACTCTGGTTGCATTGGTAATTGCAGATGAATGAATTTCCGGTAATTGGCGCGTAACATTCAAAATTACAATTCGTTAACACCAAGATGAGAATAAATTGTATAACCTTTCTGTAAATTGATGCTATTTGATAATTACAATAGCAATAAGCCTATCCTTTCCATGAGTTGTATGACTAAGTATGATAAAATCCAGATACTTGGAGGTCACGAAACTTAATTCGTGACCTCCAAGCTGTGGTCGGTAGATATGATATTTTCTAGTATGGATTAACGTCCACACTATTGAATACGAAGTTCATCCGCAAATACCATCCCCATAATTAGACCAACTCGTGGAACCAATTCCGAGATTTGGATCCCACGTTAAATTTGACTATTAATTAACAGTCCTGCCTAAGTAACATGTCAACCTTAGTCAGTAACAAGATAATAAGATCACGTGATAATCATTTTAGAATCAATTCTCATTCATACTTAGCTTAAAATGCCTGTCTAAGCAATTTCAGAAAGTAATGATAATACTGAGAAAAGGCAATTAACATTCGAAAGAAAAATACAACAGAAATAAAACCTCAGATCAGTTATTTTGTATTAGTTTAAAAATTAGATAATAAATATGGCTATTACGATCAATGAATATTTGAATATAGTATAATTTTGAAATAGGTTTAAAATCAATGATCAATGGAAACAAACTAACATTGATTTTAATTTGACAGCTGATTATTTCTTAAATAACTTACATAGATCACATGTTCAATAAATTTAAAAAAATGTGTTTAATATCGCAAAACATTTTGAGTTTTAAGAGCTTGTTATTTTATTTTAGTAAGACGTTTACAGGTTAAAATATACAAAAATGTTCCCCAAAAGATATAAAATAATGAAAAAACTTTCACCATTTTGGAGGCTTTCACTTTCCTGGAGTAGAAAAACACAAATGCCTTCTTAATCATTACAGAGAAATAGTAAGAGATACAGAGTTTGAGATAGCACCCATTTCGGCTTTTTAGGGTGTAAATAAGTAAATAGGAAACATGAACAGTAATCTTTATTTGCTATTATAATTTATGGATAACATGGAAAACAAATCCCAATAAACACCTCCCAATTCTAGTCATTAATTAACACTAATTAATACAACACTAGATCGAAATCTCATCTTGACGATCCCTTCAGGTGGGAAACATCTCAGCACATGTAACTTGATCTGCACTAATGGTCGTTGAGAGACAACCATCAAGTCCATGCAGCGCTTGATGTAGTTTTCCCATAACAAGAGCATCGCTAACACAACACCACGTGCAATCGACGCTGATTGGCCCACTTTACGTGTTCGGAATAAACCAATTACCCGTCAACGATATTAATAAATCCCTGTAACGCTAATTAGGTTACGTTTACTATCTTTTATGCATGTAGATTACAACCGATCATGTAATCAATTACTTCTTTCATTTAGTGTTAATTTGCTAATACTCCGTTAGTGCGGGTTGATTGGTTCACTACTATGTAAAATTTATATTTGATTAATCTAGTTTAATAAAATAATAGTACCATGAACTATAACAGACTTTTGTTATCTCAATTTCAGAACACTTTTAAGGTTTGATTTCACAAGTTATAACCAAAACAAAGGGCTTCAGCATTTAAATTTTTAAAGAATAAACTGCCGTAGTATTTAAAAATATTGTTTAATGATCAGACTAAGAGAATACAATTCACAGAGGTGTGCGAAAACACGTGTAACATATTTAAATTATTTATTTTTATTTTTCAATCAAAAACGCAAACTAATGAAAAAACGTTAGTATATTTCAAATTCCTCACATCAGTTACACTTTGGTTTTTGTATTTTTAAATTAATATATACTTTCTAAATTATATACGTCTAGCAAAATTATCTTAAAATGAAGTTTAAAATCATGTTGCATTTTTCTACTTTATTTGAACTGGCAGGGGGTGGTTCAGTGTGTGTTCAGCTCTTCACAATCTCAACGTCGCCGGTTCGATTCTGAACAAAATCGTGACATAAATTTTTTTAATAGTTCCTTACTGGATCCTGCTTATTTACAGTTTTCAAAAACTAGCGTTACCCTGCTAGCTCCGTACCGCCTAACAGTATAATCGTTTAAAGAAATGTTCATATTATTTAATCTCAACTGTTAATTTTGTAAACACTAAATTTATAACACCTGACACTGCGCACTTTTATGCCATTACATTTGTATGCAACGTTTAGTGTCACAGATAAAACACTTGATTAAGCTATGACTCATTTCTGGGGTTTAAAAATATAAATAATAAAAATATCCTCCGAGCAGGAGACCTGCGTCCCTCAAACTTAACATTAATCTATGAATTACTTGAGATGATACATACTAAACTTGATCATGAAATAAATCAAATTTTATAAAAAAAACAAAAAGTAATAATTTCAAGCAACGTACTGGAAAAAAACTATTTATATAAATTTCACGGGTTTTTCCATTAATTCAACTGTTGTGCAGAGTAACATTATAGAATGACGTGGATGGTTTAAAGACGCCTGTGAGATCAGCTGTGTCGATCAGATGAGTGAGGCGGCAGCGCACAGCTGATGGAGGGAGCGCGGCACACGTGTTATGAGATGAAGAGACCCGTATTATTGTCTTGTTTAAGAGCTAACTGGCCATATTCTTCTCCCTTCATTGAATTAGACGGAATGCCTTCGTTCCCTCAGGCTTCACGTGTCTACTAACTGTGATTGCGTTTGTTCGCACACAGTCTATTACTCTATGTTAATTTATGGTAATATCGCCCTTATTTCATTACAGGATAGTTGTAAGTGTAATTAAGAATGCAAACTAAAATTAATACGAGAAACAAAAATGTTCTGTTTGTTTTAAGCTTGTGGTTAAAACACTGGCAGAATAACTATGACTTGTATCTCCATAGGGTGCATTTCTCAGAATGACGCATTATAATGTTTTTCAACAAAACGATTGAGTTTATACAGTTTTCCAGATGTTATTTGTCGACGTAATGGGATCGATATTAAGATACTCCGTTGTTGATTAGGGGATGAAAATCCATCCTTATTAGGAACATCGAGGACGAAGCTTCGCATTTAGGGGATGATTAACCCTCACTCTTATCCAAACATCTGCAAATTAATCTCGTCTAACCCTTATCGGGTTATTTAGCTACCCCAATCGGATAAATAAACTCAAGGTCATTATTTTGTTTAACATGTACTGTAGATGAAGAATCTGGTAATTTTAAAAAATCTATAGAACAAGTTATAAAGTAATAAGTGAATAAGTAATACTAATAACAAATTTATTGAAAGTTGTATATCTTAAATGTATAACTCACTCTACGGGTTTTTATCCTTGTCATCTTCCGATGAGATTGACCGAACTGAAATTAACAGCTTTGAGTGAAGCCACTTCTAGGGGATAGACTAGGTTAGCAAAGCTGTTAAAAATTAATCTTAAGGTTAACTATGTTGGTAACTCATTGAAAATGTTGAGAACAACGGGAGTCAAGGATTATTATACGTATAATATAAACAAATTAATTTATATTACTCCTTGATTTCTGGGGGTTTGAATTATATTTTGTTGTAGAAAGACTGCCAATTGAATATAGCATAGTAGTAGTTGTATTGTACCTTTTCTGTCATTACACCAATAGTCGGTTAGGACGTTCAGAGGAAGTGCCATTGGGCCCAAGGATGTGCTGTCGTGTCGTGGGATACGTCAGCCTCGACATTACCATTGTAATGGCTCTGCAATTACCATTTGAGTACACACGTAAGTCATTCTACAACCAGCGTTCATTCATGCTCAAAATACCCCCAGCGTTGTTATTCCATGTAATGGAATGGCTCTGTGTTTAGAATTCCGCACCAGTAATGCATCCAGCTGTTTGTTGTGAGGATCAGTGCCACACTGCACTATGCTGAATTTTCCTCATTCCCAGCTCAGCTGTTCCACGCCTCGTGCTGCAACCGGTTTCGTTTTATACTCGGCGCGCCTCGGGATCGCAATTATAACACTTATAACACTCGACGTCCAAATTACCACTTATATCTTTATGTATGAGTAACGGTCCAAGAGCAAGTTCAGAAGTACGGTTACAAACTATTCACCTGTTTAAAAGTTTACCTTGTTATTATTTCTTGACTTAAATGGAATAGGGATGGTGGCGTCATCCTGTAATCCAGCTACTTGGAGGTCACGAATTGTGGATAGTCGTGAGCGATGGTCAGTGGATGTGGTGTTCTCTTGTGTGGATTAACGTCCGCACTATTGAATACTACGTTAATCCACAAAGACCATCATCATAATTAGACCAATTCGTAATTCAGAGGCCGTGGTTCGGATTCCACGTTAAACTGTAGGTCCCTTAGTTGCCATCGGCTGTTGGGCTATTAATTAACAGTCCTGTCTAAGGAACATGTCAGCCTTAGTCAGTAACAAGACTACAAGATCGCGCCACAATTATCTTACATTCAATCCTCATTCATACTTGGCTTAAAATACCTACCTTGTGGTATGGTCGCCATTTCAAATAATCTAATCTAATCTAATCTAAATATTTTTGTACCATAAGATATACGTCACTGACGATGATGATGATGAGTATTTAAACTGACCCACGTATTTTCAAAATAATAGAATGAGCTCTCGAAAACCCAGTTCGAGATATTAACAGAAATAAATGGTAAGCTATCATGCTTTATAGCACTAGCTTAGCTCGTGGTTGTAGTCGGTAGTCCTTAGTAATTAATTAGAATACAATTAGTGGCGGTGTAGGGAATTTCCGTGTGAATTTGCATACCATTATAAACTAAAATAACGTAACCCAGGAGCATAACGTGCAATATGCAGTCACAGTTAAAAAATTAAAACTGTTTAGTCAATTGCATAACCTGAAAACTAAAATGTAAACAAAATAAAAAACATAAACAAATGCAAGTGCTTCAATCTGTCGAGTATATCTTCAACTAACAGATATAGTAAAGCATTCAGCTGTTTAAATGAAAATAGTTATAATGTAAACAAAGTTCTGGTTCCATAGTATGGGATCCTTTTTGGGCTTCTAGGAAGAAACCAAATTGAGCTATAACAACATTGATGATCCAAATTCAAATTCAAATTCTTTATTGACACAAAAACGTTACATAATGGATGCTACAATAGCAGTAACTGGTGTCTTGTCTTTAGTTCATCTTAAGTCTAATACACATAAATATATGCATATATAAGATAGATATAGGCCCATATTATAAATTTGTATGCAATACCAATTCACTAAATTGGCTAGTCTGGGTCATTTAAAAACTCAGTTGGTGAGTAGTAGCTTTTTGCTAAAAGAAGGGTTAGAATTTTTGTTCTAAATTTTGAGCTGCTGAGACAATTATATTTTTCTGGTAATTTGTTGTAAAATTTTAGGCAAGTGTAAAAGGGACTTTTCTCTATTGCTGAGGTTCTATGGATTGGATAATTCAAAATATGTTTGTTTCTCGTACAGTACTGACGAGGAAAATATATTAAAAAATTATTGATATTGTTGTGGACGTGAGGCAAAATTTAAAAGATATAGTGAGAAGGAAACCTTAAATCCATAAACCATCCATAAACCTTGTCCATGAAATTTTACGTAAGTGTACCGCTTTTAATGGCAAATCGCCCAACGGTGTCCGAGCGCATAAACTTCAAACATATATACATACAAACATCCTCTTTTATTATAGATATAGAAGATGTTAGGTTAGTAATATTTTATAATAATGAGTATCTGCTACGTAAAGGTCATCAAGTCAAAGAACGGGCCATTATACAGAGCTAATGTATAATAACTACTCAGGAAACCTCACGTTTGTTCATAAAATATAATTATCAGATTGATATTTTATTTTTAACATATTAAGAAAGTTATGTCACCACGTTGGCCTTTTTAAGATCAGTGTTTATATGAAGTATACTACTTCTGTATCAAAAACATCAATCAAAAATCTACCAAAAATCAATAAAAAACAAGCAGCGCATACGATAATACAAGAATATTTAATGTAATTATTAAGTTTGTATTTTAACGAAGCATTATTGACAAAAGGTCAATGGATTTAAAAAAAATCAATGTGAAAAAATGCTCAGGACAGTTCGTTTGTACAACCTGGTAATGGAGTTGATAATTAATTAGGGGTAAACAAAGGGTTGTTAATTAACAAAATAAGCTGGCGTAATTGATTCTTTTCATTGTTGACACTTTCGAAATAGGTAATGCAGTATTTTTTGGTATTGCATTTTTTCTAGCAAACATTACACCGAATCTTTTCATTCGTAATGCCGTTGGTTAACAATTACTAATTACTAACAATATGATGTTGGACTTTCCAACGTGTCTGTGTTAGAAACTACACAACGTTTCTAATGGTGGAGAAACTCAATCCGTTTTTAAATGCAAATACATATTTATATTGTTAAGTAAAAATAACATCTGTGTTAAACGCTAGTTAGTAAATTAGCTAGTTAGTTAGTTACTGAAATGTAAACCTGTCCAAGGCAAGGTATTTTAAGCCACGTAGAATGAGAAATGAGTGTAAGATTATTGTAACGCCATCTTGAAGTCCTTTTACTCACTAAGGCTGACATGTTACCTTTTACCTTCCTTATCCCAACAGTCAAAGGCACATCTAAGGGACAACAGTTTAACGTGGAGTCCAAACCACTGCCCCTGAATTATGAACTGGTCTAATTATGAGGACGGCATTTGCGGATGAACTTAGTATTTAATTCATGCTGCCTTGTTCCCGCCCGCTAGCTTGTCCTTTGTATAGGATGTAGGATCCCTGTGTTTAAAATTTTTAATATCCGCCAATTTGAAATTAAACATTTAATTGCATTGATATTAATGTCTTAATTCGGTATTTACGATTTAAAGCCACATGCCAAGTTTCAACATAATCGATTGAAAAATGACTTGAGATATAAAATACTATATAAAAAAATGGCGGATATATAGCAACGTATTCATTTAAGGACATGTTCCATAGGACCTTTTTGGCTTATTTTGATCCAATGAACTATATCACAAAGTTTGGTGACGGTCTTAACAGACACCCTCTGTGCTTTCGCTTATTCTAAGACGAATATACAAATGCCTACTAAGACAGAAATTGAGATAAGAACATTTTCGGCTTTTCTGGCTTATGAAACGTAAAAATAACCAAAAATATCATAATGACAAGCAAGTACAGAACTTTAATTTTATAGAATTATTACTTACTCTACGGTTATCTAAATCTTCGTTTAACATTAATTAAATGACAACCCTTTAAGTCCAATGGACTAATATATTGTTGTTTTCCATCCCGAAATAGTCAAATGGTAGATAGTGGCATCTATCGACAATTTAATGAACTTTTTAGTTAGTTTTCGTCATCGTTAGCTGTGTTGCCATATATGAGCTGAAACTGGAACTATCACAAGTTCGCCAATAAGCACTTTGTCGCTCAATGTACTGACATTCAATTGGTTTTGGCGTTTGCTGACGAGTGAATCGTTGAAAGCCGTACTGAAGTACTTGGGTTGAAACACATATAACAATCATAGCACAAAAATGGTTAATAACATAGACATTAGGTTAACATTTTAAATAGTTATACGAAGAAACTAAGCAAGAGAAGATGTGCAAGTGTGTCAGGACAATTTGTAAATGTTATGACGCGTAAACATGTCGGCGGGTCATGATGGTACAGGAGACCCTGGGGACCAAGTTCTGGGGCTAATAATATCCTAGTACGTCACATCCGGTCCACCTAACTCGTCACCTCTCTCTGACCTGCCGCTTCATTCGTCACCAAGCCAAAACACCTCCAGTTATATAAAACTTGAACCTTCTCCCAAACAAAGACAATGTTCTCAACCTGTGTCATGGCTGTGATAGTTATTTGAGCAACAAGTGATTAAAGTGAAACTTTTTATCTACTAAGGGAACTATTGTCACTCGAGGGCGACAATTTCCTAAGGGACAAAAGAGTACTTTAACCCCATGATGCACACAACATTTTACCTCAACCTATACAAATATTAATAGCTACAAGTTAATATTATATAATTTATATTATACTAGCCAAAGTACCCGTTCTTCGCACGGGTAAAAAAGGCAGAGAGGTGTAGGCTCTACAGATACATTTAAGTTATTGGTAATATTAATTGTTTATTGTTTACAAAATGACAAAACACGTGTCTAAGTATATATCTAAACATGACAAAGTAACATATGTCAAATATTGGGAGAGGATAAGCATTAACGTAATAGAGGCAGGCATCGGGAGAAAATTAAAAATCTACCATTCCACTATTTCGAACTAATAATTCACGAATTTCGATCCAGCAGTTTATGTGTAAAAATTAACTTTATTTCTTTTTCTTCCCGAACTGTCAAAATATAAAGCAAACGGATGTTGACATTAAAAACTGTAAACATTGAATCCCAGGGTATTTACAGCAACCATGTCTTCTGCTTCTCGAACTGTCAAATTTTAGTGTTCACAGCTGTTGACATTCAAGTTATTATATGTTTTCATTCTCTAAAAATGTAAACATTGAAACTTAGGACGTTCACAGGGCGTAGCCCGAGAGGATTTTAAGGAAATGAGTATGCCTATGTGTTGCATGAGTTTAAGATCTACCTTTGCCTAAAATTTCAAACCGGTCGGTTCAGTATTTTTCGCATTCACTTGCCACAACAAACCCACAAACACACAAACCCACAAACAAACATACAGACACCACCTCTTCTTTAAACGACACAATTTAAAGATTCTTGATAAGCCTTTGTTTTTTAGAACACAATAACGAACTTAAAACTGTATTTCCTAACCAATAATCTTCACTGCCACCGTCCATTTTCTTCAACAAAAATATTGTCGCTATATCTATTGGTGTACGAAGCGTTTCTGGATTATTTTTATGTTATTCTTATGGGATTACAATTCGTCCCATGGTACTAAAAGTGTCTACTTTGCGTCTCTTGGTACTAAAAATGTCAGAGGGTTCCATGGGGGTGAAAAGTAGCATTTTAGTACTCTATCCCAGAGAGTAAACTACCACTTTGTATTGTAGGATAAGAGAAAAACAATGTACCAGGTGTCTCACCTAAAGTGAACCAATCTTTTTATACTATGCATATGAGAGCACGCTTCTTATGGGGTAAAATGTAAGGTTCAATCCTAAGACTAACATCATGCATATATTCAAATAATATGGCAAATATCTACAAAATCAACAAAACCCGATTTTCGAAAAAGATTAGATAGAACAGATAGATTTTTTATATGGAAAACTGCTTAGATGCACCTAAAATTTGGAATACATGATTATAAAATTACATGTACTATCAAAATAAAAACCATTTAGTTTTTTATGAAAAAATACCGTTGGATAGTGACGGATTCTCAAATCATTCAGACAGATTGTGTAGCAGACAATCCAATTACAAGTATAGAACTGAGTTACGGAGTTTCATCACGACAATGCGAGCGGTGTTGAGGAATGCAAACAAACTGTGGGTGGATCAAACGCAAGCCACTTCCCCAACCGGGAAGTCAAACACTGTATTTACCTAAGGGGAGGGTGCGGGGGAATGGAAGGGGGGTTCGTGTTGCGTTTATGTAAACTGGAGTGTTTGGCTCACTGACTGCACCCCAGGACAGATCATGAGCTGGGTTTGCATCAGACGGTAGTTGTGATTGTTGCTGGGGGCTGGTCGTGAGTGCTATGGTACCTCAGCTACATCTGATTCTTGCAGACCAAGTCTGAGTATTGTAACCAACACATTATTCGTGTTCAATTCAATCATAAATACACTCAATGGTTCAGGGATGGGCGATTCAGTGTTTGTAGTCCTCCATATTCTGAAATTCGCCAATTCGTATCACGGAAATTTTTATAACAAAAATGTTTGTATTTACTACCCTGTGGGAAATTGGTTAGATCAGGATATAGGATATGTCTAAAGGGAATGGTCTCAGTTAATCTAAACAGCTGTTCTTATCCTTTCATATTAAAAATTCAAAACAATAGCTCTGGTAGTTTCTATGGAGTTTACATGTTTTCCATCTTAAAAATCGCCAACACCCTCACAGAGTTAAGACATATCCATGTCAAAAATTTTTTAATGGTTCAATTTAAGATCCAACTGCCTTTAGTTATTTAACTATTGATCGATGATCCTCAATCATGTCAAACGGGTCAGTACCAAAGATGATTCACTCTTATTAATTCATAGTTCAATGATAAAATTGAGGTTCAAATCACAGATTTAAATGTAAGTACCTCAAATGCCTTTGACTTTTGACCTGGTAATTTACAATCCTGCCTAAGGAACTTCGTACCGTATTCAGTAACAAGACTACAAGATCTCCTGACAACCATATTACACTTATTCTCATTCATACTTGGCGTAAAACACAACCATGTTATATCAAGGTCTGTATAACTACCTAGTTCCTAGTATTCAAATACATTCTATCACACAATTTACACATATTTCACGTATAGTAATTCGGCTGCGTAATCATTAAAAATAAATTGTTTATCTAATGTTCCAATTACCACCAATAGCTATAGTACGAGAATTACTTGAGACAACTGAAACTGCTTTGGTTAATTTTGTTTGTATCAAATGAAGGATTAAAAATTACCATAAACATGTATAAAGACGCGACCAGATATTTTCCATCTGCCAAGCTGCGCAGAATGAGTCACGGTTTCGTTAGAATAAAATTAAAAAAATTAACAAATACATTTCGAAAGAGAACAAATGCCTTTAACGTTAACTAATTAAAAGTGAAATCGCATTTGAGCTAATAATATTGTAACAGCAACTCAAACACTAATGTATTGTGTTTGGAATCCTAAGTACGTTATATAATCTACAAAAAAACGTTAACTTTGAATTACTTATTCAATTTAACCCTGATCATTTAATGATTGTAAACCGATACAAAATAAGCTTATGATTTTGTCAATGTATTAAGAACAACGGTTTAAATCAGATTCAACGATAAATATATGAAATTACTGTAGTTCAACTAAATGACCATTTAACCTAGTGATGTAAAAATTCCGATAACAATTCAGTAATTGTAAAGGGAAGCCGACATGTCTGTGATTTGTGGGTAGTTTTATGCTTCATCGGTAGTAAATATAGTATGTATAAGGTTTCGATAAAATCCATTAATATTAATTAAACCTTTTTATTTAGCAAATAAAATCATTTACCTAACACACATGACGAAACACATTTTACACGACGAATGAAGCGTTAGAGAAACCCCTAGGAATTGAGTTCAAGACCAAATGCACAAAGCACAAACATAAATCGACCTATTAAAAGTACCTTAGTCACGGCCATAAACGGATGCCATTACGACTGAAGTACCAGCGCCATGTTGAATTTTTGACCCGTATGAGCAATGTAAAAACTCTAAAACATAACCTACGAAACCCGAATTTTAAAATCAAAATACATTATAGTAGTTTGAAATCAGAATACAGTCATCAAATTTATGAGAGATTAACTATTTGGAATTTCCATTGATAGTTCATTTATCCTTTAATCAAACGAAAGATTAAATACTAATCAGATAAGTCATTAGACTCCTTTTCGGAGGACAAGATTTTTGTAGAACATAACAGCTTCACAAATTGTTTGAACATTGTTCTTATGGAAATTGGGAAAAAGGACAAAGGTACTGAAGACACAGAGATCGGAAAATCGTTAACCTCACTATTTTTAAATTACGAAAACATTTAATTTTCCAAAGTAATTGTACTATCGCGGAGATTTATTGTAACTACTAAATCTCGACATTAGTAGGTTACAAAAGGAGCAATTAAATAAAGAACTGGTGCCAACAAGACGTGGATACAGATCTAAATAAATATCTGCGCAGACGGCAAGACAATGGCTGCATTGTCGTGTCGAGTGTGTAGTGTCGGACCTAGACAACACGAGAGACGGAGAGGAATTGTTACTCTTATTGGCTAACGACCACGGCGACATGGAACACCCTGTAAGTCAGAGTCTGGCTGATGAAAGTGTGAACATAGGAAACAAGCAACACATATAGTTGAAGGAGTTCAGGAACCCTGCTACGGGAAAAATTTCAAGATGATAATGCCTGAAACAATATTTTCAAACGTTGATTAAAATAAAATCCACCTCATTTTCCCCTAATAGATATTCATTCCTAGTTTTAATGATAGATAAAAATTACGGAACAAAGCTAAATTTATAGTTTCAAGAAGACATTACCATTTGTATGTCTTCTAATCATGTTTAAAAATGTTTAAATTGTACTGATGTCTTTTATTTGCTACAGAATACATGTTATAAGGCCACTTTCAGTTTATACGAGTATTAAATGAAAAAAGTATCACTTAAACTAATTATCAATACCATGATTACTAAAAATTAACTCCCTGCCCTTTTTCTGTTAAAGTTAGTAAATTAGCACTTGGAAATCAAGCATTGCTCAGATGAAATGAAACATATTTTAGTTAAATTAATTAGCTAAATTGAAACGGGGTTATTATGTCATACTCAATGTCAAAATAGTTTATATGGTTTGAATAAAAACTTTTAATAAAATAATAATTATTAAAAAAACAAAATTTCACTTTGACGTCTTCTGTAAAGTTGCGTCAGTTAACCGTAGTTAAAAAAAGGTCCTTAACGCTAACATGGACACTTTGAAGGACTGCAAGACGAAACCCGGATTTTTCGATTCCGTGGCCAAATACCGCGTATTATACAAAAAACTCATAAATCCTAGAGGTGAAACAATTTTTACTCGGACAGTGCTTGTTTACAGCATACGTATAAAAGATAAGATTATTTGTCTTAAAAGCTTATATTACTCATGGTATCTCAATTTTCATTTTGTTCAAGAGAATTCCGTAAGCCAAAGGGAAAGAAAGCTGTGAATACTTTAAAAGATTATAACAACTTTTAAAAGATTGATTTATTAACAAATTAAAGGATTTATGTATTAATCCCAGTATGAATGAGAAATGAATGTAAGACAATTGTGCCGCCATCTTGTAGTCTTGTTACTGACTAAGACTGACAGAATTGTTAATTAATAGCCCAACAGACAATGGCATTTAACGGACCTAAAGTTTAAAGTTGGATCCGGACCACAGTTTTTCCTCTGAATTACGAACTAGTCTAAGTATGAGGATGTTCTTTGCTGACGAGAATATATTACATCCACCGGCTATCGCTTATAACTATCCACAATTTGTTACTCCAAGGACACGCCAAATTCCCATTAAAAACTGTCAAATTACTGGCAAGTCTTTAGACTATCCAGTGTGACAAGTCTTCCTAGCATCTTGGTCCCTTCTTGTTTCTCCTGGGGGCTTCATTGATTCCAGGGTGGAGCAGACTCTAAGTAGTTTCTACGTCACCTCCTCAGGCAGTCGCTCCCCACTGATTTGCAATCTCGACATGTCGCTTTGGTATTTCAATTAATCCAGTACAATTGAACTCCTTTAGTCATATTTGAATTTCTATACAACAAAGAAACCCATTGTTCTACTATGTGCGATGATGGGGATTTAATTGTAACGCGAAACAATGAGTCGCTTTCAATTTAAAAACATAACCCACTCGCCAATATTAAATTAATGCCAAATACCACGGATCTTTTCCGTTACGTATACAACTTTTTAAATAGTGGTTTTATTGTTTTCTGGTGTAACAGAACCAGTGGTTTTATTGTTTAGTGGTTACTTACTATATACAAATTCTATAAACCATATAAAAAATCAATAACAAAGACCTAACTTAAGTCCGCAGACCGCAGTCACCGCAGTTGTTTGTTGGTGACCAATTTAAGTTGCGTAAAATTATAATATATACGATCTGCGGAGTTTTGTTAGTTCGGTTTTTGATATTTCTATATAGTAAATGATGTTTAAACTAAAAATATAAAACCACTGGTCTTCTGTTAAACCTATATTTTTGCTTTATTCAACGCAACCAAATCTCTGCTCTCCTAAATTTACTTCCACAATTAGTTGAAATTATGTGTAAAATATACTTAAAAACGAACTTAAATACACAACCTTTCCAGTTATTATGTTCGTTAACGCCATAAAACCATTAAACAGCTGATGAAACAGTGGTATACGAATAACAAAAAAGATCTGATATCACGTTTTTGCGATGTGCAAATATTAAATATTACTGTACCGTATTATTAACAACAATATTAAAGTTGATGTACATAAATATGTATTATATATAGGATAGGGTATGATATGAGCAGATGGTTCTACGTTTTTAACTTAGATTCGTTTAGTAAATGTTTGGATCTATTGAGAACGAATGTCAGCAAGAATGATTTTAAATTTTCTATTATGTTTGGCGAACCTCGTCTTATTATTATGACTGGAACGTAAGGTGAGTGGATAACCCTTACCTTACCATGTTAATTTTCTAATAATACAATTCCTTTTTCTAAAAAAGCCATAGAAGATAGACTATCTCTATTTAAACATTTATTGCAGTACACTTCAACCTCACTGTAACAACGCAATTTTTTATTTATGTCAAATATTTTTTTATAATTAAAAATTTATATTTGTCTTTGAAATAACTAATTAAGTTTTTACGTGGAAAAGGCAACTTTCGGAAAACGTACAGTGAACTTCAACAGGTAGAGCTTGGGGTACGAAATTAGCTATTTCGGCTGTGCAACATTTTACTCAAATGCTCATATCTCACCAAATATTTATCGCAGAACAATAAATCTCACATTAGTTTATTCGGGATTAACAAGGCAAAATGTTTCGTCAGTAATAAAAAGGTTTATATTTTATATGGATGCCCATGTAGTCATCCGACTCCACAAACACACCAAAATAACAAAAACAAAATTTAGTCGTGGTTAAGTGTTGAATCCGCGTGTGGGAAAAGCAAAAAGTCGACTAATCCCTAAGGATGCGGGATGTTTTTACGTGTTTGGTTCCGAAAAACGTACGAATGTGAATGGAACGGTTTTTTATTTGTGTTTTTATTACACTCGTGTGTTTTTACGAGTCTTAGCCATAATTATAGTGTGAGTTGTGCGCAATATGACACATCATATGGAATATATCTCATCCTCGTATGCGTATAAAAAAATGAGAATGATGTTTCATCGTTATGTTTCAAAATGGGTAACAAAAATGTCTATTGAGCCATGCCCCTAGAGCAAAATAATTTTAAATAATTGCTGAAAGAATCAACATACCGTAGTCATCCATCCGCAACCTATACATAAGAGCAACCAAATACCACTAAAAATTATATGGTACGTTCGCCATCTTGGATTTTTAGTCCAATAAGAATAATGTTAAAGTAAGAAACCTGCCTCTCTCTTCTAGCGCAGGTATTTCAGACACGCTAACGTAAAAACAAGGTTTTAGTAGTCCTATTTTAAAACGTATTAATTTTATTAGATGTGCGCAATAAAGGGGATTCGATAAGTATAAATATTATAGACTGAAGGTATTTTTAAGTACTCAATTCTAATTAAGAAAATAGTGATTATTTATCGAAACGTGTTGGCCTAACATAAATGTTTTATTTCAACCAAGCAAATGAGCTTGAGTAAAATTTTCAAATCCCGATTTCTGCGAATTTTTAACACAGTTACTAAGCTGAAAAATAATTCTACGAAACAATGAAACGCTTGCTTTTCCTGTCACAGCATCAATACCAATTGAATTCGTATTTCTTAGTGTCGAGGCGGATTTTGTCGTGTGTTAGATCAATGTCTCAAGCAAGGGTTTTTCCTAGCCTAATGGTAAACGACCTCGCTGTAAGAAGACGGCTTCAAATTCCGACCGAAACCGTTAGTGTTATTTATCTGGTGTAGATAAAAGCAAAAAAGGTGTTTCCGACATCGCAACAGGTCCAAAATTAAGGAACGGTATTCATCAAAGTATTTTCATGTTTCAAAAATCCATAACAACGTTCAAATTGCATTTACGCCGTCCATGACAGAATTATTTACAACATGCTTAAACCCGGCCCGCGGTGACGCCGGCAAAGGTCGAGTTGCTAACAAATAACAACAATCAAGGCCGGGGTGGGAGTCGTTGACCCAGAGAGGCGGCGGCTGCAAGCCTCGGGCGGCGGTCTCCACACAGCAGAGCCGCGCTAATTAGCTGTATTCATCACAAGTAACAGAGACAGGCTGTGGCACGCGCTCAATAACTGTCCGTACGGAAGTAACGGTTACACAAAGTATTTTTGTATGTAACTTGTTAGATAGGCTAGATGAGTCAAAACACATTCGTTGTACTGAATACATATTCATTCAATAGCTCCGTATTCAGTAACCTTTATTTCAGTAACTCAGTTACTGAAATAACGGGGGTGGTCGAATTCCCACGAATATTTTGGGTTCTGGCGAAGGGTCGAACTTAAACGCTTATTAGAGGGGATTAAGAAGGGTCAACTAGGAGCCCCCGAGAATGATCAACTCCCACGGCCGCCCGGCCAGGTAGCGGCCTCAAAACGAGGGAAGAAGGGAATTTTGAATTTCCAGGCAACCCACATGTATGAGAAAATAATATGTTACGGATTAGTAGGCTGAGAACTATTTAAGAGCCATATATAATTATTTTTATAACAATATTGGCCAACAAAATGAATATTTATATTATTAGTACCTGGTGACCGAGCGTTGTTCGGTGAAATATATAGGGACTAGACATAAACGTGTATTTAAAAATAACCCAATATTAAAAATGTTGAAACCTAATCTTTAAGCGGACAAAAGGGTGAGAAATAAACAAAGCCGGATGCGAAAACAATTAAGGATATGGAAACAATGAAGTGCGAGCCTCCAACTTATTCAAGCGCCCAGGTCAGGTTACGGAATTGTTGCATTCTTCGAAATAGATCAACGTCTGGAGAATGAATGGAGACGGACTTTACCGGAATCAAATGAACGAAGGACACTCACCCACGTGTGATGACAAGGCGCGGGGACAAAATAATTCCCATTCTCCCCCTAAGGGACATAACCTGATTGCTCCTACCTGGCCGGGCGGCCGTGGGAGTTGATCATTCTCGGGGGCTCCTAGTTGACCCTTCTTAATCCTCACTAATGAGCGTTTAAGTTCGACCCTTCGCCAGAACCCAAAATATTCGTGGGGATTTGGCTACGGCCGAAATAACAGTTACACAAAATTATTCAGTAATTCACTTATTAGCTACTTTGTTTTTCACATGTTACGATTATGACTGCCATTGGAACTATTTTCATACACATCAATGTGGATACTCTATCCGCAGCACAACACATACTCTTCGTGGTGAATATACGTATATCTTACACAGAAACAACTATAGTACTGTATTATAGATCGTATTCAATGTTTCACTTAATAGCTACTTAGTTTTTCACAAGTTAATACATGACGGCTACAAGAACTAAAGTAACTAGTTACACACCGAAGGATTTATAGTGTTCACCGAAGCTGCAGTTCACATATTAATCCAGCTAGATGTTGTAAAAAGTAGAAATTTCCTCATACGGTAATGGATGCAGGTTGTCCACAGGGGAGCAGGTTGGGCCGCTTTTGTTTTCACCGACGCCGCGTCAGCTCGCAGCTGGTCAAGGTCCTGCTCCTTGTTTGGTGCCAATAAAGCGGTCAGCGGTCCTGTGGGAATAGATGACGCGACTCCTCGCCTCCTGTGTGGCTCGTCTTCATGTAATATAGCACGCATTTAAGACTGCGGTCTCTCCGCAATCATTGAGTTTAGTCCCTTAGGAACAATGTTAATTTTGTGACAGCATAACTGACTACTCGATTGTTGTAAAAACATATGGTTGAAGTATCAAATTGAAGGTAAGTGGTTATCTAGGGAATTACGTTTTTCATTTTTAGCGAATTTCCCATAGGGAAGCTATTACCGTAGGTCTCATGGTAAAAATTAAGCCCGGGACCATGTTATTTTTTTGTCTTTAAGTGCCCAGAGACCAAAAACAATAGTCGTTAAAATTTATAAAAATTTACTTACTTAAAAATCATAGTTTATGTGTTTATCATTGCAGCTAACCTGCATACTCTTTTACCATGTTAATCGTATAGGGAATAGGTAATTCTTTTATTTATGGACAGATGATGATGAAACTTTGTATAAATGGTCAAAATGAAAATAAGGTCTGCTGCGACGGGGGGTATTTTAATTTTCCATCATTAAAAAATTATAGTTACTGCGTGGTAAGATCAGAATATTTTACCGGAAAATAGAAAAAAATAATTTCATTCTCTAAATAATCACTTTCTCATTAATTTGACACAACAACCATAGTTTAAATACTACCGTGTAGCAAGTAATGCTGTTACAAAACTATATTATTCTTATGGGGATAAAAACCGTAAATAAACCAACATCGTCTTGACGATTTTTAAAAGTTAGTTCAAAAATCGTTTTCTTTAATTCAACATCAGAGAGGTAGATTATTCAATTCGTAAAGTATAACATAACTTCTGCAACGCTAGCCTACCACCAACCTTCAACCCAATTATTTTGTAAACATCAACGCTCCTTACATCTAGTATAATTGCATAACCACGATTTACCCAAAAAAAAACAAATTCAGGTTTTTTAAACGTCATCCAATCACGGTTTTTTTACGCCACAAAACGTAAAGGAATTTTATTCACTTGGACATAAATAAAATAAATGTTGCCTGATTGAATAGTTTCGGATATGTTCTACTAAAAAATAATACGTAAACAGCTTAGTAATATTAAGTATTAAAGCATATAAAAACTACAGCTCCAATACCCTTACTTTGCAGTCTGAACTGCAGACATTTTAATTACCTGTCAAGTGACGTTTCAAAGTCAGGCAAAGTTATCTCAGTGGAGAAACTAATATGATTTAAAAAACAATTAATTGGGTACCATGGAACGGTGGCGACGTCCTGTCATCCAGCTACTTGGATGTCACGAATTGTGGATAGTTGTGAGAGATGGTCGGTGGATGTAGTGTTCTCTTGTGTGGATTAACGTCCGAATACTACGTTAATCCGCAAAGACCATCCTCATAACTAGACCAATTCGTAATTCAGAGGCCGTGGTTCGGATTCCACGTTAAACTGTGGGTCCCTTATTTGCCATCGGCTGTTGGGCTAGTAACAAGACTACAAGATCGCACCACAATCATCCTACATTCATTCCTCATTCATACTTGGCTTAAAATACCTACCTGGGTAGGTCGCCATTTCAGTTAAAAGTATAAAGTATAAGTAAATATCGTTCCTCGCGTTTTGAACAGTTTTAAATTTTATTTATAGTGGGTTTTAAACTGTATAAAACAGTTCAAAATTGGTTGTCGAATACAACCATGGTTCAACAATGTTTGGCGTCATGTTCACATAGGAGGCAAACATCACATATTAATACAGGCCTATTTTTATGTTTAAATGTAAATATTTAGTTGTTTCGTATTAATCTAATATACACCATGACAACTAACAAGAAAAGAATACTTCATAAGTTTGTGAAACTGTAATTCTCTTGATGTTGACCTTCTATGTCAATGTGACGTAATCAGCGTAGAAAACATGGTTGTAGTCAACGACCAATTTTCAACTAAAACATACAGGTAAAACAAAAAAAACACTATACATTGTCAAAGGTAGTTCAGGGGCATAACGCAACAATGAATACAACTTAATGTTAAAAACTATGTGTACAGAAGACACAAATAAAATGTCTGTATAGGCGGACAGGAAACAATTTTTTCTGTACTAAACTGAAACACCTCATTTTCTCTATAACAGTTTCGTATCTAGAGAGTGTATAGAAAATATATTCACTAGGGAGAAAAATGAATACGGCAGCACACACCGAAATTGAACTGTTTACAACACAATCCATTGATATACAGGGTGTTTCAGAATTCCCTACCAATACTCTAGGGAATTAACATATACAACATTACAATAACGTTAACATAAACATATCTAAATATCATATTTAAATTGTCCGGAAGTCCTTAGTTACTCACACAGCCTTCATTTTGTTTTTTTTCATTTATAATTTTTTTCTGCATTATGGTTAAACGTACAGAATTGAAACTCTGCACAAACATTTATGAGAACTAGACAAAACTACAAAAAAACATGACAGTTTCTCAAATTCATAAAACAAAATGGCGGCCATTTAAAATTTTGTTTCACAAATAACTCGTGAACCGTTAATGTAACCGAAAATGTACAAGAATAACTTTCTAGTAGTTGTGTAAGTTAGTAGCAATGTGTAAGTTAGTAAGTTGTGGCAGACTTTTGTCGCATGCCTTGACATGCACTGCAACTAATCTCTAGCGGTCACCTATCACTAAAGCTGCCATATCTCAATTAATATTTATCTAATTTAAAACAATTTGGTGTCAATCGATTTGGCTTAACTATACGCTTAAACACTTTGAATTAACAGAATATTTTTCGAATATTTATCAAGGGAACAGGCAAAATCTACGGATTGAAGAGGTTTTCGATTTATCGAGTTTCTATTGTAAAAGGTTTATATAAGAACGAATGTATATGTCCGTCGTGAGGACAGACAGCTGGGGACAGTGTTTGCCCGATGTCTGGCTCTATCAGCATCGCTGTTTGTCGTCTGCTACTCACTTCTTGATATATAGCGCGTCCTAAAAACTTCACACTTCACCCTCTGTTATCTAGGTTTATTTAGGGAATGTTTGTGTCAACTCCTTACCCTCAACGTCTGGGTGTAGAATCGATTCCGTTGCTATGTCCAACAAAACCACCTTGTTCGAAATTAAATACTAAAGAGAAACATTTTTGTACGATCGATAAAACAGAGAAGATTATGTGCATAAGAAAGTGATTATACAACATAATATACTCTAAAAAATTGGAAAATATTTGGTTGAATATTATAATTTTCCTTCCTAATTCCTAGAAATCAAATGCAGCCAAGAGAAAATTCTGTGAATG
The DNA here is from genome assembly GCA_023375725.1 of Nephotettix cincticeps. Lineage (NCBI taxonomy): Eukaryota > Metazoa > Arthropoda > Insecta > Hemiptera > Cicadellidae > Nephotettix > Nephotettix cincticeps. The sequence goes on along the minus strand of CM041785.1, from coordinate 16,528,679 downwards.
GAATTTCATAAAAATAAGCAATTTCCATGTTATTAAAACTGCAATAAAAACTCAATTTAACTTCAATACAATATTACATGAAGTATTTTTGTGAGTACTGTAATAAAAATAACTAATAAAATTATAAGATAATTTTAAATTTCTTACATTTTAACTCTATATGCAACTCGTTAAAAGTTTGTGAACAATTCAATGTGACTAAAATAAATGTTACACACAGCAAGATTTATTTTAGCTTGTCACTTTGTGAAATTTCAATTCGCAAACTGATTTTCAAGTTTAAAACATAAATATAATCATTATATATTTTATAGTTTTTATTCGTTACCTTTATGCTGTGCGTTGTAATTCTATCATCGCCTCACTCTGCGTGTTGTGCAGCCTGAAACACAAGGGCATGTTCAGATTCAGATTTTATTAAAAATACTTTTTAAAATCTGTAATATTTAAAATTTAATTGTAGATCTTAAAGTGATATATGATTTAAAGTATACCAACTTTAGGTCCTTCAATGGTATTGTTACGGTGTCACGAAAATTTTCCAGAAGGCTCCTCCGTGGTGTTAGACACAGCCGAGATACAGCGTGCGATGCGCCTGGAATCTAGAATGTGCAAGAAGCGTCGCCGCACCGCACAACGCTTTAACAATGCTGAAAGCATCACGGAGATTCTGAAGGCATCGAGGCCTTTACGCCCGAACGTATATACCCCGAACTTTGCTAGATGCAGTTGTAATCTGGATCCCACATTAGTGTTAAGTGATAGAAAAGTTGCAAAAACAATAAAAATTGTAGAAAAGTGACATTAATTGTGAATTACTAACTATGAACGTGTTCAATGTCGATTTAGGAATTAAAAGTGTTTCCAGTAAGGTTAAGTCGATTCCAAACATCGATTCACGAGTCTCTGAGTTGGAATCGGAATCGAAAATGCTCGTCTAAAATTGATTCCGATTCAATCGATTCTAATTGTTCGTTGTTCCGCAGACGACGAACAGCGAAAGAAATTTAATCCTCGTCGCAATATAGTAATAAGAAACATTCGTCATTGTTTGGATAAAACTCGGATCAGGAATCCAATCGTCGCCCTGACTGAAAATTATCGTGCATTTACAGTTAATTATCGTAAATAAAAACTAATATTTCTTTTCAAAGCAATCAGATATCAGGCTCGGACACGAAAGTGTAACAAGTACCCATTAGAATGAAATAAATATCCGAAATTACTGATAAACCTTATTAAATGAGCACTAAAACAGGTTACACAAATAGTTGATTATTTTTGTACTTAACTAACTCTTATGAAAAATTGTAATTGTGCAGTCGCCATTGTTTTATCTATATAGGCTGTACAACTGTAACAATATTGAACCCAACAGTCAGTACATTGAATGTATATGTAGTTTAGTAACATGTTTCCATATAAGTAAAAAGATAATCCTTCGCTATTACGTTGCTTCACAAGATTTAAATCTAAACATACGCTTTGCATGGTAACTTTTTTTTCCTCAACCAAATTAGACTTAATTAAATCCCAGGACGAATACTGTATGTAAACCTTATATTGGTGAATGTCTTTTTTGCAAACAACACGTTTCTTATATACAGTTCTCAATATAACACTTTTCCTTTCTATCGTAACCAGTTTCATTGCTTAAGATAGAAACAAAATTGTCTTGGTTTTTATGTTGCATTAAGGTTTATTTGTTTCCAAATATTTTCATAATAGACCTTGGTCGAAGTTTGTGCTTAAAAATTAATTTCAAAAATATTGTAACAGAGCTTTATATAAATGACATATGATCAAGAGTAAACAGAAAACCCGATTGTTTTACTGTATATATTGTTGAGTGGTATTGTGGTTGATTGATTGCTCGCTTGGGGATTAGGTTGGTTCACGAATACCAGTAAATTATAGAAATTGTATCTTTCAATAAATAGATATCATGAGAAATGTCACTTTTTAAATTTCGAGTTTTTTCTATCATAAAATAGACTTTTTCGGCATTTATTTAGAGCCATGTGGACATCCTAGTTGTAATATTTAACTCATCATTAAAATATTTCTCAAACAAATACTAACGAATGAAACATTGGAAGAATTTAACCTTTCATCGCTGAACAAATAAATCCGCTGTGACGAATAAACGTTAAGCCCGCCGGCTATAAACGAGACACATTGAGCCATCCCAGCGTCACAAACGCGATCCCCCGATTGGCTCTTGCTCAGTTACGTCACGTAATATGAACGAGTCGCGCGCGGGAACGGCTCCGTCGTTAATGCAAATGACATCCCCAGATTGAAGTGAGTCATGGTGTACCGGAAACGATAAACTAAATTAGTGTTACCATTTTAAAATAAGTAACAAATTAATAGGTACATGAGGTTCAATTTCTTGGCCTCCTCTTCGGCCAAACCGGATCCAGTCCCCATTTATAATTTTGCTGTTAATTTATTACATAGCTAAGAAAGTATTTGTTACCCTAGTACCAGGGTTTGGACCATTCCCTATAAAAATGTCCTCCAGTTTTCAAGTAATTGCTTAAGAACTTACATCTAATTTTTTAAGGACCAAATTACTTAAGAAAACGGGGGGAGGTTTCCACACCTCCAAAAACATTGTGCAGATAAAAAACACAGACGCGTGCATATAAAAACACAGACGTGTTGGCAAAGTCAAATAATATATTATTAGTAATGAATACTTATACTTATACTTTTAACTGAAATGGCGACCTACCCAGGTAGGTATTTTAAGCCAAGTATGAATGAGTAATGAATGTAGGATGATTGTGGCGCGATCTTGCAGTCTTGTTACTGACTAAGGCTGACATGTTCCTTAGACAGGACTGTTAATTAATAGCCCAACAGCCGATGGCTAATGGACCTACAGTTTAACATGGAATCCGAACCACGACCTCTGAATTACGAATTGGTCTAATTATGAGCATGTTCTTTGTGGATTAACGTAGTATTCAATAGTGCGGACGTTAATCCACACAGGAGAACACTACATCCACCGACCATCTTTCACAACTATCCACAATTCGTGACCTCCAAGTAGCTGGATTACAGGACGTCGCCACCGTCCCAGTCTTAATAACTTACGCCATTATGAATTTAAAAATTCTTTCGCAGTAGGAATCATATTTATACAGAGCTATAGAGCTAAAACACATTCCAACAAAATGGTACACTTTGTAGAAGAAAACAGCTGTTTTTCCTCTAAAGTAACATCCTAATGGACCAATGACGCAGGAAGTGAATGGCTACTGAACTACAAAACGTCACGAGAACCGAAATAGTGTCAATTAAAAAGTGAAGGCCGCCCTCATTGGCACAGATCACAGATCATCCGTTACAGAGCGAACATGACCGGAAACGGAACCGAGGCGATGTCCGTTACATCTCCCAGAGCGATGACAAGCTATTGACTGATGTATCAGAATAAAATTAACAAATTTTAGTATCAAACTAAATGAACGAAGAAACCTATTGAAAAAACGAGGACTTTTAGTAAAGCCTCTCCATTAAAACGAGAGCACCCCCACGAATTACCTTATTTTCGATATAATAATGCTACAAGACTGATCGTCGTAATACAATCAATATCAGCTTTCAATTGGTATTAGAACCATCCCCATCCATCAGAGTTTAGAATGCTTAAAATGTAATAGAAAAAAATGTTGCATAGACCGACATTTTCAGTCGCCTACCACTTCCCACATCAACCTACAATCGACATTTTATGTCGGTCTGCCACCATCACACTCACCCTCGCCCTGCAAATATGAAAATGAATTACCCTTTGGCAACGTTGGCGGTGAAAGTCTGAGATGGCGGTAATTTTTAACACAGAGTCAAATGTGAAGGCCGCAAACTGATGCATCATTTCACCTGAAGCAAGTGTCGCGAGGCAAAATGTTTCGCTGGGCACTAGCTTTGACAATATACATTATTAATAGACGTGTCATTCTTATGCGCAAGCTGTAGTGGCTTGAGTGGTTCCCGAATCGGCTTGGGGAGTTAGTGCGTGGTTCCCCGTACAGGAGCGCTGGACCCCCAACCACTCATAGGGCGAGAGAGGGATGTGCGTAGTGCGCGTCGCCACGTCAACTCATTCATCCCCCAAGTTACTACGAGTGCGCGCGCACTCCTGAGGGCGGGGCTAAGAGAGCTTACAGCCTTCGCCACTAGGAAGCGGCACTACACTGTCGAACCTTCCGAAATTTTGTTGGCGACAACTTTTAACCCTGAATGACACGTCTATTAATAATGTATAGTCAAAGGTACTAGCGCCCCGTGTGTTTCAGTTGATGTTCGCACACTCATGAAGCTAACGTTGAGAAACTCCTCCACTGAAATACACAGCGAAACATTATGCCTCGCAACACTTGCTTCAGGTGAAATGCTGCATCAGTGTGCGGTCGACCTACACAACAATAAAACAAATCACTTGGTTATGACAATTTATCCGATGCGGGAGTAGGAGAAAGTAAAAGAAATGCGGGCAGCCAACGTACTGTGTTAGCCGCAGGTGTCGATCACCCGGTGACATCGACGTCACGGAGTCACGCCCCCCCCCAAACTCCGACGCGCTAACCACTTTCCCGCAAAGCGACGATCCCAATTGCGCAAAAACCACGACCGACGACTCTCTACCGCCGTTTACCGGTCGCGAGTTTTTACCGGTCTTGTCACTGCCATCCCGGTCGAATAAACTGTCTGGCCGTGTTCACAGTGATTATCCATTTTCTAAAACGAAACTGTGTCTCAGCAGATCTCCACCATAGCTTCTACTAGAGTTTAACCTGACATCTTTTATCAAACTACCAATTGGGCAGTGGCGACGTCCTGTAATCCACCTACTTGGAGGTGTGGATAGTTGTGAGAGATCGTCGGTGGGTTTAGTGTTCTCTTGTGAGGATGAACGTCCGCACTATTGAATACTCCGTTAATCCACAAAGACCATCCTCATAATTAGACCAGTTCTTTATTCATTCGTGATTCGGATTCCACGTTAAACTGTAGGTCCCTTAGTTGCCATCGGCTGTTGGGCTATTAATTAACAGTCCTGTCTAAGGGAAATGTAAGCCTTAGTTAGTAACAAGACTACAAGATCGCGCCACACTCATCTTACACTCATTCCTCATTCATACTTGGCTTAAAATACCTAAATTGTAGTATGGTTGCCATTTCAATGATTTAATCTAATCTAATTTCATGTTGACCTGTGTTCTCCTACACTATGTAAAAAATGTGTCTTTCTCTCAATTTCAAGATTTCATGATCTCTAGATCTCTATAGAAGAATCTACCACAGCTTCTAATTGAGTGTAACCAGACGTCTTTTATCGTACTACAAATTTGACGCTGTTCTGATTTTTCCAAAACTATGTCAAGAGATTCACCTTTCTCTTTTTATCCAAAATGTATAGTATGGTTAAAATACGCTTCATATCGTTGGGTGCCCTCGTTTTTCACGGAGAAGCGTTCCTAAAATAACATGTTTACCGTTACAGATAGAGAGAGACAGAAATTGAGAAAAGACATATTTCGGCTTTTCTGAGGTATAAAGCATAAAAAATTCCATTGTTTTAATCAGTGTACGGAAAAAACTTACTTTATTTATATAGATTATAATTAAATACATAATTGTGCATATTTAGTTTCGATTTTTATAGTACTCAGATAATCTTTTGCGAAATTGCAATATATACAAAAATCGACATCTCGTATACACAATAGCCTAAAATTCTACAACTATTCCAAAGAATTTTTTCCAATTTCAACAAATTTTGGAGTACGAATTACGATCGTGAATATCTGTTCAAATACCGTGCTATCCTAAAGGATTTCTCAAATTCTAGTGGTGAACCTTACCCACTATATAATATGGAAGCTTTTTACATACAGTACAGGTAAATAGATGTCTCTCCCATCAGGGCGATTACTATGGCGAAGTTAGTTTTGAATGTTGTTAAAGAGCCGCCGCTAGCGCACCCTGGAGGCCCTGTTCGCAGTTTAAATCACCCGTTCTCTTCGAGAAGGCCAAACCCTCCATTACCGAGATTACCTTCGCTGATTATGCCGCCAGGATTCGTAAACATCATTCGACCTTTCCTACATTATCGAACCAATTACGCTAAAACCTTTTTTTCTTAAACCCCACCTCTGAATTCCTTATTATACGGTGAATTTCTCTTATAAAAAACTCAACCACTTTTCTTTCTAGTTTCATTTCGGAAAAACATTCCACTGTAAAATAGAATAACACGGTTAAACTTGTATAATATAATAGTTAAAGGTATTAGTTTTTGTTTCTTTAATTATAAATACGCTTGGATTCTGTTGTATGACTTCTTGAGAATCATAATTACGCCTGGATACTACTCTATGACTTCTTTGGGTTTATAATCACGCCTGTATACCACTATATGGGATATTGAGAATTACATTTACGCCTAGATGTCACTGTATGACTTCTTAGGAATTACAATAATTGCAATTCATTGTAATTCCCACAGTGACGCTTGGATATCACTGTGGGACGCCTTGGATACTATGACGTCTTTGGGAATATAATTACGTATGCATACTACTGTATGACTTGTTCGTGATTACAATTACTCCTGGACATTTCTGAACGACTGCTTACAGATTATAATTATACCTGGATACTAACAATATTTCATTGCCAATAACCCTTTTACTTAAATGAGTGCAACATGATTCTTTGTACTAATCATCTATTTTAAATTGATATATCTAATTTATTATTGAACCAGTCCAAAACTAATAACATTAAACTTGAGAACAATGTAAACATTCAACAACGTAAGCTGAACAACACACACTTGAGTTATCAGATGCGCTCTGCCATCTTGCTTTTTCTTATTTTTAATCGGATAATGCATATGAATAAAATATAACAACGCTTTAACGACTGAGCAATATCGAAATTTATAACCGTAAAATTGTTCATAAAAAGGTAGGCGGGAAACCACTCATGAAGCAAATCCGTGACGGTAAACCAATGCGGACAATAAAACTTCATGGGAAACACAATCGTAAAATAATCTGACGGTCGAAGTAGTCCAGTGAACCGGGCAAATGTTCACGCTACTATTTTGGCCATCAACTATAGATATCTTTAATCTATACAATGTGGTCCGGACCTAGCGTTTAACATTTTTATGGCAAAAGAGCAACACAAATACGACCCAAATCTACAGTTTAAAAATAAATGTCACACAAGGTACTCCAAAATCTGCAGCTTTGAATCCCATGGAGTTCTTTGTGTGACATAAAGTCTGAAGTCTACGCGACTCCAGTGAATAGCGAAGAGAAACTTTAAGATAAGATTTGAATTGCAGGCAGTTAAGGATAAATTAAGCCAGTGACTGGTGGAATGCGGAAGAGTCAGAGCCTGGCATATGGGAGAATGGAGGACATTTTGAAAATAAATTAAAATGAATCTCTAAATTCTTATCAATTGATAGAGTCAGTACTAGAATTTGTTTTGCACTTGTCGATAATTTGTGTTTTTTCTTGTTTGATATAATGCATTGTTGATTTCCTCAAACCAGGTTTACACCTTTTGTCCTTTAATCACTGTACTGCAAAGGAAGCGAATAAAACGTCTATTGATATTTTTGAAAGTTTAAATTTTAAACCAGTTTTTAAATAAATTTGCTACTCTCTAGTTATTAACAAAGAGTTTTGAAAAATATCAAAAACTTTTAGCTATAATCGATAGTAATAATTTTATACAAACATCTAAATTAATCTTCTACATTACATTGTGTAAAATAGAATTTTAAAATTGTAAATTTGAGTCGCATATGTATTGTTCTATGACCCCGAAAATAGGAAAGCTAGGTCCTGACCACCCTGTTTGAATAAAATTATAGTGTTGTCTGTACATAACTTAGTATTATGATATGTTTGGTTATTTTTACGTTTTTATAACAGAAAAGCTGAAAAGAGACTAATCTCAATCTCTGTCTATTTGTCTCCAACACTAAACAATGTGTTTCTGTAACGCACTCTCGTGGGAACGAAAGAAACTACAGCTATTAAACTTATTTTCATTATTCTATACCACTTAGGGAAGGTTTTCATTTCTTTAAACTGAATTATTCACTATTAAAATAAATTAATAAGCTCTCGAAATCCCAGTTTTGAGCAATATTAGACATTATACGAGGTTTTACAGAACATGTGATCAATGAAAGTAATTTAACAGAGAGAAATCGCCATCAGTTTTCAAAATAAAATCAATATTGGTAGGTTTATATTAACCGTTCATTTCCCTCTAGTTCGTCTAAATTAATGCTAAATAATCCATCTAAAAATTTATTTTTTTCTTTCTATTTGTTTTTTATTTTAGGTTAATATTTTGTCATAATAATTAACATTAGGTACTATTAATATTAAAACTAATGGATTACTATTACTTGTATGAAACGGCTACCTACTCAGGTAGAGATTGTTCATAACACTGAATCATACAACCCGGACAACAGCCTGGCATACTGCCAGTAAATATACAGGCATAAATATAACTTTAATGGCTAGACACCAACTCATCTAGATCGAGAAAGATCTTAAAACTGTTTAACGTTCAAACGTTACTAAGCTTACCCGTCCTTAGTACTAAACAAACTTATTCACAGTATTATACAGTAGGTCTAACCTTATAAAAGTAAATGAACTTTGAGTGATGCTCACACCCAGTAGAAAATAATTTTTAAAATTTAAATCCTTATTGCAGAACTTCTTACGGAAAAAAAATTTTGTCACTTAAAACGTTAAAATCAGTCCAGAAATGCAGGAGAAATATTTACGAAAAAATAGTTCACGTAAAAAAGAAAGGATTATTATCAGGATAGGTAGTGTCATAAATGAATGAATTATCATATTCACGATACGCTCGTGATTTATCTGAATACCATCGCGTTTGCGTGATTCTCTCAAATGTTACTTCTGTCATGATGATGAATGTAGAAATCTTTCCACTAGTATTATGGTGTTTTGTGACGGTAAAAAATCAACCTTGGCATGACCAGTTGCAACATCGTTTCTTAATTTTTATTGAGTTAAGTAGACTTGTTGCCTCTGATAGGGGTGGTTGTCGGAGGGGTTAGGGGGGCAGGGGGATCACGCGACATCGCGGGAGCATCTGTCCTCGTCAAGTCTTGTTGGGAAATCCTCGAATTCAATCAAAGTTGGTAATCTCTAAAAATACATAGTAGTTTCATGCAATTCCCCTAGGCAACGAGTTTAAAATATTATTACTAAACCAATTCATACATTGCCCAAAACCGCAAAATATTTTATAGAATTGCTTGATTTCATACTTAAATAAATAATTACTTTGTCAAGAAAGTGATTGGGACTGTGGCGACATCCTGTAATCCAGCTACTTGGAGGTCACGAATTGAGGATAATTGTGAGGGATGGTGGGTGTAGTGTTGTCTTGTGTGGATTAACGTCCGCACTATTGAATACTACGTTAATCCGCAAATACCTACCTCATAATTAGACCAATTCGTAATTCAGAGGCCACGGTTAGGATTCCACGTCTAACTGTACGTCCATTAGTTGCCATCGGCTGTTGGGCTATTAAATAACAGTCCTGTCTAGGGAACATGTCAGCCTTAGTCAGTAACAAGACTACCAGATCGCGCCACAATCAACATACACTCAATCCTCATTCATACTCGGCTTAAAATACCTATATTGAATAGTATGGTTGCCATTTCAATGATCTAAACTAATCTAATGTAATACAGTATAATTTTTTGATACAATAAAAATTGTTGTAGTCAGAAGTAGTTTAAATCTACAAGTTCGAGTAGACTCGTATTTAACGTATTTCAAATGTTTCCTTCATTATAACCTTCCAGAAATTATCGACAATATTAATCTATGATTTTTAACGAGCACCAATTTACGTAATTTAAAATACACCAGGAAAACTACTCATATTTCAAACGTAAAATATAGTGGAATTGAGTTGGTGAAGTAGGCCTACTTTCCTTCCATACAATAGGCAAGGGTTCGACACGCATTCACGACACAACTTTAGTACCTCAACTGCCACCGTGCTTCGACAACGCACGTTGATCTCAACCTACAAGTCGATAGGTCATATCAAAGGCACTAATACGACCTGAAAACTTTGACAATCCCTTTGACCAGGTTACGCGAACCCTTACCGTCTGCATGGTTAAGTTTAACAATTAAATAAGTGTGAGTATAGCTTACGTATTATCCAATAAGTTTTGCGGAGTAACCACGCACTTCACACACATCTGAAACAAGAAACACAGATACGTTTAGTGAACGCTATGAAAGTAATAAGTACATAATCCTGGTCATTACAAGTATTTTTCTTGACTTCAAAGTTCAAATGTGATGAAACGAAAAAATAACTCTTACATTAACAACCTATAAACAAACTACTAGATTATTGTACTAGTAATAGTTCATGATGACTTTATTTTCTGTTTCATATAAAATTTGTTTAATAATTTCAAAATTGTATGTAGTCTCAAATTAAACTAACTTATTTATGAAAGGATTGTGTAATCTTTGACAAGACGATTATTTATAACCGATGAATTAAGCACGTATTCAACACGAGCGTGCTTGATTCGAATTGATAGTTACAGTCAATCTCGACTAAGACAAATTGTCAGAGAGAACGGTATCGACCGGAAGGAACCCGCGAGTGCTGGTGGCGGAAAGCGTGAAACGCGGGAACGAATGGCAGCGTCGCAGCTGTCGCAACGTCGTCGTCGCAGCTGTCTGAAGGCTGACGTCACAGTTTTTGCGATGTAAAAGTCACAGTATACTGAAGATTGAAGTAACAACTATTGTCTTAAAGTAAAAGTCACAACTGGCTGAAACTTGGTGACACATATGTTGTAATCTCACGAGAATCTAAAGGTTGCCGTCACGGTTATCGTAATGTAAGTCACAATGCCTGAAGGTTTACGTCACAGTTGTCGTAACGTAAGTCACAAGTGTGTGAAGGTTGACGTCATAGTGGTCGTAATGTAAGTCCCAAATGTCTGAAGGTAGACGTCACAGTTTTCGTAACCTAAGTCACAAGTGTGTCAAGGTTGATGTCACAGTGGTCGTAATGTAAGTCCCAAATGTCTGAAGGTTGACGTCACAGTTGTCGTAACGTAAGTCACAAGTGTGTGAAGGTTTACGTCACAGTTGTCGTAAGTCACGCGTGTCTGAAGGTCGACGTCACAGTTGTCATAACGTCAAAGGATCAGTTGTCGCAAAGTCAAAGTAACAGTTAGTAGCCACTGTTAAAACATAAATAAACTGATTTGTATTTAGTTACGTTGAACGCCAAAACGTATTATTAATTTTTATAAGATAGGTCTAAAACTGTTCGTTTTATTACGTGTTATACTAAGTTCTTTGAAATAATTTCCATTGTATAAAAATTTTGCTTTTTATATTGTCACACTTAAAATAAATGTTAACAGATTATTAATATTAAATTGGAATTAAACGATGGAAAGTTAATTCAGCTGAAAACAAGGGCAATAAAGGTTCGAGGGAGAATCAAGTTTACATTCAATTAAAGGGGCAATTACTTCCCGGGTAAATAGAAGTTGAAAATAATGACACAGCTATTAGGTTCGGCAACGGGGACGGGGCTAACGTGCGATTTTTGAATAACGGTTCGTGAAAAGCTGCATGTATATTGGGCTCGCCACCGCTGCAGAACTGGCCACCGATTAAACCAAAGAAATATACAACTCTAAAAATTGCAAATGGAAGTATAATAGATATTACAACAAATTCTAAATACCATTGAATTGTGGGGGTTTTTTACTAGACAAAATTTTTAAATACTGGGTGTCCAGTACTACTCCTTAGTATTACTTCTTTCTGGTATTTACTTTTATTCTTGGTATTCCTAAACCCAACCAACCAGGTTCTTGAGCATTTTATGAGCCCAATGGGTTGATTCGGCGGTGACTCCGATGAGCCCATAGCTGAACTAATCTGCTTTCCAGGAGTTGCACCACTTGCAACGGAGAGCGCATTTCCGACAGAAAGCGTGGATAATTCGCAGAGGTGACACCGAAGCGCCCCGAGGTCCCTGGGAGAGATCTGAACCACCGAGGAACGCGGCGTGCGTTATTGGTAACTGCGATGGAAAGTTAATGGTCCAAGTCGGCTCCCTGACATTTCCCCTAGTTCGGACGTCGAAATTGGGTAGATTAAAAAACCGTCACATTGCGCTATCCAGTGATTTCTTAGATCGAAAGTTGGATGAATTAAAAAGAAGCTGTCACATTACTGGTAAGTCATTTGGCTATCCAGTGTGAAATACTTCCTCAACACCTTGGCTCCTTCTTGTCCTTCATGGGGGCTTGACTCCTGCCTGAACTTCAGTATACAGTATAACCAGGATTATCAGGGAGTGATCTCCTTAATGTACCTAGTGATATTGAGGAAGGATTCTTACTAGCATACTCAAGCTAGCATAGGGAAGTACTGAATATACTAAGGTGTATATTCCTGACGAAGCTTTTCACACGATAAGTGTGAAAAGCTATTTAAGTGCGAGACATGGGCAATGCAAAGAAGACAGCTGCACCTGCAGATCGGAGATTCCTCACAAGAGGCTGTGGTCTTAAATAAGGTGTCTTCCTTTAGAGCTGAAGACTCATTGCGTTATTTGTAGGGAAATCTCTCAAGAAGAAAAAGTTGGAAAATCCATAATACCTAGGATCTTCTCGTAGGTGGTAAGTAGAAGTGAGCTTTTAATACGAGGCTCCGCTTTGAAATTATACCTTAGTATATCTTATAACGAAGTAAATAATAGCCTGATGCAGGAGGTTTTAAAGGTAGCAAGTCCCAGACATCGTTCTTCCACTCTGGTAGTGAATATCCCCTCGTAAAAACCTGTGTAAATTTATGTGAAAAATTGATAACTCTTTGGGGTCAAGAGGTGAGGTGTAAGGTATTAAACGGTCGGTATTAAGGTATTCAACGACTCATATCTCGGGTTTAGGTCGTTTGGAGGTCCTTCCCCTCATTATGTAATCTCTTCTATCCGGCGCCTATACAATATTTTGCAGGAAGACAGCAATCTTTGCTAGGACCTCCTAATTCCCCAGTTAACATCCTACGTCCAATGATCTGGAACTAACACAATTTATATGTTACACTCATTTCTCATTCAGACGTGGCTTAAAATACCTACCTTGGTATCAAATTTAGTTCCTCTAAACAGCTGTCGTTATAGTCATATGACTAAGTAAATGACGTCACTGGTTCAAATGTTGGTCTCGCAAATTGCTCATAGCTAAGACATATCCATGTCAAAAGGTAATCTTATCTAATCTACGTCATATTCTGTATTAACGTCTGTTTCTATTTAACGTTTTAAGTATGGTATTATAATTTATTTAAATCAATGGGTGGACATTAGCTAATGGTTTAACTTATAAGCATGTTTTCCATGCAAAAAAACCTTTGTAATAATGTAATAGCGATAAAGTATACAAAAACCACTCAAAACTCACCAAGAGACTTTGTCCTCAAACTCTACAAAAATAATCGTCGGAATGATTTTCAATCGACGTAGTGTAGTTGAAAGCATCACTTTTAACAGGTCAAAGCCAAAGAAAGCGGCGGTCCGGGCTAGCATCGGTTTCCCGTTTGATGTGTTTATTTCTCCAACATCAAGAGCGAAACATAATATCCGTGGCCCCACTTCCAATAAATCGACTATTGATTTCGCTTATACAAATACAGTTCGGTCTCGATGCTAATTTATTCCCTCTGTAAACGCAATTTCGACTATCTCGATGTACTCAACTCTAACCAACCGATACCGACACTTAGAGCTTATTTGTTTCTGAAAAATAATTTTAAATTTTAATTAAACACTGCATTAACAACTATTGAACTGCATTTTGCTTATATGAATAGCTTATTATATAACTAGTGTTACGCAGCGAACTTAGTACCATCTAATGTATACAGTTTAAAGAAACTTTCAAAATATTTAAATAAAGCTGTTATATTTGATCACTAAATTTATAAACCTTGACAATGACCCTTTTTATGGCCCTCTGGGTAGGAGCGCTTTGTGGACAAAAGATTTTTAAATGAATTAAGATTAACGCTCTTTGACAGTATGGTAAAAATGTTGTGGAAAATACTTCATTGTTGTTTAAATCCAAAAGTTTACTGTTAAATACTGATGAAACACAAGATATCTTGTTCAGTTTAAGGACTGTCCCAGAGAAAGAACAATGTATTGATTCAGTGATCTTTTGGGGATAATTAGCACTAAACCGGATTTTATTACTCATCTATAATATTATAAAGAAGAGGTGGTTTCTGTATGTTTGTTTGTGGGTTTGTTGTGGCAAGTAAACGCAAAACATACTGAACCAAACAGTTTGAAATTTTACACAAAGGTAGATCTTAAACTCATGCAACACATAGGCATACTCATTTCCTTAAAATCCTCTCGGGCTACGCCCTGTGAACGTCCTAAGTTTCAATGTTTACATTTTTAGAGAATGAAAACATAAAATTACTTGAATGTCAACAGCTGTGGACACTAAAATTTGACAGTTCGGGAAGTAGAAGAAGAAAGAGCTGCCGTGACCGTCCTAGGTTTCAATGTTTACTTTTTCTAATGACAACATCCGTTTGCACTATATTTTGACAGTTCGGGAGAAAGAAGAAATAAAGTTGATTTTTCAGATAAACTGCTGGATCGAAATTAGTGTATTATTTGAAATAGTGGAATGGTAGATTTTAAGTTTTTCCGACGACTGTCTCTATTACATTAATCCTTATCCTCTCTCAATATTTGACAGATGTTACTTTGAAATGTTGTAGACACTCGTGTTTTGTCATTTTGTAAACAATGAAGAATTAATTAACAATAACTTAAATGTATCAGTAGAGCCTACACCTTTCAGCCTTTTTTAACCCGTGCGAAGAACGGGTACTTTGGCTAGTATTTATTATTAGGTTGAATTAGATTTGTGAAATGGTGACCCTACTACAAGGTAGGTATTTTAAGAACTGAAATCTAGGAACATTTTACTTTCGGAGCAAGAAACGTATGATATGACACCGAGAGGCGCCCACTCCGTTAAACAGCACTTAACACATTACGGTACTGTGAGCTGGATATGGTTGTTGAACACAAAAACACACACACAAACACACGCGCGCGCGTACGCACACCATGTCCCGCCCAATAACAACGGCACACTCTGTCGTCCGTTGGGGACAAATAATGATCAAAGAGCGGCGACCATGTCAACTCATCTCGTTTGTGGTTACATAACAAATAACAAAAATAAAGTACTTAATGAGACTTTGATAAACGCCCAAATGAAGTAATTTAGGATTGGATTGTTTTAATACCTACTTTCAACTGAAATGGCGACCTACCAATGTAGGTAATTTAAGCCAAGTATGTGTTAGAAATGGATTAAAGATTAATGTGGCGCGATATTGTAGTCTTGTTACTGACTAAGACTGGCAAGTTCCTTAGACAGACCTGTTAATTAATAGTCCGACAGCCATTTAAGAGAATCTATAGGACCTACAGTTTAACGTAGAATCCAAACTACAATTAGATTAGATTAGATTAGATTACTGAAATGGCGATCATACCACAAGGTAGGTATTTTAAGCCAAGTATGAATGAGAGTTGATTGTAAGATGAATGTGGCGCGATTTTGTAGTCTTGTTACTGACTAAGGCTGACATGTTCCTTAGATAGGACTGTTAATTAATAGCCCAACAGTCGATAGCAACTAATTACCTACAGTTTAACGTGGAATCCGAACCACGACCTCTGAATTACGAATTGGTCTAATTATGAGGATGGTCTTTGCGGATTAACGTAGCTTTCAATCGTGCGGACGTTAATCCACACCAGAGAACACCACACCCACCGACCACCGCTCTCAACTATCCACAATTCGTGACCTCCAAGTAGCTGGATTACAGGATGACGCCACCATCCCAGTTTAATAATCTTCAATAATCAATAATCTTCCTTGGTATTTACATATAGACAGCATTTAATGGACAGACCGATAAAAATAAAATAAGACTTTCGTCTGTACATTGCTTGGAATTATTTTAGTTTTTTTACGTTTTACACCATAAAAAATCCACATAAAATTGGTCCTATCTCAATATCTGTCTGTATGTATTTGTAACACTAAACAAGATCTTTTTGTAAGGCTTCACTGGGAAAATAGGGGAACCATTTTGAAAACTATTTTCACCATTACATAGCTTTTGAAGAAGGTAGTTTACTTTAAACTGACCCACACTCTACGGAAATAAAATAATGAGGTCAACCCCCTAGTTCTTGTCATAAATTGTATAAGTTTTACAGAACGTGTGATCTATAAAAGTGTTTTATTGAAAGAGATAACCATCAGCTGTCAAATTTAAACCAATTTGGACGTATGAAATTCAATTGTTTGGCACTGCAAATAAAAAAACCTCAACAAAATTCAAGCTTTCCAATCAAAATTACTCCGAATCATCACTGATGCTCCTGCATATGTCAACAGCACATCTCTACACAACGACCTGGAAATTCCGTTCATCGACGAAATCGCCAAGAAACTGCATAGAAACTTTCGATGAAACATCCATCACTCAAACATCCTCATCGAACAACTTTCACGACGACTACTACACAGATGGACTTACTTGACTGATTTGTAAATAGTTTGTTTTGTTTCCTGTGAGGATTCTGAGTATGGACCAGTGGGCCCAGCCTCATTATAATTTTTTCATGTAATTTTTATATCTTTCACCATTTGTATGTAGTGTTTATAGTATTGAACCAAAATGTAACAAAGGTAGTGCTTATAGTATTGTACCAATTGTAAATAAGAGTTAAAATTAATACTTTGTTTTTATATGTAACAAAAATAAAAAATTATATATGATATTCAATCATGAAAGAGTAATAAACGGTATCAGTGGACTGACACGTACTTTCTCCCTTAAGTAAATTTAAAAACGACAATCTGTAACAAAAATGTCATGTTCTTCAAAGTCTATCTAAATATAATTTATTGTTTCAAAAATAATCATCAAATTTTTAAAAACAAAAACAAGAGAAACAAAGTGAAATTAATTGTATGGGGGGAAATCCCCCCCCCCAGGTAATACCGAGCTTTTTTGAGTTGGTTTTGTTGGGTGATTTGACCTTACGCTTCATACCAAGTTTCTTGGAAAACGGTTGGAAAATAAGGAAGTAATTAATTTTTTTTAATATTCTCCATAAGAATAACATTGGGCGCTTTCAGACAACGTACTGCGTTTATCATGGACAGTAAATTTAACTTTTCTCTGGAACCGATAATCAATAATCGATAATTCAAAATTTGTTTAGTTTTTTGAGCTGATTTCAATGGTACCAGTCAAGTTATACTTTACTTTTATTGTTTTTGTTGAAAATTTAAAAATTTTGATTTTTTGACATTTAAAACCCCATAACTTCTGAACCGTCATTTTTACAGACATGCGGGTGATGTCAAATTATTTGGTACTCTGTGCACTATAAACTATCAAATTTTGGTCAAAATCGTTAGAGCAGTTTTTGAGAAATTTGGATTTTTCACGTTTTTAAGGGTTTTTAGGGGTGAACTACCCTTAAAAAATTATCAATAGTTCCTAAGGACGGCACAAATGTTTATTTAGAGGACCCCAAAACGGATATATCCATCCTCAACTCAAATTCGAAAATTTTGACGAAAACAATCATTTCTCCATATACTATGTATAAGGGGAGAAAGTAAAAAGGACTTGACTCCAAAGAATAATAGAAAATTAACCAGCGTTTTAACAATAAATTAAGCAATACACTTTTAATGTATCTTATAAAAATGTTGGCAGTAAAAACTTGTTCAATGACAGGCAAGGGGGCGTAGAATATAAGGCGAGATGACGACACTGACATTGACGACGGCTTTGATGAATCAGCTGTCGATCAATGACAAGACCGCAGCGCTGGACCAGCCGCCACACGCACCCACCAGCATCGTCGTTCGTTAACATAATCATTTTTATTAATTTTTAAACTGTATCAGTGGACTACCATATACTTCCGTTGTCATTCTCATCAAACCACGTGTCTAAATAAAAATATTTATTTTTTTAACCTCACATACTTGATCCACTAACTCAAACTCCATCTTCAATTTTTTTCCTCTTTATCTGCCAGTATAACATTTTTTCGCAAAACTATATACTTATTTAGGTAATAAGTTACACTTTAATATGTTTTCAAATTTAACAAACACCTATATGTATTTTGTTGTACATATTGTGCGAAATAATAGATTTTTCTATTTGACCCACGTAGCAGCAGACCTACGTACTCAAGTATTTCCAATTTATTTCAAAATTACTAGTAATGGGTGTTTCCGCGAACAAAATTTTTCCCCAAAGAATCTTTATTGTTTCAATAATACAGTAAGAGGTCTTTTGTAGTATGTCCCCGCATTTTCATTTTTTTACTAGAACCACACAAACAGCGCTCTGCGGAGTTCAGATACTGTCAATAACCAACCTAACTTAACTCCGCAGAGCGCTGTATGTCGGCAATATCGCGTAATATTACAATGTAACACTACGTTTATTGAAAATCCGAGACATACTACAGAAGACCAGTATACTACACGCACAACTATTTTTATGACTATATTTAAGTAGAAGGTAAGATATAAAATTCTACTTCTTCCCAATAAGTTTAACATCGAAACTCCTTGGACCGAAACGTAAGATAACGTATTGTACTCCTGTATCTCAGTAACCCACCATCAAAATTTCAATTTGTATATAAAACTTTATTATTACCTTTCTAAATTGACGACCTATGAAGATAGGTATTTTAGCCAAGTATGAACAAGAAAAGAGATTTTGATTTTGTTGGGGGTTTGGGGCGATTTTGTTGTGTTGTTCCAGACTAAGGCTGACCTGTTACTTAAACAGTAAATTAGTAACCCAACAAGCAATTACATCTAAGGGACCAACAGGTTAACGTGGGGTCAGAACCTCTGAATTACGAACTGGTCTGACTATGAGGGTGGTTTGCGGATGAACGTAGTATTCAATAGTGCGCACGTTTATCCAGACTGGAGAATATTACATCCACCGAAAATCGCTCATAACCATCCACAATTCGTGACCTCTATACGTAGGAAATCCATACATCCCAATTTTTTGGTACAGATCCCCTTGGCACCATTTCAAGAACCAACGAATATTTTGATAAATTGTGCAAAAACGAGACTGAAAAAGAAGGAAAACTCGTGTGTGTGCAGCAGCTTGCTGCAGTTTGCAGTTTTGATTGGCTGACTCTCCGGGGAGGTGGTGCGCTCACTTATATCCTCGGATGCAGATTGCATGTCTGTATTTCAGGATTACTGTCTCTCTGACTCGAGGATATGAAAAGCAGTAAATCCTAGCAACGTGACGTGTTTAGTTGAATACCGAGGGTTTAGGCGGACGTTAAACAGTACCTGTAACAGTAATCTTTACCTGGAATTGTGTGTTCTAAAGTTTACGTTAAAATTTGTTTTGGGTTGTTACAACTCACAAGATTAAAATGGGTTTTTAAACTCTAAGTCGAACCTTTATTAACCTCAACTGGGCATCAACATAGGTTTAGTGTCTTTGCGATGAATTAAAGAAGCGAGGTAAAGAAAGGTAAAGAAATGAGTCGTCAGCATCTGGTTTCGATCCAGAAACCTTTGGCCAAAGGGTTTGCACAGTAGAAACGAACGCTATGCCCTGAAACGTACCAAAACACGATAAAACTAGATTATTTTTTCTGAATTATAAGTAAAGTTAACGAACGTGATCCAATAAATGTATAAATCCATCAAATCAGTTATTTTCAATATTTAGTATTTAAATTAAGTTATTTCCGACTGAGACGGTTTCGTCCTGCAATCCAGCTACTTGGAAATTGTGGATAGTTGTGAGCTATGCTCGGTGGTTGTGGTGTTCTCTTGTGTGGATTAACGTCCGCACTATTGAAAGCTACGTTAATCCGCAAATACCATCCTCATAATTAGACCAGTTCGTAATTCAGAGGCCGTGGTTCGGATCCCACGTTAAACTGTAGGTCCCTCAGTTACCATCGGTTGTTGGGCTGGTAATTAACAGATTAGATTAGATTAGATTAAAATGTCTAAGGAACATGAGAGCCTTAGTCAGTAACAAGACTACAAGATCGCGCCACAATCATCTTACACTCAGCCCTGATTCACACTTGGCTTAAAATACCTACCTTGTGGTATGGTCGCCATTTCAAAAATCTAATCTAATCATGTAACTTTAATACTGTATGAAAAAATCACATTGAAACTAGTTAAAAATAACGACCACGTAAATACGAATAAATGTATTACCTAAGCTATTAAGTGATAGGCGGGAACTGTCGCTATGTTAAAAGAGGCTCTCTTTTCACCCCAAAATACCGCCCCAGGGCAAATCACCAAACGAAACTAAGATAAAGTCCCCATAGCAGCATCCCTTTTCCTTTTCCTAATAGCATTTCCATTGATGATTTGATTCTACCTAAATATACTCAAAGGTTACATAAGAAAGTTAAATCATATGAATTATCCCGCAAATTAAAACAAGAGCCAGGAGTACGTAGGTTTGCTCCTACGAAGGTTCAAATAATTTAAATTTTTAGCATAGTCGTAGACCTTAAATAGTTGAAGCAAAATTACAAGGATTTATCACCCCCAATACCACCTTCAAAGAGCTACGATATATCCATGTCAAAACCAAGAATATCAAATGGTTTTGGTGATTTTTAACACTACAAATAAACTACCATCCGAGATAAACAGAAATATGTTTGTCTTCCATCTACTTGTTGCTGTTAGACACACTCAGCTGATTGCCTTATACGTCACTCAACTTGTCAGACTCAAGCGCAGCAAACACACTATTAATTTATTGAAAATACGATAGTGACTTGTAATCGATGATTGATTGACGTTGTAACACGTAAAACAAACAGCTAAAAAAGTAACAAGCCACTAAAAGAAAAATTGCATGCTTACGTCAACATCAGCTGATTCTTTTCCTTCCAAGGGAGAAAGATAGCTGTTTCCGTCCCGCAAAATATCCATTGAAATCAACAGTTCCTATTACTATAATTACATTTCTGAAATGGCTTAGCTAGGTATTTTAAACCAAGTATGAGTAAGTGTGTTTCGTTCCATGAATTATGTACGTTCGGAGCAGTTAAATGTTGCAGAATGGCTTTTCAATAATTGATTACCTCCACGTTTCCGGGACGGGTTTTCGGAGAGCGGTAATTGCCTTTGTCATCACAAGAGTCGAATTGCGAATTGATGATATTTTTGTGGAACCTCGTATAAAACATGAAACTGTACTCGTATGTATTTGTTCAACTGATACAGGACGATCCTTTCTGATATGTAATTAGTAGTTATAAAGTTACTTTCCCCACTTTTTTCTCTAATTTTCAATTACAGTAATTATTAATGACACTGTTACCACCTTAATTTCAAGTTAGGAGAGGTGCCCTGGAGAAAAGAGACTTTCTTTTGTGGTTTGATGGGGAGGTTTAACTTCAACCTATTACCTTTAACTTCTCCGAAGTGGCGACCTACCCAGGTAGGGATTTTAAGGCAAGTATGAATGAGAAAAATTAGTGCAAAATGGTTGTAATACGATCTTGTAATCTTGTTTCTGACAACCGTTGACATTTAAGGGGGATACAGATTCGTATTCCAAATCAGAATGAGGGATATACAGTAATAAGAAACTGATTTAAAAAATTTTATGATTTGATAAAAATTATTTTCATGTAATATAACATACAGTTCAACGTGGGATCCAAACCACTGTCTCTTAATTACGGACTGGTCTAGTTGCGAGGATAAAAATAGTAATCTAATTTAATATTCAAAAATGCGGACGTTATTACACGCCAGAGAACTTCACATCCATGTCCATCGCTTATAACTATCCACAATTTGTGGCCTACAACGAGTAGAACTGCTAATTTTGCTTAAGAAAACTTATCTTTTAATTTGATTTAAGTGATCCAAGATAGCTTGTTAATTAAGGGGAAAGCAGAGTGAAGATGCGAACAGAGGTGGAGTTCGATCGATGGTTGGTTAATAAAGTCTGTTCACGTGAGCTCCCACCGAGGCACAACACGAATCCTATATACTTGAAACAGCCTTGAGGGGATTCACCACTGTATAAAACTTTAAAAAACACATTAAAATTAGTTTAAATGTTTCATTGAGTGTATAGTAGACTAAAAAATACACAAATATATGAAACGGCCAAAAATTGTCACATACAGGCAACAGTGAATAAAAACTATTTCAGATCACATTTCAAAGTCGTTTACGATAATTTAAGAAATCGTCATGGTCTTTTTGAAGATAACGATCTAATCTAAATATTTTCGTAGATTTATCATGGTAACAATAGTGGTTTCAAAAATGACACGAGTAGTTAGTATTTAGAATTAAAATCATGCAAGAATATAAAATTATGTTTCTAAGCAACATTATCACCTAAAGATTATATTACCACTTGAAATGGCAACCGAGGTGGTATTTTAAGATTTGAATCTGACTGAATATTAAAAAATCTACTGGATATGTAGTTAAAATATGAACGCTCTATCTCAATTGGTTCTCACGATATATAGATTTTTTTATCTAAAAATTAGTCAAAATACTGCGTCAGAGCACCAAGTTGTTTCATTTTAATTTGTTAGAACTATTTCTTAAGCATACAGTATCGACAATAAAACAGTACAATTATTAAATATGGGTTTGAAACAAAATCGAAATATGAGGTTTATAAATGTATACAAAAAATTATTGTATTTACTTCCCTATGGAAACAAGTTGATCATGGGTATGTCTAAAGCAAATTATTTCAGTTTATCTAAACAATTCAATACAATAGCTCTGGTAGTTTCTATAGAAACATTTCCACTGCACTTTTGCGTTCCACAAATTTGCTAACACCGCCCCAGAGCTTAAATAAATCCATTTCATTTTTATAAAATTTCTAGAATTGTTTTGCATGAAATCAGATGAACATTAATAAGATTCGTCAACGGACGTATACAGTATCACGTAGTAGAAATCTGAAAATATTTACGGGACATTTTTCACTGAATTTCTAGAATGTGATGTTGCTCTAGTATAGTGCACTGGTCTGCACATATTAAGGCTGCCAGAAAATTTACTGGGTTGTTTTCGAGACGGTAAACGATGGCCCTAAATTTATGGAAGCGCGAAGCTCTCTCGCCTAGTACCTCACATCGCTATTTGGTCGTAATACCGAGTCCCTGGTAGAAAAATGTTTCTTGGAACATAGCGGGAAGAATAAGAACGCACTTGAATGCTAGAAATATATTTTTAAATTAAACAAAACTGACTAAACTCAATAGGCCGACGTACTTTGGTCGGGTTAGCACGAAAAAGGTTTCTAGTAATTTGGTAAAAAATTGATTTGACTGATGAAATTTTGATTTATCAATTTGTTAAATGGACTAATGTCAGATGAAACTGGCCGTTTGGAGGCGATTGGAGCCACCTCGATTAACTGTCAATCAGTTTACCTGACCGATTCAGTTTAACTCTCAATTCGAACTGTTAAAACTGATAATCTGTAGGGACCTTTACTTTATGCAATTGAGACACATTGGACCGTACGACATCAGTATCAAGGCTCTTCAGTCTTCTCTTCAACTATCCATTTTCTTACCTACTTGTGTAAAATCTCTTACACCATCCATTTATCCACCTTTTCTTCGGTCTCCCTCTTGGCCTTTCTATCCGCAAGCATATAATTTGCCAGTTTTGGATATCTTTCATTCTCCATCCATTCCAAATGCCCTATCCATTCCAACCATCTGCTTCTTAATAATTCAGAATAGTAAACCACTCAACAAATAATTCAGATTCATTAGGTCACTACATATTGCAGCTTAACAAAATAAGGGATTTTAAAAATAAAAATTACATCCAGAATAAATTTTCAAATACGGGTAGGTTTCAATTGCGTGTCATTAATTTAAGAACGTTAAATTTACATGCAAAAAATTACAAGGGATATTGAGGAAATATTTGCTGTCATGTAACGCCAGTATGTGACAGAGAGCGAGGGGCGAATGACAAGTGTCTCCACCATTGTATCCAGCTGCGACCTCTGTTGTCGAGTATGTCGAACTACGACGAGACGGAGCCACCGCTCATTACGTAGAAACTTTATTTTCCTTTATTTCTACGACAGTCTTGACTAGGATTGTCAATATTTTGGTTGTTAATGCTGGAAGTATTGTTTTGGGGTTTATAGCAAAATAATCAAAATTTGGCCTGAGTTTAAGAGTTAGCTCAGAAATTTATTATAATTATCATTTTGATTTTGGCAAAGTTCTCAAATCATAATTTATTTTTTTATTAGTACCTTATCCTTACCTGCCTGAATGACAAACTACCCAGGTTAATATTTAAGCCAAGTATGAATTAGAAATAAATGTAAGATGATTGTGACGTGATCTTGTAGTCTAGTTACTGACGTGTTCTTTATAAAGAACTAATGGACCTATAGTTTAACGTGGGGTCCGAGCGAAAACTTTTTTTTTTCGAAAACGTAGTGCCACTAAGGAAGAAGTATATTTATAGATCATATGTTAAAATATTGGATTATTTAAATTCAAATAAAATTTTGCTGAGACAAGTTAAATTAACATTAAATATTTAGGAGAACTTGATTCACCTTTAACACTCAATTGATATTCTAGTTGATTAAAAATTATTCCACTATGAAAATCGTAACGCAAGTTAAAATGAAATGAGATTATAACGTTTACAACGACCCAGCCGACGGTAGGCAGAAAGATGGCTGTTAACAATATTGCAAGTTAAATATTAAATATTAAAACTAGCATAAGCCCGCGCCTTGATCTGTATGATTCAGTTAAGAGAAAAAATATTTAATAGAACAATTTTTAACGTAAGTGTTTTTTGTCGCAAATAGAACTTTTGATCAGTTTTTTATTGATATGGATGCAGCTTTTTCGATTTGTATTTAAAATTGTATTTCCATGACAACTATTCAATAAATATAAAAAATAGAATGTTAAGTAAAACATTACCTTTTGACAAAGACAACTATGGCAGAAAATTATGTGTAAAATAAAACATTTAAATAAAAAACTATAAAACTTCATATTCAGGTTAAACAAATTCTGGCTCGTGTTTGTATATGTAGAAGAAAATTCTTACACAGTTTTTTACGAATTCGAAAGATGCCTTATTCTGATTATTTTAAGATTAAAATGAAATAAAAATTATATAAAGGGAACATATTTATGATATACATAATAAAATAATAAGAAATATGACAAAAAATAGATTACTATATTTAATAAAATTAACAAATATAGACATAATGTTTGTTTAGATTATTGTTCCTATTTTAGGCATTTTTGACATAATTTTTTCATAATGTTTATCAATATGGTCAAATTTAATACTCTCTTTCGTATAAATAATTAAAACCGCTCAAACTGTCACTATTGTTTCAATTCTTATCATGGCTCTCCCAACAAACGTTCTTCCCACTTATATTCAATTACTTCAGCCGCGCGATCGAGAAAGAAAATGCCAGAGCGTTCTGACGTGTTAACAATTTATCGGTCTGAGAAGATGAATTATTGTGAAAGGAGAACACACTTTATCAATAATTCTTTCTCGCGTCCAACTAAAACCTCGACTCGGCCGTTCGTGCTATTCTCGCACCAGTCTTCGTGGGAGAAACGTGTTTAAACCATCTCGGAAATTACTACGTAAAACTATCTCCTTATACTATATTTCCCACTCATGTTTCATTCATACTTTGCTTAAAATACCTACCTGGGTAGGTTGCCATTTCAGTAAAAAAGTAAAGTATATACTGTAATAAAATTGTCGGAGAAAAATATAAAGAGGCAGTCATATTGATGGCATATCTTGATGACAGTACTATTGACTGGGATGGTAGCGTCATACTGTAATCCAGCTACTTGGAGGTCACGAAATGTGGATAGTTGTGAGCGATGGTCGGTGGGTGTAGTGTTCTCTTGTGTGGATTAACGTCCGCACTATTGAAAGCTACGTTAATCCGCAAAGACCATCCTCATAATTAGACCAATTCGTAATTCAGAGGTTGTGGTTCGGATTCCACGTTAAACTGTAGGTCCCTTAGTTACCATCGGCTGTTGGGCTATTAATTAACAGTCCTGTCTAAGGAACATGTCAGCCTTAGTCAGTAACAAGACTACAAGATCGCGCCACAATCATCTTACAATCAACTCTCATTCATACTTGGCTTAAAATACCTACCTTGTGGTATGGTCACCATTTCAATAATCTAATTTAATCTATATAATGAGTGCATTTTCTCTGTTACTCGCACCTAGTATTACGGTTGACTTCTTTCATAGTTGACTTATGTACTGAACTTGCATTGTCTCCTTTTTCAAAAGGAGGTCAAAACAGAGTGAATCGGTGGGACGTGATGCCGTATTCCGAGAATACATTAAAGCCTATGTCAGGCGGTTGGCACAAACACCTCCAGACCGTGCGGGTTGAATGAATCATACGTTCCTGCTAATACTGTACGTGCCTACCTACACATGCACACACGCTCACACATACACACACTCACACACGTCTCCCTCCGCTACACACACCAATCTCTCTCTCACGTACCTGGCTGCACACGCTATTATTACTACATATTACATTTCCGTTAGTATTACCATTTGCAATGAAGACCTACCCTGACAGGTATTTTAAAGTATGAATGATTGTGCCAACTAGTGTAAGACGATTGTGGCGCGGTCTTGTAGTCTTGTTTACTGACTAAGGTTGACATGTTCCTTAGACAGGGCTGTTAATTATTAGTCCAACATCCGATGGCATCTAGCAGTCCTAGAATTTAACGTAGGATCCGAACCACGATCTTACCTCTGAAATAAGAACTGGTCTAATTATGTGAATGGGCATTGCGGATGGACGTAGTATCCAATAGTGCAGACGTTAATCCACACCAGGGAATATCACATCCACCGACCATCGCTCATAACAATTCACAATTCGTGACCTCCAAGTAACTGGATTATAGGAAAATCTACCGTTCCAGCGATACTGTGATTATTAAGTTACAATCTTGCAAAACATTTTACTCACAACTGGTCTCCACTCAATACACTGACACTCACCTGAAACAAAGGAAAACTCATTAATACCAGAAATTAAATAGTAGAGTAAGAATAATTTAATTTATTCATATACTGTACACTCACTACACAAGGATTTTTTCGACGATCAAAGGGCTTTCTAATACCTGAGACACTAAATCTGTAAAAGTATCGCAGTAGGGGATATATAAAACTGAAAAAAACACTCAGCAAATCAAAATATTCGTCAAAATGAAACTAACTCTCTAAAAAAATAATTGGTCAAATTACTTTCAGCAGGTTTCGTCGTTGGTCCATTTTTTGTCAAAAAATTGGAAACATGTTCATAATTAAATTCTTCTTCCGTCATTCCGAGGAACAATTTGACGTAAAAGAATTGCTAAAACTTAAATCGATAAGTTTCGTTCCGACTCCGCTGTATTCTCACTTCTATTTCCTCGTTCATATTCATTTCAT
Organism: Nephotettix cincticeps; assembly: GCA_023375725.1. Taxonomy (NCBI): domain Eukaryota; kingdom Metazoa; phylum Arthropoda; class Insecta; order Hemiptera; family Cicadellidae; genus Nephotettix; species Nephotettix cincticeps. The sequence continues at coordinate 16,500,908 of CM041785.1, read as the reverse complement.
CGGAACAACAGAGACAATGAAGTCGTTCCAATTGTTCCGAGGAATCATTTGACGGCAATAAATCCTATTAGTTTCAAGCGAGTTCCGGTTCCGGAAGAAAGGTAGGAACGACGGTAAGGGAACGTCGACTGGGTGTTCAGTGGTCTTTGAAACAGGAGGCGGAACTGCTATTACTGTATTTCCAATGGTTTTTATATTACGTATATGAACATGAATAATTTCGGGACGAACGACTGCGCTAAGGAAACGACGGCCATCTTTCCGGTCCATGTGTAACCGACCTCGCCCACTCTGCTCCATTGACACCAGCTGTTTGCGCCTGTGAGATCAGCTGTTCGCCGTAACGCTTCGTCAGTCCACCGCCGCCTGCTACTGCACTTGTCGTTAAGAGAAGTCTGTAAAACGCGATAAACTTGCCCACACTACGTCACCGCAATTTTACCTTTGCCTTTACCTTTCTTATTCCGACCTAGCCAGGTAGTTATTTTATTTTAAGTATAAATTAGAAATGAATGTAAGATGATTGTAGTTTTCTTACTTATAGCTTATACTTAGTTAATTTATAGCCCAAAAGTCTAGGGTATATCTAGGGCGACCTACAGTTTAACGTGCAGTCCGAACCACTGCCTCTGAATTACGAACTGGTCTAATAAAATGAGGACGGTCTTTGCGGATTAATGTAGTATTAAATAGTGCGCCCAACAGCCAATTAAGGGACCTACAGTTTTAAGTGGGATCCGATCCAAATATTTGCCTTTGAATTACAAACTGGTCTAATAATGAGATGGTCTTTGTAGATTGCAATTTCATTCAATAGTGCGGGCGTTAAACCACATCAGACAATAACTATATCCACAATTCGTGACCACCAAGCAGCTGGATTACAGAAAACGCCGCCGTACTTATTTATTTTACAAATTTTATTACTTTGCCGACTTAGGTTAAGTCTGTTATCGACGGTTTGGTATCTTGAACTTGTGTATCTTCTAGATGATGAAAATTATTCAAAACTAAAAGTTTGTCAATCGCTGAACGTTCATGTTTTAACTGTTTTAACCAGCCGTTATCTTTAACCTTTTGTATGTTACGAGTAGTTCTGTATTGAGTTTGAAGCCAATATACATCAAAGAAGAACAGTACCTGTGAACATCAAAGTTAAAAATGTAACAAGAAACAGACATGATTCAATAAAGATTTTATGTGTAAATGATAAATTTAGTGAAAGACTCGCTACTTCAACTTTAAATAACGATCAAGGAAAAAAGTTAAAAATAGCTATTTGTGTAACTAGATCGCAAACTATGTCATATCGCACGAGAGTTTGATATGGCAGCACGAAGCGTCAACTAAGTGTTGCCAAAACTTCGAGGGCGGCCATGACAGTTTGCACTCGTATTACACACAAGATTTTTCCTACAATAAAAAGGTCATTTAGGTTATGTTTGATTTTCCAGTTGGGGCAAAAATGTAAACATAGCTTTTCCGATAACCTCAGTTTCATTGCGCAAATCCGGATGTTAAGTGTTGTAGGAACGGCGACTGTCTAGTGTCTATCAGCTGACTGAGCGCTTCCGCGCATGTGATTGGCTGGTTACTTTCCCGCACTAGGGTGGTTATGAGATCATATCCACCCTAGTGCGGAAATGTACTACTACGTTCTGCCAACAGTTCGGAATGTGCCTGTTATCGCGCGCTTGTATGAAAATACTTTTTATTATATTAAGTAGCATTAGCTTCTCCTTTTTCAACAGTTAAAAATGATAACCTCCACGAGAAATTTTACAGACAATACCCAATTATTTTCGAAGTGATTTTGGTTTCATACCTAAGGACTACTGTGACGACAGAGCTTATGTTGTTACTGACTGTCGCCTTGGTCACTTAGCTCTACCAATCAAGGCTATTAACAAACGTTGCTAGGTGACTGAGAAACTTGTGTTTCAATCGGATGAGCTCGGCTGGCTTATCCTAGGGTGTTCGTATTTTTATTTAATAGGATCGCTGTTGGATGTTGAGTAAAATGTTTTTGATGCAGTATAGTTTTTTTAACTCCACATTTTTTTTATTTATTATATTGTCTTCAGGTTAAGAGTCTGCATCAGTGGTAGGCATCATGAATTTTAGTCCCGTAAGGGCAATGTTAAATTCTGGCGGAACATACCTTCACTTTGGCGTGTATAGTGGCGTTAATTATCAAAGTATCAATGTAAAACTTTGGAAGTACATTGATGTGATGTGGCTAAAGGGCATGACCTTTTCAATATGTTCAAAAATTTAACTTGATATAAAAACAAAAATCCAGGAATATTTTACAAAATAAATCATTATTATTTTTTTATTGAGAGCGAAAATAAGAAGTTCTGTAAGGTGGTGCCCTGGAGGACTGTAATACCTTTTATTTAACACCTCTTCCGTTAGTTTATGACAATAGGTCAAGGAGATATAGGCGCCAGAATTTAACATTGCTCTTACGGGACTAAAATCCAAGATGGCTACCACTGATGCAGACTCTTAAGTGTAAGAAAGAGCCACCACGTGTCCCTAACTTCGCCCGGATAAAAAGACTTTACCATTTTCAAAATATAGGTTACCTATTTTATGATAATATTTTAAGTGTGTAAAGAAAGGAATAGCACAACTAAAAATATTTGTTCATGAGCAGGTTGCTCGATTTATTACCTCATTGCAGAACGAAACCACCACAATATTAAAAGTAATTGTTCGACATTAAACGAGCGATGTAGAGATTCTTACGAGAATGTAACATCTCTGAAATGTTACATTACAGCCTGGGAGGGGAGGGTGGAAACTAGGACGCTAGGGGTGAGACTGCACCCTGACACCGTTACAGGGTTTATATCCCACTGCTCTCCAGACGCAAGCTAGCAATCATTCAACGTATTTAAAAAAGTTTCATTCCATATCCGTTGTTATTGTAACATAAACATGTTTAAATTTTGTTTGAACATTGTTTAGAATTGCGATGTTTAGTTATTATTACGTTATATACCCCAGAAAAGCCGAACGGATCTCAATTTCTGTCCGTCTTCTGTAACGCTAAACAAGGGTATTTCTGTAACGCTTTAAAATGTAAAAGAGATCACCCACAGTTATGACACTTATTTTTATAATTCAACACATCATGGAGATTTTTTATTTTAAACTAACCCTTGCACTGTGAAAATAAAATTCTGAGCTCTCGAAACCCCATTTTTATTAAGTATTGCACATATTTATTCGACGTTTTACAGAAAAATCATCTGCTGTAACAATTGAATCTAAACCTATTTTGAAACTATACTATATTAAAACTGTATAGTAACGTAAAAGGAAATTTAACAATGACACAAATTTTCTAGTACATCGAGTCCTTAAATTTTGAATGACAGGTAGATTTTTTTTATTTTGAACAAATGCCAACTGATACACGGTTCGGATGGAACGTGAGTATACTCATAACAGCTCCACAGTTGGCACAGGAGAGCTGTAGTCAATGTGCCCGACAGTGCTGTCCCTGATTGAAGCCCCTCCCTAATAACACTGACGTCATGGTCTCGAAATAGCATAATAAGACCAGCCTCACTCTTTTGTAGCTATGACCTCACGGTTCGCTAATGCTAATTGAGTAAATTTCGACTTTCAAAAATGTAAAACCTCATTTAAGAGTCTGCAATACCTCCACCGTCTCGAATGTTAATGGAGAGTTCCTAGAGAACAATTTTAATTTATTGACAGCATTACTAACCACTCGATAGTTTTAAAAATATTATTGCAGTGTCAAATTTCAGGTAAAGTATCCAACACGGGAATTAAATTCTCCATTTTTAATTTTTCTTTCGCAAAAAAAGATAATTACTCGTGTATCATCAGGTATGATTGTGCGGAATTAAATTTTTCTGGAAAACAAAGTATAAAAAATAATAATGTACTTTTTAAGATATCCGCTTTACCTAAAATTTTACATCACAACCACCTCTTTACGACCATCGTGTAACTAACTAATAATGCTGTCAACAAATGAGCATTGCTCTTATGTGGCTGAACCGATATGCTTAGTCAGTAAGCTAGGTTCTTAACGATAGTTTATTCAAATACACTTCCTTGTCTAAATTACTATAAAACCAAGTTATGAACTTTTATGTACCAATTAGAGAGATGACACTACGTATTATGAAATACAGTAGTTATTGGTACTAAATATTATTATTTAATGATTTTTAATTTCGAAAATTATTAGTAACAATTATATTTTTAAAACTCAAGTATATTTTTGACACCTAAAAAAGTAAAAGTTTTAAATTTGTTGTTAGTGGACATTTTTATTTAAAAAACAAGGAATGTATAAAAACACATTCAGTATTTTCAATAGGCCTAGTTTAGGTATGCGACTTATATTAAAACACACCTATATCACCACTTTAGCAAAAGTAGCAAATGACTAAAATGTGGGTATTTTGTCGTAATTAATCACAAGTAATTACTGATGCACGCCAACGATCGCGTTCAGTAATTAAATTACGTAAAACCACTAGGCAATAACTATGTTATAAACTGATAGGGTCGAATGGAATAGTTTGGATTTTTCTTCAAAACCAAATATTGAGAAACAAATGAACTTAGAAAAAGTTATCACAACAAAACTTTATTACAATACATCAAAAATTGCGCGCTATCTTGTAGATTTCAGTGGGACAAAACAAAGACGACTTATCCAGTTTTAGCATATTCAATTCAAGTTTTGTATACCAGTGGACACTGAAAAATTTGATGTTGATATTCTACTACTTTGACGATGGTGAACAGTTTTCGAAATACATACATTCTGGAAATCGATAAGGTTCGATATATGTATTTTTTGTGGTATGCGTATGAAAATGAAATCCAGTATGAAAAAAACTTTGAATAATTCAGCTGATTGGGCAGGTGGTGATAGGATAAGTATCTCGAACATTTAAACGATGTTCCGACATACCGATTGAGGTGGGTGGGGCGTGGTATTTCCAAATGTCACATATCGAAACATCAACTTGTCCAATCGGTTGATTCGAACTGGTTTTGAGTACGTTAAATTATTTTAATTGTTACATGAAGTAGATAAGAAGTACATTGTTATACAAGTAGTCTCAATTAAATATTTTATCTGTCTACATGACCACCCTCGTAAGTTTACCCAACCTGTTTGTTGGGTGGTGACATTATTTAAATGAGAGAATTCCAATGTGGAGATAAGTTTGAAAGTCGATAAGATCAAATTGGGAGTCGCTATGGACGAAGTGGCGCCGAAGACTTATAGAGGTGCCCGGTGGGAGGTCCCCGCGAGGCTGGCAGACAGCACTTTGTAAAACACAACGTCACGTAATGCGTTCCTTTTGATCGTAATTACCCTTCCACTAACATGGTCATGTATTTTGCCGGTAACCATACGTCACTATTATATGATATTAGTAGATCTCATGTGATGTTATGTACTAATTCTATTATAATTATATATCATAAACGAGCTCTTTGTCCATGCAGTAGTGATTTTGAATTACTCAAGCTAAACGTGTGCCTCGCGGCATCAAACCATGTAACTCAGTAACATCAAGTAGTAAGTAATAACTTCAAGTAGGAAGTAACTTAATAGATTAGCCTAGATTAGATTTAGATTACGTTTTGAAATGGCGACCTACTCATATAGCTATTTTAAGTCAAGTATGAAATAGAAATGAGTGAAATTGAGTGATGATTGTGGCGCGATCTTTTAGCTTTATTACTGACTAAGGCTAACATGTTCCTTAGACAGGGATGTTAATTAATAGTCCAACAGCCAATGGTATCTAAGGGACCTAAAGTTTAACGTGGAATCCGAACCATTTGTGCCTCAAAATTACGAACTAGTATAATTACGACGATGGTCTTTGCGGATGAGTTTAGAATTCGACAGTGCGGACGTTATTCCACACCTAAGAATAAAGCTACAGTCTAAGAGTAGGCTACACTGAAGGAATGAAAAAGTGTACGCAAACACAACAGGAAGAATGAGATAATCCCAGAAAGAATAACTGGTAGAGAGGGAAATCGTGTACAGTGAGAGCGAGCACATGCGTGAGGCAACTGCGGCACGCGACACTGCCATCTGGCGGCCGGTCACGTAACTAGCTCAACTGTCACTAGACAGTCAGCTGGTCAGAGTCAGTGTCAGTGTCAGTGTCGCGGGTCACTGGACACTCACTCCATCCGGTACTGCAGAGCCCTACACACGGTCAGTTCAGTGTGAGCTCACAACGGAGAAATTGAACTGATGGAAAGCAATTTCATCATTTCGGTGTGACACATCGAACTGACCGTATGTAGGGCTCGCTATACACGCGACTAGCATATCCTGGCTAGCGACACTGCCATCTAGCGGCCGGTCACGTAACTCGTAACAATTACTTCTTCACTAGTGTTCCTACCATAAACCAAATCCCGAAGGTTCTGTTCAATAACTGATTATTTAAAATCTACTCACTAAAGAATTATGTATGGATCTTTTCCAAAGTCATCAGATCTGACAAAGTTAAGGCCAAGTGTAAATTTTAGATAATATATTAGGGCAGAACTTACATCCACAGCAAATTTCCATTAATTCAATAATAATAAAGGTAATCATACGAGTTAGCGGCTAAATGATTTTTGGATAACCTAAAATCTTAAAGTTGACGTTCTTAATCTTAACCAGCCCGTTAAATTTAACGTCCGGCATACTTAGACTGGGATGGTGGCGACGTCCTGTAATCCACCTACTTGGAGGTCACGAATTGTGGATAGTTGTGAGAGATGGCGGTGGTTGTAGTGTTCTCTTGTGTGGATTAACCTTCGCCCTATTGAATACCACGTTAATCCACAAAGACCATCCTCATAATTAGACCAATTCGTAATTCAGAGGCCGTGGTTCGGATTCCACGTTAAAATGTAGGTCCATTAGTTGCCATCGGCTGTTGGGCTATTAATTAACAGTCCTGCCTAAGGAGCGTGTCAGCCTTAGTCAGTAACTTGAGTACAAGATCGCGCCACAATCATCCTACATTCATTCCTCATTCATACTTGGCTTAAAATACCTACCTGGGTAGGTCACCATTTCAGTTAAAAGTATAAAAAAGTACTTATTAAATATTTTATAACACTTGTAATAAGAGACTTATTACACAATTCTAAAGCTGGTTAACCCAAACGGTTGACTCAAACTGAAAAAGGGGTTTCTGTCTCTTCAATTTAGTGTATTTTGTTTTTATTTGCGTTCATAAATAAGTTTGGAATATGGTCCCAAATAACCAAGTAATCTTCTAGTAAGATTTTGTCTGGGGGCTTTATAATTAACCTTAATTCATCAAATTTTTACCATATAAAAGTATTAACTCAAACTAAAGGCTTTGCCACCAGGGGATCCCATTCAGTCCAAAGACGTTCGGTCCATCGTCTCCCCATTTAAGTCTGATGGGGTTTGGCGAGGGAGGGACGCGCCTAGACAGCGCTCTGGGGAGTTATGTGAGGTTGGTTATTGATAGCATAAATATAAAAATGTAAGTCGGAGTGAGTCTCCGTTCCCTTCACTCTATTGCTTCCTCCCACCTTAGTCGATCGCCATTGGCCAAAAATCCAAAATACATTTATTTATTTACTGGGTCTCCACAGAAAATTTGCTATTACTCTTATTTCCCTGACTCGCGAACTTTACTTGACAATTATATAACACACTAGAAAATATTAATGTCTAAATAAGTTATGTTACAGAAAATACTGAAATATGTATTAACAGATTACAATGGAGAAACTATTTTTTATATTTAGTTTTTAAACTCGTTAAAGAAACTTCTTGTTTCAAAATTCTTGGATCTAGTGTACTTGAAGTACTCGGTACAAGATGAACATCTTCTGATTATGTTCATCCTGTGACACAGGCACAGTTTTTTAGTAAAAAAATTATTGTATTTACTTCCCTGTGAGAAAAAGCTTAGATCATTGATTTGTCTCAACGGGGATGTTTTCAGGTCATCTAAACAGCCGTTCTTATAACTATGACGTCACTAACCAAATTACGTCACTGTTACAAATTTGGTGACCCAAATCGTCAACTACCCCCCCCCCAGGAGCTAAGAGATATCCATGCCAAAAGTATATTGCAGGCTAGGAATTTTTAACCTGCACATATTTAAAAATATTAGGTCCTTTAGAATGTAATATAACAGCTTGTTCACCCATGTTACTATGTTAATGACTAGCGATATACTTTACAATACACCAATTTCGTATCTCTACTTCTAAGTCTATCAAAACTCTATCGAATCTCAGGAAATAGTTTGATATAAAGCAACAGTTTATTAAATGTTCAATGTGTTGTCATTTCACTAACAACTAATCAACATCTTAGAAAAGAAAATGGTAATGATAATGGTAATATTCCAAACATAAATGTACAACAGTAAAATGTCATACATCTATGGAAAATACTGAAAAGTGTTGCATTAGTCGGGGTTACAGCCAACTATAGCATTGAAAGTCCCCTCAAATCCATAATTGGAGTTTATTTCACTACTTTCAAGACGTTTTGATTACTATTTCCCTGGCGAATTTCTCCCCCTGACTTTCCCGAACAGGTCCGGTAGATACGGTAGGTCAGGGGTCCACCCTTTGTCCTACTGTATTACTATTGGTAAGTAACAATATATTCAGGGGGTATTTACAGAAAGAAGATATGACAGAATAACGTAAAAAACTACGTAGACCGATCGCACGGTCCCCGTTGCCAACTTGCCAATATCCATTAAACAAGGACTCTCAGCAAACTACGAGTAGTTAGTGTGTTGATATAACAATTATTGCAGTTCCAAAGTTAACCAACCGTGTTGGCAAAACAGACTTGCATTTGTTGACAACAAAACTACAGCAACATACAAGAGAAACTTCTCCCGGTCCAACTGATTAAGATTAACCGTACAAACTTTACACAAGTCGGATATCGTTCTTTGCTTCTTCTAAGAGGTCACCAACCTTCTCGATTTTTACCTTTTCCCGTACGAGAAAAATATATAAAAAAATTGGTTGGTTTTATTTTATCAGATATTAAAATTTTATTGAATTTAAACTGGGACGGTGGCGACGTCCTGTAATCCACCTACTTGGAGGTCACGAATTGTAGATAGTTGTAAGTAATGTTCGGTGGGTGTAGTGTTCTCTTGTGTAGATTAACGCACACACAGTTTAATACTACGTTAATCCGCGAAGACCATCCTCAAAATTAGACCGATTCGTAGTTCAGAGGCCGTGGTTCGGTTTCCACGTTAAACTATAGGTCCATTAATTGCCATCGGCTGTTTGGCAATTACTTATCAGTCCTGTCTAAGAAACATGTCAGCCTTAGTCAGTAACAAGACTACAAAATCGTGCCACAATCATCTCACATTCAGTCCTCATTCATACTTGGCTTAAAATACCTACATTGTAGTATGGTCGCCATTTAAATAATCTAATCTAAAACTATAGTATTGAACATCGATTGTAATCAAACAAGAATGTTCAATAAATTACAATAAAAATAACAATTTTTCAGGATTTCAATTGACCATGCAAATGTGGTTTGCCAAAAACGACACTATGTGCTGAATACAGTTATTTCTGTTCTAATGTATATATTTTTTAATATTCTATATGAATGACTAGATTATATATGTTTCATGATAAATTGTATAGTTTAAAACTAATATCGTTTGTATATGTGGTAACAAAAACTTACTAAACTGATTACGTATAATCATTTTATACTTAAAACATAAAGTAATACAAAAATAACTATTTATGAAATTTGATAGACTTTATTTATACTCAATTTAACGTTTATACTAGTAAATTCAAAACAAGATATAATACAGAGAAGTTTTTTTAATTCGAGAATTAACGTTCCAACAAAACGCGACCTCCACCACCGCGGTGCAAATACTAACAGAATGGCGCCTGCCTTTCCGTCAGAAATATTTGAACAGCTTTCGGGCAAACACGACCACAGAGCTTCATGAAACACCTTGTGCACCAATCAGACAAACTCATCGATTGTATTTACAATTTAGCACATTATCTCACCTTACCCACAAGAGGAAAACCCCTTTGTAAACTATTTTAACTAAGGAAGTGCTAATTATTACAAAGACATGTCAATTTATTTTAAACACATATGCAATAAATGTAGATGTATTTAAAATAATTTTTTAATTCAAATTTCTAGTATTAATTTGTCAAATTTAGAAAATATTTCTTCTCAAAAAGGTTTAAAAGAAGTTCAACATACTCTAAAAAATTTTGTTTCGAAACTACATCTGTTTTCTATAGTTACATAGCGTTAAGTGATATAATTAACGTGATATAAGTATTTTTATACACCTAAGTCAAGTTCTGAGATTTTGACATGGATATGTCTTAGCTCTGGGGAGTGTTGGTGATTATTAAGATGGAAAATATGTTACAGGTTTCCATAGAAACTAAGGAGATATTGTATTGAATTTTTAATATACAAGAGTAAGAACGCTGTTTGGATGAAATGAAAACATTCCCTTTAGACATATCCATGATCTAACCAATTCCCCACAGGGAAGTAGACACTATCATTTTAACATGGATATGTCTTAGCTCTGGGGGTGTGTTGGTGATTTTAAAGATGGAAAATATGTAACAGGTTTCCATAGAAACTACAAGAGCTATTGTATTGGATTTTCAAAATAAAAAATAAGAACAGCTGTTCAGATTAACTGAAAACATTCCCTACAGGCATATCCATGATTTTGAAGCTTTTTGGTAAGATACTTATCAAGCATTAAGTATTTAGTAGGACGTATAACGTAACATACCAGCATGAGTACAGTTTTATACTCTCAGTCCTGTTAAATATGCGTAGTTATATTTTTTAATTAGTGTGTAGTAAATCAAGATTTTTGTAAACATTTTTTACGCCAGCGCGGCTGGATAACCGCGACTATTAACTCCTGAAGTAAAGGGTTTGTAAGGGTAAAGTAACTTGGATTACTAAACTAAACTAGTTTCTTTGGAAAACACGTTTTTCTTTACAGTAATTAAAAACCAGAAACTCGTGAACAATCAACCAAGAAGAGCTAGCGGTAAAAAATTAACCATTTCACAGACCGTCAGCCACAAGCGTATTATGAAGTACTCGGTTTGCTAATTCTACCTAGAACAATCCAGGTTTCCCAGGTATTAGTTCAGTACTGCTCTAATTAAAAAATATACTAACGACTATGGTTTAATTAACATCCATGAAACGTGATTGGGTCGGGCCGGACTCCGAACAGCCCATGGGAACCCGACACGATCAATAATGGATCAACTCAAACAATTTCACGCTGCTTGAGCACTATTTTGATCACTAGTTTGGTAACCGCACTGCTTCAACCTTGTTGTAATATGCATTGTATTATCACGGGAATATTAGACTCTACATATTAACGTGTTAATAATATTGACAAAACACGATAAACGTAACCATGGTCCTAAAACTGTTTATACATGCGTGTCTCGTGTGTTTTATATATGTTGCCATCCACTACCATTGGCGAAGTTGAGACCTGTACGCGACTGATGATGCATCGTAGATGATGCGAAACGCGTCTCGCAGGAGTATACAATGATTCACGCCAAATATTGACGTCAAATTTACGAAAAAGGTAAAATAAAAAAAATACTGTGGTGTTATATTGATAACAAAAATGGTTACTGTATAACACAGCTTCTGTATGAAATGTTTAGTTTGCCTTTAGAGGTAAAAAGTCATTGAAATAATTTATTTAGATGAGTAATTATATTAATAACCCGATTACAAATGGCGACTGAATGTATAACAACATTATGTAAGTCAATATTACCAAGATAGGGACACCGATTTCCGGTAGAGACGTTCACCACCATGTAAACCAATTATTTAATTAAACCGCAAAAATTCAAATAGAACTAACAGTAAGTCCGTCCTTTTTACGGGTTGTACTATTCAGTTTTAAAAAGAAAGATACTAGAGATCACTTGAAAATTAAAAAAGTAAAAAGAAGAAAATATTACCTCAAGCTTAACTCGATAAGTAATTGAGCAGAATAATTTAATTAATTTTAAATTACATTATATCAGAAAATGTGTACAATTAGCAGTAAAATTTGTTATACAATTATTAATTGAAGATAATTTAATATTTTTAAGATATTAATTTGAGAGCTAGTTAATTTTTCTCTTAAATTACTTCAATATATCATAGGTTTAGCAAATATTGCTGCTGATACCGTTCATTACTAGGTATTTGAAAGCACATTACTTTAATTAATAGGTTGAGGGTTAGTTTAATCTAAACAAAAACCTACTCCAAAATATATAAAATAATAAAAAATACATCACAGCGGGGGTTTCCGTTTTCACGGAGAAGGGTTACAAAAATACACCGTTCAGCGTTCCGGAAAGACATGACAGACAGATATTGAAATAAGGCCCATTTCGGCATTTCTTCAACGTAGAAATAACCAACAATATCGATTCCAATACAATACTCAAATGTTATTTCTATAGATTTCCATGTTAACCACCTCTGTCTGAGAGTCCGGGGTTAGACAGAACTTCGTAACATCCCAGGTATATACCGGCGATGTATGAGTATGTTTCATCAGACGTCCAGGTAAACTTGAACCGCAATCAGTCAGCGTGTCAGGTGCTCTATCCAGCGCAGAATGGTGTTAAATTTGTTTTGTTCTCTCCTTCGTTCTGCACTTAAGTGTGTTTTCGATACTATACGCATTTTTAAAACGTTTTGACAGGAAACGACACTAGCTCAGATATTGTTACTTCCTAACGTTACCTATACGTAAGAAGAAAATGTTTTGTTTTCGTAAAATTTTTGATGAGTTTTCAGGGGATATATATTTTGTATTCGTTTTTGAGGGTTCCTGAACCCATGAAGTGGTTTTCGACGTGTGTGAGAGAGTATATTTGTGAAAGAATCCATTTATTATGTTGTTAACGGTTTAGGAATTTAGATTAGATTAGATTAGATTACCATTTGAAATGGCGACATTACCAGGTAGGTATTTTAAGCCAAGTATGAATGAGAAATGATTGTGGTGCGATCTTGTAGTCTTGTTACTGACTAAGACTGATATGTTCCTTAGACAGGACTGTTAATTAATAGCCCAACAGCCGATGGCAACTAAGGGACCTACAGTTTAACGTGGAATTCGAACCATGGCCTCTGAATTACGAATTGGTCTAATCATGAGGATGGTATTTGCGGATTAACGTAGTATTCAATAGTGCGGACGTTAATCCACACAAGAGAACACTACATCCACCGACCATCGCTCATAACTATCCACAATTCGTGACCTCCAAGTAGCTGGATTACAGGACGTCGCCACCGTCCCAGTCATTTCATATAATTTAGTAATTATATGAATTATTGTTATTTTTTAGTTTACCAAAATAGGGAGAAATTGCTTTATTCAAATTGGTAATTTTTAAATAGCCAAATTAATTTAAAATGGCGAATGGACCCGGGTTTGAACCAGTGATCCTCATGAGCTCATTACCAATGAGATAATACATAGAAAAGGTATATTTAGTAAAAAATATGTACCACTAGCGGCAAGTAAGCGTACCGCTGTAGAACAATGTTCATAGTGTCATTGTTTATCTTTTGCATTATTATTATCTCTCAGTGTCACGCATTGAATGTTCACTTTGATGAATGGATAGGAATAGGAATTATGATTGGCCTGCCAAGTCCCCAGACCAAACTCCGTGTATTATTTTACTTTAGTATTATTCGCTGTGGCTACTCAACAATTCTTCTTCAGCTTTTTATCCACTATCCTAATTTATACTCCCCTTCTTTCTGAATAAATGTTCTCTCCTCTCGTGAATTCTAACTCCCTCTCCAAATTTGGGAAATTGTCCTTACGTTTTAAACTCCATTCTTACGTTTTGATATTACCTTATTAGCATTCTGAAATGGTAATTTACCCAAATAGGTATTTTAAGCTACGTATGAATGAGGATTGAGTGTAAGATGATTATGGTAGTTTTGTTTTTGCCTGAGAATCACATTTTCCTTAGACAGAACTGTTAATTAATAGCCTAACAGCATAGGGCATCAAAGGGACACACACTGTAAAGTGGGATTCTAACCACAATTTTGTCTCTGAATTAAAAACTAGTCTAATTATTAGGACGTTATTTGCGGATGAACGTAGTATTCAACAGTGCGGACGTTAATCCACACCAATAAAATCACTTCCATCGGGCATCGCTAATAACTATCCACAATCTAAGACCTCCAAGTAGCTGGATTGCAGGACACGCCACCCTCATAGTCACCTTTTCAGGTCCTTAGCTTTATGTATATTACTGCTAATAAGAAATAAAACAGAGGTCCTCACTTCGTTGTCCGTCAATAATATGCGTTAAAGAGAAGTATTTAAGTAATTCCTAAGGTAGTTTAAGGGACTCAATTAGTAGCTCTTTCTGAAATTTATAGATTCAAATAATTAGCACGTAATATAAAGAGTACCATCAGCTAAGCAAAAATTTAAATAGTATTTTTTTCAACAATGTCACAAGCCGCTGATTGCAAAGTCGATTATTCTCTGGCAGACAATCCGTTTCTGGTTTCGACGGAAATAAATCAAATCAAATGAATTATCCAACTTTCCGACTCCAACTTCGACTTTAACGAATAAAAATTACTCCCGAGAGGTCCGGACCTCGGATTACTGCTGCTCGTTATACTTAGCGCCGCAATTACTTGATTAAAGCCGGCGTAGTCATCTGTAGGTGAAGTAACGACGAGTAATTATAAACAATGATAATCTCTATATATAAAATTGAATGTATGTCTGTCTGTCTGTCTGTATGTCCTTTATGCGTTGCCAAACTACTCATCCGATCGCCATGAAATTTTAGGAAGTTGCTCTATATGTGTCCGGGAAGGTTTTAGTGAAAAAAAATTTTCGAAAACCCCATAAGTTTCCATTTTATGGCGTTTTAAATTTCTAATGTTAACCTTATGGAGAGTAAGTTTGTTTACAAATTGTCTACAATGAAAACATTTGATTTCTTAGCTACAGCTGATTGGTTTACTTTCCATTAGCAATACCGTATGCTTTACTATCCAATGCCATCTGAATCATTCATTAATGTTAAACTATGAAGTAAATGTGTACTGTAAAAAATGAACAGCTTTAATCACCACGTTAATAGTTAACGGTTTTAGGGGATTATGTATTTATATTTTTATTTTCTGTCTGATTAATTAAAGTCATGTGTTTATATGATAATTACAATGTTTATATTATTACGTTTATTATAATAATCAGCTGTTGTATATCTTTCCTATAAAAGCCGTATTACAGTTAGGTTTCGTTTGGGTTTGGATTGGATTTGAAAATTGTGAATTAATCCACTCAGATTTATTTGTTTTATGGGAATGTTATTAATATGTTTTATCGTTTCAGTATTGTTATTCACTATGCCGCGACCCAGAATAACCTTTCACAATGAAGCCGTAATGCTATTGGATTTTAGAACATGGCCAATCTTAAAGTTAACATGTGTTTACTGTGAGGCGTTACGAAGTTCGCCGGGTCAGCTAGTTACATTATAATTTAAATAGTTTTTTACAAACAAAGCCTATAATTCTAATTAGAAGTAAACTTTTCAAGCTGTTTAATATGAATATATTAAGAGTTTAATAATAAATATTACTAATGATACCAGAAGTATACAGTGTATTACGAGAATTATTATTAGAGAACATTATTATGACACATATCTCATGTCTTCAATTTTGATTGGAACTGGCCAAGAGGTTTGAGTATGATTGTCTACCCTATATCAAATCACGATTTCTGTGCATTACTAGCATATTAAAGCTTATAAAATCATGATTATTTATAATCTCTGCAACACTTAATATATTAAGAATTTAAAAATAAAATATTACTACTGTACCAACTTAATGCAAAATGTAAAATTCTGTATACAGCGTATTCAAGAATTAATATTATGACACATATATCATGTCTTCAATTTTGATTGAAATAGGCCATTAGTTTTGAGTACGATTGTCAAATTGACCTACCATATCAAATCCCGATTTCTGTGCATTACTAACATATTAACGCTTATACAATCATGATTATTTGTAATCTCTGCAACACTCGTTTTCCATTTTTTGTTTTCGTGCCGCCGAAGCGAATGTTGTCGTGAGGTAGACCGTCGACATATAATTTTATTTTTATTTTAATTTATTTTAAATTATGATATATTAAAACCAATTGTTGTTTATTAAATATACCTGGTATAATAGACCAGGACGGTGGTGGCCTATTGTCCAGCTCCTTGAAGGTCAAGAATTGTGTATAGTTATGAGCGATGATCGGTGGACGTGATATTCCATTGGTGTGGATTAACGTTTGCTCGATTGAATACTACGTTCATCCCACAAAGACCATCCTAATAATTACACCAATTCGTAATTCAGATGTAAAAGTGGTTTGGATCCCACGTCAACCTCTAGGACTGCTAGATGTCATCGGATGTTGGGCTATTAATTAACAGTCCTGTCTAAGGAACATGCCAGCCGTAGTCAGTAACAAGACTAAAATATCAATTATTATTATCTTACACTAATTTCGGATTCATACTTGGCTTACCTACCAGGATAGATCGCCATTAAAACATGTTTGTATTTACTTCCCTTTGCGAAACAGGTTAGATCATGGATATGTCAAAGGGAATAATTTCAGATCTTCTAAACAGCTGTCGTTATGACGCCATTGTTTCAAGTTTTGGTCTCGTAAGTTGCCAACACCCCTCTCCAATCGCTAAGACGTATCCATGTCAAGATGTAAAAAAGTGAATATACATATAAAATCCTGCAACTGCAATGATGGTAAGTAATTCCTCATAGGAAATATACAGACGTGCTAGCTAACTCGAAGCCACATTGAGTTTGGGCAATCTAGATTGAGTTTTTTATACGGAGAGCGTGTTTCAGTGTTACGCCGTGACGGGAGCTACGCTAGAGTTGCCGTGTCGTCACTTCCTCGTGTTCCTCGACATGCGAGCTCTCCGTGGACATTCTCCACCGCTCCGCACACGACGTATTTCACAACACAGAGGAATTCAAAAGGATGGAAACTGTGGACATAAACAGTTTACCTAATAATTCTCAGAGAAGAAAAACAAATCTTAAACCAATCCAGATATGAGCTCGAGCTACAGGAGGGTGTCCAAATTTGAAGTTTGTGGAAAATCCACAATAATTTGCTACAATAGTCGGGGTTATGGCCGACTAGACCATTGACAACTCCTCTTAAAACCATCATTGGGGTGTATTTCAGACTTTCTTGATATTTTTCCTATTTCCATGGCCAGAATTTCTCCCCCTGACGTTTCAGGACTATGCCCGACTTTCCAGAAAGTGAACACCCTGCACAGAATACCTTAGGACGATTCATTTTCCAACTCAAAACTCATCCAATCCATCGGTAAACAATAAACCTTCCTATCAAACCCCGAAAGTTTAAGATAACTCGTAAAGGATCTTTCCTCTAGGACATCTCTCCCAATTAAACGGTTGACAGTCCCAACAGAAAAACAGCAGCATTAAATATCACTGTAATTGTAAATTATAGACAAAAAAGTAGGAAAAGTTACTTTATAACTATTATTTGCATATTAGAAATAATCATCTTATATTATTATGGACGAGGTTCCCTAAAAAATATCATTAATTCGCAATTCGACTCTTGTGATGACAAAGGCAATTACCGCTCTCCGAAAACCCGTCCCGGAAACGTGGAGGTAATCAATTATTGAAAAGCCATTCTCAAACATTTAACTGCCCCGAACGTAAACAATTTTTGGAACAAAAAATTGTGTAGCAAATACATGGTAACGTTCAGTAAATATTATGTATTGACATCAATTTCCAATTAATTTAATAACATTATAACATCATTTTAATAAAATATTAAATCAATAAATTGCCGGATGGATATTGAAAACACCTTTAACTAGGAAATATCAACCGACCTGAATCCATCAATAATTCAACAGCGGGTAAACCGCACTCTAACAAATAATTCAGACAAATGGAGAGAATCGAAATTCAATTTTAACGAGTACAAATTAAACCCAAGAGGTGCTAGAGGCACGGTCTCGTTTGATCTTTAATAAAATTACGCCATTCAAGCCTCAGTAAAGGGATGGGATTGTTTTCAACAAATAACCACTACTTCAACGCGGTTTATAGGTATTTTGTCACATTTTCCCCATAAATTCTCAACCTTTACTTCAAATAAAACTGATTGGATGATCAAGTTATTTCTAGAATTACAGACATATTTATTCTTTCTATCTCAGGGATGAGAAAATAGCATTTTATCAGATTTTTCCATAGTGAATTATTTACCAAAAACGGTAAATCAGATTATTCTCACCAATGTGATGAGTTACATGAACATCATGTAAAGTTAGTGTACATATTGCATTGCATTCTTGTGAACATTTTGATCAAGTTCACAGTAATTATTATTTTTTAATAATTTTTAAGGGAGTAAGAAAGTAAAAACAAACTATTTTTACATGGCCAGTTTAACATTTTTAAGATTAAACTATTCGACTTCCCTTAATATAATAAGAATAAATTCAATAGTTCAGTACATCGTTTTTAACATTTTTAAGATTAGACTCTTCGACTCCCCTTAATATAATAAGAATAAATTCAATAGTTCAGTAAATGGTATAATAACGTTTTAAAATTATATTTAAAAGATTCTGACACAATTTCTTAAAACATGGAATGGAACAGTTCATCGCAATTAAGAGAGATCAACTGAACCGAAGCTGGGATTAACTTTATTCGACGCGTTCCAAGAAATCGAACCGTCCATTCTCGATAATTGTCGATTCGAATCTGATGAAGTCGTCGAATTTGCAATCAACTTTTCAGACGAAATTAGCAGTTTAGTGGGAATTATAGTCTGCTCATAATCACTCCCTTGAGGCATTATATAATTTGATTAAAAAGAACGCTTCTTATTTCAGAACAATAGTTCGCCGTTTTGCAAGTAGAGAGCGTTGCACATCAGGTGTGACTGGTCGTAGACTAGGCAATACTAACGATACTGAGGGGGTATGACGGGGGGATCCACACAAAACTTCCACCTGCGAACACGTCCAACAATTACTCACAAGAGTTCATTCTGATGGTGACTTTTAAATCACGTCCCACCATTGGAACCAGTTCAAAAACTTAATAAATCAGTATTTTGAATTAATTAAAAGTCTACGATTAATTGTTTTCAAAAGATATCCTATTTATGTGCGATAAACACGCACCACTAACTAAAAACACCTTAAGTTATTCTTAATAATATAATTAAACTGATTTTTAACCCTTCATTCTCCTATTCATCTGAAGGAGGGAGTTAGATATACAGTACCACCAAATAATTAACTTGTAGTATTATTATTAGTATTAGCTTTGACTATCTAAATTTAATAATGGATAGTCAAAGGTATTAGCTTTTGAAATATGGTGGCGACATCCTGTAATCCAGCTACTTGGAGGTCACGAATTGTGGATAGTTGTGAGAGATGGCGGTGGTTGTGGTGTTCTCTTGTGTGGATTAACGTCCGCATTATTGAATACTACGTTAATCCACAAAGACCATCCTCATAATTAGACCAATTCGTAATTCAGAGGGTGTTGTTCGGATTCCACGTTAAACTGTAGGTCCCTTAGTTGCTATCGGCTGTTGGGCTATTAATTAACAGTCCTATCTAAGGAACATGTCGGCCTTAGTCAGTAACAAGACTACAAGATCGCGCCACAATCATCCTACATTCATTCCTCATTCATACTTGGCTTAAAATACCTACCTGGGTAGGTCGCCATTTCAGTTAAAAGTATAAAGTAAGTAAAGTATAAGTAAGGCGAAATATCTAGTAGATAGGATTAAGCCAAGTGTGAATGAGAAATGATTGTGGCGCGATCTAGTTGTCTTGTTACCGACTAAGGTTGACATGTTCCTTAAACAGGACTGTTAATTTATAGCCCAATAGCAGATAGCATCTAAGAACCTACAGTTTAACGTGGGATCCGAACCACATTTGCCTCTGAATTATGAGGATGGTCTTAACCATTTAATCTCCTTAATTACTAACAGTCTAATAATGAGGGTAGTCTAAGGAGACGTTTATTTGTATTAAATAAAAAACATGGAATAATTTACAAAACAATAAATCCAACAGACGCGGACGAGTGGACAAGAATGGGTGACTAGCGAACCACGGAGTTCGTTCACCAACGCCACACGTCGCCCCGATGTGACTGACCATGTGTAGTCGTTTATCATCCGTGTACTTGGTACCAAGCTGTTACAGATGCACGGAGACCAGTTCAATACTAAGAAAAATCCTCACACGTGTAAAAGTGCGTGAAGCATGCTATTGACAGATAATAGACAAGATATTCCCGTTTGCACTCGTTCAATTCAGTATTACCTAATCTTTATTTAAAAAATGATCCTGGCGATAAGTTTTTTGTCAATATTTAAATTCCCTTTCAAAAATAAATATATCACACGTAAATTTTTATAAATTTAAATCTTTTGACATGGATAATTTGCGGAACGCAAAAAGTGCAACGAAAGCGTTTCAATGGATTCCCTTTAGACATATCATAAAGTACAACAGAGAAGTAAATACAATTATGATGAACTACAAGGCATTACGTTCTCTTTAAAGAAATACTTATATTTTTAACTATATAGGTCTTCTAGTATCATTTAATCCCTTCAGTCCGATGAATTTTTCATGTTGTCATACAAGTTACTAAACACCAAACAAACACTAGGCTTTAAAACCTACCCTCCCATTAATCATAACCAACTGGACCAGAGTATACCGTCATGCAAAGCACTTTACTGTTGTATAAAGCTTCTCTAGTGGATAAACAGTGAACTCCCTGAAATAGTTCCAGTATCAGCTCACAGATGACAGCACGGCAAACGACAACACCTAACAATTTCACTAAATCGTCAATAGATGCCACTACACTGCACCTGACCTTTCGGGCTAAAAACTAACGACGATAAATAGTTTAACACGCGTTACATCCACTTTTCAAACAAAATTAATTTTGAGTCGGTGTCATGAGAATCTTTCGAAAAAAATATACCAGCAGACGCAAAACGGATTATACAAACACGTTCAGCGCCAACACTGTTAGTTGACTGTGAGCTTGTCAGCTGTTTGATGCGGTTACCAGACAACCGACGGAACGTCTACAACTTGTAATTAATCAATGCATCTCCAGCACCAAGTTTGCTGAGGCCAATTACAAGACTACCGATAACTCGGTATTGTTTTGTTTGTGTACTGCAACTCTGTAAGGATTCCTTCAACTTATGACATTAATCAATATCATACAATTTGTTTTAATAAAATATAATAAGTAATTTAATTTAATAATATATAATTATGTATTTTCATATCCTTTATCTTTGAACATAACTACGATCTAGTATTTTAGAATTCTCTACATTAATAAATTTTATAAAAAAATATGTAAATTTTCATTTTATCAATAAATTTATAATGTATAAATAAATTTGTTTAAAAATGTTACAATAAAACAGTTGTATCTAGTACAGATGTATTTCATTAAACGCAACACTATAACCATCTAATCTTCATTAATGTAAACTATAAATTTGACTGTAAAAATTAACAGCTTAATTTCACCCTGTTAATAGTTTGTTTTAATATTTAATTTTATTTATTCTATTAAATCATATATATAAATACAATGTTTATATATTACCATATAAAACATTTATACTTTCACTATAAAACCATTATTATAGTTGTTCGTTTGTTGATATTTAATAGTATTAACCAGTCTATTTTGTTTTAAATGTTATTAATATGTTTATCGTTCAGTATGTTTTCACTATGTAGAAAAATAACCTTCAATAAGTATGATATTCACTTAAACAAAAATCTTATTAACATTATTTATAATTAATTTAGTATGATAAAATTACATCTATACAGGTAACATTTATTATATACATAACATACCACTAATAATTATCTAGTTTACCACACTGCGTATTATATTTCTTTGTATTGGATGACATCCTCTGCCGATTAGGATGAAATTGTTTAGAATCCTCTAAACAATAGATAATCAAATAGATAATAATGTAAAGTTTTATAAAAATATAATCAAAAAACGTTTTAAAGCTTCACTAAGATGGGTCTAGGTGGTAAATTAAAGACAGCGAGGTACAATTAGCTAGATGTTATTTGGTAAACCTCTATTGCCCATCATTAGACAGGACTTACTGGACCGAGTTACCCGTGAGCTACCGCAATGCTAATACCTTTGTATGCATACTTTACAACCTCATACATAAAGTTGGTTGTTCCGATGTCATAGTTGTTCAATAGTTCGATCCTGTGCAAAATTGAACTCAATTTCGTTGTTGAACCCAGTTGTGTCTTTGATCATTGGGGGTTCCAGGAATTATTCGACTGTATGCCAAATATACCACTAAATATTTATCATTTAAAACATGTTCAAAACAACCATTATTCACTCGTATTCACTTAACCGGTCATTGATATTTGAATGGGTATAGTCAGTTAATGAGTCTTACACCAGTCATAATTTTGAAACCATTGATTCATTACCTGTATGTTAGCCAAGAGTTCCAGCCACCCGAAGGTGTCCCCAACAACAAGAGCCCCCTTCCAGTAAGCTGTAAGTTACTAAATTCTAGACTTAAAAACTTTCCCCAACCACATTAAACAGTTAATTTGGTCATGCATGAATTCATGCAAAAAGCAATATACTACCACTCCACTGGACACATTCTTGCAATAATGGAATGACAATTTTTTAAACTTAAGTCCAATTTGTTATACTCTCCGAAGATAAATTATTAAGTATTTTGTAAAACTAAAATTCATCGCGCACAAACAGATTTGCATTGTAAGTGTTATTATGCATAGACTGATGAATAATGCGGGGGTTCCGTCCAACTTTGCGCGCGATGACGAGGGTCAGAATAATGAACAGCGCGAGCGACCTCTTCCCACCACCACTCACCTCTCATTACAATAACTATGGATTTAAATAAACTACTACAAATAAAATGTAAGAAAAGTAATTTTATGATCAATTTTAATAGAGAGTCGGTGGGGTAGGAAATACACAATAGACTTTTACATTATCTTTAAGATCAGTTTTAACGTCTAGTGCAAAAAGTGGAAACTTCTTTAACGGAACAAGGTCTTCAAGTCATAGTACTCTTGGAGAGAGTAGAAGGTCTGGTATTCAGAATGCATTTGAATTTGTTCATGTCGGATTTCTTCAAGTTTAGCACCAGAGTAGCTTGTTTTCTTCTCAGTTGCAGCATGACTGTGAACTAGTAGACAGTAAAAGGGTGCACATCTTCTGGCTAGAAATGGTGTCTTAATGTGAACATGTGTCACAGTCCTCATAATGAACAGGTCGATTACTAGTTCTCTAAAAAGTGCCTCTACCTCTCTACTGTATCTAGCAACGAGTTACGAGTTACTTAAACTATTACCGATAAGTAGCACCTCACAGAAACAATCTGCGTTACCTACATTAGTAAAAATGTTGGTGACCATCATTCCCCGATAACTGTCACTACCCCAGACTCCCTTATAACACATTAACGACGAATTTTCTGTTCTAGTAAAATCAATAGATCATCTTTGCGCTGGAGTCAGAGCGCGTGGTAGCACTGACCTACCAACTTGCTACCACTGCGTGGTAGCAGGGATGTGGTTTCATTTTGAGTTATTTTGTTAGTTATGGGCTCTTTTTTTTTATCTTTTTGGTATATGGATAAAGTATTGTTTTGTCAAAATTTTTGAATTTGAGTTGAGGGTGGATATATCCGTTTTGGGGTCCCCTGAATCCAAAAAAGTGGGTTTTGACGTGATGTCTGTCCGTCCGTGTTTGTGTGTCTGGATGTGTACAGTGCCACAGCCTATCCCGTTGGTCCGATTTAGATGAAATGGCATGTATGTATATATTCACGGTATCTCCAGGCGTTTTTTTTCATTTTTTTGAATAAAATTCAACCTCAAAAACGTCTCTAACGATATTTTTATTAAAATTTGACAGTTTATAGTGCACAAAGTACTAAATAATTTGACACCACCCGCATGTCTGTAAAAATGACGGTTCAAAAGTTATGGGCTTTTAAATGTCAAAAAATCAAATTTTTAAATTTTTAGCGAAAACAAAAGTAAAGTATAACTTGACTGGTACCATTGAAACCAGCTTAAAAAACTAAACAAATTAGTATTTGAATTATTTGTCTACGACTAACGGTTCCAGAGAAAAGTTAAATTTACTGTCCACGATAAACGCAGTCTGAAAGTGCCCAATGTTATTCTTATGGAGAATATAAAAAAATCAATTTCTTCCTTACTTTCCAACCGTTTTCCATGAAACTTGGTATAGCGTAAGGTCAAATCACCGAACAAAACCAGCTCATAACTTGGTGTTACAGTCATACAATTTGAACAATTAAAACTTGTCTCTCGTGTATTTTTAGAAATTGGATGATATTTTTTGAAACAATAAATATTAAATGAAATTTAGATTAACTTTGTAGAACATGATAGTTTTTACAGATTGTCTTTTTTTTATTTACTTAAAGAAAGTATGTGTCATTATGGTACCGTTTATATATTTCCACTTTGGATTGCTGATGTGCAGGATACAGTATAAGTTTTTGACAACGGTGGGAGTTTTCTAAGTATTACGCGAATAGTTAAACGTAACACTAGAAAAAATTAAACAATTTTTAGTATCTTTATTTACTCTCAAATCGTATATCGATAGCTTCATAAATGAATCCAGGAAGGTTTATCAGAATTTCAATGATTTCACCACGCGCGTATTCAACAAGGAATGCAATCGAACAATCATGAGGTGGCCGATCTCCCACGAAGGAGGAAGGAATGTGAAACTCAGGGGGTAGACGGGGCCGCGAACCTTGCATGAATGGAGGCGGCGCCGTGGGCGGGGGCGGAGGCGGGGGCGACCCAAACCCGTTCTCAGGGTCACGCGCGTATCGTAGCGCCGCCGTCGCAGCGACCGCTTCCTGTAGCTGCGGACCGCACGCGACATCCCACCAGGTGTATTCTCGTCTTACAATAAAAGTATACAAATCGATAAACAAAGTTACTGTGTAAAGGTTACAGAATTTTGGGTTAATCCATGTGATGACTAGCAATATATTTCAGAAATTGATTGAAATCTTTTTCGTCTGAACGTTTTTTGGAATGAAGAATTCACCAGTCATTTCCTATTCATTCCGCTCCTGACGTTGTATGGTCTATCCGGGTGGTCGGGACTTCTTGCTCAACCTACAGCTACCTAGGAGGGGGCTCCAAGGGTCAGGACTCCTTGCTGCGAGTGGTCGGGACTTATTACCCAACCTTCAGCTACCTGGGAGGGGACTTCCTACGGGTGGTCAGGACTTCTGGCTCCGGGTGGTCGGGACTTCTTGTCCAACATACAGCTACCTGGGAGGGGGCTACGGGTGTTCAGGATGTCTGGCCTTACCTACAGATTAACCCAAAATTCTGTAAAATTTACACAGTAACTTTGTTGATCGATTTCTATACTTTTATTATAAGACAAAATTCCGCCTGGTGGGATGTCGCGTGCGGTCTGCAGCTATAGGAAGCGGTCGCTGAAAGGAGGCTCTGAGTAGTCAGAACTACCTTGAGCAACCTACTGCTTACACTTTAGGGGCTACGGTTAATCAGTACTCCTGGCATAATCTACAGATACCTGGGGAGAGCCCCGAGTTCCAAAACCTAAAGAGGGAGTGTCTAAAATAGCGAATCTGAACAAAGTTGCAACCACCTTTTGAGTGATATCTATGGAACAAACACCCTCATTAGCTGTGGTCAAAGACACGAGGGTGATGATGGATACAATGGGTTCGGCGACACAGCTGATGACCAGTACCGGGTCGGCTCGCGACACTGATGACGGTAATCAGGCGCCAGCTGTGGTCACAGTCACGCCGCGCCGCGCCGCTTCAGCGATATCATTAAAGTGAAGGGGACAGATTGCCGATTCATAATTGTATTCCTATTCGATTTCTCTGTAATTCTACTGGGATTTCGGTTCAAAATTCTGTTATGCAAATGAATAGATTACAACTTTAAACTTCAAAAGTTTCGTCGAACTTGTAAGAGTCGCTTAGCCTTCCAAATAACCCCAGATGGTTTTATAACTTATTCATTACAGTTTTAGGACCGGCATAATGATGTAGACTAAGTATTTTAAACCGTATTATTACTTACTCCCTACTAAAGATGGTAGGGAGAAACATATTTAAACTAACAAATTTATCTCGCTTAGTAACTAAAGACTCAATAGGTTTCCGACCTACTGGTTAAACTAAGTTTATTTCCATTGGAATCGGTCAATATGTCAAGACAGAACAACGCGCAGCCACGGTCACGAACTTCTCCTGATCACCTCAGCGACTCCGCCCACACATCACCTGTCCCAAACATTGGACCTTGACGTACCACACGATACTGGCCGATGAGCTGTCTACCACGATCCTCAGTCGATATGTTAGAACAGGAGGACAGAACGTCTTGCAGTCACGGTCACAAACGTCTCCTGATCACCTCAGCGACTCCGCCCACACATCACCTGTCCCAAACATTGGACCTAGACGTACCACACGATACCGAACTATTAGCTGTCTACCACTATCCTCAGTCAAAACAGGAGGACAGAACACCTCGCAGCCACGTCACAAACGTCTCCTGATCACCTTAGCGACTCCGCCCACACATCACCTATCCCAGACCTTGGACCTAGACGTACCACACGATACCGAACTATTAGCTGTCTACCACGATCCTCAGTCAGAACAGGAGGACAGAACACCTCGCAGCCACGGTCACGAACGTCTCCTGATCACCTCAGCGACTCCGCCCACACATCACCTATCCCAGACCTTGGACCTAGACGTACCACACGATACCGAACTATTAGCTGTCTACCACGATCCTCAGTCAGAACAGGAGGACAGAACACCTCGCAGCCACGGTCACGAACGTCTCCTGATCACCTCAGCGACTCTGCCCACACATCACCTATCCCAGACCTTGGACCTTGACGTACCACACGATACCGACCGATTAGCTGTCTATCACGGTCCTCTGTCGATATGTCAGGACTGCACTCAGACGGTAAAAGGATATAAGGAGTTTTACATCAACTCCCACAGATAAATAATTACCAGATGGAAATTGAATGTCGTGTGACTTATTATTTCTTTGTAAAGCATGTACACGAAAAATGATTTTATTTTATGTTGTTTATTCTTCTTTTTTAACGAAAATAATGTTTTATTGTCGTACAAAATATATTTAAGACGTTAAACACATAAATGGCTCACAGTAGGGCTTAAGGGAAACAATAAAGATTTTCAGGAGAGCCAGTAGCTTAAGTACTTCCATCGATCGTTGGGGACTATGTTGACCCTACGTTAACATTCTTTCTTCTCGACTAAGGGCGGAATAATTTATTCACTTAAAATTTGTTCCTCCTCAACAAGTGCAATTACATATAATATTAAGGTAATAATTTATAGTCAAACTTGTAAATATTATTCAATACAAAACAAAGAAAATTTGTTTTATTTTTGTTCAACTTGACAGTGACATTAATGTAATAAATCATTCATAAGGCTTAATAACTATGATTATTGAATCGAAAATTCAATTCGTACCTTATTCGTAGTAGTTCAGGTTCGAAATAAAATTATATTCAATATAAATCCGATACAAATTATAAAATTAGGGTATTGTGTGATTTGTTTCCTTTGCCAAACCCATTAACATAATGCTATCAGTGTAGTATTCTATGGGCGACATAAGCTGGACGCTGGAGTTGCCAATGGTGTAATTTGGTACAGTTCCAATAGAAAGTTAGAAGGCATAATCGTTTCTGCCTGTCCAACAAGGGACCTTCTTGTTATTTGAAGTTTATTCTAAAATTACTTTTTTTAAACACGAGAGAATTTATCAAAGGTACGTCAATACAACAAATTAACATACTTGAAACAAGTTAAAATTTAAACATAAAATTCGGTTTACTAAAATTTGATTTGTTTTAAAAACTACACCAAATTGTGTATGCAAAAAGAGATCAAAGTTAGAAATGCAACAAATCCTGTACCTAGTCAATGAACAGCCATGCAGAATAAGAAATCTTTTCCATTAAACTTTTGTCTTGCTGCAAACATTTCTTTTTTTTAATAATGTTCAATATGTAAAGCTTTCCAAAATCATAAAACTACATAAGGATTCGTTTTCCTCTTTTTACCATAAGTATACTTAAAACTTTAATGACTGACATTTTTTAAGAAGATTCGGGATGATGATTAAAAAACACTTCTCATATATAATACGTAAAGAGGTTTTTGAACATTTTACTCCTTCATATCTTGACCGATTTTTACTTTTGCGATGTCAACAAAATCTTCTTTTTTATAGTTTTGCAAAAACCAGATTTTCATACATCTAAATCTACATGGTTATATTTTCAAAAAATGTTCCTACTGGGCGTAGGGTTTAGAAATTTAACTTCCTCCACAATAACGGGAGTACTTTCCATGGAGTCTAGGAGAAAATCATCATTAACATAAGCATATGTTTCAAACATTAATATATATTTTGAATAGTGAATATTTTAATCACATACAATAGATATTTAAATATGAGCAGAATATTACAAAAAGATTTGCAAATCCGTAAATTCTTTGTAGGATAGTACACGTTTTTACAGATAACACGATGTTATTGAAGGTTGATAATTTATTTAAACAAAATCATATAAAGTGTGGGAAAACCCACCTGGGTTTACTTTTATGTTTAAGAGCCACATAAAACCATGCAAGACCTAGTCTGAATTACTAAAAGCATCCGATGAGGAAAAATCATCGATCTCAAGTCCTACAAGGCGGAGTGAGGCAAGACATCAATCGTGCTAAAACACCAGCCGGATCGCTGGCTCTTCTTCTTCCTCGACTTTTTTCTTCTTCTCTTTCCTTGTGCAGTAACGGAGAGAGTGAGAGAACGATATGTATGTACTCCCCTAACCGAGCTCCATGCCGCAAAAGTCTTTCTTTCAAAGAGAAATTAATTAAACGCGTTGTGAAAGGGTTTAGAAAACTTTTATGTCAGCAATATCTCATTTACGAGCTCTAACAAAAACGATCCATGCGAAACTGCTCCAAACTTCCGGTCAACCGCAATTAGTTATTATGTTTCAAATCGATGATTTCATTTCATTCCGCAATATAGTTTTTTATCTTTTAATTATACTTTTAAACGTAAAACACCAACTCATATTCACCTTAAATACCCACAAGAGTGGGTCGATGTATCAATAAATATGAATATGTAATGTTGACATGAAATACAGTATCGTAAATGTCAACATTGTCAAGATTTGTTATACGAATATTGTTATTTTTAAGAAGAACCCTGTTCGTAGTCCAGAAAGCATATAAATAAAATTTATATGGTTCAAAACTTCAGAGTTATGAACCATATAAATTTTATTTAAATATTTTATTAAATATATATTGTGAAAAAATGCAATTTTTACGTTTTACTCCCCAGAAAAGCAAAAATTTAGTTTTTTTCTGTAACTCTATATGACGTCTTTTTGTCACGCTCCTACGTGAAACTGAGAGCATCAGCATTTATGAAACCTATTTTCATTGTTCTATACCTTTGGGAGATGAATTTGGTTTACTTTAAATGACCCACCCACTACGAAAATAAAGAACCCTCAAAACCCCATTTTGAGCAATATTAGACATATTTTTCTAAGCTTTACAAACATGTAAGATGATTTAATAGAAAGAAATAGCTATCGGATGTCAAATTTTTAAACATAAGCCTTATTTACAATCTGTTTCGTGGACAAAAACAATAAATAAACCTGATGTATATTTTATACACATAAGATAGAAGTTGTCAACTATCAAATCTAACATTTATCAAGAAACATGCTATCTTCAGGAACGAGAAGTCAAGTCAAGGAACTTGTGACGGTTCAGTGTAAAGGTGTCATTACTGTTGTCCAAAAGGTTGAGTGCCAGGTGATTTGGGTGTTGATCTAATTTCGATATGCATTTTAATTCAGAAAAAGGGGTTACTTTTATGCACCATAGTTTCAGCCAATCCGATATACAATTTAAGGTTTTTAAGAGGATTGCAGAGGTAGCCACATTGTTATGATGGGAAACAATTATAGCAGTGTCATCTGCAGAGGTGGCCATTCAGACTCAGGGTCGTTATGTCTGATGTGTAATATGAAGGACAGGTCCTAATACACTACCTTGAGGTACTCCCGGTCGAGCTGTACAATTAAAATCAATATTAGTTTGTTTATATATTGATCATTTATTTTAAACCTATTTCAAAATTTAACGTGCAACGAATAAATGAATAGATTATTTACTTCCTCTTTCAACAAAACAATATTTACATTAAAAAAATATAACAAAACAACGAATTCGTGAGGTAAACACATGTTCTTTAAGATTGGCCATGTTCTAGTAATAGCAATACTTCATTGTGAAATTATTTATTTTCGCTGCATTTTAATAACAATATGAAACATAAAACATTTAATATCATTTAACAATTAACGTGAGTGGATTAATCACAAATTTTTTCCATAAAAAACGAAATAACTGTAATACGGCTTTTATAGGAAAGATATACATAAAGGAAAGATTATTATAACAAACGAATATATACATTGTATTATCATATAAACACGTGACTTTAATCAGACAGAAATATAAAAAATACATAATCCCTCAAACAACTATTAATGTGGTGAATAAAGCTGTTCATTTTTTCAAGTACACATTTACTTCATAGTTTAACATTAATGAATGATTCAGATGGCATTGGATAGTAAAGCATACGGTATTGCTAATGGAAAGTAAACCAATCAGCTGTAGCTAAGAAATCAAATGTTTTATTGTAGACAATTTGTAAACAAACTTACTCTCATAAGGTTCATTTGAAATTTAAAACGATAAATGGACTTTTCAAAATATTTTTCATAAAAATTGGACATATATAGAGCAACTTCCTAAAATTTCATGGCGATCGGATGAGTAGTTTGGCAACGCATAAAGGACATACATACATACATACATACAGACATACATTCAATTTTATATAGAGAAAACGATATACATGTATTAGAGGAAAATTGCGTCTTAAAGGCAGAGCCAGATTAGGGATTTCGTCTTAATTTTTCCATCATTTTAATAATGATAGAAACTTTCTAATTTAATCTAGTTTTAAATTAATGCTAAATTATTGAGCTGAGAATTTGTTTTTTCTTCGTATTGATTTGTTTAAGAATTTACGTTTGTACTTAGTAATCATAATTATTTCTTAACACTGAATCAAATAAACCGCACAAAGGGTGGGCTTACTGCTACATAAACCAAAAAATATTAATTACTAACACCACAATCCGGAAATCACTGACAAATAACGGCCAGCTCGGTTGTTACGTCATAGGTCCAGGACAACTCCCGAGAGAAACGCTAGCTCGACAAATCGACTAATGCTTCATACGTTTTACCAATGTCGCCGAGTGTCAAAATTCGCGTCAGAATATCTTGATTATTAAAAAAATCCTCAAACACAATTATTACTGTAGACGTTTAACAATCTTTAGATTTTTTAAGTTATGACCTTACCAACGGAAAATGATGTACAGTCAAATCATTTTTCGTCATACTTCTACAAAAACAACTGTTTTAATCGCTTTGTGACTCGAAAGTAATCCTTTCCCATCCTAGGAGGTCAGCTAATGTTGAGGTCACCATGTGTTCGTATAACAGTGATAAAATACGTTCATGTCATTGGTTTAAGCTATCGATAATATTGAAAGCGATAATTTATTATTATAAAATGGTAACCAATCTAATGATTCTTCACAATTGCAAGAAAAGGATGGAAGTAACTCTTTCGTCTGTAGAATCTTTGGTTTGTAGTTAGCTCAACATTTTATGCAGTCTGTCGAAAATATAGTTCAATACACGGGTCTAATTAGTCTTTTTGTTACTCGCTCACTTGGTGGCTGGATTGTAAAATTTGTCCTCGTACGAAAAGTATCACAATCGACTCTATTAAGGAAATATATTACTTAGAGTATTTTATTACATATTTTTACTACATAATATTATTACTTAGTTTTGTCAACAACTTGAAACTCTTGAACGCTATCCGTAAAAATAACAATGAAAATTAAACAGCTGATTCTTATAGTTTGCGTTTGATTTTACCCAGTGTGGCTAAACTCTATTAAACATATCCTGTTATTTTTATAGCTTATTTTTTAAACACTACTCCTACTTTATAACTAATTTTAACTTTTGAGGTATCAGTCGTCAATGTGTACTGTTAAGATTTAAGATTTTCAAAATTGTTTTTGCTTCATTGTGGGTGCTCTCGTATATACGGAAAAGATGAACACAAAATGTCTTGATTAGCGTTACAGACAGACAGACAAAATTGAGATAAGACCCATTTCGGATTTTCTGGGTTATGAAACGAAAAAAAATTAAAATATAGCTCCAAACAATATAGGCCTAGACAAAACTTTAATATTATTTATATAGATGATGCGATAATTTTACTCAGGAACATCCAACGAGGACGTAATACAAAGAAGGAGATTTTTTAGTTGATTTGAAGTAGGCCTAGTCGGATCGGAGTTTGGCCGGGCTCAGCTCCCACTGAACCACCAGCACTAGCAGACCTGTATACGTTACACGACCGGGGTAAACACTATTAGGGACTCCACAACCGCGGATAACAAATAGCTCGAGATGTTGACAGACTCAGACACCCGATCACACAATGTATACGTTCTGAAACAGAACGTTAACACTATCATATCTCCTTACATACGTAATTTTTTATATTTAACACTTTAAGTGTCATGTGATTGTGTGCATGTGTGTGGTCTTACAACGGCTATGGACTCTTTAGCACCGTGAAACCACTCTGGACTCGCATCCTGGGTTTGGATTAATGACCCAGTGAAGTCACAGAATGCATTAGACCATAAGTAACCATAAAGTAATGGGCCAGAATGGCAAGAAACTGCATTGGGCCTATGATTCTGTGAAGCCTAGTTCATTCATGAAATGAACAGAAAATAGTTCATTCATTTAATTGTAGAAAATTTGTAAACAAACTTACTCTCCATAAGGTTAACATTAGAAATTTAAAACGCCATAAAAAAGAAACTTATGGAGTTTTTGAAAATCTTTTTTCGCTAAAACCTTCCCGGACAAATATAAAGCAAATTCTTAAAATTTCATCTGATGAGTAGTTTGGCAACGCATAAAGGACATACATACATACATACAATTATACATATATAGAGATAGATAAAATATGTTTTATGTCTAGAATTAAAAAAAATCGTTTTCGTATATTTTTCCGTTTATTTTTTATACCAAGGTTAAATCCAGTATTATTCTATAAAACCCTGTATTATATACAGTAATATAGTCTGAAATTACGCAATCAACGTGTACAGATCGAACTAAACCGTAACTGAGTGAGGATAATAGTAGAACACAATTAAACATTGTTCTTTTAGGGCCATTCATTACGTGTTATTTCTCATGTGTTAGAATGTAAAGTACAGTACAGCGAGGGAAAGTGTCAGTGAACGAAGTCAAGCTTTTAGTTAACAATAAGAAACACCATATTTACGAGAAGTCGCGAGTCTCAACAAGAAACAGCACTCAACCCGCGGAATGCCGCTGCCGCTGCCGAGCTCATCTGATTCAGCTATTTCAGGGAACGAGTCGCCCAGAAATCTAATCATTAAATTTTAAACAAAATTACTATTTCAATTCTCAGAGTATGGTTAGAAAAGCTAACACAAAGAAAGTAAACAGTTGCAAAAGGTTACACTTTTAAATTTTAATAGGAGTCGTACGGAGTATGTTTAACTATTTTTAATATTTTATTTTACGAATTACTCATTGATTAATTTTAGAACTTTTTAGTAAATTCCAACAAATCAATTTTTTTTAATTTTTAATAATACAAATAAATTATTTTTACAAATCTACCTTCTTTTGAAAACACATAAGAGGTATCTTATATTTTATTAGTTCCATAAACATTCCTCTATTTTGAGAACAGTATTGGGATTTTACATAATATTTGTTTATATATATAGAGAATTTAATATGAAAATGTATTTACTTCCCTTTAATAAATTATGCATATGACTAAAGGGGATGTTTTCAGTTCCTCTAAACAGCTGTCCTTGTAACCATAGTCACTTCCATTTCAAATTTTGGTCGGACGGGTTGACAGTACCTCCCCCTAAAGCTAAGACATATCCAACTCAAAAAATAAAAAAAATAGTAGAACAACAAATACAAAAATAAAACTATTATATATTACAAAATCCTGCGCTAAAATTAATAGGTTTTTAAAAATTTTCCCACATTTTGTTGTAATAGGGCCTATGTTAGTTTTCACAGAGGTGGTTAACTAGCCAATGTTCTTTGCTTAAATCAAATTTACTTATTGTTCTTTTCAGACTGAACAGATTGTAAATAAAACTTGGAACATTTCGATGGTTGGTAAAACATAAATTATAGAAATAGTATGTACAGCCTATGAACACGAATGTTCAGAGTCTAGTATTTCGAATGGTACCTAAAGGTTCTGTAACTATAATCGTTAGATTTTATACATTTTTATCACTAGGACACGACGATGTCGCGAATCTCTCGACACAAATAAACGTGTTTTTGGAAGAGGTATTTTTTCATCTTTCGCCAGAAATAAGATTTTAAAGTTGTCAAACGTTAAATTTATTATGGCGTGACCAAACCTGTATATTCAAGAATTTAATGATGATATAAGGCTTAGACAGGAGCTTTTAAATACAATATTAGTAGCCTTCAGGGCGTGGAAGAGCCGTTTGACGAGAGAGATTAATGCCCAGACAAGAAAGTCTGTCGCAGACAACCGCCGGCCACACAGATAATGCCTTGTCCTCACTGCTGCCATGGGGCCGTTTAGAAGGAGTTCACTTACAAACACACGTACAGAAGATTTTTATATATTATGGAAGAAACTTGGTATTTAGCTTTATGTGGTTCAGATCCATCCATTTATGCGTAAAATCAAAGTTTATGTATTTATCATGGCAACTAACCTGCAACATTTCCCATGTTAATCTTATGGAGCGGCAAAAATCTATTATCTATCCACAGATATTGATCAAACTTGCCATATATTAGTATTATTGGAAATTTATTAATTTGGAAATCCGCTAAGTACGCAGGTCTGCTGCGACAGGGGTATTTGCAAATCTTAAAAATAATATAATTAGTCATATCTTGTTGTGAAGGAATTTTATACTGGCTTCTAACGTTTTAGCATATAGCAGTCTAAAAATGATATCGAAATATCAGAATTTAAATCAATATAATAATAATAATATATTTATTTTCAACTTCATTAATAAATTTTTGCCATTTTAAAGTTTAATTTAATAGTATAGGTTTGCTTGTGTGGAAACTAATATTAAATAAAAATTTTTTTTTAAGATTTAATAAATTTCATCAACATTTGCCATAATATAGATTTGTAACCATTGATTAATTTAAGAGTATGCAGTTTTCGATGATAAAACATTATACTATGATTTTTTAGCACAAATGTATGGATTACCACATGAAATTTGTCATCCAAAAATTAATGGTTAATTTTTTTTTATCCTCCATAAGATTAACATTGTCAAAAATACAACGATGTTAATTTTTTATATATTGTAACGTTATTAAGAAAAAATTATCTTAATTTTGTTTTTTAAGCAATCAATTAAATAAAAATTAGTTTTTAAACTATGTGAAAAACGCAAAAAAACATGTACAAAACTAGTTATTGAGATATGTCTGGTTTACAATGTAGCATTTAGATACAGTCTTAACAAATTTGTTATATTTTAGAGTTTATCGTGTTCAAAATATATTAAATTTTATAAAAACTTATTATATATATCTTATATATATAAAATTTATATTTTAAAAATTTTATGACAGTTTTTGCGACTATAAAAAGAAAAAATATAATTTTTAATTTGATGAGACCTACGGTAATAGCTTTTTATAATTCGCTAAATATATCGAATATCCATTAGCAGTTATTTATGAATGAAATGTATAACACTTCATACTTTTAACTGAAATGGTGATATGAACAAGAAATGAGTGCAAGATGGTTGTGGCGTAATCTTGTTAAAGACAATGGTTGACGAGACTGTTAATTAATATCCCAATAATCAATTGCATCTAAGGAACCTTCAGTTTAACGTGGGATCCGAACCATAATTTTGCCAAGGAACTAATTAGTTATTAATAAAGATTAATCGGTATGATTACGAGTAAGTTTTAGCATTCAATAGTGCAGACGTCATTCCACAACAGAGTATATCGCATCCACCGGTCGTAGCTTTCAACCATTCACAATTCGTGACCTCCAGGTAGCTGGATTACAGGACTCGCCACCGTATGAATTTTTGTGGACTTGCTATTAAAATTAACCGTAGTAATATTGATAAACTTTCATATGCTTAAGTTGATTTACCGTTTCTATAAATCAACAATAAATTTAAATTCTTATCTATGTAGACGCTTAAATATTTAATACCTTGGTCATCACTCATCAGGATTCCAATGAAGTGTTTTGTGGTCAATGTAAATTTCCGGGAAGACAAACGTAAGGAATATGTACTCGTATTTACCAGTGTTGGAAATCTGTTTCATTTTTGACGGTAGCGTCTAGAGGCGTCGGTTAGACAACAACAACGACATAAACGTGACGTAACTGCAGTTGGAAAGAAGGTTTTATGCTTTATGTTGTGCATGCCCATCGCTCCGAAGCTGATTGTTCTCGAGACACAACAAAGCTGTATCCCCTTCACCGTCGCAGCATACCTGCTTACTCAGCGATTTGCCATATTTTTGTATGACCATACCGGGCTACATGATAAGTTAATTCAAGCTATAACCATTAACACCGATCATTGAAGTCCAGGAAATGTTTATAAAGTAAATAAACGGAATTAGTGGACTGGCAGATACTTTCTACCGTAATAAAATTAAACAACTACAGCCTTTAAAGTTTATCTAAAAGGGCGTTTTCCTCCTTTTACAGTATGTTGCGCAGAATGGTCCGTGCTTAAGTTAACTGTGTCGCCACAAAAATGGCCCACTACGAGTTGTATTGAAATCAAATTAGCGACTAACCGCGAACTGTGGAGGTAGGAAAACGGCCTTATCTTTAACCTTTTTAGTGAGTTTTTTTGGTGATGTGGATTTACACTGCATACCATTTTTCATGGAAAACAGTTGAGAAATAAAAATAAAATAATGAATAAAATTGGGCGCTCTCAGCCAACGTACTACTGCGTTTAATATGGACATTAAATCGACTTTTCTCTATTTAACCGTTAATCGTAGACTAATGATTCAAAATACTAATTTTTTAGTTTTTAAACCGATTTTAGTGCTGAAAGTTTAATTATTTTAAACAATTATTTTTCCAGATATTAAAACTAAATATATTTATTTTATTACATTTAAATAAGTCCATAACTTTTGAACCATTAGTTTTACAGAAACTCATGCACATATTAGTTGGTACCTTAAAAGCTATAAACCATGAAATTTTAATAAAAAAAATTGGACGGTCAGTGTGGTCTTGGGGTTTGTATACAGACAGACATCAGTCCAAAAACCACTTTTTATCCAGGGAGCCCCAAACTCCACTCTGAACTCGAAAAAATACTTTATCCATATACTATGTATAAGGGGAAAAGGGAAAAGTTATTTACACTGAAAAGCAGTAAAATAGCCACAATCCAAATCTAATATTTAATCTACAAGTTATGCAAAGAAGCTAATCAGATACTATTTACTAAGCAACCCCAAAATATCTAAATAGAGCATGTCTAAATTGTTAACTGTATACGGGGATAGCTACATACGGTATAAATAAGGGAACTGTAGTTAAATATAAATACCTCAGGGAAAAGAAAGGAAAGTAATTAACACTGCAAGTAATTTACTAACCCGGTTTATTGTGATTAATCTGAATGAATTGATAACGTTAAACCCTCTAGGTTCCCCTCGGCGAAGGAGCGGTGCTGTTCGAGCTATTCTGGGACGCCCAGCTGCAGCATCGCGGACATACTCCAATGCGAACTCCAAACCTCCCCGTCATCCTGCTAGTACTAGACGATAGCGATGGGACAGCATTTCGGGGTAAGAGCTGCTTGAGTTCCGGACTGCACTAAATCCGAACTGAACTAATTCTGCACTCTCGGATTCGACAACAGAGTGTTCAGTCGGATGATTATTTCTGTTAAATCTTTTTTTCAGTCGAATGGTCCACCGATAGAAACAACTAATCCAGTTGAAGCCTATCCAGTTGTTTCCTCTCATCACTAATACACGAGTGGTTCCAGTCTATCATTGAACTCAGTATCTACAAATCGATGACTGGTTCCAGTCGTTTCCATCATTTTTTAAACTAAACACGAATGTCAATCAAAGTCTAATATGTTGTGTACAGAAACAAAAATTTAAGTAACATATTTTCTGGAAAGGTAAGTTTTGTAATTAACAGATACTAAGATTTTCATTAATATGTATATAAAATCATGTTATCTATGATAATTTTTTGTTTTCATCATCTGAAATCCCCACAAGAATAAATATCCATTTCAATAAAAAAGATAACATTGAAGTTTTCGTTTCTATATCAATTTTTTCAATCCCACCGTCAGCATTTTATTGGATCTTGACTTGATCTTGAATTTCTGACTTTTTCTGACGTTTTTCAACATTTCCTAACTTCCCTTACCTTTCCAGGTTGGGTGAAATTCCATAACTTTTCCAGGTTAATAAATAGATTATATTGTACTCCGTTGCCTCAAACGTTC
Organism: Nephotettix cincticeps; assembly: GCA_023375725.1. Classification (NCBI taxonomy): domain Eukaryota; kingdom Metazoa; phylum Arthropoda; class Insecta; order Hemiptera; family Cicadellidae; genus Nephotettix; species Nephotettix cincticeps. The sequence continues at coordinate 16,461,721 of CM041785.1, read as the reverse complement.
CTAAGTTTAATCTCCTGGAGTTCCCATTCAGGTCCCCTATTCCGGTTCCCTCACAGCGCGTGGACGAGGAAGCGTCCTCAGGCAGGAAGCTAACGGCGGTATCCTGGCTTCCGCCAATTACTCCTTTCTGTTACCTACTCAATAGAACCTTGTCACACGGTCGTCATGAGTTACGTCGAGCTCCGATAATCGAGCAAGCTTCACCGGGATGTCGTCGGTCCGACGATGCAGCTCCTGGGAGGTCACGAATTGTGGATGGTTATGAGTGGTGGTCGATGTATACATTACATTCTCTGGTGTGGAATAACGTCCACACTATTTAATACTACGTTAATCCATTTATATCATCACTCATAAATGCGTCTTTAATTCATTATTAACAGTCCTTAACATTAACATTAAGTCAGCCTTGGTCAGTATCAAGACTACAAAATCGCACCATTCATTAAATAGCAGTAATTTCTTAATTTTTATGGGTTCATTCAAAACATTCACCTAAATCAATAATTTTGAATTGACACAATTAAAAATTACACGTCTAAAACTACAAGAAAAATTCTATTAAATATACGCATTCAATGTTTCTGGAGCAGTCACATCTAATTTGGCCAACAACTGAATAGCCTCTAAAAGCAAGACTTCACAAGATTTTTGCCATCTGAAGAATTCTTGATGAAGAGGTCATATGAAAACATTCCCTGAAAACATGCTGTAAACATAATTTGTGGTTAAAAATTAAAATTGAATCATTTCTATTTTTAACGATAGTTTAATGTAAGTAGGGATTCTTTGAATGAAATGAGCCAAATAATTGTCAATTAGTAGTTCTTCACACTTTCTGGGAATAATCTGAATTACATTAACCCATTATAAAATGTTTGAGAAATTCGTTATCAGAGAGAAGACGTACACATATTCAGCGTTACTCAAAGACAGACAGACAACCCGAAATTGAAATAAGACCTGCCTCGGCTTTCCTTAGATAAATAAAAAAACCAAAACTATATTTCAGGCAATGTACAGACAAAACTCAAATTTTATACATATAGCCTAAGTAGTTTAAATCCACACAACAAATGTATTTATAAATTGTTGGGACGCCAAAAATATCATCTCGATTTGTAGTTTAGCAATAAGGTTTTATATCAAAATTATTTTCCTGATGTGCGTAAACATTGCTCAAAGTTAATTTTCCTCCGAAACAATGGAGGAAGTTTGCTTGTTTTAACAGGTGCGTATGAAGTCAGTCAATTAGGAAAAGTATCTACTGAATATTATATTTGCTGAATAGTATTGTGATTGAAAGATCGCTTTTTTATTTAAAGAGTAGGGTAGGCCTAATATTGTTTTCCGGAAAAAGTATATTTTAGTAAAGTAATTTTAATTTTATAAAGTGATATAATAAAACCATTGGACATGGATATGTCTAAGCTCTAGTTTATATGTCCTTTAAACGAATGTATGAGAAATTTCCGACAAGGAAGTAAATACGATTTTAATTGATAAAAAGGATTCTTTTCCTTGTCACGTTTATTGTTTTGTGGGTGTAGCCGTAGCCCCACGGGTTTACTGGTATTTTTGAATGAGTGAAATAAATCTCTATATATAAAATTGAATGTATGTATTTATGTATGTATGTATGTCCTTTATGCGTTGCCAAACTACTCATCCGATCGCCATGAAATTTTAGGAAGTTGCTCTACATGTGTCCGGGAAGGTTTTAGTGAAAAGATATTTTCAAAAATCCCATAAGTTTCCATTTTATGGCGTTTTAAATTTCTAATGTTAACCTTATGGAGAGTAAGTTTGTTTACAAATTGTCTACAATGAAAACATTTGATTTCTAAGCTACAGCTGATTGGTTTACTTTCCATTAGCAATATGCTTTACCATCCAATGCCATCTGAATCATTCATTAATGTAAAACTATGAAGTAAATGTGTTCTGTAAAAAATAAACAGCTTTATTCACCATGTAGTTTACGGTTTTGGGGGATTATATATTTATATTTTGATTTTCTGTCTAATTAAAATCACGTGTTTATATGATAAATAAAATGTTTATATTATTACATTTATTATAATAATCAGCTGTTGTATATATTTCCTATAAAAGCCGTATTACAGTTGGGTTTAGTTTGGGTTTTGGATTCTATTTGAAAATTGTGAATTAATCCACTCAGATTTATTTGTTTTATGGGAATGTTATTAATATGTCTTATCGTTTCAGTATTGTTATTCTCTATGCTGCGACCCAGAATATATAACCTTTCACAATGAAGCCGTGTTGCTATTCGATTTCAGAACATGCCAAACTTAAAGTTAACATGTATTTACTGTCAGGCGTTACGAAGTTCGCCGGGTCAGCTGGTATAAAATACTTGGATACGCAACTATGGTATAGCTTAACACGTAGCGCCACGGAGAGCCCATAGTGGCCAGTATCCAGTACACGTATTGATCGCTCGTGCAGTGTCGTACTGTACCACCGTCACCGTGCATGCATGCACGTGCGGTACGTGCTCTGCACGTCGCGGTTTCGTATCGATCAGTTTTGTGACTCAACCCACGTGACCCGGTCACTATACGAACAAACTACATCGCTCCTTATTTAGTTTGCAACAAAATCAAGTCTTATTTTCCATAATAGGTCACATATGTGATTCAACAATATAGTTTCAGTCCTGTCTTCACGTGGATGGCTTGCAGACTACACAATTCCTTATTTAGTTTGCTATATGGTAAATGCTATTTCATTGAGGTCAGTTATGTTATGTAATTCACAGATAAGAATTTCAGTTCTGTCTTCATGTGGTTGGCAATCGCTGCGGGCCAACTACAGCTTCTCTTGTTTAGTTTGCTACACGATCTATGCTATTTTCGTAGTTAGATACATATGTAACTACAAAACTGTTGTCATTATGTGGTGTCTTTAACAGTCATGTGGTTGTCAAAGATTGCTCGCTTACGGTCTTACAGTCGTCGCATCGTAACCTGACACTCAGAACTTTTAAAGTTTCGAGTAGAATCGAAATCGGCAACGTCGCAATCCAAAGACGTTTCTTATCATAGGCATCGTCCTCCACAATTTATTTAGCCCTACAAATTATAATTCTTTTTGTATGTTACATTCAAAATTTAACTTTTCATTGTATGTTTTTTAAAAAGGTTCTTCGTGTAAAATGTTTTAAGAATTTCTCTACTATTCGTTTTCAAAAATTTTAAACTTCCACCTTTTTTAATTGTATGTTGAACTTACGGACTTATTTAGATATAATTGTGTTATATTGACTCGTAAACAATAACTCAAAAGGTTGGTAGTGTTCTGAAACACTCAGTATAGCCTAACGCCAATCTCGCGGTTTTCATTTGCAGTTGTTTTATGAAAGTGCACCGTTAGCTGATATAACATACCTCAGAACCTACCCATGTAGTTACACAGCGCCAAAGAACCGCGGAGCGGAGAGTAGTGGATACAAGTGAGGCCGTTAAACACCTTGGGCAGCACGGCCGCGGGCCAGAGGGAGGCTGAGCTCGTGGCTCGTGCCGCAGCCTGTGGGCTGTAGTGCTAATGCTGCGGTGAGCAAGCTTCTCGCGTCGCTATACAATACTTCCGTGTGAAAGCTTACATTCATACACCAATGTCGGTTACGTTTTCAAAAACACTTTTTATGTAAGGTCTTCTATAAGGTCAAATTCACGTTCACAAGCAACAAACTATTATCTCCAAGTACACGGAAAAGCCCAAGGTGGTGCAAAGTTCGAGTTTGGAAGACGAGTTCAAGAAGCTGAGGTAATTTACTTTAGGATCAAGCTGAAGAACTGGCTACAGGTCCTTGTACTTATTTTAAAGTAGGGCAAACAAAATGCAAAGTAATTTTTTTCATCATCAATTGAAGCGACTAATCTACTAATATTTTTCTTTGTGTAGGACTTAATAAAGACTGATAAAGATTAATTTCATTAAATGATTGCCCCAAGACACAGCAGCAGAAATATCAATATTGAACAGGGAATAGAAATAAATTAATAATAATTTGTTGTACTTCATCAGTCAAATCAACTAACTTTATCTAATTTTAATATGATTCTTGATCCACACAGAAGCTGGCCTACGAAACATCTTTGATGTCAAATTCGTATCTTGAATCTTCCATCTTGAACTATTACCAGGTATTTTACGTTACAAGCTATTTTCTATTTTACCGTGAGCTAGGAGTAGGACGCATTCATCAGCCAGCATCAACCCAGTTGTTCTTGAGTGATTTTTTTAAATTATTTTGCATTCCCATCTTTAAAAAAGTATGTTAACCTTAAAAATACTTCCCTATGACATTTCAAAACTTTAAAAATGTTTATTTATTTTTAGTGTTACTTTGCTTTTGTGTCAATTGCAGTTTAAATTTTGAGTAAGTGCCATTTAAAAAATGTTTGTATTTACTTCCCTGTGGGAAATAGGTTAGATCATGTATATGTCTAAAGGGAATATTTTAAGTTCATCTAAACAGCTATTCTTATTCTTTTATATTTTAAATTCAATACAATAGTTCTGGTAGTTTCTATGGAAACCTGTTACATGTTTTTCATCTTAAAAATCACCAACACCCCCCAGACCTAAGACATATCCATGTCAAAATGAGATAAAGAGGGACCAACCCTTAGTAACTATAATTGAGACTTGAGATTGGCAGGATCTCCACCTCACAAGACATAAAATTGTCCGAAGCTAGGGGCGAGCAATTTTTGATTAATGCTAAAATGGGACGAAACCACACAATCAAATTAAACATAAATTTATTTTTGCCAAAACAACTGTTAGGAATATGTTTAAAAATGAAATGTTTGTATTTGCTTCCCTGTGGGAAATAGGTTAGATCAAGAATATGTCTAAAGGGAATGTTTTCAATTCATCTAAACAGCTGTTCTTATTATTTTATGTTAAAACTTCAATACAATAGCCCTGGTAGTTTCTATGGAAACCGTTTACATATTATCCATCTTAAAAAGCACTAACGCCACCCCAGAGCTAAGACAAATCCATGTCAAAAATTTTCTATATACTTCTATGGGAAATATAGGTTAGATCATGAATATGTCTAAAGGGAATGTTTTCAGTAAGTTTACGTATTATTCTTATTCTTCGGAACAGCTGTTCTTATTCTTGTATATGGTATTAAAAATTGAATACAATGGCTCTAGTAGTTTCAATGGAAACCAGTTTCAAATTTCTACAAATTGCCCCCCTCCAGAGCTAAGATATATCCATGACAAAATCACGAATATAGCAAAAACATGTGGCAACTTCCAAAGTTCTCACTACCAACATTTTCACAAACGTGTCAACAAAAATCATTTTCAATATCTAAACATTCAATTTTTACCCTTGAAATATATTTTCAGACATGTATTTAAAAGAAAGAAATCCTCTATCCACCTACATACATTGTATTTACATTCTGAATAGGGTAGCTTTTGTGTCACCAGTTGCATAAAATATATATAAAAACAAATAGTGGTAGTGTTAAAAGAATCATTTACATGGGCCCATTCACATTCATTGAGACATAACATTTTATGAGATACATTCAAGAAATATTTCTGTATATTACTGTATGCAATATTTCAATGAATTGTATAGGCAAATAAATGTTACTTTTCATGATAACCCACAACAATTTTAGCATTTGCATGATGAACTACTATTTGAAATTGATTAAAATACTTTACAGGATGATATAACAACAGCTCAGTAAAGTGAAGAGCGGTTTTGAGTAGTGAGTCAATGGGGTATAAGTTATGACCTGAATGTGACATGGTTACTGGTGTAACAGACATCACTACATGAACAACATTAATTAATTGTCTAAGCTTTACTGAAAGCATTTTGAGATAAAACGAGATGCAGTTAAAATATTAGAATTTAAAATCTAAGGATATCACTCAGTTTAAAAATTACAATCCATTTATTTCGAAGAATCGATACTTGAGATTAAGCCTTATATTCAGATAGAGTAAAAATTACTTTTACTTTGCACTAGTAAGTAACACCAAAAAAGGGAAAATAAGTGTTGCAGAATTATAAAAGAATACTGTTTTTAATCACATTAGGTCCTAATGGTATTTGCAGAGTACCGTACAGTAAATGGGATTCAAAATACGATAGAAATATGCTTTATGAAACAGAATTCTTTAATCCTTGTTTTACGCTATCATTGCTGGGCTAGATCAGCCCTTTAAATCTGAAAACGCCTATACAGTATACTTGTTAAATTGCATTTTAATAAAATTTCTTAAACAGACGTAGGCTTCATGGTTGACATAAACCACGCCTAAGACAATGACTTTGTTTTAAGACTCCCAAGATGCTATGAACACATATGTAAAAAATTGGTACCTACTGTAATCACCTAATCAATAGGTACTTGGGGAAAAATAGAATTATCTAGTCTGAAAATTAAAAATTATTTCAGAAATCTGAGCTTTTAATTACTTCCAGCCATTTCCGAGTATATTAAATTACGTGAGACCACAAGTAGTGAAAGTATGGGAGCAGAAAAGAATGGGTTAGTGGAAGTCTCCACAAGCACCTTCATCTACTTTCACTGTCATGCAGTTGGATTTTAACAATGTCTTATAGTATTTAATACTCCTAAGTCAGTAACTTTTGAATATGTTATAAAATATAAATATAATAAAAGACCAACAACCTAAATAGATTTGTTTAAACCTTTTAGCGAATTTCCCATAGAGAGGAAGCTATTACCGTAGGTCTCATGGAAAGAGTTAAGCCTGGTACAATGTTATTTTTTCTTCTTTAGATGCCCAGAGACCAAAAACAATAGTCGTTAATATATATATATACCCCCGTCGCAGCAGACCTGCGTACTCAGCGAATTTCCAAATCAACAATATAATAATAATAATATTTGACAAGTTTTATAAAAATCTGTCCATAAACATGAGAATTATTTGCCTATTCTCCATAAGATTAACATGGGAAAGTGTGTGCAGGTTTGCTGTTGTGAGGAACACTGAGAGTAGGCATTTATACCATCAAAAATGTTTATTTTTAACATTTATACAAACTTTCATCAACATCTGTTCATAAATAAAGGAGTTTGTCTATTCTCCATATGATTAACGTGGGAAAAGAGTATGCAGGTTTGCTGCCATGATAAACACATAAACTATGATTTTTAAGCATGAATGGATGAACCTCAACCACATGAAGCTAAATATCAAGTTTTATCCAAAAATATTGATTCATATGGGAAATATTAATTTTTCCCTATCCTCCATAAGATTAACATTGGAGCCCACAATACAACGTACTGTGTTTAGATTTTTTAATATCTCGGTAACCGTTGTAGATAGAAAAAAACTTTAAGGAGCTTAATTGTGTAGTTTTTTAAGCTGATTCCAATGGTGAAATATAAAATTAGAAACTTTTAAAAATTATATGTGAAAAACGCAAAAACCCCATTTTGGGGTACAAAACCCCCCAAACTACCCGTTCCCATTGACCGATATGTCTGGTTTACGAACTCGTCCGAGCACTTGTAGGAATACACGTCTCTACCAAATTTGGTCTTTATTGGACCTATTTTACGAGAGTTATCGTGTTCACAGACACATATATATACATACAGTATATATATATATATATAAATTTAAACGACTATTGTTTTTGGTCTCTAGGCACCTAAAGAAGAAAAAATAACATGGTCCCGGGCTTAAGTCTTACCATGAGACCTACGGTAATAGCTTCTTCCCTATGGGAAATTCGCTAATATATATATATATATATATATATATATATACATACACACGAGTTCGTAAACCAGACATATCGGTCAATCGGAACAGGTAGTTTGGGGGATTTTGCACTCAAAAATTGGGTTTTTTGCGTTTTTCATATGTCATTTTTTTAAAGTTTTTAAATTGTATCTTCATCCATTAAAATCAGCTTAAAAAACTACACAATTTAGTTCTTTTAAGTTTTTCCCTATCTCGAACGGTTACCGAGATATTAAAAAATCTAAACACAGTACGTTGTATTTTGGGGCTCCTATATTAATCTTATGGAGGATAGGGAAAAATTAATATTACACTTATCAATCAATATTTTTGGATAAAACTTGATATTTAGCTTCATTTGGTTGAGATCCATTCATTTTTGCTAAAAAATCATAGTTTATGTGTCAACCCTAGACTCTCTTGATATCAAGAGAGTCTGGGATCTCCTAGCACTAACCTTCCCTGGAGGTTTTTAGTGGAATCAATAATTTGATAAGCTAGCTATAAATCAGTCTGGCTCATGGGTTCAAATAAACGAATAGAAAAGTGTTGGCACCTATAATTTGTTGTTGTATCTGTGGTAAAAATATACAACCAATCCAAAGGGCCGGACAAGGATGAAGAATTAATTCAATTATCAATTAAAATGACATAAACATATTAACTATGATATAAAAGTTGTAGAGCCTATATATTATATTAGCACGAATAACTAAATTAATTATTATTTTTATTTCGAAAGCCTAGACACCTAGATAATTATATAACTAAATTAAGTTAAGCATTGATTCAAACTTAGAAGAATAACTGATTTATTAATCGCTTAGACAGATGTCGTAAAAATTTTACAATCAGTATAGTTGCAACTATGCATAGTGGTTTCTAAATACAGTAAAATGGTTGAAGAATAACAGTAGGCCTAATAAAAACATAGTTGATGTGGTTGTGGTGTGGCCTAGGTAAATGAAATACACTTATCATGGAATAGACAATGATAAATAAAGAAAGCAATTAGATATAGATACTTAAACGCTTTAACTACAATATGTAGAAATCATGCAGTAGGAAATAAGCTAATTAAGTTACACTTTCCTTCATAACTATGGTAGTTAGCCCGTATTGTAGTAAAATATTCCTTGATGTCATAGAGTTCTTTCGACATATCGTAAAAAACATTCTTGAAGCAGTCAAATTCATTTAACATACTTTGCTTTGAAAAAAATGAACTTTATATCACTCATAAAAATGTAAATTATAAGTTACTTAACATGGTGTAAGTAGTAATTTCATACTCCATCACTTACAACTCAAATTCCATCTAGACTTAATACTTTTGTCTCCTGTTCATGCAAAATGTCAAAGTGCAGTCCAGGTTTAAATTAGATTCCAATAATTCAACAGTACGTAAAAACACCCCAAGACAAAGACTTAAAATTGTACTAAAATACTTATGTAATCAATATTGTGTATGTATTATTCCAACTATAGACCGTTTTATCATGTTTTAAACATAAAGATGTATACTGGATCTACTATATATAGGCCTATTGGACGTATTTCTGTATTTTCAAAGTAGGGGGAGTTTGTGGTGTAGTTGGTAGTGTAACAGATTCCGATCCTGAATCAGTAATGGCTCTGGTTCAGATCTCTGAGTTGTCAGTATTGTTCTTCTAATAAGTACTGAGTCACCCCATAGGTATTGCTTGATACATTCCGGATTCAGATCAGTTGTCTAAATGAGCAGACAAAATACAATTTAGGTAAACAAGGAGGTAGCTACCATCCATGGAATTGTGAGATATCTTGGTCTTGTATTTTGATGCTCATGATGGAACTCAAAACAAAATTCGAGACACTGCTCATTGACTCATTTTTAGCAATATTCACGTAATGCCTCTTAAGTATAAAGATACTATTATAATAGGAGTAGGCCTAACCCTACCTTTAACCTAGGGTACAACAATGGATTTCCAATGAAAGCACTATATTTTATCTCGAGTGTAGCATCTAAGTTCAAACCTTATTATTGTTTAAAATTAATATTCACTCAATTAAAGAGTGGAAATACTAAGCCTTTAACAGTATAACAATCGATCAATCTTAAGGTTAGCGATTTTTAACTTAACCTCATCTCGTTTTTGAAGCCTACCTGTTAAGATCTTGATTTGATTTCTAGTGGCTTATTATGTTTGGGAATCACTTTTTGATTTCCAAAAAGCTCTCAATGTAAAGACCAATAATAGGTAGTTGATAAATCGGGAAAAATTGCAAGTTAACACAAAACTACTTAATCAAAACATTCAGTAGCAGACCCACCTGAGTAAAAAATTGGCATATTATGAATTAAGAACACCAATTTAAACACAAACACATAACATAAAATATTTATTATCACATGAACACTTCACTTTAAGTCAGTAACGATGGTATAATCACAAAAAATTCAAAACAATTTCAACTTCTCACGCGCGATTCACTCACTACCGCGACGCTAAAACCGAACTAACCAACTAACTAACCCAAAACAAAGTCTAAAAACATCACGGACAGAGTCCATTGGTTTCCCGTCGTTCCCTTTACAATTCAAGAAAACAACTGATGAAGATGCTTGCGCATTCTAGTGGTTTCTACTTTAGTTACGATGTACTGTTCAGTTAAATTTTTATGATTTGGTATTACTTGGCTTTCAGATATATAACAGCCAACATAGCAAACAAAAGTGTATATATGAAAGTAATTTTCGTGTTGGTAGTTTTAAATTTCCAAATTTTGTTTTAAACTGAATATATACTGGAACCTTGTAAAGTAAAATTTTCCTTTTGTAGTGAGGCTGTTTATTCACGGTAATTAATTAAAATCAATTAATGGGGAAACATAAAAACATCATACATACAATTCTACTTTTTTTAAATGTATCGACAGTGTATAGTATTTTATATTTACCCAACATAGTATATTAGATATACCTATTATATATACAGTAGATAGTATTTTATAAATTTACCCAACAGTATGGTCCCGTTGATGAAAAACAACTTACCCATCAAATTAAATTTATATTGCTTACAAAGCATGTTATAACTTAAAAGAATAAGACAAACTTGGTATTCTATAAGCAGTTTATAGAATACCAAGTTTGTGTAGGTATAAGGTATGTGTTTGAATACGAATTTGAGTACGTGACTGGAATGGTGGCGACATCCTGTAATCCAGCTACTTGGAGGTCACGAATTGTGGATAGTTGTGGGCAATGGTCGGTGGGTGTGGTGTTCTCTTGTGTGGATTAACGTCCGCACTATTGAATACTACGTTAATTCACAAAAGACTATCCTCATAATTAGACCAATTCGTAATTCAGAGGGCATGGTTCGGATTCCACGTTAAACTGTAGGTCCCCAACAAATAACACAGCTTACCTACTCTCAATATAAGATTTAAAAATCAATCAATATAAGACAGGAAAGAGTATGCAGGTTTGCTACTGTGAGGAACATTGTAAGTACTGCAGGCATTTTCACCATAAACAATTTTTATTTTTACCCTGTACCAAGTTTTATCAACATCTGTCCATAAATCAAGGATTTCGCTCATTATATATATAATTAACATGGGAAAAGAGTATACAGGTTAGCTGCCATGATAAACACATCGACTTAAGTTTTTAAGCATAAATGGATGGATCTCAACTACACAAAGCTAGATACAAAAATATAGGTTAATAAGTAAAACAATAATTTTTCTCATCCTACATGTACTGTTTTTAGGTGTTATCTCAGTAACAATTTTGAAGATAGAGCTAAATTTTAGAGTAGTACAATGTGTAGTTTTCTTAGCTGATTCTATGGGTAAAAGGTAAAATTACATACGGAAGACGCAAAGAATTTTATTTTTGGGGTACAAACCCCCAAAAATATCCTGTATTGATTGGCCAATATATCTCGATTATGAACTCGTCCGACTAAATGTAGGAAAACAAATTACCAAATTTAGTATGCAGGTCTGCTGTGATGGGGGTATTTTTCTGTCATCCCCTCTTTTGTGCAATAATACGTTATGATTATATTTATAAATATGATAGAAATTTGGATTGGGTGTGAATAATGATAGTTTTCTCTCCATTGTTTTTATTTCATAAAATTGCCACATAAAATATTCATCAATATTTACAAAAGAGAAACAATTCAGTACCAAAATGAAATCTTATAAAGATACATTGAGTACAAATAATTTTTACAATAACAAGGTACAACAGTCAATAGGAAATCACATTGCAGAATATCTGATTATTACAAACTTACACACATCCTATTAAGTTAAAATATCCTCACATATAAACTAAACTTTAAAACATACAAACTTTACAAGCATACAACAATATTTAAACACATCTCATGTATATTACAATAAAAAAATAAAACACGGTTGAACAATGAAACAACAGACATTTGAAAATAATTATCAGAGTTTTAAGACTTTGTTTCGTAAACAAAATTGATAATTTCACCAATTCATACGAATTACTTTCTTCTGAAATTTATCATGCACAAGTCAATAAGTGAGTTCTTATAATAAAAGTTCCACAGTTAATATGGATTAGTTTTTATTTCAGCTGCTTCAATATTATTTCTTTATGGTTGTTGGTAATAGATGCTGATAACCAAACCTGTATATAGGATGCACTAATAAAAACTATTGGTAAAAAAAGAACATCTATGTCTCAGGTTCCAAGGCTATCACACTTTCATCTGAACTAAGAAGTCAAGGTTTTTATTATAAAGAATTAAATTCTAGATATTCATTTTGAAACACCTAGCACATTCAATAAACATTAATAAACATCTAACAATCCAATCGTATTCTGTAATAAAAGGTAAAGAATTCAAATGTCATTATAGTTACTGAGTGGGAATATTACGTCGAAGACGATCCTGGGAATAGGTAACGCCTCACGCTGTCCCCAAACGTTGTCAGAAGTGACTTGATTGATCGTAAATAGTTGGTTTTATGTGCATCATCCTAAAAAAAATTAAAATAATAAAACTGTTTATACAGAGGCAATATTTCGATCATTCTGGTACAAGATAACAACACAAATACAAACATAGTGTTTATTTTGTTAGACTTAGTGGAAAAGTTTTCAGGATTAATCTTACTCTCTTACTCCCATGGCCATCAGGACCCTAGTAGGGTTTTATTTAGCCTTGCCAACAATCACCTCCATCTTTCCTGGACTTGTGCCTCATACATTCCTGCTCCTACTCTTGATATGTCTGCCATCACATATCAAGAGATATATATTTTTCATTATAAAAAGGGGTTTCTGTCAAATAAATAAATACTGTTTCCCCATCTCCTTTTTAGTCCTTCCTAGTGGTGTTCTCCCACTAGGCTTCCCCTCTCCTATATCCATTACCAGTGTCCCATGCTCCCTCATTTAGACATCTTAATACGTTTGCTGCGGCTATAATCAAGTATATAAACCTACCCACCACCATGAAATTTTTTTTGCATTAAAACATTCCTTTTGGTGTCAGTTGTTCACTTGATGCCATGAAATGTGGTCCTAATTGTTTATTTTATTGTTTTAAAACTTATCAGTGTATCATCATCTTAGGTTAGGTTAGATCATCACACTACCCACTAATTCATTAAATTTATTTTACCTTCAATGAATTTATATTTTAGACGAAATATCACTAAAAATAAAACAGACACTTGACTGAAATAGGATAATCTACATGATCTAAAAGATCTACTTTCTTGGGTCAAACCCTTTGAATTCTAATTGCTGTGTACCCACTAAACTTCAAACTTCAAGTCTAGTGACATGACATAGTTCAATGACATGCTGGAAAGTGAACAAATTCTACAAAATTCCTTAAGTCTGAAAGTTATATCCAGTAAGTTGTAAGTTGTCTTGAGGAGATTCATTCCTCAACAAAAAACTTAATCTCCCTATTTTCACCTGATCATTTTACCTGATTCGAATAAGTTTTCTCACAATCTTCGCTAAGTTGGTTTTCTTTCCTTTCATCCTGAAATAAATTTAGTTTATTAATCCTTAATAATAAGGTAATGTTAAGTAATAGGGCTTGTAGTGTACTTACACGGTGTTCTTACAAGGTCCCTATACCAGACTTAGCAATTCTTTTCTCTCTTTGAATTTATTTTTTGACGCCATCAAGCAAAGTAAGCTATCATTTTCCGTCTTTACCTAATTTTTTAACGAAAATATATGTAACAAAAATTCTAAAAAGTGTTCTGTTAATATATTGGATTTATAACACATTACAATCTCACAGCGACACAAACCAAGGCGATTTCAATAAAACTAATGCCTAAAATATGTTTTAAAACACTGCCGGTGTAGGGTGCGTAGCGTACAAGTGGCCACACAAATACTGACACAAAAGTGTGCAAGGCGTACAACAGACAACACGGCTCGCAAAAAATGGTTAACCTTGACAGCAGAATGCAGCTAATAGATTCATTTTGATGGGAAGATGAGGTGAGTTATGGGTGGTAACACTGCTGAATTGTGTCTCATACGATACTAAAATCATTGTTGCGGAGTTTTGTACACCATGCGCCCTATTAAAGGTAAATGAGTTACAATAATTACCAAAACATATCTCAAACATAAAATACCATTAAAAATAATCATAAAAACAGAAGTTGTAAAAAAAACTAAATAGGGAATGGCGAATAAAATTTTGAGAAGTTAAAACTAACTGCCTGAAGGGCAGAGAAGGTGAATCACCACAAAACTCGGAGTCAGTCATTCCATCTACCCCTGTTATTTATACATACTTTAATTATATTTATATTTATAAAAGTCTCACATCAAAATATACTAGTGGTTAATGATTCAGTGATTGGAGCTTTTATAATAATAAATACATACGTCACTAAGTTGGACGGATGTTTTCATTTTCTTCAAAGGACTCCCTTCATTTTGGGGATGATTACTTTCCTGTAAAGAAAAAAATTAAATGAATATACAATTTTTTATCGAAACTCAATCAAAAGTCCGTTCAATTTTTAGGAGATTATTTAAAGGATTAATTGAAGGAAAAAGATTTATATGAAAGTCTTAATTGTTCAAAACATTAAACAGGGCCAATAACAGTGAAATATTTTCTTTTCAGATATGTATTTTTCAAAACCCTTAAACAACTTAGATCATGAATTTCAGTATGATAACAAAAAACATTGGCTGAGTTCTTAGTTTTCTTGTAAAATTAACGATTTGAAAGTAAAGCAGCTAATAAAAATAAATTATTATATAAATTCTGCACAAACAGTTGAGTTGGCAGCTATAAGGATTGATGACAAAATGTTCAACATCAGATCAGTAATGTGGGTCAGGTAAATACCCAGTGGGTAGGTAAATATAAAATGAGTACTAACCCAACGCCTGAGTAAATACCAAAATCCTGGGTATTTATGATTTTTTATTTATTTATAATGAAGGCTTAAGATCAATTTTTGCAATCCTACATGCTGTAAGTATGATTAAATAAAATGTAAAGTGTTAATCTTTATTATTATCTTCACAACCATATTACTGCTAAACAAAATTGGTTAAAATACCCTAGGCCCGGGTAAATACCCAAAATCTGGGTATTTATAATTCAATTAAATTTATTTTTGGGTATTTTTTTATTTATTTAGGGTAAATACAATTTTTTTTCAATCTGTATGCTCTAAGTATGATTAACATAAGATCAAAAGTGGTAAAAAGTCTTTGGCAACGTCCTGTAATCCAGCTACTTGGAGGTCACGAATTGTGGATAGTTGTGAGCGATGGTCGGTGGGTGTAGTGTTCTCTTGTGTGGATTAACGTCCGCACTATTGAATACTACGTTAATCCACAAAGACCATCCTCATAATTAGACCAATTCGTAATTCAGAGGCTGTGGTTCGGATTCCACGTTAAACTGTAGGTCCATTAGTTGCCATCGGCTGTTGGGCTATTAATTAACAGTCCTGTCTAAGGAACATGTCAGCCTTAGTCAGTAACAAGACTACAAGATCGCGCCACAATCATCCTACATTCATTCCTCATTCATACTTGGCTTAAAATACCTACCTGGGTAGGTCGTCATTTCAGTTAAAAGTATAAAGTATAAAAGTACAACCCTATTAGAGCCTACTTCTGAAAAATATTTGGTTAAAATACCCTATACCTGGAGATAGATAATTTGGTAAAATTTAGGGAATATGTAGTTGATTGATTGCACATAACATGCCATAAGGGCTAAGGGTGATAAAAAGGGTTTTCAAGTTTGCAATTTGTTTTCCTCAAGGAATTTTTTTTACTAAAAATCCGTAAGTATTTTACCTATATCTAAAGGTTTCATTCTAAATGTATCCAACTAACACAAAGCAAGCTATTATTTACAAACTATATGAATGAAGTTTTAAAAACGTAGATTCATGCTACGTTCTTGAGGCAATACTGAATACCTGTCTTTTACTTACATTATAATTTTTCCCATTTTTAATATCCAAATTTTATTATTTAATATTATTATCCACAAATTAATATTATTTGTTCATGAGAAAATTGATAGGTTAGTTATTGCAATATGCTATTAAAATAAACGCATTGGTACAATAATAACATTATCAATCGAGTGGGAATATCAGTTTGTTGTTATATCAAATGTTTATATCAAATTGTAGCATATATTAGTTAAATAATTAACAGATTGCTGTATACTATCTTACTATTTACCCAAAGTTTTAAATACCAAGGTATTTTACATAACTACATCAGATCCACCATGGTGCTACTACTGCACTATAAAATATGATAATCCTGAGTCTTGATCATTTGCCATACAGAACATAATTTTATGATATTTAAATAAGATACAATTTATTTTTAAAAAACTGCACCTACCCTGCGGAGTTTTCTCTTCCGTGTAAAGTGTAAAGAGTGACGAGAGCTACTCTTCTTTTTGAGAGTTTTCAAATTATCATGGTACTGTGGACAAGAGACAATAGGTTAACAACAGATATTTCAACATAAATTTCTGTAGCATAAATTAAACATTAACATTAATTAGTTCATTTCATTTTCTGAATGTAGGTTTTAAGAGATTCTTTCTTTCGCTTGAATAAAAAAACTATCGTGGCCTTCTTGTTGACATCTGCCACCATGTAATGAGTTACATTAAGGTAAATCGTTCTCCGATAGGAACTTCAAATTCAAAAGGAATTAATATGAGCAAATTATTACACATTACGTCCAATTAATCCAGATCCAAATCATCTGGATCAGGTTTAATACAGGTTTTAACAGTCAAAAGTGCAAGTTTCATCTTGAGAACCTTCAAAACTTCAGACACAACCGCAGTACTTCCTGTTTGTGTATTACTAACTATTCAGTAACATATGAACTCACACACCTTATAGTGATGAAAGTACAGCAGCTGATATCTGGGGGAAATTACATAAAAAAAGGTATGAAAAATAAAAATTGCTGTTCACAATCGTTGTCTTTACGACTTGGACGTCTATCCTGTTATATTCACAGATTATTCCGGTTTCCAAATATTGGAATTCGGACTCCGTCACATTAATCCGGGTAAACTGGACTTTACTGAATTCTGATTTTATTACTAGGAGCCCACTGATATTTGCGTTATTTGGTACCTGAACTAAGAAAAAACCCAGTGATTAGTTACTTACTGATTTCTTTGAAAATGACTTAAAGTAAACAATCCAGTCTCAATTTGAATTTAACATGTAACAGAGAGTGATCATTTGGTATGGTCCATCCATGAAGAATGTCAAAACTAATGCTGCATTTACTAAAATTATCAAAAGAGCTCAATGAAAACTTTCTATACTTAATCATATTCTGTAATAAGAGCAAGAATGTAGATTTTAAATTCTAAATACTTCCTTGCATCTGTTTTTGAGTAATCATGTTATTCAAAAACCTACACAGGAGGACAATAAAAGTTTTACTTCGCTAATACCAACACGATATGCAGATGTTTTAACTTTGTTCGCGTACAAATTATTCCATGATTGAAACATTCCTGCAGAGTTTCTGAGAGTTTAATCTCCAGTTTCAAATACTTTCATTAAATGTGTTGAAATATTATTTAAATATAAAATAAAATTATTACTATACAATTAAAATTTAGATGCTATTATAGTATGAATTGTAAGCTGGTGAAAATGTAAATGTAATTAACAGAAATGCAAAAAAATGGTACAAATAAAAAATTAACAAATTAAAAAACAAACTTCATTAAATGGAAATAATTTTAAATAAAAAACAAGCATCTTGTCATATCACATCATATGTTCACTATTGTATTGGCTTGAGAAAAGCCTTGCGGTGAATTTCTGTCAATTTGACTGTGCAAAATAAAACC
Source organism: Nephotettix cincticeps (assembly GCA_023375725.1). Classification (NCBI taxonomy): domain Eukaryota; kingdom Metazoa; phylum Arthropoda; class Insecta; order Hemiptera; family Cicadellidae; genus Nephotettix; species Nephotettix cincticeps. The sequence continues at coordinate 16,443,528 of CM041785.1, read as the reverse complement.
TTTTAATAGACACAACTTCACAAACATAATTTTCACATCGATAAAAGACAGTCCAATACGTGAGAATTGCATTGTATTACAGGCCTACTGTTTCCATCCTTATTGGCTTCGAGGAAAAAAGTCCTTGGTTGATTTTTGTTTCTTGTCATTTGCTTCCTTTTTAACAATGGTCAACCAAATATTTCACACTACCATTAGATCGCACCACGAAGTGTCATTTTTCCCTCTTAAGAAGTCAAAGAGTCCTTCTGCATAGTGACGGGCAGTTGCGTACGATATCTCGCCTAAGGGTAAGTGTGTCGCGGGTGGTAACTAAAATTTGCAGGTGGGAGGATGGACGTTTATGCGCCAACATTTGCTTGCTGCAGTTGCAAATTTTTTTTTCCGATTTTTGATAAGTCGCAACCCGTTTTATTGGGCCATGAGCAGATTTTGTGGGTAATCGGAAGCCTCATGTACTTCCTTGTAAATATTTATCTTTAAAAATTGATGCACATTGAACAATTTAAAAGTAGTTGCAAGAGGGGTGCAGGGCCTTACCTGTGCAATGGCACCTCTGATGGCACAAATCCACTCAGTAGCGTCGTCGCGGTGCTCAGAGAAAAGTATGTACGTCTCATTACGACAGCTGAGGTTGAACACGCCCTGGCCCAGCACGTTCTCCACACTGCACTTGCCAATGGGCAGCATCCCGCAGCACTGCAGTGACCCAGGCTCCCGAGGCGGTCCTTCCGTGCGGCTCAGCAGCTTGCAGTACACAACACTGTCGCTCAGCAAAACAAAGTACCTTCGCTGTGCCTTCTGACCACTGGCGCTCATCTGTCACATTTATGCGAATGAACAGTGTTTAAAATCAGAATTTCACCTATGTTTTTCTAGCAAAGACCCAAGGTCTATATACTTCAGCTTGTAATTTCCACCAACATTCTAGGAAACTAATATTAACGCTAACTATTCATGAACCACATCTGAAAACCCCATGGCTTGAAGGTATATTTTTTATCAAACAATAATAGGGACGTTGACGTGTCCTGTAATTCATCAACAGTAAAGTCCGGTTTATCCGGTTCCGAATAAAATTTAAGACGCAACCTTAGTACCTTGCTGAACACGGAAAATATTATTAACGATGAATGTGAATATTATGAACGCACACTCGACATATTGGGGGTTTCCAAGCGGAGCGCTACAAGCACTTATCGCATAAAATTAAAAACAAATTTTTAACACTTTAAACGCTTGCTATAATTAGCATCTATATTGTATATTCAACAAGAATAGCAATGTTTTTCAATCATAATGGTATACAGTAGAGTCGATTATCCGAAACAATAGATTAAACAATACAATAGTATTAAACAATAGGATTAAGGCTGTTCAGATAACTAAATTTTTGGATAATTGGTCACAGATGGAAAAACTATATTCAATGCACATAATGAAGACTGAAAATATTTTTTAATTTACTTTTTATAATGTGATGCTCACAAAAGATACAAAGAACTCTATATAAAGTACAAAACATTCTGAGCTTTAAAAAGTCTGATAGAAAAAGCTTAAAAAAAGTTCTTTGAACATCAACTCAACAACCTGCAAACGTGAGTTTAGTGGCGTTGGCAGCGCTGGGCTGCTGGCTACCACCGATGGTTATACTCAAGATCGATACGCGGTTTCATTTTTTCATGTCTGACTGTGTTTCGGTTAACCGACGTTTCAGATAACCGGGCAGATAATCAACGCTCAACTGTATTTTCATTTTCAGTATAGTTTCAGATCACCCGGATTTTCGGCTATCCAGATCGGGACCCCGCCACATTAATCTGGATAAACTGGACTTTACTGTACTTGGAGGTCATGAACTGTGGATAGTTATGGTCGGTAGATGGCCTAATCCCTGGTGTGAATTAACGTCCACACTATTGAATACTACGTTCATCCGCAAAGATCATCCTCATAATTAGACCAGTTCATAATTTAGATGCAAAAATGGTTCAGAATCCACATTAAACTGTAGATGTAATTGGCTGTTGGGCTATTATCAGTTCTGTCTACTGAACATGTCAACCTTAGTCAGCAACAAGACTACAAGATCGCACCACAATCATCTTACACTCATTTCTCATTCATACTTGGCTTATAATACCTACCTGGGTAGGTCGCCATTTCAAAAGATAATCTTATAATAATATAACAATGATTTATAAAAATAGTAGATACAGTGAAACAGACTTACCTTCATCAGTATACCCTCTTTTAACAGTTTCTTGTTGGGCCCCACAAGGCAAGGCTTGGAATGAACCAAGCAGTTTTGAAGTGTTACCAATCTGGAGTGGTTTTCATGCTCAAAGACAAGGTCGTTTATATGCGATGTAGCCTTTTCCACTTCTTTAACAGCCTCTGCATGGTGTTGCAAATAAACATCATTAATAAATAAGATTAGATGTTGATGTTTCTGGTTCTGTCAAATGTCTTATATAAAGTTATTATTAAAAATGTGTTTTCTTTGTGACTTGGAAACTTTGTCAGGTGACTCCAAGACCAAACTTTTAACAATCTGTAATAAGTTTTATGCATCAGGGGATCAAATCACTAAAAACCAATTATCCTTTCCAATTTGTGTACTAACAGAATCAGAAATTTTGAACTCAAAAAAATTCCATACCCGTACAATTAATTTCATGAACAACTGTTCCCACCACTGTAAACAAGGGCTGGCGCTTGTACTATAAAAAAAGAATTAAAATTGTATATTTTGTATCATGGGTAGGTACAGTAAAGAGTCTAAAAGAGATGTAAATTAAAATCTTTTTTTTTCGTGCACTGTACCATATTTTGTTTATAGAAACGTGTGAACAGTAAACATATAAGAAAATAAAATAAATACCGTACATATTTGAGTAAAAAAATTTTGTGATAGGCTTTTGAACGGCGGAAATAGTTTGTTTTTTACCAATCCCCTTCTCCTTGCTATGCAGTACGCATGCACCACTCTCCCGTCACCCACTCAAGTAAAGATCTTAGTGAAGGGCAGCCGGTACCACGGGCATGGTACATACGGGCAGTTAAACACGCTTACCACTACTTTTTCAAATCTGCTGTGATGACGTTTTAACCAATCCCTCACACCTCAGATCACTAACCATCCATTACATACAGTTGGCACTTGATAATCCGACACTTATGGGACCGGGAGTGTGTCGGATTACCGGAAACGTCGGATTACTAAAAACTTATATTTCTTGCACAACCCTAACTGTAGATTTAAGAAAAGTATGATATTCATTATTAAGTACCTTAATTCTATTAATGATTCAAATAAACAATTTACAAAGTCTTTTTTTACAGACTACTTAATGAATACAAAATACTGTATGACATTTATCTATAAACATAACTAATACACAACGCACACATAACATAACTACAAAACAGTTATAACGTATAGGCATAATGTGAAACATAACCTACATTCTAAATTCAATAAGGCCTACCTGCAATACAGTATTGTTGCACAACAGCATTTAACACAAGTTTAAACATTAAAAAGTCTGTGATTGTCTTCTGTTTTTTCTTATGTAGACTGTCTGTCATGGCTTTTTCTTGTATTGCTTTCAACATAAAAATATTGTTACAATCAAGCTCTCGTTCTTCACACCAGCGTATTAAAGTATTTGCAGCCGACACGGCTTCGTCACTTGAGGATATTCGCTCGTCTTAAGGGTTTTCCTCTTAGATTCATCTTCAACAGATTTTACAAACCTTTCAATTTTTTCTCTACTTTTCAAAATGTCATAGACCGTAGGTCGTCCAATGCAATAAACCTGAGAAATAACTGTAGGGGTTTCACCACGGTTATATCTTTTAATAATTTCCCATTTTTCTGAAAGAGTTAAAGTTTTATGCTTACGTTTCTTGCTTCCACTTGTACTTGCCATCGCACAACACTTAATAGAACAAAACTCTTGTAACTAGCACTTAACTAACACTTTGCACTTAAATTCTGAATTAAATACTGTCAGTAACAAAGTAAGCAACGCTCTTTACTACGCACTACAGTAATAATTGATACTGAACAAGGTAAGGAACTAACAGACCGGAAGACGCAAGACTCCTGTCACAACACGAATAAAATTTCTGTACTGTACAGACGCCCGTCGCGGCGTCGGACTACCGAGTGTGTCAGACTGTCAAGTGTCGGATTATCAAGTGCCAACTGTACTCTTTGCCATTATTCAGACAGACATTATCTGCAATTATTCAGACAGAACGAATAAACCATAGGTGATTCATGTTATGTATCAAAACATACAGTTATGTCATTACTCCTTTGGGCCATGATACAAAATGACATACCGGTACGCACTACTCCTGAACTGGGTAATAGTCTGTACTCCTCAAAAGGTTTAACCATAGTAAAGAATATCCTAGTGTTAATAAGGGTAAAAGTGGCTGCTATGGTCGTGACAGCGCTGTGCTGTGAGGAATGGCATTTAATTTGGCATCCCAACAATCGTTTGACTGCTGACGTGGACAGTTTACTAACCATCGAGGATGCTTCTGTGTGGATGGCCCTCTGGTGTGAGACTCAGTAGTTGTTTCAGCAGCATCCGGTACCTCGGTAACCGTTGTATTGGAGCAATCAGCAAGGCTGTCAGCTTGTTTCCAACTTCGGGTCGGCTCTCCTGGTTTCTTATCCACACTGATAGACTCGAGTTGTGTATCATTAAATCCTTCAAATAATGTAACAGAACAGTATTATTATTTTAATAAATGTTTGGAAATACATCAATAATAGTTTTTAATGTTTTTTCCAATCGAGGTTTAAGATATTTGCAATTCAGGTTTTATATTTGCTTAAGATATTTACTAATATAGCTATTTTAAAATCTGAGATAGTTATTACAGTAGAGCGTGGAAAATCTGAACCAATTGGGACTGTACGTAGTTCGGATTACCGATTTGTCTTGATTTTCGAACATAACATACAAATACCTCTTGAACACTAATTAATTAGGCCTACAGTATTAGTTGTGAAGTTCTACAATTCAGTTTAATGAAACAAAATAATGTTTTTTTGTACTTACGTATATTAAATGTGCATTACTGAAGTTTGTTTCTTGGAAAAAATACAAGGGAAAGAACAAATTCATAAGGGGGTAAGTGGTAAGAGGCAAGGCTGAGTCACCAAGTTAAAAATAAGACACGCTGAAGGTCATTCATCTGGCTCAGCGTGCCACTCATCCCCCGTGCTGGCAGTTTCTTCGCAAAATTTTAAAATATGGTGCTGCAAAAACTTGAGGAGTGGTTCGGATTTTTGACGTTACAGATTTTTTACATCCAGATTTTAGATGCTCTACTGTGCTTAAGACTATGTCTATAAGCTTTAAGAACTGTTATTTTTCATTTCTGTTTTAGCAAATTTCCCTGTAAGGTATTTTATTGGAATGGATTGATTTCAATTTTTAGATTCCCTATTTCAAATCCAATAATGTCCTGGCACTGATTTTTCTACCGCTAACAAATGCAATTATTTAAAATTGATTAATTTGTAGTTTTACTTTGGGTTTTTGTAAGACCCACTTAAGACAAAATATTGTTTTTAATACTATTACTAGACTCTTATCATTTTCTGTTCTAATCTAATTAGATGTTTCATCAGGTCAATCCTATCTCTGTCTGTAAATATTGAAATTACCAACACAGCCTTTCCTAAAAACTTATCTTTTAAAGGGGATCCTAGTAAATATTCTAAACTAATATAATGTAACATGATTATTATATCAATACTCTTACCTCTAGTAAATTTAAGGCACTTTTGAAGTTATATGCATACATAGAGTATATTTTGACACCACCCGCATGTCTGTAAAAATGACGGTTCAAAAGTTATGGGCTTTTAAATGTCAAAAAAATCAATTTTTTTAAATTTTCAGCGAAAACAATAAAAGTAAAGTATAACTTGACTGGTACCATTGAAACCAGCTTAAAAAACTAAACAAATTAGTATTTTGAATTATTTGTCTACGACTAACGGTTCCAGAGAAAAGTTAAATTTAGTGTCCAAGATAAATGCAGTACGTTGTCTGAAAGCGCCCAATGTTATTCTTATGGAAAATATAAAAAAATCAATTTCTTCCTTATTTTCCACCCGTTTTCCATGAAACTTGGTATGAAGTGTAAGGTCAAATCACCGAACAAAAAATATGTCAAAAACTTAATATTGTTTTTTGACTCACAAACTAAATACATCCAATTTTAGATGTAGTGATTAAATACATTAATTAAATAAGAAATATTTTTCAACAGCAAATTTCCCTGTAAAAATACAGATGATTTCAAAACCCATATTTCAAATCCAAGATAATGTAGGCACTGTTAACTAACAAATGCAATTATTTACAAATTGATTAATTTGTAGTTTTTACTTTGGGTTTTTGTAGACACTTAAGACAACTATTGTTTTTAATACTATGATGGTCTTATCAACTGTCTAATTAGAGTTTGCTACGCTCCCCGCTGATGCAACAATGTACAATCGGTCCGGAAACCAGCATATGCAGCAAGAAAACTTATCTTTTAAAGGGGATCCTAGTAAATATTCTAAACTAATATAATGTAACATGATTATTATATCAATACTCTTACCTCTAGTAAATTTAAGGCACTTTTGAAGTTATATGCATACATAGAGTATATTTTGAAGAAAGGAGCTAGATGCAAAAATGCTAGAGCCACATTAGTTCCATGTTTTTTTAGTTGGCTTACAAGTTCCCCATTGACTTGGTAAATGGATTCTATGCTGCCAAACAAAGTCTTCTTCATAGCAGCAGACATCAAGTTTGAAGATTCTAGAGGTTCTTTGAAAAACTTGAAACAGATTAAATATTCAATTAAAACTTAATTTCCATTAGTATGATTATTACAATCTTCAGCCAAAAATGTAGGCTCTTTTTTAATAAAATAGTTTTTTCAACTCACAAACTAAATACACTAATTAAATATGTGTAGTGATTTACACTACATTAATTAAATAAAAATATCACACCACAGTCAAATAAGAAAAATACAGGAATGTAACAAAACCTGGTATATAAAGAAGATAAGAGGTCTGTTAACTTCACTGCCAATAAAGTTTACAAATACCTGTAACATTTTTCAAGACAACTCTAAACTATGATGGTCTTCAAGCTGAGAAGTTTGCTACGCTCCCCGCCCAGCATGCAACAATGTACAATCGGTCCGGAAACCAGCATATGCAGCAAGAAACTGTTCAACGTCCTGATTTATACTGTCAATGATTTATTATTTAACGTCAACGACTTATACTGTAAATCACAGACCTTAAAATGGAATTCTAAATTATGATTTGGCTTTGTTAATCCAGACTGTGGTAGTTGTCAAGCAAAGTTAATTGCACAACACCCAAGCAAAACTTGCTGTTATATGACAGTTTTTAAGACAAATCTAAACTGTGATGATTGTCAAACAGAGAAAAATAACAACTTGTAATCAAAAACTTTTTCTAATGAAACAAATCCTATATGAGAAACTGCCTTCATTTTACCTTCATTATAGTCTCTAGTTGACTGAGGTAAGAAACTTCTGACGTAAAAATTTCTTCTATGACTTTATTTCTCAAATCTAATTTCTGTTTCTTTTTGGTTTCTTCAATCTGTTTATCGAGGGCATTGAGAACTGAAATCAAGATTTGTATGTATAGGCCAAACATACAATATTGTACAACTAAACAATTTATTTATTGGTAAAAAGGTTTAAATATTCTGTAATGGCCAAAGTAGGCCTGATCTAATTTTAGGTTGTAAAACTATCAGCACATATTGATGAACTTGTTGCGTCTTCAACATTTCAATTTCGTTATCATCACATAGACTTACAAATTTTGGTGTAGCGCAGCACCAGTAACAGGTGAAAGTGTCATATAAATATATGATTAACGATAGTTTGTACAATTTTTTACGTGAAAACATGTATAAAAATTTAATTAGGCAACACCAAAGTGAGAAAACAAAACAATTACAGATAAGGTTTTTATAGATGCTTATTTACATTTTTATAGTTTATCTTAAACAAAAAGTGAGTTTATTTTAAAATAATTTTGAATCAAAAACAGTTTTCAAATCTGGCAGATTATTGAAAAAGCTTTTTTCTAATGTACGTTGGTGTCTTCTCGGTGAGATTCAGACGATGTATGTATAAAGTTATCATGAGAGGTTGGAATATTTTCAAATCATTAAAAAGTTTTAAAAGTACGGTGTATAAACTTGGAACTGTCGAAGTTTTGAGCTCTTTAAAAATCAATTTACAAGAAGATCGGAAACTAAAAATTTCATTAGTGGCAAATTTTTTTTGCATTAAAAAAACCTATTGGCATTTAAGGCAACGCCCCTAGAAATTTAATGACATAATAAACAATAAATTAATAAGCTTAAGCTTGAGAAGCATAGATTAAAAGCCTTGTTTTTAAGTCTAGAGAGTTGTGCAAGATCAGCATTTGGTATCATGCTGAGTTTAGTCTTTTAACACATTCATGGCAGCGGGTCCACTAGTGGACCCCGCGTATCGCGATTGAATAGTGGCGGATCCACCGGTGGGGGAGAACGTATCATGTTATGTTATTGGCTTCAGTGTGGTTCAGCCTCTCATATGAGCAGGTTGTTTCTGTGCCACATTGTTCTGTGATAGTGTCCCTCACGTTTGGCATAGTCAGTTTGCAATTCCCCGGGTGCGATGGGGTCCACCTGTGACCCCCAATATTATTATTGCTTTTTCCTACTTTATGTAATGGTGTAACATAAACACTGTAAAGTCAATACATGACAGTGTTTGTGTTATTATAAGAGTAGAGAAACTATAGAATATGGTGCACCAGTTGAACTAAATATAGCACAGGAGCAGTGGTGGCTAAGGGTTGTACATAGTGCATAATGCGGGAGGGTCACCCGTGACCCCCAAGTAAAATTTTTTTTAATATGGAGCCCCAAAAATGAATTTCAACTCTCCCACTCAACTATTGGACATAAAATGAATGTATTTATGTAAAAATAGCATTAGGGTTAGTGCTTAATATAAATTATTGGCAGCGAATGTGTTAACCAGAAATTCAATACAATTTGTTTACGATTAATTCTAATTTATACATCCAAATTTATTATATATTTATAACATCCAATTCAATTCCTAAAGATGTAGTACCAGTAGGCCCTAACCTATTTTTCCTAACTAATTTTGAAAAATTATATACGTATTCAAGCTCTTTTTGGCCTGGATAATATGAAAATTGAATAATTGAGTCCATTCACCTTAACCACCCTGTCAATTTAGTAAATTTTGTTTAATTTTTCTTTACTTCTTCACAAGATTTAATTAGGCCTACTGAAATGGTGTCATCGGAATATAAGATAATTTTGGGGAAATATTTTTTTTGTAAATCATTTATGTAGAGCTTACTTTAGGAATAGAAGTGATTGAAATTGAACCCCCAGGTACACTAATATTAGCATTTTTCCCAGTTAGATAATCTAATTTGATATTATTCTTTGAAACAACAGTTCTTTGAAAATAATTATTTACACAAGACTTAAACCATAAAATAGATTTATTTGAAAATTTAAACACACCAAGTTTTTTCAATAGAAAACTATGTTTGACACAATCATAGACATGATGTTTACATATTGGCTAGTTATCATTATGAAGAACATATGTAAACTTGATTTAAGAGAACATTGAATACTCAAACCACTGGTAGTTTTACAACCACTTTACCTCAAAATAAAGATGTACTCCTATTTGTACGAATTAAATAAACCAACTGATAGAATAGTGAAAATATTATAATTCAAAAATAGATGGCACAAGGAAGAAGCTTAACATGTGATAAAAATGTTAACAACTGTAACATAGATTTCATTAATAAAGGCCACCTCATTACCCATCCAGGCAGCGTAGTGAATATTTTGTGACTGAAATTATTAAACTGACTGGAACCCACAGTTGAGTAGTTTTTCATGATACACTACCAAATTATTTTCCCGTTTAGCTTAAAAATGAGATGATCATGCAAATCATTATAGAGGTCGATACAATACTAAACAGTGCTTTTATGGATAAACTCCTTGTTTGTTGTCCTAGCTTGTTTAGAAAACAAGTGTTTGGGCCATTTATATTAAAACTAATAATGCCACAAGCACTGTACAAGTACAAGTACTAATTCATGTTACCTTTGGATTTAGATTTTGCTGTTAAAATATTTCTTTGATTGATCAAAGCTCTTAATTCATGGCTCAGGGTAGGTTGAGGTGTACTTGGCATAGACTCCATTCTGGAAGTAAAATGAACAAATAAGTCATATAAATTTATAATTTGCATTATTATCTAGGGTATGTTACCTATTAGTTGGCACTAAACTATTTTCCCAAGCAATATTGCTGAATAGAGGTTTTCAGGGTTCAGTTCACATTTGATTGTAAGTGACTTTTAACCCTTCCAGGACTACCTACGCCCTGATTGGGCATGAATAAAAAAAATTGTTCTGGTTTTTATAACACTTAGTTATTTGTAAATAGTTGAAATAAACTGTATTGCCACAAATTATTTTTTAAGAAAAAATTATCAAAAAAATAAGAATCTACATTAATAGGGAGGGCCTAATGTAATGTTTATCATTAGCTTGAGTTCCTATTGATCAAAAATGGCTCATACATATACATATACGTACATATTTTTTATGGTCTGCAGATATATCCGCCAACAATCCGCTAGGCCCAAAAATTTAGTGGATATACCCACCTATTGTCCAGGAAGGGTTAAATATTTGTTTTAACTGTAAATGTAAAACTAATAACAGTGAATTTTCAATTTTTTTTAAATAAGCTAATAGTCAGTTCTTCTCACATAAACTATCAAACATTTATTTTGATAAACCACTATTTAATTTTTGTTAAATTAATTAACTGAGTACGGATCCTTTGATAACATTTTTACTATAACATGTTTCAACCAATTAAAAGATGATTTAAAGTTATCCAAGTTAATCTCCTGCAGTTGCCAAAATGCTATTTCACAACACCTTCATCCTCAAATCTAATAAAAAATAATGTATTTAGGCCAACTTCTGTGTGGGAAATAGGTTAGATCATTTCTAAAGGGAATATTTTCAGTTTGCGTCATTTTGAAACTAGATTTACTTGAATACTGTCTCTCAATTCATAATCATAAGTCTATAAAAATATATAAAATTACAGCTAAATCTATATCACTTACTGTAGAAAATGGAAAAACGTTATCACGAAATATTAATGTAAAAATTCTAAATTGAAGATAACAAACTTACTAAATACTGTAAATTAAACTTGGAGTTTTAAATACAAGTTTTGGAGGTTAAGGTTAGACAAGTTTGTTCAAAGTTTAACCGCCATAATCATTTTCAGTCAGTGTTGCCAACGAGCTATAATTTAGTGTTGTCAGCAACGACGATCATGTAATTCACTTTTAATTAATTTTAACAATTTATTAAGTTTTGTTTTGCTATGAACTCCATTTATATGGAGACTATATATTTATAATTTAAATAAAAGGGTTGAAGTTAAAATACCATTTAATCGAACATTTTATATTTTACATAACTTTGAGTAAAGATAATATTTTTAACACAGGTTGGATGTTTAATATTTCTCTATTCAATATATAAAATCATTGTAAAATTGAGTGAATTCAGCTATTTTTATTGACTGATTAATGAAACAATTTTTGTCCCATCAGGATACTTTGTGCAATAACTTCTGAGTCTAAATTTAGTCATAAGTCATCTTAATTCGTGCAAATGCAAATAATATTTGAACACGTCATACAATAAATAGTACAATAATACATTAAACAAAATAAATACATAACATAATATTTTACATAAAATATGTGAGAGAGGGGTCAGCTAACATCACTTATCAGATAGGGACACAATTCCAGGAAGTGTTCTTTAACTTATTTAAATTTATTAACATTGTTTATTTTGACATGGATATGTCTTAGTTCTGGGGGGGTGTTGGCGATTTTTAAGATGGAAAAAATGTAACAGGTTTCCATATTTACTACTAGAGCTGTTGTATTGAATTTTTAATATAAATGAATAAGAACAGCTGATTAAGTGAACTAAAACCATTACCTTTAGACATATCCATGATCTAACCTATTCCCCACAGGGAAGTACATACAAACATTGGTCTTTTTCTTATTTGAAGGGGCAGATTAATATATATATTAAGACAAGTATAATAGGATCCCCTTTTATACTTTGCTGTTAAGTGATTTTTCACAATTTAATAGTTTTCTGATGATTTCTCTCCAGACTGTTCTTAACAGTTTTCTGAGTAGTTTTAGTTTTTTTTCTAAAAGTAGAACACATATTTAATTTAACTTTAAGATACAATTTAGTATCACTCAAATTCTAATTCAATGTAAAAGGTGTGCTATTTTCCCCATTAACACTATAAGTAAAAAAACTAGTATATAATTTTTCAAATTCCATTGTAAATAAAATGTTGGTAATGTTATATTTACATATAAACATTAGTATTTTTGTCAAGATTTTGTTTGAGTTAAGTTTACTAAACTGTTAAACATGTTTAGTCGTGTCCTTAAGCAAGTCATCCAGTAAGTTTACTATGTGTGATTGTGATGGAATTAATGATATGGTGCTTTTAACTTCATAAATTAAAGCCATTTTACAGTAATTTTTATAATCATAGATCAACACTTGATACCAAAATAAATATGCTAGTAATATTCTATTATTAGTATTATTAGTTTATATTATTATTGGGTCCTGTGATACTTATTTATATGTACATCAGAATGTCTTCATTGGCTCTAAAAAATATAAGCTCCCTAATTTCTCCATTGAAGTCCACGTTTTTAGTTTGTTCTTAATTTTTTTCTTAATTTTTTTTTTTTTTCAATTATGTTTTTTTTTTTATTATGATTTTTTCTTAGCCTCTGTTTTTTACCCTTCACCTGTTAATTTTTTCCCTTTTTCCCACCTGTTTATTATTTTTTTTTTTTTTTTTGATTTCTACCTTTCATTTTCCATTTTAATTTTTTTTTATAGGATTTTTTTTTCTTTTTTTTTTTGCATTTCTATTAGATTTTTATTTTGTTCCATTCTCACCTCCCATCTTTCTTTTTTTTTTGCTGAGCTTTCTACATTTTTTTTTTTTGTGTTTTTCCTCGCATCTCCCAGCAATCCAAAAATTGTCTGACAATTAACATTAGATGTATAAATTAATTGACATCTTAATTCAAGGATAATTTAGCTTATATGATACAATCTGGAACACCATACTGATTTTTAATGGCACATTTGCTGAATGTAATACATCTGTATGATAAAATAAATAACTTTTAAAATTTGTTACAGCAAATAATAGAAAATTTTCATTTTTAATCATTATTTGCATGTGATTCTACAAATTAAACTTCATATGAAGTGTAATTAATTTAAAGGGGGTTTATAGGATTTCTGTCTCCTCACAAGAATATTTGGTTTGAGTTTGCAGATTTTCTGCAAGGATTAAATTATTTTGGGTGTCAGGCAATCCTCACAAACATTACCAATCAGATACTTGAAAATGTATACTTGGGGTAGGCTGAGCTAAATCCTACATTTTAGTAAAACATACAGTTTTTGAATTGGTATTTTCCAGAGTCTTATCATCTCCAGCAATCGCCAGCAACAAGAAATCATTGTCTGCAACTTCTGAAACATCAAGACTTAAAACACCTGATATTTGGAGTGGTAATAGACACTGCAAGACCCAACATGAAATAAATAAACATTCATCCTCAGGAAAAAAGTATGCACACAATATTTGTATGTATATATATTTAAAGAGTAAGGAGATTCTTGGAGTTTGTGTTAAATTTTGTAATTAATTCCATTATTCAAATAAATAATATGTTTTGTCAAGCTTTCTTTAAAGTATAAACTAAAATTTACAAAATAAATCTCTTTTCTAACTTAAATTGTTTACATACACATAATAATATGTGTATTATGTTGTAATGTTAAATATCATATGTTTAACGTTACAACAACATGTCTTACAATTTCTCTAAAAAGAGTAACAGGCCTCTAATAAATAATCACTTTAAACTTGTACAAACATTTTTTTATATTTTATACTCTAAAGGACAAATTTCTTTAATATTGATATAATTTTTTAAAGCCTCTAAATGACACAACTAAACAATTGCTTAGTGCATGTATACTGTCTGCAATGCAGTTTTTATTGAATTCAAACTCATATACAGTAGGAAAATTACTGTATTACTAAAAGAGTACTAGACTACTGGCTTTACTTTTATAATTGGGATTACTAATTTTAAGGCATGTAGATGGATTAAAAATTTAAATTTATTATGTATTATACGTCTTTATTTACACAATTACTTCCAGATCTTTGTTGAAGTATAAGGCGGTGCGATGTTTATTTTCTCCAACAAGATCTCCAAAATTGCCAACATCTAACACACCATGTTCAGATAAAGATGTAAAATGTCGAGAAAAAAGCCTGCCGTCATTTGATACTCCATTTCGGAAATCTATTACTGTCTCAGAATTTGGTAAAAAGAACTTTAAAAGTTATATTTTAGGAAAAGGAAGCTATGGTTTAGTCATGGAAGGAAAGTATAAAAGTGAGTAAAAAATCTAGTTCCATACATATTCTTTCATATTTCAGGTTTTCTCTTGAAGAATAATGCAGGTATAATGTACCATTTATTTCATAGTTCGGGCTAGCTTTAAACTGAGCCCAGATTAGGCAATGTCTGATGTTAAATTTTTACAAGAGTCCATATATTCGGATAAGTCACCAACCCATGCACTTGAAACAATCCATCTTAGAACATTTCCATTGTTTTAAATTCCTAGCAGGCTTTACTGAAGCCTCCTAGGAAAACGCAAAGACCATCCTCAAAATTAGACCAGTTAGTAATTCAGAGGCAGTGGTACGGACTCCACGTTAAACTGTAGGTCCCTTAGATGCGCCTTTGACTGTTGGGCTATTAATCTACAAGATGGCGCCACAATCATCTTACACTCAATAATCATTCATACTTGGCATAAAATACCTACCTTGTGGTAGTGTCGCCATTTCAAATAATCTAATCTAAGATGACATTAGAAAACTTATTACCGAGTTTTCTCATATTTGTTCACAGACAAACGAGTTGCAGTGAAAATAATTTCACATCAAGGACAAACAGATAATCTTACCAATGAAATGAATGCACTGAAATTAAGACATCCAAATATTACAAAAACATTCAAAGTGATTGTTGGGCCGGATATCGGTTATGTTTTCATGGAGCTCTTTGGAAATGTAAATCTGGAACATGTGCTTCACAACGAAGTGGTTCATTATTTAGAAAAACTGAGGTACATTTTGGCCATTAATCCTCTTTAAATGTCAACTAATACTCAAACTCAAATCTCTTTATTTAAGACAGTTATAAACTGCATAATAGCGTCATGACAGAAGTGTTCCTTACAGGAATAATTATTAAAATTAAAATATCATAAAAAACTGTTCGACAGAGATAGTCTAAATTAGACTAAAAAGTCTTTAATGCTGTAGCTCCAGCGTGACAAAAGAAGATTCTTAACCCCTTTGCCAAATTTGTCCACGTCTGTTTCAACTTTTAAGGTGGCTGGCAGTGCATTGAACAGCTCTATGCCATTGTAAAAGAGGTGGTTTTCAAAAAAAGAAGTTTTTGCTTCGGGATATCTATATCACATTCACTCCCATATGTATATCTTTTGGGGTTGCAATTTATGGGGCGACCAGCAATTTCAACCTTAATAGTATCCTTCAGCTTCAAAAAAAGCTATCAGGACAATAATGAATCTTGAAAGCGAACAATCGGCAAAGCCATTTTTCTCGGGACTCGGTATTTTGACAATTTATGGTTTGTATGTTTTTGAAACTATTATTTTGGCTAGACAGAGTGGTGGCTGGTTACAAACAGTAGGTTTTCACCATAACTACAACACACGTAATGAAAATCAATTGTTAATCCCACAACATTCATTAGAATTCTATAAAAAGAAAGCACTCATTGCCGGTGTTCAATTTTTAAACAAAATTCCAATAGATATATTAAAAGTAACAAATGACACCTCATTTAGAAAAAAATTAAAACTTTATATAGATTTGAGGAACTATAAAATACTTTAGCATAGTAAAAAAAGGAAAAAATGAAAATGTTGACATCATTCCACATTTGTATTATTATAAGAAATTGTAATTGTACAAATTGATGAATAAAGTTGGTTTTGATTTGATTTGATGATGAAATGGATGGTTTTGAGACAAATGCATATTTTCCAGGTATTTGAAACAGATAGGCAGTGCCCTTGAGTGCTGCCACAGCAATGGTATTTTGCACTTAGATGTGAAGCCTAAAAATATAGTTGTAAATACCAAAGTCAAAACCTGCAAACTATGTGATTTTGGTAGCTCCGTTTTGAAGACTGATTCAACAAAAACAGATACTCATAAAAAAGTAAGTTTCGCATTATTGTTTTTGATAAAATTATAAAGATTCAAACAGACAGGTGTACCTCTAAAATGCACATCCGTCTAAAAGGTTTTAAATCTCAATATTTTTAATAATAAGCAAGATATAAATTTTAACTTTTCCCAATAAGATTAAAATTGAAAATCAAAAAGTCAATGTACTGTGAATTACCAGTTTGAATTCCTACATCTCAGTAACCGATTTACATAATAAAACAAAAATTCAAATTACAAACTTTTTTAGCTGGTCCCAATAGTGGTAATATATTTTTTTATGAATTATATGGAAAACCCCCTTCAGATAGGTGAATCCTGCTGAATTTCGAACTCAAAGGAATAATTGCACATTTAAATGTCTGTACCATTCCTTCAATTTCATATAGATTCAAGTTTTTTTCAGCTTTATGTTTACAGACAGTTATGTGTTAATGAAATACCCCCGTCGCAGCAGACCTGCGTACTCAACGAATTTCCAAATCAATAATATATGACAAGTTTGGTCAAAATCTGTCGATAAACATGAGAATTATTTGCCTATTCTCCATAAGATTAACATGGGGAAGAGTGTGCAGGTTAGCTGCTGTGAGGAACACTGAAAGTAGTCATTTCTACCATAAATAATTTTTATTTTAACATTTATACCAACTTTCATCAACATCTATCCATAAATAAAGGAGTTTGCCTATTCCCTATATGATTAACATGGGGAAAGAGTATGCAGGTTTGCTGCCATGATAGCTTCTCGGTAATAGCTTCTTTCCAATGGGAAATTTGCTAATATTGTTTTTAAAACATATATATTTAATCACTCCATATATTTAATGATCTCAATGTCATGATTCCATAACATGGGTTCCTATCATACAATCTAACACTTAAAAAAATTACTGGAGTTTCATAGGACTTACTTAGTAACTCAGTCTTGTACTTATTAATCAGACTGGAATTTTAGATCTTATGAAAAATTCCTCATTACATTAACGATTCAATTTTGTGTGATGTTCAGGGGACCTTGATATACACTGCACCTGAACTTCTTAAAGGAGAAAACCCAACAGAAAAATGTGATATCTATTCTTTTGGGATTACAATATGGCAAACAATACACCAAGAAGTACCTTATGAAAAGGAGAATCTTCAACAAGTTGTATACAAGGTGATATAACTGTTTTTGTACTAAAAATAGTCTTTTATTTTAAGTCTTACCGAATTAAATAGTATGTGTTTAAAATAATCAATTGTACAAATGGGTTCATAATAGGGGATACCTCTCTATGATCCATACATTAATGACTATATATGCAACAAGAAAACTCCAACTAAAGACTAACGAGGTACAGTAGAACCTCGATTAACCGTCACCCTCGGGACCGACACCATGACGGATAACCGAATAGACAGATAACAGAAATAATAATAGCGCCGATACAACTTAGCACCTAGATAGTGTTTGGCGAGGCAACATCGCAATTCACTGCCTTGCATGTTATAATGGCGCCATTGTAAGTACTAATTAATTTTCATGATTGCTGCGCAGTACTTAAATTGAATTTATTTTAAATGAGTAAAACAAAACTACGCCAGTTCAAGTGAAAAATACTTTATCAAAATATTTTATTAAGAAAACAATGAAATATCAACTGTGCATGTACGTATTTTTACTCTCAAAACTTATGTTGCCGGTATATAGTTTTTAAAATTATCCATCATTTTCTTTTGTTTCTTTCCCCGTCGAGCTTTTCGCAGGCGGTCATGTTTATAATTTTTCTGAGAAGAAAAATTAGCGAGCAACAAAATTAAAATAAAATATAATTATAATTATATAATTAAATAAAATAAATTAAAATTAATAATTTATTGTTTATTCTCGAGTTCTAAAACTAACGTTTCCATTTCTCAGCCATAACAGAAGAGCATTACACACTACGTATAAACAACACTGTCAGCAATAAACGGTAAAGCACGCAAAACACTAGTAGGCATTGCACTCGAAATCGGCAATAACTTCAGTTCACTGTAGCCATGCACCATACTAAACTAAAATAAAACAGTAGCAGTGGAATGCAGAAGACAGTGTAAAGGATTAACCAGCTGGGCCACTACCCTAGCCGCCAATGATTCACGCACATTGCAGGTGTGCAGTACATTTGTCACTACTTATCATAGAGGCTCATAGATCCGGCTCAGCGCTGACGCGGAAACATAATTTGTTTTGGGCTAGCGGGGTGGCGGTTAATAGAGACTGACGGTTAAAAGGGTGACGGTTAATCGAGGTTCTACTGTATCGTATTGTCCCAATATTCAGTCTATGGAAATTTCAGCTATTACTGTAGTTCTCATGTTAAAACCTAGGATGGAAATTTGTTTCCATTTTATGGGTCCTCAGATGTATAAACACAATATTTTTCAAAACTGTGAGGTTGTGTGTGCATTTATACAGTATATATATACACAAGACTACAAGATCGCGCCACAATCATCTTACACTCCTCCTCATCATACTTGTCTTACGAAATAAACGTCACTCGCACTGCCTTTTAAATCACCCACCGTTTGGTTAAGTCGTACTACACTACCTTCGAGGTTGTAAAGGGTAAAAGTAACACCTGGAATTTCTTTTTCAGAAACTATGACGCGGAGAGACAGTTTTCAACAAAAAAAACGGAATCATTGACGTGTTTGAGGGATTCTGAATGTTTATCTGTTCTGTGGACTCCGTACGTATCTCACATGTTTGTAAGTGTCGGTAATCTGCGTAGTGTGTGTAGAGACTAGGTCGGTAATGTAGGTGTCGTCGTCGGTGGCAGTGTGGCACTGCTAGGGCTAGCCGTAGCCGTAGCCGTGTAGCGCGGTGCGTGATCAGGAGGGAGGGCAAGGGTAGGATATTTATTGATCTATGTTATCCGCCAAACTCCGCAGAGCAATCGATACTTTACCCTTGCAACTTGCCACTTGCAGCAGTCTATAACACGCTCCACGCACCGACAATACACAACTATTACAACTCTACATTTTCGATCACGTTTAAACTTGCATTCATAATGTTAATTACCAAATAAAACTTTTAACATTAAATTATTATAATGTATTATAACTCAACCTTGTTGAGGTTTCACCTAACACCAGTAAGCTTTCAAAGAGAAGTTTTCCTATACACCGTACAAGTTTTAGGTACTTTCGTAACTACATGGACATCACATTAAATTTGTGTTATTCTATTCCTATGGTATTCTATATTTTGAGTTAGTGGAATAGTTCCCAAAAAGAGCTATAACCCTCATCCCGGCAGGAGATGGGAAGATAAGACATGTCCCACCTTTCCTGGTCAAATACTATAAACTCCTACAGTTTTTTTGTTCAAAAATTACAACATAGGTTATTACATTTTAGACCAAAATGCCATTAGTTACTGTAGTTAGTTAATGGCTGAAATGTCAAACTATCCAGGTATATTAAGCCAACTCTGAATGAGAAATAAGTGTAAGATAATTGTGCAGCGATCTTTTCGTCTTGTTACTAACTAAGGCTGACATGTTTCCTAAAAAGAACTGTTAATTAGTCAAATAGTCAATGTCATATCTAAGGGACAAACAGTTGAAACTTCTGTCGCGGAAGGAAAAGTCCAAAATAATTTAAAAAATACAGTTTAACGAGAGTCCCTGTCAGAAATAGGTTATATCATGGACTAGCTGACCCGGCGAACTTCGTAATGCCTGACAGTAAATATATGTTAACTTTACGTTTGGCCATGTTCTGAAGTCGAATAGCAATACGGCTTCATCGTGAAAGGTTATATATACTGGGTGCTGCATAGTGAATAACAATACTGAAACGATAAGACATATTAATAACATTCCTATAAAACAAATAAATCTGAGTGGATTAATTCACAATTTTCAAATGGAATCCAAACCCAAACCAAACCTAACTGTAATACGGCTTTTATAGGAAAGATATACAGCAGCTGATTATTATAATAAACGTAATAATATAAACATTTTAATTATCATATAAACACGTGATTTTAATCAGACAGAAAATGAAAATATAAATACATAATCCCCCAAAACCGTAAACTCTTAACGTGGTGAATAAAGCTGTTCATTTTTTACAGTACACATTCACTTCATAGTTTTACATTAATGAATGATTCAGATGGCATTGGATAGTAAAGCATGTTGCTAATGGAAAGTAAACCAATCAGCTGTAGCTAAGAAATCAAATGTTTTCATTGCAGACAATTTGTAAACAAACTTACTCTCCATAAGGTTAACATTAGAAATTTAAAACGCCATAAAATGGAAACTTATGGGGTTTTCAAAAATATTTTTTCACTAAAACCTTCCCGGACACATGTAGAGCAACTTCCTAAAATTTCATGGCGATCGGATGAGTAGTTTGGCAACGCATAAAGGACATACATACAGACATACATTCAATTTTATATATAGAGATATATATATTTCACTATTTAGTTCATCAAATGGGGCTACTAATATAATTATCTTTAAATAAGTCAACCAACTACAGAGTACCCTTAGAAAACATTTTAATTATTCCTTCGACATGTTTCGGGAATCATCCCATCATCAAGAAGTACAATGTTTAACCTAATTTGATAATTTAACCTAAGTTTATGATGGGATGATTCCCGAAACATGTCGAAGGAATAATTAATATGTTTTCTAAGGGTAATATCATGTAAAGGGACTCACTATAGTGTAAATAGACGCTATAATAGGGAATGAATACGGTTTTTGCACCCCTTCTCAGCCAGTGTAGATATTAAATGTACCTCGTATTGACTGTCATGTTGCAACACAAACACCAGATTGGATATTACCCTACAGATAAATTATAGTAAAATCCCATTATTTATAATATTATGTTCATAGCTGAGTGGAGGTGCCAGAAACCCTACTTAGTTATTATGATGGTAATGGGTTTTTAAGAGCACTTTGGTTCTATAGATTGATGAAACTTATTAAGAAACAACTTTTTAACAAAGTTGTTAGAATACCCTACTTATTATGTTCCATTTCTGAAAATTCTAACTCTCCATATTTAGGTTGGATGCATTTTTAGGTTGGTCTTAATGATGATAGATTTATCATATTTCATTTCAGGTTGTAAAACAAAATTATCGCCCTGCAACAAGTAAAGCCTTATTCAGCAACACAATCTGCCACATATATGAGGCTTGCTGGCAGTCTAATCCTAGTCAAAGGCCTACAATGTCTCAAATTCTTTTCTCGATAGAAAAAATATACTAAGGTAAAATAAGCTGTACATAACATTGTAAATTAAACAAAAATTTATGTACAAAAGTGGATTCATTATAAAAGTTCAAAAGTTAATTAAACTAAGAATTTTCCTCAGGCATATCTCCACCAGGCACCAGCTGCAACATAAAGCCACAAATCATACACATTTTCTCTACACCAAACCTAATCACAGAATAATTTTAGTTTTCATTTTTATTTTCATTTTTTTTAAGTACTAAATAACAATTTTAGAACTAGTTTTCTAAGCAACATTCGCCATGTTTGCAAAATACTTAATCAAAAATTAATGAGA
Source organism: Nephotettix cincticeps (assembly GCA_023375725.1). Classification (NCBI taxonomy): domain Eukaryota; kingdom Metazoa; phylum Arthropoda; class Insecta; order Hemiptera; family Cicadellidae; genus Nephotettix; species Nephotettix cincticeps. Next base: position 16,421,359 of record CM041785.1, on the reverse strand, counting down.
TAAGCTGTCATTGTATGTATGTCTATGTATTGTTTTGTGGTATAAAATAAATCTGTTTTATGATTAAAAAACCTGTGTCATTATTACCTAATGTACTTTAAAAGAGTTCCAGTTAGATACTATAAACTATACTATAGTTATACTATACTATTAGTTACTAGTTATTAGAGTTATACTATTAGATACTGTAATTTTTTTGGAATAGGGGACTCTAGTGATCACTTTTAGGTGTATTTTAGAGTGTACTCCGATTTCATACTCCTATTTTAGCCCATCCCTGACTGAAATTCCGTGAGGCCCTCCGGTCTAAATTAAAACGAGTTCTTTTCACTGTGACTGCAAGTCACTAATAGCTTGATAGATTTAACAGTTACTTCATAAATAGCTAGATTTTTACTTATTCATGCTGTTTACTATGTATATATTCACTATTATCGAAAAAAATAATCATTACTATTTTTTTTCACCAGTTATAAAGGGTAAGCCTATTGACAATTGTCGGCCACCCTTCATCAAGACTTCTTTTGTTTTCAAATGATTCCTCCAAACAAATGATTGTTCCAAACTTGCTGACAACAATGAATAGAGGTTCATATTAACCCATTCAGGTCCAAATTTATTTATCTATCAAGGAACTTTAGCTTTAGTTTACTAAAGCATAAAGGATGACTTATATAAAGCATAAAGCATACTCTAGCGGCAAAATAGTGAACTCTGTGATATTAGATCATAGGGGGCAGCACGGAATACATTCATGGGTAGCCAAGAGTGTTACCGCGTATCACTGATGATGGTACTGGCTTGAAAATGTGTGGTACAGAGGAAGGATGGCCCATCTTAACCCTGGATAACTAAACCTTCGTCATTTTGACGACGCGCCTTTTGAAATATTCTCAGAACTCGTAAGTTACGCCCCTACCCGACCCCTCCTTTCCGATACCTTCCTCCCTGACCTTGTAGCGCTCAATGCCGGCTTAGCAACCGAGTAATGCGCATGCTAGTTGTCGTATGAAATTGAGCGTCGTCACCACGACGAACGTTTAGTATTGACGTTACTTTTAAGTTGTCCTTCAATTTTGAAGTTCTATTATTTTAGATACATTTTGTGAGTCAGTATTTAGTGTTAGTGTGTTTTCGGAACAATAAAACTCCAGAAAACCGCAAAAAGTTCATGAAAGAACTTTGTGTTCAACTGACCGAACCTTACATGTATGCGTTTGCAGACGACCTCACTACGTCGTAATATAAGAGCAATGATTGCTGAAAATCTTGGAATCCAAACATCCCAGGGGCACGAAAGATTTGTAATTTTTGTCCCTCATCAAAAAGGAGGATGACAACAAACTATTGCGGTCACTTTCATAGTGCCATCTGTGGCGAACACAGGGCAATGTGTTGCGTTCATTGCGATGAAAACTAAAAGTTTAGTGATCCACCTAAACATCATCTGGTATTTATATTTTATTTTTATGAATATTCTTCATTGAATTACATATTGTAGTACTAAGTAACGTATTTGTAAAATAAAAGAAAATTAATTTTATATATTTTTTTTCTTTTACCTCAGACATTGCATTTTAAGATTTACTAAAAAACATCAGTCAAATAATGACATTTAATGTATTGTTACAGAATTAAAAATCATTAATATATAATAGAATACTATCTAAATCGATAACTCTATGATTTTCATTCGTTAAAATAAAAAAAATACAAAAAGAAAAACTTATAAAAAAATAAATAAATTGCGTCGTCAAAATGACGAAGGTTTAGTAACCACGTATGAATAAAATAGGTTAAGTTATCCAGGGTTAAATAAACGACGGCTTGGGTGGAAGTTGACGGCATTAGTGGGCTTAGTTAGGATTGCAGTGTTTAGATTTTATGGTTAGTGGTTATAAGGGGCAATGGTGTTTTTTTTTATTTTATGTTGAATTCATTAATTAATATAATGTAATGAGAAGGGCATAGTCTGTATTACAACTGGAATAAATTATTCTATCTCTCAGTTCACTTTAAAAATTTAACTTCATGTTTTTGGCCGTACCTCCTGTTCTGAAGATTAAGTTACCAGCATAATGCTTTTTCTACTTATTTTAATGATTATATTTAATTTTATACATTTAAAGGGGTTATACTGTATTTATCTCATATAAAAACTATTATTTTATCTCATTGACAACTAATTAAAAATAAAGACTATATTATGTTAATCACCATAGAGATGTTATTGCCATTGAGCAGGATTTGGTCGAGCTTAGTGATGCGTCTGCCCTCCGAGGTGGCTTCGTACTCGGTGACGTCTTCCAACAGCATGTTGACAAAATCATCAAAGCCTAACAGAGTGCCAACTAACTCTTTGTCATTCTTCATGATAATATGGATTCTTGAACCAATACATTTATCTACCAACTCTGCAACATTATATTAAATACTATTAATACTATGCCTATCAAGTTAATCAAATACAATTGTAAAACTTGTTGCCAACAAGATTTTTAAAATACTATAATATAGCATTTTAGCGAATTTCCTGTAGGGAAGAAGCTGTAACCGTAGGTCTAATGGCAAGACCTAAGCCTAAGTCCAAGATCACATTACTTTTTATCATCATATTACTGACACTAATGTTTCATTATAACATATGAAGATTCAACAATAACTCAATAATCATTTCAGTAATCAAATCTAATGTTAACAATTAGAGGTGTGCCAAACAGTACCAATGCTGGAACCAGCTGCAATGTGACAGTTCCGCGAAACAGTTCCACAGGCCGCTCGCTACTACTTCGCCCAGGAGGTAGCACGATGCGCTGGCACTGTTTTATCCGGTACTGATGAATTGGTTTACCAACTCACAACGGCATGTCTTATTGTTGTCATCAATATTCGTCCACAGCGAACTAGTTTGAGGTCTTTTAGGTTTGGAACACGAAATTCTAAAACTAGGTATGCACTAAATAAAAAATAAGCAATGGTCCTAAACTACTGAAAAAACAAATTCTAAATGTTACCGGAATATTTAAATAAAAATAATTGTCTAAACAGCACTTAATTACCGGTACTAAAACTGTCTAGTTTTAGATAATTAAATAAAAGCAATTCAATCAATTTTTGAAAACCACTACTTCACAAATATTAAAAATGCTGCACTGTTTACTCTGCACAGCACCTCAACACTGGCATTAATAAAACTAAACAGCGTTCTATCTGCTAGATTCAACCTGAAAGTTTCCCGGAACTCTTTTGTAATTTCAACCACACGTTGTTGAGGCGAAGCTATGTCAACCGGCTACACAGTCGCTAGATTCGCTGGTACTGCTTCGTGTAGGATTGGGATTGGAACTGGGAGTTCCAACACTTGGAACTGGTGCTCTCGCAGTTCACAAGTATGGGACAGTTTCAAAGAGACAGTTACCTCGACCCACCTCTATATACAATACACTCATTTCGGATTTCGGGGTCAGGTATGAAGGAATAAGTTTTCCTGCAAGCCAGATAAATATGAAACTGGCCACCTGACTCACATAGCTAAGCTCAGCTATTTGGTAGATGATAGGCTTCTGTATGTATTCTTTACAGTCTTGAAAAGAATACCTCTGTCAGCATCAAGAACAACCTATATTTTTATTTTTGTCGGTTGAAATGTAAGCTGTATTTTAAACTTATTACTAAAACAATCTTACCAAGCGGTAGTAACGTTGATGGATTAGTAGTAGAGTCTTTCATTTCAGGGAGTACCTATGCCTGTATTCAAAATAAATCAAAACTTGATTCTCAGAATGTGGGTTGAAAAAATTATTTCTTAAGTAAATACAATAACAATTCACGAGCAAACCTTCAACCTAAGACCAAATAACCTGTAACCTGTAGCTTCAAATCATGTAAACAACATGAATTGAATTGAATGTTGAGCGAGAGAGTGGAGTGGGCTTAGTGCTTGCTTACTGTTGTGAGTGTGAGTGGACTGAGTGGAGTGAGACAGTCGTTCAGAACAGAACAATATTATATATTTTATTTATCTTGTTTGCAATTTGGCAGACTCAGTTTTTCTTTATGTACACGTAATGCTAAGCCTCGAAATACACTGTTTATTAATTTTTGTCATCTAAAATTTGTAATTATTATTATTATATAAAACATATTATTATTATTATTGGCATCGGTCAATTGCAACACTGTCCGTCTGGCACCAGTCCAGTTGTATCAAAAGATGTTTACAAACGACTGTAAACTGTTATTATCGTGGAAGTGTGACGTGACACTGTGGCCGCATTGATTCTTATAAGCTTAAATGATCAATGGTGACATTCAGTTGAGGGTGACAATTTTGCCATTGCAGTATTCTCAGAGATGAACGGATAGTATAAATCTTTACTATTCGTTTCTCTCTGGTTATATTTATATATTTATTATCTATTATTTATATTATTTTATATTATTTATATTGATTTATATTTATATTATTTATTTATTTATATTTTGTATTTTATTTATTTTGTATATTCGTAACATTGTATTTACATATGTTACGTAGGATTAGTCTTAGACTGGGGCGGTGGCGTCACCCTGTAATCCAGCTGCTTGGAGGTCACGAATTATGGATATTTCTGAGGTGGTGGTGAGATGGCGATGGTTGGTGGCGTAGTGTTCCCTTGTGTAGATTAACGTCCGTGCTATTGAATACCATGTTAATCCGCAAAGACTATCCTCATAATTAGACAACTTTGTAATTCAGAGGCGGTGGTTCGGATTCCACGTTAAACTGTAGGTCCTATATATATGCCATTGACTGTTGGGCTATTATTAACAATTCTGTCTAAGGAACATGTCAGCCTTAGTCCGTAACAAGGCTAAAAAGTATTAAAAAGTATAAAGTATTAAAGTACATGATCTCGCCACAATCATCATACACTCGTTTCTCATTAATACTTGGCTTAAAATATCTACCATGTAAGGTCGCCATTTCAATAATCTAATCTAATCATCAATTTCGTTATCTACAAGTGGAATTACGAACTCACTTTCCTGTCTCATACACGCAACCTCAGGGATGCCCCAGGAATCCATGTGGCATACATGTTCATAAATGATATTGGGTGAGATCTTAATTCTGAGCACCTGGTACCTTCTATTTGCAGATAACTCAATACTTTCCTTATAAATTACTTCTGACTATGACTCCAGCCACATGCAGTCTAAGCGAACTTAATGGACCTTTATTCTTCTAAATGTGTCGTTATGACCTTTTTAAGATCCCAAAACGTTCTTTATAATAAATATATTCTTCATGGCGAGACTTTGAGAGGAATGTTAAGGATGGAGGATCTTTGGGATTGATACAACAACCCTGCACACCCGGGAATAAATATCTCGTATCTTCAACCAGGCGAACTCCAATATCCCCCGGCCTATCCCCTTGTACACTCGATACTCTTTACAAAGAACTTGTTCTTCCTCTCTAGGAGTACAATTCTGTTGTCTGGGTCCCATGCCACATTGGATTTTGCTCTCGAAAGGGTCCAAACTCGTTTCATCCCAGAATTTTCGGTTCTCAATGGCTCCACCGTCTCTCCTGAATTACTGGACATGATCCCTGTACACGTCTCTGGCCGCACAAGATCTGTAGACACCTTTGAGAGGCAGCAGTACTCCACGCTGTACCAACGACGGAGTACAATTCCCCGACTTCTACGTGCTTATATTACATTTTTGTTTATCTAGTTGTACATACATATTATTCTTGTTGAGCATTGTCTTCTCATATTATATTACATAGTTATTTATGATTTTTAGTAATTACTGTGTATTTATTGTTGTTGTCATTATTATTACATTGTTATTTTTGTTATAATGTATAGCCAAGTTTTATTATTGCTTCAAATATTGTACATTCTGTAAAATGGTGATCACCGTGTAAATAAATAAAAGAAAACATTGAGGTCTAGATTTATTTATTAATATAGCGTTGGCGAAACTGTGGCCCGGCTGGCCGGTGGCCCACCGCTGTGTCCCTTGATTTGTGTTTGTTTAGTTTATATTTTGAGTTTTGACATTACTGATACGTGTTGTGGTACTCAGTTTTCTTGCCTTGCGTCAGTGGCTTTCCAAGATTATTTAGTTTTTGACAACTGATTAGACTTTAAACATCTAGAAATATTCTCAAAGTTTTTTAAGAAAAGATGAATTTTCTAAATAGAATAATGCTAACCCTTTTATTATTCTGTTCAATTGTTTATACAGTATCAACAATCATTAGTTTTTCTAAATTTTTATCAGATTTTTCGCAAAAAACAAATGTTAATTTTACGTCAACAAAATTAAGACTAAGAGGTAAGGCTTAAATAGGTTACTTTAATTTTGTTATAAATTGTAACAGTTACTTTATACAATAGATTGTGACAATTTTTGTCAAAACTGACTAACTTAAGTGTACGAAGTTTAATTGAATTGAACAGGAAATTGTTAAAGTTTGTAAAAAGTACCAATTAAGAAACTTGAGTAAGGCTATCAAGCCACAGTTTCATTCATGACAGTATATTATAACCATCCAGTAATCTTGATCAGTTTATAAATAGTATTGTATTAAAAATACAAAGGCTATTAATAAGTACTTAGGCCTACACTGTGAATTGCATTATGACTTAACAATTTTCTTACTGCAGAAAATTTATCACAAATTTTATAGGATTTTCAAGCACATATATACCGAACCTGTTGTATATTTCATGCTGTTTTCTGTTTACAACTTAGTTCAATAATTTTAAATTTCAGATTACAGTGCCACTGTACCTTATGCAATTGAAGCTTTGGTGATTGATATATCGCTACTATGTATTTTCATCATTGTTCATTCATCCCTAATACCTATGCAAGAGGTTGTGACATCCATGATAAGGATGCCAGTCTTAAATAAAATGTTTTATAGCCTATTTACTTCTTCTTCTCTACAGGTAAGTGAAGTAAACAGTATCAGTGAAGCATATGTGAGGTAATAGAGGTATAAGGTAATATAGAGGATTAGAGGTGGTGGTAAAAAAGTGACATAGGTTCTTGAATTTCAGTTATATCTTTTACATAGAAATAACGATTCCAAAACAATGTAATTTGTCATAGGTTTCTCTTAGGAAACTTCTCAATAATTAGGCAGTCCTCTTACTTATACTATATCTTCTTTTTTAAAAAAAAAAAAAGAATAAAAAATAAAAAAAAAAAAAAAAAAAAAAAAAAAAAAAAAAACAACAAAAAAATAAAAAAAAAAAAAAAAAAAAAAAAAAAAAAAAAAAAAAAAAAAAAAAAAAAACAAAAAACAAAAAAAAAAAAAAAAAAAAAAAAAAATAAAAAAAAAAAAAAAAAAAAAACAAAAAAAAAAACATTTAACTAAACTCTTTAACGTTTTAGTATAATATTTTTAAAAAATTTTGCGGATATTAACCCTCTACTACACACGCTGTGGACTCACAGTCCGCACTCCAACATAATTTTTTTTATATTTGGCATAAATGCGCAGGGTGGCAGGTGGCTAGACCGGTTTCATTTCATTCCCACAGTGCATTCAAATAGGCTCTGGTGTTAGTGACACTTGAATTTTAAACAGCTCGCTTGTGAAAATGCATTCATTTTATGATATGCTTTATACAGTGTATTGCTTTTATATAATTTTTTTATACAAAAATTGTAAATTATATTGTTTTTCATTGGCTTACGTTAAGCAATGAAAAATTATGGTATTTACATTTGAAATATTGTTAATAATAAATAAACATATGGTCATTTTTGTATAATGTGAAGGCTGTTTTCTAACAATATTGTTGAAAATAGTGACCATGAAAGTGACAGTGAATATGGAAACGAGGGTGAAAATTAAGAATTTAAATGGAAAAAAATTTTGTTGTGAGAATTCTGAGTGAAATGAGTAATGGTACAGTATATTTGTTTAGCTATCAACTTGTAAATAAGTTACTTAAAATCAAAATACATGATTTTTAGTAACATGTTTTACTACTTCTTTATAACCAAAAAATTAATATCAAGTTCTAAAAAGCCTTGATATATAGCCTACATCAAATGTCAGTACGTAATGTAATAAGTGGTCACGCTTGCAGTAACAAATTATTTTGAGCGGTTTTGTAAGGTGATGTTATCTTACACTGTGTACCGAGGATTTATGAACAATGGTTGAGAAACAAGGAGATATTTATTTTTGGTAAATTCCATAAGAATAACATTGAGCGGACTTAGACAATTGTAGGCTAATGTACGGAGCTTACCGCAAAGAGTAAATTTACTTTTCCTCAGAAACTGTTTGTCGTGGATTAATTCTAGATACTAATTTATTTAGTTTTGTTTGAGCTGTTTTTAATGGTAATTGTTAAATTATAGCTTTTTGTGTTGCTATAAAATTTTAAAGAAATTGGTAATATGGACAGTTAACACCTATACGGTAACTTTCAATCCCTTATTATTACAGACATATTATTATTATTGGACAAATTGGTTGGTGTCATATTATTTGGGAACCTAAGCACTAAAAATAGCCTTACCATGAAATTAAAAACCATGTTTTTGAGAAATTTGGATATTTCACATTTTTAAAGGTTTTTGGGTAATCTATCCAAACTAAGATCAATAGAAAAATGGGTTGTGATATTGCCAAAATTCACCCTTGTACAAAATTTCATAAAAATTGGACTATTGGTTTGGTGTTGGGGTGGTACATGGATCATTCAGAAAACCACTTTTTTGGATTCAGGAAACCTCAAAATGGATTACCGGTACCTCTTTCAGCTCATATTTGAAAATGTTGACAAAAAGTAAGACAATAGTTTCTCTATGTTTACTATGTATAGTGGCAGGAAGGAAAAAGTTTTTCCCTCCTAGGCTAGTATGCAAACCCATTACGATATGCTTGTGAAACAGATGTGAACAGTTCTCTTTTTAAACATGAAGATACAGGTACTTAAAATGGTTGAATGCTTATTATTGAGTTTGTTTTTCAGCTTTTGATAAGGTGGTGGATGCCTATTCCGCAGTATTGTTTATGGAATATTGATTCACTAGAGGATACAAAGCAACAAGTATTTTTTGGAGTTCATGTTACTAGTTGGATTTTAATCTATACCATGATGATCACAATGGATTTAACTGATCTTCTGGGTATACAACAGGTCTGTAAAATTAAGTTCAATAATAAACAAAAAATATTTAAAAAGACCAAGTTTTTTTAAAATGTAGGAACTATGTCAAAGATATTAAATCGAAGTTTGGTACAAAGCATATTAAACATGGCAATGTATAATGACTGGGATGGTGGTGTGTCCTGTAATCCAGCTACTTGGAGGTCCCAAATTGTGGATATTTATGAGCGGTGATATTCTGTAGTGTGGTTTAACGTCTACCCTATTGAATACTGTGTTCATCCACAAACACCGTCCTTATAAGAAGTCCAGTTCGTAATTCAGAGGCAAAACTGTGGTTCTGATCCAACGTTGAACTGTAGGTCCGTTAGATGCCATTGGCTGTTGGGCTAATAATGAACAATTCTGTCTGAGGAACGTGTCAGCCTTAGTCAGTAACAAGACTACAAGATAGTGCCACAATCATCTTACACTAATTTCTTGTTCATACTTGGCTCAAAATACCTACCTGGGTAGGTCGCCATTTCATAAGTTAATGTAATGTAATGTTTAATATACCTGTTGTAAACAACATTGTCCTGCAGATTTCAAGCTTGTTAGAGAGTTCTAGGCAAACTTAATAATTAAGAAAAGAATGAAATTAAATTTTATCAGGATCAAACTACCAAAAACTATTTTACTATAGTAATTTTTGTAGACTGTTACACACACCAGTAAGGACTTAATATTTTCTAGGGATAAATGTATTGGACAAAATATTACATCACAAGTTACTTACTTTAGAATAATTTAATACCCGTTTATTTACTTATCTTCTCAGCTTTTTGGTGTTATCTGCTATATTGTGGTTTTAGTATCAGTGACACGATATGATGATCAATATAGCAATATAGTCCTTATAAAGGGTGTTCATTAAAGTCGGGGACAAACTTCGAGGGGTAATAGTACTCATCAAAATAAACAAAAAGTATTCTATAAACATATGTCGAAAAATCCTTCGTTTATCCGCTAGCTGCCATTTTGTATTTTATACAAAAAAACGTTATATATCAAGAACTATTCAAGGTACAGAAACCAAACTTTGCACACATATTTAATTGCCAAAGAGAAATATATTCTTAAAGTATCATTTAATTTGCTTTTATATTTTCAAAATGGCGATGTTTAAAAATATTTTAATTTAAATCACAAAAAAACCATTGACTTCATACAATTTTTACAAGACATAAAAAAGGTTGCAATTTTGATGTCAAATCGAATGGTACTTTGATGAACGAAATCCGTCCATGGATAAGCGAGAAAATGCACTTTTAATGTTCAAGTACAGGGGCCGCGTGTGGGCCGTGGCAAAGAAGCGGCTGGTACTAATTAATTCTTCACCGTGGGCCCTGTAGTCTAACATTAAAAAGGCATTTTCTTGCTTATCCGTGGACTGATTTCGTTAACCAAAGTACCGTTCGATTTGAAATTAAAATTGCAATCTTTTTAGCGAATTTCCCATAGGGAAGAAGCTATTACTGTAGGTCTCATGGCGAGACTTAAGCCCGGGACCATGTTATTTTTTCTTACCGAGATATTAACAAATCTAAACACAGTATGTTGTATTGAGGGGCTCCAATGTTAATCTTATGGAGGATAGGGAAAAATTAATATTTCCCATGCTAATCAATATTTTTGGATAAAAATTTATATTTAGCTTTATGTGGTTGAGGTTCATCCATTTATGCTTAAAAATTATAGTTTATATGTTTATCATGGCAGCAAACCTGCATACTCTTTTTCCATGTTAATCATATGGAGAATAGGCAAACTCCTTTATTTATGGACAGATGTTGATGAAAGTTGGTATAAATGTTAAAGATAAATGTTTTTGAAGGTATAAATGCCTACTCTCAGTGTTCCTCACAGCAGCAAACCTGCACACTCCCATGTTAATCTTATGGAGAATAGGCAAATAATTCTCATGTTCATCGACAGATTTTGACCACTTTACTTGTCGTATATTATTATTATTATTTTATTGATTTGGAAATTCGCTGAGTACGCAGGTCTGCTGCGACGGGGGTATTTATATCTTGTAAAAGTATTTTAATGGTTATTTTTGTTATTTACTTTAAAAAAATTTTACCCACCGCCATTTTAAAAATATAGAAGAAAATTAAATGATACTTTGAGAATATTTTTCTCTTTGGCCAGTAAATATGTGTGCAGAGTTTTGATTTCTGTATCTTAAATAGTTCATGATACCTACATAACGTTTTTTGTGTAAAATACAAAGTGGAGGTAAGCGGCTAAATGAAAGATTTTTCTACATATGTTTATAGGAAATTTTTTGTTTATTTTGATGAGTACTATCACCTCTCAAAGTTTGTCCCCAACTTAAATGAACACCCTGTATATTAGAGCTCACCCCATCCATACATTTTACACATGTATTAAATGGAATTTTAATTAAAATTCATCCAAATATGCTTAAAATAATAAAAATCTCACTTTGTTTAAAAACTTGTTTAGGTATATTGTCACATCACTGGTCGCCCAGTATCATCTTCATTAAAGTCTGAACATTTGAAACAGTTGCATAAGAAAATGAGACACCCATCATTTTTAGGATTTACCATAATATTTTGGATTCATCCGTGTATGAGGTAAGTATATTTAGTAGTTATCAATACTAAATAGTAGTTTTAATTTATATTTCGTCAATACAGTTACTGCCGAAAAAGTTGCACTGATGATGGATCGTCAGTAGCTAGTACCTTGAAAAATAGTTATCTAGTAGTTTTTCATAGGGTATAGGCTCTCTAGCACATTTGATGGTTTTTGTTATTGTAGCTACAGCCAGATATAAATATACGTACTGTTGTTAACAAATACATTATATTTGTATTGTATTTATGTTGTTTTTATGATAAAATGTTTATTCTTGGTCGAAATCCGATGAACATTAGTACACACACTCTCTATAATGAAAGTAATAATTTAAATGAGTTTCCCATGGTAAATTCTTTATTTGTTATCTGTGGAAAGTTAAGTTGAAAAAAAGAAAATCTGTTTAAACCATTAAATATCATTTACATATCAGATATACCTATGAATATTTCAAAATCTAACATCAATATAATATCATTATTAGTTGCTAGGGTAACTTTTTAGCTAAAACTGTATTTAATTCTCTGTGGAAAATAGGTTAGATCATGGATAAGGGAATGTTTTCAGTTCATCTAAACAGCTGTTCTTATAACCAACTATGACTTCACAAACCAAATGACATCATTCTTTCAAATTTGGTTTTGCAAATTGCCAACACCCACCCCTCAGAGCTAAGACATATCCATGTCAAAAAATCAAGATAATTGTCTTCAAAATAGTTCTCAGTACAAATCTTTTTATAAACCATTATAAAAATGCTGATTTCACATGGTCTTTTTAGCATTTCATACCAACTCATGGCATTAAAAAATTCACACCTTAAAAAATTATAAAATGTCCTGTCAAAGGGTTAAATATTTCAGTACAAAATTATATGAGAATTATGATCACATATCATTCAAAAACGAAATTTATAAAAAAGCCTAGAATACAATAGTATAAATAATATACAAGAAAGAGGAAGTAGGTTTGCTTCAAGGATCAAAACAATTTATATTTTTCAACATAAGCAGTGAAACCTTAACTAGATTAACCCTCCAGTTCACACACAGCGATTGGTAATAACACAAGTAACTCACACAGACTAGCATTCCACATTGTACTTTTGGGTGTTAACTACGAGGGCAGTCCACAAAGAAACCGCCGTTTCGGCGTGGCCCAATAGGCAGTGGGGGTAGTGTTGCCATTAGTAGGCTTCTAGCTGTGCAAGAGAGAGCATCGTACGATCATGCATTCCTGAGTGCCGCAATAGAAATTCCCGGCAAGTGTGAAATACGTGGTTATAAGATTTTTTGGTCAAAAAGCTACACAGCAACTCAAATTCATCGTAAATTGAGAACAGTGTATGGCCCAAACATTATGAGCAAAGGTGTAGTCCGAGAACAGGACAACAAACGTGCACAATGAAGACCGGAGTGGTGTGGTGTTTGTCCATGACGATGCCCGCCCTCACACAGCTCAAAGAACAACTGAACTTTAGAAAAAATTCAAATGTTATGTTTTTGACCACTCCTGCCCCTACAGCCCGGACATGGCTCCCAGTATTTTCCATCTTTTCCCGTTTACATTTAAAACACATTTAAAATGTGTTCTTTCCAGTTTATGTTTTCATCAAGAACTATACCTAAGTACTTTATGTTGGGAACACTTTTAACTTCAACAACTAACCATAGATGATGGTATTTCAGACTCGACCGATTTCTGCTGGCATCAGTGTGGAGTTGTTACATGTTGCTGGCGTGGCGGCCGGACACATTAAGCTACAATTACCTTGTACACCAAAGCATCACCAAGAGATCTGTCCTATAAAGTGCCTACATAAGATCTGAAGAAGACTGACAATCAGTATTTGTAGTTTAACATATTATGATACTTTAATCTTCGTATTTATTTTAGAACTATTAAACAGATTATTATAAACTAAGGAAACATTATTGTGAGACATCATGGATGGTTTTTGCCAACTCATTTTTATCACTAGCAGGGCTAAAATCAATTGTAATATTCAGGATTTATTTTAAGATTCTAAAAATTAAATGTGAGACATCATGGATGGTTTTTGCCAACTCATTTTTATCACTAGCAGGGCTAAAATCAATTGTAATTAAATTCCAAAAGGTGTAATTATACTTGTTCAGTTATCAGTTAAGTTAGGTGTTGTACACCTTCCCTTCCACTTTTACCATACATGATAAGGCGATTAGAACTTATACATAGCACACTTATTGTTCTGTAAAAACAATGAACCAATGATAAAACTCCATCTTGATTTAAGATGGGAGTTATTTGTACCATAGCGGATCGCCTGACTCATTTCACAAACTTGCTTGTTATATATATAGTTATTAACCTCTAATTATGTTTGTTTGAAAAAATAACAAATTTTTCCAATTGAACAACATCTCATGTAGCTGTAATGTAAATAAGTTCTTTATCAAAGACAACTCTTAGTTAGCTTAAGAGAAATGTAATGAAATATTAAGTTTTAACTGCACATTTTTATTAATTATTATTTTTGAATCTTAAATCAATCTATTATATCTCTTAGAGATTGAAAAGATGGTAGGATTAGTTTTTTTTTGTCATAATGACCTCATATGTTATCGTAATCATATTAACAATGAGGTTGTATGTAGTCGATGTATGTTCCATGATAATAAGTTTTCATAATGTTAGTTATAATGCTTCCTACATTTAGATAAGGAAAAATGAATCCCGCTGAAACATTTTAAATAACCCATCACTCAGATATTAGGTAACCACATTTTTTTGTCTTGAAAACTTTATTATTAGTCATGAGACAATTAATTACTAACAAGCTATTACTTTTATTCCTATACTAGCTGACCTAGTGAACTTCGGACTGCTTAACAGCAATGAATATCTCGTTAACTTTTGGATTAACTTAATAGTAATTTTTATTTATTTAATAAATTTAATTTCATCATGTTTCAACAAAGTCGGCATCATGTTTCAACAAAGTCGGGTCATGCCACCACAGAGCTGTTCTCGTGTAGTTTCACTTTCTTTAGCAATGTTCCGTTGTCGAATAGCATTAGAGGTATGTGCTGAAAGATTAGATCTACTTAATTCATACTAAGATTACTCTTACTAACATTCATTAATTACATTTATTTATAATTACGTTCAATTACATTCATTCTAAAACTTGCACTAAACAAAACAATAAACAATTCATAATCACACTGGAACAAACTAATCAACCAGTAATCTATAAATGCTTATTTTCAAAACAAATAATATCATTTGCTGGAAATGGCGTTAACTGTCGACTGTTGAAAATAAAGCAACACAAAATCAGCTGGTAATAAAATATTCACGTTATTGGTGTATTACAGGCCAGTGGGGCTTAGCTCTAATGTTAAATACAAAACTGAACTACTCGGAGCCGAGAAGAATCCCAAAAAATCAAAGATCATTAAAACCGGTCCAGCCGTTCTCAAGTTATAAATGGTGTAACTAACTTGACTTTGACTTTATCTTGACTTTTTTTATATATTTAGATTATTACTCTACAAACAGAGATGAGGACCATAGGTTAAAGTCACAAGTAAACTACCGACATGTGAACAGGCTATTTTATGCCTTGTTGGTGACTTCACATCGTATCCTTAAATTAAACTTTTTCCATTCAGTAAAGTAATCAGGCATAATTCTTAAGTGCCTATTTAGTATTTACATACTGTATTAATTCTTAAGTGTTCATGTAAATAAACAAAATTTGTTATTTAAGGAACAAATAAAGAACAATTATTGTATATAATTTGAGTATTTACTTCTACTTTTGACCTGCTAAAACAGTTTGACATCAAGGTTATAGAGCCGATTGAGCTGGAAGACTCAACGATCTAGAAACATTTGTATGATATTCTGATGTAACGATTGAGACAATTGATTGACAAGGCATGCTATGCTGTCTGTTCCGATTGAATTATCAAATGGTCTAGATACTTATCCTATCCAGTATCTAGATGTCATTGGACTTTCAAAGGCGGACTCCTGCAGATTCTGTGAGGAGAACATTGAGTCTGACACTCACTTCTTCCTGGCACTAAGTCAGAGAAGATTGAAATTCCCTGGGTGTCTTTCTAGACCTTGAAAAATTTAACCCTTTGACCCAAACATTGAATACGAATATATCCATGTACAACGTTCTACACTGTCTGAATATAGTTGTAGTTTGCCAAAGTTCTACTAGAATGCAGGAGTTTCTTGGTTGTTAATAGATAAATAGGTAGAGCATAGTCACAAAACTTGAGTGGGGCTAGGGAATTCAGCCCCACCCTGCTGCAAACTATGCTCTTCAACTGCCCTGAATACGAATATATCTGACTCATCTCGGCACGTCATTGGTGAGTGGATTTACATTTTGCAATTTCTTTAATTGTTTTTATTGACTTTTACCTGTGAAATCAAAAACTAAAATTTACTTAAAAAAATCACTCTTATCCCTTAAAGTCCCTCCCTCGCCCCGAATGGCAGGCTATTCACGACTACGGGGAACCGGCTATGAATGAGCCAAGTCCTTTGAACTAATACCATTATTTCACAATGGACGTTACAGGATGTACGGCTAGATGGAATTGGATTTTCCAAGTAGAATGTTTGAAAGACAATGATACAAAAGACAAGACAACACCAACAAATATAGGTCAATATGGTGAACTGTTGAAGTGTTACGATATTGTCAACAGAAATTGTTTATACAAAGTCCTAAATATTAATAAACTTCATGTTCATGCAACTTCATTCATAAACTTCATATTCAAACTTATTTATATAGATTATAAATTGAAAGTTACAAGTCTTATCTGATTTCAAAGAAATATAAATCGTTAATTCTTTCCTCAAGAAGTTAAGTATGGGTTTAAAAATAAGACCAATACAATTCATAATATTGTACCTCTAAACATAGTTCAAACTTAACAACAGACAGTACTTAGACGGTTAGTAATCACACACTTGAAAGGAATTGTATAGCGTTTTTATTGTTTTCTTATTCTCGCCCTTTTGAGCGCTTAATTATTTTTACAAAAATTGGAAATATGTTGAAAACAAGCGGTATAAAAATAGGGTTTTAATTTTAACTGATAATGGGATAGTGGTAGGTTGACAAAAGGTCCTAAGGGAAATTCAGCCCATGCTGAACTATGCTCTTCAACTGCCCTGAATACGAATATATCTGACTCATCTCGGCACGTCATTGGTGAGTGGATTTACATTTTGCAATTTCTTTAATTGTTTTTATTGACTTTTACCTGTGAAATCAAAAACTAAAATTTACTTTATGCAAAAAAAATCATTTTTTTAAGATAAAATAGCGTTTAATAGTGTTTTGACATATTATGTTCAGGATTCAGCGGGCAAAAGGTTAAGGAGCTAGGTATCTGATAGCTGCTGGGCTTTACAAAAGGTCTAGAGCTATGGGACTAACAGTAATCAAGGTCCTGTGCTCAGGTCTAAGTAGCTATACCCTAGCTCTTTAAAAAGAAAATCTTATCCAGAATATGGTTAAAATGGCTCAAAAATAAAATTCCTCATCAAATAAGGGGTTTCCAGTATTCCATTTTTTCAACTATCAAAAAGATTTTTTATCTGCCTACCGGTACATAATGGTTTGTATAGGCCTAATATGATAGTAGATATACTATCATATATAAAATCATTGTATAATTATTTGTTTTTTATATTTGTGGCTTAGGCCCCTACTATAAAAAATGTTGAATATTTACAGTAAATAGAGGTTTCTAAAATTATTTTTAGAAAATGGTTGACAACACTAACACATAAAATCCAACACTTTAATTTAGGCCTAAATTTTATTTTAAAACATTTATGGGATATGATCATTTAATTAATTAAATTTTTTACATATTGTAAAATGCCTGTACGGTATGAAAAAGAATACTAAACAAATAGATATAATTAATTTGAATTGTTGTAAAGGTGAATATTGTGAGTATCCTTTAATAGAGTATTTGAGCGCTGTTGAAGCTATAATCTTAAAAACCATTCCATCCAGGTTAAATCCTCCAAAATTACATGTTCCTCAGATAAATCCGCCGTTTTACTGTTTTGACTGAGCTCTTGGCCTAGTAGGTAATAGATTAGTGGTGTTATTCTGTAAGACACTAGAAGAAAAAAAATAGCTTGGATTGATACATTTGAGATAAGAAACAATATTTCAATAATTTTTCGTATGGTAAGTTATATAAAATGAAGTTTCTCAGTTAGTAAAATAATTATAAAAATAAACTAAATTTGGGCCAAAGAGCATAAAACTATAAGTTTCAATCATAGTAAATTATTTGAGATACAAGTCATAGGCTGATAAATATAATCTGCTAATAGGAAATAAGTAGTCTGTCGGTAAATGATATTAAGTTTTACTTTTTGCTGCTACATTTGTCAACTGGGTTTGAATTTTTCGTAATCCATCAAGTAAAACATCAAGACTTGGTTTGTTAATAACCATCTTCATTTCTTCTTCGCCTAGGCCATGATCACTTACCTGAAAATAAGACAACTCTGGTTATTCCTTATAACCGAGTTTTTTTATATAAAGAATCTGTGGCTCATGCACTAAGTCCAAGACACTAACCATTAGGCCAGCAAGACACATATGGTCTGTTTAAAAAGTGGAATGTAGAAGAACGTAAAAAACATGGGAATGAAAACTTTTTTCCAAGAATTCCTTTAGAAAAATCCTTGCTAACCTAAGTAGACAGCATCCCTTTCATGGTAGCCAATTTCAATTGGTTACCTAGTTTATACTAGTTCAGAGATTGAAGTTGGGTACATTAAAATATAGCCGCCCATTTACTGGTATGTCCTTTAGCTATCCAATGTGACAAATACATTTTCATCACAGTAATACACAATATCGGTCTAAAATTTGCCACAGTGGGATTTTTTAATACTTACTTGAAATGTGAGAATACAGCTTTTATCGGGGGTTTCGCTGTTTTCTTTAACCTCGCATGAAAACTCTTTCAGTCTATGCAAATTAGTATAAGACATGTTTGTAGAAAAATTAAATTCAAGCTCATTTATTGAATTTGAGACACATTATGTTGATCTAAAAATGAAAATAAACAACCAAGGCTTGACGTTTAACCATGAAAGCTTGAAAGTAGACAAAGTGCTGACAGCTGGGAGCCGACAGAATCAGATAACCGTACGGCTAGCGATGCATTAGTACCATGTAACAGCTCAAACCACATGATAACTAATAAATAAAAGCAATAAATAAAGTTAATAAATAAAAATATGTTATTTTCAGCACAAAACTGCTTTACATAACGACTCATGTCAAATAGTATTAGTAGATATGTCACAAATAAAAAGATAGATATACAATACCAAAAAATATCTTACATCTTATGTACTCTTACATAGCTATTTAATCCCTATTTACAATTATTTTTCCAGAGGCATCAATTGTTGTTTTTTTACATATATATGTGTTATTATCCTTGAACGCCAGGAGTCCAAGCTGTTTAGATCCAAGAGGAAGTAACTAACGAGCCTAGGGCCAAAATAGGAAAACCCTCATGCCCATGCCATGATTAACACTTAGAGGGATACCCCGCACATGGCGTTCATAGACAGAAGCTTCATGGCATCCCGAAAATGGGATATTTGTTATCTTATATGTACACGGAAGACGAAGGGATTGGTTTTAATGCAATTTTTGTTGTTGTAAGATTTCCTCTTTGACAATTCAAAATAAAAATATTCCGCTTAGTGCAAAACTAGTTTGTTATAATACAACCGTCAAAGCTATATTATGTTACGGTGCTCAAGTTTGGGGTGTTTTAAAGAATAGTATAGTTGAAAATACTCAAACATTTTTCTTAAAAAAAAAACTATTTTGTTTGCCACAAAACACGCCAATTTATGTGTTATATCTAGGGACGGGGTTTGACCAAATTTATTTTTATACTTTATCGTTGCATATTAAGTACGTTATTAAAATATTGAAACTCCCAGAAAATCGCCAACCGCATATTTTAGCAAAACAAATTATCTCAAAGTTTTATAAATCAAATACTATATCTGTTTTTGTTCTCTCTGTATATTTGCTTGCTATAATATTAAAACTGCGGTTAAATGTTTACCAGTGTCAACCAAACAGACGGTCTTTGACCATTGTTTAATGTGCTATAATTTGTATTTTTTGTAAACATGTATTTGATTTAGAAATAAATGCACTCTTTGATTGATTGATTGATCCTCTTTGAAAATGCTATGGCCGTATGCAGGGAACAGCAACAGGACAATTAACAGTAGCGACTACACCAGCGGCAGCTTAGCTGCCCCTGGCATGGAACCGTATCTGTACAGACTTTGCAGCCTTCTCAAAGCCACCCGGGAAACATGAGTAATGTGGTCTGAGAACAGAAGACCACTATCAAGCACTGTGAAGATATTGGGTATCTTTACAGTATCACACACCACAAAATGCAACTTGTTTAAAAGTGTTTGAGTTGCGACATCTCTTCCTGGAACTTGCTCTGATTGCAGGCTTCCAGTTATCATAATTTAAATCTAATTGTACACATGGATTGTACAGATGACTGCACAGACCACACAACTGAGTTGTGTATACCAGTTGTTCATAGCATCATGGAAGAAAATTTGACTTCGTTTCATTCTACCTCGTTGACATTCATTAAAAACATTTAGTCATAAAAAAAACTTTGACTCATTGTTTTACATTATAATGTAAAGTGCTAGAATAATGAACCATGAGTTATTCTGTCACTTAAAATCGGATATACCCAGTATTTCCTTTGCCTTCATCTTCGTATACCTATTCAAAGACATGCTACCATAGAGAAACTGCAGTAATTGCAGTCGAGATCAACGCTGCATCTGTAGACTACACATAAGGGGGATGCAACGCACGTCCTTATTTGTACACGCAGCCTAACTGTTTGCCCCCAAGTAGAACACGTGCATGATCCAATTGATTTCCCCCTTGATTTCTAGAGAGGAAGTGAGGCAAGAGGAACCTTTGTGAAGTATTTTGGACATAGCTGGCACGACTAATATTGGGTGGCCTTAGTGAACTGAAAATATTCATCTCTTTCTCTTTGACCTTAAACTCTATTCTCAATTGGTTTAAATTCCTTTTTGGCACTAAAATCACTTTGTTCAAGACATTTCCAATAAAATGCTGTTTTTAATATAGAAAGATGTATTTACCTTTATTTAAAAAAAGTATTTACAAAATTTAAAAAATTAAGAAAATTAATTATCAGACACCACTATTTTTTAAATTACCACAGCAGTTTCATCAAATGGTCTACAGGACATCAAATGTAGATGAATTATAACAATTTAGTCATGGAGGGAATTAATAGTGGAAAATTAATTAATTAATTATTTCTCTGGACATGAGTACGGTTATGCTGATTTTAGAAACATGAAAATTCCTATTTTTAACATACGGTACATGAGAAGAGCTATTTTATGAAGTATACCAAGTTTTATTTCAGTATTTCAAATAATAACTACTTTAATGATTCTTCATAGAGTTCAAAATTAAACCTATTACGACCCAATTGAAAAAAAACTAATGTTTTGAGAGAACAATCAGATCTGTTCAAAGAGTAACGCAACCCATCAGATAGTGGCATCTGTCATTAGTGAACCGTATTTTGTTGTCATCTGTATTGCCATCTGTAAGGTGAAACTGGAAGTATCTACTGTGTGCTGCGGCATTTATAATTGTTTTGGTAATCTTAAATATGTCATAAGGTATTTTCTCAGTTTATTACAAATATAACGATACCAGATGAGTCATACTTCCAAGGTAAGGTCTTAACCCAACACAAGAAATAAAATCATCATTGAAAAGAACATAAGTTAGAGAGTGCAATGTCAGAAGCAGAATATACATCGCTGTCATACAGGGCTCTGCGCAGTCAGTTAGGCTGGTTTTTGATGGTAAAATAATATTAATAATTAACTTAGTTCTGCAGAGCGCTATAGTATGGCTCATTAGATTAGATTAGATTAGATGATTGAAATGGCGACCATACTACAAGGTAGGTATTTTAAGCCAAGTATGAATGAGGATTGAGTGTAAGTTGATTGTGGCGTGATCTTGTAGTCATGTTACTGACTAAGGCTGACATGCTCCTTAGACAGGACTGTTAATTAATAGCCCAACAGCCGATGGCAACTAAGGGACCTACAGTTTAACGTGGAATCCGAACCACGGCCTCTGAATTACGAATTGATCTAATTATGTGGATGGTCTTTGCGGATTAACACAGTATTCAATAGTGCGGACGTTAATCCACACAAGAGAACACTATACCCACCGACCATCACTCACAACTATCCACAATTCGTGACCTCCAAGTAGCTGGATTACAGGATGTCGCCACCATCCCAGTCCTCATCAGGTATTGTTGTACGTGACATTCTTATATTCGTTACAAACTGAGGAATAAACTCTTACAGAACATTTTGAGGAAGGCTTCAGCCAAGCAGAAAGATAATTCAGAATATATTAAACTTATTACGAAACAGCAAACCGAGATGATTTTGTTGCAACCTCCCTCAAACCTTAAAATCGATCAAGATTTGAAGAAAGAGTGTTGTTTGCAAAAAATAGCTGATTTTTAATAGTAAAAATATCACATGTAACATGTATTTTAAAATTCACTACACTTGCTCTCACCCATATTTTTCCTTTAAAAATTTATTGAACATTTTATATATGTATTCGGTACAGAATTCAATATTCAGTATGCATTGCGTCCAGTATTGGACAAATTGCAGGAAAAATAAAAGAAAACAACGGATTTACAAAATCAATAAAGTCTTTATACAATACATACTCTATTTACATTATCCCCATAACTATACAATAAAGTTAATCACTAATTAGGTACACATGGATTTAGGTAGGCTTCTTCCACAAACCAATCCGCTATGCAATGATGGACAGAGGGTGAAGGTAACGATGGTATGACGAGAGAATGGTATGATACAAGGAGAAAACATAATAAATAATTATACATAAAAGCTATCATAAATGTTGATGGAGGCAACTTAAGTCAGATCCGTTCAGCTTTGAATGATTGGAGAAGTCTTTTGTTTGTCATCAAAGAGAATCACATTCGTTCAGAATTTAATTATTCATTTCGTTATTGCAGTTGTTACTAAAAGCTACTGACACAACAGATGAGCCGGTTTGTAGTTAGTTGACAGGAGAAAACCATTTCAGAAGATTTATTTTTTTGAAATTGAGTACCGGTACACTATATTTATTAAAGGTCTCTGATTTAGTAATGAGCATGAAGCATAAGTAAAAAGAAACTGAGCAAAGAAAGTATTATGCATGTGGCACAGTGGAACTGGAAAACATCAAATCTAGATAAATCTTAGTTGCTAAAGAAATGGATTAAATTATAAAAAATAATGTTTTGCCGATTTTTATTATGTTATCTGTATGGGTTGAATTTTATACTATTGATAATTACAAAAATGTTTTTTTCATACAGAAAAATTAAGAAAGAATTTAATAGAGTAACATGACGGCTGTAAATGAGAATAGCCCTTACAAAATAATACTAAATTATCCTAGTTTTACCGGGGTTTTCAAAGACTGTTCACAGACTGAAGCAATATAACTTGGCACAGGTTTAAGTTTGTGCTTATTTTATATACAATAGTTTTCTTATAACTACAATATTATTTCTGGATCTTACAATTTTTACACATTTCTATCGGAATTACAAGTTCCCATACAATTTCAGCAATACAATTTATACAATACCGTACCTTAAAGGTTGCCTTTCTTACAACGGTTTCTAAATGGTATGAACTAACACAAAAAGCTTAACCATCATTTTGTCTTTAATTTTGCCCAGATTACAACTAAATACATTAACTGGTTAAAAACCTTTGAATGAAAATAACTCACAAAATTTTGCATTTTGTTAATTTTATTTTTTATAACTAAATGTGATATTATTCAATGACTGTACTTTTAATTATGATTTTAGTTGTTTAATGTTGGAAATATCAACTGTCTTGAATGTTTCCTGGTACACAACCAATTTTTATTACTTAAAACATTTTAGAACATCAGTAAAATTTATACGATTGATTGAGAAAGCTCAAGCAGGGCTATTTCATCTAAGTTGTGATTTAGATAATAGCAAAATTTATAGTCATGCTCTAAAAAAATTTTGAAAAAAAATTATTTCATGAATTCAAGAATAATTGTTAACAGTTTTATACTTTATAAAATATTTATGTAAACATTACAGCAAGTAAAATCTATATGAGTTATTTTACAATCCAGTATTTTAGAAATGTTGTTTAATGTGTCTAGCATTATTAGTCTTGTCTATCTAAATTACCCTTGGAATAACTATCTTGAAATCTGAATTTTTAATACCTTTTGAGTGATTTAATAATAATTACTTAGGTAATTTATATGAATCATAAGAAGAAGTAAATGCACATACCATTACTTTCATGTTTATCAAAATTTGATAAACTACGTGAATGGATATTTTTTATTTACAATAAGATTTTTGATGAGACTCTTATAACAAAAATTTTTCCTGAATCACTCAAATATACTACAATAGCTGTAAATCACAAGAGTACTTTAAACAGACGAGCTTTCTCACAAAAATTTACTGAAAATTTGCATGATGTGCCTCCTGGGTTGATTGAAACTAAAATCATAAAGGATCATTGTAAATCCAATTTCCATCGAAATATTTTTATATTTAGGGTTTGAGAGCATATAAATCTTCAAAGAAAACAAATCGTATTTAGGATCCACAAACAATTTTAAATGCTTAAATCTATAAAGTGCTTATTCTGTTTTTTGTTCTAGAAAACCAATATGTATGTAGATTTTCAACATTAAGATTGGACTTCTTTGTAGGCCTCCTGAAAATAGGGTTTTGAACTCAGAAACTGATAATGTTTCGATGAAAATTGGATTTATGATGGACATGTGGTATTGCAACCTTTATAATTTTATTTTCAATAGAACTCTACCCAGTACCCATGATGGGGTTTCATCATTTGGCTAGTTGATGACATTTACATCTAGGTAGGACTGATGGAACCCTTCGGTTTGATCATCATCATGGCCTTCTTGAGGGTGTAGTCCCATCCTCTCCACCTGAACCACACGATACCTGCAAACAAACATAACAACAGTCACTCTTCTGTTATAAAAAACCTACTCATGGTTCTCATCATCTCATCTGTTCCAAATTTATCTTTGATTCAAGATAGAGCGGCTCTTCACAATGGAAAATAAATAGTATTATCAGGACATATTAGAAAAGGCATTGGCAATTAAACGATATTTTAGTGATGATTTTGAGTTTAAATTCTACATATAGGCATAGTGAACCTTTGAAAGTTTATTGACACTCAATATACTTTGACAAGCCAAAGTAGGAGTAGTTGATGTTCACGAAAAATATGCATGACACTATTCCCAAAAAATTGGGTTTTATTTTCCTTTATTATATACACTTAATTTCCTTATCTTATTAAAAATATTAACATTGGCCTTTACTAATCTAAATTGACTAGGAAACCAAGTAAATTCAAATATAAATTAAAAAAAAGGAATTTTATCAAAAGGGGCAGAAGTGGTAATTTTGCAGAATGAGTAATTTGATTTAGCGTAGTAACAGTTGGTAATCATGCTAAATGAAAATTTACAATAATTCATTATCTGCTGAAATTAAATAGTAGTTAGCTTTTATCTTAATATTACTATTTAAAATAAACAAAAAAAGTTCTAAAGCATATTGAAATATTTAATATGAATTGACAATAAATGTACTGTATTAGTTAGTTTTTTGGAGGGTAAAACGATTTAGAGGTTAGTGTATTGAAAAAATTTGGTAAAGATCATTCAGAATCTTAAAATATTTCATTACCTCTAAATTTAGGGAACATTGACTTTATCGAATAGTTATAGAATCAAAAACAGTTATTTTGCAAACAGTTTGACTCAATAAGTGCAATTAATTACTGTTTGAAATTAGAAGACTAATATTTGATATAGTTTATAATTTGTAGATATAGTTTGTCCGCAGACCTTGTCTGGCTGTGATGTCCTGGGGGTCGTTGAGGTAGAGGCCGTTGAGTCCCCGACCACACGACTTCCACCACCAACCACCCTTCAGCATGGAGGCGCAGTTGAGGCTTGATCGGTCGTTGTCTCTGTAACAACCCAACCATCCATCAAGAAACTACGTCTAGAAATCATATTCTTGGATGGCGAATATATTTCCACAATGGGGTATTCTTCAATACTCTTGCACTGAGTATCAAAATATAACATCTGAATATTTTGTTCCTTGAAATCACAATCAGTCTCGAAAGAATGAACAAATCTTTGATACTCAGTTTGGACATGGATAGTTTTTTTATAGATTAGTGTAAAATAGGATTCAGGACCGATTTCATCTTTGTGCTGCACCTTGGCCTACATGATAAAGAAAATTAATCATATGTTCCATTTACTGATCTATTACTGACAAACCTCAGCAGTCAGCACTAACACGTTTAGCCGATAGGCGTGAATTATTTTTAATAAATTTGTCTATTTATAAAAAAATTACTTAAACTTGCCGCCCACCAAACAATTTTGCCTTGGAGTATACAACCTACATAGCAGTGCCGTAGCTACTACAGGAAAACCAGGGCAACGCTTCGGCGCCCCCAAAGAAAAATAAGTTATATAAAGGGGGGTCCATCTCAAGGTTTTGCCATGAGGCTCCTTCAGGCCTAGCTACTACATCACTGCTAACTTAGCCTAATTAGAAAATAGGCTTGGAGTAAATTTGACTAGCATCATGATCGTACCAATTGAGAATTTACTTCTAATTTTACTAAATTAGAGTTTAAAATATGTTAACTTTAGTTCATCTTTAGGTGAATCATAATCATTGATCATAAACGGCAATACATTTATTCTATTCCTGGTCCTTTGATAAATTGTTTAATGATCCTGAAAAATTGACATGGTGGTCTTTGTCCGTAACGAAGCTACATCACATCATCAAAATCATCACACTCATTTTCAGGTTAAATATTCTCTTATATATTTTGATTTTAAGATACGATATAATGATAGTTTATAGTTTACTCTGTTCTAAACATTACTCTATAATGTATTTGTATAAAATTAGGATCTATGTCTGAACTTGAACACCGACCTGTTGTAGGTGGAGAAGGGGCTGTTGTTACTTCCATACCATGGGTCATTGAGGGAATCGCCGGCATTGCCCTCGTAGCCATCTATCTCCAATTTATAATACTCTGCTTCAGAATATATCTTGAAGTGGCTGTACTGGGCGTACCTTCCAACAACATTCCACATAGGTGTTAGTGCCACAAACGAATCAAAAACTTACTAGACTTATTACTTATTACTTACATACAGTAATACTATTCCAAATCAATTCACAGAGTCACTCGGTACAGTTACAAGATTGATTGATAAAAAAGAAGAAAAATGGTAGGATATACTGTATACACAACTTGAAACATATCAAACTAATTTTTTCCTCTTTTATCTATACTTTTCCCGTCCACATATCCTAGAAAGGCTCTATACATCTGTGTGAGGGATCTATCAATCAAATAGGGGTGAACCGACACAGTACTAAGTGGAAAGAACTGATAAAAACTGACTGGCAACTCTGGACCATCACAGACTCGGTTTGGAGTCTGCCATGCTACCAACTTCGCCACCAAAGTTGATCTCGATTAATAAAATTCTTTTTTTTCTGTCCAAAAACTTGAAGTAATTAAGGGGACCAGGTAAGAAATTATTGAAAATTTGAAAAAAAAGATCCGTTTATTTTGTAGAACGTCATATAATATATGATGGTTTGTATGATATTTTAATAAGTAATAAATATTTATTGAAATTCCAACATGTGTATATCAGCTGTATTAATCAGCTGATTTCCTACTTTTCCCGAAAACTCACTTTTACTTTCTCCCCTTATACATAGTATATGGAGAAAGTATTGTTTTCGTCAAAATTTTCGAATTTGAGTTGAGGGTGGATATATCCGTTTTGGGGTCCCCTGAATCCAAAAAAGTGGGTTTTGACGTGATGTCTGTCCGTCCGTGTGTGTGTTGGATGTGTACAGTGCCACATATTCGATTTAAAAATTTGGCATGTATGTTATATTCAATCTCCAGGCGTAGAATTTTTGATTTTTAAGGGTAGTTCACCCCTAAAAACCCTTAAAAAACGTGAAATCCAAATTTCCCAAAAACGGCTCTAAGATTTTGATTAAAATTTGATAGTTTATAGTGCACAGAGTACTAAATAATTTGACACCACCCGCATGTCTGTAAAAATAACGGTTCAAAAGTTATGGGCTTTTAAATGTCAAAAATTCAAATTTTTAAATTTTCAGCAAAAGCAACAAAAGTAAAGTATAACTTGAGTTGCACCATTGAAACCAGCTTAAAAAACTAAACAATTTAGTATTTTGAATTATTTGTCTACGACTAACGGTTCCAGAGAAAAGCTAAATATACCGTCTACGATAGGCAGTACGTTGTCTGGGAGTGTCCAATGTTATTCTTATGGAGAATATTAAAAATCAATTTCTTCCTTATTTTCCAAACGTTTACCATGAAAATTGGTATGAAGCGTAAGGTCAAATACGAACAAAACCAGCTCAAAAAAGCTTGGTATTACGGGGGGGGGTTCCCATACAATTTGAACAATTAAAACGTTCTTGATTAGAAATATGATTATTTTGAAACAAATAACTTAAATGATAGGATTAATTTGTAGAACATGATAGTTTTATTACAGATTGTCTTTTTTAAATTTACTTAAGGGAGAAAGTATGTGTCAGTCCACTGGTACCGTTTATTTTAACTTTCTGTAGACTTTTCTCAGGAACCAATAAAGATGATGAAATGAAATATTCACCTACTGTTTGCACGGTTACTGAAGCACATTTTGACACAGGATGTTTTTATTATGAGCCTTAGTTAAGTATTTTAAGAAAAATATTACATTGAAAAAACGTACTTTTAAAAAACATTACAACTCTAGAAAAAAATCTAAATGTAAAAACCCTGAGTTAAAGTGTGCTTCAGCAACCACAGAAAAAGCTGGTAAA
Organism: Nephotettix cincticeps; assembly: GCA_023375725.1. Classification (NCBI taxonomy): domain Eukaryota; kingdom Metazoa; phylum Arthropoda; class Insecta; order Hemiptera; family Cicadellidae; genus Nephotettix; species Nephotettix cincticeps. The sequence goes on along the minus strand of CM041785.1, from coordinate 16,392,384 downwards.
AATTGCATTCAATTAACTATCTTTATTAGTTTCTGAAATAAGTGTACACAGAAATAGCAAATTTAACATGCACGTTATAGGACTTACCAGGTCCCCTTAAATAATAGAGTTAGAATAATCTATATAAAAAGGGATTTTAATAGATCATGCAAGTAATACACACACTCATGACATGATTTTAACCTTATAGACAAAATGTTTAAACATTACATTTTTCATTTTTACACCTTCTTCAAATAATCACTCCTTACCTTTTACATATAATCTATGGATATTTTGATCCTAGCCCTGAAAGTAGCAATACGAACCTTTCAGTCATACTGAGCCCCGGAATCAGCCTACTTACAAAACAGGAAGAAAATTACTGTTTGTCAGATCACCTTTTGTTACCCTCGAAGTCCTCTAGCTCTATTCTGAGGACATACTCCTCGTTGTTAGTTAGCATGTAAATGTTCTCATTGCCCATCCAGAACTCCTTGGCAGGATCTCCAAAGCCATTCTTGTAGTCGGCCCAGTCTCTGTTGAAGTTCTCGCGAGGTTCTCCTAGATCGTCTCTCCTCTGTATCACCTGCATTGGCAAAACATGTTATGAATTCTTTTTATTGAGTAATTTTTAAATATAATTTGGCTTTAAGGATTAAGAAATAATATATAAAATATTCACTCAAAGTAAACGCTCAAATTCAACCATACATGTAGACTACAAAGTTTTAGAGTTTTATTTTTTAGTAAAAATTTTGAAAATACTAGGGTTTCACATACTGTATCTGAAAGTAATGTTATTTTGCTTATAGTATTCAATACACAGATAGAAGATTTAGGAGTAGGCCTAAAGCAAAGGCAGCTAGGCATGTAATACAGTATATGATCATAATTTACAGTAAATAAAAATATGGAAATAAAAAAGGGTGTGAAGGTTGGGATATAGAAATTAGAAAGGGAATTAGAATCTTGGGAAGTTATCGAAATTCTGAAACCAAACCAGATTCATTCTCGGTGCAACTAAGAAACCCCCAGACTCACACACGCTAAAGAACCACTGTAAAGAGATATGTTTGGAACTGATAATACCTTTGGATTTTTATAACAATTATTAACCAGCTCTGTTGGGGTTTATTGAAAGGTTATGATTTTACAATAATTTTAAAATATTTTCATGTATTAGATTTTCCAAAAACTACTGAAAATCACAACCTATTTAAATTCTCAATATTTACAATCGTTCTCAAACATTTTTACGAAGGAGTATTCCCTGTTCTTATACATGAATTACATAAATAATATAATTAAACCTGAAACCTGAAAGTGTTTATGTATAATTTATCTAAACAGGCTGCAAAATTTATTCTAAACACGCGACAAGCCTTCGAGTGAGTCATACTCGGCGCAGAGTCTACATGAGTTGCGGACTGCATCGCTTGTTGTACGGCGCGGCTAGGACTTTAAACCTAAATAGAGAAGCGTTAAAAATATTTACTGATGTGGCCTTGTTTACCAACAACCTGGGTCAAGAACATTTATCCCTAGAAGCATGAAAGATGTCCTTTTATGCTTATTTTTATCATACTTTGGATAAAAAGTAGTTGGACATCCATTAAGTTTTCAAGTTTTTTAACCTTAACCACCTATGACCATGGGCCAAAAGCCTGTGAGGTAAATCAAATACAGCGAGGTACCGTAGAGGCATAGGTTAGCTAGAGGTAACCGCTCATGATCTGACAGGAGTTGCCGGTCACTGGTTTGGGTCAAACAATAAACTTTTGACTCACTGGGCTAGAGCGTTGCACCTGAGCTACTGGTTAAGACAAGTCTTAAGTAAGGTCAGCTTAACATTGCACAATTTAAAATTATCTTAGGACGAAGTATTGAGAGACGAATAAAAACCTTTTTATTAACAAATAAATTTATAACTTACTTAGCTATAAATTAAATAGCGTGTTCATTGTATGTGTTGAGTTAAAAATTAGGAAGCAAGAATATTATTATCATGAAAATACATACAAACAAAAAAAGAAGAAAAATAGCTGCATTTAGTAAACAATTTTATTAAATTACAGTGTTGTTTACATAAGTTAAATTCTCAAATTGTAAGGACAGATAAAATAAATTACAATGTAAACAATTTAATATTAATTTTATACGAATATTTCTAAGTCAGCTGATTATTTCTTTCTAATCAATGACTTTCATAGATCACATCTTCTATATACATTCTTTATATATCGATAAGATTAGATTATTGAAATGGTGACCCTACCATAAGGTAGGTATTTTAAGCCAAGTGAGTGTAAGATGATTGTGGCGCGATCTTGTAGTATTGTTACTGACTAAGGCTGACATGTTCCTTAGAGAGGACTGTTAATTAACGGCCGATACTGCTTAGAATCAATTATGCTATTTTTGTTTATTTCACGTTTAATACCCCCAGAAAAGCCTAAATGGGTCTAATCTCAATTTCTGTCTGCCTGTGTGTCTGTCTTTCTGTAACGCGGAGTTGGGTCTTAGACCACCCAATTAGATGAAACTTATTTTCACTATTCTATACCTTTTGGAGAAAGTTTTTGTATACTTTAAACTTGCCAGCAACATCTAAAGGGGGCTCGGACAGCCTATCTCTGCAATGCTATTTTAATAATGTTTAGGAACACATCACTCAAAAACTAGAAGATATATCCTCTTAATTTGGTTTTTAATTAGTAGTTCTCTTTGCAATCTACAAAATAAGCAGAGGGTTTCAACAAATTTTGTGTACGATTTCAGGTTAGTATTTTTTTCGTAACTAGTATCCTGTTTCTCAATACTGAATCGTAGGCTACAACAAAGGACGGACTCACAGCTAGTTTCCAATAAAACAAAATTTTATGCATAACACTAGCTTAAAAGGTTCATAAAACAAATTTTTAAATCATTCAAAAACGATTAGTTTAATTTCAGCGGAAGCGGAACTGAAAATCAATAATTTAGACACGAGCCAATTACGGGACAGCTTCGAAAACCAACAATCCGTAACATAGCCTATCAGGAAGCCCGATAAGATCTTGCTCGCGCGTTGGTCAAACAGTGTAATCGCCTCCATTACCCAACAATTTGACTCCATAAATATCGATATGTTTAATTAATAGACGCAATCTCCATTTAGTATTAAGATACGTGGAGCGGGCCTCCGTTGATGGCGATTGGAAATTAAATTCTCTCGGGAAAAGCGATCCTGTAATGAGTCCGCTGGAGAATGTCCGACCAACTGTTTCGTGAAATCATTCTGCGGCACTTCTTGGGTTTACGAAGTTGGTTAGGTTTGATCTTCAGCTAAGTCACCATGTTGAAGGTAAGATGCAATACTGTAATAGTTTTTATCAAAGACGTAGGAGAATATGGATGTAGGATAAGATAAAAGGTTTTAAAGTGTAAAGTCAGGAGAAGTAAAGTCAGATCAAATGAAGTCAGGTTTGGTCAAGTCAAATAATTTCAAATAAATTCAGGTCTAGTAAAGTCAGGCATGGTCAGATCAGGAAATCAAGTAAAATGATGCGAAGTCGTTCTATCAGGTGAAGGCAGATCGGTAAAGTGAACGTTGTCGAACCATTTAAACTAAAATTTAAAGACGCTCTCTGTGACGAAAAACGGTTTAATTGTCATATTAATAATGGCCGGATATCTGTATTTACCAAGGAAATTGTTTGTGAATTAATAAATTATCAATTTTGACACTTCACGTCATAGGTCTAAATAAACAAAGCTCCAACTAAATTCAGTTGCATTCCAAATCCTAGCTGATCATCGTTTCGACAAAATTTTCATTTGTAGACTTGTAAATGTTCATTGTAGACGTAAATAATAAAAAAGGACTGATTAATTTTCTTGTTTGACAAGGAGGTCGCATGGTTTGTTAAGAGTCAAAACATTGAATCATTTGAATAGCTTCTTTAAGATATCATTCAACAAAGTCAACATCAATTAGTATAGAAAGGTATTTCTTTAAAACATAAAATCGATCCGTATTTCCACAGACCCGCCATACGACATAATGTATCGGTGACACACATTTGCAACACTATACAACCTCCGACAATTGAATCTCTGTAAATAGTCAGACACGCCATAACCATCGATACAGATAAAGAAGCAAATGAATAAACCATTAGAGGGTGGTTTCTAAGGGTAAAGACACACCCAAACAAAGGGGAACCCTGAACTACTGGTAGTCAACTATCCGTTTAGTTTCCAAACAGCTGTCGTCGGCTATAATGTCGCAGTCTTGGGCGAATGTTATGACCTTGACACTATGTGAATGTCGAGATAACATATGTTTGTGTACGCTACATTGTTGAACGCCCATATGATCTCGATCGCCATTTTACTGTGCCAATACTTGTTTGAATAACGTCACAATGTAACAATGTTACAACGTTGATTGTATCGTTACGATGACGTTGGCAGATTTTATGTTAAGACTCCTCACCGATCCCCGAGTCTTAGAAACTGGTTTAGTTATCATTACAATTCTATGCCTCATTAGAGGTTTAAAAATAAATAAATTTACTATTTTAAGATTTGAAAATAATTTTATTATTGTGATAGCTATGAGCTACTTTAACTCTTACATAAGTAGTCTCTTTATTACAAAGAGTCTTGTACTCGTACATAACCTATAAAGTCTACTCACAACTGAAATTTATTACTTGATGGTCCGTGATTTTAAACCCATTTTGAAATCATTCCATATTAAAAAGTTATTTTAACGTATAAATAATTTTAATATTGTTATAAATGTTCCAATCTATTCAATTGTAAAATAATACTATATAATAAAGTTAGATATTTATTTATTTTATTTGTGCTGATTAGTTTAGGATTTCAGGTTTACATTTTGGTATGATAATCTTTCTTCTTTTACTGAATCCTATGAACCGCGCAAAGGACGGGTTCTTTCTCTCTAGTTCACTCCTAAAACCTAAATCCAAATTTCTCAAAAACGGCTTTGATACAAATTTAGTTGTTTATTTTGCATAGAGTACTAAATAATATGACTCCACCCGACACTTGATAATGCAATTAACTTGGTAACTGTGTTTAATCTTTTTTACATTTAAATATTTCACTTCAACGATATTTTTACAACTATCGTATGACCAGTAGTGCTGTCACAGGGTTAAAATTGTTCTTATGGGGCTAAAACGAAATATTTCATGAGTAAGGCAGACTCTTAATCCACGAGGATCATCCTCATAATAAGACCAATTGGTAATTCAGAGGCCGTGGTTCGGATTCCACGTTAAACTGTAGGTCCCTTAGTTGCCATCGGCTGTTGGGCTATTAATTAACAGTCCTGTCTAAGGAACATGTCAGCCTTAGTCAGTAACAAGACTACAAGATCGCGCCACAATCATCCTACACTCATTTCTCATTCACACTTGACTTAAAATACCTACCTTGTGGTATGGTCGCCATTTCAATAATCTAATCTAATCTTAAGGCTCTCTGGGAGATCGAAAGAATTATTTATACAGGAACCAAAAGACAACCAATTCTGTGACAGATAACTTGTTATACACTGGATATATTTGTACTCACAGTCCAGCCTCCTTCGGCTACCTCCTGTTCGCAGAAGACCTTCAGGAACCAGTAGGTGGTGCCGCGGATCTGGAGGTAGTAGACGCCCGAGTGGCGCATACCGGCGTTGAGCAGGTCCAGGCACGAGTATCCCTGCCAACAACAACAACATCAGTAACAACAACAATGGCAACAACAGAGACGCACTAACAGGAGATGGTAACGTGTGTTCCGTAACAGGTGACACAAGGAGTATTAAATTTCCAGAATGTATTCTAATAAGATCAGAAATAAACTCTTCATGCCTATCTACGGAACAAATCAGACATATAGTCAAGCCATGTGATCTTGTAATCACACCACAATCGTCTTACACTCATTTCTCATTCGTATTTTGCTAAAAATAACTACCTCGGAATGTCCTAATTTAAAAAATATAATAATAACCATCTGATTAATTTACCGGGATCATTAAGTTAAGCTTTGACTATCTATTGATAATGGATAGTCAAAGGTAATAGTCCAGTGAGCAAAGCCCTTGTGAGCGAACTCCTCAGTTATCGCTTGACAGATTTTAATGATCGAGGTGTCAACAGAGTGGTCTCTGTGTGTAGTTGTGCAGAACAGTTTTTTCTCATCCGTATTTCTTATTTTGAAAGGCATGGAGTTCTCTTAAAGTACGTTTTCCTCCACATGATTAATATTATGAAAGAGTTAACTTATGATTGTTTCTCAAATCTAAGATAGCCTTATTTAACTATAATAAAGTATAAACAAATAGTTACTCAATAGCATTCCAGCCTACCTAAAAGCCCAAGATCATTTTTGATTCATTTACTTTAAAAATTCAGTCATGTCAATTGTCTAAACATAAATAATATTTATTTAAATAATTTTGGATTATGTGGTTGCATTTTTGTAGGAATTACAGACAAGTTCTTAAGATGCAACAATCGTACTGGAAACTAATGATTTTCACTAAACATAATTAGGTCAATCCAAAGTCAAAGTTTGCCTCAATGATACGAGATAACATAGCTAAGTTAAGTTAAGACTAACCCAGATGTTTATCCCTTCTGGTGTGTAATTATTGTCCAGTAAACGGTACTTAATACATGATTGAAAACGCCTACTTATGCTGGTTTGTTCCATTTGAATAACAAAAGTTTCAGTTAGACCGTGTCATTAAAATAAATAACCTCTTTAAAAAATTACAACCGATTATTTTAAAATATTTCGTCGTCAAATATTTCTAATATCAGGACGTAAGCACGAATAGAATATACTATACTCTATCAAATTCTGGTCACTTATTCTTGTACTGGACGGTGGCGTGTCTTGTAATCCAACTATTTGTAGGTCACGATTTGTGAATCGTTATGAGCGATGGTCGGTGAATGGGATATTCTCTGGTGTGGATTAACGTCCACAATATTTAATACAAAGTCTATCCACAAAAACGATCCTCATAGTTAGACCAATTCGTAAATCAGAGGCAGTCGTGTCTACGGAACATGTCAGCATGAATAAAGATCAGTTTATTCATTTGCAGAGCCAGTTAATGAATAGCACAGAATAACTGGGCCTAGAGTAAAGCCTTAGATCAAGGCGATTATGGTACATAGACATGGTAGTTATAAATTTTTAGGCCCTTTGGTTTAATAAAGGTTTATTCGAACCCTTGTTTTCACTTGTCGTAAGCGATCATGATTTGAGGATTTGTAGTTGGAGACATTGTTGGCTGGGTGCATCGGATGTTCCAGATGCCCAGAGGATGACTGGCAGCAACAGAGGACAAGGCTTCCCAGCTGGCACAGTGAAAACGGGCCTATTTCATGCTCCAGAGCTCTCTTTCATACTTGAAATAGATTTCAATGATTTTCATAAAATCGGATCTCTTTCGCCAGCTTTCTTGGTGATATTTGCAACACAAAGAACGAAACGCAGAGACGTGCTTGGGAAACAAACTCTCGTCTCCCTTCTGGTTTTAATTTTTTCATGTCTGATCCAGCCCCTAACTAACCCTCGAATGTAGACTTTTGGCTTTATCACAAAGATTATCTATTTCCTTCCTAAAATTCTCTTGCTTATCCTCTTCACTTGGGAAAGTTCCCAATACATGAGGTTTCTAATTCTAAATGTATAAAACAAAGTCGTGTTAGTTACAACACTTATAACTCGAGAACGGCTGTACCGATTTTAATGATCTTTGATTTTTTTTGGATTCGTCTCTGCTCTGAGGAGGTTATAGGCATATTTAGTTTTGTATTTAACCTTAGGGCTAAGCCCCACCGGCCTGTAAAGTTTGTATATGTTAAGCTTATGAGAAAAAGACGTGCTTCATTTTGATCATAAGAATACATCAATAATGTGAACAATTTATTAACAGCTCTTTTTGCGTTTCTTTATTTTCACCAGTCAACAAGTAACGTCATTGTGTGTCATTTCCAGCTAATGTTAGTGATTGTTTTGAAAATAAGCATTTATATATATCTGGTTGATTAATTTGTTCCAATGTAATTAAGAAATGTTTTTTGCATTTTTTAGAATGAATGAAATTGAACGTATTTGTAAATAAACGTAATTAATGAATGTTATATTAAGCGAGAATTGTTATAAAAAATGGTGTATCTCAGAAGATATAATCTTTTACGACATATCCGCAATGCTATTTGACATCGGAACATTGCGAATGAATCATTTGAAGAACAACGAGGAATCGCACGAGAATGGCACCGTGGTGCCATGACCCGATTTCTTTCACGATGAAATTAAATATATAAAATCCAATTAAGTTAATCTAAAAGTTAACAAGACATGTATTACTTAGACGGTACGAAGTTCGCTCGGTCAGCTAGTTTTAAATAAACACCAGAATATCAACATGTTACATGTGTTCGCTTACTATGTTAATGTATATTCGAACATAAACCGCTCTGCAGAGAAGTTGGTTATAAATATTTTATACTATAAATAGTTTATGCTATCAATAACTAATTAACTCCGCACAGTGATGTATATTTTGGAATATTCAATGCAATGTCCATACAATGCAGGTAATAATCAGGTACTTTCGTATGTGATACTTTCTAAAGTATAAAAAAATTATAAATGAATACATGCGAAACTATTGACTTTTATATCATAAATATCCCTTACACGCACGCTCACTCCCTATTATCTTCATCCGTCAAACGCAGCAGGAATAAAATCTCTGCAATATTCTGCCAGGGAGGACAAATGGTTCCAAAGGTCTGGACCACACGTTTTGCCATTTGTATGACAACCTGCGATCACGGATTCGATAAACAACGACACCAAAGGTCCTAAGTAAATTCGAAGTGCTTTCTATTAGTTGGTAACACGGAAAGGAAATAGTTTGACAGAAATGGAAGAGGAATAGATACTCAGGTAGATAAATCATAAGGTAAATTAATAAATTGAAATCTAAAATCACGGATGTCTGATCGACCATGACCCAAATCATTACAAAAATACCGTTTTAGATGCTGAAAAGACGATTTTAGCTTGATAAGCAATAATGTCTATGAAATATCACATATTTGATGTTTATAGGACGCATAACTAATTCGATATAACGGTTTGAATTTCTTAATTGTAAGTACCTTGACACGAAGCAGACAATACACTATGGGTCGCTTCAGGGCGATTATTATCGAATATTACTATCGAATTATCGTCATTATGATCGATGGAGTCAGAGGAACAATTGAGACATAGCCGTTACCCGCGGTATTTATTAGTCGTTAGCGCACTACCGGTCTGCGGTGTTTCACGGCAACACTTTGTCTTGCTGTCGCATTCGTTTGTCTACCAAACAATCGACTTTGCAATATCCTATTCGAATTAGTGAGTAGCTGCATTATTACAACACTGTACTTGGAAACTTTTATTTATTTCTGTAAGACATTGTTCGCGTTTGTCACCACGCAAGACTTCAAGGCTTGTTTTGAGGTAGTCTTAAAGAAACGTCAAATCATTTTCAGAAGTAAAAACCTTAAAAAAACGTTATAAAAATTGTTTTAAAGAGTTTAAACTGTCAAAATAATTGAAATCACATAGAATATTCTATGTATAGTCAGAACAGGACTGACATTACATATTGGATGTCCTAGGTAGCCAAATGATTAGATTAGATCATTGAAATGAGAACCATAAACAATGTACGTATTTTAAGCCAAGTATGAATGAGGATTGCATGTAAGATGATTGTGGTGCGATCTTGTAGTCTTGTTATTGACTAAGGCTGACATATTCCTTAGACAGGACTGTTAATTAATGGCCCAAAAGCCGATGGCAACTAAAAGACCTACAGTTTAACGTGGAATCCGAACCACGGCCTCTGAATTAAGAATTGGTCTATTTTTGAGGATGGTCTTTGCGGATTTACGTAGTATTTAATAGTGTGGAGGTTAATCCACAAAAGAGAACACTACACCCATCGAACATTGCTCACAACTATCCACAATTCGTGACCTCCAAGTAGCTGGATTACATGACGACGCCACCGCCCCAGTCTCTAGGATTTTCTAGGTAGCAAAACTGACATCTCATATCCAAAGTAAAATAATGATATTGGATTTTCTAGACAGTCAGAACACTGACATCCCATATCGGATGTCCCAGGTAGAGTAGTCAGAGCAGGACTGGTCGAGTGTCCACTGTCCAGGCACGGTCAGCGGTCACAGTGTTACGTCCCGCACTAGATAACACTTTCTCCGGCCGACATCTTTCCATCGATTCCTAAACTGGGCGATGATTGTGCAACGCGACCGACGGACTAACCCGGTCACTGTAGCTCAGTGTCTGCGCATATCAACGCACCTGCTGCGCCAAAACTGCATCCAAGGCCCAACTGGTGGCGTGTCGATAGGTGGTAATGACAGGCGGAGCCCAGCGGTCGCGCAGATGAGTCGCCACCGAGGAAGTCGAGCGAATGGTTAACGTGTGATCCGATGATAGTTAAGTCAGCATCGAACAGATGTTGACTTGTACGACTATGTAAATACAAAATTTGAATAACCTTTCAAGATAAAAAGATCAAAATTTTCAGCTCAAAGCATCCCAAAGTCTTACCGCTCATTTCACAGGTGCTAATTGGTTTCCGATATCAGAAAATTGCTTTCCCATTCGGTATAATAACAACACTTAGTTATTCTGTGTTTTTACTAACTAAAAAAATAACAACACTATTTTAAGTTTAACTTTTGACGGGCGAGTAAACATTGCCTTTTGATTATGTCTTAGCGCACACTTGAGCAATTTTCAGCCGAGGAATGGATTTTGTCGACTGTTGTGTCGTGGTTTCTGAACTGTGAAATGTAAAATACAATGGATTTTATCGAATTAACTTGTGTTTGTGCTTTACTACTTCGAGCAAGGAAGAAAAGAAGACGACAGAGGTATCGGGTCCATCCTATTGTAAGTCAGGGCCTTTTGTAAGACACTTTTAAATGGACAGACTGTACACTAGTTTACGTGATCAAAAAACCATTCTTTAATTACAACAGAAGGTTTGTTGAAAGTTTTGACAATTTTTTATTGATGTTTAGTCAACGTTTAACTAACAACAGAACATCAATACGATTACCTTTTACATTTTTACCATACAACTGTGGCCTTTTCTCTATTTAACCTATGAACAATTCTGTGTCGAAATCATCCATACTTTTATACAAACCAAGATTCTATGCTTCATATTTTTATGCTTCCATTTTAATATACGTTGCACAGATTGGCCCATGAAATAGATGCCTTGAAATTATCGCCCGTGTGCGCTAGGCCAAAGCTGAAGGGAATGTTTTCAGTTCCTCTAAACAGCTGCCCTTGTATATGACGTCACTTCCGTTACAATTTTCCCACGACGTGAATCGCTAACACCCACCCGCGAGCTAAATACATGTCAATAATAGAAGAAAATAAATTTGTCGTTAAAGTATAATTTATTAGAATTAAATTTAAGTTTTGTTGTTTTCCTTGGAGTATTCTATTAATTATTATGCCCTAAAGCGTTCTCAGGAATTTACATAAACAGCTGTGTCTCAAAACAGTTAAACCCAAAACTGCAATTCAAGGTCCACCTTTCACCTTCCTCATCTAGTGACACCTTTTGTTTATAATAGTTTGTGTACAAAAAACTCAATACACTGAACTGAAAATTCTATTTTATGTGACACTGAGTATAATTATACATCGTGTTCGAATCAGTGATCACTAGAATGTACGAATGGAAGAGAAATATACTCGTATTCCTTTTCAGCCGATCTGGTTTCTTCGTTAACCCCATAGGGTAATATTGTATCTGAATTATTCGGTGATAATTTTGAAACACCAAATATACGACCGGCATTTGAATATTTATTCAGATCGTGAAAATTGTAGGAATGAGGCGTTTCCCCACTCGTTCCTCTCCTTCGTGTATAATTCTGTGAGCGATTCCAAAAGTTTGACCCGAACCAGTTTTTTATCAATCGCACAAGCTTCCGCCTTTTGATGTATGGGACTGTCTGCCAAATGTAAATTACTATTCCAAACATTTGAATACCTAATAAAGCGAGAGGCTGTAATAACTCAATCGAGGTGATCGTGGCGTTGGCCGAGCCGGGCTGCAGATCAACCTGTTGATACCAACATTCGCAGTGGTCCACAGGAGTTGCGGATGCTGGCTGTTAAAGGCTGCTGACATTTATACTACCTATCACCAGCTTGTTTTTAAAGATACTTGAAATTTTTTTAAATTTTTGATCCGATTTTTGTTATTATTCTCTGAAATCTAATCTCTGAACGATATATAATTCATCGCACACTCGTGGTGAAATGAACCACTTGGAATCAGGCACTGGAACGATGGCGTTTCATAAAATACAGCTTCGATTTCACGAATTGTGGATATAAGCGATGGCCCGTGGATGCTATATTCCCTGGTGTGGATTAAAGTCAACACTGAGAACATAGTACAGTATTCAATTTACTACGTTCACCCACAAAGGCCATCCTCATAATTAGACTACTGTAATTCGTAATTCAGAGACAGTGGTTCGGATTCCACGTTAAACTGTAGGTCCTTTAGTTGCCATCGGCTCTTGGGCTATTAATTAACAGTCCTGTCTAAGGAACATGTCAGCCTTAGTCAGTAACAAGACTACAAGATTGCGCCACAATCATCCTACACTCATTTCTCATTCATACTTGGCTTAAAATGCCTACCTGGGTAGGTTGCCATTTCAATAATCTAAATCTAAATTCGTAATTCAGAGGCATGTTTGTGGATCGGATTCCACGTTGAAGTATCGGTCCCTTAGATTCCATTGGCTGTTGGATTATCAACTAACAGTCCCATCTAACGAACAAAATAACCATAACAAGACTACAAGTTCTGGCCACAATCATCTTACACTCATTTCTGATTCATACTTGGTTAATAATTCCTACATGAATTTTTTTTCGCCAACTGGAAGAATTGCTCAAGTTTGTTCAACATTGAACTGGGCGAAAACATCGTGACGCCAAACAGCTTTGTTACTGAAAAGTCTTGAATCATGTCAACCCGGTATTTCACACGACCGCCCCTGGCGGGTACAATCAGAACTTGCCCTTTGAAGTTGAGCAAACTCGGTGAGGAAACGTTCGCGGCCGTGGTCGCCAGACGCATGCCGCGGGTCGGGGACTCGCCCTCTCCCGTGCCCGTCGCCTGTCGTGCTCCGGGTGTACCAGTTACCCGGCACCCGCCGTTGCCCAACCCAGGCTGGACAATGGCTATTGTTTACAGATAGCTCTGGACCGCACGTAAATATCGCGGCGATTGTGAGGAAGTGGCCACGGTCGCGTGGACAGGTGGTGGAAAAATGATGTTGTAAACCGCGTAATGTTCGTCGAAAAAGTAGCTACGCGTTGGGATGTTAGCTTTAAAAAAATCAATCAATAATAGTAATAATTCTAAAATATGGGTGGATTTTGGTTTTGTTATGTTAACAGTATTCGTATTCATACTAGTGGACTCAACGCGTTTCTTCAGGCTTCAAAATAATAGATAGTACGTAAAGAAAATTCATTTCCCAATTCAACAAAGAATAATTCTTTTTCATTACTTCAATTAAATGAATAAACAAAATTGCTCTATTCCAGTCTAAAACAATATCCGCTCCATAAACAAAACATGTTTGTATTTACTTTCCTGTGGGAAATAGGTTTTATCATAGATATATCTAAAGGGAATGTTTTTAGTTTATCTAAACAGCTGTTCTTATGTTTCAAATTTTAGTCGTTTAAATTGCTTACACCCAGGTCTAGGACATATCCATGTCAAAAATATCCAAATAATGCAACAACAAATACAGGAGAAACATCTGATTGGCTGTGCTTACCTATGAGAATCATCCAAATTCAGTTTTGACATGGATATGTCTTAGCTCTGGGGGGGGGGTGATTTTTAAGATGGAAAATATGTAACAGGTTTCCATAGAAACTACCAGATCTATTGTATTGCATTTTTAATATAAAAGAATAAGAACAGCTGTTTAGATGGACTGAAAACATTCCCTTTAGACATATCAATGATCTAACCTATTTCGCACAAGGGAGTAAATACAAACATTTTTAACACAGCTGGGATAGCGCTGGAAACGTTGATTGATGTGATGAGAGGAGCCTCAGAGAGTTCCCCTCAGCCAGCTGACGAGGGCGGAGGACGGAGGGAAGCGGTGTCATGGAACGTCGTGAGAACGGAGTGGAAAGTGATATGCGAGCTGATCGGTCCGGACTGGTATTTTGGCAGCTCGGACATTCGAGTACGGTTTGCCAATCCGCTGTAAACTGGAGCGCCACCTACATCTTGACGCGTCAACTACCCCAGAATGGACCGAGTGAGCATCAAGCCTCGGCCATCAAAGCTGCTCCGAAGTTACGTCATTTCAACTTTGATCACATGATTCAGTAACTGAGGATATATCAAAACCACAGTTAGTCTTGTAATAGAGATTACATTTTCTGTGTGTTTTACTAAGGTGGATCCAGTATTGGTGTGCTCAGAAGTGCCACGAAAATAATATTTATTTACTATGTTTTCATCATTAAATGCACAATGTAAATACTTAAGTTGAGCATAACCAAAATTTTAAAACACTTCCATTTGCATCTGAAATCCCCCATGAAATGGCAGAAATGTGTAAATAAATTCAGTATAAACTGTGGATATATTTTTATATACATGTAATTAATGTAACATAATTAATCCTTAGTAAATTCTATTAAATATAATTTGCAAATTATTATTACCATTCTGAAATAGTGACATGCCAAGATAGGTATTTTAAGCAAAGTAAGAATGAAAATAAGTGTAAAATGATTGAGGTACGATCTTCGTAGCTTCATTACTGACTAAGATTGACACGACATCTGAAGACCCTACAGTTTAATGTGGGATAGGAACCACTGCTACCATGCCTCTGACATTTCAAACTGGTTTTATAATGAAGATGGTCTTTGCGGATGAACGTAGTGTAGTATTCAATAGTATGGACACACCAGAGACTACCACCTTCGCTTACAGCTTTCTAAGTAACGGGGTTACTTGGAAATACGCAACAAAGTTTGGGCTGTTGACTTGTATAAACTTATACATTCAATAAGGTATTTTGTAATAGTTTACATTGATGATGGTGATGATAAAGAAGAAGAAGAATGAAAAGAAAGAAGAAGTTGAAGGAGAACGAGGAGAAGAAGAATAAGAAGAGAATGAAGAGATGAAAAGTAGAAGTACAACTGTGAGTGAATAAAAAACCATAGTAAACTTATGTAGTGAGTTTCTCTTTTTCTTTGACAAAGAAGCAAACCTGGTATGGTTTCTTTGGACAAGTATTACATATCTAACGGAACATGGTAACAGATCAGCTATGTGAGTGATAGGCTTCCATCCGCTACCTTGTGTGATGTATATTGGAGGTATTGGCGTTCCGTTGTGATTTATCGAAGAGAAACCCGCTTATTGAAATAACGCTCAAATATTGATTTTGATGATGCAATGTGCACGCCTCCAGTGGCCGCGACTCGACCAGATCCGTAATTATGCACCGACCAAATATTAGTTTTGGCGGAATTGGCGGCCGCTGGCTAATGCGACGTTTCGCAACGGCCGCAATTATCCTAAACACTCTATAAAACATTCCCGTGCTCAAGAGCGAACCATTACCGCTCTTCAGCATTTCCAGACGTCGGTTTTTGAAATTCAAAGATGGTCTTTTCAGTGTTCTAATAACGAATGTGTTGTAAGTTCTGCGTTATTGCTAGTTTACAAAAGAATGGTGATTTATTTAATTCGAATGCTGACTCATAGAAAGAGTTGATGATGTGATGAAAGAAGAAGTTATGTGAAACAACAGAGACCAAGAACCTTGAGAAAGTATCGCTCATCAGCTTCCGTTGTGTGGGGCCGTTGTGCGAAACCGATTGATTGCCGCGCGACTCGACCAGATCCGTTGCCGACCTGGCGTTGAAAAATGAATTCGTGCTGCAGCGCATGTCAGTCAGTTTCGAATTGTAATTCGTACCAGGAGGCCAAGCTTTGCTCGAATTAAATAAAATACCCCCGTAGCAGCAGACCTGCGTACTCAGAGAATTTCCAAATATTAATCAAATATAACAGGTATAGAACAGGTTTGATGAATATCCGTAATAAATAAGAGTGTTTGCCTATTATTATGACCATTTACCAAGTTTTATCATTCTCTCCATGAATAAAGGAGTTTCCCTACTCTCCATAAGATGTCTGGATTACGAGCTCGTCCGTTGAAATGTAGGATTACACGTCTACCAAAACAGAACCCAATCGAACCATTCTTACGAGGGTTATCGTGTTTATGATCCCGAGCTTAGGTCTTGCCATGAGACCTATGGTAATAGCTTCCTCCTATGGGCGCTAAAACGAGGATCACAGCTACAGATGTAGCTTTTTACGAAAATGTAAACATTGAAACCTAGGATGGTCACTACAGCTCTTTCTTCTTCTTCCCAAACTGTCAAAGTTTAGTGTCCACAGCTGTTGACATTAAGTACTTTTATGTTGATATCCTTTGAAAATGAAAGTTTTGAAACCTATGACGTTCATGGAGCGTAGCCCGAGGGGATTTAAAGGAAACGTATATACCTATGAGTTGCATGAGTCTAAAATCTACCCTATTTCAAACCGGTCGGTTCAGTATTTTTTGCGTTTACTTCCCACAACAAACAAACATACAGAAACAACCCGTTCTTTATAATGTTATAGATGATATCATGATTAATATTATATAGATTATAGATTGAAGTGATTTGATATTGTAAAGTTAAAAATCGAATCTCACACTACCGCTGAAATATCTCGTTGGAAGAAAGTGTCTTGACAAATTGGCAGGAAACAGAGGGCCGGGCAGCGCGACACGTAGCGGAGGTTTATTGGTAGCAGATCTCCGTATAATGAAGAACATAAATAAAAGTCAGATTTCTAATTCTGCAACATTTCTAATTAGAAGCGTCCCAAAAAAGGGGAACATGTCCGTTGGGAAGGTGAAATGCGAGCTCTGACATGGACAATCCAATCTATTAGGCCCCAGCCGCGTGGGTCGACCTATCCGCTGCGTCTTAAATCCGTTTTGAAAGCAGCAATATTGATGTTGGGCCCACGTCGTTAATAACTGTCAAAACATTTTCGATTGTAGGTTTTGATTGATTTGAATTAAGGGAATTGATGGGTGAGTTTAAGCCCTGCGCTCCGGCGGGAGTATGGCGGACTGGCGGTCGAGGCGCTTCGGTAGTCGGAGGAGGTGGAACAAATGAGATAATCGGCTATTGGAAATGTGACCCGATGCATCTGTGGAAGAATAAGGTCACCCCCATTTAGTAGTGCCAGACATGTTTAAATGGCTAATCAACTAATACACTCGAGTTCGATTACCAGCCGTGAAACAAATAAATTTGTACCTTAGACTACCATTGTACTTTGGAAGGCACGTTAGTTGTTTGTTCAGATGCACTAGTATGATCTGAAAACTAGAAGGTTACTCAATACTTTCAGTAGGGAATTGTGAGAACACTCTAAGCGTTTGTAATGTTTTTGGGTTACAAATACTCCTTACTACTGTTTCCAAGCACTGAAATTGTTTACCTCCAAAATTGACAGTTGATACTTTAGTCACGGCTTCATCAGGGTGGAAGGATGGATCTTCAAAAGCAGGTGATTTTAGACACTTTTAAGTTAGTGAAAGGAGATCCCTTTTAAAGTGGATTGATTATGAACTCGTCCATATTGAAGAGTGGCGTTGAAAAATACCTATGTTATGGATGTGAGGAAACATTTAGGTTGGTAGCTTTAGGGTGTCATGTCTATGGCACACACCTGGACACCTTCTAGGTATGCTTTCATAACATTTTTGGAAAAAAAATCATATTTACTGTATCAGTGTTATCGGGATTTTGAGCTCGTGTTTTGGTGAATGATTAAATGAGGACTATGGTCACTCACAGTGGTTGGTTTAACCGTGAATGGATTATTTAAGATGTCGCCATTTTACTAGAGGGAGGATGCTACGAACTCCTGGAACTGACCAGATGTAGTCGAAGATATCCTTTTTGAGGATTACGGTTCGATCCTGGAATTTCACTGAGCGCGATGCGTAGTCTGTGCACAACCGGAGGGATAGGGGTCCTCTGGCAAGTTGGCAATTTTCAGGAAACCCTTTCCTACTGTGTTGTTTGAAGGGTGAAGTCCAATGTACCCTAGTGCATTGAGCGGTGGGCTATGAGAACTCCCCCGGTGGCCAATTTCCCAAGGTGTTTGTCCGATAATTGCTCGGACCGCCCACCGCCCGCGGCCCACTACGGGGAGCTTTCTACCATATTACCCTTCATTAATTTGTCGACATGCGAATTTCGGGGAATAATTTTTATAATAATAATAACTACTTTCTGAAAATATCGAACACGGACAATTAAGTGTTTCCATGTTCCCAAGCTTGTAATCACTGACCTCATGTCGGAGCCTTCCCAACTTGTTATTGGCCATACATATTGTAAATTAGGGAGTACCGGTATGGTAAAATTAATTGTCATACTAAAATGTGTACACCAAGCGTAAAATTTGCCAGGGTAATAACTTAATTTGTAAAATGAACTAACTTATTCGTGCGGTAAAACCCTATGAAACAAAACATTGCATATTCCAAACCAAGCGGTAAATATAGAAATAATAATAGCCTACATCATATTTCCTTCTCCTGTTCAATGTTAGTTAACTACATGGTGTCTGTTCAGTCCGTCGCCAAACTTTATGATGGGGTTTACAGCGTCAAAAGGAGCATAGCAATTTTCCTATGGTGTTATGTCCTGAAATGGATTGGCGTACTTAACCAGATATCCACCATTCTATATTTATAGATTAGATTAGATTATTGAAATGGCGACCATACTACAAGGTAGGTTTTTTAAGCCAAGTATGAGGGTTGAGAGTAAGGTGAATGTGGCGCGATCTTGTAGTCTTGTTACTGACTAAGGCTGACATGTTCCTTACACAGGACTGATAATTGATAGCCCAACAGCCGATGGCAACTAATGGACCTACAGTTTAACGTGGAATCCGAACCACGGCCTCTGAATTACGAATTGGTCTAATTATGAGGATGGTCTTTGCGGATAACGTAGTATTCAATAGTGCGGACGTTAATCCACACAAGAGAACACTACATCCACCGACCATCACTCACAACTATCCACAATTCGTGACCTCCAAGTAGCTGGATTACAGGATGTCGTATGACATCCCAGTCATATACAGTCATTTACAACATATTTTATATTTCTGTCACTTTTAAATAGATTATTTTGAAACTTAATCCATGACTTTAAATAGTAAAGTACTCGTACACAAATGAAACCTTTACCAGTATTATATGTGTACGGGTACAACGTTGTCAGCTGCAACAACGGTCCCTCGGCCGGCACAACTAAGCAGAGTGAAAATGACAATAGACCTCGGTCGCACTTAATACTGGCAAAAGTACTGAATCTCCGATTTTCCTATGCTCATTGACCGATTTTCACAATTCTGGTTTCATTGGATAGGAAATGAAATTCTACATAACTTTTTATTCTTAGTAACCTTTAAAATAATGAACAATAATTAATTTAGTTTAATTAAACGAAATTAAAGGGCTACTCCTTTGAAATTAGTATTTAATCACGTTGATATTTTCTCTTTACTATTGAAAAACATATTCCAAGTTTCTAAATAATCGATTGAAAAATGACTGAGATATAAAAATTTTGAAAAAATACTAAATGATGGACATTGACTGAGAATTCATTTTAAGACATACCCCCATAGGAAACTTTTTTCTTATTTTGACCCAATAAATCACATCATGAAGTTTGGTGACGGAATTTAACAGGTGAGTAGACACATATTGGCCTAAGGCACAATTAATTTATTATTAGACAACTTTCTATATTTGTCTTTTGTTTTTAGAACACTCAGAGAACTTAAGAGAATAAATAAACCAAATCCGATACTGGTTATAGTTTGTGTTTAAACCGAAATAAATACAGTAAATTATGAAAAAACACATTGACGCTTAGTTGAGGTTAACTATTGCTATCCAATTAATTGTAAGTGTTTTGTACGTGAAATAACTAAACACATTTTTGGTAGTAGACGACGAGCTACTACTGTTGGTAGAACGAACAGCTGATGGCGGGTCTACAGTCTAGACTGTGAAGAAACCAACCAGTTTAGTAACGTGTGCCGGCTGTCGAACTGTTTGTTGGTATTAGTGTGCTATTTAATGTGTTTCCTGCAATTTAACAAATTTACAACATTCAGGGGAATTAATTAAAGACCTACTTAGGTTTTATAGAGGAGCTTTTGGTAGTTTAGACATATCACTCGAGTCCTAATGGCAATAATCTCCTATTAGGGGTTCTACTGAAAGAGTAGTCGTCGTCATTAATTTAGTAATGTGTCCACTTTGTTTAGAGTTTAGGTGTTTTATGGCCGTGAATATTGATTTTTAAAATAGTTTTGTGTTTTAAATAAAACAAATTGAAGTTATTAAGTATTCTCACTGATACCCCGTTGTTTAACTGCATTTTGACAGTAATTAAGTATCATACCTTCACCACCCTTCACTCAAAGGGTACGTCACATCTGTGTCTTACCAAGCTGAAACCCCCTCTTAGAGTGTTAAGTGATTTGATAAAAAGTTGAGTAGTTTCAATGAGTCTCAAGTAACATAAAAGCTGCGATTTAAAATACGTGAAATTATAAAAAGACGAGGTTTTTATAACACAAATTTATATTATTACGTGAAGACCCTTTTCATATCTATTCGTACATACGACACCAAGCCACTCTGACATGTATTTTATTTTAAGATAAACTGCCTCGAAGTGCCAATCAATTACATTTTCACGCTGTGCGTGTTTCAGACTTATGATGCTCCATCTTTAGCAGCGTAGCCCAGTATTCAATGGCTGTAATGATGATTATAAAACACACACATTTATATCTGATCATTTGTACACTTAAAACCACACAAAATTTGAACTTTGAGAACGTTAAGTAGGCCTAAGACCTAAACCAGAGCCTAAACCAAAACGGATCCTTTAAGTGTTTTAGGTGGACAAATGTGACTGTGAGTACTTTATTCAGATATAAATGTGCGTGTTTAATAATCATCTTGACAACCTTTGATGTTGTGATATTGGGTTTACCTGAAGTTTATATGAAGATGGACAGTTATAGGTCTGAAACGCATACAGCGTAAAATGTAATTAATTGACAATGCAGTTAACAAAGGTAAATAAGTCGGAATCATATTAATAGGTGTCAAGCCTGTTCACTATTATTACTATGATATTTCGTAAAGATCGTTATAGTTAAACCTGTTCGTATTTCAGAGGTTAAATCGTAGTTTGGATCTCAAGTTAAACTTTAGATACCATTGGCTGTTAGGTTACTAACAGTTCTTTCGAAGGAACATGTATGCCTTAGTTAGTAACAAGACTTAAATCATTTCTCATTCATAACCTTGCGTAAAATACCTGGATAGGTAGCCATTCCATAAAGTTAATGTAATATTTGAGTCGTTCAGCTCAATGAAGCGGTGTCCCAACTCTGGCCTGTCAAACATACTCCTTTCTTCTCAGACTTATCTCTATCTCCACAAAATAACTAAACAAGTGCTAAACATCTAGTACCTAGAGGATTTTTATTTTGTTTTATACTCCAGGGAGAGGAGATCTGGAACTGAGTTCCAGATCCACACTTCCAGTCCACAATATCCCATCCATACTTCGGGTGAAAAGGATTGATCTTGATCGACTTTAGCACTGTAAGGAAAGCCCAAATGGCGTAATAATCAAAGGTCTAGCCCGAAGTAATGTGCAAAACAGTTCCAGGCAAGTCCTAGGAGATGAAGGGAAGGGTTTAGTGGGTGCGAGTCCCACACTACTGGGGTTCTCCGGTGTACATTAGTTACCTTCTCCTACCCACAAAAAGGAAGATTTTGATTTTCTGATCAGATTAGCTCGATAGGGAATATTTGCAAAACAGCAACGTAAAAAGATTGTATAACACGAGGTGGAGATGGACGAAAGCGACGCACCTGTTCTGCTCCAGCTCCAACTCCAGCTTTCTCCAGGACGGGAATGCGCCCGACATCTTCCGCTGCAGGTTCAATGTTATTCAATCATTGTCACTGTGAGCTCATCCTGCCGCGCCTGCACAATCTTCAGTCGAAACCGCAAGGCGTGCTTGGCTACGAGTGATTTTAAGTTGAATTTTTCTTTTGTCGTTTTTTATTTCTGAGATATTAGTAAACGTTTACAAAACTATTTACCGGTGGGGTTGAACGGTGTATGGAGTTTATTAACAGACTCGTCACTTAGAGTTCTTCACACTGTGACATGGTTTACTGTAACCGCGCTAGTGAATAGTGATGTTTCGAATAGTCCTGTTTTAGAACCCATTAATTGTATATACAATTCGGAGTAATCATTGTTGTTTGTTCATTTTTCGTGTAACCTTCTGGCCAAGGTTTAGTATTAGAGTTTTCAGTTTGCGTCTCTCACTTAGCATAATGACTTATGTAGCCGGGACCAAACAACTTAACGTGCCTTCCGAAATACGATGGTAATCTGAGGTATTAAATTTCATATATATCATGACCGGTAATCGATCCCGGGTCCTTTGGGTGTTAGGTCAGTACTCTATTCACTCAGCTATGACAACCACAACGAGATTTGATAAATGATACAAAATAAAACTCATTACTGGTTCCTTTTTAATAGAAAATTTGAGTTAAGCCTTCAAGTTGAAATAAAAAAATATTTTTTTCATTGAATACAAATGAGTATTTTAAAAATTTCGTCTAAATAATATCAGAACTAACATGCCAGCGTGGGTTTAGTTATCTATAGGAACTACTTTAACAAATCTTGTTTATTGCACATTGATTATACTATTACGTTATAAAACTGGATTCTTCGAACCCTTGTGTTGCACTATCAGGCTGAAGTAGATCGGCCACTAATGAGAAATTTCCTTTCTTATAGAAGCTTTCTCAGAGATTACTAGATGAAACCTACAATTTATCACTCAATTCCAACAAAATTCACGGGCGTCATAAGAAAGATCATAAATCGTTTAATATTTACTCGATCGACTAAATGAATAATTTTCATGGTGGAAATAATAGTAAGGATAGTTTAAATTAAATACGTGGAAAATGTATCACATTGTGACGAAGATTTAGTATCGATTCTATTTCGTTTAAAACACGAAACATATTACACTTCAAACAAAAGTGAGAACTCAGAAGAAATGAGAGAAGAGAGTGTGAGATTATTGACAGTTAGATAACTTTGTCTTCCTCACCTTGACTAATTAATGAAAAGCAGGATGATCCTGAACCTGTAAGTGACAGGAGTGTCTCATAATAGAAATCAAAACAGGGCCACTTAATACGATGATAATGGAACTAACTCTACGATCGGGTTAATCTCAATTCGTCGCTCACAACACTTTCAAACAGAGCGTTATCTTCTCCTTTCACCAAATTATACATGATTCTACCATGCATCTCGGGTCTCATATGACAGAGGTCTTGTAAAACCAGTGAGATGAGTACTCAAATAATTTATTCTAGACAAATAATGAGTGAAAGCCTCCTTTCGTCGTGCTTCCGAGAGCTACGTGAATGATAATGAAGGTTTTGAAAGAAAGTAGTTTTGGAAGTCGATCACTATCGTCAACAGTGCTGGTCCACGTCACAAAGCTAACAACTTTCCACCGGGCTCCGCTCTATTTACGTCTTCAGGGTGGATGGGAGATGCAGTAGTCTAAAAAATATAAAATAATACCCCCATTCAGCAGACCTGCGTAATCAGCAAATCCATTTATGAATCCTTTGAGATGATACGAACTAACTGGAATCTTGTAAATGAAAAACATTAAATGGGAAACATTCCTTGGTCTTTAAATAGGGTTAAAATATGAAATTAAAATGTTTGTAAATGGCTGCCATTTTCCAATATGGTGGTTAAGTTAATTTCTTTCGTAGGAAACTCCTATACTTAGAAAAATAAAAATAAGACTTTTTATACCAAGTTATTTTTTATACACATAACTATTTAATTCATACGGATTATAAAGTGGACAACATACCTTGACATCCTTGATGTTGGGTATGATGTCAGTGGTGAAAGTGTTGTTCGCTGGGAGAGGCTTGTTCTTGACGCTAGGGAAGATGACTCCTCTATTTCTGCTACTTAACCTGCCTGGTTGCACCCCTTGGACGACCCCAGGGGCGGCGGTGATGACGGACGGGGTCGTCGTAGGTATGGTCTGACCTTGCGTCGTGGGGGTGGTGAAGGTGACCGGTGGGGGAGGCTCGGTCAGAGTCGGGTCGTTGGTGTCTTGGAACCTGTTCTGGTCGAACTCTACTATCCTGTCTATCGTGGGGTCGAGCAGAAGCTCCGCCGGCACTGGTCGTTGTGCGAGAGTCACCACGTCGTTCTCTTGCTTCTTCAGCCGTTTCTCTACCATGTCCAGGTTGGCAATGATCTTGTTGGTGTTTGTTCTCAGATCGTCGTGGATGTTGCTGATCGCTCTCTCTTGTCTCTGCGTCTGTGTGAGTAACTCGTCGGACTTGGGCACCAGGTCATCGACAGACGTCTTCGTCCCCACGACCACATCCCAGACCTCGTCCATCTTGTTGGAGACGGAGAGAATGGGGTGCATCTGCCGCACGAGCTTGTCTAGTTTGCTGTTCTTGATAATGGTCGTCGTGGGGGTCGGAGGGGTCGTCGATGTTCTGTTCCTGAAGGCTTGGGGAGGAGGTCCGGTCTGAATTACCACGGGCTCCACTACCGCCTCGTGGACGTCCGACATCATACTCAGTATCTTCCCTAAGTTCTCGGACACCAGGTTTATGTGGAACTGTAGTTTTCTATCGACGTTGGAAGTTGAACTTCTCAACGAATCCAATTCCGAACTGAGCACCTTCGTGATATCCAACACGTTCATGCTGATCGGTTTCTTTTCACTAGCCTCCGCGTTTATGTCGTCCGCGGGAAGGAAGTTGGAGTCGAGTTGATTTTTCAAAACAACCAACTTGCTGTCTATATTGCTGACCTTTTGGTCCAGTAAAACGAGTCTTTCATTCAAATTATTGTCGACCTGACTTAACGTTCCTCCTTGAAACAGTTTAAGGTCGAAAGTCTGCAGCTTCTCGATGATGGAGTCGGTCTTGTCGATGTTGTCGTTAACGCGCGAGTCCAGCGCCTCCACCCTCCTCATCAGGTGCTCCACCGCCTTGTCGAGGTTCTCTATCCTCTGCAGCTTCGACTCCAGGGTCGACACGATCACCTCGAACACGTTGAACAGGTACTGCTCTCTGAAACAACATCCACTTCCGTCAGACTCATGCATGTACACGTCACCGGAGGGGTTGTGTTAGAGCCGTCCCGTGCGACAAAATAAAAATATTGGATGCGATTTTTCATTATTAAATCGCAAAGAAATGACATTTATGACATAATTATTTGATCATGAGAATGAATCAAAATGGAAAGCAGGAGAACCTGTAGTCCCCGGGGTAGGATATTGGCCATATTTCGAAGGTAATTTACGTAAATGAACTGACGCCGACGTCCCGAGGCTTCGTCGCCACCACCCCATCAATCTCGGCCCCTCCCCGCTGGCACATGCTTGGCGTGCAGTCGCGTACACTGCCGTCGGATTGCAAAGTGGGAATAAAGTTTAAGATATTATGATAATATCTTAAAGATTTGTAAATTACCGGATGTTTATCTTCTACCCCTTGAGAAAAAAACACTAAAAAAGCCCTCATTGATACAAATCTAAACACAAACATACCTGTACATACACTACGGTTATACATTGCACAGTACTGAGTTGTTTGAACCTTTAACTTCATTATTTCGATACAAATATTGAATCGAAATTAAATGTAAAAATCAATTTTGATCAACGTTTATCATAATACATAATTATGACATAATACATAGTTATGTTATTAGTTAGTTTTTGGGTTATGAAAATCATAATTGGGTTGAGTCGCTCAGTCTTAAAAATCGAGCCTTGGAAAAAAATCGAGAGCTGGATATTCATTGCGTCATTTGTGGAGAAAGCTTTTAATCAAGAAGACAAAGCTTAAATATACATAATACCAAGGATCTTTCCTCAGGTAGTTAAGTAGAAGTAACAGCTCTCTGAGATTTTAATACGAGGCTCCTCTTTATACCTTTTGAAGTTTTACCTAATAGCCCTCTCCGAAGTGGAAGGCCTATTAGGTGGAATATGACGTGGGGTTATTGGGTGCGAGTTATGTCGAGTCCTACGCACTGGAGAGTGTGAAGTCCTTCCTCTCTGAAGGTGAATTATTAGCCCCTCTATAAAAATATAGGTTTGTTTACGTTCGCTAAGATTGAGCAATGAAAGCTGTTCTAGGTCCTAATTTTACAAGTGTAAGTGTAACAAAATTTACTCAAAATTAAATGTAAGATTCAATTTTGATCATTTCTTAACACAACAAGATGTAGGGTTGTTTAACTTCGCCTGGATAAACTAACGAAAGCTTAACGTTCTCATTGTGCAAGAGTTTGTGTAAGGGAATATAGTTTTTGCCCCCAGATAGAAGTCTATCGGTCTGTCAATTAGTGTAATTAGGCAAGATGACGCAAGGTAACATGCTCACATGTAGCAGTGACGGTGGAGGTGCACTGTTATCAGAGGCGGTTACATGCAAGGTCCGGCATTAGCGTCTGTTACGGTAACGCGTGCAATTAGAATATCGTAGTTCGGAAACTAACCGTGGTGCAGGCTTGCAGCCTGCAATCAAAAGCTTAGCTCTGTAATAAAACGCGGCTGTAGGCCGTCTCGATTAGGACGGGATCGAATTCAATAAGAGTTTATCATGGTGGCTCGCGCCGGTAATTTGAAGTAATATTGATTATAGACTGCAACTTGGAGCTCCGGGAGATCTGAGAGTGGATTTATTGCAGCTCGGAGTTGCAGCTTGGGCGGACGCGGTCCGAAACTGTTTCAACTTTAGCGGTGTTTTGGGAAAGCGGCAATGAGTGTGTTGGGGAATATACCAAACATATTTTAACTTAACATAAGTTAACCTTACACCCATATTTATTAATTAATAGTAAAACCTTTGACTATCCATTTTAAAATGTATAGTCAAAGATAAAACTGACTGGAACGGTGGCGTGTCTGCAATCCTGCTACTAGGAGGTTACAAACTGTGGATGGTTATGTGGTCAGTGGATGTGATATTCTCTGGTTTTGATTAACATCCACACTATTAAGTATTACGTTCATCCACAAAGACCATCCTGATAATTAAACATTAGGCCCCTTAGATGCCCTTAGTTCTGTCTATGTAACATATCGGCCTTTTTTAGTAAAAAATACTATAAGCTCGCACCACAATTTTACAATAATTTCATTTAAAATACCTACTAAGATAAGTCGCCATTTTAAAAAGTAAATTAATTAATAGTAATAGTCCATTTGAGACGAATAGACCCTGAAACGACATGGATTATCGGATCTTTAATTCGATTGGTATGATAGTGGACTTTTTACACCTTTGTAAGTTACCTTTTTTCGCTTAAAATGCTCATTTGTCCTGTAAATAAAAAATGCAAATTAATATAAAAGACACACCTATCCAATCTGTATAGTTTTTTAAAGTATATATGGGTGAGGGTTGAGGGAGATTTATGTTTTGGATTTAATGACTAATTTATGCATTATGCATTTGCTACTGATGATCAAATACAGTTCTCAAATACATATAGCAATTCTAATTTGAGACAATAATCCAAGCTACGTGAGTATTTCAAGGTGAATAAAATATTTTGGCAGTGTTACAGCGCTTTGGGTCCAGAAAAATTACATCACAGTCATATAATGCGATTCCATCACCCATAAGTATATATTCAAATGTTATGGAAACGTATAAGACAAAAGAGACACGTCAGAATTTCAGAGTGAATTCTCGCGAACAAGTCTGTCTAGTTCGCAAGAATAATCCATCGACCTTTCTTCCTGTTCCTAATGACTTTTATTGGCACGAACCGTTATGAAAATCGCAATAACTGGGTTGAATCGGAGAAAGGAGCCGAGCGATACACGATCAATCTCCAGCAGCGATCGAATCACCTTTGTCTTTTATAATTAATTAAATTAGATCGCTCCGATTTCACCGAGAGAAGTTCTCTTCCGGTTGTATTGGACCCAGATTATGCATTGTGGGGATCTAATACAGCAGTTTGGAGGTGAAGGGCGCCTATCGCTGCATCGGACCACCGGCGAGCTGCCAACCGCCCAAGGCGGCCAGTCGTAAATTATCGTACTTTAGCAGTAATTATCGTACCATTCCCATTAATTTTATAGCTAGACCTATATAAATAAAATTAAAGTTTTGCCTGTACATTGCTTGGGTTTTTATACCCCTGGAAATTAGAAATAGGTATTAAATCAATTAATGTCTGTAAAACTAGAAAAATAAGGCATTTGTGTTCGGCTTCGCAATAAAAACGAGAGTGGGATACTTGAATGTTACTTAAACAAATTACTAATGAATACTTTGGACAAAATTACTTAAATAACAGCTGTGGACACTAAGATTCGACAGTTCGGGAAGCAGAAGACACAGTTGCTGTAAATGTCCTAGGTTTCAATGTTTACAGTTTCTCATTTTACCATCTATTTACACTACGTTTTACAGTCCAGGAAGAAAGAAAATTCATTTTTATTGATAAACCGCTAGAGATATTAGTGTTGATGAAAATTTATACCTAAATATATTTAAATTTATATTTATATTATGTATAAATATATAATATATGTATATATAATATATTTATATTGGTAGATTTTAAGTTTTCTCCCGATGCGTGTCTATATTAAGGAATAGGATAAGGAATAACGTCCTTATCCTTTCCCAATGTTACTTAAAGGCGGTACTTTGTCATGTTGTAGAAACTCGTGTTTGTAATTTTTTGAGATCGGGTTTAGTATAAAATACTATTTAGTAAACACCTCTTTAATGTTAATATTATTTTACCCGGAATAATGAATTTGTTGTTAATCAATACTTCATGTTTAAGAATATTTATTTCATACCTCTCTCAAACCTTTTTTACCCGTGCGAAGGACGGGTGCTTTAGCTAGTTGTTGATAAATAAACCAGCCAATCACAACCAACCAATAAAACTAAATTAATTTAACCAACAACTTTTAGGTAGTAGAACCGTTTCTACTGCCACAAGCGCGGTACAGGTTGATAACACTGACCGATGACCGTGGAGTGAATGTTCGGCATTTCACGATTCGTTCTGAATCCGATTCGTGTTCGTGTTGAACGATATTTTGCAGATTTGACAAGCGACAGATGACGGAGTTGCGCAAGCTCTGGACGGGACAGAGGACATAGACGGATCGCAGATGACTGTTTGCGCTATTTGCGTCGACGAGAGCGCGTTACGTGGTAACTGGCTGAATGGTCAACACCTTACATAAAGTGGTCGGAGAAATGTACCTGCTTTACAAGAGAAGAATGAGCTGTGGCGTTGAGAAACCGACGACCGACATGGATGCTGGTCGTGGAGTGTGAGTGCGGTCGTTGCTCTAGATTCGAGATCTTTATTGTTGGAAAAGATACACATCTTCCAACTCGTTAAAAATCTACACAAAATTTATATTACATTACATTGCATCAAAGGAATTTAACTCGGGTTTCTTATTTCTGGTGGTATTTTATTCTAAAGTTTTGGTCCAAGAATAAACGTCACCAATAATTCCCTTCTACAGTTATACATTTTCATTACCTCTGGTGTCATATGAATGAAATATTTGGTTTTCGTCTTGAGTTATCAAATTAGAAATTGAGGTACATCTTTAAATTAATAGTGTTTGATTTTGAAGGACTTAATAGCCTTCCTCTGTCATAAATGTGTTCTGTAATAAAAAAAATAATATTATTTTTATGTTAATTAATCCCCAGACTTATATTCCATACATAAAAGTTGAGTAAAAATAACAAATAACTTTCAATGTCTCCACACACCATGCCAACCTATTTTGTACAAAGAAACCCTTCATGATTGCTCCAACGGAATTTATCATTAACTATAATTTCCCAAAAAATAGTATTCAAAACCGTTTCAATAATTACGTCATCTAAACATATATTTCATCAGTCTGGTCTACCGATGACTCTCTCTTGGAGGGAAGGGCAGGATATAGGGTGTTCAGTAACTCCCCTAAAATGCCTGTATGGGGTAATTCTGTACCATATTTCAGGCGGAAGGGGATATCTGTGGTACCCTGACTTGTGCCAAACTTACACTGGTCAAACGCTATTATGACTAACACATTGTGATCTTAACGGACTTTCAGGCTGCTTTAAAAGCACTTGAATCCACCACGATCACTTCAAAAATTGTATGGGAGTGTTTTAAAGCGCTCTGAAAGCTTGCAAACCATAACACCGTACTTCTCGGGGGGTCAGGCCATGTAGACATTGGGGGAAACGAGAATGCAGACAAGCTCGCGAAAGCAGGAGCCAAGATGTCGTATTGTGGTCAGGATCCATATTGTAGTTTCATCAAGGCAACAGCCCTCAAAGATATTGACGACTAGGCCAGGGAACAGCAATGTCTTCGGTGGCAAAAGTTCCTTTTTTAAGAAACAGAGAATCTTTTGTATCCTATTTTTACAAAGTTATGACTTAAAAATAATAGAAAAAAC
Organism: Nephotettix cincticeps; assembly: GCA_023375725.1. Classification (NCBI taxonomy): domain Eukaryota; kingdom Metazoa; phylum Arthropoda; class Insecta; order Hemiptera; family Cicadellidae; genus Nephotettix; species Nephotettix cincticeps. Next base: position 16,361,501 of record CM041785.1, on the reverse strand, counting down.
CATTGCTTTCTTTTACATTATGTACTGTGTTAGAATAATTTTCAACAATTAATCCTTTCTTAATATTCCCTGTTTATAAAATCGAAAGTCTGTATATTCTTTATGTATTCCCAAACAGTTCCCAATCAGAGTTACATACTTTGTTATACTTAGTCACATACTCGTATTTTGAATACTCAAAGGTTTCTATATGCCAAAATAATATGCAATAATAATTCCCATTAAGAAAACATATACGCCTGGTAAGCCATATACGCCGGGCAGTTTTAGAGGGAGATTTCCACACTGATTTTCCAAACATTAAATTTTATACCCATTGTCTATCTCTGTATTAGATTAAAAAACACGAAAATCATCAAGGTATAAAAAATAAAAACCAGAAAATATTCTCTGGTTTACCGCCACCGTGTAACTGGAGACGATTTGACGGCGTGACACGGAAGGTCACGTAGACTTCCGTGACGTCACGTTGTGTTGTGTGTATTGCATTGGGTACGGGAGGGCTATGTTCACGTACAGTGTCAGAAACTTCATACAGGACAAAGAGACGAACCATTGTGTCTATGTCGTTCAATTGATATCCTGCACTGTGAAACAATTAAAATATTTACAATCGAACAAAAAAGTTGTAATGCTGGAACAAACGGCTTAACGTGCCGAGGAGGAGCACGATGGCTTTCTAAGAAATCAAATTACATATTATGTGTCATGACCGGGGATTGAACCCGGGGCTTTTGGGTAGTAGGCCACTCAGCGATGACTGCAACTGGAAGCTTACCTAATATTTATCAACGAGAGATCGAATGAAACCTTTATAATTTAAAAGTCCTATAACTAGAACAAGAGATGTAGTATTTAGATTCTGCTCGAATGTAAGCTAAAAGGGCGAATAAAAATCTATCCTTCTCAAGCACTGCGAGCAGGTTTTGACAGTTTTGCCTTATATGACGAATTTATATTCTGATAAATTACATGATAAAGTTAATCGGATTAGTAGATGGAGTAATGGGATTACAGAATATTGGAATCAGAATCCATTTTGAGGTTGAGGACATGTCGTTGTGGCGACTGTCACCTCATGCAAATCTCCCGTCAAGGGAAAGTCAATCACCCCACTCGTTCGTCATTCGTGAGGTCCTCCACAGAACACCACCTACCTGGTCCAACATACAGATTGTTTATCCTTTCACTTCACTGGGCTTTCCTTCATCTCCCATTGTGCTTAACACTCGGAGCGATCCAGATTTCTTTTTTTTTGTAGTAGATGAGTGGGATAGTTTTCAAATTTCTCATCGATACACGATAATTGATACATTAACCGTTAATACTAACGTCAAAAATTTCAAATGTAAAAATAAGGTGAAAATTGATATCTAGATATTAAAATATATCATAAATCTCTGAATACTATTACTATTACCTTTTGAGATGACGACACGTCCACTGGTCAGACAAGTATTTTAAGCATGAATGAGAAATGAGTGTACGATTGTGGCGCAATCTCTTAGTCTTTTTACTGATTCTGGCAGATATATTCCTTAAATTGGACTGTTAATCAATAGACCAAAAGTCAATGGCGTCTAAGGGACCTACGGTTAAACGTGGGATCTGAAACACTTTTGCCTCTGAATTACGAACTGGTCTAATGTTGAGTATGGTCTTTGCGGATATTAGTCTACACCAGAGAATATCGTACGATTTCGATTCGTATGATTTCAGATTATTATAGTTACACCAGTGTACACTGCAGTAGTAAATAATTTACAAATATTGTCTCGGTTCAAAAGAATGAGTGGTCAAACACCTCTTGTCGACGGCTTGCAAATAGGTCTTACAGAAAAATATTTTGAAAACTAGACTTTTAGTTTAAAGCAAAATGTGTGTCTATCTAGGTATTGAAAACTAATGACCAAATAGTTCAGCTTATTCAATGAGAATGAATAAAGACTTATGCTGAAAATTAACTATCAATATAATCGTCTTTTATAAGTAGAAATTGAAACTTAATTCCACTCATATTTCTTATGACAACTTTAACTTGAATAGACATATTATTTAAACTAACCGTACCAATTCTTTAATTATTCACTCACATTTTCACAGGATTTATTTCATATTCAGTAATTCTTTGCTGATCTTCAACTTATTGTATATTATTATTCCAATATTCAGAAGCCATAAACTAATTTTAAAACCAATATCTAAGCTAAATTCGAGTGAGCTTATTAGTTGGATAAAGAAAATAAAACCAATTGAAAAGACGTTATTTCAGAATAAAACATAATAATAAAATAAGATACCATAAACAGGATCGATATTGTATAACTGTCACGAACCGTTAAAGTATGACTTTGGGATGCTTGAAATGCAAACCCAAGTCTATAACTATGAAATTTAAACATGTAAAGGTCAACAGGGTTAGGATTATGTTAAAGCCTGATATAATAGCTACACGGAGGTTCAAATGGCTCATTCATTTTAATCAATTACTACTTTATGCGCCGTAGCGAAATTATTACCAACACAATCAGTCGAGTGCGATTCACCACGCTCTATTCGCTATGGAGATTAATTATCATCGGATCTGAGCAAATCATACCGAACAGCTGTGTAGGAAGGAAATGTAGCTAAACTATAAATGATTAGTAATGACGGTATCAAACTACTTACTCCTGAATCTTGAATCACGGGAACTACGACTGCTAGAATACATAATCTAAAATCTGGTTTCCGGCATCTAAAATTCCTGGATCGAGAAATCTACGAATTCTAGACGGCATGATATAAGATTCCTGAATCTTAGCATCTGGATGGGGAATTTTCTCTTAGAATGAAGGTTGTACAAACTCTGAATCATGGGAATTGAAGTTGTGGGATTTACAACTTTAGAATCTAAAAAATCCTGTTTCGTAAAATCTATACCTCTTGGACCACAGATTATAAATCGTATATATATATATATATATATGTATATATACCTACAGGTTCTACAGTTCCTAGATCACAGAATCTATAGCATCTGAACAGCAGTATCTAAAGCTCCAGGATCACAGAATCTACAACTCCTGATCAGCAGGATCTACATCTCCTGGTTCACAGAATCTAAAACTCCTGACCAGCAGGATCTACATCTCCTGGTTCACAGAATCGACAATTCCTGATCAGCAGGATCTACATCTCCTGGTTCACAAAATCTACAACTCCAGCAGGATCTATATCTCCTGGTTCACAGAGTCTACAACTCCTGATCAGCAGGATCTACATCTCCTGGTTCACAGAATCTATAACTCCTGATCAGCGCGATATACAGATATCTGGATTACAGTATCTACAAATTCTGAAAAGCAGGATCCTGGAATACAGCATCTACAACTCCTGGATCGCGGTTTTCAAAGCTCCTCCTTTGACCGAGGACAGCGTGCGAACGTGCGTGTACGTGAACCGACGCAAATCAGCGCGTGAGGGCGCGACGCTTACGTCACGAGGGATCGCTGACACAATATTCTGACGTAAGCGGATAATCATACGGAGGTGTGAAAGCACGGGTAATGCCACGTTGCGACCCGTTCATTCCCGCCAAAACTGTCTAATTCCGACGGGTAATCTAGTTCGCGGACCGCCATTACCCGTCCACATTCTACACTCGCGAATTTTAAACCTCCATTAATTACAGAAGTCTGACTGTCCTTTAATCATTTCCTCGTCGCCGACCGTTTAATTTTTTTACTGTGACGCGACATATCGCTGGAGCGTACCGGAAGTAGGAAGTGAACGATGGAATGAAGTTTTTTTTCGGATTCTTCAAAGCAATTTTTATTACGTCTATGTACTTTAACTACTTAATGAATGTTTCCTACAAAAACTATTAAAATTATTGTAGTATGTTTTTATTAGAACAAAACAGACCTATGGGAAAGGTTCACGATTTTGTTTTTAAATCTTAAAAGTAATTTCCTTATTTATATGTTAAAAATATCTCATAAATGACAAGACATTACTCAAATTAGAGCAATATGCAATGCACGTGATGTTATTCTATGCTCTGTAATTCAAAATATTATTTCACTGATTCCTTCCTTATTGTTGTTGTTATGGAATAAATGTATTCCAGTTGACAGTCTGACAATGCTAACATTTAACCTTCTGATTTCAATCACTATCAATCACTACACTTTCTCTCAATTTCTATATTACATAGGAGTTTCTTCTGAAATGATTTCAGACTTGTCTAATCAGTAAAGGAAGTAAACACCAACTATTTGTATCAGTTTTTAGAAGTGTCAATCACTTCAGTGTAACCGCCTCTGGTAAGCGGAAACCAGCTGCGAGTACGCAATATCTTCGTTACGTGGGTTGACAACAGCGCCGCTAGTGGTGTCTACGAGGAAGTTTAAATATGTAAAAAGGTACTTCCATCAAAACTAGATTCAAATCTACAATCGAAATTGTTATAATCAACGGCATCACCTTATTTCCTTTACGCTTTTCTGAGCACTTAAGTACAGTACTTAAGATTTGACCATCCTCCTTTCAGGATTTTAAGTTGAACATGAATAAAAAAAAGTAGCAGATGGGTTAGGTATTTTGTGTGGTCCAATTGACATACTTACTAGATACAGCAATGAACAGGTAAAGATTATGAAATGAGCTTTTCAGTCATGTTGATCCTGAGCAAATTACGATGATAACTAAAAAGGTTTTCACTATAAGACGCATCCACGTTTTGAAATTCACGTCAGTAAAGACCTCACGTCATTACAACATCTTATGGTGTTTTCCGATATTAAAGTTTTGTAATCTATATTTTCTTTACTTTTAGAGATTGCTTTATGCATGAATGATAACGCGGTGGTAATCTAAAATTATCCACCTTAAACTTCTCAATCAAGATGTAGATATCCAAGAAAGAATCTGAACTGACGACTACTTTTGTATTAGTGTCTTGTGTCGTGATGGGTTGGGACAAAGATTTTTGGTTTGGCATAAACATTGATAATCTACCTTTGTTGAAGAGATTCTGTAATGTAGTATGCAAATGCATACTTTAAGACAGAATCTTTAATCATCTGCTTTGAAGCATTAGTTTCATAATAGCGTAGAGAAAGTATGTGTATAAGACTAGGACGGTGGCGTGTCCTGTAATCCAACTACTTGGAGGTCACAAATTGTGGATAGTTATAAGCGATTATCGGTGAATGGGGTATTCTCTGGTGTGGAATAACATTCGCAATATTGAATCTACATTCATCTGCAAAAACCATCCTTATAACAAAGCTCTTATTAGATGAAGTGGCCAGGCCATGTCGCCAGTGACGACACTGACTACTTAGCTTATCATGTGTCATTGATTCATATGGACGTTATTACACGAGGGTGACCTGTGACGTAGCCACACTCTTTGTTGAACGACGGCCACTGGCCAACAATATTGGCGAAGCTGCGTTGCAGCACCTAGGTGACCTGGCCACCTCCTGTAATAAGGGCCTTAGACCAGTTCAAAATTAGGTTCATTTGTTTTGTCATGTGTTCAGTTCATTTGTGGTTTCCATCCGACGTTTAACTGTAGGTTCCATAGACGTCATTGGCTGTTAAGCTATTAATGTCTATGGACTGTGTCAGCCATAGTCAGTAAGATCGTGCCACAAGCATCTTACACTAATTTCCCACCCATGCTTGGCTTAATTTTGGACCTGGGTAGGTTGTCATATCAGAAAGGCTAAGTACCCTAAGGTAGTATAGAAACACAACGGCTATTGCAGAACCTTATCGTAGCTTGTCACATGTGGCAGGTGTTTTCGATAATCGCATAGTCGATATATTGCAACGCATATTCTCCCAATTACAAATCCCAATCACCAACCGCTATACTCTTACCTCTCACCCCGCTGCTGCCCGTCCGCTCGTTAAATGTCTAAATGATCCGCATTATTGTCTCTAATGTTGCTAATTATCTGCTCTGATCTGCTCGCGTCGCGTTGGCTCAAACCGTTACGTAAACTTGTGCAACGCTGCAATATATGACGCAAATAGGGCGAGCTGCCATATACTGTATATAAATAAGTAAATTTTAGAAAGTTATTTTTTCAGTCGGTGGAACAGTTGGTAGCGTGACCGACTCCAACCCATAGTTTGCGATGGTCAATCTCGAAGTTGCCAATCAGTTTTCATTCCTACTAACCACCACATTGACTGGGACGGTGGCGACTTCCTGTAATCCAGCTACTTGGAGGTCACGAATTGTGGATAGTTGTGAGAGATTAACTTGTGTGGATTAACGTCCACACTATTGAATACTACGTTAATCCGCAAAGCCTATCCTCATAATTAGACCAATTCGTAATTCAGAGGCCGTGGTTCGGATTCCACGTTAAACTGTAGGTCCATTAGTTGCCATCGGCTGTTGGGCTATTAAGTAACAGTCCTGTCTAAGGAACATGCCAGCCTTAGTCAGTAACAAGACTACAAGATCGCGCCACAATTATCTTACACTCAATCCTTATTCATACTTGGCTTAAAATACCTACATTGTGTATGGTTGCCATTCAATGATCTAATCTAATCTAAACCTAGTACTGAGTCGATTTTTTCACTCAATTATTTACGGTGCAATGATATTTACTGAATAGATAAACTGAGTTTAGTCATACTAGTAAACACCTAGAGTTTAATACCCGATTCTCTGTTTAAGGTCAGTCTTGGCATCTTACTATAATATACTTGGTTTTCTACTCTGTAAGTATTGATAGCATTGTTCTATACACAACGCCTTGTTTATATAGTGAGTGTTTATTGTAAAAAGTGTACAACAGAGAAATAAATTATTCTTATTCTTATTCTTATTCGATTCAACTATTTTTTGCCTTCTCGTGATCCGTTTTTTGGAAGAGGTTTTGCTTGATTAAGATTTTCGTCTATCTGGATGATATATTTTTGTATTTCAAGTATTAATTGAAACCCAGTGCAGCCTGTTAAACCAAGACTTTGTCCCCCCACATGGGCTGCCCAAATAGGTAAGGGGTGTATCAAACATAGAAGATACGTAAGACACGCAAAGACCGTCCTCATAATTAGACCAGTTCGTAATTCTGATACTGAATTTGTGCTTTAGACCCACGTTAAACTGTAGGTTCTTCATGTATTATTGGCTGTTGGGCTATTAATTATTAGATCTGTCTAAGGAAAATGTCAGCCTTAGTCAGTAAAAAGACGCCACAATAATCTTATACTTATTTCTCATTCATACTGGGCTTCAAATACCTCTCTGAATAGGCCTCCATTTCAAAAAAGTAACAATAGTAATAATAATACGTTCGAGTGAGACGGCACAGTACAACGTGCAATTGCAATCATTATTTTTATCTTTAAGAAACATTAGCTGATCCATCAGCCAGTATACTTAACCACGACATCTACTTTCGAACGCTAACACATATCATTACGAAAACACTTTGACATTTAACAGAGTTAGAAAATAAACAGTTTCGCTCATTTAACAGGAAATAAGTTTTGACGAGCGGTAACCACTTCCTTTGAACCAACTGAGCCGGAAAACTTGCCGCCGGCACGAAAAGAGACGATGTATCAACGAACTATCGCGCTGCGAGAAAGTGGCGACAGTGTTCAGTGTAGTGTGATAAGTGAGGTTGTTGGTGGAAATATCTCCGGATTAATTCAAAACAACTCTGGAGACTGTGTTCATGAAACCATAACTTTGGCCTCTGTCGGCGTTACCGCATTCTTGGACTTGAAAGCCGTGGCGTGTCGTGTAAATCCACAAATCACCTCGTGTTCGCGCCTACTTACGTTCCCTGTGTGATGCGCGGTCATCTATTAATTGCCAACCGGAAGTTGGTGTAATCTGTAATCGAGTTACTTAGAGATACTGGTGTGGATTAACGTCCGCACTGTTGAATAGTACGTTTAAAAAAGTCATAAGTAAAAATCAATAAGTAAATTTAAAAATCAACAATCTGGGACTGGGACGGTGGCGACGTCCTGTAATCCTGCTACTTGGAGGTCACGTATTGTGGATAGTTGTGAGCAATGTTGGGGGTGTAGTGTTCTCTTGTGTGGATTAACGTCCGCACAGTTGAATACTACGTTCATCCGCAAAGACAATCCTCATAATTAGACCAGTTCGTAATTCAGAGACAAAATTGTGCTTCAGATCGCACGTAACTGTAGGTCTCTTGGATGCCATTGGCTGTTGGGCTATTAATTAACAGTTCTGTCTAAGGAACATATCAGCCTTAGTCAGAAACGAGACTGCAAGATCGCGCCACAATCATTTTAATCATCTCCCACCCAAAGTTGGCTTAAAATACCAATTTGGGTAGGTCATCATATCAGAAAGGTAATATTTAGGAAATAAAAGTTTGGGTCGCATACCAAAGTGACCACGCCTAAGACTTGATGAATCATATTTCAGCGAAACCGATTCCTTGGTAAAATGGTTACTACTTCAAATTGGTTAATATTGTAATACCTATCTAATAGATCTGCTTGACTATTATTTCACGTTACTGGATTAACTAGTAAGTTCGTCATTTGAAACGGTTTATATGAGACATTGTTAGGGAACAAGATGATTAACATAATAAAATATCAATCTAAAACCGTAAGCAAACAAATAAAGAGAAAATGTTATACTATTTAAAAGCTCTATTGTTTACAAATAACTCTTAATTGATTTGTGATTAGCTTAAATTAGATAACTGTTTTCATAAGTAAAATACACTTGCTTTTCCAATACAAATTCTGGTTATATTGTGGTTTGATTGAAAATTTAGTACATTATAATTTAGAAACAAAAGGTTTAAAATGAAAATAAACGATTTATATAACTTTTAAAAATGAGAGCTGATTTTTATTTTAACTATTTATTTTTAATATATAATATGTTCAGGAAAATTAGAAAAAATATTAAAAACTACTCAAAGAGATGTTTATGAATACTGAACATACACCCAAATTATCTCGCAGTGAATTTCCTCAACAACGGCACCCATATTTTCAGACAAAAAAGATACAATATTACATGTTTCTTAGACAGGACTGTTAATTAATACCCCAACAGATGATACAGTTTAACGTGGAATCCGAACCCCGACCTCTGAATTACGAATTGGTCTAATTGTGAGGATGGTCTATGTGGATTAACATAATATTCAATAGTGCGGACGTTAATCCACACAAGAGAACACTACACCCACCGACATCGCTTATAACTATCCACAATACGTGACCTCCAAGTAGCTGGATTACAGGACGCCGCCACCGTCCCACTTTGTTGATTTTTAAATTTACTTAAGGGAGAAAGTATGTGTCAGCCCACTGATACTGTTTATTTGTAAAACAGGTTGTAAATAAAATTGATGTTAAAAAAATACAAAACTAAGTTTTCGAGAAATTGTTAGTTAGTTTTAATAGGGCGTAGTAAGTTTTAAAGTATTTTAAGTAAAGTAATTTAAATAAATTAAATTAGACGTGTGTATATAGTACATCAATTAACAAAATTTCGTAGTGATAGGTGCTCTAATGTAAAGAGGACAGACAGAATTTGAGATAAGACAAATCTCAGGTTACCAATGTAACATAAAAAATAATTAAATACCACAATTAAAAGCAATTTACCAGAAAATAATCAAATTTTATTTATATATTTATTTAAAAAAATATTTTTTTGGTACGAAGTAGACGAAATGAGAACATATGAGATTGGTCAACAACCTTATCCGCTCCTGTGGATTCCTCAGCCACTCAAGGACACGAGTGATGTTGAGGAAACTTCTACTTGCGAGACCGTCTGCATTTTACAATAATGCAAAATCGTGGTAACGCAAGTTAGTAACCCCGTTTAGAGGTGAACGGGAGATAGGAGGAGCTAGTTGCCCAATAACATTGCAGCACGGCCACTCGGGTAACCTCCAGGTTGCACCCAGCTAATGTGACAGTCAGCTGATTGATTTATCGCACTATCAGCTGGTGGCGTTTATATCAGCTGATCGGGAATCTGAGTATGGAGTGTTACGCAACAGCTCGCTTAAACGTTACACTGACAGATAATTGTTCTGATTGCGGCATTCAATGGTAAATTGTGCTCATTGGTTGAACCATTTAGATCTCGGGTAGATTAACAACATAGTATAGACTCGTGTTACGAACTCACCCAGATATTTTATGTTCTCAGCGTACGTGTTAATGAAGTACTTTTAAGTTTCAATGCGACGTGAGTATTTCTGAAGATATTTTGATTTTAGATTTTTTTATAGTTTTAGGTTAAAAATCAAAACTTAAATACTGTACATATTCCTTTACATTTGCTACTATTGTATACATTCACACAATTTTTTAATACGATAAATGTAGCTTGGATTTTAAAAATTCACAGAATTTAATGTCTATTTGTAACTTGACAATAGTATGAGGTATGACGAAACCGACATACGAGCCGTAAGCAGCCGGAACCCTGCTCGAGGCGCGAAAGGATCTGTTGCACAGTGACCGACTCAACCCGAATCGTATTGGGCGGCGCGAGGCTTTATGCAACTGATTGGCACCCGCGGGCTCCGGTGTAGGAAGTGGCGACCGGTGAAAGTGCCATCTCTGGGACACAATGGCACTAGCGCCGCCGCGACCTTGCGGCCACTCAGGCAACCACTACAGTTCTACACCGACCCGTGCTGCTGCCTGATGCTCCACTACAGGTCCTACATGTACCGGTGCTTCAAATCCACCACGGATACTACACAAACACTTACTATTAAACTACACGTCCTATACCAACTGCTTATGGTTCTGCTCGACATATCCCATACCAATCCGCGCTGTTGCTCCACTACTGGTCCTATACCAACCCATTCTGCTTCTCCATTACAGGTCCTGTACCGACCCATTATGCTGCTCCACTACAGGTCCTATACCATCCATGCTGCCTCTCCATTACAGGTCCTATACCAACCCATGCTGCCTCTCTGCTACAGGTCCTGTACAAACCCATGCTGCCTCTCTACTACAGGTCCTATACCAACCCACGCTGCCTCTCTACTACAGGTCCTATACCAACCCATGCTGCCTCTCTACTACAGGTCCTATACCAACCCATGCTGCCTCTCTACTACAGGTCCTATACCAACCCATGCTGCCTCTCTACTACAGGTCCTATAACAACCCATTCTGCTGCTCCACTACAGGTCCTATACCAACCCATGCTGCCTCTCTGCTACAGGTCCTGTACAAACCCATGCTGCCTCTCTACTACAGGTCCTATACCAACCCACGCTGCCTCTCTACTACAGGTCCTATAACAACCCATTCTGCTGCTCCACTACTGGTCCTGTACCAACTCATTCTGCTTCTCCTTTACAGGTCCTATACTGACACATTTTGCCGCTCCACTACAGGTACTAAACCAACCCATCTGCTTCTCCATTACAGGTCCTATACCGACACATTATGCTGCTCCACTACAGGTCCTATACCAACCCATCTGCTTCTACATTACAGGTCCCATACCATCACATTATGCTGCTCCAATACAGGTCCTATACCAACCCATCTGCTTCTCCATTACAGGTCCTATACCGACACATTATGCTGCTCCACTACAGGTCCTATACCAACCCATCTGCTTCTACATTACAGGTCCCATACCATCACATTATGCTGCTCCAATACAGGTCCTAAACCAACTCGTGCTCTCTCTCCACTACAGGTCCTACATAGAACCGCGCTGCTGCTCTGCAAATCCTACATGTATCTACATATGTGGTGCTCCACTACATGTTGTGCATCTTACCGTGCAATTTACATAATCTAATATCTGATGGCTTTCAATAATGAACATGCTTTATATTACAGTGAATAGATTAGTAGTTTAACCATTTTTCATTGGACTATTAATTAACGATGCTTCCTAACAACAGGTCGACGTTAGGTAGTAACAGGACCGGGGTTTGGACCGTTCCCCATGAAAACGTTAAAAAAATGCGTCTGGCGTAGAAACACACAAAATAAATATCAGTAATTTTTAAGTTTCAGTTAGCTTTGAGGGCTCTAATGCGTCTGTTAGATTTGAATTGTAATGTCAAGGCTGGTCGCAAAAACTAAAACTAGCTGTAACTAAATTCAATATCACTTTATTTCTAAATATTTTGAAGGATTAAAAGAGCCTGAACAATGGTAAGAGCAAAGTGTGCAGTGACCGCCTCCATAAATCATCGCTCAAGGTCTCCGCGGGAAATATCGCATTCATTTACTTCGTCGTAAATCATCCAGACCAAAATTAAAAAAAACTGACCTGGCCGCGAGTAACAAGTGAAAAGTGAAACACCTGCACGTTCATTCCGAGATTAATTATGTATTTAACATTTAGAGTGAGGTAAAAGGACGGCGTGGCGCGGTGGCACGGTGCGAGGTCCCTTTCCCTCCGGTCTGGGGTTCGATGTTTACGGTGGTCGCGGTCGATCTGTAGTCGTAGTCGAGTGCGACCACGCCTCCTTACGATATCGAGGGCGATAACGATGTCAAAATTCAATAAAATAATTTATCGTATTCCGATATTCGTATAAAATATTTTGATTTGTTAATACTGAATTTTTATCGATTCTAAAGTCGTGAATAGGGATGTCTCAATTTCGAGATTCTTTTAAAAGTGATAACGATATTAAAACTCAACGAGAATACGGCAAAATTATCGAAAAAATTGACGTCAAATATCGATATTGACAAAAATTATTTCGATATCCTTTAATATCGAATTTACATTGATTCAATGTAAAAATATTGAAAAATGGATATCGATAATTACTGATATCCCAAATCCGAGTTAGACACAGAGTATTGTAGCTGCAACCACGACGTTAAAAGGCTTTAACCTCAAACACATGCACTAGTGTACTCACTTTCAATGCGGCGGTCTACCCCCAAATAAAACTATAATTGTGTTACATCTACATGTAATGTGATTACTGGCCATCTCATCAAGTAATGTTGAACAAATTTTTAATTTAAATTAATTATTTTTATATAATTGATTTGAAAGTATTTCCACCTCGGTGCTTTGAAATAACATTGTTGTAGAGGTTTTGAAGAAACCAGTTTTTAAACTCATCAACTAACTGTGTTAGAAATACAAAATAAACCTGATTTGATGGAGGATAGAAAATTGTTCTTGCCCTTCTAGAGCCCCTCCTAGAAGTATCCATGTCAAAATATAATTACTTTTTCGTTGATTAAAAATGTTTAAAAACGTAGCCCAATAGCTACTAATATATAGGAGACCTACAATAAGGTTTGACGACAAATATTTTAAAATTAACTATAATTTTACGGTAACTTTTACGATAAATCAGTAATATTCATGTTTGTTATCGACTGCGAAAAAATATAAAGCTCGTAGCGATTACACATACCTTGGCCTTTGAGGCTATAATAATAGAATGCAAATGAAAATAAATGTGATTGACTGGCCTGCTAAACCGCAATTCTTACATGCAAGTGACCCAGGGCTCCAGAGATCTAAATATGTTATGTATATGTTATGTAATAACATATATGTAACGTTTTTGTGACATGCTCACTCGAATGATGAAAAAGGTTTACAACTTACGATGAAGACTTACGTCTTTCCGTACCTCGTCACTTATTTATACCTGAAACATAAAGACTTTGTTTAGTGGTATTTGGTAGAATTTTTAAAAACTAATATTCTTTAGGTATAACACTTTAAGCTTTCTAAAAATACATAATAAATACATTTTATGGTAAATATTTAAAACGCATATTCTGTAGGTAGAGCTAATAATAGCTTTCGAACAAAGTTACGTTGAGTGGATGACTGAAAATCGTTAATCAATTTTTTATTTTCCTCCCGAATCAAATGATTTCCAGCCTTACGCTCTTAAAATACAATTTCATCTCTTACGGATGCTCGGGGCTTACTTAGCTTCTGGAAATAGCTCCCAAATGGGAGTAGTTCAATAAGAAAAAAACGCAAGGCGTCAATGTTTTCTGACACATTGGTTAGAGTCGGAAATGAAATAATTAATTCATTCCAAGATTTTTCTAATTAGGGAACATGTTCAACTTGAAAATTAAGGGGCGTGGTAAAATTTTAGAACTTGATGCTCTGAAAATATGGCCTTACATATCGTACCATTCTATATTTTAACATACGACGAATATTTTTCTGATTTCTTTATGTAGAGAAAAGCGTTAAGGAAGTATGAAGTTAAAAGGTGGTCCCTACATTTTTCTATAGTTTCTACCATTTGTACTATAATAAATAGTACAAAGAGCGCTATTATTTCGTAAAAACCTCACTATTATCTTTCTTAATGAGAAACGAAATCACTAAAAAGAGCTCAACAGGTTTCTACAAAAAATATAAACTAAGTTTAACACTAAAATTTAGGTTTTAACGAAAGTTTTTGGGATCTCCTGACCTAATGGAATGGCTTACGAGAAAACGGAGCGCACCACTTGACACGGATTTTTAATGATCTACATCTTTGGCCATCTGGTTATCTGTCGTAAAACATTTCCTTCATTCTAAAAAAAAGAAAAAACTAAGGTTTTTTTAGCTTTGCAGACCTAACGGAATGGTTTAGCGATGTGACCATATCCATACTTCTAATTATTAACAATTAAGTGATTACGACAAGTGATACTGCCGACAACTAGAACGAACTATTCACTTCACTCGACTGGGGCGAGCGAAGCTATTAGTAATTTCTATGGTGCTTTGAATAATTTTCATAAGGACCGCCATATTGGATTTCAGTATTGGATTTCAGTTTTCAGTCCCATAAAAATAGTGATTTGTTTCTCTTGTTTGTTATTTTCAGAAATTGGAAGATTATTTATCAAACAATAAATTCTTAAATGATAATTAGATAAACTTTAAAGAATATAATAGTTTTATAAAAGATTGTAGTTTTTAAAATTTATTTAAGGGTGAAAGTGTGTGTCAGTCCACTGATACCGTTTATATTTTTCCTAATTTTAATTTTGTGAAATCACTGGCCTCACGATAGACTACAAAATATGGTTCAGTTAAGTAGAGTAGTTAAGAGTAATATAAAATATTTATAGGTAAATTAATATTTAATTTTTATTTTAAATATAAAAATCACTAATGAAAATTAAAATTGGATTTAACATTTTTACGACTATCGTGAGAAGAGTAATGCTGTCCCAAAATAAAAATTGGTCTTCTTAGGTTTAAACCCAACATTCCGCCATTTTCTAACCCATTGGAGGATAATAATATTCTAATGATGAGTTTACGCTATAACAACGCATTACTGTACAGCGATAGCGCCTGCTAAACGGCGAACGCAATGTGAACGCAGTATATATAGTGTCTAATGCACTCTAAACGGCGCTCGCCGTCACTGTGTCGTATCCGTAGTGAAATTTTCGGTATATCCTCCATATTTAACTGATACAGTATTTTTCCGTAAGTTTTAATTAATGCGTTAATACGGCATTAATTAAAACGTATTCTACTCAAAAATATTTAAAGTATTACGTGACGCAGAGGAATGGAATTGAATACTTTCCACAGTATGACCTTTATAAACATATCTTCAATGTGATCTAATCGGGATCGTCATGTTCAGATTTTTAAACTATTCGAATTAAAGAGATCCTGCTTTATAAACTGTTGATGTTAAAAGCTAAAGCTATATTCCCCTTGGGTGTTTGTCGAGGTACTAATGTTAATTTACAATTCTTAGAATTTACTTTTTTTACTGATCGACTTTCGTACTGGTGTCCATTTAGATTACTTAGATTTGTATTAAATTACAGTAGTTTTATTGTGTAGAAAAATATTACGTGTGAAAAAGTTGTGTTTATTATTTTTCAATTGACATAATGTGCCAAGCCTAGATGCTTTACAATTAAATCAAACATAGCTTTTTACATAGCATACAGGATTCATAATTTTAAGATTAGGAAAATTAAAATATAACTTCATAGAGGCAAAATTACCGTACCAACGATAAGAAATCCCTATTAAAAGATAGTAGTATTAGAAAATATCGACAAATTTCTGAAAATATTTTGACGTAGTTAAACTATCATTAAGTGCGATTCTAGTTGGCCTTAAATTTAGTCTCGATTAGTATCTAGTTGTTGTATGTTGTTCAGGGATTTTTTTACTGTCTCACCTTTAATCTCAGTACTGCCTAGGCCATCGCCCGGATCCGTTTTACACATTACTTCAGGCTAGACCTAGTGGGTTGTGACATTATCACTTAGCGATAAGCCATTGGTGATTGGCGGGATTTGAACACGGGACTTTAGGCACCAAAGTCCCGCGCTCTACCCCTAGACCAGCGCGCTCTCCCAGCGAGCTCCTCCCAGTTGTACAGGGTATGTAGTCAAAATAGGAGACAGTTCTTCGAGCTAAGTAAACATTATTTTTCCGTGACCAGGAGTACAAAGTTTAAGTGATTCGTGCTCAATACCTAGATGGAGACCTCAAACTTTCTAGAAGTCAAGGGCCTTACCTCTCTACTCTGTATGAACAGCTACTTCACTCCGTCCTGGGGTTGGTTTCGTAGTAGCGATGATTGGTGCTGAAAATTGGTCGAGGCTATGTTCCCTTCCAGAGTGAGGGTTGCCGATGGAGTCATGTGTCTCGTCTCTGGACAGCCCTCGGGTGGATAGCCGTTGTCGTAACCCTTAATCTGGGGGAGCAGGGGTGGGTATGCTACCCGGTGGGTATACCCAGACGGAGTGACATCGACAGCCACCACGGGTACTAGATACGATCCAGCTAGCGGCCATCCGTGGTGGGTTAAGGCATAAGCTCCTTTCCCACTCACGTGGTGCCAATCCAAGGACGTAGCAGAATAGACCTCAGTCTCCTTGCGAAATACACGATGCACTAGGTTTAGTGATTGCATGACCAAGCCGACCAAATCCATCCATTTCTTACTCTCCCTCTTGTTATCGTACACCCTCTGGAGGCATGGCGATTGTGTCCTCATTTTCCTCCATGTCTAGCACAATAAGCCTCTGTGTAAGTACATCCCACCGGAAATCTCCTCAAAGTTGGGACAAAATCCGACCTCCAAATCCTCCAAAATTAAACTAATATTCTTTTATACAGGGAAAGATTTTTCTATCAGCTATAAATGACCTTTCGGCCACACGCACTCTAACACCAGATAACGCTAAGGACATTATGTTAACGCAAGACTATTAGTACAAATTATAGTGTTCTCAATTAGTCCAATTTCCTCCCGCATCAATTAAAGAGTCCGCTTCTACACGAGATGAAAGCCGCATCTGGTGTGCGAGGTCGGCGCCTTTGAAGCGTTGGTCCGCTGACACCGCGAGACAGAGCGGTACAAGTTAATATTACACCGGTCATCGGCAGAGCTGTACGCGGCGAAACGTGTAAACGAGCCGACCACGGATGTGACATTTCTGCAAGTAATGTTGGCCGCAGACTTGTTACTAATGAGGTCTAAGACTCGCACACGCACACTGTTCCTGCTTTCTCTGCTCCCCGATAAAAATCTATTTCGTACTGCTCAATAACTCATAAAATGTTAACGTAGCTTTTGTTTTAGCATAGGTAAAAACACGTGTAACTCTTAACTCTCGTTTTAGCACACAGGAACGTGCTACTCACATTTAATAAAAAGATCGGCACGATTTTCTATTTCAACCGGATGGTCAGTTGGCTGCAATATTTACACACGTCTATATGTAGTAAATAGTATACACTACGTTTAACGACATGTTTTAAACCAAAAGCTTCATAGAATTTGTACTGTTAACATTGGTGTTAACAGTAAGCGTAAACACGTTTGTAATTACAGTGTTAAAAATATATAGGGTTATTCAAAAATAATGGTGCAAAAATAAAAGGTTGGTACGTCTGATTCCGTGATTTCAAACAGCTGATTGTTACAATGGCAGCATGAGAGGTAACCGCTCATAGTACAACAGGAGTCGCCGGATAGGTTTCGATCCAGCAAACTTTGACTAGTTACTGTACTAAAGTGATACCCCTGAGCTACCTCGATAAAAAGAGTTTTTATAGATACAAAATAATTTCAGTTTACAGAAAAAGTAGTTTTTAATTGGTTTTAGAACTAAATGTGTGCAGTTTCCCTAATGCAATTATAATAATTATAAAAATTACAGTACCTCATTGGGGAAGAAAAGAGTTATATCATATCTACTTAACTATTCTCAATTTACCTATCGACTTAATTGGTTTTATAGCCCTGCGTATATTGAAAACTGAAATCTATAATATTATAAAGAAGAGGTGGTTTCTGTATGTTTGTGGGTTTGTTTGTAAGTTTGTTGTGGCAAGTAAACGCGAAAGATACTGAACCGACCGGTTTGAAATTTTACGCAAAGGTAGATCTTAAACTCATGCAATACATAGGCATTTTCATTTCCTTAAAATCCTCTCGGTCCTCGCCCTGTAAACGTCCTAAGTTTCAATGTTTACATTTTCAATGAATGAAAACATAAAATTACTTGAAGTTCAACCCCTGTGAACTCTAAAATTTGACAATTCGGGAAGAAGAAGAAAAAAGAGCTGCCGTGACCGTCCTAAGTTTCAATGTTTACATTTTCTAACGTCAACATCCGTTTACACTATATTTTGACAGTTCCGGAAGAAGAAGAAATTTAGTTGATTTTTACAGATAAACTGGTGGATAGAAATTAGTGAATTATTAGTTCAAAATAGTGTAATGGTAGATTTTAAGTTTTCTCTTGATGACTGTTTCTATTACGTTAATCCTTTCCCAATATTTGACAGATGTTACTTTGTCATGTTGTAGACACTCTTGTTTTGTCATTTTGTAAACAATAAAAAATTAATTAACAATAATTTAAATGTATCAGTAGGGCCTATAAGTCTCAGACTTTTTTAACCGTGCGAAGAACGGGTACTTTGGCTAGTAGATAATAAAATGATGCAACTGTTACACATTGTCCATGATCTTTATAAATAAAATTAGAGTTTCGCCAGTATATTGTTAGGAGTTTTCATTTTATGTTTCAAGTATATTTATGTTTTATACCCTATAACATCCGAAATGGGTCTTTTCTCAATTTCTGTCTTCATGAAAACGAGAGCACCCACAGCTATGAAACTTATTTTCACTATGATATACTCTTTAGAGAAGGTTTTTGTTCCCTTTTAACATTATAAGAATCAATAGCTCGGAGGATTGTTTGGCAATAGATGATTAGGCAAGAGAATTAGAATGGGCAATAGAGACGGAGGGCAGACACGCCACGGCGACAGAACGACACGCGCACGCGCATGCGCACGACACGGTTCACCGCTCACTTTTACGACTAGAAAATGTTTACTTTCCATAGTTGCTGCTCAGTTTTATGGCTCCAATAATGAGGAATTGCATTCAGTTATTATACTTACATTTGATTAGTTCCATTTTCGCATTTTATTTTTGTACATACCCACAAACTGGTGCGGACCATTTTAACTATAAACACATCAGGCAGAAACATAAATTGTTAGATGGGGAAGTTATAAATAGCTAAATGTTGTTCTGATGAAATATTATGTAGGGTTTCAAAGATATTGGTATCTATTAGTGTCGTCAGCGATCCTTAAGGATGTGATACCCTCCAAGGAACCCTGTTTGGATTGGACACAATACAAATAGCTGAAAATAGGAAAAAACAACATACAATAACAAACAGGAAACTACATTAACAACCAGTTAAACATAACCCGCTATTTCATATACCGTACGTTCGTTTAATTGGTTATACCTGTGTATACTTAATTACTCACGTAAGGAATGTGAAATAGATGGATTAATGACCAAATAAACGAATTGATTAAATGAGCGCTGAGCCTAGATAAAACAGTAAATAATCTATTAAAAAATCATAATTTTGGTCTACTTTAAAAAGAAAATTTACGTTAGGTAAATAAAAAAAATATTTGCTTAAATATTTTTTTTAAATTACGAGACTGAAAAATTATTATTAAAAGCATAAACAGAAGAAGCAAACATTTTTGATCATAATCCGACGAGCACCCGATAAAAAGTCGACGTCACCTCGGAAAGTGTTGCGACATGATGGAAAGGACAGCGGGACGGAAGACTGGCACGATTTGGAAAATGGGAGTCCACCGATAATTACAAAAACCGGCGACGGCGACCGTTGCGTCAGACAACACGAACGCCTCTGGCGGCGAACCTTGCCCGGGGGAGTCCTTGCCACTTGGTACTTGCTTTCCTGAAAAACCACCTTCACTCACACCGCCCAAGGACAATGACTCCGGTCTAGATTAATTGATCGCGTCCCTGACATTCCCGAGTCGATCGCAACTAGACCAGGTGGTGCTGCAGGGGGAGGATCGCAACTAGACCGGGTGGTGCTGCAGGGGGAGGATCGCAACTAGACCGGGTGGTGCTGCAGGGGGAGGATCGCAACTAGACCAGGTGGTGCTGCACAGGGAGGATCGCAACTAGACCAGGTGGTGCTGCAGGGGGAGGATCGCAACTAGACCAGGTGGTGCTGCAGGGGGAGGATCGCAACTAGACCAGGTGGTGCTGCAGGGGGAGGATCGCAACTAGACCGGGTGGTGCTGCATGGGGAGGATCGCAACTAGACCGGGTGGTGCTGCAGGGGGAGGATCGCAACTAGACCGGGTGGTGCTGCAGGGGGAGGATCGCAACTAGACCGGGTGGTGCTGCACAGGGAGGATCGCAACTAGACCGGGTGGAGCTGCAGGGGGAGGATCGCAACTAGACCAGGTGGTGCTGCAGGGGGAGGATCGCAACTAGACCGGGTGGTGCTGCAGGGGGAGGATCGCAACTAGACCGGGTGGAGCTGCAGGGGGAGGATCGCAACTAGACCGGGTGGAGCTGCAGGTGGAGGATCGCAACTAGACCGGGTGGAGCTGCAGGGGAGGATCGCAACTAGACGGGTGGCTGCAGGGGAGGATCGCAACTAGACCGGGTGGAGCTGCAGGGGGAGGATCGCAACTAGACCGGGTGGAGCTGCAGGGGGAGGATCGCAACTAGACCGGGTGGAGCTGCAGGGGGAGGATCGCAACTAGACCGGGTGGAGCTGCAGGGGGAGGATCGCAACTAGACCGGGTGGAGCTGCAGGAGGAGGATCGCAACTAGACCGGGTGGAGCTGCAGGGGGAGGATCGCAACTAGAGCAGGTGGTGCTGCAGGAGGAGGATCGCAACTAGACCGGGTGGAGCTGCACAGGGAGGATCGCAACTAGACCAGGTGGTGCTGCAGGGGGAGGATCGCAACTAGACCGGGTGGAGCTGCAGGGGGAGGATCGCAACTAGACCGGGTGGCTGCAGGAGGATCGCAACTAGACCGGGTAGCTGCAGGGGGAGATCGCAACTAGCGGAGCTGGAGCTGCAGGGGGAGGATCGCAACTAGACCAGGTGGAGCTGCAGGGGAGGATCGCAACTAGACCGGGTGGAGCTGCAGGGGGAGGATCGCAACTAGACCGGGTGGAGCTGCAGGGGAGGATCGCAACTAGACCGGGTGGAGCTGCAGGGGGAGGATCGCAACTAGACCGGGTGGAGCTGCAGGGGGAGGATCGCAACTAGACCGGGTGGAGCTGCAGGGGGAGGATCGCAACTAGACCTCGTGGAGCTGCAGGGGGAGGATCGCAACTAGACCTCGTGGAGCTGCAGGGGGAGGATCGCAACTAGACCGGTGGAGCTGCAGGGAGGATCGCAACTAGACCGGTGGAGCTGCAAGGATCGCAACTAGACCGGGTGGAGCTGCAGGAGGATCGCAACTAGACTCGTGGAGCTGCAGGGAGGATCGCAACTAGACCTTTGCAATCGCAACTAGACTGGAGCTGCAAATCGCAACTAGACCTGGAGCTGCAATCGCAACGACCGGTGGAGCTGCAGGATCGCAACTAGACCGGTCAGATCGCAACTAGACCTTATATGGATCGCAACTAGACCGGTGGTTACAATCTGGTTTTTAAAAATATGACCTTACACGGTGTGCTGTCACGATAACTGTCACTTTGATATTACATCTTCCGTTCAAGGATGCGATGTAATTGATCTACCGAACGACGCGCGAGTCGCGGTAAACACGGGCTAGCGGTCCGCCGCGCGATGTTTTTATTCTTTGGTTAAATAGGATTATTAGCGGTTTTGCAATAATAAACATGTTCAGCAATTTAAATTTCAAGTGAATTCCGAGAGTTTTCGAGGTCTTGCGAATTGGAACACTGGTTAGCATATGTCGCAACGGTCACGTGTTCGGAACTGTTTCCAAATGTAATGGAATAGTTGCGGTAAAGTAATCACTAGATTATTTTAAAATTAATAAAGTTTAAACTTATCATTCCCAAATTTGGAAATTGTGTATTGGTAAATGAGCTAATTTGAGCCTTCTCCGCAACAGACTGTTTATGCGTCTCTTCCACTCTCCAACGGTCGTGGAGGCGGATGGATTACGCAGTCTTCCGGCGGCTCTTGTGAAAAGAACCGATAATGTGGAAAACGCCAAGGCCAAGGCCACCGCTTTCACTAACTCGCTGTTATTAACATTTTTCTTCTTGTAATGTTTTGCTAAAGACCTCTCAGTAGAATGAGAATTACTCGACGTAATTGTAAATAGTCGGCTGTGTTTTATAAAAAAGTCTAACTGTTTTAAAATTATTGTTAATGGAGACTGCAGTATTTTAGTAAGTTTTTTACTATATAAATAGCTTTGAATTTCATTCGTGTAAATTTGTTTCATGTACAAAGTGAGCTACAGCCTTAACAATGGGAACAGGGAGAGAGGTCATTGAATAAAGATAATATGAATGTCACTCTCATTCTAATGATGTGTGTAGATGTTATCGTGGTTTTATAAAATTTAAACTAAAAACGAATATTATGACATAAAATTACTAAACTAGCTCGTCGTTTTAGAGACTAAATTTGTAAAAATTAGTAAAATTAAGAAAAGTACAAAAAGGAAGAAATTCTACAAAAGGACGAGTCTAACGAAATAACATTTTCAATGTTGACGTCATTTTCATGGACGTTTTTCTTCTTTCCAGACAAGATACCATAAGGAAATATACTTTCTGTGAAATTTCAGGTAAAAGTAACAATTTATTGTGTATGTTTTTATCCTGTAATGTTATATATTATAAATCGGTTGATAAATCGCTCTATACATACCGGAACTCAAATATCTGCAAATTCCTTCCTTAGAGCGATGTCTAGTGATATCAAAAGTTAATTATCGTCTCAGTGGTGGTATCTCATAGCATTATTATTGTATGTCGCAAGAGGAGTCGATGTCGGTGAAAGGCGACAGCCGTGTCGATGGTCGAGAGTAACAATAGACCGCCCGCTACCGACTTGGGATGTTATTATCGATACCAGTGAATTTCGATATTTTCGATTTGTTATCGGTTTTTTCTATATTGTATCGATAGATTTTTGTGAATATCGATATTTGATATCAAAAGCAATGTATATTAAACGTTTTTATTAAAATACTAGTACTGTATTACCCGTCGCGCCTTGCAGCGAATCACAAAACAGATTTATTATTAATACCTAACAACGAACCTAAAAAAAGCGATATTTAAATAAAGTAAATTCCATTCTTCCTAGAATGGAATGATTAGGTTGGTGTCGGGTTAATAATGTGAAGAGATGTATTTGTGATTTGAACACCGCTGGATAGTGAAAATCTGACTATAACTTCATTGTTGCCCCCATTAGCCTAATATGCAAAGTCAACATTAGTTTAGTGGCTTAAAGGTAACGGTGTTCACCTCACATTCCGAGGTTTACGATTCGATTCCGGCTATTTGATAATTACCTACTTAACAATCCACCTAAAGGTGGATATTATTGGGTAGTTGTATCTTGCGCTGCACAACTAGTAATATTTTCAATTGTTCCTGTTATTTGGTTGTTGAAGTATAGGTATGATAACACAATACTGGGACGGTGGCGACGTCCTGAAATGCAGCTACTTGGAGGTCACGAATTGTGGATAGTTGTGAGCGATGTCGGTGGATGATGTGTTCTCTTGTGTGGATTAACGTCCGCGCTATTGAATACTACGTTAATCCGCGAAGACCATCCTCCATAATTAGACCAATTCGCAATTCAGAGGCAAAGGTTCGGATTCCATGTTAAACTGTAGGTCCATTAGTGGCCATCGGCTATTAATTAACAGTCATGTGTAAAGAACATGTCTTAGTCAGTAACAAGACTACAAGATCGCGCTACAATCATCTTACACTCAATTCTCATTCATACTTTGCTTAAAATGCCTATATTGTACTATGGTTGCCATTTCAAAGATCTAATCTAATCTAATATAATTTTGGTGGCCCAAAGAACATTGTTTCCAGTCGTGTGGACCAGTGCTCGACCTTCACACGCCACCTGGCGGAGCTCGTAGTCGTGAACAGAGCATCTCCCAACCATGACCCTGATCATAATGTCCATGATCTAATCTAATCTAATATAATAAATACGATGGCAAGTGCTCTAATCCAGGTACTTGGATGCCACGATGGTTGTGAGTGATGATCGGTGGACGCGACATGTTGGTGGATTAAGATCCCCACAATTAGATTTTACGTTCATCCGTAAATACCATCCTCATAATTAGACCAGTCCGTAATTCAGAGATGAAATTGTGGTTTGAAACCCGCGTCAAATCGTAGGGACCTTAGATGTCATCGGCTGTTAGACTATTAATTATCAGTCTTACCTTAATAACACGACTTCAAGATCACACCATAATCATCTTACACTCGTTTCTCATTCATGCTTGGCTTAAACTAATTCCTGTGAAGGTCGTCATTTCAAAAGGGTTATAACTTCTACATTCATGTAGCAACGTTTTGGTAATGTTGTTTTATCGCAGCAATATTGATGTTACTTCCTTATTCATAAATGTACTGTAATAACATTTAATAGCTTAGTTCATATCGTCGTAGAGCCAATATAAATTCGCAGGTGCAGCACACCTGGGCAGGGATACATATATACATAGGACAAGTCGCCGGTGACTACCAGAGTGCTGACAACGACATCGTAACTAGCGGCACCTGGTGGTGGGTTGTGGAGTGAGTGATAAATGACCCGTCATGTTCCCATCATACATCAAACATCGTTGGTGTTCCCCCTCCTACAATGACTTGTCGTCACCATGATAAATAGGGCCCGGAGATAATGTTAAAAATTAATTTTACTGATGAGATCTTAATATTGTGTTCTCATTATTCACACAATTTGTGTGGTAATTATGAAAGGATTGCTACTCTTACTGTATGCTTCAGCTATGTTTTGATAAGTTGCAAGTTATATCTAAGAAAAAAATAAGAGCAAACCACTCATCTCACGTCGGTGACCCATGAATAGGAATAAGAGCAAACCACTTATCTCACGTCGGTGACCCATGAATAGGAATAAGAGCAAACCACTTATCTCACGTCGGTGACCCATGAATAGGAATAAGAGCAAACCACTTATCTCACGTCGGTGACCCATGAATAGGAATAAGAGCAAACCACTCATCTCACGTCGGTGACCCATGAATAGGAATAAGAGCAAACCACTCATCTCACGTCGGTGACCCATGAATAGGAATAAGAGCAAACCACTCATCTCACGTCGGTGACCCATGAATAGGAATAAGAGCAAACCACTCATCTCACGTCGGTGACCCATGAATAGGAATAAGAGCAAACCACTCATCTCACGTCGGTGACCCATGAATAGGAATAAGAGCAAACCACTCATCTCACGTCGGTGACCCATGAATAGGAATAAGAGCAAACCACTCATCTCACGTCGGTGACCCATGAATAGGAATAAGAGCAAACCACTCATCTCACGTCGGTGACCCATGAATAGGAATAAGAGCAAACCACTCATCTCACGTCGGTGACCCATGAATAGGAATAAGAGCAAACCACTCATCTCACGTCGGTGACCCATGAATAGGAATAAGAGCAAACTACTCATTTTACGTCGGTGCCTCATGTGTACTCTATTAATAAGAGTAAAGAACTCTATTATTATAATAATATAATGATAATAATAATAATTTAAATAACTATATTTTTACAACTTTAATTTTCCATTTCACAGCTGTACACATTTTTTATCCCTCCGGCCACATGGCTTCTTAAGAGATCAACTATAGGCTACGTGGTGAGTATTTTAACATAGTAAGTACAAAGTTTTTTTAATCAACAAATTTGATTTACAGTACTATTTTATATGTAGGGTTTTAGATGGTTCTCATAGTAAAAAATAGTCCAAAAACTTAAATTTTAGCAGAGAAAATAATAAAAACAAATTTGTTACAACGAAAGCAAGCGAGACGAAAAGCTAGATTTCGGTATAAACTGCGTGTTTAGCCGGTGTCCACACGGAAGTTGCTATGATATTTCACAAATTTGTTGCCTGGGTAGCCAGCGGTGCCGCGACTAATACGTTCCATAGCACGGCCGGCCGTTGGCCAAGCTGCCTCGGTGACAATTCAATCTGCCTTTAGCGCAATACTTAACACTCAAGGCAAGCTGTCACTTCTTGCACACCTGCCAGCGAAAGCTGAGTAAAATAACCATATACTCTGTTAAGGGAGTTCGGTACCGCAAAAAACTATCAGTTTTTTATTACAGAAACATATAACATGTATCGTTTATTACTATTATTTTTTGAAAAAGAATCCTATAGGTATTTTAAGCCTAGTATAAATGAGAAATGAGTGTAAAATGATTTTGGCACGATTTGTTGTCTTGTTTCTGGCTAAGGCTGACGACAAGTTATAGAATAGAATAGATTTTAGTTTTCTGTAAAATAAAGTACACTTGCTCACAGTTAGAAAGGTGGAGAATTACTATTAAAATGACAGGAATGTACTAACTGCCGTTTGTAAGTATAAACTAATTTTCCCGAATGTTCTATTTTTATTAGCCTAAATAAAACGCTAATTTTCTCAGAACCTATTCAACCTAGAGCTCTAAAATGTTCACCAGTTATTCATTGCATGTAAAACTATACCGTTGTTTTGATCTAGTTGGGTTTTAGCTGATTTTGAAATAATTTCCAATAACATTTTACCATACATTTTAGAACATTCAAAATTAAAATACTTGAAATTCTATATATTTTAAATCCCTGCGTTTCAATGGATACCATTAACAGTTTTTTTTAAATTTTTAACACATAATTTATTATTCTGAATAATAATAAAAAAAATAAAAAAGTAATTTTAATAATATTTTTTAGTTTTTAGAGCTCACACTATACTTTCATAGCGTGCGGTGGGTTTAAAGGAAACAAACCCCTTTTCCAAAGGGTATGACATAATGAAAATAAGTTTCACAACTGTGGGGGCTTTAGTTTTTTGGCGTTGCAAAAGTACATTGTTAAGCATTGCAGAAAGACAGATATAAATTAATAAGGTCCATTTCGGTATTTTTAGCAAATACAACGAAAACCCCCAAAAATATCATCCAAGCTATATACAGACGAAACTCTATTTTTATTTACATGGCTATAAACTGTAAACCGCAAAAGATCAAATATAATACGACCGTGTATGAATAACTGTAATCAGCTAGACCACGGCGGTTTGCGTGCGTTATTCCGTTCCGTAACATTATAACCGCATCAGCCCGACCGCGCTGACCAAATCCAGATCAAATAACAGTATTTATTTGTGTAGGAAATGCGTCACCGGATAATGGCAGTAATCCCGCGTGTAGACCGTACGAGTGTTACCCAACTGGCCTTGAACCTGTGATATTTCTGCCACTTCCGCCGGCAACAATCGGCGATCAGCTGTTCCCAGTCCGGCCGTTGCGTGGCGTGGCGTGCAGTTCGCCGTTTAGTGTCAGTTTAGCGTTACATAATGTGTTTTTATTGGCGAGCCAGATTCATGTATCCGGTTTCGAAAGGAGTCGATAATGGAGGGATTAGAGAAACACAAATAAGACTGCGCGTTGAGTTGAGCAAACAGTGTTCTGCAGTAGAACAATTTGAAAAACTTTACAATTCGTAAAATTTCTTCCCGAGAGAAAATTATTGCGTCACTTCCAAAAAGTGGCTGTTATCGATGCGAAATAGTTTTAAGTATGAGGCAAGGCCGAATACTTGAATTCTATCATCATACCACCTTTTAAAAATTACACAGGGTGTTCAAAATGAACGTTTCTATATTATCCACATTTGACTTATTTTCTATCATACGAGTTGCGTGTTTGAGCTTAATAGATACAAGTAATTAAATGGAAGTGTCGTAAGTAATAACAGTTATATACTATAAACTGAGTAGACTTCATAGTTTTGTTAATTCTTTTGTTCTTCTCAAGATATATTCGGGCACATAATTTGATTCATTCATCTGAATCAAATTTGAAAGTGGGTTTTCAAAACAAACAATAATTTGCAAGTAAACTTACATTAAACGTGTTTGTTATTGTTTCATTCGTTTATATTGCCAGCAAGATCACCTATTTGGCTAAGAAATTAGTAAATAAGTATATAGCAGTACTCGTGGTCTCAATTTGTTGAAACCTGCTTTTCGGATTAGTCCCTTTTCCAGTTTTATCCGAATTGTTTACTAAGTCCGTCTCATAGTTTCCATAACAGCCAACAGATTTGAAACAGCGGTTTATTGGGTTGGTATGATAAAAACGATGTTCCTATAATTCGAAGTATTTTTGACTCATAATTTAGCCTCTTTACTGGCTGGGTGGTGTAGTGGTTATAATACCCGCCTTCAAAACTGAAGGTCTCCGGATCGAATCCCGCAAGGGTCGAATCTGGACCCAGTCGCCATTTGTCATTGGGCTACTAATTAATGATGCTTCCTAACAACAGGTCGACGTTAGGTAGTAACAAGACCGGGGTTTGGACCGTTCCCCATCAAAACGTTAAAAATGCCACTGGCGTAGAAAATACACAAAATAAAAATAAAATAAAAATATCTACAATTCAAATTTGTATTTGAGTCTCTAGAATTTGAATCATGTTCAATAATTCGAAATCTTACCTCTAAAATTCAAAGTTAACCTATACAATAAAGTCGGTTCCATAAGCCTCTGAAAATTGAAATACCGTAATTAAAAAAACAATCTAGACGAAACGTAAATTATTGAGTTTTTGTAATTCCTCCCAGTGGCATCGTTTTCTTTGCTTCCTTTCAGCATTGATTGTATAAATATCAACGGTTACTGTTATTAGTTTTTAAACAGTTTAGTTTTCGATCTGCAACTGGTCTTTATTTTAATTTCAAGTGGATTTTTTTATAATGAGTTCAAAGAAGTACAAGTACTTAAATTTTATTCATGCTATTCTACACAATTCAAACTTCCGAATTGAACTTCAACAGTTAAGAGTTTTAATAACGCCGATCTCTTTGATACAAACCTCCTTTAATTCAAAGTAAATTAGCTTACCATTGAATTTAAAATTAGCCAGGTTCGACTGTACATTACAACTTTAATTGCAGAACCTGTACTATATTTAAGTCTACACGATAAATAAAGATATAATTTTTAATAAAATGCAATAAAAATATGTTCTCACCCCAAAAATGTTTGTAATTTAAATAAATGTTTCGTCAACCATTAAATAGTAAATAGAAAAAATAGTAGTACATAAATCTTCAAAATAAAATTTGCCCAACACTTTTAGTAAGACAATACTCAATCAGAGATGTTTAATAGCAAAGCACTATACAGTACGTAGATTAAACAGAGTGAGCTCATATCAAAATATATACAACTGCCAGATCTTTCCTCTTAACTTAAAAAAATTTAAATATTAATTAACTATGTTGTATTTAGTTTACCTTTTTCCTTTCTTTAGTCAGCGAAATTACCTGAAAACATTTTAACTATTAGTTTACATTTTTCATCAACCCTTAGTTAAAGACGTAAAGCAGTATTTTAAAACTATGTACTCCTCCTGGTAAATAACTTTACGTTGTGTCCTTGAGACTGCCAAGATGTTGGACACTGACCTTTGCCACACTGAGAACCTCTTGTCTCCCAGTCAGTGTCCTCTTACAAGACATTGGCTTGAACTGACACTCTGACTTTGGATTCCCCTGTCCCCTCCTTTCTCTTTCTATTTGACCACATCTATGCATAAAGTAATATATTCTAATCGTCCAACGTACCTGGCATACAATTTCATATTTATAAATGACATTAGTGGAATACACATTAGAGAAGGAGACTCGAAACCTTCGATCTGACTTCATAGGACAGTTATTTTCAATATTTTTTCAGTCACCGATTACCGAGAATGGATAGCCTTTCCAGAACCAATTTGAATTTGAAAAAAACTTAAATCAGTCCAAATATTTTTTTAAATTTGGAAAACAAATTATTCTGATATTTTCAAAGCATTTTTTGACAGGCGTGAGCCTAAAGTTAACTCCTTCCCACAACATTAACATAGGAAATGGCTCTTTTTGATACGCAATCGTTATTTACAGTCGAAACACGGCCAAGCTTGGCAATACGATTAACTACCAAAAAGACACTTTCGCTCCGAGTTTTGAACTACAATTTTCATCATACTGTTGAAATAACCTTCTAATCGTTACAATATTAGACCACATAATTTGAGGTTATACAGGGCGTCATCAATGTTTGAATTTATTTTGTTTACAAATATAACTTAAAAATATAGCGTGATTAACAGCGATTTGAGAATTTACTCTAAAAAGTACGCGGTTGCGTTTTTTATACTGTTTTTACTTTCTCCCCTTATGGAGTATATGAAGGAAGTATTGTTTTCGTTAAAATGTTCGAATTTGTGTTGAGAATGGATGTGTATACTGTATATCTATTTTGAAGCTCCCTTAGTAAAAAAGTGGTTTCCGGACAATATTTTTTTTATTTATAAGGATTTAACCCCCTAAAACCCTCAAAAAGTTTAAATTTAATGAAATGAAATAGTTGAAATGAAATGAAATGAATTTGTTTATATTAGGCCTAAATTCGCTTTACAAATTTTGATTAAAATCTCATGATTTATTAAGATAAAGTGTCATTTTGTTACGGTCCCCAAAAATATCACACCACCTGCATGTCTGTAAAACTAATTGTTAAAAAGTTATGGGGTTTTAAACGTAATTTTTTTAATCTTCTGGAAAATAAAATTTTATATTATAAAAATAAAAGAATCAAATTTGACAGAGAAAATAAATTAACTATCCGTGGTTGACGCAAACATTGTGAGATAGTACCCAATGTTATCCTAATAGGTAATAAAGAAAATCAATTTCTTCTTTATTCCTCAACCGTTTTTCATGAAAAAGGTCTGGGATATTACCCCGGCCGGGGGGTTGGGGGTGGGAGGGTAATGTCCCAACAAATTTCTAACAATAGATTTAACTTGTTTTTTCTTGTTGTTAGTTTCATAAATTGGATGGATTGTTTCTTGAGACTTGATTGGTTGTAGTTTTTTAATTCAATCATTGAGAAAGTACGTGTCAGTCCACTGATACCGTTTATCTGTAACGGTATGAGATGAGCGAGGAGACGCGAGAGTGAGGTGCATGGTGCATCCTACGTTTCACAAGGTCGAGCTGATGATTAACGTAGCCGCGCCGCGCCAGACCTGTCTGCAGCGCTGGTGCACTCTAGCGACGCATTAGCATACTTGTAGCCTCCGACGCGCGTCGGCTACAATGTCGTCATTGGGTCACCTCACATTACACCAACACCAGTGGCCAGTGGCCAGTGTCCAGTGTCCGGTGGCTTACAATTCCACTTCACTGTCCACCTCTGTTTCACCTTTGACATATCTTTCCGCATAAAACAGTGTAGGCTGTATTTTCTATAGTTCATTGAAATCTAGAGAAATCGTATTATGATATTAACTAACACACAATTTTAGTTAGTGCTTTCTGTTTTTTTTTTAAATTAGTTATTCATATTTTTTAACATATGAATATGTCTTTGCTCTGGGGGGTATTGGTGATTTGTAAGATGGAAAATATGTAACACGTTTCAATAGAAACCACCAGAGCTATTGTGTTTAATTTTTAATATAAAAAATTAAAACAGACGTTTAGATGAACTGAAAACATTACCTTTAGACATATCCATGATCTAACCTATTTCCCACAGGGAAGTAAATTGGGGAGCGCGCTGGTCTAGGGGTAGAGCGTAGTGCTTTGGTGCCCAAGGTCCCGGGTTCAAATCCCACCGCTGGCTTTTCGCTATGTGATAATGCCGCAACCCACACAGGGGTGCGCAAAAAGCCGCTACGGCTGAAGTGCCTTGAGTGTAATCCACTCCTTCCAATAAAAAAATGCAACCATTTTTACTATCTCCCCTTATACATAGTATAAAAATTGAGAAAGTATTGTTTTGTCAAATTTTCGAATCAAGTTGAGAGTGGTTTCCGTTTTGAGGTTCTCTGAATAAAAAGAGTGGATTTCGGAATAATGTCTGTTTCTGTCCATGTTCAAACCCCGAGACCAATATTTATGCAATTCGGTACACAGGTGCACTTTGGCCATATTTATTTACTTTTTTGGATTTTTACTTTTTATCAAAATTTTATGGTTTATAGGTTTAAAGTCCCAGACAACATGAGACCACGTATGTGTCTGTAGAATTAATGGGTCAAAAGCTATAGGCTTTAACTGTCAAAAAAGTATTTTTTGACAGTTACTATAATGTTATTAAATAGTAATAAAAAGTTATAAAAGAATATGACCACAAATATTAAAACTAGCTTAAAACACTAAACAGTTCCCCTACCCCGCCCGGGTAATGTCCCCACAAATTTATACTAAATATTTTAACTTGTTTTCTCTCAGAAATTTAACGATAATGTTTGTATTCTTAAATGGTATTGTCATTAAAATCAAAGTTAGATTCAGTCTGGATCAGTCATCCTGTGAGACGGCTTCGTTCAAATCTCTAAAATAAAAATAAATAAATAACAAAAAAACTTCCAGGGAAGTAAATATAAAAATATATCTTTTTTATATTCCATATTTCAATACAAATTTTTAAACGAAACTTGTGCTGATACAAGAGAACAAAATTTGGCTATCACAATAACTTTATAAGATGAAATTTGTATTTACTTCCCTGTGGGAAATAGGTTAGATCTTGGATATGTCTAAAGGAAGTGTTTTCTGTTCTTCTAAAAAGCTGTCTTATTGTTATACATTAAAAATTCAATACAATAGCTCTAGTAGTTTCTATGGAAACTTGTTTCAAATTTTCATCTTAAAAACTGCCAACACCCCCCATAGAGTTAAGACATATCCATGACAAAAATAAACCGTATCGGTGAACTGACACATGCTTTTTAATCAAAAAAGCTATAAATTTGTATGTTTAACACTTTTTAAGTATTTTTAGGGGTAAAATACACTTAACCCTTACTATGGAGGATTAGCCAAACTGCATCCGTGCCCCCCTTTATTTCACCAAAATCGGCCGATCAGTGTGGTCCCGGGATCTGTACATATACAGAGAGACAGACATCAGTCTGAAGACCACTTTTTGACATGGATATGTCTTAGCTCTGGGGGGTGTTAGTGATTTTTAAGATGGAAAATATGTAACAGGTTTCCATAGAAACTACCAGGGCTATTGTATTGAATTTTTTATATAAAAAATAAGAACAGCTGTTTAGATGAATTGAAAACATTCTCTTTAGACATATCCATGATCTAACCTAATTCCCACAGTGAAGTAAATACAAACATTATTTTCGATTCAGGGAACCTCAAAACGGATGTGACCACTCTCAACTTAAATTCGAAAATTTGGACGAAAACAATACTTTGTCCATAAACTGTACTTATATATAAGAAGAGAAAGTAATGTAACAAACATATTAATAAGTTCCTGAAGCCGATGGTGTGTCAACACCGAAACATACTGTTCTAAATATTGAACAAATCTCTAATTGATCCGTCTGATGCAATGTAAGCCTTACAAAAATATAATGACCCATTCAGATTAACGGAGTTTAAAACCCCTTCTGTTTTAAGGATTGTTTGGAACTACTTAAAATTATAAAGTGGCATAATAAGAAGTGTTGTAATATTAAGTAATTTCCACGTATTTTAAATTACTAACTCATCCACAAGACTCAACTATCTCGATTGTCAATTGTCCCACGTGTGCAAAACATAAACATATACAGAGATAGAGAGTGTTGTTCACCAGGACTGAGGTTTGGAGACGGCCCGCCAATACAAATGCAAATCAGAATTGTCATTTACATTTTATGACACCAGACTTAACAGGTTCGCAACAGCATCATTTATTGTTTCTTGGGACCTAAACTTGGAGAACTTGAGGTTTCACAGCAGATAACTCTTGTCCTCCGAATAAAATGATATAATCAGACAGTAAAACGTAGGACTTACGATGCCGATCCTGGGCGAAACGCCAGAACTGTGAGTTGCCTAAATCAAAACAAGCTTCTAAAATGAAGTGAATCCAACAGCAAGATCAGGTTTTCCATTGAGTCTCTCATGACAAGTATCAAACGTCTCCATAAACGTGTATTCTGCGAATACACGCCGGCATAAAAATAAACCTGATTTGTACCAATGAATGGAAACAATACTTAAAGTACTTAAGTTACAGTGTACTTCATTCCTAGGGCTTTACAATACGAGCTCATAGATGAGAAAAGGAAAATAATCAAGGGTCAAAAAATGACTTTATTCCGAGATTTAATTCACGGGAGACAATAATGAGCAACAATAAACCACATCAACATGTAAACACTGTGTCCTAATGCATCGTGGATTCCACAAGAGGCCTTAGGCCTATTCTGCTCCACCCTTGGAAAAGGCACCACTTGAGGGGAGAATGAGATTATGCCTTCACCCACCATGGATGGCCGCTAGCGACACACCCGCTGGATCGTATCCAGTACCGACCCGTGGTGGCTGACCGATGGTGACCACTCCGATCGGTGAGACCCCCTACTAGCATTCTCACCATCTCCACCCCCAGTTCATCGGCTATCCATCCGAGATCAGCGCAGAGACAAGGGTCACCAATCCATCGGAAAACCTCACAGTGGAAGCGAGCAGGGGCTCGACCAGTGCATTTCAGCGCTAACCACTACGAATCCTAGCCCAGAAGGGAGTGAAGCCCCTTCACCATCACCTTTTAAAGCCGGAATGGTGTTAGGCCGAAAACGAATCTCTATCCAATTAGGCCTTCGAGGATGACACCATCCATGCCCTACGTCCGCTTTCCGTTGGGAGGGACCTGGTCACCAATGAAGGTCGCTCGCACGAAGCACACGAACTAAAACCAATAGGAAGGCCCTAGAGATGTCCTATGAGCTTTGGGAACCTTTGGTCTAACTGAATGTTCAAGTGGGCTCTTACACAGACGGAGGACCTGACGCACAGCTAGAGAATCAGGACCTTACGGCCAATCTGAGATCTCAGTCCGAAGCCTACTCAGACACCCCATCAAGATTCAGGTTCCGGACTTTTAACTGCCCCAAAAGACAGCCCGTACGTACCGTTTGGTAATAGGTAACCCTTGATGCACATTTTTCACCACAAATCTAACACTCTGAGACACC
Organism: Nephotettix cincticeps; assembly: GCA_023375725.1. Classification (NCBI taxonomy): domain Eukaryota; kingdom Metazoa; phylum Arthropoda; class Insecta; order Hemiptera; family Cicadellidae; genus Nephotettix; species Nephotettix cincticeps. Next base: position 16,325,906 of record CM041785.1, on the reverse strand, counting down.
AAGAGGCTGTAGGTGGTTTTTAGTGGATGGTACTAGGGTGACTAGGCCTTTTCCAGATCCACGTCTGGCCAGAGAAGAGAGAGGTATAGAACAGAGTTGATAAATGACGTAGTGGATGACAGATGAGTTGTAGGATGGAGAGAAGGTGATAAGCCTTGTAGCGGCTGACATATGAGTTGCAAGGTGAAATGGAGAGGTGATAAGCCGTGTAGCGGACGACAGATGAGTTGCATGGTGAAGTGGAGAGGTGATAAGCCGTGTAGCGGACGACAGATGAGTTGCAAGGTGTAGCGGACCACAGATGAGTTGCATGGTGAAGTGGAGAGGTGATAAGCCGTGTAGCGGACGACAGATGAGTTGCAAGGTGAAGTAGAGAGGTGATGAGCAGTGTAGCTGACGGCAGATGAGTTGCATGGTGAAGTGGAGAGGTGATAAGCAGTGTAGCGGACCACAGATGAGTTGCATGGTGAAGTGGAGAGGTGATAAGCCGTGTAGCGGACCACAGATGAGTTGCATGGTGAAGTGGAGAGGTGATAAGCAGTGTAGCGGACCACAGATGAGTTGCATGGTGAAGTGGAGAGGTGATAAGCAGTGTAGCGGACCACAGATGAGTTGCATGGTGAAGTAGAGAGGTGATAAGCCGTGTAGCGGACGACAGATGAGTTGCTGTTTTAATTGTAGGCCGTGAACCAGCTGTTAGACAAATGACGCCAACTAATTGAGGGCAACAATAGCAGTGAAACGCTCCCGAGGAGTCATTATGTATTCGAAATTCTGACGCTTTCCCTGAAGCTCAGGAACGCGTTTTGTCTTTAAAATGCTACAATAAATTAGCCCCGGGTGACTTTCTAATAGTGTATCAAGGGCTTATGGGAGCCTCGGGCTTACCGGCTTGACGTCGGCATGATGCGTCGGCATATAATCTGGTGAGGTAGATCCACGCAGTCGGCAATAGGAATACATTAATGCAATTACAGTCATTATGAAATGTTTATACGAATTAAGTTGATTTATTGATGCTGTCTGACTATCATATATAGTATTCTAATATATAACATTATTCAACCTCAAAGCGCTTTTACTGCATATATAGAGAAATTGGTTCATAATGATTCAAAACCCAATATTTTAACGATATACAACTAGCAGACCATCGCGGCTTACAGGTCGCAAAATGAAAAGGTATTTTAGTATAGGGGAAATAATTCTTTTTTTGACAAAAATGTCTTCAAAAAATCATTTCAATCAAATAAAAGGTAATAGTAGACCTCTATCCAAATCATTGAGTGTTTTTCAACACTCTAAACATACAGGTATGTACTGTATTAGGATACAGTATGTGATCCATCGATAATCTGACTACAAAAAATATATTCCTCAGAAATATATTATTCTCTTTCTGATTGACTGTGTTAACTCCTTTTCAACTGTTAAAAAGAAACGAGTGGAAAATCAAAACGCATAATTGGGCATTTACGGATTTCCGTAGTATTCAATAGTACGTTAATCCATCCCAGGTAATATTGCATCCACCAACAATCGCCCATAACCGTCCACAATTCGTGACCTACACATATCTGGATTACAAGACACCCCAGTTAGTAAACACAAGCAACTGTTATTAGAATCAAGAATTCAAAAATGTTTACTCTGTCATGAACATTTTTCAGAAAGAGTACTACAGTATTCTTCTCCCTTCATCAAGCGGATTGCCCCATTAGCGTTGACCTTAGCGCGGCTTGGTGAGATGAATGGAGCGAGAGGGAGAGAGTGTGAGAGGATCAGCTGTTCCGGCAGATGCCACCTCCTGACCTATCCCACTCCCGTGACGTCACAATTCCCCCTCAGCCCACCTCTCAATTATTACAATTGTACTGGAGTTACCCGTCACACGTTGCTGCGATGTACAAAATAGATGAATTAGGTTTAGTTCGCTGGCATATATAATAAATAATACAATTTTTATTACCTTTCTTAAACGGTGGCCTATCCAGGTATTTTATGCCAAATTATGTATAAGAAGTGAGTGTATTCAAGTGGACTTGAAATATTAAATATATACAAAAAATTTAGACGGACAAATCATTTTAAACCAGGGTACCTTTGATCATTTTATAGCCTGGTTGGTACACACATACGAGTACACACATACAAAATGAAACACTCGTTAACGTCCATATATGTTGAAAACATCTTTAATTAATAGCCTAATGACAAATGTTAACTGGGTACAGATTCACCACTTGCGGGATTCGATCCAGCGACCTTTAGACGAAGGCGGGCACTAGAACCACTCAGCCACCAGCCAGCTTGATGGCCAAAAAAGGTAAGAGTAAAGTTACTGTTAATAACCTTGCGTTTTATGCATTTTAATAACAATAAAGGTTTGAAATTCATTTTTCGTGATGGTGGATTTATGTTATTTAGAATTTTATTATGGTCATTTTCTATTATTATAACTTAAACAAAGTTTCACGACGTTTCGTGATCTAGTATCTGACCCCTTCATCAGGTGAGCTAGAACTTTCAACTTTTTTGTTTTCAGCTTTATACCGGCTTAGTTTGTATTATATACCAATCTTATTATGTTTTAAGTTCCAGCTCACCTGAGGATGGATTCAAATTTCAGATTCCGAAACTTCGTGATGGAAAATAGCCGTTATAAAAATAAAAATAACAACAATAAAAGAGGTTTAATACTTCAACTTTATTATAACTATTAATAACATAACTTTCTTCATGTTTAGAGATTGCATGGCGACTATTAATTTAGACTTCCTCCTCCGTATAGCGTAAAACTTCCCAGCAACTATATCATAAATAAAATTTACCCTATTTCGAACTTCAATTGCATATATACAAATTTTCAAAATTTTAAACTATGGAAACCACTTTGAATGTTACTGAAACAAAGCTGTAAATTATCATTACAAGTAAAATAATCGTTCAATTGTACAAACTATTAGTAATCTTTAAAGAGAATTTATCAATTATAAAAAAAATATACAAATGATAAACACTCGAAACACAGAGTAACCGTGGAGGTATAAGAAATCTTCCCGTTGGCTGGTTATTAGCGGAGGATTTATTTGACGTCCAATCAAATAAGGCCTTATGGAGAGGCCCACATGTTTTCGCAGCGTGGCATTTTCGAAGAAGAGGAATAGTAAATGTCAAAGCGCGAAAGTTGCAACCTTTAGAATAGTTTGCAACTACTGAAAATTTGGTAAATTGGGAATTAGATAAAGCAAGAATGTGAGATTTTGTGCTTTGCTTGCGAAGGCTCTACGAGTGCGCTTACCCTATAATGATATTCCATTTGAAATGCTACTGTTTTTCTGGAGGTAATTTTTACTTTCTTCTTATCTTTTGAGGCCTTATCACAGTACTATATATTTTATATACCAAAAAAAGGTAAGGCACAAGTGGTTAAATTTGAACAATGAAGCTTTACTACATAAAGTTTATATTTGTCTAACGGAATAATACACTTGGGAAGAACGTTTTGTAAATACTATACTATTTAAATGACGTATAGAAAATATTCTTTTGATGTATCTCGTATTAGCAGACAGATAACATAACTGATATTTATATTTTGACTTTAGAGTAATTTATTTTCATATAACTTGGTAAAATGTAAGTAGTTAATTCCTAGTATTGAGTTGCCTTGCCCACAACTTTAAAACTTCTCACGCACAGATCAGTAATCTATTTATGCAGGCAAAATGAGACTGTAGATCTTACAAAAAATTAAATTTTTGTATTAAATACTGCTGCAAAATATAATATTTTTATGATTAAAGCCTTTCCAATTTTTTCTTAACCCTTCAGGTGCTGACATCTCACTGTGAGATGTCAGCGAGGTGCGATTGTATAGTGGTAGGTTTTCTTTATTCACTTTATTTTTTTATAATGCATCTGTAAACGCATGCACGGTGTATAGTGTTTTAATGCGTATATCAAGTGATGCATTGTTTACGAGTACAACAGCTGAAGCCATTCGGAGGGACGAGGGTTCGAATCCCGACCATGAGCAATCCCAATTTGGCTCGCAAATGTGTGGTATAGTGGAGTGGAGGGCCCACCTTAAATAAACGGTGACCGGCTTGGGTGGAAGTTGACGGCATTTGTAGGCATAATTGGGATTGCAGTGGACACCTATTTTGCTTTTATGGTTAGTGGTTATAAGCGGGGGCATGTTTTGTGTTTTTTGTGTATTATTGGTATTTTATGAAGAGTTGCATAAAAATAACAAAATTTAAATAGTCATAACACTTAGAGGGTTATACGTCACCAAACCCGATGCGAATTATGTACCCATACACTATTTTTATCTGTTGAACTAAAAAGTTGCAAACACAACGACGTACAATGAAATGTGCAATGTATTGAACGGGGACGAGAGTATATGGAGTGGATGATAGATTCCAAGTGTAGTTAATGTTTTGAATCTCAGTGAACATGTTATGTCTCATAGCTTGCGAGTTGGTAGTGATTTACCTTTTTCCTGCAACCTACTTGTTATATTATTCTATTATTTTATTTAGTGGTAGGTTTTCTTTGTTCATTCCTTGTACTTTATTTTTTTATAATGCATTTGTAAACGCGTGCACGGTTTATTGTGTTTTAGTGCATATATCAAGTGGTGCATTGTTTAGGTTATCACACACTTTGCAGGTACATATTTTAACAGCATGTTTAATTCTATTTCAATTGTATATTTACCTAATTAAGTCACCATATTAAATTTCTGTATTAGACAGATTATAAAAATTGTCTATTAATTAGTATTTAGCCCAAAAACCTTTTTATCAGATAAAGTGGTAATTAAAGTTATTTTTAATTGTTTTGCAATTTAAACCATTTTGTTGGTGTAATTACAATTGGTTACCACCTAATAAATCGACTTTCTAACCAGTTTGTATTATTGATTAATTGTATTTTCCCACCGTCTGTAAGAAGGTAAATTACCGGTGATGATTTACCAGCATTAGCTGCACGAGCGGTTCCATCGATTAATTACCAAGTCGTATAATTACGGAGCGCGGCACGTGCGATAGCATCGCAGGGTTTGGACCGTTCCCACGTGACACGCCTAATGTCAGGGATCGCCGTGTATGTGGCATGTGGAGCAGTTAGCACTTTCCCCGACTGTCAGTGATTTATTTGCTCGTGGCCGCCGTGATGTGGGAACAGCGATATGGCACAATTACATTGTTACGGAATCCATATCTCTCGGATCGACTACATTTCACTCAATAGAGGATTTAATCATACCTGGGTACTAATTGGTTGGATATTAATAAACATAGTACCCATTAAATGTTGTTACCATATCAATAAGAGTGTGCAGTACTCCATCTAGGATGTTTAGCCCGTAAACACAATGCTAAAAACCCAAAAACTTTACTCTCTTCAAACATGCATTTTCCAACGTCAAATCTGACTGTGGTAGTAAATCGGTAAACTGGAGCCAGCCAACCTGAAGATGGATCCAATACCAGAACCAAAACGTCTTAAAACTTTGTTTGAATCCTGATGGAAACTGTCCTCAATAATGTTTTTTGGTTCAGTGGAAAAAAGTCTGTCTTATAAATCCACACATAAAGTTTTAAGGTTTAAATTCACCATTGTTAATTATAAATTACCAACAATGAAATCTGATTAGTTTTTGAAATATTATTATGTTTACTGTAAAATATTTAACCATTACCATAACCATTTGTACAGATAAATTTTCTTTAGAACGTATATTGAATAGAAAATTGGTTAAACTAAACACACCGCGATTATTACACAGCCGAGGGAAGGCCTGGCAAAGGTCCTGGGTATTGGCATGCTGTAATTACGCTCAATTAGTTGCCAATAAAAGAAAATAAATTAGAAAGCGCGTGGTTTGTGGCGAGCGGCGTGCTGGGAACTGAGATGGGCCGGTAACTGCCTCTCGCTACAACTGAACTTCACTGAAACACGCTGCGAACAAAGTTGGGCCGGTAAACTGCCTCTCGCTACAACTGAACTTCACTGAAACACGCTGGGAATAAAATTGGGCCGGTAACTGCCTCTCGCTACAACTGAACTTCACTGAAACACGCTGGGAACAAAGTTGGGCCGTTAACTGCCTCTCGCTACAACTGAACTTCACTGAAACACGCTGGGAACAAAGTTGGGCCGGTAACTGCCTCTCGCTACAACTGAACTTCACTGAAGCACGCTGGGAACAAAGTTGGGCCGGTAACTGCCTCTCGCTACAACTGAACTTCACTGAAGCACGCTGGGAACAAAGTTGGGCCGGTAACTGCCTCTCGCTACAACTGAACTTCACTGAAACACGTTGGGAACAAAGTTGGGCCGGTAACTGCCTCTCGCTACAACTGAACTTCACTGAAACACGCTGGGAACAAAGTTGGGCCGGTAACTGCCTCTCGCTACAACTGAACTTCACTGAAACACGCTGGGAACAAAGTTGGGCCGGTAACTGCCTCTCGCTACAACTGAACTTCACTGAAACACGTTGGGAACAAAGTTGGGCCGGTAACTGCCTCTCGCTACAACTGAACTTCACCGTAAACACGCTGGGAATGGAGTTGGGCCGGTAACTGCCTCTCGCTACAACTGAACTTCACCGTAAACACGCTGGGAATTGAGTAGGACCGGTAACTGCCTCTCGCTACAACTGAACTTCACTGAAACACGCTGGGAACGGATATGTGCTAGTAACTGCCTGTCGCTGCAACTGAACTTCACCGTAAACACGCTGGCAACAGAGTTGGGCCGGTAACTGCCTTTCGCTAAAACTGAACTTCGCCGTTAACACGCTGGGAACAGAGTTGGGCCGGTAACTGCCTCTGCCTCTGGCTACAACTGAACTTCACTGAAACACGCGTGAACTTTGTGCGTGGCCACTACTTCAGTAACGCGGCAACAGAGTTGGGCCGGTAACTGCCTTTCGCTAAAACTGAACTTCGCCGTTAACACGCTGGGAACAGAGTTGGGCCGGTAACTGCCTCTCGCTACAACTGAACTTCACCGTTACCACGCTGGGAATTGAGTAGGACCGGTAACTGCCTCTCGCTACAACTGAACTTCACTGAAAACTTCTGTGAATAAACTTCAGTAAACACGCGAATATGTGTAACTGCCTTCGCAAAACTGAACTTGGTAAAACGTGGAACAGAGTTTGTGTAACTGCCCGCTACAACTGAACTTCACCGTAAACACGCTTGAAAAATCAACATTCCCGCTCAACACTTCACTGCTTTTTGTATCTTTAAGTATCAAACAGTTTACAACCGGTAAATATACTCTTAGTAAAGTCTTAACGACAACAAAGGACAAATCTTTTTCGTATCTTTAAGCATCTTTAAACAGATACGAGCCAGGAAAATCCTTTCACTGCAGTTAAACATCTCCAAACAAGTTTTGCTTGAATCACAATTAAGTAAATAACTTGCGAAATGGACTTTCAAACTTAAAACTCTGGTCATAAAATAATAATAGAGTCTTGAAAGCAAATAAACCATTAAATCAAAACCACAGCTTTCTTCCTACATAAACCCAACCTATAAATTCCTGTAAAAATAGCAAAACAGCGGCTAGGTTATGTGAGCGAACGTTAATGCAAAACTGTGCCGTAAATTAAACATGAGTGTCTGGCAGTGTATGACTCATTCCGTGTGTTTATTGCTGCCTTTCCTGCACTGCTCTGACATCCGACAAAAGCTGGAACAATATGTTGCTCAATCCTCGTAAAACCCAGTCATAATATAAGGCCAGTAAAGATAAAGCAAATATTGTACAGGGAATGTTAAAGTATTCGTAGTAAGAAGGAGATTTTAATTCGGTTCAAAAAGGTTACAAGTTCATTTCCTGTAGAGTTAATTTGGTTTCAACAGCATTACAGACGAAAGTCAAATAATCACAACATAGATTCAGTAGATTATGGATTAAAATGAACGTATCAACTTGAATGAACTATGCTACAAAGAACTAGGCCTTCATAAATGTACAAGTAATCGTAAATATTTCGCAAACCATTTGTCCATCTCAAAAAGAACTTACCTGACTTGTGTCTCTTCTACTGTGCTCTTTATTCACTAGTTCGTCTCAAAACGCACACTCTTATCCATCAGTGTGTATTACCGACATGGTATCTCACGGGGAGGTTTTGGCCAAGTTAATCAAAAACTGATGGATCGAAACCAGAGGACTGCTACTTCTGTTATATTACGAGGGGCACTGTATTGTAGCTATGGCTGCCATATAGATGGCCAGCAGTGAACTAAAGGCAGCGAGGTACACTCTACCAACCAGTATGTCTCAAAATATTCACTCTATTCGCCTATATATCAAATATTTTTACTGACAGAATTTTCGTACCGTTTTAATAAAGTTATCTCTTAGCACTATAATTAATGTATGTTTATGTATGAAAACCATGATGTTACTCATGTTGGCAAACTTTTGATGATTATGTTAATATACTTTCTGAAAAAATATTAAAAAAAACTGAAAAAAACTAATTGGTTCAAATTAAATTAAAAACATTTACAACAAAATCATAATGGTTTAAAAAACCAATTAGTCACAATATAGGATCGCGCATCGGAGAAAGTTATTGTGTCATTGAATGTAAAATTGAGAACGAACTTGACTCGGTGTATGAAAGAACAAATACTTAAGTATTCTTGCACATCATGGTAATTGACGATAGTAAGACTCTGGTATATTTTGCACTGTTTATAGTGAGTAACATGTGAGGTATTTAGCAGACAAATCTTCAATTTGTTAGACGAACTTTGTACTATTGCAATAAAAACTAATTATTTGGTAGATGGATTTTTTATTCTCCACTGTGAAAATTATAGTGTATAAGAAAAACAGTTTTAACAAATTCATTTATCACTCACTTAAAACTAAAGTTTAGTCGCTTTACAAAATCAATTCAAAATACTTCAGTTCATACCTGTTGCCATGTATCAAATAGCGACCTGGCGGCGGCAGCATTCTGATGTAAGCGTTACTAGTCATGCACGATAATGTAAACGAGCCTCTAATGTAGTGAAAATTGTATAGTTATGTGCGATGTTTGTGATATTCTTGTGACTGAATAAGTTCATGCAAAGACCACACTTTTTTAAAGTCTTGGCAAATTTTTTGATAATCGATACGCATGATAAAATCCAAAATAAACTAAATGATATTACATTTGTGTGTAGCGTTTTATAATAATTTAAAAATCATTTTTATCATACATACTAAAACGCTTAAAATCTGTACACTATTTCTTTCATACTTTAAAATATATTTGCGTCGCCATATCATAAATGATTAAGAATAAAAATCTTATATTTTAGAATTATACATTTTGAGATACACTAATGTTGATATGCTTTGAGACACTTGAATAAATCACATAAAGACACTGTAGTTCCTTTAATGTCTACGAACTTATGTTTCTATCATGATTGATACAATCCAGGTCTAGTGCAATCTAGATAATATACAACAGGTTTGTTATTATCACAGATTGGATATAGTGTTAATATAAATAAAAAATGTGAGATAATAAACTCATAAAGCTTTTTTACTCATGAGTTTATTAACAAAATCTCTAATACTGTACAGTGTTATTAGTTGCTTTAGAACCCAATAAATCAATGATTCCGGCACTTCGATAAATATTATAAAACTCCTATCTAAATATGTCGAAACAATTTTAAGTATGTATTAAATGATGAGTTATTTCATGCAATCCTAGTTAATGTAGATTACTGCAAGGACGACCGCATCGTCATGTACAGGATGTTGAGTTATAATTTTGGGCCGAACTTGAATCAAGACACGACCATCTTATTAAGATAAACACCTAGTTTATCTTTGATTTAATCCTTCATCAGCACGGTGGAATTATAATTTAAAAATATGTTCACGATTAATAGTATCTAAAATCTAAAAAAAAACAGGATATGCCGGAAATATTTTTACATGGAATTTAGTTTTTTTCCATTTTACTAAATTCCAAATAAATGAAAATTACAGGTTTATATAATACGATTATGCTCCCTCGTGATTAGGCCTATATAAAATATACACTAATTTCTCAAGGTGTTGTGAGCTATACACATTATTATTTCATGCATGTAGATAGACATCGTCTGAGCAAATATCCAAGGATGATGACTTATAATACTTCTGAAATGGCGACCCACCCAGGTTGGTATAAATGTGAGATAAGGGTAAGATGATTTTAAGGCGATCCTGTATTCTTGTTAATGACTATCACTAACATCTTCCTTAGATAGGATTGTTAGTTAAGAGCCCAACAGCTGATGGCATCTAAGGGACCTGCAGTTTAACGTAGGAACCAATTTACAATGCTGATTCTGAATAAAGAACTGTTCTAATGACGAAGATGATGTTGAAGGTCGTAGTATTAAATAGTGCGGACGTTAATCCATACCAGACAATATCACATCCATTGACTACAGCTCATAACTATCCACAATTCGTGACCACCAAGTAGCCTGTCCCAGTCTGTAAGTTAACTGACGGAGATGCTCCACGGGAGGCTGACGTGGACCATTAGCAGCTGTCACTTGTCAGAGGAGAGGGTCGGGACCCAGCTAAAGGTTACCTGTACGTAACGTCCGGGGTTATAATGAGGAAGTGGTCTAAACACAACTCTCCATCGAGGGAATATCATATTAAATTAAATGACAAGTGGTTTTTACATCTACTAGAAAAACTCCAACCGCACGCTCGTCTGGTGACGACCTCGGGGTGATTATGATTTAGTTGTGGTTCAGAGCCGTACAGTTGGTGAGTTATGTAAATTTTTGTTAAATATATTTTATTTCACTGGGCTCCAAAATGTTTTGTAGTCGTACCAGCTCATAAGTTCTTCTTGTTTAGGTGGCTCAAGTCTTTCTCGGCTATCTAATTTAGATGGTCATGAACTGCTCTTTAGAGTGAGATAATCGGCAAGTAGTCTCAGTATATGCTGAGACTTATTTTAACACATTCCTTCCTAATTTTCCAGTCAAGTGACTATAGTCACTGTTCAAAGGAAATTCAGCTGATTGGCTTATTGGCATCCTTTGTTGGTATCTCAGGATCATTCCTGGCAAATTGGTGGAAGCTACTGATAAGCTTCTCCTGTGTATGGCAGTTGCCTACCCCTCTCCATTATCACAAGAGTTGCTCCTTACCTAACTTAGCCCAAAACAGTCGTACAGCGAGTGATCAGCGAGTATTTGAGACTGTTCGGATTTCCTGAGAGCCAAGTCCAACGAGTGCACGGTGTTTTTTAAGTGTCCAGTGAAAACACAGTTAGTCAAGTTAGTCACAATAAGTCTAGAGTTTTGACCTACCAAACCAGGGTCACCTGCTACCCTCAGGGAGGGGAGCTGAAGAATAATCTACTTAATTAAAAAATATGTATATATATCCGAAGTACTTTAACCAAATAATCCTTCTGAGAGATTAAAATGTGAGATACCCACGACCTTACCCCGTCAACGTCCGTTACCTTCATCTCGGTAATTAAGTTTAAATCCGTTAGTTACATCCACGTTGTGAACATGACTCAGCCTCACTTCCACACGGAGTCACGGACGCATCAGATTATAACGGTTTGAACATGTACAAAGCTAGGGAAGGAAGCGAACCCAGATGACCGCAAGATACGTCGTTCTCTTTATGGCATAATTTGTTGTTTTTATTCTCTCACCGGAGGTTTACATACTCCACACTTCCTGCAGTGGCGATCAGCTGTTATGATTGTTGATCAGCTGTTGCGATTGTGCGGTTCCGTTGTCCTCACACAGTAATGAGAAGCAGAGGCGAGGTCGCTGCTCCCACAGCTCAAATATGATAATCATCGCCTACTGACTCTCCCGCCGACGATATTAGCTAATTTCAATTCCCAAAATTTGGTTTCGGAATGTTCAGAACCACGCGGAAATAGTTTTGGGTGTAATATCGCCCGCCGACGATAGCCCTCCGATCGACTTCCTCCAACATTAATCTCAGTGAAAGTTAACACGTTATTTCATATCGATAATCATCTGAATTTTGATGAATTATGGATACGTATGAATCTAAATTTAGTTAAATACTAATAAATCATAAGAATCTAATCGATCGGTAAATTATCAATAGACTATCTACTTAGTATGCGCGATTCAAATTCCTAACGCACATTCAGAGAGCTCTCCCTATATGATACTTTAACGCTTTCTCCTCAACACACAGTATCACGATTTTTTGCAACTCAACAATGAAATACTGGTTACCTCAAAAAGACGTTAGTAACGTAGGAGGCTAAATTTATCTATTATTTATTAGTGGTAATTTAATTAGTAAGATCTTGCTTAATCACTACTCGCCCAAGTCACCGAGTTCGTAGCGGGAGTCTACACAACTGTGAAATCCTATCCAGATAGGTATTTTATCCAAGTATGGATGATAAATGAGTATAAAGTGATTGTGGTGCAATCTTGTTACTGACTAAAACATGGTCCTTAGATGGGACACTTAATTTAGCCAAACAGCCAGTGAAATCTAAGGGACCTACATTAACGTGGGATCCGAACGACAAATTTTCCTCTGAATTACAAACTGGTCTAATTATGAAGATGGTTTTTGTGGATTAATATAGTCTTCAATAGAGTGGAACGTTAATCCACACCAGATAATACATGCAACAACCATCTCGTATAACTATCCACATCCAATACTATCCAGATAGGTATACGAAGCCAAGTGTGGAAGAGAAATGAGTATAAGGTGATTGTGGTGCAATCTTGGTACTGACTAAAATATGTTACTTAGACGTGATGCTTAATTTGCCCAAACAGCCAGTGAAATCTGAGGGAACCTACAGTTTGACGTGGGATCTGAACGACATGGTCTAATTATGAGGATGGTCTTTGCGGATTAATATAGTCCTCAATAGTGCGGAACGTTGATCCACACCAGATAATATTACGTGTAACAAGGAGTCTCGTATAAATATCCACAATTCGTGTCCTATAAGGATCTGGATTATAGATACGCCATCTTTTCCATCCATTCTCCCCCAAAATCAGGTCCGCACGGCTCGTCGGAGTTGCGGCACCCGCACGAAAGTTTGAGTAAGCGAGCTCACCGCTCCTGCCCGCCATAGAATGCTAATCCCTGGTATATAGATGACATAATTATGTTAACGCTGTCCGCACCTCAACAGTTTGCACACCTCTCAGTCAAATCTTCTCCGTAACTGATGACTGACGGCACTCATTAAGCCTTCGAGTTTGGACAACTGAGAAATTATGCTGATTTATGTTCTTTGCATTTGTTTTAACACCGGGTTTTACTACTTGAGTCGTTTTTATGTTTACGGCTTTGTAATGAAACAAGCTTATATGGGTCGAAAGGAATTGCCGCATTTTCCTTTACTAGCTTAGGGATTGCAAGAATGGAAGAACATGTTCTGTACTTAAAACTATTATCTAGAATATTGTACGATGTGTGTGTGTGTGTGTTTTGACTTTCACGGATGGAATTTTTCAGCTTTGATGCAGTTATTATTCAATTTAATTATCATTGGAAAACGTTCTCAATATTAAAGATTGTGGCTGAAATTAAAAATGTATAGTGTAAATTATCACAATACTATACAAACTGTATGTGTAGCCTACATGGGCTTTTGCTCACTATCTGTTTTTGTTCCTACTCAACTGTTTACGTACTTTAAAAAAACCTTATGTATTCCAGAATAATGAAAAGGAAAACAGAAAACTGATATGCATTAATGAAAAACTAGGTAGCTCAGAGATGAAACGCTCACCTCTAAATCTAAGGATCTCAACGATTAAAGACCCAGTTAGTTACCTTCTCAATTGGGTTTGCCTACCAAGAGGGTTAGGTAGTAACAAGACCTGGGTTTAGGCCGTTCCCTAGCAAAAAATGTTTGTATTTACTTCCCTGTGGGAAATAGGTTGGATCATGGATATGTCTAAAGGGAATGTTTTCAGTTCATCTCAACAGCTGTTCTTATTCTTTCATATTAAAAATTCAAATAGCTCTGGTAGTTTCCATGGAAACCTGTTACATATTTTCCATCTTAAAAATCACAGACAACCCCTCCCCCCCAGAGCTAAGACATATCCATGTCAACATAAAACATGACAGAAGCGTTGATGAAGACAAACACACTACACATTGACACCATCTAAATCATTAAAGTCTGTTTAGTGATAACGAGTAGTTTCGTTCACGAGAAACGGGCTTCCAAGTATATATTAGTAAACTCGTCATGAACGAGTGACTAGTGTAAGATGATTGTGGCGCGATCTTATAGTCTCGTTACTGACTAAGGCTGACATGTTCCTTTGACAGGACTTTAAATTAATAGTCCAGCAGCCGATGATATCTAAGGGACCGACGGTTTAACGTAAGGTTCGGCACTTGTTTGCTTCTGAACCACGTATTGGACTAACTATACGATAGTTTTCAATAGTGCGGACGTTAATCCACATCAGGGAATACCAAATCCACTGACCATAGTTCATAACTATCCATCCATAATTCGTATTATAGACCACCAACGAAGTAATACCTTCACACTGAGCTCCTAGGCGTTGAAAACAGTCAATCACGCCGCGCCCTTTAACCATGAGAGCCTCGACCGAGGAGTGTTGTACAAACAGGTCTCTACAATGCTCGACCGTGGGGTAGCCTCGCACGCGGCCTTGCCAAGGATACGACCGCCGACCACGCGCGGCTCCGGGCAGGGCGTCGTCTCTGACTCAGCATCCAGCACTCAGCACCCAGCACTCAGTAGGTCGGTAAATGGATCCTACATGTCACATCTGTCTGACACTCTTTCTCTCTGAGATTACAGAAACAATGATGAATCTATCATTCACTAACATACCTTGTTTTCTACATTATGTTCCATGTGTGTTTGAGAATGTCTCTGAAGAAAGGAATATCAGTAAATAACAGGTTTTCGTGGTTCACGGTAACAGGAATAATAAGGTTTATTTTATAAGATAAAAATCATCTAACGTTCAGATTACACATGATCATATTGGCAAGCCATAAATTTATGGAAACAAGATGTTTGAAAGTATTTGTTTTCCTCTCACATATTTGATGTTAGCACCCTAAATACCTTATGAGTTTTAATTCCCTTGAATCAGTTATAACATTATAAATATAACGCTAACATTATATTCATAGAATATTTTATGCGATGCCGATACTCACAAATCTATTTCGATGTCTTTATTATTACCTTTTCGAAATGGCGACCTACTCAGGTAGGTATTTTAGGCCAAGTATGGGTAAGAAAATAATGAGTGTAAGATTATTGAGGCACGATCTTGTAGTCTTATTAATGACAGGCTAACATGTTCCAACCTATTAACGTGGGATCCACGCCACAATTTTGCCTCTGAATTACATACCGGTCTAATTATGAGGATAGTCTTTGCGGATACAAATTTACGGATGGTAAGGCTATTCCATCCAATAACTATCCAAAATTTGTAACCTCCAAGTAACTGGGTTACAGGACAGACCGTTTTCTTGGTATATCTGATAATATAGCATTTTAGGATGTTGGTGTAGTATCTTATATCGGAAAAGTCTTGATAGTGATATATAACATCCCTGTAGGCCAGTTCGTTCCCTACCATGACCGCGCCTGCTCCAGTGTACGTGTGCATGTTGCTGCCTGAGGCGACACAGATAACTAGCTGTTGTACTGAAGTCCTCGACCCAGTACTTCTACAGTACCTCCCTCCATGTCAGGCCACATCAGTATGAATACCTGGTCTAGGCTGGACATGACATGAATCACTAAAAACAGCCTGCATTATAATAATTTCTAGTGTGATGACCTACCATGCAACTCCAATGGTGAATAAAATGTTCTTAATTTTGTTTCCGGAAATTTCTCTTGCTTACCTACTCTTTTGATAATTTAGTTTTTACCCTTTATTAAGCTTCATTATATTTTATTACTTTTAGGTGGCTATCCTATTTTGAAAATTTCCTCCTTTTCCATCTTTCGAGAAACCTTTTAAATTCTTGTGTTTAGTGATCGGTTTTAAAAAGGAAGATCACTTCAGGTCAGTTTTGAATTGCCCTCTAATCGTCAATGGATAACCTTAGTAAGGTTTAAGTAACCATCTGTAATCTAAAAAATAATACAGTATATAAAATGATTTTTTAATAACCCCTTATAAGTTGAAAAGCAAATTTTTAAAATAAATTAAATCATTAGAGATACTTTTGTTTTAGTGAAATTTGTACTCAATATTCTCTGTAAAATAATCATGTATTGTTGTAAAAGTGTCTGTTAAGTTCGTGACCAGACTTCATGATATGGTAAAGGTTCGAAATAAGGTAAAAAGTTTCCTATGGGGTATGTCCTAAAATGCATACCTAACCAGATATCCGTGATTTATTTTTTATATCATTAATTATCAATTGATTATTTTGAAACTTGGCATATGTCTTTAATAGTATAGACCCAATTTAATCAAAAATACCAACGTGATTTCAGACATGGATATATATTATCTCTAGGCAATTTGTAAGATGAAAATTTGAATCAGTTTTTATAGAAACGACTAGACCTATTGTATTGAATTTTTAATGTATAAGAATAAGAACAGCTGTTTAGAATAACTGAAGACATTCCCTTCAGACATATTCATACTATACCTTATTTCCCATAGGGAAGTAAATACAAAAATTTTTAATTTAAATAGCGGCCATTTTAGTTTTTAGAATTAATAACTTAAAATGGTAGATTTGTTTAAAATTATAAAGTATAAAAGTTATTTCAAATTTAGTGAAATCGGTCAAAAAACAATGGAAATTCAACTCTTTTACCTGTATTATGTGTGTGCGAGTACAGTAGTACTTGTATACACTTACACTTACAAAAAAAGGTACTGAGATAAAATATTTGAAAAATATGCATTTTAGGACATAACTCCACAGAAACCTTATTGCTTATTTTGATCCAATAGACCACATCATGAGTTTGGTGACAGACTTGCAGACATAATGTATGAGAAAACGTAATTAAGACATTTAACGATTTTTAGGCTTGACTTTACCTAACAAACTACAGTACCGACCTACACATAAGAGCACTGGCTTGTGTCGATCAGATCGATACAGACGTCGATAACCTTTGCGTTTCCGTGCGAAGACGACCCAAGATGAAAGCGAACGAGCGATGGACCAAATGTCAGCCAGTTGCTTGTCAGCCGTAAACATCTGTGGGTCACCCACCATCCTCTCATCCTTGCGTCGTCTGCTCCAACACAGGTTAGCTTGAGGTCATAACCTACAAAAACGGCTACAACACTTTTTTCACAAAGTTGAGCAGGTAAAAACAGTGGTTTCTCTCTATTCAGATACACGGTGAGATTAATAATCAGGAAATTTTAATAACATGAAAACAAATTACAAAACATAAAGGGGTTGGTGTACACTATCTTTCTCCATGTTAACTTATATACCTTTTCTCAGAAACCAATAAAGATAGCTCACTTCTGTTTTTTTTAAAGATAAGCCCTTTTAACACAAATGGAGTGTGTAAAATTTACCTGTAAGCAATTTCAGATTTACGTGATTTTTTCCTAAAGCTTGTAATATGTTTTGAAGATTTTTTATAATCTCTATATATAAAACTGAATTGCAGACATAATGTATGAGAAAACGTAATCAAGACATTTAACGATTTTTAGGCTTGACTTTACCTAACAAACTATGGTACCGACCTACACATAAGAGCACTGGCTTGTGTCGATCAGATCGATACAGACGTCGATAACCTTTGCGTTTCCGTGCGAAGACGACCCAAGATGAAAGCGAACGAGCGATGGACCAAATGTCAGCCAGTTGGTTGTCAGCCGTAAACATCTGTGGGTCACCCACCATCTTTCCATGCTTTCATCGTCTGCTCCAACACAGGTTAGCTTGAGGTCAGAACATAACCTACAAAAACGGCTACAACACTTTTTTTACAAAGTTGAGTAGGTAAAACAGTGTTTACAACATTGGTTTCTCTCTATTCAGATACACGGTGAGATTAATAATCAGGAAATTTTAATAACATGAAAACAAATTACAAAACGTAAAGGAGTTGGTGTACACTATCTTTCTCCATGTTAACTTATATACCTTTTCTCAGAAACCAATAAAGATAGCTCACTTCTGTTTTTTTTAAGATAAGCCCTTTTAACACAAATGGAGTGTGTAAAGTTTACCTGTAAACAATTTCAGATTTACGTGATTTTTTTCCTAAAGCTTGTAATATGTTTTGAAGATTTTTTATAATCTCTATATATAAAATTGAATGTATGTATGTTCTTTATGCATTGCTAAACTACTCATCCGATCGCCATGAAATTTTAGGAAGTTGCTCTATATA
Source organism: Nephotettix cincticeps (assembly GCA_023375725.1). Classification (NCBI taxonomy): domain Eukaryota; kingdom Metazoa; phylum Arthropoda; class Insecta; order Hemiptera; family Cicadellidae; genus Nephotettix; species Nephotettix cincticeps. The sequence goes on along the minus strand of CM041785.1, from coordinate 16,307,461 downwards.
TGTCCGGGAAGGTTTTAGTGAAAAAATATTTTCGAAAACTCTGTAAGTTTCTATATTATGGCGTTTTAAATTTCTAATGATAACCTTATGGAGAGTAAGTTTGTTTACAAAATGTCTACAATGAAAACATTTGATTTCTTAGCCACAGCTGATTGGTTTACTTTCCATTAGCAATATGCTTTACTATCCAATGCCATCTGAATCATTCATTAATGTAAAACTGTGAAGTAAATGTGTACTGTAAAAAATGAACAGCTTTATTCACCACGTTAATAGTTTAAGGTTTTGGGGGATTATGTATTTATATTTTCATTTTCTGTCTGGTTAAAATCACGTGTTTATATGATAGTTAAATTGATTATATTATTACATTTATTATAATAATCAGCTGTTGTATATCTTTCCTATAAAAGCCGTATTACAGTTAGGTTTGGTTTGGGTTTGGATTGGATTTGAAAATTGTGAATTAATCCACTCAGATTTATTTGTTTTATGGGAATGTTATTATGTCTTATCGTTTCAGTATTGTTTTTCACTATGCCGCGACCCAGAATATATAACCTTTCACAATGAAGCTGTAATGCTATTCGACTTCAGAACATGGCCAATCTTAAAGTTAACATATATTTTCTGTTAGGTGTTATAAAGTTCGCCGGATCAGCTAGTATATTATAAAAGGAACATATGTGTTAAAAATCTAACTTTCGGAAAGACGCAAAAAAGGGAAAAATGCTGGTATTATTAAGAAAAACAAGACTATAACGCACTCCAGTCACCTCCTGCTGCATATATGGTGGGTGTTTATCATTTATCAGGTTGGCTAACCCAACCAACCAAAATCACAATGCAACAAAATAAGAAGTGGTAATATAAAGTTATTGCAGCTTCTGTGACGCTTGGAGGGTGGAGCGGACGTAAAAACAGCTGACATACCCATATGAAATTATTTTTTACATATGTTTACAGTTCGACAAGGTTTGATTGTTATTTATCGTTATAAACGGGAAATTTCTGGCTATAAATTAGCACCAAACTCCCACCAACTCCCTTAAAATAAACAAGGAATGTTCTGCAATACGAATAGAAAAATATGATCCTAAAAGTCAGCTATGAGGAACCTTGGGTTTTAACCACCGGTACTACGTCGGCTCTCAAACGACGATATGGTCCTAACATTATAAAATATACCCCCTTAGCAGCAGATCTGCGTACTAAGCGAATTTAAAACTAAGCTTAATCATAGGCTAAAGGTTAAATTAATAAGTAAGCTATATCAGTTTACTTTCCTTACACAAAAAATATAGGAAAAGAGTAAGTAGGTTTGCTACCATGAGAAACAAATAGATTTATATATTATATAACCTTAAAATTATTAGATGACATTGTATAAGTTATATCAATTTGTAGGTTATCTGCCATAAGGAGAAAATAAATAAATTGGCATACTTTATTAAAAATATTAACTAAATGAAGCTGTATACCACGGTTTATCACACTATTTCAAATAGTTTATCCAACAAAATTCACTGCCTCAAAATCAGAATAGGTATCTATTTTTAAACACCAGGCTAAACTTTTCCCTATCACCTAAATAGTTTTACCTAGATTATATAACCGGTCCATAAAGTTGATTATACCGTTTAATACAAGGCATCAACTTTCATAAAACTCATCGGTTTAGACTTGTATTTCAAAGTGGAGGAGTGTTAGTTAACACGAAGCGATATACATCTAGCCATTAGTGCTGGCGGGATGTCCTCCCGCACCGCATGCTGATGAGCCCACAGCATCTGATAGCATCTACAGCGAGTGGTTATCTCGATATTTACTGGTTTTATACCGTGTATCGTAAGTGCAATGTTCAATAAGCTGGTACCGGTGCCGCTGGTACTATATTACATCGGTGGTTACTCCAACGCTAAACACGTCTAGGTGTCGTGCTCGAGTTGTTAATATGAACCAATTAACCGAAGTTTTAATAATCGATTAATAGCTCATGCATACATCGAGTCAATTTCTTGCAAATTAAGATGATTTTTGTGTGATCATGTTACTGACTTAGGCTAATGTTCATTAGTAAGGACTGTTAATTAATAGCCCAACAGCCAAAGGGACCTACAGTTTAACGTGGGTGCCCAACCATGTTTGCCTATGAATTACCAACTGATTACTGGTCTAAGGATGGTATTTACGGATGAATCTAGTATTCAATAGTGCGGACGTAATCCACACAAGAGAACACTACACCCACCGACCATCGCTCACAACTATCAAGAATTCGTGACCAAGTAGCTGGATTACAGGACACGCACCGTCCAAGTGTAAAGTTGTGGATCTTGTAGTCTTGTCACTGACTAAGGCGGACATGTTCCTCAGACAGGAATATTAATTAATAGCCCAACAAGGCAAAGGACCTTTATAATGGGATCCGAACCACTTTTACCACTAAATTACGACCTGGTTTAATTATGGAGATGGGCTTTGCGGATGAACGTAGTATTGAATAGGGCGGACGTTAAACCACACCGAGGAATACCACATGCACTCCACCGGTCATAACTCACAATTCGTGACGTCCAAGTAGCTGGATTACACGATACGCCATTGTCCCATTGACACGGGATAATCGATGTTGTAATGATTGTTCAATAGCACACGCCGAGTCGATTTCTCGTGAATTACTTGATTGTTAATGCATGCACTGAGACAATTTCTGTGGAAAACCTACCTAACTCTATGTTATTGGAATATTAATGTGATATTTTACATTCACTCAAACCACTGTTTATTTTATCATTTATTTTAATCAAAATGGATGGATTACCTGGTACCATAGAAATTTTGGATTTTTTACTTTATCAGAGCTTTGGGAGTGAACTCCCTTAAATTAAAAAATATTGAAGAAAATTAAATTAAAATCAGGATCAATTGCTAATGTGCCGCCTTTGACTAAATTTTAAGTCGAGCCATCGGCGTGTTCTTGGGTTCAGCTACAAACAGACAAATAGACAGAAGTTTACTCTCAAATTTGGAAAAACGACTCATTTTGACAAAATAGGTACCTCTTACTACACTTAAGGGAGAACATAAACTCATCTCCCAAAAAATAATTAAAACAGAATTTTAGAATATTTTTAAATTTTACACTGGTACAAGTATAGTAATTCGTATCAACCGAATACTTTGGTGGGTTAAAAAATTAGATGTCATGCCTTTACCAGCACGGTGTTTCAAGTGTAACGCTCTGTCTCTTTCAGGGGTAAGTTGCTGGATTTAAACCAGCGACCGGAGACTCCTGTGAGATAATGAGCGGTCGCCTATGTGACTAATTCCGCTACGGTGATTCAACGCACAGCCCTAGGCCTATTTTACTAAGAAGTTGAGGTAAAAACGAAGCATCTTCAATAAAAAACGTGAAAATCCATAGAGTGTAGTGTTCAGTAGCGTTACACAATGGGGGGAAAGCAAGAGCATTCATGGTGTTTTATTTGGCACGCATCATTTTCGATTGACAAAAATGGAGGATGATAACAGCAATCGTACGATGTTTGCCCAGCTCTCGCCTTCGCCCACCCTGGTCCCCTGGGTGGCGCTGTTTGTCCAGACCGAGACTCAACGATCACAGAATTAATCAATAAATTTAAGTCTGCAGTACCGCCATTTTGAAATTGTCCGTTAAAGCAATGTTAAGAACTTGTGATCTCTGGGAACAGGTATCTCTTTCAACAATAGTAATTACAAACGAATAGTTGCGACTGACCAATTAATTAATTTTACATTTTTTTGAAATCTCGATATACCAATGTAGGTATTTTTAACTAATTATGAATGAGAAAAGAGTGTACGATTATTGAGGCGCTCTTTTAATCTTGTTACTGACTAAGCAAGCTTGATATGTTACCTAGATAGGACTGATCATTAAGAGCCTAACAGACAATGACATCTAATGGACCTACAGTTTAAAGTGGAATCCTAACCTTTTTCTTTATAGAAAAACGGGGCATTCCCCCTTAAATTAATAACTTTAATGCTTTGTATCATTGATCTAAAGAAAACTCTTTGTCTGAATTCAGCTATTTTCGAAATGATTTATAGGCTAATTTTCCATTTGAGATCGTCCCAAAGTCAATATAGTTCGATGCTGATACATATTAAAATTTACTTGGCATGGCAGCTACTTGAATGTATAGCTTTTTTGGGGGGGGGCAGGTGGTAACTCTTTATGAGTACCCCCGCTTCTGCGAGGGTTATGAGGTGACTCCACCAAAAAGCGGTGTTTACCCAAACTAAACCCACCTTCCCCCATCCGTCCAGACGTGTATGAGCAACTTACATACGGGCGAAAGGACTTCATTTGAGCGAACCACAGCATTAGCGTTTACCGCTGTAGCTGCTGGATTACCTCTTGGAATGGCTAAAAATGTATAGCTTGACAAAATACTACTTTTAACCCGATAAGAATAATTTTAATTTAGTAACAGCATTACTGGTAACATGACAGTCTTAATCATTAAATTATTTACCTTTTTGGTAACCTAAGGTGTCAAATTCTGTACTGCTCATCTGTTCCATCTGTCACAGCAGATGAGCAATACAGTATTTGACACCCTAAGGTAAATAATTTAATTATTTAAATAGGTCAAGAGGCCAATATCTACCAGTCGTAATTAGATGGAGAGGTGTCAAAATAAAGGTAAAGTAATTAACTAAGAAATTAGTTATTAGTTTATGTTTTTATCATATTTTATAGGAAAAATAAATACCACACAATTACATCACATAACTTACAAGTAATGATCTTTTTTATGTTGAAAAAACCTTTTAATAGAAAATTTCATTTTCTCGATAACCACTACCTAAGTTTGACACCTCAACCACATTTTACGACAATTGAGTGTTCGGTAATTTTGTCAGAAAACTAACATTATCGTAAAAAAAATCCAATATGGCGGAGATACTACAGACTTTTAAGCAAATATTGTGGTTTATTACAAACTCCAATTTGATTGGGACGGTGGCGACGTCCTGTAATCCAGCTACTTGGAGGTCACGAATTGTGGATAGCTGTGAGAGATGGTTACTGGATGTTCTCTTGTGTGAGTTAACGTTCGCACAATTGAATTCTACGTTAATCCACAAAGACTATCCTCATAATTAGACCAATTCGTAATTCAGAGGCCGTGGGCTATTAATTAACAGTCCTGTCTAAGGGACATGCCAGGCTTAGTCAGTAACAACACTACAAGATCGCGCCACAATCATCCTACACTCAATTCTCATTCATACTTGGCTTAAAATACCTACATTGTAGTATGATTGCCATTTCAATGATCTAATCTAATTTAAAACCCCAGTTAAAGTTGCATCAGTTGTAATGCAATCATATTGAAATGTTTCTTGAGTAAATTAAAAACAGTTCTTCCCTGTTGTAGGAGAGTCTACAGTACAGTGAAGAACCACGCCCTCTGTTGTGAAAATACAGCCACAAATCAAAAAGGCCAATCCAAAGAACAATTTGACCGTAATGAGACTGAGTGGCTAGTCGTGCATAACAGCCAGCGCCCGGCGCGGCGGGGCCTTGAACTAGAACACACTGACCGCTTACGGTTTCCCATAACTCGGCTACGAAAGCGAAAGGTTTTATTTTGAAGGTGGATTGTTGTGAAAGTAACGTTACTTCTAGAAGGTCAAATAGAAGTTGTAGGCAGAAACGTCGCGCGTGGAGTAAGCCCTACAGATGTGGAGTCAATAACACCATTTAGTTAACATTTAGACTGGGGCGGTGGCGTGTTCTGTAATCCAACCATTTGGAGGTCGCGAATTGTGGATAGTTGTGGGTGTTATGTTCTATTGTGTGTATTTAATAATAAGTCAATCCGCAAAGACACTATTTAATAAAAATTCGAATCCGCAAAGACTGTATCCCTTAGATAATGCCATTGACCAGGCTTTTAACAGTCCTGTATAAGGATCATGTCAGTCTTAGTCAGTGAGGTGAATCACAAATCTGAATCGCTTAGATTTAATATAGGCGGAAAAACGTCCCATTTCCCTTGGAGTGTGATAGTTACTTTTTTGTCTCATTTAATGGATTGTGCATGGATTTTTTAAACCGTAACACAATTGGGATCCAATAATAATGTAAACTAAATGTCTGCTATTTTTAGAGATGATTAAAAAATATGAAGTTAAGATTTTTACAATTACTTCCCATTGTGGAATATGGCGGTTAACTATTTCCTTACAGAACACACCGTATTTTATTGTATTTTTGGAGAGTAATTAAAATTTTAGTTTTTTTTATATTTTAGCAATTTTTTAAAACATCCAACCTGATTCAATGTATATGGCCTATACCGTAAAAATTAAAATTTTAATTCTTGTGATGTGAACAAGTGTGAAGAAGATACGAGTATTTCAAACTGATTTCAATAAATTTCATTCTAATCAGAAGATTATATCCTCTACGGATTAGTTTAACCTAGAAAGTAGACTTATGCGGAGACTTCGCAATAAACGAAAGATGGAATGATGAAACACACCTAACAGTTGTAAGTCTGACTGAACTGGTAAACAAAGCAGCAGAAAATAATCCTAAGTCGTAATTGTTTTGCGCGGAACTATGGGCTTCACGACTAAAAATAAGTAACATTTACAAAATCGTTGAAAACATGATGTTTCTAAATATGCTATGTAATTGTGGTGAAACTTGTAAAGAATTATTCATATTGTTGCTTTTCTGAATTTTTAGTGACATAACAGCCTTTTTGTTGCTACTGACTCTAGCCTTGACTTAAATTTTGTTATATTTCAGTTTAGGGTTGTCAAGACTTATTAATTACTAATTTTATTGGTTTTGTTATAATACAATACATAACATACATAATAATTGGTATATTGGTATTGGTTGTATTATGCTTATACATTTCTTACAACAATCATAAACATTCGTTGGCAATAACGCACAATGACGTTAGCTGTCGACTGGTGAAAATTAAAGCAACACAAAATCAGCTGTTTAAAAAATATTCACATTACTGATGTATGCGTATGATCAAAATGCATCACATCTTCTCTCATAAGCTAATATATATACAAATTTTACAGGCCAGTGGGGTTTAGCCCTAAGTCAAATACAAAACTGAATATGCCAATAGCCTGCTCGGAGCAGAAACGAATTAATAAAAAAATCAAGATCATTAAAATCGGTCCAGCCGTTCTCGAGTTATAAATGCTGTAACTAACACGGCTTTGTTTTAATTAAGCACTTTTATGTTCAAAAACGAATTAGACACTTTAGTACAATTTATATCTGAATCCGATCCACACATGTCTATTGTACTGTATTTCGCTTTAACATGTAGCCGAGTGCAGACTGTCGTGGGAGAGTTCCGGCGACCTTGCTGCGGATACGCCTGGCACGACCTGGTATTGTTTCCACAAAGGTATTATTTTGAATTGATTATAAACAATATCCAGAGCTCTGATACCACAGCAGGTCAAGGCTGCGACGCTGTGGCTTAAGCGGTTAGTGGTGAGCATGGTATCTTGATAAACAGCAAAACCGTAATTTTTACCATATTTAGTTTTAAAACACGTACTAGCATTAAAACCCATGATTTTTTCATTTAAGTATTAAAATAAAAACTTTTAAACCAATTAAATTTTAATCAAAATCATCTGTGACGTTTTTTGAGAATGGTAGATTTTTAAGAGCAAACATTAAGCACACTTTTAGAAAGATTTTGAAAAACATCTGCAAATAAGATGTCTCTATTTTCTAAAAAAATAATTATTTGCGAGTTAAAAAAACAAGATAAATATAACACAGAGTAATGAATAGCCTTCATTTGAAAGCTAACCAAACCGTTTTTTCCTTACAAACCACGGGTGTTATATAATACAAACACCCACGTTAGCCGACTCTGATGTTTTACTAATTCAGAGATACAAATACGTAAATTAAAAAGAATTTGTCAAATTACTGTTAAGTACTTTGTACCTCCCCCATAGGTATTAACACCCTGCTTAACCAAATTCATCGGACAGTGGTGTATCTTAATCATCACATGGGAGGGTGCCCTGGAGGTAGAATGCCTACTTGGTGTGCGCCAGGGAGTTTGCGCTTGAGGGAGTCCAAAGGCGTACCTTCTGAGTCCGGATCTGAATCGATCATGAAATCTTTTCACTAAGGTAGAATTAGTTAGGGCTTTAGGGTCCATCTACTAACTTTAACCCTTTACCATTAACTTTTAGAAAAGGTGACCTACCTAGGTAGGTATTTTAAGCCAAGTTATAATGAGAAATATTGTGGTGCGAGCTTGTTGTTTTGGTTCTGACATAGACTTACATGTCAAAGAGAAATGGTATCTAAGTGACCTACAGCTGTCGTGGGAGAGTTCCGGCGACCTTGCTGCGGATACGCCTGGCACGACCTGGTATTGTTTCCACAAAGGTATTATTTTGAATTGATTATAAACAATATCCAGAGCTCTGATACCACAGCAGGTCAAGGCTGTGACGCTGTGGCTCAAGCGGTTAGTGGTGAGCATGGTATTTTGATAAACAGCAAAACCGTAATTTTTACCATATTTAGTTTTAAAACACGTACTAGCATTAAAACCCATGATTTTTTCATTTAAGTATTAAAATAAAAACTTTTAAACCAATTAAATTTTAATCAAAATCATCTGTGACGTTTTTTGAGAATGGTAGATTTTTAAGAGCAAACATTAAGCACACTTTTAGAAAGATTTTGAAAAACATCTGCAAATAAGATGTCTCTATTTTCTAAAAAAATAATTATTTGCGAGTTAAAAAAACAAGATAAATATAACACAGAGTAATGAATAGCCTCCATTTGAAAGCTAACCAAACCGTTTTTTCCTTACAAACCACGGGTGTTATATAATACAAACACCCACGTTAGCCGACTCTGATGTTTTACTAATTCAGAGATACAAATACGTAAATTAAAAAGAATTTGTCAAATTACTCTTTAGTACTTTGTACCTCCCCCATAGGTATTAACACCCTGCTTAACCAAATTCATCGGACAGTGGTGTATCTTAATCATCAAATGGGAGGGTGCCCTGGACGTAGAACTTGGTGTGTGCCTTGGAGTTTGCGCTTGAGGGAGTCCAAAGGCGTACCTTCTGAGTCCGGATCTGAATCGATCATGAGGATATTTTCACTAAGGTAGAATTAGTTAGGGCTTTAGGGTCCATCTACTAACTTTAACCCTTTACCATTAACTTTTAGAAAAGGTGACCTACCTAGGTAGGTATTTTAAGCCAAGTTATAATGAGAAATATTGTGGTGCGAGCTTGTTGTTTTGGTTCTGACATAGACTTACATGTCAAAGAGAAATGGTATCTAAGTGACCTACAGTTTAACGTGGGATCCGAACCACAATTTCGACTAAGCGCACGAACTGGTCTAATTATTTATTTCCATAATCCTGAATTCCTTGTTTCCAATGAGTGCACAACGTTCAGCAGGAAATTGTACCTTTGTTAGGATCTTCAATCATCCAACATCTAACTCCCACATGCATAGCCACCATGTGTTACCCGTCGTGTTACCGCTCCACCGCGTCTCACGCGGCGTTCCTGCTCTGTTATTATTGTTATGCAGGTAACGGAGAACCATTAGAGTGAAACCGTTTAATTCCCCGGTTTCCCAGATGACCCGCGAGCCCCGCTGTCACTCCCTCCGCACACGCGCTCCCAACTCCCTTACTCCCTCACTCCCAGCTCCTTCACTCCTAGCCAGGTGATTGCGCCTTCCTCATTGTTACTCATTGTTCCTTTCTCTCTCGTGACCGCCAGCTATGAGGTTTTATCTCTTTGTATCGCTGATTAACGTCTCTATTACCCAGTCGTGTCTTTTTAGAAAATAGCTTCTACAGCCCAGTTTCTCCTGGGAACTAAACAGTCGCACGTACAACTTTCTGTCAAGTATGTAACGCGAGCAAATCAGTTTCCGACGTGAAATAGACGAAAGTAAATTTTACTGTAGTATGGACCAATAAATAAGTTTGAAACATTCTAGAATGCAGTTAATTATAGAAAATTTCCACAGAAGTGACATTTTTAACGTTTTGAGAGGTAACGGCTGATCTCATTACTAACTCTGGATAGACTCCTTGGTGAAACAAATAAACATCTATATATACAAACAACTGGCAAAATAATGTTGACGAATGTACCAACAGTAAGTCAAGCGTTCCTGGTTCGCAACTGATGGTGGACAACTTCTGTCAGATCATAAGCAGTCAATTAGGGTACTTGTGTACCAATATCGTATCTGAAATGAACCCATATTTCTATAACATCTCAAATCAACCTGTTGTAAAGTAAATACAATAAAGTTGTTGTAGTTCAAAAAAATTATTTTGATATTCTTTTATTTATATTCGAAATTCCTTCCAATGTTGAATTTTATAATTTTTAATGGGGTTTTGTAGAATAAACTAAACTTTCATTGATATATGTCCTATTTTATATGAATATTTTTGCACTGATGTTAATTACCTATTAAAAAATTGAACTTTGTAGAGCCAGGAGTCGTTTTCGAGATCACTGTGCAAGCAAAAGAAGTATTTACTTCTGTTAAAGAGTTCACACCCTCCTCGTACGTTGCTGTGAGGTTTGATATCCTGTATCCGCATGTCGGCTAATAAATAGGCAGAAATAATGTTTAGGGTTCAAATTAGGAATGACACCTCAAAGGTTTTATTGTAATTTAGTGTCCGTGAGCGGTCTGGACACGGATGTCCTTGAGCTGCAAAGCTGTAGAGCTGTAGCTCGTATCCGTGGCACGTAAACCACTCCACATCCGCTTTGACCACTCCGAGTGATTGTGGATAAGCAGTTAAAAATGAAGCAGATACAAATTATGCTCTAGTCAAAAATGGACGCACTCAAAAATGTTTGTATTCACTTCACTGTGGGAAAATAGGTTAGACCATGAATGTATCGGATATCGCGGTTATAGGTGTTATTGTACTCAGAGTAAACGAACATAGTTTGTTCCGCATAAAACCATTTATCGAATAATACTTATCATAAAACCGACTACGGAACGAACATTCAGCCAATTACATGTAGTCACGTCGGTGGCGTTTCTGTAAACCACCTACTTGGAGGTCACGATTTGTGAATGAGCGATGATCGGTGGAATTGATACTCTCTAATGTGGATTAAGGTCCACACTATTGGATTCTACGTTCATCCGCAAAGACCAACTTCATAATTAGACCAGTTTGTAATTCAGAGGCAAAAATGGTTCTGATCCCACGTTTAACTGTAGATCCGTTAGATGTCATCGGCTGTTAGGCTGTTAATTAACGTTGTTTTCTAAGGAACGTGTCAGCCTTAGTAACAAATCTACAAGATCGTGCTGTAATCCAGCTACTTGGAGGTCACGAATTGTGGATAGTTGTGAGAGATGGTCGGTGGGTGTTCTATGGGGGAAATAACGTCCGCATTATTGAATACTACGTTAATCCACAAATATCATCCTCATAATTAAACCAGTTCGTAATTCAGAGGCAGTTGTTCGGATTCCACGTTAAACTGTAGGTCCATTAGTTGCCATCGGCTGTTGGGCTATTAATTAACAGTCCTGTCTAAGGAACATGTCTGCCTTAGTCAGTAACAAGACTACAAGATCGCGCCACAATCATCCTACACTCATTTCTCATTCATACTTGGCTTAAAATACCTACCTGGGTAGGTTGCCATTTCAATAATATAATCTAATCTAATATAATTTTGGTGGCCCAAAGAACATTGTTTCCAGTCGTGTGGACCAGTGCCCGACCTTCACACGCCACCTGGCGGAGCTCGTAGTCGTGAGCAGAGCATCTCCCAACCCTGACCGTGACCATTTATTACCGACTCCCACCGTCCATTATTTCCACCAAAAATAAATAAACGCTCGTCGCTCATCTATAATTTCGCCTTCGTGACCAAATTTGGGAATCTGCGTCTCATATTACTTAAAATATTGTGTTTCAACAAACACCGTTTAGCGGTGATGGTTTTGGTTTGAAATTTATAGCTTCAAGGTAACAACGAATAAACGTAGAATATGGTTGTTTTGTAAGCTAGAAAATGGCTGGAAATTGTTATTTGTGGCCAGCCTGGTTTGTGGTACGTCATATATTTTTTATGTAGACTTACAAATCCCTCCAAAATTAACGAAACAAATTAAAAAAATTTATATCCATAAAGAGGTTTTATCGGTGTACTTCCTGAGTTCTTGTGAGTGTGACATTTGTTGATTGGTAACTTTTGTAAATATTTTGACTACCTTAAACATTTTAGTGTACGGATTTTTACCGGCTTATGTCAGATTATATACTAATCTTGTCAATACCTTTCATTGGACTTTTCCAAATTTTTTGTTTTTAACTACACAACGTTTCTGGAGGTGGAGAAACTCCTCCCGTTTTCAAGTGATAACCTAATTATTTATCATTAAAAATTAAAGGTTTAAGTTACATATACTAACTATATCATGTTGTCAATAATACTATACTTATCTATCATGCACTATACCAAAACTATATTAATAACACAACCAATAACCACAACACTCCGCCTCCGAGCTACTGGCGCTACACAAGATAGCGTACGCTCAGGACGAGAGTTGGAACACAACAGGATATGGTTGTTGGAGCAGTTGTACAATAGGCGAGGGTATCAATGAATTTCTCTTTTCTAATAAATAATTATCAAACCAATATTATTATTTTGGAGTTACATTAAGTGATTTAATTTTGTTTGCGATTTTTACAGAAATTTTGAAATTGTTTCTAATGATTGTTCCTCAGATAATTTGGCTGCTTCCTTTTAATTTTCCCATGTTCAATCTCCGAGGAAAGAAAATCAGTGTAAGCCCGACAACGACAACGGCTTGTCTCTATGTCGGCGTCTGTGTAGCGTGCCCTTGGACAACTCCCAAGGTCACACGCCCCCTCACCACGCCCGTGTTTGAAAGGTCAGGGGGATACGCACTCACGCTGTTTATGTAATGTGCTCCGACCTCAACCTGCATCAACGACCAATTCAAATAAACCAATTAAAAGGTCGTAACTGCTTTCATTCGCACCTCGAGGCGATGCATTGACAAAATAATGAGCTCATGTCGTGGTATGTCTTAGCTCTTGTGGTATCCCTTATCCCTTAGCTCAACGGTCGTTTAAGGGCAGTGGGACGTTCTTATTCTGCCCATATTAAATTTATAAACTTAAGGTACATTTGATTAAGGAACTTTAAAACCTACAACCCTAAACCATTAAAGAGTAAACATTTATTAACATTTCGTCAAAAAACGTTGACAAGTGTAAACAAAACCAGTGTCTATACCGTTACCGCCGATCTGGTGTTGATAAACGGAAACTCAAAACTTTATAGGCAATTCACGAAAAGTTCAAGGAAGGTTAAACCAATTTAATTTGTGCTAAAAAATAAGTTTTATGCTTGGAAATGTTTATAATTAAAAGGAAAATAACGGAAATTATGACTCTTCTACTCAGTATCTAATTCCTATTCATGTTTTGAGACTTTAGAGACACAAGAAAGAAATATTATCAGTTGAATTACTAATGAATAGTTAGTTCAGGTAGGCCTAAATAAAAATTAAATATTAATATTTTTGTACAATATTGAATATTTGTTCCTGTTATCCTTTACAATATGTACCAAAAATAGCATAATAAGAATAATTTTGACATGGATATGTCTTAGCTCTTGGAAGGGGGTGATTTGTAAGATGAAAAATATGTAACAGGTTTCCATAGAAACTACCAGAGCTATTGTATTGAGTATTTAATATAAAAGAATAAGAACAGCTCTTTGTATGAATTAAAAGCATTCTCTTTAGACATATCCATGATCTAACCTATCTCCCACAGGGAAGTAAATACAAACATTTTTAATAGGGGCCTTAAGCAAAAAAAGTCGAAGTGGGTGCATATTTTAGTCCAGTGACGCATTCAAAATTCGCTAAATGGAGTTTTAATTTTAGACGTGGCTTAAATTAATTGAATTCATCTTATGAGGTTTGAAACACAAAACTTACAAATATGTATATACTGCTTCAGTTCGACTGTTTACCTGTAACAAAAAAAACATTCATTGAATAACACGGTAAAATATATTTTGTCAAATAAATAAGCTAATTGTCACCAATAGCTTTAAAGTGCCACAGAAGTATGAATGTAGATGTAGGGAATAGCATGTCGTACTACTGGTACTAAACAAAAAGTAACTTGTCATCCCTTCACTTAAAATAAAAATAAACTTCCTATAATATACTGTTCTTTCATCTGAGACAAAAGTTTAACTACCTCTCTAAATAAAGTATGTATGCTTAGTTGTTCGTTTTTACTCCTGTTCACCCTATTTTTAACTATCCAACTCTTTCCCAATGGTAATCTTATTACTAAAAGACGCACTTACGATGTGAAGAACGTGACGTGAAGAAGGCGTAAGAAGAATGACGCTCATTGCTTTCACAATAAGAATACGGGTAAAAAAGAAAACCGTTGTGCACGACTGCATATTACGAAAACATTTTGACACCGCAATCATTAAAATCTGTCTAGAGACAACGGGGGAGTTTTATTTACAAGATAAAAAGTATAAATATATCAATTACGAGTAACTTTTAGCATATGTATAACAAATAGGCATATACACAGTTAGTCACAACCAAAGTATGACGTCACTAACCAAATGACGAGACTGTTTCAAATTTTGGTCGTGCAAATTCCTAATCCCCTCTCAGAGCATAACCAAACATATCTATGTCAAAAGTTCATTGCACAAAAATCCAGTAAACTTTAAAGCTCTGCCCTGATTAAAATTTTGATCCTTCCCTAAGAGACTATTGTTTCAAAGAACGAGTTAACGAACTAGCGGAGTAATGGAAATTGAATAGGTCGGCTTTGTAAGGAGTAACATAGGTAAGGCAGAAACTGGGACAGTGAGAGGACGGTAAAGTCTCGGGTTGTGTTCGCTCTGTAGCTCTGCACACGCACACGCCAACAACCAACAACCGACAACAAGTACACGCAACAATCGAATAGTGATCGAGGCAACCGGTTGAATTCAACAATCGAGTGATTACAATCGTTAACAACAATTACAACAATCGTTTATTTACTTATTCAAACGAGTTTGCATTCGAATGATCTACCGATTGGAATCCAGAAATCCAGTTGTTTCCACTCATCACTCATATAGGCCCTACGAGTAGTTTCAGTCTAACATTTAAATCAGTCTCTACCATCCTCCGAGTGGCCTCAGTCCACGTATTTTGACTGTTACAATTTTCATAATCCATGTACTGGAAATGGTTTTATATTCAGAATCTAAAATTATAAAGAAGTAATACTGCATTTTGTTTTTAAATTAATACTTAGGCTAAGCAGTCTATATATCTAAGGCAGTCTTGGCTAAGGGTTTTTTCTTTTATCAAACGTTCAAGAACCAACCGTTCCTGTAAGTTCAGGAGAGGTTTAGTAAAATAAATATTACAATAAAACTGATTCCATTTTTAAATGAGGCCGAAAAAGTTCACGAACTGTTTCAATCTTTTCAGACTATAATTGAATTTAGTCTAACAATGAATCCATTCATTCAATGATTGAACGAAATAGTAAGTCTATTTAACACTTACTGTTTTCACTCATTCATTACACCGATTATAAAAAATGCAGCCAATTGAGTTGGTTTTAGAAGAATAACCTGTTGGGTGTGTCGTGGGTCGTAACCGTTTACAAGACAAACTTAACAAAGGTTTATTTTCCATCTCTAGTGTTTTAAACGTTGTTATAACTTTAGAAAATATATAGTTGTAATAATTATGTATGGATTAGTTAAATATTATTTCATCATTTTACTGTAAGACTTACAATAATAAGAATGGCTATGAATATTTCTGTCTATAAAATAGGTGTAAAAGATCACATCAAATGGTTGTCTTCAAACCTACAGTGTTAATATCATTACTATTAATATTCTAGTGGCTCAGTTGGTTTCGTGACGGACTCCGAACCTAGGTCAGTGATGGCTGTGTTCCGACCCTGTAGTACCACATTGTACTGTGTCAGAACACCCCCCTTGGGATCATACTTCCGACGCATAAATTTCTACTCTATGTGGACGGGAAAGGTACATGTAAAAAGGTTGTCACCTTAAAATGTCAACCGAGTCTGAAATGACGTCATATATAAATTTGCTTGCACGATGTCCCATATTTTTTGAAAATGTAAATTCTTTGTTCATTTCAGTTAGTAGACTCAGACTTTTCCTCTTGCAGACTGTAATGCAATAATGCTTAGCCACAAAAGGTATTCCGCGAACGCCGCTTCGCAAAACCCTCAAGGAAAGGAGTGGTCAAGATCGCTATAATTGAGAGTGGGAAGATAAAAACAGAGAGCGAAACAGGTGAGGCGAGTGACAGAGCGAGTGAATAAAAGTTGTCGGGGGCAGACTAAAGTTACCTCCAGTTGCGCAACGGGCAACCTCGCAAACCTGTTTCCGAGCGCCGCGCCGCGCCATTCACCAGTGTAGCGCGCCCGGCCGCGCCGCCGCCTGCCATTCAGAAACTATCGCCAGTGCATCATCGGTTCTGCCGGTATACTCACCAGACAGAGGGGTGATGATGACGCTGGTGAAGGAGTAGCCACAGTTAGGGACAACTCCCATCTAATATATTCTACAATCTGGAAGTAATCTATCATGCTCCACTTTGTTTCTATAGACTTCGAATTTTCGATATGGGGTTTACTAAATACAAATGAACGATCACATGAAAATGATGGTGGAGACATGGAGGTCACGAATTGTGGATAGCTGTGAGCGATGGTCGGTGGGTGTAGTGTTGTTCTCTTATGTGGATTAACGTCCGCACTATTGAATACTGCGTTAATCCGCAAAGAACATCCACATAATTAGACCAATTCGTAATTCAGAGACCGTGGTCCGGATTCCATGTTAAACTCTAGGTCCCTTAGTTGCCATCGGCTGTTGGACTATTAATTAACAGTCCTGTCTAAGGAACATGTCAGCCTTAGTCAGTAACAAGACTACAAGATCGCGCCACAATCATCTTACACTCAATTCTCATTCATACTTGCTTAAAATACCTACCTTGTGGTATGGTCGCCATTTCAATAATCTAATCTGATCTAAAATTCCTGCAGATACTACTCCATTATAAGAAATGAAGATCTCTTACGTATACCCTTCAGATAAATATGTAGGTACTCTATATGCTGAGAGATGATCTTCATATGAAAACCTAAAAATTGTTTAGACCTTCTAAAGCAATGTCAAACAGTGTTTCAGGTGGACACATGTGGACTGTGAGACGGATGACCTTTTAAAGGTTACGTCAAATAGTTTCAGATATACTCTGTAGATTGAGATATGACCTTCTAAAGCAATGTCAAACAGTTTCAGGTGTACTCTGTGCCCTGTGAGATGGATGACCTTTTAGAGGTTACGTCAAATAGTTTCAGATATAGGCCTACTCTGTAGACTGAGAGGTAACCTTCTAAAGCTATGTGTCATAGAGTAGTTATGTCATAGAGTTTCAGATCTATTAGACTGAGAAATGACCTTCTTAAAGTAACGTCAGTAACAGGCATACCTAGAAGAGAAATAACAGACTTATAAAATCGATATCATACCGGTATAGTTTTCCTTAGACTGAGAGATGACCATCTCTCAGAGAAAAGCCATGCCCTACATTTTCAGCTACACTGTAGTTTTTAACTGAGAAAACACCGTTCTCTGGGCATGTCTTAATCTGAAATAGCTTCAAGCTATTTACAAGCTATGAAATGAAATTTTAGAGGAAACCAATCACGTCTCAACCGAAAGACCATCTCAATAGCTACTGTACATATATATGTTGTACAGCTCTAGTACTTTAAAGCGTTTTTATCAAGTGGAACATTTTAATGGTGTATTATATAACCAATTTAATATCAAGTTATCTGTCTATACTTATAAAAGCCAAACACCCTTGTGACTGAACAAAGTTTCTGAAACAGTGATTTAGACTTTGGATCATGGAACAAATCTTCTTCATAGGCTATACGCATGCTAAGAGGGGGTTTAAGTTATTTTATTAAAACCCCCTAAGGATAGTTAATAAAAATAACTCCTGCCGAATCCTACTCCGACCAATCAGAGCCTTTGTGCCAATCACCATAATATTTTTATTGAAAAACCCAAGGTTAGAATAACCATAATAAGTCAAAAGGTGGGAGTGTATTACTTATCTTTAATGTGTATAGATCTAGAGATACATATATTATGATAGATGTGAGTTGGGTTTATCCGGTATCAATGTCAAACGTTGGCCTTGGGTAGTGCTACACTGCGCCTTCCAGCTACCGCAGCACTAAAACTTCCCACAGGTTCCTTACAACTAAACGGGAGACACCTTTAGTAACAATACTTTATTCTATTTGCTTGTTATACACTCCACTCTCGTTAATAGTATATTTCATCACTAGGACCAAAAACGGGCGTTTTTATATGAGCACAAATTTAACACCGAGGTGTGCGAGTATATATTGATAAGCCAATTTTGGGCCGTATGATGAACTATATTATTCGTCATACTGCATATAAAACTAAACAAACTCGTTAACTGTAAATTATTACCTGATTTAGTATTAATAGTTGTAGATCATTTATGTCGCTTTAGACTAATCAGCTGTTATGTTACTTACGTTGTAGCAGTTCTTTCTTGATTCCCGATCGGTTTTTTAGGTTATGTCAGTGTTAGTTATTATTATCAATAGTTCGATCTCAACCATCCGATAGTTCGAGTCGATAACCAGTTTCACAATCTATATCTGGAACGGTAGAAATACACAAAAATCGATAATTGTCAGAGTAACTTTTTCGATTATCTACAATCGAATGCTTACCTCGAGTCAAAACTATTATCAACAATGATCTTTTGCAGCCAAGGACTCAAAAATCATCATATTAATAGGTTTACTCCTACGAAGAAAAAGAACAACTTTTGATCTTCAACACATGTTTCTACAACATCTGTTTTTGAAGCGGTATGACGAAACATATTTTTTATGACAAAAGCAGTTTAATTTGTTTTTAATTCTTAACTTTATTTCAGTAATTCAAGCGTGCTTATTCATATTCAAGTACTAATACCCTGGAAGATTAATTCTCTGTCATAGGTAATGATAATGATAAATGTATGAAACAAAGTATTACCTGGATCTCTGAATTGAGTTTCATTGTGTACGCAACACAGTCATATAGATAACCAACACTGGACTTCAATCACTTTGCATAAGCGTTTGCATAATAATGCTCGCCTTAAATTGTTTTCACAACTCTAGTCTTTACTCTTAACAAATTAATTGTACTATATTATAGGTACTACAGCAGATTAAATGTGTCCAAATATTTTTTATTCAATTCATTTCCTTTTAAATTTTACTTTATTCCTCAATTAAACGTATATGCAAAAGTATTGTTTTCGTTCAATTTTGCTGAGAATGAAAATATTCGTTTCGAGGCTTCCTGAATCCTAACATTGGTTTTTCGACTTTTCTTCGTCTGTCTGTCTGTGTAACGATTCCAAAGACCACAGTGATTGACCGATTTAAAAAATGGTACAATAGTGCTCTTAGGCAATAAATGGACACTATTTTTCACTGTTTGTTTTTTTCATTTTAAGGTTCACCCCCTTAAGAAAGGTGAAAAATATCCAAAATCCTCAAAAAACGGCTCCAACGATTTTGATTAAAATTTCATGGTAGACTACTAAAATTTTACACCACACACATGTCTGTAAAAATGCCAATTTATGGTCTTTGAAGTGTCCGAAAAATCAATTCTTAAAATTGCCTGGTAAAACAGTACATTTTAAATTTAATTTAATTATCACCTTTAAAATCAGCCTAAAACTAAATAAATTCGATTATAGAGAAAAGTTAATCAACAAAAATTAAGAAAACTCCAGGAATATTTTGTTTGTTTGTTTTGTTTTTATATCAAGTTAAATTTTTGAACATATTGGAAAGGTCATGCCCTTGAGCCACATCTCATCAATGCACTTCCAAAGTTTTACATTGATACTTTGATAATTAACGCCACTGCACACGCCAAAGTGCCCTTACGGGACTAAAATTCAAGATGCCTACCACTGATGCAGACTCTTAATTAATATGCCAACAGCCAATGGCATCTAAGGGACCTACAGTTAAACGAGGGATCCGAACCACTAACAAACTCCCCTAATTATGAGGATGGTCTTTGTAAGTTAACGTAGTATTTAATAGTGCGGACGTTAATCCAAATCAGGGAATATCACATGCACCAACCATCAGTCATAACTATTCAGAATTCGTGACGTAGCTGGGCGACAGGACACGCCACAATCCGAGTCTAACCGTAACTCCTAATCATTTCAGAATAATCCTGATCACAATATTCCTATAGAAGAACCAGTTTCTGGAGCAGCACGCCAACGACAAGTGTCCAGCTGGTAGCTGTTTGACCACGGAGGTATTTCGGCATTGCTTGAGTATTTCACCTTGGACGCGACTGCCTTTCACCGAGGCAAGTCTCGCCCTGGACCCGTCTCTGGTTTTTACCCGTCTTCTGGGGCAATGACTTGTTAGAACCTTGATTAAAGTTCAACACATGTTGTAAGCCCTATATTGATTTACTAGAATGTTCCAAGCATTATCCTTTGAATCTTGGTTTGTTAGAGATAGCATATTGATGGTGGTCTACTGTACATCGGTCACATATCATTTATCATTTATATAGTTACTAGCAGTACGCCCGTCCTTCGTACAACTTGTAGGATCCTGTGTTAAGGAAAAATATACTCACTATCTTGACAAAGTTTAAAAAATAACATAACTTATGGTAACTTATATCGTAGCGACGTAGACATTTAGTGTAAATCTCATTCATTCATAATTTAACAGTAGTTATTGTGGGTTACAATTTATTTGTCCTTTTTGTAGCGATGTGTTTAAATAAGGGACTTGGGAAATAAATATTTAAATGGTCGACCATTATTAATGTTTATCGACAAGGAAATACAAAGACGAAAGCTTTTAAAATGATTTTCGAAATCGCTATTTGGCCTGCGATTAATGTTTTCCAATAGATGTTGCCAAATTGCCAGTTTACGATAGAAACCAATCGGATTTATAGAAATAGCCGGGCATTGACCCAACATTTCCCGGGCTATCGCTATTATCATTGCCATTTATCGTCACGTCTGTTGGGAAAACACTCAGGTCTAATGCACGAGGTGACGCGCGACTTACGCAAACCGGCTCCGGCGCGGGGGCTTTATATAAAACGCGGCAATTTGTACTCTATTAGCGATGCGACTGAATTGCCTAATTATTTCCAAAAATGAGACGGCCGGAGCCACTTATCTGAAGCGCCGCCGGCTGGCAAAGCCACCTGGTCCGCTACTAGGAGCTCATCAACACTACTGGAATATCCAACTCGAAGGACCAAATTATGTGCGGTTTTCGGTAAAAAAATCATATTTTATTTCATTGTTGAAAAATATTATCTGTTTTACGTAGTTTTCAAAAATATATAATAATAGCCTATATGTATCATTATTATGATTATATTATTGATTTGGAAATTCGCTGACTACGCAGTTCTGCTGCAACGGGGGTATTTTTAGCTTCAGAAAGCTATTGTACATTGAAAAAGTATTACTATTATTAAAAAAAATTAAAACTATGCTTTGTAAAAAATATTTTTTCTCAAAACAAAATAGAAAAAATTCTTCTTAAAATGATATTCAATATTTTTTTGATCGCTATTTCATGACAGCAATACATCTTTTAAAACATAATTAGTGTTTGGTAAAAATTTCAACGTCAATAACATATTAGTTTTCTTTTAAACGGTTCTCAAGTTAAACCCCGTTCTTCCTGTTACATTGTTACAGTTACATTTTGACCGAAAAATCGCTGACCTTTCCTCACATTTAACAGTTAACAAAGGCTTACTGGCGAAATATTACCTTTTAGCCCCATAATTGCAATGTTAATTTTGTGACAAAACTACTGACGATGTTATGACGATAGTTATAAAAATAGAATCGAGATGTCAAATTATAGGTAGCGTGATTATATAGCAAGTTACTATAATGATTTTTCTATTTCATTGTTAGAAAAGTAAAAAACTATGCATTACCTACTATGCATTTAGTTCCGATAATTAACAAGTAGTTGTCTTTTTTACGATGAAAAATGACAACTCACCATACTTTTAGGACCATCGAGCGTGTGGTCAGCAATGCTATCACAAGCTTACCATTATTATCACCATTACCTTTTGAAATGGTGAAGTATCCAGGTAGGTATTTTAAGTCAAGTATGAGTAAGAAATGAGTGCAAGATTATTGCACATTGTTTGTGGGAATAAAATTCAAGATGGCGGAGTTACTGCAGATTCTTAAACACGTTGTGGATTGTGAGTTTTTTTAAATGGAAATGCTTTATGCACCATCAGGGTTCGGTGTTATTGCTAGTATGTGAGACTCTCCCTAACTAAAACCTTTCTGTCTAGACATATACCCCCTCTCTAAAAAAATCAAATTTACACAAACACGTCTCAAAACTTCAAGAACGGGTGACTTAGTCCAGCGGGCATTGCGACTGACATTCCATCTAAATTATACGGTGCAAGACAGCTGATCTGAGCACCCTCCTGCAGAAGACAGAGTTTGCATTTCACAATGGAAGCGGTGTTGAAGTCACAAAATAAATGTCGAACCAAATAATTAACATTGATTTCGAATGATCACAGGTAAATAAAATAACATACACTAGGTGAAAACTAGGTGAAGTCGTATACGAGTATTTATTGAGAAAAATTAAAAGATAATACAGCGAGTGCAATGAAGATTACGAATAGAATGGAATATGCCCAAAATTCAATTAGAATTACAATAGAAAAATATCACTGTTATTTTGATGTGGGTCTAAGATCTTGAATAGCTGTATCAAGTTGAAAACTTCGATATTAAATTTTATAACTATTAAATCAATAAGGTATTATTCATGTGAAACAGTATAAATATGTCTCTAAATGCCACAAACAACAACAAGAAAATAACTTATTGGTTGATTGACATAAACTTATTATTAATTTAAGTAATATTACAAGATCAATTAAAGTTCATTAACCACAAAGTATTTCTGGAATATAATTTTTTAAGTTGATATTTAAATTATAACATTTTTTCATACATACAAAATTGTACTGTAAACCAAAGAACACTTTCTCCGGCAATATTTTATTTCAGTCGGTTTTCAACAAATTATAATTTCAAAGCCAAAAGTTCCAATACCTCTTTTACTCCGTGATCGAAATGCTCGATTCGGAATGTCGTGAAAGTGTGAAGTATCGGATCGAACGTTAAATCAAACCAGTGTACAAGTATGGTGTGGCGGAACCTGCTCAGTGTGTGCCGGTCCCAGTCGCGATGAGCAGCGAGGCTGGCGCTCCACGCGGCGTGTGGTCGCAATAAACATCTCATTCGTGGGCGATAGCGTAATTATTATATTCCCACCGTGATTCCAGTACACCTTAATATTTGTTACCGGCTGCAAATGATAGGTTGCGAGCGGCAGCGGAGGAGGGCACGGTGGCGCGCCAAGCGGGCGTTTACTTAATCACTAGATCAAGATAGAGATGTTCCGATATTCGATATCGACAACAATATCAAATTTCGATATCGACACAGCAATTTTATCGTAAACTAAATACCTTCTTATTATTACCATTCTACCTAAATTAATTACTTTTGACGGTAGTGCGGCCATTTACTTCATCACAAGATCAAGATAGAGATGTTCCGATATTCGATATCGATAATAATATCAAATTTCGATATCGACACAGCAATTTTATCGTAAAAATAGTTTTTCTAATACATTATCACTTGGCATAAGCCATGTACTTATGGTGATGGTGTCGCGGCCAAGGGTAGTTGATACTTAATCACTAGATCATGAAAGTGATGTTTCGATATTCGATATCGATTACAATATCAAACTTCGAAATTGACACAAGTATTTTATCGCAAATTTAATACTTTTCTATTATTACCTTTGTAAATGGGAGACCCAGCCCTGGTTACGTATTTAAGCCATGTACAGAATTAGACAACTAATGGGTGTAATGGAGTTGAGGGTTCTGGCACTGTGAGCTATCGTGGAGGATGTTTGCTGACTGAAAGGCGATGTTATTCAAACGAGCAACACAGCAACAGACGCACCATGTGATTAAATGTAAACATTTGCATGCAGACGTCGGCAGATATACGGACGTCTGTGTGTGTTGCAACAACAAATAATATGGGGAGCGATTTTTCGTCGTCCGTCTGCAGGCAGACGTCTGCATACGTGCGTTTGTTGCTGTGTGCGTTGGCCTTTAGACAAGACTATTAACTAATAGCCAAACAGCAGATGACAACTGGGATCTACAGTTAAAAGTGGGATTCGAACCACAACTTTTCTCTGAATTACGAACTGGTCTAATTATGGAGGATCGGCTTTGCGGATGAACGTAGCTATTCAACAGTGTGAACGATAGACCACACCAGATAAAATTCCATCCACCGACCACCGCTCATAGCTATCCACAATTCGTGACCTCTAAGTAGCTGGATTACAAGTCTAAATCAAACAAAATTTAGTATTTTACTGTATTAGAGAAAACATAATTAGTTTTATCTATAATATTATAAAGAAGAGGTGGTTTCTGTATGTTTGTGGGTTTGTTAGTTTTTTGTGGCAAGTAAACGCGAAAAATACTGAACCGACCGGTTTGAAATTTTACAGAAAGGTAGATCCTAAACTCATGCAAAACATAGGCATATTAGTTCCCTTAAAATCCCCTCGGGCTACGCCCCTTGAACGTCCTAAGTTTCAATGTTTACATTGTCAAAGAATGAAAACATAAAATTACTTGAATGTCAACAGCTGTGAACACTAAAATTTGACAGTTCGGGAAGAAGAAGAAAGAGCTGCCGTGACCGTCCTAGGTTTCAATGTTTACATTTTCTAATGACAACATCCGTTTACACTATATTTTGACAGTTCGGAAAGAAGAAGAAATAAAGTTGATTTTTCAGATAAACTGCAGGATCGAAATTAGTGAATTCGTTTTTTTCCCGATGACTGTCTCTATTACGTTAATCCTTATCCTCTCACAATATTTGACAGATGTTACTTTGTCATGTTGTAGACACTCGTGTTTTGTCATTTTGTAAACGATGAAGAATTAATTAACAATAACTTAAGTGTATCAGAAGAGCCAACACTCCTCAGCCTTTTTAACCCGTGCGAAGAACGGGTACTTTGGCTAGTATATGATAAATATACCTATTATCAACACTGAGTAAAACTTCAAGTTTTTATAACGATAATAACGTATACAATATATAGATATTGCCTGATAATTTAAAAATATAATTTACTCAAAATGAAACAAAACTTTTCTGTGTTATTAGAGTAAACGTAAATTAGCATTCATCACTTTAAACAAAAAAGGTTAAAATAAAACATACAAACACTGTTTATAAATTGAAGAAATATTTTTAACACTTATAAATTGAAAACATAATTACATATGTTTTATCTAAGTATTTTAAATGATTAAAATACTTATATGATAGAAAATAAAAGAATAAAACACAAAAACATTTATTGTTTTAACACACTTGTCAAATTAGCAGTAATCATAACTGTATGAAAACAAGACAAATCGATAGTTTTCATCTCAGTTCTAATGAAAGTATAATGAATGCGATATAAAATCATAAAAGTGACGTACATAGTTTATGTTTTCAGTTAGAAATGTTTTTTGTTTTTGAAAAATCAAGAAAGTTTTTTAATACTCAACAATATAGTGTTTTCGGGCTTCGATGCAATATTGGAAATTCCGAACCGAGGATTTCGATATTCACGATAACGATAATATCGGTTCGTCCCTATCATTAGTCGGAGATGAACAAGTGCGAACATGGCTCACGCCGTCACCATAAGCGGTGACTGCTTTCTCCTGTCCCTGTATGGAGGATATATGGCAGAGATCTTCATCTGCCGCCAAGAGCGCCGGCGCAAAGGTAGCTGCGATGGCCGCAAACTTTCGTCGGACTTCTTAAAAATCATAAAATAATCTACTTCTATTAGATATTACATACACCGTGTTCCACGAAGAGGTTTTAAAGTTTAATTCGGGCCCATTCCACCGATTAAAAAGTGCATTTCAGAATAAATAATGACGGGAAAATTTTATGTTTTTCTGTTATAAGTGTTTTAATGACATCCTGGCTTTAGTTTTCTTTTTTCTTTTAGCTGTAAATGATCCGGCCACTTAACTTTAGTTTGTTTGTTTTTTGGTTTATATATAGATATATGTTTTTGTTGTTTATTTCATGCATATGTCTTTTAAATTAACATACTTAGAACATAGCCGTAAGTAAAAAATTCCTGTACTGGTTCAATTCCTGGGGAGGCAACCGGAAATTGTCTAATTGTGTCCAGTTCGCGTTTGTGGCCAAAGCAATAGAAAATAACAGCTTTAAATACTAGTTGTTGACTGTAAAAAGCCATAATCTCGGGACGCATTACTAGTAAAACATACCGAGATAAGATAGGTTAATTTTTATGGCTAAAGCATATTATTTACAAATACTTTTCATACCATTTTTTAATCATAGGAGCTCCTGTTTCTTCCTTATAGAAACGTAGTAAATAAATTCAGGGTATGATATGCATCCATTTTTTTCATTACAACGGTTTGGGAGCTGATAATTTTCCCAGAATATTTCGCAATGAATTTCTACTTCTTGTATAGCCAAACGTGTATATAAAACTTTAAAAAATCTCGTTTTTATGGAATGGGCACGTAATATACAAAAAATAAACATGTTTGAAAACGACGTCTGGTGGGACTGTGTTTGCTAATTACGAATTTATATCGCTGAGCTTGTATGTTAGTGTTAGCAATTGGAGTCGGAAAAAAAAAATGTGTTACACCATGACGTCATTAATTTCGCATTTCTAATATCTTTTTGTATTATAATATAATAGAAATCTCTCTGAAATTCTAAAAATTTTTAAAACCGTTGGGAAGTTAGTATTAAAAAATGTAACATGTTTTTAAATGCATAGATGGCATACCGTTCCCATGGTTTATTGATGAAATATTTATTATGCATTATTTAATGTGATGATTATAGTATTGCCGTACTCCTATACGCTTTTACGGGAAAGGGTTTGTACGTTTAACTATTTTCGGTATCTAGGTATTCCCACAGAATAAATAAATTGCAGTTTTTTATATTTTATTTCCGTATTCGGAATATATTGTGTTTGATTTTTAAAATTTGATAGTTTTAGTATAATATGTACATTAGCTGGTATATCAGCGTCCCATCATATCTGTTAGGTATGCGGATGTCCTTTTTCAAATGTCCATTGGATACTTCGATCTACCATTTATTACACTGTTTTAGCCAAAAATAATCTGTTCAATTTTTAAAATTTTAATAAAGCGATAGTTAACAATATATTTATTTGTTAAGTTACAACATATAATAACGACAAATTTAGATATAGAAAATCACACCCCCTCCAAAAAAAAAAAATAAATAAAGAATTAAAACAGCCGCTACTATAAATATTTTTTAAAAAATGGTCCATTTTGTTTACTCAGGTATTTTATTAAAATACCAAATGTTAAGGCACGACTTAAGTGTTTAGATTTGCCCGGCAGATATATCTTCTCGTCACAGCGTAAATAATAAAATATTATTTTTTGTTAAACGTATCTGAATCACATTTTTCCTTAGATCCTTTTGAGTGAAGATGTCCATGAAGGTATTGTTTTGTTGTTCACACATCAGAGTTGTTTTTCGTCCAGTAACGTAGCATATTTACCTTATATGAGCTTTTATGTGTTTACAGCTACGCCAGATGTCCTTGTAGGCCGAATGTCCATTGCCCATTGGCCAGAGAGAGCCCACCGCTCCACATCATACTGTGGACTGTAGAGAGAGCTCGCTTGCTAAATATCACACAGCCAGAGCCTCAATCAGCTGATAAGGTCTGATGGCTGTCAGCTGATCGAGGAAAGTTGACATTGTTTTCCAACTACGTTTGGTTTCACTTTCTGTGCGATTTACTTTCCTTAAATGAAATATCAGGCGCGCCGTTATCGATTGACATTTCAGACACATCTGAGATCTGCGACAAATAGAGAAGAGAGGTCATTCTTCTTGTAAACCTGGGAGGAAATAAGACATCGTAGGACTTAAATACCTTTTACTGAAATAGTGACTTACTCAGGTAGGTATTTAAACCAAATTATGACTGAGAAATAAGTGTACAGCGAAAGGCATCTCCGGGACTTACAGTTGAACGTGGGATCAGTACTCGTCTAATTACGTAGAAGCACGTAGTATTCAATAGTGCGGACGTTAATCCACACAATGGAGTATCGCATTCACCAACCTTCGCTCATAACTATCCACGATTCGTGACCTCCAAGTAGCTGTAATACTGGACATATGAGTAGCTTTCCATGAGATCTCACATCTTACAGTCTACTAAGTCTAATTTCAAGAAATGGTATCAGCAAACTGACACATACTATCTCACCTAAAAATAAAGTAAATAATTTATTACATACAGTATACTAAAATACTGCATACTTAATTCTTTCGTATCAGTAAGTTAGTGTTAAAGCTGTTTCAGAAAACCTCTTACTGGAAGTTGAGAAATTTTGAACTAAAGCCTAAAAACTTAAGGATTTAATTTAACTTTAGTTTAATTTCAACTAAAATTATGAGACAATTTTTTTTGGGTGTGAGGGAGCTCTCCCCCTGAGATAATAACATAGGCTTACTTATTCGTTTGGGCTTCATTGAGTTATATGACCGTACACTGGATACCATATGACGTTTGTAGCTCTCAGACGTTATTGTATTTACTATTGCATTATTATTATTTTAATATTGTATTTATTATTGTATTATTGTATCTTTATTGTATTTACCATGGATAGTAAATTTAACTTTCCCCGTAACCATTAGTCGTGACTGATAACTAAAAATGCTAATCAGTTTGGTTTTTTGAGCGGATTAAAAGAATGATATTTTTAGCAAGTTGAAAAATTTTATTTTCGTAAATGGATGTTCCAATTTTTTACATGTCTTTTTAATAAAAACGTTACTGAATCATCATTTTTTACAGACAAGCAGGTGGTGTTATTTGATACCCTAAACACTATAAATCGTGACATTTTAATCAAAGTCGTTAGACATTTTTAAGAAATTTAGATTAATTATGTTATATATGCGTGAAACACAAATTTTTAAAATAAAATGGCACAGTGTTTTTTTTTTTACAGCAACGGGTAGTTAGATCAAAAATTAGAGTTCAATAAATTTATAAAAAGGATTAAATGTTATTGAGAAGTTTTTTGAAAAAAAAAAAAAATTTTGAAAAAAATGAAAACACACGTTTGTACACAATAAATACACACACACACACTCTCACACACACACACACACACACACACACACACACACACACACAATCACACATACCACCACACAACACACAAACCACACAAAAAACACACACAAACAAAACTTTTGCGTTCAGTGGAGTCAAAATACGCATTATTCAATGAAAAACTCAAAGATTTAAGCCAAAAAAAAATACTGTTAAATGTATCAGTGGGAGAAAAAAGTAAAAATCACATTACCAAAATTGACAGGTCATAGTAAAATTACACAATTATAATACAGTGTGAAAGACCCACTAAAATTATCTCGTCGTCGACCCATACTCGAAAACCAGTTGGGAAATTTCATAACATGGTTTTCAAAAAATTGTGAAACAACTGTTTATAAACATAATAATATTTCGACTTGTGATATATTACTATGCATACATATATAGTAATACAAAATAGCAACACATTGTGTAATACCTTTACGTTGACTTATTCTTCTAACAGATTTGACCTTCCTAACCGCCAGAATCGTAGCAGTCCCGGATCAACCCAAGGTCTCAGACCAGAACTATCAAGCACGGATTCCAACTAAATGCCACTTGTCTTTCATCCATATCGCTACAAGCTGAAACCATAATTTTTGGTTTGTTAAGATGTTGCAGGTAAAATTTTAATTTTGATTTGAATTTCAAAATCAACCTAAAATGAATTCACGTATCTGTAAACAGCTCACGTGTTACCGACAGTAGACAGTCG
Organism: Nephotettix cincticeps; assembly: GCA_023375725.1. Taxonomy (NCBI): domain Eukaryota; kingdom Metazoa; phylum Arthropoda; class Insecta; order Hemiptera; family Cicadellidae; genus Nephotettix; species Nephotettix cincticeps. The sequence continues at coordinate 16,277,117 of CM041785.1, read as the reverse complement.
ACTAGACACTACACAGCAGGTCGTGTACACAGCTCACATATTACCGACAGTAGACAGTCGACTAGACACCACACAGCAGGTCGTGCACAGAGCTCACATATTACCGACAGTAGACAGTCGACTAGACACCACACAGCAGGTCGTGCACACAGCTCACATATTAACGACAGTAGACAGTCGACTAGACACTACACAGCAGGTCGTGTACACAGCTCACGTGTTACCGACAGTAGACTAGACACTACACAGCAGGTCGTGTACACAGCTCACATATTAACGACAGTAGACAGTCGACTAGACACCACACAGCAGGTCGTGCACACAGCTCACATATTAACGACAGTAGACAGTCGACTAGACACTACACAGCAGGTCGTGTACACAGCTCACGTGTTACCGACAGTAGACAGTCGACTAGACACTACACAGCAGGTCGTGTACACAGCTCACGTGTTACCGACAGTTGACTAGACACTACACAGCAGGTCGTGTACACAGCTCACATGTTACCGATAGTAGACAGTCGACTAGACACTACACAGCAGGTCGTGTACACAGCTCACGTGTTACCGTCAGTAGACAGTCGACTAGACACTACACAGCAGGTCGTGTACACAGCTCACGTGTTACCGACAGTAGACAGTCGACTAGACACTACACAGCAGGTCGTGTACACAGCTCACGTGTTACCGTCAGTATACAGTCGAATAGACACTACACAGCAGGTCGTGTACACAGCTCACGTGTTACCGTCAGTATACAGTCGAATAGACACTACACAGCAGGTCGTGTACACAGCTCACGTGTTACCGTCAGTATACAGTCGAATAGACACTACACAGCAGGTCGTGTACACAGCTCACGTGTTACCGTCAGTAATCAGTCGACTAGACACTACACAGCAGGTCGTGTACACAGCTCACGTGTTACCGATGGTAGACGGTCGGCCAGAAACTACACAGCAGGTTGTACACACAGGTCACGTGTTACCAACGGTAGACGGACGGACAGACACTACATAGCCGGTTGCGTAACTGAGGCGTGGGTCGGGCAAAGATGGCCGAGCCAATTAGATAAGCTTTTCAGTGAAAGGCCTGATTTGCAAAACACAGTCTGTTAATCGGCACCGGCGGGAGTGTGAGCTGGAGATGCGAGATGGAGCCGCGGCGTCCCAGTTAATCAGAGGCGGTGAAGGGTGAGCCCCGAGACCTCCCGACCTGTTGCAGTGACCCGCGCATCTTCCGTTACCAAACACTCGTCGACCGGCTCCCGTGTGTGATCACTCGGCCTCTAGCTGCAGGGGACCGGTCCATGTCGCGGGTAGACGAACGGTTTATAGGTTAAATTTATCACCTGTGAAGAAACCTAAATGTTGATGTTGAGTATTTGGAAACACAGTTTTATCATTTTAAAATAAAGCTGTCTTAAACTTCCACTGAAGATACACGATAAATTAACAATCTATATACATGAAGTTTTGTCTGTACATTGCTTGAAATAAAGATATTTTTTGTTGTTTTTACGTTTTTTGAAAAGTAATAAGTCTTATCTTAGTTTCTGCCTGTCTGTCTTTCTATCACGCTAAACAAGGCAATTGTGGTCGCATTATTTAAAAAAACAAGAGCACCCTCAGAGATGAAACTTATTTTCAATTTTATGTTAGTTAGATAGTTACTGAAGGCAACCTATCCAAGGCAAGGTAGTTTAAGCCAAGTATGAATGATAAATGAGTGTAAGATGACTGTGGCGCGATCTTACCGTCTAAGGCTGACATGTCATCCTTAAACAGAACCGTTAAGTAATAGCCCAACAGTCAATGGTTTATCTAAGGGACCTGCAATTTAACCAGGAGTCCAAACCACTGCCTCTGAACTACCAGGATGGAATTCGTGGATGGACCTCACCAGAGAATATCCCTTACACCGATAATCGTAGCTGGATTACAGGACACGCCACCGTCACAGTCTATGTATATTGATATTTGTTCTTATTTGAATTTTACTTTTTAAAGACACATTCCAAGTTTTAAGACAATAGATTGAAAAATTACAGATAAAATATTTGAAAAATACAAAATGACTGATATCTGGATAAATATGCATTTGAGGACATATCCCTAAAGGAACATTTAAGCTAATTTAGACACAATAAACAACACTATGAAGTTTGGTGATGAAAGTTACAGACGTTCTGTATATTCGTCATTGTAGGCTACCCAGTGCCCACTCGCGTTGCTTCGTGCTCCGTAATCAACACGCAAGCGCCGTGATAATCACAATGTCTTACCAGGTCCTTTAGACAATTGTTAACGGTCCTTGTTCGGCTCCTACTCAGCTGGGATTGTAAATCAAAGGTGGGGTATAATGTCAGTAATTGCGCTGCGTTAGTAAACGGGGACAGGGCGTTTGGAATAACACCACCTGACGTCAAGGTCCACCCAGCTCACGCCAGTTCGTGACACGTAAACGGCTGAGGGGGTCCTTCAATTTCATACCCCCCTAGAAAACACTTTAAAGTTAGACACGAAGTTACGTTAAGATTACAAAGTTAATGCCAATAAATTGTATCAGTGAACAGACACATTCTTTCTCGCTTTAAAATTTATTTAAAAATTATTTAATTATTTATTTAAAATTTATTTTTTGTACTACATAAATACATTTTGCCGTTCCTCTTGCCCCGACCAGAGCTCGCGCGTTGTTTAGTCCGTACTCTTCACTGCTAGGGAGCTCAGTCTCAAATTAGCACATTGATTAAGTTGTTTTTATTTCTTTTCCATCAACTATTGATATTGATAAATTTGAACCTTACTTCTTAGAGGAAATTATTGTTGCAATAACTGTTTAAAAAATAATTTATTAAATTTTGTCTCCTCGCTCTACTCCTAGCAACTCTTTATTCATTTATTTTTCGTTCTGTTTTGTTTGCCTGTAATTATAATTTTGTATTATTATTGCGGATACTCATAGTGTGCTTCTCTTGTAATATTTTTGTATTGACTGGTGCTGCTATGTAGGTGGAATTTATGATCTGTTTAGTAACATTGGAAAAAAAGATAAATAATTAAAGATCGTCGTTGGAGTTAGGAAACGCATGTTCGGTCTACTGGACAACCAGAGCACAGAAGCAACAAGCTGTTACGGGGTCTACAAGTACGGAACTGCTAGTATGTGGAAGCACTTGATAACAGAGAAAGTGCTGCCCAAACAAGCGACCAGTTCTTGTGTTTTTGCTCTTGATTGAGTTGCAGCAAAACTACTGAATGATTTGTCCACAATGACTGTTACGACTGGAACTGGTTTGAGGAGAAATGCCGCAGACTACGCGCGGAAACTCATAGAGAATCGGTATGAACGTAGTGTCTTTAGTAGTTACATCAGTAGTACATCACTATCGATATTGCAATAAGTAATCTTAGTCCATCACTGAGATAACTACATTCGCATTAAATTTTGAAAATAAATTGAAGTATATGTGACTCTTTATATAACATAAATAAACTGGAAGAAAGGAAAAGGAGTTCAGTAGTAAGGGAAAAATATGAAATGAACGATTGATCTAATTCCCAGAGGAGTATGTAAACTTCCGAACAAATCCAGATCTGGGCTTGAACCATGCAATACCTCAGTGTATCCACACTCAAACTTAATAACCCACCCAGCCCTGAGAAGAAAAGAATATCCAAAGAGAAACCTAAACATTTTATTTAAGTGCACGCCCTATGACAGTTGATTACTCCTAGGCGGAAAATAAGGAGATACTCCACTCCCCAACAATAAGTCTAGTAAGCCTGAGGGCTCCAGCTCAACCAGGAGACAATTAAGCTTCTAAGAGAGACAAGAAGAAACCAAGGTGATGGGGGAAGCCCCCCTGAATAGAAAATGTACTTACCAGTAATTTGATAGCTTATTTTTATTGTACCCAACAACGATCTTCAAACTGGTAAAACCCAATTAGAAAGCTCACTAGAATAGGCTAGTTCTTAACGTCACCCTGTTATAAGGTTTGGGATCGCATACATTGATTGAGTCCAGTAACGAATGTGCAACTAACTGAGCACGTTACAGTAACTCCACCGGCCGCCAGGGGCAGCACTTGTCCCTCGGAAGTTCACAAGACGCGGCGGCGCCATAAAAACAGCAACATACGAGGTGGAGGGCTCGTAGCGACGTCACCTTTCCCCGCGAGTATTGTGTAACGTGCGTGCGCGTATCTGCGCGTGTGCACGTATATACGAGGTCAGTACGGCGTGTCGGCCCGCGCCCCCGCACTGTCGGGGGTCGGTAGCCGGGGTTATGTCTGGGGAACTGGAGCTGGCCAGTGGTCACCCACACGCCTTGTTTCTACTTACTCGCCCAGGAGAGGAGAAGGGTACTTCGTTTAACTCTCAACTCAGTGTAATAAACCAGTCTGAACCAAATAAGGTATTCCAGTGGATAAGTGACAGGTTAGAGGGTGAATTCTCTTCTAGTTCACGTGAGGACAAAAGCTATTTAGCCTGAACCGAACCTCCAAGTCTGGTAGTGCAGTGGATAAGTTAGAGGTTAGAGGGTGAATTCTCTTCTAGTTTATGCGAGGACCAAGGTTATGGATTCATTTATGGTTATCCTTTACTGGCAACTAATCTACTCTGGAAGACGCACAATTTTCGTCTTTTAATTTTCTAGGAACTTACAACTTATTAGATGTAGCTCCATAAATGTGAAATCTGAACACGTCAAGTATTTAATTTCTTGTCTAGAATATGTTTTTCTGTCGTCCTGCAATTCCAGTGGGCTAAGTAGTTTCACCAGCTGTCCGAGACCGTCCTCCCCATTAAGAAGCATATGGGATTGAATGAGATACACTGTCAAGTAGTGGCGTGGAATAAATATCCGAAACTTCAACCACAAGAACCATTAAAAATCTGCATAGCCGAAAGTGCTAAATAGCATTCAGAAAGTAGTCAGCTGGAAGTAATTGTCGGATCGCCCAATTTTCGCTAGGACCAGGCGGTGATTATTCTATATAATTTAACGTCTTTATTGCCTCTGATTACAAGGCTGGCGCGATGACCAGCGGCGGCCAACTATCGCTAGCTCGAGCCGTCGCGGCGGAAGGAAATGCTTCCATATTTAACAACCGATGTCCCTACGTCCGTTAGAATCTCTAAAAACACTCAATTTGATGCTCAAAATATACTCAAAATAAAAAATGTTTGTACATTCACAAAGCACTAAGTGGTTAAAAAATTTAAAATAATTATAAGAGATTATTATTTGGGAAAGAAGTTTTCAAAAAATTAAAGATTATGGGCATGATTCGACGTCAGCGAATTATTTAATCTTTGTTTCCCCACGTTGTTGTTATCGTTGTATAACCGCCTCGAGACACGAAAACCAGCAATCTCCATTGATAACACATATGCGCGGATCGGCTAGAGGTGCCCCGCCTTTTGCATCACTTGGCCGCTGAGCACTGAAATCAACCTAATTTCCAGAGGCTAATGACTGCGTGGCGGAGTTGCATAACCGGGTACTAATCATGACCAGGTCAACCGGCCGGCCACCTGTGCCGTGCTCCAGTTGTTCTGCTGTGTTGTCTCCACCCTCATCAGCTACATCTACACTGCTCCTCCTGAGTACTAATCATGACCAGGTCAACCGGCCGGCCACCTGTGCCGTGCTCCAGTTGTTCTGCTGTGTTGTCTCCACCCTCATCAGCTACATCTACACTGCTCCTCCTGAGTACTAATCATGACCAGGTCAACCGGCCGGCCACCTGTGCCGTGCTCCAGTTGTTCTGCTGTGTTGTCTCCACCCTCATCAGCTACATCTACACTGCTCCTCCTGAGTACTAATCATGACCAGGTCAACCGGCCGGCCACCTGTGCCGTGCTCCAGTTGATCTGCTGTGTTGTCTACACACTCATCAGCTACATCTACACTACTCCTCCTGAGTACTAATCATGACCAGGTCAACCGGCCGGCCACCTGTGCCGTGCTCCAGTTGTTCTGCTGTGTTGTCTCCACCCTCATCAGCTACATCTACACTGCTCCTCCTGAGTACTAATCATGACCAGGTCAACCGGCCGGCCACCTGTGCCGTGCTCCAGTTGTTCTGCTGTGTTGTCTCCACCCTCATCAGCTACATCTACACTGCTCCTCCTGAGTACTAATCATGACCAGGTCAACCGGCCGGCCACCTGTGCCGTGCTCCAGTTGTTCTGCTGTGTTGTCTCCACCCTCATCAGCTACATCTACACTGCTCCTCCTGAGTACTAATCATGACCAGGTCAACCGGCCGGCCACCTGTGCCGTGCTCCAGTTGTTCTGCTGTGTTGTCTCCACCCTCATCAGCTACATCTACACTGCTCCTCCTGAGTACTAATCATGACCAGGTCAACCGGCCGGCCACCTGTGCCGTGCTCCAGTTGTTCTGCTGTGTTGTCTCCACCCTCATCAGCTACATCTACACTGCTCCTCCTGAGTACTAATCATGACCAGGTCAACCGGCCGGCCACCTGTGCCGTGCTCCAGTTGTTCTGCTGTGTTGTCTCCACCCTCATCAGCTACATCTACACTGCTCCTCCTGAGTACTAATCATGACCAGGTCAACCGGCCGGCCACCTGTGCCGTGCTCCAGTTGTTCTGCTGTGTTGTCTCCACCCTCATCAGCTACATCTACACTACTCCTCCTGAGTACTAATCATGACCAGGTCAACCGGCCGGCCACCTGTGCCGTGCTCCAGTTGTTCTGCTGTGTTGTCTCCACCCTCATCAGCTACATCTACACTGCTCCTCCTGAGTACTAATCATGACCAGGTCAACCGGCCGGCCACCTGTGCCGTGCTCCAGTTGTTCTGCTGTGTTGTCTCCACCCTCATCAGCTACATCTACACTGCTCCTCCTGAGTACTAATCATGACCAGGTCAACCGGCCGGCCACCTGTGCCGTGCTCCAGTTGTTCTGCTGTGTTGTCTCCACCCTCATCAGCTACATCTACACTGCTCCTCCTGAGTACTAATCATGACCAGGTCAACCGGCCGGCCACCTGTGCCGTGCTCCAGTTGTTCTGCTGTGTTGTCTCCACCCTCATCAGCTACATCTACACTGCTCCTCCTGAGTACTAATCATGACCAGGTCAACCGGCCGGCCACCTGTGCCGTGCTCCAGTTGTTCTGCTGTGTTGTCTCCACCCTCATCAGCTACATCTACACTGCTCCTCCTGAGTACTAATCATGACCAGGTCAACCGGCCGGCCACCTGTGCCGTGCTCCAGTTGTTCTGCTGTGTTGTCTCCACCCTCATCAGCTACATCTACACTGCTCCTCCTGAGTACTAATCATGACCAGGTCAACCGGCCGGCCACCTGTGCCGTGCTCCAGTTGTTCTGCTGTGTTGTCTCCACCTCATCAGCTACATCTACACTGCTCCTCCTGAGTACTAATCATGACCAGGTCAACCGGCCGGCCACCTGTGCCGTGCTCCAGTTGTTCTGCTGTGTTGTCTCCACCCTCATCAGCTACATCTACACTGCTCCTCCTGAGTACTAATCATGACCAGGTCAACCGGCCGGCCACCTGTGCCGTGCTCCAGTTGTTCTGCTGTGTTGTCTCCACCCTCATCAGCTACATCTACACTGCTCCTCCTGAGTACTAATCATGACCAGGTCAACCGGCCGGCCACCTGTGCCGTGCTCCAGTTGATCTGCTGTGTTGTCTCCACCCTCATCAGCTACATCTACACTGCTCCTCCTGAGTACTAATCATGACCAGGTCAACCGGCCGGCCACCTGTGCCGTGCTCCAGTTGATCTGCTGTGTTGTCTCCACACTCATCAGCTACATCTACACTGCTCCTCCTGAGTACTAATCATGACCAGGTCAACCGGCCGGCCACCTGTGCCGTGCTCCAGTTGTTCTGCTGTGTTGTCTCCACCCTCATCAGCTACATCTACACTGCTCCTCCTGAGTACTAATCATGACCAGGTCAACCGGCCGGCCACCTGTGCCGTGCTCCAGTTGATCTGCTGTGTTGTCTCCACCCTCATCAGCTACATCTACACTGCTCCTCCTGAGTACTAATCATGACCAGGTCAACCGGCCGGCCACCTGTGCCGTGCTCCAGTTGTTCTGCTGTGTTGTCTCCACCCTCATCAGCTACATCTACACTGCTCCTCCTGAGTACTAATCATGACCAGGTCAACCGGCCGGCCACCTGTGCCGTGCTCCAGTTGTTCTGCTGTGTTGTCTCCACCCTCATCAGCTACATCTACACTGCTCCTCCTGAGTACTAATCATGACCAGGTCAACCGGCCGGCCACCTGTGCCGTGCTCCAGTTGTTCTGCTGTGTTGTCTCCACCCTCATCAGCTACATCTACACTGCTCCTCCTGAGTACTAATCATGACCAGGTCAACCGGCCGGCCACCTGTGCCGTGCTCCAGTTGTTCTGCTGTGTTGTCTCCACACTCATCAGCTACATCTACACTGCTCCTCCTGAGTACTAATCATGACCAGGTCAACCGGCCGGCCACCTGTGCCGTGCTCCAGTTGTTCTGCTGTGTTGTCTCCACACTCATCATCAGCTACATCTACACTGCTCCTCCTGAGTACTAATCATGACCAGGTCAACCGGCCGGCCACCTGTGCCGTGCTCCAGTTGATCTGCTGTGTTGTCTCCACCCTCATCAGCTAAGTAACGTAGCTACGTACACGTTACACTGCTCCTCCTGAGTACTAATCATCACTCATTTATTTCTGTGTATCTATTTCGGCTTCACTGCACTCATACCACTATCCATAATCGTGCCACTTGCCCGCGGACTGTCTCCAGTCACCAGCTGGCGAGTGTTGGGCACGTCCATGGAGCGATTCGTCGAGCTATAGAAGCCCTCTATTTATGGTTATCTGTATCTAAATTGTTGGCACGTTTTCACATTCTACCCAACAGCTTTATCTTCTCGTTAAGGTTTGTTTCAGTGTTATGCACTGGATTTACGTACTTTACCCTCGGATTAAGGCCACAAAGGAACAATTCCTCAAGTTGAATGAAAAAGTACCGCAAGTTCTGTAAATCAAGGGACTTTAAACAGATTTTTTTAAATATTTATCTTTCCTCGTATTTTATAGATAAGAATCACGGGCGTCGCCTTATGGAAGGGGGTAGGAGTTCCCTCCAGAATCTGGCAAAGAGAAAAGTATTTTTGGGCTGGGATAGTTGAGAAATCACTGATACAGAAAACTTTTACTTATTACTTTTACTTTTTACAAAAATTCAAGAATATTTTACACGAAAGTCACATTAACTATAATAATTTATACCTTCTGTAGCAGTTGGAGCTGGATACCTGCCAGGGGTAATTGCTAATAAGTTCATAAAACATCCTAAAGGAATTAATTGAAGATACGTCATACTGTATTTGTCATTATCGAGCATATTTGTAAAAGAGATTCCCTGCAAGAAGAACAAAAAATGATATCCATCCTAAAAAGCTTTTGAAAAAAATTTTAGATGAAATTAAGTTATATAGGCGTTTAAAGGCCCCTTAAGCAATAGAAAGAATTTTACATTTTAATTTTACTTACAGTTTAATTTATAACAATACGTGAATTTCCACTGTCTCGAAAACTATTTTACTTACGTAATTATTGCCGTAGGCGTGTTTACAATTCGTTTTAAAACAACAACTTAACAAATTTCATGGATCATGTAACTAGACGACGTCCCAACAAGGTGTGTCAGCTGTTCTACTTAGATGTTTGACGTCTATTTTTGGCATCCTTGTAACATATTTAGTTCACTGAACGCTTCCAACCGGCCCGTTCCCTACGGCAAAGCTTGTAGTGAAGGTGAACATGCATTGCAAGTTGTTTTCGTCCCGAGGTTAGTTTTTGCACACGTCAACGGCTAGTTGGTTCCCGTAAACGCTCGGTGCTGTCCTTTCCACTCCAGTAGGATCATACACTTCCTGTCGGCCTTGAACACTACACCGTGTCTGACTAGCATCACGCGTGTAACACTAGCCTCTAGTCTGGGCCTCTAGCGTCAACCTCAAGCCTTTATGCTCTAGCATCTATTCTCTAGCTTCTAGCCTCTGCCCTCTAGCGTTAGCCTGTAGCATCTAGCTTGAGCTTCTAGCCTCTAGCGCGAGCCTTTAGCTTCTAGCCGGAGCTTCTAGCCTTTGGCCAGAGTCTTCATTCAGCCTCTAGCGTGAGCTTCTAGCCTTCTTCTAGCCTCTGGCCTGAGCCTCTAGCCTGAGCTCTTAGCCTCTAGCCTGAGCTCTTAGCCTCTAGTCTGAGCTTCTAGCCTCTAGCCTGAGCTTCTAGCCTCTAGCCTGAGCTTCTAGCCTCTAGCCTGAGCTTCTAGCCTCTAGCCTGAGCTTCTAGCCTCTAGCCTCTAGCCTGAGCTCTTAGCCTCTAGTCTGAGCTTCTGGCCTCTAGCCTGAGCTTCTAGCCTCTAGCCTGAGCTTCTAGCCCCTACCCTGAGATTCTAGTCTCTAGCCTGAGCCTCTAGCCTCTAGCCTGAGCTCTTAGCCTCTAGTCTGAGCTTCTGGCCTCTAGTCTTACAATATATAGTCTCAATATATAGAATAGTCTTACATAATCACACACATAAAAACTTTAGTAAGTAAATAGAGTAGTATTGTTAAAAAACTTACGGATAAATTAATGTACTTCCAGATCGAAAGTGTACCTGAAACAAGGGCACCCAGTTAATAACAATGTAGATGGTTTTATTATAAAATAAAAATAAATACTTGTATAATAAGTGGGATAAAATAAACAAACTGACCCAAGCGCTCTAAATTAAAATTACTCTTTAAAAATAATGTATTAGACATTCCAAGTGTAAATTGAACATTTAAAAATTGTTTTAATTTTAATAGGCCTATGCTAGTTTTCGTTTACAGTTTCAGTGATTTACTTCTGTTTTTTATAATCTGACTTAAAAATTTACTCGAAGGTTATCAGGTTTTTATACATATGTTAAAATTTGCCGTTCTTAAAAATTTATTTGCCGCCCCCAAAAATCGCCCATTCCGCCCACCCCTGGGGCCCTGTCTAAAACCTTTTTGCAAACTACAAACTAAACCGGTTTTGTTAACACTTCAAATACCAAAACTGGTTAACATTTATAGAGGAAGTAGTGGTTGCAAAAACTGCATAACGTACAAGCCTGTTTAAGGATTGGAGTCAAAATTTGTTAGTTTATCAATGAGCAAACTGAAGTTTTAAACTTAAAATTACCGCCATCACACAACTTTAATTTTAAGTAAAGTTAAAGTTTGCCTATGTAGAAGCGGAGCTTTGCGAAAACTTAACTTCTAGGAAGGTGTCTGTTGGGTTTGTGGCATTGCGTGTTAGACATGACAAAAGGAAGGAGCGTGCAGTTGGTGGAAAGTGCGACTTCTTTGACGCGAAAGTCGAGCCTCTGGGACCGCCCCACTGGGGTCGCCGTCCAGGCAGGCCGAGGAAGTGATTACTGCAGGTCCGGGGTTGCGACAGCTGATTACAACCTGGGTACAAGCGCACGAGCGCGTGAGATAACCGACAAGAAGAGGAGAAAGAGGAGACAGTGTATGTGTTCGCGAATCGAGATTTAGTTGCTGTTCAAATTGAATTTCCAGGACGGATTTCTTTGAATCCAGCAACAATTTTTTCGTGGGACAAAACTTATAAAATTCAACCAATTTTCAATTTTTGCCCCTATTATACTTTTTATCTGTACTTCTGGTATTTTTGAACAATAATAGAAGAGGTTTTATACTAACAATTTTTAGAAAAATGTTTGTATTTACTTCTCGGTGGGAAATAGATCAGATCATGGGTATGTGTAAAGGGAATGTTTTCTAAACAGCTGTTCTTATTCTTTTCTGTTAAAAATTCAATACCATTGCTCTGGTAGTTTCTATGGAAACCTGTTACATATTTTCCATCCTAAAAATCACCAACACCCCCTCAGAGCTTAGACATATCCATGTCAAAATGGTCCAAACCCAACTGGTGGGCATCCCAAGATTTGAACCCGTGTCTTTTGCCTGGAGTTTTGGTATAATTACTTTGAGATTAACTCACTATGCTTCCAAACTAGGAAAACATAGTTTCCTAAAATTTTACTCAAATCTGCATATTTTATATGCCAATAAATAAATACCGCATAAATTTATTAAAGGTTTCATGTTACTCATTAACGTGTCTGGATTAATGTCCGCACTCTTGAATACTACCTCCATCCGTAAAGACAACCCCCATAATTAAACCAGTAGTCCAGAGGTAAGATTGATTCGGATCCCACCTTAAACTGTAAGACCATAATCATCTTACACTCATTTCTTATTCATGCCTAAAATAACTACATGGATAGTACCCATTTCAAAAGGAAATAGTGATAGTAATCCAATACTATAATACGAGCAAGGATCTCGAAAACGACACTAAGGAATTTCTTTAAATTTTGGAAATAACTAATTTCCGAGTAGAAAACAAGTTCTAGATAGGTCTAATGTCCAGGAAAATTCGTGTTTTCTTGTAATATTAAGTTTAAAATCTAAAAATTTAACACGCTTATGGAGAATAAAATGTAAACAATACAAACCAAAACAGCTGTTTGTAACCGTTTGACAGTTCTTGATGTTTTCATTGAGTAATAAATGTGTTTTAATTTTTCTAATTAATTTTTATAATACATGTATTATTCTAAACGAGCAAAGCTCGGTCACCAGGTACTACATATTTTATATTAAAACTCTTTTTACTGTCATTCTACTTTTTTACGTATTTCATATTCATTTACTGTACTTTCAAAAACAGTGGGTTTACTTTGGAGTTTTTTTAGTTATCAACGATTCATGTCAATAATTATTTCTCTACGCTTTTTTGCAAAATTATTTTTGCAAAAATTTGCAAAAAAAGACTGTAACTCTAAATGTAGCTTCCAAAACTATTTAGTCTTAGAAATCCAGGTCACATGAAGGTGTAAAAAGGTCAGCCAAAACAGCTGAGGATTACTACGATTCAGGGTTGTGTTAAATTCTAAGAAGTACAAATTGTTTCCCGGTGGTAACAGTCCGAAATGTATGCTAATTGTAGACCCGCTGCTTCCAAGAGTGGCCGCCAGGGCGGCACATTCGCAGAGGAATATTATGATGACATGAAGAAGAAAATTGCTCTTGGCCTACATTAATTGCCTTGTATTGTTGATATTCAATTTTTAGAGATGATGTTTCATTCACTCAATAAAACTTTCTATTCATAAAAAACTATTCGTCCGTTTACTTAAAACTACAAAAGCTTGTGATTAAAATTTTTTATTTAGATTAGATTAACATTTGAAATGGCGACCTACCCAGGTAGGTATTTTAAGTATGAATGAGAAACGATTGTGGGATGATTGTGGCGCGATCTTGTAGTCTTGTTACTGACTAAGGCTGACATGTTCCTTAGACAGGACTGTTAATTAATAGCCCAACAGCCGATGGCAACTAAGGGACCTACAGTTTAACGTGGAATCCGAATCACGGCCTCTGAATTACGAATCCACACAAGAGAACATTACACCCACCGACCATCGCTCACAACTATCCACAATTCGTGACCTCCAAGTAGCTGGATTACAGGACGTCGCCACCATCCCAGTCAATTTAATTAATCAATACGGGTTTTAACGTGACATTGTTTATAATAATACTCACGTAATTTAACATGCATTAATTTACACACGCATGAAAAAATAATAATTACTGGGTTTAAAAAATCAACCAGTAATCTATAAATGTGTTTTTTTCTCAAAACAATCACAAATATTCGCTGAAAATAATGTTAGCTGTTGACTGGGGAGGAAATAAAGCAACACACAATTGGCTGTTTATAAAATATTTAAATAATTTATGTATACATATGATCAAATGCATTATGTCTTTTCTTCATAATCTTAACATATACAAAATTTACACGCCATTGGGGCTTAGCTCTAAGGTTAAATATTAAATGTTAAATGTTTCTCGGAGCAGAGACGAATCCAAGGAATAAAAATTCATTAGAATACAGACGTTCTTGAATTATAAATGTTGTAAATAACTGGAATTCGTTTTATATTTTTGGATAGTTTATTATTATATTTGAGAGATTAATAAAATAAAAGTTTCGAGGTTTAGATTTAGGCTTTATATTTCAATGAGAGAGAATAATACTATGTCTACAGCTATGTTTTCACTGTTGTCAAGACGAGAGAATACTGTACAAGAATTCAGGAAGAAGTCGGCTCAATTTCAGCATCACACACATCGTGTGTGATGACCCCGGGTTACCGGGGCACCCTGTAGAGAGCTGTTACGTCATCGAGGGCAACTCCACTCCAGCGCACACTCCCAGAAGTCGGGAGGTGCTGGCTATAACACCCATCAGCCGAGGAGGTGAAGTAGGCTACACATGCTAACAGATGCGCCAGCAGTGCTCATGTATGGTGGAATAAGGACCTTAGTTGGGCTACGGACCTCAGTTGGACTACGGACCTCAGTTGGACTACGGACCTCAGTTGGACTACGGACCTCAGTTGGACTACGGACCTCAGTTGGAGCGATGGCTCTGCTTTTGATCGTGAAGTTGCAAATCATTTTTTACGAGTGTCCGTACTGACTACCTTCCACTGTGTCGGAGAGCATTGATCACATCCAGCAGTGCAGAGTAATGACGTAGTACGTAATGACGTCATAAATACTATCGACTATATCGAAATAAAGTTTCGAGTTCGTTTTCTTTACAATCGTCGACTCTTCAGGTACCTATTCAAACTCTCGATGAGCCGCCGGCCGCCATGCTTTGTCCCTTTCACCACTAGATTGTGCATAGCGTTAAAATCCGCTAGCGTTACTGATGTAGTGAATAAGTAAAGCTGAGCCGTGAAGTGGCAAATTGATATTATGGGACATCTTGAACAATGGGGGAAAGGATTGTGCATTACAAATCCAAGCCTGAAGAATATGACAATTAATATATGAATTTAAAAAATTTGAAACCTTAACAATTTTGGAATGAAGGCCTTGGTAAATAAGATATTGGCTTGGGTTTAACATGAAGAAGAAATAAGTTTTAATATTTTTTATGTAACCTATTCCACTCCTGAGCTAAATTCAGTTAACATTGAACAACCATCGTAGTATGGCACATGATTATTGGCACAGATTATTGCACATGCTAATGAGGTGTTTGACGAGGGTTCAGGGTTGCAGAGCAGGTAGTCGGGAGGTGCCTGACCATTATATCTAAATAAACTATATAAAGAGAAGAAACTGGATTACATTAAAAATACACCCATATACATGTATAAATTATATATAAATATTTTTTTGAAGACCCCTGTTGCCCACAATCGCATTAACAGCTAAAGATCAGCCTGGGGTGAGGGTTAATCGTGAAAGGTCCTCGGACAAGACGCAATCAGTTTTTTCGACGGTTGGAAAGTAGAAAGGCTTTCTACGCGTTGACCCGACGAATGCTCGTGTCACGGGATGAAGTCTGTCAACTGTCAGTGAGATTCACCTGTGATGTTAAAGGTGAACCGCCATCAGATGGCGCTAGTGACCGTGACCACGCGCGCTACCTGGCGGCGCCGACCAGAAGCTACCTCCGACCACGATGCACGTGGTTACCGTTTAGGTTATCCTTGACACCTGGGATTACTCCAATATTAACGCAGATGAGCTGAAAGGCTTCTCGTGATTTTCCTTATTGCTCCAATCCTCGATAGTCGTCGAGATCGTTTTGCAATCTGAATTGCTAGAATTCTACTCGATAATTTGGCGAAGGTTCGATCTTGAACCCAGCTGCATTTGGAAAATATTTAATTGAGTTGCCTTCTACATGGGTGGATAAATCTTCGATTGAGAGGGAAAAGAGTTGCCCGTGGCACGCTACTCCTGTCAGATATGTGTGGTCACTCACTTCTTGCTCGCTAGTGTGACTCACCGCCTCACCGCCTCGTTGTCTTCATTTACATTGCAAAGAAAAAATACCATTGCTATTAAGTTTTAATGTCCCCGTAGTAGCAGACCTGCATTCTAAGCGATTTCGGATGTACTTAGGAATCATATTTGTAATGGTTCAAACTTTTTTTCATTAAGGTTAAGCACGTAAAGAAGTTACATCAATTTACTCATTCACCATAAGAGTAACAGTGGAAAAGAGTAAGTATGTTTTCTGCCACTAAAAAGAGTTTAGATTTTCCAACATACAGTAATATACCTTTATTAGATGAAGCTGTAGGTTATTCCAAGTTCACCGGCAGCGTATTACCTTAAAATATACTCCTTGTTGAGTCGATGCCTCATACTGGTTTTGTTAACTAACGTTATACAGTTAATGGGTATTGAATGTGATTTTTCGTACCCATACTAGCTTCGCGCTCCACAAACCTCTGCTGTTGTTAGTGTCGTAGAAGTACTTGTGTACTTATAAAGCCTTTTCTCTCAAACGCCTGTAATAACTCTGTGCTGTTTATTTAGTTGTTATTGTAGTAAATATCCCAAGGCTCCCGTTGATAATAATTTAGAAATGCAGGCCCAACTGGTTAGTTGTCGTACATCTCTTATTGGTGTATTACAAATTCGATAACTACGAATTAGTGCAAAATGTAAACTCTCTGGGGACAATTTCGGGATAGTTGCAAAGCTATCGAAGAGAAAAGGAAGGATTTGTAAAGCAGTCCCTTAAACTTAAGTTAAAATTGTATATTGGAGCATGGAATGTAATCATTGTATTGAAATATATTTTCCCATGATTTTCAATATTAGCTGGAGTTCATGGATTTAAGTTTGTTTTTGTGACGTAGTTAGTAAAATGTTATTCGGACGTAAAGATCATTGATACATTGAATCATTCAATCATATATTAAAAATAAATAATGTATTCATCAGGTCAGAATTTAGGCTTTTGGTCGCTTAACAATATTACATTTTGTAATGCAACACTCGTCATCTGATAGTCATAACAATCTACGTTTTTTGTTAGGTTAAGTTAATGTGTAGTGATCGCTGTTTTGGTCAGTCTTTTTTATGGTTATGTCAAAGATTAACTACGTTATATAATTACTGTTGAATATGTTGTTTTCACAGTTACAATTTAAAATTCAATACAAATTATTCGTGCAAGTTGTCCATATTAATTTTCCATGTTATTATTAAGATGTATTTATTGATTTTCTAGTATGAAATTTTCATCTAGAAAATAATTGATTGTTAATAAACTAACAAACAGATAATTAGGTATTCGAACCCGTAAAGAAAAATAACGAACAACTCATTCTGACGTCGTAAATTGTATAGTAATTGACTCTAGAAATTTAATCATTGTTGAATTTAATTAGTTGTTATAGTAAACTAGCTGACCCGGCGAACTTCGTAACGCCTAACAGAAAATACATGTTAACTTTAAGATTGGCCATGTTCTGAAGTCAAATAGCATTGCGGCTTCGTTGTGAAAGCTTTAAATATTCAACAGCTGATTATTATAATAAGCCTAATATGTATAAACATTGTAATTATTTTTATTTGGCAAACATATAAACACGTGACTTTTAATCATACAGAAAATAATAAATATTTGTATTTACTTCCCTGTGGGAAATAGGTTAGATCATGGATATGTCCAAAGGAAATGTTTTAAGTGCATCAAAACAGCTGTTTTCACTATTTTATATTAAAATTCAATACAATAGTTCTGGCAGTTTCTATGGAAACCTGTTACATGTTTTCCATCTTAAAAATCACTAACACCCCCCAGAGCTAAGACATATCCATGTCAAAAAAAGATAAATACAGTACATAATTCCCAAAAACCGTAAACTATTAACGTGGCGAATAATACTGTTCAGCACATATTTACTTCATAGTTTTACATTAATTAATGATTCATATGGCATTGGATAGTAAAGCATATTACTAACGGGCAGTAAATCAACAGCTGTTTTAAGAAATCAAAGGTTTTAATTTTAGAAAATTTGTAAACAAACTTATTCCCTATAAGGTTAACATTAGAAATTTAAAACGCTATAAAATGGAAACTAATTGAATTTATGGAAACTGAATATGCCTAAAGCATGACCGGAGCAGAGACGAATCCGAAAATTCAAAGATCATTAAAATCGGTCCAGCCGTTCTCGAGTTATAATGAGCGTAACTAACACGACTTTGTTTTATATATTTAGATAATTAATTAATTATTGTTGCAAATAATTGTTCACTCAGAAAGTGATTAATTGTGAGCTAAGAAGCTTTAAAAAATAAATTATTTTTGTCATTCGGTAGCAGGAATGTAAGGAAATGCATTACAAGCAAAAATAGACCCAGCCTTGGAGCTTGAACTAATGAAGATAATTACAGTTCACCTTTCTATTTGATAGAATGTTATAATTAACCTTGGGACGCGAAACAAAAACCTCCACCCTGAACCTAATACAGAATTGGACTGCGAGAAATGTGAAGTTGTCAAGGTCTAGGCCGGCGAATAAAACATTTCTACTGGGTTTGGGGCTAATGGGCTTCATGGTACTCTCTCATTTTGTTAATGGTGCTTTTTGGTTTCACAATTTCCTCTATTTACAAAAATTAATTTATATATTGAAATTATTATGATTTTTAATAATTTTTACCTATTAAAGCATTCTATGAACTGCTTTATTGAATACTACAAAAAATAAAGAGGTTTTTGAATGATAAAATGTGTAAAAATATATGGTAGTGGAACCACAAGTGGGACTTTTGTATCAAAATGTGTCACATTAATTTGTCTCAATTTAACTACCTAATTTTTCTAAATGTTTTTGTATATCTGATATTATAAGTTATTTTTGTTTAATATTATGGAGCTTTAAAAAACCTGTCAATTTTTCAGTTGTTTCTGAGGTTAGTGGCAATGTGTTTGTATAACAATGAGCTTTCTGTTTGGTTGTATAAACACAAAGTAAAGGTAATTGAAACAAAATCGGCGCATATGACAGTTACACGAAATAGAGCAAATTTTCCACCTGTCTCTTTGAATAATGTCCAACCTCACCTCAACCAGCTACCCCAATCTGAAGTGGTCAAATACTTCGGCATGCACCTCGACAGACGTTTAACTTGGCACGCAAACATTTTAAACAAACGAAAACACTTAAATTTTAAATTCAACAAGTTGTATGAACTCTCTCACAAAAACTTGGCAACTGGCTGTGGGGATCAGCCGCCAACTCAAACATCGAAATTTTGCAACGTTTTCAATCGAAGGTTTTACGCTAAATTCTCCATGCACTTGGTATGTGCAGACAACACGATACACAACGATACAAAAATGCTCAAAGGTAAAGAAGAAATTTCTAAATTTAGCATCAAGTATCATCACAGACTTTCTCGTCCTGAATATTTTAGACAACAGCCAACACATGCACAAACTTTCAAGAAACAGCATTTTAGACTTGTCATCGACACATTAAGAAAAATTAAGTTTTTTGTTACCATCTTTAACTCTACCTCATCCTAGTTTTTCAGTACTTGTAGGTATTGGACCTTTTTTGTATTGTAAATTAATTTCCCACGCATATATTTTATTATTACTCATAGTTCTATATAACAGATTGTGAATTAAATAAATATAATATAAATAAAGAGAGAACAGGTAATACATTTTTAATATGGTTCTATAGGATTTTAAACGAATATTTTCCATTGAAAAATATTCTGTTTGGTAACCTATCACTGAGCACAAAAAACTCCTGTTGGGAAAACTCAAAAGCAACTAGATACCCCTAAATTCGATTAAGATCCTAACCAAACAATTAATTCAACAATAAAATTAGAGTTTTGAACAACCTTAACAAATACAAACACATCTGAGTCTCGGTAAGGTCAAACTGACATTTATGAAAACTCATTGCAGGACCCAGTCTCTCAAAGAAGAATAGTTAGGGAACTACATCCAGCATGGTATCTTACTGTGTATTATACTACTAGGTACCCAGAAAGGGAAGAATAGCATGAAATGAATAATAACCTTCTTTCTGGTAAATCATTTTGATGTTTAATTTACTTATTCATTTAACCTACTTCTAGTCAGACGCAACAATGCAGAGAGAGCACGGGATGATACATCGTGAGAGCGAATCCTCTCACTTCATGGAGCTGATTTTAACAAATAGAGTAAACAGGTCAGTGATCATAAGTGAACAACGTCCTTGGCGTCCAGTGTTTGCTGAGCTTTATGAATAAACAACTTCAATCTCTCAGGAGTTGTTGGGAGAACGGCTCGGCGTTCCTGTGTCAAGGTTCGGGCGACGCGCCATGACGGCGGGAACGGTGAAATGGAATGAATACATTTCATGTTCAATGAGAAGACAATAATTTGCAAATTATCCTCTGCTGTGGTGAGTAATTTTTGCACCATTTGCTTTTAGTTCAATTGTAATAATGCTCTTAGTTAAGAATAATTCCTGTGAGGGCGTATCGTTAACTGCTGAGAGGTAATTAGTGTCATAATATCAAAATTGTGTCAAAATCCTCATATATTTAAAGATTCATTTTAGTGGAACGTGGTTTAGTTACGACGGACTCCAAACCTGAGGCACGACATCCCTGAGCGTTCGCGGTGTTGCCAAACTGTGTTTATCAC
Source organism: Nephotettix cincticeps (assembly GCA_023375725.1). Taxonomy (NCBI): domain Eukaryota; kingdom Metazoa; phylum Arthropoda; class Insecta; order Hemiptera; family Cicadellidae; genus Nephotettix; species Nephotettix cincticeps. The sequence continues at coordinate 16,256,499 of CM041785.1, read as the reverse complement.
AACTGTCCATCTAGTACTGTTTCGGTTCAACTATATCTTCACTTTTGCGTCATACGCACTCTATGTGGGCGGCTGCCATCTTAAATGTAGTGTTGGTAATACACAGTATCTGTAACGTCGAGAAAGGTTAGTGGTCTGCGAACCTTGCACAATCACAAATGATCACGATTGAGTTTTGAAATCAATACGAAGCGAACGAGAAGCAGACTGACAGCGTTTGGCGGGCGGGGATATTGTTTTGACTGACAATGGGCAGGGTCAAGGGACTTACGCCACAACGGTGCCATAGAGAGGTCACACGAGGCCGCCCGGCGTGGCAAGGAGGTTGCAAAACTGCAGCGATGCAGCCCAGCTGCTTGGCCACACAACTATGCAGCATCACAGCAACACTGCAGAAATGGCTGCGCAGCAGCACTGCAGCGATGCAGCACAGCTGCGCGGCAACACAACTTTGCAGCATTACAGCAACACTGCAACAATGGCTGCGCTGTATCACAACTGTACAGCATCACAGCAACTCTGCAGCGATACAGCTCAACAAAATAGCGACTAAGAAACACTATTAAAAACCGAAAATTGCTATTTGAACACAACAATTACCGAAAAAGAAAATAACACACTGTAAAAATAGAGCACATATCAGCAAAACAGCACATGCATAGTTGCATAGTTTATATATGGGAACGTTTTATATTATTAGTCTCTTCATAAGTTATATTGCAGTTCATTTCCGTTAGTTCTCCCGTTTAGCGGAGACACTAACATCTCCTCCAGGCGATTATGGGCATAACTCTGTGGTCACTAAGGGGCAGAACTAATAAGTAATTATTTACAGATATTCCTATACAAGATACTGTTGTTAATAAATCCAGTAATTACGCTCACTTAACGAGCGTTCCCTTGAGAGACCATCGTCCATTCCAACGCTTCTACATAAATCATGTTTAACACACCTTTTCAATCAGTTATCCTCGTAACAGCTTACCGCATAAGGTTTACTACGTGTCGTTATGAGTGGTGTGTTAGACGAACAATACGTTTTCTGGATCATCGTAGAGCTCAGATGATTTTTAAGGGTTTGCCTTAAATTAGCTTGAGTACCTTACAGATTATGAGTTTGAAACGCATAAAATATGATGGAGTATTTTGCAAAAGCTTTCGTAAGCTTTATTAGGGATTTCTGTAAATGGTTTTACATAACTTAACGCATTAGTTTTAATAACCTGGACATGGGTGAACACAAGTTTCTGTCAGTAGGCCTAATTTACAAAAACTGAAAGTTAAACCTCGAGGATTACAGGCCAGTGGCGGTGTTGGTGTTACGACGGCCATCACAGTAAATAGCGACCCGGAAATGTCTTTTACTGTACCCTTAAACCTAGTCATTCTTTTCCGGGGTCAAGCGGCAATAGCTGAAAAAATAAACACCAAATACGCGTTTTAGGTGCAGTAATTATCCAACGACTTAATAGTACGCAATTCGCCTTGGCTCATGCGTAGTGAATTAATTATAGGGTTAAACCACGATACAACTTTTAACCCTGGACGGAATTGTGATTTCCTTCATCGCCGCTACTATTGAAAAGTGTGATGCATAAATATATTTCATCTGATAGATAAGGTAGATAGCAAAAGTTATAATAGAGTACATAAAATCAAAATCTTTATTACTTTTCCTCCTTAGAAGCCTACAATATCTTCACAATTTTGGATTTAGTCCCGTAAGAACAATGTTTATTTTGTGACGGATAAATGTTAATATGATGTTATATTATGTTAATATGATAGATCGGTGGCGTTGTCCTGAAATCAAACTACTTGGAGGTCACGAATTGTGGATAGTTATAAGCGATGGTTAGTGGATGTGTTGTTCTCTGGTGTAGATTAACGTCCGTACAGTTGAATACTACATTCATCCGCACATACCATCCTCATAAATTCATAGTTCATAGGCAGTAGTTCGGAATCCACGTTAACTATAGGTCCCTCCAAGGTTGACATCGTCTGATAGGCTATGAATTAACAGTCCTGTCTAAGGAACACGTCAGCCTTAGGCAGTAACAAGATTACAAGATCGCGGTAAAATCATCTTACACTCAATCCTCATTCACTTGGCCTTAAATACCTACCTGGGTAGGTCGCATTTTTATAAAATGTTAATTTTAAGGTAATGGTTAATTCTGGGTGTATGTACTTTCGCATGGGGTTTTATTGAAATTGAAATTGAGATACGTTTATTCAAACAAAGGCTTTGATATTTTACCTAGAACGTCCGGGAAGGTTTGAAAATGTTTATACTTATGCAATATATTATGGGCTTTAGCCCATCATGGCAGTATAATTGTTGAAGAAAGAAAGTTTTATAAAACTATTTATGTTGAATGTACATAGGCTAATTTCTTAAGGCAGGGAGCCAATCTTTCTGAGTATTTCAACGTGTGTTGATTTCGATTAAAAGAACATCATTTAATTTTTCAAATTATCCAAGGTAACAGTGTTCAGATCAGGGTTAAACTATTTAAAAATGCCATCAAACAAAATAAATGTATAATATCAAAACCATTTGTAACTTTTCCATAAAATTATAAAAACTATACTCGAAATGAATGCATCCACCCCGTTAAAAATATTAAAGGTTTATTATCTTTTGGACAATATCGACAAATTTCCAAGGAATGTAGGGGTGTAGATTAGAATCATGCCAGGACAATAAAAATAAACATAAACCATTCCCTTCCAATCCCGCCCGGCATTCCACACTTTCTCGCAATATAAAGTCATTGGAAAGTCATTTAGTCGTGAAAGCAAAGATTACTCGAAAAAGTTATGAGTTATTCTGTATCAGATGGCGGCGAACATGATGTATGGCTCGGCCAGGGGTATCACAACTATTAATATAATTATACGTCCATATCGCTGCATCTACTACCTTCTAGTAGCCGCGCGCTGTTCATGCGTCCTAACAATCACCTCTAACTGTTTTCTATCATCTTTCGTATCTACATCTTCATTTGATATTGTTACACTCAAATGAAATCCATTTATTTCCAACTTGCAGGAGGCTCGTCATTTTTACAGGTTGTAGGATTCAGTTAACAAGCAAAAAATATTTGTATTTACTTCCCTGTAGGAAATAGGTTGGATCATGGATATGTCTAAAAATAATGTTTTCAGTTCATCTAAACAGCTGTTCTTATTCTTTTATATTAAAATTTCAATACAATAGCTCTGGTAGTTTCTATGGAAACCTGTTACATATTTTCCATCTTAAAAATCACAAACACCTCCCCCCACCCAGAGCTAAGACATATCCATGATACTTACTATCCTGACAAAAGTACAAACCTGAAACCTTAAAAAAATTACTCACAAGAAAAGATAAACTCTTGGCTTGGTTATAGCATTAACTTACAATTAGATAAATTATTTGGAAATTTAGAATAAATATATAATAGAAATGGTAGTCGATTATGATAACTAAATACACTTATGTTTGTGACTTAAAATTCAAAAAATTGAAGAAAAACAACAATTTTTTAAGATTTTAGAATTTAAACAAAATTGCTTTCGACATAGCCAATTTTATAATTGGTTATGAAAGCAATTTTTTCGAAAACATCATTATTCATGTTAAATTTTACATAATCGTGTTTTAAGAAAATTAAAGAAGCTGAAACAAACATTATTAGTCAGAGAGAGAGAGAGTAATACAATGTATTGATGGCAAGTAATCGGTGGTTAGGGGCGTCTTTAAGTTGTAAGAGAAGTGAAAAGTTATTTGAGATATTTAGAGCCGGGAAGAGATTCATATCGGCCAAGAACAATCCCCAACAGCCATATTTTGAAAATATTTTTACAGGTGCTGTTAGACATTGCATGTTCCTGATCTCAGGTTGAATAGTTCTGTTATAAACGTTTGCTTTATTAAAGCAAATTTCAAAAATTATTGACCCACACTCAGAGCACTCCTTGTTATTGGATATTGGTGACGTGTGAGACTATTAAGTCATAATGAGAGTAAAGATAGATCAATAATCCTACTACTAAATTCTAATTCTACTGGACACATAGAGCTTTATGTGTCGCAAGAAAATGGATGTTACTGTAAAGATTAGGATTTCTCTTTCAATGAAGACAGTAGAATTATTAATTATTTTACGTCAAAAAAGAATATTTTTATTGTTTTTACACCGGGCATTTTTACAGTCACAAAGTGATTGTGCTAAAACGCTTTTTGGAAAAGTGGTCCAGACCCAAACGAGTATCCTAGGATTTGAACCCATGACCCCTTGCAACAAAGTCCAAGACACTTCTACCCACTAGGCTAGCAAAACGCCCAAATTAAGATTTCTATTAATGCTGACAATGTTGAATGTATTGAGCGAGAGAACCGATTTAAATTCAAATTTTTTGTTTAAACCTTCTCCGAAATCAAAACATAGGTTACTAAACTCTTTCTAGGGAAAAATTTTTCAGACTAACGAGGTTTGCTAGAGTTGCCTATACAAAACCTATCAAGTGAACGGGGACGTGTTTGGCAACAATTCGGTAATGCACGTTTGATCCGTCAGCGGCGCTGGTGTCGTACTGTGTTGTGTTTCCCTGTTGCGCCACCGCGCTACACACTACACGCTACACGCTACACGCTACACGCTACACGCTACTCGCGTATTATCTATAACTGTTTAGTCGTTATCGGCAAGCGCACGGATCGCCTTTCTCATGCTGAGAATTCACGCTTTGTCACGAGATTATGTGTGTCAAGCGCTGGTTATGTGTGAATATGTTTACGTCGTTACGCAGACAAAGACGACGCCTTGAAGAAATTCTCTAGTTTTGTGAATGGAGTTGAATTTTACTTTGGATTTTAGGATTTAGGACTTCACATAACCCCACAGGAGCCTCACAGATGCTTCATAGGAGCCCCACAGGAGCCACACAAAAGCTCCACAGGAGCTGGGAACCAAACAGAAGCTCCACAGGAGCTGGGAACCTCACGATTTCTCAACAGGAGCCACACAGCTGCCCCACAGGAGCTGGGAACCCCAAGGTTTCTCCACAGGAGCCACACAGATGCTCCATGGGAGCCTCACAGATGGCCCACAGGAGCCCCATAGCAGCCCCTTATAAGCCCCACAGAATCCCATCAGGAGCCCACAGCAGCTCCACAGAAGCTTACTTTTGTCACAGACTACCTCTGACCTACTCGTCATAGAACAGCTACTTAAAATAAATTAAAGTCGGTGTGTGTTTCTCTTGTTTATGTCCCATAAGAACAAGTTTATATTCAAACTGCTGTGACCTTCTTTTGTACCGGAAAACCTTGTACTTGTAATTTGAAATGTAATTACAATGTCTAGCGGTCGAACTGATTACAATTTAAATTTTTTATATTCAATTTTCGGATGTATAAAAAAACCATTGATAACAAATTGTTGACACAAAAAACATGATAGGCAAATTCCAAAATATGTTTCAAATATTAACCACCTAGATAATATCTTGTAGTGTACAAAAATTAGAATATTGTTTACAAAAAAGTATTCTAATCAGATTCGTCGTGATCATAAAATCTATGTTCATGAAAAATGTTTTAGAGTCCTTAACATTACTTTTAATGCATAATAATCAATTAAAAATAACAGAGTTATGTCTTACAGACTTATAACTAAAGTTTTTTGTAGTCTTAAATGCAATATAAAATACTCTGAAACGTGCTTGTCTTCAAACACAAATTAAGACTCGCCTGAATAGTTTGAAATCAGTATATATTTATAAGCAATCTATGTGATTAAAACGATACACCTTATTGTGATTCTTTACTAATTTCTAACTCGTAATGCTGATACTTTGATAGTTTCACTTTAGTATTTACTGAAAAATTAAAATCTAGTAAGATCGATTATACTTTATGATTCCATTTCAAATGAGTTAAGAATTTTCAGATACAAAACAATTCCACGGCAATTGATATTGAAAGTGAGTATAAGAGAAAGTAGGTTTTTACAAGCTCCAAAAGCCACTACAATGTTTTAGTACCTAAGCTAAATTCGCGTTCAAAATATAAATATAATTTTAATTTGAAAAAAGGTTTTAATGAAAAGAGTTTTTGACATGGATTTGTCTTAGTTCAGGGTGGGGGAGGTATTGGCAATCAGTCAGACTAGAATTTGAAACGATGATGTCATATGGTTTGTGACGTCATCTGGTTATAAGAATAGCTGTTTAGAGACACTGAAAACATTTTTGACTCATCCATTATCCAACGTATATTTTACAGGGAACTAAATACAATCATGTTTTCTATTTAGAATACCGAGGCAATCTGGTAGTACTAATAAGAGTGCAAGAGTGAATAAGAGTGCAGTGTAATGAGTACTGGACTCATGGAATGTAGCTATATTACTGACAAAGTAATACCAAGTAAAGTATGTTACTGATTAATTTATAAGAAACATTAGTCAATAGTCAAATTAACAACAAAAGCTGCATACGTTACCGAACCATACAAAATTGTGTCCAATTTCGCTCAGAACTGAACCAACACTCTTGAAGATTATACTAAAACGACTCAACCACTTTACGATTGTTTGCCTAACTAGGATTGTTTAATCGAGGTTGAACTTTGTCTGAAGGATTCCTAATTTAATCCAACTAATGTAATAATTGAAACCATTATAATTTTACTCAAGCTATTAAGGTTCAATTGTAAATAAGCCACAAATTCAATAATTATTATGTACTTGAAAAACCAAAATATCATAAATGTATCTATTGTAAGCCTAAGTTTAGAAATTTAATTAATAATCATTGGATGAGTCTTAAACTTAAATAACAGAATTTTGAATTAATACGAGCACTTTCAAAATAATATTTTACGAAAGCGTCCGGTTACTTTTTAAATGCATTTCTTCTTTTTCAGTTATTTTTTTTTAATAAATACATAATATAATTTATATTCTGGTTCAAAAACATGATTGTATTTACTTCCACTTGGGAAATAGGTTAAATCGTAGAGATGTCTAAAGTGGATGTTTTCAGTTCCTAAGACATATTCAAATCAAAATTTTGTATTTACTTCCCTCTGGGAAATAAGTTAGATCATGAATATGTCTAAAGCGAATTTTCTCAATTCATCCAAACAGCTATTCTTATTCTTTTATATTAAAAATTCAATACAATAGCCCTGGTAGTTTCTATGGAAATCTGTTACATATTTTCCTTCTTAAAAATCACTAACACCCCCCCCAGAGCTAAGACATATCCATGTCAATAAGGAATGCGATCAGGAAAAATGTATCTTTTTGTCGGTATCAAAGATAGCCGGTATCGAATACAAATTATCGAGACATCACATCGCATCGCTAGGGACGTCAGCTGTTCGCGTCTATTGTGTGGTGGCGGTAGCGGGCTAGCGACACTTACATCCATAATGCATGAAAGTCCCTATTAGCATGCGGGCCGTACCCGATTGTTTATGGAAATACCGAATGATCATCTTCGGGGAAAGTGACGACTCTGTTATCACGCTGTTGGTCGATTACAGGTGACCTACCACGACCACGGCGAAAGTGATGACTGCCTCTTCGCACTCGGCCTCTAATTCGATTAACCCTGAGGATTGACTTTGGACCGTTTCCGCTTCTGTTGCCGCTCTCTAACGCGATTGGAGCTGAGACGATTACCCATTGGACCCGGTCCGGAGTCGGGATTATGTGTGGTGAAATGATCACAGCGTCAAACCGGCAATTACTTCATTTACCACAGCCCGTTAAACATAGCTACGAATTCAGGAATTAGTGGGCCGAAATAGCTAAGAAAATAAACGGTATCAGTGAACCGACACATTTTCCCCCTAAAATAAACTGAAATACAGTATACACAATTAAACATTTAATAAAATTATTGTATTCTTATACGGTGATGATAAACGTTTTTATGTGGGTTTTATTTACATTCATAAACTAAATACCCAACCAAGTTTCATGCAAAAATTGGAGAAATTTATTTTAATATTTCACATTTTAGAGACTGGTTCAATCTTATACAATGGAAAAAGTATGGGGTGGATATAACTGTGCATATTAAATCTACACAGTTTTAAATTTCAAATTTCACCTACATCCACTAATGTAGATGTACAAATCCGTGTACTTCGAAAACAATTTTTTGTATTAAGGGTCACCTCAAATATATCTATTCACTGAAAACTCAAACTTAAATATATTAATATAATCAATACTTTCTCCTAATTCTATTTGTATAGGTTGGAGAAGTAATTCCAGTCTTTATCCTAACGAGTTTTTTGTCAATTGAAATTGCTGCACTGTCAAACGACAGTTTGAATAGTTCACAAGCCCGGATCTGGATTGATTTGGATGTTAGATTAGATTAGATTAGGTTAGATTATTGGAATGGTGACCCTACCACAAGGTAGGTATTAAGCCAAGCATGAATAAGAAACAAGTGTAGGATGATTGTGGCGCGATCTTGTAGTCCTTTTACTGACTAAGGCTGACATGTTCCTTAGACACGACTGTTGATTAGCCCGACAGTTAATGACATATCTAAGGGACCTACAGATATGTCCCTTCGATATATCTGTAGGTCTGAACCACTGCCTCTGAATTACAAATTGGTCTTTGTGGATTAACGTAGTATTCAATAGTGCGGACGTTAATCCACACAAGAGCACTACACCCACTGATCATCGACCACAACTATCCACAACTCGTGACCTCGAAGTAGCTGGATTACAGACGATACCACCGTTCCAGTCAATCGATCTTGTTTTTGACTTCTCCAAGGATTATGTAGAATGTCCTTTTAATTACCTTTCCTTGCGATTCTACAGGATCGCGTGAACATCCCGCTCTCTCGGGGCTTCCCGATCCACCAAAATGTAACATTTAATACCAAAACGGGCGATTTGTTTATGTATATATTTAACGGGAGACCATTTTACAGTAAAGTGAGAATTTATAGCATCTTAGATTACAGTTGATTAATAATAAATATAGAAATGGGTTGAATACACATAAGTTATTTTGTGTTATTTAGATTGTTTTTACGGACATTTTTTCAACATAATAAACAAAGTATATGACGTGTCAGGATCTGATTCCATATCCTAAACGGAAAATTTTGTAGTAAAAATCTAAATTCGCGTAACATAAACCCACCATCGCCAACAATGAATTTCAAACAAAGGATACTGCTTAGTGATTGTAGACCTTCTTAAACTAAAGCTCTTGAATGAGGATTCCCTTGAAAGCAAAGGATATGATGTTGACTAACAACTAATATCAGCTGTAATGCACCAGTAATCAGCTGTTCATTCCAACGCGCCTGCGCCGTATGCAGGAGTGCGCAGTGGGTGTTCTACACCGCCTCTACCGGTCGTCTCGCTTAACTTGTTTTGCCGAAATTTAAATTGTAGAGTCAAAATAAACTGTCGTTTGAGATAAAACCAGCACCGATGTTTTCGCCTAATGAATATGTAAAGGTAACAAGTCTTTTTATGCTCGCGTACAAGACCGAGCTCGAAAGACGATACTGTCTACAAGTCGACACGTACAACACTGCGTCTGGCTTACAACAGGCGAACGTGACGTCAGAAACTCCGGCGGGGTTGCGTCATATGTAATTAGTTATAACATATTAGTGACATCAAATGAAACCCGGTGTAAATATAGTACTCACTCAAAAAACAACCACGTTGAATCTTCACGCTTAACCGTAGGATGTTTTAGATAACTATCATTGACTTTCACTTCTGAAATCTACTTTCACTATGAATTTTACACGTATGATTAAATACATAATATTGAATAATGAATAACGCCTTTTTATATATTAAAATTTGCAATTATTATCGACATTAATAAACGAAAGTTCTGGAAAGATCGGCAAAAGTGACATGATAAGTATGGAATTAGTCAAGATGGAAAAAAGAATTCCAAAGAAAGTTTGAAGAGATATTTGACCCTTACTTAAAATTTTACTAATAAAGTTATTACTTAAAAATAAAAATACTAAAACAATGTGCCGGTCCGGCTACCCGAACCGGCACATTCAGACATTTGTAAATAAGTCCAGAAGATTGACCTTCTAAGCTGACGTACTAGGCTTACTTACATGCGTGCACTCCACCTTAAAAATGCCGACCGTACCGTGCTGTACCGCCCGTCCGTGCCGTACCATACCGCCCGTCCGTGCCGTACCGTACCGCCCGTCGGTGCCGTACCGTACCTCCTGTCCTTCCCGCGCCGTACGTCGCGATCGCACGGTACCGTACCGCCCGTCCGTGCCGTGCCACCCTAGCGTGCGCTTAATAGTGAGTTCGATCCTTTTCAGTGAGATAGTCCTGTGGACATTTCCTTAAACTACTAAGACAACTCTTATTACTTATAGTAGTTCCGGTATACGATGTAGTAATCATACAAACGTATCAAACCTACATAAAGCTACAACATGACAGACACGTACACAAGGCTACTGATCACACAAGGTAGATAGGTAACAAGAGTTGAACTAATTTGAGTTAGAAGATTTTTTATGACATATACCATCCCATTACGTCACCAACACATTACTAATAGTATTTTAGGAGATTAATAGTAAGTATTTTCATTTTATATTTTAGTTAATCATCAAACAATTTAATTCGTATTGGTTCCTACTGACTCGTCGGTCAAGCTAGATAATGAAGATTTATACAACCTCCGTTAGAGTTAACAATGGTAGGAGAAGCAGGAAATTAAAGAAACCGTAATATTCTCACCCAAGAACGAAGCGATACGGAACGGAACAACGGAGCGGAACGGGTTTTCCGAAACGTGTTGAGTGGTTACCTACGATTCCTCATAGAACACAAATATGAGGCCTTCCCGATGTCATCGTAGCGCTTCCACGTCGGCACCCACGTGTATTGCGCAACAGCCACCGTGAGGACAGGTCGTGACAAGACGTACGTGCGCGTTGTGCTCCACTACACCATAGGAGTAGGCCACACATCAGCACTCGGCAGTTCGTGGTGAACAGGATGGCTGGTTACCCCCACCTCCAGAGACAACCATCCTCAACAGGCCAGACCTTTAATTATACACTTAAAATTAATTAGTGTTGATTAACTAGATAGTTATGCGCAGGTAATTGCACTGTTAGGTTGGTGTCTTGGATATCGGAAGTTTAACCGGGTGGTCTTGTCTAGGGTATTGGGTACACTGTTAGGGAGGGACTCTCTGGGGTATTTGTACAATAGCAGAGTATTACTGTCTGGAGTATCAGTACACTGACAGGGGCGGTACTGTCTGGAGTATCAGTACACTGACAGGGCGATACTGTATGGGGTATCAGTACACTGACAGGGCGATACTGTATGGGGTATCAGTACACTGACAGGGCGATACTGTATGGAGTATCAGTACACTGACAGGGCGGTACTGTCTGGAGTATCAGTACACTGACAGGGCGATACTGTAAGGGGTATCAGTACACTGACAGGGTGGTACTGTCTGGAGTATCAGTACACTGACAGGGCGGTACTGTCTGGAGTATCAGTACACTGACAGGGCGGTACTGTCTGGAGTATCAGTACACTGACAGGGCGGTACTGTCTGGAGTATCAGTACACTGACAGGGCGATACTGTCTGGAGTATCAGTACACTGACAGGGCGGTACTGTCTGGAGTATCAGTACACTGACAGGGCGGTACTGTCTGGAGTATCAGTACACTGACAGGGCGGTACTCTATGGAGTATCAGTACACTGACAGGGCGGTACTCTATGGAGTATCAGTACACTGACAGGGCGGTACTGTCTGGAGTATCAGTACACTGACAGGGCGGTACTGTCTGGAGTATCAGTACACTGACAGGGCGATACTGTATGGAGTATCAGTACACTGACAGGGCGGTACTGTCTGGAGTATCAGTACACTGACAGGGCGGTACTGTCTGGAGTATCAGTACACTGACAGGGCGGTACTGTCTGGAGTATCAGTACACTGACAGGGCGGTACTGTCTGGAGTATCAGTACACTGACAGGGCGGTACTGTCTGGAGTATCAGTACACTGACAGGGCGGTACTGTCTGGAGTATCAGTACACTGACAGGGGCGGTACTGTCTGGAGTATCAGTACACTGACAGGGGCAGTACTGTCTGGAGTATCAGTACACTGACAGGGCGGTACTGTCTGGAGTATCAGTACACTGACAGGGCGGTACTGTCTGGAGTATCAGTACACTGACAGGGCGGTACTGTCTGGAGTATCAGTACACTGACAGGGCGGTACTCTATGGAGTATCAGTACACTGACAGGGCGGTACTGTCTGGAGTATCAGTACACTGACAGGGCGGTACTCTATGGAGTATCAGTACACTGACAGGGCGGTACTCTATGGAGTATCAGTACACTGACAGGGCGGTACTGGCGGCGGTATCAGTTCGAGGAGCGAGGACCTTGCCACCAAGGTCGCAGCCCAGCCCGCGATAATTGCGCTCTCATACGGCATTCAGCGAACTACTTTCATCACAGCCTGTCTATATACAACCGCTCACTCGATCGCAATCATGAAAATATATGAGTAATTATAGGTAACTATGTGTGTTTTCAATAGAACCGGTCCGTTTAAAACTTTTATGCACGGTGTTAATAATCTATTCACCCAGTTTTGCGAGAGTACAAATGTGTGTTAAGTGAATGGGTTCAGTCCCTATGGACAAGTGGGTGTGGTTGTTGAACTAAAGAACATACCGTAATACCATAACGATTATGATGGTTCCCATATATTTTACTGATATGGTTTGGATGAATTCTAAAGACACTATTTTCATATACTCCAAAATAATGTGCACTGTACCTACAACTGTTAGATTAGATCAACTTCGAGGTTGATGCGAACGAAGAAAAATCGAAGAATTCCTAAAATTTCAGTTCAATGATTTAGGTTGGTTAATTTGAATGAAGTATTGTGTAATTGTCTAGTGTGTAAGCATTTTGAATTAAGTATTGTGACTTAACTAAATTTTATTAAATGTATCCAATACTTAAGTAGTAGATAGTAGTAGTTCTGCCATCTTTTATGACCTACTGTCCGTTGCCAAGGTCTATATACGAGTAGTAGACAGACCGAGACGCGTCGAGCGAAGTTGATATATTGAGCCGTTGTAATAATCAATCAACTTTCCCAGGCGGAAATGTCAGAAAGAAAGCTAGCATTCATTAATGGGAATTACTCCATATATAGAGCAGGACTGGCCAACCAGAAGCGGGAACGGACCTGCAAACGCCGCGCCTTATTGCCGCCAGAGTGTGCTGTTATGCGGCAAACAGCTGATCAACAATGCGTTTGTCAAATAATTTAGTGTGAAGTTTTATTCACAATCTATTCAGTATGACGAGATGAATAGTTAAATTTTATAATACAATATTAGTAGTTTAACACGATTGAGCTAACTAATAATACTAACAGAAAATTGCTGTAATAGTTAGGGCTGTCTTCTATTTTAAGCAGACTACTTCTCAAACAATTCGAATTTGGATTAAGCGTGGAATATTTTGCATCGCCCCATGGAACATTGACTTTTCTTTTAACCATTCTACACTGATACTGAGTCAGTATTACCTCTGAGAAACCATATCAGTAAAACTTGAGTTTAAACCAAAAATGCATAAAGCTGCCGTGACGTAATTAAACTATTTTCCTGGTAAAATATTTCTGTCAATTAATCAAGAAAACGTTATTCTCAAATTTTCAATGAAGTTAAAGTCGTTGAAGATGAAAGGTCATTAATAGGCGGGACTTTCGTAAAGGTTTAGAAAAACTAAAAAAACAAACAATTGTAAGACAACAATCAGACAAATGAAAAACGGTTAAAATTAGAAGAATAATAATTACAAGAGAAATTGCAACTGGTCAAAAAAGGTTTGACAACTGATTTGAATCGTATTTTCTTAAATATTTTTTTATAAAATACATCTGTTGTAGTAATTGTCAGTGAACAATGTAGTAATTCATACATTCAATACGTTATGTTTTTGCTAAAAGGTCTTAAATTACCCAATACCCATACCGTCAGGTGATCTTGTAGTTGTATAACATTTTTTGGTAAATTGCATTTGCCCTTTTAGTAAAATATTAATAAATTAATGTTTATATAATCAAAATAAAGTTAATAATAAAAAAGCACAACAACATAAAGTAAATTATCCTTTTTAAAAAACACACGCAAGCACGCAATCTCAATTATCTAAATTACAGCGACATCTTTGGTGACGCGGCATTTCTTTTTGTCGAAGGTATTTCTTCATCACATTGCCTATTATGTCGTTATAATGATATTTCCTGGTTTCATTTCATCACATTCTCTAAAATCCACGACATAAAATGTCGAAGGAGAACTGGATGGCTTTTGTTGCGTACATGTCCTGCTTATAACATATGGAACATAACATAAACAGGTCCTGATGACGAGTTTTGGGTTTAAACTTGTTTCAACAAACAGGGTATGTAAACTATTAGAGCTTTTTTACATGCTCAAATATATTCTCACTGTATACATTTAAATCAATCAATACTTTCTTCAAACGTAAAAATAGGAAAATATTTCTTCTAAATGAATCTTTGTTGCTATAAAGTTAGGATGTTCTGTGACTGCTATAACTGTTACTAAAATAACAGGTATGTCTATCCTACGGCAAGAACCACCTCGACGTTGCGAAACAACATTGCTAAAATATATAACAATCACCGTGAAAACGTTAGGAATAATCCTATTTTTTATCGTACAAATTAACTTAACAAGTTACTAAAACAGGGATTTGAAACTTGTCCTCATGATGGTACGTCCGATTCAGTTAACAAAGTTGATTTAGGCTTGCAATTCCAAATACTTTTTTTTAACTGAAATGGCGACCTACCCAGGTAGGTATTTTAAGCCAAGTATGAATGAGAAATGAATGTAGGATGATTGTGGCGCGATCTTGTAGTCTTGTTACTGTCTAAGGCTGACATGTTCCTTAGACAGGACTGTTAATTAATAGCCCAACAGCCGATGGCAACTAATGGACCTACAGTTTAACGTGGAATCCGAACCACGGCCTCTGAATTACGAATTGGTCTAATTATGAGGATAGTCTTTGCGGATTAACGCAGTATTCAATAGTGCGGACGTTAATCCACACAAGAGAACACTACATCCAACGACCATCTCTCACAACTATCCACAATTCGTGACCTCCAAGTAGCTGGATTACATAATTATAATAAATATCTACTATTTATTCGTTAATTAAAACCAAGTATTTTAAAATCTATTGTCTATAACACCAACAGATAATGGCAGTACTAGTAAAAGTATTTACCCAATCAAATCTTATTTCCTACTTATTTCTAATATACTATAATGCTTTCCTGAAAATCTCGTTTTCAAATCAGTGCGTTTGGGGTAGACCGGCTCCATAAGTTGTTACAAAACAGAGACAACCTACCGTTAACCTAAAAAAACCAATCATAAAACTTCAGAGTGACCTAAAACCTTTTCCTTATATATGTATTTGAAGTGGTGATTGGGAATAGTTAACTTTCAAGTTATTCATTGGATTAGAATTTATAGCTCTTATAAGAATCGCGTTGACGATGTAAAAAAATATAAATAGTACATAAAAAAATTCGCAATAGGGTTGAGCTCTGCTCGCACCTTAATGTCACGACTCCTGGAGTTGAATGACACTGAATTAGTTTATTGCTGCGTTGCGCATGCGCGGTCTACACTCGTGAGCGAGGCGCATGCGCGAGAACGACACGTAATTAACGAGAGCGACAGTCGTACGACGACTACCGCCGCCGCGCAGTTAACGACACCTGAGCGCTTTATTGTAGCCTGCAATACGGGTCAACAAGCCGTTACCTTTGTTTGCAATTTCACTTTATTGCGATGTGGTTTGCTGCAATGCTGGGCGTGGGGTGTGGAATTCTCTCTCACGTAGCTCAAAACTTACACCAACGTGTATGTGAGGCCGCTTCCATGTATGAAAAACATTTTTCCAAGGGGAAATGCTGATGCACCATCAGAGGAAGAATAGCACTGGTCTCGATCGGTGGGACTCGCACCCCACTAAACCCTCCGCCAGTCTATTTTCCTATTTGAAGGAGGTCCGGTTGGACAAAAGCTTTTTATGAACATTTAGATTTTCATATTTTATTATTCTGTGTTATAGTCTTTAAAATGAATCACAGATTCTATTTAAGGTCTAGATGCATACTAAGAAAGGATTTTTCGAAACTCCCAGGGCTTTGCCCTACAGAGGGGGTGTAAATTTGTTTACAAATTTTCTACAATCAAAACATTTAATTTCTAAAGGTACAGCTGTCGGTTTACTTACCATTAGCAATGTGAATTGCTATTCAATCCCTTCTGTATCAATCGTAAATTTAAAACTATCAAGTAAATAAATACTGTACAAAATGAACAGTTTTTGGGGTTGCTGTACCTATTTTTCTATTTCATATCTGCACATTTTTAAGTGTCACATGTTAAAAAATGTCATATTATTTTATATTGATTGATCTATATTTATTATCCATCAAAATAATAAAACAAAGTCGTGTTAGTTACACCAATCATAACTTGAGAACGGCTCATAACTATACTGCGACCTAGAATATCTAATTCTTCCACAAAGAAGCCGTAATGCTATATTTGACTTCGAAACATTGCCAATCTTAAAGTTAACACATATTTACTGTAGGGCGGTACGAAGTTCGCCTGGTCAGCTAGTTATAGTATATAAGTTTTATGTTAATGTAAACCAAATTGTATTACTTTCAGGTTAGTATTTATTCATAATAATTTGTATCTTGCTTCATAAAACTGGTCATACAACACGTAAAAAGGACGGCCTAACTCCTAGCTCATTATATGTAATTAACATGAGAACTCACGATGAGAATTGACGATTCATTGCATAACGAACTACAAGTGATACTTTGGTAAATCATTTCCTGCACATAAGAAACGTCTTATTACACTGTGCAGCAAATCTTAGAAAAACTTTATCTGAGTTTTATATTTACTGTATTTCAATTTTAAAAGAAAAAAATGTGTTCTAAATAAACTTTCTAATATGTAAATTCGTGAATATAAAATAGGTTTCATATAACTTGTGTTATATTGATCAAATAAGATATTCTAATGATACTTACACAAGCGAATTGAAAAAAGACTAGTTTACAATTAATTAACAGTATTTTACATAAAACCCATAACATTTTATGAGATGTGGTTACGAGCTGAAGTGAATAATTCGGTGTCAAAACGCATAAACGTATATAAGTGTGAACGATTTTGAGACAAACAAAAGATTACTACTTCCACACTTGTTTGTTCCACTAAGAAAATGACAGCTTCTGTGGTCTGTGTATTTTATGATTTCTCCTCGTAAAAGGGGAACAATTAGAGGTTTAGTGGGTCTTGCGCTAGCGTGGCGGTCCGCTGTAATTTGAGTCAGTCCTATGATACACTCGGAGCTAAGTAAGTATACGGTAGTACTTATACTTACTTATACTTGTAGCGGGGGCCGAGCTTGGATGTGTGGAAGATTTACTTACTACCTTTGTAACGGTACCTGTAACAAGAGACGAAAATCAATAACTTCAACTTAATCTTAGGATAAATAAAACCTTTACTTTTGATTTTGCGTTATTACCTAAGTACATAATTATAGAAGTTTAAATAGCTATTTGTAGCATTCGTAGTCTTATGATGCGTAAGAAACTGATATTGACAATTTGAGTTCTTACTACAACTCTAAAAATATATTCATCGACTAATACTGTAGAACTGAATTAGTATAGGAGAATGAGTAGAAACATGAATATATTTAAGCTGCGATCATTATGTTTTTGCATATTGTTACTAATTGATAAGTAGATGTTCTAATATAAAAATCACGTCTGAATGTGTAAACCTCAATTGTACCAATTGATTTAAGCATGTAACTGTACCAACGAACTAAATCAACCAGCTAAATCAACTTATTCGACCATTCCAGCTGAACCAACGGACAAGATCAACAATTTATCCAGCTAAACCAAAGTAAAGGACAATTTGAGCTGAACCAACGGACTGGACCATCAACCTGTACCTAAGGACTGAATCTTTCCAGTTGAACCAACAAACTGGACCATCCAAAGGAACCAAAGGACTGGGCCATAAACCTGTACTAAAGGAGTTGAACCTACGGACTGGTCCATTAAATGAACAAACGTACTGGACCATCCAGCTGAATCAAATGACTGAACTATCTAGTTGAACCGACGGAATGGACCATCAAGCTTAACCAACGGAATGGACCATTCCAGTTTACTGTACCATTCATCTGTACTGAACAATTCGTTGATCAACGGACTGGACTACCCACCTGAACCAATGGACCTGGATCACCAAATGAACAAACGTACTGGACCATCCAGCCTGGACTATCCAGTTGAACCAACGGAATGGACCATCAAGCTTAACCGAAGGAATGGACCATTCCAGCTTACTGGACCATTCACCTGTACTGAACAATTCGTTCAACAACGGATCGGACACCCACCTGAACCAATGGACCTGGACCATCCAGCTGAACCAACGGTTAGGACTCTCCACCTGAACCAATGGACCAATGGAGTGTACGGCCGGCGGCGACGGCGGACCTGTATTGTATGATAATGCGGCGTTGTGTCATGATACGAGGAAGTCGACGGACAACACTTTTACTTACGCTGATTCCGCTCGCCGTTTACATTGTGATCGGATGACCTAATGGGAAAGAGGCCGTGTGGCCAATCTGATTACGAAACCGAGGAAATCGCCTTTCCTGAGGTGTGAGACTGTGAGAGCGATTTGTGATTAATGTGATGGGTCCTCGTTACAAGCCGAGGATTGATTGTCTGTTTACACGTGTGAAATTAGTTGGCTACTAGCTCCAATGAGGCAGGCGAAAGTAACGTTTTGCATTGCCAATTCAGTTACAAAACTAATTTAAAATGCAACCTAGTGGGATAAAGAGAGTTGATGAATGCTCCCCTACGCTCAGGTCGTTCCAGCTGCAACAGTTTGATTTCCGTTACTACATGTTTCCTGTCTCATTATAGTGTATAATAAAATAAAATAATACCATAATATGATATATATTTTAAGTTTAAAATAAATGCCAACTAAAGTGGACACCAAACTTACATGCCAAGGAAAAAACATTATACCTGTAAAATAATGAGAGTTATTATACAGGGTGTCCCTGAACTCTCTGCCGATCTCTCAGATATTACTCCTCGTCCATAGAAAAAACGAAATATCACTTTCGAAAATTTAAAATTTACCTGTACTGCCGTCATTTTGTGTACTCGCGTACATTTTTCGAAATATTTTCTATGCGCTGGACCACCAAACGAAACAGGTGTAGAGAAAACACAGAATGCGGCGACCTTGTCAAGCTCGGGTTGGCTACCGAGCGGACTGGCGATATATCAAAAACGGCAAACTGTGGAACTGTGTAATTAATTGGAGTGGATGTCCTCGACATTTGCGCGGCGGCTCGGCGGTAAAGTAGCGGCGGGACAGAGCGGCTAGACGGTAACTCAGCCACCAGGCTGGGCCGTCACATCCTCCACATCCTCGTCCGACATGTTTAGTATCACATCCCAGGAAATGGTAAACATTTCGCTTGTGCCCACATTTTTATAGTTCACCGAAAAGACCAGACTTTTACCAAAAACTGTGTGAGACTGCCTCAGAATTTTTTAAATCAGTGTTACCCACTAAAACTTTCAAAGAATGAGCAGAAATTCCCAACGTAAACATCCACTTCAAGTATCCCTACCAGCGTAACAAGCCTAAAAGGTAGCAGGGGGAGATTCTCTGTCTAGTTTTAAAAAGTGGGAAATAGTGTCCGAGACATATATTCTGCCTCCCGAAGACAGCAGACTAGGACTGGTGGATGTCCTGTAGTAATCCAGCTACTCGGAGATCACAAACTGTAGATAATTATAAGTACTGGTCAGTATGTGATATTGCATGTTGTGGAATACCGTCTACACTATTACGTTCATCCGTAATTCACTGTCAAAAACTGTAGGTTCCTTAGATACTGTTTTCTGTTAGGCTATTAATTAACAGTATTGTGTAGGAAACATGTCAGCCTTAGTCAGTAACAACACTATAAGATCGCGCCACATTCATCTTACCCTCATTTCCCATTTATACTTACTCATTGGCATAAATACCTACCTGGGTAGGTCACCATTTCAGAAGGGCAATAGGGCGGATCAAGGGTTATCACTTCCACAACCATGATAGTCAGTCCAGACTCAGTGCGGTTCACACAAACGACTCTGGGCACGCCCTGTGTTGCTGAGAGGATTATTTCACTTTTGTTTCTCTATTTTCTTACACGCGGCCAGACTTCTCGCCTACAAAAGAGTTGCGTTCAAGGTGAACATGATTATTCAGTATGTGGAATCTCCGATGTTTCCCATTAACCTGCTAAGCGACCTTACAATTTTCTCCGCCTTGTCATTGACATCTGGATATACTACCACAAAATTTAACGGCATAACTCCGAGATATCTCGTCATTTTCTTCGTTTGGACTTCGATACCTTTAGAGTAAGCCTCCGTCAATCAAATATACTACTCCACACAATCACAGTAAGTTAAAATTACGCTATTCTACCTCATTCTAACCTATCAAGGATTTGGATCCCTTAGGATCCAATCCCAAATGACTAAAGGGAATTTTTCAGCTCCTCTAAACAGCTGTCCTTATAACCATATGATGTCACATCCATTACAATTAATTGCTAACGTAGACGGGGGGGGGGGGGGGGGGGGGTGGGGGTGTGGGGGTGGGTGGTGGGGTTGGGGGGGGGGTGGGGGTTTTTGGGGGGTTTGGGTTTTACTGGGGTTTTTTGGTTAATGTTGATAAAAAAGAAGAGTTTAAGTAAGGATGGGGGGTGGGGTGGTTAGTTGGTATGTAATTTAAAATTGATTTTTTAACCATGTCAGTTATTTAAAGCTTCTTCTACCAGACTTAAAAACTGGACATAGGGTTTAAAAAATCAATTAAATTTTATTTCCAAAAGGTAGAGGAGGGAGGGTATTATGGAATATGGGGGTTTTGTCTCTGTTTGTGCTGCTTTTGCGCGGGAATAACAAAGCTAATAAGACACAATCCCATGATGCATTGAAGTAGGAGTTGACGTTCGTTGTGTTCTTAAGTCTCGCTACAGAAAAGAGTTCATTTTATGAACTTAAAACGTTTTTGTAGATAATTTTTCAAACATTTTAATATAATATTACTTATTTTACTTGAAAACCTTTTTAAACCATAATCTTCTCTAAGAAACTTATAGTTTATGATAACATGATAGCTTTTTGGCTTACTGTGTTAACTTGGTCAATGTAAAGGTTAATTTTCTAAGATGGCGTGTCGGTTATTACGGAATAATAGGTCTCATATTACTCGACGTAAATGAATGGTAGTCCAACCCGACATGGTTTATTTCATTAAAAAATAAAGACGCTGAATTCTGTAACGAAATAATACCAAGCACCAGATATATTTTTTACCAACCAATTTTTTTAATATAAATAAAATAACTAAAAATACTTTCACTATTTACAATTCATTATAATTAGTAATAGCATATACTCATGATAATTTTGGAACCTTTTACTAAGAATTATTGAATTTAATTTAAACAATTTTAATGGTATTCCATAATGCCCTCCTCTCCTCTTCATCAATTGGAAATCAGTGACCACTGTGGCAAAAAACGCGCACTATGATGCGTTCTATAATCCCCCAAGTACTTCTGTTTTAGAGCCTCATTACATAACCTTAGGTAGTAACATAACTCGTGTTCTACTTTTGAAAGACATGTATATCTTTATGATGAGGTGGATATTGTGATAATAAATTATTAGGGTACTCTCACCTTGTTTTATAGTGTTTTTCAAATGGGGATTATCACTAAAAAACTACCTAAAGCACCCTAGGAATCCTCCTACGTTTCGCAGGACCAAAGAAACGTCCTGCTTCCTCAGGGAGTAGGTCCTCTTGTCATACGCGCCTCACGCACACGGGCTCGACGCCGAACCACCTACGAAGCCCCTGGGTGCTTTAGCTAGTTTTTTAGTGACAATCCCCGTTGGAAAAAACTATAAATCAAGGTGAGAGTACCCTAATAATGTTTTATCAACATAACCCGTAGTCGGTAAGTAAAAAGACCGGGGCTTGGACCGTTCCCCGTCAAAACTAAAAAAAGTCCAAAAGGCATTTGATTGATTTGATTGATTCTAACAACAAATAAGAGTTCGGAACGTTCTCTACGAAAACGTAAAAAATGCAAGGGTATCTTTCAATATCCAATTTGGACTCAAAAAGGTGGATTTGGAAAATGTAGACTAGCCACGAGTAGAGGCAAGCCAGAGCCGAATGGCGGGACGTCAGAGGAAAGTGGGAGACTGAGGTACTGGTAGACAGGCTGCCAGCGCCCAGCGGCAACATTATTCTCATGTAGATGAGGCGGCGTGACATGCAGCCGTAAACTATACACCGTTTACTGTGCATGAAGCCATAAACTGCGCATTCGTAAACAGAAGTGTTAAGCTTTATTAAACACAACTTTCCATTGTAAACTATCATTATTACTCTACACGTTATATGCTCTATCTCTCGTGTCCGCGTTTGCAAAATTTGTATACAAATTGTGTTCAGTTTGACGTAATACTTGGAGATTAATTATGAAAATATAATCACGCAAAATTATATCTTAATCGTGACGTTTTTCGTCCTGTATTTTATAGTTTTCACAATATATTTCTGTTGATGAGCTATTTTATTAGCTACAATTAATTAATGAAAAAAATAATGGAGAAAATTATACCATTAAAAACTTTAGCGTATTTCCCATAGGGAAGAAGCTATTACTGTAGGTCTCATGGCAAGACTTAAGCCCGAGACCATGTTAATTTTTCGTTTTTAGGTGGCTAGAGACAAAAAATATTCGTTAAAAATTTATATATACAATATGTGTCCGTGAACATCATAACTCTCGTAAAAAACGTCCGATCGACACAAAATTTGGTAGAGATGTGTATTCCTACATTTTCTCGGACGAGTTCGTAATCCAGGCATATCGGGCTATTGGAAAGGGGATATTGGGGGGTTTTGTACTCCAAAATGAGATTTTGGCTAAAAAAATACACAATTTAGTTCCTTGAAGTTTTGTTCTATCTTAAATGGCTACCGAGATATTAAAAATCTAAACACAGAACATTGTATTTTGGCTCCAATGCTAATCTCAAGGAGTATACGGGAAAGTTAATATTTCACTAATTAATACGTATTTTTGGATGATAACAAGTATTCAGCTTTATGTGGTTGATATTCATCCATATATTGTTGAAAATCATAGTTCATGTGTTTATCATGGCAGCTAACCTACATACTCTTTTCCCACGTTAAAAATAATATCATAAACAATTATTTACAACTTGGCTTTATTAGATAATACTGTATCTTTATAATATTGTTAGTTCACAGCACAGTACGCGCAATATGTCTCCAGGAATAAAACTTCGTTACTACTTGCCGAGTCGTATAGTATGATAATTTTAGTGATATATTTTATTACAAAATTATAAGGAAATGTTTTCAGAAAAATTCGTCTTATAACGATCAGCTGATTTGACCAGAGACATATTACGCCATCATAGTTTATGTTTTTTATTTTCTCATTTACTTTGACTAAGCACAAAGTGGTATTGCTACACAGGAAAATTAACAACACCATTAATTGGCCCCTTCATCCGGCAAAAGGAAACACAACGGTAATAAAAATGATAAACAGCTAGTATGTCGACGTCGCCGTAAACTGAATTTCAGAACATAACATCCATCAGAGGCGCCGTCAAAGGGCTCCGCTCTTGTTTATATCGTCTCCGAGGTGTTCTAATTAGAATTTTAAAACATGATCAATTATGTCAAGCGCACAAATTAGAGAAAGGTTTTGTCGGGGTACAATGATCCGCGCTTTCTACGTCAGGTGGCGCGCTCCTGCGGTAGACGGTCGAAACTGCCGCCAAATGTGTGAGTTAAAAGTACGTCGCGTAAAACTGGTGAGTTAATTACCAAAACAAACAGTTTATTTTCTCGATTCTACAGAGTCATGTTCCTGTTTAGTTTTCAAAACTTGTCGGTGGGGTCCAATTGTACTTTAAACATTAATACGTCATTTACAATTAATTTTATTTCCCAGTTTTTTGAGGACAGTTACCTAATTATCTTACAGACAGGCAGCTGAACAAATTTTACTCATATCTTATCTTTTTTCTTATAAATAATATACAATTTTATTTTTTTGAAGAAAGACAATGCTCATAAACTATTCAAAGAGACTGAATTCCTATAGAACAAAACCGTCACAGAATATGATACATCATTAATAATGTAACTAAATATTTACATACAATAACTGATTTGCCAGTAAAAGATGCTGGTATTTTACCAGTCTTTGGGTACGTCCAAAATGCACGCTGGTTTTCTGAGTCAGACTGTCGGCGCCGATGAAGTTAGACTCGGCGAGCTTTAAAAAAGTACATTCTTCTGCAAGAATTTGTGGGAAAAGAAGCCCGTGTTTACCGTAAGTAGATATTAACTTATTTATGGAATGTTTTCCCCTCACTCATGCATGATGACGTTTGTTATGATGATTGTGGGAAAATTTGAATCTGACTACCTGCTTATACTAGCGTGCATTATGGACGTACACTTTGAAGCTACCAGCTGAACGCAAGCTAATGACATAACCTCAACTTTACTAAACACGAGTTATGATGCGTTTATGCGTTCTAATTTAGGGCGACTCTCATTTAGTGCGAGCCCACAATAATTGTAAATACTATGTTATGTAAGGATGCTTCCTACTTGGAACGTGGAGCCTTGACCTGTGGCGTATCCTGTAATCTAGCTACTTGTAGGTCACTAATTGTGGATAGTTACGAGTGACAGTTATGAGTTCATCCATAAAGTCTATCCTCATAACTAGACCATAATTCAGAGGTGTTCTGATCCCACGCTAAACTGTAGGCCCCTTAGACGAAATTGCCTGTTGGGGTATTAATTAAACAGTTCTGTCTGAGGAACATTTCAGTCTTAGTCAGTAACAAGACCACGATCATCTTACACTCATTTCTCATTCATATTTGGCTTAAAATTCCTGGATAGTTCATTAAAAAAATAATAGTAGAGTGTGGGGAAGAGTTTGGTAATCAATTTTGTTGTTGTTAAAAGTTTAGAAATATGATAATAATATGCAACGTTAGTATTTTTTTAGTCTTCTTTTAGAGAGTCAGCTTTAGTTTAAATTAGCATGGGTATTTAGACTGACACTCAAAACTAGTACATTTTAGGCTATGTGAGCAGATCTCCCGTAGTACTTGACCTAGTAGAGACATTGCTGATGGCATCGCCACCGACTACGTGACGCTGATAACGCTGATAGCAGCAGGTGTGGGCAAGGTCGCTCAGCGCTGCAGGTAGGCGACCCAGCATGAGTCGCACTATCAGGCCGGGACACGCCCTTCCCAAGGTCGAACACAAGCTAATATTATCTTTGCTTTCATATTCGTCCGGATCGCGGATTTCCCTGTACCCTTATCATTATTCTGTTCTTTGTGTTATACAGTGCATATTGTTACGTTAAACCTTCACCTTTTCGATATTTCACAATTGAATTCCCACAGTCGCATTGTTCTTAGCGTATCCTAAAAATTCAATAATGAAAATGTTATTTTTTGAAAAATATTACTGCTTGTTAGTTACAATATTTGTAATTTTGTTTTTGAAGTTTCTTACTAAAATACAAACCCTAGAATCTCAAAGTCCTCTGAACATCTATGTAAGTGAAAGTATTTTGTTCTTTTAACATGAACAGAAATTTTAATAAACAACCGTTGAAAAGAGTTGGTAAATTAACACTAAAGTGTTATGGTTTCAAATAAGGTGTTTTGTACACAACTACCTTACTGTTTTAAACATTTTGGTTTTCCAGATTTGTAACATCATTTATTCTGATCTTATTTTAAATTTGTACATAATCAATAAAGATAAAAAATGTAACGCAAGTTATGTAAATTTTGACTATTTGTTGTAAAAAACTTTTACGGAAATAAAAATAACTCTAATTGATTGAAAATAAAAAATTAAGATGATAACAATCAAGATAAAAATAAAGATGATAGAGATAATAGAATAATAAACATAGGTTTGAGAGTCGCCTCATTTGATACCTAGGAGCAACTTATCAGTTCCCCTGGATCTACACTTTCCAGGTCCTGAATCGACGAGCATTCCACTAAAACGTATGGTAAACGTTCGAGGTAAACTCTCACAAACTCACTAACATACCTTGTTTTGTGTTCACGAGCTTGGAGATAAGTTACCCTACATGAAAGTCATATAGAACAATTTTTGCGGCGAAAGTATATTGAATGGTATCAGCGATTTCATCACGTGCCACCAGGAAGTCGATCCTTGCCGAGTCACGTATTTCGAACGGCTTTCTTTGCCATCATAACCAGTGTTATCCAATGAAAGGGCAGTCATTGAAATGTAAACAAGCCGTCTCTTGGACGCATGGGTGCCCTGACCCACATGCCTACCCCCCCCACGGTATCGCACATCAGTCGCATCATTGCCTACAGAACACCGTGTGATACAGCTTGAACTCGCGATACACCATATCACCTTAGAAGATTACCTTCCTCGAGGTTCTTGGTATTTGGTACTTCTAAGGGTAAGGGTACTTACTACATAATTACGTACGTACTTACTTAACACATTGCCACTCAGGATTTTGGTGAAGAGACTCCATATTGATCGCTATATATATTGCTTGCAGGGTCATATTGAAATTTTCTTATACAGTAACAGCTTCTTACAGGCTATAAGTGCCAGTTTTCAGTAGGGCCACGGCTATTAAATTACATGTTATAAAGGGAGCCAGCAGTGGACTCACAAGGCCTCACAAACAACTTTATATGAACTCAGAACTCGAGAGTAAATATATATGTGGACCATGTATGGTTCATGCAGTCCTGAGACATAAAATGCTATGAACCACATTTGGCTCACGTGGCAGTCAATACCTTAAGGGTACTTTTTTCTTTGTCGTTGAAAAGGGTGAAAATGTACAGTACCGGTATTTACTTACCTGTGGAAAATAGGGAAGATCATGGATATGTCTAAAGGGAATGTCTTCAGTTCCTCTAATTATCTGTCCTTATAAACATATGACATCACTAGCCATGTGACGTCACTTCAGTTTGAAATCGTGATCCAACGGATTGCCAAAAACCTCCCTAGTTAAGACAAATGCATGTAAAAAGAAAACTATCCCTCAGGGCCTAGTTGGCTGTCTGACTGGTTTTAGTGTTTCAGAGACTGAAATTGGGCAGGCCTACATTAAAAGAACCTTTCCAATTATTTGTAAGTCCTTTAGATCACCATATACTGTATGGCTTTTCTATCACCTTGGTCCCTTTTTCCGTTTTTCCCGGGATCTACGTTTACTAGCGGCTGAGCTTAACACAGTTTCACCATAGTTCTTAAGGACAATGTATCTCCTTACTAAACACCTCGGAAGGAAACCTTAAAGAAGGGATTATTGGAAATATTTGAAAAATAACTAGTAATAACATTTTTAACGTAATTGCTGTAGACGATTAAAAAAATTTTAATTTTATTATTGGGGAGTTTCTTTACCCATTTTAATAAAAACACCTCAACATTTGTACGTGTTTATAATTAATTTAATTTTGTGTTCATAGGAACACTTGAGTAATATGGTTGTTGTCTAAAATTGTCTCTTTCCCAAAACCTCTTCATTCTAAGTATAATTTTTCCTCTGTCTTTCCTTTCAGATCTGATGATCTCTTCTTGTATTATGCTAGTCATTTTATTTTACTTGTGTATATTTTTATTGACATGGATATACTTTAACTCAGTTGGGGGAGAGTAGTGTAATTTTTGAGACCCAAAAAGCTTAATGGAATGACGTCACTGAACACGTGACCGTCATATGTCATACTGCTTACATGCATATACTTTAGTTATGCTTACATATTTTGTAATCAAATACCCGAAATACTAAAATGTTCGTTATATTTCATAAGTAATGTTACTAGAGAAACTGCAATGCTTATTAAGAACATATGTTATTTAAAATTTGTTTATTTTTATTCTATGTTTTTTTGTATTATATTTATTTATTTTGTTTTATTTTTATTTTGTAAACTTCAAGAAACTTTTAAGAAACTAGTCTGTGCGTCGTAATAATATTTATAACTAACTATTTTCATTTTTATTTCTGTTTAACATATTTATTTATAACTGTTATAATCGCTAGGTCACATAGCAGCCCCCTCAGACATATCCATGGTCTAAGCTATTTCTAAGAAGTTTTCATATGTATATGTACACATTAAATGTTACACATTATCATGTGTAAATGTACACATATACATAGACCTACATATAGACCTATACATTAAAATAATTTTGAAAATAGAATAAATTTTTTTCACCTTTACCCTTAATAGAAAAATGCGTTTTCACCAATGTTATTACTTCCATCATCCACCAGTTATCAAGCTAAAGAATTCCGGAAGCACTTATTTGTCTCCGGTATACACGTCGCCAGCGAGCCATCTGATAAGAGTAGTCAAATTAATTTCATAAACAGCACGAACAGTGAAAACAAGGGTCCCGGTGGTCGGTGGTAGTGAAATCACTATCGGATTGTCTCAAGTGGTGAAAACACGCTGGTGCAGTCACGACCCTCTCCGAAGCCGCAACCAAGAAAGCTGTCCTGCTGGAACAAAGTGAATATCCGGGGGATAAAAAGTTAAGAATAACAGGCTGAGGGTAACTCGGTGGTAATGAAAGTCACTAGACTCGCGTGACTTTGTGTCCGGCTGGCTTTAACAAGGGTTCAACCTTGTGGTTGAGATATAAAATCTTTTGGTTACTGAACAAAAATTGACATTACATTTACATAAAAATATTAAATAACATTATTTTATTGTAAACTAGCAGTGGGCTCGTCCTTTATAATATAACTTATCTTTGTACTATTTCCATATGATTCATTGTTAAGGAGAAATATACTTATTACCGTGACTAAATATAAATCAGAAATATTAAACCAATAAATACAATATAAAAGAAAATTCTTGGGGAAAAAGGTAGTAGAGGGAATTGATCATATCGGAGTTATGAGTTAAATTGATAAAGTTTCAAAAATGTTCTTTACTCAACCTCACCTCGTGACTTTAATGCAGGAAACCATTTTTGAAAATTTTATTTTCTACCTAATATCAAATCCATAATAATATTTATTATTACTGACCTTTCTCAAAAAGCAAACTATCAAAGTAATGATGAGAAATGAATGCAATGTAGATGGGCTTTTGGAGAAGGTGCTGTCGACTAACTTTAGAATAGAAGATAGGGTAAGAAATGAGGAAATAGGACGAAGAATGAAGATTGTTTAAAATATAGTTGATAGTATTGAAATTCAGAAACTGAAGTGGTATTGGCACCTGAGAAAAATGGATCCAGACAGGATACCAAGGAAAGTTTTTTTTTATCAGCAATCACAATAAAGGCGTAAGAGAGGAGATCCATGGTCATCTTAGCATGGCAAGTGAAATAGATAATAAGAAAAAGAGAAATAAACGAAGACGTTTGCACTGATAGAAGATTGATTTGAACTGGTTGTGGAGATTGGAAGACGCAAATGATGTTGTAGACTCCGCTACTAAGGTAAGGTAAGATATGAGTGTAAGATTATTGTGGAATCTTGTAACTGACTAAGATTGTTAATTAATAGCCCAACAGCCAATGAAATCTAAGGGTCCTAAAGTTTAACGTGGGATCAAAGCCACAATTTTGCCTCTCAATTACGAACTGATCTAATCATGAAGATGGTCTCGAAGTATTCAATATAACGGATGTTGATCCACACCAGCGAATATCACATCTACCGTCGCTCTTTGCTATCCACATTATAATTCATAACAATTCGTTACTTCCAAGTAGCTGGATCACAGGATATGTCGCCGTCATGAAAAATTTAAAAGAAAATCAAATTATACATCGGATTGATTTTCATAAGCTTTCGTGCGTAACCTTTTATACAGTAAAAATTAGTTACTTTGAACCTCTATAACTAAGTAGAAACTAAATTGAACAAACGTACGTTTGTACGTTTGTAGACCTGGTGGCGTGGGGTCGGAGATATTAACTCACATGTATTGAAACAGTTGTTGTACAAGAGAAACTAATAGCGTTCTCAGAGGCTGGGTATTCGCATATTTTGACAGGCACACGCACCACAATAAGGAGAGTGGCCTGGTTCACACAGCGGGTTCCCAAGTCCACAACACTGACGGCTTGGAGATAACCACGGATTGGCTAGTTGAATATTAAAGATGTTGGCTCATATTTTGTACCTGTGCACGTCTTCTGTGCTGGTATTTTTATAGTAACAAAACTACATGACATCAAACCCGTTACACTACCCTATACTCAATTTCATCTTCAGAGTCAGCAGGAGTGGCAAAATATTTCGTTTTAACCCCTTAAGAGCAATGTTAATTTCTTGACAACATAACTGGTTACGCGATAGTCGTAAAAAGATAGTTGAGGTGTCAAACTAAGGGTAAATTACCTTTAGACTACCTAGGGAATTATTATTCAGTTTAGTTTTGGAAAACATATTATTGCCACGCAATAACTGTATGTCCGATAATCAAAATATAATTGTCCTCCTCCTAGAGAACAACTTAACACCTACGACAATTGAGGGATCAGTACTGCTACCTCCAAAATAACATTTATCTTATGCGACTAAAAAATGCAAGCTCGCGGAGGTGCTACAGACTCTTAAAATACCCACTGGAGTAGTTCGGTGTAATTATTATGCATATGAATTAGGGTTGAACTAGCAATTACCTTTATTTTAATCTGTCAAAGTTAGCGAAAAATAAATGTAATTTCATAGATTTTTCTGACTATTATCGGCGTTTGTACGAAATCTTATAATATACTAATCGACAAAAATTAATGGAAATTCAGAGTTACCGTGAAACCTTACTAATTCGAACCTAGATAACTCTGAAGCTTTACAATTGGTAGAATCTGTCTGTTCCTTTGAGAAAACCTCTAATATATATTTTTCGATAATTCTAATCTCTATTTCGTCACATAATTTAGCCTCTGAAATTCTAATTTGTTAGTACGTGAGCCTCTAGAATTTTAATTATGTTCCTTTTACCATTTTTTTCATAAGTTAAAATAAGTGAACATATTAAAGTGTATGAGTATAATTGGAACCCCTACCTCTAAAATTTGAAGTTAACCTCTACGTTTCGAAGTCGGTTCCAATAAACTTCTGAAATTCGAAGTAATTTAAAAAAAGAAGCCAGTCAAAACACGAACTAGTGCATCTCCGAAATTCCCTCAGGTTCAGATCGTCAGTGGTATTGTTTTCTCTGCTTGGGTACAGCATCGGTTGTATCAATAGTTACAGCTATCTTGTTGTTAACAGTTGGTTTTTTGGTGTGCTACCGTATTTATTTTACTCCCTAGTGCATTTGTTTAGAACGAGTTCAAAGAAGTATAAGTATAATTAGAACTTTACTCTCGTTTATCTATATAATTGAAACTTCTAAATTCAACCTCTACAATTCAGATTTTAGTAACGCTAACCTCTGAAGTTCAAACTCCTGATAACACAAACTTTCTTGAATTAAAAGAAAATTGGCTCTCCCTTGAATTTAAAATTAGCGATGTTCGGCTGTAATCCAGCCAGTTATCATAGTTTGGTGGATGAATCAAATATATACGATGAATACTGAACCAAACCGTCACACCATAGTATTGCCGTCTTAAAGGGTTACCTTTGAAAGTGAGACAGGGCGTGACAAGCGATATCACTTACTGACACATTTCACCACGTCCGTCTGGCCCACGTTGCACCCACGCGCACGCACACGCTGCCGGGAGCTAATTGTTGTCATTTGAATACGCGAAAACAGCTGATTGCTCAGGCGCGACATCTAGCGGCGCGTACCTGGAATACGTCATGAGGCAATTAACCGCCGCGTCATCTGCAGCAGTTCGTACCGGTTGTCATACCAGCTGACTGTTCATTGTAAGACGTGTTTTAAATCTTCTTATTGAAAACTTTTGTTTGACAATTTCATTATGTAAACTAGGGAGACTTCCATCGGCGTTCGTTCCACCCTCTCCCCACTTTTGTCTGATGGTGAGTGGGAGACGCACTCCAGACAGCGCATATAAATATATATCATATAAATATAAATATATAAATAAGTCGGAGGGAATCTCCGTCCCGTACTCTCTATTGCTTTCTTTCTTTCTATTGCTAGACACGATTAGTTAATGGTCATTTGTAAAAAAATATCCAATATACATACATGTAATTTATTTAGTCTACCTACTTCATTACTAGGCCTATTGGTAAGTAACAATATACATCGAGAGGTATTTACAGATAGAGAGAATGACAGAATAACCTGAAAATACGTTGGATAAACCGATTGAAATACTACTAAAGAATAAAATATGTTGAATTTGTCCCAAAGTAATTTTTTAGCTATTGTTGTTTTGAAAAAATATCCAAGACACAACAATGATGACCTATGAAGCACACGCCGCAACGAACGTGTTCAACTGCAACACGAACCCCATGAGCGACGCGTGTCTATTGCATGAACACAACTCTACATTTCGCATTCCTCTGCGGTTGGTGATAATTGTGCCCTGTTGCGAGACTATCTTCGCCTACAACCAGGTCTAGGCCAATATCACCTTTGCCTCGCAAAGGTTAAGTGGACTTTGGTGTAATACTGCACTACGTATTTGGAATCAATCACGAACGATATGACTTTTACACAACAAGGTTTCTAAATAACAAATGAGAACATACAAACGGTATTAATCAGCTGATTGAAGTTTTGGATTTTTCCATAGTTTAAGCCGTTATAAATCAAAGTTAACTTCAATCAGTCACCTACCTAGTATAAAATGAATAAAAATCATAGCTTAATTTTATTGACGAGTTTTATCTCTATTCGTAATTTTTAAAATAGCATATTTTGTGCATCATGACAAAAAATATTAAAAAAATCTTATTTCATCAGTTTCCTAGTGAAAATTCAACTGGATTGGTCAGAGTTATTTCGATATATGCCATTTCTATAAATACCTACGCAGCAGGAACACGCTGGGCGTAGTCTACTTGAGAGGTATCGGTGTCTGTATCGCGTACTACCAACATGACAACAATACAAGACATGCCAGTATAACGCGACCTGTACAACATATTGGCTGTCAATATTTTCAGCATCTGGTTTTTTATCGATGAATTTTTACATTATTACTTTCTCCCCTTGTACTTAGTACATGGAGAAAGGTATTGTATTTTAGGATGAAGTAAAAACTCACGTCTTCCAACACTACTTAATATATTTTTGCTTATATTGTAATTATAAACTACGGTAAATATATACAAAAGTTGTTAAATTGGCGATCGATTTCGTCCAGTTACACCGAAAATCATCAAGCCCAAATGGAGATTGAAATAAACAAGATGGCGTCCCTGCTTAAATACTACTGGCTACCGGAAGTTCCTGTCATGGCGTCATAGGTAGCATTTATTGGCTGGCTGAGTTCCGAAATAGATTTTTATACGTTCTTGCAGAATCAAAATGTATCTGTTCATTTATTAATTTTGTTTTATCTTTACGTTTTTCTTCATAAATGAGTTATTTATTTATTATGTTTTCAGTCAAATTTGTAGCTTTTTATATTTGTTTAAGGGATGAAGTGTTTGTAGTGAGTTCACTGATACCGTAAAGTTAAAAATAGTCTGTTAATGGTTCGTTCCTTTATTTAGCACAGTTGATAACCTCAGTTTACGTAGACATTTAGTTTCTACTAATTTATTCATAAGAGTACAAAATTATGAGAATTTATAACGATGTATTACAAATTTTCTCATAGAGCTTTTTATGTTTTTATCCGTTTTCTTTTACGTATTTGTAATCTTGCGTCTAGGTTGAGTGCATTTGGATTTTCCTCATCCAAATCTCGATGTAATAAAGCAGACGCTCGACGGGAACCACGGGAACGGACTGGTCAGATTACTTGTTTCGTAACCAACATTCCCTCCGCCGGTAAGGAACAGTTAAAAATTAGTGGACCAGGTTTTTCGGTTACTAGGTCATCAATTAGAGATGATCTCCTAGGTGACATCGACAGCGATTATACAAGAGTTTTTTTTGTTGGGTTAACTTTCAGCCTATCTCAGCTGCTGTAGTAAAATAAACGGTATGGGCCTAGGGTCCTATCAGAAAACTAACATATACTTTTTCCCTCTAAAGGTTAACTGGAAAATTACTTACACTTCTTATATTTACCATATTCCTAAAATCTCATAAAAAA
The DNA here is from genome assembly GCA_023375725.1 of Nephotettix cincticeps. NCBI lineage: Eukaryota > Metazoa > Arthropoda > Insecta > Hemiptera > Cicadellidae > Nephotettix > Nephotettix cincticeps. Next base: position 16,221,916 of record CM041785.1, on the reverse strand, counting down.
CGAATGTATTGTTTTAAAATATTGATGAAATTTCTTTCCTACACTCTTTAATACAAGTTTAAAAATATTGAGGGAGAAGTTCACCCTTCCCCCACGGTAATAACATTTTTTTACTTTTTGGATGATGCGACCGGAAGCTGCATAACAAGTTTCATAAAAAAAGGCTGAGAAGTAAGAAGAAATTTATTTTTTAACTCCATAAGACAATGAATGAACGGTGAACGAAGGCGTTGTATAATTTCCTTAAACCCGTATATTATTTCAAAATTAGTGCATGTTTGTATTGACGATTTGTTAAGTACCGTACGATTTGAAATTAACATTCCAATCTGTTTTGTATCTTGTAAAAATGTTATAAATTTAATGGTTTTTTGTTATTTTAATTTAAATATTTTTAACCGCCGCCATTTTGAAAATATAAAAGAAAATTAAATGATACTTTGTAAATATTTTTCTCTTTAACCAATAAATATGTGTGCAAAGTTTGGTTTCTGTATCTGAAATATTCCTTGATATATGTAGTTTTTTTGTAAAAAATACAAAATGGCGGCTAGCGGCTAAACGAAGGATTTTTCGACAAATGGTTATAGGTGATTTTTTGTTTATTTTGATGAGTACTATCACCCCTTGAAGTTTGTGCCCGACTTTAATGAACACCCTGTATTATTTCAAAATTTTGTACTAATTTGTTTAGTTTTTTAGCTGGTTTTAATGGCGATTGTCAAATTATTTTATAAAATTATTGGTTTATGAAAAAAGTTGAAAGGCCATAACTTTTGATTCACTTACAGACATACATGTGTCATAAAATTTTGGACCTTGATAAATAAACCATAATAATAGTTATTAATTAATAATTTATTCAAATCGTTAGAGTGGATTTCAAGGACTTTATATTTTTTACATTTCAGGGGTAAACTATTCTTGAAAATAAAAGAAACTTCTGGAGATGTAGCCAAAGTTCAACCGTAAACCTAATTCCATAATAATCGGGCGATCAGCGTGGTCTCGGGACTCGTACACTCACTGACTTCAGTTCGAAAACCACTTTTTTGGATATAGGGAGCCTCGAAACAGATAAATCCACTCTCAACTAAAATTCAACGAATTTTAGTGAAAACAATACTTTCTCTATATACTATGTATGTGAGAAAAAACTAATTTAGGACTGAACTTAAACTGAATGATTTTATGAGTATTTTGGATTAATTGAATAAGCAAACAGAATTCGATAGAAGATAGAAAATTGCAGGCCTTACACTGATATGTTGCGCTCTGACATTAAAGACTAAACAACTTTTTTAACTTGTTGACTGTATAAATCTATTCGTAAAAACGAGACATATCAGCATGAGCACAATTTTGTATTTTCTATAAAAAGATTATTTACTGCTCATCACTACCATTATTAATTCGATTAAAACAAGATTCTCCATTGCAATGGCCATTTTCTCTATCTTAGGGCCATTAGTTTTATTTCGTAGCACTGAAGCGCATATTCCGGCGAGAAAACTACCGCCTTGATCGGTATCATGTGTGTGTATATAATTTTTACGTAGAATTTTTGAAATAAATTACTATTTTACAAAATATTTCCAACAAGCACTAAGCAATCAATAATTTATTAGTCAAAGTGATCTGCCAATATTATAAAATATAGCATATCTTATTCTATATTTTAATTTATATTAATGATTAACATAACCAGTAGCAGGTACCCTTGGTCTTACAGTATTTAAACGGATTACCCTGTCTGGTTACACTTATTTGATCACTCTTTTTTTATATCTGAACGTCAATCTTCGTAGCCTGTATTGTTTCATTGGAGACTTTAACGATAGGTTTGAAGGATAATCAATTCAAACAACGTGTCATTAGGAAAACGAGTAATTATGTTCCATAATTATTATTTATTTGTGTTTACAAATAAACTGTAAACGATTACAACCGTTTGGTTTTTAGTGAATTGATGATTTATATTTTAGTAAAAAAATAGTAGTTTAGGTGGAGAACACTAAATTGATACATCGTACAGAATAAGAGCTAAAATAATACGTTTTGCATGTTTACGTTTTACGGGACAAAGTACGTGGAACATTTGGCTCCTCCAGGCGTACGTGCGACTTAGCCTACATTTCATTGTCAAAACCCCTCCAAGACGGTGACGTAGCGGACGGCATTGGCCTTTATGCCGGAATATTGTCAGCGGCATTGTCAAGTGTAAAGGACCAGGGACCAAGGCTCTCCGCTGTATCTGGGTCAGAGTATCCGCCGCGATCGTGGACACCTCGCTGGGACTGATTAATGTTATCTATCCCGTCTGGAGGCTTGGGAAGATCATTAATAATCGACAACAGGTATAGAAGTAGTACGGGTTTGGGATGATGCAGGTGGAAAAGACTCTTACTGTACTAGCTCTTTCCTCATCAATTGATATAATTTCACATTCAGAGTAAATAATTAAGTTGATATGTTAATTCTGTAAACCACATACTTACTCTGAATGTGAAATTATACCAAATCATATGAACCGAACTATTACAGACAGGAAACTTGGTCGTATATAGTTTTGGTATGGAGAAAAAAAATCCCTTCCAAATGCATTCTCCCAAAATCCTACTACTTATACAGAGTCCCATGAATACTGTGACCATTAGTGGTTGTATACGTTTGTAATAAATGTAAATAAAATTAAGGAGTTACTTCATGAAGTGAATGCATAAGCTGCTGATTAACGAACAAAGATTAACGAGTTTGCGCAAAGCAATTAATTAGAAAAGTAAAATACTAATAATGTATCCACTCACTGTCCTCTGGGGGATTCCCTACTAATTAGATTAGATCATTGAAATGGCGACCGTACCACAAGGTAAGTACCTTAAGCTAAGCATGAATGGGAAACAAGTGTAGTATGATTGTGGTGCGATTTTGTAGTCTTGTTACCGACTAAGGCTGACATGTTCCTTAGACAGGACTGTTAATTAATAGCCCAACAGCCGATGACAACTTAGAGACCTACAGTTCAACGTAGTATTCAACTGTGCGGACGTAAATCTACACAAGAGAACACTACACCCACCGACCTTCGCTTACAACTATCCACAATTCGTGACGTCCAAGTAGCTGGATTACAGGACGACGCCACTGTCCAAAACTGAGAAAGGATGATTCCTACTTGGTTAATCAGTTTTAATCTAGAGATTGGCCCGATGGCGTATCCTGCAATCTAGCTACATAGAGGTCACGAATTGTGGATGATTACGAGTGACAATTGAATACTTAGTTCATCCATAAATACTAGTAAACTTTTATTATTGAACAAACTTGTCTATTCCGACTGTTCCCTTACGTGGCAGATAATATAAAAATATTGTATAGATGTGGCAAATATTATACAGACTACATATAATAAATTCAACCTCCTATTGTAATCTGCCATCTTGTTACTGCAAACCTGAGGTGAGTTCTCTACCGACACAGTCGTGTTGTTAAAGTGACAGTAAGTATGAAGAGCCTTAACGATTTTGTCGTGTTTTGTCATTAAAATGTGAAAACGCACTTTCATGGTTGGGGTATCAAACCCCTCACGTTCCCTTTTGACTGTAAACTATTCCGTAAGTATACGTTATTAACTGCAGTCTCCTAATAATCTATTATCTAATATCTAACACTTAAGGTAAGGATGATAATTAAAAATATAAATCCATTATCGGGGAAATTAGTGTGGGGAAAATTCTAATGACGTTTTTAAAAATTACGGGGCCTTGCCCGTAAAAACGAAATACGAATTTTAGTGGCTTTCAGACAATTTATTTTGTTTCGGGTAATTTTTCACAAAAAATATTGTAGGCGTTATGTTGTTGATATATTTTCAGCGACGTGTCTGCGTGGTCATCCAGTCTACTATCCTAAGCAAATTCTGGTATCTGAAGGTCAATGTCTGCGATTCTTCCACGAATCGGTAAGTGTCAAGGTGTCCGGCACGTCCGTCCTTACCTTGGACTTGACTCGTTCCTCCCATCATGAGATTTCACATTATTTATTGGTCAATCACAACCTTATGACTTCGGCTCTTGGCTGTCGGCCATCTGGTTGTGGTCACGTTGTTGACACTGCGGTCTTCGCACTGAGGAAAGGTCGCTGGCTTTGATTGCCAAACTCCGTTTAAACTCTGGGAGCTTGCGGTTTGCGTCTAGACAGTATTGCTGTACGTACGATTATCTTCGTAGTCGATATATCGCTCACATGAAAGTCGACCATGTGAGTTTGCGGTTTGCGTCTAGACAGTCTTGCTGTACGTACGATTATCTTCGTAGTCGATATATCGCTCACATGAAAGTCGACCATGTGAGTTTGCGGTTTGCGTCTAGACAGTCTTGCTGTACGTACGATTATCTTCGTAGTCGATATATCGCTCACATGAAAGTCGACCATGTGAGTTTGCGGTTTGCGTCTAGACAGTCTTGCTGTACGTACGATTATCTTCGTAGTCGATATATCGCTCACATGAAAGTCGACCATATGAGTTTGCGGTTTGCGTCTAGACAGTCTTGCTGTACGTACGATTATCTTCGTAGTCGATATATCGCTCACATGAAAGTCGACCATGTGAGTTTGCGGTTTGCGTCTAGACAGTCTTGCTGTACGTACGATTATCTTCGTAGTCGATATATCGCTCACATGGTGTCGACCATGTGATTTTGCGGTTGCGTCTAGACACTTATACTTCGTACACGATTATCTTTCGTTGATATCGCTTTATATCGATACAAAAGAGCCCCAAGCTGCGGTTCATCGCTGTCGTCACTCGAGTCGCTATAAGTAATTAAATTATCGAACGTATGTTTTTTGCTTTTTGAGTGAATGTGTTAAATTCGATATTCAATAAAGAGCTGAGTATGTGTGCGCGAAAAAATCGTAACTGTGGGTCGCTCGTTTGCGTAAAATTGCATTATATACATGTCGTTATCAATAATCGATTTAGCTCATTGCATTAAAAATTTTCTTCTAGATTTGTGATTACGATAATTGATATAGTAATATTAAAATTGATTTGCGTCTAGATTTTCCGTACATAATCGATATGTTTTATGATCAATTTAATTTTTTTAACTTATCAGGGAAATGTGTGATATACGACGTAACGTGCTGTGTGTGGGGCGAAAAGCGTTTCCCGACTTCTCAATTTGGTCCACAAATTGCAATATTACCGTTACCGTTATCGAAAAATATCTGTTGACTTTTGATTAAAAACTTTGCTTACTTTTCCTAATGTGTTGAAGGATTTGTCATTACTAATGAATGATAGAGAAATTAATAATTGAAAATTTGCTTTACCGTTCTCGTATACAATTATTTCGATTTAGAAATATAAATTCGATTGTTTTTACGTTTTAAAAACTAAAACTGGTGAAAAAGGAAAAAAGTAACAATTTTCTCAATAAAACTTTTTGTAAGTGGAAATATGCACCTTCACATGCACATCGATGAGTAGTTCGCACTAATATTAATACATACGATGAAGAATATATAATGCAGTGGACAAAATAATTATTATTTTTCCAGTTCAATAAGTAATGAAGCCTTACACTTGAAGATCAACTCCTAAAAATATACCAATTGTTATCTATTATCTGCAAATATTTGCACTATCCTACTGCAAACATAATTAAGTGATCGATCGATTATTATACAATACAACAAACATATTTAAGAGATATTTTTTTGGTAATTGACTGTGTTTACACCTACTCACCTGTTATGAAGAAAAATAATGTCCATCTAATGGAAATCTGATGCAGGTAAGGGGAAATGAGGTTTAAACCAGACCTACTCTCATAAAAAAATAATTTTGAAAATCAAAAACGTTATTGAAATTTGAAACCCAAGACGATTTTATTGACATAAAATTAAAAAAAATAGCAGAAGAGTAATGTATGATTTTTAATTGAAAAAGTTTGCAAAACGGATTCAATTTGCAGATTTTGACGACAGCCAATATTTGATGTAGACCACAATCTAAAATATTTGTACAATAAATATTCCACATTTTTAAGCAAATGGGAAGCTATTTGATTTCTACTCAGACATATCCAATGAAAATGGAAAGCCAAGGCCTCATACAACCTCCAACTGACACAATTAAAGAGATAATTGTGAGAACACTTTCAGCCGTCAGAAATATTGTATGCTAATTGATGAAGAAAGGAAGTCTGACCGATGAAAGTCAGGTTGCCTCACTATAATTAAAAACTAATCAAGAAGCTGTTAATGAATTAATCAACCGAAAGTAGGTTGGATGTGTAGCTGCAGAAAACATGTTATGACGGACGTTTTAAAATGTTCTCTGTATCTTTGATTGCATATGACTTGAAACACCTCTTTTTTATATTTAAAAATCTAATTGAACTGGATTCTCAGGAATATCATACTGTATAATTATTCGTTGAAAAAACAGTTTCACAATGTTGAGATTCATAGATACAAATTGCCTTACTCAAGTCTGCAGTATCTTCGCCATCTTATAATTTAGTCGCATTACATGTAATTTACCATTACATTAATCATCTTATATAATGGCGTGGTAGGATAATTATGTTTTCCCGGAAGCATAACAAAAAAATAATAATAATATCCCCTAAATAATTACTTTACATTAAATTTGACAACTCAAACATCTTTTTACAACTATCGTGTAACTATGCTGTCTCAAAACTTACATTGTTCTTAAGGGGCTAAAACGAAATATTTCGCAATTCCTGCAGACATATCACTTTTATTTCCAGTACACACAATTGGTTTTGCCTGAACGGAATTATCAAGTGTTAACACAGGAACGTCCTATCTGTTATGGACTCGTCATTATTTTAAACACAAAACTTGAATAATACACACAGTTATACACAAAAAACGAATACGATCAAAAACAACTTTGCTGTGTAAAGTGTGATAAAATACTTTCAAGTTTTACAGTTTTTATATAGTCATTAAGAAGTTTAACAAATTCAACAAACTAGGTAGGAAATTGCACAACATACGTTTACACAACTTATTATGCGGACGCTTCTTCTATCATCGGATTATGGTAATCGATTTGAATAATATGTTTCCCACTCCGTCGGGTCCAGACCGACTGGTCAAACTTGATCATAGGAGTCTGAATCTAAATCTTTAACACATTTAACTCTATGTTCACACTTTTCAAAATTTACTCGTTGCAAATGTACAGGGTGTCTGATAAAGAAGGCGGATAATACGAAAACAAATCATAGTAGGATAATCTGTACGTGTGCGCCTCTAGTGACCTAGGGGATTTCTGATGGAAAAAACTGTATCTTGATTCGTAGGTGCCCAGTTAATTTTTTTATCGCGCACACTTCCTCTTTTCCCAAGATGTTAATACCACCTCTTGAACTATTTTTATCAGGTAGGAGCATTCCAAATGTTCGCACCAAAATTCTTTGAACTGTAACAGCTGAACGAGTTTCATGGAACAGTAGAACGAAGTTTGTTTTTTCATTTGTACTTCATTGTAACGTTCTTGAATTAAAATCATCGGTATTTAGGTGTTACCGATATAAATTGATTAAATTTCAAAGGAAGACAAATAAGTTATGTTTTTACTATCATTGGTAGTTTCTGCACAATATCATGCATAAGTCTTGGAAATGAATTTATAGACACCAAGTATTATTCAGTCGGAAACAATAAAGTCAAAATTTTCATTATTCACAATTGTACCATTTCAAGAGTATACCGAGTGTCCAGCCTAAACTTTTCCAATAACTAACTTTTTAAATTATATGTGTATAATTATATGTGACAGTAAACTTCTTATAGGAAATCCCCATTTATTTTTTCATTCTGCTGTTATGTAAGTATTTGCATTTCTTGAATATTCCGCCATTTTTCCAATATGGCGGATAACTTTGTTTTTTCTTATGGAAACTGTGTATTTTATTATGATTTGAGGTAGGACACTCGATTAAAAAACGTTTTTATTCTTTATATTGTTTTCTTAAACCTAACCAATCATGATCTAGAGCATTTAAAAAATTAACTTCATCGTGACTTAAATAATCATGTGGCCGAAAGTCACTCCTGTGCAACACATTGTTCTCTTGTTACAGTGTAATTGAAGATTAAAATGCTTAAAATGATCTATGGAAAATGTCTATGGGAAAATACCAAGAGTAAAACTTTTTTTAAACATATTTTTTATCTAAAGCCATAAAATATAGGGTATTCCATATGAAACATATTCCGCCATATTGGAAAAATGACGGAAATTATAAAACTGAGTAGTATGATAGTATAAATGGGGCCCCCACAAGTAGTTAGTTTACTGTCAGACATAAAAAAATAATGTTAGCTATTGGAAACTTTAGGCTGGACACCCGGTATATCTAATTGTGATAAATTTAAATAAGTTGGATACAGTACAACGAAAGACGCCATTACCTTGACCACTGTTTGACGACTGTCCCGTGACGTAATCCAGGGCTGCCATTTACCAAAACTAAATAATGTACTTGTCTTTTTAGTGTTACCATATATGATACTGATCTCATTATGCAAGTGGATTGAGTAATTAGTCTAGTTGTATTGATTACGCGGGAGCATAATATTACGAGCATGAACATGAGCATGAGCATGACGTGCGCGGTGGCCTGAGGGTGGTCCAACCGGTGTCGTCCCCACGCTTCCACACGACCTCGGACAAATGTCAAGGTCCAGGTCCATCGATCAGCTGGTCAGTCCACATTATCACCTGGTTCCGACATAAACCTCACTCAACTGTGCGCCTGCAAAATTTAAATCAGCTGTTTATATGGAAATAATTTACGGCGGGGAAAAGACTTTTAGGGAGTTTTCGAGGTTGTTTATAGTTTGTTTGGTTGCGGGGGTCAAATTTATTGGTGTCGAAGGAAGTGTTTATATAGTATTAATTTGGTCAAAATTATTAGTGACAATTAACTGAACGTATAGATTTAAAACTAATAAATCTTGTCGCATTTGATACTTCGAATGCGACAACGTATTCGAGTCGTATTCATTATACAACTCAACGACAGGATGGTTCTTGGTGATGTCTTTTGATCTAAATTTTCAGTTTTGATGTATAATTAATGAGCAGGAAGGTTTTGGTGTCCGACGGTTCTACAATCTAGGAGGGCGATCTCGAGGATCAGCGGAGGCGGCCCCTAGCTGCGATGACTTCACAAAATAAACTCAGAGAGTTCCTTCTCTCTTCTCCAAATTACTCTTTTTCACTTACTTTCTCTTTTTTCTAATGAATGAGCGAGTAAATGATACACGATGTTATTGAGATGTTTTTAGGCCCACCGCGATCATATTAAACTTCACCCGCGTTTACACATATCTGGAGTGACAAGACGTAGTTATAAATGTTTAACGATTAAATGTATCAAACAAGTGACTGAGGATAAATACATTAAAGTGAGTGTTAGATGTCGAACTGAATACCTTGGTGCCTTTGTGTAAATCTTTTATTTATACGCAACGTAACTAATTTCACCATTTATATTTTATAAAGTTGTATAGTTAATGTGTCCTTAAGTAAATATTTATTTATTTTGTATTTTACTTAATCTCCCAGTAGATGTAAGTGTGTGTAATAATATTAACTTACATATAAACAGTACTTCTCACATCTTAAAATTATCCTTCAATACATTCTGCAAAACATTTCTTTTAATTAATTGTTAGGTGAAGATTTGTATTTCACATAGTATCAGTATATACGGATGTGTATAGCAAATCAACTGGGAAAATTCTAACCATATCTCCTTGAAAGAGATTTTAAGACCACATTGACACTTCCTGTATACCTTACTTGTATGGCGTAGAAGATTAAGTATTGTATAAGTTATAAAATAACTATTACACCTGTTTGTACTATAGAAAATCTGCAACAGAAACATTGTTCTGACGATACTATAATTGCTAGACTAAAAGAGGGAAATGAGTGTTAAATAAATATGGAAATACGCAAATTAGGAGGCGCGCAGTTCAAACAGGTTGGCATTGGCACTTGGAGGCTAGGAGGAAAGCAATTCTGAAACTTGTCAGCAAATTTGTGCGACGGACGACTTTCTACTCTATAAATGTCCGCCAAATATTTATCTGACCATTAGTTGAAGAGTGTAGGAGGCTGTGCCAGCAAAACACCTAACAACTATCGGAAAACGGTCTTACAAACGGACACTACAATGTATTGCTGAGATGATCTCCATATGAGACGAGGACTTGCCAGGAGAGGAGTAAAATACATTTACAGAACTCGTCATCACACTCCCAAAGTACCTTTTTATACTTTAAACTGAAATGGAAACCTACCCAGGCAGGTATTTTAAGCCAGATATGAATAAGAAGTGAGTGTAGTATGATTGTGGCACGATCTTGTTGTCTTGTTACTGACTGAGGAGGACATGTTCCTTAGACAGGACTGTTAATTAATAGCCCAACAGCCGATGGCAACTAAGGGACCTACAGTTTAACGTGGAATCCGAACCATGGCCTCTTAATTACGAACTGGTCTAATTATGAGGATGGCCTTTGCGGATTAACGTAGTATTCAATAGTGCGGACGTTAATCAACACAAGAGAACACTACATCCACCGACCATCACTCACAACTATCCACAATTCGTCACCTCCAAATAGCTGGATTAACGGACACGCCATTTATATCGCTTCATTTATAATGGATTGTTGGGTGATTGTTTATAAAATGTCTTTTCATCTGAAAGTCACCTGTTCAATAATACCGGGTCCGCCAAAAAAGAATAATGAAAATTGTATAATATGTTGAAACTTTATTTAACTTTGTAATATGTTAATTCTGAGCATCTGTATGACTATTTAATTGATAAAACGAAGTTATGCAGGGTACAATATAAGTGATAACTATGGGAAAAAGTTATATGGGTGAAAATAAAGAGAAAATCGATAGCATATGTGTTTTAAAACGCTTCGTTTACTAGATATCCGCAATTTAGTATTTTTTCATAATAATATTTATCTTTATAAATTTTCAACCGATATTTATAAAACTCAGTAAGTATCAATATATATATACTTAAAAAGACACCTATTGGAGAAAATATCAACTTGTTCCAATTTAAAATTTAAAAATTGCGGCCATTTTAAATGTTTGCCTAATATAATTTAATAAGTCGGGAAGACGATAAAAATACAAGAATTTACATACTTACCAAGTTTTACAAAGGTTGGTTGAAAATATTTGAAGATACCTAAGAATTATTTTGTAAAAATACAAAATGGTGGATATTTAGTAAACTAAACGTTGTTTTCAACATTTTCGACTTTCACTTCATTTTGACCCGTATAGCTATTTCCCAGAATTCGGGACATTTCTTATGGAAGAGCCTGTATTATTTGAAGTCTATAATTTCGCAGGAAGAAATTAGACATTTAATTAAATATTATTCATAGATTACAATATGTATTAAATAATCCTACCCGCTCACACAATCTGTTCTCAACAAATTAGCCCACGGAACAGCTGATTTCTCCACCGCCTTGTATACAGTAAACAAAGATGTCATCACAGTTATTATAATGAACAGTTGTGGTAACAATGGGCACGCGGCGGCGGCGTCGGCGTCGCAGGAGGCTACGAAGGTCCTGGGATGCTCCAACCTTGGAAACCTCATGGGAACATCATAGATAGCCTCGTGGCCAGCGTCCGCATCGGCTTATGTTGCGATAAGCTCTCAGCGCAATCGAGATGAGTCGCAATAAACATCGAGATCAATAACCGAAACGGCCGTGGACGTAACCACCGAATCATCGCATCAGATTACTTTCATTCGGCCTTCACGGTCATCGACTTCTTAAAATAATCCAGACGTTTATATTCCTCTTTCGAATTAGTAGACCAGATTTATTTCTCAATTCCACCTCTTCGAAAGTGTGCTTTGTGTTTTATTTCAGGTGATTAATTCTTTCGAGGAACTTAAAACCGTCTGTAACGGTAGGTTTGTTTTATCTCGTCTCTATCAGAATCGTTAATTTTTTGTGTTCGTGATGGTCACCCATCTAACTTCCCGGAGAATGTTTGAGCTATGTATTACTTAACCTGAATGCTTTATGTGAGAGATAATAAAAATAGTATTTAGTATTTTTACAACGTTTATAATATGGTAGTAGTCTTACTCAAAATATCTTGGAACTAAATTCTTGTAACTGAGAGAGAATCCCTTCAAATAAAAGTAATAAAAATATTTATCGTATTTTTACAAAATATCGAATGTAACAGTCGTATATTATTACATGAGCTTATTTATTTATGCAAATTTAATTCCTCTGCGTATATAAGTTTTAGACTATAAATATCTGGGCTCCATCCTCAATTAGTACAATAATGTGATTTCATTAGTGACGTAGTTTAGTGAGTCGTTAGCTCAGTTGATAGCGTGAAGAGCTCTCAATCTTAGTCAGCCATAGCTATTTTTCGGATCCCGGAGTTTCCATTCAGTTTTTATTAGCTCTGCTCACTTTGTACTGTGTTGGCTCACCCCTATATTTGCATTACGTCCCATGCACAATGTGTTATCTATGTGTGGGGTAAGGTATGCAATTAAACTGGTTGCCATCCTATTAACAAAAGTTACCATTAATCAAAGTTAGTGTCATAATCACCTAAAAATAACAGTATAAATAACATCTCCGAATTAACGTCCGAAGGTTAGTCGGGCGAATAATAAAGCACTTCACGAAATACACCAAAACCACGTATCAGTAATATATGGTTTAATCGCCACAGTAAACTTCATTATAGCAAAGAAGTTTACTTATAAATCAGCTTGACCTTTACAAGTTAACGTTACAATGGGTTAAAGACAAACTACAGTATTCTATTCGTCTGAAAATCAAGAGAAACTTAATCTGAGGGAAAACTGTGTCAAACATTTCTCTTTATCTGTCAAATGGGTCTGAGGTTTCTTTGGAAAAAGTGACAGGAAATCTTTTCAGCGAGAATACGCTTTGAATTCATACGACACAGCGTGTCAATGTGACGAGACTTTAATACAGTACATGTATTTAAAAATTTAAATTAAACTAATTTATGACATGACACTTATGTATTGCGTTAAAGCCACCAAAATATTTTAAAAATTTTTACCATACATACAAACAATGGTTTTCATTACACAAAAGACTCAATAAAAAGTTGTATCCCAAAATTTTAGATTATAAAAAGTGACGTCTTTAAACTGAAAACATTCCTTCAGATATATCCATGATCAAATCAAACCTACTTCCCACAAGGAAGTAAATACAATTATTTATTTCAGATTACAGATTTACGTTGATTACTAAACACAAAATGTTTGTGTTTACTTCCCTGTGGGAAATAGGTTAGATCATTGATGTGTCTAAATGGGATGTTTTCAATTCATCTAAACAGCTATTCTTATAACCAAACTATAACGTCACTAACCATATGACATCATTGTTAAAGATTTTGGTCGCGCAAATTGCCAACACTCCCCAGAGCTAAAATATATCCATGTCAAAAAAGAAATAATTTATATTGTGTGTTCGCAATTGTTATTTGTAGACGAATATTTACAGTAAAGCACGATTTCTCAAAGATTGGTAAATTTAAAAACTGACGGTAAAACGTAATGGTACCAAACTAACATTTGAAGAAGAAACAATTTAGCCTGTTTTATCAATTGGTAAAATACCAACCATTTGGTAAGTTATAGATATTGTAATGTGTCATGCATGTTTAATCAACATTTTATATGGTACTAAACCCCAATATGACGTAACTGATGGGGATTTTTCCCCGGACGGAAACACCGGTCGGTATCATAACCGAGACGCAGTTATCACGAATCGCGAATCAGTTCCTTGTTTTCTCTGGCCACGGTGTGGGACCGTAACAATTTGGATGCGCATACCTCGGACATTAATGAGTGCAGTTTACGTAACGCGATGCAGCGACGCGGCGTGGCGAGAAACATGCGTGCAGCGTGTGACGCGCGTAACTGTGATACAGGTAACATACATACGCTTGAACGACTGTCCTGTAATCTAGCTACTTGGTCACGGATAGTGTTCATAATTCAGAAGCAAAATTGTTACCATAATTTTGCAAATGAATAATAAAATGGCTTCGATCGAAATTCCTCGTTAAACTTCCCTTAGATGACGATGGCTGTTGGGCTGTTAATGAACAATCCTGTCTAAGGAACATGGCAGGACCTTAGTCAGTAACAAGACTACAAAATCGTACCACGATCATACTACACTCACTTCTCATTCATACCTGGCTTAAAATACCTACCTGGGTAAGTTTCCATTTCAGTTTTAAGTATAAAAAGGTACTTTGGGAGTGTGATGACGAGTTCTGTAAATGTACACTTATTTCTCATTGCTTGGCTTAAAAACCTACCTGCGTAAGCCACTATTAGGCAGGTAATAAGATAGTAATAAGTTATACGTCACATCATTGGTTATCAACAATCTTCGTGTAAAGAAATCACGAACAAAAACACATCCATATTCCTGAGAGACGGACCCTTGGTGGGTATTTTAAGGTAAATACACGAGAAGGAAGAGTGTGATGTGTGCAATAGATTTGATGACCTGCTGATTTCTTACTGATGCAGCTTAACTGATCTATTTGGTCAATAATTAATAACCCAATGAACAAGGAAAGTGGAACCAGTATCGAAAAATTGGGTCAAGATTAGCTCAGGATCAAACAGGTGGCCTTGAGATTATGAAGTGAGTAGTGAAACAACTGAAGATTATACTGTATATTTTATGTATTTCTTAATACACTCACTCAATTTCTAAAAATACTTTTTTTAAATCTGGATAAAAATTTGAATGTTGACTGAATATTGCTTATAATTATTATGGCGATTTTAATTACCTTTCATGCACCTATAATAATTTACGTTTCATACATTAAGAAAGCCGAAATGGATCTTATCTCGGTTATAGAAGTTCAAAACGTAAAACCCTTTATAGTATGTTAATGCGTTGACCATTTAACGAGTCATTTGTTTGATTATTTTTAATAAGTTTAACCCTGATTCAAATATTCAGTGCATTACACTTTATCCCATCGTGATTAGTTTAACTAAATACAGAGAAAGACTAATAGCTATTTAAAAATGATTAACTGAGCATTTTTTCAGCGAATTCCCTGTAACCTTTGGTATTTGGCTTAACCTTTAATGAAATGTAGTTTGTATAATCTCAGGTAATTCATAAATCTATGGAAATTCGTTCAGTGCGTATGTATACTGTTAGGGATATTTGTTTAGGTCAGTGGCGGCTCGTAGGTTTAAATAATGGGAGGACTCAATAATGAATACGTTATAAATCAATCATTAAATTTACTCGCAAATAGGACCGAGACTGGCTGCTTCGTAGTAGGTGGTGCGTGCACAAAACACGTACACTAAATTAAGTAAATAAGCCTTAAAACAAAAATACCGCACATGGGTCGTAAAATGCACACATAACCTCTTTCACCACCAACCAAGCAGCCGACACGACTTGACAGTTTGATTAATCACCCGTGGCGCTTTCCCGGCCATGCGGCGAATCCTGAAGTTACTCAGGGGACGGAGTCCCCGTATCTGCATTACGTTGCCGTCACAGCTAAATGCTGTCTTAGAAACATCTTCGTAGCTACTGCCCATCATAAAACATTTTCTGGACAATAAATTTATTGCATTTATAATAATCCTCATTTGATCTTTACTCTACCTGAATGGTTTCTCATGTGATATGTATTTTTCTTTTATCTATGGGAGGACTCTGTCCTAGAGTCCTTATGGGCCTACCGCTACTGGTTTAGGTATAAACTTTGATAGTATGAGAAGTATTTCGCTACCGATCACTGTAAGATACACTTTTTCCCTAGAATGTTAGTATGATTCGTAACTTTTTACATATTGACAAAGCGTATATTTGTTCAAATCGCTCTCCATTCGCAGATATCGTATGACCGGTGTTTCACAATGTAGGTTATCAGGCGAGGTTAAGTTATGAGCATTGATATTGACACGTGCGGTTGACCGCTGTCCGCAGCCTTGTCTGTACCGCACCGCCGACTCCGTACTACTGCGGCTACTGTTGCTCGAGGTCGTCCATACCTTGGAGCACGTGTGGCCTGACGTGCAACAGACCTGGGTACTCAGCGAATTTTGAAATCAATAATATAATAATAATATTATACAGGGTGTTTCAGAATTCCCTACCAATACTCTAGGGCATTGTTCCTGGGTAAGAAACATATCTAAATATCATATTTAAATTGTCCGGAAGTCCTTAGAGTTACACAGCCTCCATTTTTTTCACTTATGATTTTTTTCTGAATAATGGTTAAACGTACGGAATTGAAAATTTGCACAAACATTTATGACAACTAGACAAAACTACAAAAAAATCATGACAATTTCTCAAATTCATAAAACAAAATGGCGGCCATTTAAAATTTTGTTTCTCAAATACGTCGGGAACCGTTGATTTAACAGAAAATTTACATGAATAACTTTTCTTAAGTAATTTAATTACAAATCGATTGACACCAAATTATTTTAAATTAGACAAATATTAACTGAGATATGGCAGCTTTAGTGATAGGTGACCGCTAGAGCTTAGTTGCAGTGCATGTCAAGGCATGCGACGAAAGTCTGCCTTAATCCCCTATTTATTGAGCCTCTATTTCTTATGGAGTTAACCAGCCAATCATAAGACAGCATTTAGCTGTAATGGCGACGTAATGCAGATACGGGTACTCCGTCCCCCCGAGTTGCTTCACAATTTGCAGGATTAATCAAACTGTCAAGTAATGTCGGCTGCTTGGTTGGTGGTGAAAGAGGTTATGAATGCATTTTACGACCCACGTGCGGTATTTTTGTGTAGGCTTATTTACTTAAGGAGTACTTAATTTGCTGATGATTGGTCTATAATCTATTCATTATATTTGAGTCCTATTATTTAAGCCTACGAGCCGCCACTGCTGAGTATCAAAGATTTATCTTTGTTTTCACTTAACATTTTATCTCAAATCCACCCACATCAATGCTACCCAAACTTGGTTCGTCGAATTCAGGCTTTCTGCGATACATCATTCCAGGGAGGGTCGCGAAAGTAGAGACAGAACATCCGGTGGACAGTGCAGTTTCCTCCCTGAATCACCAGGGACCGCACCACGCCCGCTGGTCCAGGACTTCCGGGCAGCCGGAGAGAGCTCCTGCGGGGATCCCAAAATCGTTATCTCACAAAGTGTGTAATCGTCCAGGGAAAAGGATTGTGAAGTGACGAAGCAGACCAAGGGAATTTTTAGGGAGTAAAACATACTAGACGTGTTTAACAATTATATATTGGTGAGAACATTTTTTAACATTGTTTCCATAAAGAAGTGTGATTTTGATATGTATACGTCTAAGCTCGTATGGTTCTGAGAACAGCTGTTTAGAGGAGCTGAAAACAGTGAAAGCATTCCCTTCGTACACTATCTAATATTTTCCCACAGGGAAGTAAACACTGTACAGCTTTTACTTGTGGTCTGTAACGAAAAATACCCTTTTCACACAAATAATCGTTTAAATTTACCAAACTTTTTGAACTGCTGTATAGTCGAAAAAAGAATAACAAGGTTACAATAGTACCTACAGTTCAGTTTACCTAACCGTCAATGACTACGTATGATTATCGTTTTACAGACCAGAAACATTTAAGTCCATTTCCCATTAATTCTACAATTATTAAGAATTATTGTATTATTGTTTGCTGAGGAAAACTGTTAGACGATTGCTCGAGGTATGCGGAGTTGATTTTTTCAATAGTTTAATAGTACACAATTAATTTTTAAACCATCCATCTTTTTACAGAAGTGGTTTACGTGTCAGCAATGTGTGGAACGCGTGGTCCATTTGTGGTCAGTTGTGTCAGGGAATGTGCAGCGTCAATATAACTGATGTGCTTCGTCCAGGAACAAATGTGCTGTTGCAAAACCCGACACTGAGTGCACTGGAGCGTATCCAATGTGTGTCTCCATTAAGCTTTATGATTCGTGCAACAATTAACTGTCCAATCATTAGTCGAGTACAAATAATCCGTTAATTATTCTTGATCCTTAAATCTACTTATGGGAGACTGGTGATACTTCCGCATTGTTTAAAGAGCAATTAGATAGAACGCCTTCGAGAAGACTTCCCTTCCCAAGATACTGGGACGTGTCCTGTAATTCAGCTACTTGGAGGTCACGAATCATGGATAGTTATGAGCGATGGTCGGTGGGTGTAGTATTCTCTTGTGTGGATTAACGTCTAATTGAATACTTTGTTCATTCTCAAAGACTATCCTCATAACTAGACCTTTTCGTAATTCAGAGACAAAAGTGGTTTGGATTCCACGTTAAACTGTAGGTCCCTTAGATGCCATTGGATGTCGGGCTATTAATTAAAGGTCAAAGGAACATGCCTTAATCAGTCTCAAGGTCGCGTCAAAATCACCTCACACTTAATATCTTATCTATACTTGGCTTAAAATACCTTGCCTATCTAGGTTGTAATTTCAAAAAGTAACAGTAGCCTAATAATGGTAATACCTGCGAACGAAAAACGTTGTAAATAATAACAACCGGAAGTGTGAGCCATATAAGTCCCTTGTTCTGTTAAGTCATGAATTATTCAGATCTATGGTATCAACAGAACTGCGCGCAGAATACATTGTATTGCTAAGTGAATTTCCCACAGAAAAATTCACACTGCCTACGGGGGCATTTTCGGGAAATTCACAACGCCTATGGAAGCATTTTGGGGAAATTCACACTGCCTACGGGGGCATTTTCGGGAAAACTCACACTGCCTACGGGGGCATTTTCTTCCTGTATTCTTACATTACTATTTCATTTGTGGTTTACTTTGGTGGCACGGTACCTGAGAAGTAACGTGCGAGTAATACAAAGGTTTTATGCTGGCCTCAGCAACTTTGTTCATTGGCTATAACTAATGATCCTAGCAAATGAATCAGGGGGTCTTTGTCAGTAACAAAGTTACTTATGTAATCAAATCCAGTGGACCCATCAGCCATATTTACCATACATGTCTTAAGCTACGTGTATGAATGTGAGTGTGACATTGAGGTTTATTACACAAAACCATTCGTTTTACCGCCGAAGGTGTAACTTATTATTTCGTTGGTTTACGTGAAAGACTACTCGTTGTAAAAATGTATTCATAGCATTTGAGAAGGGAAATATTCAAAAGATGAATATTTAATATCATACGGCTTCTTTCAAAACAAATCCTGTTTCAAATTTCGAATAGTTTTTATAAACTAAATGAAAAGCTGTAAAAATTGTAATCTAACATAGCATAAACAGAAACCTAACGCAATAGCGACCTTTCGCGCATTAACCGAAACTCGTTGCCCTTTACTTTTCCAGACAGAAGCTGGAATCCACGTATGATACGGCGGTTAACTGAGTTGAGCAACCGTCAGAGTGCGCATGACCTGTGATTGGCGGCGTCAAGTGCGGCGCCGCTTCACCGCTTCGATACATCTGCCAGGTCACAGGTGAACGCTTCGTCATTATGCCGACTGCAGCTCAATGTTTGCAACTCTTGCATCATTGGGCCACGTTTACATTTGCAAGTCATCGCTGAAAATGTTTTTTTCGGATATTTTTCGTCTGCAAAACACCTGAATTTTCACCCCGAGCGATAAAAATATTAACTGGGTGTATACTGACTGCGCCTCGCGTTCAGTGAAATGCGAGAGGCCCGTAGTACCTATAAAGGGTGTCTTCTCCTTCGCTTAGTCAGTGTCAGAGTCTATCTTCTTACCCCTCTACCCCATGAAACATTTAAGACACACCTACCCAACTTATGGTTAAAATCGGGACTGTTTTCAGCTGGTCTAAAAAGCTGTTCCTCGTATGTATCAAATTTTTGTCTTACAAGTTTTTCAACACCCCCCCATAGGTAAATCATATCCTTGTCAAAAAGCTAAGGAAAGCGTTGAATTGTAAAACATTGTTATAAAATGGAAATGTTTTCCCTCTGAACAGTTGTCCGTATAGCTATATGACTTTTAACTTAACATATGACATCACTTCCGTTTCAAATTTTGGTGTGACGGATTGCCAATGATCCTCCCCCAGAGCTAAGACATATCCGTGTCAAAAAAAGTTTAGATGAGGGAACAAACATACCTCCATGGAGTGGAAAGGTCTCACGACCATTTTTTATCCTGCGTGAAACCAAGTTAATTGGTTAGTTTCTTACATTACTTGTAACATTGGAACTTGAGTAGATCAAGTAGTTTTGTTGCCATTTCTGATTCATAGTAACTTATAACCTGGTTTGCGGCTAGTGAAAGAGGTAAACGCAAGGCGTCGGGATCGTTTTGATTGTGTTTGTAACACCCTCCATAAACGAGTGAGAAACAGTCATATGTTATAATGAAGCGGGAAAAACTATTTACGTGATTTGTGTTCTTGTTAGAATCAAGAGCTATAATGAAGCGTTACAGTCTCGTTTGAGATATGATGAAGTGTAATGGCTTTGTTAAATTTGTTATGAAGTAGTACAGTGTCGTTATAGCTATGATAAAACGTCTTGGTTTTGATATAGTTCTGATGAAGCGTTATGGTCTCATAAGGTGAATCTCATCTGGGTTGTTGTGATTTGGTGGCGAAGTCTTGTAATCCAGCTACTTGGAGGTCACGAATTGTGGATAATTGTGATTGATTGTCGGTGAGTGTAGTGTACTCTTGTATGGATTAACGTACGAACTATTGAATATTTCGTTAATTTTCAAAGATCATCCTCATAATTAGACCAGTTCGTAATTTTTATGCATTGGTTCGGATTCCACGCTAAACTGTACGTCTCTTAGATGCCATCGGCTGTTGGGCTGTTAATTAACAGTCCTGTCTAATGAAAATGTCAGTACAGTCACAAGACTACAAGATCGCGCCACAATCACTTTACATTCAATACTCATTCATACTTGGCTTCAAATACTTACCTTGTGGTTGGGTCGAGTTTTCAATAATCTAATAATATAATCCATTTATAGTACCCGCTCCATAGCCTGAAGGTTGCCGGTTTGATCCTTACAAAAATTGTATGGTTCCAGCTGTCTTTGTTCATCATTAATGAGCGTATCAATTATTAATCCAACTGATCCTTTCAGTAACAAAGTTACACTTTTAAATAATTTATATCACTTTTAATTTGATGGATTTTGGCCGTCTACAGAAAAGTATTTGAATATTCTCGTGTAATAATGCCGTTGGCGTTGACAAAAACATCATTTACATTCATCACACTTGCCCTAACTAATTTTCACCTATTCCCCTCCCCTAGTATGAAAAATATAATTACATACCGCTTTAACTGAATAGTCTAATAAAAGGTTCATATACTATTTTAGGACATATTGTAAAATGCTTTTTTATTGAGGCGAACATAAAAACCACATGGTTCTTTCTTATAGTTAACCTCTTGAAATGGAATATAATCAAAATGACGAAAATAAAATTTAACATAATTGGCCGGAAGAAAGGTTTTAATGAGAATTTATCACTGGATTAAGGTAATTATAGAAGGACAGAGTTATATTTTTATCGATACAATCGTTTTTCTAATATTGCAGATAATGTTCTAGAGGTCGTAACCCCTCTGGAACAATATCCCCCCTCCCGCCGCACCGCCGGTCCTGAGGACCTGTGGGTCTGTGACCATGACCCCGGGTCAACTGACCGCGCTTGGCCAACCGACTCCCCATCTCATCCTCTGGAATCCCTTGTCCCTTACATTTATGACCTTTGTATGGACGTTGAAAATCTTCAAAGGTCTTGGTGACTACTTCGATGTGATCTACATTTACATTACAACTTACGATCTACATTTTTTGCAAAAGTTTGCAGAGAATCTTTTTTTATTTATTTCCCTGTGGGAAATAGGTTAAATCATGGATATGTCTAAAGGAAGTGTTTTCAACTCTCCTAAACAGCTGTACTTATAACCAAATGACGTTATTAACCATATGACGTCACTGTTTTAGATTATGTTCGCAAACATTTCTAACACCCCCTAGCGCTAAATCATATACATGACAAAATTATTAAATGTTTTAGTGACGTATTGTAATTATCCAGGTGACTTAAAATAATCGTAATGGTCATTACTAGTTTATAGGGCACATGCATTTGTCACGATATTATGTATCGTTTAAACTTGGTTATATGAGGTTAAAAATGTTTTATATCCATTTATGTCCTGAACAACAGCAGACCATTTTGTTATAAAAGCCTGATGTCCTATTTTTATCACATAATGTCATACGTAAGCCCTGACACCGAAATCAATCTTACCTCAGGAATTTGTTATTTGTCATTTTTATAGCACATCTAAAAATCCAAAAAAATTATCATTATCTGTTGATAAATATGAGAGTTATTTGCCCATTATCAATAAGATTAACCTGGGAAAGAGAAAACTAGAACTAGAAACACCTACGCTGAACGTAGGTGTTTCTAGCGTAAACAATTTATATTTTAAACTCAATATGTATACACATTGTAATTATTTTTTATTTAGAAAACATATAAACACGTGACATTTATCATACAGAAAAAAAGAAGTATAAATACAGTACATAATTCCCAAAAACCTTAAACTATTAACGTGGCGAAAAATGCTGTTCATTTTGCACAGCACATATTTACTTCATAGTTTTACATTAATGAATGATACAGGTGGCATTGGATAGTAAAGCATATTGCTAACGGACAGTAAACAAACAGCTGGTTTAAGAAATCAAATGTTTTGATTGTAGATAATTTGTAAACAAACTTATCCCCCATAAGGTTAACATTAGAAATTTAAAACGTTATAAATTATAAATTGGAAACTAATTGAATTTATGGAAACTGAATATGCCTAAAGCATGACCGGAGCAGAGACGAATCCAAAAAATCAAAGATTATTAAAATCGGTCCAGCCGTTCTCGAGTTATAATGCGTGTAACTAACACGACTTTGTTTTATATATTTAGATGTGCCATAAACCAATTTTAAGGTTAGCGACCATATGTTTTGTGATCCCAATTTGAAATATCTGAAAACGGTGATTTTTTCGGAGGACTGAAACAACTGTTTTCCAGGCAGTATAAAAAATATTTCATGGTTTTGTCTGTTTTGGGTTAACACTGGTTATGAAAATCATAATCGGTTTGAGAGTCACCTCAGTTGATATCTAGAAGCATCGGTCCACCCAATATGGTATGAAATATGGTAACTATATTCCATTAAAAAAATTATATTTATTTTGTTGAATAGATTCTAATTATTTCCATTGCCTAGTGAGTTACAACCTAAAAAATTATTCAAGCAATTTTACGGAATTTTAATTACAGCTTAATTTAAAATTACTGTAAATACATTTTGGGTGTACCCAGTTTTACCAACACAACACACATTTCCTTTTGGAATTACTATGATGTAAACATAGAATTCAATGTACACGCTGTATTGTTCAGTTGGCAATTATGTCTTGGGTTGAGAGCACAGATAATTTGAATGTTCCCTCAGGCACTCGTTATCCGCATAGGTATTAGCAATAATCCCTGATAATAATTAATTACTATGTTACGAGAATAGCGGATGTCATTAAACGAGAGATTCTGTTATCATTGTTTAAGTGTGAAAACAAAGGACCAATTAAATTATTAATTTACCTTCATTTACTTACAAAGTTATATAAATTTGCTTAAAAAATATTATTAAAAATGAATGATAATTATATTGTAGTTTATAGTTTTTGATCATTTATACCGAGTCAATAGCCTAGTTGCATGGTTGATAAATAACTATAGCAATATACTGTATTAATATTTGATTAAGTATTTTATATTGGTTATTTATTAAAACTGACGGTAATCCTAAAACATCATAAAACACTTGACCAATATTTAAAATAATGTTATAACAAACTCTCTTAAATTTGTTTTCAAATTTCAAGACAAATTTCATGACATTGTCGTTCCATTCAAACAATTCAAAACAAAGAAGATGTACAAAACAGTATAAAGTACATCGAAAGTGCTCTTAATCAATAGAACATAAATGTTACAAAAATATTTTTACTACAAGTATTATATAATTAGTACTTATAGTTAAAATTTTAAAAAGTGGATCGATTCAAGTATTGCTTGATCCACGCAATATATCTATATTATTTTTTAACAATCTTTATTCACAGTGCTCAAGCGTTTAAAACTCAATAGTTGATGTCACAAAATAACAACATAGTGAACAAAAATTTGAAAAAAATAATATATTTTCGGTTTAAACTTTGAAATATTTAGGCACATAGTAAGAAGTAAGTTAGCCAGCTTTTCCGATATATTTTTTGAAGTTTTAAAATTGTGTTGAAACACAGCTAAAAATAAGTTGTCTGTTATAAAAGTAAAAGAACTTACGTTAAAATTGCTTATTTTCCATCCTGAAGTTGAAAAACAATGTGAAATTTATACGTAAAACCTCCCTAACTTTTGTACTCCATCTCCAAATCAAGGCTGTTCCAATATTATCGCACATATAATACCAAGGATAGTTATTGTATTGTAGTTCATGCCACAGCTCCCATAAATCAGCCAGTTTAATATCGACAACATGATTAGTCACATGTCGTTTAGCAGAATTAGGTGACCTGGTGCAGTGCTCTCATGGTCGCTAGACGAATAAATCTTGGGGTAATAAGCGGCTAGCACCTACGGTATGGCCGTGCGTTTGTACGTTCTACGTACGTACGTAGTAAGGATCTAGGTTGCGACCCGCAACACCCGGCAATAACAATAGTCTCCTATTGGGTACTGTTCAATTCCTCGCTAGTAATAATTAATTTACTGTAACATCTCTCTACTATCACAAATAAAAATTCGGCAACCGACCAAAACCACAAAAAAGCGTGTCTTTTACAATGGAAATTAAAAACAAAAAATATATTTCGTTGTATATTTCCTTAAATAAAAGAAATGTAAATTTTTGACTCTCCTAAAAGTATGTCCTAAAAGTAAATTACCTTAAACTTAGACGACGCATCAATATTAATAATACATTTTTAGGTGTAAGGTATCAAGTTAGAACTGAGTATATTTCAAAATGGCGGCATTATAATTATAAAATTATAACATTTAAAATGTGAAATTTCTTACAATTTCGTAAGAAATTGGTAAACTATTATTCTTTTTAAATGTCCTTAATTGTGTAGGCCGTTTCAAAGATAAAGTGCCGTTCAGTTCATAGAGTTTTTACAAATAATATGAAATTTTCGGTTTGTTTACAATAAATAGGTTAATCTAGTATCAACGTGAATATGTCTGATATTTGTGAAAAAGTCAACATTTCAAAATGACTATCACAATAAATAAATAAAAAATTTTTGTATTTTATATCATCATAAAGCCAAATGCTCTATAATTAGGCTGTAGATTCAATTGTTCTTTATGAGCCCAATTTGGCAAAGTTAGCTCAACAATTTTGCCATAGGTATATAATAAAATTAATTAACTGTGTGTCGTTAATTTTTCAATGACATTTTCCAATATATTGAAGGCCATGTTTGAAACGGTTTTTAATAATTAATAAACTGTGATCTGTGTATGGTGCGAAAATTCAAAACTGAAGGTCGACGGATCGAACTATAAGGGTTGAATCTGGACCCGGTTGCCATTTTATCTTTGGGCTAATAATTTATAATACTTTATAATATGTTAACGTTAGGTAGTAACAGGACCAGGGTTTGGACCGTTTTCCATCAAAACGTATTTTAAAAAAATGCCGAGAGGTAATAACACTTGGTTGGTTATTTACAGACAGTTGGAAAACTGTTACATCTGTCTATCTTGTTAGACAGATTTACTCGATTATTACCAAAGTATTATCAAACATTTTGACACAGATTTATTTACGCTATCTATAAATCTCGTATTTGCGTCAAAACCTCAAAGAATCCTAAGATTGTCACCATTGATAACAGAGGGTTATTGACTTTGTACAGTACATTTTCGTTTTACTATAAGCCAAGTCGACCCAAGGAGATTTCGGAAGGTATAGAATGACACTGATAACAGAGGATTATTGGGTTTGTACAATAAATTTGCATTTTACCGTGAACCAAGTCAACCCAAAGAGGTTTCGGGAGACATAATCATAACTGATAACAAAGGGTTGTTGACCGTACAACATATTCTCGTTTTACCGTGAACCAAGTCAACCCAAAGAGGTTTCGGGAGATATAATCATAACTGATAACAGAGGGTTGTTTAAGGGTTGTTGACTTCCTACGACATATTTTCGTTTTACCGTAGACAAAGTCAACCTATAACAGAGGGCTGTTGACGTCGTTCAACATAGGTTCGCTGTACCATGGACCCAAGGTGGTTTGGGGAGATATATGATGGTATTGATAACAGAGGGTTTTTGTAAGGGTTGTTGACTTCCTACAAAATTTTTTCGTTTTACCGTGAACAAAGTCAACCTAAGGAGGTTTCAGAGGACATAACCATAATTGATAACAGAGGGTTGTTTACCTGGTTCTAGCGGTGTTGCCGGGTCTGGTCTTGTTGGTGGGGGCGGGGGCGGCTGGGGACGGCGCGGGGGCGGGCTGGCGGGTCGGGGGCGGCTGGCGCACCACCCTTGCGGCCTGGGCGGCAGTGCACTCGGCCACGGCCGTTATCACCGTCACTATCACTAAACACTGATACACCCTCATGCTCCTGCAGCGACACACTGAGCCACACTGAGCCTCCAACGCTCCGCGCCAACTTTCACTCTCTCCCTCTCCCCCTCGCAGGTGTCCCATTCAAGGAAACGTGTCGCCCAGGATTTACTGGGGATATCACGCTATTGGCCTCTCACTGTGGCTGTCTGTTCCTGTCGATTGTTTGTTTAGTTTGATGCGGTGGAGGCGGCAACATTCGATAATACTGTTCATTGTAGCCAAGGGTTCCAAACAATAAACCGTAATTCAACCAAACATTTTACCTTAATTTTTTCTCATCCACATAAATAGCAATTAACTTTAACTATGTTAAACACTAAGAAAATATTTTATTCCATATTTATTTTACAAAACTGAAGATTCTCAAATACAATTTTTTTATAATTTCATTAAAATTATTTAATTTTATTAATTTTTAGTACGGTGGCTCTAGGTGATTCATTTGCTTAGTTGGTAGCGCACCTGACTCCAGATTATGGCCAGCGATGACCGTGGTTCCAGATCCTAAAGCTATTGATAACCGTAGTTTTTATCAGTTCTGTCCATCTTTTAATTTTCCGGCTCACCCCTATATGCTTGATACGTCAAACGGTCACATCTGAAATCTATGAAGGAGTGCATAGGGGCTGCTTCACTTACTTCTAGTTGCGTGGAAAACCCTCGTACTTGGATGTCACGAATTGTGGATAGCTAGGGGCAATGTTTGTGCTATATGGTGGATGTGATATTCCCTGGTGTGGATTAAGGTCCACAATATTGAGACCATACTCATAATTAGACTAGTTCGTAATTTAAGTAAAATTGAGGTTCAAGGTACGTGGAAACAGGACCAGTGGCGGATCCTGTAAACTAGCTACTTGCGGGTCACGTATTGTGAACAGTTATGGGTGGCAATTGGATACTAAGTTCATCCATAAAGACCATACTCATAATTAGACCAGTTCGTAATTCAGAGGTTTTGGGATCCCACGTTAAACTGTCGGTCTCTTAGATATCCCATTGGCTTTTGGGCTATTAATTAACAGTCCTGTCTAAGGAACATGTCAGCCTTAGTCAGTACAAGACTACAAGATCGCGCCACAATAATTTAACACTCATTTCTCCTTCATATTTGGCTTAAAATATCTACATTGGTAGGGTGCCATTCCAGGAAGGCAATAAAGGTAATGATAATAGTAGGCTACCAGTTCAGATCCGTTTTCGAACTTATTCATACTTGTTTTCACATCTACAATACTGACCCACTATATGAATTATAAGGTAATTAAATATCCTAATGAATAAAAAGATAAAAGGTGCATTTCTCCATGGAGGCAAGTGTCACAACAATGACCTACTATAAAAAGTCCGAATTTTCCAAACGTTTTTAGGGGATAAACATTATTAATTCCATTTATTTCATTTACATTTTAATTCATTATTTATTTCGTTTTAAGTGGTAAAAAAATGTAAAAAGCATGTAAAAAGTTATATTTATGAAAGTACCGTATTATTTATTTAATAAATAAAAAGAATTAATATCTTGTATTTTTTTGTTGAAATGCTCATTTCAAGGTATGAATAACTTGTATGAAATATTTCAAAGGTATTTAAACAATTTTTTTAAATTTTAATTATTTTTCTATATTTTTCTATATTGGGCAACAAAGGAAACAATGTTCAAGAGTTCCCTAACATAACTTTGACCAACAAATCTGCTATACCAAATCTGGTTTTCAAACTTACTTATAATTAATTACTTTAGAATAGTTGGGGGGAAACTGCATCAAAAGCCCTATAAAACTTGTCCTCAGAGTCAGTTTCAGTGTCGTCATGGATTTTGCCAAACTGGCTCCATAAAGGTAACCAATTGATTAAATCTCTATTCAATTTGGTAAGTTATATTTTAGGAAGTTTAAATTTCTTATGCTAGCTAAGGACTGCGCAACAATAAATCAAATTTGACTACCTAAACCTTGAATCTCACTCTTTTAAATTTATAACGGTCTTAAATTGGATTGAATTTCAAGTTGGTTAATGAAATTCTCTGTCAAGCAAATTATTTACCCTAATAAAAATTAAAACAATCAATAATTGATTGTTGATCAATAATCAACAATAATAATAATGGGCAGTTAGATTTATAAGTTTGATACATTTGTGCAAATAAATTTATAAAATATTTGGTATTTGTGATACGACAAAGGGTCTTGTCTTTCTTTCTTCACGGTAATTCATGTTCATTCATTTTATTGTTCTGGAGTATGATAAGTTTCTACTATTAAGTTTCTAAATATGTTGACCAAGAGCTGCGCGACTTTAAGAGTTGAAATACAATTTAATTATTCTCCTTTAATTTTGCTATGTTTGCACGACTACCGGTTATTAGTTTTGTTTGAGTTAGTTTTATTTTTTAAGGATTACACACTTATCTTGAGCTATCCTAATGATGTACATCTCAAGATCCTTTACAGTTTTAATATTTATAGTTAGACCTTGGAAGTTCTCCGTGGGATTTCGTTTGAAACCATGGAACCAACAGCCTTGGAAGTTCAACTGGCGCAAGACTCCGTTGATGGTCGTGGGAGATCGAAACAGTACAGTTCCGCTAGTGTACTTAGAATGGCAGAATTATTCAAACTTAACCTTGAGATCTTCATCACGAGCCCATCAGCATGACTCAGAGGGCCACGACCGAATAAACTACTAGGATGAATATTTCATTCTCAAGTTTAATGGTGTGTTTCAGATGGCTTTGATACTTTATTACAACTTCAAATCTTTTCAACATTGCTTTGCATGAAAAGGTTCAAAAAGGTACATGAAAAGTCATGTTAGGATTTAGATATAATGTAAAAGATAAGCTTAGGTTAGGATGAGTAATCACTTAAGTTAAACTCCTAGGCCTACTTAACTCTTATTCATCTTAAAATACCCCCACCCAAGATGAGAAGGTGGCTCAATGAATACGAATACATGAATATTCAACCAGATCCAAAACACAACCCAGCATCATCTAACCATTTTAATTACGTTATCCATACGTTTAAGGAGCATCCCATCCATTAAATGACCGTCCATACCAGTACAATTAAGGATAATCCTACCCTTTAATGTCCGTCCATATCCTTACAATTCTGTAGCATCCCATCCACGTTTATCGACCGCGTCCATATCCATACAACCCATCCCACATACTCCCACCCCTTTAATCCCAGTCCATATCAATTCAACTTAAGAGCATCCCACTCCTTTAATTTCCGTCCATATCCATACAATTCAGCAACATCCCACCCCATTAAGCTCAGCCCATATCAATCCAACTAAAGAACATCCCACTTCTTTATTCACCGTCCATATCCATACAATTCAGTATCCCACTCTTTTAATCACAGTCCATATCAATCCAACTAAAGAACATCCCATTTCTTTATTCACCGTCCATATCCATACAATTCATCAGTATCCCACTCTTTTAATCACAGTCCATATCAATCCAACTAAAGAACATCCCACTTCTTTATTCACCGTCCATATCCATACAATTCAGCATCATCCCATCCCATTAAGCACAGTCCACTCCCATATTTCCCAGCCCTTGCGCAGTTTGGCAGAGTTATTTAACATATTATAAGTGTCGCACGCCGGTTCTTGGCATCAGTTCTCAATAAAAGAAATGTAAGTTCGTAAGAACCGGTTGCGTCGCCTTGTTTCTCTGGTTCGCTTCCGGGCTTGAAGACAGGTACAAGTCTGCGCTCCGCCTTTCCCGCGACCGATAAGGCAGCGTGCTATCTGCCGGATAGTGGACCATCCCCGACATAATGGACAAATCTGATTACCCTTAAAGCGAACATTAACACGAGGTCTAATGGAGTGAAAGGGCGCGCGGAATGGAAGAAGAATGTTTTATTTAATATCTTGCCGCAAAAAGGAATAAGGAAGGCGATGAGAGGTAAAAATTCAGATTTTTATTACCAGCAGTAAAGTATATTATGCATCATCTAGTGTGATGGAGTTACTTAGTGGGAAGGTTCAAACTATCTTTGCCAGTTTAAATGTGGTGTTGGTGTGTGTGTGTGTGTGGAATTTATGATCACATTAAGACGATTGCCGTTTATATCTTATGTGGAAAGCCTGTGAAATAATTTAATGTCTTTTTTAGAAATGTAATTACCCTTTAAAAAGTTATTAGTATGATATTATTTACTTAGCAACTAGCAAAAATTTGATGAATTTTAAAAATTCTATTCAAGATCAGAGGTATCTGACTACATTAATGTCTACAGGTAGCTTTTATTTTTATGTAGAAGTAAATGAGTTAAAATAAAAAAAAATGAATATGAAGAATAAATTTAATACCTGTATCTATTGTAAGACTCATCTTTTGATTTTGTTAATATGTATAATTTCGAAATATGATTAAAATCAATTAACAATGTAAACAAATTAATATTGATCATTATAATAAGCTCGGCATGGCAGATGAGTATTTATGTATGTTTTCCTGCATTTACACCATTCAAATATTTTAAAGAATAAGGCTATAAAGTCTGTAACTTATAATCTCGGTACTAGGTTAAGGAACAATATAGATTCGCCTCACAAGTATTTACAATCAACACCTTTTGATGTACTGCCAAATAAAATTGTCAATTTGCCTTTCTACTGTTTATGTAACTGGTAATGTTTTTTTTATTCTGTACATAATTGTTTAGTTTGAAGAAAGTAGACTTCATATCAATTTAGTGATTTATAATGTTTTTATTGTTATATTTTTAGTTTGACCAATTTTGTATTGTAAGTTTTCAAATTGAAATTATTATGACACCAGTATATGACTATTGTTCTTATTGACTTGGTTTATTTCATAATATTGTGATTAATGACAATAATAGGATTTAATTACATTACAAAACTGTCTTTTCTTCCCTGGAATCAATAAAATAGGAAATAGCTTAGATCATGGATAGTTTCTAAAGGGATTTTTTCAGTTTTTCTCATCAGCTGTCCTTATAACCAAATGCCGTCACCTGCGTTTCAAATTTTGGTCTAACAGATTGCCAATACCCCCACCCCAGAACTAAGACGTGTAAAAACATATTCAAAATTTGGGCCACTAGGACGCGTCAGCTGAGAGTTACGCAAGACAGCTGACTTGGAAGAGCTTCGCTCGCTGCTAACCGATTAGTCTAATTCTTGAGAGGAATCGTTCACGAAAGTGACATTTTAACGATGGCCCTGCCATAACAGCCGCCTCTGCTGACATAACAGCCAACCTTTTTCGTGATTTTAGATAAACTACTGCCTAAATTACTCTCCTTATGTAATGGCTTGATAAAAAATTGAACTTAAAGGTCTAGATAATCCTCAACACCTCAAATCATTTATGTTTCTAAATAATCTATTCGTTAAAATCATTCTTGTAATTTTTACAGTAAATACAGCTGCATTTTATATTAGCTTTAGAGAGTCATAATAACTGCCCCTGAGTAGTATGAAGTCTGTAGTTTCCTCGAAATATATAACGATATAATAATGTCTAATATTATAATACCTTTCAATATTTTTATCCCTGTTATTCATGAAAAACTATGGAAAAAGTGTACATGGTATGCTCAGGTGGAATTATAAAAAATACAATGGGAATGAAATAGGGGGAAAATTAATCAAATGTTAACTGTAGAGGAGAAATACAATTATTTATAAATGACTGTATTGCACTACAAGCAATATAAACCCACTCGGTGTAGCTCAGATGGATCACAGAACACACTTAATAAAAATATAGAAAATTTACACAGTAATTAACCCTAGGATTCTTGGCCGAACTCTGCCCAACGCTCAAACAACTAATCAAAATCTTATTACCGCCCAGCGCAAGATGGCCATGTCCATACATTAGACACCAACACACTCTGGTGAGATGAATATTAGTGCATTTCAAAATTGAATCGATCGGATATTTTGCAGTTTTTCGTGTCCTAACTATTTAGAGTGAAAAAATATTTTTGTGATTGTCTTGTCGTTCTTAGTAAATCTTTTAAACAAGCATGCTAGGTGGTAGGAAATATTTTAATTAGACAATAAATCATGGAAACTAAGCACACAATTATGAAAGATATTACAGTTTCATTAAATGATCAGCTGATCATAGGTATACTTTCCTTCCCTTTATTAAGCAGGATATCTCTCAGACATCTTCGTATTCTACCTGAAAGTCGGTGAAATGTCCTCTCCTCTTGTCTCAGGAGCAGCGTCGGTAATTTTAAGGTTAAATAAAGATTTCCAATATGTTTTGAACGTAGTATACCTTGGATCATTTCATTATTTGAATTTCTGTTGGTGAAGAATTAATCGTTGTAGAAGATGGTGAGGGTGATGTTTAAAAGTCTTCAGTGTCTAAAGATGTTGATGTACTTAGGCCTTGTAAAGTTGTTTGATTTGAAATTAATCTTTCTTTGAGATTTCCGTTTCCAATGATGTTTGTAATTTCTCGTGTGTTACATATAATATTTAGGTGGCTGAGAAACTTTAGAAACTTTGAGACGTATAAAGCAAGTAAATTAATATTTTTTGACTTTTTCACAAATCAAAGGACTCAGTAATCATGTACTTTGCCATCATATGTTTCCCTTCTTTTATTTTAGGGCATTTCTTTGTTTTATAAAACAAAAAGTCTCTACATCGGAATATGAATTTATGAAATTTTATTTTGGCGTATCTAAGTGTAATTTAAGTTGTTATTTTTAAGGAACCTCTAAAACAGGCCTTGCCTTAAGAGGTCCTAGATTTATTTGTTTGTTTATTAACATTTATAGCAATGCTTTATGTTATTTATTTTAATACATGTAAAAATATATTTTTTTAAATTATTAATCTAGTGATAAAACCTAGGATAAAACAATAAGAAGTGTTATTTTAACCTAGCATGGCTAATGGAATTATATTATGATATGAAATGTATATAAATTGTAAAATTGTAATGAATATCTGAGGAAATAAATATCCATCTATCTATCTAGCTTTGAGACGTAATTGATTTTGACGTCTTTTGATATTGCTTGTTTTGCTTGTACCTACGCCAGAGGTATTTTAATCGAGTGATATTACACACATGCTTTTTTGGAAAGCGTTCAAAATACAAATGGCCACCCCGGATTTGAACCTGTGACCACTTGCGTCGAAGTCCAGGACGCTAACCACTAGGCTAGCAAGACACCATCGTTATTTTTTCGTATCAAAAAGTAATTATAAGATGATAACACTGCTAAGATTATTATGATGTATTAGTTTTAACGCGGGGAGGGGGGAGGGGAAGAGGGGTCAACAACTCCACAACTCCGCAGTTCTACAGCTCTGCAACTCCAACAACTCCGCAGCTCCACATCCATACATTAGTGACGGCGACGATATGACCCAGATAGCCCGGCCCACGCCTCTGATTGTCCCTAACTACCTCCGAATTATAATAATTACAGATGGTGGCAGTGATAATCAGATGCGGCCCAAGGTCAAAGACGCTGCTCTCTATTGGCACTCGCCCGGCTGTTGTCATCGCTCTGCGACATGAATAAACATCGAACACTCTCTAATGAGTACTGGCTGTGGCTGCGTGTGTCACCCGTAGAAGAGAAGAAGAAGTTGTAGAGATATGCACAAGTAGACAATACAAGCGCAACTGTCGGATGGTGCTGTTGATAATCTCTGAACACTAAGATAATCTTTACAATCTCTAAATTATCGCCGTGGTAGCTCAGAGGCCGCCGGCTCATAAGTTGGAAACGATATCTTACTCATAATTCTTCGCTTAAGTGGATAACTCTTGGTATAGGACAGATGAAGTTTAACACAATAGTCTATAACCATCAAAATAAGTCTGGCAACATCTTGACTTTCATTCATCCAGATGGTAAACAGTGCGTGATTTAAGTGCCGTTAAACAACACACAACACGTTAAGTAACAACATTTTTAAATACAGATAAAATACTAAACCCTTTACTTAAAAATTCAGCTGGCTTAAAAGCTACTAATCCAATAGTCATCATCTCAACGAAACTCTAGTTTAAAATTTGAAATTTTCAATGAAAAAATTAATATTTTCTACGTTTGGGAGGACTAGAAAACTTTATTGAAACAACAAGTATAAATAGGCCATCGAAAAATCTGGCACACATTAAAAAACAAGAAGGCACATACACTTCCTAGAATCCAATATGGTGGGTTCGTTATTTTTGCCATAAAAGTTAATATCAACGTTTTTCAAAAGATCAGATACATCAGACAGAAAAATAAACTGAAAGCTAACAGTCACTGTTAGTCCTATCATTCAGGGAGAATTAGGCTTACAGGTTTTAGGCAGGTTTTTAGCAGTACCGGAATAGTTTGTTAGACAATTTATTAAACCAAAATTATACATTTATAATTTTGCTTTCGTTTTCTAAGCCAGGCATAGCGGGAAAACTAGTTTTCACTCTCAACTAAGCAAATGTAATCTGATAACGAAAACCTTTAAACATAAAAAATCTATCTATATAAATAAAATTAGTGTTGTCTGTACATTGCTTAAAATAATGATATTTTTGTTTATTTTTACGTATTATACCACAAAAAGCCGAAATGTGTCTTATCTCAATTTATGTCTGCCTGTCTACCCATCTGCCTGTTTTCTGTAATTCTAACAACGTCTTTTATAATGCTTTCCCCTAAAAACGAATTCATTGAGCCTCTTTTGATCACTCTATTTTTTGAGAAGGCTTTTGTTTACTTTAAACTGGCCCACGAAATATGAAAATAAAATAAACGGTACCAGTGGACTGACACATACTTTCTCCCTTAAGTAAATTTAAAAAAGACAATCTGTAATAAAACTATCATGTTCTACAAAGTTATTCTAAATATCATTTAATAATTTATTGTTCAAATTGTATGGGGGGGAAACCCCTCCCCGGTAGTAATACCAAGCTTTTTTGAGCTGGATTTGTTCGGTGATTTGACCTTACTCTTCATACCAAGTTTCATGGAAAACGGTTGGAAAGTAAGGAAGAAATTGATTTTTTTATATTCTCCATAAGAATAACATTGGGCGCTTTCAGACAACGTACTGCGTTTATCGTGGACAGTAAATTTAACTTTCCTCTGGAACCGTTAGTCGTAGACAAATAATTCAAAATACTAATTTGTTTAGTTTTTTAAGCTGGTTTCAATGGTACCAGTCAAGTTATACTTTACTTTTATTGTTTTCGCTGAAAATTTAAAAATTTGATTTTTTTACATTTAAAAGCCCATAACTTTTGAACCGTCATTTTTACAGACATGCAGGTGGTGTCAAATTATTTAGTACTCTGTGCACTATAAACTATCAAATTTTAATCAAAATCGTTAGAGCCGTTTTTGAGAAATTTGGATTTTTTATGTTGTTTAGGGTTTTTAGGGTGAGCTACCCTTAAAAATTAAAAATGAAAAACTAAAAAAAAGGCCTGGAGACACGGTGAATATATACATACATGCCAAATTTCATCTAAATCGGACCAATGGGGTAGGCTGTGGCACTGTACACATCCAGACAAACACACACACACACACACAGACACACGGATCGACAGACAACACGTCAAAACCCACTTTTTTGGATTCAGGGGACCCCAAAACGGATATATCCACCCTCAACTCAAATTCGAAAATTTTGACGAAAACAATACTTTCTCCATATACTATGTATAAGGGGAGAAAGTAAAAATGAGTTTTCAAAAACCCAGTTTTGAGCAATGTTAGTTAGACATGATAAGTCTTAAAAAACATATAATATACAAAATTGATTTCATAAAAACCCCAACAACTGGCAAATACAAATTTGTCTGTTTACATTGATAATTAATTAATTTTAAACCTACTAAGAAACTAAAATTTTATCTTATAACGAATTTGATGATGATAAAAATTATTTAATTTTATCTAATTCTAAATTAAAACAAAATAATTACTAAGCTGAGTTTTATGTATTATTACTATTATTTATATGCAAAATTTCATGTTTATTTGTCGTACTAAATGATAATAAGTATCTTTCTTATTAACACTGAATCCTACAACTCGTGCAAAGTTGTATTAATAAAATGAAAAAAGGAATAGGGCAAGACTACATTCCACAACCTGAATCCTAAGACCCCCTTTTCCTCTTTTTTTCTATCAACAAAAATACCTGGCAAGTATGACAAGGACAAACCCAAAGGAGGAAAACGATAAAGCCGTAGCCCGAGACTGTGGAGACTGGTATCACACAACATGTTTTTTTTATTAACGGACTAGCTGACCCGACGAACTTCGTAACGCCCTACAGTAAAAAAGTGTTAAGCAACGTGGTTCATCTCAAACAAGACATTACATGAAGATTTAAAATTACTCTCTGTCTACGAGGAAATTCACCGCTTCGGTACTAAATATCTGACCAAAATCATCCCAACTACGTAAATATACTTGACAACAGTGAAACAGTAAATAGACATAAGCGTTGTTCAATCCTTAATTTTCCTCTACGATTTGAACAATAACATTTTTGTGTCACCACTGGGTGACGCACAGTTGTCAGATTTCAGTTACATAATTTGTACTTATTGTTATCCTCATGTTTTTTTTCGGGGAAGACAGCGTAAAATGCCTCCTGGAGCGTAACAGACAGATAAACAGACAGACAAAAGTTGAGATAAGACTTGTTTAGGCTTCTCTAACTCACGAAACGTTAACATGAATAACTCTGAGCAATTTACAGACAAAACTCTAATTTTATTTATATAGATAATGTAAATAACCAGCTACTTGGAGGTCACGAATTGTGGATAGTTATGAGCGATGGTCGGTGAGTGTAGTGTTCTCTTGTGCAGATTAACGTCCGCACAATTGAATACTACGTTAATCCGCAAAGATCATCCTCATAACTAGACTTGTTCGTAATTCAGAGGCAGTGGTTCGGATTCCACGTTAAACTGCAGGACCCTTAGTTGCCATCGGCCGTTGGGCTATTAATTAACAGTCCGGTCTAAGGAACATGTCAGCCTTAGTCAGTAACAAGACTAAAAGATCGCGTCACAATCATCCTACACTCACTTCTCATTCATACTTGGCTTAAAATTCTTACCTGGATAGGTTGCCATTTCAATAATCTAATCTAATCTTAAAATTTCATGAGGAATTTGAGAAAAGTTGAGAAAAATACACTGAGCAATGTTTATATACAATTTCAAGTTAATGTCTCTGATTTTCTATTAACCGAAAATGACCTGTTGTTCAATGGTCTCCGGTAAGAATGATATTAGATTAGAAAACATCATTTATTCAATCAATGTAACTAAAATACTTGAAATAATAAAAAAATTATATGGCTTATAATTTCAAAAAAATTACAAGAAGAAAACTTCGACTCAGGTATGATTATGATGCGACGGTATTAATTGGAATCAATTAATTAATTCTTATCACATCAATCATTGGCTACTGATATAAATGTTTGTATTTACTTCCCTATGGGAAGTAGGTTAGATCATGGATATGTCTAAAGGGAATGTTTTCAGTTCTTATAAACAGGTGTTCTTATTCTTATATATTAAAAATTCGATACAAATTTTCATCTTACAAATTGCTAACACCCCCCCCCAACTAATACATATCCATGTCAAAACAATTTGGCATTACATTATATCAAATATGGGTTTTTAAACAGTGTTCTTGAGATATGTTTCACTTAAATTCAAAAAATATCTAATGAATGAGGTGTTTTAAAAGATACTCTTTTAGTTTGTTGGAAATATATTTTTTACTCATAAAACTAGCTTTGTTTTCATAACATTTTTATCTAGGTTACATATGCCTTGATTCCCCGTGAACGTCCTAAGTTTCAATGTTTACATTTTCAAAGAACTAAAACATCAAATTATTGAATGTCAACAGCTGTGAACACTAAAATTTAGCATTTCGGGAAGAAAAAGAAAGAGTTTTCGTTACCGTCCTAGGTTTCAATATTTACATTTTCTAATGTTAACATCTTTTTACACTACATTTTGACACTTTGGGAAGAAAAAGAAAGAAAGTTAACATACATTACAGTGTTCAAAGTGCAAAAACAGTTAAAATTACAGTTTTTATTTTTTAAGTTTTGAAAACTTCTTTAATTCGAGAACATTCTAAGGAAACACTCATATGATTATAACATCCTTTTGTGTCCGACGCAGACAATTAGTCTGTAGCTACCTCAATGTTAGAATAACTCCTAGAAATAGAATGAAAGATGAGTTTCATAACGTAGGAAATGTAACAGACAAGAGTCCGGCTTGAGTTATGTCAGCTGGGGGCTGTGACTGAGGCTGCTAATCTGTTGGAAAGGCTCGGACTCCACGGCTTCACGGTCCATCAGGCTCCTCCACAAACAAGGTTATAAAGATATGATCTCTGAATCCACAAACCTTTCTGCTCTGCTGGACCCGTCTACAAATTAGCAATCACCAGCGATGCCTTCACAACCACAGACGATATTGGGATATTGGAAACCGTCGGTTATTAGGTTGTGTTAAAAGCTTTGATGTTTTCTGTTCCGATAATTGGCCATTGCCGATTAAGGTTTTAATAGATTATCATACCGAACACCAACCACAGTAAAGGAAACGTGTTGCCGTATTGGGTTAGATTATACAATCACCTATTACGACATTGATGTATTGCTGTTTATGTAGCATTTAGGTTTGAGACTTTAAAGATTACGCCATAAAAATGAGACTTGAATATACTATTGGCTTATTTAATATACTGAAACTTAACTCAACACTAGATTCTACTTTAATCAAAATTAAATTATTCGGACTATAAAATAAGGGTCACAAATATTTGTTATGGTATAACTTACATATCAAACTTATATCTTTAATTTTTCAATAATAAAACAATTCATAACAGAAACCTGTCAAAACATTAAAAAACCTATTTCAATATATTTTTATAAGACCTAGTAAGAAACATCTAAGGTAATTCGCATTTTAATAAACATAAATTTATTTTAAAAAAATGTATGCAAAAATTTCAAAACATTTTTGACGAGGTAAATTTTGTTCAAGCACATAAAAGATGATGGATTCATTTATTATATTTTCTATATTATTCCTTTCAAACCCCAATTCATATAGTTATATAAGTTTGGACGGTAACGTAACAGTTGGGAAATATTCGATAAGTCACTAGGCAATTTCACGGTGCGTTGGACGAAGGATCCCGCGGGGTCAAAAACAGTAACAGTCGCAGATATTGCGAATATTCACCGATGTCTAGATGCTCAATATAGTTCCAGACA
Source organism: Nephotettix cincticeps (assembly GCA_023375725.1). Taxonomy (NCBI): domain Eukaryota; kingdom Metazoa; phylum Arthropoda; class Insecta; order Hemiptera; family Cicadellidae; genus Nephotettix; species Nephotettix cincticeps. Next base: position 16,181,783 of record CM041785.1, on the reverse strand, counting down.
ATGAACAGCTGCATGTAACTGTGCGGTTCCGTGCGATATTACAAGCGACGGTCACGACTTGCATACTACGGGAGTGTTACACACCGGACATGCGCACTAAGACCACTAGCGCTACACACCGGACATGCGCACTACGACCACTAGCGCTACACACCGGACATGCGCACTACGACCACTAGCGCTACACACCGGACATGCGCACTACGACCACTAGCGCTACACACCGGACATGCGCACTACGACCACTAGCGCTACACACCGGACATGCGCACTACGACCACTAGCGCTACATACCGGACATGCGCACTACGACCACTAGCGCTACATACCGGACATGCGCACTAAGACAACGGGTACTATACAGCTGACATGCGCACTAAGATAACTTATGCTACACACCTAATATGCGCCCTAAGATAAAGTATGCTGCACACCTTACATTCCCACTATGACTTTTTGGGAGTTTGCCTGACAATAAGCAAGTAATATTACATTTATTCTTAAAAAGAATGAATAAGGAAAAAAGTTAATAAAACTGCCCTCATAACAGATAGAATAGAATAGAATAGAATATGATTTATTGCAGTAGTACAATTGTAAAAAATTGTGTAGCAAACGTCAATAAATTATTAAGCTTAAACATAAGTTAAAACAATATTTTGACAATATAATACTGTATGTTAAAACTTAATATTAATATTAATAATACTGATAGTAACCCCTGGGGATGAAATTTGGTCCTAATTACCCCCGGTGGTGGGTCGTAAATTCATCCTCGGAGTAAAAACAGAATTTATTATAGATATTTGCATCTTGGTATAGTAAAATTATAGGTAGAAATTATAGGTACTGTATAGGTAAAATTATAAGTACCATCTTACCTAAAGTTTTTAAGTTTTTTTAAAGAGATATATTTATAATTAACTGTATTAAAAACTTTTAAATTCATTTCTCAATTTCATTTTTCAATAAGTATTTAAAAAGAATTAAATAAGGCTCAATAAAAGAAAATATTTTCAATGAATAATAAGATTCATCAAGGATGATTATTTGCTATAATTGCGAGGGACCAAAATAATTATAGTTAAAATTTAAATATTCCATTACTGACGAAAACTGACGAGGACTGTTAAAGTTTTTAAAAGTGTTATTGTTTAAAATTTAACGAAGCTCGGTAATACAATGTTCGCCTGATAGCCGCCTGCTGCGGCGACGCCTGCAGTGTGGTCCACGCAATCCGTGTCGAGATGTACTCGGATGCTGCGTTTGCGCCTGCCCACACCTCCGCGTCTTGAGCAATCACTGAGCACATCTGGTGACAACGCTTACACACTGACGCGCAGGACCAGCGGTAATCATTTAATGATCTAGTGGACTTCCTAAACAAAACATTCAACCTAGAATTAAATAGGGAATTTATCTTTACAGTACAAACAAGAAAATTATAGTAAATATCACGGTAATTAGCTTAAAGCAGGGTTAAGTTCATGCATAACGCTCTGAAGACATCCGTGAATATAGATTTAGTAACATCATCTGATTCCGATATATTCCTGATTCATGGAGAATTTTATGACGTGGGTGAGCGGGCCCCACATTACAATGCATTTGCAAAGTATTGTACATTGTTTTTGATTATGGAATTACTGATGATATCAGTATTAAAATAACAATATTTTAGGCCACAGCTAAAACATTCAACTTAAATGTCGGTGTAATTTTATTGTGATTATAAATAGAACCTGTGTATCTGTTACTTTCATAGTTTGTGTCGGTGTTTTGGAACTTATTTAATTAAAATATCAAATATCTGGCATTTAAAAGAGAACTAGGTGTGATCGAGAGGTTACAAGAAAAGACTATGTGATATTCTCACACACGATGTCATCAATCAATGATACGATAATGTGAAAGCATTACTGTGGTAACCTGTTCATTGATAGTTCTGTTGAAGAACAGATCAATGCACTGTGAACGGCTCACTGTGGTAAACTGTTCATTGTGAGTTGTGTCGAGCAGGTCAGGAACAAAGAAATACACTGCGATGTTGTGTTCCAACGAACAACGCACTCCACAGTCAATAATACGAAAATGCGAACGGCTCACTGTGGTAACCTGTTCATTGTGGGTTATGTCGAGCCAGTCAGGAACAGAGCAATGCACTGCGATGTTGTGTTCCAACGGACAACGCACTCCACAGTCGATAATACGACAATGCGAACGGCTCACTGTGGTAACCTGTTCATTGTGAGTTATGTCGAGCCAGTCAGGAACAGAGCAATGCACTGCGATGTTGTGTTCCAACGGACAACGCACTCCACAGTCGATAATACGACAATGCGAACGGCTCACTGTGGTAACCTGTTCATTGTGAGTTATGTCGAGCCAGTCAGGAACAGAGCAATGCACTGCGATGTTGTGTTCCAACGGACAACGCACTCCACAGTCGATAATACGACAATGCGAACGGCTCACTGTGGTAACCTGTTCATTGTGAGTTATGTCGAGCCAGTCAGGAACAGAGCAATGCACTGCGATGTTGTGTTCCAACGGACAACGCACTCCACAGTCGATAATACGACAATGCGAACGGCTCACTGTGGTAACCTGTTCATTGTGAGTTATGTCGAGCCAGTCAGGAACAGAGCAATGCACTGCGATGTTGTGTTCCAACGGACAACGCACTCCACAGTCGATAATACGACAATGCGAACGGCTCACTGTGGTAACCTGTTCATTGTGAGTTATGTCGAGCCAGTCAGGAACAGAGCAATGCACTGCGATGTTGTGTTCCAACGGACAACGCACTCCACAGTCGATAATAAGACAATGCGAACGGCTCACTGTGGTAACCTGTTCATTGTGAGTTATGTCGAGCCAGTCAGGAACAGAGCAATGCACTGCGATGTTGTGTTCCAACGGACAACGCACTCCACAGTCGATAATACGACAATGCGAACGGCTCACTGTGGTAACCTGTTCATTGTGAGTTATGTCGAGCCAGTCAGGAACAGAGCTATTCATCTGCTCTTGCGTTATGCAAACGAGATCGGGTCGCGTGTGTTTGTATCGGTGTGAGTAATAATGGCACAATGCCCTCCAAAGCAATATTAATGGGGCTCTGATATACAGAGAGCATAGCTGGAGTGTCGCATGCCCTTTCTCTTGGAATAGAACACCGTTGTTGTTTTGGCTTTTATTATTTGATCTATATTCCGATCTCTACATAAGTAACGCGACATTTCCCCCTCTTCGGCCGCTTCTGCCAGTTTCTCCGATCCAGTTTCTGTCTTAAAAGGCAATCCGGCAAATTCTGGACTACCGATTGTTACGTAAGGATTAATAAATCAGTCCGATTTGACCGGATCGCAATTCAGACTTTGAAATGTCACAGGCAAGCGTCCCACGATGCGTTTTATTTTGGCATTTGTAAAATATCATGAAAAATGTATCATCTCTTTTCATCGTTTACGTTTTAATCTTATCAAGGTTTTGTGGTGGCCATTTACAGGTTGAGAGGGGAATGCAGGTTTTTAATTTCAATTTCCTCATATTTATGGTACCTAATAAGGTTATTTTTGTATTGCCCTCTGTATAAAGTAACTATTTTATATAAATAAAATTATATTGTCAAAGATAATATTATATATCTTAATATATAAATCTTACTATACAAAAAAGAAGTATGTGTGTATGTTGCCTGTAGACTCTGGAACCGCTTGAAAGATTGTAATGAAAATTTCAGGCATTATTAAGATTCGAGGATGGTTTCTGTGAAGTTTGGTGCAAATCCACCCAAAGGGCATAAAAGCTGTGTTTAAATGCTATAATTTGAAAGCTACTTCTATAAATTTCTGATAATTCCTCTTACCTTGAATTTTAAGCTAACAAGTTTGACTATATTTAATATTACTCGTTTCGCTCGCCCCAGGCCCCCGTAGTTGGTGTCAACTCATCGTTGATGTGGTAAAAGTCCTGGTTTTTTTTATAATTTTGGGGTTTTCAAATTTACCCTAAGCCTCATTGTTTGTGTCTAAGATGCCCTGGTGTTATTAAAGTTCTAGTATATCATGATCTGGTGTTTAAGATGAGATTATAACAGATTATTGAAATGGTGACCCTACCAAAAGGTAGGCATTTTTGTACATATTTTAAGCCAAGTATTGGAAGATTGGATGTAAGATGAATATGGAATCATGTAGTCTTGTTATTGACTAATACGGTGATATTTCTTAGACAGGACTGTTAATTAATAGCTCAACAGCTGATGGCATCTAAGGGACCTACAGTTTATAACGTGGAGTCCGAACTGCCTCTGAACTACGAACTGGTCTAATTATGAGGATGGTCTTTGCGGATTAACGTAATTCAATAGTGCGGACGTTAATCCATACAAGAGAACACTAATCACCTACTATCACTCACAACTATCTACAATTCGTGACCTCCAAGTAGCTGGATTACAGGACACGCCACGTTATCTAATCTTAAGAATTTCTTAAGATTTCTAAGACACTGGTTCTTAGGACTTCTGTGACACCAGAACTCCTAATTTGTTGTGCCCTAAAATCCTGAAGGACTGTCGGTCGGCGTGAGCAGTGACGTCATGACCGCGACACATTCGCGCAAGCTATTTATCGGGACTTTCTCTCGACACGGGAGAGCCCTCAGTGCGAGGGTCCGGTATCGTTACATTGCTATATGGCTGGCTATTGTACTGCTACCTGTCCCGGCCTTATTATTTCAGACACGTACAAAGAGGTTGGTTTTCTCTACCGTATGTTTTTATGTGAAAGTTTATAGGTTAAATTTGAGTTGTGACTCCGACTATCGCTTGGAAGTGACTTTCATATGAAAGGATTTGCGCAATTAAAAGTGTACATGTATACAACGTATACGTATGTGTCAGTAAACACAATACAACTCTCGTAAAAATGGTCCGATCGAGTCCAAATTTGGCAGAGATGTGTAATCCTACATTTATCCGGATTAGTTTGAAAACCAGACATATTGCTCAATCCGAAGCGGGTATAAGAGGGATATTTGTACCCCAAAAATTGGGGGTTTTACATGTATTTTATTAAAAAGCTTAAATTTTTATTAGGACCATTGAAATAAGCTCAAAATCCACACTCAGTATATTGAATCTATGCTCTATATCAACTAGTCACTATCATATCACTTATTTTTTGTAAATAATATTGAGATAAAACTTTGTATACAGCTTCATATAGTTAAAGTCTAATAATGTTTTCTGTAAGTCTGAATTGTTAATGTTCCTTATTGCAAAAAATCTTCTGGTTATTCCCCAGGTTATTTTATGGAGAATAAATCTTCCTTCTTATTTGTAATATTGTGATAAAACTTATTATATCTTAGTCTAGTTCAGGCCTCTCGTATATAAAAACCCATACTTGTAATATTTCTCACGGCAGCAAATCTACTTACATATTTCTCATCTTGTTCTTATTGAGTAGGCCTACTCATAAATCTATATGCCTTTATTACCTGAGATATGATTAAGCTTACCATCACAGTTGAATTCCTAAGTCAATGGCAATACTCCAGAGCACGCAGCATGCAGCGTAGTAAGCTTAGGTAGGAAACGCCACTTTAGTTCAAGAAATCGCCTCAACAAAAATAAATTCGACCGGACCCTTCCTGAAATATGTTTGTTTCATGTAGTTTTGGCCGAAAAAATGTTCAGGACTCACATAACAGAAAAGTTTAAAGGGAAACAGGGTATTTCAGTTTCTGTTAACAGATTTCTCTGTAGCAACTCCAATTTGTAAGACATGTGATTCAGTACTATACCCCAGGAGACGGATGGCAAAGAATTCACCCGGCCTGGCCGCCTTCCCCAGCCCTAGTAACCCCAGGTCTGCTTATGGTCTGTAAATTTCGTTATCTATATAAATTAAATTAGAGTTTCTTCTGTTTTTTACTTAGAATTATTTAATACATAGATCTGTACTTTTTGGTTTTTTTTGTGTCTGTCTTTCTTTAAACCTAGCGCTGAACAGCGTCTTTTTTACGCTTGAAAGTGAATCAAGGTTAATACATACGGATTTTAATTAGTTAGTTATTTATTTCTAATTAATCACACCCATATAAATAAAATTAGAGTTTTGTCTGTACATTGCTCAGGATTATTCATTCTTTATTTATTTTTACTTTTTGTGCGTTAGAGAAGCCGAACCCGGTCCTATCTAAATTTTTGTCTGTTTATTGGTTTTTCTGTTTGTCTGTGACGCTCCAGGAGGCATTTTACGCCGTCTTCTCCGAAAAAACAGAACTCTACTCTCTACATTCCAGAGAAGGTTTATAAATGCTTGAAATCTCCCGCCGCCCCTTGAAAAGTAAATAACGAACATTTAAAACCCACTTTTATGCGATATTACTCACATTTTGATTCAGTTTTCAATGAATAACTACTGGTAATAATCAGCTGTCTTTGTAGTTTAAATATTTAATAGAAATAAAAACAAACAGCTGTCAAATCAATATTAGTTAGTTTATATTGGTCATTGATTTAAACAAATTTCGAAATCATACTACAGTATATTAAAAAGTTATTTTAACGTATAACTTATAATAATAATGGTATAAATGTTCTAATCTATTTAATTGTAAAGTAATGCTTAATAATAAGGCTGAGTATTGATTTATTTTCTTTGTATTGATTTGTTAAGGATTTCAGGTTTACATTTTGGTATGATGATCTTTCTTCTTTAAATTGGATCCTACAACCCGTACAAAGGACAGGCTTACTGCTATGTTTATAAAAATTGTAAAAATTTTACTGATGTCGCTCAAACCTGGGATTTTAAAAGATTATCACTCTAATAGTATTTTCTAGTTCAGTATAAAGTAAGCAAAATCCTTCTCAAAAAGGTATAGGAATAGTGAAAATGATGTCTGTGGGTGATTTCGTTTTCATGGATAAGCGTTACAAAACACCTTTTTTAGCTTTACCGAAGGACAGACATACATACTGTAAATGCGTACAGAGACGTACAGAAAGGTAGGCAGAAATCTAGATAAGACCCATTTCGGCTTTTCTGTTTTATAAAACGTAAAAACAACACAAATATTATATTTCAAAGCAACTACTGACAAAACTTTAATTTTACTCTTATAAAAATAGACAGTCATAAAAATTATTATTTTGCACCTTAACGTTAGGTCATAAAGGACGGGCTTAATGCTAGTTAGAAAATAATTGGGAACACAGGTGTGAACATACGATTGGATCACTTCAGTAATGTTGCCGGTGTTCTGCATTATGCAGCAACAATGCGGAAGGTGTCTGTCCTAGCTAGGATCACGAGCCAGTGTGCAGTGTGCAGTGTGCAGTGTGTAGTGTGCAGGTAGCCTACACACTCTCTCACTCGCAATGCTGACAAAGCAGACCTCTGACCTATGTGGTGATCTGGAGCGCCAGCGGTCAGTTGAAAGTGAAACTTCCTGAAGGTTTCCTCATTTGACCGTCTGTCAAACGAGCACTTCCCCCTCTCCCCTCGCGTTCTTCCTTGTAGACACTTATTTGTTTTGACTCTTTAAGTGGAGAATTTTGACATAAATGTCTAACCTCGGGGTGTTAGCAACTACTGGGGCGGTGGCGAGTCCTGTAATCTAGCTACTGTACTGTGAGGTCACGGATTGTGAATAGTTGTGAGAAATGATCAGTGGATATGATTAACGTCTGCACCATTGAATTACACCTTCATCCGCAAACATCATCCTCGTAATTAGACCAGTTCGTAATTCAAAAGCAAAATTGTGGTTAGGATCCCACGTTAATCTGTAGATCCATTAGATATTGTTGGCTGTTGGGCTATCAATTAACAGTCCTGACTAAGGAACATTTCAGACTTAGTCAGTAACAAGACAACAAGATCGCGTCACAATCATCTTACACTTATTTCTCGTTCATATTTGGCTTGAAATACCTACCGTTTCATACCATTGGCCGCCCTTTCCAAAGGTAATATGAGTAATATTTAAAATTAAAACTACATGAAGTAATCCCTCTTATTGAACGCTACTAGTACTCGAATTCACAGTAAACAGTGGAAATTATTTAAGTCTTTATTTAGATAAAGCCTTAATGACAATGAAAATTTAAGATTGGGTAGGATCCAAGTTGAAGACTTTTACTTCTACAATCCAGTAAGAGTTTTAGGCTTTGGATCCTGTCACACTGACAGCGGTCATAACATACGATAGGCTATCAATAATTTTTATTGGCATGGATATATCTAAGCTGTATAGGGGTGGGTATAGAAATTTGCACTAAAAGCGTATCGGAAGTGACGTCTGCGATCACGTGACTGGGTTTTGACGTCATTGGTCACGTGACTGGATATTTTTGTTTTTGGTAGTCATGTGTTTAATACTTTGTAAGCAAATCCTGTTTAGGTAAAATGTTACGTCAGATTCCATGAATAATGAAGTTACTAGAGAATCTACAATGGTTATTAGAAACATTTATTATTTGTATTTTTTAAATTTTGTTATCTTCAAGTGATTTTTCAGAATATAGTGAGCGTCTAACAGGATGTCGTCCAATGATCGTGTGAAACTGTTCCAAGGCATCAGCTACAGTGGTCGCAACCTTAGATCCATGACCTAACCTATTTCTCACATGGAAATTGTTTTTGTAATATTTACAATATTGTTTGTTTGTTTTTTCGTGTAGCTTTCAGACCAAGGTTTAGTGTTACAGTTTTCAGGCCGCACTAGTGCCTCCTACGTGACCTAAAGACTACTTATGCAGCCGAGACCATCCGCTTATCGTGCCTTCTGAAGCCCGGTGGTAATCTGGGAAAATAAATGTCATTTGGATCATGACCGGGAAGCGAACCTAGGTCTTTTGGGTGATTTGCTACTATAATACAATCAATGGTATGAAATGCAGATATGAAAGTAGGAGGTAATGCGATTTTACTTCAGATTTTGTCGCCAAAACTCTTGAAATAAGGCATACCAAAAAAATACTTTCAGCAACCCATATTTAGAGGTACTTGAAAAAGTACTCGAAATTTAAGTGAGTAATACCTAAAGTATGTGTCATAGAGGTTTTATAACTTTTAATGAAAAAATCAGATGGTGTCTTATATGTGACACCCGTCAGATGGGATTTAGGTTAATTGAGCATTTTAGTTTGCTAACATCAGTGGACGCGTTCCGAGGGAGAAACGCACCAACCTGAGCGCCGCCGCCCAAAATGCAAAGCGAGTCGAACGGCGCGCCGATCGGATCGTGGTATCGAGACCTGAGCAGTCGTGGCGCAATCGACTCCGATATTTAGCGTAAGACGGTAATTATCCTCCTCGAGGTCGGTCACTTTTGCTTCGATGGGTCAGTCACTCCGCTACCCTCGCACGCTGCCACCAGAAGCAACATGCCCCGAGTACCCGCTAGATGTCGCAGATGTCGTAACGTTGACCCCCAAAACCGTCGGTGTGACTTTTAATGCAACGGTTAAAAGCAACCAAATTCCAATCGGTCGAAAAATGGAATGTTGATCAGTAAAATCAAACGTACACGAAAAGAACGAGTGGTAAACGTCTACAAATCTCCATATTCATAAGTTGAAGAGATGAACTATGAGTTATACAAAGGCATGAATGTCTGATGAAGAAGAATGGTGAACGATATATTATTGTTGCAGTAACGCAATAAAAAATCTTAAAATATATTTAGTTTTTTATATAAACATATACGTATTAAAACAAACCTCTTTGGATCAGCATACATATTTCAACTGTAATAAATGTAATCTAATATGTTCGTTCAATCCTAAAAAATATTCAGTAAACGTTTGACGTCTAGTCTGTAACGAGAATTGCTGGAAATCCTGGTTAGTTATATAAGATCAAGTACAGGGATTTTATATACTTTCATATTTTTAATTAATTCAAACTGCGGTAACAATGGTAACACCGTATAATTCTCTCCAAGTTAAAAAACGACTTACCTGAGGAGATCATGGATATGTGTAAGGGAGCTGCTTCTCGTGGCAGCCGTTGGCAGTACAGCAATAAAGATGATGTTATTATTAAGGTTATTATTACATAGTTATTTATCCCCCTGTGAAAAAGGAATGAAAGAATCTACAGTTTTGCAATGTACATGATGTTTATTATTACGGAAAATGCTCATCTCTGAGCCTCAGTTGTAGCAGATGAAAACACGGTATTCATAGCTTGTTCTTGATTTTTCTCCTCTTATCGAGGTTTGCAAAGCTTTTCACATGTTCATTGGACGACATCTTGTCAGACGCAAGAGTCTAGTCTTAAAAATCGCTTAATCGCTTCTTGGAGTTTATAAATTACAAATTTAATATAAGAAATGTTTTTAACAAGCATGTAGTTTATCTAGTAACTTAATTACTTTTGGAGTATCAAGCCACATTTGAGTATATCAGGGATTTGCTTACAAAATATTAAACATATGACTACAATTAATAACAATAAAAAACACGTGATCAATGACGTCACTACGTGTTGAGTCTCGCAAATTTCTAACATCCCCATTATAGAGACTTAGACATAACCGGGTCAAAAACGAAACTTTTATTGCCAAAGTAGTGGCGGGAGTGCGGCTTTGGTTGGTTCATTTTTAAACTATCAATTTTGACACTTGGCGTCGATAAACAATCAGCTGTGTTTCCAATTTCAGTGTTGTTGTGTTTCGGTGGATCACTCAAAATCTGATTATCCAGTATATGAATATTCTGAGCTAACATTTTATGAATAAATTAAAAGTTTTATTCATATTCTATTACTATTGTCTTCTAATCCTAATCTGTAATGCACAATACATATAAACAAATACAGTACAAAAGTAGACCAACAACTATTGCTCCAACTCCATTCCATGCGCATGCTGCCACTAGCTCGGAGCCACTAGAGTCGGAGCTCGGAGTGTTGTGTTTATTTTTCCGTGTATTGCATGACAGGTAGGTTTTTTCATATTTTTCACAATAATAATATAGTAACTATGAATAGACTTTTGATTTAAATGCAATTCTTAGGTGATTACTTGAAAACGGAGGAGTTTCTCCACCTCCAGAAACATTGTGTTGTTTGAAACACAGACTTATAAAATAATATTAGTAATTAATTACCAACGCCATTATGAATTTCAAACATTCTACATTATTTTGGCTCCAAACGCAACAAACTCAACAAAGCTCGGTTGTTCCATAGCAGATACAGGTCGAAACACACCATAAACCAAGACCACACCTCGCCGTAACATTCGCCTCGTAGGCAAATACAGCGTACGGACCAATTTCGGCCAATTCACACCTGATAAATCACCCCCGCCAGTGATAGCTCAGTTAGCACCGCGTGCCGCGGAGGGATACGTCACACCCTGTATAATTAGCTCAATTACCGCGCAATTTATCGTTTACAAGTTCGCGGGTAAAAGTTTCGCCGCGGCGGACGCGAAGTCAAAGGCAAGAAAAATGTTAACAAGGCAGGGAGGCCGCGCGATAAATCAGGATCCGCGAAACCGAAACGAAAGCGAGCCCCTGGAAGGATTTGAGCGCAAAGCAGGAAACGACGCGCGTGTGCGACTCGGTAATTAACACGCTCGCTATAAATTGTCTTATTAGATTAATTCTTATTGCACAACGTGTCCATTATACAACAATCTGCAGCATGCGATCGCTGCCTTTCACGGACCTCGCCCCGAGCTCGGCTCAGTCGCATTGTTGCGACGGTGACATCTGAAACGCGGCCACCGTCCACCGCCAGAATGCGCTCTACTCGCTGCTGTTTGTAAATTATGTGACCTAGACCTATCTGCGTCTTCGCGACCAAGGGTTTTATTTCATATAGAGCGTTTTTACTAGAATACAGTAATTTTATTTCATTTGACCTAGAGGGTGGAAGTTTTTCTCTTTAATTGTCCCACCCGCATAAACTAAAAATCTGTGCATGGGGTACCTTATTGTTACCTTCACTTTCTAAAATGGTGACCTACCCAGGTAGGTGTTAAAACCAAGAATGAATGATAAATCAGTGTGCGATCTTATTCTCTTGTTACTGACAAAGGCTGACATGTTCCTTGGACCAAGATTAATAGCTCGGTAGTTAATGACATCTAAAGGACCAACAGTTTTCCTCTGCTTCCCGAAACACAATTTTTCCTCTGAAGTACGAACGATCTACCTATAAGAATGGTCTTCGTGGATGAACATAGTGTTCAATAGTGTGGACGTTATTCTACACCAGCGAATATCACATCCACCCATTGCTCATAACTTTCCACAATTAGTGACTACCAAGTAGATGGATTACTGGACACGTCACCGTTCCAGTCTACTTTCATTTGTCTATTTTTATATCGATTACCCTATGAATATGGGTGAACCGACACAAGGCTAATAATAATTGATTGGAAACGCCGGGTCTATCGATCGACTCCGTTACGCTAACAACTGAGACACAGATTCATGGTTTAAGTTGATTTTCGTAGATGAAATGAAATCGGAACTGGATACGACTTAACCAACGTTATATGCTAGGTACCCATAATGCTTAAATTTCACACTTCCATCACGTTATCACAATAAAAATTATCTTGTCTTGACGCTGATATTTGAGTTCAAATCATTCATGCATAGCCCCAGTTTGTAAATACTTGTCGGTGAAAGCTACCAATTAGAGTATATTCGACAATCAGCGAGATGTGAGCCGTATGTGGCAGTTTAGCTGGAGTGAAAGACGCTTCCTGGCCGGAGCCGCGGTCCATTGGCCATCGGGCTGACGACGACAGTTCCCTTGATTAGCACGGGGCTGCGCAATGTCCAGTGAAAGGGCGCCGCATTAGGCTCACTCGCTAAGGAATATTCGTCTGTTTGGAAAAACTTCACACCAGCCGACTGGTAGGATTGCATTGCCTTAAGAGTTCATAATTAGTTTCGACTTCGTGGAATGTGACATTTGCCCTTGTACTGGATTTACTAATAGGAGTGTGAAGTGTAAACGCGTCTCGGTAGGAGGAATAGTATCTTATTTTAATGTGCAATGTGTGCTATGGAAGCAATTTTTTATATCAACGACGAAATCATTCGTACTAATACAATTTTCAACTGACTTTCAGATGATAACACAAACACGCTGAAACTAAATTTAGAATTTACGAAAAATTACGTAAACCATTTTTACAAATTCATAATTTATGAATCATTTACTTAGATATAAAATCAGATTATAAAAAAGTTTTCGCTTAACCTGTGAGCATTTCCCAGTTACTATAATGGACATTTTAAAACATAAAACTCATTACTAAAAAGGTTCTCTATTTAAGCTATGTAAAATAATATTTTCTCCTGTGACCTTACAATAGCCAGGTAATTTCTATCCTTTTCAGCTATAAGCGTCCAGAGTCTCTTTTACCTCAACAACTTCAACTTCAATCAGCTTTTCTTGATCACTCAAATAGAGTATAAGACAATGTCTTGTAACCATGTAGAAAGAGAGACAAAGGCGTCTCTAACGAGCTGCCTCGTAATGTAAATTCCATCGGACCGCAGGTCCAGGTGACCTACAGCTCCACAGCTTCATAGCTCTACAGCTCCCGTCGTTACCGGCGGCCACAAAGGTGTGAGGCGAGGCCGTGGGCTGCTCCAGATAGACGCAGGTGCGGCAGTTCATCCACCGCGGAGAAAGGGTGAACGCTACACAAGGTGAACGCAATCCAGGCACGCTCATTGTCAACGAGCATCTCTCAATGTTAACGGTAATGAAAGTATAACAGTTTCAGTAACGCTGTCGAGCACCACTAGTAGTAACGTTGCTAGTCGGTGACCATTAGTAACACTGTTTAGCACCAACAGAAGCACCGTCGGGCATCACCAGAAGCAACTCCAGCACCATTAATAAAACTTTCGGGCAGTATCAGTAGTACCTTTGGGCACTTCCGTTTGAACTTCGTTGTAACACCGTTGAGCACTACCAGTAGCAACTCAAGCACCATGAGCAACTTCGTCGGACACTACCAGTAGTACCTTAGAGCACTGCCAGCTTCACCTCGAGCACCACCGTCGAGCACTACTTATAGTACCGTCAATCAACACCAGTAACAGTGTCGAGCACTACTTATAGTACCGTCGAACACTACAATTAACACTGTTGAGCACTACTTATAGTACCGTTGAGCACCGCAAGTAACACCGAGCACCACAATTATTAACACCATTGAGCACCACATGTAACACCGTCGAGCACCACAAGCAATCACCGATCACCACCATTAACACCGTTGAGCACCACATGTAACACCGTCGAGCACTACTTATAGTACCGTTGAGCACCACAAGTAACACCGAGCACCACAATTAACACCGAGCACCACAATTAACACCATTGAGCACCACATGTAACACCGTCGAGCACCACAAGCAATCACCGATCACCACCATTAACACCGTTGAGCACCACATGTAACACCGTCGAGCACCATTCACATGGCACTCATTAGTTCACGTCACCACCACATTCACCATGAACCACATGTCGTCGGTACAGTCGCCACAGTGTCACCACATTTATTAATCATATTGCATATGATTTCAGACATCATGGCCACTTATATATTAGAATTACATTCACCCGATGCACGCAGATTGAATGTGTGCTGAGTATCTCGCCAATTAATGGTAATTCTTGGAAATCACAATTACATTGTTTCGATGACGAAAACTGTTTTTTTTAAATTACATGGGCCGCTTATCGTAATCGAAATTATTCAGATGTTTGAATTGAGTATTATCTGTGTTTATGATATCGCGTGAATTTGAAATTACATGTGCTAATGTAATGAAGTGTATAGATTGAATTATTTTTTCTTAGTCTTTTGCATTGATCGAGAAAGTATGGACTATGTATTATATTATCAGGATTAATGAAATCACAGCTATAGGGGTATTCGGTATTAATGAGGTGGGCTTGGTGGAAATTATTCTTAAAGTATGTTTACGCTGAAATCGCTTATTCCACAAATTATTTTCAATCCGCACATAATTATACGGTTCTTAACGCATGTCCATGTGGTTATCGAAGTCGAATCTGCATAATTTTACTAAAATCTGCATTTAATGAGGAATTCTCTACGTTTGAGATCGTGAAAGCATCTGGCTTCGCATTTGCAACGTTGGAAAAGGAGGGATTGTACCTGATATAAAAAATATTTCTAAAAGTTGTGCTTATGTTATCTGAAGTGTATAGATTCGTGTTTAGTATTGTGTATTAGTGATATAGAAAATACTTTTCCTGTTAATACTAGTTCATTTTGGAGTTTTATTAAAAGGTTGAGGTCGAGTGATAGTTGTACCGCTGCAATGACTCTGGACGGGAGGGAGGTGGGATTGCAGACGCGTTCGCTACTTACTTGCAATCTGTTTACGTTCCTTCTCATCTTGATAACGAGGAGTTGTGTCAACTCAGCTGGCCATCCCACATACTGATTGTCTAACCTTCAACAACCTCACAGAATCTGAGTTAAAAGCAGCGTTTAAAAATATCAAGAGAAAGCGCTCTGTTGGTCCTGTTGGTGTCTCTTCTTATCTTTAAAAGCTGTTCTGAATTTTTTGTTAAGCCAAATTGGGCGGAGACGAAAATTCGGGGATCTGATAAATTATAAAAAGTAGGGGTTTAAAAATCATAACCATGAGTCATAGCCAAGTTAGCTGTAAATATATAGGCAATGTAAAACTGAGAAACTCCAGGTCAGAATCTAAGTCCATATTAAACACACTTTCATTTATTTTTTAGAATTCATGAAATACAAAAATAGTAATAATACTGTTCTTATATTTTCGAAAAACCCAGCAGGCATGAGCGCTAATCGTCTGGATGGATATAAAATTGTTCACAAAATTAAAATTTAG
The DNA here is from genome assembly GCA_023375725.1 of Nephotettix cincticeps. Taxonomy (NCBI): domain Eukaryota; kingdom Metazoa; phylum Arthropoda; class Insecta; order Hemiptera; family Cicadellidae; genus Nephotettix; species Nephotettix cincticeps. The sequence continues at coordinate 16,165,873 of CM041785.1, read as the reverse complement.
CCCACTTCTACTAATCAACAAACATTGACAGATGTTATCTTCCTGGTTAACATGCCTCAACTATCCTCTTGGTGTCTCTTCTAATCTTTAAAAGCTGTTCTGAAATTTTGTTAAGCCTCTTCAAAATATTTTCAAGTTATCTGTGAGTACTTCATACTTTCCTATTTCTTTTATCACATAATTCGTACCTATTCAAAAGAAAGGAAAGTAAGAACTATATAAAAAATTACTGTACTCTTTGTGTTACTCTATCTCTGTTACAAAGTTATCTACAATATATTAACATTTATTGTTTTATCATCCATCTATCACAAGGTTATTGTTCATGTATGACAAAACCAGCTTTTTTTTTTTTTTCTATTTGATTATTTCATACAATTTCATTAAAATTAAAGTAAGATGATTTTATTATCTAAAGAATAAATTCTCACTTCTCATATGGGGACAGATTTCTTTTCTCTTACCGTTACGTAAAATAATCAATACAATTTTTTTGTAGTTTTGGTTTTTGTACCAGTCAAGTTTCTTTACTTTATGATCGCTGAAAATTAAAAATTTATTTTAATCATTATGTACGCCTCTTTAAGTCTTTTATAAATATCTTTGTCAAATTTTTGTATTGTACACATAAAACATATCGTAGACTTCCGAAATTTATTTACATTTTTAATTTTTGTGTTACTACCCAAAAATATTATTATTATATGTATCTACATGTTAATTAAATCAGACCAAACAGGAGTTTTTGTCCTTCCCCGAAAAAATAGGAAGTTACTCAAAAGTTTTTGGTTGGGAGTTATATATTCGTATTGACTTTTATTTCACATATAAAAAAGAAAAAAATTTTTTGTTTTTTAATAATGCAAATATGTTTATTATGTTGTTTATTTCAATGTTAATTTTATTACTGCATTTTATACAAAGGTCATATAACACCAATTTTTTAATTTTCTGATTATTTTATCTCTTTATCTTTTATATTCAGATTGATGTGATTTACACGGATTTTCAAAAGGAATTTGACAAAATTAATCATTTACCGCTCTTGTCTAATTAAATTATCTTGGTACTTCTAATGATACGACTTCTCACATACAATAAATACAAAGCAGTTAGTTTATTTTTCAAACATATCATCTTTATTCATTGTTTCACCATACAAAGCTCGAATGATTTGCTGTTCACAATTTTATCAATGACATCGTTGATAACACATTGGATAGTAAAGTACTTCTTTATGCTGATGACCTGAAGCTGTTTAGGGAAATCAATGACGTCAGTGATTGTATTCTTCTTCAGCGGGATCTTGATCGTCTTAAAGTTTCATTGGATAAATGTTTTGTTGCCAGATACATCAAACACTAAAAATGTCGTAGACTTCCGAAACTTGTATTCTATACTTATTCTTTAAAAGTTTTGGTTACTTTACCCAACTTTATTCAATATGTTCAAAATGTACAGCTTAATAAGTCACCGTAACATGGGCTTGTCTTCCTCTATAAACTGGTTAATGGGAGGGTTGACGTCAGAGAGCTCTTATCTCGTTTGGCGTTCCTTGTGACCTTCGTCCAGAGTCCGTGCGTTGTTTATTCCGTACTTTTCACAGACCTAATTTGGGGCTTAGTCCCAAATTAATACAATGTGTCAGTTTTTTTAGCTCTTTGCCATTAACCATAGATATTATTAATAATTCAAACATTTAATTTAAAAAACTACTATTACAAATTTCAATAAAACAATTAATTAAATTTTGTCTCCTAGCTGGTTGGTTTTGTTTCTTATTTATCACATATTATATTTATTCTGTTTGTTGTATCACCGCTCTGTTTGTCAGTAGTTTATTATTTTTGTATTATTATTGTTATTTTTTCTGCTGCTCCTGTATTATTTTTTTGTAAACTAGTGCTACTCTATGAATGTAATATATGTTCTGCATAGATGCACTTAAAATAAATAAATATATGGGTATGAAACCACATTTAATTTTGTTCATCGAACTTTCTAATAATTTTACAAACAACCATAGAACTAAATTAGTTCATAGAGTTGTATACATATAACATATATATTAAAATATTTGATCAACCTAAGAGAAGTTTAGGGTGGATTTTGTAACCCAAAATTGGATTTTTAATATAATTTATAAAAAAATTGTTTTTAACACCATTGGAATGAGCTCAAACGATAAAAGTTTTAGTAATTTTAATCTTCACTATATTCCAATCGGTTTCTGAGATATAGAAACTGAAAATGATAGTACGTTTTCTTTTAGATCCCCAGGGTTAATCTTATGGGGAAAATATAAAATTGATATATTACTGAATGTTGAAAAATTTAAATCTTTTGTTCCTTGTGACACCAAACCAATTTACTCTTTTTTCATTTATTTTAATGGAGAATAATGCATAAGTAAATCTATGTAACTTCCTTTAAGTAACTTTAAGTAGTTCTTAAATCAATAGAAAATCACTAAATGTGTATTTCTACTGCCAATGGGGTAATTAATAATCATCTTTTACTAAACTATAATTATTTTATTACATTAAATCTTGATCAAACCTCTATATTTATACACCAAAGAGAATTTATCAATCTTATCCTAAATAATTACATTTCTATTGTTTCTTATATGATAAAAAACTACTTGCATAATTATATTCATTATCTCATTGATTATATTACAAATATAACAAAATTATGTTTCTCCTATTATGAATTAATTAACAACGTGAAAATGTAACGATTGTAACTAATGTAAACTATTAATGAGAGTCTGAAAGAGACGAAGATGGGAGGCGGCTAGAGACATATCCTGATGCCTAGACCTGCTGGGGCCAGACACAGTAGCTCGGGGCAGCAGTCCGAGCCAGCACCACACTGTCAACACAACACAGATGATTTATCCTTACTCGAATTTGTACAAACACCTCAAGGACAAATCTTACACTACTAAACTCTTAACAGATAACCGAAATTTACTCACTTAAACTGAAAGAGACAATGAATTTACGCCATTAACCTCGAAGAGGCAAAGGATTTACGGTATGAAATTCAAAGAGTCGATGGATTCACACCACTTAACTGAAGGAGACAATACATTTGCACAATTAAACTCAATGGGTCGATGAAATTACGTCATTAAACTCAAAAAGACAATAATTTCTAGGCACTAAACTAAAGAAGACAAGAAATTTATCAAATAATCCATCAACAGACCAAACCCAACCAATCAACCATCAATGGATACGACGAATTTGCCCCTTGTAGTTTAAGGTAAAATTGATTTTACACCAATAAATTGAACGTGACACTGAGCTCTTACATTCATTGGAATATTCGTGTTTCGTTAAGCCGGTATGATATAAAAATATTTTACAACCCAAATGTTACGTAACATGCACTTCCTAATACGTAACATTTAAAACGTTAATAACTAAAATTATAAGCAAATAATAAAAACTATATCAATAAAAATAAAAAACGAAAAGAAAAAGTTTCTTGCACTCAAAGGAACACAGAATGCAATATTTTTGGGGGTTTTATACTTTATACTTATTGGGGTGGTTGTAAAAGGGTACAAAGTTATTTGTAACGAATTACAAAATCTATCTGTACGAAAGTCAATTATGAGACGTCAGAGGGGTTTAGTGATGACTCATACTTTGGAATTACGCAGGAAGCTGGAACAGCTGATTGGGTCAGACGCGTTCTTTCGGCATGGGTCAACGAACCCTAATTAGCAAGTTGGGTGGAGACGAAAATTCGGGGGTCTGATGACTTATAAACTGGAGGGGTTTAAAAACTCCATGATAACCATGAGTCAAAGCCAGGCTAATTTTAAATATATAGGCAATGCAAAACTGAAAAAACCTCCAGATCAGAATCTAAGTTTATTTAAAAAAACCCTTTCAAAAAGTTTTTTTTAGAAATTATTAAATACAAATAGTATGAAAACTGTTCTTATATTTTAGAAAAACTATGCAGTCAAGTGTGTGAAACGTCTGGATGGATATAATTTTTTTGAGAAAATGAAAATTTAGCCCACTTCTACTAATCAGCAACCATTGACAGGTGTTATCTTCCTGGTTAACATGCCTCAACTATCGTTGTATAACTTCTGCGTTCATCAGTCAGGGTCATTAACTTCACCGATAAAGGACAGGAACTCAAAACATTACGTAAACAATATGAAGATTTAAAACGACATGTTTGACATCATTTTGAATGCTGTAAACATAAAATATTAATAAGATAAAGGGTTTAAAAATTTAACTGTATTTACTGATTACAGATTACATTACATTATTACAGATTATTGCTCCAGCAGTTAAAAGCGGGGAACACAATGTGTGTCATTATGTTAGGTTATATTTTGTTCGTTAAATAAAAGTTAAATAAAACTATTTTTCATTTTTAAAGTATTTATTGCATAGTGTGAATAATAAAAAACTTTTTTACCCGCCTAAAACATTTTTCCAATTCTCGATCCTTTTACTTTCTTCCCTTATACATAGTATATGGAGAAAGTATTGTTTTCGTCAAAATTTTCGAATTTGAGTTGAGGGTGGATATATCCGTTTTGGGGTCCCCCTGAATCCAAAAAAGTGGGTTTCGACGTGATGTCTGTCTGTCCGTGTGTCTGTCTGTCTGTGTGTGTGTCTGGATGTGTACAGTACCACAGCCTACCCTGTTGGTTCGATTTAGATTGACATGTATGTATTTATTCACTGTATCTCCAGGTGTTTTTTCCATTTTTTTGAATTTTTGATTTTTAAGGATAGTTCACCCCTAAAAACCCTTAAAAACCGTAAAAAATTCAAATTTCTCAAAAACGGCTCTAACGATTTTGATTAAAATTTAATAGTTTATAGTGCAGTCCTAAATAATTTGACACCAACCGCATGTCTGTACAAATAACGGTTCAGAAGTTATGGGCTTTTAAATGCCAAAAAACTCAAATTTTTAAATTTTCAGCAATAACAATTAAAGTAAAGTATAACTTGACTGGCACCATTGAAACCAGCTTAGAAAGTAAACAAATTAGTATTTTGAATTATTTGTGTACGACTCACGGTTCCAGAGAAAAGTAAAATCTGTCCACGATAAACGCAGTACGTTGTCTGAAAGCGTCCAATGTTATTCTTATGGAGAATATAAAAAATCAATTTCTTCCTTATTCTTCTATCTTCCAACCGTTTTCCATGAAACTTGGTATGAAGCGTAAGATCAAATCACCAAACAAAACCAACTCAAAAAAGCTTGGTATTACCGGGGGCGGGGTTTCCCCCCATACAATTTGAACAATTAATTTAACTTTGTCTCTCTTGTTTTTATTTTCAGAAATGGGATGATTATTTTTTAAACAATAAACTATCAAATGATATTTAGATAGACTTTGAGGAGCATGATATTTTTATTACAGATTGTTGTTTTTAAATTTACCGAAGGGAGAAAGTATGTGTCAGTCCACTGATACAGTTTATTTTTTCTTTACTTGAAACACGATCCCGATAAATGTCAATTTGTGCCCTTTCTACGAAATAACTTAAATATTTCAAATAAAGTTTCCTTTGAATTAACAAGGGTGTGTATACTTACAGTACTCCCGCTCCCCATACATTCCTCATCGTCGCCCCCTCCTCCCCCAAGAAGTCCCCCCAGCAGCCCTCCTAGGGGACGAGGGTTCCCCAGAACTACGGAGGCGAGGCAGATCACCAGAAATACAAGCACAACCTTGGCAGACATCGCAGTTCTGAGTGTACCTCGCACTGTCACCCGCCACTATTTATATTCAATTTGGTGATACAGTAAATCGTAGGCGGCTGTCACGTGAAACGCAGGAAATTTGGTGATAATTGGCTGATAACATTGATATGTGAGCTTTTCCTCTCCATTCAAGGAAATCCTTCTGACCGTGAACACAATTGATATGTAAAATATTGATACATATGTTATAGATTTCCGCTTTGATTAGGCCTACTTAATGATTTGACCTTGTAAAATGGTTACACAACACTAGGAAACTGAAGTAATGTTAAATTTTGATGAACACAATAAGCAATGTTCTACTTATATAAAGAATAGATGTTTTTAAATGTTTTTAAACTACTAAAGATAATTTATTAAAACTATAGATAAATTATAGAGACAGTACTTCAAATTAAAAATCATGAGTGTTTTTTCAATCTTGAAGAAACGACGTATACCGTGTTACTGTCTACATGATATGCCCCCGTCAGGTGAACATACAGAGTGTGCCGTGTAGTAGTCTATATGAGCGGTGTGCGTAAGTTAGGTGACCATATAGAGTATGCCCGTATAGTAGTTTTCTATATGAGCGGTGTGCCCCAGTCAGGTGAACATACAGGGTGTGCCGTGTAGTAGTCCGTATGAGCGGTGTGCCTAAGTTAGGTGACCATATAGAGTATGCCCGTATAGTAGTTTTCTATATGAGCGGTGTGCCCCAGTCAGTGGAGTTGGTAGGCCTGTCCTACATGAGTATATAGGCTGATATTTCGTGTCCCGTATTATATCAATTTTTAAGTGGTTGTATCATAGTGTTTATTTATAAGTCACTGATTCTCTATTTACGTAAGTGTTGCGGTCAATTTAAGACATTTCTCTTATCTAAATTTCAACTTAAAGTTCTAGTAAACATCTTATTTAAAACATAGAACTAGCCTTATCAAAAACAGAGAAGCGGTCCATGACGGTTATTTTAAAGTTGCGCATTCGCACTTTGAAATATTGTTACCAACAGAAGCAAGCAAAATTACCCATTTCCCTGCAATCGCTTCCTTATCTACTCAGAAGACAGCGCCACTTGCCAGGATATCTCATTTTACAGGCAGGCCAGAGAATCTTGTAGGAACGCCTTCAGGGAGCTTGGTTTGCTTACAGTACCCAGTCTCTATATTATGGAGGTAACCACCTACTGTAAATATAGATGCCCCCTCGTCCAAGGCAACCAAATTCATCAGTATGAAACGAGGGGAAGGGATACTTATCGATCCCAGCAACACAGAACTGTAGCTTTTGAGCAATTGCCATCTCAGCTAGAGATCTAATTCCTTAATAAGCTTCCTGAAGGCATAAAGCAGTCTGGCAACCAAATTAAATTCAAAGCTCGTTTGAAACGCATCTTGGTGTCTAAAGTTGTGTACTCTGTTGATGAATTCACGATGAACCGCTGGGAAAACTAAATTCTAGGGATTTCCGCGAATTAAATTTCAACACTGGTGTTAAACCTTGTTTTGGTGTCAAACCTTGTTTTGTTTTTAATTTATACAAATATTATATATAATCTTAATGAAATGACTTTTGTAATGCAATTTATATTGTCAACTACAATAAAGATATTATTATTATTATATGAGCAGTGTGCTCCAGTCAGGTGATCCTACAGGGTGTGCCATGTAGTAGTCTATATTAGCAGTGTGCCACAGTCAGGTGAACATACAGGGTGTGCCGTGTAGTAGTCTATATGAGCGGTGTGCCCCAGTCAGGTGAACATACAGGGTGTGCCGTGTAGTAGTCTATATGAGCGGTGTGCCCCAGTCAGGTGAACATACAGGGTGTGCCGTGTAGTAGTCTATATGAGCGGTGTGCCCCAGTCAGGTGAACATACAGGGTGTGCCGTGTAGTAGTCTATATGAGCGGTGTGCCCCAGTCAGGTGAACATACAGGGTGTGTAGTAGTCTATATGAGTATGAGCGGGTGCCCCAGGTGTGCATGAGTATCTATATGTGCTCCAGGTCGTTAGTAGTCGTTGGCAGTTCAGGGTGTCCACATACAGGGTGTGCCATGTAGTAGTCTATATTAGCAGTGTGCTCCAGACAGGTGATCCTACAGGGTGTGCCATGTAGTAGTCTATATGAGCGGTGTGCCCCAGTCAGGTGAACATACAGGGTGTGCCGTGTAGTAGTCTATATTAGCAGTGTGCTCCAGACAGGTGATCCTACAGGGTGTGCCATGTAGTAGTCTATATTAGCAGTGTGCCACAGTCAGGTGAATATATAGGGTGTGTCGTGTAGCAGTCTATATGAGCGGTGTGCCCCAGTCAGGTGAACATACAGGGTGTGCCATGTAGTAGTCTATATGAGCGGTGTGCCCCAGTCAGGTGAACATACAGGGTGTGCCGTGTAGTAGTCTATATGAGCGGTGTGCCCCAGTCAGGTGATCCTACAGGGTGTGCCATGTAGTAGTCTATATGAGCGGTGTGCCCCAGTCAGGTGAACATACAGGGTGTGCCGTGTAGTAGTCTATATGAGCGGTGTGCCCCAGTCAGGTGAACATACAGGGTGTGCCGTGTAGTAGTCTATATGAGCGGTGTGCCCCAGTCAGGTGAACATACAGGGTGTGCCGTGTAGTAGTCTATATGAGCGGTGTGCCCCAGTCAGGTGAACATACAGGGTGTGCCATGTAGTAGTCTATATGAGCGGATCCAGTCAGGTGACAACAGGTGTGCCGTGTAGTAGTCTATATGAGCGGTGTGCCCCAGTCAGGTAAACATACAGAGTGTGCCGTGTAGTAGTCTATATGAGCGATGTGCTCCAGTCAGGTGAACATACAGAATGTTCCGTGTAGTAATCTATATGAGCGGTGTGCCCCAGTCAGGTGAACATACAGGGTGTGCCATGTAGTAGTCTATGTATGAGCGGTGTGCCCCAGTCAGGTGAACATACAGGGTGTGCAGTGCACGCCCATCGCCGCACTGACCTTCTCCGTTAGCGGTCCTTACTCCGATTACTCAGGTTGTATAACGCATTGTATTGCAGCCTTCTCGTTAGTGTCACGTGGCCAACGGACGTATTTTATCCTGATCAAATCAAATATAACAGGTACTTCTTGTACTAATTAAACTCCTTTAAAAATAACCTATCAACATTTACGACCAGTAAGTGTTTTCTCTCAAGTTGATAACTAAAGTAATATAATGAATAGAAAGCAGTCGGTTCATTGTTATGAGTAATTAATTGTTTTATTATAAACCATTATATATTTTCTGTCTCGGATATATTACATGTACCCTTATAACGCTTTATAAATCTATAGATATTTATACTATTCAGTCACACAATTGATAAACGGTATCAGCAACTGACGCATACTTTCACCCTCTTAAGGTAAACTTCACTTACATTTCATATAACTATTATATTCCTGATTAACAATTAATAATTATTATTATCTGTATAACAAATGAATTTTTTTATCAAAAATACTCACCAAATACAATTTCCATACCTTCTTAATACAAGTTTAAAGATTTTGGAGGAGAATCTCTATGGGTGGAAGCTTCAAATTTTAATTTCACCAAATTGCATGGAAACAGTTGAGAAAAAGGAGGATGTTAATTTTTAACATTCTCCTCAAGAATAACTATTGACACTCTCAGACAACATACTAGGATTACCACGGACAGTAAATTTTAACGTTTCTCCGAAACAGTTGACTAATAATTTTAAATACTAATTTGTTTAGTCTTTTAAGTTGATTTTAAATGGTGATAGTAAAATTTTTTTAATTTATCATTTTTCCTGGAAAATGATAAAAAGTTATATTTATATCCCTTAACTTTTGCACCACCATTTTTATGGCCATTCTGTTGTCGTCAGATTATTATTGAGATCCTAAATACTGTACTACAAACCATGAAATATTATCAAAAGCATTTGAGATGATTATGGGAAATTAGAATTTTTTATGTTGCAAGTGGATTTTGTGGCGAACTACCATGAAAAATAAAGACATGAAAACTCTGGGGGATACGATTTACATTTATTCATACATACGTAATTTTAAAAAGTTTTATAAATCAATGATAAATTCAAACATACTGCTATTCATATTCATTTGACAGCGGACTATTCATTTCTGTTAAATTATTGTAATAGCCTAAGATACATTTACAGTAAAACGAAGACGCACAGACAGTGGTCTGTGCGTCTGTATTTCTGTGGCATAAAACATAAAATACCATGATTACAAGCAATGTTCAAACATAAAACTATGATTTTATTTATACATAGTCGATATTATAAATGTTGTCAAGTTGCCTTTTACCACGTGTCATTTTAATTTTACTGGTGAATCTAAAAAATATATAAAGTAATGAGATGTGAGGTTAATTAATGAATTTCAAAGTTCTTTTTCTATAAAATTACCATCATTTAACGGGTACAAATAATATCAATAATAATAAAAATGATAGTATCTTTATTGCCAGAAATAATTACAATACAAAATTGCATAGCAAACGTCAATAATTTAAGATAGATAAAAATAAAAATAATTTAAAAGCTAAAGTTAACATTCAAAATATTAATTTAATCTCTTTAGTGGGAAAGGACAGGACGCCCCCAGGAGAACTGCCTCTACCATGAGTGGGCCATAGTATTTAGTTTTGTTCTAAATCATTATAGAATTTTGAATACTCAAAAAACAAGTTTACAACAAGCCTTCGAGTCTTCTTGTCGAGTGGACGTGTTTTGTTTCTTGTATGGGTAATTGTTAGTGAATGGTATTGCTTGTAAGTTTTTTTACTGCTTTAAACATTTTTGTTTTCAGCTTTATACCGGCTTAGTCCGGATTATGGACTAATCGTATTATGTTCTAGATCCCAGCTCACCTGAGGAAGGGATCAGCTTTCAGATCCCGAAACGCTATAAAACTTTGTTTCACTTAAAATCGTGATGGAAATTTTCGGTAGTAAAAATCTAATAACTTAATCCTTCATCACCAATAATGAATTTCAAATAAAGAGCCGCTTATTCGTTACGTATATGTGAATGTTTCATGCAAGCTTCCAGAATGACCTGTTTAGGATAAAAAATCTGTTTTTTGTACATTTTTAGACGCTCACAATGACCTCAAAGATTATCGGATAAAAGTTATGGCTTTAAAAATCATTTTTTGTAGTTTAGGTTTTTTATTTCATAATTTCAGCTCATTTTTTATTTCCAAAATTTCAGTTCATGAGCATAAGTAGATTGTCAATACTCCTTGCATGAAAACCGCCAAATTTGCAAATTAATCATCCAGCATTTCGAAATGTTTTCACTATAAACTAAAAACAATATGCCAAAGCATGTATATGATACAATCAACAAAGAAACGTTAAAGTTATGTTTTTTAAGATAGTTTATTGACATGGATTTGTCTTAACTCTGGGGGGGTTGGTGATTTTTAAGATGGAAAATATATAACAGATTTCCATAGAAGCTACCAGAGCTATTTTATTGAATTTTTAATATAAAAGAATAAGAACAGCTGATTTTATTAACTGGAAACATTCCATGTAGGCATATCTAGCCTATTTAACCTATTTCCCACTGGGAAGTAGATACAAACATATTTTTTTCTTGTAGACAGCGAGGTATACACAAAGGTCTGACAGGAGTCCCAATACTGCTTCAATCTAGTTATCCCTGAACGATCGCGTCGGTTTTTCAATTTACTGTAATATGAAAAAAATGAACAATGCAATCATTCCAGAGAAACGATTCGTTGAACGATATATGATTCACTTCCTCGATTCAAAGTTTTATTACCTATTCATCCACAGGTCGTAACTGCGTAACCAGAGTTCCCACTCGGATCAGTAAACAGATCTCAACACACGTGCACGGTCTATTGCGCTACCAGGACCTGGGCATATCAGCGTTATCGGAGACAGATCAGACTGTTCCAACTGTTTACTGTGCTTGAGGAGCCTCAGGTCAAGAAACCAACTATTTGAGGGCGCATGGCTCAAAATTACAGTCCAAGATCCATTAAGGCGGTCATGCTGAGGGCGTGGTCGCGCGTATATGGACATGATAAGCGCTCGCCTCGCCGGAGCGGAGACTCTGCAGCTAACTGGAGCACAGCTTACCCACTTAGTGACTGACAACCACATTACGTCTGCAAACTTATAAACTCCAAATATTTCAATTATCTTCAAAATATTCTACTTAAAAATTTTGTATGACCCATCTTAAAACCTGAAACGCGCTCTGTTTGCTAGAAAAATTAAAATTTTACTGCATAATTAATTTCAACCTCTGCTAATAGTTTACAGAATTGGCTGGTTCATTTTTTGTGACCAGAAAGTAAAATAATAATTAATAAAAAAAATCCCTCACAACTAATAGACTTAAATACTCGCTTCACAAAAACTCGCCCAATCTTGGCGATCGTTTATTGTGTCTAGAGTTACCATTTCAGATCGTCATATATTCAGGAGAAACATATGCTTTTGCTGAATTATTGAGTTTAATCCTGTTGCCCAAACTATTTTCAATAAACAAACTCTTTTCCAATCTTAAATGGAAACAGAATAAGTAAGGAAAAAGAACACTTCCAGAAGAAAAAATAATTTTGAAAATTATTTGCGACAGTGCCCGAGGCAGAGAACAATCCCCAAAAATACTACAATCAAGACGAAATGCATTGGAGTGAAACCTGCATTCTGAGATCTTATAAGGCTACGAAAACGGTAACAAAATCAAAATTAGTTACAATGACAATGCAGACTTGCACCACTTTTCCGATAAGGGTACGTTTGTTTGTCCCCGAATGAAGTGCATTACCACTAGGCTCAATTTAGGGTTCTCATTTTATTTATTTTCTCAAAATACAAATACACAACAGTACCATGTCATTGTCTCTCGAGCTAAAACTGGGCTCCACATTATCCGTAGGCCCCTTAGATATGCCATTGACTGTTGGGCTGTCTAAGGAACAAGTCGGCCTTAGTCAGTAACAAGTTCAAGATTGCACCACAATCATCTTACATTAATTTCAAATGGTAATCAATATGAACGGATATTTGAGGGACCCATAACATCTAAAAACAAACTATAAAACAATAACAAAATATTGTATTTGTATGTACAATAAAAGGAATAACAATATTCAAAACTCCTTCCTTTCTGTTTCTTTGAGGGAGAAAAAGAAGATGGTAGAGATAGAGGATGTTCATAGTAAAGATAGACAAATTAAAACATGAAAATATAAACTTCCACATGACAGTAACAACGTTTTTCTTTAAAACAATTAAATTTCAGGACGAAGCTCTGTCGCAGATGTTCCGGTAGATTTTGGGGCGGTTTTGCATCAGCGTCAGTGGCGGAGAGCGGTGCCCCCGGCTCTGGGCCAGTTATATAACAGCTCCAGTGGACAGACGGACGAAAGGTCGCGCAGTTCACCTGCCCCCCCTCGCACCTTATGCTCTGAATCCTCCATAATCTGTTTGAATTAGACGTTATTTAGTTCATCGTGTTATTTTCGTTTTCACACTCTTATTGAAAATTGTTTTCACTTTCGAACATTATGGATAATGGCTCCCAAAGTTACTTCTATATCATATTCCTCGCTCTGGTAGACATTAGTGAAGAGGGAAGTTTGATAGATTTAATGACACGTATGTGTACTGACTTGTTACTGACAAAGACCAGTCTATTCATTTGTCCGGATGATTACATGATTAAATCGTTAAATGATTAAATGAACAACTGGATCGAGGATATCACCAACACAAATTGACGTGTATAGCCTACATCTTAGCCCTAGGGGGGGTGTTGGCAATCTGTCAGACCGGAATTGACATCATATGGTTATAAGGTAAGCTGTTTAGACTTAGAGGAACTGTAAACATTCTCTTCTACAAGAAAAAATAGTTATTATTCAAAAATTTTCGATGGCATTGGGAACACAGGTGAATTCTAACGTTGAGTTTTTTACACTAATCTTGTCAAGCGTCCAAATTTATTGCTGAAATAGCCAACAGGCCGCTATCAATTGGCAATAAAAAGGATTCGTTTTCACCTCATTCCAGTTTTGTTATACATTTACCATTCACCGGCACGGTAGCTTCGGAATAACGCTAAGACCTGGTATGCCAAAGCTTACTGAATCGACACCACTGGCCGGCGACTCCTGTCAGATCATGAGCGGTCACTTCTGGCTAACTTATGTGACTCACATCACTAAGGTACTTTCGCTGACTAATTCTCCGCTCATGCCCCAGGCCCAATTTGATAGACACCTAAAGTTATAAACATTTTAAGAGGCACTCTGACACTAAATCTTATCAGGAACACGAACATTTAGCTTTTCACCTTCATCTAAGATGACCCTAGAAAATAATGTTGAATGTTGGTGACTCTTTAGACACTCACGTCAAGGTTATTTGGAGCAAAACTACAGTGTATGCTCGGTAGCAAAAAATATGCTTCCATGAAAAGGAAATAATCTTAATGTTATTAACTACAAACTAATTTTCATGTTATAACTTACATGCAGAAACTCCAAAGCCCGATACAGTACTTAACACTGAACTATAATATTTAAATTAACTGCTGTGAATACTACAGTTGATTGTTCATCAAATCATTCTTCTTTTTGCAAGTATCTTATATTTCACTCAATAAAGAGGTAAAAGATAGGAAAGTGGGAGAAGGTGATCTATCGGAGACGCCTCGCGAGGTGTTTTAATTGACAGGGGAGGCAAGGAGAGGCATGGTTGCATCAAAACGCGGTGTTTCCGCGACACAGAACCGGTGAGCGATGGGCGCCATAGCCTAGCCTTTCCCGATGAATATTGAACAGCTGATTAAATATAAATTTGTCTATCAAACCCATCTTCGTCTTACAAATACCCGAGGTAGTCTCATTCATCACGAAGTGTTCAGCCATCATCTCCGTTGTTGATTGTTTTGATTGGGCATACGTGTTTTTATCTCAACCCGCAGGAAAATTTCCGCTAACCGAGGCATATGTATAGATTTTTATTACGGACATTTTACATCACGATTTTAAATCAAACAATTGCAACAACACTTAAAAAATACTTCATGTTGCACTTAACAATTGGATGTGCGTAATTGTTAGTGAATGGTTTTATTTGTAAGTTTGTTGACTGCTTTAAACTTTTTTCCGGCTTAGTCCGGATTATGTACTACTCCTGTTTTGTTTTAGGTACTAGCTCGCCTGAGGACGGGATCAGAATCCAGATCCTGAAACGTCGTAAAACTTTGTTTTACTTAAAATTGTGATGGAAAATGTATCCGTAATAAAATCTAAATAACATAAATCTACCATCAGCAATCATAAACTTTAAACAGAGAACCGAGGCTTATTTTGATTTCTGAGGTAAAAATAATACTCCCACTACACATACTTCCAATATGCGTACGTAGGAGTTAGATAAAAAAGACTGAATTAGATATAGGTTAGAGTTGACACGTCTGGCCTGGGTTGACGTAGCCTTCACCCCGACATTGACTTCTAGGTAGACTGGGTCTCCAGCTACATGGTGAAGCTATAAGAACCCAAAACGCTCTAACTTTATACTCCTGCACTTACCTCCCCTAGTGGAGAACAAATTAACGTTCACTTGGATTACAGCTTTATATGTCTTTGATTGAGACAACAATCTTCAATATACTAAGTATTTATATGTAGACTGAAAAAGGCATCTAGAATCCCATTTGGAAAACCGTTTCCATTAATGGACATAGGTAACTGGCTGCCACTAGGAATGAAAATCAATAGATTACTGAAAAAATACTTTTTAATAGAAATCTGCTGTGACGGGGTATAAAAGTTCGCTACTCAATAAATTAATTTTATATTCTTCAAAAACATACTGCCGCTATTTAATTATTGATATTGTATTCATTAAACAGTAAAATATTCATGAAACATTAAGGAAACGACTATTTTTTATAAATTCCACTTTATTGGATACAATAAACTCTTCAGTGTCTACGTCTACGGGTTACGGCGACAGAGAATCAGTCATACCACACGTTCATGTCTCCTTGAATAAGAAAGTTGCGCCTTACCAAATCATAATACAGCACATTAGAAGACTGCCTTTAATCAACAAACTAGACTATACCTTTTAGTTAATCTTTTTCAACATATCATTAATGTCCACTATGCATTATTGATGTTAGAATAGTTAGGTTAAATTATAGACTAATATTTGTTCATTATTAAAATTTGTTATATACGTTAAGATAAAATTTTAATGTAGTATATTTTTGAAATAGGTTTAAAATTTCCGATTTGACGGCTGATGCTTATTTCTCTCTATTTAATCACTTTTATAGGGCATTGTTCTGTAAAACTTCAAAAAATATGTCTAATATTGCTCAAAACTGGGGTTTTATACGTGGGTCAGTTAAAGTAAACGAAAACCTCCTCTAAAAGGTAAGTAATAATGAAAAAATGTTTTATTACTATGGGTGCTCTTGTTTAGACGAAGAAGCGTTACAACAATACCTTGTTCAGAGTTAACGACAGACAGAAATTCAGATAAGACCTCTGATCGGCTTTTCTGTGGTATGAAATTGCATGCCTTCAATAATTGCCAAAACATACAGTACATAATGTAGTACAATAATCGTAGTTCCATTTATTGTGACCTTTTCTAATTTTAATAACGATTTAGTTTTTATACGATTAAAAAATAGGTGTATTTATTTTCCTGTAAGATATAGGTTAGATCATGGACATGTCTATAGGGAATGTCTTCAGTTAATCTAAACAGCTGTTCTTATAACCAAGCTATGACGTCACTAATCATATGACTTCATCAACCAAATTACGTCACTGTTTCAAATTTTGGTCACGCAAATATCAAACCCCCCCCCTAGAACCTCAGTTCCATATCCAACTTCCAGGTCAAAATAAAATATTCATTAGTATCTTTTGTAACATCCTGTCAAATCTACCGCTAATACACCCAAAAACAAAATTTGTTGGTTGTCTATATAATTCTATTTTTCGGTTTAAATTACTTTGATAGTAAATCTTGATATTTTCGAATATGAAACATAGTCTAATATCTATAATGTATTTGTTACTAAAGAATAACAGTAGTTGATCCTATAATTCGAATAACATGTCAGAACGTTTTCAAGATCGAAAAGTGAACAAACTCTTCTCGAATAATATTGGGATATTTTGAAAAAAAAAATAAAGTTGTTTCCTGTGTAGTTGGTAGAAGTGTCAAGTGAGCGCGCGGACGTATGTAGCCAGTAACTCAGGAATGCCACCGACAGAGAGCACCCATAGTCGGGTCCGACCTGCACACTGCACACTGCACGACAAATGTCACTGAATAAGCGAGTGAAACTTCCTCGTAACTATAAACTAGGTGTTTATCTTTCTCCTCTTCTGGACTGAAAGTTGTATTTTATTGGTGTTGTAGGCCTACATTGACAAACACTGTTTATTCAAGTCCTCCACTTGCTGGAATAGACCGCTCTCACAGAATTTCAATACTGTTCACCACTTGTTGTGATTGTTGGAATAGTTGTGATAGTTTTAATAGTTGTTTTTTGTTTAATTGTTTGAACATTCAAAACAAAAACTACACTAAATAACTTTTCATTTACAAAAAATATCTTTAATTTTGGAACATCTAATGACACGAAATTGTGAGCTTATCTCTCTATATAAAAAATTAAATCTGACTCACTGACTGATTACAGTTTCTCAAAAACGACAAGGCTTTGGAGCTTCAAATTTGGTACACAGATTCTATTTAAGGTTTAGATGCGTACTAAGAAAGGATTTTTTCGAAACTCCCAAAGGAACTGCCGTACAATCAAAATATTTGATTTCTAAAACTGTTTTGGTTTACTTTCCATTAGCAATGTGAATTGTCATTCAATGCCTTCTGTATCAATTTAAAACTATCAAGTAAATAAATACTGTACAAAATGAACAGTCTTACTTGCCACGTTAATACTTCACCGTTTTGGGGGCTTATGTACCTTTGTTATTTCGTTATTTAATTTTCTGAATCAACGCCTAATTTATTTTAGACTAATTTTACACCAAAGTTAAGCATTTTTATAGTTTTAACGAATTTACGAAGTAACAAATTTTATTAACTTATACAATAATCTGTAAATTAATTGACTTAACAATGAGTACAGACGTCATACAACATGTATGCTTATATAAGTGAGGATTAACGTCCGCAAAATTGAATGCTCGTAAGAAATCACTATTCTCATAATTAGGCCAGTTCGTAGTTCAGAGGCAAAATTGCTGTTCAGATCTTACAGGTTCTTATAGGATCTTTGTAGGTCTTTATAGAATCTTATAGGTTCTTTAGATGCAATTTTCTGTTGGGCTATTAATTAATTAACAGTTCTGTCTATGGAACATGTCAGTAACAAGCCTACTAGATCGCGCCAAAATCATCATTTCTCACTCTTTTCACTTCTCATTTCTCATTCATACTTAGGCTTAAAATGCCTAACTGGTTAGGTCACCATTTCAGAAAGGTAAAGGTAAAGGGTTAAAATATGCTGTTATGTAGGTATTTTAAATCAAGCATGAATGAATAAATCATGTATGAAGTGAAAAAATGAGTATGATATATGTATAAATGAGTATGAATGAATCAAGTATGAATAAATGAGTGTAAGATGATTCTGGTGCGATATTGAAGTCTTGTTACTTACTACACCTGACATGTTCCTTAGACAGGATTGTTATTTAATAGGCCAACAGCCATTGGCATCTAAGGGAACTACAGTTTAATATGGGATCAGAACCACAGCTTTTCGGACACTCTTTGCGGATGAATGTCTTAGTGCGGATGTTTCTCCTCGCCAGTGAAGGTCACATTTACCGACCATCGCTCATAACTATCCACAATGTGTGAACTCTAAGTAGCAAAGTAGGCACAACCTCACCGTCCCAGTCTTCCGGTATTGTCCGGTAGAGGACTCCAGCCGCGGCGCTGAGGGTCCAAGTAGCTCCGGGACGTCTCGTGTGGCGCCATCCGCCTTTGTCTTGTTAATGACGCTATCAGCGTGTGATAACGCTGTAAACCAACACCGCCGCCGCCGCCGCGGGCCCGTCACGCTGCCGCTTTGTCGCCGAATAGCTCCTCCTTTTATCCAGCTAATTACCTCACATTGTCACACCTGCTATTGTGGCCGCGTGCCGTCGGAGCCTGTACGGGTGAAATTGATTGCTTTCACAACACTACGTAAACAAATTTTGATTGATTCAAATTTGATTACCGACACTCGAATGGGAATTTTCATTATACACGTAACAAATGAGGTAACCTCTCCACCAATTTTGATAGTTTGGTACACAAGTTGATCGTTTGTTGTCAATTTATTTTAGAAGTATTGCAGTACTGTAATAAGAATGAGAGTCATTGCATTAAAGCATGGTTCGATATTGGACCCGCCTAGAGCCTTTGTTATTATACTCTTAATTTATGATTTCAGCAAATAATCTTAAAAAATGGTGACCGGCGAATCCTATGATGATTTGATAGGTTGTGACTCTCTTATAAAAATTAAATTGCATATACTGCAGTAAACTTTAAAATAGAAATAGTGAAAATGTTTAATTAATTAATGGTCATAAAGTAATTGCTTGTATATTATCCTCTGTGCAGAGATCTGACTATCTTATCAGAGCAGTTCTTTAACTTCAACTTCGTTCCGGTCATAATCTTAATTTTAAACTTTAATCCCGTAGTCCAGAAGTCGCAAACCAGTTAATCTTAATGTAGTGAACAAATGTTGTTAGTCTGACCAGAGAAAGGTTGTCACTAACCCGTTAAAATCTTTAGCCAAAATCTATTAAGTATTTTTTTTTAATTTGACGTATTAGTGAAATTCAACTTTAAAAACTGTCCAATTACTGTAATTCAAACAAAATAATTAATTGAAAGTCTCCAAGAATGACTGAAAGTATGCGGAACAGCCGTTGCGCATTCTGCTCAATCTCACGTTATCATTACCATCTCGTACTCGCATAACGTGTAATTAACTTCTGATTAACCATCTGTTATGACAACGTTGATTAAATACCCCTGAAAATCACTGTTCTACCGAACATCAATCCACAGCATTATTGCAACCGTATGTAATTTTATAAGATTGAATTAACATTAGTTGGGTAATGTCGGTCACGTCTGCTCTGTACGCTGTACGCAGCACGCACCACGCCCTGCGCATGCGCTGTACAGCACGCCGTCGCCCTGCGCATGCGTAGTACCCGCGCTTGCGCAACGAGCACCGGTGACGTCCGGCTAATTATGTGGTTAAGTAGCGGCCCGCGGATACTCACTAACTTATGACAGATTAAGTCATAACCGTTTTTAAAATATTGTAGTTTAATGAGGGGGGACTATAAATTGTGTTCGATGCCGGCGTGGCACTTCCCTCTACTGCGATCAGTGTCGTTTAGCACCGCCTCGGAAGTCCATTATGTTACCTTTATAAATGGGTCTTGTGGCCGAACCGGTCAGTTTGGTGTATATTTCCTTTTATGTATTTAGACGTCTCGCGATTAAGTATCACGGTTAGATGCGGGAAATTCTTATCTCTTGGCTTTTTTGTTTCGGTTTGTTATTTTTATACACAACGGAATAAACAACGAATAAATATAACCGGAAAATTTTTATGACAAAGCTTTAGTCTTACACTATACAACAGAGAAGAAATAATCAGATGTCTTTCTTATGACAGTCGCTTGCACGAAACACTTTCGCTACACACAAACCAAATCACCAAAAACTATTACTCTACAGATTTATTGATTATTATTTTTCTGTGATTTAATTATGCACTTGTAAATCTAAATATATAAAACAAAGTCGTGTTGGTTACAACACTTATAACTCGATAACAGCTGGACCAATGTCATTGATCTTTGGGGTTTAGATTCGTGTCGGCTCCGAGCAGGTTTCAGGCATATTCAGTTTTGTATTTAACCTTAGGGCTAAGCCCCACTGGCCTGTAAAATTTGTACGTGTTAAGCTTACGAGGAAAAGACGTTCTGCATTTTGACCACATGTATACATCAATAATGTGAATATTTTATCACAGCTGATTTTGTGTTGCTTTATTTTCACCAGTTGACAGCTAACGTCATTTTGCGTCATTTTCAGCGAATGTTTGTGATTGCTTTTAAAAAAATGTATAAGATATATATTAATGGTTGGTTGGTTTGTCTCAGTGTAATTATTAGCTTTTCTTTTGTTTTGTGCGAGTGGAATTTATGAATTATGCGAGTATTATTATAAACAATACCGCAATTCAGAAAATTTAATCTTTCTTACTAAAGCTGTATTGCAGTTAGGTTTGGTTTGGGTTTAAGTAATTAAGTTCGATTGGATTGTTATGAATCAATCCACTTACATTAATTTGTTATGTGGGAATCTTATTAATACGTCTTATCGTTTCAGTATTTTTATTAACGACCCAGAATATATAATTTTTCACAACGAAGACGTAATGCAATTCGATTTCAGAACATGGTCAATCTTGATTTAACACGTATTTACTGTTAGGCGTACGGAGTTTGCCGGGTCAGCTAGTAATGAATAAAATTGTATTTACTTCCCTGTGGGAAGTAGCTTAACAAATCATGGATTTATCTGAAAGTAGTGTTTTAACCTAGCAATGGTTTCTGGGGATCTTCAAGTGAGATGCAAATAGTTTTCAGGCTTCAGATACGGATTATCTGTAAGGCGGGTTTCCGTGATCATTGCAACCCGTTTTTTCAACAGCCAAATATTTTAACTCTTCCAGGTGCGTATATTCTTGAAGTATCTTTCTTTAAAAACAATCCTTATCTCTTTTAAAAAAGGAGATGGTTAGATGACACTCCTTGAAAAAGGCATTTATTACTCTGCCCAACGGTAGTATAACAAGCTCGTTCTAGAGCTGAAAAAATCAATACCACAGTATTTAAAAACAATTAAAATAAAATATATCTTTCATGAGTGTCTCAGTTAAGGAATTCCTTTCGGACCTTGCCAAAATTTAGTGTTAAATTATGGTCTATATTTTGTTAATTTTTTAAATTTATTAACATTGTAAATAATTTTTATAGCCTATGTGTATTGTAATTGCAATAAATTTAAAAACATAGGCTATTGACACATTCAGTGTAAAATTTGTTATTTACGGAATAAAAGATTCTGATTCTGATAGAACGCCATTGTAAATGTAACTATGTTACCCCGTGATATAGCTAATTACTAACTACATAACTAACATACTAACTAACACATAACTAATTTTCTTGCGACACATAGTACCAATTGTTAGATAGCGGAGATGTTGGCCGGAACAGGCTCGGTCAGCGTCGCTGTGCGTGACGTGGCGAATGTATCATTCAACACCTGTCTGTCCGCGCCGCCGCTTCCGGTAGAAATAGTTATGTGATTACAGCTGAACCGGAAACCAGAACACTTTCCCGCCATCTATAATTGGCGGTAAAGGTCAAATAAACCAATATGAGTGAACAGAATCAGTCTCACTTTCACGAACTGCCGATAATGTTCATACTTCACAATGGAATAAGTAAAACATGCCTACAGTTGAAAACCCCATTGGGATGGATGTATTTGGTTCTCATAGTACATGTTTCCTTTCTGCCTACAATATCTGTTTTTATTATGTTGGTTAACATTCCCATATTTATTTTTACATTCTCTTGATGAATATATGTTTTAAATTATTATGAAAAATATATTTTGAATTAAAAATTTTATAAATTTGGAGTAGTCTAATTAAAAATCTAAGAGATGACATTGGTTTCATTACTATGTTCATAAATAATATTTTTAAACTTAATCCAAAAATACAACTCAAACCAATTTATGCTATAGTGCAAGATGATTTATAATTTTCTATTACGCTCTAAGGACTTTACTTGTTTAAAATCACTTTCGGCTTTGCTGGGATTTTAAATTTGTGGTTTAGATTTTATGTTCATTGAATATTATTCTCTGTTGTGTATAACAGTGAGAAAACGATTAAAGTTTTAACCCAAGAAACTATTAACAATATGCTGCTGTTCAGTGTTAGAAATATAGAAAAGTATAATAAATTATAATTTGGCCTTAACATTTTATTAATTTAAAAATACAATTTAGGCTTAATTTAAAAAACTACTGCTTCAAAATATAAGCGATTTGATTCTCTTTGACGATTTTGTCAAAGAGGTTAAACAAATCAGGAACTCCCCTAAAATTTATTATGATGCAATTCAACAATACCTTCAGTTTGAGAACTATAAGTAAATGAAACATTGTGAAAAAATAAAGATAATTGTATGCAATTTTACCAGCTTTTTGTGGTTACTGAAGCACACTTTAACACGGGGGTTTTACATTTAGATATTTTTCTAGAGTTACAATGGTTTTAAAGTACGTTTTATCGATGTTATAATTGTCTTGAATTACTTTTTTTTAAATAACTGAGGTTCATAATAAAAGGAAATCCTGGGCTAAAATGTGCTTGGGTAACCGTGGAAACAGTGTGTGAAAATCTCATTCCATTATCTTCATTGGTTCCTGAGAAAAATGTACACAAAGTACATTTGGGAAAAGCAGATAATCAAATGATCAATACAGCTGATTTGCACGTGTAGGTCTTTAAACATATATTTATTACTTAAATAAATATTATACAAACTACCATGTATTATATGTCTAAATGTTCGTAAAATGGAGCTCTACAAAAAGACAAACATTTTTTCGAAAATTACATACGAGGTCCACTTAAAGTAAACAAAAACTTTTTTTCAAAAGGTATAGAATAATGAAAATGAGTCGTATTACTGTGGGTGCTCTCATTTTTACGGAGAGGCGTAACAAAAATGCCGTGTTCAGCAAGAAAGACAGTTTTATATATTTTGGGATTATAACTAATCACAATTATTGGTCATAGTTTCAGTTTATTCATGGCCACGATCTGTCTGATTTATTCTACATCAGGAATTTTACTGACCTGACAGGACCTTGAGCTATTCGCTGATTTAATGAATTATAAAAATTCCTAAACTCCTATCTGACTCAATTTGTTTTCAACGGTGTTTAACATTATTGAACACAAGGAGAGGACGGCTAAAGTATTAAAATACAGCACTCTCGATATTACGATGCGCTTACCAATGCATAGAGGTGGCATTAACAAATTACCCGGTACTCCTCTAACAAAGCAGATAAATCACAGCACATTGTAATTAGAGCGGAGTGAGAGAGAGGGAGAGAGGCTGATTGCTGCCAATATAATCACAGGCCGGCATCTTTCACACGTTGTTCATCAGCGCCGCTAAACCAAACGCTTTAACGTTGATTTATTGGTTAGTTTTTCTAGTTTATTCACTCTATTATTCATTCAGGTAGATCGCTGCAGAGGCCGCCACTTCCTCTGTGTCATTCTGTTGTGTAATGAATCCCTATTTTCTTTGGTTTGACCATTCACCATTTTTGAGTAGTGAAGGAAAAAAGAGTTTGTCGTGGTAAGCCTCTGGACCTTTGATTATTAATTAAGTTATAACAAATTATGGATTATAAACAAGGTTGTCTAACTATAACACTGGTTAGTACCTTGGACTTTGGTGCAAGAGTTTACACATTCAAATCCCGAGATGACCATTTGAGTTTGAACAGCTTTCCAAAACGTGTTTGAGTAAACCACTACTACCTACCTCCAGCAAATAGTGTAAAATACTTTTTATCGCCAGGTGATCCAAATAATTATTGCAGTTCGTGAACACAGACTATGAAAGCTTGGTTTGAATGGGTCTAGCTTTAAATCAAAATGTATTTGTTATCGAAACCACAGCAGTCTGTCAGCCAGCCTTTGTGAGAGGACCGACATGAAAAAAGATTGGAGGCTCCTTAGCAGGTCTCCCGAGAAGCTCCCTTGAGGCACCCTGGTAAGTGTTCTGAGGGACATACTGAGAAACATCTTGAGAATCCTGAGAGGTGCCCTCAGGGCATCTGTGATTGGCGCCTTGAGAAACGCTCTTAGAAACACTCTGAGAGGTTCTCTGAGACACAAAATAAGAAACTCTTTGAGAAGCACTCTGACATTACTCTGAGAAACATCTTGAAAAACGCCCTGAGTGTAACCCTGAACGGCTCCTTGAGAGGCACCCTGAAAGCCATCCTCAGAAACACCCTGGGAGGCTTCCTGGGAAGCCTCTTAAGAGGTACCATTAGAAACAACCCTGAGATTCGTCTTAAGGGCCAACCTCAGAGGTTCCTTGAAAGACGCCCTAGGAAGCTCCGTGAAAGGTACTCTGATAGGCTAGTAGTATGCTCAGTTGGGTAAACCTCCCTCAACCAAAAAAAAAGAATCGTAAAAAGAATTATATATCACCAGTTTGGGTGAGATTTGGTGTTCAGGCTCAGCTGGTGATCAAACAGTAATTGAAGAAACAAGGTGACAGGAGACCAGTCAGACTGAGTATACAAGCTATGACGGTTTCTTTCTCATTAACACAATCTCCAGCCCTGTCTAGAACACCTGTGGGAGTCTGGAAACCTTCGTCGGTTATTATTTTCTCTCTCAGTTAGTTTGCACCTCAATAATTATCTATCAAGTATAACGCGTGACCTACTGAAGCGTAACGAGCCCCAGAGTTCTCGTTTACGCTTTAGAAAGTTAAAACTAATAACAACTCCCAACGCTCTTTCTGGATGAGTGGGTACATATCATATTATTATATTAGTGGTTTTATTATAGTTTACATCTCTCAATAAACATAACTTATAGATTAAGCCAAACTACTTGTATTTTTTTTATTATTTGTTTAAAACAAAATGTACGTTCAGTTTTGTATGTATATATGACACATTAATAATTTTGACCTACATACTATAAGGCAACTAATAAACACGCTCTGAAGAAAAGTTGGCAAATTGAAATTTGGATTTATTGAGAAAATGGGAGAATCTACAGAATCTACGTGACTTTGGGGAAAACCCCGTTTATAGAGACAGTACAACCTCACATTTTCAAATTTTGTAGTATTTCGATAACAGTAAATTATAGATAATTAATAGAAATATTGTTGTGAAAAGTTAGATAGTCTTATAATTACATTTCGGTATTTAAATTTTATGGTTAATGTAAAGAAGGAATTCATTTTTCCAGAACTTTATTAACAAATTATAAATCTGCATATCCAGATTAAAAGTAATTGGAAATTCGAAAGTTAAATGTATCAAATGATAATTCTACATTAAAGAACATTAAAATAGCACATTGTTTAAAAGTTTTTCTTTTGCGATTTTCTAATAAATAAATGGATCAAATGTGGGGATCAGAAGCAGGAAATTTTACATAATAAAAACATCACTATTCAATAAAACCAACGAACAGTCGTCAAACAGTGGTAGGTTCAACTAAGGTAGTGTCATTGAAACAAAAACATTCGTAGAGCCAGGACAAATTCCTTCACTATTCCTCCAGGACGTTATCATTGTTATTCCCAGCAATGCCAACCACTCCGGGAGTAGTTTCCTGTCGTGCCGGCAGATGTCGCTGATGATCCAACCTCACGAGTCCTGGCCACGACCTCGTGACCACCAGACTCCTGTTATTGATTTGTTCCAAGGTCGTTCCTCAACTATTCCGGCTATCTATCCACAACGAGTCCTGGATCATCTGTTTCACCTTGTATTATATCAGTCCATTAGTTCTTCGTGACCGTTCGTCTTTGTGCAGACGACTCAGTCATTTCGGCTCGACCTTGTCCTTGGACCTGTGAGGATGTCCGCAATTGTTTGCTGACTTCGTTGCTTTGTGTGGAAACTTTGTTTGTTGAGGGAATGCAACAGTTCTTGGAAAACACTTCAAATCTAGGACGCTTTTGCAAAGCCAGGGCCCGTAAACATTCTAATTCATACAGATTCCGCTATTGGTCACAAGGAAGAAGTAGCTATTTCTTGAAAGCTACAATTACATTCTCAAAATATCAGCCTGCGTTATTGTGTCTCTCGTCAATTTGCCTCTCAGGGAATTTTTCAGGGTGTTTGTCAAAACTTTCCGCAGTGTGTCTCTCAGAACGTCCCTCAAGGAGTCTTTCAGATGCCTCTCGGTGGTCTCACTCAGGGAGACTTTCAGGGGCTCTCTCAGAGTGCCTCATGGAGCCTTTTAGGGTGTCTCACAGAGTGTCTCTCAGGAGTTCTCTTAAGGAGCCTCTCGGTGTGACTGTCATTGTGCAACCCCTTAAAAAGGTAGGCTAGTCGAAAGACTTTAAGTACTTTTTATTCAGATCTATAGTGGATCCAGGTCCATTGTTCATTAAGCATAAACTATTTCATTTTGCTGAATGGATTAGATGAAATTAGTCACCAACGAAATTCGTAATCTGTGGTGGTTTACATCACATTTTGACTTCACTGACCTTTTTATTTGAAGTTTTTCATTAACATAATTCTAATGTAATACATTATATTTACAGTATTAAAAGAAAACTCACCTGAAAAGGCCAAAACGTCTTCTACCCACGTAATTAAATGTTTGAACCGGCCGGATTTATTGACGTAATGACGGCGGTATCGAGGGCGAGGCAAGTGTCGAGTGTCGAATGTCGCAACATAGGACGCTGCCGTCGCGTCGCGTCCAATCCTCTCCGTCCACCACCACAAAGGGTAATCGCATGTTTCAAGAACCGTATTCAAATTGATTTCATGCATATCGGAGGGTTTCTTAACCTCCCTAGTTTTCTTCGTATACTACGTAGTTTGTATACGACCCGTTTTCTCTTTCATATTAATGTTCTCTTTCATATTAATGATTTCCTTTCTAAGTCCTCAACCGTGATGCGTTAACTCACGTAGAGAATTGTGCTATCTATTTGTGCTGGTCTTTGTGAGTAACAGAACTATAGGCCTTCAAAACCATTATCACAAAATCGTCCTTCACTCGTATTCCACTTTAAAATACCCAATACGTGGTTGTGTCAGTGGTTTACAATGTGAATATAAACTTGAATATGGATATCGAAAGTGTTCAGATGTCCTTCAGGCTACCGGCTAAAATCCTGATGAGGTAGATATGAAAACAATACCGTGAAAATATCTAGAACATTAGTTTAGGCAATAAATGAGCTTCAGCATCAGCTTCAGGGGTTGGCTTCAATGAAACGTTTACTTTGATTCCATCTTCTCTCTCTTTGAATCTCTCCAAAGTAACAAAGCTACATACATCAGTAGTGTTACATCAATTAGAGTTTTGTCTGTACGTTGCTGAGAATTATGATATTTATGGGGTTTTTATGTTTTATACCCCAAAAAAGCTGAAATGAGCCTAATATAAATTAATTCCTGCCCTTCTGTACCGCTAACAAACGTTCCTTTGTAACTACTTTACATGACAGCGGCCAAAACAACAACAGCGGCCAAAATGATGAAACTAATCTTCATTATTATCTTCATTATACGCATGATTTAAAGAAGATTTCTGTGTACTTTAAACTGAACAACACAGTATTGAAATAAAAATAATGAACTCGCAAAAACCACATTTTGAGCGATATTAGACATATTTTTTCACATACGTTTTACTGTACATAAGATCTAATAACGTTAACTAACCGGCTGTCAAGTTGAAGTAAATAAATATTAGTCGTAAAACTAATATGATAAAATTGATCATTAAATTTTACCAAATTCCAAAATAATACTGCATTTAAATAAATCGTAACCTATAAAAAGTTTTACTAATGATACAAATTTTCTTCAAGTTAATTTCAAATAATTTGCCTGAGTATTTTTTTTCCTATTTTTATACGGTTCCAGGGCTATATTTCGATAAAATAAAAATGTTTGTATTCACTTCCCTGTGAGTAATAGTTTAGATCATGGATATATCTAAAGATAATGTTTTCGGTTCATCTTAACAGCAGTTCTTACAACCAAACTATTACGTCTCTAACCATATGACGTTAACAACGAAATGAGACGTGACTAACGAAATGACGTCACTGTTTCAAATTTTGGTCACGCAGATTGCCAACCCACCCTCACCCCTGAGCTAAGACATATCCATGTCCAAATTGTGACACTACCAACGAAATGTCTAAAGTAAAAGTGTCTAGAAAAATGTCTGAAAAAAAATAAAAACCACTTCTGCATAATAGGACTAATCAGAAGACGAGTGTAACGCCCTGGTCGGTCTAACAGCCAAGGTTACGCGATAGCTCCCGGGGCTAGCACGCTGGTCCGGTAAGTCAAACATTCCTGGTTGAAACCAGTGGCGGACGACTCCTTTCACATGAACAGTCACCTCTGGCTAATCTATGAGGCTAACACCGCTACAGCGGTACCTCACCGTCTTTGATCAACCGACATGCACCTGGCCCACCATAATAATAAGTTTATGTTAGACAATAATTAAACAACGGTCACACGACAATAGGATCCGGCTTCAGGGATTAAAAATCATTGGATAGATTTTTATATTTTTGGGGAGCAATGTTCCGGATATTATGTCAGAGTCTTTGCATGTCACTCTGCTGGCTTATTGATCTGCTCCATGACCCTGACATTGCCTGCCTCTGAGACCGGAACCTCGGGTGAGTTCTAGTCATAGGTTGGTAGGTATCGGGGAATTTAGATGAATCTATTGCAAATTTACCACAGAACCTTCTTATGGCCCCATCGTGTTCTAAGATGATATGGTTGGTGGTTTCTTCTTCTCCATAATTAGCAGACAGAATCACCAAAAGTAAAGTATTGTCTGTATGTGTTTTCTGACTTGACTATGTCTAGTTAGAAGAGATACAAATAGTCTCATGTCACTTCTCCATAATTGGAGAAGTGACTGGGCTTAGAGTTTGTTAAGTCCTTTAACTTGTCTTTGTCTTAGTTCTTAGTTTTCTTAGTTCTTCCTTGTACCACTTATCATTAACGTGACTAGAGTTAGTTTAGAGGCCCAAAAATTAATGTTCTTTATGTTGTATCCGTGTTCGATGTGCATCTAGTGTTCTATACCAATTTTAAGTATGACGAATCTGTAGAAGAGGATGGTGACCTGATGACGTGACAGTGGTCACGAAACCGGTATTCCACACCACTACCAAAGAAAGGATATTAGTAAGGTTAAACGTCTTATTAATTACCTTTTTTATGACTTACCACCCCGAAGTAGCCTCAGTGACCTCCTTCATTCTTTACGAATAAATATTCATTCATGGACCAGTTTAACCTGATAAATGTTGGAAAAAAGAGGAACAATGAAGATTATTTGTAACGTTTATTTATGACAGTCATTGGGTCACTAATTGATTTCCTTATTTTGGGCGAGGTCAAACATAACCTTATAATAATTTGTAGACGGTTGTTTCAATTTCATTTAACACCACCGCCAGTAAAGCTTCCTTAATAAAGCTTTTTATCAAACAAAATATAACAATTACCGCCGTTTTGCTTAAATTTAAGTCTCTGTAAAGAAATTGTCAAATAAAAGGTTTCCTAAATATTGACCGAATAATTTTATTTTTTGTCCTCAGTTATAAAATACCAAATAGAATCAGGCTTGTGGAGGATATATTTTTGAAGTTTTTACACTTTATACCACCCAAGGACAATAATGATCGAGGATGAACTCAGATGTAATCCTGGCAACAGTAGTATAACCTTCCATGTCCCTCCAGACCAGAGCCACGATCACACCTGATGTTGACCGGTCAACAAACAATTAATTATTGAACATGTTTCGTCATGTGTGTCGATGTAAGTGGAGCAGCGAAGGCTGTGATTGGCCACGGGTCAGACGTCTAGCGCTCCAGCACCATCTACTGGTTACCGGACCAACTACTGTACTGTGCATCGGTCTCGCGAACATTCAGTCTAAAATGAAAAAAATATGTCAGTACTTATTGTACATTATATTTTAGTAAGACTAAATAGTTGTAGATAGTGGCTTTATATTATTTACTGGAACAAAATCAATATGTATGGATTAAAATAAAAATTTAAAAAACTAAACTACATTTAGTGATTTGGTTTTTTGAATAGTGATTAATGGAGAAGGATTATACTCAATATATTTTAACTTAAAATATAAGTTTATAGTTTTTAACTAGCGTGGTTGGAAAGTGTCTAACGCTTCTTCTCAATGACCTTATGAGTGTACGATCAATTTGAATAAATGGGTTTAAACTGTAAGACGTGATTTTGCTTTCGTATAATATCTTGCAAGACACTACAAAAACCTGAAAAGAATATATTGAAGAAAGTTCTCGAACATAGACTAAGACCAGTTTGCGGTCTTTAATTATTACTATGCATATTCTAACCTGTAGCAAAGTATATAGTTAATTCCATATGCAGTTTTTGTCATAATAAGTAGCATTTTACATCGTAACACTCAGTAATACAACCCGTGTGAAGTACGTGCAAGCTAATCTATGAAATCCTTACAATTATCTATGAAATCTTTTCAAGCGCTGAATCAAAATTAAAATTACATAACTGTAAACATATGCGAATTAGATAACTCGAGTGGAAGATAACGTGCGAAATCGGTATTTAACTTTGATTGGTGACGCTAAACACCGCTTTCCGCAGGCAGAGGTGATTGCATAGTTAATGAAACAGTCACCAGAGCGCTCTACTTCCAGAGCACGCGAGTGACGAAACGTCTTGTCGGCACGGCGGCTGCGCAGTGCGCACAGTGCAGCGTCCGTTCACCCTGTATGATGGAAGCCGACCGGGTCAGCACAGTGTCAGTAATATACGAGAACAGCACACTCTGGCGGGGGATAATAGTAATTATCCGAGTGGCGGTGGCGCTACAAGTAGACCATATTATGCACCAACGCTCCAGATCCTATGCTTGTGCAACGGTCGCTGCCCTCTTGCTTCATCGGCTTTCAGCATTTCTGATTTCCATGTCATGAGCAAAGCGCCGGTCAATCACGTTTATTTGCATTCGAAGCTACAATTATTGGCAGTTTAACAACGGATCGGTGTTTCAGAACCGATACACGTCCTATCTGCAGCGTTACTGTAGTGTATGTATACAATGGCAATGTACAGTTGTTAGAAATAAGTTTACACGAAGTCATCGTGTATTGGTCATAGTTGTAATGGCGAGGCAACTTCGCCCTTATATCGTCAGTACAAGAGATAACCTCACCGAATTTACATTAGGATCCTACGTTACTTGAGTTAATCTAATCTATCACCGCCATACTTTTACACTTACTATTTTTACTGTACATTATCAACACCCGAATTAACATTGTTGATCATTTTCGGTTAAATTATATTAATCATATCAGACTGAGGTGGTGGCGGGTCCTATAATTCAAGTACTTCTAGGCCACGAATTGTGGATAATTGAAAGCGATGGTCGGGAGGGTGTAGTGCTCTATTGAGTGGATTAACGTCCACACTATTGAATAATACGTTAATCCGCAAAAACCATCCTCATAGTTAGACCAGTTTGTAATTCAGTGGCAATGGTTCAGACTCTACGTCAAACTGTAGGTCCATTAGATGCCATTGACTTTTGGGCTATTAATTAACAATTCAGTCTATGGAACATGTCAGCCTTAGTCAGTAACAATAATACAAGATCGCGTCACAATCATCCTACACTCATTTCTCATTCATACTTGGCTAAAAATACTTATCTGGTGAAGTCACTATTCAAGGAAGGTAATAATATTAAGGTAACATCAGTGTGGCATAAGTCGCCTCTAACTAATTTTTGCTCGTTCATGAATCAAAACTGGGTATATTAAACAGAAGCTGTTCCGGTACTGATAAGTTCTTTGGTTATCCAGTGCAATATGCTTCCCTACCACTTGCCCAAGGCTTCTTCATAGTATACGAAGACGGCTCATCGTCATTGTACCATTAAAACACCATTTTACAGTCTTTATAATGACATAAGAGAGGATGAAAATGAGTTTTTTGGATATACCCGAATTTCCAAAATACTCTTTTGACGAAAATTTTGATAAAGTGGAAAGCGTCTTATCCGGTTCCCACAAGAAAGTGAATAATTTTTTCCATCTAAGGAGAGGCTAGCACTTGCCCTAAGTTAAATCAAATAGTTTTGGCATAATTTATATCTTAATTACTATTCTACTACCCCCGACGCAGAAGCTGGGGGTAGATCTCCGCCCGTTGTCATGGACTCCAAGACCATGTCCGTCGTCGTCATCCAGGCCCATCCGGTTCGTCCAACAAGGAATTTTGGGGAAGTAGGTAATGTCGATCTCTTTCGTCAGGAGGAATTGACTTGCGCCGTTCAGTCTTCGCAACAAGAAAACTCCAGGTCCTGACGGAATCCCCGCTGAGGTTCTAAAACTAGTCGCGGAGTTGAATCCTGAACTGCTCCTCAAAATGTTCAACGCCTTTCTTACGGAGGGTATCTTCTCCTCTTCTTGGAAGGTCGCTCGCTTCGTCCTCATCCCGAAAGGAAAAGACGATTCTGGGGGCCCTTAATCTTTCCGCCCCCGTTGAATGCTTAATACGGCAGGGCAAGGTCCTCGAGAAGATGCTCTGGTCTAGACTCTGGTCTAGAATTTCATCGTGTCTGCTAGTGACTTCTCGCCGCATCAATATGGTTTCTGGTCTGGTTATTCGACCACTGACGCCATCCAAGCGGCCGTCGAGGCAGTGCGGAGGGCGGAGAGCCACAACCACTGATATCGCCGCTAACTAACCTTTAACTCCGCCAGGTGGATTGACATGCTATGGGCACTTGAGCATATATTCCAACTCCCAGCGTACCTTCTGCGAATGATCAATTCGTACATTTCAAACAGTGCTCTGTTTTACGACACACTCGAGGGTCAACGTAGAGTCGCTGTCACATTTGGCGCAGCACATGGATCACAGGGATCCTCGGACCCGATCTCTGGAACATGTAATACGACAGTCTGTTGAGGTTCGATATGCCTGATGAAACTCTCCTTGTTGGCTACGCGGACGACGTCGCTGCCCTGATCTCAGCGAGAAACAAAGAGCTTGCACTGCTCATGCTGAATCTGGTGCGAATGGTCAACAATTGGATGCGGGATCACGGCTTATCGCTTGCACTCGGCAAGACGGAGACTGCGGTCCTAACGAAGAAACAAATAGAGACCGCTATCCTGATACGTGTTGGAGACCTCGACAATTCAGAATATTGTACCTCTAAACATAGTTCAAAGTAGACAACATACTGTTCTTAGACGGTTAGTAGCCTCACACTTGAAATGAATGGAGTTTCATGCGTTGTGCTTTGTTATTCTTTTTATGTCTTCGCCCGCCGCCTCCTCTTTCGCCCTTCTCTAGCACGCTTTCTCCCTCAACCTCAACCCCGCCCGGCATGAACGAAATCACTGAAATCCCCGCCAGGAAGGACAGCAGTTGCCAAAGTTCCACGGGTTTTGACACTTTTATGGCCCCCTGCGATGACGAATGGGATAGGCGCGGTTGCCAAAAGTCCTAGACTCTTCATTGCTGGAGATTCGAGGCGGATAGGGCGAACGTCACCTCCGAAGAACGCGAGCTGAGTGGCAAGAGACCAAGAGAGTGACTTGTTAGAATGTCTATGTCCTTCCTTTCCCATCATTATGAATCACTTTACGGTGTCTTTACAATATCCCTAAGAAGGCATGCATAACCAGCTTGACAATCTTCCAGTACCATATCTATAACCAAACATCACTGTATTCGTAAACAAAAATAAATAAATAAAAGCAACGTACTTCAGTTAACATTCCTCCACTTGTACACAACAAACACTCCAGTTAATATCAGTGTACTTTTTCACAGTAAGTACGCCAGTTAACATCACTGTACTTTTACACCTTATGTATGCCAGTTAACATCACTGTATTTGTATACAATAAGTACTCCAGTTAATACCACTGTACTTGTAGCCAGTATGTATTTTATGTTAGTATCACTGTATTTATATACAATAATTACTCCAGTTAATACCACTGTACTTGTACACAATAGGTATACCAGTTAACATCACAGTGCACACAATACACATAATTCACGCATACACAATAAGTACTCCAGCTAACATAATATGCACCAACCCTCCAGATCCAGATTTTTTAATTAATTAACATTAGATCAAAAAAATATAACAGATTTTAATCAATTAAAAAAATATATAAACTTTTATGATTAATTCCTTTGTACTGTTTAGAGGAACTTTTTCAGTAGAACTTCATATCTCAATTGTATTAATACCACCTAAATAATTAAGATAATATATTTACATTCATTATACAATATACTGTAAATAATTTTACGCCATTCGGTACTCTCTGTATAAAACGATGAAGTGTATTTTGAATTGATTTGATTTATTGGTTCCTGAGAAAAATGTACACTAAGTTAAATATATATACCCCCGTCGCAGCAGACCTGCGAACTCAGCGAATTTCCAAATCAATAACATAATAATAATAATATATGACTAGTTTGATTATTATCTGTCAATAAATATGAGTATTATTTGCCTACTCTCCATAGATTAACATGGGAAAGAGTATGCAGGTTTGCTGCTGTGAGGAACGCTGAAAGTAGGTGTTTCTAGAGTAAACAATTAATTTTTTGAGCATTTATATCAACTTTCATCAACATCTGTCCATAAATAAAGGAGTTTGCCTATTCACTATATGATTAATATGGGAAAAGAGTATACAGGTTTGCTGTCATGATAAACACATAAACTATGATTTTAAGCATAAATGGATAGACCTCAACCACATGAAGCTAAATATCAAGTTTTATCCAAAAATATTGATTAATATGGGAAATATTAATTTTTCCCTATCCTCCATAAGATTAACATTGGAGCCCCACAATACAACATACTGTGTTTAGATTTTTTAATATCTCGGTAACCGTTGGAGGTAGAGAAAAA
This sequence comes from Nephotettix cincticeps, assembly GCA_023375725.1. Taxonomy (NCBI): domain Eukaryota; kingdom Metazoa; phylum Arthropoda; class Insecta; order Hemiptera; family Cicadellidae; genus Nephotettix; species Nephotettix cincticeps. The sequence continues at coordinate 16,130,198 of CM041785.1, read as the reverse complement.
CTTTAAGGAACTTAACTGTGTAGTTTTTAAGCTGATTCCAATGGTGAAATATAAAATTATAAATTTTTAAAAATTACATGTGAAAAACGCAAAAAAACCCATTTTGGGGTACAAACCCCCCCCCCCAAACTACCCGTTCCCATTGACCGATATGTCTGGTTTACGAACTCGTCCGAGCATTTGTAGGAATACACGTCTCTACCAAATTTGGTCTCGATCGGACCATTTTTACGAGAGTTATCGTGTTCACAGACACATAGGCTATATATATATATATATATATACACATATATATATATATATATATATATATATATATATATATAAATTTTAACGACTATTGTTTTTGGACTCTGGGCACCTAAAGAAGAAAAAATAACATGGTCCCGGGCTTAAGTTTCGCCATGAGACCTACGGTAATAGCTTCTTCCCTATGGGAAATTCGCTAAAAAGTGAGTTTTCGGGAGAATCAGGAAATCAGCTTATCAATTCAGCTGTTTTGCACGAGTAGGCCTTTAAATAAATATTTATTACTTATAGAAATTCCATAGTTTAATATATGTCTAAATGATAGTAAAATGACGCTCAAAAAAATAGAAGGATAACATTTAGTTTTAATTTTAGAAAAATTTACCAGATCCCCTTAAATAATATGACATCCATTGGTCTCACTTCTTCCGGTTTAGACCTGCACATGACATTTACCGTAGGTTCTAGATACTGTGAGTGTAATGCCATGACGCTTTGTTACTGACAAAGACCAGCCGATTCATTTGCTTGGATCATTAATTAATAGCCCAATGAACAAAGGTAACTGATACAAACTGTAACTGTTCTTGTTGAATACCTTCTATATTCATGAGGACGTGTGATCTACTCTTGCGTATATCCGAGCTGTGTAACACCGAGCAATGGATTAGGTCACTTGTATGTTGCCGTAGGTCCAATAACAGTGCCCGGGAATTAACTGGCGCCTGCAAACTGAGAGCGCTAACTACCCGACACTGTCGTCACAGATGTTTAGGGCACTCGAAGGCGCTCTAAAACATAACGCCCACTGTCCTACATTTACTTACAATGACGTCACAATCTGCGGGCTAATTATAATTTCTGGCAGTGGTCTAACCCACGACAAAAATTGCGTCGGCGCTACGAAATAATATTGGCTAAGATAAAAAACGAGCTTTCCGGAGATTTCGTTGAATCCTATTGTGAACGCATTCACTTTAGCAATGGGCGGTAAATATGATTTGATAGACGGTAGAAAATAATAGAAATGCTGCCGTTGCGGTTTCAATAAAACATTTAACAGTGTAAAGTAGAGTAGATTAGATTATTGAAATGGCGACCGTGCCAAAAAGTAGGTATTTTAAGCCAAGTATGAATGAGAAACGAGTGTAAAATGTTTGTGGCGCGATCTTATATTCTTGATACTGACTAAGGCTGACATGTCCCTTAGACAGAACTGTTAATTAATATCCCAACACTCAATGGCATATCTAAGGGACCTACAGTTTAATGAGGAATCTGAACCACTGCCTCTGAATTACGAACTACAGTAGTCTAATTATGAGGATAGACTTTGGGGATTAATGTAGTATTCAAAAGTGCGGCCGTTAATCCACACAAGAGAACACTACACTCAGTAAAAACTAAAAAGTAACATGGTCCCGGGCTTAGGTCTTGCCATGAGACCTACGGTAATAGCATAGATGAACGGATAGTAAAGTAGATTGTGCACGCCCATATTAAGGATGAAGACGGTACATCGTACCGCTCAGTAAAAACTGAGAAGTAACATGGTCCCGGGATTAGGTCTTGCCATGAGACCTACGGTAATAGCATAGATGAACGGATAGTAAAGTAGATAGTGCACGGCCATGTTAAGGATCTGCGTCTTCACCGTCAATTGACGTAGTAGGTACTGACATCCTCAGATAGCGCTAGTGTCGCAATTGATTTAATATACACCTGACAGTGTCACAGAAACCTAATTCACCGCTAGATCCGACAGATGACAACATGTGTCCTAAGATTTTATCGTCTTCACTAAGTCCCATAAGGTGCCTCCTCTCCTTATAATCCGTTCCTCTCTGGTAATAGCATCTTACCTATGGGAAATTCGTTAAAAACAAGCCATCGTCCATTCTCAAGTCCTGTTTGTTGTAAATCGCTAATACAATTAGTCCATTATAAAACAGAGTTCTCTATCGATACCTTTATCGTGTAGCCGTGACGTGTAGCTGACGTGACGTGTATCTTATGCAAGGTATCGCCGTATCGCCAGCTGTCAACGACTAGCTTCCTCACATATAATCTCTCATTTTGAGTTGTGCAACTGATCAAAGGCTGGATTACTTTGCATGTTTATAACCGGCGATTAACGCGATCACTCTGCTAATAGACGAGGATAATCCGTTCTGCGCTGAGTTATCGACGCCGAGCAACTACCGACGACCGCTTACACGCCAGCTGACTGGTTATGTGCGTCGTCTGCAACTACGACTTGAACACACACATGCATACATTGTGTGTTTAAGGCGATCTAGCCCGTGACAAAATCCACGTTGAATAACATTGCTCAGATCTCTATTAATTGTACTTTATAATTTTACCTGAAATAGCGACCTACCCAGGTAGGTATTTTAAGCCAAGTATGAATTAGGAATGAATGTAGAATGATTGTGGCGCGATCTTGTAGTCTTGTTACTGACTAAGGCTAACATGTTCCTTAGGACTGTTAATTAATAGCCCAACAGCCGATGGCAACTAATGGACCTACAGTTTAACGTTGAATCCGAACCACTGTCTCCGAATTACGAACAAGTCTAGTTATGAGGATGATCTTTGCGGATTAACGTAGTATTCAATAGTGCGGACGTTAATCCATACAAGAGAACACTACATCCACCGACCATCTCTCACAACTATCCACAATTCGTTACCTCCAAGTAGCTGTATCACAGGACGTCGCCACCGTCCCAGTCATATATTTGTTTTATTTTTGTAGTTATTTTAATTTTAGCACGTGAACAGGAAGAGGAAGTGAACAGCGAGAACAGGAAGAGGACACTACGAGAGTATTGTTTGAGTTGTTATTTTGTTATAATATTGTTTACTGTTATTGGAGATTTTATTTCTCTGTTGTAAACAATTAAATTGTAAATAAATAATTTACTAATGCGACTAATGTTGGCACATCTTATAATAAGTCTATTACCTTGTTGTGTGTTGCTGATTAGGACTTCCCATGGTGTCATTAGTTATTCGAGTACATTCAGTTGTATGAGTAGACCAATTTACTACAGTTAACGGTTTATTTTTCATGTTAATATCAAATAAGTATTCATTCTGCACATTTATAAGGGTTATTTTAGCCTTAACATGCTTCAAGCTAACTTGGTTGTTAGGGTACATGCACATCTCCTATTGGAATAATTAACTAAGTTCTGGATGAAAATTCTATGACAGTTTGCATATTGGCCCCAGTTGAATAATGTATTAAAAATATTTCTTTTCACACTAGTATGGTATCAAAGCAAAGCTTATAAGTAAAGCTTATAAGCAGACCTATCATTTTACATCAGATGTAATTTGAAGTTGTCAGAAGCAGGTATCTAAGTGGTACGGGTAGGTCGGTTACTATTTGACTCTATAATTCAAAACCACAGGCATTTATTTAAAGAATTTGGAAAAACTATTACCGTACATCACATGAGCAGATTTGAGCCCGGGACCATGTTATTTTTTGTTTTTTTGAGGTGCCCAGAGATCAAAAACCATAGTCGTTAAAGATTATATACGAGTATAAATATATATAACAGGGTGCTCATTAAAGTAGGGGACAAACTTCGAGGGATAATATTACTCATCAAAATAAACAAAAAATGTCGTATAAACATATGTAAAAAAAGTCCTTCGTTTAGCCGCTAACTGCCATTTTGTATTTTTTACAAAAATTATGTTGTTTATTATTCCAAATTTAAGTATTTCAAGAACTGCTTACGCTACAGAAACCAAACTTTGCACATGTATCTTTATTCGCGTGCGCGCGTGTGTGTGTGTGTGTCTGTGAACACGATAACTCTCGTAAAAATAGTTCGATTGAGACCAAATTTGGATAGAGATTTGTATTCCAACATTTACTCGGAGGAGTTCGTGATCAGATATATTGGTCAACCGGAACGTGTAGTCTTGGGGGGGGGGTTGTACTAAACCATTGTGCGTGTTTGCGTTTTTATATGTAATTTTATTTTTTTAATTTTATCCTTTACTTATCTAATTAGCTTAAAAAAACTTCACAATTTAGTTCCTTAAAGTTTTTCCCTATCTTCAACGGTTACCTAGATGTTAAAAAATCTAAACACAGTACGTTGTAGTTTTGGCGCTCCATTTAATCTTATAGACGGTGAGGAAATATTAATATTTCACTTATCAACCAGTATTTTTGTATTAAACCTGGTATTTGCCTTCATGTGGCTGAGATCTATCCATTTATGCTTAAAATCACAGTTTATATGTTTATCATGGCAGTTAGCTATTTTGAAATTGCTAATGACGGAGAGAGTTGTTGATCATAAAATTAAATGCAATTCACAAATAAATTCTCGTTTCATTAAATAAAAAATAATTTGTAGGAACACATTGCAGTTAAGTAGGGAATTTTGCAGAATCACATAACATATATTTTCTTTTTATTATTCACTCTGTTGGTAATTGTTGTCATTCCGTATAACCTTCATCGCCCGGAATGTAACGTAAACAATCGTCTATGCATTCAAATTATGAAACTTAAAACAGGAATTGGCAAATTGTAAATAGATAAACAATGCATTTCTTGTTGTGTTTGACTTTGACTACACTATATTGAAATTACACTTAAAAAATAAAGATGGCCTTCCAGCACTTTAGTCAACAAAAGATTTGAAGGTAATTTCATTTATAACGAAAACCCGATTAAGTTAACTTACTGTATAGGCTACTTATGTCCCATAAAAATATCAGTCTACGATTATTTTAAGGATAACTCATAACTCCCATTACCTGCTGTTATTTTGTTTGTTATTTTGGTTTGCGTTTCCGAAATAGAGCTCAAAAAGGGCCTACCTAAGTTTTAAGGTGTCTCATGTGACACCTTTTTACTTTGAATATATAAATAAATTTGAATAATTTCCTTTTCACTTTCTATTTCTAAACATAGTTTATAAAGAAAGTATAGTTCTGAATATAAAGAATTTTTCTGTTAAAGAAAGTCCAGTGTTAAAGTTTTCTAGTTGCGCTAGTGCCTCTGGGAGACTTATCACGATTGTATTTACATTTATTAAAGTGATGTGAAAAATCATGTCATTTTTAGAGAAGGTTTAAATATATTATTAAATTACAGGCCTAATCCACCTTCATTTATGTTCTATGTACCTAAGCAAGATTATTATATTAGCTAATAAGCTGTTAAAACTAGGCCGGCTCATATCAAGCTATGTTATAATTTGGTGTTGTAGTAGGCCTTGGCTCTATTTTTAATTTCAAAGCCATAAGTTATTAATGTCATCAATGAATATTTTACAAAAATATTGTTTGTTTCAGTGGGTAAAAGCAGAAGGATAATTTTGTTCCTTAGGCCTGTTCATCATCAACTTGTGATTTATTATTGTAACAGGAAATACTGTCAAAGGCTAATAATAATTTTTATTAATAACAAAGTTAAATCAAGATTGAGACCAATACATGTTCCTGAAGTCTTACGATCCTATTGAGATGGATGAAAATAAAAAAATTAAAATAATAGATTTAAGTAAGTCCAAAGAAATGCCAAACACACCAGAGACTAAGACTATAAATAATGACAATCAAACTTTGAATAAAATTTCTAATCAGGCTGACAGTCAAGTTATGAGCAGCCGCGATCCTCCAACAAAAAAGTCTTTTTCTTGCTCAGAGCTGGGAGTGAAATATTTGAAATCTAGTTCTTGTACTGATATAGATGGCAAAACTTTATTTTTCAATGAAAAGGGTTGGCCAGTCAAAGTTATGAGGCTAACCGAAGACTCTCCACCAAAAGGTGAGTTTCTTTTGAATAGGTGAGTTCTGGATATTTACTAATGAAATATTTGGAATGTTTCCTGTAAGCCTCGGGTTGGACCTATATATTTTTCAATTTACTGAAGGAATGGCAGGTCTTTCACTAAATACTTTACACCGAATACTTATTTAGGCCTACACTATTTTATTTTTTTTTAATTTATAATATATTTACACTTACCGTAATACTCTTATTAAATGCTGTTACTTTCAGATTTTACATTTCAAATGGCGGGTAGTTTACGTGAAAAATGAATCTTTCTCAGTTATTGACATACTTAAGAAGTGACAAAATTTTTAACTTTAACTATGATCACCTATTTAATTAGGTCTAATTTAAAATAGAAATGAACTAAATATGAATTTTTACAGAAAGGTAATTTTAGTGTACTCTTTATAAATACTTTGAAAAAAACAACATTTTTCTCATTAAGTCACTTTGATGTGTACATGGATACACAATCATTTCAGATAGGCCTAATCTACTGAGTAAAGAAGGGCCAGAGGATCCTGATTAATATACAGAATATATATTCTGTATATTTATTATTTGTTTTAAGCCAAGTATAAATGAGAATTGAGTGTAGGATGATTGTGGCGCGATCTTGTAGTCTTGTTACTGCCTCAGGCTGACATGTTCCTTAGACAGAACTTTATTTATAGCACAACAGTCAGTGGCATATCTATGGGACCTACAGTGTAATCCTAACCTCTGCCTCTGAATTACGAACTAGTCTAATTATCAGGATTGTCTTTGCGGATTAACATAGTATTCAATAGTGTGGATGTTAATATACACAAGAGAAAACTACACCCACCAACCATCGCTCACAACTATCCACAATTTGTGACCACCAAGTAGTACAACGGTAGTAGTAGTAATATTACAGTACGATGCCATCGTCCCACTCTATATTAGCTAGGCCTATCTGTACCAAGGCCTAATTTATACAAAAATCAAATGTGGTAATTTTCTCTAAACTGTCTGTCAATAGTTAGATTTATTATTATTACTTCATTATGACTTCGTTTTTAGGAATTAGATACTTTACCATACAGGGGTGTGCAAAAAGGCACATGGCTGATGTACCATAGTACTGTTCTGCTCCTTTGTGTATTTCAGGTAATTCATTATGACTTTTATGAAGTTGTTTTAGTCCGGTCTTTGTATTATTCTAATATTCATATTTGCAGCTATCAAGCCTAAGCCTGTACATTCACTTCCCTCAACTTCTTCTAAAAGATCTCCTCGTAAAGAAAAATCAATATTCACTATTAATAGTAAACCATCTGTGATTAAAAAAACCCTGAAGAAAAATTCGGAAACATCAAAAGAAGATAAAGAAAACAAGAAATTAACTGACACCAAAAATAAAGTTTTAGCTCAAAATAGCACTAAAAAACCAAATGAAGATTCTGTCCAAAAAGAAAGATTGGTTGAGGAAAAGAGTGGTCAGGGTCCTGGAGACTTGGAGTTAAAATCAATGTTACAGAAGTTGGATCAAACCATGAATGAATTAACTATTGAAAATGATGATGAACTAGTCAAACGTAAGTAACATTTACATAAAAGTTCATTAAATACTCAGATCAATAAAATAGGATCTAATTAACCCATTCCCGTCTAATGACGTACATTGTACGTCAGCGTATTTCGCTAGACAGATGTCTAATGACGTGCGTCCCGCGGGGTGGTTGTGAGCAAACAATGTGCGTTGCCTACTTATATTTCGACGTAGTTCTTTTTTCCGCCGTTAGGTGTTCTAGTTCATTTCTCATCCGATAGGTGGTGTTGGCGTCCTCTTTTATCATCTTATTTAGTGTAAAATGTTCCGTATTGACAGTATATAATTTTCTCGTTCACACAATTCTTTCAGCGATTGTATTTATTGATGATAATACAGTTATAATGATTATTATTTAAAGATTTATCATTAACTATTTATTACTGCAGGTAACTGGAAGTAGATCTGCCAAGTAATAAAAGAAATAAAAGGAATCTTATGAAAATAAAATAAGATTTGACGAAACAAAAGTACCTACTTGTTTCTAAGTCTACAGCTTGGAACTGGTTAAAAAGTACAGTAATAATTTTTTTCTTGCTAAAAGTGATTGTATATGCAGTTAAAGGGTATAAGAAACAGGGAAAAGGAATCAAAACATATAATTCATGAAGTTACTGTTAATTCTTTCACGCTAATAGTGACGCGCAGTCGTAGTGAACGACGCTCGATTTACGTTCAGCCCGGGTGGCCTCAAGCGTCGACCGTTCTGCCCGACGGGAATGGGTTAACACATTCAATGATCATTTTTATGTATGCCAAGCCATGTGCTAATGGGTGTAGGGTTTTTGTTACTAATTTTTTTAAGTATTAAAATCACGAACAAAGCATTATCACAGTGAAGGAACAACTACAGACAACATTCACAGTCAAACATTTAAAAAACTTTATGGCTCCATAACCAGTGAAAATTTGGCACGTAGGAAACACTTGGAAACACGTCATCTACATATGGGATGGACCTGAAGTGACACATTTACGCTGAAAATATTGGTATAGGTTTTGACTTCATCCCCTGAATGAAAAACAAAGCAGTATGACAAAAAATGTCTATCAAAATTATTTATAGAACATGTTGTATTTAGCCTATTCCCTGGCTCACTATCACTGTGTGATTTTAACAATGTTTAATGTGTTTTTTTAAATCTTTGAATGAAAACTAGAGATTGACATATTTGCAATTCTTGAAAATTTAACAAAAAAGCTATTTTGGGATTTTTACTTTGGTGGCAAATTTTAGGGCTCTCTAGAATAGACCGTTCCATATCCAGTGGATGGAGAGAAGGTTTGGGGGCATGAATCCTCTTGGGATATTCTGCCTGAATCCAGATCTGAATTGGTTTTGGGGATTTATCTTCACTTATCTGAGAATGAAGCTAACTGTCCATGATCTACCTTTTCCATTTTCACAAATTCCTTCTTTTTAGTGTCTGCACAATATTCTTTAGGATGCTGTGTCTACCAAGCTGTTTTTGGGTATAAAATTCTGTACCTTCATTTCATTATATTACTTACAAAACTTGTAATTTTTCCATTGACAACATACTGTAGCCGCAACATATATTTGTAAATGTTTATCATGTAACAAGTCCCAAGGAAGAATCAACCCTAAGTGATGCGCGAAAAGCCGGAAAGCTGAGTTCCATATCTTAGTGTAATGTAATTTAATGGTTAAACTCTTAAGTCACGTTTACATATTTTTTGTTTCTACTCTTAACGTTATTATTAATTTCAAACGTTTTTCAGCTACGACCGATAAAAACTTACAGATAACTACAGCTAGTAAAAACTTGAAGAAACCTGTTGGTGAGTCACAAAAAAGCTCTGCCTTCGAAAGAAAAATACCTAAGAAGGACATTAAAAATGATGACGTTATACACAGTGCAAGATCAAATAAATACAACAGCAAAGATGTTAAGGCATATATGCAAGCAAAACGTGTAGAAAGAAAAATACAAATGTCAGAAGAGACAAGGAAGAAGCAAAACATGTTAGAAGTGCAGAAGAAGAACCTTGAAAAGCTTAGAGAAAAGGCACTGCAGGTTTTAAAAAAAAGCTCTGCCAAATCTCTGGACGAGGTGAGAAGATGATTTTTGTGTCTGAAATAATTTAAAATTTTGTAAAAATAATAGCAAAAAAAGTAAAAATAAATTACTCAAAGATCAAACACTGCATTTTTCATACATATTATTAAAACAATTAAATGAAAAAGGTTTTATAGCCTATATATAATTTAACTCAGTTTCAATATTTGCACATATTTAAACAACTAAGCCTATCATGGTTTTTGAAAATCAACCCAATTGATTGTTAGTGGGACGATAATCTATGCTCTTTAAGTACCAAAAGTGGATAGAGCAAAAGGAAGTTGATCTCCAAAAACGGAGGTTAAATCTTATGGTAGGTAATAATAAAATAATGGTATCTAAGCTGCCCTTGCTCGTATTTAACCCTAGAACCACTACTTATTTTACCCTTAACCCTTCAACTTCGATCGACATACTGTGCACGCGGTGCCATCGGTTACCGTGCTCTACTCGCGACTGGCAGTGCGGTGTTGTGGTTTTCGTCAGCACTGCATTTGCTGCTACCTTATGGTATTTTTTTAGAACTATTTGGAGTTTCTCAATATTGAAGAACACTGTCTACCTTTCTAGCATAATTGTTTTTGCCATTATGATGGATTTGAAAGGAGGAAAAATAAAAAAATCTCAGCTGGAAGAGCAGACAATAACTACTAGGTTTGTTGGTTTTTTATTGTTGTCTAATGTAATGTGGGAAGGCTATGTTTTTGTGTTAGTTTGACAATGTTATGAACTGAAATATAAATTAATTATTATATCTACAACTGTTTTATGTTTTGTTTGCGAAGTGTAGTGTCGTAATAGTAAATATGAAATGAAAAATTTGTTGAAAATTTCAAATGGAAAGAAAACTTTTTATTGTAAACTGGCATTGTGAGTACTGCCTAGAACTAGGCTATTTTTGGACGTTTTTAATAAAATATTAGTTTGTATTAAACTTAAGACGATAACATTACATTGTGGTTAGATGAACAGTTATCAGTTACAGGTTAGGATTGCTGGTAGTAGGTGGTCCAAATCCCTAAATAGTGCCGTCCGGGTGTGTTGGAAGGGTTCTTAAAAATCCGGGCTTGAAGGGTTAACTGAATGAGACAGTTTTTATACAACTCTTCTTAAAATAATCAGTATAAACAAAAAGCACAAAACATGTCTTTCCCTTAACCATACAAAGGTAATAGAAACAATACAAGTGTTCACTGCAATCCCAATCTAGCCTACAAAACTTATCAGCTTCCACCCAAACTGGTCACCATTTTATTTAAGGTGGGCCCTCCCATCACTATACCACACATTTGCAATGAAAATTGGGATTTTGCAAGGTGGGAAAATACCCGCGCATTTCCGTTTGGCTCGTCAGCTAGTGCCTTAGACCACTACACCAAGAACCACCAACGGATAAAACGCTTAGTTGTCAATAAAAAATACTCTCGTGGTGATTGGGCACACTCTTTGAGTCCAAGTTTCCTCTCCCAGGTAGCAGCACCTTTCCCAATAACGACATCGTCTTAGAAGTTCACTAAATTAACGACAGATGACACTCCCTGCCACTTCTTATTTAATTTGTAAGTGTGTTGAGATTGCGACTTTAGTGGTTCTAGGCTAAGGGATTGAAAAAACACCCAATGCCCTAAGTTTATTTTCTGTCTGCTAGGTTAAATCAAGGCTTAGCCTCCCTACTTATCTTCCCATCTTTACCTCTTCCCCACACCAACCATAGTAAGAGCGCTCAACTAACCTAACCTAAGAATTTGTTTAGAAGATTGAATTTTTATAACATACCCCAAATTAAAGAATTTTGCAAAGAACTTTTCATGTCAGTATTGTGTAGTGTGCCTGGTTTTTCTAACTTCTTCATCACAAAACCTTTGAAAAATGCCTGCTGTTACTCAGATCTATGATTTTAAAACTATACCGAACTTATCATACTCAAACTTTTTGTATTTCTCCTGAGAGTGTTCTTATAAAGAAAATTGGAGTGAAAATAAAATCACTACATGGCAAAAATCAAAACGAAGTATGATAGGTGACACTGGACTAATCAGAAATAACCAACATTATAAATATTTACAATGATTTATAAGAATATTTTTGAATAGTTATCTATATATAACAAAAAACTAACTAAAAAATTGTCAACCTTAAAATATGACATTGTAATAAAATATAGAAATCATTCTGTAAACTCAGTTTCCTTTGACACTTCAAATGACTTACCTATTTAGCTTCCTTCATGTTGAATTCTGAAGAAATGAAGCTGACTGAGAGGAGCCAGTTCTTAGGTTCAAAGTACAAAGATAGTGTTCTGTCATTTCAAGTATTCTTCTTTATTTTTAATTTTTGAATGGGGGTTAGCTTGTCAATGGCTACTTTGAAGACTGTTAAGTGTCATTAAGAAGATTGTTAAAAATTTCCTTTATTTGTTTTGTTTATCTTGTAATAGTTCAGGTCTTATACCATACTAACCCATCTGTAAGTTGGTTTAAATATTAAAATGACTTCTTTTATCAAATTAAAAATAGTTAACCTGATTATTAATAACTCACTTAAATAACCAATCATTATTAAATATTAAAATATTCATAATTTGTACAGTACAGATATCCTTATATAATACCTTGCTTAGCATTCATAGAAATATTTATACAGTACGTTGACAGCATAAATCAAATATGTTTGGATGGTACTAATAGAAGAGTCAGTTTGTGCAAAATGAACCTAGGTTAATTTAAATCTTATTTTAGATAAAAGTCTTGCCGCAGAAAGCTTAACTGTCACGGTAGGAATTATTTTTTAATAAAAATCTTTTTCACACTCCTAATTTGATCTGAAAATTGGTTTCTAAGTCTTGGGATGAACTTATATGCAATAACAAAATAAACTTATACAATTTATTTCTTAGATATAAGTAATCTGGAATTTATCCTCCCCATTTCATGGTCTATGATTACTCCTAAGTATTAAAAACGTGATTATACTTTCAAATCTGTAGCCTACAACTTATAGAGAATCAGAATTAAAATCAAAATCTTTTTTAGGTGTTGTCCAACTATGTGGAACTTTTCTTTTCTTCACTGATTTCTACGCCTACTTCTCTAGCTCATTAAGTCATATCATCTATGAGAGCCAATACAACAACTAATAGCAACAGATATATTAGCTGTAACTGTGTATAATTAATCTATATGCTTATAGTAATGTAGGTTAATGTTATGGGGCTTTATGACTTTTCCTTTCATTTTGTTAGTTAGAGTTAGATACTTTACAAGGAATAAATCCGGAAACACTTTGTACATCAATACAGTGTGAAATATTTAGCTAAATATTTGTAAATGTGTGATACAGTGGAGGGAGGGTCTACTTTAAATAAACGGTGACCTGCTTGGGTGGAAGTTGACGGCATTTGTAGGCTTAGTTAGGATTGCAGTGGATACCAGTTTTGCTTCTTTTACGACCCCCATGGTTAAGGGGAGGGCATGTTATGTGTTTTTTATTTATTATTAGTATTGTAAGAAGAGTTGCAAAGTTAAAGTAAAATAAAAAAATATAAATTAAGTTCAAAAGCTCCGCCACTAGGAGGGTTAACTTATATAGTCAACAGAGATCAAAAATGCTTGTGTTATTCAGTAGACAATTGACACTATGAGGGTTTGAACCTGTGGTATAATTCCTTATTAAACGTAACTGTCCATCCAAGGGCCATGGGTCCAATAGACTCATACGTATAGAGGCTAGCTTTTCTGGTGTTAATCAGGTAAAAAATTCCATGCGAGTTTACTTCTCAATACCAGGTACGATGGAAATTTACCCCTCCTGAAAAAGTAAATTGGCACAACAATTCTTGTACATTTCACTTGTTTTGAAATCAAAGCTTCTGAACTAATTGTCATATTACTTAAAACTGTAAGTTTTATGATAGTTTTGTTTTATAATTTAGTGGTCAAATTACCAAACTAACTATCAAATATAAATTTAATTATCTTGTACCGTTAGATTGTATGCATTTGCAACTGATAAATTAATGAAAGGAGATTACAGGGTTTTGTGATCTTAAGGTTAAAATGGTAATTTTAATTTTTAATTATAAGATTCCTCAATCATATAAAAATTACTTGTGAGTTGTAGTTACTTAAGTTCTTCATCATAAAAGCTATTCAACTTGTATTTGCTGATTTTGTACATTTTTAGAATAAACCAAAATGGCAAGGGCCTTTAGAAGAAGACAATAGTGAAGTTTTACCTCCAGCAATACACATTTTTGAAAATAAAATCCCCACAGCACGGAAATCAAAAACAAGTGTTAGAGTAGATGACTCATCAGCCAGGACAAACTCAGAGAAAGGATCCTTGAGTGAAAAAATACCCAGTAAAGACTCGGTTCAGGATAAAGACCAACAAAACATAGAAGAAACCGCAAAAGTTTACCATAACCAATTTGAAATTATGGAATTCAAAAAGCATAATCAGGGATTAGAAAACACAAGAAACAAACTACGACTTTCTAAAACTAAAGCTTCTATAGAGGAGAATCATCCACTAAAAATTGGAATGGAGGCAGCTGCAATGGAAATCGTACCTCAACTTCAGTTAGAAATGGAAAATGTAAGAAAACAATTGGAAATTCAAACTCAAAAATCATCAACAGAGTGGAATTTTCACAATTTAACTCTCGAAACAAATGAAACTCCAAAACCACCAGACAGTAAGTTGTTATTTTTAACAGTTTTTTTCTGAATAATATGCTTTTTTATAATTTTCATGCAAACATTACGCCTAATTTATTTTAACCGTTACTTTGTTCTCTAGTTTAAATTTGATGATAAGCATAATTTACTTTATAATCTTGTTTCTTATTCAATTATTATCAAAATAATGATTTAAATTTGATGAATATTCTTTTCACATGTTAACCTTAAAATACCCAGTGTCTCAAGTATAAGAATAAGCATAAAATGATAATTTTGTTTAATAATTAATGTTAATGATTAAAACGTCCCCAATTTGACGACTTTGTTCTGTATTTACTTTTGTTAATAACCATGTAGGCTACTATTTAATTTTCAATATAAAATAACTAATTCTCTATTAAATTTGTATGATAACCATGTTCCCAATTTTTCCAAATTCTCATGACAATCTTTTTTCTCATTTAATATTACTTATAACATTGTTCTCTATTTTTTAAGAACTAAAAAATTGAGTCCTTCATAATCTTATTAAATAAATCTTTTAATTAAAAAAATACTAGCTAAGCAAAAAATTTATTTTAAAGAAATATTCAACTATACAAAAATAATTTATTGTACAATGCATTTTTAGATAGCAGGAGAACAACTTTTGTATGCAGTCCAAGGGAATCAGGTTTGCCGATCGTGGAAATACCTCCAATATCTGAACCTTACACTGAAATCAACTTCCAAACAGATATCTCTCCAAAAATTCAACATCGCAAGCGACATCAGTTATCGCCAACCAAAACCAGCAACCTGAAACCTAAGAAATTATGTGTTAATAATTCATCTCAAGATTTTTTAAATAATACAGTTTCAGTAAGTATAACTCCTTTGTTTGAAATTCATTATTGATAATGATGAACTTCTGTTACTTAGATTTTTAATACAGACATTTTCCATCACAATTTTAAGTAAAACAAAGTTTCACAATGTTTTGACATCTGAAATTTGATCTTAGGCGAGCTAAAACCTCAAATATATCACAATTAGTACATAATTCAGACTAAGCCAGTTTAAAGCTGGGGAACTAAAAAGTTTAAAGCAGTAAAAGAAACTTACAAACGATATCATTCACTAACAGTTATGCACACAAGAAACAAAACCCTTTGGTAGTAAATACTGACTTTTTCATAAAAAACTCTTAAATTTCAACTATATTGTTAAAGAGTTAAAAGATATTACACTCGTTGGATAAGGATAAGTTTATTAGTTTTGATGTCGAAAGTTTGTCTACCAATGCCCCAGTTCCAGAAACCCTAAAAATAATCAAATTACTTTCGAAAAAGATGAAACCTTAAGTGAAAGAACAAAAATTCCAGTAAATATAATAATATAATGTAATAATTGGGATTGTTTACTAAATGTAATTATTTTGAGCTTAAGGGTAAAATTTACCATCAAGATGTGGGTATGGCCATGGTATTACCATTGTCCCCTATTTTACCCAATGTGTTTATGGAGGAATTCAAGCAAATAGCTTTGGCTTTAGCCGATCTCAGACCGAAGGTTTGGTGGAAGGATGTTGATGACACTTTCATGGTTTTCCATCATGGAGATGATAAGTTAAAAGAATTTTTAGAACACCTAAATATCATATCCCCCTTCCATTTGTCTTACAATGAAAGAGGAAGTCCATAACAAATTAGTTTTTTTTATGTGAGCGTTGAAAAAAATTGGTAATTGCTGAAGACATGTACTTTTAAAAAAAGACACACACAGGGCAAATTTTCAGTCTAACCATCAAATTTATGTCAAAGAGGAGCTACTTTCTCTTTATTTTACAGTGCAAAGAGCATTTGCTCAAACCAAGATGGACTGAATTCAGAGTTCAATAAAATAGAAACAGATTTGGTTAGTAATTAATACCCTCAACTTATCATCAGAATGTGCAAAAATAGTAGTGTTAAATAAAAAGTGTTGGATAATTATCCAGAAAAATTCTTTCCTATGTCAATCCCTTACCTGCCGGGATTGTAGAAAAAATCAGGAGAGTAGCTATGAAATTAAAAATTAGAACTCTATTCACAACTTAGAATACACATAGGCAAAGTCTAGTTAAAACTAAATAAATAAATGGCACTCAGGAATCTAAAAACTGTACCTATTCACAGAATAAACTACAATGATTGTTCTTGGCGGTACAAAGAACAAAGAAAAAAAATGTAGAAGGGCTTAGTTGAAAATTAAAAATTGCCTACCATTGCTGGTCTGAAATTCACAAATTAATATTGATAAAGCTAAGTTAATACACCGGGAACCCTATTCTTTCAATAGAAAACTAACTGAAGCTTTGTATATAAAACTAACAGACCATTCAATTAGTCTATCTTCAGTTGCAATCTGGCCATTATGACTGCCAATTCTTAAAAAAGAACTTAAGGATAGAGGAAAAAGTAAGTATCTGTAAATAGTTATGACGTATTTTTCCCCCTGCAGAAAAATATCGGCAAAAGAATTTATTAAATGCTCGGGCGGCTCAGCCTACAATGGCAGGGATACCCCAGGGATCGTTTTTAGCAGTAATCAGGGGCTGCACTGGAACAACGATAAATTTGGGTCCGACTCAGGCAATCATTTAAAGATAAATAAAATATAAAATTCTATACTAGAGCCGCCTCATCATTGTCAGACCCGGGGTAAATTAAAGTTAGAGTGCATGTCGCGGATTGTCCGAAATGCAGGACGGCACGTGGCGTCGTTACTAGAGACGTGCCCACACAGGAACGCTCGCAGGGGCCTATCAGCAGGACGCACCCAGATCGACCATCAACCCAATGAATTAACTGATAAATTAATTTGGAAATATCTGGTCTCTCTACACCAGCCACCAAGATATATTTCCTTAATCCAAACTACTAAATTATTATTATGTTCACTGGGTCGACCGGGTCTACACGGATCATCCGCGCGAACATGTCTAGTGCCTGTCTAGACCAGCCAATCTTGCCAGAACTCGCACGCTACCAGTAATTAATAATTATAATGTGCTGACTTAAATATCCACAGTATAATCTACACGCACTTCTTATAATTACGGTACTTTATTACTGTACGAGTTGGCCTAAATAAATGGCCTTCGAACCTTTTAATGTCGCCTACTGGCAGGTCTTCACAAGTGAGCAACGCTAGCCATTTTAAGAAATTAATAATTAAATGTCTTAAATTATTAAATATTTTAAGGAAGATATTCGGCGAAACTCACCCAAGAGTGGATCTCTCACCCAACTCTTAATTCACAGGACACTTTAGCTTTACTCTCACTTTCGATATACTGTCACTATCGACCGACACACTTTGTCACAGGAAAACTACCACGGTATTTTCCGCGCCACGACCGAAGCTCGACTGACTAGTACCCAGGACCTTCCACCCAAGCTTCACTGATAAGCCGGGTCAACGGTCAGCGGTGGCAGGTGATCTGGCCACGGCCTACGGCTCGCCGCTCGCAGCGACAACGAAATCATGTTATCTTTACTCCCCAACTAAAACGGCTCGTTACATAGTATTAATTTAAAACCAAAACAAAATTCTCATGGTATGCTTTCCAGTAGTAAGGCTCGTAAGAGGCATTAGGTTATCTATAAGTATAGAAATCTGTTAGACACTCTTAGCCTGGGTTTCAAGTTTTTTGCCGCAGCCATTTTGTTTCCAGTTCGGGGGACACACCCACTCCTATTCATTTGTCTTTTAGTCTTTGTAAGGAGTGGAAGTTTTTTGTTTCTTGCGTCCATAACTGTTAGTAAATGGTACTGTTTATAAGTTTTTTGATTGCTTTAAGCTTTTTAGTTTTCAGCTTTATACTGGCTTAGTCCGAATTAGGTACTAATCATGTGATGTTTAAGGTACTAGTTCGTCTGAGGACAGTTTAAAATTCCAGATTGCAACACGTCGTGAAACTTTGTTTGACATAAAATCGTGATAGAAAATGTATGTAGTAAAAATCTTAATAACATAAGTATCAAATTCAAATTGGAATCTAGGATAATATTGAACAAGTAAATATGTAAAGGTATGGATTAGGTGATACTTATCGCCAATTAAATATAAATTTCGTTTTAATCAAAACTATTTACTTAATACTTTTAGGAAACACATTTATCAATGAGAAATATCAAATATTAGTTAGCTTCCTTTTCCTTTGTGTCCTTCTCCTTTTTAAAACCCACTCCTCTCTAACATAATTTTGACGCCAATTATTTAAAGTTTATTTTAGTAGTTAAATTTGTTTAACTTTCAGGTTTCAATAGAAGATCAATTAAAAAAAGCCCAAGAAGAAATTCTGAAAAAACAAAAAGAAGGAAAAGAACCTGATAAAATTCTATCCCATATTAAACCTGACGGCTTCAGTGTTATGAATGTTTTGAAAATGAAACTACTTGCAAATGAAAACCAGTTTCTTGCTAAATCCTGTCCAAAAGAGAATCAGCCTCAAAAAAATTTAATAGCAAAACATTCCTTAGATGATGATACAGATGCCCCTTCCATAGTGTCGATGGAGGAGGATTTCAGACCTCCACATGAGCCTCTGAGACTCTCAGACTTACAGCTGAAATTAGATACGAGCGGCCATACATCTTTTGCATCCCAACTCTCTTCAGTGACTCACAAAACATCTCGGAGTTCAAAAAGAAATGAAATTGAAAGTATTAAATCATCATCTGTGTCATCATATACATTCGATGTACCACCTCTTGTGATACCAGAATCCGTTCAAAAATTGAAACTGAGTTCCAGTCGAAGTTTGAATGAAAATTCGTACCCTAGTAAAGTTACTATTAGTCATTCCGATAACTATGATGCTAAAATGTTAAGTTATTCCCAATCAAATAAATCATTCCAAGAAAAACCAGCATTCTCATCACATTCCACGTCATCTTTTAATAAAACTAGTCAAAGTAAACATTTTGATAAACAGAATCTCCAGGAAGACAATGTCCATTTTCAAAATGCAGATTCAAGATGTGAAATTAAGACTATTCAAGGGGTATGTGTGCTTTTATTCTTTTAAGTACAGGCAGTGTCATTAGTCTGTGCGTGCGACTGACGCTACTAGCCGTTCTATAAAAGTTAGGCTTGCTCACTGTATTATGCTTGTATACAAGATTTTCAGCTGAAATAAACGAATTAAGTCTCCTGTCTGAAAAAAGTAAATATTTACATTCCTTAGAAGTTCTAAAGCTAAAAATTATAAAAGCCACGAGCACAGACTAATGGCACTATCTGTAGGATAGTTGAGTGCAAATTGTTTGAATAATCTTTACCATGGTGATGGTCTTTTACTGCTTACCTAGTTTAATTGGTAAAAGTTTTTTTGATATGAGGGTTTTTCTTCAAGTTCTAATAGTTTTTAAATAAAAGACAATCAGAAACAAAAAATATACATGTTAAAAGTTTTGCTTGTGTTTTTATATTTTATTTTAATATAGTTATTCTGAAATTTCATCATATAAAATACTGCTCACTGGGTGTATTTAAATCTGGGGGAAATGACTAATGCTTTAGAGCTATTAAAGACGCCAGTTATAGACCAGTTATGATGTGATTGTGTGTAATGCTGGTAACTAAACAGTATTTCATCAACTAAACAAATAGAACTTAAAAAACAGCCCTCATATTAACAAATGTTCTGGCTTTTATGTGTTTTAAGTCTTAAGTGTTGTATTTTCAACAGGGCTATCAGAGACAATTAATTTTACATATTTAAAATAACATTATTTTTTCTATGTTCAATGTTTTGTTTGTGTACTAATCATAGTCTTGTATCTGTGTCACTCTTGGAATTGATTCAGCTGAAATAAACAAATTAAGTCTCCTGTCTGAAAAAAGTAAATATGTAAATAAGTGTGATAATCAAATTTTGTTGTACAAACCCTTTGAGTTTGTTAGGTATCGTTTGTTTGGGTACGCCTCAAATAACCTTTGTTCTAGTCCAATCCAGCAGCCCTGTTTTTGCAATTCCACGCAGAGCTGAGTAGGTTGGACGCTTTTGACCAGTCCCTAGCTCAAGTTATCGCTGCCGAGAGACTTCACAGCATCTCCGCCCACTTGCATGTCTGTAGCCGTCACGTTCACTCACCGGAGCCTCTCACTCACGGCCACAGCTCTGTACCAGGAGATGCGAGGGTAGTCTCTCGTGACGCAACGAGCCGCAGCCGATCCTCTCAGTATTCCTCTGTAAACGAACAGCCATCACCCGAGCTTAAGGTAAAAAAACATTCGGATATTAAATTTAAGAGAAGGAGTATTTCTGATTTCATGTACCTTTGCTCATATTCAGGATAAAGCACCCTGAAAGATTGGGCCCTATCCTAATAAATTATAATGATGCAGTAAAAGTATTCAGAGTAAGGGGAAGGACCATTAACATTCATCAGTAACAAAAGGTATGAAATGTCACATGTCCCAAGTATGTTATTATCAATGGAAAGAAAGGCTGACATATCCCGTAGACAGGACTGTTAATTAATAGCCTAACAGCCAAGGGCATCTATGGGACCTACAGTTTAACGTGGGATCCGAATTACTTTTGCCTCTAAATGATAAACTAGTCTAATAATGAGTGATGGTCTTTGAGGATGATTAGCCTTCAATAGTGTACACATTTATCCACACAAGAAAAAAATCACGTCCACCGATCATCGCTCATAACTAACCACAATCTATGACCTCCAAGGAGCTGGGTTATAGGACACGCCACCATTCCAGTCGTTCATTCCTCCAATATGTCCCAATCTGTTGTAGCAGGCTAGCGAAGTGAGCAGTGTGCGGACGATGGCCAGCCAGCATGAGTCCCTCTCCGCGTCCTCTGTGCACTCCGTTGTGGACCAGACCTCTGCTGTTCTGGGTAAGCCACGTAGGTTTCTACTTTGATGATTTTTACTTTCTCATTCCCCTTCCGTGAAAGTATTACTTCCTTCCAAATTTTTCAATTTGAATTTTCAAATTGAAAATATATAGAATATAGACTTTTTGGGGTCACCTAAAACAAAAAAAAATGGTTTAATGGATTTTAAGTGATGTCGGTCTGTAAGAGTGTATGCATATGTACAGAGCTATAGCATACACCACGGGAAGAGATTTAGGTAAAATTTGGCAGGTTAAAATACATGCATTTTTCAAATTTTTATTTTTAAGGGTATTAAGTAAATTAAAACTTTTAACACCTCACTAAAAACCTTTTAAAAATGGGAAAAATCTAAATTTTGTGTAATCAGTGGTAGTACGAAAGAAATTTGATGACCATTTTTTAAAGTTATATTAACAAGAAATATAAAAAGACAAACGGTTTTTGTTAATTTTTTGTAATTTTTCAATTTACTTGTAGTGAGGAAGAATATGGTAGTTCACTGATACTGAAAATTAATTCTAGGTGCAAGCTTAATCATTTACAATTTTTTTTCATTTCACTGTGCATAATTGTTTTAATTTTACTACTCCAGCTAATCTATCTGGAATACATTACTGATAAATAATTTATTCCATAGGGATGTAAGTGTAATTATTAATAAGTTTAATTTGAATTCTTGGCAACTGTATGACACAGTTTATCTGTGTCACATAGGTGATGGCAAAGATGTGTCTTCACGGTGGAGCCCACCCCTCGCCTTCTCCTCATCTGGTTCTCTCTCTTTCTCTCCTAAAAATGTTCATATTCTACAAGTGGTAAGGTTGAGGTTGATTGAGGCTAAAAACTGTTGAAAAATACATTTTAGTCTTAGTGCCATTTTCATAAATCTTTTTAGCCATTCATTGAGTAGTTAATTATTGTAGCTATCAATTATAGAATGAATACATAGATTAGATTAGATAATTGAAATAGTGACCATACTACAAGGTAGGTATTTTAAGCCAAGTATGAATGAAGAATGATTGTAAATATAGTTTAGGCTATCTATTGGTTGAAGAAACTAAGTTATTTTTATGAGTTATTCAATGAGATGTGTTTCATTGTTTTGGAGCAAAGCTTTTGTCGAAAAGGAGTACTTATGATCCAACTGGTGACACATACAGAATTTTAACACTACAGATAGATGCTGTGTAGCTAACACCTTTCATCAAATTTTATTTAGATAAAAATTCATGTTTTAAATGTCGGTGATTGAAATCAGTCTTTCTTGTCTATTTTTAAATAAAATTATATGTTTTGCAGTGATGGGCCATTTCAAGAATTTCTTGATTCAGATTATGATATTTGTGTTTCAGTTGTCGATTCCAAATTCGATACCAATTCTAATATAACAGCTTTGACTGAAGGAAAAAAAATTGCCAGACAATTCACTATATAACTAGACATAACTAAACAAATAAAATCAATAGGATTATTCTTTTTAGTATACCATTACAGTAAATATAAAATGTGTGATTTTCACGTTTGGTAGTTCGGTATTGATCCCAGAAATTCAGAAGGATCGAGAATCGGAAATGGCCCATTGCTAATGTGTTGTTTTGTTCCTATTTGTATTACTAACCATTTTGATCACAGTAATTTTGTACAGGTATTTTTGTGATATTCTATGTCAATTAATTTTAAATAATTTAATCATATATTTTAAGTTACCTTGTTGAATTGTGTAGTTGATTAACAAATATATCTAGTCAAATTTACTGATGGATAAATATACACTATTCAAAATCTCAGATTTTAAGTTTGTATTAACCCTTTAAGGAGTAAAGTGGAAAGACGTTTTAAAACGTCATTATTTGAGAGCTGTTAAGGAGTAAGGATGAAAACTCAAAACACACCTCAAAAGAATAAAAAATTATTTTTTTTTATTTTCACTAAATTAGTACATTGCAACATGGAGTAAATATTATTAGAAACGTGTTTTAGGTTCAAAATTCCCTAAAATTAAAAAAAATTATTAATGTAAATTTAAAAAAATTTAGAACTTTTTTAAATTGATTTTTCCATTTTCAAATCTTCAATCAAAGTAAATAAAGAAAGCACCGAGTGGTGTTTAGCAAACGCATAACTCTCAGCTACAGAGATACATATAATAGGGGAGTTTAGAACGCTTTCACCTTTATTCATTGCTAATAAATAACAGGTCTAATAAAACTTCATGCTTCGCCGCCACTTTTTCCGCTGCGACCACCCCGCCTAAGAAACCCTCCGCAGATTAGCCACAACCTACCGAATACACCAATACACATGTACACAAGACATGTCTTTAATTATCGATTTATAGCTTAAGAATCAATCTATATCAGGTTTTATGTATATATATGTATTTGAACTAATTTCGTCAAATGATGTTTTAAAACGTCGCTACTCCTCTTTGCGGAAACATTAAAAAGACGTTTTAAAACGTTGATACTGTTTTGACGCAAAATACGGTAGTCTTTAAAGGGTTAAGTTCAGAAAGAAAAGGTGAGAACTTCCAAGTGAGTATTGCAAAAGTAACTTTAAAACTATTATTGAAGTTTTCCATTAAACTTTTGTAACGAATATGAGTTTTCATGATGTAATATTATAGCATTGATCAATTTTTTTTAGCTCATAGATGATGCACAGTTTCAAAGAAAACAAATCGAGCTGATGTATAAAACACAAGAAGACATTCTCTTATCCCAATATAAAGCAGAGCTATCCGAGATTGATCTGAGATACAGGTTAGTTTATTGTAACTAGAACAAGAAATTTATGATTCGTAAACTTTTTTTATTCCCTGTTCATTATTTTATATCTAGCTCGTTAGATGCTTAACGTTTATCCTAATATTCATGATATTTGTTAAAAATTGTAATACGGTATTAGAAATTTGTTAATTAAGATGCTGGTATTTTTAAAATATTTATTTTGACAATGTTATTTTTACTTTCAGGGTTAGTGGCCAACTAACTGACGTAGGAATTGAAAAAAAGAGAATTGTTGATGAAAAGTATAAAACCCCTTTGTCCAAGTTGAAAGGGTAAGTATTTTTGATAAAATATCAATTTCAGAACTGATCTTTAGGTTCTGCTTACTCTCATGATTTGCTAAGTATTTTCAGTGAAATTATTTTCTTATTATATACAAGGTATAAAAATTAATTTTCTTAAAAAAATGCTCCAATCTGGTTTTAATGTGAGAGATACTGGTAAATAAAATTTTGAATGGTAAATATTAGACAAATGACCATGTTTTGGTAGCAGTTAAAATTCCTTAAATTATTTCACTAAAAATTCAGAGATTCAAGTTCAAACATTTGAAAGAAACTAAAAATGATTAAATATTGTGTTTTTATTCATAATAATTGTTATATCACTGATATTTTTGACAACCGTAATACTAAGCATTTTTGTTTCTGTACTATATTTAAGAAATCTCACAACACTACTTTCTCTATTCCTTTCTTTTTTATGTCAAATTTTGTACTAACTTGAAATTTTTATTATAAGATAATATGTTTGGTTAGATGAGAACCACATCTTGTGAAATATTACAGAAGTGAAAATAATTTTTTGCTAATGTTCCAGGAGGAGAGATCAAGCACTTTCCAACTCAGATGCTCGTATAGAATATCTCTCAAAGCAAATTAGTTGGCTAAAGAAACAAAAGAAAATGAAATCAAGCAAATCGAGATCTGCTGATGCGTCCCCAAAGGTAATGAAATCTGTGACAGTTATGAATGATTTAATACTTTTTAAATCATTGGATCTCATGAGAGATTATTCAATTTTTCCTAATAAATACTGTTTAACTCATCAACCCTGGAATTTTAAGAGCCCTTCCAACACCCCTTGGATGGCAATATGTTGGCATTTGGACTACCTATTACCAGCAAACCAGAGTTAAAAACCAGTTATAACTGATAACTGTTCATCTAACCACAGTTATCGTTATTAAAAACTAATATTTTACTAAAAAGGTCCAAAAATAGCCTAGTTCTAGGCAGCACTCACAATGTCAGATAACCATGAAATGTCTTCTTGAAACAAATTTTCCAATTAAAATTTACTATTAGGACACTAAACCCCAGGAACAAAACATAAAACACATGTAGAGGTAAAACTAATTATATTTCAGTACAAAACACTGTCAAACTAAGTAAACTAATACAAAACCATTGGCTTCCCACATTACATCAAACGACAGTAAACAAACCAAGTGCTTATCGTCTGCTCTTCCAGCTGAGATTTTTTCAGTTGTCTCCATTTCAAAGACACCAAAATGACAAAAATATTTATCCTAGAAAGGTAGACAGCGTTCCTCCAATATTGAGAAGCTCCAAATAGTTCACAAAAATCCTGTAAGATAGCAGCAAAATGCAGTACTGACATATGTGTGTAGAGCACGGCAACTAGGGGCTGGCGCGTCAATGGCAACGTGTGCACAGTATCTCAACCGGCGTTGAAGAGTTAACAATGTAGTATGTTTATATGGTGATTCAGATGATTTAAGGCCTATGTCCTACATCATCTGTTTAGTTAGGCCTAACTTTTGAAAAACAAACAAGAAAACTCTTCAATATCTTAAAAATACTGAAGATTCTCAAAATTTTTATGTTTGGATATTCTATGTGTTGAATTCACATAGACCACGTGAGTCACATAGGATAGCCAGACTCATGATAGCAACTCATTATCTGACAGCAGTAGCCCTCCACTGGTTATAAATCAGACAATTGACCTGCATTTTACCCCATGGGCTCAATGTCAGATCATGTTATCTGAGACTTAGGCCAGATTTCACCAAAAACCGCCTTAACCTAGCTTTAACACTTTGGAGCCTGGAGCCACTAAGACTGGGTTTTTGAGTAATAAAAAAAATAATTGTTAGAACAAATTTAATAAAACCTATATATATTATATATTTTTGGGAACAGGAAAAAAACTTCAAAGAAACATGAAATACTTGTCGTTTTTAAAAACTTTGACATATATATAGAAATTAAGGAAAAATTTATGAAAATAAAAATAGCAATGCAGGTTCATATGTACAGTAATTGACCTTTGTATGATATATCTTATAACATTTAAGGACACATGGTGCAACAGAAAGAATAGAATGAAACCGTCTTGTAAGAAACATGCAATACTTATATGTAAAAAGTTTTAATTTTGACATTAGCCAGTTTTAACAGAAGATTAATAATAAATCCTCTGTTAGCGTGATTTTGGTGAAATCCTGCCTAACAGTTGCAATTGAAAGTTATCAGAGAATTATAATTGATTTGACTATTATGATTGATTGGTTGCTGATATAGTCTAACTGGAAATGGGTTAGAGTGTTGCCCTATGTTAATCAGCAAACAGTAGTTGTATCAAGATTTTGTAGAATTACAACATTTGTTCACATGTTTACCTGTCTAATTTTGCTTTTCTTTTGTAAATTTCTCCTTTAGAAGATGACTCCACTTCGCAGTATATCCTTGACATCTGTTGTGGAAAACCATTCTTCATCTGAATCCTCCGCAGGACTTCAAACCTTGGATGATAAAAAACGGTAAGCATAAAACAAAAAATTGTCTTGGAAACTTTGTAACTACGTGGGAAATTTAAGGGTTAAGCAACTGATTAACTAAACATATTAAGTACTTTTCTCAGTGTATTGTTCAGTAACGTCTTTCAATTTATTTGTAAGTTTTCTGTTCCACAAAATTGTTAAATTTTATAATTAAATAAAACTTTATTTACATAAGATATATTCTAATTTCTGCCAAAAAAATTTACAACAAATACATAAAACTAAATAAATGGAGAAATAGTTTTTATCAACAAATTAACTTACCATAATTTTTTTCCAGTCAAGAATTAGAAAGAGACAAAGCCGCAAAGTCTACAAGAAGAAAAATTGAAAAAGAGATGTTGAGGAGGCTGCAAGAGGAATTGGCAAAAGTTCAAGATCTTGAAAAAGCAGAGAGATTTCTCAGAACAAGTAAATTAAATTAATTTTTTCCAATATCATATTAATAGGCATATCTTTTAAAGCATTAAACATGTTTATGCAAAACCAAAAAATAATGTTTACTGTTTCAAAAACCACTTCTAAAATCAATGATAATAATCTTGACTAGTTGTTTACAGATGCATCACAATTTAGTCTTGCCTCTTTGTCAGATAGAGCTTCACCTTCACCACCTTTCACCTTTTGAGATTCACTTACCTTTTAATCTTCCATTCCCCTGATAATTAATTATGCTTAGTTCACAGACCAACTAACAAAAATCATAGTTAGCCTACCGTATGTGCTCTTTTGTCAAAAGTTACATAAATTCCGCAATCAGTCACAAATTATACTAAACCGGCACACAGAGTACTTATTCCCATTTACTGAGTTCATTATACACTAAATAACACAAATATTAATAATCACCTAAAAAATAACATGGTCCCGGGCTTAAGTCTCGCCATGAGACCTACGGTAATAGCTTCTTCCCTATGGGAAATTCGCTAAAAATCTAAACACAGTATGTTGTATTGTGGAGCTCCAATGTTAATCTTATGGAGGATAGGGAAAATTAATATTTCCCATATTAATCAATATTTTTGGATAAAACTTGATACTTAGCTTTATGTGGTTGGGGTCTATCCATTTATGCTTAAAAATCATAGTTTATGTGTTTATCATGGCAGCAAACCTGCATACTCTTTTCCCATATTAATCAAATAGGGAATAGGCAAACTCCATTATTTATGGACAGATGTTGATGAAAGTTGATATAAATGCTCAAAAAATTAATTGTTTACGCTTGAAACACCTACTTTCAGCGTTCTTACAGCAGCAAACCTGCATACTCTTTCCCATGTTAATATATGGAGAGTAGGCAAATAAAACTCATATTTATTGACAGATAATGATCAAACTAGTCATATATTATTATTATTATTATGTTATTGATTTGGAAATTCGCTGAGTACGCAGGTCTGCTGCGACGGGGGTATTTCTCCTTACATAATATTTCTTATCTATCTTAATTTTCTACTTTTTATAGACTGAAATGTCTGCATTCATGTATTTCATATTTTCTAATTATTTTTTATCGTGTAGTCTGGATGGTCTAAATTTGGACCAATTTTTTAAAATTTTATTCTTACCTTTCCAGGCCGGTCTCGGAGGGACAAAAGCACTTCTCCATTGGAGAGTGTGCTTGAGACCAGCACCAGGGACGCGGCATGCTCTGTCAATGAAAACCCCAGTATCCATGGCAACTCCAGGTATTCCAGCTCATTTCACATCATTTTATCCTATTAATGAACTTTGAATTAATAGCAACAATTAACCCCTTAAGAAGTAGCACTGTTATATAACGGCGGTACTTAAAAACTGGCAATGAGTACGCTAGAAATCCATGAAAAGTACCTAAAGAGTAAATAAATAAAAATGCAAAAAAATTGTGGAAATAATTTATTATCGATTAATTTTTATAAAAATCAAGGAAAATTAATTAATAAAATTCTATTCACCTTTAACCCTAGAAGTGGCAAGCTTTTTACTCTTAACTGTAACATAAATATAATTACTAATATCTTCATGAAATATCAAAGTTTAAACAAAAAAAAACAAAACATGCCCCCCCCTTATAACCACTAACCACAAAAGCAAAACAGGTGTCCACTGCAATCCCAATTAAGCCTACAAATGCCGTCAACTTCCACCCAAGCCGGTCACCGTTTATTTAAGGTGGGCCCTCCACTGCGCTACACCACACATTTGCAAGCCAAATTGGGATTGCTCATGGTCGGGATTCGAACCCTAGCACTTCCGAATGGCTAGAACGTTACGCTCGTCAGCGCAGCGCTTTAGCCGATTAGGCCACCAGTGCATAGGAGTTGAAAGCGCTTACTTGGTTATAAGACCTGCCCGGTGGCAGGCTAGTGTACTACAAGAGCAGTTTCGGTTGTTTTCCCCCAGATGGCAACACGGTCACGTAGGCGATAGTGTCTAACAAATTCACTAAACTGACCACAGATGCCTCCACCTGCTAATTCTTATTGAATATGTAAATGTGTCGTAAATTACGACTTTGCCATTTCTAGGGTTAAAACACCACTATCATTATCACTATCACTAAACACTCGCGATCAGACTGCAAAATATCATTCACGTTCATTATCAAAAATATCATTCATATCACATCGTCTGTATACTGATCAGCCTCACTGATATCATGAACACATTGTCGTATATCATCTCTTTTGTCCGATATGATGATAATTCTTCAGAACATAACACTACAGAAACAGCGCCAAGACAGAACTGCTCCACCCCAGTGACATAGCCTCCAAATGGCTGACAAAAGCAGGCGGTCCAACACTGTTCAATAACACATCTTTATATCACCACATATTGCCAAAAAAATATGTTTTATCGCACCATCATTGTTAATAAACCATATAAAAATACATTTTTTTATCGTTTTGATGCTTTATAAATAAACATAAGGATTTAAAAAATCCAGGACTTTCAAACAAAACAAAAATGTGATTGTGGTTAAAAATATTTTTGCTCTAAATTCAGTCCCTTAAAATGTAAATTTGTATGTTTATTTTTAAGTATTACACAGGCTTACCACTTTTACTTCATGTTTCGTAACCGATGTACTATTCAAAATACAGCCTGAACACATGGAAATACTCGTATTTATGGTTTATTTTTTTGTAAAATATATGCAATATATACTTGTAATCTTGCAGTGTGACCTTTTATTTTAGTTTTTCCTAAATGTAGATTTTTCACTATTCATTCAAAAACATATTTAGGCCTTTGTAGCAGTTGATTCATGCAAGGACGCCTATAGGCGCCCGCAGCATTCATCACCATAACCTTTCAAATTTCTTGCTGGGGCTGTGGATGCCCATAGGTGTCCATACATAATTTTCATATCTATTGACTACATATTACATAGAGTAAAAGATGTGGTACAAACACAAACATACTTAATTTTAAATGCTTTTGAAAAAATAATGATTCAGCTCCTGAGGAAAGTATCGCAAATTCATTCATAGCAGTGCACGTGTTAAGTTACAGTACCTTTTGTCTTCAACTTTTATTTTATAGTCAGCAGGCGACTAGTTTTAGGAAGTTAAGCCCCTTTCCTTAAGCATAAGTAGCTTTGTAATGTAGATGTGTACATTAGTCACGTGAATACTGAAGGGGTTACTTCTTCTCCAGTAATTTTGCACACGGTAGTTTAAAACATAAGGCAGGTTGGAAAAATCGAATTAGTCAATATTGAATTATTATATTTTAACTTATCTGGAACCTAATACATCTATTTAACTCAGGAATGTCAAAGTATACATTGTGTTGAGTGGTGAAAGTTTCTATTGCTATTCATCCCTCTCCCATGGTTTACTAATAATGAATGATGAACGTTTATTTAATTTTACAATCAGTCTCCTTTTTTAGCAGTTTACGAACAATTGAAGAAGGACGAAGTACAGACATCTATAACAGTGAAAGTTTTGAGTCACCAGAATCATCTGAAACGCCTCGTCGTCCAAAAGTAGTTGCCAAAATTGCATTATCCAGCAAACCGTTGGTTACGGTAAATATGTCCTTATATTTATATTAATCTGTGAAGCAAATTATTTATGAACTTTTACAATTGAATTCTCTTGTTTGAGTTTGAACTCAATTTCAACTTGCAAAGCTCTAGTCAGCTCTTTTTAGTTTTTACTAGTTCAGAGGTCAGTCTGACTGAAATTCTCGGGGGCTGTCCTCAATACTGTTCACTTGGAAAGGGTACCCTGGAAGTGGAAGGGGTGCCCTGGAAGAACAATGCTTACTTCGCATGCTCTCATGGTTTACCAGGAAGGGGTTTGCACCCTCAAATGAAAAGTTGAGGGTCCAAGCCTGGATCTGGTTTGGAGGCTGCTTTTACTTCTCTGAGAATTAGGTAGACTGACCATATCCTACCTTTCCCATCCTTATGAATATATTCTTCCCGGTCTTTGTACAATATTCCGTAGGAAAACTTGCCTAACCAGCTGGGGCCTACAAATCCTCCAGAAAAAAACTTGAAAATTATTACCATTTCAGCGAAACTTTGATAATCCAGCACTCAAAAGTCTGGTAGGCCTGATGATTACAGAATAAGAACTCAGAACTCTTTATTCGCCAGTAGATATTTACATAAATACCTACTTTGGTTTGTCACAATACATTGGTAAATTACTTAGAATTAGGCTTTCAGCTGAATTTCTCAACTGACCATACCCAAATTCTCAATACCCATCACTGAATACAGTAATGCATCTCGGGGTCTTTCTGATTGTTATAAGACTTGCTGTCACATATTCATTCATTCATTGAAAGTGGTGAATTTCTCCCAAGGTACGTCTATGAACCCGGGTCTCAGGCAATCAAAGGCTCTGATAGATCAATTTCGGAGGTATAGGGCTAAAGGTAAGGAAGTATCTTAAGGTGCTAGGCTAGGCTAAGTGTGTCATATATGTGCACATATTATGGGGAAGATTTTTAAAACACATCACATCTTTGGCTAGATTGTCTAGCCTTAACTTGAAAAAGGCTCTATTTTTTAGGGATAGCCCTTGAGAAAAACGAGTTCAAGGAGCTACCTGTTGGCTAATGGGCTGTATTAAAAGCCTCGATCTGGAGTAAGTCATGGGTGCTACAATAGATCTCAGAAGATCGATATGGCGGAAGATAGCTTTAGCCCAGCCCTAGAGGTAGAACAAAAAATTAGTTATTCCCCATCTGTGATCCTTGTCTTTGTTATAGTTAATTCCACACCTATCACGACATCACACATCGCAGACGTTGACCTTAATAATCCTATATATTAGATAATCTGGCATCAACTGATTCTCGGGCTTGCCAAATTATTGAGTGCTTGTCCTATTAATATTTATAGTCTACATTAATATCTAGGCTACTTATACCAAGGAGCCTAGATAGATCGTATATACTACCAAGTAGTATATACCATAGTAGTAGTGGTGATTATTGAAATGTCCATAATCACCAGAAAGTGTAACAACAAGGTAAATTCTTTACCAGCTGACCTGAGTAGCCAATTTTATGTTCAGGTTAGGCAAAGTGATAAGAGCAAGATGCTGATCAAGGTGCCACTGTCCCCTCGGGTGCATGTGCGATCCAAGCGCCGCAGTTCCAGCGGCTCTGACGAGTCTTTGCTACTCTCTCAAAATGGTTTGTAGCCAAACTAACCTTTTTAACATATCTTTAAAGTTTAAAACCTGAATATAAATTTTATTGTAAGTGGACTCAAAGTTTTTTTAAGCAATGATTAATTGATATTACTGAATAAATGCAGAAGAAAATGTATAGAGAACAGGAAACGCTCACAAAATTTTATCTTTTATTTTTGAAAGCTTGATGATCCTCCTTAGAAATAGTTTATTTTAAACTACTTTTGTCTGGTATTAGACAAGTTACCACAAGACTGTTATAGTAAGTAATTTAATTGAGTATACTCTATTCACAGAAACTCAGTCAGAACAGAGTGATTATGAAGTGAGGATAACAGCGTTGAAGGAACAGAAACGTCAGAGATTTGCAGAGCTCAACCGGCTGGAGCGAGAATTGAAAAGAGCGCAGCGTGAACAGCTAAAAGCTACGGAGGCGGCACTGGTCAAGCAGATTCAGGTTAGTCTCAAGCAAAACGTATAAGATCCTGTTATCATTTTAGTAATTTAATATAATTTTGGTATAAATGGTTCTTTAATTTGTTATTATTTTAAAATCATATTTTTTAATTATTTTTATTTCAGCTGTTGATATCTTATATTGGTTGTTTAACCCAATTTTCATAAGTCAAAAATAGTGTCTTCAGTACTTTGTTTTCCAACTTTATTTTACATTTTAGGTATTATTAGAGAAAATAGACAAATTTATTTTAAAACAAAATGTATAATCATATTTTAATTAAATTAATTGTATTTTTGTAGGCATATGAACAGAAGATAGTACAAACAAAGAAACAATTGGAAGAAGTAACATCAACTAATATTGTACGACCCCAAATAAAACATCCCCGTGTCTCCGATAAGTTCTTTCCTAGGATTTCTGAGATTTTCCAAAAAACCCAAGTAACTGAAGAACCTCAAAAATTGCCTGAACATGTCACATCAGACCTGGATAACAACAGTTTGAAATCAATATCAGAGGCTTCTAACACTGAAACTACCGTTCAGAGTTCAGGAAAAGTTGCAGGCGTAGATCAGATGAGCAAAGGATCAGCTGAATACAGTAATAGCAAAGATGTGTTGTCTGTTGGAAGTGAAGTCACAGAAGCTCTCTCCAATAATGCCGCTGAGGATCCTACGGTTGTTGTTACTATTCACTCTATTGAGTCCGAAAGTCTGGAATCAAGTGAGCCAGTTGAAAAGTCAGTAGTTTCTGAGTCAATTAGGCCAGATGAAAAGTCTGTGATTTCTGTATTGAGTGATGCAGTTGATAAGTCAGTGACTTCTGAGTCAGGGAGGCCAAGTGAAAAGTCTGTTATTTCTGAATTAAGTGGCCCTATTGATAAGTCAGTGATTTCTGAGTCAGGTAGATTGAGTGAAAAGTCAGTGAGTTCTGAATTAAGTGACACAGTTAATAAGTCATTGATTTCTGAGCCAGGAAGGCCAGGTGAGAAGTCAGTTACTTCTGAATTAAGTGACCCTATTGATAAGTCAATGATTTCTGAGTCAGGTAGACGAAGTGAAAGGTCAGTGAGTTCTAAATTGTGTGATACTGTTGATAAGTCAGTGATTTCTGAGTCAGGAAGGCCAGATGAAAAGTTAGTTATTTCTGAATTAAGTGGGCCTATTGAGAAGTCGGTGATTTCTGAATCAGGTAGACCAAGTGAAAGGTCAGTGAGTTCTGAATTAAGTGGC
This sequence comes from Nephotettix cincticeps, assembly GCA_023375725.1. NCBI lineage: Eukaryota > Metazoa > Arthropoda > Insecta > Hemiptera > Cicadellidae > Nephotettix > Nephotettix cincticeps. Next base: position 16,095,956 of record CM041785.1, on the reverse strand, counting down.
CCTATTGAGAAGTCAGTGATTTCTGAGTCAGGTAGGCTAGGGGAACGGTCAGTGATTTCAGAATTGAATGGGTCAGCTGAAAAGTCAATTTTTTCTGAATTGTGTGTACCAATTGATGAATCTATACACCAAAGTGATGATGATATCAAGTGGATGGATGCTGAGGATTTTTTCTGCCACATTGATGAAACAGACAAATTGTCTAACGACTCAAAATGTTTAAAATCTGTTAAGTCACTTGGTTCTGGTTCTTCAGAGACAAATGTGTCAGAAGAATTAGCCAGAGAGAAGGTGAAAGAATACTCAACGTATCTTGAAGAATTTGATGATGGTGAAAATATTATGGGCAGCCCAAAGATACACTCTTCTTTGGATGAGGCATCTAAGGCAGAGAGTGATAGCAATGAAAACATTGCTGAAGAACCTTCTATTGAAGAAGAATCTTGTGAAGATGATCCACAGGACTATTTAGACCAAGGGAGGGTGGTTTGCATTGTTTCACAATCACCTTCGACTAAGTCACAAAAATCAATTTCTGAAATTCAAAACAGTTTAAACACAGGGCCGAATTTTAATAATTTAAATTTACACACTTCCTTGAAGACAGAAACAAGCTTTTCACAAGGAGAAGAAGATGTTTCTATTAACGGAAGTCAGAAAACAAATGTGTCCAAAGCTCCGTCTCAGTCAATTGTGACATCAGTCGCTACTGATTCAAATGTAACTTCAGAGTGTTATAGTCTGGATGATGAAAGCGATTCAAATGACCAATCTGATGTTGAAGACATTTGTAATTCTACTCAATCTGGAATGATAAAAGTATTTGTAACGAATAAAAGTCAAGAAATTAAAGAGCAAACTGATAATAATAATGTTAATATGAATGAAACATTTGTAATTTCTAAAGTAGAAGCTAAACTTGATACATCAGTTGTTGATAAAATCACTGATAAAATATTGCACAATCTTTTGAATGAATGTTTGACATGTGAAAAAGATGAGGAAGTAGATAGAGTCAGTGAATATATTCCTGAATCAAATGAACTGAGTGAAGAGGTTTCACCACCAGCTGATATTGAGTCCAAAACACAGCTGATGGTCAATGATTTTACTCAGACAGTACTGGATAAATTTCTCAAGGATGCTACAGACACTATGTTGAAAATAAAAGACACTAAAAAAGCAACTCATCTAAAAAGCATTATTCTAGAAAATAAAGAAAATGAATCTCCCAATAATGATTCATCATCTAATAAACTACTTGAAGCCTTGGCGCTTGAGAGGAAGAATACGGCCAGTGGGAAAGGTAAGTCACCAAGCTTATCAATTATATGTTTAAAAATATTTAGTTCATTGTCGAGTACAGTTTATGCAGGTACAGTGGAATTGTTTAACCCTAGAACACTACTCTTTCATAAAATTTACTACCAGGCCTTTATAAAATTCTGAGAACTCGTAGACCATAGGCAAGGACGGTCTGTGGGCTTGTATATCTTTCCAATATTGTGTCTAGAGGCCAGTATCACGTCGCCTCCGCTTAATTTTATAATTTTTGTAATACTAATTTTTAGCAATTTTTGATAGTCTTTTTAAATATTTTAATTTTTGTAATAATGTAATTTTTTAATATTTTAATTTTTTAAACACAGTAAACATTTTACTGATTGAACACTGATTATTTTTTTATAAATATCTAATGATTTTATCCAATAACAAAGTTTTTTTTATTCCTCCTTGTTTTGGAAATAAATCCTATTTGTAGCAGTGTTATAATTTTTTTATATAAAAGATATACAGGGAAAACTTATTTAAATACTTTTACAAAGACTTAAAAACAATAAAGGAATGAATACAAACCATTCGACTCTAAATGTATAGTAAAAGAAAAAGAATGTACAATTAAATAAAAACTTGAAAGTAGTAAAATCTATTAAAGAAAAGGGACCATGTGACAGTGAAACAAGAAAATTAATCTAGGGTTAAATTTATTCTCTAAGTTAAATGTAAAAAGTTGTAAAGAACGTTTTCACAATAAAAATACTGAAACAGTAGCTCAAGTAACAGAATGAAAACTGCACCTTAAACAGATTTCTCTAATTTATGTTATAAACTGTGTAAAGTACCTACTCAATAAACATCGATAACTGTAAATGCTGCACAGACTGTTTGTTGGTAAATGTTTGTGGTTGGAGATCTGGGAAATAAGCCATGATTGCTATATGGAAAATGAGATCTTAACAACTCAGTTGTCAAAAAGTCAATAATTTATTTTATATGATGTTAATTAGTACACAATAAAACATTTTTTAGCATTTTGGAAAAATTATGTTATTGTCTTTTTTGGGTTTTACTTTATTAGCTTATAGATTGGATTAAAAATGGTATTTAACTTTCAGTTCGTGAAGAGAATACTTGTTCGAAATCAACAAGAAGCCCTAACAATGAGGTGAGGTGTTTACTAACTAAAAATTATTTTATCAATGTAATATTTTTAATTCATATCTCATATTGTTGGTTTTATGATAGAGTATATTATTTTTATTCTGAGGTGAAAATAACAGTTAAATCTAATGTGGCGGAATATTGTGGATCAATTTAATCTACAAAACATTTTTTACCAAAAAGCTGGTTTTTGCTGAACAAAAAAAATAGTTTTTAGAAAACCAAAACAATTCTCTGGCTGTTCTTTACCAGTGTAAACCAAGGCGTATCAAAAGACTCTTATTATAATTTGCAACTTTTTTACTATACTCTGTAAAACCCTAACAAGAGACATGTATCAAAATTATTAAGATAATTTAAACGTTTTGAAAACTTACCAAATCTAAATATATAATGTTGTAAACTGATGAAACCACAGTTTACCATTTATAAACTTATTCTTTAAAAATATTAAAACTTTTAACAGTACTATATTACCTGGCGTTAATAACTTTAACTTGCCAAAGTTTATATTACTTCTGTTTACAAACTTTTTAACAATCAATTTTCAACGTTCCATGAAAGTGGTTTGAAATATTCATAATTCAAGTGTTGTTATAACAAATTATGAGTGTTTCATTTTTGGCAGAGAGCCAGGTTTGACAAAGCAGGCGGATCTATAAATGTAGACCTAAGCCTTCCGGATCTATAAATTTAGACCGGGCTTTAAATAAACTGCCTTAAAATGAAATGTTTCTTACTAACCAATATGTGTTTTCAATAAGTTCAGTCTGTTTAAATTCTTTTATTGTATTTTTTTCTTACTTCTCCAATATAACATATTTTGCGTAATTATCAGCTATAATAATAATAGTCGAAATAATAATTATTGACTGATTACAGATAGAGATTACAATATGGTATTCGGAAACACAATTTTTTACACATATTTTACAAAGTCTGTTTGAAATAGTAAACTACAGTTAGAATTAGTTTAGCGAATGGTAAATATATTTAATTCTTTTGATTCACGCCATTGACAGTTGGACAGCGAGAGTGGTGGGATGCGCGGTTCGGCTCGTGTTGTGATATCAAGACAGTCTCGGTCGGGTTTGGCACATGTTTCAACACTATTATTAAACAATCTCGAGGGAGCATATCAGTGTTATGTTGTGTCATCGGGATCATGTTCATACTAATGACTAAGCAGGTCTTGTCTATTGTTTACTATTGCCAAGGTTCAAGTCTGGTTTGCACATACACTGCTGTCAGTTATTGATTGTCAGTGTGTGTGGTCTTGGGAAGTTTTATCATTTGTTATTTTCTAGTGTAATTTTTATTTTATTATTGGTAAGGCTAGACTTTTTACTCAATGTGTACTTTTTTTAAGGAAAAAACTATATCTTTAATAGTGCAGCTTTCACTTTATCCAAAGGCCAGCATTATAAATAAATATCAATGTTTTAGTTTTAGAAAAGACAATTTTAGTTTCGCTCATTTCTTGATAGTGAGATTCTTTAATTATTTAGATTAAAAATTTAGTAAATTTTTAATTTTAATCTCACCTATTATCATTCTTTAGGTAACATGGCTACTTAAATAAAATTTAACATACCTAATTAAGCTTCTTCAGTTTTATTATTTATAATTTTTTTCCTATTATCTTCCAAATACATACATACAGTACAACAAACATAGTTTAAAGGTGTTGGATAGTTGTAATTTAATTATTCCATTCCAATCAAATTTCAACGGTACGGAAAATAGGGATTATTACAAAAGTGGTAAATCTGAAAGAACTGGTTACATGTATTAGTTATGTTCTGTACTGTACAGGCGGAACTGAGTGAAGGCAATGAGAGCGAAGTGTTCTGGTTTGATGAAGACCTGCCGCCCGTCACTCTACAGACACAACGTGAAGCGGAGGAGTTGCGGCTCAAACAGCTGCAGATCGAGCAGGAGATCGAACAGGTCAGACATTACATTACATCTGCCTATTAAATGTACAATTATAATTAGGCCTGGAGTTTAAAGATAATAATAATTTTTTACAACGTAAACCCCACCATAAAAGCATAGATTTTATCTAGCTTGCATCTCTTCCCCAGTGAAGTCATAGACCAATGCCAATAGAATATAAAATAAACCTTGGATAGTTTGACATTTGGTGGACTTTATGGATTTAGAATTGTTTAAATGTCAAATGTATTTTGTAAACATATATATTTTGCTCTGTTTAAAATTGCGTTTTTGGCAGTTTTTAGCGTTACATAGCAACCATGTCCATTGTAAAATATAGATTACTAGCTGACCCAGCAAACTTCGTAACAACTAACGGTAAATACATGTTAAGTTAAAGATTGGCCATGTTCTGAAGTCGAATAGCATGCCGTTATGAAAGATTTAGATACAACAGCTGATTATTATAATAAATGTAATATGTATAAACATTGTAATTATTTTTTATTTGGTTAACATATAAGCACGTGACTTTTAATCAGATAGAAAATAAAAAATATGAATACATAATCCCAAAAAACCGTAAACTATTAACGTGGCTGTTCAATAAAGATTTTCATTTTGTACAGCATATACTTACTTCATAGTTTTGAATTAATGAATGATTCAGATGGCATTGGATAATAAAGGATATCGCTAATGGAAAGTAAACCAATCAGCTGTAGCTTAAGAAATCAAATGTTTTGATTGTAGAAAATTTGTAAACAAACTTACTCCTCATAAGGTTAACATTAGACATTTAAAACATCATAAAATGGAAACTTATGGAGTTTTCAAAAACATTTTTCACTAAAACCTTCCTGGACACATATAGTACAACTTCCAAAAAATGTCAAGGCAATCGGATGAGTAGTTTGGAAACGCATAAAAAACATACATACATTCATTTATATATATATATATAGATAATTAGTCTTTGCAATAGGCACTATTTTATAAGGTACTAGCCAAAGTACCCGTTCTTCGCACGGGCTAAAAAGGCTGGAAGGTGTAGGTTCTACTGATACATTTAAGCTATTGTTAATTAATTCTTCATTGTTTACAAAATGACAAAACAGGAGTGTCTACAACATTTCAAAGTAACATATGTCAAATATTGGGAGAGGATAAGGATTAATGTAATAGAGACAGTCGTCGGAAAAAAAAACTTAAAATCTACCATTCCGCTATTTCAAATAATTCACTAATTTCGATCCAGCAGTTTATCTGAAAAAATCAACTTTATTTCTTCTTCTTCCCGAACTGTCAAAACATAGTGCAAACGGATGTTGTCATTAGAAAATGTAAACATTGAAACCTAGGACGGTCACGGCAGCTCTTTCTTCTTCTTCTCCTTCTTCTCGAACTGTCAAATTTTAGTATTCACAGCTGTTGACATTCAAGTAATTTTATGTTTTCATTCTCTAAAAATGTAAACATTGAAACTTAGGACGTTCACAGGGCGTAGCCCGAGAGGATTTTAAGGAAATGAGTATGCCTATGTGTTGCATGAGTTTAAGATCTACCTTTGCCTAAAATTTCAAACCGGTCGGTTCAGTATTTTTCGCATTCACTTGCCACAACAAACCCACAAATCCACAAACAAACATACAGAAACCACCTCTTCTTTATAATATTATAGATTATAAATGACAATAAATTAATAATAAACATTAAAATGGTAAAATGTTGTTATACAAATGAGACGTATTTTGATATTAGTTGTGGCAGCTGTTGCGGGATTGTTTATGATTGATCACAATCATTCCACCATAGAGTAAGATGCATAAAAATAAAGCCCATTTCTTTCTGAAGCTTTTGGTGTAATTTAACCCAGTTACAATAACAGATAAAACTATAAACAGTGATTTTCCGAGAGTCTCGGAGCGAGACGCTGGCATTTTTCGCATTGGCATGACCGTCTTGATCCGAGACGCTCGGCACTCAAAGGGTTAATCCTTAAGAGCTTTTTTTTAATGTAATTTATATCAAAGACTATATCAAGGTTTTATACCAACATTTTCAGATAAAAAAATTAGAAGCTCAAGAAAACATTCCGATCTACTATGTGCGAGAGATACCAAACAAGCCTCCACCACCTTACACCCCACCGGGCCAGACGGTCAAAGCCAAGGACCTGCTGCCAGTGCCCACCAAGCGAGAGGATATCGAGGGGCTGGTCTCCACGGCAACACAGGGGCTCCTGACCATCTGGCAGGCTGGGGGTGACCTACAAGCAGCCGAGCCCGCTGAAGAATACCAGGCAGCAAACATCGGCAACCAGGTGTACAAAAAGTTCCTGTTTGACTTGGTAAAGCAAATCTTCATAAATGTTACATCAAATGAAGGTGATGAGAAGACACTTCCTCCGTGGGAAAAAACTGGATGCAGAATGAAGCGATTACTTGTACCCAAGTTGACTAAGGAATCGGTTAGTGAATTTGTGTTGAAAAAAGTGAGTGTGCTGTTCGGTTTTGAACCAGATTCGATCAAAGAGAATCTCATTATACAGTGGTCGAGGAAAAAACGTGACCGGGTTGATGAGTTGCTTGTGCGAGAATCCCAGGAAGAAGACAGAGATTGGACGGACTACTCAAAGTGTGAAGTGGCTCTCAAAAACAATGTAGCTTTGAGTATTTTGGATAACCTTGTAGCAGAGACAGGACAAGTATTAAGTAAGGCATTACAAAAGAAGTTGGCATACTGTCGGGAGTCAACATGAGTTTAGAAGTATCCGTTTAAAGAATTAATGCAATATTGTGAGTAGTTTAATATTTTTTTAACTGTACAAGTTTGTATATTTGTTAGAGTTTATACAATATTTTATACTTAGGTTGTTGTATCTTTGTCTTCTATTTATTAATTTGAATCAATATCACTCATTAGTAATTTACTTAATTTCAATAATTTTACTTTGAATTTTTCCGCCAAATCATTATATTATATTTTTAAACGTTTTGTAGTTGCCATAAATGAGCCTTTTACATCTAATACAGTATTTTTAGATGTAACATTGAAAACAATAGATGCAAATAATTTAATTGTATATAACATAAATTGTGCTTTATCAAACTTGTGCTATATTGTTAAATTTTTGTACAAGATTTTTTTTATTTTTAATAAAGAACATTCCAAAAACTCTGATTGTTCAATTATTTCATACTTTTATTGCAAAAAAAATCTTTCGTAGCTTTCGTAAATCTTTATGAACCACATTTTAACTCGTAAGGAGTTAGACGTTTGGCCTATATATTCTTTTTGACAATATTTGCATGATAGTTGGTTAACCACATTATGGGTTTCACAAGTTGATTCACCAACTATCGGGTAAACTTTATTTGTCACTCTACTTTTAAATTCAGTAGATTCACACATAATTTTGCAACACAGATAGATTCAACAAAAGAAAAGGAAGCTATCACATTATTGACAAGATCTTTTGCTGTCTAGTGCAATGGATATTACCCATATATCCATGATTTCTTATTCTCTCCTGGTTGCTTGATTGATTCCTGACCGAGCTTAAACACAGGTCTGAGCAGAATTCTTACTGAGCAGTGTATCTCCTTTCTGTCCACCTGGGAGGGAAACACCCGCCTGGAGGAAGGATGCTTACTTGGTGTGCTCTCATGGTTTGCTGGGAAGGAATCCTAGGGTGTGCTCCCTTGATTGAAAAGTATAGGGTTTTCTTTGTCCAGTAGACTCGGGTTTCAGTTGTGAGCATGAATTCCCAACTCTGTATCTGGATTGGTTTGGTTAATCGTTATTCCCATAAAGGAATAATAGAGCCACAAAGGATTCCCATCTTTCATTTGGTGGCTGTACATTTATATTATTCCACAAGAAGACATGCCTTCCTGGCTTTGCTTGGGCCTCCTAAACCACCAGTATTCAAAATCTATTTACTGACTAGAAGGTAAATCATTACCAACAATCAGTTCAGGGACACTGAACTGTACCAAATATGATTAAAAGCATAATTTTAACTAAAATGTATCTAATCTTTACTATAATTACTTACAATATAACAACATTACTATCAATGCAAAACACTACCGAATAAAGAGCACTCTGCCAAATCATTCACAAAACTGCTCAATACCAACACTGGGCAATGCTACGATCACACAGGTTAATTATTAAAACAGGAATACCACAAGATAGTTTATCTTAAATAAACCACATTTAATAGAAACAAAAGATGAATCAATCTGTGAGCTGTGTGAGAAGAGCTGTGCCGCGCAGGACCCAATGGCTCTCGGGTAGACGTGAGGGGAGCGGGACGGTGACGACGTAGTTGGTGCTCTGACCAGTGGTGCTCAGCACTCCGGCCCGCACCGATGTCTTGTACAGCGGCGAGTTGTAGCGAAGCCGCTTGGTGTCCTGTTTGGTCACTGGCAGCAGCTGCATCACCGGAAGCGGAGGGTTGATCTCTCCTGCAACAGTTGATTTGATACACTTTTAAACTTATTAATTTTAACCCTGTGTTACCTACGCTAGGTGTATTACACCAATACGTGCGCATGGACTCAGAGACCGTGTTTCATTTTTACCAATAATATTGGGGTTGCACAATAAAACAACTATATTTTTAAACCATTAATTCAGTAATAGATAAAAGATATTTTACAACTTTTTACACATTATATATCTTTTCATGACATCTACCTACAAATTATAAACACACAAGTGTTGAAAACCATCGTAAAATTAAAAACCTTGTTTTTCGTAGTTTTTAATTTATTACATGAATAAACTTATTAATTATCACCTCTGGAATCATTAGGTGATGTTACGGTAAAAAAATTTAAAATGTGTAAAAATTCTGACTTATGAGCATAAATTCTTTTACTAATTTCAGGTTAAGATTTAAGGTTAGTTTCGTAATTAATTAACTGAAAAATATTTTGGGCAATTATATGGAATAAAATTATTACTTAACTTATGATATTAAATACTTATCTAGTGTAACTACTCAAAATGTTCCCAAATTACCTGGTCTTGGATCAACTAGAAGTCCGACCCTTATGTCAAAGAAGCCGGCATCGATAAACAAACCGTGTACCAATACTCCGTCGTGAGGGGGTTGCAGGTCGTGATAGGCTTGAGCATCCTGCACATTCCAGATTACACTCATTTTCACATTCAAAACTAAGAAAACGTTTTGTGAGACACGTTCTAGTCGATGGAGACATCTCCAAAACATCCATAATAAAAATTAGTCCATGTAAGCAATAACGAGCATGCTGAATTGGCCCTCAGAAATTTGCCAAGCTCATTCTCTCTTTAAAATTTAACACTCTCTTGTACTCGGATCTTGTATATTTGTGGGAACATGTAACTTCTAAATTCTTTTAGCCAAAAATGGCTGTAGCTAGTGAGTACAAGTTGATTTTGAAAAATTAATATTTTGTTTCAACAACTGGAGGTTTACGTATAATAGTTGGGTAATATGGAGTAGGTGTATAAAACCAAATATACCTGACAATAAACGTTTGTTTATTTATGAGTACAAAAACAATATTAACTTCGTATTAAATGTTGGGAATTAATGTTAAAGATTATGTAGAACCCATGTGTGTCCACTTCAAATTTAGGTTTTACATAAGTCACAGATATAATCATCTTTCTCTGCTCCGGTGCAGTAAAAGTGAGCCCACAACAAACAGCTAAATCACTGAATCCAGATTTCACTTGCTGATACTGGGAGAATTTTTGTCACTGAATTCAGTGTCTTAATTTTCTGGTTCCTTAATTGTGGGCAAGAAATTAAGAGATGATACTTGAATTGGAACTATTTATCGCTGCTAACACTGGAATCAACTATAGTTTTGTTATATCTAAAAGATTGGTCTAATTTTATGTTATTGACTGCGGTGTTTTTTTTAAATAAAGATGAAACAAAAGGTTTCATCTTTATTTTTAATGAAATAAAAATAACTATGTACTGTGTCTCTAATCTAATACAATTACGGTTGGTGTGTCATCTATTTTATAGCAGATTAAATAAAAAGCACTGCCATGTTAACTAATTAAATGTCATTATTTACTGAATAATTCGATAAAACCTACCTCTTTACCGAGTTCCTTATGGACCCGTTCAACGTCCTCTTGATCAATGAAAAGTTTTAACGGATCATTGAAATCGACAACCAGCTCGTCAATGGCAGTGTTATACTTCCTAGCATGGGTTTGTAAGCAACCGGTCATGAAGCCTTGAGGGAAGAAAAATCCAGACAGCCAAAAAGAGTTGGGTTGACCCCATTTAACCCACATCTACAACCGAATATTAGTATAATATATCTGTAAAACAATATAATATTGAAAGTATATCACAATAACAGTACTTGGTATTTTGTAACTTATTCAAAACTTAAACATTGAACAAGATTGCAACCCTCCCACCTCCCCCAGGAATCTCCATTAATCTTGAGATTGATTGTTGCCAACGCCACTGGAATCTGTCAGTCCTTTAAGACAAAATGGGAGTCAGTTCTTTTTGATAGAGGAACGATGATTCAATCTTGCTTCACTCTTCAGTGCATGGGCACTAGAAATGCATTGTCTTTGTCAAATTTGACAAAGGCGGGACTTTGTCAAATTTCTAAGCACTAAATCAGAAACTTGATGAAGGCCAACAACTGTTGTGGGCTTGTTGGTGCTGTTTGTTGAACAAACCGCCTGAATACATTTGGTGGTATGTCAGCAAGAGATGTGATCTTCTACTAGCAGGTGATTGGGCCCCCACTCTCACGGCTTGCTAATAGCTTGGAAAGCCATGACACATGATAGTATCATTGCTAGCTTCACGCAGAAAATCCAATGCGGTTATGACCCTTAAAATATTTACCGTTTTAAAATCAAGAGTTATTTTCCAATTTTTTTACAATTTTCGTACAATATCATTTTATTTTTGCCTACAACATAATAAAATATTTTTACTTACTGAAATGAAATCAAGTCTTAATTCAAGATCTCTTATCCAGCTGCCTAGAGTTTTCAGTGAGGGGTAGGCCGTCTTTGCCCACAGCTTTGGTACCTGGATATTAACAAATCATACCAATAAATAAAGTTTTTTACTGAATAAAAGAATGTGTGGGATGGCAGCAAGCCTCTCTTTTTGATAGAGGAACGATGATTCAATCTTGCTTCACTCTTCAGTGCATGGGCACTAGAAATGCATTGTCTTTGTCAAATTTGACAAAGGCGGGACTTTGTCAAATTTCTAAGCACTAAATCAGAAACTTGATGAAGGCCAACAACTGTTGTGGGCTTGTTGGTGCTGTTTGTTGAACAAACCGCCTGAATACATTTGGTGGTATGTCAGCAAGAGATGTGATCTTCTACTAGCAGGTGATTGGGCCCCCACTCTCACGGCTTGCTAATAGCTTGGAAAGCCATGACACATGATAGTATCATTGCTAGCTTCACGCAGAAAATCCAATGCGGTTATGACCCTTAAAATATTTACCGTTTTAAAATCAAGAGTTATTTTCCAATTTTTTTACAATTTTCGTACAATATCATTTTATTTTTGCCTACAACATAATAAAATATTTTTACTTACTGAAATGAAATCAAGTCTTAATTCAAGATCTCTTATCCAGCTGCCTAGAGTTTTCAGTGAGGGGTAGGCCGTCTTTGCCCACAGCTTTGGTACCTGGATATTAACAAATCATACCAATAAATAAAGTTTTTTACTGAATAAAAGAATGTGTGGGGATGGCAGCAAGCCTCTCGAATCAAACTGAAACACATGTGAAGAATAATGATTATGGTTAATATTATCTGGTTGTATTATTATAATTAACCCTCCGGCTGCCATTCGCCGGATTCCGGCAAATTTTGACACCCCCTAGACTGCCATTCTAGAGAATCCGGCGATAAAACTGGCGCGATTTAATCTTCTCATAGCTGCTCACGGTACATCGCAAATGTACCGTGATATATATCATTGTAAAGAGGAGATTATAATTTACGTCCTTAGTATTATTTGCAATTTTTATACTCTATGCATTACATCGTATGATTATATTTAGTTACGGGTGTTACGACGTTGCGCCAACAACTGTCCATCGCATTGTATGCTTTGCGTTGTGTTAAAAGTCGTGCTATAGGGTTAGTGTTTCATTGTGTATTTTGCGTGAATTTTCTATAATAACATATGAATTATTCATAACACCTTTCTCCTTGTGTTTAGTGTTATAAATATATGTAGGCCTAATTTCATTCTTTACAATGTTTTTATAATTTATTTGGCGATTACTCTCATAGATCCCGGACTAGGCAGTAAGGATTTTGTGTACATATAAAGGTTTTTGAACATGGGTACTTTTATTTCTTTTTATATAGCTATATAAGTATATATATTCTTATTTGTTTTGAAATTTCAAACAAAATGGCTATTTCAGTTTTTTTATTAAAAAATTATTTGAGCAATTTGAGGGAGCGCAAACATGATGAAAAATTTTTTTATAAAAACATTTTTTTTACATTAATAATTTTTTTTTATACATGTGAGTTAATAATTTGTATTATTTTCTTGTAGCCTGTTTTATACTGAACACAAAAATATATAACATGTTATACTTTGCATAGTATTCAAAATTGTTATGGTTTTATAACCAAACCCTGAAAAATGGCCAAAAATGAGGTGGCATTCCAGAGTGAAATGATGGGCAGCTGGAGGGTTAAACATTTATTTTAAAATCTTCATAAAAGAGATGTTTTACTGAATAATTGAGTAAAAACAAAGATGAACATTAGCATACTTGTATCCAAGTTATTGCTAAACGAGCTAAGAAACAGCAACTACTTATTTTTTTCATTTAAAACTTTTTGATGCCCCTCAGTGGACGACTAGCGTGGTAGTGAGGATGGAGCGACAGCCCAACTCCTCTGTCTGAACCCTGTAAGCATCAGAAATTATAAGAACTAAGCATCCACTAGGCCTACACCATACTTATGAGGAAGTTAAAAATTTTCTCAGAAAAACAACTGTTAAAAGTGGATGACTCACTTGATTGTTCAAGAAAGATGTATAAACTTCCTCCAACTGTTCAGACATGACGACAAGACCCTTAATGGCCAACTGCAATTCCTTCAGGGACGTGTGGATAGCTCGTAGCATCCTGTTGAATCGATCAACCTCTTGAAACAGAACGGTCGACAACGATGGCAGCGAGCCTCTTGAGTCAAACTGAAACACATGTGAAGAATGATCACAATGGTCAATATTATCTGGTTTTATAATTATAATTAAACATTGATTTCAAAATCTTCAATTTATTTATGAAACAAGACCATTGACAAAACTGTTTTGCTATAAAACCTGATAGTGAATATAACTGGTATGATGTCATATCTTCTTAAGTAGGTAGTTTCCCGTATGAGTAAAAAATGTACAAGAAATATTGAAACAAGTACCCGAAGTAAAGTTGGGTGAGCGTCATCTGGGTCAATCTTGGTTATGATCCTTTCTTTAATCATGTCTGCCAACTCAAATGCGATTTCATCACTGGACTTCCCTTCCGTCCCTCCAGACTCCCTTGGCTGTACCTCCATGATCGTCACAATGACACCTGCAGTCTCCTTTGTCTGTAAATCAAAACACTCAGAAAAACAGTTGCACAATAAAAAAAATACAGCAACAGCTTAAACTTAATAATTTTTTTCGCAAATAGTTTCAACCTTTAAAACCTAAAATGTTTGTATGTCACAAGTAACTCACAAGTATAATCTTTGGTAAATTGCATTGCAAACAAAATTGCAGGCACCTTTATTGCTACATTTTTTGTTGCTAGGGCACACAGCTGTTTAACAAGTCAAGTAGCACAAATTAATATTACTGCCGTTAAAAAGTTTGATACCAGTACAAAAAGGATTATAAAAAATGTTTATCATAACAAAAAATATGACTATAATATAAAATCATTTATAAATTACACTTTTTGTAGAATATATTTAATTTAGGGGAGTTGCTGGCAAGCTGCACATTAATTTTTGTATCTGACACCACTTCCACGCAGAAATTATTGCTAAAAAGGTGGCCATACATACATGCAATGTAAAACCAAAAACCTGAGTGAAATTGCCATTTACTATAGGTACAGCATCCACTACTAAAATACAAAAATATAAAATAACTATAAATATTTTATATTTTATATAAAATATAAAATAAAAATATAAAATACTAAAATGTTAAAACTATTATATAATGTGACTGGGATGGTAGTGTGTCCTATAGTCCAGCTACTTGGAAGCCAAGAATTGTGAGTGGTGGTCGATGGATGTGATATTCTCTGGTTAATGTATACACTATTGAATACCAAGTTCATCTGTAAAGATCATCCTAATAATTAGACCAGTTCATAATTCAGAGAGAAAAGTGGTGTGGATCCCATGCTAAACTGTAGTCCCTCAGTTGCCATCGGCTGTTGAGCTATTATCAGTCCTGTCTAAGGAACATGCCAGCCTTGACAGTGTCATAATAGCTGAGAAAAAAGAAGAATTGGCATATCTGACAAATATTTTGATTGAAAAAACCTAATATTTAGGATAAGGCCTTGTTTTTGAAAAAAGGTACTCAGAAAGATTTTTGGCCTAATACTAGAAAAATGGAGTTTGGAAGATAATATTATGAAATCCGTAAACTTTTTTAAGATCCAGATATAGTGAGTGAGATTAAATGTTGAAGGCTACATTGGACTGAAAACATTTTGAAGAATGGCAAGAACTCATTAATGAGGCAACATATTAAGAAATAATTCTAAAGACAGCAGACCGGCTGGAAGGCAGACCAGGTTCAAAAAGATATGAGGAAGTAGGAGTTCGAGGAGGAAGATGTGGCTTACTGGATCCACTGTAGCGGCTGTGTTGATGAGGCTTAGCACTGACTGGGTTAAGAATTGCCAATCTAGTAAGTAAGCAAGTATTTATCACATACAATTAGCTAATTTTTATTAATTTCGCCTGTAGCCTGGCAAATGTTTTTCCACACAGCATCCTCAATGACCACTATATAATATGTACCATACAATACCAGGGATTACGTGTTTCAATTCTAAGTAAAAATCATTTATCTGCATGAAGTATAATCTGTTGTATATTATGAATTTCGGTAAGGTTCGGGGTTTTTAACTACAAAAATAACTGACTCCTGATAGTAAAAGCAGAAAATTTAATGTGAGAAGAAACACCTTACTTGAAAAGCTATATTAGCGTTCTCATGCAGACCAAATATTTCAGGTTCCTCTATCAGTGGAAGTTTCTCAATGAAATCTCTGAACTCAGCCAAAGTGATGAAATTTGGGCTGTAGTATGTCCCGGACACTGAATATTTGTAACCTGTAATTGAATGTTTATTTAAATCGTTAAATACATACAATAGAAAAGAGGATTAAAGTTAACATAATCAGCTCTATAAATATCTTACCCTTTTATAACATCTACAGATTATATTTATCAGTTATCAGATTATCTGTTATTTATACAGACTTCAGCTAGACAGTTGTCATATTGGAGTCCTTGTCCTACCAGTGTCTTTGTCTACCTATCTGTAATGGGACTGGTGACTCGTAGGCAGAAAACTAATTTTCTAGCACATGGTATTTATTTCCAAACACTTTTTTTGAGGGTGAGGCTGGAAAAATGCAGTTTACACCACAGAGGTGGCCAGCCTGTAGTGTGGTACTCCCATGGATGAAATAAAAATAAGTAACGGGTCTACCCAGTAAATAACCTCATTTACTCTTTAGAATTCTAACCTAGAATGGTTTATCACATTACATAAGGCGAGGCCTAAATTTAGCTTAAGCCCTTGGGTCTCGCTTCAAGACCGGTCGCTCAGTTATGGCATGTCACAGCCCAGATCACTTTTCTTTTCAAGGAGAATGCCTCAGATGAACTGTGACAAACAATCCCAGTTTGCCTCATCCTTCATCATTTGGAACAAGCCATGTCCATCAAATGTCCCTTTTCAAATGGGGATTGCAGAAGAAGGTGTGCTCCGCATCATCGGGAACGCCTGGGCAGTATATGCATTCTGGAGAACCAGTCTTGCCCATCTGGTGCAGGTATGTATGACTTAAAGTGCTCATGTCCTTTTAGGAACTGTGTCAGACATTAGTGTGTGGTATTTATTTCCAATTTGGAATTTGTAACTATTTTAGTAATCAGTAGTTTCATTTTTGTGTTCTAGAAATTGTTTTAGGGAAAAAGGATTTTATAATCATCTTTATATCGATATACATGCAAATCTATCTTGAAAATAGATATTTTGACATTTGAAAATGAAATTTTCAAAATTAATTTTATATCTAAAAAAGATTATCTAATTATAATGAGCATCAAATTAGTAATATCTGTGAATAATTTTTAAAATCCAGTAGAACGTAACCCAATATTGTGCACCTTCTTCTAATGTTTTCGGTGAAAAGAATCCCTTGAGTATGGTTTTGAGAGTTCGCTGATCCCACTCATCCGTCACACGGCCGCCGTACGTCACTTCACCTGCAACGATTATCACAATAATCCGGTAAATAAGATTTACAAACTCACAAAAACATAACAAGTAAATTATATAATGTTATCTGAACCAAGTTAACAAATTTCAATCTACTTTTTCAATTGTGTTTCCCAACAGTCAATAATTTGTAAAACCCAAGATTACTACTTAGATTAGAGGGTTACTATCCTCTAATGAAATACAACACCTTTATTCAGGTTGGCAGATACAACCGATGAGGTCATACAACTAGCTCCCCTTGCCCACACTTATTAGGCTCACACGGAGGAGAGGCCAGAAGTGCTTCAAGTATTGTTCTGGTTGCACGCTGTTTTGTGTCGCCCCGCTAGCTCGGATCCAGAGATTTTTACGCACCTGTTGTGTATTCTAATGCATCCCACGGAATCTTGTAGCTGTCAGAACAAAAGAGCTGAAGGTTGAGAAGTGCACATTCACGATCACTGTCGTTGAACTCATACATTATGTTCCAGCCTAGAGGTCCGAACTTCTTCCGTTCTTGGATCACAGCATGGAACATGCAAAGTCCGAAGATCATCTTGCGCCATTTACCATACAGAGCTGTAATATGTAAGAATATTTAGGGAATTAATACAAAGTATGTGAACGAACATGAAAATATAAATCACTGCAAATTGAACCTTAACAAATTTATTTTACAATATGAAAAAACAGAACTCTTTTTAGAGAATTCACATAATAAAAATCCACTGTCTCAATTTGTGAATACCAAATTGTAGATTGAATATACTTAATTTGTAGATTAATATTAGTTTTCACTGCTCAGTAAAATGTCACAAATATGTGAGTTATTCACTAACTTTAACATAACGTCACTAGACAACAAAGTCTTAACAAAAGAGGCAGTGGACAGGTAATAAATAACTTTCATTTAAAGTAGAAAGTAGAAGTAGGGTGTTGAATATTAATGAACACAACACTCACCATGATCTTCAAAGAACTCCTCAGTTATCTCATTAAATGCTCGTTTCATATTTGCTCTGAGACCTTTGGGAGGCTCGTTGGTCACCTTCACAGAGTTTTGCAGAACTGAGACCGGAAACCGATTTGAGGGCATGGAGCTGAGGAACAGTCGGAAGTCGGTGTGAACATCGCGAGGATTTTCCTGGATACGCAGGATGATGCGTTCCATCTCCAGCATCCAGGACGAGGCCAGGTGGCAGTTCTGGAACCAGAATGACAGCATGTACAGGACACATCACTCGGGCAATAGAATCAATAATGTATATCACAATGTATGATGCAATGGAGTTTTTATGTTGTAATTAGATACACCAGAATCTCACATAAAAAGGACTAATAAAAATAATAAATGCTATTTTTTTGTTCTCTGGCAATGTAAGAGAACGAAATGAAAGTTATATTCTCAATTCATGTTACATTACAACTCGGTTAATGTATAAAAATAAAAAACTAAAAAAACATTTGGTTGCGATGGTGACAACTGGTTGAAACAGCAGATGTGTTCACTACACCAACCCACCTCCTCCTGAAAATTTTTGACAAAATCAAATCTTCGGCCGGATAGTTGTTTGACTTGTTTTTTTCAAGTGATCCAAGCACATGTACACAAGTTTCACACGATACATAGATACTTAATGTGCTATCCTTGGATTTAGTTCATGATGGTCTTTTCCTCAAAGGCTACCAACTCAGGGTCCAGCATGTGTGGTGTAATGGTGACTGCAGTTATTTCCGAGTGGAGTCATGTCAAAGGAAAATGTGGCTGCAGTTCACCTAATCTTTAATAACAAAAGATCGCAGTAAGGGGACGCAGGTATAGGGCAAAATTGAGACTTGTTGCGGCATAGTTTGGTGGCGAGTCCTTTAGAGTCGTTATTTTTGCAGTTGATTGAATTAGCAAGGAACTTCCCGGGAGGTGAAGTGGCTCACTATTAAGTTGGTGTCCCCATTATGGAGGTTTTATGTTGTAACCAAAATCTCACATATAATGTATAAACATAATAAATGGAAGAGCAAAATGAATGTTATATGCTCAAATCATGTTAAATTCCAACTAGATTAAGGTACAAAACTTAACATAAATAACACCGCGTTGTCATGGTGGCAACTGGCTAAACGAGCTGATGTGTCCACTAAAATACCGACGCGGTAACTCAAGGGTGACTCAGTACGTCCAAAGCTCTGGTTCAAAATGAGGAACGGGCGACTCCAGTCATGTCATGAGCGGTCACTTCTAGCTAGCCTATGTAACTAATGCAGCTACAGTACCTTGCTGTCTGTAATTTCTCCACAAGCCGTAGACTCTTGGGGTTAAAAAGTCACGGTTTTAAAAAAATCAGAAAAAGCTAGTTATTAATCAGAAAATAATTAGCAAACTTTATTAACAAAATACTATTTAGCTCACTTAAGATTATACTAACCAACAATGGTCTAACAGATTAACTAACTAACTAATGTTAAATGAAACATCGTTAACGGTGCAAGTAATGTCTTAAATATATAAGTCTTGTTAACTTTGAAACCCCTTATTTTAAATCCTACACTTTTTATACAATAAATTTTACTTTATTATACTTTTATATTATTTTAACAATGTGGATTTACCCAGAAAAATGATGTTAAACAAGCTATTAGTCATTCTCAGCAATCTGGAGCTTAATAAAAATTTACTAGTAGTAAAAATTTGAATGATAAGATTTTGTGTTCACCTGCAGGAAGACCCAGTCACCCCTCTTCTTGCCTGTGTCAATCATCTTCTCAGCAATGGGTCCCTGACCCTGGCCCAGCGAGATGGATTGCACTCTGTCCCTGTTGCCAGTCTCTGCAGCAAATCTGAGGAACGCCCCTACAGGATCTGACCCCGTCGACAACACAAACACTAACGGTGTCACGTTCGATGTGTCTTGGTATCTGACAGTAACAACTCAGTATTGACTCATAAAGAAGACATTATAATATATTATGGTTTGTCTATTTTTAACTTAAATGGGGTTAAGCCAAGAATGAATAAGGAATGAGGGTAAAATAATTTTTCCACAATCTTGTAGTCTTGTTGTTACTAAGGCTGACATGTTCCTTAGACAGTTCTGATAATTAATATCCCAACAAGCAATGGCATTACTATTACTAACTACCTTTTCCAGGGTTTTTTCTATCCAGGTAAGTACTTTGAGCCAAGTATAAGACAGAAGTGAGTGTAAGATGATTGTGGCGCGATCTTGTAGTCTTTTTACTAAGGCAGGCATGTTCCTTAGACAGGACTGTTAATTAATAATCCAACAGCTGATGGCATAAGGGATCTACAGTTTAATATGGGAACCGAACCATCTAAGGAACCTACATTTTAATGAGGGATCCTAACCACAATTTTGCGTTTGAATTACAGCTAGTCTAATTATGAGGATGGTCTTTACGGAAGAATGTAGTATTCAATAGTGTGGACGTTAATCCACACCAGGGAATATCACAAAAAAAAAACAAGTGTTCAAAAAGTACAAAACAATAGTAGACAAAAAGAAGGAAATTTTAGATTCAAAAGTTTTAGTTCCAAAGCTTCTTGCTTGTAAGTTTCAGTAATTTTTCCTCCGATTTTTTCATGTTTGGACTACCAGAGGTTGATTCTGTTATTCGCTTTTCACTATAATCCAATCAGGAGTAACCTTCATGTTGGTTTCTCAAGGTAGGACTGCTGGCAATGGCAAGACAAATATGTAACGCATTTTTAAGTACCTTTTAGCTGAACAACATCTAACAATCCATCAAATCTAACATTTTTATCTTCTTTCAAAGATTTAAGCATCATCAATGTCTTTGTGTCCATTTCCTATGTTGGTGAATCAATAAAAGGCAGATATGTTGACTGAACAAAACCGAAAAGGATAACTAGACATTTTGTTATTTTCAAGTTTAACACTACAAGTGTGTAGGGTGAACTACTGCATAGTTATTTATTATTGGAAGTCAAACAATTAAAAATTTTATTTATAAATTTTAAAATTTCAAAATTGTAACTCCAGAATTTGTAAAAAATTACACTTACAGCAAAGGTAGGTTGACAAGAGGACTCTCTACGAAAGCTTTGCCAAGCTGGGTCTTGACGTATTGAGTAATAGCAAAGACAAGCTGAAAGTAAAAACAAAGAAAGATTATAGATGGAAGGGCGATTATAAAATTTCCCTATTCCAATTCTGAAATTTTATTTTGAATTCTTAACTCCAGTAGTTCACGGGTACGCTCTAGTCCAGTAAGTAAAGGTTGCTGGATTGAAACCCCAACGGCCGGCAACAACTGTCAGATCATGAGCGGTCACCTCTGGCTATCCGATGTGATGTCATGTCACTATGGTACATTCACTGCATAGGCCCTAGGCCTATGGTGATGAGCTGTTGAGTTTTTTTATGAAAAGGAGATTCTTACATTGTTTTTTCTGGTGAACTGGAAATAGTTTTTACCTTTAAAACAGTGTTTACACTAAAAAACAACAAAATACACTGACAATTAATTATTTCTTCCTTATTTTTGACTAGTTGATGAGAGAGCTTGAAAAAGAAGACTAATATAGAATGAAAAGACCACCTAAACCGTTTATAGTCTTCCCTCGCAGAGCAGTTTGCCAAAGTCAAGAGTATGAAACTCAAAGTAATAAATAAGTAGTAGAATATCTGACACTGCCCCTAGATTAAATAATCTTTCAGTGTCAATTCAATTTACTGACCTTTTCTTCTTTAACAGCTTTCAACAACATCATCTTCTCAAAATCTGTAAGCTTCTCATTCCAGTTTACAGAACTGACTTTGCCTTTTTTGGGATCCAGCTCAATGGCCTGACCAAAGAAAAAAATCACATAACAATGATAACAAAACTTACTATAAATCACACTCACAGTAAGACTACACTTCAATTTATGGTATAATTAACTTGGTAAGTTAATCATACTTTTATGTACCTATTATTCATATTGAATAGCAATAAAGGAAAGAGTAGATATAAAATACTATTACTTTGAACATGAGGTAAATGGTAAAAACAAATAATTTTACTTGCAGAGCAGCATTAAAAATTACTTGACCTCTCCTTCCATGTAACAAGAAAAATAGATTATATCCTAACTAAAAACTATAAGGAAGTTAATATTCATTGACATCAATTAATACTAAGGTAAGCAAGTATACTAACCTGTTCAAAATCTCCCACAGTAACAACCATTTTATTGGTACATTCGTGTTGTAATTGTTGAAACGCAGGAAAGTTCTGACTTAAAAACAATACACAGGACCACTGGTTGTCTGTAAGATTTGGTATATTCGGCTTTTTGGGCTGGTCCTGAGAAATCAACAAAATAATTATTAAATTTATTCTACCATACTTAAAACTGTAAACTTAACTTTACTCATTGCTATCCATAAATCAGAATTTACAATAAGCAATATACTGGATGACTTAAATGACACAGTGGATTAAAACTATCATCATTTAGTATTTTTTCACATAGATTATATAATCTGTCAGTATTAAAGAATATATATTTTGCTCTCATTCATTCACATATAGCCTATGGCATTCGTTTGTATGGTTCAACATTCATGGAAAATATGGATAGAATTCTAAAATTACAGAAAAAAGCTATCATATGCTTTTCAGAATTAAAACCTTATACAATAAAAATCTTGATCCATTTGTCTGGTTATTTGGGTCTTGAATTGTGGGTATTTTAAGCTGAATACTTGATTAGTAAATAAGTATAGTGACGAGCACCAGCTAATTTGACAAAATTTTAGTTAGCCACTGGGTCCAGTACTGGACTATCAAAAGTTGTATCAAGATTTTGATCACGATCAAACCTGCAACCTTCAGATTGTACAGCGGGTACTATAACTAACTATTGGGCCACCAAACCCAAGTTATCAAAGTTTTTGTTTTTATAGATAGCCTAAGTAATGTGGGGGGACTTCATGTACACAATATTACAATCGTGCGAAAGCATTTTTCTCGTCATTCCTCCATGTTTTAGCCGCCAATAAAAATAATCCTAAATATATTTTATTTATTTTCTCAACCTTCTTGATTTCTATAGGTGAGCAACAATGTATTTTCAGAGAGAAAACATGGAGGAATAACAAGAAAAATTCTATCGCACGATTTTTATATCCCGCGATTGCATGGATCCCAGTATTGTTAATATCTATCAGAGCATTGAATAATTTAATTTCCGTTTGATTCACAATATTTGATGAGATTCCTATACTTATCCACATATGACAAAACACATCTATTTCGTATCGCTACCACTAATGAACTGAGTGAAGGTTGGTTAGTTCCCGTACAGCGGCAGAGCCAGTGATGGCTCCCCTTAGTAGGAAGCTCCACTCGGAGTCTGTTATAATCCCGGCGCCTCGGAAGATGCTGGTGCATAACATGAAGCTGAAGACGAGCTTGTGACGCTCAAACAGGCCGCGGGACACGTTGGTGTATATGGCCAATGTGATCTCATCAATCAATATCCTGAGTCGCTCGGACAGCTCTGTCGCAGGCGGACTTGACACAATCACACTGTTAAAAATCTGAAAAGTTTCAAAAATAAGGTTAACCCTTTAAAGAGTACCGTATTTTGCGTCAAAATAGGATTGACGTTTTAAAACGTCTTTTTTATGGTTCCGCAAAAAGGAGTAGCGACGTTTTAAAACATCATTTGACGAAATTTGTTCAAATACATATATATACATATAACCTGACATAGATTGGTTCATAAGCTATAAATCGAAAAGCTATAAGACACGTAGAGACGCGGAACATGTACTTATGTGTTTTCGGTAGGTTGTGGGTAATCTGCGGAGGGTTTCTTAGGCGGGGTGGTCGAGACGGGAAGTTTCGGAAGAAAAAGTGGCGGTGCGGCATGAAGTTTTATTAGACCTGTTATTTATTTGCACTGAATAAAAGTGAAAGCATTCTACACTTCCCTATTATTGACGCCTGTATCTCTGTAGCTGAGATTTATTCGTTTGCGAAACATCACTCGGTGCTTTCTTTAGCTACTTTATTAAAAAATTTTAAATTGAAAAATTGATTGAAAAAAGTTCTAAAATGTTTATTTTAGGGCATTTTGAACCAAAAACACGTTTCTAACTGTATTTACTCCATGTTGGAATGTATATTAGTGAAAATTAAAAAAATTGTTTACTCTTTTGAGGTGTGGTTTGAGTGTTTACCCTTACTCCTTAACAGCTCCCTAATAATGACATTTTAAAACGTCGTTACTCCTTAGAGGGTTAAACAAAGTTCATAATGTGCATTCAAGTGCAGTTATCTTCTAAAGTGTGTGGCTACTGCGGATTCTGAAAATAGCAGGTGAAATGAAACAAAACCGTAATTTTAACTGTAAAAAATTTTATTTACTATAAAATGTGAACAAAATAGCGATAACAAAGCTAACTGTATTAGTGCAATTTATATTTTACTTTACAATTACCCTATAAATTATATTTTTGCCTTCTTTCGTTTTCTATTTTAGAAATCATTTACTGTCTTATTAAATAATTATTTAATAATTATTTATTATTATTAGTTAGCCATTACCCTATAAATTATATTTTTGCCTTCTTTCGTTTTCTATTTTAGAAATCATTTCCAGTCTTTGCGCAATCGTCTATACAACCTTCTACCGTTTTTTAGCCTTTTAAATTGGAAAAAACCCCAAACCAGGTAGTAAAAACACTAAACGTTAACAAACATCAGCTGTTCAGCAACCACTCTCAGTAGCAACTGGAATGGGTACAATGAGTGGTGAAAATAAAGCAAAGGTGTCAAGTATCATTTGGTATTAGACTGCTCGCCAGCCTACAGTGTGGATTCCAAGAAGTAGTGCATTAGTTTTGTACTAAATTTATGTCTAAATCCCATTAAACATCTTCATTAAACATATTTTCTCTCTTTTCGTGGCATACTGATTATCATTCTCTTGGACTAGTTAGACCATTGAGATTTAACTCGTTTAGTCATCAATCATGAAGGTTTAACTTTGTGTTGAATAGATCAGAAGTTGAATACTCCAACTGATCATATGAAGTTCTCTCAAAAAACACATGCGCATAAAAAATGCACTTTCTATTAAGAAATTTTTACTGCGACAATTTATACATTTTTTCATTGTATCTACATCAGAGGCATTTCCACTTAGTTAAGGAATGGTTTACTCAAACTTTTTTTGGGATTTC
Organism: Nephotettix cincticeps; assembly: GCA_023375725.1. Taxonomy (NCBI): domain Eukaryota; kingdom Metazoa; phylum Arthropoda; class Insecta; order Hemiptera; family Cicadellidae; genus Nephotettix; species Nephotettix cincticeps. Next base: position 16,070,816 of record CM041785.1, on the reverse strand, counting down.
ATTATGTTATGATATCTAATACACTCAAATATTTCTTCAACCTAATCAATTAATGTTTTTCAGTTTTTACGATGAGGTTAAATCTCTAAAATATTTATTTGTATGACAATTTTTCAAATTATGACAAAAACGAGGTATTGTAACTTTTGTAACATACATTTTAACCCTTACTGGGCGGCTAATGCCTTTAAACGCAGTAAAGGTTGCACAATGCGGCTAACGCCTTAAGAGGCAATCAATCATTTTGTCACATTTACTGCGCTGTAGTTCGCGAAACAACCCATAGAGTGCATGGTGATGTTGCTTTTGCCTCTATGCACAAAACCAATATGGTGGCTTTGTTAGAATATTTAGTGACTGAAATCTGTTGCTATGTGACTTTGGCCAGTATTGGTTCGCTCCCATACTGCTGCTTATGCTTGTATATGCAAGTCATTACAGCCAACTGTTTTCACTTTCGCTAACCTTGTTTGTTGACATTTTTGTCATGTGTGTTTATTTTCATTTTGTTTTAGCAGTAAATAGTGTATATTGTGTGAATATTTTTTATGTATAGGATTTATTAACTGAAATGGCTCATCTAGAAGAAAAAATTACTTTTTCTAATACCTAAAAATAGACTTCAATATATAAAAATGAAGCAAAATCTGTTTTCTACTTTATTCAAGCTAACTAAATCCAAAAATAAATTGGGAAAATAATATTTTGATTTTTTACATTAAATAAGCCGGGGCCGTGATTTTCAGTAGCGCTTTAAGGGTTAAATCTTTTTGATTCTTTTTTTTGGTCGAAATTGGATAATTTAAAAATATTCTTGAACTTGATTGCTTTGAAGGTTGTTGAATTCTTAAAAACCTTGTGGGACTGTTCGAATTCTACTTTTCTATCTTTGTAAACTTTCCTCACTGGTGACTATACAATAGTCAACTCAGCAAACCCAGTATGTCAATATGCTTTCCTAATCCTTCACAATTTAACAATAAAAAACACTTAATTCTAGTTTTTGTTAGTTTGGGTGAATATAACTCACTATTCTACAAGTTAGGCATACCTGATTGAAATACTTCAAAGAGAACTGGTACATGGGGTCGATGTTTGCGAGGTCGGCAACCACAAAGTAGAGAATGGAGCCTCTGTTGGCTACCGTTCGGTACTTCTCTCTGGCAGTTGAAATCTTTTCCTCAGTAGCCTCCGCCTCTATCACACGAGCTCCGATGATGGCAGATGTTTCCTAAACATGACAAAATTTTCTGTTTAGATTATTACAAAAAGTTAACAGTTGGATTATTTCAGAATAGTTTACCCTTCAATTGTTCGACACTTAGAGGACTTTACAGGTCTTTCGATTTATTGAAAAATCAAACTGTATAGAATATTTAGCATGTTTGTTAGTCAACTTTTATATATTTGTTCTACAACGATGAAAACTCACCAACAGCATGTACCATTTAAAATTAGGACTGATTCACTAATCAAAATTGAATATAACCTAAGCATAAACCATTCATGCGCTCTGAAACACTGGTCAATAGGTTTTTTTTGCTAGGTCACTGGAGCAAAGTCTGTGATAAAAATATTTTTGAATTAGGAATTTTTTTTGAAAACGGAAGAGCAAGTCCTGTTCAAAACGCCAGCCAGTGTGACTAGGGATATTTTTGGGGAATTGGCCACTGTTGTTTTTACTTGTGTTGAAGTATGAAATTTCAAAATTTCAATTTGTTTCCAATAATTTATTCACATGTTTTTACAGTTATGATGTTTAAAACATAATTTTAGAATCCAAATTAGGTTAAATTCTTTTCAATAAGTTTTTAAATGAATTATGTGAAAATTATTTGACAATACAGTAGAACCTCGATTAACTGTCACTCTTTTAACCGTCATTCTCTATTGACCGCCACCCCGCTAGCGCAAAAAAATATGTTTCCGCATCAGCGTCGAGCCGGATCATCTGTTTAGGCTCTATGATGAGTAGTGACGAACGTACTGCTCACCTGCACTGTGCGTGAATCATTGACGGCAAGGGTAGTGACCCATCTGGTTAATGCCTTACACTGTATTCTACATTCCACTGCTACTGTTTCAGTTCAGTTCAGTATGGTGCTTGGCTTACCATAGTGAACCTAAGTTTTTGCCGATTTTGAGCACAATGCCTACTAGTGTGTTACGTGCCTACGTGCTTTACTGTTTATTGTTGACAGTGCTGTTTATACATAGTTTGTGTTGCTCCTCTGTGATGGCTGAGAAACAGAAACGTTTGTTTTTGGGACTCAACAATAAATTATTAAACGCTGGTGCTTCTACTCAGAAAAATTAGAAACATGGCCGCCTTATAAGCCTAATGGGGAAAGAAACAAAAGAAAATGATGGATTATTTTAAAAACTAAATACAGGTAACGTACGTTTTTAGAGTAAAAGTACGTACAGGTATGGTTGTTATTCCATTGTTTTCTCAATAAAATATTTTAATACAGTATTTTTATCTTGAACTGGCATATTTTTTTCGCTTTTAAATGAATGTACATTATGTACTGCACAGCAACCATGACAATTAATTAGGACTTACAATGGCACCGTTATAACAAGCAAGGCAGTGAGTGAATTGCTATGTTACCACGCCAAACACTGTCTAGGTGCTAAGTTGTAGCAATGCTATTATTATTTCTGTTATCTGTCTTTTCGGTTATCCGTCATGGTCTCGGTCTCAAGAGTGACGGTTAATCGAGGTTCTACTGTAACTTAAATTTCAGCTAAAGACACGGTAGCTCAGGGTTAACACAATGTCCCAGAAAGTCGATCAAACATTCCTGGATCAAAACCAGTGTCCTGTCAGATCATGAGCTGTAATGAGAGGTTCCCCGCTGCTGTAGTACAGGTCCATGGTAATGGACAGAAAAAACCCATTCCACATTAATATGATGTCCAAGTGGAAAATTTTTTTAAAAGTAAAAAAAAATTATAAAAACAATATATGGTTCAATAAAGCTGCTGCTACTACAAAATGTGATAGTGCTTGTCTAATCTACATATCAAAATAAATTTTAATTGAATTACAAATAATTTACATAAGTGATGGATTTTATTTTATGCGTTTTTAAAATCTCTACAGTTTATGCAAATCATACTTGTACTAACTGCATTAAAATAAAAACAGGTAACAAGAAGCAACGCTCAAGGTAACTACGTATCATTAAATGTATCATTTTTTACTATTATGTATGTACTTTGCTTTCGTTCAGCGTTTCAATTAATTCTTCATCATCTAAAATATTCCCTTCACTGGCAAATAGAAGTCTCAGGATTTTATCTTCGATTGCTTTTAATTGTCCCTTGTCATTGTTAATCCTAACAATAAGTTCTGTTCTCTGGCTCTCCAGATCTGGCCGTTCTAATCTCACAACATCTCTGAAACATTTAATCTATATTAATTTATTTTCAAGTTTAACAAAAATTCCTAACCAATATCCTAGTTTCTCCTGTTACACCACTTATTTTGCATAGTTAATTGTTAACTTTAAATTAATAATTAATGTATACTCACGCCAATAATTGATCTTCTAACCCTGAAAGCGTGACTGTAAAGTTTATCAAAGTCACTTGAATGCATATCTCAGGCAAGTAGTGCGGATTAGCTAGTTTAGTTGTCACATACAATCGGAAGTTGGAATCATACTCTACATCAGCATCTCCCAAACGAATCATGAGCCTTCCTCCCTGCAATTATAGAGAAACATTACAAAACTGCAATAATATTTAGTTATGAATTAAGACACTTACTGAACATGTCATAAGAGCCTCAGATGGTTCTTTAACTTGCTCACACCCTGGTTTCCATTCTTCTTGGTCCTCTGCTTGATTGGTCTCAGCCCTCAAGTATCATAGACAACTTGAACGCTTTTTCAGACAGTGGAACTTAGCGTTACTGGCTAAGACATGCAATTGACAAGTAAAATGTTTAAGCCAAAATGGAAGTATGCAGATTCAAATCCCCATACTAAGCAATCTTAATTTGTATGGCACAGTGGTGAGAGGAACCTCCTAAAATAAATAGTGACCGGCTTGGATGGAAGTTGATGGCATTTGTAGGCTTTATTGGGATTGCAGTGGACACCTGTTTTGCTTCTTTTACTATTGTATGGTTAAGGGGGGGCACGTTTTTTGTTTTATAACCCAAAAAAATATTAAAAGAAAATAATTATTTTATCATTCCTTTAAGGCTAAAACACCCACTGGTTGTAAGGTTAAAATGCCATTATTGTAATATAAGCGTTTAATTTTTTTAGCTGTTACAAAAAAATAAATAAGAATAGTTTACCTGAATAAATGTTTGCTTTAACATTATTGGGCCCAAAGTAGGATCTAATATTTCACCGACTTCTTCAATCAGCACGGGCATTCCTATTCTGATCCCAGCTTCTAAAACTCTGATGTAATTCGCGTCAGTGAGTTTCACAATCTTCAAGCTGTTGTTTGCCTCCATTTGTCTAATCCATTGGTTAGCCTGGACATTATTTTATGATGTTCACTTTACATGATAACTACACAAAAAAGTTAACACAAAGTTAACTTATTTAATGTAATGTGATAAATGTAATGACAAATACAAGTTCTTTTTTAAAGCGGTAAATTCTTAAAATTGACTGGCTTTGTTTCAGTCACGACCTTTACATTTTCCTTCTTGAAAGCAAGAATTTACAAAACTGGTGTATAAATTCGTCACATTTTGAATTTAAGGGTTATAAATTAAACATAACTTTAAGAAATATGGGAAAACAAATTTAAAGATTTAAGTACTTTAATAAAACTGAATAATATATGAAAAATTACATTTTGCCAATCTGAAAACTATTGATATTGTTAGTATAATGAACTAATCTTGTTCATTGAAGAACATAGATGGGCAAAATCAAAATTTAATTCTGTTGGAGTCTACACACACACCTGTTCCTGGGGGTCTATCATGAGAGGCCAGCGGCCGGCCTGTGTGACGAGAATGGCGTTCTCTGTGGACACGTTGTCTCTAGGCAGACCACAGCTGTTCCACATCCTTATCTCATACGGATCTGCCAGCACTGCTATCAGGCTGGTGACAGACATTCGACATTAGTGTTATAGCTGCAAATTCTAAACACACAGGCTTGCTTGGATATGAAAGTAAAAATTGTTTCAGAAACATGAACTCTCTCTATTTCAAGACTCCACAAAATTATTTTTTTTATTACAAAAATAATATAAAATGTTGCCCTACACATACACCATGTACTTAACCAGGTCCTACAATTTATCGTCTGCTCACCTGAACTGTGGGGAGGCAGGAATATGCAGCTCAGTCAGCTGTTTGATCCACACGGTGGTTAGCTCCTCTCTGTATAAGCTAGTGAAGGCACCGAGGTACGCCATACACGCTGCGGCCACCAACACATCCCCTACCAGGTTCACCAGTGCTTTACCCAGGTCCTACAATTCACGAAGATAGTTTAACAGTTTCTAAAACTTATTTTAACATTTACTTATCAAATTTATATTTCTAACTTCTGCTAAAAAAACTATATGATCTGGTTAGCAGCTATTATATTTTAGATAGAGATAAATGAATTTGATCAGAAATTAAAATGAGGACAGTTGTTTGATTTTTGAAAAACAGGTAGTGATACTATGTCAAAAGTAAAATTTGGGTTTCACTGAATATTGATTTAAAATGACTGCATTATATTGACAAGAATATCTAATCAATCATCTCACAAGGGTACCTTGACAGACTGCTCCCAGCGGACTTGCTCGTCACCAAGCGCCATGGTCAGTCGTCCGGCTCTACCCAGCCTGGCACTGCACTGAGCCATCTTGGCCTCTAGGCTGGCCTTTTCCGCTACGCTGGCATCGTATGTGGCCTCCAGCTTGGCTATCTGGGCCTCCACTTCAGCCAAGTTCTGCTGCTTCTGCCTCAGCACTGCCATCACCTCACCCAGCTCCTTCTCAGCAGCTTGCACTCTATAAATTAACAGTAAATACTTAATACTTTTAACTGAAATGGCAACCTACCCAGGTATGTATTTTAAGCCAAGTATGCATGAGAAATGAGTGTAAGATGATTGTGGCGCAATCTTGTAGTCTTGTTGCTGACTAAGGCTGGCATGTTCCTTAGACAGGTCTGTTAATTAATAGTCCTACAGTTTCACTTGGGACTTGCGAACTACAATTTTGTCTCTGAATTGAGAAGATACTTAATGAGGATGGTCTTTGCAAATGAACATATTATTCAATTGTGTGGACGTTAGTTAATCCACACCACAGAATACCACATCCACCAATCATCGCTTATAACTGTCCTCAATTCGTGAACTCCACGTAGCTGGATTACAGTCCCAGCCATCCTTAAAATTAGTAATCATCTGAGTCTGTCTTACTGATTTTATCAGTAGAAGCATAGCTCATAATGAGTTAAAAAGCTAACAATTTCCATTTTTTATTGACAAAATAAGATGGTGGTAACATGAGGAGGATGGATACAGCAAGGTGGATGTATTGGTGAGGCTAAGTACTGGTGAACTGATGGGATTTGAGTTGCCACTATAGTAGGAAAGTAAGTATAGGTTTAATCTTCATTATATACAACCTTTTTATAACCTAATTATAACCTTTTTACATACAATAAACCTATATTTTGAATATTAAAACTGATTTTAATAGGTAAAATCATTGTTAAGAACAACTTAACCCTGTATTTCTTATGTATTTTAACACGATCAAACAAGTGAACTGGGCCACGATCAACGATTTGGTAATGGTAATGGTAATGGTTTATGTTACCTAGTATTTGCAGAATAAAAGAATGTTTCCAGTCTGGCAAACTTGAAGTTATCATAAATTTGCTGCTGGTTTTGAATTTGTGAGGATGGTCTAAAGCTTTCCTACCAGAGATTCTTTATTTTCCCAATAAAAACAACTTTGTGAACAACTAATGTACCGAACTAAGTATGAATAGCAGATGCTAACCAGAAATTATTGGTTTGTACAAAACATGTATTTTGTAGATTATGGGGGAAGACTCACTTCTTTCTCTTGGGGTCGACGATGCGGAACGTGATGGCATAACTGTCGATGGCTCTCACCCACATGCACATGGAGCGACACACCTTGCTCTGCGTGGCAACTACATCTGGGACAAACTCCGGATGTTCGATGTAGTCCTTCAGTTTTTTCAGCATGGCATCCGAAATGTGATCTTTATCATATTCTTGGAGCTTTTTGAGAAAATTGACATCTCCCAACACCTGCTTAGCAGATGCCCAGTCTGTCCTGCGATTAAAGAGTAAACACAATGTCAATGTTCAAAAGAAAATATTTATTTACACTTATACATTTTCAAAGTTTAATATACAAGTACAGTACTTACAATCATTTTAAATATATTTATCATGTATTAACTACTCTAAAAGATCTTTCAGTTTAAATTTCACAGGTCTACTCAATCTGGTAGGTTGCGGTGAAGTCACAGTAAATATTTTCAATTGTCAGGTTTTTCTCTAAAGTTTTATATGGGTAATCGTCATTAAATACCATATATATTTATATAATCTTTAAACAGGTATTGCTGCAATCGATTTTGTAAATTTTCTCTAAGACTAATGTTGTTTGAAATTTTACAGGTTAAAATGGTATACCACATTTTACATTTCCAGTTAGATTAAAGTTATTATTAACCCTTCAAGTGCTACTGAAAATCACGTTCCCTGCTCATTGATTGTAAAAAAAATAAAAGTATTAATTTCCCAATGTTCTTTTTTGATTTCGGTAGCTTGAATAAAATAGATAGCAGAATTTTGCTTCATTTTTATTAATTGAAGATTTTAAGACTATTTATTAGGTATTAAGTCAGGTTTCATCTGAGCCCTGAATTTTGGATGCGAAGAAGGCTACGACGCAAATATGGTAGTGGGGAGGAACGGCTGATGTGTTGTTTACTTACCGGCTGACATAGAAATAAAATAAATCTAAATATAAACACATCACAAACTGAAAATGGACAATTAACAACAAAAATAAGTGTACTAAAAATAAATAACATCAGTGAACTGAGACATACTATCTCTCTTTAAAATTAAACTAAATAAACAAATACCTTTATTTAAACCATTACATTTTTTAACACTCATTTAAATAACCTTATTTAAATAGCCTAAAAAAGGATATCTCCTCTCTCAGCTCAAATTTGAACATTTTTACAAAACAATACTTTCTCCATATGGAGAGAGAGTGAAAATTGTTTGGACATCTCAAGGCTATTTAATGTAAGTTGATCACATAATATTTTATACTGATATCAAGGATATTTGACTTAAAATATGAATCTGTTATTCGACAATGTATAAGAACAAACTCTCACTTGACTCCCAAAAGCAGACAAACCGCTTCCATGACAAACTTCACGAGGTGCGGGGGCTTGTTGAACACTCTCAGCTCGTTGATGTCGGCCTTGTTGAGACTCTCGAGAGCCTTGGCGGCAGCCTCCATCGCCGGCAGAGCCAGGTCCAGGTCTGCCTGAGCCTCGTCCGCCAGGCCCTGCATCTCGGCTGCTTTGGCCTGGACAAGCACTAAAGCTGAGGACAACATTTCTATGGACCTTCATCTTCAAGCTTCATCACTGTTGGGAATGCTTTTGACTAGGATTAATCATGTGATGTAGCTGTAGATGCACAAAGGACAAAACAAGAGACCAAAACTTCACACCCTTCACGCTTTATACAACCATCAACCTGTAAAATGCTTTTTGAGAAGTTATGTACTTGTGGAGACTCACCACACACTGTCTGGAAGACCTTTAAGGGTGGAGGTACAAAAATAAAACCAAAACAAATCTTCAAAGATGGGGTTTTCGTAGAGCCTATGAAAACATATTTTGTGTTTGTGGTGCGGTACAAGATCCTAGTCATCTGTTGATCTGTCCACGCTTAGACCACACTTAAGTCTTGCACACTTAATGATATTTTATAAGCAAATGACGAAGCCATACTAGTGGCTAATGTTTAAAAAAAGTCTACTTTCCAGACATGGAAATAAAGTACTCGTGTTCCTTATGTATTGTTAAATATCACTATCTTGGCTAACATCATACTGTACGAATGTATAGTCAATATTAATAGCATATCGATACATGTCATGTGCACAGAGTGATTTGTATCATTGATTGGTAAGTTTGCATGCCCAACCATGGTAAGTTTGGTAAGTTTACATGCCCAACCATGCAACCATGGTAAGTTTGGTAAGTTTGCAGGCCCAACCATGCAACCATGGTAAGTTTGCATACCAAACCAACATCGAAATGCACAAAAGCAAAAAGTGCAAATTGGCTGATGCGCCGAGGGACTTGTCTCTGCCCCTTTATGTAATGTAATGTAAATGTAATCACTGATTGGTATTGTCTGTAAATTTGAAAAGAATAGAGGTAATTGAGACTTTTTATGCCAACTGTAGGTTTTAAAAATCATATCAACGAGTTTAAATAGGATAAATTAATGTGTGGGGTTCGGATAGATGTGTCGGGAGTTACACCGAAAAAATTTTGCCACACTATTAATCACTCTGCATATATTTATTATCTGTATTGAGATACAGGAAACAAACTGTGTTTTTCTTGTATCTGTATTATAAATATATTGACTTAAGTTTAGAAATAAAATATTTCATTTCATCATGAATTTTTGAGGTCAACTCAAGCTATTGCATATCTGTTGTTTTCTTTTGTTTGATCTTGATTTAGCTCTATCATTAAATAAACCCTCATTCAACACATCGTAATGTGAGGAGGTTACCGATACTAACCTTCACGACAGCCTCATCCGCAACAACCACTTGCCGCACTTCATCTGCCTGCGCCTTCTCTTTGATCAGATTCTTCATCAACTTCGCAGTAGCCTCTGACTTGACTTTGAGTTGTGGTTCCATATCCACCAATTCCACTTTCATTGTGGATACAAGTGAATTTGTCTCGTACAATTTCTAAAGTCATGTTAAAAATCTGTTAATTGTAAACTTTGGTTTGATCAAAGGATGATCAACATTTTTTTACACAATCTAAAATTTAAAAAAAACAATTTTTTACTGTTTTGTATTTTCAGAAGTTATTCCCAGTGAATTATAACCTAAATGCTGATAGTTTTAAAAAGTTGTGTCAACAGAGGATTGTTATAACCTTCACCCATTGGGTTAGTGTTCTGATTCTCTGGAGTCAGTGGTAAATAAAAAGTAAAGAACAATATCATATACATAGGTTAGATTAACTTGTTTTACTAGTAACCTATGATTTCATGCTTCTTTTAAAATTAAGTTACAAGTATGAATGCTATTTACCGTCAAACCATTCTGGATACGATCTCTCATTTGCGTGGTCTGTTTAGTTTTACGGTCCAGCAGGTTCTTGTATTGCTTCAACAATTCCAGGTAGCTGCTGGGTGTCACATAGTAATGCCGCCTCATCTCCTCATAATATCTCACTGTCATGTCTCCGACACTCTGAACAAATAAAAAACTAACTATAAACACTGCATAAAAACTTAGTGGGGGTATTCATACAACAGTTTGATCACTGTTGAATCTGCTTGTTTTAAATTAAAACCAAACTGCAATTGGAGTTGACAGAGTGATTTATTTTAACTTTTTACCAAATCTTGTAAATATTTTACAATAGGTCTAATGATGAGGCTATAGGGTTTCACTAACCATTTTCTTTTATACTGAAGTATTCCATATCCATAATAACCCATACTTTTTCCAATATCCTCAAAAACACTAACAATTAAAAAAACATTAAATAGTCTGTTTCACGAAACAAAAGTGTACGTAAACTATGTACTATTACTCTAGCACATCGATGCCACTAGTCAACATCACCAACTCACTAAGGTGAGCAGTGAAGAAGAGGGAGTGGAAAGGAAACGTTAAAAATAGTATGAGTAATAGGAAATCGTCTACGAAAACAAATAAGTTAGTACACTCCAGTGACCGGGCTTAAATTCATGCAAAATATCAGTCACTGTTATTCAAAGTGTTTTCTCAACCCGTGTCAAAGTATCGAGAGTTAGAATATCAAAGGTAAACTATCACAGAGTTGGTCTAGCTGACATGTGACTATGAGACCCTTATCTGTGTTTACCTGATGTATTGTGTAACACATACTGGCCATGTTCTCCACCATATCCTTCTTGATTATCTCCTTCAATGCGTCTTGAGCCACCGAGATAAGGGCCTCCTTCGGCCAGTCCACGAACCAGTCGATTGTGCAGCAGTTCACTAACGAGGGGAACATTCTGCATCTTCTCCTATAATGTGCAAATAAATCTATTCTCATCTCATCTTTTGCTATCAGTTCAAACTATTATACTTTCGAAAAAAGATGCCAAAATATTTTTAATTTTACTTAAATCTACACCACAGGAATTTTTGCAAGGTCAAGTACTTTTATTGACCAAATACCTTTTGGATGGGCATTCAGAGATTTTAACCTGTGACCTCTTGCACCAAAGTACAAAACGCTAACCACTAGGCTAGTAAGACACCAAATACAACTCTACCCATGATTGGCCAAATCTGATACTTTAGAGACCTATGTGTGGTAAGTCTTAATATAAGGATGAAATGATATACTTCAACCAAACCTGTAATTCAAAAAAGATTACATCCACAAGTTTCAGGGTCGTTGCACAATCAACAATTAAACCGTTAACTCAATCATCTTCTCATAGACCTCATGTTTTCAAATAGTGAACACAAACTTTACCTTTCATAAGCAGTTAAAAATATAATTGATATTGTAACAAATGTATATACCTGAAGGAATCTCCGACAGGGCTCATGCAAATGACAAGATGCAACTTGTTGCGGACCTTCGAAACAAAAAAGTCAAATATTCCGTCTCGGTTAGCCTCGTTGACGCCAGCTTCCTTGGCCGCCGGTCTGCAGGCGATGATCACTTTCTCATACTCATCCGACTCAAACAGGTTTGGAACTTCTCCTATAAATAAAACATTATTTTTCATGTCGAAAATGCATTTCCCAAATTGAAAATACTGTTTATAGTTTTTTTCATTTTATGTAAATCCCCCATTTATGGATACAAACTGCCCTCAAACTCCCCATCAGATAGACCAATTAGGCAGAATTTTGAACTTTATAGAATAATTAATTCCACATTTCCATGACTGTACCAAGTTTTATTGAAATTCAAGTTCTTTTACAGGAGTTTTCATATTTACGGATATACAGATTCGAATGGTGTTTTTTGCACCTGGAGGCCTCAAAACAAAAAAAATAATATACTCTAATTGCAATATAAAATTTTCTCAAATCAAAAGTACCTATAAGAACAAAAGGAAAACGAGTTGGAAAACCCTGTGGGACAGCCAATAGTGGATTCTTGCTATTTAACCAAGATATTTTCCGTTTTTACAAACTAAAAAGAGTTAGTGTTACTTGATTAACACTACTGTTTGAATTTCCCACATTCGTTAAACAACTACCTGAGTTCAAGATATTATTTATGTCTTCAAGAAACTCTTCAACGACTATTTGAGTATCCGTGAAGAGAAACACTGTGTCTTGGTTCTGAGCCCCAGCTGCGAAACACATTTTCCGCAAGTCTTCATGGAACGAGTTGTAATCGTAGGAACTTGTCAGTTCTATCTGAGAACATCTGAAAGAAAAGGAATAGTGATAAAATATAATCACAAATTAAAAATTCGGTAAATATGACATAACATTTTCCGCAAGTCTTCATAACTGTTTCTTTAAAACATGTCATCACTCACTGTATTCTTTTATTTTTTTAAACCCCGTCAACTGCCCATCATCATTGGCCTAGGCCCTTTGCAATGAATCATGCAGCAAGGTCTGACAGTCTGTTATTGGTTTCTCATTTTCACTCCTTCAATAAAGTAAGCCTTTTTGTTACCTGTATCCGTTGAGGTGGGCCCCCATCTTAGTGAGGCTCTGCTTGCCCATGCCGCCGACACCCACCAGCAGTCCGTTGCCTCTCTCTGCCCTCAGCAGTCTGGCCAGTCTGCAGATGTGCTCAATAGCGTCCATGAAGAAAATCAACTTCATCTCTTTAGAAGTCAACAGGTTGAAGTCCATTAAGTAATCCTGAACAAAATAGGAACTGTAGAACTATTTACAAACCCGTAAAAAATCATTCCTCTTTCCATTACTAATATTATCTTTTCCTTAATTGGTTAGTAGGTTAGCTACTGTTAAAAATTAGTACAAAAATACTCCATACTTTTTAAAATACTTTTTATAGGTGTATTAATTGAGTAAATAAAAGCACCAATCAAGAGGTAAAGTCTGAGAAATTATTGTATTGGTTATTGAATACAAAGCAGCTGTGTAATGTTTTTGACAATGCTACATAGCACATTCTACACCCTACATCACCCACAGAATCTGTTTCTTGTCTTAGAATTATAAACTTTTTTTACCTCTCCATCCCTTAAAATTTTAACATCTTTCAACTGTACATGGCTTATGTGTCTAGGATCTAACTTTTACCTTCTATCTTTATGAGTCTTGAAATACACTCACTACGTTGCTCAAATCTTTAAGAAATAACTATTGGGACAAATGTAGTATGTGAGGTGGCATTACCTGCAAGACACCTTTGAGTTTATCGATGTCCTTGATCTCGTCGTACGGCCGGTCCTCCTTGGCTGCCTGAGACATGAAGTCGCCGAACAGCAACACCGGAGGTTCTCGTATGGGCACTGTCTCGGGTAGCATGATGACTGGTGTGCCGAAGATACGTTGGCACACCTCCCTCATCAGGTGGTAGAAGTAGGTCTTGTCTTCCAGATTGACGAGTCGGTCGTGAAACACCCTCAGGCACTCGTGGTAGAACAGTCTTGAAATTACAATTTTGTCAAGTTAAAATTTTACAGATGTGGCAGGTCAGGGGTTTACCCTGGCCCAATTACTAGTAGCATATAACTCCAGTCAAGTCTCAACTGGCAAGACTACATAAATAATACCTCGATGGTGGATGCCTAATATGTTCTGGATTCCATATGACAGTAAACAGTTATATAACTAAGCTTTATAACTTTAGAGAATAGTAACATAAGTAATGATTATTCTAAGAGGTGTCTTTATAAAAACTAGTAAGAAAATAAATATTTTTCAAAGTAATACTTTTTTGAGAAAACTAATTTTGTATTTTTTTGCAATCATTAACATTTTTTTTAATTAATGACACTTAACACAGATACAAACACATCCTATAGATTATTGACAACATCTTATTATTACAATAAATAAAAATGTATAATTATGTAATAGCTTTAAAAAATAATAGTTGATAAGATAAAAGGTAAGTCAAATTTATGGTGGTAGAAATAAATTAAAAATCTATATTTTTCAAACATTAAAAATTTGAGAATCAAGAAAAAAAGAAAAGAGAGAAAAAATGATGCCCTTACCACCACACGTCAAATAATCGCTGTAAAGAGAAAAACTGAACTTTAAAATGCTATGTTTTCAGTTTTAAAAAAATCACCTACGCTGTAGAATGAATTATCCAAAAGCCTTGAATATAATTTATTTTTAAATTCTTTCAGATTGTTACAGTGTAATATATGTGTAAGAACGTGCATATTTTAAGTGATAATTTAATGTTTTACTGAGGCGGTAAAACTTAATTTTGGTTTGTTGACTACCTCTGAAATTATAATGTTGTGTACTATTTCTGGGATTCAGAATATTTTTTGTTGTCTATATCTTGGCCAAATTTCTTTTCAAAGATTAAAATAAGTTCAAGACTGGATTTCTACATAACGTGGTGAGTACCTGAGCATGTCGTTGGACTCACGCATGGAGCTGGCATCGGCCTGTAGCATGCCCTGCACACACTTTGACAGGTCGCGCAAGTTGAAGACGTAATGACTCTTGGCTGGCGTGGGCAACAGATCAACGGACACTCGGTTGTATATCTCCACGGATGCGGCCACGAGCAACTCACCAAGATCACTGATGCTGCGTGAGAACGTTGACAGGAACCCACACATAATGGACTGTAGGACAGAGCAATCAAGATGCAATATTTTTGACACTCAGATATGGGGAAAGAATGGGGAATGTGCAAAACTGGTTCAATACACAAAGTGAGTTTAATTCTTTACTTAACAAATGAAAACATTAATGAGTTTTCTGCAGAACTAAGTTATTAATAATCAAAGCCAATCCAACTAGTGCAAATTGTTGGCAAGGCCATAAATTTTCTTTCACATCATTGACAATGAAATATACCAATGGTAATTGTTATGATTATAGTCAATTATTAATTTAAGAGAAGCAATCTAAATCACTCAATTACCTTGAATATAACCTTGAGTGTCATTTCCGTTGGGGAGGGTATCAAAAGGATGGCGAAGTGGCGAACGAACCTCGGAGTCAAGGGGTTTCGCCCACCCCCTGGAGGGGCACAAGCAGCAGATATCACTACATCTTGAATGTCCTTCCAGAACATTTTATCCCTATCGTACAAGCCTTTGAAGTCCAAATATTGCCTGCAAACAAATATGTTAACATGTAAAAGTAAAAAAATTATATTTTACTCAAACTGACTATAATCAACTGAATTAATTTCCGGGATATTTCATTAATACGGCAATGAAAAAAGGCAGAAAATTACAGTTTTAAAAGATTACAACAATGAAAATTCAGGAATGAACCAGCAACCCAGTTTCGAAATCAGTAAACCTGTAAAAATTACAAGGGCTATGCAGAAAGCAAGGAATGTTTCCGTCTAACCCCGCTAGGTGCACATATGTCACGTATATCTGGGTGTAAGAGTTTTATGGGACTTCAGAGGCTAACCAGCTCATTTAAAAAAATTTAAATGAAAAATGGCCGCTGCCATAACATGCTCAAATTTCAATACATGCTTGATTAGTCGCAGGCCTTTGACTCCCTAAGCCATGCTTTACTCCTTGTGAAACTGAATCATTTTGGTTTTCATAGTGGCTCAATTAAACCAAAGAAACTCAAAATAGTTAAACTCAAGAACACCAAAGTTTTTTTGTTTATGGTGTCATAGACGTGAGCATATTTTTGGCTACTGGGATTCTACTGGCTTTTTGACATCTGATGCTTTGTGCAGTATTCAGACTTGCAACTTCATCCACTGGCTTTAACTCTTAATGAACCCTACCTAATACCTGGTGGAAAAACTCCACACCAGGTAGTTTGTGGGCGGGTGTCTTAGGATAGTACCCAATGTAGGATGTCCTGCTTCACTTCTCTAAAGCGTGGCGGGAAGCGGGTAGGAAGGGTTTTCTTACTTTGGACCACAATTATACAATGACCTCCCTTGGTCCTGAAGCTGTTGAGTATGTCAGCCTTCAAAATTAATTTGAAGAAACATATCCAAAAAGACTGGCTGATAAATTGTATATTTTTTTATTGATATTAATGATATCTAATTTTATAATTATTTATTAACTGTTTCTTTATTTTTTTTGTGACCAAAGAAATTTTTAAATACATTACTGAACTAAGAAGCACTTGGACATAAAAGACATGTTGATTTTATTTGATAACAAATCTCATCAGGTGTAAGGTATGGTCAGTGATATACAAATTTTTACGGCTAAAAACTTAAAACCGATAACATATTTAATGTCAAGTGTGTGAAGTTTACAGAAACAATGTAATGAATGAAAGCTCTGTCAGCAAATGGTGCATCCAGTTAAAAAATGGCTAAACGTTCATTAATGGTTAATGTTCATGACGAGCAGAAGAGTGGACATAATCAGTTCGCCAGTGACAATGCTTGATCAGTGGTATCTCACAACTGTCAGGATTTGTTAGGGCAGCGGCCATTTTGAATTTAAACCTTTAAAAAACAGGATTTGTGCCAATGCTAAAAGTGTCACGGCGGCTTGATAGCCACTGAGGCTCTCCCACCAGGATAAACGCAATACTCCTGCAACTAGCGGCGTTAAACGAAAACGTTCATTACTTTCTTTCCCTTGTATCCATGTAGAAAAAACTTTATGGGTTTTGTGTAAAAATGTTCTGACTGTTCGGCAATGATTCTTACTTTTCCTACTTGCCTCGGGTCTGAAGTAAATGTTAGTTCCGTACCTGAGAAGCTCAATTGGAGGCTGGGCACCATATGTTTCCAATTTTGGCATGTTGACATCATCCACAAAAAATACAAACTTCTTGCCAGCCGGAGCACCCAAAAGTGTCTTCTTCTTCCTCTCCAACTTGGACTCGAGGATCTCCTGTGTGCGAGCAGAGCTGGTCTGGGCGGAGAAGTTGAGGGTGGCCGTCACCCAGGAGCCCGAAACACCTAGCTTGCTCAGCACTGACTTGGCCACCACTGACTTGCCGACACCTGCGGATGGAACAGAGTATTGCTCAATGAAGAACTTCGATCAAAGTTTGAATTACACAAGAATTTCATTACCTGTCAATAAAACTAACATCTGAAGTGGCTCACCCTAGATTTTGCTTCGAAGGGGAGGCAGGAAGAGATAAACAGATTTTTAGCTGACAACTCTTTAGGTAGCTTATCTAACTTTTTTTTATTAATTTCAATTTTTAATATTTAATAAAATATACAATATTATCAATTTTGGGGTCCAGATAGCTGTGCAGTATGATATCTTGAGATTGTGGGTTAAAATCTGATATATCACAACTGGAAATAAAAATGCACCTCAAGTCCTTCAGGTTTTACCCAGCTCTGTTGAGGTAAGCAAGTATCACTTTCTTATTGAGGAAGCTAGCACTAACATGGTAAAGAGGGTACTATGCTGACCGCATGAAATAAATGTAATCGTTTAGTGTCATAAATACTGTACAGGATTTAGACAGGCAGTACAAACACATTTTTACAGGCAGTTACAGTTACAGAGAAGGTCAACAATGGTAATAGTAAAAATATTATACTTTATAAATGAAATAACATTTTAAAATATTATTAATATAAAAACATATGTTACATTATAATGATGCATTTTTATCATGAAAATTTATCAAAAATTCTACTATTTCAAAAGAAAAAACTCTTCGCCAGAATAAAAAGGATGAATAATAGATGAAATTTTGTACCCTATTGAGTAAGTACATACTTAAATATGTTCTACTAGGCAGGGACAAACATTTTGAAATATAACTGTTTTGATCATAAACAGCATTAGAAAACAAACAGAGCTTGTACCTAATCAGGTGCATGACACACTTCAGTAATGTGCTATGTATACCCTACCGGATACACAGTCACAATTTGCAACCTAGTTACAAATTACAACTGCATTTGTCTGATTTTATTGTTTTAACCACTCCAAGAGGTAATCCAGCATCTACAGCGGTAAACGCTAATGCTGTGATTCGCCCAAATGAAGTCCATTCGCCTGTATGTAAGTTGCTCATACACGTCTGGACGGTTGGGGAAGGTGGGTTTAGTTTGGGTAAACACCGCTTAACGGTGGAGTCACCACATAACCCTCGCAGGAGCGGGGGGTACTCATAAAGAGTTACCACCTACCAAAAAAAAAAAAAAAAGGTTCCCATTGCTGTGACGACGATTTAACAATAGATATTAAACCAACAAGATTTATTTAACAAACCGATACTTCGCACACCGACATAACCTCAAACGCTATTTTGACAAAACATGACAGCAGGCGACGAGTTACAATTTTATAATATCTATTTGAATCAAGATAGATCGGTGAATCTGATTTACCTGTTATACCGGTGAAAAGGACAGGATGGCTGATGGCAAGCAATTTCTCCATGATGTAACCAAAGCGGACTGTATCAATTGTAGGGACAAGCATCTCGAAGAATGGAGTCTGTGGGTCATACTTGAACGTGGGTATGATGCGAACCCATGGCTCCAAACGCCTCTGAGAGAAGTTTAGATAAAGATCCCACAGGTCGCATCCAGAAGGAAGTCTGTTTGTTTAAACAAATAATACTTGTATTGTAAATTATTACAACAAAAAATTGATGTATTTGTTTTGAAGAATTGTCTCCAACATTCTCAGCACCCTACGAGAGGGCTTTACTATTCCAACTGTTGTAACATTATAAATAAATAAATCAATCACTTAAAAATAAAACACAAAAAGTTCTGGCTAGAAGTAGCATGCACCTACTTCTAGCCAGTATTATCGATGTAAGGGACTTAATATATTTATCTAAATTATCTCAGAGTTAAGTTGTGCTCAACTGGTTCAATTTTCATGCAATCTATATTTTCCATGCCAGTCTCCAAGTGAGATATCAAAAAGTCAATGTACAGTAGACTCCTGATTATCCGCGGTAATGGGTGGCTGAGCGATTGTATAATCGAAATCGTGGATAAAGCAAACTTAACCAAAAATACACAGGAGATAGTTAAAACGACCGTTAGAGCTAAATAAGTCATTATTAACCTTTACTGATTGTTAGGTTTGATAATGTGAAAGACATAAAGTGAAAGTTAAACTATTCGTAAAGAAAAAATTTCATAGACGTTATTTTCACATCGGTAAAAAAACCGTCCAATATGTGAGACAAGTGCAATGTATTACAGGTTTACATTTGATGTTGTCGTGTTAATTGGCTTCGAGGGAAAAGTCCATTATTGAGTTTTGTTTCAACACATTTACCTCTATTATCAATTGTTGACTGAATTTTAAAAGTACAATGAGATTGCACAGCAAAGTGTCATCTTCCCCTTTCAAGTCCAACAGTCACTTTGCATAATGGCGGGCAGTTACGTACGATTGCCCGCCCAAGGCCAAGCGTGTCACGGGTGGTAGGTATAATTTGCAGGCGCGAGGATGGACATTTATGCGTTAAACTTGCTGAGGTTGTTAATAATTTTTTTTACTATCGCAGATAAGCCGCATTGCAGTTAATCCGCTCTCGGATAATCGGGAGTCTACTGTATTACAGATAATAGAGAACTTACTGAGCATCAGGGTTATCATCAAACTGATCGTGGACAAATATTTCAAACTTTTCTCTTGAAGCATCCACCAAGTTCCCTCCTACCGACCAAATGTAGGAGAATAAAAATGTCTGGCAAATGATGCTTCGGGAACGGCTGCGGTCAAGTGTTTTCTCCAGCAGACCTGGCTCTCTGATCAGACTCTCAAACAGGCTACACATCATTGTGACTTTGCTTATTTCTACCTAAAATATAAAACATCGCATCATGTTGGTTAAGTTTTAATTCTCCAAGTACAAACTAAAATGTAGTAATAAATACAAGTTTTTAATTCATCAAAAATTGCCAGCCCAACAATGAAGTTTGAGGTGAATTTAACCCTTTAAAGAGTACCGTATTGTGCGTCAAAATAGGATTGACGTTTTAAAACGTCTTTTTTATGGTTCCGCAAAAAGGAGTAGCGACGTTTTAAAACGTCATTTGACGAAATTTGTTCAAATACACATAAATACATATACATAGATTGATTCATAAGCTATAAATCGATAATTTAAGACACGTAGAGACGCGGAACATGTACTTATGTGTTTTCGGTAGGTTGTGGGTAATCTGCGGAGGGTTTCTTAGGCGGGGTAGTCACGGTGGGAAGTTTCAGTGGAAAAAGTGGTGGCGCATGATGAAGTTTTATTAGACCTGTTATTTTTTAGCACTGAATAAAAGTGAAAGTGTTCTACACTCCCCTATTATTGACGCCTGTATCTCTGAGTTATTCATTCAGCTATATATTCAGCTGTAGCTGAGAGTTATTCATTTGCTAAACATCACTTGGTGCTTTCTTTAGCTACTTTATTGAAAAATTGATTGAAAAAAGTTCTAATATGTTTATTTTAGGGCATTTTGAACCTAAAACACGTTTCAAACTATATTTACTCCATGTTGGAATGTATTTTAGTGAAAATAAAAAAAATTGTTTACTCTTTTGAGGTATTTTTGAGTTTTTACCCTTACTCCTTAACAGCTTTCATATAATGACGTTTTAAAACGTTGTTACTCCTTAACTCCTTAAAGGGTTAAAGTCACATCACACATTAGTTCGTTCAAGTAAATCTAATTAATTAAATTAATAATAATGATTAGTTTTGACTCATCTGTGTAGTCATAAGACATCAGATTTTTAAAGTTTTATGTTAGTCCAGAGAACATTTACAGTTTTTGGGTGCAAAAAGTTGCACACATAACTCAAATACACACTTTGAAAAACAAAATTAAGAATGAAAACAAACAAACTGGTGATCAGCCAAACTAAATCACGCATGAGTAGTTTATTTCTACTACAGTGGCGTATGTCCAACTTACAACAGAGCTAGACAAAAAAATGTGAAACCAATTTAATTATAAAAAAATAAGTGAAGCCAATAAAGTACAAAATCAACACTGTTAGTAAAAATGTGTAACACAGTTCAATGGGTCTGATATAATCATTATATCTGTCTGTAGTTAAAAAAAAAAACTTTAAACAAACCTGGTTAATAGGGCAAACACACTGTTTCTTAACGAATACGAAACCGTTTTCCACATATCTAGTGAACAGTTCTAAAATGAAAGGTACGTATTCGGACTGAATAGGTGTTCGGTCCTGTATTCCCAGGAGCCAGGAGTTGACGTAAGGCAACCACTTGAGTTCGTTGGGGTCGACGTACACCATGCCGCAACGGCTGACTGTGGCCGGAGACGCCTGTGCGAGATCCATCACCTCAAACACCATGTGCACCTGCAGGCACACCGACATGTCATCCAACTAGTCAATCAAATCAAATGAGTCTCAAGGCGATGCGAGCAAAAAATCAACTCACCTAAAAAAACATAATTTTTTTGTTTTGTTTTTTTGTTTATTGATTGTATATGCATAAATACGCTTTGGCATAATTTTTTCAAGTTTCTAGCGAACATTTTTTGAGTTACAGGGTAGTTGAATCAGAAATTTGGCATTTTTGTGCAAGGATTGTGGGAAAACTGCTGATGGTTTTAGCTAAAATTTCGGGAACGTAGATGAATAACAGCCTTTTTACACATAACCTATGTGAATTGTGAAATAAGAAAAAAAAATTGTATTCATCTGGTAAGTTTTTTTATCTCCAGATTTTTGATCTGATAATCTTATAAAGTATGTCATTTTGGAGGTCTGAAAATGTACAAAAAAACTGACTTTTAATCTTAAACAGGTCACTCAGGAACCTTGCACGAAACAATCACGTATGTGTATGTGCCGCCCTAGCGGATTTCAGTTGTTCATAATGCCTCTCGCACCGCCTTAACTCAAGGTATGAGTAAGGTAATCTCATTTTCAAATCGGATGGATAAAAGCTGTCACAAATAATATCCCAACAGTTAGTATAGTATAGTAGTAGTTTTACGTTTGGGTATTTTTTAGTTTAGCATCGATTGAGATGTACAGGATGAATGTATTTTATTCATGAATTAATTCATGTTCAATAAGCACGTACCCAGGCGGTGAGCTTGATGCGCTCAGAGTTGGCTAAACACAGCATCTTGTTGTCATCCAACACTGTGTTCATGTTCTCTATCCAGACAGCATCCACCGGCCCGTCACATACCACCCACTGGTGCTCCTCTTCTGTGCTCTACCAAAACATCATTTGAAAACTATATGCGAATTATATGGCTGCGTGGAAAGTGTATTATGTTCCTGTACATATAAACATATATATTGGAACTTGGTTAGTTTGAATTTTTCTTAAATTAAAACTTTTATCTTGGTTCCTAGAATTTTATAAATACTTAATGTTAAAATTGGTGGATGATTCAATTTTTTTTAATAATCAACATTTTTGGTCAAAACTACCTATTAGAAAATAAATTGTTGGGCCCAAAATTCTCAAAAAGGTTGTACTGTTATTGCACACATTTTTAATCACATTAGTAAAACAAAGTTTCACAACATTTCAGGTTCTTGTATTTTAATCTGACCCTGTCCTCAGGTGAGCTGGAATCTAAAAAATGAAAAAAGCAATAAATACTGTAAAAAGCAACAAGACACACACAAAATGCCAGAGCACAAATAACAAAAGGACATCCACAGGTCCCAAGAGCTTAAGGACAGCAGGATTACCAGTGGCTTGTCTCATTTACTGTGAAACATTGTTTTAAATAATCACTACGGAAAATGTCCACTGTAACAATCTAAATAACTCAAACCCACTATTAATTACGAACAATGAATTTTAAACAAATAGTCAGCATTATCCGATATGGCCAAAATCCTTTATCAGTACAGAATAAGAGCTTCAAAGTCACAGTGCTCACTCCTTCCCCGCTATCATACACAACAGTTCAGTACCTTGGTTAGTTGTCACTTGGTCACCAGTGTCCCTAGTTTGGACTCCAGAGTGCCTCATCAATTTTTAACAGTTTTTGTACTGTTTTGGCTTAACCCATTCAGGTCCCAATTTTTTTATCTAATGTTTTAAGAAAACAACCGGCTCTGTTTCAACGACTAAAGTAACTCATCAGGCAGTAGCATCTATCTAAAACATAGTAAATTACATTCTGTGCTGCTCCCTATGATCTAATCTCAGATTTATCTCACAGAGTTCACTATTTTGCCGCTAGAGTATGCTTTATAGCCAACTAAGCACTATGTTAGACTATGCATGGGTAGCCGAGAGCGTCACTGACGAATGAAACATTAAAGCCAATCAGAAGTGCTAGGGTTTGAATCCCGACCATGAGAAAACCCAATTTAGCTTGCAAATATGTGGTATAGAGGCAGAAGGGCCCACCTTAAATAAACAGTGACTGACTTGGGTGGAAGTTGATAGCATTAGTAGGGTTGATAGGAATTGCAGTGGACACCTGTTTTTCTTTCATAGTTGGTGGTTATAAGGGGTTGGTGGTTATTGGGTGGGGACGGGTTTTTATTTTAATACTAATTTTTTTGTTAAACTAATTAAATAATTTAATGGAAAAAGATGGACACCGTCCATCTTCGGACCCAAATGGGTTAACCTATCTATGCTTAATAACTTCACAAAGATCTATTGTCTAGGTGAATGGACAGTGTACTGAGTCTTTCACCTTCCTAAAAAATGTTCACTGTTCCACATAGAAGAAAGATTGAAAAAAACATGTTTTATTGATTATTTTATTGCCCTAAATGATTTTGTAATATTGACAACACATCCTACTATAAACATACATTTTTTATTGGTCCAAGAATCGAGCCTTGAAGTTTACCAAAATTAAAGTTGGAAGCTTTTGACTGCATATTATTATTTTCAAATCTTTAAATTTAGATTTTCTAAGAATTAGTCAATCCAATCCAAAGACAAGTCACACTCTAAGGCCAGATGACTAGTACTCTATGACCAATACGGTCAAAAGCTTTTTGAAAATCCAAAAAAACAAATTTTTTGTCCAATGCAAGAACAATGTTCATAGCGAACTCAACTATCAGTTGTACTTTTCCCCTGAACAAATCCATGCTGTTCTGTGCAAAGAAATTTGTAATTAAACTCTTTATACAGATGTAATAAAGAATTCTCTGACCTATTTCTAACTTTTGGAAGAGACTCAACATATTTCAAAACATCTCTAGAATTAATTGTGTATGTGAAGGATGTTCGAGGAACAGAACTCACTCTGACAGCAATGCGGACAAATATCCCGAGCAGACCATCCTTCCACTCCATGGTGAGCAGGTTGACCTCCCCGTAGAGCTCCCCCATGGTCACGGACTTGGGGTTCATGGTGTACACGTTGACAGGACGGTAGTATGGGCCATCCACTCCTCGGGCGTGCAGCTGCGTCAGAGTGTCCTTCAGAACCTGAACATTAACATAAGCTGACGTGAGTTCACAAAATTTGTATTATCATATTTTACACATCCACATGTTTTCATTTTGTACAGAAACTTTTTTCGTAATTTAGACTGGGACGGTGGCTTGTCCTGTAAACCAGCTACTTGGAGTCACGAATTATAGAGTTATGAACGATGGTATGTGGATGTGATATTCCCTGTATTGTGTATAACTCATCTAATCAGAATATTTCAGTGATGCAGAATACTAAGATGAAAAAACAAAAAAAGTATCCCACAGGCAGCCTGACTATAACCAAACATATTTGAGATAAAAAGGAAACCTTCCAAATTTTTAAGAAGCTGAAAGAACACCAAGCTGTTGGAATCGTGACAACAGTTTTTTACCTGTCAGACCAAAGCAGGATTTAGTCTTTCGCATAAAGCTACCCATTCTTACCCCCTCACTACACCAAACATAAAAATTAATAAATGCAAAAGTGTAGTGAAAAAAGTTCAAAAGTGAAAAGCAATAAGCTTCTTAACTCTCTACTGGTCAGATCAACTGGCATGCAAATTGCCTGTGCAGGTCAATCGACTTGTATCGACCGGGATATTGACCCGGGACTTGCTGCTTTCTAGCGTTTGTTTTAGGAACTACCACAACTTGTCCTGATGTCTAGTGTGTTTCTTAGGAACCTTGAGAATTTTTAATAGTGATCACAGGACATTGTTTGGATTATTTTTATTTTTAGACCTGTTTAAAAGTAGTAAGTAGTTCATCAATATTGGCAGAATGCGATGCTGGGTTTCGATTGTCTGAGATTGATCACAGACACAATGACTAATAAGTGTTACTATTATTGTTATTAGGATAAAATATATAGTAAATAATTTAATAAAAACAACACTTTTCAAGAGCTATAGTTACTACTGCAAGCGTGCATTGTGGATGCTTGCCAACTTAATAGGCACGGAACAGCCGTAAGTGGCACGATTTAATGTAATCAGGAAATAGTTAATCCCATAACTTAAAGAAGAGGTTAGAAGTAGTGGATTCTAATATTTGTACTGAAAAAGTTTCCGGTACATTTTGTGTGTTCAGATTATAAAAGAGATTATAGAAAAAGATTATAAGAGTAGGAGAATGAATGTGTTTACTGACATTGAGTACTGTGGTCTTGCCTCCACCAGTAGGTCCTACGGTCATGACGCCGTGCCGCACCTGCATCGTCTCGTACAGCTGTGTCACCTTGGTGAAGGTGCATGGCTCGGGCTGCAGGCCTCGCCCCAGAATCACATCATTCATCACCACATGCATCACGCCGTAGTCCTGCTCAGGCAGCACCACTCCTGGGAACAGGTCGTTCAGGATACCCTGTCACAAACAATCAAAATCTCAGGCTTAATTGGACTGGGATGGTGGTGTTTCCTCTAATCCAGGTACTTGAAGGTCATGAATAGTGGATAGTTATGAGCGATGGTTGACGGATGGGATATCCTTTGGTGTGTATTAACATTTTTTTTAAGGGAATTATCATTATTATTAATATTTATTATTAATAATTATTATTTTAGGGCAGGGTAGTGACGGGTGATGTGTGTCATTTTCGGGGCAGGAACTGGGGCAAGAGCGATTGAGAGAAAGGACTGTGTTTGTATGATCTAGGTTTATTTTGTTTAAAAAAACAAAGTTTTTTTATCTATTTTATTATTATTATTATTTGTATCTATTATATTATTATTTACGACTTAAGATTTTTATCTTAGTTAATGTAAATTTTATTTATTAGAGGTTAAGTGGTAGAGAGGACTTGTTAGTCCTAACTTTGCCTCTCAAATAAAGACATCTTTCATTTCATTTCAAGATAGCACTATTGAATACCATGTTCATCTGCAAAGACCACCCTTATAATTAGACCAAGTTGTAATTCAAAGGCAAAAGTGGTTTAGATCCCATGTTAAACTGTAGGTCCCTTAGGTGTCATTGGCTATTGGGCTATTAATTAACAGTCCTGTTTAAGGATTATGTCAGCAGCCTTAGTCAGTAATAAGACTACAACATCGCACCACCATCACCTTACATCCATTTCTCATTCTTACTTGGCTTAAAATATCTACCTGGGTAATTGCCATTTCAGGAAGGTAATAAAGTAAAATAAATAATAAATAATAAAGTAAAAGCATAAAATTTGTTCTCATAAGCACTTAAAATTGTAAATATTAAGATTTACCTGCAGTCATTACTCAATCCTGAAGGCAAAATGTTTAAAATTGTAATTCAGTAATAGGGTTTCTTAATGTTTTATCGGTATAATATTAATATAGAGTCACTTAGTAGATTGCTACAAGTGCATTGAGGCATTACCATGAACAGGGAAGGGAAGGATTTGAAAAAAGACAATACTTGTTGAGTTTTTTCAGATCACTGAGTTTCCAATAACTCAATAATCTGAAGGGTTGGAGATTTGAATCAATGTTCTGTATGTAAGTGTAAATCACAGTTTGAAAAACTGTTGTAAAAACAGTTTGAGCGGCAGCCTCAAATCGCCAACATTATAAAAAATATCGAAAACCTTAACACAATTACTACCACTATGGATTGAAAGATTTGATTTTAACTAATATCATGAAAGAGTCAGAAAAGCGTGGTTACAATGCACAATTGAGTGTGGTAAAATGACATTCATTACTGAACTGAATTTCATTGAGCTTAAGGGCCCCATTGAGCTTAGCCCCCAAAATATCTGTCTAGAACCACCGATCAGACACCCAATGATCCTGATGAATTCCACCCTTGAGAGGATTTATTCATCCTCATTTGGCGAGGTCATCTGCTCGAATTCACTACCAAATTATTGTTCTCCCTTGACGTGGTGACTTTCTTGATATTGTGATGTAATGTGTGCAGTCTATTTATCTGCAACCACATTTTCAGGATTGCTAGTTTCCTTCCTTTATCTCTTCTATCATTGTTAATGAGATGCATCAATCGTATGATGGAAGGTGCAACAGTCATGGAAGGTTTCCCAAACATTTGTGTCTTTTAAAACATTTCATTCATAATAATTTGGAAATCAAGATTGTGTTTAAAAAATTAACACAACTAATTAAAACAAAAAAAACATGTTGAGTTTACCGTTCAACAAAATTAATAACACTTTAAAATAGTAGTATACAATAAATGTAACTTATTAAGCCCTTATACAAAACCTCATAGTCTGCATTTTAGTAAACAATATGAGACAGAATTGTTAGAGTGCTTGTACTTTTGTAGTCATCTGTCATTCAGTAAGTCTATTTA
Organism: Nephotettix cincticeps; assembly: GCA_023375725.1. Taxonomy (NCBI): domain Eukaryota; kingdom Metazoa; phylum Arthropoda; class Insecta; order Hemiptera; family Cicadellidae; genus Nephotettix; species Nephotettix cincticeps. Next base: position 16,042,763 of record CM041785.1, on the reverse strand, counting down.
CTACTAAGCATTCTACGTATTCTAAGTATTCTTCAGTATAATTAGTAGTCTATTTACTGTCTAAGTACTATTTATTTTCACAACATTCTTTTTTGCAAGTGAAAAAAAATCTAATGGCATGAATGACAATTTTTTTAGAATGATTAAACTAAAAATAAGAAATGCTAGAACATTTGTGTATAAACCCACTGGCCCAGAACAGGAACAAACATATATACCTGGAAAAGCTGGGCATCATCTTTGAGGAACTTAGGCAGGTTGCTGTCCCTCAGTGCTCTGATGAGCACCACATTCTCAGGTTTGTCAATGTTTTCTCTCTTCAAAGCTCCAGCCATTACTAAAACACTCTTGACAGCCCTGGATCGCATTCATAAAATCACAATCACATTTCATCTTTGTTAATAAAATACATGAACTCCAGTATCCCACTTTGTTATGTTACTATTTTTTTTGTTTTCTGCTGCTGTGTAATTAAATGGGAAAATGTTATTATCAAGTTCATCAACAAACAAGATATAACACATTTAAAACTAAAAAAGAAGGTAGTCAAAGTAGGTGCTTTACCTCATGCCAAAGTCGTAGTGGTCTTGTTGAGACAATTGTTCGCTGCACAGTTTATACATCCGAGTCATCTTTTTTGCTAGATTTTTTGAAGATTCAAATCCCTCCGAGTACAGCATTACTTCAGCGATAAGACCTAAAAAAGTTCACTTATTTAAAATTGATATAACACCACTTATTGAAAAATTGTTCACTGTCATTTTATCTGTTGGTCATTTCCAATTTTATTCAAAACTACAGTAAAACCTGGTTTATCCAGATTAATGCAATGGAGTCCAAATATGCCGTAAATATGGATTATCTAAAAATATAACAGGATATAGACGCAAGAAAATAATTGTGTATAGCTTCTGCAATATTAATGCTGAAAACTCCATATAACTAACATACAGCGAATTGCCCCAAAATATCCCAGGTGTTTATAATGTAAACAAATTTTTATTTTGATTAAAAAGTAGATAAATTATTATTAAGTCTGGAAAAATAAAAAATAAAGCAGTACTTTTATAAGGTTTAGGTAAAAAAAACACTCCAATTTAAAAAATAAAACTTATTTAGGATATGCATTCATATGTTACACAATCATTGTTAGTGATACTTGGTGCGAATGGCAAGTGCTCCGATTACATATGAAATTTGGAAGGTGCTGGAGATAAAACTTCACATTTTAAGTGTTAATAATTTTTTTTCAGCCTGAACCGGATAAGCCAGAATCCGGATGAATCGGATCTGGATGAACCAGACTTGTCAGATTTACAAAACAAGACAATCACTTTAAATTTAATAAGATCTCAATAATATTCAAAACCTTTCAATAAATTTCTAAAATTTCTTTTAAATTTAATTCACAATTTTTTTTAAAAATTAAATTTACTTTTTAAAAATATAAATAGTTATTTTTAGTGAAAGAAACAAAATCAAGATTAATGTTATTTAATAATTAAAATACAAAACAAAAATATTTTAATTTTATTTAATTAAAGTTTTGTGACTTCAAAAACCTGTCTGATTGTAAAACCACTAACACAGCTTGTTGTGCTAAAGAATATTTATATTCAATTTCAATTCTTTGACTAAGATCATTATTGTAAATATTGTCAGCAGTACCGTGCGACCATGTCTATTCATTTAAAAATTTAACGCATAAAGTAACATTTTTCAATAGTGATTTCTTAACATAAACCAAAAAAAAACATAAAAAAGTACAATATGTAAAAAAAATTTTCTCTCAAAAGTTTCCTTAATTATTGAATATCTACATCAGAATTTTTAAAAAATAATTTAAATCATAACAATAAAATTTATTTAATTAAAGTTTTTTCGACTCAAAATTCCTGTCTGGTTGTAACTTCTTCGCGGCATAACTCTTCAACCTTTTTGCTCAAATGGCTGCAATATTTAATTGCTGAAATTAAGTCTTATTGCTTATAGTCCCACCACCCACCATAATCAGGCACCATCATGGCCATGGGTCGGAACAGTGACTTGAGGTTGTCCGGCAGCTCCGTGCGACCCGCGTATCCGGGATTCATTGTAATAAACGCAGCACATGTTTTGACCAGTTTGATTTCACGACCTTCAAACATAAACCTGTAAAAAAACAAAATAACCCTCAGTATGTGTACAAGAAAAAACAAGTGACAAAAAAAGTTTGTTATAGAAAAATTTTAATACTTAATTAGAATATATTTGTCAAGTATTTTGTAATTTTTTTTATAAATTTTGTTATTATCCAAGCACCTTGAGGGCTACAAAAATCATCGCGAGGACCTCATGCTGTCTATGGGCAGCATATTGAGGATGCCTGGTAAATGTGATGATCTATCGCTGACATCACTTCTAAAGCCTATGGACTGTTTCAAATACTTTTGTAAAAAACTTTTTATAACAAAATTTTTTTATAAGTTTTAAATTTTTGAAAGCGAAAAGTGGCGAGCGGTTTCGACTGCTGCCAAACATCACAACAAACAGATTACACTCTACGATAATTGAAATAAGAAATCAACTGGTTAGTCAACAGACCAAAACAATATATTATTCATCAGTTCAGACATTAAAGAAGGGCACGATAACACTATCTGTTGGAAAACTTTGGAACTACATCAATAGTTACAATAATTACGCAAACATCTAGTCAGGCTTGTGAGTCGACACTCAGGCCACTCCGAGCGGCATCGAGTCAAACTCGTGTATCTTCCACAATGGGTTAAGTTATCAATTTAACTACAAAAAATTGAAATACATACCTTGAAAGTTTTGCTGCTTTTGCATTTCGTATGGTAATCAACTGCTGAGCTATAACTGACAACACTTCAATATCGATACGATTGAACTCATCGAAGCAACACCATGCCCCAGACTGAGCCAAGCCGGAGAAAAACCTCCCCATCATCTGAAACAATCAGCTTTTAAAGTAGACCTACATAGAGAGGAATCACAACGAAGAAGGTGGAATTTACGCAGGAAACAAATCTGTGAGCTGAATCATGGCTAAAATGATAATTTTTAATTGTGAAAGTCACGCTAACAAAAAATGAACATGGTAAACAAGTGTTTATTTTCTTGTTCAAAAGAAATCCATCTTGAAAATATTAAGTATAACAAAATAATTGAGATGTATGATAAAGGATTTATTTTTGTTTTGTGAATTCATTCTGATCGTAGAAAGGGAAATGAGATAATCTCTCCTGGTACAAGGATGGAATTGAGCCTATATACATTATAATACTTTAATGCTGTCAACGATGAACTGCGTCTGTGTACCTCTCTATTCAACATGATCAAGAGTGATAAAAGACACATATAATGAAGAAAGTAGTTATTTTTACAAAATAATGTGACCAAAATTTATGTAGTAAGAATTATTATTTATGAAAAAAACACATATTTTACATGAATTTAGTAACTCTTAGAATTAATTATGACGGAGGTGGTTTCGGGTAGTAAACATTTTTATGATTGGTTACATTGGTTATAAACCGAAAATGTTAATATTACATAAAAAAGCACAATGTAAAAATATTTCATTTCTTTAATAATAGTAGAAATAATATATAATTTTGACAAACCTTGTAATCCAAACCTTCTGAACAGTTGAACACTATGCACTGCACAGCGAGGGATTTGGCCAGGTCCTTAGTGGATTCTGTCTTGCCAGTGCCTGCAGGTCCTGCAGGAGCCCCTCCTGGAGATAAATATTCAATCGATAACAGTGCACTGAGTTACAGTAATAATGAGAGGAGTTGCTATTAACTCTCTCCCGGTCACATTAGCACACACCACTCATGGCATAATGCACACTTGCGCACAGTAGCGTCTGCAGCTCATGTACAGTGATGGTTTTATTAACAATATTAAGTTTAGTAATGCTTAGTGGTAATTTGATCTGTGACCAATCTCACACAATGGCGAATCGCATCGTTGTGTTTTGCCATTATTCATGATCAGCTAGTTGTAAAAAAGTCTAAAAATAAAAATATTCCAAACAATGTATTGTGTAATCACTATTAAAAGTTAAAATAGTTCTCAAGAAACACAATTAATAGACATCAGGACAAGTCGTAATAGTTCCTAAAACAAATGCTAGAGAGCAGCAAGACCCAAGTTGATTTCTGAGTCGTTTAGAATCGATTGACCTTAGTGGCGATTTGCCCAAAAATCAATCTTAGTCGTCTGATTGGGAGCGGGTTAATTAACACCCCTGACTAAGGAACATGTCAGCATCAGTCAGTAACAAGACTACAAGATTGTGCCACAATCATCTTACACTCATTTCTCATTCATACTTGGCTTAAAATGCTAACCTGGATGCCATTCATAAAGTTAATAAAGTAGTTAAAGGTTCTGCAAGACACCAGCAATTTGCAAAAATGGATTGTTTTGTAGTGTGGCAATCGGTGTATGGCTTAGTTGGTAGAGAGTCCTCCTGCGGACCAGTGCTACCAGTTCAGATCCTAGTGTTGCCAATATGCTTTTATCAGTACAATTATCTGATACTGGGTCGGTCTCACACAAATATCTGAAATCCATGTGGTGAAACAATATAAAAGGGGGAAAAGCCCCCAACCCACTTAAAAAAAGGTTATAAGACTTTTTAAGGCAGACATTCAAGGACCAATCACACTACAATAAAATACATAAAGTCACGGCATAGCATTGATGTGAAAATAGCTTATGGATGAATGCCACCAGCTATCAATACACCTCACCCAGATCCAGCTGCAACGCCCCCATTAGACACAAGAAACACTTGTCAGTGAGTGGTGTGATTACAAGACGTTCGGCCGCACCCAGGTACTCGTACCCGTATATGTAGCTGGCGTTGGACATGCGTGCGACACAGTTGTCTATATCTTTCTGCCAATAGTATCTCAGCTGCTTAAGCCAATCAAAACTCCCACTGTAAAAAAATAATATATATTTTGTCATAATAGAAAACTATTTATTCCAAAAGTTCGTGGTACCTGTTAACTGTCAGAATACTCTGCACTCGTCTCCATCAATCACGGCTATTGCCTTTAAAATAAGCCTACAGACAGAACTGATTTATTGTTATTTGTTTTATATTTGTCAGTGTGTGTCATTCAAATGATGAGGAGTCCATAACAGAAAGATCATTCCTACATCAACACTTGATAATGCTGTTCAAGGAAAAAATGTAGTGGACAAATGTTTATGTGAACTGTGATAAAACTTAAGTTATTATAAATTAGAATACTACACTATCAAAGAAGAGACCGGTAAGGATACAGCCTTCTGTATTATGGCGTTAAGCAATATAACTATGGTGAACGGTTGCTTTGAAGTTAGCTGCTGCTGAGTACGCAGGAATGGAGAAAACCCAAATCATTTTAGAATAAGAGACACTGAAACCATCGGGAGAAAAAATTTCAGCTTAGATTTAATTAATCACATTGCATTATGTGGCTTGTATAAATTTGTTGAAAATATTTTAAAATAGATTTTATACATACCATACGTATAAATTCCTTTAATGCCATGAAAACTAATCTAAACTAATACTATTATTAACTGTTCGATGGTTAAAAATAATTGTTTTTTAACAAGGTTTTTTAAAATGTGATACAGTTAACATTTTCAAATTAATTTTTTATGGAATATAACTAACAATATTATTTAAACAATCAAACTAGTAAAAAACTATTACATGTGGAAAAACAAAAATAAAAAAAAAAAAAACACTATGCATTAATAAAATAGTTATTTTTAAATTTTTGCCTGCATAACTTTTTTTCAAACCATCTGTATAAATGTCCCGAAATAGAAAAACTTGTCCCATTTCCAGTCTGACTAAGAGAAGAGCAGTACAATATAGATCCTAAGGAACCCTCACAAAGTCTGATTTGTTATCAGCTCTCAGAACATGATTAAAATACAAACATATATAAAAAAAAAAATTTATTTAAGAAAATAAAAAAATCAAAGTTTAACTTTTAATAACTAGTCGTCTCAAATGTTTTCTAAAAAAATAAGGCCGAAATTACCCTCTAGTTCAAATTTGAGCAATTTTCAACGTCATTCCCACATCACTAATGCTAAGAATATGTGATAATGGAAAATGGTTGTAAAAACAGTTTTTATTATAAACTATGGAGCTTAACATTAATAAATTTTAATTACAGTTTGTGCCGTACACATAATTGCTTTGACATTGAATTAACATGGATTTTTTCAAATCCATTAATATTTAAATTCCATTATGTATCATTCAATTATTTAAATAAAATAATGGAATGTTTACAACATTATCCATTTTATTAAATAAATATTATGTAGTCAAACACAAAAATAAAAATACCATTGAAGGTGAAATCACTAGGCAGTTACAATTAAAACAAGTTTTTTAAGTGAAAATATAATATACCTGGAACTAGTATTTTTTTCAACCAAATCTGTAACAATGTCCCGAGCATGGACATCGAGTGTGATAAGACTCTTGAGCATCAGCCGTGTCAACTTGGCCAAGTCTCCACGGACCATGATAGCCAGGTCATTCAGATCCTGCAGCCCAGTCATAATAGGAATATACTCAAATATTCATCCAATGTGATGGACCAACTCAGAAGAAACAAATTTTTACAAGTCTACATCACAGTCATTATTTTTATCTGTAATACCATTACAGAATTACAGAAAAAATTAGAAAAAATTTTCCCGTGGTATGCCATAAGAAAATTTTAAACTAGTATTTCACACATATGTTAGTAGATCTTAACTGAATGAAGGTGACTACCAAGTTTTTCCAAATACAGTACAACCTCGATAATCCGGCCCTTGAAAATCCGAACCCTCCAGTAATTTGGCCAACCATTAATGCCACGGCGGTATTTTCGCCATCTTCGGCGTTCGAGCAGTCGCCTGAATGATTAAATGGAAGTATACACACTGGGTGGCTGAAATGCCGTGCGGTTGTATTGCCATTGACGGTTTTTCTGCCGCCTTTCGTCACACAGTAGCGTATGTGACCAAATGCAAGTCTACACATTTGACGGTTTTGTTGCCGTCACCGCCAGTTGCCAGAAGCCGCACAATGTGTAACGAGTGTATTATTTCAAATTCATCACGTTTTAAACGGTCTCTCGCTAATCCTGCATTTCCGTAAATCCGGCCTGGCGGCCGCCCGTTCAAGCCGGATTATCGAGGTTCCACTGTAGTACCAAGTAATATTACTACCAAAACCAAAGTAGTATTTAGTACCAAGTTTATCTTTTAAAACTATACTCTGTACATCATGTCTTATCACAATTTAATAATATAATAACAATATAATAATGAGTAAGATATCAGTTTTACCTCTTCTCCATAAGATTAAAATTACAGCACCATAAGGCAACATACTGTATTAACCAATTTCTAATTCTCACTAACTTATTGACATGGAGTAAATATTTAAATTGCTAAATTGTTTGTTTTTGAGCTGATTTTAACGGTGCTAATAAAAGTTTTATTTTTTAATAAATTATATTTAAAACCTTGAAAACAACATTTTGGAGTATTAAAATCCCCTAATCCCCACTTGGATACACCAACTTGCCTGCATTTCAAACTTGTATGACATTCTTGTATGACATCTAGTTTCAAAGAACATACATTGCAAATTTCAAACCTCAATCCCTCAAATTTTAAATTTTTAAATTTTGATTATTTTCAAATATTGATCCTTGAATCCATTCTTCCATTACGGTATACTACATACATTGACGGACATTGAAAGTTTGATTCTGCTAACAACGACCATGACAATATATAGATAGTCTCACTTCATTTGTCGGTCTTCATGTCTTCATTTGAACGGATCAGAGTTCCATAACAGGAGATTATGTCATCATTACAACCATTCAGGAAAATTATTGAAATTTAAAAACTCAATGCTAGTTATAACTTACCGCAAAACATTCCTGCTCGAGAGATTTCAAATCGTCCGGATCTCCAGACTCCAAAGCCTTGTGAACATGTTTACACCACATGGTCTGTGCTACAGTGCATGTTATCTGTACAAATATAACCACATGATAAAAAATTCATTAGGTTTCAATTCCATTATAGAATTTTTAAAATATAAATTTAGTAAAGAATAGTGCAAACAAAAAGTTACTATATATAAAAATTTACTTTGAATTATAAGAATTAGAAAAAAACAGAGCAAAAAGCAAAAAGTAGAGTGAAACTAATATTTTATAATAACTGTGTAATAGTAATGCATTTTCATTATACACCTTACTTTTTAAAATTATTTTAATAATTTTAAAGAAAAAACATTATAAACCATTTTAAACCAACCTGATTAGCATTAACATTTCACTGCCCTGTTACCTTGTTGTTCTGTAATCTTATTGTTCAACGTGTATATTATTTTTATGAAGTTATGATGCTCCAACAACCAGTCCTACCTAAATGCTGATCACTCCCAACAGAATTCCTTACAAAAGTTTAACCTAATTTGGCCTGCTGATGGTACCTGGCACGGGTGGTACAAGACCCAGTCAGTGCGAGGGCGCTTAGTATAATCAATGAGCGCCTCCTTCATCTCTCGACGTAAACACAGGAACATCGCCTCCTCCACCTTGCCGAGCCAGGTCTCCAGGGGGTTGGGGGGGGGGGGGGGGGGGGGGGGGGGGGGGGGGGGGGGGGGGGGGGGGGGGGGGGTGGGGGGGGGGGGGGGGGGGGGGTGGGGGGGGGGGGGGGGGGGGGGGGGGGGGGGGGGGGGGGGGGGGGGGGGGGGGGGGGGGGGGGGGGGGACGTTCCCACGTGCTCTCAGGCCCTGCCAGACAAGACTAAGCATCTTAGTATATCAATACTAATCATAAAACTGTGATAATTAAACTAGTTTATTACTCTAGATGCTCAAGTTAGATATAGCTATTTGTGTAACTTGAGCGCAAACGATGTCATATCGCATGAGAGGTTCATATGGCAGCACGAACCGTCAGCTGAGTGTTGCTGACAGTTTGTACTCGTATTACACACAAGATTTTTCATACATTAAACAAGTAATTTACGTTATGTTTGATTTACCTATTGGGATAAATGTAAACATAACTTTTAGGTTTCCGGTAACCTCAATTTCATTGCGCAAAACAGGAAGTTAATATATTTCAGGGAATTTCTTACAAATTATTAAACATATGACAACCATAAACAAAAAATAGCTGAATACATGGTCAATGAAACCAGTTCCATTACACTTCTTGTATCTCACAAATTGCTAACAACCCCCCCCACCCCACCCCCAGAGCTTAGACATTTCCATGTCAATAACCTTTCTCACAATCAGATTACATCCAGATAATATGGAGTTGATTTTTACAACAAAATGTGGTTTTACAGATATTACAGTACCTTCCCTAAAGACACCACTTCATTCTCAGGGGAGATCATAGCAATGATGTCAGAAGTAAGCACTGTCTCGAGTTCAACGTTTTCATCCCCTTCGACAGCACCCTCTGGCAACACTTGTTTGGTGCCAAACTGAAGCTTCGCAATGGCATCAAAGCACTTCCGTAGGTGAGGCTGCACCGCATGCGGGTTTCTGGTCTACAACAAAACTGAATCTCACATATCATGTAAGTATCTGTAAATATAGGCATCAAGTAAACAAATAGTCAGAAACAGACAGAACGCACACTGCAAACCCGGTTTGCCATCCTTGTCTTTGTTTCCGGTTTTTGCTGTGGTGCCATTTAGTTTCTAGAGCTATTGTCACCAAGCACCTGTGACATACCTACTGGTACCACTGGCAATTCCCCCTCTTCCGTGTCCAGTGCTCCTTGACCTCTTGTAACATATGGACATGTCATGTTCTTTGTGTTCTGTACTATGAATGTGACTTTTCTCGTTTGGTATCTTTTAAAAGTTTTTTTTTACTTTAAACATTTTTGTTTTCAGCTTTTTACCGGTTTAGTCCAGATTATGTACTAATCTTGCCATGTTCTAGGTTCCAGCTCTAGCTCACCTGCAGACAGGATCAAAGTCCAGAACGTCATGAAACCTAATTTTACTAATAGTGATGGAAAATGTCAGCTATGAAAACTAAACGTTCAGATAATGTCAATAATTCCCGAATACTATTTGTCATTACCTTTCTGCTGTTTATTAAAAGATTTTTGCAAAATTTTTAAACTTTTGAAATGGCACTGAAATTTACCTGTGCCAGTGTATTATGTACTGTGTAAAATCCATTAATGTTTTTGCCTAAAAGTTAAGAATGCTGTCTTGAATATTCTCAAGACTTCAGAATCATTCAAGAAGCCTCTAAAAAGGTCATTTAGAGTGGGTTAAAGTATTATGGACGTTAAGAGTAAGTGGTTTTGGTAATTTATACTTAAAAAATGAATAACAATTTCTTTAAAAAGAAGTCAATTCATATCAATCAAACTGGACTGATAAGCATCGACTCCTTTGAAAGCAAGAGAAACAAATAACACTGCACCACATTTTACTTTACTAAGTTGAGTGTAAAACCTAGAAATAGTAGTAAAGATACAATTAATAAGCTACATAAATAATCAACTTGTTGACATATTTTTTACTAGTAACTTAATAATTAGTTTACCTGTGCCAAAATCTCAAGAAGCTCTTCATTAGAAAGAAAGTAGAAACGTGGAAATGCAACTCTTTTCGTTTCCAGGTAAGCTTCCAAACATTTCAAGATTTGATCCAGCAAGTTGTTATTAATCTGAAAAGTCTCCAAAAGTCCAGGATATGTGCAGGCCGGCAAAGCAAGGGGATTCTGAAAATTAGATTAAGTTATAATAATTAAAAGTGACAGTTTCTCTGCTGGTGATTTTTATAATAATTTAAATATACACACAATAATTATCAATTAAATACTCTTCAGACAATATACAATGGTATATAGAAAAAATAATGATAAAATTGTAATGGTATAAAGTAATGCTCAGTAATGTATCTTAACCATATTAAGAATTTAAAAATAGTAAAGCAGTGCGTATCAGAATTTAAATAATAAATAAAATTAAAATAATATATAAAGTTTTATAAAAATCTGTCATAAAAGAGAATTATTTGCCTTTCTCCATAAATTAAAAAAAAATTATTGTAAACATTAGTAATAAAAAATTTTTATAACCATTATCTTTCATCAACATTGTCCCAAATAAAATTTGCCTATTCCCTAAATGATAAAAATGGAAAAAGAGTATGCATTGTGTTAAAACACATAAACTATGATTTGAAGCAAAAATAGATCTCAAATAGCTAAATATAAAGTTTCACAAAAAATATTGAAATAAAATAATTAACAAAAGATTAACATTGTAAAAAAAACAAGTACTGTGAGAAAATCTGATAACGTTATAGAGAAAAACTTTAAGACTTAAATTTGTAGTTTTTTAAGTGATTTCAATGGTGATATTTAAATTATAAAAAATACTGTAAAAACCACATTACAAACAAACTACATATTGACCGATATGTTGGTTTGACTCGTAAGCATTGTGAATACACGTCTTCCAATTTGGTCTCATCGGTAGATTATCGTGTTAACAGACACATATAATATACATATATAATACATATAACATGAATCAAAATATAAAATTAACGCAATTGTTTTTGGACTCTCATAAAGACAAAATAACAGGTGCTTACACCATAGACCTACTAATAGCTTCTTTAAAATTCGCTAAAAAAGTAAAAAGGAAAAAAAAGTAAAGTGAGTAAGTAAAGTAATTAAGTAAGTAAGTAAAGTAAAAGTAAAAAGTTAAAAAAAGTTTTCAACTTAAAACTTATCAAGGATTCCTTTAAACATTATCAAAAATCGATACGTAATTAATTGTTAAAACTTGTAACCCTTCCTGTGCTTTTAATATTTCATGTTATGCATGTTGTTAAACTACTAAACACCAAACAAATACTAATCATTCCCCTTAACCTTCATCCGCGCTCGCTTGGCCCTGTGGAACACAAGCGTTTGTGCGGTAGAAATTTGCCGCCTATTGCATTTTGTATGTTTTGAAAGTTTTTTTACTCAATTATATTTATTTAAGGTGGGTACTTAAACATATGTAAGTCGTAGTGGAAGTGGGTGTGAAATAAATCCGGGACTGAAGCTTCTGATGACCTTGACTGGCCTAATACACTATTAACTTAAAAAGACAGCAATCTGCTGTGAGCGGATGAAGGTTAACCCCTTTAACCATATCCAAATTGTAAAAAAACAAAACATGTGTCCACTGCAATGCCAATTAAGCTTACAAATGCCATAAACTTCAATCCGAGCCGGTCACCGTTTATTTTAGGTGGCCCTCACAACATTGTTGCAAGCCAAATTGGGATTGCTCATGGTCGGGAATGGAAACCGAGTACTTCCAAAATATTGCGTTGGAACATTCCAAAATGCATTGAAATGGGTTCCAATGCTTCCAACTGGTCAGCAAACCCCGTAACCAATTGAACCGCATTAAACAATCACAAAGCACAAAGCGCTTTATTAGTGTGTAAGCTTCTCTATAGACAAAACAGCAAACTTCATTAGTTAGTTTCAGTAACAGCTCACAGATGGCTGCCTGAAAAACAACAGCGACAACTAACAGTTTCACAAAATCGTCGATAGATTCCACCACATACCAATTGACTTTTTAAGATTGAAACTAAAGTCGCTGTATTGATCATTAGCACTGAGAGAGTTATATACATATAAAATCAGATTTAAATGTATTAATCAATATTTACCTTGGCAGTACGCCTCATTATCTCTTTCCATGATTTATCCACTTGTAAGAACATCTTGGACTCTATTGGAAGCTGTCTCTGAATGTCAGGAGCTGAAAATATTGACTCCAGATACAACCAATTTGTCTGGCATTCTGACCAAGCATCCTGTGAAATATAAAATAGTTAATAACGAAAAAATTGCTAAAAACTTTTACAATCAATCCAGATTCAGATAGTAACCAACTCCACAAAATAAAGTAACAGGATCTGTTAGCAAGAGATTCAAAAGTGATAATATATTTAATAGGAGATTGAAAATAAAGAGGGGATCGGGTCGTGAAACCTTCTGGCCAAGGTCTAGTGTTTACAGGTTGTACTAGTGCCTCTGATATCCTAATGACTATTTATGTTTTGGAAAACAACATCTTAACGTAAACTTTTGAGATACAAATTTCGTGTACCATGATCATCAAACCCAGGTATATTGGGTGGTAGGTTAGTACTCTATCCATTCAATTCATAAAATTACTATTGTCTATTGTCATATTATTGATTTGGAAATTCACTGAGTAGGCCTAAGCAGGTCTGCTGCAACATGGTTATTATTGACCCTCAAGATCATTTAGGTAAGAGATTGTGTAACGTTACCAAGGTCTTGGCAAACAAGTCGAGCTGCTTGGTCCAGTCATCGACCCTCGGTTTGATGGGGCCGACGTGGCGTGAGCTGGCGATGGTATTAATGTTGATGTTGCTCTCGTCCAGTGTCGTCTGCACCTCCTCCGTGCTGCCCATGATGAACACGTCCTTGGACTCCTTGTGAGGCAGCACAATCAGCTCTAGAGCCCGCCATGCCTCCTCCACCTGTTCGTTAACACGTCTTACAACACAACTCTTTTAAGGCTTCCCCATTTTATTAAAAGTAAAAAACTCACAAAGAAACTGTTGTGACATTTTTTTTTCAATTTAATCGTAAATATTTTTGTTTAGTTGAGTTGGTTGCTCATTGGTGGTATGACAGGCTCCGAACCTGAGGCAGGTTCAGACCCTGGTGATGTGATTAAATGAAACTTTTATTAAGTTTTTAATCACATATTATCAAACCACAGTCTTAAGTTTACTAATCTGATTTTTCCAGATTGAAATATATAGGATGTCTGTTACGTCTGACACCAAACTTCATGAATCATGATGCGCTTTTATTGGGTCAAAAAAAGCTAAGCAGTTCCAATGCGGGTGTTCTAAAATGTATACTTAACCAGATATCTGCCATTTTTTATATCTCAGTCCTTTTTCAAATGATTATTTTGAAATTTGGTGTGTCTCTTCAGATAAAGACACAATTTAGACATAAGTATCATTGTGATTACACATCGACAATTTCAAAATGGCAGCCATTAAAATTTTTAAAATTAAAATAACCTAAATATTTTTGGCTGTTTTAAAAATTATTATTGATAAAAAGTCAAGTGAAATCTAATTTTCTATCGAATGAAAGCAAAAGGATGAAAATCAGGCAATAAACAACAGTATTATGTGTACGAATACTATGTTATCAGCTGCAATAATGGTCCCTCGGACGGCCCTACTAAGCAGGGTGGCAATGATAGTAGCTTGTCCAGATAATTCATGCAGCTCCTTCTGAACAGCTAAGTCACCAGGAATTTGTTTGTTTTGACCCATTAAAGAGAACATCATGAAGTTTGGTGAAGGACTCAATAGACACCCTATATACTGTACTCATCCCTAGCATAAGTATAATAAAATAAATCAATAACTTATAATTATTATAAAGTAATGAAACTCATAAGTGTAAGAACATGATTACTAGTCCTTAAATATCTGTGTGTTACCACAGTAATTCCTCTAAAATTTTAAAAATGACACCAACTTTGAACAAAAGCGCTTCAAGGCTAGCTTCGGAACTGGCTTGTCCGGATATTTCCTGCAGCTCGTTCGGAACGGCAAACACTCCCAGCTTCTCAAGCATCTCCAGTGTAACGGAAACATCCGGTGAGAACTTGGTGCTGAGCACGTGCTCTATCGCCATCCAGTGTCGAGGTTTCAAATTGGGGTTCCTCATCGTAGTTATAACTGGTAACTGAAAACAAAAAAAACTAAATTAATATATACTAACTTATTTTACTAAAATCGATTTTTCAAATTAGGTTTTGTTATACTTCTATTTATGCATCTATTATAACTCTAGGACCAATTTTGAAGATTATTGTGGATAAAAATTGAAAACTCTTTTATTTTATTGATAAGGTTTGAATTATAATGGGGCTAAAGCATTCTTCATTTGGATATTTTTTCATTAGCCAAAGGAAAATATTCTTAAGTAAAAGGTTAAATCAAACATAATATCCCAACTCAATACAACCAGTATAAAATACTTCATTAATTGTTTAAATAGGACTGTAATAAAATATAAGGGGCCTGGATAGCTGTGCGGTTTAAATCGCCAGTCTAGAGAGCTTTGTCATATTATTGATTTGGAAATTCACTGAGTAGGCCTAAGCAGGTCTGCTGCAACATGGTTATTATTGACCCTCAAGATCATTTAGGTAAGAGATTGTGTAACGTTACCAAGGTCTTAGCAAACAAGTCGAGCTGCTTGGTCCAGTCATCGACCCTCGGTTTGATGGGGCCGACGTGGCGTGAGCTGGCGATGGTATTAATGTTGATGTTGCTCTCGTCCAGTGTCGTCTGCACCTCCTCCGTGCTGCCCATGATGAACACGTCCTTGGACTCCTTGTGAGGCAGCACAATCAGCTCTTGTGTAACGTTACCAAGGTCTTAGCAAACAAGTCGAGCTGCTTGGTCCAGTCATCGACCCTCGGTTTGATGGGGCCGACGTGGCGTGAGCTGGCGATGGTATTAATGTTGATGTTGCTCTCGTCCAGTGTCGTCTGCACCTCCTCCGTGCTGCCCATGATGAACACGTCCTTGGACTCCTTGTGAGGCAGCACAATCAGCTCTAGAGCCCGCCATGCCTCCTCCACCTGTTCGTTAACACGTCTTACAACACAACTCTTTTAAGGCTTCCCCATTTTATTAAAAGTAAAAAACTCACAAAGAAACTGTTGTGACATTTTTTTTTCAATTTAATCGTAAATATTTTTGTTTAGTTGAGTTGGTTGCTCATTGGTGGTATGACAGGCTCCGAACCTGAGGCAGGTTCAGACCCTGGTGATGTGATTAAATGAAACTTTTATTAAGTTTTTAATAAAGTATTATCAAACCACAGTCTTAAGTTTACTACTCTGATTTTTCCAGATTGAAATATATAGGGTGTCTGTTACATCTGAAACCGAACTTCATGAATCATGATGCGGTTTATTGGGTCAAAAAAAGCTAAGCAGTTCCAATGCGGGTGTTCTAAAATGCATACTTAACCAGATATCTGCCATTTTTTATATCTCAGTCCTTTTTCAAATGATTATTTTGAAATTTGGTGTGTCTCTTCAGATAAAGACACAATTTAGACATAAGTATCATTGTGATTACACCTCAACAATTTCAAAATGGCAGCCATTAAAATTTTTAAAATTAAAATAACCTAAATATTTTTGGCTGTTTTAAAAATTATTATTGATAAAAAGTCAAGTGAAATCTAATTTTCTATCAAATGAAAGCAAAAGGATGAAAATCAGGCAATAAACAACAGTATTATGTGTACGAATACTATGTTATCAGCTGCAATAATGGTCCCTCGGACGGCCCTACTAAGCAGGGTGGCAATGATAGTAGCTTGTCCAGATAATTCATGCAGCTCCTTCTGAACAGCTAAGTCACCAGGAATTTGTTTGTTTTGACCCATTAAAGAGAACATCATGAAGTTTGGTGAAGGACTCAATATACACCCTATATACTGTACTCATCCCTAGCATAAATATAATAAAATAAATCAATAACTTATAATTATTATAAAGTAATGAAACTCATAAGTGTAAGAACATGATTACTAGTCCTTAAATATCTGTGTGTTACCACAGTAATTCCTCTAAAATTTTAAAAATGACACCAACTTTGAACAAAAGCGCTTCAAGGCTAGCTTCGGAACTGGCTTGTCCGGATATTTCCTGCAGCTCGTTCGGAACGGCAAACACTCCCAGCTTCTCAAGCATCTCCAGTGTAACGGAAACATCCGGTGAGAACTTGGTGCTGAGCACGTGCTCTATCGCCATCCAGTGTCGAGGTTTCAAATTGGGGTTCCTCATCGTAGTTATAACTGGTAACTGAAAACAAAAAAAACTAAATTAATATATACTAACTTATTTTACTAAAATCGATTTTTCAAATTAGGTTTTGTTATACTTCTATTTATGCATCTATTATAACTCTAGGACCAATTTTGAAGATTATTGTGGATAAAAATTGAAAACTCTTTTATTTTATTGATAAGGTTCGAATTATAAGGGGGCTAAAGCATTCTTCATTTGGATATTTTTTCATTAACAAAAGGAAAATATTCTTAAGTAAAAGGTTAAATCAAACAGAATATCCCAACTCAATACAACCAGTATAAAATACTTCATTAATTGTTTAAATAGGACTGTAATAAAATATAAGGGGCCTGAATAGCTGTGCGGTTTAAATCGCCAGTCTAGAGAGCTTGAGATTATGGGTTTAAATCTCAATCCAAATCCAATCCTATAGCAGTTAGTAGCAAAAATGCAATCTCAAGTCCCCGGGATTCCACCAGCCCCGACAAAAATGCAATCTCAAGTCCCCGGGGTTCCACCAGCCCCGAGAGGCAATTAGAAAGCTACCACTGCAGTAGCGCATCTTGATCAAGAATGCTAACGCTAACACAGTGAAGAACATGCTATTGCATGTGTACATTGTTGTTAATTTTACTAAGATCTACAACAAAAATCCATGTCCAGCACGCAAAATTCCTACAAAGGAATGTAAATGTTACAGGTTTATTATTTATAATTGCAGTTTATAGTTTCAAAGTTAATTTATAAACTGATTTACTGAAAAAGATTTACTTGAGCATAGAGCGCAGACAAAACATTACATGCCTCACCTTGTCTTTCATCCTTTCAACTTTCTCCCTGAGTTTTGGAACAATCAAGTTTTCCGGCAATCCTTTCTCAAACTGCACCACATTCTTCATGAATCTGGCCGTGGTCTGTCCCAGCTCCTCTGGGGACAGAGAGGAGAAATCGTTGTGGAACCACTCGTCCATGTACCTCTCCCAGGTCTCGATGCTCTCCCACAGCAACTGTCGCAGCTTGACGTCAGCCACAACCTCGTCCAGAATGTCAAACCGCGTCACCTCTACCTGCATCATACTTGCTCAATCATTCAATCATAATTGCTCCTTTTTTGATTGAGCAGACCAAGTAGATCTAGTATATGGAGAAAGTATTTTTTTGTTAAAACTTTTGAAATTTTGTGTGTGAACTATCTGTTTTAAGGCTCCCTGAATCAAAAAAAGTTGTTTTTAGGCTGATGTCTGTCTTTATTTCTATCTGTCAGTCTATCAATCTGACTGTCTGTGAGAATGTGATAGTTTCAGTAAATACATTCAATTTTTTTAAGTTTACTTAGGAAGGAAGTATGTGTCAGTCCACTGATACTGTTTATTTACTTAATGATTAATATTATTAATAGTTTTTATTTAATCATTAAGCTGAAAATGGTCCACAACAAACTTTAAAACGGAACTTCTTAAATGTATTGGAATAAATGAGCACATTTATGTACTGACATCCATTTTTCACTACTATTCTGTAATCATCTGTTTCTGAAATCTGTTGCAGTGTTTTAGATACTGATGGAAAAACACATTGCACAGGTGACAAACATCTGCTCAAATTACGTAGATAGTATACAGCTGTGTTAATGCAAACACACAACAAATGCACATTTCCCACAGAAATCTGTGGAGCATTAAATCTACCCAACTCATGTCCTCAGAGGAGTCGTGAGAATTTTCTCTACTGAAAATGAGAGTCCCTGGAACAACTCCAGCCCAATGGAAATGGTGTCCTTAAACTTGACAAGCAGTTTGTCAAATGTAAAATGGACATTCAAAAGTAATTAAAGAACTTATCAGCATGTAGTTCATATAGATTCCTATAAGCACTATCGTTGTATTTGGTATTGTTTAAAGGACAACACAGCCAATGCGGAAGAGTGTCACTGACATCAGAACAAAGGAAGAATACAGTACACTACTCCCACCAAAGATCTGGGAGAAATTAAGGGAATGTTAGAAACAAAACTGCACTCCATGTTTTCACATATTGATACATTTGTTACGTCAACTTATTTGACTAACGTTATCTTCCAGCAAAAAAATTAGTGTGATTTGTTCATTGATAAACATGTCTCCATCAATTAGTTTAATTTGGAATTACCTTAAACTTCTTTTGGTTCTCTTTGAAATTAGCTGCTTTCTTGAGACATTCCGACAGTTGTTCAAACAGCTGTCCTAGGGTTGTCTGTGCGAGTTCAGGATTTGTCTCAATGTCTATCAGCCAGCTTTGCTGAAAAATTACACATTTAATATTAGGACTGTTGGAAATGTCTTGTCAAAATCATATTTACTCCACAAAATTCCCATCCAAAACTATTATAACATAAAATTATGAATATAATATGGTAATTAAAAAAAATATTTACGTTAATGAAATATAAAACATCATTAATTAATTTGGACCGACAAATACCTGGACAAATGGCTGGTCTTTACCAGCCTCCAAGCTGTTTATCATAAATTAAATAAATTTGAATTAAACAAATTTTTTTATTAGTTTTGAAAAAATACCTCATAAAATGCATTTCTCCACAGAGAAACATTGAATAAATAAGTATTTTAAATAAGTAATGAAAAACCACGATGAATATAATAACGATAATATGTATAACAAATATGTAAATTTATTAAGTTAAATCAGGAAAACTCCATGCAGAATCCATCCCTCTATCCTTCTGTATGGAGAGCAAAAGTCAACATGGAGGGCATAGAGTTTTTAAATCTAAGTCAGTTGTTGGAGCAGAGAAAGGAGACTCGACCTCCTCATTGCTAATCCCCAGTAACAAACTTTTACTACTATTTCAGTCATATGTGGCAGTCATAGCTGAGTGGGTAGAGTACTGGCCTACCACCCAAAAAACCCGGGTTCAATTCCCGGTCATGACACATGAAATTTAATTTCTCAGACTGTCATTGTGCTTCGGAAGGCACGTTAAGCCGTTGATCCCGGCTACATAAGTAGTCGTTAGGTCATGTTAGAGGCAGTAGTGCGACCTGAAAACTCTAACATTAGACCTTGGCTAGAAGGTTACACGGAACTTTACTTTTTTTACTACTATTTCAACAACTTTAAATGGGGTGAATCGCGGTCTATTGTTGGTAAAGTGAGTAGAATAATGTTGATGAAAATATGGATAGTGTAAAAGCTGTTTATTAAAAACATATTTTTGTTGTTGGGTAGTAGGCAGTAATGGTGTTTTATAAAAGTCAAAGTATAAATACAAAAATATAACTGGAACAGGAGCTCGGGAGTAACATGCTGGATCGAAATCAGAGGTCAGTGATTCCTGTCAGATCATGAGCCTGGCTAGCCTACGTAGCTCACACCTCTGTAGCTCACCTCACTGTCTTTAATTCACTGCTTAGGCCATAGGCCTGGCAGGTGATGTGAAGATGAGGTTAAAAAATCTTGTGTTGAGACTTGAGAGGATATAAAAATGAATAAAATAACGAAAAAAATAAAATAGTTCTTACCAAACTGAACATTAGAGTACCTATCTAATGAAATATTTATATTAATAAATATTAGAAAACATACTTTTACACTTTAAAAATTTCAAAATTATAAGAACACAAATGATTGGTAAATCGAAAGGTCATCTTACCGAGGCTTCTTCCCTGATATTGGCTACTTCTTCGATGAGAGCACTAATATCTTTGCTGATCTGTTCGTTGAATTTCTCCACAATTTTATTCCTTTCATTCTGTAATTGGTCTACGATATTGTGGAGTGATGTTAGTTTATCCCCAAAAGTCTGGGAAACAGATAGTGTTCATTTTACTCTTGTTACTGTATTTTTATTAATGGGAAAAAACCATCACTACAGTTCAAACAAAATATAAAATAGTCAAATTTATTTTTTCAAAGGATTAGAAACAATTTATTGTGGAAATAAATTAATAATATAAGCACCCCGATAGCAGCTAACCTGCATACTAAGTGAAATTCCATTGATTTAAGCTTTGCTTGGATAGAATAAGACATGTATTATATAAGATAATTAGCAAAATTAAAACACATGTATTACTCAATGTAAACACAGTTTATATGGGTTAAATTAAACTGATTTAATACTCCTTAGTTGATATAGCTTAAACACTTTGTTTGAGCTGATCATAAACTGTTTATTTATCCATACAATTATTACTAGCCCGTGATCAACTTATTGTGTTAGAAACGGAATAAGGATTGAAAAACAAAAGAGAAATTTAACATAAATAAGTGTAATAGAAATTAATTTTTTCTGTTTTTATTTTGCATGGTTATTTTACCCTTTAGTTTTTAAAAATTGTTTACTAATTTGATAAATTTTCATTTATTACATACATAAAATAAATATTTATGCAAAACCTCTATTCACATATTGTTCACAAACATCTTCAATCAACAACTTTCAAACGGTTATTAACAGATGTTGTGATTTTTATTATTACATTTGATTCTCCATAAGCTTAATGTTAATTTTTTAGATTTTAAACTTAATATTACAAGAAAACAAGAATTTTCCTGGACATTATACCTATCTAGAACTTATTTTCTACTCAGAAATCATCATCAAGTCATTTCCAAAATTTAAAATTTTAGAGTCGTTATCAAGATTCTTGTGCAAATATATATATATACAAATCTTGCTTGTATTATAGTATTGGATTATCATATCATTGATTTGAAAATTCGTTGAGTACACAGGTCTTCTGAAACATGAGCGTAAGACTGTAAGACATGTCCTTAACACACACTGTAGAACATGTCCTTTAGCCTGTAAGACTAACAATGGAGCTTCAAAAGACAATTTACTGTGACAACCAGTTTCAATTTTTCTGTAACCAAAAAAGCTAAACGCCCCGTCCCCTTGCGGTATGGACTGATATGCCTGGATTTTGAACTTGATCGAAACATTTACATTTAAATATACTTACTAAATTGCAATAAGATTCAAGTTTTTTATATGAGTTATCGTGCATTATATATTTATATATATATTATAGCATTAAAAGACGTTGGTTTTGGCCTCTAGGAATGTCAAAAAGAAAAAAAATTGGTCCCAAGTTTAGGTCCTTTCATGACAAACACAGTAATAGCTCTGTTTCCTATGGAAAATTCAATCAAATATACATTCACAATCGAAAATAAAATGTAAAAAAATTAAATAAGATAAAGATTTTTAAATAACCTCTCTTATGCTCTTTTTTAAACTTACAAAATAAGCATTAATGTCATCTGGAGAAACTCCAATCTGATATTCTTCAATCAAGTCGTAAAGATCTTTACAATATTCCAGTTCATTGTCCATCTCATCTACCTGTCAACACATTTGTTATTTTACATAAAGTAATTTTGCAGTACAACAGTAAATCCATTTAAAGTCCTTAAAACGTCAACATATTATTAATTCATTAATTATACGTTTAATTCTTGTACAACTAAATTTTCAATAGAAATTATGTCACTACATTGAAGGTTTAGTCAGCTATTTGATTTCAAAAACAAACCCATAAAAAAGTGCAAGATAAAGTTGTAATCATGAAAAACGCAAGTAGCAGTATAGTGAGCTAACAGTCCACCCACATTGCCAGTGTAATTTTTCACAGCATGTGCACTGGCAGGTCAAAATTGTTTTATTTGAAATTTGAATGTTTAAAGGTTTTAATTTTTTATTTTCATCAATACATTTAATTTTACCTATTTTTTTGAAAATGAATAAGACAAAACATTGAAAATATTGAAATAAGAATACTTTCATTCGATGAATTGAAAGTTGAAATTATTGTGCAAAAAACCATTACTGTAAAATTTTAAAATTACATTTTGACACCAAGAATTATATGAGAAAATAGTATTATTTCTTTAAGAAACATTGAGTTTGAATCGTGTAGTATCCTGTTGTTCGTATACGTGGAATGTATACGTTTTTTCCGAGAGGAAATGCCCTAATGCACCATCAGGGTGCATGGAATGTATACACAAAAACAACAAATTTATAATAAATATCGCAAACAATTAAAAGATATTAAATAGCAATAATATATGATACAAACTATATTATATCTGGTTTAAAAACAAATCTACTGGTTATCACAAATGTCCCATAAGTATAACCATTTATCCTCAAATATGTGAGCATTGTAATACTGTTTTGATGACTTTTAAAGTATTCACGAAAAACTTAATTAACTTCACCTCAACCAATAAAATATGTTTTCCGGGTTTTCATAAATTCTCCAGTTATGGAATTTCAAAGAAAACCTGTCACATAGCAGAAGTAACATTGTGCAGTAGAGGAGCCTCCTGTGCAGGACTGTACCGCCTGCGACGGGAGTCACTTTTGGCTCGTAGTGTACAACTGGGACAACTATTAAATTAGACAGTCCCCAAACTTACTCTAGTAGTAATAGCGTCCAAAAAGTCCAGATATTGTACAAAATGTTGGGTACTTTTCGGTTCCATCTCCAGGTAGTCGTAAGCGTACTCCGCTTCCTCCATTAAAGCGGTTATTCTTTCACGTCCAATCCTGTAACAATTTAGCAATAGAGTGAGACATTTTCATCTCAGGTGTTTTGAATTGTGCTTGTTCATGGGTAATATTGTCACAGAATAGTATTTGAGCACTAAAGAATATTGAATGCTGAATCGAGAATATATTTTGTGTCTGATATAGATTTTTAAAGAGACTAAATATACCATACAGACCTGGGACATGTTTCCTGTACAATTTCAAGAAGATTAGTTGGAATAGGTAAAGTTTCATCCTTGAATCCTGATATCTGAAGGAATAAAATTCCCATTGCTTGGCAGTCAATGACACCATTAATAAAATCTTGCTCTGAATGATATTTCACTAAAAACTCTCGAAGTTTTTCCAAATCTGCAATCATACAATCATAATGATTTTAAGTGTCCAACATATACATATTCAAACTCATTTCCACATTTTCGTCCAAATAGAGCCAAATCAAGAGCCTCAAAACATTAAGCCCTTAACCACGGCATAAGTTGGTGCGCCACGGTTTTAATGGTGTGGGGTTTAATTACGCTTCCCGTTGGCCCGCAGCGGGGTTTTTGCAACTTTGCAAGGTTTTAACAACACGACATAAGGAACTACCAAGTGGGACATTTGATAGTTCAGAGCATGTGGCGTGGACATAGTTTCAGAAAAATTCACTAGATCACAGCACCAAATGGTCTGTCACTTCTCACGGTCAATTTAACAGTCATAGCTTGGGAAAAAATTAGCAGACGGCAGGTATCAACAAAATGAATCAGCTGAGAACGATAAATCTGTCTAAACTTGTATGTCAAGGTTAACGCAACAAGGTTATTGCAAGTGATATGTGCAACAACCTTTTTGCAACGGCATAACTTGTGTTGCAGTCAAGGGGTTAATTCAATATCAGCAGGTTATGGAAGCGTTTTATAGCTTTTAATCATATCTGTATTTTTAGTATTCCACCTTGCACAAAATACCTTGCACATTATTTGTAGCTTTTAATCATCTCTGTGTTTTTAGTATTTCACCTTGCAGGATTAAAAATGTAACATCTTTTAAATTATAATGGTAGTTGTAAACCATTTTCAATGTGTTTTGACAAATTAATATTCAACTTTGATATCAAGTGATTCATCAACAAAATCTCCAGCATAATATTAGGAGTTAATTTGAATTTTCAGCATTATTCATCAAATTTATTTCCAAAAGTAAAAGTCCCAAATGGAAATATGTTACTGAGGAATCTATATGGGTAAATTAATTTTTTAGATTCAGATTTTGTTGCACAGTGGAAATTCAAAATGTTGATGAAATGATTAGTGATAAGTGATGTGTCACCTGTTTCATTTGTAATTATCGATGTGTCTGTGGACAAATCTTCAACATAGAACGTATGCAATGACTCAAAGTGTTCCATGTACACACGCACACTATCAAAGTTGTCCATGAGACACTGAGCAATGTTCTGCTTCATACTTTGTATTTCTGAGTCCTCTTTTATGACATAATCCAAACTTGGGCCCAAGCCACAAAGCCGTTCCTCTTGTTTTCCACACACCATTGGTCTGCAACATACGGTTATTTGTGATTAGGAATTACAATCTATGAACATTTAAACAGTGGAATTTCGATAATTTGAATTTTAAAGGACTAGTGAACAATTTGAATACAAGTCCTCATAAGAGGATAATGTAACCACACAAAGATGTTTATTGGCATTAGTCGGTCAATTATATAAGTTAAACATTGTACATTATGTTTATTAAGGATTGCATAACCCTAAGAGTTTTGTTATCACAGTATAAACCATCTTTTAAAATATGGAGTTGAATTTTATATGATTTTTTTTTGGGAAGGGGCGGATTACTCCCAAGGCACTTCAGCCATAGCGGCTTTTTGCACACCCCTGTGTTATCACATAGCGAAAACCCATTGGGATTTGAACCCGGGACTTTGGGCCCCGCGCTCTACCCCTGGACCCCATTCTTTTATTTTATATGATAATCATCATAACTGTATTGCACAAAATGTAAATAGGATGAACAGACTACAAAATACAAATCTATTGTCATATACATTATAATGACCTTCAAGTAAACAAAATATATACACTGATTTATCCATTGATGGCCTGCTTAGACTTTATAGGTACTTCTTAAATTATAAAAAGCTTTTCAACAAATGTAAGTTTTATTTTGTGAAGAGGTTACTTTCCATGAAGTTAGGCCAAGCTGTTAGGTAAAGGATTAAAGATTTTATTGCCATTTATGATGGACTATTTTCAATTTTTTTCATATGTTTTTTTCTTATGAGTAAACTAGTAATTTTCTGCATCACTAACTAAACTCTGCAGAGTGCTGTCTGTATATTGGTGATATTTTAAAACTATTAATAACAAACCATAATTACAACAAACCTGACTCTTCAGTGCCAGATGTTGGCTAGAGGCTTTCTGTCGATCACTTGAGGGGTCAGAAGAATGGCAACCGCATGAAAAATCTTTATTTGAAAATAGAGATTTTTCTAATAATACATTTTATAAGATACAGTAACTAGTTATAGAGGTTGCAGGATGGGGCTTTTCTCATAAAATTTTATTTTATTGGTGATTTAGACTACACATTTATTAATACAGAAATTCAATAATAGTACTCACTCTGTGAACGGATCAAAGAAAAAATCTGAAAGAAAGACTGGGATATTTAAAACAACATTTTCACATTCCTTCATCAGATTTTCAAAAGCATCTTGAAATTCGAGACATGATGGAGACAGTTGGAGTTGTTCTGGACTTATCATCAGATCAGTCACAAAGAGAGGGAACTAAAAATCAATGCAACTAAGAATTAGAAGAGATTTTTTAGTAGACATCTTAAAATAAATATATATGTGTACTTTAACACTAATAAATTCTTTTCATTATGTATAATAAACTTTTAGTTTTTACACCTTTGAGTATATTACAGGATGTCTAATACCCTGCCATCCTTATGAATTCCTTCTTTTCAGTGGCTGTACAAAACGCAGAAAGATGTGTGTAGCTGGCTGTTGAGCGTCCTAATCTTGTAACAGTTTTGAATGCTTTGAGTTTTTTTTAACCTGTTGATTGCTTAGCTTGCTCAGTTGGGCCACAGCCTTCATTATTGTTGGATTGTATACATGCCGTTGTTAGATTTGAGCTTTCTTTATTCATTGTGAATTCATACTCTTCTAGTGCATTGATTGTCACTTAGTTTCGGGGTCATAGGTAAAAAAAAGCCAAGATTCGTCACACATAATAACTCTTTACAACAGTTTAAGATCTTTCCTAATGTTTTGTACAGATTTTCATCTGTAAATCCTTTACTCCCTTTGAAAGCATGAGTTCTTTTGGCATCAATTCGCCAATGACGTTCATTCTTCCCCATACACTTGTTGTAAGAGGGAATAAGTCCCTGTAGTAGATTTATTCAGCTTCACTAAAGATTTTACATTGATAAATTAAGACGCCAACCATTTTTTTCGACGAGCGGCTTATAGACGGTCCAATAAGAATGAGGGCTGAGGCTCGACTGAAGAAGCTAAGCTTATCCAACTGGCTATAATGTGAAGGGGGATGTTAGGGGACTTGGCAATATGGCGCTTGACTTTGAGGCTTGCATGGTTAATCTCACAGAAAACTTGTCTCATTATTTTCTAGCTACACCTCACAAATGGTATAAGAGCTTTAGTGTACAAATGTTGCGACAGTTGATAGTACCTTGGGAGGAGAGGATCGTGGCTCCTCGAGCACGGTGGTTAGGTCCGCAGCCCTTATGACTTCCTCTGAAGGCAAGTGCTTCTTGTGCTGCTGCAGCACGTTCTGCAGCTCCGTCAGGGTCGTCCGCAGCATTGTGTGGAACACTGTCTGCACTATGAAGTCCACCAGCTGAATAAAACTAAAACAAATTTAAATAATTTGGACAAATTTTTTAGTATAATTTTTGTTGCCATTTCAGTGAAAACCAAAAATAACTAATCATTTACTGCAAAATAATAAGATGAACCTCACCCTGCAAGCCTACAACAAGTCTTCTTTTTGAGTGCTTGATCTGCGTAGGTCATTCGGTATCTTCCGTCTCTAGATGTTTTTATTCCTCTCATAGCAATCGTTCCTAAATTATAAAAAAGTAGTCATAAACATCCATGAATAGAGTACACAAATCTGTGAGAAGGATTGTGAGTATTTAAAAACTTAATTAATCACTTACACATGAAAATACGAGGGAGTACCCAAAAGTAACCGGAATGATGCTGCCGTAGGTGTGGCCTGTGTAGTAAATATGTCTGCCACTACATGTGTGAAGCAGCTCATCCGGAGTTCAGTGCCACGAGCGCTGTCGCCGTGGGTGGACGCATTCGTCTGCGGTGAGTTTTTTAGTGAAAACTGTTTCGCCATTTCGTCATGGCGGACGTAAATGAACAACACGCAGCTCTGAAGTTTTGTTTCTCGTTAGGGAAGAGTACTGCAGATACCATTGTTAAGTTGAAAACTGATTACAAAGATGAAGCTTTAGATAAAACTCAAGTATACAAGTGGTTTTCACGTTTTAAAAGTGGCGACATGTCGATTGTTGACAAACCCTGTGAAAGACGTCCGTCGACTGCCAAACTGATGAAAATGTTGAGAAGATTTTTGTGAGCTTGTGCATGAAGACCAACGACAGATCATTGACAAGTTATCAGAGATATTTAGAATTAGCTGGAGCTCTGTCCAGTGAATTGTGAGTAGAGATTTGAAAATGACAAGAGTGGCTGCCAAATTTGTGCCTCGTGTTTTGACTCACCATCAAAAGGGACGTCATGTGGAATCTTGTCATGGAATGCAAGAACACCTGCAAATTGACCCAGGTTTTTTTAAATCATTACTGGTGACAAATCATGGTGTTATGGTTATGACCCTAAAACAAAGCAACAGTCCAGCCAATGGTAACCGTCACCGTCCTCTAGGCCAAAAAGCTAACCAAGTGAAATCAAATATAAAGTCAATCAATGTTCATTTGTTATTTTGATACTCAAGGGATTGTGTACAAAGAGTTTGTACCCCCAGGTCAGACAATAAACCAAGGTTTTTATTTAGAAGTGGTAAAAAGATTATGTAACAGTGTTCGACGCAAAAAACCCGCTTTGTGGCAGACAGGGTATTAATTTTTCCACTATGACAATGCATCCGCTCACGCAGCAATATCAGTGCGGCATTTTTTGGCTACAAATTACATGACCCCTATTCACTTGATCTAATACCGAGTGACTTCTTCCTCTTCCCACAAATGAAGAGTGATATGAAAAGAGTGTGTTTCAACACCATAGAAGAAGTGAAGAAAAAAACAACAGAGGAGCTTGCAGCTATCACTAATGATGAGTTTCAACAATGTTTCCAACAATAGAATCATTGCTTGGACAAAAGTACAAAAATTTGAGACAGTGACATCATATGCTTAGTGACATCAGATGGCTATAACGACAGCTGTTTAGAAGAACTAAAAAACATTCCCTTTGACATATCCATGATCTAACCTATTTCCCTCAGGGAAGTAAATACAATCATTTTTTATATGACCCATAATTTCATTTCTTTCCTGTATATTTTTCATATTTTAATATTAATTAATAGTTCTGTTGTTGGTAAGGAAAGAATGATTTTAACATTCATTTTATTTTCATATACATATTCATTTGTGATAACCTACCAACAATATGATCAGGGACTTTT
This sequence comes from Nephotettix cincticeps, assembly GCA_023375725.1. NCBI lineage: Eukaryota > Metazoa > Arthropoda > Insecta > Hemiptera > Cicadellidae > Nephotettix > Nephotettix cincticeps. Next base: position 16,013,515 of record CM041785.1, on the reverse strand, counting down.
AAGTTGGAGTCATCTGTTGTGTAGCCGACGACCAGGAGAGCGCCATGACAAGCAGTGTTGACAATCTCTTTCACAAGTTCTCTGAATTCCATCAAACGAACTTCTAGCTTACTTTTTAAGCTACGCTGAAAAAAATAATGAAAACTTTTTTACCCTCCAAGTGGAAAACCGGTATAAAATGTTGTTTGCAGGTTGTTGTGGGAAGTGGCAGGCGACATAAAATGTCGATTGATGTAAAATGTTTTTATATTACATTTTAAGCATTCTAAACTCTGAAGGATGGATATAATTCTTACATCAATTAAAGGTTGGGATTCTGGAGATTGATTTTATTACAACGATAAGTCTTGTAGCACTAGTATATCAATTTTATCAACATTTACTTCTGTGAGTAAAACACACACTAACTCACAACGTTCTTTGGTTGCGAAATCAACAAAATCAAGCAACTTCAACAATCACAGCTGAGTTAATTTTCGTGTTTGACGAGAGCGGGTGGTACCAATATAACAAGCATGAAATCAGCTTTCATTCAATATAACTTTTATAGATATAATATGTTCAAAAGCTGTTTAGGGATTTTAGACATTAGTCGTGTTATTATGTGTTCACAGTTTTTATGTTTAAAATTTTACAGTTTTTTAATTTAAAAAAAACATTTACCCTTCTGGATTTTTTTTATTTTAGCATCTGCACTTATCTGCAGTTGCATTTTAGCAACTGTACTGTTTGTTTTGAACAAAATGGATATGAATATGTATATGTTTGCATTTAAATTGGATTTTATATGATTTTTTTAATAGTCTGCAAAATAGCCTCAAAATGAGCTTGCCACTCCCTACAACACATGCAAAAATCGGGCCGCCACTCGGAGAGTTAAATAACATAAACTATAATAATTTCACATATATATAAAAATTAAAATAAATGGTATCAGTGGACTGACACATGTTTTCTCCCTTAAGTGAATTTAAACGACTGTCTTATCCTTCATCACTTTTCTAAATATCATTTGATAATTTATTGTTTCAAACATAATCATCCAATTTCTGAAAATAACAAGAAGAAAAAAATTAAGTTAATTGTTGGAATTCCATGGGGGGACCATCCCCCTCCCCAGTAAAATCAAGCTTTTTTTAATGATTTTAATATTATCCCTAAGAATAACATTGGGCGTTCTCAGACAATATACTGAGTTTACCACAGGCATTAAATTTAACTGGAACCGTTAGTCTTAGACTAATGATTCAAAATACTAATTTATTTAGTTATTTAAGCTGAATTTAATAGTGGTAGTCAAATTAAACTTTACCTTTATTGTTTTCGCAGAAAAATTATAAGAAAATAGTTTTTTACTTTTAAAAGACCATAACTTTTTAACACTGAAGTTTTGAAAAATGCGGGTGGTGTCGTTTTGTTTATCTCATAAAGGACTATAAACCATATAATTTTCATATAAATTGTTGGAGCCGTTATTGAAAATTTTTCATTTTATGTTTTCATTGAGGGTTTTTAGGGGTAAAATACCCTTAAATATCTAAAAATCAAAGATAAATATAAAAAATGTTCTGGGATACCGTGGAATGTTACCTACATACCAAATTTCATGAAAATCAGATCAATAATCTTGTCTCTAGGCTTCTGTACCCCCCCTACCAACACACACTAAATATACCACATTTTTCGATTCTGGGGGCACTGATATCGAGGCTTCTGCACATCCCTACACACATACACAGACACACGGACAGACATCACTCTAAAACCACTTTTTTTTATTGAGGTGGCACTATAATGGATATATCCACCAGAAACTGAAATTTGAAAATGCTGACGAAAACAATACTTTCTCCTTATACAATCGTATAGGGGGATAAAGTAAAAATCAAAACAGGTGTCCGCTGCAAGCCCAATTTAACCCTACAAATCCCTCCAACTTCCACCCAAGCTGGTCATCGTATATTTTGGGCGAGCCCTCCCTCCACTGTACACTACTGTTTTTGCAAGCCAAATACCAGCAACTCAAAAATGCAACTGAAAATAATTACACCTTCGATAGTAAAAAAAGAAGCAGGCAATTTGTCAGATCATTAACAGTCACGTCTAGCTAGCCTTTTGTACAGCTTTAGGCTGTAAGGTTTTTTTAAATAAACACATTTTTTAAGTTTATTATATATGGTCTATATACTGTAATGCTTAAACGATGGGATGAATTCTTACCTGATTACTACAAAAGTCCTCCAGTTTGTTTTTCTCTATGACAGAGAGGTCTAAAAATGAAATTCTACTAATTTTCCAACACAACTCGGTGACGTCTAAAACAGCACGTCCCAAGATAGGGTTGAGGTAGAGCAAAGCCTTGCTGAGGGCAACCCTGGCGGACATCACTTTGTGCCAAGCTATGTTTTTGTGCCACACGTAGAAGCTCTTCCACATTATGAAATTAGAGAATGTTTTTATCTGAAGAAGAAAATGTTTCACAAAATGGTTAGTGATATAATAGTGTTAATTCCTTTTAAGAAATCAAATTTGTCATCTGTGTCAAAGTTACTTTCACCCACGATCATCTTCTACTTATATTCATATTCATCTGGGACCCTGCCTACCGTGGTGGGAGTTTTATGGTGAATACGAATGTAGGGTATATGTAGTACGTGTAATAGATATGATATTTGTAGATTTCTTACTATCTAATACCATACTTAATTTTCTAGAGGATAACTCATAGACAAAGAAGTTCCCCAAAAAGTCAAATGAACAATGACATCTGAGTTTAGCATAAAACCATCACAAAATAGAGATAGGATATTGTTTAGTATCAAACCAGCAACCTTTAGATGTGAAGCAGGCACTACAACCACCCAATTAGTCTACATCAATTTAGACATATACCAAAGTAGTTAGAAGAACTGGAACTAACAGGTTTTAACCCGAGGATGGTTGAGGTGTGAGCACAGCATTCACTTTTCATTTTAAGTTTTTACTAAACATGGAGTTTATAATATATCAGACTGAAACTCGGAGTACCTGTTGTTTGGAGTGTTATTAGTGGGGGAGACACAATGGAGGAAGTTAAGTGACCTTCAGTCTTTGCACCTTTGTTTTGTGCCGAGTTACAGTGCAGTGAGCACTACTTAAGAGGCCTTTTATTTAGTAGTAAAATGAATTATGTGTTTTGTATATTTATTATTGTTGTAACTCACTGAGTATTACCAAAATGTATTTTTAAATAGTGTCCTGTGTTTTAAATAATTAATTAAAAATAGTTTATTTCATTCTTTTAGTAAAAAGTTTAAAGTTTGAGTTTTTCTTATTTTTGTTAAAGTGAAATTAGTTATTTTCAGTTTTGTATGCAATAAAAGGTTAGAAAAATAGTTTTAAAAAGTGGCATGATATAATTTGTTTGAAATTCAAATACAAATACAAAATGAAATACAAATACAAGTGAAATACAAATTGTTAACGAGGCGTTTTTAAAAGGTGAGCTCACCTCTCGAGGATCCGCGTAAAACATGTGACTTTGACCAACAGTGGGTTAACTCTAGGGTCAGAAAGCCCAAAGTATTCAGGTTCACTAGATTGTAACTGAGTCTCTGAAGAATAAGAAGGAACAAAGAATTAGAACACTACACACAGGCCCAGATATTGCCCTGATAATATAAAATCTTTCACAACGCTGAACATGGCATACCAATATTGTCACTCTAATCACTTGTTAGTAAATCCAGGAAAAACAAGCCAACTGGCTTATGGGAGAATATGTGAACATGTACCAACAATACCTGATATGGAAAGAAATACTGAGGCCAAGTACCTAGGAGTCCTTGTGGTTGAAGGTCTTACCTGATCAGAGCATATAGATGACCTCCTTCCTAAGCTCAATTCATCGCTTTATGTAATTAAACTACAAAATCCATTAGCAACACTTCTACTGCAAAAATAGCCTACCATTCTCTGTTTGAAACACATCTCAGATACGGCCTCATTGTTTGGGTAGGAACTTCGGCAAGAAATTTTCTGTTTTTATACTACAAAAGAGGACTGTAAGAGCTTTAGCTGAGCTAAATTTCAGAGAAAATTGTAGAGAAGCTTTTAAGACTCTGAAGATTATGACATTAGTAAATCTCTATATAAAAGAAGTCATCCTGAAAAAATATAAAAGAAGTCATGCCAATGGAAAAACACACAAAATAGACAGTTACATTGATACCCAATATGAAAAGAACCCATCTTACATTGGGCATGAAGCTGTATAAGCTACTACCAGAAGAATTGAGATGCCACACCGGGAGAAGAATGAAGACTGCTCTTACAGAATGACTGATCAACAATCCATTCTATACATTTCCAGAGTTCATGGAAAGAAGACAATAAACATATTTTAAATCATCCAGCAGACACCATTTCAATACTTACTTGATGTATTTTGTAAAAATAAAGAATATTTGTATTTGTATAACTGACCTTTCATTATATAAGTACTGTTTATGCTTCCATACCTGAACCAGTTTACAGTAAATGTTATAGTCTCGTTCCCACTCCTTGAGGGTAGTGAATATCATTTGGCCCTCAAAATTGTGTGTTACTCCCTCTGTGCTGATTGTGAAGAAATTTTTCTTATCAATCTGATTGTAAGGTACAATTCTGAAATAATAAAAACATTGAAAAAATGTATAAACTTTTTATTTCACTTTTTACTTTCTCTCCTTATGCATAACATCCAGCTTATTCATATGATCGTATATGGAAAAAGTATTGTTTTCATCAAAATCTTTAAATTTGAGTTTAAAGTGTATATACGTTTTGAGGCTCCCTGAATCCAAAAACGTGGTTTTCAGACTGATGTCTCTCTGTCTATCTTGTATACACAGAGTCTCAGTGTCTCAGTGTTTAAGAGGAGGGTTTGTGAGTGGCTACAACGTGTTGGGCAGGCTGAAGCAGAGACGCTGATAAGGTCACCGTATACGAACGCATGACTACATTTCTTTCCTTATCGCTATCTATTTTGAAAGGCTTCGGATGTTTCTGATAATATGTAACTGATTTATACACATTATTTTACTTAACTATTACATAATTAATAATTTATTTTTTGTGCAGCCATAACTGTTTAGTTTATATTCATTTTTTATTTTTGTTTATAATTATTAATTTGAAGTGGGAGTGAACTTAAGTGTGGACTGCCGTCATGGACTCTTCCTCTGCGCACAGATCAATAGTCTATGCAGAGGAACATTTTCCATGTTTTTATTACTATGTAACTCCATGTATATATTCTCTTTTTGGAAATAAATAAATAAATAAATACAAACCACCAAGTCCAAACCGATTTTCAGATTTTTATAAAATTTGCTATACAGGCCATTTATTATTTTTTTTATTTTTAAGTGTAATTTACCACCAAAAACCCTTAGAAAATGTAAAAAATACAAATTTCTCAAATTTTTCAAACAATTTTGATTAAAATTTCTTAGTTCATAGGTATTAAGGTCCCAAATAATATGAGTCCACCTGTATGTCTGTAGCACTAATGGTTCAAAAGTTGTGGGCATTTAAATGTCAAAAAATCTCTTTTTTTGGCAAAACCAAAATTAAAGAATATTATATGAATATCATCCTCGAAACCAGCTTAAAAAACTTAACAAATTAGTATGTTGAACCATTAGTCTATGGCTAATAGTTTCAGAGAAAAGTTGAATTCTATGTCCATGATAAACACAGAATGTTGTCTGTGAGCGCCCTATGTTATTCTTATGGAAGAATATTAAATAAATCAATTTATACCTTATTTCTCAACCATTTTTCTAGAAACTTGGTATTCAGTGTAGGCACACATTGGCCATTAAAACTCACTCAAAAATGATGGGTATTACCAGAGGACGGGGGAGGGATAATTCCCAAAAAAAATTATTTTAACATATTTTCTCTTGTTGTTAGTTTAAGAATTTGGATGATTATTTTTGAAACAATAAATTTTAATTGGAATTTAGATCAACTTTAAAGAATATGATACTTTTATTAATTTAATTAAGGGAGAAAGTATGTATCAGTTCACTGATACTGTTTATTTTAAATATTTCCTATGCCACTAATAATTGCTGATCAAAAACAGATACTGGAAAATTATGAAACCTCAATCCTCAACAAGCTCATTCAATTTAAATTACAGACACCCCAGATACAATAAGGGTGGACATCCCTTCCAATTGAACATAATATATTACTAAACATAAATTTGTAAAGCCATCAAGTTCAAATCTTCCAGAACGAACAATAATCTCATATCAATCTGTGACTAAAATGGGGATGTTTTGTAATTTACAATTCTATAAACTTCATATTAAAAAAATTGCCATGACATTACAAGTGTCATATGATAAGATATACATTTCATTTTTAAGAAAGTAAACTATGGTAACTTACTTTAAACAATATGGAGTGTAAAAATTTGACCACTGAGGAACTGCAAATATAAGGTAATGAAATGTAAAACTTGGACTAGCTTTTAATTCAGCAATCAATGCTTTGATATCACACAAATCAGTGGGCGCCTTCTTCTTTTTTCCAACTGATAGGTCACTAGTAACGGATTTGACAGAACTCATCTTCTTCACCGTGAAGGACTCAGATGTTGTGTCCGTAGCTGGCTCTCCACCTCCCGTTTCTGTCAACGACAATCGATATTAGACATGAAAATAACAAAAACCAGTTTGATGATAACGGCTCAGTTGACTAAACGGCTCTAAATTGACTAAATTGGGACTAAGGTCCCACCCTAGAAATCCCAATACAGTATTTCCTTTAGAATTAAAAAAAACCAATGACGTTTTTGGTATGACAACGCCAACAGCATTTTTAAAGAGAATTCACAAACGCTAAAGGAAAGTGGTCCAAAACCATCAAATTTTAGTGGTCACCCCAGGGATCAAATTATAGTAATATTAATTTCAATAATTTCTTTTATGTAATTTTTCTCATTATTATTGTGAGTACCCTAATACACAAACCTGTTCTACTTGGTAACTCACCCAATGGAATTCTTTCCAGGAGATCTACTTCACTACCTTCCAAAAAATCAATTAAATCTCTTTGCATTTTAGAAGTATGAGCTTGTCTCCTCCTTGGCGGTTCTTTTCTCAGGGTTTCATGATCAGCAGTTAACTAAACAAATTTTTACATTCAATCTAGTTTTATTTTTAAATAAAAATAGTAATTTTAACATTTTTGCCTTCGGGATTGAGTATTCACTAAATTATAAGGTTACAGCATAATTGGATTGAAGACAGTAGGTACTTTAATTTTATATTTTAGTAAACATAATAAAACAAATATATCATATGCACAAAGCTTAGCAACTAGTTTCTGTCACAAGCTAATAACATTATGTTCAAATGGTATATTACAAAATTAAAAAATTCCCAGCTTACACAAAAAAAAACACACAAAAAACACTTGACAAAACAAAACACTTGTATTAAACGATGTAGAGCTAATTAATAAAAAATAACCTGTCTTGACCAAAGTAAGAACCATGCCAAGTATGGACCCAATCATACCCAATCATGGGGTTGGCAGGACTGCCCTGAGTGAGACGCATTAAATCTATGTCGATCGTGACTAAAATATCAGTTTTATAATAATTATAACTATTCCGTTAACTAAGAGTGAGTGAAATAATTACCCGTGTAACAATTTGAAACAATAAGCATATAGGCGACGACAGAGATAAATTTAAATCGGCAAAAACTGTGAAATACGGTAGCAGCGTAACTACGCCAACGATCGACCATAGTCGTTCCACCTCGGATTTCTCACACGGATATTTTATCATTCACAAGCATATTTAAAACAAATCTAAGACACAGTAAAAGTTTTTACCATCGTAGAAAAGTATACAGTGAAATTTGGACAGCTAAATCGCGTGTCGGGAAATAAATAATCAATTTATCAATTGCCATATAGAAGTTCAAAATGGCGACGTATTAAACTCTCCAACTGCAGCTTTACCGACGCTGCTGAACTGGACCCTGGGATTGAAAATACAACAGGAAAACAGCTCCAAGCCGCCATCTTCCAGCCTATGCCAGCGGACATCCCTATTGAAGTGAGCTCAGACATACAACACAAGGTAGGATCCATCCACAGTTTTACATACCACTAGTTAAACAAAGAAAAAAAGTCAAAGAAACACTACGAAAGAAAGGGCCTCTGAAGAAGATGCCCCTATGGACAATATAATCAATATAGGTTCAAACAATTTACGAAACTCTAGAACCCCAAACCATATTATGAGACCCTATTGGTTGACAATCGAAGCTAATCCAAAAAAATTCCCCAGCACTGTATGGCACGTACTATCCATCCCTTACAGATACATTCTTAAAACGGACGATAGCAGTGTTAGAAACCTTGGAAACCTTTTGGCCCAGCATGGCTGTCACATTAGGCACCTCCCAGTCACCAGGATGACCTCAACAACGATCACAAGTATAGACGGCTGCTACACCAACATTCCTGAGAGGCTGCTGGATGTCAAGGCGCACTATAGCCCTATCTCTGACCACCACCTTTTTCTCTGCGAGGTACAATTAGGTGTCTCTACCCAAAACCATCTCTACAAAAATGTCAGGAATTTTTCTTATAACAACCTGGAAGCACTGAAAGAACTGCTTAGTAATGTCGACTGGACGGCGGTATACCAACCTGCCTCCGTGGAAAACAAGAACAACAACTTTTTGCAAATTTTTACCTTAATCCTGGAACAGGTTATGCCTAAAACCCTCCAAAAAATCAATATGACCAAAAAAACATCTTTTGGGATAATGCCCTAACAAAAAAAAGAACGGCCTTGAGGAGGACAGAAAGTCCCTCACAGATATCAAAAACAATTACGACAAATCTATTCGAGAACAGAGGGCAAAGCAGACAATCAACGGAATTGCGAATGCGGGCAACAAAAGTAAGGAAATCTGGAAAATAATAAACACAGAGAGAAATCAGCAAGGCAACATTCAGTCCAACAAAATCAATCTCATCATAAATAACGAACTCATAGACGATCCAGACCATATTTGCAATATTTTTAACAATAATTTTAACCAATCTAGTAAAAATAAACCACAAAACCACACGTCTGACGATAGACCAAACCATAACCATATACCAGTCTTAACTACATTCAAAGAAATATCAAAAAAAGAACTTGAACATATATTCGGCCACCTAAACTCAAAAAATTCTTCAGGCTTTGATGAAATATCAGGGAAAATCTTGAACCACTGTAAAAAAGAGGTTATAGACCCAATTCACCACATTATTAACGCCTCACTACAACAATCAATAGTACCTTCCAAATTAAAAATCGCAAAAATCTATCCTAAACATAAAAAAGGTAGTAAAAATGACCCACTAAATTACAGACCAATTTTGAACCTTCCCACAGTGTCAAAACTCCTTGAACGGGTGATCTACAACCAACTAATAGACCATCTTGAAAAGAATGAACTGCTCACAAACTGGCAGCACGGGTTTAGGAAGGGGCGAAGCACAACAACAGCCATCGCACAATTCTGTGAGGACATAGTCAACATCTGGGAGGGAAGGAAGACTGCCTCTGCACTCTTCCTGGACCTGCAAAAGGCATTTGATAATATCAATTGGGAAATTCTAATCAGCAAAATTGAAAATTACAAAATTCACGATAAAGCCCTAAAACTGCTGAAACACTACCTCAGTGAAAGACTACAATACATAGAGCTGGCAGCCAGGCAGATAACCTAATCATAAATTACAAATCCTCACTGCGGGAGTCAACCATCGGAGTGCCCCAGGGCTCGATTCTTGGACCTCTATTTTTCACAATCTACATAAACAGCCTGCCGGATGAGATAGGAGAACAAAGCAACAACATATTGTACTTCAATAGGCCTCAATATTAACCAAAGCAATACGCTCCACATGCATATGACACCAAACAATAGAGCCAGAGCTGAGGAAGACTGGACGGAAGTTGAGGTACCAACAACACCATATACAAAATTTCTTGGTATCATTATAGACCAAAACCTAAGCTGGGATGAGCATGCAACCTACCTCTGTAAAAAACTTTCAACAATCCACTATATTACCTGGCGAATACGGAGCATAACCAATGAAAACACAGCAATAATAGCATACCATTCACTTTTTCATTCCTATATAAAATATGGAATAACAGCATGGGGTTCTGCAAGCCAAGGTAATTTAAATAAAATCCAAATTCTACAAAAAAAAAACAATTAGAACAATTCTCCGACTACATCACCTGGAACACTGCAAACCTCACTTTACCAAGCTCAAAATACTAACCATAGCCTCCCAGTATATTTTTGACACAATTTTGTATGTAACAAAAACTCAGCCAACAACCAGAGCAGAAATACACTCCTACAACACTCGCAACAGATATAACTACAATATACCACAGCATCGCCTTGAAAAATATAGTCACACTCCACAATATACAGGCTCATTTCTATACAACATCTTGCCATAACATCTCAAAACCATCACATCACTTAACAAATTTACAACAAAACTAAAACACTACCTAACCAATAGACCATATTACACTGTAAACGAATTTATTGCAGAACACACATTACAACACATACACTGAGCTCACTTGAAGTTTCTACCCATGAATATAGAATGACAACTCCCCAATCAGAGGATTGCGGCGAGGATCCGGGATGTAAGATGTAATCAATCAACCCGTTCTTGAGATATAAATTAATTTGTAAAAAATATAAAATGGCTGATATCTGGTAAACGAAGCGTTAAAAAATGTTATTCTTGATTTTCTGTTTATTTTGACCCATTAAACCATTTACCAGAGTCTGGTGCTTTACATACTGGCCATCCTGTGTATGTAGCACAAAGAAATATTTCTCAGACACGTTTTCTAGTTTTGAAAACCATCATAATGTTAATGAGCATGGTGGTACTCTGTGAATCCAAAAAGTTTCATAGATAAATTTTTAAACTTGAATTTTTGTAAAATGTTTGTTTAAGTTAATCCAAATTTTTTACCATATTCCAACCATTTGAATGACTAATAACAATTGAAGCACAGACATTGTACCATATAGGCTTATTTCCTGGTATTTTACTACTTACTGCATCTGGTAGTTTTGTTTTTGAGGACACTTTACTGACATCCAAAATATTTCTGTGAGGAATACTACTGTGAAGGTCATTGTTTGAATTCCTAAACAAGTATAACAAGATAAAAAATTATAATACTATAAAACATACTACTGTACTAGCTTAAAGCAGACCTTCAAAACCTAATAACAATTTATATGTAGCATGACTAACCATAAGGCATTGATATAGTTAAACTACTGTGAAACTTGTTAATTTCTCTCTAAATAATTCAAAAATAACCATAAGATACACATTGTCTCCTCATCACATGAAGTACACATGATAGTATCATAATTAGACTTCATACAGACAACCATATATAACATAGAGGCATGTCACAGGCCTCTAATTTGGGGATTGTTAATAAGGGCCTATTTTCTAGGCACTCGCAGATTGTCGACTTGAAACTCGTTGAGTCTAAATCACACACTTCAGTGGGCAGGGTGTTGAAGTTTTTTATCGCCAGATGAGGGTAGCTTCTGAGTGTGTGACCAAGATGACAATGTGGCATGTCAAGATTTTTTGCACCCCGAGTGCACACGTGGACCGTATCCCTCCGGCCAAACTGTTGTAAGTTTTTTTTTGAGAAGCACTAGCGTGTTCAGGACATATTGGCTAAAGATGGTAAGTATACCTGGCTTGATAAAGAGAGGCCAGCAGTGATCTGTTGGTCCAGATGATGGTGAAGAGTAGAACTCGCTGTGCGGCAGGCGAGTGACCCATCAACAAAAATATAGTCTGGTGATCAAATTTTTTATTTCCTTAAAAAGTATGTTACCCTGCCAAGCCTTGTGCACACCTTATCGACGTGTTGTTGCCAGTTTAGCTTAGGGACGACCCAGAAACGCAACGGCTTCACAGCTTCATCACTCTCTCCAGGTCTTAGGGTACATATAATGCATTGCGCCTTGTTATCATTTATCATGAGCCTACTTTCAACAAACTATTTTTTGGCTTGTGCCAGAAGGCCACTAGCCTCTAACTGCAGCCCTGCTCCATCTTTGCCTCATGTCATCCTGCAAAAGTCCTGTCATCCGCAAAACGTAGGGTGAGACCATCTAATGATAGGTTGCATTATAACAAAGAGGAGGGGTCCGAGGACAGAGCCCTGAGGGACGCTGTGCAAGATGTTCTTTATGCTCGAGGAGGCCCCTCTAAGGGAAACCACCTACCTAATGTTAAGAAGATAGTCAGCTAGGGTCTGTAACACTGTGCCATTTTCGGTTTGGGAAACCTGCATTTCATCTGGAAAGCTAAACAAAATTCAAATTTTTCAAAACAAAACATTAAGAATTGCTGCAAACGTCCATGCTATATTTTTAACACACACCTACATCAAGAATTTGAAATTGACACAATTAAAAATTATGTAACCAAACCAAGAAAATTTATATTTAACTTGTCATTTGGTTTCAGGATGCCAACTATAGAAAGGTGACTTAAAGCAAGACTTCCACAAGATTTTTTGCCATTTGATTATTTCAATATGAAGATATTATGGAGGACAACATTCTGTTAAACTCACCCTGTTGGCTGTTAAAAATTATTGATTTATTTTTATTATGATTTAATGTTAGTTTAGGGTGTCTTCAAATTAAGCAAGCCAATGCTCTTAGTATTTTTTCCACATTTTGTGCACAATGTAGGCCTACAACATTGAACCAGAATAAAACCTCTGAAAAATACTATATATAAAATAAGAGAAACACATGTTTTACTTACATCCTATCCCTCTCAACTTATAAATGGCTATCATTAACTAGGCCTAGTCCTAGCCAATTAGGTATACACGACTGAAGAAATTACTTACTTTCTGGATGACCTCTTAGCAGTATTGGCAATAAGACTTTCATTTAAATATTCAATTAGATCAGTTCTTTCACATTTTTTTTTATTTTCTGTAGATGATGACCTTCTTCCGGCGGTAATGATACGTTTTTCCTCTCTCCGTCTAGACATATTTGATTATACAATCACAATCAATGAAATAATAAAAATTTAAATGTTGATTTGATAATATTAAAGAAATAATAAATTAAAACCAAAATGCTCTAGACAACTCATTTGAATTTGTCATATTATCAACATAATTCACATTTAAATACTAGTAAATAAAAATAGTATATATTAATGATCAGTACTGTAGTTGTAGTAACTTTCGAATAAATAAATATTATAAAATTGTATACTTTTAAACTACAGTAAACATAATCGTATCCAACGAGCCAACGTTTGTTTGTGTCTCTACAAGCTGTTTCGGCTGATGAAGCTGATTAGTGATTGGCTGAATGGCTGACCGGGACAGGACGCTAACATTTTACAGTAATGCCAACATTATAGAAAATATTTGTCCCAACTACTTCATTGTTCCCACATTATTTTCATGCTTTTTATAAAGTGTACCAAAAGTCTCATTTTCAGATGTCCTCAGTGAGTAAAAATTATTTGAACAAAAATAGATAAACATTTGCCTTCCGGATTGATTAATGACTAAATTAAAGTTATAATACCTGCAGTCTTCAATCCATAGTTCTTTTTACCCTACTAGTTTTAGGAATAATGTTCCCATTTTCAAGTGTACTTCAAGTTTGTCTTTAGGTTACTTCAGGATGTATTCTTTTAAAGAATGTAAAAGAATCGATTCATTTCAGTTAAGCACAACACATCAACAAATAAACGAATGTATGCATAACAATGCAAACGCTCAACTGAAGTAAAGTCCCTTGCTGAACAGCGAGATAGTGCTGTGCGAAAAGTCCGTTTAAACTACTTTTTTAACCGTTACGGGGTTTCCTGTAAACCTTGATGTGTGAAAGAAGCCTTAACTGGCGCAATGTATTTCTTATAGAAAAAATATTTGTATTTACTTTCCTGTGGAAAATAGGTTAGATCATGGATATGTCTAAAGGGAATGTTTTAAGTCCATCTAAACAGCTGTTCTTATTCTTTTATATTTTAAATTCAATATAATAGTTCTGGTAGTTTCTATGGAAACCTGTTACATGTTTTCCATCTTAAAAATCACCAACACTCCCCCAGAGCTAAGACATATCCATGTCAAAATTTGTAGTATTATCTCTTAAGATTGCGCCGCAATAATATTACACTCATTTCTCATTCATACTTGGCTTAAAATACATACTTTGGTTGGTATAACGAGAGAGGACGGATTATAAGTTTACTATCTGTTCTTCTATGGTATAACACACAGTGTTCCTCATAGCGGCAAACCTGCATACTCTTTCCCATGTTAATCTTATAAAGGATAGGAAAACTCATTTATTTATGGACAGATATGATAAAACTTGATATATGATCAAATAAAAATAGTTTATCGTAAAAATTCCTACTTTCAGGGTTCCTCACAGCAGCAAACCTACATAATCTCTTCCATGTTAATCCTATGGAATATATGAAACTCACTTATTTATTACGGATATTGATTAAACCTGTTATATATTATTATAGATTTGGAAATTCGCTGAATACGCAGGTCTGCTGCGACGGGGATATAAAATATAACTTTTACTGTAGTTTTATAAACTATTATTTTGATGTTATAGTTTTATTAGAATTATTTCAATTTATACGTATAATTTTTATATCTGATTATTTATATCTATTGATCATTAACTGTTTATGCTGAAATGGTTAGTTGATACCCTGATTATTCATTAATGAATGGTTGAATCTGAGACTTTTGTTTTACGTAATAAAAAATATAGTATGAGTTTATAGCAATAAATCTATTTCGATCCGTTTTGTGGCCTTTGGTCTTTGTTCGGAATTCTGAAAATTTTCCCTCTTCCTTCAGTGTTTTTTCTCTCTCTTTGGTAAGGTGTTGATGGTAGTGCATAGTATTGTCCCGTTGACGCTCCTTAGTTTTTACGTTGTAAAGTGCGTAGGGGGTTTTATTTTTGTCTCCAACTTATGTTTTTACGATTTAAAGTATTCAGTAGTTTAGTTTTTGTTGATTGAGTTATTCTTAAGTTTTGTAAGTGGATTTATTTCTGTAAATTCGTTCTTCCTCAATCGGCCATATCTGAGCGGCCATTTTCTTAATCCTGCTTCATGGTTCACAATGAGTGATTATTCAGCGGTCGCTCCGCCACAGAATTTCAGTCAAAGTTCTGCCTTCGCTGCTGCTCTTCAACGTGCCAAACAGGTATTATTGTACATCATTACTGCCCTTATTATTGTATTTATAAACATGGACCTTTACTAATAAGGGCTGTACGGTGTTACCATGCATCATAAGGCAGGAAATTGAGTAGCCTACCTAGTTCAACAAATTAACTCAGTTGCTTCCAACTGAATCAATGTGTAGCTTTTCATACAATTTACTACCAGCATACACGAAAATAACAAAAAACAAATACTGTTTGTGATACTAATTCTCCTACCCTTTATAATAACCCCATAGACCCTAAGTAGGCCAGGGCCAAATGTCAGGGCCAGATCCTTTTGCGTAAAAAATATCATTTAAAGCGGTACAAGCGGCGTTAGGTACAACTGAAATCTGCTAGGTCGGCGCTAGTGTTGCTTATTTGTTACGCATATGTGGGTGATTCGTGCAAGCTTCCTGAGTGATCCGTTTAAGCTAACAATTCTGTTTTTTTGTATATTTTTAAACATTTCTAGACCTTCAAATTGACATATTTTATAGGATTATCGAATAAAAAATGTGGCCTGTAGGAAACAATTTTTTATTTTAAAATTTCACAGGTTACATGAAAAAGGTTATGTTATTCATCCACATTCTCAAAATTTCAGCTCAAAAACATGAGCCGTTTTCCCACACTCCTTGTACGATAAACGCTAAATTTCCGAATTAATTACCCAGTAACTAGTAAAGTTTTCATTAAAAACATGAAATAATTATGCCAATGCATATATCTGATACAATAAACAAAAAGTTCAAATTAAGATTTTTTTTAAGATGGTCGATATTTTCGCTCGCACAACCTTAATCAATATTTTTCAGTTTGAGTATGGTGATCATAGTTAAATTAGGCCTAAGTCGTCTTTATCATTATAGACCTGTGGTTACTATCATCACTGTTGCCCTTTTAGGAAATATAGGCCTAGGCCCTAGGCATAATTTGGGCCCAATTTTGACTTAGACCTATGACTAATTAAACTAATTGATACATATATTGCTGTTATGGCAGAATGTTTGTCTTGACTTAGTGTAACTTACATTAAAATGGAAAAATAAAGGCTTAAGTGTTATTGACCTGGAGCTGGCGAGGGCTGGATATACGGTGTGGAGGGGCGCGGCCAAACTGGCAACACCGTATATACGCTGGAGCCTTGACCCTTTTAACACCGTCAACTAATATGGTGTATTGGTCTACAAGGTTATGCACCTAAAAGGCTAGGATGTTTTTGTTCTGTGTTATATAGGTTTGGTCAATAAGCTGTAATAGTATCTTATTTCTTATCAGAATCTCATAATTAATTTTTTTATTTGTAACAGTAGGCCTATGGGGTTTTAAATGAACAAGTGGAGGTAGTAATTTTAAACTTAAAAATTATTTTATAAGCCTACATGCACATATTTTTTAAAAATTCAAAGATATGTTGTTTTGTTAGTTTTATACCCAAATGACTTGCATTTTCTAAAAGTACATATCAAACCACACACAAATAACTAATAACCAGAATATAATCGTCTAGACACTGTTAAATAATATAATCAAACCATAGACAAAAGGAACGACAACAATAACAAAATCCCAAGCAGACGGCTGGCGGTTGTGTTATCACAATGTACAAAGAATAAACAAATATTTACAAAAAAATACTTATTTGTTGTTATTCACAAAGCCCATCTGACCTTCTACACGGCAACATGAGATTTGTGGCATTTAGAATTATGAGAAGTCAGTAAATTGAATAATATGAAGATACATCTACAACGATTTTAGAGAAAATAAGCTTAGTCATAGTCATAGTCAAACTTCTTTATTCATATTTCATGTACATGGGTGGTACAGTGAATAGTGTCATAAATGTATTACAGTTAAAACTTAAACAAAAAACTTATAAATTAAAATTGCATCTATAATTTATCGCTTGTTTGCATCCCTATAGGAGGTGGAAAACTCATCCAATGAATAAACGGCCAAGTTTATTATATAATCTTTTAACATTTTTTTAAACTTTGACCAATTATGTTATTTTTTAATGTTTTCGGGCACACACCTGAGAAAGTGTTTACCTGCATATGAGGGTTTTTTTCAAAAAATTTTAATTTATGAGGTTGAATAGTTTCATTTCTTAAGTCGTACTGGTGTGTTGATAGAACTAAATTTGTGTCCATCTCCTGGTTTCTGGCAATGAGAATGGTTTCAATTATTACCTACCTATATACAGTAAAACCTCGTTAATCCGGACCCCATTAATACGGACTTCGCTTAATCCGGACAGCCATTGGATCGCAATTTTAATGCGCAGAATGCTGATTAGTAGCATGCAATCGTCACTGTACGACTGCGCCCGGCGATGTGAGTGTGCTGAGTGCGGGCGGTCACAGCGCAAGGCGTAAGTGCCGTTACCATGGTTACTGTCAGCCAATAGTAGCTCAGTCACACGATTGTGTTTCTCCTGCTCGTGTCAGGCCGTCAGTTGCTCCACAGAGGCCAATTGCACTGCACGTTTTAGTTGCGTTGTTAATTGTGAAATTAACACAAAAGAAAGGCAAATGAAGTTCAACTCCTTCTTCAAACCAGTTCAGTCACTTGAGGACGAACCTCAACCCTCATGTTCAAAGTAATTTTGTCTTTTTTCGTTGTCTTATTTTTTGTATGGACGTAAATACCAAGTGCATATTTTTTTTTTAATGTAACTACTTTATGTACTGTTTGTACAATATGTATTTTTATATCAGAATATTCATACTATTTAAGTTTATCTGCAAAAGGTGTTTCATTATATAAAAGGGGTATCCAAAAATCACTGTCTTTCTTCGTTTAGGATTATTTGTTTTAATCCGGACTTTCGTTAATCCGGACGACTTGGAGCCCCAATTAGTCCGGATTAATGAGGTTTTACTGTACTGTAAAAATTTTCAAATTTTTGAAATGTTCTTTGGCCGAATCATCATGTTTAAGCTTAAGCAAAATTCTGATACCCCTTTTTCGTTGCTTCAAAATGCTACCCATATTTATTTTTGTTGTTGAACCGTATAACGCTATACCGAATGAGAGATGAGATGAATATGGGCAAAATATATACTTTTTAAAGTTTCTAAATTACAATAGTAAGACATTTTTGATAATGCATAGATTCTAGAATTAATTTTGGTTAAGATTTTCTGAACCTGTTTGTCCCAGTTTAAATTTTCACCCATTGTTAATTCTAAAAAGTTAATTTCCTTTTCTTTTCCGAGTTTGAATTTATATGTTAGGCCTACTGTTGGTTCTTTTGTAATTTTTTCCGTGCCGTTTTGAAATATATAAATTTTGTTTTTTGTGAATTTAACAATAAATTGTGGTGACAAAAAAAGCTTCCAATACACTGCAATTCTACAAATGTAAACATTTCTGCTACTTCTGGACTTTGAGATGATCCTCATTCTGTTTCTAACAAAATTAGTTGATCACAGGCTAATAATAACTGTATGGATAATTAAACAGTAAATGATCGGCTAAAACAATCGAGGTTGGTTAAAAGACCTTAATCGGCGACATTCATCTGTCAGGCGCCGTAGTCTAGAGGTAGCGCGTTGGCTTAGTGAAATGAAGGTCCCGAGTTCCATCTCCATCAGGGGCAATACTTTTTGTTCAGTGCTATATTAATTATGGTGTATTAAATCGGTTTTATTTAAACCACATAAATGTTTTTATTGAGTAATAAATGTGTTTTAATTTTTCTAATTAATTTTTATAATACATGTCTTATTCTATACGAGCAAAGCTTGATCACCAGGTACTAGTTTCATAATTTGCATTAAATTTAGGTCTACTGAGTTATAACAAAAACTATAAAACTAAGAAATTTTTTTAATGATGGTATCTATTTAAACTACATACATAGTGATTCTTCACTTTATTCTGTACAAAATGATGCTTAACAAGCCATGGGCCTAATTATTGTTATTTATGAGTTTTGTAAGGGTGTGAAAATTTTATTACAAAACCATTTA
Organism: Nephotettix cincticeps; assembly: GCA_023375725.1. Lineage (NCBI taxonomy): Eukaryota > Metazoa > Arthropoda > Insecta > Hemiptera > Cicadellidae > Nephotettix > Nephotettix cincticeps. Next base: position 15,994,179 of record CM041785.1, on the reverse strand, counting down.
CATCAGCTACATCAGTGTCAGCTCTAGGGTTAAGTATTACTTTTTGGGTGTTGTAATTTATCAGCTTTCAAAAAATGGCATTTTTCGTCAATTATTGCAGGACAAATCAGCATGCTAAAAGTTTAGCACACTGTAGGCCTATCCACTATTTTTTTTTCAAATATATCTCAAATTAACTTTTTTCACTTTGTAATTCACAGACAATTTGTTCTGATCATTTTATTAATTATTCCAGATTGCAGCTAAAATCAACCCTAGTCTTGCCAACGAAACCGGGAGCAAGAGACCTTTAGAAGATAACTCTGGTAAGAAAACAATTACGACATCAAAATTTTCATCGCTGAACATTCTAATTTAGGTATAATTTTACCTATCTACATTTGATTGTTACAAACATTACATAACAGGCTATAACATTTTTATATAAGTAAAGTCACGTTCCCAGTTCGTAACTGGTTACTCAATTCTCCTCTATTTGTTTCAAAATACTGTCCATTGATTCCCACATATTCAAATGATTAAGAGTCAACAGCTAGATTAATATAAAGTGCAATATAATTACCGGTATTATAGTTTCACAGGTTTTAATATTGTATCACGGCCGCCAGAAATGCTGATAGCCGATGCTGGCCAAGTTGCTTACATCATCTGTCAAATCTTGGTTGTTTATGTTTCTAGTTTCGCTACCATGATAAAATAAAGCTAACAAGGTGATTTACCATTTATAATAATTGTGAATAAAATAAAATAGTCAAATTGAGAGCTATGGTTTACTGACTTGTCCTGGGTTTATGTAATTGGTTTTAATGCTAGTTAACTTAATTTATTGGCAGATTATAAGGTTTAAAAAAAATTTAATTATTGAATAATTGCACTAGTTAATAATGAATAATTACTGGCTAGTGTTTTGTTACTACTAATCATTTGACTCCTGAAACATATTTCTTCCACCCAAATAGTTATGACTGAAAAATACATAGAACGGAACAAACGTTAGTAGCCGATATATTATCTACTTAAAGGCTCTTTCATGAAATCCATATTCCTGTCTCTCTGGAGAAATTTTTTACCTTCTCCAATGCCTTGGATAGTTTGAAATGCATGCATTCCTGCTTTGAATTAGGTAGATTACAACTGAATCTCCCACAATCATGATAAACTAAATTTTTATTTTTTGCATTTATTTTGAGATCAAGAAAATGTCAAAATAATGCTCTTTAAAATCAAGAATTTGATAAGTTTAATTTTGTAGACATCCTGAAACCATATTTTTAAACAGTGTTTACAGCAAGTGTACACTTACTTAACTAATAGGGAAATTTTTGACTTTACGTATGTAAGTGTAAGTTTAACTGAAACTTTACCACTTAAAATCGGTTTAAGGGGAGTTTTCCTACCTGCGCAGTATGTTGCACAATGACTGATTAAAGTGATCATCATAGGAAGTGAAATCATAGGAGTGCGCGACTAGCTGCTAATTGTAGTAACATTTGCGAAAGACAGTCTCATTTGATTTCACTACAACCAGTAGTTGGTAATTGTTGGGCAACGCAGTTACTTAAATCATGGAGCATGCACAACATACTGCGAAGGTAGGAAAATGCCCCTTAACAAATGGTTTTTTATGCTTTTCTTAACACTTACAATAAGAATTTTGAATATAAAAAATATGCACTTGTGTACAGTTAAGGTCCAATAGGGGGTTAAGACAGGGTTCAAATTTTTCAGGATATTTTAACTTGGATTTTTTAACCAATTTTTGGATTTTTTTAGTGAAGGATGAGTGGAATTATTTTTATAATAATGTATAGTTTTGTTGCGGATAAAGACCAGCTTTTTCATTTGTCATGATATACGAGGGGGTACTCAAAAGTAACAGGAATTACGCTGTCGTAGTCGTGGCCTGTGTAGTACGTATTTCTGCCGCTACTTGTGTGTAGCGCAGCTCATCCAGAGTTCAGTGATGCTAGTGTTGTCGCCGTGGGTGGACGTGTTCATCTGCAGTGATATTTTTAATGAAAACTGTTTCGCCATTTCGTCATGGCAGACGTATTAAACAACGTGCAGCTCTGAAGATTTGTTTCTTGTTAGGGAAGAGTTCCGTAGATACCATTGTTATGTTGGAAACAGCTTACAAAGATGAAGCTTTAGGTAAAGCTCCAAAAATTGGAGAAAATGTTGGACAAGATTCGTGAGCTCTTGCATGAAGACCAACGACAGATCATTGACAAGTTTTTAGAAATATTTAGAATTAGCTGAAACTCTGTCCAGTGAATTGTGAGTAGAGATTTGAAAATGACAAGAGTGGCTGCCAAGTTTGTGCCTCGAGCTTTGACTGACCATCAAAAGGAACGTCGAGTGGAATCTTGTAGAGCAATGAAAGAACACATGTAAATTCATCCAGATTTTTTTCTAAGATCATTACTGGTGACGAATCATTGTGTTATGGTTATGACCCTAAAACCAAGTAACAGTCCAGCCAATGGAAAACGTCATCGCCCCCTCAGCCAAAAAAAATTTCGTCAGTTTTGGCACTTGACGGACGTGTTTCACGGGGTTTGTCTACAATTGACATGTTGCCATTTATAATACGTAAAAACCACTTGAATACTTGAGTTTAACCTAAAGCTTCATTTTTCAACGTAACAATGATATCTGCAGCACTCTTCCCTAACAAGAAACTTGCTGCATGTTGTTCAATTACGTCCACCAAAATGAAAAATGACGAAATGGTGAAACAGTGTTCACTAAAAAACTCATATCAGACGACCACGCCCACCCATGGCGACGGCACTGGTGGCACTGAATTCCAGATGAGCTACGCTACACACACATAGCGGCAGACATACGTACGACAAAGGCCAAGCCTACGACGGCCTAATTCCGGTTACTTTTGGGTACCCCCTTGTACAATTGGGTGTAGTGTCCACACTATTGAAAACTACGTTAATCCGCTAAGACCATCCTCATAATTAGACCAATTCGATTTTCAGAGGCCGTTGTTCGGATTCCAAATTAAACTGTAGGTCCCTTAGTTGCCATCGGCTGTTGGGCTAATAATTAGCAGTCCTGTCTAAGGAACATGCTAGCCTTAGTCAGTAATAAGACAACAAGATCGCGCCACAATCATCTTACAATCAACCCTCATTCATACTTGGCTTAAAATACCTACCTTATGGTATGGTCACCATTTCAATAATCTAATCTAATTTTGTTTATTGGAATCACTGAGATTCTTAACCTCTTACATAGTAGTACATATTGTTTATGGCACAGACGGTCCAGACGCCAAAAAAGTGGCCAGTGATAGTGGTGCCGGGAGGGGCAGCAGTGCAGCAGCAGCAGCGGCGGCTCAGGCGGCTGCGGTAGCTGCTAGAGTGGCGGCCGCGGCGGCTGCTGGTATCCAGGGGCTGGGCGTGCCCGGCCTTGCTCTGGGACCTGTTACCAATGAAGACATCCGGGTACCCGACAAGATGGTCGGCCTTAGTGAGTTTCCTTGTTGCCATTATATCTAAAATATAATCACTAGGCCTAACTCAATTTTATTACATTAGAGAGTTGATTATCCGAAACAAGAAGGCATTAAGTGTGTTCAGATAACTGAATTTTCGGATAATAGATCAAATTTGGGCCAAATTAAATGCCAATGTGTGTTAATATATTTTGTTTAATAATTGTTAATAATTATAAGTTTTATTCCATTCTCTTTAATAGATTTTTAAGTTACCAAACGTTTCCCCCAGTTATAGGCCGAGGTGGGGAACAAATAAGCAGGCTTCAGTCAGAATCAGGATGTAAAATCCAGATGGCACCTGATTCAGGTGGTCAGCCGGAGAGGGTCTGTACGCTCACAGGAAACGCACAAGCCATCAGGTAAGGTTGGGACAGTAGTTGGTCATTTCATCCTAATAGTTGAAAAGTTCCAGCTTAACTTGTTCACTGTGTTTTGAAATGTGTTGGCTGGCAACAGTGTCTTTGTTTACAAAATATAACATCACACCGTAGAGTTTTCTGTCTCAGGTAGTTTCTGGATTGTGATATGCAACGAGGCCTCAAAGCTCACTGTTGTAATCATGCAGGATCAGACTTGTAGTTCTTATAAGGCACATTAGTAATTTATTAAAATTCTTGAACACAGTGAACATGTTAAAACATTTGTTTCGCAAACAGTTACCGCTAGGTTACCTTATATTCTATATGCTCTAGTTTTATGTATAGTATTAGACAATAATTGCCACCCATTAAGTGTTCACTTTTATCAATTTAATATACTCCTGAATAAACCCTTTGCACCCTGAAAACGGAAATATCCGTGCGACTTGACTTTGACCCAAATACTGAATACAAACATTTTCGTGTACAATGTTTTTCACTCTCTGAATGTAGTTGTAGTTTGCCAAAGTTCTGCTGGAATGCTGGAGCTTTTTGTTTTTTATTTATACATAGGTAGATCATGGTATCGGCGCTAGGTCACGTGACTGAGTGGGGGAGGAGATTCTGCCATGCACTACGCCTCAGTTCAAGATTCTACCACTTTGATTACAAATCTGACGCCATCTAACTACTTTCGACACGGTGCATTTATGTTTCTTACGTGATTTCTTTTGCTGTTTTTCTATTTACTTGTACCTGACAAATCAAAAAATAAAATTAACTCTTAGTAAATAAGTAAATATTTTTTTAAGATAAAATAGTATTTAATGGTATTTTGTCATACTTAGTTCAGCGTGCGAAGGGTTAAATTTATATTTTTTCAAACAATACAGAAAAAAATCAACAAAAGTAGATGTGAGATTTAAGTTTTTTTATGAAGGATATTTTCTCTGTTATTTACAGATGAAGGAAATAGTTTTTGCACAGCGTGTCTTACTTTGGTTTAGTAATTTTAAATAAATTATTGATGAATTATTTATTTTTGTTTTCTAGCCGAGCTAAAGAGTTAATAAATGCAATAGTACAACAAAGAAGTAGAACAGAAGGTACGGGTGGCGCCAGATTAGATGATATGGGTATGGGAGGAGGACCAGGCTCACTTGTAAGTAAAATTGTGTTCTTGCAACTTTTTTATTAAGTAGGATATCTGTCCAGTGATGTTAAAGTTCATCCTTGCTCGCATATTCCTTTTTAAGGAAAGTGACGAAAACTCTAATGGCCAATTTTGCACTGAGGACACTATTATTAAAATAAATGTTAAATGTTTTATTTTACATTTTTACATGACTTTGATTGATAAATATAATTTTTTCTAAGTGCATTATAGTTGAATATTTCAAACAACCAATTTTTAAGAATTTATATTTTTGAATATAAATTTAGAAAATGTTGAACTTGAAGCCTTTATTACATTTTAATAGATTTAAATTAAATTCTTTTGCTCACTCATGGTGTTCTATTTATGATTAATTGTATGTTGGATAGTATTAAAAAAATGTAGTTCAGAAAAAATACTCCTGTAATAAGAAAATATAAACTTGACATTTATACGGTAATGAATTTTTTATATCCCAGGCTCTTGAACTTAATAGTTATGTATGAACAATTATACTTATAAATTTTAAACACTAGTGCAATATGTAAGTACCGTAATAATTAAAAAAAGTCATTAAAACCAATATTAATTGGGGTTTATTCATACATGACATGAATCATATTTTAATATATTTTCACAATAAATTTTACTTATCTTAATACTTACACAATAATACTAAGAAATACAGTTTTTTAGGTTAACTATTCCCACTCTGATTTTAGATTTTTAGTTCACAAAGATTGTTCAAAATAATAGTTCTTATTCTTATTGTAATGGGAATTAAAAAAATAGGTTGGAAAATGTTTTGAATCAAACTTACCTTCGTCATGGAAGTGGTTAGAAAAATTATCATCAAAGTTCTAAGAGATAAGAAACTTTACAACAGGTGATAACAGTTCAGAAGGTCAATGTCCAACCTTGATAACAGAGTTTGAGTAAACCTTCTTGGACTATCCACCTATCAAAGGCCCTAGTACATGAAAATCACAATCATATTGAGATTGTGTTCTACATTAAAGTGAATCATTTCATGACAATATTTGTGTTTTTACAAGTTTCGACTGCCATAACCTCCGAACAATGGTGAAAGCTGAGTGTTGTTTAATAATTATTGTAAAATCTCAGCCATCTATATTTCTGCTCATTAAAAATAAAAAATATATCTTTAGAAAACAAATTTCTCTCTCTTAAAATAGAGAGAAAAACTATTTCTCAGACAGTAACTCTGACAAGTTTGTCTACATCGTCAAAAATGTTAATGAATAACAAATTATATAAAAGAAATTAAGTAACCATTCTGGAAATCTTGGGAATTATTATTTTTTAATTTATTCCTATATTGGTATCACACAGCTGAAAATTCTGTCTTTATTATATGAATATAACAGTATTAGGTCATTTTAAATATTTATATACTATCCTTATCTTACGATTTAGACGATTGTGGGTTTTATCCTTATAATTATATTGTAAGGATTTTCACACTATTGAAATTAACATTTTTTACAGAATGATGATGATGATGGACCCTCTAATATCCCACCCTTCCCATTTGGGAATAGAAATACGGTAAGTGAAGTAATTTCATGCTGGATTGTAAATTCATTGAATCATTCACTATATTTCACGTAAAATTTGTGTGGTTGCTTTATATTTTACGATTATCATTTATTTATTGTAATGTAAAATATATGCTTTTTTAAATGACTCAAAATTACGCAGAATAGTAAATACAGTGGAACGGTTAATTTACTTTCTTGTTCAGTTCAAAATTTTCTTTCAGTTTATATAGTTTTATATGTTTTTAATAGAAAATTATTTAAATGCAGGCTATTATTAAGATTGTACCTGATTTGAACCAAATTTTGGATGCTAACTTTTTTAATATAAAATTGATAGGCACTAAATTTTTAACATGATGGTGTATGAATTACAATACGGGTAGAACACTGTCAGCTCCAGTCTGAGGGTGGTGTAGCTTCAAGGCATAAAATATTATGCCATAGTTATGGTAATTTATTTTTACATAAACATTAGAACTGTTTAATTGTGCCATAAGTTATGTTTCATAAATACAGGTTTATTGGTTTAATAAACCAATAAACGTAATAGCAGTTTATTTCATGTTTAACTAACATCAATAAATATCTTTGTATATTTTCTTTAGCCTTTTGCGAAAACTTCATTACACTAAAACCTCGTTTTTTCCAGTACTCGCTTATCCGAAATGGTTCCAAGAGAAAAATAAAAAATGTTGCTGGAAAAGTATAGCGCGATTTGCGACAACCTAAATGGCACGGACTGTACTCGGTGCGGCATTTTCGGTCGGCACTGCACGGCGAATTCAGCCGGTACTGTACGGCGTTTTCGACCGGCACTGCGCGGCGAATTCAGCCTGTACTGCACGGTGTTTACGACTGGCACTGCGCCGCGTTTTCGGCTGGCACTGCGCGGCGAATTTAGCCGGTAATGCTTGGCTTTTTTGGCCAGTACTGCGCGTTTTCCCCCACCCGTTCATATACTGTCGGTCGAAAAAAGTCAACTCTGTATAAACACTGTAATCAAAGAAACGCAACCAAAATACGCTCCTGTATTACGGGTAAGGTATAGAAAAAACTGAAGGCATTTATTAAGCCTTTTCTTCCAAAAATTGGTAAAACGGTTTATCCAAACATTCGCTTATCCGAAATGTACCTGGTCCCATTAAAACTGGATAAACGAGGTTTTAGTGTAGTTCAAAACTTTGTTTGTTCAAATTTTTCACCGATCACTTGAAGTTTGAAGCTCCGCTAAAATTATATGCAGCTGTATAGAATCAGTTGATTTTAAAATTGAAAAATCAATGTCATAAGAACGTATTGTTGGTCATCCTGGTCAAATTTTGAAAAATTTGTTTATGATTACTATAGAATTTGCTACTAATATAGCTTGTCATGTCTTATTTAATATCATTTCCAGTATTGTTATCATAATATTTTATATTTTCCGTCGAACTATAATTTATTTTTCGCAGAAGGATGATCGATCAAATGATGATGGCCCTTCCAATAAAATGCCGTTCCAATTTGGCAACAAAACGACAGTAAGTTAATTGTTGTTTCATGTAAAATTTTTTATTATATTTAAAAGGAACATTTTGAAGGGTTTATTTTAGGAGTCAATGATTTTGCTATTAGCTCTTCCTGTAATATCATTTTTGGTATTTTGAAAACTGGACTTGTTTAATTGTTTTCCTATATAAATAAATAAGTATATGAAATTAAGTAACAGTGACTTGAATTTTGTTTTTAATTCATCAAAATGTTAACCTTATGTTGATCTTATATATGTACCATTTGTTCTAATGACATAAAAGTAAATGTCTTAATGTTTTTGCTTGAAGATATTTCACTGTTACAAGTTACACTTGATTTGATTTAAATTTTTTATTTGCATGGGTGTTTGTAGTTAACCCTAGATAGGTATCGTACGGAAATTTTATATGTAGCCACAGGTTTTTTCATAATTTAGTTGTGTATAATAGTTTACTCCTTTACAGCCAGCAATGCTTTCGATGCTACTCATCCATTTTGACTACGGTAGTTTTATGGCTGCGTTTAACAAATTTTTGAGCTAAATTACAAAAATATGTCAATTCTACGTACGATTCCTATTTATGATAAAAGTACTTTTCAATGTGCTCTTATGGGTCTTACTGCCAATGGGCAGATACATAAAATGTAATTTATATGTAAAATGACTTAATACGGTCAACTTTTTCGTACTAACTTTTTGTTTTTCAACTTTGGGTAAATCATCAAATTGTTATTTTTCCATTTCAACCACAGAGTAAAATTTATGTAGTTGTCTATAGTGTATGCCTGATAGGGATGTCTATCTAGGGTTAAACTTTACAAACAGTTTGATTTTATCTATATCAAAAAAAGATGAACTCGATTTCATAGCCTTGCTAAGTGATTTGTCGCAAATTTCCTCTGACTATTGCGCAAGACATCGATAATCTAAATAGTGGATTTTCTTCATAAAATAAATTTCTTTAATTTTTAGGTTGAAATTATGGTACCTGGTCCAAAAGTAGGTTTAATTATTGGGAAAGGAGGAGAAACGATAAAGCAGTTACAAGAGAAATCTGGAGCCAAAATGGTAGTTATTCAAGATGGGCCATCTCAGGAAAATGAGAAACCTCTCCGGATAACTGGAGAACCCCAGAAAGTTGAGGTAAGCCTCTATTTGGCACATGTATTCTGATTAAGATGTCGTAATATCTATCCCTTCAACTAAAATGTATGTAATCTGATTTTTTGTTTGAACTCTCTTTCTGAAACATATTTTTTTTGTACAATAAGTCTGTTTTATCCAAATTAACGTGGTAGAGTCCAAATCCGATAACCTGATAATAGTCATCTATAAATGTCACCGTAATATGGACAATGATCGTGAACAGCTCCTACAATATTAGTGCTGCAAACTGCATGTAATCACCATACAACATCATATAGCCGCCAAATATCGCAGACTCCTTAACATTTTAAAAATTTGTTTTTGTTTTATTTTATGTCTGCAAGCAGTATTTTTTATTAGGTTAGGTAATAAATAAAACACTGAAATTCATAAGGACATCAAATTTTATTTCTTGAATCTATTAACCTCTTAAATCCCACAAACGTGTGCGTACAATGCCCGTCTCTTTACATTTCATTAATGAAATAATTCAACAAAAATATAAAATGTAAAAAAAAACCGTGCTCTCCCCCTCATTACCACAAAAGCAAAATAGGAATCTGCAATCCCAATTAAGCCTACAAATGCCGTCAACTACCCCCAAGAAGTCACTGTTTATTTAAGGTGACCCCCTCTCCACTAAACCACACACTTTCAGGCAAAATTAGGATTGCTCATGTTCAGAATTGAAACCCTAACACTTCTGAATGACTTTGAACGTTAAGTTCTTGATAGATGCCACCGCCTGATGGGTTACGTTAGTTGTTCAACAATGCCGGTTGTTTTTTTGAAACATTAGATAAAAAAAACGATTATGAATGGTTTAACAAATCACTAAAAAAACAACCTTATTTTCTTTCCTTTTTCTGACCTCTTCTGTTATGTCATTTTCTCCAGGTAATATCAGTTGCGGTCAATAGTGTTCCGCTTGGCGAAAAAGTGCAACTCATGGGTTCATGTTAAACAATTGTTCAGTGATAGCTTACAGCACACACTGCGGTTGCATCCAACAATTTGAATTCGCTCGATATGAAACTCATATTTTACCTGTTAATATTTTTTTAATTTAATTCAAATAGGCTGGAATCTGGATGATTCGAATAAATAAGACATAAAATATATTTATATCAGACAGGAATATTATCTAAAAGTCGAATTAATGAAGTTGTATACCAAGAGTAATAAAACATAATATGAAAAGTAAGAAAAATGTTGGTGGAGTGTAGGCTACATTGTTTTCCGGAAAACTTGAATTGTTTAAATTAATTTAAGATATTAGTTGAAGCTTTAAAACTGTAAAGGTTTTACTGAGAAATTACTAGGTTCTTACGTATGAACAATTTTATGTCAATAAAAAGTTTTCTAAAACAAAATATTTGTTTGTTATAATAATTATATTTATTTAAATCTGGACAATACACAACTTAGGTTTCTGAACCAAAGCTTAGAGTAAAAAAATGACAATGTGTTTTAATGATAAGTTTTACTTGTTTTTAAATAACTTTATGTTCTCTCTTTTTCAGCATGCGAAAGCCTTAGTGTATGAACTAATTGCAGAAAAAGAAATGCAGGTAATTTGAGACTCAGTTTACAGAGTACAACCTGAGATCCTATTAATTAGAATATTGATAAACTTATCCTGGTAAGGTAATTTGTTGAGTTTACTCATAGATTTGATTTCCAGGTTAACTGTTAACTAGGCATGCTGGTTTCTTCTAGTTTTTAATTGTACATTTTATCTCGGAAGTAGCACATACAACCAGATAAGAACTGAGCAGGCTTGGTAAACTAGGTAGTTGATAATTGCACTATTTTAACTTTACACCTTCGCCATTGGAAGCCACAGCTTTGCAAGATCCCTTCGACCACTGGAGTACTAGTAAAACCACCTATTTATTAAAGGTGAGCTTTTTTGTTTTATAGATTAGTCACTATTTGTAAGGTTATTGTGGATTAAAAGCAGCTGATTACTATTAGTTGTGTTATTTTAAATCTCCTTTTTTTATTTAATATTTTAATTTGTATTTGTTTTTATTGAGTTGTGCCAATACAGTATGATTTTTCAATGATCCATTTTTTAGAGTTTTTTAGGTAAGTGCACACTTCTTTAACAGCTTGAGCTGATATTCAAACTTCTTTAGAAGTTTGAATATAAAAGAAATGTTGACTTGGTTTGTTGCTATTTACTGTTTGATATAGCTTCTACTCTTTTAAAACTATGTTGTACTCTTATGAAATGTAAACTTTTTGAGATATATTTTTTTAACTAAGGAAACCCTTTTAATACCTTTTCACTAACAATCGTATTTATTCTATTAGTTTAATCACTGCCATGTATACTTTTGATTTAATTATCACTAAAATTTATGTGTAACAATAAACTTCTGTTCGTACGTCAGTAAGTGTTAGAAGCTAAGTATTTTTTTCAAATTTCCAGCTTGGATTAACTTTATTTTATTATTTTGAAACTACAGTAAAACCTCTCTCAGCCAAAATAAAGGGGCAGTAGTTATTTCGAATAGTAACATTTTGATTAAAAATAATATATCGTTTTTTGAAGGTTAAGATGAAAAAGTTGAAGGGAAATTACAAAACGCTCTTTGGAATACAATATGTAAATAGTTTTATCTATCAAAACACATTATGTACAATCATAAATAACTTTACACATAAAAGATTCAGTATTTCATGATAAAATTCCGTCAGTAAATTTTTTTTTCATTTTGCACAGCTTTCTAGCGGCGATATCTGGCCATTGCTTGATAAACAGGTTGGCTTGATTGGCAGGCTTGGCTTTTTTCAATATTTCTACAAACTAACGCAACCTGTAATACACAATTTAACTTTGTTAGAGCTTATTATTGTGCAAAATAAAAAAAATGTCTAACAGTATTTATTTATTATTCAGTGTATTCATACACCAGAGATATTTTTTGACGTTTTGATGGGGAACGGTCCAAACCCTGATCTTATTACTACCTAACATCGACCTGTCGTTAAGAAACATCATTATTTAATAGACCAATGACAAATGGCTTCTGGGTTCAGATTCGACCCTTGCGGGATTCGATACGGCGACCTTCAGTTTTGATAACCCCTCAGTATTATAACCACTACACCACCCAGTCAGTAAAATCAGTATGCAGTTTAAATGAAATTAAATTCAATAGCCTATTGTTTTACTACAGTCAACTCAACACAAGAGTAAGCTTTGCAATTGCATATACAGTATGTATTAGATTGTGGTTTTGCCAACAAAAAACCTTACACATTACAAGAACCTACCTATTGGGCATTGAAAATCTCAACAGCAATGTTGCGGCTACTGTACTCTGCCACATTGTCTTCGTCACTTTCAGGTTTTTATTGATCAATTAACACATTCACTGCTAAATTTCGTTCAGCGTGTATTTGTTGTATTGCGCTGTCGAGCACGAAGCAAAAACATAAAGGAACATCAAAGCGCGGAATGGCCGCCATGGAGGCAGGGCACACCAAAATTTGTGGCAAAACACATATAAAATGCGGCAAATGTTCTCAGTAACAGACTGAGCTCGCACTGAAGTCGGGTTGTTCACATCGTTCAAGCACGATATTTCCCGCAGGGGATGTGTTAAAGTAAAATCAAGCTCTGACTCATCGTCATTTTTATATTTAAAGAGATTTTAACTCTCGTTATACGTTTCGATAATTTTAGTTAAACGCTATTTCGGTTAAAAGGGTTTTGTCTATGAGAGGTTTGACTGTGTTTAAATGCTTAGTAGTATTTTGTAACCAAACCTTTTTTGTTGTTGTTTTGCATTATAAACCTTAAAACTTAACGCTTGCCCCCTCACAGAGAATAAGTACCCAGAAGTCGCTTTCTTATGCCTGTAGTGAAGTTAAGCTTTAGCCACACTCAACCAAAATAAAAAAATTAATGTGTATTTTGTTATTTCCAGGTTTTAGACCTTTATAAATATAGTAATTTTTTTACCTTTATATGCCTGTAGATCTAAAAAGTCTTTATTCTCCTGATGTACGTATATGTACATGTGATCATGCGAAATGTACAGGGGAATAAAGAGTTTTTAGCTCTACAGGCAAATAAAGGTAAAAAAATTTACTATAATTCAGTAGATTTTTTACCTTATCAATCCTTATGAATATTTTTATTATTCGTCAATTGATGTCCGTTTTCTTGAGCACACTTGCATTATCAGGTCAGTGAGTAGTTCATACACTTTTAAGGTGGTGCAAGCGAAAAAATTGACTATCTAAAACATAATTTCAATGTTTATTTGTTAATTGCATCATAAAATATGCTATGGTATAATTTTTTCAAGTTTAAGTAAAAAGTTTTTGAGTTACAGAATGGTAAATTTGTAAATTTTGTGTTTCTTTAAATTAGGATGTAGGAAAATTACTTATGTTTTTAAGCTCAAATTTTGTTAAGTGCATGAATAACATAACATAGCTTTTTCACATATGTGAAATTTTGAAAAAAAAACTAGTTCATATACAACAGAAAAAAATTTTCATTTTGAAGGTCCAAAAATGTTAAACAATGTGCAAAAAAACATTATTGTTATCTAAGCTCAGGAAGCTTGCATGAAACAACACTTGTGCGTAACGAATAAGTGACACTAACACCGACCTAGTGGATTTCAGTTGACCCTAATGCTGCTTGCACCGCCTTAAATTTGACAAAGACAATTTGAAATGGCATAAATATATAAACCAATAAAAATTAAAAACATTCTAAAGACATTTGGATTCATGCTTATTGTCAGTGTATCTACTATACAAAATCATTTAAATAAGTTACACCTGCTTATTTATTCTCTGTGGTTTTCCTTTTTAAATTCAATTTGGAGGAAGAATCCATCTTGGTATAAACAATTTTACACGGTCAGGTATAAAAGAAAACTATGAGTTGTAAATTCATTATTGTTTAATTTCAGAATGCCTTCAATCGTGGAGGTGGTAATGGAGGGGGAAACAGAGGTAACTTTGGCAATGACTTCAATGGAGGAGGCGGCGGCGGTCCTGGTGGAGATTCAGTCGAGGTGAGTTGGAAATATGGAATCCAAAAATATGAACCAATAAATTGTTTTAAAAGTCTTGTTAAATTAAGGCTCTGTGGTTGGTAGGTTAGCCTTACAATAGAGTATATAATATTTTATTTTATATCATACATATAAATATAACTTAACCCTCTATAAATTCATATTATATAAGTCAGTAGGAATGAAATATTAAACCTTAATGTGATTTTTTGAGTAGATTTTTATCTTGACATCAGGTACTTTTTTACACTTCATAAATATAAAATATCACTGAAATCGGGAAAACAGTTACTCTCTTGAACTTGTATATTTATTTGACAAATAAATATAGTAAATGTAGTTCTGAACTTCGTTACTGCTTTCTCAAATTATACAATACATAGATATTTTGGATTCTAACTTATTTACTGGTTACGAAATATTGTAGGACCATTAGTTGACAGTTCAGATTTGTATTAGATGTTTTTGGTATTGGCACAAGGCAACATTGCCACAACACATATTACATACTCTTTTCGGCTACCTGATAATTTTTTACATTTTTCATAATTGTTTCAGCTTAAAATATATTTAATTTTTGCTTGGTCTTTTGCAACTATTAATTGCAATTACATAAACATTTCTCTTAGAAGTTGAAAATGAGATTAAGCACTTTATTTCTTAAGATTTCTGATATTTATCATTGTTTACTTTTGTTCCTTCAAAATTCTCTCCTCCCAGACCTCATCATATCGATTTTCCTCCTAACAATTCCTTAACGACTTCCCAAACGTTCAACCCTCTTGAACGCGATGAATGAACATACTGGTGACTTGCAGGTGGCTGTGCCACGAGCCGCTGTAGGGGTGGTGATCGGTAAGGGGGGTGACATGATCAAGAAGATCCAGGGTGAGACAGGTGCTAGGGTGCAGTTCCAACAGGGGCGGGACGATGGCCCTGGCGACCGACGCTGTCTACTGACGGGCAAACCCGAGCAGGTGGAGGAGGCCCGTGTCAGAATAGAGGAGCTCATTGACAGTGTGCTTGTGAGTTGCGTCTTTGATCTGGTGCATGAAGCCTCCACTAACTCTGGAGCTCCTGCGATGGACCGTTGTTGAATGCTTTACCGTCGTTATCCAGCCTGCTCTGTTCTTTTCTGGTTGATTTTGTACCCTTCTCTTACTCGCTTTTTATTTTGTACTCTATGAGAGATAAGTGATGGATTATTTTGTAGAGGCTAATGTAATCTTTTGGTTTATGATTTAACAGGGCAACTACCCGGAGGTTTCCGGTTACTATTTGGTGTTGGTATCTGTACATAACTAGAAACTGCTAATATTTATTTTGCTATTTTTCAAACTAGAATCAAAACTTGTTTTGAGTTATTCTTATTATATCACCTGTAGTTGTTTATCATTGCTTACAAATTAATATTTATTTTTAGATAAGTTATTTCATATGATGCTACAGTGGATTATCTTCTATATTCCTTTTGCTCCCTGTTAATCACAAATTCACCTCTTGTTGTTAGTTACACTGTCTAAATAACCTTAAATCTAATGTAAATCTAAGTAGCCTTTTTTTAAATAATTTTAAATGCGCCAAAACTATCAACCCATTCCTGTCAGATAACGTATATCTTTGTCCACTGCCATCAGTAGCCATAAGACTAATATGCATTGTATGCCATGAGCAAACAATGTGTGTTGTGAGCTTCTATTGAGACTTAAATTTGTTTTTTCTCCCATAGATTTGCCATTTTCTTTCTTCTTTGATAATTGTGCTGGCTTGCTCATTGAATCTTTGTTTTTTTTTGCTCTGTCAGCTGTTTTATGTGGAGATAGACAAATGTCTCAACTATCCTTGTTAGTGATGAAAATACCCGGGAATAATCTTAACTTTAAAGATTGTGTCAATAAGTTTAACAGCCTAACAGTGAATAAATCTTGATTTTAATCAGACTGGAAGGACTGAGGCTTGGAACAGTAATTGACACGAGAATTGGTTTAGCATCAAATTGTTTTATTTGTTGTCAAAGATATATTAATGATAAATTCAATATAGACCTGATTGTTCAATTAATGTTTTTTCCTGTTTGGGTAAAGAAGACTGTATCTAAAACAAAGCAGCAATTCCTGGATAATTATCTGGCTATTTTCCTAATTTTAATTGCAATATCACACCTATTTGTTTGCTTCATACATACGATAAATGACGTGTATGGAATCGTTTTAAGTTAATGAACTGTAATTACACTAAAAAAACAAATTTTCATTTTTGGTACACACATTCCGAGGAGTTTTTCTTTTATCTTGACCACTTTATTTGGTCCTTCAGAATTGTCAGCATTAAGTTGTAACTGTTAATGGTCTACATAAGTAGTTGTGGTTATCCTCTGTTACAATACAAAGGAAATTCCCAATTAATATTACGTTTTTAACAAAAACTGGATAATGGTTGGTTTGAGTCATATTTTACTTGTGGTGCTTTCACTGTAGATATAGCAACTTGTATTTTCTATTAGATAAATTTGATAGATACGACCAAAACCCAAATGTATTCTTAAATTTAATATGTCAATTTTAATCAGCCACAACATAACTTGTGACGTAAAAATATTGACATAACTCGTTACAATTTTTGCTTAAAAGATGTACAGGTACAGTATATATTTTTAATTCGTCCTTCAACACTGAGTTACGGACCTTATAAAAAGATATTTTGAATTTTAAGTGTTAAATTTTATCCAGTTAATTTTACAAACGTTATCTTTCTTCCTTGAGCCCATGTGATAGTAAAACCTTCAACAGTTCAACTTCGATAATCCGGACCCTCCAGTAGTTGGCTGACCATAACGCTCGTTACACATAGGCAGTTTCTGCTGTGGCGATAATTTCGCCGTCGCCGCCGTTCGAGCAGTCACCTGAAAGATTAAATGGAAGTTAACACACAAGGCGGCTGAAATGCCGCAGTATTGCTATCGGCGGTTTTTCTGCCTCCTTTTGTCATGCAGTGGCATATGAGACCAAATGCAAGTCTACACATTTGGCAGTTTTGTTGCCGTTGCCGCCCAATGTGTGACATGTGTTTTTTTTTTAATTCATCATGTTTTAACTGGTCTCTAGCTAATCCAGCATTTCCGTAAATGCTACCCGCCGGCCACCCGATCAGGCCGGATTATCGAGGTTGTACTGTACTTTGACTATTATCCATGGATCTTTGTTTACATCAAAAGAATTTTTATAGGGAATGCACATTACCTATCCAGCATATCAAAAATAAAGGGGGTTTAACAAAACCTTTAATCTCAGAATTCACATTAAAGGCTACATAAAATTGTGTTTGTAACTTGAATCTGATTCAAAAATAATCTTGTTATAAAGGCACTAACAGTCTGACTAATAGACCACACTTATGTGGTCTAACACTTTTTAACACTGGTTTAACTCAAACACACCAGGAAAATACCTATATTTTATAAAAACCACCTCACCCCAGATAATCCGAAAACTGACATTGTGCTCTTAAATAATTGTACATTTGATTTACCTCAGTAAATCAGAAATCTGAAGTAATTCGATAATTGAAGAATAAGATGATATAGGCTACCTTTGTTATTGCACTTAAAAATTGCAGGTTTATTTATGCTACATGTTTGGAGTTTATTACTACATCATCATGGAATGAAAATCTCAATAAAGATAAATTATTTAACACACATTTTTTACATATAAATTTGTTTAACATTTACAGACACATAGATCACAGAGTAGTTTGTGTCTACTTCCAAATTACTGTGGTGAATCAAAATGTAAAATGAAAATAGTGAATAACTTCTTGATTAGCATTATACATGTTGGTTTTACTATAGGATGAATTAATTTTAATTATATACAAACAGTAAATATATACATCAAACAATATATAACGGAGACTGATGCAGAGTCTCCGTTTGGGCCTGATGATGTTCAGTGTGACTGGACGAAATCCATCGCCAATATAACACCATTTGTATATATTTACCATTTGTATATAATAAAAATATAAGTGTAAACATTAAGTAGTGTTGAAAGATGTGAGTTTTTTATTCATCCTATAGTAAAACCAACACGTATAATGTTAATCAAGAAGTTATTCATTGATCCACTCAGGCAAAACTAGAAGTGTCTTACAGAGATTTGAGAATCAAGATCCACCAAATATTGTTAATTTTCTAAAGTCTTTTAAGTTATATTGCAACAAAAGTCTGGGGTATATTAGTCAAACTGTTAAAACAAGATAGATTATGAATCATTTTGTTGACATTTTTGGATTTTTATTCCCTGATCATGCAGTAACAAAATCGAAAATATGTAGTATTATACCTTCAATTTTTAAGAACTGGGGTATGAAACCATATTTTATGGCACCATAATGAGTAATGTGATAATTATAACTATTAAAAGCCAATAAATTAATGAAACAATCTTAAGGATGGATTTTACGAGTCTTTCAGTTTTTGTTTTCAGTTTTGTTTACAATAATAGTTTATATTCAGTTGTGAAATTCGTGAAGCATGTGTTAAGATAATAGCTTAATGGTTTGTAGGCTTTGTAAACCTTTGGTAATTGGAATGAAGAATGATTTGTATTTATAGTATAATTGATTATTCATCCTCCTTAATTGATATTACTGAAGTTAATTTTGTAATTATTTTCCTTATATTTGTTTTGTTGGACTAGGTTATTAAATTTGTGATAAATGACAACTGGAAAGCGAAATATTAATTGTACTTACTCCCATTCTGAGTAAAGTTCTATGAGTTTTTGTATACAAAATTATATGTTTATTTTGGGCGTAGAATAAATTTGTTGTGAGTTTTTTTTAACATGTTCTTTGGCTTTAAATTAAAATAATTATTTAAGTTTTCTGTGAAATTTATAGTGTGTGCTTGACTCGAGATATCTTATTCAATAGCAAGACTACACAAGCCACCTCCTGCATACAGAGTTATTGTTTCATGCTTCGCTTAATATATGCCTTGATGAATAAGATTACCTGAGTATTGTAAAGTAAAACGGTACAGAAGTTAAAAACTAAGATGCAATAAAACACTAAAGCCACAGAGTTATTAGCTAAGATAAAAGCTGCAATGTGCTGATACTACAGATGGTTAAGATTTCAAATTAAAATTATATCGATTATCTAGATTACATTTCCAATTCTTCCATAATAAAAAAAGATAATTAGGCCACTCGTTAATAACCGGAT
Source organism: Nephotettix cincticeps (assembly GCA_023375725.1). Classification (NCBI taxonomy): domain Eukaryota; kingdom Metazoa; phylum Arthropoda; class Insecta; order Hemiptera; family Cicadellidae; genus Nephotettix; species Nephotettix cincticeps. The sequence continues at coordinate 15,974,652 of CM041785.1, read as the reverse complement.
GTATCTGTTTGGAAATAATAAATAAGTAGAAAATAAAATAAAAAATTAACAATGTAATTCCCTAAACCTTTAACTGTACCTTTACTTTGACGCCTCAACCATCTCTCTACTGCTATGCTATAACCACTGAGTTCGCCACAAAATTAAAATCGTTCTTATGGAGCTAAAATTAAATATCTTACCACTCCCGCAGACTCCTAATTCATCATTTTATCTGTCTATTACTCATTGTCAGGCCCTCGGCATCAAACCTAATAATGTAGAAGCTACGTCTTTCATGGTGTGACTGAGTAATGACACCATGTTACAGAAATGATTGATATGGAAAAATTAAAATATACACCTTTAAAATATTTAGGGCGTAACAATGATGCTCTATGGCAGCGTACCTGTATACTAAGAGAATTATATTGATTCTGGAATCAAACTATAAATCAAAGGTGAAGCCACATAAGGATGATTAATTTGCTTACTCTCCATTAAAATAACGTGGAAATGATTAAGTAGGTTTGCAGGAAGGAACTAAATAAATCAATTATTCAGGATACAGTGTTAACGTCTTGAAATGGTCACCAAAAACCAAATCTAACCATTTGTCTCATTTGCGTTAACCATTTCTCTTGGGACCAAGACAAATGGTTAAGCGAATAGACAGATTACAGAAATATCATTGATATAAAACTGTTAAAGGATTTTTAATAAAGTTTTGTAAGAAATTAAATCCCGTGCATTTATATTTCAACTACAATTCAGAATTCACGTACAGTAGAACATTAAGTTCTAATTAAGTATCCTGGAAAAATGTTTTCCTGGAAGAAGTAAATCTACTACTTACTCATTTCCCATTTTATTCTCATATAAAATATAGAAATTTATATAGCTTTCTTATTGCATTAAATAAAATGTAGTATATACCTTCATCTAGTTATTAAGGTCTACTATGATACATGTCAAAAAATATTAGTTTTAAAATTTCCTTATGGTAGAAACCCTACTTTCTCAATTATTACAGCCAAAAAACCGACACTGAAGTATACTTTAAAAATTTGTTTGTTCTCAGTTCGTCTACCTTTATGCGAATATTATTATAAAGGAGTTACAAAAGTACAGTAATGTTCTGAGAGTGGTTGTCGCTGTTGCAGAGAAGGGACAGCGAGTCCGGACGAGGTGGTCGAGGAGGAGGAGGAGGAGGAGGTGGTGGAGGAGGTCGTGGGCCTGGTGGCTTCGACCGCATGGGCGGTGGGGGTCCGAGGGACTTCAATGACCGTGGGCCTGGCGGTGGTCGAGGCTGGGACAGCAACGGTCGCATGGGAGGACCTGGAGGTGACAAGACAGAGTCGACATTCACCGTTCCTGCCGCCAAGTGCGGTGTCATCATCGGCAGAGGTATACAGACTCAAATGTTAACTACTGAACAATGTTTTATCTGATTTTATAAACAATAATCTGGATAATCTTAGCTCAACTTAATTTAATGAAAATAATGTTTATGAAATTAACACAAACTCATTGAACTTATTCCAATTTTTGTCTTATTTAGGTGGCGAGACAATAAAACAGATCAATCAGCAAACAGGAGCACATTGTGAACTGGACAGGAGGCCTCCTGCCAATCCTGCAGAGAAAACCTTTGTCATCAGGGGCTCGCCTGATCAGATCGAAAACGCCAAGCGTTTGATTGCTGAGAAGTTAGGAATGGTAAGATCAAATTTTGGAAATTTATTTGATGTAAAGTGGAAAATCTGATTAACTTTCATTTTATGAACAACATTATTAAAGTATTAATGAGTTTATTACGTAGATACTTGGGTATTTGATTTGGTTTGTGAGTACTCTACCAGTTCTATCTAGTGGTTCCTCAGTTTTATTTAATTTCTTTTACTATTATTTTTGAACATATCAACCATTGGATGGAAAATATGGCATGAAAGTTGTGGCAATGGGCAAAAATTGACATTGTGGAAATTTAATTTAACACTTTGAATTTTGAAGTAGGATGATTTAGTCACGTAATGATAACAATTGTATTTGTAGCCGGGCCCACCTGGCAATTCAGGGCCCCCACAGCAGTACGGCATGGGTGGTCCGGGAGGACCTCAGCAGCACTTTGGTGGCCAGAACTGGCAAGCACCCGGGGGCTTCCAGCAGCCCTGGCAGAACCAGCCCCACCCGCAAGATCCCAGTAAGTTGCGACTACGCTAAAATACCCAAACTTTATTAAAATTTAAAGATTAAATTTGTCTCAAATTCAAAATCAATTTGTTATTCTTTAAACTAATTATATTTTCTGTTAAAATTATTATTCCTTAATTATTTCTGTTTGATAAACAAATTATATAACTTCTTGATAAATAATAGACTATTAGAATTAAGCTTGCCAACAATGATTGAAATGACTAAACCGTGATCATTATTTCCCATGAAAATTTTTGCGGGACTAATACTTTTGTATTGGCAGAACAGCAATAGTCCCACTATTTTAGTGGGTTTTTTCTATCCCTTAAACTTTAACCAAATTAGCATTGTTTGTTGATCAATGGCTCAGATATCCAGAACAGGTACTAGAAAAGAGATTTACTATAGTACATCAGTCTTTACAATTTTAAACAGTCTAACAAAAATGTAAAAGGTGTTACAATGGACACTAAATTAGATGTGTTAAAGAAAAAAATACTGATAAAGGAGAGTTGTGAACAAAGTATAGTGAGGACTAAAATGTTTTTTATCAAGTGGAAGATCAAAATTGTACTCCAAGTAAAAATAATAAATCTGACACCTTAATAATATCTTACAGTTGGATCTTACACTTCAATACTCAAACACCCATGAAGTCTACCAAGTGTTGAACTAAAAACAAATACTGTAATGACTAGTAAACATTAACTAAACCTGATGAATTTAATTACCACATGTGTTGGAAAAACATTATCATCTGTACTTAATTTTATCAAGCTTGGCATGAGTTCTATATAACACTTGTTGTGACTGATTTAACCCGTGGTTCGAGAATCATCACAACCACTTGTTAGTTGTGCAGCTTTGTAGTACCGTGTTGTTTATCTTGTTATAACCCACGACATCTGTCACAGACCAAGGAGCAGGGCAGGTGCAGGTGAACCCCCAGACCGGCCAGCCTGACTACAGTGCCCAGTGGGTGGAGTACTACAGATCCCTCGGTATGCACAGGGAGGCGGAGCTCATCGAGCAACAGGCCAAGGCCAACAAGGTGCGGTAACGTTTTATGTACATCAACGTTTTTTTATTTGAAAGAAACAACTTGTTTACTCCCCTGGGTTTACAAATCTCAGTCAGTTATTTTTAGCCTCCTAGACCAGCCTCTTCCATTCTGCTATGTCATCAGGCAAATTCATGGTCCTAACTTCTTTCATTATTTGGATTAGTTTTATTGAACAATTGCATGAACAAGAAAATTGATGTTTAGTATTACAGCAGATCATATAAAGACTTGTAGTTTGTGCACACTAAAAATTTATTGAACCCAGCTAAAATTAGGCTAACAATAGGATCTCTATAAGAATTGTCTTGTCTTGTTTAGCATATCAAAGAATTCTATTTCCAAAATTTTAATTGCTTTTACACAGAAACAGTAGAATGTAGTCTTCTTGTCTCCGTTTTTACAAAAATAAAAGTGCCAAGAGAAAAACTCCAGGGAGTCACCAACAAAAAATCCAAAATCTGGCACAGAGTTCCAAATGCTTAAGACCAATAATTGTTACTTCTCTAAAGTTTGTAACAAAAATTGACAAATACTGGTGAAATGATAACAAATATACGGGTGTTGCAGGGTGGCATGCCAGGAGCAGCACCTCAGGGCACACCGGGAGTGGGGGGACAGCCACAGACGCAGGCCCAGCCTGTCGCAGCAGCTGCCACGCAGAACGGCCAACCCGACTACAGTGCACAGTGGGCGGAGTACTACCGCTCCATAGGCAAGAACAAGGAGGCGGAGGCTATCGAGGCTACCATGAAGAATAAGGTATTAAGAGAAACATTATTTTGGAAACAATACATTTTTAATTAGTTTTCTTAATGTTCCTAAATGAGATATACAACATGGTAGAATATGATAAAATGTTGTCAGTCCACTGACACCGATGCAATTTATTAGTAAACATCCAGTTGACAAAAAAAGCTAAAATAATGGGTATGGGTTTTAAAAAGCTCTTCTTTATACAGTAGAACTTGGATAATTCGAACCTCAAGGGACCAGAAAAAAATTCGAATTATCCAAAAATTCGAATTAGAAAAGTTTATGCAAGTGGTTGAAATAAAGAATCAAACATCATGTTTTAACATTGTATATTAAAAAAGTTAGGTTAATGAAGATATTATTGATTAAAAATCCTAATTTTTGTTAAATGTCAATAATGTGTTTGGAGGGATCACGAAACTAGCTACTGTATTACAAACTTTTTCAAATCCCTTCTCTACCTCCTTGATCGCCGCTATTTATTCTTGCAACGTCAGAGATTTGTAGGTTCGCTTTGACGAAGCCATCATACACACGACATGTTAACATGAAAGCAGACGAAGTCACAAATGCCAACACGAAACAAAGACGACGAATATCGGAACAAACCACCATCGATGATACACACAGATGTCAACGTTGTGATTTATGAGCAGTAGTGGACTAGTGAGTGGGGTGGGCGTGTTGATCTAGCTAAAAATAGTCTGAGGACAGGAAGCCCTAACGTCTCCTGGAAAATCGCACACAATGACTTGTTTACTTATACACACACAATAGATTTCCGCTGTAAAAACTTCGAATTATCCAAAAAATTATTCGAATTAACCAAGATATTTTAACATTTTGTATATAAAATTCTAGGGACCAAGACAAAATTTCGAAATAAAGAAGTTTTTGAATTACAGAAGTTCGAATTATCCAAGTTCCACTGTATTCTAAAAGCTATTCAGAATCATGAGTAAATTGTGAAAATATAGATATCAATTTAAAATTAACCTTTTTAAAATGGTTTGGCAAACAACTCAAATCAGATGGATAAATGGCTAAACTAGTACTTTTCTTTTTTACTCATGAAATCTATAATATTGAAGGATTTATATTTCAACACGATCCTTAGAGCCATTCTTTTTAAATTATCGAAAAACATAGATACCGACAGACATTGACTCTGCTAACAAAAAACATCTATGTAACCACAGATGTTCTCAATTTGTTTGTCCATCAATTGCTGTATGCTTCGAAAGAAATCAGTAATTGCTTTTTATTAAGCTGTCAACTGTGTATAGTGAAGTTAACTGTGAAGTTTTGGTTAGTTTATATTACGAAATACTGAAACTCATCTGTACAGTGAACTCCTGATTCTGTGGAATTAAATGACACACCTACTGCGGGTCGTGAAAATCGCAGATAATCTGCATATTAAAAACGAGTTAGACAAAACAAAACAATAATTTTAACTTGAAAAAATCAATTTATTTAACATAAAACGCAAATTAAATAGCGTTGTTAAACTAAGCTAAATGTTATGTGTAATTCATTATCACTTAATAACTATGGTATCCTACAAATTTTACTTTTGTCTTTTATTTTCTATTTAAGAAATCAATTACTAGCTTTGAGTAATGGTCAACGCAACCTTCTTAAGTTATTTTAAATTAGGGAAACCCCCCACAAAACCTGGTAACAAAAGCACTAAAAAATAACGCTAGAGCAAAGGCTTTGACCGGTCAACAATCATTCTCAGTGGCAACTGGATAGGTTTTTATGAGAGGTTAAAATAAAATTTAGGTGTCAGGTGGCATTGGACATTAAATCTGTCACCAGCCTACTGTGTGAATTCTGAGAAGGTATATGGGCATTTTATACTCAAAAACCTCATTTTACATATTTTATCGCCTGCGGATAATCGAGAGTTTACAGTACTTGAATTTTATAGAAAACTCATGCCTATCCTGTGGCGGCACAACAGGCTTCTTCAAACCAATAACTAAACAAATCTTTAGGTTTAGGGATGAAGCTATTACTGTAGGTATCATGGCAAGACCAATGCTCGGGATTTTAGCTGCTGTTTAGGACCAAACATGGCCCCGAGCTAAAATGACACAAAATTAACAAATAGAAAAAGGCATTATTATAGTACTTAGACGAAAAATAGTCATATTTATTATTATTTAGATAGGTTTAAAAACTGTGTTCTCATGATTATGTTACGATTACAAAGTCGTCTGCGTCTGACTCATTTCCTATTGGTCTGTTTAATATTGGTTGTTTCCCTTGACAACGTTTGTGTAAGCTTGTGTTTTAATTCATAGTTATTACTAAAATGTTTATTAATGAAATTTGATCGACTCTTTTATAATGACAGGTAAAAAGACAGTAAAGCCTACTGATCGGGAAATAAAATTGTTTTTAGAAGATTCGTTGCTGTCAGATGAATTTATTTTTTCTGACAAAGAAATAGGTTACCCAATGATAGGTTAATAAATTAGTTTCGGTATTTTTTATGAAAATATAGTGAACTCAATTTTTCACCAAAAAATCTACTAAAATGAGGATCAGTAGGGGCGGTCGGGGTCTAAAAAACGGTAGTGGAAAGTGTTAATCTAATGGAGAATAACAGACAAACCCTCTTATTTACCGACATATGTTAATCAAGCTTCTCATACGAGTATATTATTACTGTCATATTACTGATTTAGAAATTCGCTAAGTACGCAAATCTGCTGTGACGGGGGTATTTTTTTTAATAAGTTTGGTACTACTAGTTTTTTGTGTTTAAACAGCAAGCAACAGTGGCTGGCGGAGCTGGACCCCAGCCAGGTCCTACACCCACCCCAGCAGCCAACCCCTACCCTCAGGCCGGCTATGGCTACCCTCAGGCGACAGGAGCATTCTATGGTGGGGCTCCGGGGGGCCCCCAGCCTGGGGCTCCTCAGGCAGCTGCCCCCCAGTATGCCCAGTACCCCAACTACGCTGCTTACGCCCAACAGCCTGACAACTAATCAACTCTCATTCACCTGTGAGTATTCACCAGAGAACACTAACTTTAATCACAACCCTATTTTACTATCATACATTGTGGTATTCTGTTTCTGTTTTGCAAAATTAATCTGTTTATGTTAAGGTGAAGCTTCATTCTCATTTTCAGGATGAAGCAGCGGTTATTGATTTATATTTGGTATTTTGTGTGAAATGAATTAATGGTTTTGTTGAGATTATTGTCATGCATATTAAATTTTTCCGCACTGTGTTTGTATCAAATAAGTTTATTCTATGTTCTGTATCATAATAATTAAATATGTTTTTAGTTTTTTAAGGGTTTGTGTAAACAAGCTGATAAACATTGAAAAACATAAGTAAGCTAATTATAATTTTATAATATTATATCGTAAAATATTGCGTTTTTTGCTTTTCAAATATTGTTTCAATTACAGCAAGTAAATGTGTTATCTCGTTTACTAAAAATTGCTTTTTATTTTATATGCAGGTATTGTATTTTAAATTAATAGAATCTAACACTAATGAAATTTGATTGTATGAATTGTGAGTCCACCGAGCGACCATAATGGATATTTTTCTATCTTATGGTGTTTTAAAATATATTTTTAAGTTTATAACAGTTGGTTTGAATGAGTTTTGAATGCAATTTAATTAACTTCATTTTAAATTTTGAATGGGTTTAATTATTTACCTGGTCTACCTTGGAATTATATTGGTTTGATTTATCTTCTTCAGTCGTCCATTACCTGATAGTATTTAATGAACAAGAATTCTTATATATACTAATGATCATTAAAAGTGTCAATAATTTCCATCGAGAACAATGTTAATATTTTATTGAAAAAACTTGCTCGCTATAGCTGCACAAAATAATTTTCTGTGAATAAAATTTTGCAGTTTCTTTAATATTTGCTTGTACAGCCAATTTTTCTTTATGTTTTTTTTATAATTAACAGGGATTACATTTTAAATCCATCTGTTTCATGGCTATGAAGTTGATTGACAATATGTGTTCCAGAAATTATTTAAAGCTATGTTTCCTGCATGTATTGGCAGTTATTTGGTTGCGATATTAAAATTTAAGTTTTATTTTATTTGACTCGTGTAATCAATCTAGCCGAATTTTTTAAATTTCTTTTTCTATCATTAAATGAAATTATATTTTGATGTTGCAACGGGCTTAATTAAGTTCAATTATCGCTGAAGGAAAATTAACTGTCTGAAATCGATTTCCAGTTAATATCTGTTTTCATAAGTAACTATAATGTACCTTATGAATGAATGAACTTATAAATTAATTGACAAATTTATTCTCGAAGCAATATTATTAAATATATATTATTTATGATCTAAATATAAATAATTGTTAAAAATTTGAGTTTCTGAGAATACATCAGTGTGAAAATAGTGTTATTCATAAAATTAAACTTGATAATTTTATACAAAACCATTATCATCAAATATGTTCAGTGATACCACAATGTGTTATTTTATCTAAGAGCCTCATGAACTTATTAATGTTATTCAGCCCATAATGAACAGCATTAATAACTTTACATGCTTATCAATGAAAAATAACTGCTGAAATAAAAATGATTATACCTTACTATTACAAAATAGGTTAATTGCCTTTCGAGCATATTCTTAATTATTACAGTGTTATATTATCTACAGTCAACTCTCGATTATCAGGGAACAAATTAGTCGGATAGTGGATCAATCTGGGTTACAGAAGGTAAATTGTTGTTCAACAATTATTGCTATGATATATGATATGTGGAATGATTGTAATATCATCTTAAAACTTTATTTATCAGTATTAATATAAAAATATACATTGTAAGAGTTAGTGACATAGTCAAGACTAATAATGATCTGCAATGAAAACACATATCTTATCTGAGGGAGGTAAAGCACATTCTTATTGTAGTCACATTTTGCTGCCAAAGACGACAAAAATGAGGTTAAGTTACAGATAAAAGAATAGTCAGTCATTTTCAGTATTTTTTACACCCAACAAGACAATATGAAAAGGGAATTACAGATTAGATCCCATTGGGGTAGACGAGTAAGACTCCAGAAGCTGAGCGCGGGCAGAATGCTAGACCACGAGTCTGTCACGTGATCGGTAAATACGCATTATTTCTCCACGTAGTTCAAACACCTTGAGTAACATGTTGAGTTGTTATTTCGCAGAATAAATGCATGATTTTTATATCCTATGTAAAAAATACTTTGAAGATTAGGAAAATGTATAATTCAGGTGGTTTCAAAGAATATTTCAATAAAAATATAGTCTCTACTTTGAAAAATAATGTTTGGTTTTACTTTAAACATTTTTTACATTTAATAAAAATTGTTTTTATGATAAAAATTTATTAAGGTACTCTCACCTTGTTTTGGAGTTTTTTTTCCAACGGGGATTGTCACTAAAAAAACCTAAAGCACCCCAGGAATCCTCCTACGTTTCGTAGGACCAAAAGAAACGTCCTGCATAGGTATTTTTTAGTGACAATCCCCGTTGGAAAAAAACTACAAAACAAGGTGAGAGTACCCTAATAATTTTTTATCATAATTTCCACCTCACCATAAAGAAAAACACGTCTTTCAAAAGTAAAAAAAATGTTTTTGGGAGATAAAAATAAAATAATTCTATCCCCTAATTATACATAACATCACCAATAAATAAAAAAATCCAATTATCTCATACACATGCAATTTTATGCAACCTTACTTAAAACTACAAAATGGGTAATGTTAATCCCTACTAAAAATGTCTGTCCAAGTTATATTTAACTACTACCTCAATGGGTTAAAACCTCAAATTTCGGGTAAGGAACATTGGCAGACTTTTCAATTTTTTTACATTTTTACAATTTTTAACCTCAGTGGTTTAAAGGTGGGATGAAAAAGATTCTTAAGGATAGTGTTGTTAGAGGTGTTAGGGATAGAGGGTTAGAGATGTTTAGAAGACATTATAAAGCAGTATTTCAATTTTTTTTATCTCAAGCTCAAAGTGGACCTTGATTTATAATTGACTGGGTTGATAGTTGGTTTTTTGTTTGTATCATGTGTATATATACAGTATCAGCCAAAATAAACAGTACTGAAATGGTAATACTTTATTCTACGTATAAATTTTAACAACACATACAAGTCAAAGGAAGCAAAATCGGTTAAACACGGTTAATAACATGTTCAATATGACCCCCGTTCAATTTGAGGTAACACTCGTACCGTTCTTGTAGGTTTTGCACCATTTTCATGAATAGGAGTTGTTCCATTCTCCTAATACACATGGTTATTTTTTTTTTGAGTTGAACGATGGTAGATAAATTACCATCTGTATAAACGAACTCTGGCTAGTTCGTTTATACAGTTCAATGGTTGTTCAGTTTGTATCCTGTAGGGAAAACCACCAATATTTTTTAACATTCTTCTCACTGACGTATTGCTAATATTCAGTTTAAGAGAAGCTCGCATTAGACTGTAACACTTGCTGCAACACTCTTGCGTGTGTTACATTTGTACAGACAGTAGTTTGGCGACCTGAAAAGCCCTTTCACTGTGTCAAAACACTACCTGTTCTTCGAAAATTTTCAACAACACAGCATTACTTGGTGGGTTTTTGTGGAAATGTGCCTGTTAACGTAAAGCAGTGTGTGACAAGCTTGGACCACCCGCACGTCTATTTCCGTATGAGCGAAAATAATGCTCTACGATAAAAGTTTTTTCTACAGTTTTAGCACCATGTTAATAAACTAACCTCAAATAAGAAAGAAGTAATGAACGCGAAGCCATGGCAACGATCACCAATTGAATCAGCTGATCGAAAAGACAACTACAGCTGATTCAGTTTCAGTACTGTTTATTTTGGCTGATACTGTATATATATATTTGTCTGTATATGTAGTAAAGGCCTTAATCTTTGTAAATTGTGTCGCTAATAACTTAAATGATATCAGTCTCTACAGGACAAAAAGAATACTTTCAACTTGTGTAAACTCTTTGTTCCAACTTCAACTGTAAAACTATTTAAAATTAAATAATGCAACAAGGTTAGGATAGATTACTGTACTGCATGTATATATTTGCATAATTTAGTTAAAATTCTAGCCAAATACGAAATTTATCAAACATTTGGATTTAGTAATATTTAAAGGCAATACTCCACTGTTTTATTGTGATGAAATCTATTAACCTGTTTATTTGTTCATTATTTGGTTATCCATGGCCAATGGTAATTTTGTTGGGCCAATCGTGAGTTGACTGTAATTTGTAGTTACAAACAAAACCATAAACTTAATATTATTTGAATCTGGTCAATTAAAATTTTTAAAATTTTATTTATTCAAGAATTTTAAATTATTGTTTATCTTCATATATGAAGCTAAACAACAATTCCCACCTGAAAAATGATGGTTGTAACATTATGAACAAATATTACGGATCTGTTTCTATTTTATAGATGAGTGTTAGGAAAATTTAAATACATGTTTCTCCATCCAAATAAGTTTTAAAAAGGTGATAAAAGGTGAGTATTTTCGTAAGTTTATTTAAACAAATTAGCTAAATTTGTGCAAACTGTAAAATTTGGCAATAGTATTAGTTTTAAAGTGATTATATATCAATAGGTTTTCAGGTTTTTTATAAGAGAATATAATATATCACGGTGGTTTGTGTGTTTTGTGTGCATTCACAGGTCTTGCTGTTCTGTATGTAGCTGCTGGCACGCTGAGAAGTCAACTGTAACGTTGTCCACGTTCCATTTAAATATCTTTATTATTGCAATTTTCTCCCTAATATTCCTAACGTATAGCAGTTTTCTCACCTCTATATACACTATATATATAGGTTAATAATCTGTCATAATGTTTATGTTTGTTTTTTATAATATGCATTTAGGTTTTGTTATTACTTTTTAAAAGGATATGCGTGCTTAGTAACATCAGTTGCGTTACATGTTTTAGCTGTAAAGACTGGTGAAACAAATTTAAGACACTTCCTCAATGTAAGATTTAAGAGAAATATTTCAACTAAGGATCATAAAGATTTTCGTTCATGTTGAGATGTCAAATAATGTGTTAGTTTATAGAGATAGGTAAATTCAATTGAGTGTATCTGTATTTTGTGTTATTACATACTGTACGGAATATACTTGTTTCTTGCATTTCTTTTAAATCATCTCCCGAGGTCCTCTGCAATTAACTATAGGTTAAAAGATCAAGAAGTTCTGCTGAGTAATGTTGTGTAGCCCCCACACGAAGACTGCGGCGGAAAATTGGATAGAGATGTGATTGCCAGATCACATTTCTTATTCGATTAAGATTTATGAAGTAAGTATTAGTTACTGTTTAAAATATTGTCACCCTTTTTTATCATACATTTTATGTTCCAAGAGTGGTTAATTTTACTAGCATCTTATAGTCTTGGGTTCAGTATGAGTAGGATGCTGTTACTTTGTTTTTATATTAGAACATTAGTATAACTCAACTTTCTTTACATCCAGGGGGGGGGTTAAATTGAGTTTTGCCAGTTTCTGCTTCTGGTATGGTATGGAATCTGTTTATTGATCCCTATTGGTATTGCTCACATTTAGTGGTATTCCAAATTTAGGATTTAAATTTAATTGGAGAAGTTGTTTAAATAACCTGGTTTAGGCCTAAAGGGAAGTTTTGTAGATAATCTTAGAAACAAACTAAAATTCTTTTTTAGCAAATTTCAGTATTTGTTGTCTTTGGGACCAAGTCTTCAAGTAACATTAACTTAATTATGTGGGAGATCTTTCAGTCTCAGCTAAACTAAAGTTCTACAACTCAGAGCTATAAACCAATGAGAACTTACTTGACTAGAACTGTTTGCACATTCTTTGGGATAAGTATTTTTTGTCACGCCACTTTGGTTTTCTTTCTTTTGCACTCCAGGAGCTAAGGCCGTTTCTTCTTGAACTTTTTTTCTTGGAAAGTGAGGCCCAATTAATGGTGACAAGAGTGAAGATGGTAATTATTTTAAGAGTATCATAATGAGGCTGCAGAACCTCTTCGTCATACTAGAGCTGTGGTCATTACATTGCTTGTGACAGATAACTCTCACTCTGGTTATAATTTATAATCACCATAAATAAGTTTGATTAATAAGCTTAAAGTATGTTCTTCAATCTAATTCTAATTTTAGCCCATTCCTTGACTAATTTGTAAATGAAACAGCACAATATGAAAAAAATATTCGACTATACGGTCCCTTGGCTAATTTGTAAATTTATCAACATAATTAATATGAAAAAATATCCGACTATACAATAGTTTTTATAATTTTATTTATACGTAATGTTTAAGAAATTTCTGAAACTAAGTTTAGTTTCATATAAAGTTTTATTATTTTAACAAAATATGTCTTACATTTTTATTTTTTCACACTAAGAACATGTGCAGTAGGAACTGTCCTTGAACGAGAGATACTTGCTAGATTGATATATCAAGACCTTAAAATAAAAATGTGTAATATAGAAAGTATAAACCAGTAGATTTTTATCTTATTTTACTGTTTAACTTGAAATTTCATTCCCCGAATTTTGCTTGTATTCACAGTATTTATACAGTGGAACTTGGTTATAACGTCATTTAAGGGACCACACAATTAATGACGCTATATCAGAGTGACACTATAAAAGAGGTTACATAGTTTTAATTTAAAACCGAGGAAAAATAGAAAAAACACATTTTTTACATGAAATTAAGACATTTAATGAAGGTAATTTGAAATACACATAAAAGTTTATGTTTATGACTGACTGAACTACTTTATACTATATAAAAAATCGAATTTGAAAATATTGCAATGAAGTTAGGCATGGTGAATTCAACTGTTGTTTAGATTTTAAAAAACAAGCCCGAACACACGTCTGCTATCTTACATCCCTCCTCATACGCTCTTATAACTCACACCTTTTCTTCGGCAAAACCTTTCTCTTAACACTTGCCATTATTTTTCAATACTGTATTTGTAAATTAAAATAACGAAAAACAAACTGTAAAAGACGTGCACTGAACTAACGATAGCTGCATGAATTGTAGGTACGTACGAACGGCATCACAGTGCTTTGACGCGACGTGAGTCACTGACACTGACCTTAGTGACGGCGACAGCGGATATAGGGTAGGGGGAGGGGGTTGGGGTGGTTAGCGGTAAGACAGCAATAAAATGCTGTTTCTAAAAATAGAATGTAGCTAAATAATAGCCTCAGCCCTCACGTTGCACCACCGACCGAACTTTCTCTATTTAGCTATATGTTGCCTTCATCTCGGCCCGATTTTCTTGATGTTATATACGAGGTTTTAGAATTTACTGACAATATATCTGAGGTTTTACCTATGTAAATACCTATAGTTTGGCAGGACCTAAAAATAAATGACGTTATATCCGAGTTGACGTTAAAACCGAGGCCGCAATAACCGAGTTGCACTGTATATACTTAAGGCATTTAATAAAACACATTTATTCTCACTTTCAGTGCCTCCCTCTTTTATCAAAGTTTTATATGTCTGTGGTACAAGTTGTTTGCAATATGACAGTATTTGATGTTAAACTTAACACACAAATAATGACTTGACATTAACTGTTATTAAACAAATTAACACAAGTGATTACACAAAACTTTACAGTGTTAGGCCATTGACAATTTTGTTAGGAATATTGTAAACCAAAAAACCAAAACAACAGAATTGAGAAACATAAAATTAGGAATTGGAGGATTCCAAAAACTCCTAATTCTGATTCCGATTCCAAAATTATATAAAAATATTGACAAAAATATTCCCTGGCACATTTTCACACATAAATTAAAATATATATGTGTGTAATTAAAACGCATAAAAAAATAATTCCCTTTCATACAGTCTGTGATTCATTTTGGTCTGAAGGCAACTAATTCTGAAAATATAAAAACAAAAAATCTTATGAATAATACCAAATTTAACACATTGGGGTAGGGTAGACACAAGAGCGGGACTTGAGAATCAGAACGCAAACTGAATGCCAGACCACAAGTCTGTCATGTGATCAGTAACCACGCAGTATTTCTCAATGTAGTTTAATCTTTTCCTGATAGATGATGTTACTAAATCCTTTAGAAAGCATGTTTAAATATTGTTTCGATTTTTCAACTGATAGTCACAGCCGAAAAATTATGTTTCGTTTTTTATTTTATTTCGATATAATACATTTGTTAATATAAATATGCATGGTTTTTATATCCTATGTAAAACATACTAAAGTTTTGGACAAGTTATTAGGTGGTCTCAAAGAATATTTCAATAAAAATATAGCCCCTGATAGAAAATAAAAAAATTCCTTTTTTTACTTTAAACATTTTTTACATGTAATGAAAATTGTTTTTGAAAAATAAAATAATATTATCCCCTAATAAATTACCAATAAATAAAAAATAATCCAATTAATCTCATACACAACTACACAAGCAATTTTATGCAACCTTTCTCAAAATTACAAAATGGGTAATTTTAACTACTACTTGAAGGTCTCAAGTTCTATGCAACTACTACCTCAATGGGTTATATTTATATTAGATCTCAAGTGTCAGGTAAGGAAATTTGGCAGACTTCAATTTTTAGAGTTTATATATTAGGAGTTAATAATGTCGTGTAAATTGAGATTTGGTGATTGGTAGAGATTCAATGGTTGGTTATTATTTCTAAGTACAGTGGACGTCCGATTATCCGAGGTCTGGTTAACCGAGCTAGTCCTTGACAAATAGAAAAGAAAATTGATACGAGTGGATTTTATTAAATTGCAATATTTTAAATTGATTGCTGTTGACAAGTTAATCGGTTTATTCCAGGGTAGATTGAAGTTATTTTTCACCATATTGAGCAACTGCAAGATGTTGAAACAATCAAAATGTTCCTTATTGAGAGGTTCCGTTTATAAATCTTTTCGATTGCTTAATGATATTGAAACAATTAAAATGTTCCTTATTGAGCGGTTTCAATTATAGATGGTTTCGATTGCTAAATCACAGGTTGTTACAATCAAAATGTTCTTCTCAGTTGTTGCATTCCTTAAACGTCAAACAACTCACACTGTATTTGATGAAGCTTTTTTTAACTGATAAACTGACAGGCTAAAAGCGAAATAACCACGTAAAAATAAACACCTTGTCAAACTAAATTATTTCAAAGACAATGTTGTTCATGATGAAGAATTTGGTCTAAATGTTTTGACTATGGTTTGTATTGGCATGTAAAATTGTCGATTTAAAGTTTTTCTTTGTAACAAAACTACACATAAAATGTTTATTTTTAGGTGTTTTCTGAGAGGTGATCTCAGATAATAATTGAGCATTCACTGTACAGTCAAGACAAAGCATTGGGTGTAGTCATGATAAAATAGTCTTTTAAATCATTATCAATGGTCTCGACATGATATCTTTTGGTTTCTCTCTTTTGTTAAGGGATATAACAATCAGTTTTCAGGGAACAATATCAGAAGTTTTTATAAAACAGGGAACACATTGTAAAATTTACAAGAAAATTATTTTTAGATGTGCAAAGAAATTATTTAGGATAGTCAAAGTATTTAATGTACTAAGTACTTAAGTTTTTCTGGTCAGTTTTTTTTTTATTTTTTTGTAGCAGCGAAGAAGTGAACTAATGAATTGGTAAGTTATAGAATTTATTTAAAATTTTGTTAAAAAAATAAAGGGTTAAGTGGTATGAGTAGGCTGATGAAAAGTGATTGTTAATATCATTTTGTCCATGGAAGATTCTATTCACATTCCAGGAAAATTACCTTGTTCTATATCAGCGGTACATGGACCACACAAAAAATCTTATGTCACAATTACCCAAGACGAACCCGGCAGCTAGCTTTTTCCAGCTGAAACATAACCATCAAACTATAATATTGAATTTTTGAAACAATCCTTTATTTAAAACTAAATTATGTATAAATGCTTTACAGAATTTACTGACAAAATATTTGACTTTTAATCAAGAGTTACATTAGTAAAAATACAACAGGTATGTTAATTTTGTCTAAGTCTGTTTTGGGGAATCATCGACTTTTTAAATGACATTGAGGCCTACGTTTGTATTGAGTTGCTATGAGGATTGTAGTGTTCTCGGCTGTATGTTATCCGACGATAAATGGTGTACAGCAAATGTGAATGTATTTATTACCTGTTTTTGACCCTTGTATACCTCTATTGTCCCACGGTCACAAACATCCAATGATGTAAACATAAACAACGTCAAAATATTTATATGTACAGCTGTAACTGGTGTCAGACTTGAGATATCCCCATGGGCCAATAGAGAACCACAATGTGCTGGTAAAAAAAATAATTTCTTGAGTACGACCACGTATGCCATTAGGGGCCCACGCCATTTTTTTAAACTAGTGTATATTTTGAAATTGTGTTGGCTCATTGCTTATATCATGATGATAGACAATTTTACGAAAAAATATGATTCCGGCTTTTACAAATGAAACCTAATATTTTAACCCGTATATTTAAAAAATCAGCACAATCATGATCGTTGTGAATGTGTAAATAGCTCAATTGTTCATTTGTTTACACTTATTAACTGAAGACATAATTTACAATCAAAATAAATCTTTAATAATAGCTTTAACTAAAAAAACTTTTTTTACTAAACATGTATATTGCAATCACATTGAATTAATAAGCATTTAGTAATTATAAATTCAATTGGGACATGGATGTCTCAATAATAATATCAACTATATTATTGGAAGTATATATTTGCTTAATGAGCAATCCTATCATAGAGATTGTCCTGTAGCTGCTGTAAAGTAACTCATTTTCTATAATGTAGGTTATCGACAACTAGAATTTAATGGAGTTTTAATTAGGAAATTTAGTTGCTTAAAGAAAATAGAATGTTCTATTTTGTAGGTAGATAGCCTTGTCAATTCTAAGTTAAATAATATTGAAGCCCCTTTATTTAATTGGCGGATTCTCCTCTTTTTTAGTTTGTTCAAACATAATCTTGAAAAGAATAAAGTATTGGCACTGGTTTGGAATCGAGAATCAGAATTACGTCCATTACCTGCATTGCTTTATATATCTCCCTCTGTCAAAAAATAAATCAGGTACTGTACTATCAAAGTGTGGCATTTTGAGGAACAAAAGATAGGATTGAACACGAGTACAAATAGTTAATAAATTAGTCTGTACACTTACCATATAAAACTAAATAAAAAAACCACCACAAGAGAAATCATCCAAAAAAATTAGTAATATTAGCTTTTTTCTAATTTACAAGGGTTTAAAGGTTATGTTTGTATAGTACTGGATAAAATAAAAAAACTTGTAGATAACAGGATTTTGGTTGGATCAAAACTGCATCAGGTAAATGAAGGTTTTAATATTAGAACAACTTTAGATGAACTTAAAACATTCCCTTTAGACCATGATCTAACCGCTAACCTATTGCCTACAGGGAAGTAAATACAAACATTTTATATTACATATACTTTCCATTATTCAATTGCTTCTGAAATATATGATTTAATCTATCTGATCTATGAATTTTTTCTACAGATGCGTTGACTACAAAATGTAACTTCCAGTTCAACTGTCAACTGAGGCAAACGTAGCCTTTACAGTTGAACGCTGATTTCATTTGATTTTGAATTTGTTGTGTTAAGTGAACATTTTCCAACAACATAAAAGTTATAGTGATAAATCTGTATTACATTGATGTCCTTCGGTTTACTTTGAGCGCTTTGTGTTTCAGCAAAATTTGTTGAGTTGTATATTTAGGACGCAGGGATTGTATTCCGCCAGAACGTCGGTGCACTTCTACATTTTTGTTCTTGTTGCCAGGGAATTATGTTTATTTATTGTTATTTTACTGTAATGAGTTTTATACTTTTCATCATCCTAAATTGCGGATTGTAATTCTCGTACCAATATGTATTTCATGTTTTCATAATTCTGAATAATTTTCACACAAATCTGAAATGTGTTGATTCCCACTCCAACAGTCTACCACAGACACCACCAGGCAAACACGAGTAGACAAACTTTAATGTGATTCCTTCTCTAAAATGAGATACATCTAAATGTACAATAATGGACAAATCCAGTTGCATTGTATGTTTAAAAGATATCAAAGATTCGTATTCTTGCAAGTCTATTGCAATTGTCTATTGCATATTTTGATGGCAGTTAGCCACATCTATAAGATAAGAAAGATAAGAGCAGCTTAATAAATATTTATTTTAATAAAAATTTATTGGATCAAAAGCTTTGTTAATGAAGTTGGCGAGCAAGATTTCTTAGCTTGTTTCACTGAACCTTTGACTCCCTTTCTATCACCACATTCTTCACCAACCAAATAGCCTACAAACAATTTGGAAGATAAGTCATGTACACAAGTTGTGATTTTCCGATCAAAGTTTGATATAGAAGTGGGTATTTTTAGTTGTGGTGTCTGTCTTTATTCCAGTTTTACTCTGAATGTGTGATCCCTGCAGCACCTATTTTCTTAATTTATTTAGTGTTTGCATTGAGTGTTACTCTTATTTCTTGAGGGTTGAAAATTATTCTCTTTCTTGTCTTGGGCGAAGTTTTTCCAGGTCCTTCAGCCTACTTCGATGTGAGGGTAATTGACAATCTCCTTAAGCCAAATTTAAATTCCATCACTGGAGCAAACTACAACATTACAAAATAAAATAAGTTGTATTTTTTATTTAGAAATAAAATTTTGTACTTTTTTACATGGGATTTTGAATTACATGTGTTGTGTTGTTCATATATGACAAATAATTATCATTTATGCATTTTTATGTCTTGTATATATTTTTGGGTATATAATGTTTCCGAACGTGCACTTAAATATTTGTGTATATGACTTGCCACCCATTATGCATAACTGGTCACTGTCACTGCTTTTTTAGTTCAAATTTTGTCCTAAATTAAAATCTGTCGGTGTTCTTTATTTTCAGATATTTGCCAGTGATTGATCTTCGCTGTCATTATTTCACTTTGTTGTTTTATTCAACCATTTCCAATACCATGTACCTTAGTGCAATTTTATTCGAGTCAATAATAATGTTGGCTATTATGTTTATTCTTCTCTCAAATGTTTAAAAACAATTTAAAGTAAAATAATTTATTTTATAGGGTATTCAATGAAGAGGGAAAAATTATGTGTATTAAGAAAAAAGAAGTACCGACAGTGTTTTTGTAGGCATTTTTACACAATATATTTTTTTAAGGTTATTATGAGATAGATTTAAACGTTTACATAAATCATTCTAGTAACAAAAATTTCTCTAGTTAGCTTGTGTTTTTGTTTTTCTAGACTCTATACAAAGTTGATATATTTCAGAAAAATTTTAGTTTATTTTATTTCAGCTTAAGTTTTAAAATATACTATTTTATAGTATATATTATTGGTTTCCTAAATTTTCTTTGTGCTGTTGTCAAGTTGCAAAAAATCTTACTTGATAGTCATGATTTCATCAAATGATTTTTGTGAAATATTTAATAATGCTAGGTTTGTATTTTTTGGTCGAAATTTGATCACCATTATTTGTTAGTTTTGGTGCATACTTATCTCTGAGGTTTTTATAGACGGGAGAAATTAATCTTTCAATGATAATAATAGACATAGCAAAATAATGTTACACAGTCAGGTTTAAAGTGATGGGAGTATTCTGGACTGAAGTTTACTCTGGTTTAAAAGTTTATCGTGTTGGTTGAATAATAAGGAAAATACCATAATTTCCCTTTGATAGTTCAACATGGGCTGAGCTGAGACTTAACCTTTTCAACTTAAGTGTCGGCTGGTAGCCGACCGCTAATTTGCTGTTCCAATCTCCTGTCGGCTGTAAGCCGACTTAGTTTTTTTGTTTCGCTAAAGTTACATAAATTTCGATGAACTTCAATTTGCTTAGTTACACTGTTTATGTCAAAATACCCAAAATCCATTTTTTTTCTTCAAATAAAATTATATCTGGGAGCGGAGGTTGAATATAAAAATAATGATTGAAAGGGTTAAAGCAAAAAGAGTTTATTGTCCATCAACATAACATAGGTATGAAATTTAAATATACATTGACTTGGTAGTCAATGTATACTTTAACTTTTAACCAGGGCCAGCGTTTTTGTTATCACAAGATATCCTTGCTAACTTAACTATTTTTATCATGTCCTTTCTCCCCTTACTCTTTATTGTCCCTTGATTAGTTGCATCAGTATATCAGAGTAGTTATCAGGTGCACTTCATTTAAGTGATTTACACAAAGTATAGCGGATGATTTCAATGTTGATCTCTTGGTGGTTATTGGTTGGATGAAATGTGAAGAAACTTATACTGTACTTCTAAAATATTTTCTTGCTTAATAATAGTTTTAATAAAATTTAGTGATCACAATCATTATTAAACCTGCTCAAAAACCCTAATAATTATTTTGAATATTTAATACATGACAAAACTTAAATTTATAGTCAAGTGTTACTTACTATCCACGGAGCTCACTGTTACTCTTAGGGAAATGCATAGTCTCCATTGTTTCTTAAATTTTGGTACTCGTAATATAGGTTATGGTCATACTACCCAATAAAACTGAACACAAAAATTACACTTTTAATTATACTTGGGGAACCAAGCATATCCTTCAAAAATGTCGATACATTTTAGGGGATTGTGTGCAATAGAAATGGCATGTGAGTTGTCTATAGAAATTATTTTATTGTTGTGTGGTTGATAGATATTTATTTAACTTGATGTTTGTTTATTTGATTTTGAGATGTCTTTGTTTTAATTTATTAAAATAACATGGTTTATTTTAGCTTAAAATACGTTCAAAAGTTTATGAAAAACTCAAAAACTAAATTATTTGACTGATGAAGGGTGTGTTAAGACACTTTAAGTTTGGTTGAAAAATATTTAGACGAGTTTGTTTAGGTAGCAATAACACAAAATATTTTTCAAGTTAATTTAAACCCAGGAAGAACAAGGAAGGTACCTGGGAATATTATCTCCTATACTATATAAAATGTCAAAATGATCAGATAGAACCTAATGTAATAACTTGTGGTTCTGTATGCTGAAATTTCAGTTACCATATAGGTTTATGTGTCTGATCTCTGTAACCTTAATTTCTGGGCTTAATTGTAAATGAGTGTAAATCTGTCTTCTCTAGAATATGAGAAAGAATCAGCTTCTAACTCCTAACATAGAAAGTATTGGATTTTAGCGAATTTCCCATAGGGAAGAAGCTATTTTAATTACCTTCAGTTTGAATTCATAGTACCAAATCCAAATCTTACTAAACCAAATCTTGTATAACCTGGCAGTAAAATGTGTTTTACTTGATTTGGCTAGATTATTTCTTCAAATCTTAATTTATTAAGTCAGTATATATTTTCCCTGGCATGTCATCTGAACTGTTGGACGTATCAGCCAAACATTTATAATAGAGATGGTAGGGAATATATCGTTATAAACATATTATACAGTGTAAGATGAATTTTAGTTCACCGAATGTGTGAGGTGAAACCCTTGCCTAAAGCCTGTGAGTTGGTGGTGTAATTGCATTGCACTATGTTAACTTGAGTTAAAAAACATTGTAATGAAAAGTAAACAAACAATGAACATATGATAAATAACTAAAGACATTTGACATGGCCAGGGGAAGAAGTCTCCAACAGCAGTTTATACACAGCTACAGCTTATTAATGTGTGATGGTCTAGGCGTAGATGATGGACGCTCGGAGGGTTAAAAATAAAAACATATGTTACTAAAAAGAACAAATTAACAAATAGATTCATAAAATCATGGTCATCTAAAGCAACATATTTTGACATGGATATGTCTCGGAGAGGGGCGGGTTTTAGCAATTTAAACAGCCAAAATTTGAAACATAAGAAGAACTGAAAACATTCCCTTTAGACATTTCCATGACCTAACCTATTTTCCACAGGGAAGTAAATACAAACATTTTTTTGAATGGGACCCAACACTTCACACACTCGGTGAATGAAGATAATATAAAACTTTCCATTGAAGTGTTTATGATTTTTCAAAATCATTAATAATCACAGAGAATGGGATGCTGACGGTGCCGATGTCGCGGCCAAATGGAGAAGCCCAGTCAAGCCCTGTTGGTGTGGCTGTGGTAAGTTGTATACTTTAGTCTTAACTCTCACTCCCTTCATCAAAGTGGATTAGCCTTAATATATGGAAAGACTTAACAGACAATTTACTCTCCTCTTAAATGCCCGCACTAGGTCACTTGTGGTAAAGTCAGATTACTTGATCTGACCACTGAAGACTATGGTTAGTCGTTTTTACCGAAATATGAAATAAAATAATTTGCCAATTGATATATTCTAAATGTTTCAATCAGTTGGTCTAATTTAGTTGTGTGTTGATGAATAAGGACCTGGTAATCAGAATTACGAATGGTAATCATTAGAGAATGAGGATGAATTTAAACCTATATTCTCACTGGTACTGAATATCTAAGCAAATTACCCTCTTCTAAAAATGGTTAAGAATTGGTTCAAGGACTTAAATAAACATCGTAATTTAGTGAATCTATTCTACTTCAGTTCAATAAATTTGAACAAACAAAACAATTAGATTTAAGTGCGGAGTAATCAAAGTGTCATATTGGAAAAACTGTATATTATGTTCTGATTTAAATCATACACTGATCCTTTCAGGTCAAACTTTTCCATAGAATATAGTTGATTTAAATTGTTGCATGTAATTCTAAGTCTACTTCACTTATGACCAGAAGTTTGAGCATTAATTGTATACTAGTTACTCTGTACGTTTACCGTTGTTGTTTACTGTAGACTCTTGACAGTCTTCCCAATTGTTACAATCTGATTGTGACTTTCAATGTCAAAGTTATTTAGATATTTGGGAGTGTGAAGAGTAAAAACAAACTGAAAAGAATTTATTTAATGTGTAAAATGGGGTTGAGAAGACTTCCAAGATGTTTGCTTGTGCTCTCGAACCCTAAATTCCCCCCTGAGCAACCATTAGCATTCAAAACATGATTTTGTGAAATGCTTGGATGCCTAATGTTTTTGTCCAGAAAAGAAATTCTCATTGAGGTATTTCTTCCATGAAAACAACTGGTCCAAGATTCTCTCCACTACGAAACTTACACTGACATACCGTACACAACATACACTGAAGCTGTGAAAATCTTGAAAACAAGCTTACTGAATGATAAAAAGAACACGAGCCAGGTGCAATGTTATATATCCAATCTGGATATCGTCATACATCTAAATCCTTGGCATCCAAAAGATAATGTTTTGCTTTCACTGGGAATTAATTAATTTGAATTATTTACTGTATAACCAGCTTGCACTTTTCAGAAGGAGGGTTTTTTGGTTGGAGCTTAGACAATCTTTAGTTTATTGTATCGGGTAGTAAGCTATTGCTTTCTACGTCTTTCAGGTAGCAAAGAATTTACACTGACAGTTCAATTTTTTACAAGTTGTCGCCTAGGATTCCGAATGTATTTTGAATTTATCATTTTACTTTAGGCTATATCTAAATGAAAAGTTACTGCAATATTTAGGTGGTAAACAATTTATTATTTTATGTTAATTTTACATTTTGATGTTTTCTATTTGATAAAATAAATGTGTTTGTCTGAAAACGATATTTTCTCTCCTATTAATCCTCATATTCCTAGTAGTCCTTATAGCACAAACTGTTCAAGCAACTAGGTGGACCTATGTTCCTTAAACATATGAATGGATTCAATCTAGACAAGTTTAAGGTAACTAGAAATATACAGATAAGTATATGGGTCACAGGCAAACTTCCCGCCTAACATATGGTATTTTCTGACCAGTGACGTAATTGTTTATTTATATTGTTAACTGAAGATTGTTTATTTTAAAATTTGATTAACTTCTAAAATGTGGTTTTTTCTATGTTTAGTTGTCTTAAAATGCCTAGTTGTTGTGTTGGGCTGTAAAATAAAATAGTTCTAGTCATATCGTTAAAAAAATAACTAATTGTTAAAAGTGTTAACCAATTAATTAGGTTAGGATCAATCATCATGACATTTAAAAGATTTTGGCAGCTGGAGTCAACAATTATACCAGGGTTTTGTTTATGTGTCCTTACCTCTCTGTATATTTCTAGTTACCTTGGAGTAGTTGATCCCAAGGTCTATGTGGCAAGGGACAGAAATCCTTCCAATTCAACAAAATATGAATTTTTCATTATTTTACTTAAATCAAAGAGAATTTTGAAATCACAGTACCCTAGTCTACAACAAATTAACAAAAAACTCCTGCAATAGCTTTTTACTTTCTCCCCTTATACGTAGTATATGGAGAAAGTATTGTTTTCGTCAAAATTTTCGAATTTGAGTTGAGGGTGGATATATCCGTTTTGGGGTCCCCTGAATCCAAAAAAGTGGGTTTTGACATGATGTCTGTCCGTCCGTGTGTGTGTGTGTGTGTGTCTGGATGTGTACAGTGCCACAGCCTACCCCGTTGGTCCGATTTAGATGAAATTTGGCATGTATGTATATATTCACGGTATCTCCAGGCGTTTTTTTTTCATTTTTTTTGAATTTTTGATTTTTAAGGGTAGTTCACCCCTAAAAACCCTTAAAAAACGTGAAAAATCCAAATTTCTCAAAAACGGCTCTAACGATTTTTATTAAAATTTGACAGTTTATAGTGTACAGAGTACTAAATAATTTGACACCACCCGCATATCTGTAAAAATGACGGTTCAAAAGTTATGGGCATTTAAATGTCAAAAAAATCAAATTTTTATATTTCAGCGAAAACAATAAAAGTAAAGTATAACTTGACTGGTACCATTGAAACCAGCTTAAAAAACTAAACAAATTAGTATTTTGAATTATTTGTCTACGACTAACGGTTCCAGAGAAAAGTTAAATTTACTGTCCATGATAAACACAGTACGTTGTCTGAAAGCGTCCAATGTTATTCTTATGGAGAATATTAAAAAATCAATTTCTTCCTTATTTTTTAACCGTTTTCCATGAAACTTGGTATGAAGTGTAAGGTCAAATCACCCAAAAGAACCAACTCAAAAAAGCTTGGTATTCGGGGGGGGGGGGGGGTGTTTCCCCCCATACAATTCAAACAATTAATTTAACTTTGTCTCTCTTGTTTTATTTTCAGAAATGGGATGATTATTTTTGAAACAATAAATTATTAAATGATATTTATTTAGATGAACTTTGGAGAACATGATAGTTTTATTATAGATTGTCTTTCTTGAACTTACTTAAGGGAGAAAGTATGTGTCAGTTCACTGGTACCGTTTATTTATATGTCTTAAAGATTGAAAGTTACATATTATGTTATTTGAAAGATCCAATCAATAAAGGTATTGATGAAGTCATCTCTAATAATGTTTACAATTTACAAGTTCTGTCACTTTCACAAATTAATTCTACACATTCCTATTATAATGAATTAAGACACATTTATCATAAAAATGTTATGGGCCATATCTAATTTGAGGCTCTCAATGCATATAAATCTAATGAATTGTAGTTATTTAAACTTTAAATTTTACTGCCCTGAAAAATTCTACTCTGCCATACCATAGAATGGAGTGAACAGTCCCAACAAACCACAACAACCATGGAAGAGGATCATTAGACACTGGGAAGGGATTTCAGGAAAAATTAAAAAAATCAATTAAAAATATTTATTGGATATGCTTTTCACAATGCATAAGAATTATACAATAGGTAGGCTATAAACGTTTAAACTCAACCAATTTAACAAAAGCTGTATCAGAACATATGAGAAAGAAGAATTGGTCAATTGATCTTATTGACAGATATTATGCGATTCCCAGGTTTCATTATGTATCAAACAGTTAAGTAAAAGAAGACGGACCAGTGTAACAAAATATACAACAAAAACAAGCTTAAGTATGAAGAAAATGTTTTTACCTAGGTTAAACTTATGTTCTAAATATACACATAACCAGTCATCTTGGATCACAAAATACCTAAGAAATAAAGATAATACTAAATAAATATGTTACAACATAATCAGAAAAAGTACCAAAATATACATGACTAACATTCTTTACTATAGTAACTTGTTAGCCTCAAGTAAAGCAAATCAAGTAAGCGGCTCCTTGAAAAATACCAAAGCTTAAGAGGACTGACTGATTTGATCATAAGAGTTTGACACTCATACAAACTAATATTATTGCAAAATAGTTCTGGTGAGATCAATTATTATGTGTTCTGTTGCAGCATCAAATTAATCTATAAGTTAAATTGTATTTTTCAAACTCAAGTACAACTTAGGCCCAAAATAATTACAAAGCCCTCCTAGGTATATTTAGTGGGTGAAATATTTATTTTTATATGACAGAATGCCTACAATAAAAGTCAGCCAGTGCAAAACCACAAATGAATAACCCATTGTCTTTTACGGATACTTATTTCATACCAAACTCTAATTTTAATGTATAAATATTGAGCAAAATCTTGTGAACATGAATCAATTCAGCAGTGACATGATTTTCTTTGTTACTTTTACAAAGCAGTATAACATGATGGGAGTACACTTTTTAGATCATCATTAACCAGGACCTGTGTCAATGATTTAAAGCTTAAAAGAGTCAAGAAGTGAAAATTTATTTGGAGACCATGCTATATAGTAAACTCTCATTTACTGCTTTATCTTCCCAGTACATTAAAAACAAAATAATCTGAGAAGTGGGGATAAAAGGCAATATGTACGTTTTTGTTCAGAATACAGTAATGAATGACAGTATAACTGTCATAAATGACTGAATTAAATTAAACAAAAGCTTCCTTACATTACAGTAGAACCCCTCACATCCGACCATGTGTCTGACTTATCACTTGCTAGCGACTCCGCAGTGGGCGCCAAGCGCCAACTAACTCTAAGCCCTTCACATTGTTTCTCTATTAAAATTTCCACTTATGTTCTAATCGTCAACGTATATTGTAAATTTTATATATAATTTAGTGTAACATATGATTGTTTTGACCTGAAATAAACATGGTATTTTTGCTCCTCGGGATATCTGACTGTGGCCCAGTCCCGTGAAGGTCGGATATCGGGAGTTTTACTCTTACCACCTTGGTTATACTCAGCATTGGCTAATTTTTACTATAATTTAATACATATTAAGTTATACCAAAAAAGTAAATTTATTCAACCGTTATTTCCAACAATAGAAAATAAGACTAGTATTTACTAGTTATGTGTTTGTCATAGTAGTACACAAATAACATGAGATGATAAGTTAATTATATCTCACAGAAATAATGAGATAATTAGTCAAGAGGACTTGTCACGTAATCCAAAAAGTTGTCACATTTGCTACCGGTGTTGACAAACTAAGTTATTCTCAGACTGTTAAGGTGAGGAACCTTTTCTCCCCTAAACTGAATTTATCCATTGAGAGTGAAATCATAACCTAGTGTCTCAAAATTTTTCATACAAAACATTTTTATTTGACAAAGATGTATATTTAACCTCTTGATTAATAGTAGTGTAAAGTAATCGAGAAGGCAATACTCAAATCCGAAGATAATTTACAGCAATTTTTATTTTATTTTGTGTATTTCTACGCCAGTGGCATTTTTAACGTTTTGATGGGGAACGGTCCAAACCCCGGTCTTAATTTAATTTGCTTTAACAACTTTATAAAAACTTAAGGGGTACGGTAGTAAAATATATACAGTCTTATGTTACTTAAATAGTACTTCATTTTCGAAATATTAATTCGTTATAATTTGAATTCTACAAGATTTCAAATCACAAAAAAAGTTTTGCCTTTCCCGAAAAACTTACTTTAAATTTAATTTAAAATTTGATAAAAGTTCGCCAAGTGTTGTGTTTTCAACGGAAAATTATAGGTCTAGTTAATTTCAGAGAAAGTTGCATGTTTGTATATTTTAACTGGCTTGTGGGTTGGTTGGACAGTCATGTTAGACTAACTAGAATCCAGCACAACACTCTATTTTATAATTTTTCACATTGTGAAATAAGAATTAATGTCGAATAAAACTGGATTCAATCCAAAGTTTTAAAACAATTCATGCTCCTTATTTAATATGGAATAAAAACTATGGCAATATATCATTTTGTATACGATACCAGATCATAAAACAATCATAAATACTTATTTACTTACTTTTTATAATATAAAAATTATTTTTCAGTTAAAAATTAAACTAAAATAGAAAATCACAGTAAATAAAGATAGGGAAAACCATGGAAAAATGTACTTGCAAGTTCCAACACTCACGACAGTGCTACACATAACTGTTCTGCCAATAATAAGTAAAGTAAAACTATGAGGACATAAGAACAGTTGTTACCTTTTTCTCATCTAAATTGTGGACGATTCACTATAAAATATTCACAATAAAATATTTGTAGAAACACAATATTCTTTTCCCACTGTACTCTTTGGTGATTGTTCATTTTCCTAGGAACCGCAAGAAAGAAGCACTCACAGAGCGTTCTCTTATCACTTTGTACCATTCAGGATCAGACTGTTATCACTCAGACCGTTCGACCTTGGCGACACGACCTCTCTTGGGCTTTGGCTCGTCATCGTCCTGCTCATCCGACTGTAACATCATCACGGTTGATTATATTATGCTGGTTTGCGAGTTTAGTAGCGATTTAAGACAATTCAAGTACAGTAGAACCTCGATTAACCGTCACCCTCGGGACCGGGACCATGACGGATAACCGAATAGACGGATAACAGAAATAATAATAGCGCCAATACAACTTAGTACCTAGACAGTGTTTGGCGTGGCAACATCGCAATTCACTGCCTTGCATGTTATAATGGCGTCATTGTAAGTCCTAATTAATTTTCATGATTGCTGCGCAGTACTTAATGTAAATTTATTTTAAATGAGAAAAACAAAACTACGCCAGTTCAAGTGAACTGGCGTAGTTTTCTTAACTTATTAAGAAAACAATGAAATATCAACTGTACATGTTCATACTTTTACTCTCAAAACTTCCGTTACCGGTATTTAGTTTTTAAAATAATCCATCATTTTCTTTTGATTCTTTCCCCGCCGAGCTTTTCAGGCGGTCATGTTTCTAATTTTCCCGAGAAGAAGCACCTGCGTTTAATAATTAATTAATTGTTTATTGTGAGTCCCAAAACTAAATGTTTCCGTTTCTCAGCCATAACAGAAGAACATTACACACTACGTTTAAACAGCACTGTCAACAATAAACCATAAAACATGTAAAACACTAGTAGGCATTGCACTCGAAATCAGCAATAACTTCAGTTCACTGTAGTAAGCCTCGCACCATACTGAACTGAAATGAAACAGTAGCAGTGGAATGCAAAAGACAGTGTAAGGGATTAACCAGCTGGGTCACTACCCTGGTCGCCAATGATTCACGCACAGTACAGGTGTGCAGTACAGTTGTCTCAACTCATCAAAGAGCCTCAACAGACGATCTGGCTCGGCGCTGACGCATAATTCTTTTTGCGCTAGTGGAGTGGCGGTTAATAGAGACTGACAGTTAAAAGGGTGACGGTTAATCGAGGTTTTACTGTAGTTGTCAATTTTACCGATAGAATAATTAGCTTCTTAGAAGAAATAAACCCTTGTAGATCATTATTTATTAATTAGCAAAAAAAAGGATTGGATCCAGTAAAATTATCAGCTGGCAGAAAGATGAAAATTGAAGGTTTTCTAGGGAATTTAAACAAATAATTTTTAGAGCTGAACTACATTAGCATGTTTGTAGCGCTAACTTAATTAATGTGCAGAAATCTTAAAATTATTTCCGCAGTGGTATACAGTTAATCTCCTACTACTTAATGGTCATGTTGTTTTAAGTTGTTCTTAACATTTTTAAGACTTAAATTATAGTGGGACATATCTTAAAAATGAATAAAAAAGACTGACACCTTCATGGGTTGGGAAAATAAGCTGTCTTTAAGATGAAGAGGTTGTTTTGTTTATGAAATAATTTGACAACATTAGTTGAAATGATAAGATACTGCCTATTTCCTGTCTTAGGTAAAAATATATAAAGGTCAGAACCTGATGTACTTACATCAACTTCCATACCGGGAAGATGTATTCTAGAGTCAGATGCAGATGCAGGCTGAAACATCAGTTGAGATTTCAGAATGGCAGAAAACAGAAGTAATTACTGTATACAGATTACATTTTAAGACAGATGAAAATTAGAATCACTAGGTTTCGTAACAATTAATAGTCTGGAAATTTTGAGAAAATCTCCAGGTATTTTGCATAAACACAGTCATATTCACATTTCCTCGCCCCAAAAAACAGTTTCCTTTAATTCAAGCAGACGTATCGTCACCCATCACAGCTTGAATTATTTAAACACATCCTGGAACTAACTAAAAATGCATTTGATACTTTTCTACACCTGCGCATCTTGCAGATGAAATTTGTTACTTTTTACCAGAAACAATGATTTCAAAATTGAAACCATAAAACACAAACATCTTTATTTTCTGTATTCTAATAAGAGTGTTACACGTACCAAAGCATCAATAGGTTGGCTTAGAGTAGAAACAACTTCTTCCTCTTCATTAAGCAGCTTGTAAAACAAACAGATTATCTTAATTTTGCATCACCCTTTATTATAACTTTAATGTTAATATTTTGTTTTTAACACATTTCCTGCTGCGAGGCTGATACTAGCTGTGCCAGGCTATGAGAGGCCGGGGTCAGCTCCCATACGAACTACAGCCAAACACCATGCGCACACGGCTGATAGCCTCACCGCAGTTAACATGCTCTAAAACCTGCACCTCTTCATTATAAACTAACTTATTTCAAAAGAACAAAACAAAATATTTTAAGGTTGTTTTACTGTTAGAAATATAACTCTCAGAACAGTCATTCACTCTTGAAAGTACTTTGTGGAAAAAATCCTTAATTGACTGTGACCATCCATGTAAGAGTAGATCACACAAAAATGGACCGATGAAAACTGCAACAACTGGACTACACCCCCCCGCACCCATTGCTGTTACAAATTTGTCACATTCATTTAAAAAGACAAATTATATAATGTATTTTATTTTGTTCAGAGTTCATAATTTTTATTAATTTATTGATATTTTTATTTTTTTATTAATTTTTTTAGGAGCAAAAACCTAATGGACAGTTTGAAAAAATGTTTATTGAACCTTTTTTCACATGCTCGCTGCAGGCCACTCGGATCCGAGTGGTACTGGTCCTGGTGCGCGGACCACTCGGATCGAGTGGTGACATTTAGGTTAAAATCAAGATGGTGGATCTGGCGATGAAGATTTTGCTTCTACCTGTTGGGATCTGAGAGAACTACGACCAGCTTTGTTATAACGCAGTAGCTATTTCTGTATGGGTCACTTGAAATTTTCCTATTGGTTGATTTTAAAAAATTTAAAACTACACAGGCCGCTCCGTGCGAGGAACAGGGGTTTTGGGCGTCACAGCGAATGTGTTTAGTGCTAAAATTTGAGTTAAATTTACAATTTTTTATCGTCTTCCAAACAAAGAGACGTACCATAATAGCCTAGTTCAGGAATAGTTTTTAAAGAGAAAATAAACTATAATGCACTTTTAAAACTAATTAGCACTTCATTATAACCTAACGCTAAATAAACCAACAACACATCATAAAACCAATAAACAAACTTGACGATAATGAACCTTGCCGGTCGCAAGAAAAAACCAACAGCTGTACAGTCAGTTGTTTCAGTTTTGATTCATTTATAACATTTTTTACAAACACAAAAGGCATAAGGAACCAGTTCATAAATGAATGCTAACGTATTATAGCAGAGAACTAATGAAAAAGAGTGATATATCGAGACAAATAATAACAAAGGACGTTGTTATACCAAGGAACGATGTACCTGTGTCACGTCAGTGCCCCCTTTTTTTAGCACTTTTTGGCTGACGACATATGTCGGTAAAAACCGTTAAGGGCTTAATACAGTGAAACTTGTACAATTTGAACTTAAAAACTTCAAGCTATCCAAAAATTTGAATTAAAGAAGTTCTTATAAATGGGACTAAAAACCACAAATCTACATTTTAACTGAAAACTCTCTAAGTTGACACTATATTTGAATATCAATTCAATTCTACACACCTATTTATGTAAATAAATTCTTAAACAAAGAACAGTAACATATCATACTTTTTAACTTCACATGATCAGGCCAAGAGCGGCCATTCCTTTTAATTCATTGAAAATGTTCATGTTCTTGGTCACTAAAGGGATTTGGAACAATGTTTATGGAAGTAATTTTTCAGTACTCCGTACAGTTGTTTTCCTTGGTACAGGTCATGACTACCAAAAGCTATTTTTGACCTAAAAAAGTCTTTGGTGGACTCTTTTGACTTCTTACGAAGCTCATGTTGCTTCTAGTTCCTCTTTTCTACTTCAGCCACCCACAGTTTATGTTCCCAGATTTCAGAATCCACACTGATCTAATTTTGGTTTGGGCCGATTCTCTCAGGCTTTTTCCTCAAGCAAAAATGTTAACTCTTGTGGCCTTGATGTGAGTAGTGCTCTGTTTATTTCTGTAAGGATTTTTTTATAACTTTCAGTCCCCCTTTTGTTTTCATTATGGAGGGTTTTTGCTACAAAGTATTATATTTTTTTGTGTTGTGCATTTTATTATAATTTTGATAGTATAGAATGGAAGCACCAAAATATTACTGCAAGTACCTTGACATCAGTTTGGTTGGGGTCGACAGGTTCCGGGGCAGTTTTGCGGCCTCTTGTCCGCCTTATAGGCCGCTCTGCTGGGGCTGAGTGGATGGTTGCATTCGTCAGACCCTTCTTACCGTTGCCGCTCATCTACACATAAAACATGTAAAAAAATCATGCTCCTATCTTACAACTAGCAAGATTATCAACATGCCAAAGTAGTATCTTTACAATACTAAAAAAAAAGGACAATACTTTAGAATACTTTAAAAGGCTAAATTTATAAGGTAAACTTGGTTAAAATAAAAACCTACAGAGGAAATTTAAAAAATTGATATATTAGTGACTGGTGAAACAGGCATTTTTTTAGTGGATGATCTATGAATCAGGTTCTAAAACCCTGCGTTAACATGTTGAGTGCCGACCACTCGGATCCAAGAGGCACAGTCCCGGCACACGGAGCAGACCCCTCGGATGCGAGTGGTGACTATTTAGGTTAAAATCAAGATGGTGGATCTGGCAATGTAGATTATGCTACCACCTGTTAGGATTTCAGAAAACTACGGCCAGCTTTGTTATAACACCTGGGCCTGGGTCACCTGGCATTTCCAATTGGTTAATTTGAAGCTGCACTGGCCCACCGCACGAGGATCGTAAATTTGATTGCCGTAGCGAATGTGTTGATAAACTATTTATTTCATTTATATTTTTTTATTTTTACAAATTGTAACTATTTTTTTTGCCTTGATTTAATTATATTGAAAATTTCATTTACAATTACTATAATAGTCAATAAATAATTCCCATGTTTAGGTAAATTAACTTAACAGATTTAGTCTTCCCCACAATCCAATAACAATGACTGTATTGACAAATTTCCTAATAGTTGAGCACCAACTTATACTAGAGATACTCTCCAAACAAGAAAAAAATTAGGAAAAACGGAGTACACAGTGAGTAGTTACCATGAGTTCAGGAGGGATGTAGAGTTTGTTGTTCACAAAGTTTGGATCTGTGTTTCTCTTAAAAT
The DNA here is from genome assembly GCA_023375725.1 of Nephotettix cincticeps. NCBI lineage: Eukaryota > Metazoa > Arthropoda > Insecta > Hemiptera > Cicadellidae > Nephotettix > Nephotettix cincticeps. The sequence continues at coordinate 15,939,887 of CM041785.1, read as the reverse complement.
ACATAGGAGATATCCTTGCTTCAGCAGGGAAATCCTTAAACTCGAAGTTTACAGTTTTCTGATGTAAAATGTCCATGGATAGATCACACAATGCCCAAAGTTTCTGAAATCAGAATTCAAAATATTTTTGTGTTTGAGCTGCATACATCATATAAAATAAGAGTCCAAATAAAGTTTGAACAATACAAAAACAAAATTTAAACACAATATACATTTTATACTGTTTTTTAAGCACACATAAAGAGATTATAAATAAACTGTGAATCAGTTTATTTAATAAAAATTTAATTGCCTTTAATATGATGTTAATCCCCAAAACAAATCAATCTCTTTACTCTGAAAATGGTCCGATCGAGACTAAATTTGGTAGAGCTTTTTTCGCTTCAAATTTTTACGTGTTCACAGACACACACACAATATAATATATATATATATAAATTTTGACGACTATTGTTTTTGGTCTCTAGGCACCTAAAGAAGAAAAAATAACATGGTCCCGGGCTTAAGTCTTACCATGAGAAACAGTTGAGCACACTTTAAAATTTCACTACTATACAAAGACACAATTCCACCATGTAAATCTCCAGTTTTTTCAATAATTTGTTTATTTTGTCTTCATTTTTCAAATCTCTAGATAGTCGAATTTATGACCATTTAATGAGTTCTTATGATTATTGAGCTTTGATTATAAATATCAAATAAACATTTTAAACCATTAAACATGTTGTCGTTGCCGAAATCACATTTTATGCAGAATAAAAACAGCATTCTGATACTCGGTTTAACTTTCAATGATGATACGCTTTGTATTTTAAAATGCAATATCTTGCTGGAATTTATCGGTTACTGGAATATGTAGTTGACGAATCAAATAATTAGGGGTGTGCGATACATCGAAAATGTATCCAAATTTCAATTTGAAATTCGAATCGTGATTCGATGCAGAGGTGATTGAAATCCCGATGCATCTGACTCGCTTCGATGCGATCCTAATGGCAAAGCTTATACCGAATTCCAGGTTTTGAAACAAATTAATTAATATTCTGTGTTTTTTTGCAATCTAATTTTTATTCATATTTTGTTTTTTTAACAGACTTTAAATCTGTTCTCAAAGTAAAAAAACAAGTTAGCAAATTTTTTATCAAGTCAACAGCTAACGACCGTGATGATTACAATTTTAATAGAAGTTGTTTATGGTTAGGTATTCCTCCGCAGTACATACCAGAACATCAATACTAACACTAAATACATCAATAAATACTAACAATCAAAATTGAATTGTATTTAATTAAATCATTGTTTAGTTTAGTTTTAATAATGGCTCCTTTTCGTTACGGTATCAATTGACAGCTTCAATTGCCTTCCTTAGGCAGCAAAAAAGTTAATCCATAGTTTTTTAATAATATTTTTTCCAAAACATAAACCTTGAGTATATGAAAAAATAATTATTCTAAATTGTTTATTACTATGGAAATATTAAATGTTTTATCAGTATGACGAATCATAAACATTAAATTTGTGATTCTCAGCTAAACGGGGTGTAAGCTATTAGTGTTATGAGATAAGTGACATGAATAGGAGGACAGACAAAGCAGCAATGGGCCCAAATAATCATATCGACTCCTTGGACCAACTAATGACGTTCTCACATTTCAATAAGTTATGAATTGCGTAATTTCGTCATCTGCTGCAACACTTTCGGTCGATCCAAGATGTTCCGTGTCTCCAAAATCAAATGGAAAGTTTTGTTTTTATCTTTCAGTTATAATGTTCATTTTATACTGTCTATCCGATAGTTAAGATTAGGGATGGGTTGATTCCCATTACGATGCCGATTCTTAAAAAATCGATTCCCGATTCTAACGATTCCAGGCATTTATTTGACCTCCGTCAACGAATGTAACGCCTTAACCCTAGAAGTGTCTAATGTATGTTTTTCAGTGTCAACAGGTTTATAGGGATTTGCAAGCCTCTAAAAGAATCTTTAATAATTCTAGAAGTTAAGATATAATTTTGATCAGTCCTAAAATGAAGAATTAAGAAATCTTTATTTGCCATTGACATAAAAATATGTATCAGCAGTTGTCAAATCCTATAATCACAAAAAATCACAGCAAGGAAATAGTAAAGAAACAGTACAGACAGCCTTAAACTATCCTATAATACAATGTTTTTTTGTTTAAAAATGTGTAACTGAATAAAAAAGATTTTTTAGTAGCCAGCTGTATAATTTTTTTTTTAAGAACAGTGAATGATTTGGATATGATTGAACAAATTTACTAAGTTTATCATAAATTTTCTGTGACATCGCTATATGGCTATTTAGACTTTTACTTAATCTAAAAAAATTTCTTTTAATATTTGAGTTATTTCTAGTGTTATAACTGTGGATTTCATTACAGAATGTTTGAGAGGGTAAAGTTTTTAGGGTGTAGGCCATGATGTCATAAATGTACAAATTTACGACTGTTTGAAAATCTAATTTAACAAAAAGAGGTTTGCAATGTGAGTCAGGGGGTTCATTACAGATAATTCTGACTATTTTTTCTGAATTAGTAAAATATCGTGGATTTTAGGACTACTTCCCCAGAAAATCAGGCCATAGCGATAGAAAATTTGAAAAAAAGCAAAATAGGACATCCTTGTATAGTTATTGTCAATAAGTGAAACTAATCTTCTGACCAAATAGACTACCCAAAATAATCTTGTAGACGAGTAATTTATATGGGATTCCCAGTTAAGCTGGTTAACAAAAAACATTGCTAAAAATTTTACACTTGATTGATTACCATGTCACTCACAGTCTGTAGGTCTTAAACTAAATAAAATGTCTTGTGTTTTACTTTGGTTCAAGAGGAGGCTATATGCTGAAACCATGCCGAAGCATCTTTCATTGCAGTTTGAGTCAGTTGTTGTAGTTCATCTGCATATATGTAGTTATTATCCATAATAGATTTTTATAATGGACAAGGACTATCCCTGGAACATAGTGAATTTTTTCCACAAAGACACCCAAATTAAATGATCCCTGTGATAACTAAATATTCTTCTGATATCTAAACATGTCAAGTCATACAAAGAGGTTTTAACTTGACAGATATTCAAATACCATAATATTTCAGTTTCATAAAAAGATCTTGTGTGCATCTGCATATCTAGTTTTTATTGGCAGATAAAAGAGGTTTATTGGAAAAAAGAAAAGATCCTGGGGCACACACACTTACTCGATTTTCACATTATTAAGAAACTGGGTTACTAATTAGGTTTTTAACTTGAGGTATTTTGAGTTTTTTAAAAGATGGGGGCAGATCACGGGATAGTATAATTGTTGAAAAAATCAATTCAAGATTTGTTGATTGATAACCGGATATATTGAATTTTTTAACCAATATTTCAATACTTAGACAATATTGTTATGAAATGTACTTCGGTTTTTATTTATTAAATGGGGCAGAATAGATTTTATTGTTCAAAATTATTCAGATAAGCAGCTGTTGAAAAGTTCAGAGGATGTACTATTGCAGGATAATTTTTTTATAATATTATTTGACATGATATAGCAGTCCAAGGAATTAGATTTATTTTGTCAAAGATATTTTTCAAACTGTCTGAAACTGAAATTTATTGGCACTATTTGATATTTTTTTACTAGACTTCTGGAGAATAAATAGTATATACTCTGTTTTATTTGTACTCATTGAACTGAGATGGTGTAATATTTTATGATGTATAATTTTGCGTGTTTTGAGTTTTTAACTTGATGATATTCCAGGCAGCTTTACATTTATTGCTATTACGTTCAATCTGTATTTGGTTGTAATGCAATTTGGCCTGAGTGATTTTTTGTCTGTACAATTTCTTTAAATTACTAAGGTGCTGGCTAACTCTACAGTCAGAGGAACAAGATTCCTTAATTAATTTACTTAATGCTAAAATTTCCTGCTTAATATGAGCAAGTTCAGCTGTGTACCAGATTTGTTTTGGCAACCCTGAAGTTTTACATATACTAACTAGGGTTGGGTCGATTCCAAAAATTGATTTTCGATTCCACCGATTCTTAGGGATGCAATCGGAATCGAAAATGATCTTCTAAAGTTGATTCCGATTCTTCGATTCCAAGCGTTCATTGTTCCGCCGACGATGAACGGTGAAAGAAAGAATTACGTGCGTTTTCCTCATCATGATGTCGTAATAAGTTACAGTCGTAATTGTTTTGACGAAACTCGGATGAGGAAACCAATCGTCCCGCTACCTAATCAAAGTTATTGCTCACTTTCAGTTTATTGTCGTAGCCACGTAAATAAAAACCAATATTTCATTTCAAAGCAATCGGATATCCGGCTCCGAAATTACATACAATTAATTGATGTTCTAAAGTCTAAGTTGTAGTTGAGTAGTTGAGTACAACCACTATCAATTTGAGTTCTTGATAAAGCCAAAGTTGAGTTGTGTACTTACACTGTTGACGATATTATCATCCGGTTTGACGGCGTCATTATGGTTCTTCATCTTGTCGATAAGCTCCTTATAGAAGCCGTAGCAGTACGAGTCGTTCTTGAGTATGAGTGGCTCCAGTATGAACCACAGACACTGGCGCAGTCTGGTGAGCTCCTCAACATCCTCGTGCGAGGTGTACTGTGGGCAGTGGACTAGGATGGGAACCGCAAACACCAGCATATAGTCAGGCAGAATGTGAGGTAGCTGGCTCATCGCTTTGTCTATGTTGCCTGCAGGAAAAAAATTGTTTTGGTTGAGGTTTCAAAAAGATGATTATAAATAACATAAAGTTTTTTTTACATAAATATACTTTTCCATCCCATACAGTAAACATTTTGGTTAAAAGCATATACTAACCATAGTTCACGTAGACAGCCCATGTTGTTTTTAAGCACTGAAGTACCTGGTGACCGAGCGCATTGCTCGGTGAAATAAAGGAGGAGTTTTGAAAATAGCTCCAACGATCAAAATACTTACCAAAGTTTACTTGGTGATATTAAGAATTAAAACGAATGTTATACATTTAACAGTTTACTAATTTTCCTAAAGTTTTATAAAACATTTTAATTCTCAGCCTGAGATTTGAATGCAGAACCTTTGACCAGTGGGCCTCAACATTAACAATTGAGCCACAGCGAGTAGTTTTATTGCCCTTTAATGTCATTTATGACTGATGGCATACTCACAAAGCATGCAGTAGTTTTCTGTCAAAACATAAAATATTTTGATAATATATTAGCCAACTTTTATTTCACACAGTTATTTTAACACTCTTAATTTCTAAATTTTTTTCACTTTCTTCCACTTAGAAATCAGTTATACATTATACAAGCTCAATAACTTACAAGCAGAAGAGCCCATTGTTAGGGTCTTGGCATATTCCCTCCTCTTGTTTATGTCCAATATCATGAAACTTCTAGCGACTGATTTTAGCCGTTTGTCTTGCTCAAACCCAGACAAAACATAAAAACCCATAAAATCCAGAGGTAGGCACTTGTTTGGTAATCCTCTTCCTAATCCCTTGTGCAACTTGGTCAGTAACGCTTCCCTAACTTGCAGCACTTCATCCTATAATAAACAGATATCAACCACATTTATTTTATATTTTCAATCAATAATTTCATATTAGTAACTTTACTTGGATGAATTTTCTAATGACGATCCTCCCTTAACTATTTACCAGTCATCAACATTTGCAGATTATTAAAAAGAATCAGTTCCTGACACATAGAACCCCGGAATCAGAAGAGGCAAGTTTTGCATTACTTGCATTACCCCACATTATTGATTAATTATTTTCATTTGAAGATAAACAATAAACAATATTTTTACATGATATGTTAAAAAATATATTTAATAAGATAATATATTATTGATAAAAATGATTTTTGTAAAATTCAATAAGTTTGAGGACAAAACTAGAAAACTTTTCAAATGTTAATTTGATGGGTAGACGGCAAGTCAGAGATTTGGGATAGCTTTGGAATAAAGTAAACACATGTGTTAACATGAAACAGACGAGAATAGAAAACCACCGATGAAACACACAGAAATGTAATGTTTGTGAGTTAGAGCATGTACGATGAGAGGGTGGCGCGACTAGCTAAATGGTCTAGAAGGAAGAAAGACGTTTCCTGTGAAATCGCAACACATGACTTGATTTTGACAAATTGAGAAAAATGTGAATTATAGGAAATATTTTGGTATTCCTGATTTTTACATTGTTTTGTGTCTATTCTAACCAATCAAAACAAATAAAAAATTTGGTTTGAAATTTTATTAATTATAATTTCTAAAAAATCTATTTAACTATAGAAAAACAAAAAATTTAGCATACTTGATTGATCATGAGTTATGCTTTTATCATTATCTACAAAAATTTACATTATTTAGATAACACAAAATTTCATAATTTAAAATAGTGCAATAAAATATATTTCATCTAATTAGCAGGAAGATAATTAATACTATAAAAACCATGATACCTGTACTCAATGAACAAAAACACGAAAACAAACACCTAAACAACTGTTAATACTTAAAGTGTACAGAAATATACCCCAGTCCAGGACGATCGCAGGAATGCAGTTGACATCATATATTAAGACATGTTTATAAAACACTCAAATTTAAAAGGTAGATTGGAATATTAAATGTAGAAACATAAGGAAGATATCCCAAACTGGTCAAATTATATCTTCACGAAGAAGATCTGAAGACCAAGAAAAACATTTGATTGTGTGAGAGAGATCTGCAACAGTGTATCTAACGACACGAAATGAGAAGAGAATAGTGGTTCTCAAGCATACAGTACATCTCTAATTTTTTGTGAAAAACACCAATTTACTTGAAATTTCATGATTTATTGAATGTGTAATTATAGGAAAAGCAGGTTGTCCTATTATTTGTGTCTGTCTGTGATGGCTCCAAGAGGAATTTATGGCTTCTCCGAAAAAACAGAAGAACTGACAACAATGAAACTTATTTCATATATTCTCCACATTCCAGAGAAGGTGTTTAAAGACTTAAAATTGTCCGCCGACCCTTGAAAACTAAATAACGAGCATTTAAAAACCCACTTTTTACGCGATATTGGTCGCATTTTGCTTCAGTTTTACATTATCAGTCTAATGGTAATAATCAGCTGTTGTTTTAAAATCATCGAAACAAATCTTTAGCACCAAAAGGGTTACAGATCCTGGATTTTCATCTAATTTTTACTATTAAAAACACATGCAAAACTATAAACGGTCACCACCAAAACATAACCAAACTTATCAACAACAATACTGTAACGCGAAAAAACACATGAATTGAACGATAAGCTGATATTTTAGCACCAAATGTAATATTGCGCTCGGCACCGATCAGCGCCCACTGCACGTGTAACCCGACATCGCTCATCCACTCATTGCACTGAACTTGTTAACTAAAATAAAACACTCAAATCACCAAAAAGCAAATTAATCAAAGTGTACTTTTTGTATATTACCATGAATGTTATCAGACTCACCATCATTAGGTGAGAGAGCACGTAGAACTGCTCAGGGGAAAACTGGTCACCAACATTCTGCACATTCTGCTAAAGGATAAGAACTAGAACATTGAAACTTGTGGCAGCACTAGTCAATAGTACATTGTATATCATAGGCATATTGTAGGCACAGTTTGTCTTGGACGGTATGGCGCGGCTGTGGCAGCCCTGGAATTGCTCATCAGACAATCATATATAAATGAATTTAATATTTCGCACCAAAAGTACAAAATTTGTTTTTATGACTTTTGGTGTAGCAAAATAGTGTTTTATCAACTTGTGGCAGCAAATGTGTCCATGCAATTTTTTTTATTTCTCTTATTCGTGTTAGTGTAAAAAAAATAAAAAGAACATAAAAATCACTTCAAAAATAGAAGGATACACAACTTCACTTTTCGACAGTGCAAACCTAATCCCAGGAGCTGGTGGTAGCATCTGCGTCCACGGAAGTAGGCGGCCATTGCACATCTTTAACTGAGAGAGTGGAAAAGAGATCTTTACTAGTATAACTTAAGTACAAAGTAAGAATTTGGTATGGTTTTATATTTTAGGATGGCGAACAGGGTTTCGGGAAACAGGCATAGCCGTGAATGTGTTAAGATGGTTCGGCCACTTAAGAGGACCGGAAAATGTTAGAATAAAAAAATGAGTGGGCTTAAAAAATCAGAAGACCAAAAGGAAGTTGGATTGATGAGGTGAGACAAGATGTGGACACAAGAGGAATATAATGGCAGTATGTGGAGGAAGAGGAATTGTGGAGAGACAGAAGGACTATTGTCCATAACTACACTAAGGACTAGAGAACTTTGGATGTACACTAGTCCTCCCCATTAAGTAATTTATTTCCTAATTGAGAAATAAACTAATGCTATAAGCATATTTTTATATACTTTTAGACCCCCGGATATGTACCCACCAAAAGTGATCACTAGTTGCCACTACTTACGACCCTGAGAAAAGTTTAATGCAAACAAATTGGCTCTCTGAGAAAACCTAGAGAGGATCCCTCCCCTAGAAGGACCCTTGCCCTAACTCCGCAACCGTCAGACCACTACAAAACTAAACAGTCTAACCCAGGGTATATAATATTATTACCTTAATTTTCCTGACTGTAAGAGATCACCCTTGTTGGTCATGAACGCTGTCAACATCCTAAATGTCTTCTGAGCTGACATCTTATCATTCTTCAAGCCCAGTAGCCACCTAGCCATAGTTTTTAGGCCTTCGATCTGAAATAAAAGTATTAAATGAATTTTAAAGTTAAAAGTAAAAAGAGCCGGGTATGAGACCAGTGGCTGCTGACACCTATCTTATCACAATGATCAGACACCTCTAGCTAGCTTTCTGTCACTACCAGCTGTCACTATGGTATCTTGTTGTCTTAGATTGCACCCACAAGCTATGGCCACATTGTGATGGGCAGTTCTCAAGGAAACCTATGACAGTAGTAAATACAGATAGTACACTCAAAATACTTTATTTTTTTACTAAATGAATCCAACGGGTAGTTTGGGGGGGTTTTGTACCCCAAAATGGGGTTTTTTGCGTATTTCACATGTAATTTTTAAAAGTTTATGATTTTATATTTCACCATTAGAATCAGCTTGAAAAACTACACAATTAAGTTCCTTAAAGTTGTTCTCTCTCCAACGGTTACCGAGATATTAAAAAATCTAAACACAGTACGTTGTATTGTGGGGCTCCAATGTTAATCTTATGGAGGATAGGGAAAAATTAATATTTCCCATATTAATGAATATTTTTGGATAAAACTTGATATTTAGCTTCATGTGGTTGAGATCTATCCATTTATGCTTAAAAATCATAGTTTATGTGTTTATCATGGCAGCAAACCTGCATACTCTTTTCCCATAATAGTCATATAGGGAATAGGCAATCTCCTTTATTTATGGACAGATGTTGATGAAAGTTGGTATAAATGTTAAGATAAAAATTATTTATGGTAGAAATGCCTAATTTCAGTGTTCCTCACAGCAGCAAACCTGCACACTCTTTGCCATGTTAATCTTGTGGAGAATAGGCAAATAATTCTCATGTTTATCGACAGATTTTTTTTTAAACTTGTCATATATTATTTTTATATTATTGATTTGGAAATTCGCTGAGTACGCAGGTCTGCTGCGACGGGGGTATATATATATATATGTATATATGTATATATATATGTGTCTGTGAACACGATAACTCCCGTAAAAATGGTCCGATCGAGACCAAATTGGGTAGAGTTGTGTATTCCTACAAATGCTCGGACGAGTTCGTAAACCAGACATATCGGTCAATGGGAACGGGTAGTTTGGGGGGGTTTTGTACCCCAAAATGGGATTTTTTGCGTTTTTCACATGTAATTTTTAAAAATTTATAATAATTTTTATACCATTGGAATCAGCTAAAAAACTACACAATTAAGTTCCTTAAAGTTTTCTGGGTAGAGTTGTGTATTCCTACAAATGCTCGGACGAGTTCGTAAACCAGACATATCGGTCAATGGGAACGGGTAGTTTGGGGGGGTTTTGTACCCCAAAATGGAGTTTATTGCGTTTTTCACATGTAATTTTTAAAAATTTCTAATTTTATATTTTACCATTGGAATCAGCTTAAAAAACTACACAATTAAGTTCCTTAAAGTTTTTCTCTATCTCCAACGGTTACCGAGATATGAAAAAATCTAAACACAGTACGTTGTATTGTGGGGCTCCAATGTTAATCTTATGGAGGATAGGGAAAAATTAATATTTCCATATTAATCAATATTTTTAGATAAAAATTGATATTTAGCTTCATGTGGTTGAGATCTATCCATATATTCTTAAAAATCATAGTTTATATGTTTATATATGTATATATGGTGCATACTCTTTTCCCATGTTAATCATATAGAGTTTGGATAAACTCCTTTATTTGTAGACAGATGTTAATGAGACTTGATATAAATGGTTAACATATAAATTGTTTACACTAGAAACACCTACTTTCAGCGTTCCTCATAGCAGCAAACCTGCATACTCTTTCCCATGTTAATCTTATGGAGAGTAGGCAAATAATACTCATATTTATTGACAGATAAGGATAAAACTTGTCATATATTATTATTATTATGTTAATGATTTGGAAATTCGCTGAGTACGCAGGTCTGCTGCGACGGGGGTATTTATACTTATATACCGTTTATACTTGTCTTTATTTTTGTCCAATTTAAGATATGACTTAGGCTGTAACTAACCATATAGTTTTATAGTAACCATATGGCTACCATCAGTTTATTCAGATGTTTTATAAACAATTTCTGTCAAAGGAGTTTATATAAATGTAGGGTATAAGTGATGAGCTAAAGGGTATGAATTACAAAAACAGGGAACAAGTAGGTAGGTTGTAATAGGAATGCATAACTGCTACTAACTATTTAGGGCGACCACAAGTATCAATAACAATAATATTACCTACCAAACAATATTGTTATTGTTAAGTACTAAGTATGCCCTGATAGGTCCTACAAATGGTTGCTGAACATTATATAGGTAGGAAGTCGTAAGTAAAAATAACAAAAAAACAGTTTTGTTATTGTTAAGTAGGTCCTAAAAGGAATAAATAAAAAACAATTGATCTAGATATTTTTCATTTACTTACTTAGGTTTCATACTTTCATTATCAAATAAATTTTACTTAAGGAAAACTGCCTATGTAACTCGATACTGACAAAATTTGACCTATAACTGATACTGAAGTTTAAAATCACTAGGCCTAATCACAATGTTGGGAAAATATAATAATTAAATTATTTAGTAGCTTCCTAACAAAGTCAGAATAATTGAAATAGAATATTACCTTTCTTGAGACCAAGTTCTTGATGTGGACTGGGTAGTGGTCAGGAAGGTTGTACGCGATATGACCTAGAGCCACAATGGCTGTCCTGTAGTTCTGCGAACTCGGTGATAGATTCTCCTTCACTTTCTGCCAACAAATGAAAATTTACAACTGAATTATTATTTATTTCAACCATCAATTTATTTTTTAAGAAAAAAATTATATCATAAACATTTAATAGATACTTCTACTTACATCTAGATATACATTCTAAACATTGGTAATTTATAAAAAAATATTTTTAAATTACCTCAAGAATTTCTGAAAAAAGTCCTTCAATATTGTTTGTGATGTTTTTATACAAGCACCTTATAGCTTGTTTTGCCTGCTTAGGAGTCCCACATTCTACAAATTTTTTACAAAGAGGAATAAGTTGATTCATCTGATTTGGAAGTTGATCTTCTGAAAAAAACAACAATTTGTTATTATCTCAAGATTTTCTCTCATCAGCTTCCATTACTTAATGAGTAAAACCTAACCTACTCTAATTTACTTCAACTGTTAAGTGAAATCTTTAGTAAAAAAGTTGTAATAAAAAAATCCATGGATAAAATAAAATATAGCCTACTGCCTTGTACGTTAAAAATTATTAAATTTTCTTTTTTTCATAACATAATAATTTAGGAAAAGAAAATTATTATAAAAAATAGGAAGCCTTAACAAATATGAACCAACAAGATAAATGTTACATACTTGTCTCGTCATACTTTGAAAGAAGAAAAAGATTAGTGATCGGTTGGGAAGAACAAAATTGAGCCCACTTAATGTCAAACACTTCGTTTCACATAGGTAACTGACATTAAACGGGAAAACGTCTTCTGGGGAGACCAAAAACGAGATGGTATAACCAAGTAAGTAAAGTTGTGAGTCAGTGTGGAGGTACATTAGAGATGGCAGCAGAGAGAGGCATACAAGAGGCTGATCTACGAAGTGAAGAATCAACTGAGAATTGTAGTGCCCCAGTAGTAAGTAAGTTGTTTCACTTAAGGTTAGGTTGCTAACTTTATACAAATATTTGTTAAACTCCAAAAATTTTTAATCCCCCATTACCCTTGTTTAGAAGAATTAACATAAACTAAAAAAATATTCAACATTGTGTTACTGTCACAAATTGTCCCTTACGTTTACACTTTACACTACAGTAATCAATTAAATAATCTAAATATATAAAACAAAGTCGTGTTATTTACACTCATTTTAACTCGAGAATGGCTGGACCGATTTTAATGATTTTTGATTTTTCGGATTCGTCTCTGCTCCGGTCATGCTTTAGGCATATTCAGTTTCCATAAATTCAATTAGTTTCCATTTTATAGCGTTTTAAATTTATAATATTAACCTTATGGGGAGTAGGTTTGTTTACAAATTTTCTAAAATTAAAACCTTTGATTTCTTAAAACAGCTGTTACTTTACTGTCCGTTAGCTTTGCTTTACTATCCAATGCCATATGAATCATCCATTAATGTAAAACTATGAAGTAAATATGTGCTGTAAAAAATGAACAGCATTGTTCGCCACATTAATAGTTTACGGTTTTTGGGAATTATGTACTTTTTTATATATTTTTTATTTTCTGTACGATTCAAAGTCACGTGTTTATATGTTTGCCAAATAAAAATAATTACAATGTTTATACATATTGGGTTAATTATAATAATCAGCTGTTGAATATTTAAAGCTTTCACAATGAAGCCGCAATGCTATTTGACTTCAGAACATGGCCAATCTTAAAGTTAACACGTATTTTCTGTTAGGCGTTACGAAGTTCGCTGGGTCAGCTAGTAAAATAATAACAAAGTTACAATATCAAAAAAGTATGCACCAAATATTAAGAATAACTGATTGAATTTAACTTGCTACAGAAAGAGAAGTTTGTGTTTCCCTAGAAAAAGATCGGTGATCTAACAGGCAGTTGCTCGAGGTTGGTAAGAAGAGCTACCATTGTATTGTTTTTTTATTTTTTTGCATTGGTTAAAAACTGAAGGGAAGAGAATTGAACCTGTAAAACACAAAATAAAATACTATTAAAAAGTAAAGCAACCGTATTTAAGTTGAAACTTACCTATGCGCTTGTACTTGCCCAGGAATGTAAACACAGACAGGACCAGAGGGGCAATGTATTCTTCTTCCATGTTTAACAGTCTTATTAAATGCTCGATGATGTCTTCACTAAGAAAATGGTGAGGAAAAACATAGGAAAGCATCTAGAACAAATAAATATTATGTTGTCTTCATCTACTGAAATGTTACCTATTTATAAAGGGTTATTTTGAAATACATATAGTGTGTGACACATTTAATATCTTTTTATATCCAAGCACACTGTATAAAATTCATATTTTATTAAGAATAATTTTTTCACCTATCCTATAGGATGTTTTTAATATAGTTTTCTATAAAACTGTATAAAACCCCAATCATTAAAGTTAAATAAATAATTGTGTTCACTGGAAAACAAATTAAAAACATACACAAACAATTTTTTTTTGCTTGTATTTGAGGAAGCGTGGCTTTTCTGGAACTCACTTCCAGATGCAATATTACTCACAACCAATAGTGTACCGTACACTGGTTGAGAATCTCTGTTCTACCAGTAATCTACTATTTTTTTTAATTACTTATAAAAGGTTTGCGTAACATTAGCCGGCCTGAACTAAACTCACCACAAGTAGTTTAAGGCCTCGTTCACCAGCAGTGTTTGGATGAAGTCCAATTTCTTCTATTAAATTTCCTCCTTTTAAGCAGTCTTCTACATAACCAACCAAAACCTAGATAACAAGTTTTTCTTTAGCAACCACATTCAAAACAAACACAATCAACTCTGTGATATAATATGATTTTAAGGAATTACACCTAGTGTTAAAAAGTTAATTTCTTACTTTAATATAAATTGAGTAAAAAATATAACTATTCATTAACATAACCAAAAATAAAATCGTATTACTCCAGAACTAAATAAAGAGAATATTTAGAATATTTACAATATTTCTGTCACAGATTGTTCATCAAACATCACTTAGACAGTCAAGAGATACTTGTCATAAATCCACCAATACTAGAAAGTAATATTAACCATTAAATAATATAACATTTCAATCTTTCACGTTAAAGTAAACACTTCCATCTCATCTTGAACAATAAAAAAATATTTTCCTAGTTAAAAAAAATTAATAATATAAAATTTGATTAGGATTCATAATTTCTTCATTCTATTGTTAAAATCGGCTATACTTTAAAAATTGTATGTATATATCTAAGCACGCTGGTGCAAAAAAGAAAAGGATATAAAAAGGTAAGACAGTAGAGCGTCCAAAAATCCAGACCGTCAATAATACAGATTTTTCCCTAGCTAGAAATAAATTTTGTACTGACTGCTCTTGCACTGAGATCGTTACTTGAGTGGGCGATGGAAGAAAGCGTGTGCACGCTCTGTAGTGAGGAGAGGGGGAGTGACCTTCGAAGGAGAGGAGGGGACGTTGCCAAGGTCACACAGCCAACCATCTACATGACAATTAATTGTCATGCTACCTGCCATTCGTGTTAGTCTACTAACCCTGAGCCAGAGCGGTACTCATAAGATACGGTACTCAAAAAAGTTATTTTAATTTATACCCTTTACTGTACCTGTCTATGATAGAAAATAAATACAATTTTAAATAGTTTTTCCCCAAATAATGTATGTCAATAATTAATCTGGATTATCAAAGTTCTGCTGTAGTTGAAACTAGCTTACTCGGATGGCGATGGTGTCGACCATGACAGAGGAGATCCTTTCCAGAAGCATCTTGACAGTGTTGTAGTAGAGATTGGTCTGGATAGGCTGTCCGAGCTTCTTTAGTATCAGACTCGTGGTCATTGTGCAGTCCTTGCAAGACATGTCCGGTCGAACCAGTGCCTCCATCCCTACATTGTATTATGGATTTTAGAGTTACTCTCACTATGAATAAATTTATCAAACGACTTTAATAATGTTCTTGATTGATTCTTTAATGTCATTATTTTGCTAAAACACTGCTTTATTATGAACTTTAGGTATTGTTGAGGCATTGAATAGGGGTTCCCAGCCAAATCTGGGGAAGGATGCAAGCCTCAAGGAGTAGACCAAATTAAAAACAATCTCAAATCTTTTTTGATTCCTATAGTAAGGTAATTCCTATATAAGTGTTCTATTGTAAAGCCAGTCAAAAAAATAAATTGCAATTATAACTTGATGGTTTGGAATTGTAAAAAAACTAGGGGTGTGCGGTTCAAACAATTTTCATGTCGGTATGGCTTGGTACAAAACTTTTTACCTCGGTTTTCTGTACAAACTTAGTACGGTAAGGTACACTTGAAAAACCATCTAATTTGGTAATTGGAAGATAACTGAAGAGTTTAAATAGAACTCCTTAGAATCAGATAATAATTATCAGACTTACTGCATACTCAATGCTTGCAAAACTGAGCAGATTTATGTATTTGTTAAGAATAAACCCTATTTCGTTATATAGTACTGAATATATAAAAGCTTACCATTTGAAGTACAATAACAGCTTATTTTCTTGTAGAAGATATTTTTTAAACATAAGATTTATAATGAACTAGTCATCCTTATTCTATTTCAAAACATTCAAATTAAGAAGTAAATTATTTTGCTATGAAAAATTCTATCTCAAAATGTAATAATGGGGTGAAATTATGATTTGCTCTTGAATTGCAGATCAAGGTTATAATTGTTGAATTTACCTGAACATTATTTTCAATAAGTCGTATCAGATGACAGGTTTAATTTTAAATCAGCTGTCATTGTTTTTGTTATGTTAGTTGTCCTCGAATTGTAATGTTGTGAAATACATTTTGTAATTTTGTTCAACAGTTTCTTTTGCTTTATTTAAAGAACCTAGATTTCTAATACTAGAAAATTCTAGGATAACTGAAAACATAGTTCACATGGAATAATAACTAACCGCATTACAATACACCTTATTTCTATCAATGACGATATATTTTCTATTTTGAAATGTTATATCCTGTTAAAGTTTGTTGGTAACTGAAATAGTAACAACTATTGACCGGGGAAGTACATTCTTTCTCTTCTGAATCTATTCTTCGGATTCTATCTATCAGAATCTATGATCATTTTGTCTGAATGTAGTTAACCATAGTCGATATACGCAGACCAACCTTAGACGTGACTTGACTTTCATCGTTTAACAAAGAAAAATGTTTCTGAAAAAGAGGAACGCTAAATAATCTGAATAAATATTCAGCAAGGAAGTTTGGTTTAATATTAAATCGGGCACACTGCAGACCCTAAATAAAAACACAATACAGGAAACATTTACAGGAAATAAACAACTTTAAAAATTTTCAGAAATAATAAAAAACTATCATGAAAACTAACATTAAGTTTGAAAAGACAAAAACATTTGGAAAATTAAGCACTGTTTTAAATTGGGAACCATTTTAGAGCCATATTGACTGGTCATGTATTTAAGGTTTCTTGTGTATAAGAAACGTCTTTGTTCAATTTATACTTAATTTATTGACACTATTCAATGTACCAATTTTGGAAAAAAAAACATTATACAAATAAAGAATGTATGACATTTGCTGAAAAAGATGCATGATTCACCAATCCCAAACTGAATAATTTCTAAATAATTGGTGTGGAAAAACTTACCCAGGAGTAGACTTTGATCTTTCAACATATTCTTAGAGAATTTGGCGAGGAACTCCTGCGCCTTGAGAGGGTCTGGGAGGAACCGGGAGATGGTGATGATGCGTGTGGCGATGTCTTTGTCGCGTTCAAGGCCCAACGGTCGCCGGTGCAACTCGAGCCACTCCCCAACACTCTTGCGCACCCTGTAAAGTCACCTGATTACCCACCGACTTTTTAACAGTACATTCCTTTCATTTGATTATTTTCTCGCCAATTTATTGATGAATTTAGGCCTAATCCTCACTGCATACAGTTATAATGCGGTAAGGTATATATAGAATGACATGAGACTTTGGTGCAGTGATAAGGAGATGGTTATTAACCGACCACAAGATAACAAAGGCTATGTTGCATAAAACAAACGTTATCCATTATTGAGCCAATCGCAAGTCCTTTTACGAAAAATGTTTCATTTTAGTGTCACATTTTTTACAGCATCCAGAGGAACTTCCAACACACTCACATTATCATATTTTTGTAAAACATCAGTCAGTGTCCTCTAAAAATGTATATCTCAATTACCTCATATATCTAATATAACTAATTATCTCATATATCTAAGGATAAAATGTCTTAAGAACTTACTGAAGTTGACTTTTCTCCAGTTCGATAAATGCCTTGGTCGCATGATCATCAATTGTGCCGACCAAATGATACAGCTTTTTCATCCTTTCTTCAGGTGATAACGTATAAGGTACTAGAGATGTATTCAACAGCCTTTCTACAAGCAACCTAAAAAGTTTTTGATAATTTAAGTAATAGTTATCTAACAATAAAAAGTGTAGTTTTCTAAATAATAAACTATACAATTGAATGCAAACATTAAGCTAACTAAGACCTCACCTGTCCTCCATGCCTTGCATGTAATAACCATGCAATATCTTGTCCTTGATCCACGTGACAGCCTTCTTGGTTGCTTGAGGGACGTCGCTGTCCGCTAAATGTTTTCTGTATATCATAGCAAGTCCGGTCATTGCTTCCTTTCTGATTTTGAACTGAAAAAAACACTTAATGAACACTAAAGTACTAAATTTTGGAACAGGAAATGTGCAATATCATATGGTAAAACTAATCTAGGAGCTGCAAAGGGAAATAGTAGATAATATAGTTAGTTAATAAAATAAATATTCTTCAAGAATCAATTTCAGCCTAGCTTTACTATCAGACATGAGTAAAACACCCTTGGAAAAGAGCAGATGAGATAATGAGTTGAAACTTCAGTTTAAGTTGAATACCCAGTTTATGTTTAGTTCTGACTTTGGTAAATGCTTAATTCCCCCTCACTTAATTAAAGTTATCATGAAAAATCACACCAAAATCAAAATCACACACCTAACAATTTAGTGATGGTTCTTACCAGAACAAATATCCCCTAGTCATACCCCATGAATCAGTTAGTCTTTGTCAGAAACAAAGTTTATATGTGTCGTCAAATCATTCACACTTAATTCGCCAGTTTGTGTTGGTATCTTGTGTATAAAATTAAATGATATAGTATTAGGGACTCTTAAATTGTTAGTTGGAGGAATAAATCTTATTAAACTGGGTATACAGTTTTATTTACATCTTATGTACAGTTAATATGAAAAAGAAGGTACCAGGATTTTTCAACCAGTCTATCGAGCAAAGCATAAATTCTTCTGCAATAGTAAGAATTCAAAACTTACTCCAGATGGTACAATTCAATAAAATAACCCACTATCTTTTACCAACCTTCTTATCTAGCGTGCGTTCCTTTACAAACTCCAACAAATCTTCACTGTCAGACACAATCTCAAAATCTTTTTTGGCTGTTGATACAATAGATGTCACCACCTCGTACCTCACGTTTTCATCGGAATCGTGTTGTCTCAATTTCAAAGTTTCTACAATGTCTTTCCTTAGTTCTGGATGATTAATCAAAAAATGCATTGAGTACTGGACACATTTGATTCTAATGGAAACACTGATATCATTGAACCTGAAAAAATATTGTTTTCATTAATATGTACACAATAAAATGTGCATTTAAAAAAATTATATGGACAGAACAATTAACTACGTCACGTTTCACTAATTCAATCTCCATTGTAGTGGTAGTGTAACCAATGGTCATAATAAAAACAAAATGCTGCAAACATATCTTGCAGGCACCTAAATTTTACATGTTTGTAACGTGCAACAATTTCTTAAAATTTCTACTTATAACCCTCTTCATTTTTGTAATTTTTCTGAAATTTGTATGCATTTTTTATTTTTTATTTCCATCCAAAGTTTGTGATCTAAAAAGAAAACGAGAAAATAAAAAATGTGTTCGTTCTGTTCAAACAATACATCTGCAGTTAGAAAAGTCATTTTAGCAAGTAGCTGCGATAGATATTATAAAGAAATAACAATGTTAATACAATGTAAACAGATACAAACCAAAAAAGAAAACAACAATGCAAAAACTAAACATACCATCAACAACAACAAATATATCATATTAACTAGGAGGGGCCAGTTAGCCATTAAAAACAGTCTTTGGTCGTCTGAGACTTAGCAACATAACATAACCTAACTTTAGCAAGATGCAAAAATGCACCAAAATGCTCAAATGAATAGATAAGCATGAAATGAAATACTTAAAACTTACTTTTCCTGAAAATTTGATATTTAATAAAAAAATAATTTGAGTAATCCTTTAGTAGGGCCTCAGTTGTTTTTTACTTTAAGATCTTCTGAAATGTAAAATACAATTTCAAGTGCTATTAGCTTAATAAAGACAGCAGTAAAATACAAGTCACTAGAACTGAATGTTAAAAGAGGTTTACGAAGTGGTGCAACTAGTTTCTCTTAGTAAACAAAGATCTCTTCATTTGAAGATATCAGTAAAAGATACAGTGTATAAATCTTTGATGGCCTTCTAATTTTTGGTTAGTTGCCACCACTGGAAAATATTGAATTACGCATGGCAGGAATTTAAACCACTTTTTTATTATTTAATCAATAATCACATTTTGGATCTTCTGACTTTTGATCTTATCATTGCATTGTTTAAACTTTTGACACTTAACCCCTTAATCGAGGTGTAAATTGGCGCGCCACAGTTCAGTAGCGCAGGGTTTTTTCTACCAAGCAGGACATTTGAGACTGCAGAGCAAGTGGCATGGACGTAGTTTTATAAAAATACACTAGAATACAGCACCAAATGGTCTGTCACTTCTCATGGTAAATGTAACAGTCATCGTTTGAGAAAAAAGTAGCAGACGACATGTAGGCCTATTCATGAAAGAATCAGCTGAGAACATCCGTCTAAACACATGCTTAAGGGGTTAATACTCTTTGAGGTCTTATGGCGAGTATAGGTTGCTCAGCGCAATTTCCTGAAAGCTCCAATGGCAACCTATACCCGCCACGATATATAACCACACACAAAACACACTCAAAGTAAAGGTAAGACAAGTATTTTATGTTTATTTGCTTTTTATACACGTACATTACTAAATTAAACTTATTTTTTTTAGTTTGTGCGTTTATTATTGTCCTTTCAGTAATTAATTATTTTCTCTGTGTATTTCTTCAAGCTGAAAGTTTCTTTTGTCTTCTGCTTGGAGTGATTGTTGTTATTGTAGTAAAGGTTAATTTTACACAATGTTTACATGTATCAGTGTTTCTAATGTTATTATATTCCTATATTTTATGTTGATTATGAAGGGAAATAAGTATAGTATATTTTTTGGCAGCTTACTACTTTATTGTTTAACATTTTTATAAACATATTTTTTGTAAAAAATAAAATAAAATAAGATTAGTTTTCTCTTTAATTACTTTATTTTTTATATTTTACAAGGGTAACTTAAATATAAACCATCATTAATGCATTTATGCATTAGTTTTGGCACTTATATGTACATAAGAATGTTACAATCCATGCATAAAGAGCCTAAATCAATTAATTACATCCTGGAGTGTACTTGTCATTAAATTGATTCGACCTCAAAGGGTTGATTTTTATTCTATCATAAGATCCAAAACAACCTGGTTAATGTGTACAGAACAGTTTTGTTTTGAAAGTGAGCAATCTTTCTGACCTTATGAGATTTGATGTTATGAAACTCCTGTGATTAAATTACAGTTTTGGATCTTATGAAAGGAACGAATTATCAGTTTCAATTTGAACTAACTCCAAGTATATAACAATTTTAAACAAATAATTAAAACCAATATTATAAGAAACTCTTGTGGTCATCAACACAAGCAGAGACTGACCTGCCGAGGAACGCACGCCACAGCTGCATATGGTGTTTGGCCAGTGAGGAGTCTTTCTCGCTGAACATGCGGGCCAGGAGTGCGACGGCACCCAGCCGCTCCTGCTCCTGGTTAGACTTGAGTTTGCACTCGAGCTGCGGCAGGACAGCCAACAGTACTGACGGACAGATCTTGTTCAGTTCATAGATCAAGTCATAAACTTTGCTGCTGATCGACAAACCCTTCTCTTCTTTTCCCAAAATCAATACATGGTTGAAAAACTGTTTGAACAAAAAGACAGCTACAGTAAAACAACGACACACTTGGGTAAAATATTTTCCAAATAATATAAAATCCACATTTTATACAATTTAGTCATTGTATAGATATTCACTGAATAACTACTATATAATATGATAATGACTATATAACTGAATAACTACCATACTTACAGCTTGAATGTAAGGTTCTAGGGTATCACTGCATTTCACAATCAGATCTTTGGCCAGCTGATAGGCATTTTTGCGAGATGTTTTATTTGGCTCGACGATATTCATCAATATTATGTCCAACAACTCATTGCTTACGATATCTGACTCTGTGATGAGCGGGCACAGCACATCCAGCATGAAGCTCTTCACTTTACCAGAGTGTTCATCACTAAAAAATTTCATTTTACTTGAGAATTATATATTTAAATCAGCAAATAATTTCCGAAAAATGACATCTTATTACAATGTTTATATAGGCTAATAGTCATTATATATCAATATTAGGACATTATAATCCTAATATTACATTGTCAAAAACCATTTAACATATTATAACGTAAAGATTTTTTCAGCAAATATGACAAAAATTGTCTTTAGGTAATAATAATAAATGACCACAATAAAATTACAGATATTCCTGAAAAGAGAGTACAATAATAATTCCCTCAATATATTAAAAGAATAAAAAGCTGGGATTTGGTCATTCATAGGCTATAACATATTAAATGATTTTTTTAGAGGTAATAGTATATTTTTATTAACAGGTCAGGAATTGGTATTCCCCAGTCTTTAGAAGATCACTTAATTGTATATAAATGCAAAATAGTCATCTCTGGTGTAAATTGCAGAATGATGTGTTGACCGACAAATCCTCTGTGTGGGTGTTTGAAAATCTACTGAGACAGTTTGGTATTTTATAAACAAAGAACCTACACGTTTGAATGCCTGTTTAGATAATATCATAACAAATGTAAAAGATTATAAAGTGGAGGTTGCTAAATATAATCTTAGTGATCATGATGCTTTGAAATTTTGCTTTCTGCCAGATTGGATTTTAATACCTGCACAAAAGGTGAAGGTGTCTGTAAGAAAATCACAGGAAATAAATGGAACACTACAATTTGGAGTTGTTTAGTGAGGACTGGTATAGTTTTCTTAATTATAATGAGTCGGCAGGAGACAAATTGATGATTATCTTAATAGATACAGGTCAATATTTGAAAATTGTTTTCCTATGCAAGAAGTTTCAGCAGACAAAAATAAGTTTTGTTCAAGTACAAAAAGTTTAAACTGGTATACCCCAAAATTAAAGGAAATGAAGAATCATATAATGTTTTATTTAGACTTATACATTAGAAGCAGTGATAATGAAATTTTAAATAAGTTAAAAACTGTTAAAAGACAATAAAGAAAATTGTTAAAAGAATAAAAAATAGTGTATAGGTAATGAAGAAGGTATTGAGAAATCGGTGAATAAATGTAAGACGGCATGGTCGCTAAGCGTTTGGAATAAACCGTAAATCAAACGATCCCAAGATTGACCCTGATGTCTTAAATCAAGTTTTCATAACATCGGTACAAGAAATTAGTGATGGTGTGGAAGCATCAGTTTCAGGTGCATTGGAATATCTTAAGAAATTTAGCATACCAGGTAAAAAACCAAAGTTCAAGTTGGTTGATGTGTCAGAGCAAGAAGTACACAACGTGGTAAACTCGTTAAAAAAACTCCTAATTGAGGGATGGTTATGGACTGTCAAGTCTGTTAATGAAGAGGACTATTGAGGTGGTTTCAGTACCCATAACTTGGTGTATTAATTTATGCATAAGGGAAGGTGAATTTCCAACAACTCTAAAATTTTGTAGGGTGGTCCCCATATACAAGAAGGATAATTGGAATGAAGCAATGAGTTATCGCCCGATTTCTGGCATACCAGTCATGGCAAAAATTGTTGAAAAATCCTGAAAAAGAGGGTATGTAATTTTTTTTTAAGTCATAATTTTTTCAATGAGTGTCAATTTCGATATCATTGTCGGAGATCCACAACGATGTAGATAGGATAGTTACAGATCTTTTGTATAGTTCAGAGAACGAAGAGAATGAAGTCAACTGTGTCTGGCACGACATCTTAATGGAAAAGTTTAAATTTTATGGATTTATCACAACGGACTGAACATATTTCAGTCCTATTTAAGTGACCGATATCAGATTGTTGAGGGTAAGGGAAAGTGGTCAAAGGTAGTAAATATCAAACTAGGCGCGCCACAGGGCTCGGTAATTGGCCCTATACTATTTATAATTTTAATTAATGATATTAGTTTTAATTTAGTAATTTAGTATTAATTGTAATTCAACGATTTATGCTGATGACACATTGTTACTGGTTAGTCATAAAATTTGACTAGTATGGAAAACATGGCAGTTTCAGTTTTTAATAAAGCTACGAACTGGTTCGTAGCTTTATTAAAAACAACAAACGGTTAATTTTTAAATTCAAATAAAACGAAAGGCTAAAGGTGGCATTGAAAAAGATAAATGAGAATCACAACTTAGTTTATGACTATGAAAATGTTGCTAAACTACTTGGCTTAAAATTAGATTGTAAATTGTCTTAGTCTTGCCATATTGATTTTGTACATAAAAAGTTAGCTAGGGTTATTTATTTGTAAATTAATCTCAAAAGACATATTTCCAGCACTTATATGATAATGGCTTACTATGCTTATCATTATGGTTTATCATAATGGCTATGCTTATGGTAATCTGGGGTAATGGGGTCAGAATACAAAAAATTTTAATCCATAAAAAAAGATGATTCAAGTTTCGACAGATTCTGACAGACTGGCCTATTACAGGCAATTATAAATGTCCACTGGTATTCTTACCATTGTAAATTTGCCCATATTAGCAGGTGTAATGTATGTTAAAAATAATTTATATAAGTATTCTGTCAGAGAGCAATTTCATGATCATGATACTTGATACAGTAGACTTCTGATTATTCGTGGTAATGGGTGGCTGAGCAATCGCGTATAATTAAAATCTCAGATAAAGCAAACTTAACCTAAAATATACAGGAAATACTTAAAACGACCATTAGAGCTAAATAAGTCCTTTTTAACCTTTACTGATTGTTAGGTTTGATAATGTGAAAAAGACATCAAGTACAAGATTACCTTTCCATAAAAAAACAATTTCGTAGACATGATTTTCACATCAGTAAAATCCCAATACAGTGATTAGCTTACATTTGTTTAATTTGTATGTCAAAATCTTGAAAACATGAAATATTTTGCCTTTTTATAAATTACAAAAAATGTAGGTTTGTGCTGTAAAACACTGAAAGTAGATTTTCAAAAAAATTTATTTTAACATTTTTATAATTTCAAAACATCTGTCATAAATAAGGTTGCCTAATTATATAATAACATGGAAAAAATTGCAGGTGCTGCCATGATAAACACATATTTTTCACAAAAATGGATCTCAACCACATGAAGCTATATATTTTATCCAAAAATATTAGATTAATATGAAAAATTATTTTTTTTATCCTCCATAAGATTAACATTGGAGCCTCAAAAATACAACGTACTGTGTTTAAATTTTTTTATATCCCGGTAACCGTTGAAGATAGAGAAAAACATTAAGGAACTTAATTGTGTAGTTTATTTAAGCTGTCCAATGTGAAATATAAAATTAGATTTTTAAAAATTACAAGTGAAAAACGCAAAAAAATTTTGTACAAAAAATATTCATTGACCGATATCTGTTTACATCGTACATTGTAGGAATACACGTCTCTAAATTTGGTCTCGATCGATTTTTTACGAGAGTTATCGTGAACAGACATATATATATATTTATAAAAATACTTAATATAATATATATATATATAAATAATTTTAACCCTATTGTTTTTGTGTGAAAAAGAAAAATAACATGGTATTACCTTTCCATAAACAAACATTTTAGACATGATTTCAGTAAAAACAGTCCAATACATGAGACAAGTGCAATGTATTGCAGGTCTACATTTGATGTTACCATCATCATTGCCTTTCAGGGCATTTTCCATTGTTGTGTTTTGTTTCAAGGCATTTTCTTCCTTTATAACAATGATTGGCCGAATTTTCCAAAGTGTCATCTTCCCCTTCCAAATCCAATAGTTGATTAGTTTGCATAATGGCGGGCAGTTGCGTTCGATTGATTAGTTGCCCAAGGTCAAGCGTGTCACGGGCGGTAGTTATAATTTGCAGGCGCAAGAATAGACATTTATGCGTTACTTCGCTTGCCACGGTTATTAATATTTTTTGCCGATCGCGGATAAGCCACAACGCATTTAATCCACTCACGGATTAAATGTGTTGTGCAGATTTTAAGACTATTTTTTAGGTATTAAAAAGTAATTTTTTTTATCTGAATGAGCCATGATAATTAGTTCATAAATCCTATACATTAAAAACATTCACACAGTATACACGGTTTACTGCTAAAACACAATGAAAATAAAAACATCAACAAATGTCAACAAACAACAGACTGGCCTATTACAGGCAATTATAAATGTCCACTGGTATTCTTACCATTGTAAATTTGCCCATATTAGCAGGTGTAATGTATGTTAAAAATAATTTACATAAGTATTCTGTCAGAGAGCAATTTCACGATCATGATACTTGATACAGTAGACTTCCGATTATTCGTGGTAATGGGTGGCTGAGCAATCGTGTATAATTAAAATCTCAGATAAAGCAAACTTAACCTAAAATACACAGGAAATACTTAAAATGACCATTAGAGCTAAATAAGTCCTTTTTAACCTTTACTGATTGTTAGGTTTGATAATGTGAAAAAGACATCAAGTACAAGATTACCTTTCCATAAACAAACAATTTCATAGACATGATTTTCACATCAGTAAAAAACAGTCCAATACATGAGACAAGTGCAATGTATTGTAGGTCTACATTTGATGTTACCGTCATCATTGCCTTTCAGGGCATTTTCCATTGTTGTGTTTTGTTTCAAGGCATTTTCTTCTTTTATAACAATGATTGCCGAATTTTCCAAAGTGTCATCTTCCCCTTCCAGATCCAATAGTTGATTAGTTTGCATAATGGCGGGCAGTTGCGTTCGATTGATTAGTTGCCCAAGGTCAAGCGTGTCACGGGCGGTAGTTATAATTTGCAGGCGCAAGAATAGACATTTATGCGTTACTTCGCTTGCCATGGTTATTAATTTAATCCGCTCACGGATTAAATGCGTTGTGCAGATTTTAAGAATATTTTTTAGGTATTAAAAAGTTATTTTTTTCATCTGGATGAGCCATGATAATTAGTTCATAAATCCTATACATTAAAAACATTCACACAGTATACACGGTTTACTGCTAAAACACAATGAAAATATAAACATCAACAAATGTCAACAAACAAGGTTAGCGAAAAGTGAAAACATATGGCCGTAATGGCTCGCGTATATATATGTTAAAAGCAGTACGGGAGCGAACGAATATTGGTCATAGTCACCTAATAACTGATTTCAGTCATTTATTTCGAAAAAACCGCAATATTGGTTTTGACAGTCCATTGAGGCTAAAGCAACTCCACCATGCACTCTATCAGTTGTTTCGCGAACTACAGCACAGTAAATGTGGCTATATTATTGATCGCGGGTAAACGTGTTAAACACGACTGCGACCCTACTGTGCTGCGTTAAAGCCATCATGTTAAGGGTTAATTTAACTTTGTTTCTCTTGTTGTTGCATGAAATTGGATGATTATTTTTGAAACAATAAATAATTAAATAATATTTATATAAACATTATGATATAAAGAATATGATAGTTTTATTACAGATTGTCGTTTTTAAATTTACTTAAGGGAGGAAGTATGTGTCAGTCCACTGATACAGTTTGTTTGATATTTGATATATATTTGATTGAACAACATCCTCAACTGCTTTTATTTACTTGACTTCTATAATCTATATCTATAATTCTATAATAATAAAATATATCTGGGGTAACTTTGCTGATCCTGCCAAGTGTTCTTGCGGAATGAAAAATTACCACTTACAACAAGTGCCAGCTTGACACTGGCATTATGATCTGGATGGATAAACACATATTCAAACACTTTTTTTAGCTCTTTGGTATTCCCTTAATTTATTTAAAACCATTGAAAAAGTTTTCAATTTATTGTGCAAGATAAAAAATGTAATATCCATCCCACTATGTATTGTCAAAAATGATTCCACATTCCTGATAATAAAAAATAGAATAAAAAATTGCCTTAAGTTCAAAATTGATTCAGGCAAAATTTAAAAACACAATTTAGACGTTTAACATACTTACTTGACAATCTTGAACATCAGTGAAAACAGATTACAGAAAATATCTTGACAATCTTCTAAGTCGAAACACATGTTAAAAGATTTTACATATGCTAGATTCTCTAATAAATAAAAATATCTTTTAAAGGCTGGATCCTTTGGATCTTTCAATCCTGACAACTGCCTGATCAGGAACATAAATATTGACTGCAACATACAAAAATAAGACTATTATAATAGGGTAATAAACAAATGAATAACTTACCTATACTATACTTTATAAATTGTTCAGCTCAAGCATACAGACGGACACCCTTTTAATTAATTATTTCTTCTCTCAATCCATATAGACGGGGACCGTGGCGTGTCCCGTAATCTAGATACTTGGTTGTTACGAATTGTGGATAGATAAGCGATAGTCGGTGGATAGTGTGGATTAACGTCCCCACTCTTGAATACTAGGTTAATCCGCAGAAGCCATCCTCATAATTAGACCAGTTTGTAATTCAGATGCAGTGGTTTGGATTCCACGTTTAACTGTAGGTCCCTTATATATGCCATTGACTGTTGGGCTATTAATTAACAGTTCTATATAAGGAACATGTCAGCCTTAGTCAGTAACAAGACTAAGAGATCACGCTCCAATCATCCTACACTCGTTTCTCACTCATACTTGGTTTAAAATACCTACCTGGGTAGGTTGCCATTTCAGTTGAAAAATATAAAACCAAAAAGCATATAATATTAAATAATCTATCAAAGTATATACAAAATATATGTATGAATATTTTGTAGGTTTTTTATTTTATATTAGTTTTTAATTTTGTTGTACTATATAACATGTATACTGCATGCAAAAACTCGGATCTGGTCATATATCATGATGCAATAGGGTATATACATTTTAAGCTTTGGTAATTAAGGTAAGGAAAATGGTACTTATCAATCAAAAATGTCTTTAACCGTTATGGAGCTACCCTCACAATGTTTCAAGGAACCTGATAGATTGTTTCTTTATTATGATAATGGCATTCATGCACATTATCATCCCCCACTTAGTCCAGCTTTAGAAGGCATGTTATAATGTTGTGGATGGGATATCTATACTAACCAACTGAAAATATATATAAATGGAAGTTGGTTAAATTATAGCAGAGGTACCATACCTTGACTTGCTCAGGGTCCTTATATGGAGCTTCAGGAGCATAGACCCTGAGAACATCAGCAATGCAGCAAGCTATGAGTAGTTGAACATCTCTACTTGGGTGCATTAAGAAGTGCTCTTCGGCCAAGTGTAGGGCGAGGGGGATGTACTGTTGGTACATACCCTCATCCTGACCCATAGCTTGTAACGTGTGAGCAAGAGTCTGGAAAATAAAATTATGATTATCATACTATATAAAATCTTATAGAGTTTAATTTTATGTCAAATAAGCTAGCACAGTGATAAATTGAAGTGTAGGGCCTATAACCTACGCAAAATAGTTACGTTGATGAAACTGAACACAGAAACCTGTTAGGCCTAGACTTAAATGTTGTTTGTGACTATCTTTGTTACAGAAGCTTAATGGTTACCAGTGGTGAAATAATTTATGTTAAAATTCATAAAGTAAGTCAATTACCTATTTTAAAAACTATGAAGTTAAAACTACTGTATTAGACTACTCACTTTGTAATTTAAGAATTCAATTTACCTTAAGACGCCGAATAAGTTCATCAGATCCAAGCTCCTCATTGATTGGGCGACAGCCCTGAGGGTATACGATTTCATGAGGCATTTTGATGATCTGAAAAAGAAGGTGATTAAATATTTTGCATTAGGCACCTATTCAATTAACCGGAACTTTGATACAGTAATTTTATAGAAACTTCTATAAACTTAATTATATTTTTCTTTTGTATTCCTGAAATTTTAAATAATATACCTGTTAAACTTCCCTGTGGGAAATATGTTAGATCATGTATATATCCAAAGGGAATGTTTTCAGTTTATCTATCCATGTTTGCGTTCCACAAATCTGCTAACCCCCCTCCCCCTACAGAGTTTAGACATATTCATGTCAATAATAACAAATCTAGAATAATGATATTTATATGAGCCTAGCTCTAAGTCTATAGGCTACTAGCCATAAAAGATTCAGGCTGTAAATTCCTGGAAATATATGTGGAATCAAGGCTGTAAAAACAATTTTTAATCTGCATACATGAATAGATATAGATTATATATTATTGATTTATGAATTATTGATAGATATATAGATTTAAGGAGATATTCCGTAATCCCTTGCAAACAAATTTTTCAACTTTAAACAACTACTTTTCATCTACTATAAGTTAGCCCCATTGTACTAAATATAGTCTTCCCTAGTTCCAATATCATGACAATGTATAATATTGTCTACAATGTATTGTTTTAATTACTTTGTTTTGGAATTCAGTCTCCTATACTCAATGTTTCCTTTCCAAGAGATTAAGATATTAGGCTTAGCTATTGTCAATTTTTAAACCTAGGATTGCATATGACTTCAGTGATTAAGATTTTATAGTGTTGCTCTAACTGAAAATATTTCAATCATAGTTTGCCCTTGCTTCTTTACTTTTCTTATAAATTTGAGCTAAGGATCGTTTGATATCAAAATATTGGTTTGGTTTAATCTGTAATAAGTTAATGTTACAAGATATTTACCTCTATTCAACATAAAAATTGCAAGTAGGGCATGCAGCCCCAACTTACGCCATAAAAATAGGTAATTTAAAAAAGAAAACACCACTTAAACCGATGACATATGAAATTATGTTTCTATTATCAACACACTACACCAAAATGAAAAGTGACAATGAACAACTAAAAACATAAATTCACGTTACTTAAGTAAAATTATTGTGTCAACGGAGACAACGCCGTCCATAGACCACTACAATTCCATTCCGTTTCAGTTTTAGCTTTAGCTACAGCAATTCTCAATTCCCCCATCTCCTATGCCTATGGGTTCTGAGGAAAGTCACAGCCAAGGTAGCTAAACTTATCGCTTTCATATTTTATATCTATTATAACTTATGAAACAAAGTTGTAATGCTACTTTATGCTGATTATAACGTCAAAAATATAGATATATTTTACTTTATAAAATCCAATGTTATATTATATTTCGGGCCTATATCTAAAACAAAAAAGTGTATAGTAACATATAGTATTTAGTGTATAATACGAGTAATACAAAAAGAAGATACAATTAAGTACGTTCCAGAGAAAATGAAGTTGCCCTTCAGATATATCAAAAGACAGCATATATAGGAACACGATGATGATATTTTGACTCAATGCCGTTTTATGCTGGCACGTGCAAAGATGATCTCCTTCAGTCAATTATGTAATAATGAGTTGGGTTTACTATTACAATATTATGTGAGAGTATAAAATTGACCCTCCCTTTCTCAACACTCGTTTTATGCCAACACTCGTCTTCCGAATTCCATATTTCATCAGGAATGTCGCAGGAATCTATGCCGAACACTCTCCAGTTCCTACTTCTAATACAGCTGGTGTCCCTGGTGTGGTGACCAGACCATAATGCAGTATTCTAGATGAGGTTACATACAGATGAGATGTTTGTCAGATGAGGCATTACATAGTAAATACCGGACCTGCGATCGCTGTTAATCCCTCCTTGCCAAAAGTAGAGAAAAATACCCCCGTCGAAGTAGACCTGCGTATTCAGTAAATTTCCAAATGTATAATAATATATAATAATAATATATTCGTATGACAGGTATTATCAATATATGTTGATAAAAAAGAAGAATTGCGTATTCTCTATAATATTAACATGAGAAAGAGTATGCATCAGGATTTCTGCTGTGAGGAACACTAAAAGTAGGCATGTTTACCATAAAAATTTTGATTTTGTCCATATAACAAGTTTTACTAATATCTATCAAAAAAGTAAAAGGTGGTTACCTATTCCCTATATGATTGAAATGGGAAAAGAGTGCGTATGCATGTTAGCTGCCATTTAAAAACATATATACTATAATTTTAAGCATAAATTAATTAATCTCAATCACATGAAGCTAAATACCAAGTTTCATCCAATAATATTTTTTAATAAGTAAAATATTATTTTTCCTTATCCTCCATAAGATTAACATTGGAGTCACAAAATACAACGTACTATGTTTAGATATTTTAATACCTCGGTAACCATTGTAGATAGTGATGCTAAACTTAAAACTTTAAGATTCTGAATTGTGTAGTTTTTTAACTGTTTTTAATTGTAAAATAAGAAATTATATACATAAAAATATGTATGAAAAAATGCAAAAACATTTTTGGTGTACAAGACCTAGGAGAGACGTATTACAAATATTACGGATTACTATCCGTTTCTCTGACAAGATCCCCCAAACTATACCCGTTCCGTTGATCGATATAACTAATCCGAGTAGATGTAAGAATACACATTTCTACCAAATTTGATCTCGATCGGACTATTTTATGAAATTTATCGTATTAACAGGAATATATAATTTTTAACGACTACTTTTTTGTCACGAGGCATCTAAAAACGGAAAAGTAACATGGTCCTGGACTTAGGTCTTGCCATGAGATCTACGGCAATTGCCTCTTCTCTATGGGAAATTCGCTAATTGTACTACAAGACGACATAAAAATGTTTGTATATACTTACCTGTGGGAAATTTGTTAGATTATGGATATGTCTAAAAGTAATGTTTTCCCTTCATCTAAACAGCTGTCCTTATTCTTTTATATTAAAAATTCAATACAATAGCTCTAGTTTCTATGGAAACCTTTAATATTTTTTCCATCTTACAAATCGCCAACACCTCCCCCCAGTGCTAAGACTATTTTTATAAATAGAAGTTCTTCTATCATCTATGCTAAGACATATCCATGTCAAAACAACTTCGTTTTCGTGACTTTACCGCAAACACTGGCAACACTGCTTGAATGAAGTGGCTGCTTGTTTATTTCTCTGCTGTGCTGCTCTAGATTTACTCTACTCTAACTCTAACTGTCAAGTTAGTTAGTTTTAGACTCTGATCAAGGTTTTCATAAAACGTGATTTTTAAACAATTTCCCGGATTCATAATTATAATTCCGCGCAATGTCCGATGAACCTTTACCTTCCGGGTGGGAAAAGAGGATTAGCCGGTCAACTGGTGTGTGTCGTTTATTATTACAGATTAATTAGGCTCAATATTAAGTTTGAAGGTTAATCAAAATTAACTGAAATTTGTTGGTTTTAAATTTGGGTAAATGCTTTGTTTTATTTAGTTTGAGTTATGAAACTGCGTCGGACCAAATTTCTACGATTTTAGGCTCAGTTGGAATTACCAGAAGTCTTTTATTCTCGTTTTCTTATTGCACTTACCGGTACTAAAAATCTTATGGAGTTGGCATCTTTTCGTTTCAAAAACGTATATTATTGTATAAAAAGATATTGTGGCAGGAGTTGTACAAAGTAATTTACCTTTGCAATAAGCTTAACTTTCTCCTAATCTAATTGCAAGGTTTTCATGGGACAAAATAAGTGTCATGGTGCCTACATGTATGTTTAGATTTAATTAAATGGTTTTACTCTATTTGAAAGCTGTTTCTAAAATATACAAACAATATTACAGATATTTAAAATTCAAAATAATAGTTATGATGGGGTTTGCAGCAAATTGCATTTTATCATCAAATCTTGTCAGACTTGCTGAAGTTGAACAAAAGAAATTAAAAAATCACCAATTCGGCATAGATAATGTATAATTTTCTATCAGTAATATGTTTGAAATTACATGCCTATGGACATTTATCTTGCCATAGAAATCACTACCTCTTTCTTTGTACTTGACTGTTGCAGGCTTAGGCTTCTAGATTGGGAATATGAATTAATCGTCTTACTTTTGGAATTTTAATTTATTAAAGAGACTTCCTTTCCAGTATCTAATTTATCTTTAAAACATCATGTACTTAAGGTTAAAACTACATCTTACGTTTGTAAACCAAGTCTCTAACCGAATTAAACTCCTATTAGTCAGGATACAATTTAGACACTAAATACACAAACTCATGGAAGTATATAAGTTAAATCTGTATTTATATTTCTTGAATGCCAAGATCAAATTGTAGCAGAACTTGGAGAGAAATTGGTTTGTCTCTTGATTACCAGCTTATTCCTGGAGATTAAGCTTTTGTGTCAAAATTTATCATTATTTTGACAATAAACATCCGCCATGGTTCGGTTTGGCTTATTTCTGCATTAATTAAAGAAAAACTAAAGAGAAACAGCTTAAACAGTGAATAGGGAGGTTAATTTCATTGAATTTTCATTTTTGTGATGACAAGATTGTTAAGTTATATTTGAGAATTAATAGTCTTGAATTTCACAGCAGCAAAGAAGTAATGGCATAATTCCTAAATAATGTAATAAGGTATTTTTGTTCAATAGTGAGTATTGATTTTCTATACTTTTAAAATTCCAATATGATTTATTACTGATCATGTAAAACCGTGGATTCCCACACTCCTCCGCAAGAGCATACGTGAACTGCATGTTTTAATAATCACTACCGACTAAAAATACAAAATTTTCTGATCATAAATTGGGTTCAAATCTGATTCACATCTATGTTACTATGGGAAATTTTACAAAATTAGACTTCATTAACTTAATTCATAAATATTAATCTCAAAATAGTACAATTGGGAACTAGAAGCCTACTTGATATGGGGATTTTAAAGTAGTTCCATTAACTATTTACATTAAATAACACTTATAGTATAAATCCAAAACAATTCCTATACATGCGTCTGTGAAATTTTGGATTTGAGGAAAACTTAATTCTTTTAAACAAAATTTTTACCAGGGAGCCACATAAAGCCTTGATTTAAAATATTAAATTGCAATGAATGAAACCTAATTTTATCAGTTCGCAGACAAAATCCAGAATACTACTTCCGCAAGTGACCAAGTCATTTCATTATCATAATTTAAAAAGGAATTATTCAAATTTTAGTTAATTCTCCATGGGATTTACACTGCAGACCATAATTTTGTGACCTTAAAATTGTAACAGTTTTCAATATTTATATTTTTGATATGAATCTTTACGTTTTCAAAAATATTAATAGTTTCAGGCTAAGAGGAAAAACATTCTTTACACACACAGAAAAACAGCTAAAAACCAATATTCCCTAATGCAGAATATCAAATACTTAAATTAGTCATAGACTATATATAAAACTTTATAGCAAGCTGCTTGTTTCAGCTCAGTCTTTATTTAATGTATTAAAAACCAAATCTTGTAGCTGGCCAACTTTAAATTCAGTCTACTTCATATCTGAATTTTAAAATTACGATACTAAAAACAACTTATAGGACTTATAGGATGTAACTTCTGTGAAGTTCAATGTTAAGAACTCAATACATTGTAATGTTTTATACATATAATAATGTAACATTATAATGCTTTACTATTTGTTTAATTTTTAGATATATTGAATTACTCTTATCATTTAAGATACTTGCACTTGTTGACTTTTGTCTATAACTAAACTTCTTAGTGACAACAAATTAAGACTAATCACAATGAACAGAACACATCTAGATCATTCACACTTGACAAAAGAATATTTCATTTCAGTCAAGAGTGGAGTAGCAGTCGAATTCAGTAGATTTAACTCATAATAGTAATTCTATTAGTAGAAATATAATTTAATATTTACCAAGACATGTCTGATATACATTAGACGCTCTCTTAACTGGCCACTAAGGGACCAAAGGCCTGCTCGGTTAGCTGTTTGGCCGGTTAATCTGATGTCTGGGAAATTACGTACCCTAAGCTACAATAATGTTTAGTAAAAATAAAAAACACATCATCATACAATACATTAACTCAGACGTTTATTTTAGTGCAAAAAATGCAAAATATACAGTAAATAAAACTTACATTTTGCATCTGAACTAGTCTCTAAACGAAGCAATCACACTCAACACTAGACAACGTCACAACAACTCATACAGTAACTAGAGAAGTGTCAACTAGCAAGCACAATCTCATTCGATCAACTGAAATATTTATAAACAATGTTTTCAGACCAAAACTCCCGAAATAGCCGAGCCTGTTGTGACATGTCGATGACACATCGCTTTGCAGATAGTGGCCGGTTAAAGCGGCAGCCGGTTGAACCGAGGCCGGTTAAGAGAGCGTCTACTGTACTAACAGTTCTATGCATAATATCGTGGAACTGTTATATCCTGCAAGATTCCCGGTAAACTCACTTTTTCATTGAGTGATGAAAAAGTTATATCAACTAAGATGATATAACTAAGATAATAACTAACTCATTAACTTTAATGAGATTTTTTAACCAATCAAGAGAGAGAAAGGTTACGGAAGTATTAGATGTACCGTATTATAATAACCCTGCCCAAACTAAGCATTACTTATGAAAAGTAATACTACTCTACTTAAGTGTTATTTTTTTCTTTATGTAGTGGAAAACCAACCATTCAAATTCCTTTCTCTACAATCTCATAGAACGATTTTACAATTTTTCTCTACTACTATTACCTAACTATTAACTTTAGAAATGACGACCTATCCAGGTAGGTACTTGAAGCCAAATATGAATGATAAATGAGTGTTAGATAATTAATTTTGTCCTGATCTTGTAGACTTTTTACTGAATAAGTTGACACGTTCCTAAGTTGACATGTTGTTAATTAATAACCCAACAACCGATGGCATCTTGGGGACCTACAGTTTAACATGGGATCAAAACCACTTTAGCCAAATTATAAACTGGTCTAAT
Organism: Nephotettix cincticeps; assembly: GCA_023375725.1. Lineage (NCBI taxonomy): Eukaryota > Metazoa > Arthropoda > Insecta > Hemiptera > Cicadellidae > Nephotettix > Nephotettix cincticeps. The sequence continues at coordinate 15,903,133 of CM041785.1, read as the reverse complement.
TGAGAGAATGGTCTTTGTAGATGAACATAATATTCAATAGTGCAGACATCAATCTGGACCAGCGAATATCACATCTACTGACCACCGCTCGCAACTATCCAGAATTCGTGATCTTCTAATAACTGGATTACAGCACATGCCTAGGTGCATAGCGCATGATATTGTTTACTCTTTTCAATTTTCTATTTTGTTTTGAATCTTGTAAAATGCCATAAAATTTAACCATTGAATACTTATTATTTTCATTTAAATTTTAATAATCTAAATTAATATTTTTTTTACAATATTGAAAAACATGAAATGGTGTTGTTCAAAACTTGAAACAGTTTAGTACCTAATCATATCATAGATAATGGGCCCACAATCCATGTAATTTTATTTCAATTGGCATATCTTGAATACATAGGATGTTGATCATTAATGATGTACATTTCAATTCATTAAATGCCACTATCAACACTTTCAGTAAATTTAAAACAATTATTATGAAGTTAGTATAATCATTTTAATTTCTAAAACCATTACACAGAGGTATTTAAATTGAACATTGTTCCATTTGAATGTAACTTACTCGATAATATACTGCAATATAGGACAAGTAAGCCTATATTGGAGCTTTTAACAAATAATACAAATTTATGCCCCAACTTGTTGTTTAATTACTTAAAAAAGTCTTTACAGAACAGTACAGAAGAAGTTGGATTCAGTGTAGTTTTCTCTAAATGTAAGCATTATACCATGTAAGAAAATAAACGGTATCAGTGGACTGACACATACTTTCTCCCTTAAGTACATTTAACCCTCCAGGTGCTAACATCTCACTGTGAGATGTCAGCGAGGTGCAATTGTATAGCGCTATAGAAGTCAAAAATTACTGTCACGGTGCTGCCATCTGCGAGCTAATACATGCAACTACTCTGTAGTTCCCTATTCTGACGCTTGAGTTCGTTACTTTGCCGCTAGAGTATGCTTTTATAGCCAAATAAGTGCTTTCTCAGACGGTGGTCCCTTGTGGTGTAGTGGTTAGACTGCTGTACTGACGAGTACAACAGTTGAAGCCATTCGGAGGGACGAGGGTTCGAATCCCGACCATGAGCAATCCCAATTTGTTGTTTTCACAGAAAACTTAAAAAATATTTTTTTACATTTAAAAGCCCATAACTCTTTAACCGTAATTTTTACAGACATGCAGCTGGTGTCATTTTATTTAGTACAATTTGTACTGTAACTATTAAGTTTTAATCAAAATCGTTAGAGTGGTTTTTGAGAAATTTTTTATTTTTCACGATTAGTTTTAACTATCAATTCTAAAAATCTGTTAAAAACTGATCGTCTGTATGAAAGATTCAGACAGTGGTCAGGCAAAAAACTGGACTAATGAATCTTTTGTTAAATTAATTATTTTAAAGGATAATAGGTCCCTTAGATATGCCATTGACTGATGGGCTATTGATTAACAGTTCTGTCTAAAGAACATGTCAGCCGTAGTCAGTAACAAGACTACTGGATCACGCCACAATCATCTTACACTCATTTCTCATTCATTCTTCTTCTTCTTGAAGTTCCTATCCGTTACGGATGTTGGAAACCAGCTTGGCAAGCCTACTTTTGTCCACAGCCATGCGGAAGAGTTCAATGGACATTTTCCCGGTCCACTTCCTGAGGTTATGCAGCCAAGATAATCTTCTCCTGCCGGGACCTCTTCTTCCATCGATTTTTCCTTGGACGATTGTCTGGAGTAAAAGGTATCTGGAGTCATTCCTCATGATGTGGCCCAGATATTGCAGTTTTCGGACCTTGATGGTGCTCATAATTTCTGTCTTCTTATTCATTCTTTGCAGTACCTCTGCATTAGTGACATGTTCAGTCCATGATATTCTCAGCATTCTTCGATAGAGTCACATTTCAAAGGCTTCTATTCTCTTGGAAGTGTTTTCATTGAGTGTCCAAGATTCTGTACCATACCTGGGCATGTCACCATTTCACTAACCAACTTACTGACGTTCAATGTGGAGGCGATTGAAGCCTTCAATTCAAACTGACAGTTAAAACTGATCATCTGTGAGGGGCTTTGGGATTATTCTTAACTAGACGTACATAATCCTACCAACAACTTATAATATTGGTGGATATTAGCCTCGATACCTATTTAAATAGTTAAATTAAATAATATAATAACTTAAAATAAAAATTTCGAGCACTCAGTAGCATAGAATTGACTATTAAATAATTCTTAGATTCAAACACATTTTATTTTGGATTCGTTACATTATCATATATTTAGATCACATTTATTATCCTCCATCTGAAATTTAAGTGACATTGAACGTCTCTTGATAGCTCAATGATTTTCAATTGTTTTAAGTATTTTAGTTGGTTAACATCCAAAATATTACTGTATCTCATTAAACTCGGTCATAATTTTCATTCAGTTAAATCAACAACCTCACTAAATTTTAAAATTATTTAGTTTCTCTATTGCAGGCCAGCACTACTACTTGAATGTTTACACAAAAGAGTCTCAGTGGGATAGACCGGAGAAGCCTGCTGAACCAGTGTCTAGCAGCGGTCCAGAGCAGGTACAGTGCAGCCATCTGTTGGTCAAACATGCCAACTCACGTCGCCCATCATCGTGGCGGGAAGAGAATATCACTCGCACTGCGGAGGAGGCTTTGCAGCTGGTCAAGTGTGAGTGAGCCAAAGTAGTAAAACAAATAAAATTGTCTCTACTTCCCTATGGTAAATAGCTTAGATCATAAATATAGCTAAAGGGGAAAAGTTTTCAGTCTGAAAACGTTTCCCCTAGGTAGGTATTTTAAGCCAAGTATGAATGAGAAATGAGTGTAAGATGATTGTGGCATGATCCTGTAGTCTTGTTACTGACTAAGGCTGACATGTTCCTCTAATGAGCTGTCCTTATAACCAGACGACTATTTTGTTACTATTTTCAAAATACATATAAAATACCTATAAAACCCTCTATATAACAAAAATTTAGTGTTTTTGTTATTAATTTATTTACCCCTGTATAACGAATATCCAAAGTGAGAAACCTCTACATAACGAAAATAACCTCTATATAACGCATTTCCATGGTCCAGACCCCTGTACTACATTTTATTCTTATCTAGGACATCACTCGAGCAAGTCTAGACTTGAAAGTTTTCATTTTTCTTCTGCCTACCGTCCTTAATCCCAGTGTTTGGACCGTGGTATATATTGTAACAGTTTTTCGTGTGTGGTTGAAAAGTTGGTGGGTTTTTTTGTGTTGATGCGTCATGGCAGAGAAAGGTAGTAGACATGCTCTAGTGTCAATTTCAAACGTTCCCAAAGTATTAAAAACCCTAGAATAAAACCACATAAGAAGAAAGTGGACGTTACAATGAAAATAAATATTGTTAACAAATCTGTAGCAAGCTGTAAAATGCATAAAAACATAACATGTGCCTAAAAATCTACTTTAAATAGAGATTGGATGTATTTATGTATTTTTATTATTTTTTATTTGGATGTTATAACTAACCCCCATATTACAAATTTCAGCAGAATTTAACCTCAATTTAACAAACCTTTTTTAAGAATACCCCTATATAACGAATATATTTCTTAGTCTCTTTAAATTACTTAAATCAAGATTCTACCATAATTATGTTTTGCTGCCAATTAATTTTGCTATTACCTAGCTTATAGCCTACCTATGATAGATGAAAGTATTCTAATGTATAGTTTTGTCTACAGCGTATAGAGAGCAGATAGTAAGCGGGCGGGCGTCATTTGCTGAGCTTGCGCAGAAATACTCCGATTGCAGTTCTGCCAAGCGTGGTGGTGACTTGGGGCCCTTTGGTCATGGAGCTATGCAGAAGCCTTTCGAACAGGCAGCTTTTGCTCTGAAAATTGGTGAACTAAGCGAACCTGTACATACTGATTCTGGCGTACATATCATCCTGCGAACTGCTTAGAGTGTAAGATAAGTTAATAAATTCTAAAGACAGTTATCTCTCAGACATTTCCCCATATTCCAGGTTTAGGTCTTCGTGTTCAAACTTGTTTGTTCACTTAGTATTAAGTCCCTGCAATATGTAGAAATATCAATAGAGTCGGCAATGGTGTGTGAAATATTTATTCGGAAATAAAACAATTTTCAGTATGATTTTACAGGATTTGCTGTTTGTAGTAGTTTGTGGTGGAGTCTTATTTTTTTATAATAGGTTTTTAAAGTTTCATTTAATTTTTTCTACTTACCGTTTGCAGTTTTTTTACCAACCACATTTTGTTTTTGTTCAATAGTTTTTAGGAATACAAGAAAATTTAAAATGCACCCCTAGTGTCTGATAAGACATTTTAATATAATATTTACTATTTTACCAATACTTGTAAGATATGCATAAATGTTTACATCATAGGCTTATTTCTGGCTCTAAGCTGTTTTACCATTTCTCTTAATCAACATTGCATATTGTGATTCTATATATTTATCAAGTATTAAGTGAATAACAGAATGAACACCAAGGTATTATCTTTTTACTATCACATTTTAATTTTACTCTTTAAAATGTATCTATTTTATGAGTGAGCTAGTTTCTCAATTACAAGGGTAGAGCATGCCAAGAGGATTAAATTTTATATAAAAATATAAGTTCATATTGTGTACCTTCATTTTCTATATGTGTTTATGTATTTTGAACTATTTTAAAAGTAAATAAGTGAATATTTAATAAAGTAAATGTAGAGCTTATTGATGTAAATTTGATTTTCACGACTATTTTTATTATGACTTGCTAATAATTAATTAACTAGTACTTAATCTGTATAGCTTCCGTTTGGTTCCGTTTGGAATTAAAATCAGAGAATGTTGTATTCCTATAAAATTTAGAATGTTTCTTCTTAGATACAAAGCGCTAATAAAGGTAAAATTGTAAAAATAAATGTTTATTTTTCTTCCTAAAGGCATTTTACACCACTATTAGGAACATATACATTAGGATCTCGTTTATCCAGATTTACATGCGCAGATAATCGATAATGCTGATTAGTTGATGTGAATGAAAAAATATATAGTTTCATGTCCATATTAGGAATATAAAACAGTTTATTATAGGAATTTTGGGCCTGGTTTTGGGTTTGGATTGGCATTCTTCACAAAGTTGAACTATACAAAATTTTGTAGTTTTAGCGAATTTCCCATAGGGAAGAAGCCATTACCGTAGGTATCATGCAAGACCTAAGTCTGGGACTAAGTTACTTTTTCGTTTAGAGACCAAAAAGTCATTAAAATTTATATATATATGTGTGTACTCTGTACGTCCGTGTACTTCGCTAGACAGATGTCTAATGACGTGCGCTGTGCATCCCATGGCGCTGGCCACGGGACGGTTATGAGCAAACAACGTGCGTTGCCTGCTTATATTTCGACGTAGTTCTTTTTTCTGCCGTTGGGTGTTCTAGTTCCTTTCTCATCCGATAGATGGTGTTGGCATCCTCTTTTATCATCTTTCACATCTTATTAGTGTCAAATGTTCCGTATTGACAGTAAATTATTTTCTCGTTCGCACAATTTGTTCAGCGATTGTATTTATTGATGATAATACAGTAATAATGATTATTATTTAAAATTTATCATTAACTATTTATTACTGCTGGTAACTAGAAGTAGATCTGCCAAGTGAAATAAAGGAATCTTTTGAAAATAAGATTTGACGAAACAACAGTACCTACTTGTTTCTAAGTCTACAGCTTAGAACTGATGAAAAAGTACAGTAATAAATTTTTTGCTTGCTAAAAGTTGAAAGTAAAAGTAGCAGTTAAAGGGTATAAGGAACAGGGCAAAGAAATCAAAACATATAATTCATGAAGTTACTGTTAATTCTTTCACGCTAATAGTGACGCGCAGTCGTAGTGAACAAGGCTCGATTTTCTTTCAGACCGGAAGGCCTCAGGCATCGACCGTTCTGCCCGACAAGAATGGGTTAAATAGGATTTTAGTTTGAATTTGTTCACATTGTTTTCTAATCTTAGCTCATCTGGCAACGCTTGTTTGTGCAAATTTGTTTCCCACGTAAGTAGTTTTTTTCTTATAAAATTCTGTTTTTCAAAATTTATTTCGAGTTTTCTCCTTGTTTCATACTGATGTTTCATTTCAATTTGTAATTTTGAGTTAGCCTTAAAATATAAAATACATTCAAAGATATATTGGCCGTAAACTGTTAAAATTTTAAGATTTTAGCGAATTTCCCATAGGGAAGAAGCTATTACCGTAGGTCTCATGGTGAGACTTAAGCCCGGGACCATGTTTTTTTTTCTTCTTTAGGTGCCCAGAGTCCAAAAACAATAGTCGTTAAAATTTATATTTATGTATAATATATATATATATATGTGTCTGTGAACACGATAACTCTCGTAAAAATGGTCCAATCAAGACCAAATTTGGTAGAGACGTGTATTCCTACAAGTGCTCGGACGAGTTCGTAAACCAGACATATCGGTCAATGGGAACGGGTAGTTTGGAGGGGTTTTGTACCCCAAAATGAGGTTTTGCGTTTTTCACATGTAGTTTTTAAATATTTCTAATTTTATATTTCACCATTGGAATCAGCTTAAAAAACTACACAATTAAGTCCCTTAAAGTTTTTCTCTATCTCCAACGGTTACCGAGATATTAAAAAATCTAAACACAGTACGTTGTATTTTGGGGTTCCAATGTTAATCTTATGGAGGATAAGAAAAAATTAATATTTCCCATATCAATCAATATTTTTAGATTAAAATTGGTATTTACCTTCATGTTGTTGATACCCACCGGTTTATGTTTAAAAATCATAGTTTATGTGTTTATCATGGCAGCAAACCTGCATACTCTTTTTCCATGTTAATCATATAGGGAAAAGACAAACTCCTTTATTTATGGACAGATGTTGATAAAAGTTGGTATAAATGTTAAAAATAAAAATTATTTATGGTAGAAACACCTACTTTCAGTGTTCCTCACAGCAGCAAACCTGCACACTCTTTCCCATGTCAATCTTATGGAGAATAGACTTATAATTCTCATGTTTATGGACATATTTTTTTTAAACTTGTCATATATTATTATTATTATTATTATATTATTGGTTTGGAAATTCGCTGAGTACGCAGGTCTGCTGCGACGGGGGTATTATTTCTTATTCTTAATGTTCCAATTGAACACATTGTTCTTCACATTGTTCATTGTTGTTGTTGTCAATTCTTATTTTTTTGAAGTTTTTAAGATTTTATCTAGATTTAATTTTGTTGTTGCTCCATACAAACAAATCCCATATGGTATATGTGAATGTGTAAGAGCAAAATATATATATATATATTTTAAGAAGACTAAAATTGCATAGATGTGCCATTTGTTTAATGGCATACAAACCGGAGCTTATTTTATTAATTATGTGTTCTATATGGTGATCCCAGCTAAGGTTTTCATCAATATTCAATCCTAAGAATTTTGTATTGTAAACATTTGCAATATTTTCACCATCACGTAAGGTTATGATAACATTACGGGATATTTTTTTACGGGTTTGTTTTGTTGAAAAAAACCATAAAATCTGTCTTTTTGGAATTTAGCAAAAGGCTGTTTGATTCAAAAAATTGCTTGACTTGGCCAATTCTAAAAAGCTTACAAATTCAATTAGATCCTGATTTGCTGCTGAGATTTTTAAGTTTGCGTCATCAGCATATAGACACAAATTATTTTGAGGAATATTATGAAGAGTCTTTTTGAAAAACCTGTCAGGTAGCACAGAAACAGCAGCGAACAGATCCCTGTGGGACGCCACATGAGATCGGGCACAGGTCCGACGCAGCATTTGTGACCGTGTTCCCAAAGGAAGTATTTATTTCTACATATTGATAGTGTTCTGTTAGATACGATTGAAACCATTTGTATGAAACTCCTTTTACTCCAAAACCAGATAATTTATTCAAAGAAGTTGGTGGTCTACACTTTCAAAAGCTTTTGTTAAGTCCATGAAAATACCAATTACTTTTTCACCTTTGTCAATAGATTCTATTATAGATTCAATAAAATTTACTGCTGCACTTAAAGTAGACCTCCCTGGTCGAAAACCATCCTGGTTATCATCAAGAATCTGATTGTTTTCCAGAAATATAGCCAGTCTTTTATACATGATTTTTTCATAGATTTATGAGAATGAAGACAAAATTGATATTGGACTGTTATTGGACACATCTTTTTTGCATCCCTTTTTACACAAAGGTATTACTTTTGATAGTTTTAGTTTTTTAGCGAATATACCTGATACAAGAGAAGAATTTACCATATGAACCAAGATTTCACATAGATGAACTATAGCCTTTTTTATGACTGATACAGGAATTTCATCGAAGCTATATGAATTTTTATTCTTTATGGACTGTATAATTTTCCCTATTTCATTCTTATTCGTTGGCTAACAATGTAACAATTTAGTATGAGGAAACAGACAGTTTGTTATAATATTCTCCAACACTATGTTTACCTTTTGTTTCAACTGTTTGATACCATTAACAAAGTAAGTACTGTACTGAAGATGTTACTAATAGCTAGAGGATTAGACTCAATTTTACCATTTATAAGTAGTTCTATTCTTTTCCTATCTTTAGGTAAGATTCCTACTTCATCATTAACAATTTTCCAAGTTGTCTTTATGATATTTTCAGAATTTGCAATTTTGTTATTATAATATTCACTTTTTGACTGCCTTAATTTGTTTTTTTATTGTCTATTTTTAACTTTTACAAAATTTTTTAATTCCAAATTTCTTGTTTCTCTAGCTTTTATTTCTAAATTAATATTTTATTTTTTTCTCTACTTTCATTTGGTTAGTAACCCAAGTTTTATGTTTATTATTTTTCCTTTTAATTTTGTTTGGAAATGCTGAATCAAAGTAGTACAGAAATAGATTGAGGAAAGTATCATATTTGTCCTCAACATTTGAAAAATAAAGATCTTGCTAATTTTCAATTTTTAATAATTTGAGAAAATAGTCTGTATTTTCCTCTGAGAAACTTCTAGTGTATATAGTGTTAGTTAAATTTTTTAGGGCAGGGGAGTCAATTAATAAATCTAAAATTTGGCCATCATGGCCTAAGAGGTGTGTGATTACCCCTTCAATTGTTGTTTTTTTATTTTTGTAGTGTAAAAAATTATCTATACATGTTTTACTTTTATCGGTTACTCTTGTTGGAAATCTAACTAGATGAAGGATGGAATGAAATGAGTTGATGATGAAGGAGTCTTCAACATGTTATATAGTTCTTTACAATCCCTATCCCTATTCAACACATTAATATATATGTCTCCAGCTATTATAAGACTCGTACAAATTTTTAATAACCTTAAAATTAGTTCATTTAGACGCTCAATAAATTCAAAAGGATCTGTACCTGGAGAGCGATAGATACCAACCAAAATAAATTTTTTCTTCTTAAATTCAAATTTTATCGCGCAGAATTCGAATTTCTTATCTTCACGTAGATCAGGAAAACTTAATCTCCACTACCCTCTTCCACTCAATGGCTTTATTAGATAGTATCTTTGACTATACATATTAATAGACGTGTCATTCATGGTTAAAAGTTGTCGCCAACAAAATTTCGGAAGGCCCGAGAGTGTAGTGCCGCTTCCTAGTGGCGAAGGCTGTAAGCTCACTTGGCCCCGCCCTCAGGAGTGCGCGCGCACGGTCTCTCGCTCTTATGATTGGTTGGAGGTTGGCTGAAGGGGGGGAGGGGGGGTAGCAGACGGCAGCGCACCTGTACGTGGGACAACGCACTAACTCCCCAAGCCGATTCTAGAACAACTCAAGCCACTACAGCTTGCTCATAAGAATGGCACGTCTATTAATATGTATAGTCAAAGATAGTATGCAACCCCTCCTTTTGTAGCAGTTTGCCAGCTGTAATAAGGGTTAACTGAAAAATTTGACACATAATCTGCTTATTTCATTATGTTTTAAATTGTGCTCTTTTAGGACTAACGTACCTCATACGTTAGTCCTCATTTGATTTCATCTAAAATAATTTCTAGTGGTTCAATACGAGAGATTAAGTTTTCTATATTCTGATGGAATATTTTAAAGCTATTATTTTTTAATTTCGTTCCTATTGAAATTTGAGATAGGTGAATTTAGGTTGCAATCTTCCTTATCACTCCTAAGGAGTTTAAAGAAGAATAAGGTGGTGGGAAGCCCGCGGTGGTGGGAGGTTCTTTAAGACCCTGTAACTTTTTAAATATCGGCTTAAGTCATGTTGAATTCTAGAATAGAATGAAGTACATAATTTCAAGCAAAAAGAAGTTAACTTCACCAATGTCCTCACCCGAAACAAAAAATCAACCAAATAAATTCCCTGACACCAGCAGCACAACTGTAATTCAAAGCTGCATACTCTAATCCATGGTAATCGTATGGAGAATAGGCAAATAACTCTTATTGACATATATTGATAAAACCGGTCATATATTATTATTATGTTATTGATTTGGAAATTTGCTGACTACGCAGGTCTGTTGCAACGGGGGTATTTTTTATTTTAAAACGGATATTACTTTGTGGAAGACCCTAGTATGTAACCTTTATTAGTTTATTAGCCGAGGTGACCTTAGTCCCGAGAACCTCGGATAATCGGACGTCTACTGTGCCTACATACTGTCTAAAATCCTGTTCAAACATTTTAATATCAATTATTACTATTCTTGTACAGTTGAAGCATACATAATTATAAGTTTATTATATCAAGAGCTTTTAACACATCCTTGCATAAGTTGAAAGTGTCAGACACTATTACTTCTAATAATGAAAATGATAGAACAGAATAACGAAAATTTCATAAGAACAGTAAAATACTGTAGAAGGAAGAAGTTGAGTATTTTTAGAAAAAAATACACTGTCAGGGCAGGCGCTTGCTTTATTGGCATACTAGCTGACTCGGCGAACTTCATACCGCCTAACAGGTTCTTCTTCAGTTGATTAATTCGCCATGTTCCAAAGTCGAATAGCATGCCGGCTTTGTTGTAAAATATTATGTACTAGTAGTAATCCCGTCCTTTGTACGGGTTGTAGGAATCAGTTTAAAGAAGGAAGATCATCATACCAAAATGTAAACCTGAATCCTAAACAAATCAGTACAAAGAAATAAATCAATAACCCGCTTTATTATCATTAGTTATACGTTAAAATAACTTTTAATATAGTATGATTTCGAAATGGGTTTATATCAATGACCAATATAAACTAACTAATATTGATTCAACAGCTGTTTGTTTTTCTTTCTATTAAATCTTTTAACTACAAAGACAGCTGATTATTACCAGTAGGTTATTCATTTAAAACTGATGCAAAAATGTGACGAATATCGCGTAAAAATTGGGTTTTTAAATGCTCGTTATTTACTAGTCAAGGGTCGGCGGACAATTTTAAGCTTTTAAAAACCTTCTCTGGAATGTAGAGAATGTATGAAATAAGTTTCATTGTTATCAGTTCTCCCGTTTTTTGGGAGAAGACGGCATAAAATGCCTCCTGGAGCGTCACAGACAAACCGACAAACAGACAAAAATTGAGATAAGACCGGTTTCGGCTTCTCTAACGCACAAAAAGTAAAAATAACTAAAAAATTAATAATTCTGAGCAATGTACAGACAAAACTCTAATTTTTTTTATATAGATTAACTCATTCAAATCATAGTATTGATTACATATGATCAAACTAAATGGCATGATCAAATTGATCAAAATGATCAAACTAGATGGCAGCACATATCAGGTGCTGCCATCTTGTAGAGAAATTGTTAATGGTTTGTGATAAGAATACAGGAGAACGTTGTCCCTCAAATTCTTATATCAGTGATTTATTTATCACAAATCATGTATAAATATAAACCCTTTTTCTCATTAGGGGAAAACCTTTCACCATATACTAAGCACGTTATGTTTCATGAAATGTATTTGATGAAAAAACAGTGCATAGTATTGTATGATGATTTTATATTAAAACCAAAAGTATTTGTTTATTGGTGAAACGCACCTTTCAAACAGTATGGTTTTGCCCGTAAGGTGAAAAAATCCATACGGCGGACATTCCAATTACTGCCATGAAGAACTGATGCTGTGTCTGTGTGAAAAGTCTTGTGTGATTCTTCACGGCACTACTGAAATGTTTGCCGGACATTTTTTTTGTCGTACGGGAAAAAACCGTGCTGTGTGAAAGGGGTGTAATGATCTTAGAAAATCGAAAATCAGCAGATATTTTTCAGCAAAGCTTACCGTTAAATACAATCTGTCATAAAATTAAACTTAATTAAAAGTCACTTACCTTAAGAATAAACTTTTGGATGTTTTGGAAGTAACCAGTGTCAATTCACTGACATCACTTTTATTTTTGTTTTCTGTTATGTGCCAACTCATAGTGATGGTAATCAATTCACCCTACACATTAATTCAGTGGGGGCTGAAAAACTTGCAAGGAATGTGTCATCTCATATTTAAATACGGTGGAACTTGAATGATTCAAATTTCAAGAGGCAAGCTAAAAACTTAAACTTATCCAAAAATGTAAAATAAATAAGTTATTATAAACAAGGCCAAATAAATTAATACGCTTTTTGATGAAAACCCTTTTTTTGAAACTACAAGTTATTTATATAGTTCATTGATAAAAACACATTTCTGTACAAAATTCGAACAAAGTTCTCATGAAACTTGGTATGCAGTGTGAGATCACATCACCCATCAAAACCCAATAAAAAGGTTTGATAGTACTTGGAAGGGGATAATGCCCAAAATAATTTCTAACAATTAATTTAACTTGTTTTCTCTTGTTGTTAGTTTAAGAAATTGGATGATTATTTTTTAAACAATAAATTATTGAATGATATTAAGATAAACTTTGAAGAATATGATAGTTTTATTAAAGGTAGTACAGTAGTATTTTAATTTACTTAAGGAGAAAGTTTGTGTCAGTCCACTGATACTGTTCATTGCTGGAATTCAAAATGCTAGGAACCACAGGAAATATTTATTTAAATATTAAAGAAGAATTTAATTTAAAGGAGTTCCAGTTATCCAAGTACCACCATTCAAATAAATGTTGTAAAAGCCTAGAAAATCTGAATACTATGTGTTGAGATTCATTCTATATTGTAGTGTGTCTGGTTTCTCGTTGGTGCAGCTTGCATGTGGTGTCACACAGCAAGCAGAGCGGGTATTACTAGCATGCGAGGATGTCCTGATTACCAACAGGAAGGAGGGAGGAGTGGCTGATTGATTGCATGCAAGGGGTTCAATGTCAAATACATTACAATAAAAACAATGATGCGACAAACATTGAGACGGTATAACAGCTGATATCGGTACTTATAGTATTGACAGAAGTAAATGTCAGCGAACTGACATAGGGTATACTTATTCACTTGAGAAGTAAACTCTAATAAACCTATCATTTTCAAAATATTATTTAATCCATATTTAGTACCACTATACATAAGAGAGCTAAATTAGCCATCTAACATCAATTCAATGTTGGTCACTAAGATGCCAGTGGCTGTTGGGCTATTAACTTTGACTATACATTATTAATAATAATGTTTTAATGTAATTTTAATTTTAATGTAATGTTAATTAATAATGTATAGTCAAAGCTATTAATTAACATCTATTATTCTGTTCAAATAGTCTGTTACTGCAATGGTGTACCAACCATATGCATGTTTGTAAAATATTGATTTTAAAAGAAATATGAACCAGTACAAAAAATCCCAAGGATACCTATCTTAGTTCTCAAATACAAAATATGATTAACTTAGGAGAGATATTCATCTAAAATCAATCCTAAAAGTGCTTATTTTAAAAGTCCTTTCCCAAAAAAGTGCTTTTTAAAAGTGCTCTTGGGATTATTTTAAGGTATTTACTTTGATAGTTAGATTAATTTAATTTCCTTTCTAGCTGGGATTATTAACATTGTTATCTTTCTGTTCTTCGATTGTAGGCTTTCACTTATACTGTTTGAAAATTGGTTATGAAGTGGATAATCTGCTATGAATAGAGGTGATCTGTCAAGTAGTGTGATCTTGTCACATTGTTGTTAACAGTGTTACCACACTCAGCTCTCAGATGCTAACAATGTAAGAGAAGTGCTCTGCATTTATTTTCTAATGCAAAAAGAGAAGAGGTTAAGGCTAGCTAATTAGAATCTGAAATTCATATGATTCATAATCAATTCAAATAAGTCTTTATTCGTTAAGTAAAATAATTTGTTTACAGTATGGAGTCACACAAAATTACTAACCTAGTAATATACATTTATATACTTTGTAGGTAAAATCATAATAAGGTTCATGGTTCCTTTTAGACACCAACCAACCTGTTGGGTTTTCAGGTGAATATATAAGTTACAGTAGTATGATGGATGTAATGGATTTTAAGACATTTGAAGCTTTGTTAAATTTTAAAACTGATATTCAGTAAATGGATAACAAATGCCCATTAAATCAAAATCAAAATGTTTATTGCCGTTATAATATTTAACAATTATGTAGCGTCGTAAGGTACATATAGTATTTAGTCAATATAAAACATCAGTAACTAAAAATCTGAATCCAAGGGACATATAAGATGTGACAGCAATGTTACAGTAGCAATCTGCCAAGTAACGTAAACAGTTACTTATTTTTAGACTTTAATTTTAGCAATAAAACTCATCAACAGAGTAAACATTTCTTTTTTAAATTTTATCAGATCCATTTTTCTAAGTCTAAGAGCCAAGGCATTAAACAATCTTACACAAATTTCAACAAAACATTTTCCTGTCATGGTGTAATTATGATGATTAATACACAAATTTTGTCTTTGGCTGGTGTGGTAGTTGTGCCTGGAGACGTTGGTTAAAAAGTTACCATTACACTCCAATATGTATATTGATAGAAGAGTTAAGACAGATAACTCTTTAAATAAGGGTCTGCATGTTGTCCTATTGCTTGCTCCAAATATAGTTGTTATGGCTTTCTTTTGTAAGATAAAGACCCTTCTAATGTTGCTGTCATGTCCCTAAGCTATTACTCCATAAGAGAGGTGGCTTTGCACATGTGAAAAATAAACTGTTCGAGTATGTCATGAACAACACTTAATTTCAACCGCCTAAGTGCAAAAATACCTTTAGCTAGTTTTTACTAATAAATTCGATATGGGCAGACCACTTTAAGTTAGCCTCAAAAATAAACACCCAAAAATTTTATTGGTTCATTTTGAAAATTCTTTTTGTAATCCAAACTAAATTCCAAAGTGCTGGTCTTATCTGAGTTTATGCAGAGTTGATTGGCCGCACACCAATCACCTACTAAACTATTACTTGAAACACATTCTCTATTTAAAATATCATAATTCTTACAAGAATTTATAATAGCTAGATCATCCGCAAACATGTATGAGCGCACACCATCCCTATCAATATTGAAAGGCAAATCATTGACATACAGTATGAACAATACAGGACCAATGATAGATCCCTGAGGAACTCCTGACTGTGCCTCAATGAAATTAGAGGTTTCTTCATTTAAATGAACTGACTGATACCAGTTTGATAAGTATGACTTTAAAAATGATATGGCACCCTCACTGAACCTGTAGAACTTGAATTTTAAAATAATTATCTCGTGAGAGATGGTGTCGAATGTTTTAGACATATCAAAAAACTTACACAAAATATTACTTTTATTATCTACACCCTTATCTTTTCTAACAAGATCGACAATTGCTTTTTGAGTACTTCATTCGGATCCAAAACCATATTGATTAGTTGAGAAAATAGAATTTTTTTCAAGAAAATACGCCATTTATTTATTGATAGTGTTCAAACAGTTTACCAATAACAGGAATTATGGAGACTGATGTACAATTTCCATAATTTAATTTATCCCCCTTTTTGTGAATGGGGACAACTTTGACATATTTCAAACACTGAGGAAATGTTGCATTCTTCAAACTGAGATTAAAAAGTTATGCTAAAACCTCAGCAATATACTCTGCAGCTAACTTAAAAATTGCCGAGTTTAGTCCAAGACTATTACTAGAACTGAGAGAATTAATTGTACTGTAAACTTGATCAACACTAATATACTTAAAACTAAAATCACAGCCAAGTAAATGTTGTATTTGTAGTGTGTCCAAGTAACTCTCCATTTTGTTATTTGCTGCAGGTACTTGGTTCATAATATCTATGACATTATTGACAAAGCAATTATGGAACTCATTGGGGTTTAAACAGTTACATCATTTATGTGTTTATCATTACTATTTAAAGACCCCTTGATTACAGACCAAATTGCTTTTAAATTATTTTTAGACATTGCTATTTTATTACTTCCATAAATCCAAGTTTAGCTCTTTTAATATCTGTTCTATACTTTATCTTAAGCTCAGTATGCCTACTTTTATAGTATTGTAGACCAGTGTCTTAAAACATTTCATACATCAGTAAATATTGTTCTTTAAGTACAGCCAACTCAGCATTGTACCTACCAAACAAAATGGTTAGTTTTAGGGGATTGTCCTACAAGCTTCACTTCCCTGAGCGGAAAAAAATTTATCAGTGATATCTGCACAGACATTTTTTAGTTATTTTATTTCTGCTACATACCATAAGTCTTACCCACTACTTCCAATATTACCCAATGTTGCAACAAAATCCTCAAATATACCCTGACACTTTAGAAATTAAATTACTGTAAACAGTTTATTATAATATTTATCTATGACCATTGCAAAAAGTACCAATAAATATACTGAGAGTAACAGGTTTAGACTATTCAGGCAGGTAAAAAAGGCTGACAGACACCTTCTTAAAAAAGTTATTTTAATATGTACATAAATTGTTACTAAAACTTGGAAAGACGAGCTGTTTTTTTTCTATTTTTAGTGCTTTGTTCAACAACCTCAAATAGCAGAATGTAGTTGTTCTAATTTCCATAACTGGAAATGTTGTCTGTCTCTATAACATCCAGCAATTAAAATATTAAGTGGAACAATTAGAATGGCTGTAAACGCAAGAGTTTATTCAAATTTAACTGACCTTTAATTGACTTGGATTATTAACAATGAATTTTAAAGGAGTATAAAAATGTTAACAACTTGATGTGGTTAAAAAACATTTTACCATTACAGTATACAGTTGCTCTCGCTTTTGTCCCACTAAAACATTTTTATAATTCCTGTAAAAATTTCATGAAAATTCTTATAGAAAAGGTTTTGACATGGATGTGTCAATGCTTTGGAGAGTGTGCGCGTATGTGTGTGTTGCGTGAGAGAGTGTGTATTTACTAGTCTATAAAATGATCATATATGATCATATGAATATAGTCTGCCTCAAATTTTTTTATAAGTTTTAATGTTTCAAGTCCACATGAATACACTCATTTCTTAAAAATATTTTGCCTTAAAATACTGCAATGGGCGACGGGTATGCAATATTTTGATTATTTCTTCTTGATTTTCTAAACGAGTCCTGTAACTTTTGAGATAAGAACGAGTGGTTGAAGATGCTTGATGAGGAGTTTAGGACAGGTGTTATCAGTGCGATGGTATGGTACGTGACCGATAAGGTTGGTGACCTCGACACTCAAGTGCTGAGGGCGCTCGGTAATGACACATGCTTATTAAAAGCTTTAAATAAGTTATTTATAAAGTCAACTGTTTACAATTACAATTTATAAACTATTACAATTTTATTTTCATTACCGGTACTTTTAGCCAAAGTAGAAAGTAATTCCAAGAACCGGTAAGCCAATCTACAAAGTCTCATTTAAAAAATGAGAATTTGTTACCATTAAATGTAATGTTTGCCTCCAAAGGTACAATGACAAAGTTTTAAGTATAATTATTAGGTAGATACTTGGAAACGGACGTAGTTTCTCCACCACCGTTGTGTAGTTAAAAACACGGACGCGTTGGAAAAGTGCATTAATAGTTTTCCGTTATTAAAAACGGGCGTTTTTTATATGAGCACAAGTTTAACAGTTCAAATCACGAGGCGTGCCGGGCTGTTAAATGTGCGAGTATATATCAAAAATCATATTTTGGGCCGTGTGATGAACTATAATTTTCGTCATACTGCATATAAAACGAAACAAACTCGTAAAACATAAATTATTACCTGATTTAGCATCAAATAGTTGTCGACTATTTTTGGCACTTTAGACTAATCAGCTGTTATGTTAATTACGTTGTAGCAGTTTTTACTAGATTCCTGATTGGTTGTTTAGGCTATGTCAGTGTTGACTTTGAATCAAAAGTATCATCAACAATGATCTTTTGCCTAGGACTAAAAAAGTCATTAGAATAATAAGTTTAGTCTTAGGAAGAAAAAGAACAACCTTTGCTCTTCGACACATGTATCTAAACAGCTGTCTTTGAAGCAGTATGACGAAAAATAATATTAGTAATAATTAATAACCGACGCCATTATGAATTTCAAAACTTTGTATTCGCCGTCGTAGCTTCAATTTCAAATCCTGTAATACGTTGGTATCAAAGTACGTGTTGTGTTAGTAATATTTTTATGAACTTACTAGAGTATTAAGATGGCGTTCTGTCCCACGGCAAAATCCGCCTCGGCGCTAAGAAATAACATGTGATAACTTAATAAATAGCCTACTTTAAAAAGGTTTTCGACGAATCCTGTCTTAAAGAACGCTTTGTGTTAGCAATGCTCGGTGAACGAGATTTGACAGAGGGTAGCAAATTCTACTTATGGCGTAATGTCGCTTGCAAGTTAAAACCGCTTTGTGTCCAAGAAACTAAATATCTTGCGGCAAAAGTTCATTTAATGCTTAGTTATTCATACTTTTTAGGTGTTCTCTCGTTGTGACTCATTGAAATAGCTGTTTCAAAAATACTCATTAAATGAATTACTTTTCTTTCATACACCTCTCTCTCTACCGGGACAATTTCTCTTGCCATCTTGGGTAGAAACATTTTTGAGTGAATTGTATTGGATATGACCATAAGCCCCAAGCAGCCAAGTTTTCAAGCAAAATGGTGACAAATGGAGGATGTAATTGATTTGTTGTATTCTCAAAATAAAATTTTCTTTGGTCACCTTTAGACGACGTACTGTGTTAATCGCGGACAGTAAATTAAACTGCGTAAGTCCATAGACTCTATATAACATAACCATATGAGTTTATTTACTTTTTATAAAAAATTTTTATTTTACTTTTGTTAAGGATTTTTATGGATCGACTACCGGTAGTCTTAAAAATATAAAATGCTTAAAAACTTTGCTAATCTACGTGTATACCAAATTTCATTAAAATTGGTCCATACGTGTGATCTTGGGGTTGATACAAAGACAGACAGAGACGCCAGTCCAAAACCATATTTTGGTGGGAGGGGGGTTATTTGGAAATCGATTTCTCCTTCCTCTCAGCTTAAATTCGTAAAGTTTTACGAACAACAATTAATTTCCCATTTAATTAATGTGAATGTATTACGTAAAAATGTTGTAGAAAAATCATAATACAAACAGTAATGTTTGAACAGGTGTTATGGATTTGGTAGTGAAGGAGGGGTGGTGAAGACATTGTAAAGTGATAAGTGGTATCTAGGTGTGCGCGCGCAGCCCACAGCCAGACCAGCTGTTCTGAGAGAGCAACTTTTCGGCCGCAGTCGTTCTCTAGCCACTGAAGGACGACTAACATCAGCTGACTGGTTCAGGTAAAATTTACTATTCGAGGTCTTTGGACATAGAGTTTAGTTGTAGACTTCAATTAATAGCTGTTTTCTAGACGTTTTGAACAGTAAATTCATTTTATATACATTTAACTGATTTATCCACTTTTGTTGCAAACTACGATTATAAACCCTAAACAAATTCATATCATTTTATCCGTTTGGTTCAGAATTATTATTGTGAAAATATTTTACAAATTAAGTGAATGTAAGTTGTTATCAACTACGTAGGCAATTAATTGAAAGTTTAAAAATTATACCTTTAATATTTTGATTTTAAATAACAATAAAGTTGTTACCTGTTAAAAGAATGAAGTATTTTTTCAAGAAGAAGAACAACAAAGCAAGTCATCTAGCTGTGCTATTTGTTATTGTTTCAAACAGCTGTAATTCCCTGCCTGGCCTATAACCCCGCTACGATTTTATTGTTTGAGAGTTTATTACTGTATTGTTTTTTTAATTTAACACCTTATAAATTGCCTCATACCCTTAGTCTTGACTTTTTATTTCAAATCACGAACCAATTTAACGCTCTTAGAAGACACAGTATAATTTTCCTTCAGTTTTAAAGTTATATATCTCATCGTTTATTTTAGAGCATCTATTTTTTTATTAGTATTTAGTATATTTTTTTAGTAACTATTTTTTAGTAGTTAAACGATAGCAACAATTGAAATCAACGATTTGCATGTCAAAATCAATCAGACATCGTGTAGAGAGCGCATGCGTTTCTTTCCTTCTGTCGTGTTCCAAAATAGTAGTCTGAATTTAGCTGGAACGCCCCCCATATACTGGCGGTAGCTGCGATAGTCTACCTGACGCTATAGCATTGACACACAACGCTATAGTAACTTCTACAGCACAAGGTCGTTCATATGTGACTCAACGTGTATTTTTATGTTTGTCTAGTTGTAAGCCTGACCTTTGTACTGGTTGTATGATTCAGAGTTAAGAATGAAAATACCTTTTATCATGTCAAAATATAAACCTTAAAAATTCAAATAAATTCGAGAAAAAATAAGTTATCGGTTTAATTATTTAACACTAGTTTAGAAGTTGTATAAATTTAATTAAAATAGAAAAGTTGTATCATTATTAAAATTTGTTACTCATTAAGAAAACGGTAGCTTTAAAATCAATAATCAATGTAGACAAACAAGTACTTACTAGTTTTAATTTGACAGCTGTTCTTTCTGTTAAACCACTTTAATAGATCACATGTTCTGTAAAAGTTAGAAAACATATGTCTAATATTGCTCAAAACCTTTTTATTTACATATATTTACAATCTGTTACATGAAATTCTAACAATAACTAAAAGCAATGAAGATTAAATAGCACTATTTTTTAGTCACAAACCAATTGATAGAACTAACATTAGTATTTAGATATAACTATTTAAAACGTTCACTCAGATTTATGAACAAATCTCAAAACTTGAGTTTTTGAGAGCTCATTATTTTATTTCCATAGTGTATGGGTCCGTTTGAACTGAACTAAAACCTTTATAAGGTAATGAATAATGTTAATAAGTTCCACTATTGCTCTCGTTTTCACGTGAAATCTTCACATATATAACCTTGTTTAGTGTTAGAGAAAGACAGATAGAAATTGAGATAAGAGCCATTTTGGCTTTTCTGGAGTATAATAAAACGTAAAATAACAAAATTAGCATAATTCGAAGTACTGTATATACAAAACTCTAATTTTGTATACCGTATTCATTTTATTCTTAAACGATGAAATATATTTTGTAAGTAATACACGTCCGAACATATATATTCTAAAATTAATTAAATAATTATCCTCGTTAACCATTAATTACAGTATCAGCCAAAATAAACAGTACTGAAATGGTAATACTTTATTCTGCGTATACAGCTTGGAAGTTTGTATCCTTTAGGGAAAACCACCAATATTTTTGAACATTTTTCTCATTGACGTATTGCTAATATTCAGTTTAAGAGAAGCTCGCATTAGACTTCTTTTCGGTGACTGTAACACTTTGCTGCAACACTCTTGCATGGTTTTCATTTGTACAGACAGTAGTTGGGCGACCTGAAAATCCCTTTTGCTGTGTCAAAACACTACCTGTTCTTCGAAATTTTTCAACAACACTAAGAATCACAGCATTACTAGGCGGGTTTTTGTGGAAATGTTCCTGAAAACGTAAAGCAGTGTGTGACAAGCTTGGACCATCTGCACGTCCATTTCCGTATGAGCGAAAATAATGCTCTACGATAAAAGTTTTTTCTACAGTTGTTAGCACCATGTTAACAAAAACTAACCTCAAATAAGAAAGAAGTAATGAACGCGAAGCCGTGGCAACAATCACCAATTGAATCAGCTGATCGAGAAGGCAACTACAGCTGATTCAGTTTCAGTACTGTTTATTTTGGCTGATACTGTATTATCTTTAAAAAATTAAATATAAAGATTTACAGAAAATACCCAAAATGAATACAATCTATTGAATCTATTACCCATGCTTCATTTTTGAGTGTGTTGGTATGTGTACTTGTACAAGTTCAAGTATTTGTAATACTCATAACTTAGTATTTTTATTATTTTCTACTGTACTGTAGAACCTACATATAGTCTGGGACCGTGGCGTGTCCTGTAATCCAGCTACTTGGAGGTAACGAATTGTGGGTAGTTGTGAGCGATGTCCGGTGGTTGTAGTTCCTTTGTGTGGATTAACGTCCGCACTATTGAACATGACGTTAATCCGCAAAAACCATCCTCATAATTAGACCAGTTTGTAATTCAGGCAGTGGTTTGGACTTCACGTTAACCTTAGGTCCCTTAGATATGCCAATGAATGTTGGGCTATTAATTAACAATTCTGTCTAAGGGACATGTCAGCCTTACTCAGTAACTAGACTATAAATTTTGTTTTAATCCGTCTCATCATTAGTCTAAAGTTTAAGTTTCATAAACATGTTAAGGTTGTACTTTTGAGAAAAATAAATAATTATAGGTCTGGTTTAAATTTAAAAATCGCTGAATATTACCACAGTAATTTCTTAATCTTAAAACCAATTTCTACGAAAAACATAATGGTTTAGTTACATAAATGGATCCGACGAATATTACGCACGGAATTGGTGAAGCGAAGACTCGGAGTTTTATCTCGGGTGTTAATTGCGTTTTGGAGGCTCGAACAAAGGACCTCCCTGTTTGTTTTTGTAGTGATGAATGTATGATTTTTTTGTCGTCTGAGCGCTAATCACCTCTGGAAGAGAAATGCTTTCTCAAAAATACTTTTAAGGGAATACTTAAAACTGTACTTGTAAGGTTGTTCTGAAACGAATAATTGCAAAAGTATCATTTTAGAGTTTTATTGGTATAAATTTTACTAATTTCAATTTAATCAGTTATCCCATTCTTGGTACGGGTTGTAGGTTTCAGTATTGAAAAGCAAGATACCTTATTATTATGAATAAATAATTACCTTAAATAAAAAAATATATTAAAAATACAAAAAGGAAAAATTAAGCTTAGCTCAATTATTAAAATTAATGATAAATTGTATTAAACTTGAAATTAAGTATCATTTAAGTCTCGTGAATTAAATTATATCATTAGTAACATTTTGTTTGCGCCAATATACAATTTAAATACACTGTACCTACATATAATACTACTATTTTATAAAAAATAGTACAGTATCATTTTATAATTGGTTGGTTGGTTGGTTTTATAAATGGTAAGATCGATAATCAATATAAACATTTAATATTGATTTGGATTTAACAGCAAGTTATTTCTTTCTATTACGTAACTTCAATAGATCAGTAAATGTTCAGTAAAACTTATAACCATATCACGCCACTAACCAAATTACGTAACTGTTTCGAAATTTGGTCTCGCAAATTGCCAACGCCCTCCTAGAGCTAAGATATGTCCATGGCAAAATGTAGCTAATATCGCTCAAAATGGAAGGTTTCGACAGATACAGGGTTTTGGTCAGTTTGAAGTAAACAGAATCTTCTCCAAAAGCGTTCAGAATAATGAAAATAAGGTTTATATGAATAATGAAGTTTCATCGTTTTGGGTACTCTCATTTACACGGAGAATATTACAAAAACATTTAGTGTTACAGAAATACAGACACAGACAGACAGACAGATTGAGGTAAGACTCATTTTAAATTTTCTGTTGAAATGTAAAATAGACGAAAATATCCTTATTTCAAGCAATGTGTAAAGTGCGTAAAAACTATGATTTCATTTACATAGATTAATGTTTAATGTTGTTCGGATTAGTCATACTGGATGATTTAGTTTTTTTTAATCCCTCACATTTCAAAGGACGACAGAAAAATATTACAATATCATATTGATATTACAATGAAATGAAAATATTTTTAGGAACCTTTAGAAACTTTAAAATTTGGTGAGAATCATTGAAATGAATAACCTTTAAATTTATAAGGCTTATATTTTTTTAACTTCTCCCGACTTGAGTTTAAAGTAAACTTTTAGGGTAAATTCGTGTCAAGGAAAGTTCTTACACTTTCCTGGTTATATTTAGCTGCCACCACCAGAGGGACAGAGAGAAAGTTGTTTGTGACGACACGAACAGACTTCTTTAACTCTAAGCATAATGCAGTGATATGCTTGGGGCTTACAGGATAAAACAAATGCAATGGCTTTCTTAGCATTATATTCTACATTCAATAACCACTCGGCTCACTGGGCCGTATTGTGTGGCTAGTTATTTTCATGAAAAGGTTTATATAATACGGGTTACTTGGAGGGGACGAATGGTGAATAGTTATGGCCTGTGGCTGCGATATTTCCTTGTGTGAATTAGTTTAAGTCCACACTATTGAATACTACGTTAATATGCAAAGATCATCCCCATAGGCCTAATTAATCTAGTTCGTACAGTAATTAAAGGCAAACTTTAAGTTCGGATCTCACGTTGAACCATCCTCTAGATACCATTGGCTGTTAAAATACCTACCTTAGTAGGATGCATCTTAGTATATATATATTACTCTAAATACGTGCTATAACTATTATTGGGTTGCAAAGACTAATAGTTGTATATAATTATATAACTAACATCAAAGACTATTTACTACAATCTGTCTTATGAGAGAGTTCAAATATGCAATGCTAGGCGCGTGTTACTCCATGTATCCATACAATTAACTCATGGAGTAAAAAAATGTAAATACCCGAGTTTTTCTGTAACTGCACTGCCACCTGGGTTATAAAAATACAAATTTAATAAATCAAAAATTTCTTTTAATTTTAATAGTATTTAAATTTGGTTCAGGAAAAAGTACCATTTTTTATTTTTCTACACCACAGCTGATTGAAATGTTATAACAGAAAAAATACTGCACATATCGTAATAACATTGTTATGCGATGCAGAATATATTTATTCATACATATTGTAAATTTAGACACTAGATAAGACACAATATTGCTGTCTTTATTCGCTGTATCATCAAAACGTGCTGTATCATAATATGATTGGGACAGTATCATTGAACGTGCAACGTTTTGTCCAACTTTTACTTGAGCCATATTCTGATAAGACATTAGGGGAGAAGGGAACTCTTGAACCGATGACACTTGGGTTCATAGAGTACCTCGGTACATGTACAATGATAAAAGTCTTACTGAAAGTATATAATTTGTACTTGAATACTCCCTTGAATATTTAATAGCCATTGGTTTAGGTAGGCGCCATCGGAAACCATCAGCCTACATAATGTCTTCTCCAAATCTAGCTAATGTAGCGATTTTACTTCAAGGAGGTGCCAGTATAGCATTGTATATTCAAATTGGACAATGCATATGCCGAACGTGCAATCGCTTATCAAGTCCGTGACAATTGTGCTTCTGTGTGTGTTTTAATACACATAAGGAAAATCTATTAAATGCCATCCTTATTGTGAATGGCTATTTAATTTTTGTGAGTTTATTTAAAATTATTTTATATCCATTCAATATGTTCTAATATTTTCTTCCGTAATGTACATGCATACCTAAAAAAAGTTATAAATAAAAAGTTTAAATTACTTTAATGAGTGAAGTGGTACGATGAGTGGGCTCGAAACTACGGTTTCGAGCTGTGAAAACTCATTTTGAAGTTAGGGATACCCCAAGTTAACCTACTTCCTTTCCATTTAAAAAGTCGTCAATTGTTTTTATACAAAAACTTCACTTCCAACTAATTATTTGAAAAAAAACACTCACATAAACATTTAAAGAAAAGATTGTATTTACTTCCCTGTGGAGAATAGGTTAGATCATGGTTGTGTCTAAAGGGACTATTTCATTTTATCTAAACAGCTGTTCTTATAACCTAACTGTGATGTCATTAACCACATGACATAACTAACCGAATAACGTCAGTGTTTCAAATTTTGGTCTCGCAAATTGTCAACACCCCTCAGAGCTAAGACATATAGGTACATCACAAATGTTCGTGTTGCCTATACAGGGTGTTTCAGAATTGATGTCGGATTATTTAGGAGGATATTGTTCCCGAGGTCAAAACAAACAAAAATGTCCTGTGAACATATGGCCTATCTCGCTCCGTTTTCCGTCTTAAACAATAAAATGTAAAATTTTAGTAGCGTTTTAACACAAATAACGGAGAAAAGTACGTTTTTCCGAAGTTAAAATTGTCAATTTGGGCTTTTATAATATAGCAAGAAATTGAATTTTCTCCATTATTTGTGTTAAGACCCTATTAAAGTTTTAAATTTTCTTAAAGGAAGTTAAATTTTACAACTTGTTTGTCTTTGGTTTTTGTAAATCCAATGTTTTTAAGCTTTTGAGCTTTGAAAAATTGAAATAGATGCCAATTTTTAAAGGTACAAAGTAGAAATTTGATACTATGCACAAAAATGCAAAATATTAGTACTGAGTTTGAAGCTGGTACCTCAAGTGGTCCTAAGTTGTCTAAAAACACATTCACACCAACAGACGGAAACGGAACGAGATAGGACTCCATATTTTCACAGGACATTTTTTGTTTGTTTTGACCTCAGGGACAACAATACCCTAAAGTATCCGACATCAATTCTGAAACACTGTATGTGTATGTGTTGAGTTTTCAAGTATTTTAATTTGTTCGAAGTGGTGTTATAGTTGAAATCAATGACTTTTAAAATGAAAATGAAGTAACTTGGGTTTTTAAACTTGAAAATAAGTTTTCACAACTCGAAAACCGAGGTAGTTTCGACCTCACTTGATCAAGATAATTTAAACCTTTTATTAATTCGTATAAATGGTCCAGATTAATCATGAAGAAAGAAACAGCTACCTTCAAAGCACGTTACCTTATTTCGATATAACGAGTGATCCTCAGAAGGATTGATTGAGGTCTGAGCATGTCGATATGCGCCTCACGCATCGCGAAGGTCAGCCGCTGTCATTAAATCATCAGCTGTTGAAGGGGTCTGGTCTACAATCTTCGTCTATTTCGGAGTCAGTAAAAACCTCCACTAGCGGTCTTATGTTACTTTTTGTCGTGTGATTCAGTAACTAACGAATCGCAACCACATTTGATATAACCAGCCTTTCTTGTTCATCAGATCATGCTGAGATAGTTGTGGGGGTGGCTTTTTAAATGCCTTGTGCAACTGACTAGGGATGCTACTTTTAACCGCCTTCTAGCAGTGCTAGACACTTGAAATTTCCTTCATATCTACAACCGACAGGAAAACTGCCAAATTTCACATTACGACCCGGGGAAAAAATGTCAAAATTTTCCCATATCAAATGCATAGGGTTTATTTCGTGAAACGCAGGGTTTCACTTTTTCGCTCAAAAATCTAATTATTCTTACTCTTCAGAGTATGAAAATATATCTATTACTCAAGGTCCACCAATTTTGACCATCGCCCGCCAATTTTATAACATAATGATCTCTACGACACTAAACAAGAGGAATATATTTTAAAATTTCTACAAAAAATAATTCTAAAACTAAACGATTCTGCCGACACCTATAAGGGGGCCTGGGAGCGAAGCGAGTCATTAGTTATACGTTAAAATAACTTTTTAATTTAGTATAATTTTGAAATGGGTTTAAATCAATGACCAATATAAACTAAGTAATATTGATTTGACAGCTGTTTGTTTTTATTTCTATTAAATCTTTAAACTACAGAGACAGCTGATTATTACCAGTATGTTATTCATTTAAAACTGAAGTAAAATGTGACGAATATCGCGTAAAAATTGGGGTTTTAAATGCTCGTTATTTACTTTTCAAGAGGCGGAGGGCGATTTAAAGCATTTACAAAACTTCTCTGGAATAAAGAGAACACATGAAATAAGTTTCATTGTAATCAGTTCCCCCTTATTTTTCGGAGAAGATGGCGTGAAATGCCTCCTGGAGCATCACAGACAAACAGACAAAAATTGAGACAAGACCGGTTTCGGCTTCTCTAACGCACAAAAAGTAAAAATAACTAAAAAATGAGTAATTCTGAGTACTGAGTAATTCTGAATAATTCTGAATGTACGCACAAAACTCTAATTTGTTTTATATAGATATTCAGGGAAATAGTTACAGAAAACTGTAAAATTGTGTAATAGGATTCTAAATTTATCAGCTTACTAACCAAATTTCATTTAGCAGATAATTATAACTGTCTAGATGGCTTAGTGGTTATAGTACCCGCATTCAAAACTGAAGGTCGCCGGAACAAAAATATAATAAAAAAGAAAAAACTCGTATTTCTGTATAAGTCAATGACGTGTTATTTTATTACTTGTTCTAAAGCTTTACTTGTTTTACGTGTTGCGTTTTACGTTTTGCTTTACGTGTTTTACTTGTATGAATATTAATTTTATGGAATAACACAAACTGTTTTTGGGAAACCGGTCCAAAACTAGAAAGGTATTCCATGATTCTCTGGAATCAAAGTCGGAGGCTCTTTAGATTTATGAGGTTATGTTGATATAATGTATATGTTATGTTCTTCAATATTTTATATGTTTTATATTTTATATGCATCTTACTGAAAACACTTGAGGTTAATCAAACAAACTATCTTGTAATTACCATCGTACATCTATTTCAAGACAAGGTTAACTTTCTTTCCATTCAGAAACCATCATTAGAAGGAAAGCTACAATTCCTGTCAAAGACTAAGAATAATCATGTTAGCCAACTTAATAGAAACTAAAATAACACTTAGATTTTGAGTATATTACAACATAAAACATTGTAAACAGTAGTATTGTTTGTCTTTGGCGATATGATCGCCACGAGTCTGTCTGTAGATATCCGATATCTCAGCCAATTGGAATGAATAATCAGTTAGCCAACTTAATAGAAACTAAAATAGCATTTAGATTTTGAGTATATTACAACACAAAGCATTGTAAACAGTAGTATTGTTTGTCTTTGGCGATATGATTGCCACGAGTCTGTCTGTAGATAGCCGATATCTCAGCCAATTGGAATACAGCCAATCAGGTATGTATGTGACGCGTTCAAAACAATGACTGAAAACAAGATGAATAGAAAATGAAAACATGTTTTGCATAACAATATCCAAGTCAGGCATGTTATTGACTTGATAAATTCGTAAATCGTTTTAACAAAGTGTTTAAAAGGTTTTTCGGAATCAAAACTACGGGTACGTCCATAATGCACGCTGGTATAAGCAGGTAGCCAGATTCAGATTATCGGCGCCTAGTATCTGACTCCGATGTGGTGGCCATAATGCAAGCAGGTTGTAAGCGGTCTCTGCCCGTATCTACACACATATATCATCATAACATACGTCATTTTATGTCATTTGGTATATGTCATAATATACTTGCGTGAGTGACATTTTTATTTTATTTTAAGGAAATATTAAATAAACAGTTAAATTGCATATGAAACAACGTTTAAGATTTATGTAGGGAACATTTTGAAAACAAAGGTTTAGAAATAAATGTAGGCTAGTACAAATAAAGGAAACATTACTAAAATGAAGGTAAAATACCTGTAGTACTGTCGGTGATCTTCATTTATGGTCTGACGACCAATTGTTTCGGACTTAAAAGTCCATTCTCAAGTCTGATTACAAACGAACAAGTCTGGAAAGCTCTCGTCCTAAAACTGTAATTTGACCAAATTAATTAACTTTCAAAAGTATTTTGTGTCTCGATGTTCTCGATGTCTGTGTGTGTGTCAGTGTTATTGAAGACATCTCTTCACTACGTAAATGTTGAGGATAACTTTTATTACTTGGTATTCAGACTTGACAATGGACTTTGAAAGTCCGAAACCATTCATCGTCGGCATCATAATTGAAGATCACCGACAGTACTACAGGTATTTTAACCTTTAATTTTAGTTGAATCAGTGATTTGAAGGCTACATTTGTCAAAAGAGAAAATTATATTAACAAATTATTTTTAAACATCAAAAAACAGATAGTGGATAGGCTAATCTAAATATTTACCATTGAATAAATTTAATTATTCAATAGACAATTTATTGTTAGTTAAATATGTTATTATGTTTTATTAATATTGTTGGAAATTATTATTTTTGAATCCTGAACACGCTTCTTGGTTCTATGGAACCCCTTCAGGTGCGAGCAGTATTTGAAATGAAATTATATTTAATTTATAATAATATTTATTTATATTTTTCGGCAATATTTCAATTACGAAATGACTGTTGGTTATGACCTGCTCTCATATAAAGACCCCTATATCTATTGAATTCATTTGTCGAGATCCGTAGAATGAATAATTCACTTATATTCGAACAAAAGAGCTAAAATCCTCAGTCCGACTAGCAGGTTGTCTGAAACCAGAATGAACAATTCATTCCGGTAAATATCTGAGTCAGACTACCAGCGGGCAGGAAGTCGGCGCGCAGGTGCATTATGGCCACCTCCGTTTACTAGCATGGGACTTTAGGCTCACCGAGTCTGACTTCATCGGCACCGACAGTCTGACTCAGAAAACCAGCGTGCATTATGGACGTACCCTGTACGGTTAGATCTATAAATTTATTCCTGTTTAACTATGATAGTTCTACTGTTTTAAACACAGTTAGTTTAATGGGATACATTTTACTTTGAACACACTCTCAAATTTAATTACAACGCGCCATTCTTTTCAACATCAATAGACAGTGCGCTACTGTATAAAGTACGCTATATCGAATTGTATTCTTGAGTTAATGTCAATTGCACCAGTAATACACCACGTAAAAGTTAGTTTCAATATGGTATGTAAGAAATTTCTTTGTAAACATGTTAAGGAAATAACAGTTAAACTATTGGTAAAATATCATAGTGAAATATTCAAACCCATTAGATATTATCCAGAGTTTAAAAACAGTTAAACAATTAATCATTATCAATGCAGGACACAAAATGCATTATTTTGGGCACACAATTAAAACAATGTTAGTATGTGCGATATTCATTGAACTAATAATTTCTTTGTAATTAATAACTGTAGGATTTGATAAATTATAGATAATTTATGTTTTTATTCGATTTATGAACTCTCTAAACAGGTTGATGACTTGAATGAAGCTATCTAAGTTCAACAAGAGATGACATTACAAACTTTAACCTACTTTTTATCAATTCTGCGAGTATTTTAACTGTTGAAGCAGCTAATGACGGTTTACTGTATTTTAGATGAGTGTTGAGTTTAATAAAATTACATTACAATAGCATTACATGCTACATATTCTAACCCAACTTATTAAGTTTTTTAGCGAATTTTCCTATGGAAAAGTGAGCAAAAACAACCTTTATTACATCAAACCTGCATACTCAGGACTATTTGATTACTATGATGGAGATAATATAGGTTCTATGAAATTCGCTCTCCTGACGTCAG
Source organism: Nephotettix cincticeps (assembly GCA_023375725.1). Taxonomy (NCBI): domain Eukaryota; kingdom Metazoa; phylum Arthropoda; class Insecta; order Hemiptera; family Cicadellidae; genus Nephotettix; species Nephotettix cincticeps. Next base: position 15,871,546 of record CM041785.1, on the reverse strand, counting down.
CGTGCTGCGGGCGATCTCGCTTTTATTCTGTTGAATAAAAACTACCTCTAATTGTAAGGGGACGTTGTAAGTATAGAAACATCTAACGAGATAGATTTTAGATGTTATTAACTGAATGATAAGAAGATCCCAGAAATCCGAATCGGCATGGAACAAAGAAATTAATGGTAGAGTCAAAGTCGATTTTAGATTCTTAGGTAGAATTAAAGCTTTATGCTGAGGTGAAACTGATTGATGGACGAACTGGTAGAGGAGGAACCGGACGAGGATGACGTAGAGGAGATTGTTAGGAACGAGTTAGTTGAAGTGGACCTGGTTGAAGAGGAACTGGTTGATATGGAGCTGGTTTAGGAGGATCTGGTTGATGTGGAGCTGGTTTAGGAGAACCGGTTGAGGTAGAAGACATAGTTGAGGAGGAACTGGTTGATATGGAGCTGGTTAAGGAGGACTAGTCGAGGGAGACGAACTGGTTGAGGAGGAACCGGTTGATATGGAGCTGGTTTAGGAGAACCGGTTGAGGTAGAAAACATAGTTGAGGAGGAACTGGTTGATATGGAGCTTAACTAGCTCTATATGAACGGAAGGAAGACGGGTTGAGGGAGACAACCTGGTTGAGGAGGAACTGGTAGAGGGAGACGACCTAGTTGAGGAGGAACTGGTTGAGATGTGAACCTGGTTGAGTAGTTGAAACTGGATGAGAAGTCTACACATGTTTCCCATCCACATTCTTCTTAATCCACACCAACAAACAATATAACAGCACAATAACAAATACAAGTAAACAAATAAAACTAATAAAAATAAAGCTGGCTTTTACAGCGCAAATAACAGGAATCGATCGTGGGGTACGTTTGCAAGGGTGGAATTAGAAAGAGAGGGATATCGACCGAGAAGATTACGTGGGAGATTGAGGGGGGAGGGATCGTGGAGCTGTTGAATCAACAAGTCTGAAGCGTAAATTCTGTGAGTTAATGCCAGTTTCAATGTAGACAGAATCAGAATCAGGACAGCTGTGCTGTGTAACACGAATAATGTGTAAACACTGTGTAGCACGAATTCTGTGCTGTGTGTCAGAATTTTCTTGACGAACTCGTCAAGAAAATTTGCTCAGTCTTAAAAAAACTTTTTAAAGATAAAACACATTGCAAAACAAAAGAGTATGTACTCCAGAATAGAGATCATTTGCAATATATTGCAGATCATTAAAATAGTTGTAGAGTTAAGTTAACCTTAGCCATCGAACACTATCGGAACGGTAATCTAGGCTTATCAATGCTTGAAAGAATCGGGCAAACAGGATTTTTTTAGTTTCGCATGTGTTTACTTTTCGCTCCACGTTACATGACGAAACATTTATAACCAACCGCCACCTTGGATTGGGCAATGCAAACGATTCGTTATCTATCCTGGCGAGCGTGCCTTAGTGTTAACATGTCTTGATGACCTTGACACGATGGAATGTTTTGGAGATGATTTTGAGATTTTGAAATGTTCTTTGTGGTTTAAAATGTATAAAATAAAGGTTTAAATACCTGTAATACTGTCTGTAACCCCTTAGATGCTGACAAAAAGTGGTTACGGACATTATAGGTCCGTTATCATGTCGAATACCAAGCTATAAAATTACCCTAAACATTACTGTAATTTATTTGTGTCATCCACAACACAAAACACACGGAAACACGAAATACAAAAATAGTTTTGAGGATAATTTTATATTTTATTCATTATGACGCCTCCAGAGAAGAAAAGAACAACTTTTGCTCTTCAACACATGTATCTAAAACAGCTGTTTTGGAAGCAGTATGATGAAAATTTAAACTCTTCTGGTTGTCACATACGAGTATAAAGATGTTTTGCATTAATTCAATACCTCTAGAATCGACTCAATGTTTGTAATATTTTCATTATTTTAACTAAGTGTTCTGCAAGTTTCGATTTTTGTGACTTCAATTTCTTAGGCATGTGTTCTGAAAATCTATTTTTAATCGTTCTGCCAGTCTGTCCTACATAATATTTGGGACAATCTGAAAATTTCAATTTGTCAACTCCTGTTAATTCTTTTATTTACTACGGTATTGATTTATTATAATTTTACAGCTTGGTATTTAACTTGATAATGGACCTATAAAACCTACCTATTACCTAACCTATTAAACCTACCGCTCGAGCGGACAGTGTATTGTATTTGTACAAGTTCCCTCACAGGTTTCAACCTCGGGACCAACATTTATTGATCCTATTTTAGTTTGTACTCTTTTTATAGTATTAGTTTGTCTTAGCTTTTTATGATACTGTAATTGTTTTTATGTATTATGTATAGTATGTATTTTTACTGGATCAATAAAGAAAGATTTCATAAGATCCGAAACCAGTGGTCGTCAGCACCTAAAAAGAGTCACATACAGTACTTCAGGTATTTAAACCTTTGTGTAGTAATATCAGTGATCCAGAGGCTACAATGGTCAAATAAAATGTACGATGTGTGTTGAGTATATATTGCTCCCACCAAGAGCAAGGTGTTTGGAAAGTTACCGAGCGCGTGGGTAGACGTAATTTTCAGTTGGCCGAGGGCCCGAGCTCGTACTCCCGACCCCGACGCTCCGATGATGCCGTCCCTCTCAAACACACGACGTAACCTTGAGCATGTGTCACCAAACAAAGATTAGTTCGTTTGAGGCTTTAATGTTGTTAAAACTGTGGTGTCCTGTAATTCAGCTACTTGGAGTTCTCGAATTGTGGATAGTTGTGAGCAATGGTCGGTGAATGTAGTGTTCACTATTGAATACTACGTTAATTCACAAAGACCATACTCATAATCAGAGGCAGTGATTCGGACTCCACGTTAAACTATAAGTCCCTTAGTTGTCATCGGCTGTCATGTCTAAGGAACATGTCAACCTTAGTCAGTAACAATACTACAAGATCACGTCACAATCATCTTACACTCAATCCTCATTCATACTTGGTTTAAAATACTACTTGTGGTATGTTAGCCATTTCAATAATCTGATCTAATAAAAACAATCACCCATTGCTACCAACTACCAACAACGATTACCAACTACTAATTACCATAGTCTTTTGTATATTCTATATTGCTCGATTGACAGTCTTGAACATGTCCTAATTAATTGTCCCTAATATCTAACCTAAAAGGAGTTCGAACTTGGTTTGAAGTTAGAGAGTACTCTCATAGGAAACTTATTTTTAATAGAAAAATTAATTTCTAAAAGCATATACTGTATGCCTAGATGCAGAGATGTATAATGTGATAATCATGAATAACTATAGGCCTAACTCAGAAGAATGTAAAATAAATTAAAGTAAAATCACGTTATTAGTCACGCTCTCTATATAGAACCATAATAAAATGCAGAGTGTTCCATAAGAAAAAAAGTTGTCTGCATATATGGAAAAATTGCGGGAAATTGAAAAAAGTTCAAATACATACCAAAAGCAACATGAAAAAAATAAATGGGTCTCCATAAAAGGTTTACCGCCAGATTAAAAGGGTAGCTAGTGGGAAACTTTAGCCTAGATAACCGGTACTTACTAAACCAAAATAAATTTTAAAGTACAGAGAAACTAAATGTAATGGATACTAAGAAGTGTAACTTCAAGAAGGGTCTGTGGTTGTAGCGATGTTCTCCGACCACAAAGACTTTTTGTCCTCGTCGCAAACGACACCGCCGGGGTTACGTTCATGAGGAAATGCACAATGGACGCAAGAAGCATATCAGAGTGGTAAATGTGATACCATCATCTGGATTACGTAAAATATTCAAGACTGCAGCACCTGCACATTTTACTTAATTCCTTTAATGGAAAGTTCCTATCCCGCCCATGTTACATTTGTAAACTCAAGTTACATTTTTTCAGAAACTATACAACATCAAAATTAACAAACAATAATAATATATTCTATTAATGAAATAGTTATTTGTGCATTAAGGGACTAAAGTGAGATTTTTTGTCCTCGAAGGAAACTGTTGTCACCCGAGGCGTAGCCGAGGACGACAATTTCATGAGGGATTTTAATCTCTTAATGCACACATTTTGCCCCCACCTACACATACAAGTAACACAAGTTACAAATTACCCACTATTAACTAACCTGAATCACTTTAATTTTTTAAGTTGGCTAACATAACCTCAAAGTAGTCACTGCAAATAATCAGCTGACTGTTCAAGAACTAATTACCACTGTCTGCCAGTATTATTTCTGATTATCGTTTCTTTTATATATATTATTTTTTGCTGCTGTTATTATTTTGGTGCATTACAGAATTTTCACGAATTTTTCAATTATTTTGGGATTACTCTTCTCCCTTGGGACTAAAAACTAAATACCTTTTCCTCCTTCGAAACTAAAAGTATTATTTTAGTACTATATTCCAGAGAGTAAAGTACGGCTTTACATAGTAGGTGTTGGAAAGCATGCATAAACTAACTTTTTTAGTAATGATAGTTTTTACTAAGCTAGATCAATTAAAAATGGTAACACTATTAACAAATATATTACTCCACACATACAAAATTTCATAACTTCAACGTTTTTATTTTCTAAGAAAATGTTCCTGTATACTCGCATTAAAAACCAAGATTCCGGGGTAACAATTTTTGCAATCGCAGCCCTATGGAACGTTGCCTTATTTAATAGAATGCCTAATTTTTCTATTGCAAAAAATATTAGAATTGTTGAGTGGTAATTGTATCTTCCCGAAAAAATATGCAATTCCCTAGATAATCACTATTTACCTTTAATTTAACACCTCAATCGTTTTAAGTTTTCTTAATCTAATCCTGAAGCGATAAAGGTGTATACAATTATAGATAATATCATTGAGAAGTCCGCTTTCTGAATGTCATCGAAGTAAGAGTATAAATAAGTTAGTTCGGACTCGTTACAGTCATCAGATTTATAGCATTTTTGGGGATTATTCAATTTATAACAACACATTACTTCCAAAAGTAAATAAAGGATATTATTTGTTAAGGCTGAGTAAAAGAATCGCCTAGACAGAACGATTGTTGCGCGAGGTCAGTGACCGTCGGTTTTTGGCTCATGGCCGTGTTGACATCCATTTGGGCATTAACCTATTTTTCAAGTTAAGTAATCTAGTTCTGACACCATTTCTTATATATTATCTATGCTAATGCGAATGTGAAAATGTCTTATTGTCTCCTATGATACTAAGTAGTATTAGAATAATATTAAATAATCAACTAGGCCTATATGACTTGAAAAAGGTTATACTGACTTTTCACAATTTCTCTCAGTATATTTTACGAATGTATTAATGACAGTTGGGAATTTAAACACAACGAAAAAGGGTGAATCGCTCACAATATTGTGTTGTTTTTCGTTCAATTTATGATTAGAGCTGTAAACGACTATGTAAAAGCAGTGAGAACCACAATAGCGTCGCGTGCATTGTTAATTTCGCGTGACTCACATTCTGAATCCTCAAACAGCTGTTATTATGCCCTCATAGTTTCACTGATAAAGATAAATTCAACTTTAAAATATAGTTTAACTTCTTCGGGCATTAAGGTTACAACTATAAAATTATTTAGGAATTATAGTTTCGTCGCGGTGGGGTTTCGAACTTTATGAGAGTGGTAGTTTATATATGAAAGGTGATGTGAAAAAATCTTTAAATCGCACGAAACATAATATTTAAGGACATAAAATGGGAGAGAATTCAGTCAATTTGTCAACAGGGATGTTTACTGCCTCTGCAACTTTGTGGCCCTCACACTCGCCCCTCAAAACACCAACTCCCCCATCACTCACGTATTGTTTGTTTCCTTATATCCTCCCAAGCCACAACCCCCCCCCCCACCTTACTGATTGCTTCCATGTGTCCTCCACAACCACCACCCTCCCACAGCCCACCTTACTGATTGTATCCATATATCCTCCCAAGCCACAACCCCCCCACCACCCTTAGATTTCTCCCATGTATCCTGCACAACCACCACCCTCCCACCGCCCACCCTACCGATATCTCCCATGTATCATCACCCTCCCACCTTTCCACCATCCCCTCTGATTGCTTACATATATCCTCCCCAATCACCAACCCTCCCATCGTCCACATACTAAGGACATAGTATGGAAGGTCCACATATAACAATTTGGGTGGTACAAAACAGCCTTTAAAAATTTACATTCGTCTAAATTTATTTGTAGATCTTGTAAATCACATAGATTCGTAATAAGGTTTGTCAGAGTATATACAGAAAATATTACGTTCTGAAATGCAACGAATAAAACATGTGAAATAAATTTATTGAGACCGATTAGATCTTAAAGTGATAGTGAAATTATGACATTGAAGGTCAAGGAATTGATGAGTGATTAGATTGTCACTCTAGATCTAGTGTAATATTAGCCCATTGCGTATACTTGTTCATACTCTTGGGGAGCGCGCTGGTCTAAGGGTAGATCGCGGGATTAGAATAAAGTATAACTGTTGGGTCAACAATGTAAGCTTAATTATTTTTCCGACAATGACGTCACTTCTTCTTGAAGACTTCTCAGTGGATTCGCTACTATTTTTCTAATTTCGTTATGCCTTGAAGACTGTTATGTGGACATTGTCCAAGGATATGAGCAAGTGACTCAAAAACATACTTATCAGTGCTGGAACAGTGTCAGCACGGGTAGCCATCCTTGGGTCTACCACGTAGGTTTCTGGCTGATGTTACATCCCCTAAACTTTTTAAGTAGCATTTAAACTCTGTCAGTCCTTGACAAAATTCGTCTCTCGAACGTAAAAAATAGTGCGATAAACATCAGACAAGTACACGACATCCCTTACTAAATTATACATTAATACTGGAATAAACTTTGCAAGGAATCGATAAATCTATAATTGACGCACAAAGTGAATACCCGAGGTGAGTAGAAGCCAGAGGGTTGCCGTCGGCGTCGCGTCGCGTGTTGCCCCCCCGTCCTCGCCCCCCCCGCCCACGACGTCCCGCACGCAACACGCCAACGCCAACAACGAGTCTTGGAGCGTTTAGAAATATGTTAACTGTCTGTTATTTGGTTTCCAAATAAACAGCGAAATATTGGAAAACACCGAGACAAATGGGAGATCTCTAAATTGCCACTTGTTAGAGTCAAAAGGACTAACTTTTAAAAGCATATATTTTACTTGGCATCATATATAGCTTATTTTTAACTATTATCTTTCTGAAGTGGTGGTAATTTAAACCAGTTATGGTGCAAAATGATTGTGGCGTGATCTTGTAGTCTTGTTATTGACTAAGGTTGACATGTTCCTTACAAAGGACTGTTAATTAATAGCCCAACAGATAACGGCATTTCTAAGGGACCTATTGTCCTTTTAAAGAATTGATCTAACAAAATTTCATCAGTTCAGTTTTTTACCTGACTGTCGTCTGAATCTTTCATACAGACGATCCGTTTTAACAGATTTTTAGAATTGACAGTTAAAACTAATTGTGTGGAGGGGGGTTTAAATTTTTCATTTTGTATTTTTTTTATTTACCTTGCCAATTTGTCGTAGAAACTCTTCTTCTAACGAAAGACTTGATTTCATGGTTGACTTATTGCACTAGTTATAATCCAAAAGCACTGTATGATATTTTTTTATGAAAACTGCCCATGATTGCGACGTTTCTATCAGATTAAGTGGTAGGCACTTTTAATACCAGCAAAGGTCCAGTGACACTAAATGAAAAAAGCTCTGCAAAAGGCGTCTCTTATAGGAAAATAAAAGTGAAATTTAAAATACCCCCGTCGCAGCAGACCTGCGTACTCAGCGAATTTCCAAATCAATAATTACATATGACGTTTTATAAAAATATGTCCATAAACATGAGAATTATTTGCCTATTCTCCATAAGATAACAGAAAGAGTGTGCAGGTTAGCTGCTGTGAGGAACACTGAAAGCATTTCTACCATGTAATTCTATCTTAATATTTAAACCAACTTTCATAACATCTGTCATAAATAAAGGACTTTGCCTTTAACATGGGAAAATATATCGGTTTGCTGCCATGATAAACACATAAACCATGATTTTTAAGCATAAATGAATATATCTCAACCACATGAAGCTAAATATCAAGTTTTATTATTGATTAATATGGGATTTAATTTTTCCTATCCTCCATAAGATTAACATTGGAGCCTCAACAATACAACGTACTGTGTTTAGATTTTTTTATATCTCGGTAACCGTTAAAGATAGAGAAAAACTTTAAGAAACTTAATTGTGTAGTTTTTAAGCTGATTCGAATGGTGAAATATAAATTAAACAAACGCAAAAAATGATTTTGGGGTACAAACCCCCCCAAACTATCCGTTCCCATTGACCGATATGTCTGGTTTACGAACTCGTCCGAGCATTTGTAGGAATACACGTCTCTACCAAATTTGGTCTCGATCGGACCATTTTTACGAGAGTTATCGTGCTAACAGACACATATATATATACATATATACATATATACATATATATATATATATATATATATATATATATATAAATTTTAACGACTATTGTTTTTGGACTCTGGGCACCTAAAGAAGAAAAAATAACATGGTCCCAGGCAGTCTTACCATGTAGACCTACGGTAATAGCCTATGGGGAATTCGCTAAAAAATCTATCTGAAATCCATGAATGGCTGTATCGTACTCGACGTCTTTGTCTTGTCATTTTCGTACAGACACGCAATCTTCAGTATAAGTCATAGTCCTCTGTGTATCGATGGTTACGTTTGTTATCAATGTAGCTGTTATGCCATGCTGTTTGTATTGTATTGCTACAAAGCCTTTGCCGTTATCATGTTCTTATCTGTGTATTTTGTACAATAGAAGTCATGTTGACATACATTGTTCAAAAATATCTCTTAAAAGACATTATTCATAGTAAATTATATCTACACGTTTCTTTGGTAATGCTTACAAACATTTTTGCCAACTCTCGGTTATATCGACTATGAGGATTTTTTATTTCTAATTGGTAACATTTTGGATCTCTAGATGGAACATAAAGAGAGGTAAACTTAAATAGAGTTAGTTGTTACCATAAATTATTTTTAGATATCTAATAATACTTGTACTTTCTGGAGTTATAGAAATTTGAACATGTAGGTAATTTAAAGTAGAAATGAACATTATTATATTTCTAGATCGATAGAATAAATTCATTTTATGATGAATACCGGTACCGAATTCTTCATTCTTAAGTATATTTTTAAACTTCGCATGATCTATAGTATAATAGAAGAAATGTATCCCAAAAGATACACTGTATTTACGCTTTGGTGTTAAGTTCAATGTACTGGATACGTTCATAAGAACCATCATACAGACCTGTATGATGGAAGGATTTCTGGTCCACTAATCTAACCTCGTTTTGCATTCGAAGTGGGATTCGTGTTAAAAATTGGAGGTTTCCGACAAATTTGCCTTGTTTAGAGACACGCCACCTATCGCACAATACGAGAGGACCTTGGACGAGGAGGGGATTGTACATCAATTTGATGTTGGCTACAGGCAACCAGAGTCGTATGTTGGTTGCCTTGTCATTGTAAGCAAGTACCTAGTTGGGAAAAGTGTTTGTCCTTCCTAACCTATATCTTTGGACTCGGCTATTGAAGCTTCGTTCAAAATCTCCCGTTAACCAACTTTATTACCTTTCTGTCCTACCCAGATAAGTATACTAACCAAAGTATAATGGACGTAAGATGATTGTGGCGCGATCTTTTACTCCTATTACTGACTAAGCTGGCATGTTCCTTGGACAATACTATTGTTAACCCACACGAGAGAATATCACATCCACTGATCATCGCTCTTATCCACAATTCGTGCACCAAGTAGTTCTATTACTGACACACCACCCTCCTAGTTAATAGATCCGTTCGTTGAATCATCCAATAGATCTTTTGTAATAATATTCTTGTAGCCTATACAACTTAAGAGTCTGCATCAGTGGTTGCCATCTTGGATTTTAGTCCCGTAAGAGCAATGTTAAATTCTGGCGCCTATATCTCCTTGTCCTATTGTCATAAATTAACGGAAGAGGTGTCAAATTAAAGGTATTACAGTCCTCCAGGGCACCACCTTACAGAACTTCTTATTTTCGTTCTCAATAAAAAAATAATAATGATTTATTTGTAAAATATTCCTGTTTTTCCTGTATTTTTGTTTTTATATCAAGTTAAATTTTTGAACATATTAAAAGGTCATGCCCTTGAGCCACATCTCATCAATGTACTTCCAAAGTTTTACATTGATACTTTGATAATTAACGCCACTACAGACGCCAAAGTGAAGGTATGTTCCACCAGAATTTAACATTGCTCTTACGGGACTAAAATTCTAGATGGCTACCACTGATGCAGACTCTTAAGTGCAGTTTTATTGAAAACGAATGTATTTTTAAGTGTGACACGCTGAAAATACAGTAGTAAGTTTTAGTCTCAAGTGCAAATACGTAAAGTCCATAAAGCATTCTCAACGGTCAGCAATCTATAATGGTTGGTTGTTGATCGATGACCGCTTCAGTTCTAAGATCTTTATAGAGATCTGCATTGAGTGGAGATTGGAGTTGAAACCTCAGAACGTGTGGGCCAAGGCCAACAGTCGACATAGTGACGCATCGTTATAAACTCTCTCATGGCCACATAAAAATATTGAGCATCTTGTGCCGAAAGAAAGTGAAGAGTAGTCACATTTAAATGAATTAATATCCAAATCGGACTATACAAACCGAATATTCTATTGAAATCTATTCTAAGATGAAGACGATAAAACTCTTTGTCTTGAGATGTATTGTTGGATTTCAGGTCTGTTAACATCGCGAGAAGCGGACTTCCTATTTGACGATTTGCCAAGTTGAAAATCGGTAGGGAGATTATTATTTTAAAACTAATTAAATCCATCGGAAATTTAATTGTTTATTTCTCAATATCTTTACGCTTAGACAACAGGACGTTGTCCCTAATCTCACCAAGTAGTCACATGACCACAGAACGCACTTTGAAAGTGACATCTATAATTAATTAATGACGCCTTTCCGTCAAAACGTCATTAAACGACTTAATCAATATATGCGGCTCATGCAGCACGCTCTCGCGGGTACTGGGGGCATTAGAGGATTATGTTCTGACAGAAGTTAAAAATATAGTTCAAGCCCATAATTCAGAAATGAATTAATGTGAATTTGATATTTTTAAAATTCCATAATCTTTTGTTTTTGTAATCTAAATACATCAAACCAAGACGTGATAGGACCGATTTTAATGATATTTAATTTTTTGGATTCGTCTCTGCTCCAATCATGCTTTAGACATATTCCGTTTCCATAAGTTTCACAAAATTTCCATTTTATGGCGTTTTAAATTTCTAATATTATTGTTATGGGGAATAAGTTTGTTTACAAATTTTCTACAATGAAAACATTTGATTTCTAAAGCTACAGCTGTTGGTTTACTTTCCATTAGCAATGTTATTTGCTATTCAATGCTTTCTGTATCAATCGCCAATAATTTAAAACTATAAAGTAAATAAATACTATACAAAATGAACAGTTTTACTTCCATTGATACTTGACAGTTCTGGGAGTTTATGTACCTATTTTGTGTCCAGTTAAATGTCATATGTTAATAAATGCCATAGTTAAAAATTACTAAAATATATAACAAAGTTGTGTTAGTTACACCATTTATAACTCAAAAAACGGCTGGACCGATTTTAATGATTTTTGTTTTGAATATGTCTTATAGATTCAGTATTGTTGTTACCTATACCACGACCCAGAATATCTTATCTTTCACATCGAAGCCGTAAAATTCGACTTCAGAACATGGCCAATCTTAAAGTTGACATGTATTTTACTGTTAAGCGTTACGAAGTTCGCCGGGTTAGCCAATAAAATTTATTTTTCATCAATTCTCGTTTCTCTTACACATTTATAAACGAAGATTTTTCTATATCCATTTACTTGCATTACAACATACATGGGGCTATAACCCACAATATAATTCGCGTTAACGCTTCGTAATCACATTACTAAAAGAGGAACACGAATGTTGCAGAGGTTTCGAAAAATCCGGTTTTTGAACGCATTAACTATTTTGGAAATATTCGTTTAACGGGATTTGATAAAGCATGGTTAACGAACTCACGACGATATGAACCGTTTCAATTAAACAAATTAGTTAAATATTTTTCCTCAGCTACAAGCGGGTTCTCTTTAAAATGCTTATCAGAACTTAAAATGGCAGCATGAGTTTTCTATTTTCTATCCTCTATGAAATACTATTTACTTGGCATTTCTGACACAATTAGTGTGGTCTAAAGCAAACTTTTTGAAACCTCGTTTACCTTACTGTGACTAGAGTAGACTGCAGTCAATTTTTAATCCTCAATAATTACAAAATATTCGCTATGGTGTTTTGAATTTTTCTACTCAGGTAACACAAATTTGATACCGTCACTTATCTTGTTTTGATTTCAATTTTTCCTTATTTATTACTAGCAGTAAGCCAGTCCTTTGTACGGGTTATAGGATTCAGTTTAAAGAAGAAAGATTATCATACCAAAATGTAAACCTGAAATCCTAAACAAATGAATACAAAGAAAATAAATCAATACCCATCTTTATTATTTAGCATTAATTTACAATTAAATATATTAGAACATTAATACAATAATTATAATTATTAGTTATACGTTAAATAACTTTTTAATACAGTATGATTTCGAAATGTGTTTAAAATTAATGACCAATATAAACTAACTAATATTGATTTGACAGCCGTTTGTTTTTATTTCTATTAAATCCTTATACTACAAAGACAGCTGATTATTATCAGTAGGTTATTCATTGAAAACTAAATCAAAATTCGAGGAATGTAAGTGTAAAAGTGCGTTTTTAAATGCTCGGTATTTACTTTTCAAGGGGCGGCGGGCGATTTCAAGCATTTACAAACCTTCTCTGGAATGTATAGAATACATGAAATAAGTTTCGTTGTAATTAGTTCTCCAGTTTTTTTTTCGGAGAAGACGGCGTAAAATGCCTCCTGGAGCGTCACAGACAACCAGACAAACCGACAAAAATTCAGATAGGACCGGTTTCGGCTTCTCTAACGCACGAAAAGTAAAAATAACAAAAAAAAGAATAACTCTGAGCAATATACAGACAAAACTCTAATTTTATTTATATAGATTTAGAAGTTTTCTCTTCATATCAAAAATAAATATGTAACCTGATTCAAACTAAATGTTTTTTGTTCAGCAAAAACATATAGACGTTGTATAACCCTTGTCGATGTTTGGAACGGTTAAATGTCTGAAACAATTCCAATTGAACAATTTATCCTACCAGTATTCTACAGAGTATTGGCAATTGTCTCTTAAAAAATCCATATTCCGTGACAAAGCTGGAGAAAGCCTCGAGGAACCTTGTAAATAACATTAGAGTTATCGGTCCGCCATAAGAGACGTGTTGAAGGCCCAGCCTCTAGTTCCACATCGATTTACAGGTATTTTAAGATCAGCCATGACACAAATATTTGTACTTTGGTTCGATACATGTGGTTAAATCCTCCTGTATTAGTTTTGTGTTGTACTAAACGTATTGTTTTTTTTAAAGTTTACGCTTAACCTTTAGAAAATTATTGAAAAACAATTTGTGAGGTTGTTATGTTCAAGTAATAGTTTGCGTTGTTATCAGTGGGGGGATATTACAATTTCTTAATAACTCTAACCTTAACAACTTATAATAGCTACCTGGAGGTCACGAGTTGTGGATAGCTATGAGTGATGGTCGGTGGATATGATATTCTAAGGTGTGGATTAACGTGTAGATTGCACCCTACGTTCATCCGCAAAGACCATCCTCATAATTAGACCAGGTTAATTGTGTTGGTTAATAATTAGACTAAGTTTAATTCAGAGGCAAAATTATGGTTCGGATTCCACGTTAAACTGTAGGCCTTTTATATGTCTATACTATATAATATGTATAGACCATACCAAAATAACGTCAAAATCATCTTTAACTTACTTGGGTAGGTCGCCATTTCAGAAAGGTATTAGGTAAAAGAACTCGCGTTTTCTGATTATTTGTACATATAAACGTCTAAGTCCTCACTCACTAACTCACACCACTAATTCTCCCACTTCCCAATTACTTAGGAGGGTGAAATTTGGTATACTGGGTTTTAGACCTAAAGTATGAAAGTCTAATAGTTTTTGTGACGATCTTCTCATAAATGTCTACCGTATACGCTTTCAAATTTTCCAAGTTAATCTTATGGGGAAACAATATTGTTCTGGATTCCAACATATGTTGTCTTAACACTTAAGGTATAAACAGCTGTTTTATTTGAACCATTGTGCAAGCATAAAATAGTACTCAATGGCATCTAATTACTGTGTAAATAGTATTTTTCTTATTACAGTTTTTGGCGTTTATGTTTTATGATTAAAAATCAAATATTTATACATATTAGGTTTATTATAGTAATCAGCTGTTGTAGGCCTATATTTTTTATTTCTTCCTTTTGCTATCTGAAACATATAAATAGTTGATATCGTGTATTATTATCTAAAATTTGATTTTGTGTGCAAGCGCGTGCGTGCATTTTTGCGTGTGCGAGTGAGAGTTTACCAGTCTGTAAAATGATCAAAGGTGCCTTGGTGTAAGATGATATAGTCTGCCTCTATTTTTCACACATGTTTTAATGTCTCTAGTCCACATGAATACACCCAACCTTTTTTTACAAATATTTTGGCTTAAATCTGGAGAAACCGCAAATTCAGAAAGGAATAGTAATAATAATACTATATTTTAAAACCTATTACTATTTTTAAACCTAATAAGTCGGTTTTGTACATCACTGCAAGGCGTGGCGGTATACACTAGTAATACATAAATATCGAATAGTGTAAATCATACACCTTTAATCTGTAAGAATATTAATATTCATGAATGTTATCTTAATGTTTTACAAAAAAATTGGTAATCTAAACACATGATGTATGTGCATAAATTTGTCAGTTGGAAAACATGAATTTCCACTTTTAATGTTATTCAGCTCCTTCATGAAGATACAAACGTTTTTACTTATTTACATCACCTACCCACATAGTCTAATGTAGATAGATCTGTACGTGAGCAAAAAAAAATGCTGAGCTGACATATTACAAGTTGGTCATTGCTAATAAAATCGTATTGGCAACTAATGCCAAATCCTCTTAAACGGTATATAAAATAATACATATACTGTATTTATGTTTCCTCCGATGTTCTACAAAATACGCTGCCGACTTTCGTAGATGAGTGTGGTCATTATGTTCATTTTGTTATTTTACTCGGAATACCAGGTAACAATTATCCTCATTCCAATTAGACAATAGCTAATTTCACTTGCGAAATAGTTTCATCAAGTGTTTATTATTTCGTTGGGTGTTTGTTTTGATGGGAATGTGTTTGTAAAGAACGGAAATAGCGTGTTGTGTACTTTCCAGATAATTGAAAATTTGCACCTGGAAATTATCTGTTAATTTTACATAAACTTACATTATAAGAGGTTCTGGAAGTACGTAATCTCAAACTCCACGGTATTATGGTCTTTTATTATTAATTTTACGTAACGAAATTTGAACTTTTATATATATTGGTGTTTTATATCATATCTGATATTCATGCAAATACTATACAACCGCACAATCTTCAAGATAGCCATTCAGTTTATCCTCTTTTTCATTAAACACGCGAAGATAAGAGAACTCATTGTCTTCCCTGCAATCTTCACTTTCAAGGTTATCGCGCCCATTCAGTAAAGAAATGTGATTGTGTAATTTTTATGAAACTCCGTCGTTAAAAGTTCGAGTGTTAGAACTCTATGAAGTACTGGATATAGAAGATGATAAGATTAAAAATGTAATACTGCTGTTGATTAATTCGGTGTCGTGTGTTATTTAATCTACATACTTTATCAGATTACTGAGTACTCACCGCTGGTGGGTTCTGTTTCTACAAGATACGAAGTTACTTCATGGTTTCAATCAAAATATTAGTTAGACCTACAATTTTAAATCATTACCCACTTCACACACACCGCGCATTTACAAATGTTTAGTCTATATTATATACTTATCATAGCTTATTTTACCGGCATGATTATAATATTCTACCCTTTATCAATTATTTCATGTTTATTGCACCTTGCCAATAAAATTAGTGTGTTCTCAAACAGGATTCTGCAAAACCTTATGCTAACACAACTAGGGCAGACCACAGAGAGAAGAAGAGTCATAAAAACATTTCAAAACTGTATATGCTATGTACTGGTATTGAGGTTAACTATTTATTAAAAGTGTTGTTGTATCATATTTTGACATATTTTTTGATTATATCGAACTTTGGGCGGTGATAACTGGGGGTTGTTAACAATTTTCACGCAAAGGGTGTGTATCGGAAGTGACGTCATTTTTGGTCATGAGAACAGTTTAGAGGAACTAGAAACATTTCTTTCAGATATATTCAGGATATAGAAGCTATTTCCCTCAGGGTAGTACATTCTTTTTTGTGTTCTTAGTTCCTATATGTTTTATTGTATTGTTTTATCTTTCGTTAATACACCTAATGGTCTGAGGAGAGAATGAATAGTTCACACATTAACATAACGGCCATTCACAAGTCCACCACTATCTCAGGGGTTAGCGATGGAATATACAGTATTACATTAGTAGTATTACATGCCGCGAACGACGAGCATGACGCCGACTTGAGGGGTAGGGGCAATTGAGGTTATCAGACAATCAGCTGGTAGGGGAGGGGAGGAGGGGGAGGCGATGGAGCAATCAGTAGAGAGCAACAACAAACTGACCCGACAACACGCAGGAAACCTGACAACTACGTGTCTAGAACGACAATGGTTGTCTAATAGTTCCACAGGGAAAGTTGTTGTTAAGTGGATTTAGTACCTGATTCATAATCTATGTGCCACCAATTCGATCCTGAGCTAACCCAAAAAAATGTGATAGTTCTATACTGTGATCAGCTGACTTTGTTTATTAGGCTATTAATTTTGAATCCTGACCAATGAATCAAATTGCCATAGACAGTAATAGTGTATAATTTATAAATGTAACTGAACCAAATTCATTATTATTTCTCATTGTTGTGTCTTATTGGGAAGAATTAAATGTATTCAACTCTAATTTGAAGTTTTCTACAACTTTACAAAATCTTATTTCAAGGTAAAACAATTTTGAAGGATAACAATAAAGGGAAAAATGTTAATTTTAAAAGAAATTAGAAGACACAATAATGGGACTGTATTTGTTAAACAAATGTTAAGAACTAATTATGAGAGACTAAAAGAGATTATTATAATTGATATACTCCTCTGTTCAACATTGAACCATATTTGTCTATATAAAAGGCCTAATTTAGCAAAATGAAATTTTAGTCTCTGAATAAGTCACATTGTTTGAAGGAGATCTTTGTCATGAACATCACCAAGTCAACAACACAGTTGAACGTATTGTTAATAGTTAAAACTGACCCGTTGTTTAGCCTTAGGTCACACATTTGGTGTTAAAAATGCCATTGCTCAGTCGGTGGACTGTAAGCTCATAAAGGAAATTCACATTATAGTCGCTAGTGTACTGTGTAGAAATGGTACATTTGAACGATGAACTGAATGTTTATTGATAAACCTGAAAATCACAGGAAACGTAATGAAATATTTGTGGTAAACTATAACTTAATCAGAAGATAGATGCAACTGACAGTGTTATAGAGTGTACCACATCTCCAAGCTGGTGTCTCCTGCCGTGAATGTCGTGATCAAAGGCTTACAAAACAAGGGAGTTGATTATGTACACCCCCCAATTTGTTAAGGGTAAAGAGTTTGGGAAAGAAGATGGCCCCCAGCAAAAACCATTAAACATATTACTCCTACCCAGTCTTATAGTACCTTCCTGCAACCTGCAATCTTTTGTCAACAAAAATAGTTTTGAAATTTGATTCTTGCAAGATATTTATAAGCTTTCAAAAAGTTGAAATCAACTTAGATAATGACTTTATTTTTATGTAATTTAATCGTTTCAAATGATCCTATATAAGTTTTACTGTTATTAAATCCTTTGGTGCTCTCAAATTCAATTCTACTAATGTGCATTTGAAGTCAAAACAGAATTCTCTTTCAAAATACAGTAATGCCAAAGAACATCATATAAACATTTTTTCAGTAAACGATTTATATGAAAATGTTCATAGTTTTATGATGGGTACTAAATGAAGATGACTTTAATGTTTGTGATGAGAATTCATCACTGTAAATATATAATTGTTGTAATATGTTTTTGATCACATGAATATATAAGCATTATCCTGCTAAAATATTTAATTTTTCTTTACATTTCTTTTCATTATTAATTCAGCTCAAAGTAATAAAAAGGACAAACTTGAAGTTTGTGTTAATTAACCGAATTACGTTGTCCGGAGGCATTAAAAATATTATTTTGTAGTGAAATAAAAGAGTAAATTCCCTACACTTTAGAACCACATGGGTCAAAATACTACTATGAGATTTAAAATATGATATTAATAAACCTATTTATGTTACCAGTACTCAAGATCAATAGTTACCACATAGCAAAATTTAAGCTAATTATGTCTGGTTAAAGAATTATTAATTTACAAACAAACATTCACGTTCTAACTCCTAATTAGCATCAGCAGTTGTAATTTTCCCTACAAAATCAAATTCCCTGAGAAATAATTATATTTTTGGCTGGGTTCAAATACAATTAATTAAGTTAAATGAGTCTTCAGCAGACTACAAGCCATTAACCTTGACTGCACATCAGTGTATCTTGTATACCTTGTCTAAGTACCGGGCCTTTGTTGGTTGAGAAAACTTATCACTTGTCAAGGGCACCTTGTTCCTTGTCAAACTGAAGGAGAAAGGAAGGTCATTATAGGTTTGTTGGTGTTTTCAGCAATAGAGTGTAAGTAAGCCTCTAAAAAAAATTCTCGATGGCTAAAAATTTATTTACATATAAGAGTATTAGGTACACCGTTTATTGCATGTTTGTTCAGAGATACGGGAACGGAGAGTTTTCCTGATAAAATATACCCCCCCTTTGTTCCATCGATACAATTTAATATTGATAAAAATTTTTTAATTTAAACGGGATCTATGCAATCGTGTGATATAACAATCGTAAAGTATTAAAGTATTAAAGTACGATAGAATTTTTTCGTTATTCCTCCATGTTTTCTTTCTGGAAATACATTTATAGAAATCAAGAAGGTGGAGAAAATAAATAAAATATATCTAGCATATTTTTTATCGGCAGCTAAAACATGGAGGAATAACGAGAAAAATGCTATCGCAAGATTGTTATATCGCTTCTTTACATTTCTTTTCATTATTAATTCAGCTCAAAGTAATAAAAAGGACAAACTTGAAGTTTGTGTTAAACCGAATTACGTTGTCCGGAGGCATTAAAAATATTATTTTGTAGTGAAATAAAAGAGTAAATTCCCTACACTTTAGAACCACATGGGTCAAAATACTACTATGAGATTTAAAATATGATATTAATAAACCTATTTATGTTACCAGTACTCAAGATCAATAGTTACCACATAGCAAAATTTAAGCTAATTATGTCTGGTTAAAGAATTATTAATTTACAAACAAACATTCACGTTCTAACTCCTAATTAGCATCAGCAGTTGTAATTTTCCCTACAAAATCAAATTCCCTGAGAAATAATTATATTTTTGGCTGGGTTCAAATACAATTAATTAAGTTAAATGAGTCTTCAGCAGACTACAAGCCATTAACCTTGACTGCACATCAGTGTATCTTGTATACCTTGTCTAAGTACCGGGCCTTTGTTGGTTGAGAAAACTTATCACTTGTCAAGGGCACCTTGTTCCTTGTCAAACTGAAGGAGAAAGGAAGGTCATTAGGTTTGTTGGTGTTTTCAGCAATAGAGTGTAAGTAAGCCTCTAAAAAAAATTCTCGATGGCTAAAAATTTATTTACATATAAGAGTATTAGGTACACCGTTTATTGCATGTTTGTTCAGAGATACTGGAACGGAGAGTTTTCCTGATAAAATATACCCCCCCTTTGTTCCATCGATACAATTTAATATTGATAAAAATGTTTTAATTTAAACGGGATCTATGCAATCGCGTGATATAACAATCGTACGATAGCATTTTTTTCGTTATTCCTCCATGTTTTCTTTCTGGAAATACATTTATAGAAATCAAGAAGGTGGAGAAAATAAATAAAATATATCTAGCATATTTTTTATTGGCAGCTAAAACATGGAGGAATAACGAGAAAAATGCTATCGCAAGATTGTTATATCGCATACATGAAGTCCTTCCATTTAAACCAACATCAATTTTTAACAATATTTAGGAATAATTATCATGAAAGTTGTTACCTAATTTAATAATTTTTTTGAATTGAAAGAATTTAAGAAAAAATTGCTCGAACTTTCAACCGAATGGATAAAAGATACAGTAGCTTCTTAAAGGAACCTTAACATGCTTATCACTTGATAAACAAGGATTATTCTCTTGGCACTGCGTGTATTTAATTTTGTACAGCTCAGAGGGGCAAATGGGGTCATGAAAGTTTCTAAAAGCTTAGTGTAATTTTGATAAAGTCAAGGTTAAGGGTCATAGATAACAATAATATTGATAGAGCCAAGCTTTGGTGGTTGGTTACCAAGAAGTGGAGTAGAGAGGAAATCTTGTACATTAAATTCCCTATTTCCTTTATATCATATTGCGTTCTATGTTTTATACTAAAATAAGTCTAATTTTATGTATAAAATTAAATCTGTTTAAATAAAATTAGAATTTTGTCTGTACATTGCTTGGAATTTCGATATTTTCGGTTATTTATAAATTGCATAACCCAGAAAATCTTAAATGTGTCTTATCTTATTTTCTGTCTGTCTTTCTTTCTTTCTGTAACGCTAAAAAAAATTTTTGTAACACTTTGCCGTGAAAACAAGAGTACCTACAGTTTTGAATCTTATTCTATACCTTTTAGAGAAGTTATTTTTTCTTTAAACTTACCCACACAATATGAAAATAAAAATAATGAGACAAAAACCCACTTTTAAGCACTATTAGACATACTTTTTCTAATTTTAACAAAACATGTGATCTATAAAATTGCTTTAATAGAAAGAAAACAGCTGTCATATTAAAATCAATATTAGTTTGTTTACATTGATCATTGATTTTAAACCTACTTCAAAATTAGACTATATTAAAATCTTTTCTTAAAAATTTTATAATGAATAATAAGAAATTTTAATATGGTACAAATTTTCTAATTTAATGTAATCCATCTAATTATTGTAAGTAAATGCTCGTAATTAAGCTGAGTATTTATTTTTTATTTGTATTTATTTGTCTTAAGATTTCAGGTTTATATTTTGTCATGATAATAAATATCTTGCTTTTAAACACTGAATCCTACAACCCGTAAAGAGGAATTGTAGTTTTTTTTTAATTTGAAACAATATCAACATTTAAAAACGTACATGAAAAAAGTATGTATATTATTGAATTTGATTTATTCATGTTAACTGAAAAACAATTTTTTTCTTTTGATTCCTGAGGTTGTTTTGCTCGTAAGGAAAAGACCTGAGAGGAACCGGTTAGTTTTATTGCTCAGATGCAACTAACCTGTTCCACTACACAATCCATTTACAGAGATAACTTTCTTGTATCTCATTTAGAGAGTTGCATATTCTAGTCTATATTAACCTAGAATATCAAGCATTTCTGTTAAGATTTTGCCAGTGCTTTTAGGAGAAATAGTAAATAATTATTTCTATCTCTTTTTAGTAAGAGAAGGAAAATGTTTTTAGTAGGTAACCATTGTTACCTCAATGACACTGAATATCTAATTGAATATCTTAATTAGATAGATTTGTCTAATAATAAAAAAAGGCAGTCCCTCACTACAGGTTAGCCATTTGTGTCATGTTAGTTAAGAATTTCCCACATCTTAAAAATAACCTTGATCACATTTTCAAAATAATTCTTTGAATATGAATACTGTATTATTTTAACATAAAAATGTGAGTGACAACTTAGAGGGCAATACAAAGATTCTTATAAAGTAAAAAATATTTTATTTCAACTAAAACAGAAAATACTAGGTGCTGTAAACGTACCATCGCATTTCATCAACTATGCAAGCAGCTATGTATGAAGATGATGAAAATTTTACATCATTTCATTCAAAATGTATACTATCTAATCACTAATTGTTAAAAAAACAGAGAATGAATAAAAAACTTAAAATAATTGTAGTTCATAGCCATAAACATGTACAATCTGATTTAACATGATAATAGCTGCGAAGCTCATATTTGATGTAAAAACAAGATAATACAAAAATTTTGCTAAATAATTGAACCAATTAAAAATAGATCGTTAACAAATACCGTGTGCCATTTTACGGCAGTCCAACAAGTTTAAAACGGTTAGCTTGACTTATTCAAAAGGCATAAAAATCTTTTAATTTCTATGTATTTAAAATTAGAAATAATTTATAGTGTGATGGTGAATTAAAATATAATAAATATTTTGCTAAGTTGATTTTGGATATTGTTACTTTAATTTTAACACCAATTTGGTGACACAAATATGTTATCAGATAACTTCCTAAAACAAAACATTCCATCCCAGTTAATTTAATAATGATCTTAACCAATATAGATAAGATAAAACTATTTAACCCATGATAAAGAGACTAAATTCTTGGTTGTGGGAGTTTCTGATTTGGTGTTGGGGAGGGTATTGGTGATAAGATGAGATAACATATTGTAGAACCAACTGTAGATAATCAGTAGAATTGTAGAACTAGTGCTGGACCACTATAAGTTACCCCTTGGCCTCATGTTCAACTATAAAACTGTAAGTTATTGATTTTGAGATTGTTACAAAGTAAACATAGGATTCAAATACAGTATTATTTTTTATGGCATTTTTAACTGGATATTTTAAAATGATGTGTTCTATTTACCAAACAATTCAAAACTAACTCTTAAGGATGATATATTTTTTTAAAAGCATGTATTTAATACCGATAAAGAAATCTTTTAATGATCTATTTATTTTGCTGTATTTTAATATTATATAAAAAATATTATTTATAGTGAATTTTAGAATCATGGCTATGTCTTAGTAAGTTTGTTTACTTTTCTAAAATCAAAACATTTGATTTCTTAAACAGTGTTGGTTTTACTCTCTGTTAGCATGTTTATTTCCAATCCATATGAATCATTCATTAATGTAAAAACAATTTATGCTGTACAAAATGAACAGCATTTATTCGCCCTTAATAGTTTACGGTTTTTGG
Source organism: Nephotettix cincticeps (assembly GCA_023375725.1). NCBI lineage: Eukaryota > Metazoa > Arthropoda > Insecta > Hemiptera > Cicadellidae > Nephotettix > Nephotettix cincticeps. The sequence continues at coordinate 15,848,118 of CM041785.1, read as the reverse complement.
AATAACTGTATTTAATTTTTATTTTCTGTATGATAAAAAGTAACGTTTTATATGTTGTCAAATACAATAATCACAATGTTTTACATATTAGGTTTATTATAATAATCAGCTGGAATATTTAATGCTTTCACAACGCAGCCGCAATGCTATTTGACCTCACAAATGGCCAATCTTAAAGTTAACATGTATTTTCTGTTTACGAGTTTGTCATAGATTTCAAAAAATCATGTCTTTAACTAATGTTTTAATACTTTAGATTTTAAAATTAAATGTATTTACTTCTATAGTGAATAGGTTAGATCTAATGTCTAAAGTATTTTTCAGTTCGATCAAATTTTTTTATTTCGTTCCATAGTTTTTATCAAGTTACTGTTAACAATTCAACAATTCAATTTTTTGTAGAAAATTGTATCTATATTTGGAAATATTGCTTGATTTGATCAATACAGACAACGAACATGAAATTTAATTTTTGTATAGTGGGTTGAATATGTAATTCAATAATTAGAGGGTGAATCGTAGTGACATTTTTCAACAATGTTGTACCTCTCTATAGAGATACAACATATGACTCAACCATTTGAGTCATATAGAGTTGTGATGGACTGTTACGTCCTAGTTTTCCAATCCTGCTAATCCCTAGAAAATCAAAATCATGATAATCCAAATTTCATAACTTTTAGCGAATTTTTAGTACACTACCAAATACCCATTTTCAGTTATCTTTTTTTGTTTCAGATTAAGACACAATCATGTCGTTGTTAGCGGAATCGCCAAATGCCAAGCTTAATAAGACAGTGCTGGATAAGTTCCTGTCTCTTCCGCAGCCGGATAATAAGGTCCAGGCTGAGTACATCTGGATAGATGGAACAGGGGAGCAGCTCAGAGCCAAGACCAAGACCCTCGACTTTATCCCTAAAAGTGTCTCAGGTATGAATGGAAATAAATCTAAGTAAAAAATCTCTTATTTGACATAATTTATGATCTCTGCTTATTATTAAGTTAACGGGTTTTTATGAAAGAAACAGTATAAAACAGGAATCAAAACCAGAAAATTAGGCATGAATTTTGATTTTTTTTGGGGGGATGAATGAACTATTTTTTAAACTATTCTATTGTTCGTAGTGTTCAAGTTGTAATGTTCAGTGGTAATTTTTTTATGGTAATAATATTTTTTGATTGATAATGATTAATTGGAAAGAGCTCATTGAACGTGAATATGGTATTCTACAAATTATTTTAGTTCCCCAACAATGTATCAAGAGTTGGGGACTCCAAGGAACCATCGCTGCGCTCATTCAAATAGACTGCCGCCACATATCTGTGGCGATGGTTCCTTGATATTATATATGAAATTTTTGTTCAGAACAGTTTATTTTGATGGTTAGATTGCTTAGGCACAGTCTACAGGATTGTCTGTCGCATGTGTGTGGCGCTTGGTCTATAACTAGTACGATCATTGACATCACTGGACAGTTGACTACACTGACAAGTATCAAGAGGTTACACCATTCGTGGTCTGTGATATAGGTCACAACCAGTAGGACCGGTCTACAAGGAAGTTCATGATTTTGTGTGTGGGCTGAGGAAGTGTGGCCTTACTGCCGCATATATGTCGGCTGGTAGTGAACATGTTAACTTGGGGTCCAAAAAATTATTTTGCCTAAGAATCACCAATTGAGGATGGTCTTTACAGTTGAAGGTAATTTTCAATAGTGCGGAAGTATCTGCACCAAGGAATATTGCACCTTCCGGCCATCGCGTATGACTATATCTACAATTTGTTACCTTCAAGTAACTGGTTTACAGGACATGCCACTCCTCCAGTCAGTGAAGGTATATATATGATATATAGCTTGTGACTTTGAATAAGGAAACTACATTGATAATTAAGGGTGAACTACACTTTCCGACACTTGTTTCCTTACAAGCCACATAGTTAAGATAATTAGCATTCATAATTGCAAGGTTATCATGACTAGCCTGGTATTGGCAATAATTTATCTGGGAAATACCCATGTGTCAGATTGAATAACTACAGGTGCAAAATATACAACTTCAAACTGTAGCAATAGTAGAACAACCCCGAAGCAACAGACCAGGCAAATTTACATTGATTTAGGAATTGATTACGGTAATAATTGAGATAGTTCAGACTAATAGTTCAATCTAAAATAAATAAATTAAACTAAAAATTATTACTCTCCATTGTAAATAGTAACATATTTAAAGAGTAAAAAATAGTTTTGCTCCCACAGCCATGGGGAACTATGGAATTTAGATTTTTAAACGTACAGTAGACCTAAACTAGAAGAAGCTGTCTACCAAGTTTTACCACAATATTTTAAATAATAAGGAAGTTATTTCAGTTTACTGATTCTCCATGAGAATCAGGAATCCAGGAATCAGGGAATGAAGGAAACAAAATATGAGGACCAAAAAAATATATAAAAAGCTTTTGACATACTTTATAAACCCCATTTTGAAGTACAAAACCCCTTTCCCCTAAAAACCTTTTGGATAGATTGATTTGGCTGGATTAAGATAAGTGCACAAATAATAAGTGCATCAAATAAGTGCACATTGGCCAAATTTGGTCAGTGTGCAATTAATGTGTGTGTTAATTTGGCCTGTAACAAATTTCATTGAGATTTGGGTTTATACAACAGTTATTGTATTTAAGGACATACGTATACAGTCTCAAACAAACAGTGTTTGTGTCACCTAAAAACGAAAAACTTGATCCCAGGTCAACATCACAACAGGTTCATGACAACTAAGGAAATAGCTCTTATATCCTATAAGAAATTCGCTAAAATTAAACAAGCAGGCCAACAAACATTAGAATAATATGTTATATGTTTTAGACAGAAATATGTGGCTTTCAGTACATTGTAGCGGAACAGACAATCTCCATTTACATTTTTTTTGTGACTTATCTGAAAAGGTTGAGATCATTCATGTGCTTTTCTTATGTAATTTACTTTTGACCTCGGCAGTTATTAAGAATATGAACTTCTGACTGTAAGGAAATAAGGAAAAATACTGATTAATTCTACTTTTTTTCAATTTTTTAATAATGTGAAATTTAAAAAACTTCCTGAAGGGATGACAGTCGATGACTTTTTAGTAAGTCAAAAAAATAGCAAAAAAATAAAAAAATTTTGAAATTACATTAAAATTAAATCAATTTTTCTAAAAAATAAATTCATTGAGGCTGTAATCATAAATTAAAAAGATCAGACAATTTGGTATAAGTACAGTAATTCGTAAACAAAAGTAATAATTAGATGTAGTGTACAAAAGAGTTTTTTGGCACGAATTAAAAAACAAACAGGATCGTATAAAAACCCTCAAAAGCACAAGTCTCAAACAACGGTAAGATATTATAAAAACAAACACATGTTGTATTGTCCAATGTTAATGTTATGGATAGGGTTAAACCCTGTAATCAATATTAAAAACATATGTTCAGTTTGAGATACATTAGTTTATAACATGTTTTATGTGTTTATAGCAAATGATATCATTAATCTAAAGTTCACTCCTTTATTTATGGCTATTATGAAATAAAAGCTGAAAAAATAATAATTTTATAGAAAAAATACTTTGTTCCTAAGCAGTGATTTACTTTTAATTTAATTTGAGAGTACAAATAATCATATTTGACAGATAAATGAAAAAAACTACATATTAAAAAGTTTTTTAAAGTTTTTTCTAATAATGTGAAATTTAAAAAACTTCACTGTTAAGAAGGATGACAGTCGTCAGATTTATATAGTTTGATTGATAGTTTTAGTGTCAAAAGTCTGTAGAATCAACTCCGGCAATCAGAGCAATTGACAAAGAGCGGGAGACGTGATTAGGTCATTATGAATAAATTTTAGAGTCGGTTGAATAATTCTCTGACAATAAATGCATTGAGGATGTAAAATCAAATTTTAAAAAAGATCATACAATTATAAGGCCTACAGTTACAATATAATATGTACCGTAACAAAAGCTAGGAACCTTAACTGAAAGTTGAATAGTATTTCTTAGGTAGTGATACTAAAGTCAAGTTTTATTTGTTTCAGAGCTTCCAGTGTGGAATTACGATGGCAGCTCCTGCTACCAGTCCGAGGGCAGCAACTCCGACACCTACCTGTACCCAGTGGCCATGTACAAGGACCCGTTCCGCAGAGGGAACAACATCCTCGTCCTATGTGAGACCTACAAGTATAACAAGAAACCTACAGGTATGTGTTATAAACCCCTTAAACATAGGAGTTTAATGGTTATAGTGTCCACTCACTCATATTATGGAAGTTGCCGGTTCAACCCTGTGCAAAATATTAAAACTTTTTTTAACGATTCAGTCTTGGATCCAGTTAACGTTGTTCATTATTGCATGATTCTTTGTTCAATAGTTATAGAATTCACTATATAATCTGAAAGTCACTGCCTGTATTTATTGGGCTATTCATTAATAATACTGACAAATAAATCAACTGGCATTCTATAGTGAAAAAACAAATTGTAATAAAGTCCATTACAATCATATTCAACTCAAAATATGCTCATCAGATTTGAGTAAATATATTCACCAACTCAGCTCTTGTAGTACTCTGTGAAGAAATCACAACAATTTGGGAAAAACAAGCTTAGAATAGCCCTAGATATCAGAAACACAGCTTTACAGGTTAAATTGAGAGATCTTGAAAGATATTTTACTACAGCTAAACATTACAAATAAAGCCATTGATTGGTTAAAAAAATCTCCAATAAACCGAAAGCAGTTACTTTTGATTGAGTAAAACAAATTTAATTTTATGAGATCATTTTGATCTGGGACTGTGGCGACGTCTTATAAACCAGCTACTTGGAGCTCACAAATTATTGTGGATAGTTGTGAGAGATGGTCGGTGGTTGTGTTCTCTTGTGTGGATTAATGTCCGCACTATTGAATACTACGTTAATCTGCAAAGACCATCCTCATAATTAGACCAATTCATAATTCAGAGGCCGTGGTTCGGATTCCACGTTAAACTGTAGGTCCATTAGTTGCCATCGGCTGTTGGGCTATTAATTAACAGTCCTGTCAGCCTTAAGGAATGTGTCAGCCTTAGTCAGTAACAAGACTACAAGATCGTGCCACAATCATCTTACACTCAATGCTTAAAATACCTACATTGTAGTATGGTTGCCATTTCAATTATCTAATCTAATCATTAATGCAAACATTGCTCCAAGTCATATCCCAAGGCTCAATATTGAGACCCTTGTATTGTTAGATTTTGATGTATTGTTGACAGTATATAGGCTTTCTCATATTTATGTGTTTGTGTATTTTGTAGCCACCAAAAATGAAATTTAAAAGAATTGGAATGGGGTTGATGGCCAGTCCCGTTGTAATTTTAGCAAAAATATAAGTAGGCAAACATTGGTTCTTAGAGTATACAGCACTTCAAAACCCTTTGACTCCTATACCTAGACCCAAGCAGGGAAGTGGCCTTCAAATAGCGATCAAGGATCCCTCGATCTTAGAGTCTGCCTAATACCATTCAAATCTTAGAAAACTAAACTTTTATTTTCTTTCTTCTTGATTCAGAAGGCTTGTGACAAATAAAAAAAAACTACAATATCTGCATTTTTAATGAATATGTTACTATGAAAAATATTATTTTCCATAGAATAATTTTTACTAACAATATTTCTATAATGTTACTAAATATTATGAATAAATCTATCTTGTAATTAATTATAAAAATCATTATGAAAATAACACATTTTATTCTCCACAGAGACCAACAATCGCATCACCTGTGCAGAAGCGATGAAAAAGGCTGCGGATCAAAAACCATGGTTCGGTATTGAGCAAGAATACACTCTTCTGGACATGGAGGGAAGACCATTCGGCTGGCCGAAGAATGGCTTTCCTGGTCCTCAGGTATGTTATATACATCATTTTAACGAGCTATTCTCTATTCAATTAAATTCCCTACATATGTTGTTAAAAAAAGGATAGCAGATTAAGAAACATTAACTCTTAACAAGCCACTATTGTAGTATATCTTGGGTATGTAAAATAAAATCTATCAATTGACCTTGATAAATTGTATTTGCAGCAATTTTTGCTTTTCCAAGGTCGATCTGCCTTCTGAGTAGGTCCAGTAATTTAGCCTTCTTAATATTCAAACAATCTGATAAATAGTTTTTCACACAAATAATACCATCATTTATAATTATATTCATAGAATATTAATCAGTAATAATGCAACAGTACCGATAATTCATCTCTACAACAACCATCAATAACGATCAGAGACTCCACCCATTGCTAATTAATGTTATGTAAGTTAGTGGTAAACCCTCATGAGAGCAAATATACTCCTCCACTTATAGTAATTGTTTTCAATATAAGTGTGTAAATTGCCATTATGACCTTATTATACTGCAGATATTTTTGCTCTTTTTCATCATATAATTAGTAAAACTCAAATAATGCTGGCCAGTTTATTAATACCGCAAAAAGTTAATTAATTACTATGACAGGGGCCGTACTACTGTGGTGTGGGGGCTGACAAGGTCTACGCCCGAGACATCGTAGAGGCCCACTATCGAGCTTGTCTTTACGCTGGAATCACCATTTCTGGGATTAATGCTGAGGTCATGCCTTCTCAGGTGTGGTTTCATAAAAATTATCCTTTATTAGTTAAGATAACTTCTGGAAAGAAATGTTGTACATTATGAATATTACTAGGTACTTTACTGAATAAAGTAATAATTTATTTGATTATAAGAAATTTTATTTTGTTTATTGTATTGTACTTAATTTTGAAAAAATAAAACTCTATTCTATTCCATAATTTTAACAAATTCAATTTAAATCTACATTTACTTTTATATAGAGAGAAGATGTAACCATGGTTTAAATACCAAGTATCATACAGAATGACAGAGAAATTTGTTTAGTATTCCCTATAAGTATAACTATGGGCGGTCTTCAGCACACTGTGTTTTGGAGAGAAAATTTTGATTTACTCTGCAACCCTTTGTCGTATAGAAATATTTTTTTAATCGGACTAGTGTACCTGTGCCTCTCTGATTCTGTAGTAGTCTTTTAGGAACTTTCTAACATAAAATAAATCTTTTTAAGAAATTTTCTAAAAAACACCTATTACAATACTGCTGTGTTTGTCTACAGTGGGAGTTCCAAGTCGGGCCATGTGAGGGTATCTCCATCGGGGATGAATTGTGGGTTGCCCGCTACCTCCTGCACCGTGTTGCCGAGGAGTTTGGCGTCTGCGTCACGCTGGACCCCAAGCCGATGCCCGGAGACTGGAATGGAGCCGGGGCTCACTGCAACTTCAGCACAGCATCCATGAGAGTGGACAACGGCATCATGTGAGTCCACTGTTTTATTAGACATGGATATGTCTAAGACTAGGGGGTGTTTGCAATTTGCGAGATCAAAAAAGAGTTACGGAAGTGACTTCATATATGAGCTGTTTAGAGAAACTGAAAACATTCCCTTCCGACATACCCATTATCTAATCTATATCCCATAGGGAAGTAAATACAATATATTTTTTTGATTATCATTGTGAGTGATTTTATTTTATCATTTTTATAGGGAACAGTACCTGGCCTTATTGCTCCCTGACATTGACCTGTTCTTCGACAGGCACAGTAGGCAGATTAATTAAAAACACAATTACATCTGTTGAATATCAAAATAACCTTTTACTCAACATATTATCAAGTTCAATATCAACATTCAAAATAATTATAAATTTTAATTATTAGATTTTTTATAATAATTTTTATAATGGTTGTGTACAATGAACAAATGGTATGTTATTATAAAAATGAAATAATGACCAGCTGGGTGGTTCAATGGATGTATTACTTGTTTCATAGCCTGAATGTTGTCAGTTCAATCTTGAAAAATCATCACACGGTTTTGACATGGATATGTCTTATCTCTGGGGGGTGTTGGTGATTTTTAAGATGGAAAACATGTAACAGGTTTCCATAGAAACTACCAGAACTATTGTATTGGATTTTAAATGTAAAAAATAAGAACAGATGTTTAGATAAAAGCAATCCCTTTAGACATATCCATGATCTAACCTATTTCCCACAGGGAAGTAAATACAAACATTTTGTATTGATTTGGTACTGGACCCAGCTGCCTTTTTTCATTGCTACTAATCAGTGATTCTGAGTCAGCTGATCTTTGTCAGTATAACCAAAGTAACAAAACTACATATCATAAAATCCATTTCACTCACCCTTAACTCATTTTCATCTTAACCCTTTATTTTCAAAAATACTGATGACTTCGCTGGATTTGCTAAAAACTCTGGGTCTTTCCTACCAATTACTTAAGGGTATTATAAAAAAAATCTGTCGTCTGAAATAGTGGTTAGCAGAAGTACTTGGCGAAGGTTTGATATTTAGACTGTAGAGTTTTAGGTGAAAAATGTGACATCTGATATATTGGTTTAGATTAGATTAGATTATTGAAATGGCAGCCATTCTACGAGGTAGGTATTTTAAGCCAAGTACGAATGAGGATTGAGTGTAAGATGATTGGATAAAATTGCTAGGATAATAAATTACAAGTAAATATGAAATTTATAACGCAACTGTGGTATAATGTTCTTAAATTCTAAGATGAATAAAACTTTTAAATCAAACTGGGGGGGACTGGAATTACACTCACTTGAAGGGGAGTGTTAAGGTCTGACTAATTTAGATTTTTGGGTAACCAACTATCACCAACCTCAGCATACTACCACCCTTCCACCTATTCTCAACACAGCCCAACTTGAAAGTATATAGCTTTCAAAAACAATGATAGAACAAATACTTAAGAACACAATTTAGCATTAATTAACAAGCAAAAATTTGTATTCAATACAAATATTTAAGAAATGAAAGTGAAAACTGTAGACACAAAAGTAAAAAGCTATAAATAATAAAAAAAACACAGAGAAATAATACAATCGAATAAATCATATAAATTTTCAGTCTCAACGGGAGGGTAGCTATTTTACTCACCTTTTTCACAAGGAATAATCATTTTAATTTTTGCAACGCTTTCAGAGAAATTGAGAAAGCCATTGACAAGTTGTCCAAGCAACACATTCGCCACATCCAGGCCTACGATCCTAAGGGAGGGAAAGACAACGAGCGACGACTCACTGGCCGACACGAGACCTCCTCTATCCATGACTTCTCTGCAGGTTTGGCTTGCCTCCTTTGGTAGATTTAATTTGTATTGTAGGATAGTTGAAATTTCATACAAATGCAGTAGAACATACATAATTTGAAGGCAGCGGCTACCCGCACGGCTCACATGACGTCAAAATTTCTCAGAAAAACACGTTTTTTTCTTAGAAAAACTAGTATCCGTACACGTTCATCTTTTACAAAAATGGTTGATGATATCTTTTATAACTACAAAGAACCTACCAAACCTACTCTGAGTAAAAGTATGTATAAATTGACATGTGAACAGACACTTCATAATTTGAATTCGAATCATTCAAAATCTACTATGATTCACTTTTCGTAAATAATAGAAACAAATCTGATTCATTCATACAATATGCTGGATAATCTGAAGGTTGTGTGTGGTTATTGGGAACAAAACTTATTTTTTAATTCTCATTTTATTTATTAGGTCAAACGTACATTTGTTCGCAAACAGTAACGGCGACTCCTATCAGATCAAAAGCGGTCACCTGTAGCTTGCATATGTGACTTGCGCTATACCGTAACTGGTTGTCTTTAGTTCACTGCACACACTCTAAGCCCTATCGTGATGGGATGATGTTGTGGATTTTAAATTAACATTTTAGCTTTTGAATTCCTTTATAGCTTATGTCTAAAAATTCTTCATCATCCATTGGATTAAACTTTCTGATTGACCATAACCACTTTGGAGGTAATTCACAATAATGTGATCTTACAATATAGATACTTGGCAGTCTGATGTTATAGCAAGTGAACTTCAAGCAAAAGCTGTCAGTGTCTGAAACAAAAAAATAGAAACTGGAGTGATCTTTGTTTTTCAGGCGTTGCAAACCGTGGAGCCAGTATCCGTATTCCCCGAGGTTGTGCCGAGGACAAGAAAGGCTACTTGGAAGACCGTCGTCCATCCTCCAACTGCGATCCTTACAAGGTTACGGAGACCATCGTCCGCACTGTGTGCCTTGACGAGTGATCACTGTCCATATTCCAGCTGTAATTATAAGCAAACAAGTGCATTATGCGTCAGGCGATTACTATTATTGTATTACTTATTTTTAATGGATATTAAGAGATTATACAAGAAGTTTTATAATATAAATGGTTATTTTTATATAATTCTTGATGTCGGGGGTTTTGATTCCTGAAAATGTTTAATAATGTACAAAAACAAATTAATATATAAACCATTTGTTATATGTTATGTGTTTGTTTTATGAATTTCCTAATTGTTTTGTAATAAATCAATATTAATTTTTCTTTGAACAACAAATATAAATTAAAAACATTAACAGCAATATATATGAGAGGAATGATACACACAAGAAAAGTGTTTGGCAGAAGTCTATTCAACTGCTAGTTTTCTGTTGCAATAAAAAATATATCAAAAAACATGCCATCTATAAATAACTCTTTTAAGGTTTACAAAGGTAAAGAGGGGTACAATATATAGATAAGATAGTGGATGTTTGTACAGTTCTTTTACATTAAAACAAGAGTTGTCTCAAGAAGTAGAAATATCAAATATCTAATCTGTCTCATTATATACAACTACTGTGAAGAGAGAAAAATACTAAATACGGTAACAGTAACTTTTTTACTACGAACATAATTTCATAACTCAGATCTTTATAAAAAATTTTCTGTCAACGGGACCTTTAACATTTGATGAATATATTATTTTAGGCCACTTTAAATAGGTCCAGCATATTTTTCCAGAAAAGAAACAGAATTTAAGAACCAGTATTTTCATTTTGGCCAACATTGGACCAGACCTAAGTGGTCCACATTAAAATAACACTTCTGTCCACTTCTTGATTTTTATTTTTTATTTTGTGTATTTCTACTCCAGTGGCATTTTTAACGTTTTGATGGGGAACGGTCCAAACCCCGTTCTTGTTACTACCTAACATCGACCTGTTGTTAGGAAGCATCATAAATTAGTAACCCAATGACAAATGGCGACAAATGGTCCAGATTCGACCCTTGCGGGATTCGATCCGGCGACCTTCAGTTTTGAAGGCGGGTATTATAACCACTACACCACCCAGCCAGTTATGATATATTAAACCTCAAAATACATACATATATATATAACTTCATGTTCACCTACCTCTACACCTCATTTATTAGCGAACCACACAGTGAGATTGACAGCATCGTACTGCCAATACTCTATACATGAACATAATATGTTTAAATAAAACCTTATCACTCATTTGGTGAAAAAAGAACTTCAAGCCAAGACATAAATTAAAATTCAAAAGGCCATCCATCAAGTCCACCCTTTAAAATGATCAACTCTCTTTAAAGAGCAGTAGAACCTCTCTTATCCGTCATTCCTACGCTCCTGAGCTTGCTGAAATGTGAAAGTCTTATTCTACAACTACCTATAAAAATTGTAATTTTTCAGTTATCATTAACAAACTAACAAATTAACTTACTAACTAATTAAATTAAACTAAAAAATTATGTTTAACATCTAGATATGAATCTAGATGTCAAACATAATTTGTTAGAGGTATAATGAAGTTTTCTTACAACACTGTACGGTATAGTTGTTTTTATACCTAGGAAGGCAGTTTATTTGTTGCTCCTGATATCCGACTTAGTGGGTGTTCCGACCTTGGCCCGGTCCTGTCGGATATAGGAGGTTCTACTGTAATCATCCATGTAATCTAGCAGCTAGGAGCATTTTTATAGAAATGCTTCAACTACCTTGAACCTCTTTTGAGTCCTGACCAGGTATACTACTGGTTGTCAGCTGGTAATATTGCTTAGTGTTATATAGGTGGATGTCTCAGGGGTAGTAAGAAAGAGCATATTGATCACAATGTACAAGGTACACAGAAAAGATTAAATCACTGGCAAAGAAAGATACCAATCTTGTTAGTAATCTTTTTTACAGAGTGTTCCATAAGTGAAGTGTAAAACTCCGGGAAAAGGTGTCAAAATGAAGAGAAAATCAAGGATTTTGTCCAAAAACTAGATAACCACCATTTTGTATTTTTTACAAAATAACCATGATCTTCAAGAATATTCAACCAATCTTCAAATAAAAACCGTACGTAGAAAAATATTCAACTTGGTCCAATTTGAAATCTCAAAATGGCAGCCATTTTAAAATTTTAATCTAAAATGGCAGGAAAACCGGAAAAAAAACTTTATTTCCAATCTGTCAACACAAAAAATATGAGAATCAAACAAAATATAACCGAGATACATAGAAACAGGCTATTTACAAAAAAGGATTTTTTTCTGGCTCTTGACATTTATAATTCAAAATAGTAGATATCTGGTAAACAAAATGTTTTTGTAAAAGTATTATTCATTATTTTCTCCTTTTTTAACCCATAATCTCTACCCAGAGTTTGGCACTTTCCTTATGAGACATTCTGTGTGGAAATCACTAGCAGTGATTAATCTCAATGTGTATTTCTTTAATTTCGATTCATCCATCATCTACAAGATCATAACCAAAGATGTAACCAACAGGCAACATGGCAATGAATAAGTTTACCATGACCAAATAGGATTTGGTAACTCAGCTTCCAAAGCAGGAGCTAATAGATACAATCTGATTGGACAGTCATTTTTTCAACTCAAGGTTCAAAAAGAAAACAAGTTGTAACTAAAGAACAGTGTAATTAGTTTTATTATAACAATTATAAGCATTAAGGAAGTAAAATAAAGTTAATACAAAAATGAGTGAGGGATGAGAGTGAGGTTACGCCTTCAGACCAGCCTTGGCTTGCTCCGGGAGGAATTGGTGCTGCAACTTGCTCAATTTCTCACGATGAGCTTCCTGCTTGCTGTCCAGCACACTGATCATCTCATCTATCCTTTTTCTGTAAAAAGCACAGGTTAAATAAATACTTTCGCAACCAAACTAATTACAATACATTAATAATAATAAATTAAATAATTATCAATAAAATAAAACATATGTTCGTATATACTCATTGAGCATCCTCATTGATCATATATACATAACTGAGCACACTGATCACATATACACAATAAACACTGAACAGTACGACTCCATTAATAATGCAACTATAAAGTGTAATGGTGTAAAATCCCTACAGCAGTAGCCCTGCATATCAGGAAAATTACATTAATTGTTATTATTCCTATGTTACGAGGGTTGTCCGTAAAGTAAGGTTCCCAGTGATTTTACTCAGTGAAAAACATGTTTATTTGCATAAACTCGTACATATTCGGAAAGTTCAGACTTTTTCCTATTTTTCTATATAGTTGCTACTGAGGTCAATGTATTTTTGCATGCGTTGTACCGGCTTTTGAATTTCCGAGTCAAAGAAGTCTGCCGCCAAGTCGCGCAGAAAGCTGAGAACCGCTTTTTCCAGCTCTTCTCGGCCGCCGAAATCCGTTCCACCCAGGTGTTTATTCATATCAGGGAAGAGGTGGTAGTCGCTGGGGACTAAGTCCGGGCTGTAGGGTGGGTGTTTGACGATACCCCATCCAAAGTTAGCGATGAGTTCGTTGGTAACGTTAGCAGTGTGCGGTCGAGCGTTATCCTGATCCAAACGCACCCCGTTGGACAGCATACTCCTCCTCTTGTTTTGAATGGCACGGCGAAGTTTTGGCAGTGTCTCGCAGTAGCGGGCAGCGTTGATTGTTTCACCGTTGGGCAAGAATTCGCACAACAATACGCCTTTCCTTGCCGGCAATTTGCGCTTACTTGAATTTTCGCGGAACGCTCCTCGTCATGGACTTCGGTACGCCCGTTCTTGAACTCCCTGTACCATTTGCGTACATGTTGTGCGCTCATACACTTTTCTCCATATTTTTCGCACAGCTGGGAATGAATTTTCCCGGACGGAAGGTTTTTGACAGTCAAAAAATGAATCATTGAGCGCAGCTCACACCTGGCGGGCCAAGCAATGGTAAGGTCCATCTTGTTCGGCTGCCAGGCCAAGACTGAGAGCCGCAGACACTTCGCTGCAGTGGGGATTTGCAGTGGGGGAACCCAGGTACACAACAAAACCGCGCGAACCTCCGTCGCAGCACAATTGTCGACTGCAGCGCTACGGGAACCTTACTTTACGGACAACCCTCGTACATTTCAAAATCATCATAATTTTTCTCTCCTCTAACTAATAGTATTACAATTTCTTGCAGTTACCGATTACAGTAATGCAAACCAATAATACTAATAATAGCAGGCATTATTGTCCATGTAGGCTTAGTCCATAGTTATTTTTATTAAATATTTATTTCATCATGTGTAAGTTAAGATTGCTTCAATTGTGTCAAAATAATTGTATTATCTATATTGTTGAGGAATAAATTTCTGTTTCATTCATTCATTCATTCAATAGCATATTTTCCAATTCTACTTTCATAATAAATTTTCAAACTTTTAAAATTGTATCATTAACGTTTCACATTTTAAAAGTTGTTTTAAATTAAACAAAAATCTACACTAAATATTTTAAAATGAGAGGAGACACCTGAAATAAGAGATACTAACAATTCACCGCTGATGTAGTCCATTCGCTTTGCAACATTCTGTTTGGCTTCTTCCAATTCCTGTTTGACCAAGACAGGACCGATCAGCTTGTAAACTTCTGCATCTGGTTTCATCAAGTCCAGCTCCTGATATATAGAAACAACATGAAAATCAAATACTTTCTCAATTAGAAAGTATGAAAAAAGTTTTTTTTTATTAAAATTGTTTAATTTAAAATTAAGTTCATATCCGCTCTACAATATTGTTCATTTATTAGGGGTTTTCTTGGATCTCTGCCACTCAGAGGCTTAGTCTGCTTCAGAAACCAGAACCTAGGGCGAGCTCAAGTGGTAGATTAACAACAATGGGGAATTTAGTTTCAATTATTTTAGATGTTTACAAACAACCTCCTTACTCCTTACTTATGGCTATTACCACAATTAATCATACTACAAACCCCATATATGTGGGTAAAAAATTGTGTATTGAAGCTATAGGCCTGAAGAAAATTTTGCAATAAACTTGTAGCCAACATTTGTCATAATCATTGAATTGCATATGCATGTAAAATGCCATTTTTAATGTTTCACAAGGATTGCATATTTTCTTACAAGCTAAATTATACTTGCCTATCATATAAGGAAAAATATAAACTTGCTATTAAAATATTAACATGTTCATAGAGATTGTTTTAACCAAATTAAAGACTAAATGTCTTCATATCTAAAACTAAATAATTACTTAATTACGCACAGTTTTCACAACCATATTCTCATTCAGCTGGCCATCAAGTTGCTGACGCTGACTTAGTGCTTTATGGTATTCTGAAAAATAAACAATAACTTTAAATAGGTATTGAAATAATTGTTTTAAAAATATTTCTTTAAACTAACTGGTAAGGGCTTTTAATGCTTGGATACATAAACGGTATCAGTTAATTAACAGATTCTTTCTCCCTTTAAAAGTAAATTCAAAGAATTTATAAACCTTAAATATTACTATTGTATGCTTAAATTCTTGGTAAAACAACATTTTTTTGTTCCTAAAGCAGTTTTAAATTTCAATCACACATTCCTTTTTTACAAGTTTAAAGATGTTTAAGATAGTCAACTAACCCCCCACCACCTCGGGGATAAAACTTTATTTTAAAATACAAGCAGGTTATATTGGAAGATGTGTACCTTATAATGTGAACAAAGTTTCAGACAAAACGGTTGAGAAATTTGAAATAAATTTAAATTGTAGTAATCTCAGTAAGTAAAACAATGAATGCTCTCAGACAACACATTGTGTTTACGTATCACGGACAGTAAATTTAACTCTCCTCTGGAACCGTCAACCTATAGACTACTAATTTAAAATACTAATTAGTTTAGGGCATAGTCTTTTAAACTGTTCTTAAAAGTGATAGTCCAAATTAGATTATAAATTAATGTTTTGTCTGAAAATTGAAAAAAATTGATTTTAGACATTTAAAATCTACATTTAAACTTTTTGACCCGTTATTTTTACACACATGCTTCTGATTTATAAAGTTATTTAAGACCCTCAAGTTCTATAAACCATAAAATTTTAATAAATATCAACAGCGCTGTTTATGAGAAATTTGGATTTTTTATGCTTTTTAATGGTATCTGGGGTATGAACTGCCTTAGAATAGGAGATCCAGTGGATATATAGGGTACAACAATAATAAATTCAATCTAAATTAGATCAATGGTATGGGCTATGGCTCTGTACATATCTAAACACTAGGGTTCTCAATCCCGGGATCCCGGTCGCTTTTGGGTACCTATGAATCTCAATCCCTGGATTGAAAAGCATCATTATTTTACAATTTTTTCGTGATTTGAATGTATAAACTAGTGCAAAAGTCGTCTTTACAAACACACATTTTTGTTAACAATGTCGTCATTTATGTTTGAATATTATAATAATAATAATATAAATAATAGTTTTTATTTGTTTTATTATGTCCCTTTAAACTGATATTTACCTATTTACCTGACTCAAAGAATAATTTTTCCTTAAAACCAAAGCAACAATGACAACTTATTTTTGAATACTGATACAGCACTGAGTAGTTTTCTTACACCTCCGAACTTCCTTCCGATGCAGATAATTCCCACCAACGATGTATACCACGGCCGCACAGGTGGCTTTGTTTAGATATTTTTTTGCTTCATGATGTCCAACTAATGATCAACATTTTTAGTTGCTATCGGGCTTTCGTTTAGCAAACAGCTGCGCGAGTCGGGAGAGATTTGTGTAGTGAGAGTGAGTAGTATGTGCGGGTTTTTTTTAAATTTGGACTATTCGTGATCTGTTTAAAATTTCGAAAGCTACCAGGTTTTACGGTTTTATAAGATGAAACTGTTGATAATTTACAGACTTAATAAAAAATTCTTTTAGGGGTGTCTTCACCAAACAAAACATTCTAGATTTATAAACACGGTAATCCCGGGATTGGCTTTATTCAATACCGAAATCCTGGGATTGAAATTTAGGTCATGGATTGAGATCCCTACTAAACACACATGCTCATGCACAAACACACACACACACACACACTCAGACTGTGACACAGTTATTACAAAGTTAGGTAGTAAAAGGACCAGGATTTAGACTATTCTCTTTCAAAATGTTAAAAAATACCACTTACTACTTGTTGGTATAACTATCTAATTTAAGTGGATATTTTTTACCATGTATATATGCTATTAGTTACTTATTGACAACCGGTTAAATGAATAAATAGGTCTAAATTAAAAAATAGTGCCATTTGGTCAAATACACAGCAGCAGAAAATGTCACTTATTACTATACGTTCATATAGGTATTCGATAATCTAATATGCTAAATAATATAGGCTACTCAAAATAATTCATATTACCACAGTCACATCTTCAGTATGAACATTATTCGCATTAACAATTTGCCATACTTAGGATTGACACAAAACACATTCCAGTTTCATACACTATAACAGTAGGCTACATTTAGCAGGCCTACAAATATTTTTGAGCCTAGAACTCCGGTTGCTATCAGCTCAATGTAAAGTATTCACACACAATGACATTAATTGGATTACTGGCTTGAAAGTGCAGATTGACTGGGACGGTGGCGACGTCCTGTAATCCAGCTACTTGGAGGTCACGAATTGTGGATAGTTGTGAGCGATGATCGGTGGATGTAGTGTTCTCTTGTGTGGATTAACGTCCGCACTATTGAATACTACGTTAATCCACAAAGACCATCCTCATAATTAGACCAATTCGTAATTCAGAGGTCGTGGTTCGGATTCCACGTTAAACTGTAGGTCCATTAGTTGCCATCGGCTGTTGGGCTATTAATTAACAGTCCTGTCTAAGGAACATGTCGGCCTTAGTCAGTAACAAGACTACAAGATCGCGCCACAATCATTCTACATTCATTACTCATTCATACTTGGCTTAAAATACCTACCTGGGTAGGTCGCCATTTCAGTTAAAAGTAAAGTAAAATAAAGTAAAGTATTAATATTTTGTGTCAATTTTAAGAATAACGAATCGTTAAGTTATGGATTGACCTTCAGAAGTGACTTTTATCCCCAACCCGAAACCATTTCTCAATAAGTGACGAATAGCACATACATTGACCAAGTAAAATATTTATTTACTTCCCTTTGTGAAATGTCTTAGATTATGGATATGTGTAAGGGAATGTTTTCAGTTCCTCTGAACAGCTGTCCTTATAACCATATGACGTCACTTCCATTTCAAATTTTGATCTGACGGATTGTCAATACTCCCCCAGAGCTAAGACAACCATGTCAAAAACTCCACTAAATTAGTTGAAATTCAATATCCAGTTGTAGGAACATTAATTATGTTATTAAGCCTTTAAGATTTTAAAACTTAATATGTGTAGTATAGAGTCAGATCTACAGGGGTGGGAGCTACAGGATCCGACCGGCAGGAGGCCATATTATTGATACCCTAACCCTAAGCCTGATTTCATAATTTAATGTACCACAATGTCAGTGTGGAGTATCCCAACCCCTTGATCTACAATGCCTTTCACCCATGGCAACCTAGGAATACACGGTGAGCATCTCAAACTGAGCCTAAAAGCCAATGTTCAATTTAAAACAGTTTATAGATTTTTCACAATTCAATGAGGCTTGGTATTAGAACCGTTCCACTTAATTACTAACATCTAACCTTAAACCACTTTACCTTTTTGTGCAGTTTTTAAACTGTCAAGTTCAGTCTGAAGTTTTTTCTGTAGTTCTTCCATCGTCAGCTATTGATCCTGCTGCTCTAAATAACGAAATAGTTACTAAAAAGCCTTCCAACTGCTTGAAAAATTCACTTTTGTAGGAAGATAGGTTAGGATCTTGATCTTTAGCAAACAGCAACAGAACGATGGCGAACTTAGAATTGTTTTTGTTTTCCAACGGCAGGCTTAGTTCAGCTATGCAATTTCGAAGTTTACTCGTTTATTTCATTCGCTCAGCTAAATTTTGTGAACATCCCAAATATCAAACCCGTCACCTCTTGCACCGAAGTCCAAGACGCTAATCGTTAATATAGCCTAAACCCTATTGGATATTTTTAACTGGATATTTTATTTAGAATCTGTTTGATTCTAAACACAAAACTATAAGTAAAAACTACACAGTAAGTACAAAATTACATGAACATAATTTTTTGGTGCCTGTTACTGCTGGTAGTAAAACTTGTTAGCCTATTTATAGCAAACCAATTTGAAGTACTCTATATCCCATTAGAAGCTCTGCGTATTTGTCAACATGGTTTGGATCAACCTAATTTATTCTTGCTTCCCAAAATGGTTCAATCAATATGTGAATTTCGAATTGTCTAGCAAGTTAACAGCAAGATAATTTGGATGATTTCAAGTTGGGATTTGAAGGTCCCGGAGTAGAGCTTTGTTTGAGACAAACCAGGGGCAACCTTGAATCCTATCAGAGAGGAACGGATTATAACATTGATTATGAATAGAAGTTCTTCTATCATCTATGATTATAAGTTTTACTATCCTTTACCATAGATGAACGGATACTAAAGTACTTATAATAAATTTCTCTCTGCCTTTACTATCCGTTCATCTGTGATCCTATCCTCTCTGTTTGCGAAGCAGGGACATAGGATCAGATGGATCGGATCGAAGTAACGAACGAACTGCTGAACAGGTCTGTCAGCGTCTACTCTACTCTAGATTCTGATTCTAGAAGACTAGAACTGTGTCCAACTCCAAACAATACAACGTTGGGTCTTGGGGTCTTTCTTTGCAAAACATAACCTTACATTTTTTCAGGCTTAATTAATCGAATTATATTTTAATTGTAAAATGGTAAGTGATTTTACATTACTTCAATCCTAACAAAAATGTTTAATGAAAACTTTCGAAATAGGCAGACATTGAATGAAATATCCTATAAGTTTGGTATATTTTGAAGTGCTATTGTGTGTTTAAAATATTTCAAGTGTTTAAAATATCAAGTGACCATCTGTCAATATAAAGTTGAAGTTTTATAATGAATTTAAAATAATGAAATTCATGTTCTCCATGGTAGGCCTAGGTATATTGAAACATTAAAATGCAGCTTTAACCTAATCAACCATCCTAAATTATCAGGTTTCACACAGTACATTAAAAACATGATCTAGATTAAGAAATATTGCCAACATGGACTCCTGTTTTATATGTTCTTAGGCTTACTTTTAGTTAGTTACTGATATGGCAACCTGTCCAGGCGTTTTCAGCCAAGTATGAATGAAAAATGAGAGTAAGACGATTGCAGCGCAACCTTGTAGTCTTGTTACTAAGGCTGACATGTTCTTTAGAAAGAATTGTTAATTAATAGCCCAACAGTCGGGCATATCTATGAGACGTAACTGACAGTTCAATGTGGAAACCGAATCACTGCCTTTGAATTATAAGGGTAGTCTTTGCGGATGAAGCAGTGTAGTCAATCTTTAGAATGAAACTAGTTATTCTGGACAGCTGGAAGGCTTATTAAAAAACTGTCCAAATAATACTGTAGTGTAATAAATAATAACATTCTAATATGATTGGCAAAGACTTCATTAAAATTTTCAATCAGTAATTTAAGAATTATCGGTACTTTGGTATTAGCTGGATGCCACTGTTGCGTTACTTCGTAATATACAGGATATTGCCAACATACAGTGCTCTACGGGGTTAAGTTAGGTTCTTGATTGATATTTGTATCTCGTTAACAATATTTTATACTATCGTTAACCAACCTAACCTAACTCCGCAGAGCGCTGTATGTCAGTGACCAAGTGGCATTCGGCTAATACCAAATTATCTAAGCCTATATAAAACTTTTTAAAACAAACAAATTTTTTCGCAACAATAATCTTTGTACTTCAGCAATAACAACTACATCCTTAATTGAACTGGCAACCTTTGGATTACAAGGTGAGTACGTTACCCCTGAGCTACCTAGGTGTTAATTGAAGATCGTATAATTATTAAGGAAGGTCCTGACAAAGAATACAGAATTAAAATAAATATATATTCTATTTTTTAAATCTAAACAGTGACATTTAGTCAATATAAGTGTATTGACTAAATGTTTCAAAACAAATATTAATCAGTCAACCACAAAAATTGATTAACTAACCACTACTAACTAAAATAAGGTTCTCAAGTTTAAGCACATGTCTCTAATATTTTATATATTGTTTCAGGCTAGAAACGCAGAGAAAGCCATGTAAGTTGCCTTAAACTAATTAGTTGATTTATTTTGCTCGATAATATTTTTAGCTTCTTCTTTTATGGACAGCCTAACTGAAATCATAGCTTAATCATAATTGTATTGTCAAACACAAAGGCACTTTTAATTGCATTAATTTTATTCCCAGTTTTTCATATTGTAAACTAATTTTTTAGGACGACTCTAGCTCGGTGGAGGGCAGCTCAGGTGACGGAACAGGGAGGAAGCGCAAAGGAAAAGGAGAGGCGACCTTTCCTTGCTTCGGAATGTACGGAATTACCCAAAGCTGAAAAATGGAGGATGCAGATTATCAGGGAAATTGCAAGAAAAGTTGCTCAGATACAAAATGGTAAATCCATGTTTATTTTTTCCTCCAAATATTCTTTAACCTATAAGTTAGTGTCCACTCTTTATTTAAATGAAAGTTGAAACTAAAACTACACCAATAGACTCCAGATTCTGACTTGTCCAGTATAGTTTTTTATTTAATATATGATATTTTATTTTTTTAGCCTATATTTTATCATCTTATTTTTTACTTTTATTTTACATATCATTTGGTCACTCTTCCTCCTACACCTACACCAAAATTATTTGATATTTGTTATTCATAATTTATAGGCCTATTGAATAATCCAATATCTTATGAACAAAGAGCCAAAAATATATTTTTTTTCAGCTGGGCTTGGTGAGTTCAGAATACGAGATTTAAATGACGAAATAAACAAACTACTGAGAGAGAAGGGACACTGGGAGGCACAGATCCGGGAGCTGGGAGGTCCGGACTACGCCAGGGTCGGGCCGCGGATGCTGGACCATGAGGGGAAGGAGGTTCCAGGGAATAGGGGATACAAGTACTTTGGTGCAGCGAAAGAACTACCAGGTGATTTTTGTAGATTTTTTATGTAGAAAGTGTTTCAAAATGAAAAAATGACTTCTTCTCAATTCTCTCCTTTTATTTTTGTCTTAGGTGTTCCATAAAATTCATCTAAATTCCCCTGTGTTCAACCAGCCTGTCAGGCAATTAGGAAGCTCCAACTTCAGTAGTGTATCCGTAGAGGTTGTGCGGATATCCGAATGCAAAACAAGTATCCAGTAAAGTCCTATAAGTATCCGAACTTTCAGATAGACTGTACAAAATGAGCATTTAAACATAGTGGAATTTTAACAATTTCTACTACATTTTCTCTTTGTTGAATAATATTATGCATCATTAATTTTTAAATGGTGCACTTTGGATAATTTTAAGATGAATAATTAACTAGATCACGACAAGGTACCATAATATACGGGTTTTAATATTGTAACACAGCCGATCGGGGTATTCTATTTGGCCGATATTCCAACTCTGCGCCCAGTATTTTGTTCAATAGTCTATGGCAGTGCCGTCATTTCTTTTTCTATTTCCTTGTCACCAATATATCAGTGACAGAATCATATCTGTGACTTTGTCACCGTTACAAAAATATCGCAAATCCCTACCGACGCATATGGCCGATAACAACGAGCTAACGTCGTCTGTCAAATCTTGGTTCTTTGTTTATGGCGATTCGTTTTTATCATGTAATAAATAAAATAGTTGAATCATGAAATAAAATTGAAAATTATTATTATCAATCTATCCATGGTTTTTTATAATTAACTTTTAAGACCTGTTTATGTAATTTACTGGCGAATTATAAGGTTTCTGTTGATTTAATTCGGTGGATAATGTAGTGTATATTAAAATTTGTTACTTTTAAGTGCAGTGAAATAAATATTTTAGATTTATTGTTCTGAAGAATTTCTGATATTTTTTACATTCAATCTAATAACTTTAATAACATTTCATCGATTTTTTCTAATTTATTCTTAGATAAGTGCGATTCCACTGTGTTATTGGGAGTATCCGAATGCAAAAATTATCTGATCCGAACCCTAACTATCCGATCCGGATCCTATCCGAATTTAGTATCCTGGTCTAGAAAGCTAGCTCTAATGAGATGAAGAATGTTCAATGCTGACCACATGCCATTTACTGTACAAATATGTACAATAAAAGACGCGACTAGCATGTAAAATTCCCTCTAGAAGAATTTGAATGATAGAGGATTGTTATTATTATTAAGAGCTGCTTTCCTAGATCTAGTTTACACTGGAATAGCTGACTGAAAAATGAAAACATGTTAAAACTCACCAATTTCAAATATTTTGTAGGATTATATTTTGTATCACAAGAAGATAAAAAAAAAATCAATATTAAGACTAAGATTTTAGTTAAGACAAAAACTAGACATTGTTCTCCTTGCAAGGTTGGAGATAATTTTCAAACTTGGGTAGGAAATAAATATTCCCTCAGTTATAATAATTTATTTATTTCTGAATAGAAACAGTTTAGAAATTGTATACTTTACCTCAGTCGTCAAAACAATACATATAAAGAACCAAAGTTGAGAAACAAAAATTACAAGACTTAAACTAAATAAAGTATTTATCTTTGGAGACATGAATCACTAATATGGTAGGGTTCTTTTTCTAAGAGGTAAAGCTTAATTTGTTTTTGTGCTTTTAGGTTCCTAGGAATAAAATGTAGCCCCAAATGCCGAAGTGAAGCACTACTCTCTTAGTCGGGTACAACCGGATTTCTGGAGGAAGGAGGTTTCCTTGATAGGCTCAATAAAGAGAATTATTTTTGAGTGATGTCCTTTATGCAGGTGTGAGGGAGCTGTTTGAACAGGAGCCACCGCCTCCTCCGCGCAAGACCAGGGGAGAGCTGATGAAAGACATTGACGCGGACTACTACGGCTACCGAGACGATGATGATGGTGTCTTGCTGCCGATTGAGGCTCGGGAAGAGAAGAAAGGTATCGTTATCACGAAACACAATATTCTAATACCAATAAACTTTTTATTGAGAATGGAAAAGAAAGAACATGGGCAGTGTACTAATTCTCAGAAAAGTAAAAAAAAAACTTTTAACAAATCCAGATCTAGGCTCGAGCCACAGAACATCATAAGAGGATTCATATTGCAACTCAAAAATTCTAAGTCCCCCAGAAAAGGAAAAGGTCTTCTCCAGGGAGCCCTCAACATTTAATTTTTAGTTACACGCCCTAGGACACTACATCTGCCCACCTGTAAAATCACGAGAGTACACCAAGCGAGTCCGTTCTCCAGGGCACTACCCCCAGAACGGTAAGTAAGTACACCACTCCCCAAGAATCCTGGTCAAACTGGTTCTTCAGTTTCAGCCAGGAGTCAATCATGACCCCAGGAACCAAGAACATCCAGGGGATTCAGAAGGAACCAAAGTGATGGGAAAACCAGTCATACTGGATAGCTCAACGACTTACCAGTAATTTGGACAGCTTCTTTTTAACCCAATTTCAATCTATGAACTAGTAAAAACTAGAGAGCCGATTAGGACTGTGTGCAAGGATTTTGCTTTTTTTTAATTATTTGAAAAATACGTCAATATTTGATTTCAATCTAAAATCAGGAATAATTCTTTAATTGTGATTAAAATTACTTTTAATTTACTGTGTTTAAATTTTTGTATCACAAATCGTTTTTAGAATTAATAAGGCAAAATAAAACAAAATTTTATTTTTTTTTTTAGAATAATAAACAAATATGTTTTGTATTTTCAACTTAAGAATCAACACCAGAACATAGTATCATTATCATGTGTAAAAAATCTGCTTTTTTAGATACATCTACAACAGCAAGCCTGTGGAAATCTCAAAATTTATGAGTTTTAGCTATATATACAATTCATCAATAACTCAATAAGTACAGTTGTTTATTACGCTAAAAAAAAAAACTAGTTCAATAAAATTTATGTTTGTGTAGAAATTTATTTGAATATCATACTAAATATTTATTTTTTATTTGAATTTAGATATTAAAATTTTAAATGTATTTTGTCTGTAGGCAAAGTATTTAGGACTGTGTGTTTACAAAGTATTTACTTTGAAGTTTTCCAACTAATTATATTACAGCAATAAAAGTAACTTATGTATTCCCTTTAAGTTTATTCAACAATAAATAAAATCAGGAATAAAGTAAAAGTTATTGAATGAAAATACTTTATAGAATATACAATTTATTACATAAATTTAACATATTCATTTTAATGTTACTCACAATACTTTTTTTAGAGAATGTTCTAATCCTTGGAATGTTCCTAACTATTATTAATTTCAAAACAATTATGAATCCTGAATTGCAGCAATTTCTGTTAAATCTGTTGTATGAAAAAACAATCCAACAAAAGTGGTTACTTTAGTTAAAATTAATGCTATCATACTTGATTTTTAGCTATACAACAAGCTGTAGCTGAATGGAAAGCCAAGAAAGAGGCAAGTTTAAACAATGAAGGTGAAGAGAAGGCTGAAGAAGAAGAAGAGGAGGAAAACATCTATTCCGTGACAGCTGATGACAGTGTATGTTATAAATGTTATAGCAGAAAATTATTTATTAGTTATTATTTTCACAGCTTATGA
Source organism: Nephotettix cincticeps (assembly GCA_023375725.1). NCBI lineage: Eukaryota > Metazoa > Arthropoda > Insecta > Hemiptera > Cicadellidae > Nephotettix > Nephotettix cincticeps. The sequence goes on along the minus strand of CM041785.1, from coordinate 15,822,173 downwards.
TATTTTTTCTAGGAATCGTTAATTTTCATCTCATCAGTAGCGTCATGTATAGCTGCCATATAAGATTTAACTTGGGCCACATATTTTGTTAAATTCTCTCTTATTTGTACTTATTTGAAATTGCATCCTCTAACTACTATTACAGAGTATAATTTACAAGTGGTATTTATTATTTTGTTCTCTTTTTGTATTTTTTCGGTTTCCAAATTTTCTAACAGACTGAAAGTGTGTCCAGTGTGTCTAATGTAGAGTTCTTAGAATTTGAGAGCGCTTGGGGTGATTGACGAAGATATGACACCAAAAAAATTAAACATAAAAATTTGTATGTTTATTTTTAAGTATTACACAGGCTTATCATTTTTACTTCATGTTTCGTAACCAATGTTCCATTGAAAATACAGCCTGAACATGAGGAAATAATTGTATTTATGGTTTATTTTTACTGTACAATATATGCTATATATATTTGTAATCTTGCAGTGTGACCTTTTATTTTAGTTTTTCCTTAATGGGGATGTTTCACTATTCATTCGGAAACATATTTAGGCCTTTGTAGCATTTAATTCATGCAAGGATGCCTATAGGCACTCGCAATATTTATCACAAAAACCTTGAAATTTCTTGCTGGAGGCTGTGGACGCCCATAGGCGTCCATAAATAATTTTCATATATATTGACTACTGTACATATTACATAGAGTAAAAGATTGGCACAAATATACTTCAATTTAAATCCTTTGAAAAAATAATGATGCAGCTCCTGAGGAAAGGATTGTGAATTCATTGATAGCAGTGAACGTGTTAAGCTAATGAATAGAGGACCATAACTGTAGCTTGAATCCCGAGTTCATATGAGAATCCCAACAAGTATTATGGAATGAATATGTAGCTGTTTGTTTGTACTCTGTATTAATTAATTTGTTGTTATAATATTTACTTTTTATAAAATACCTGGTTTGAAATTTTACCTATTTTCTGCTTTAGCTTTTCCCATAGGGAACGCTATACCGGTTCATGTAGTGCCAATGTTTATTTTTCTTCTTTATGCCCATCCACTATCGTTAAAATTTTTTATTATTTTTATACTGTATTTTTTATAAAATGTGTCTGTTCCCTCCTGTAAAAATGGCATCGAACCTTTGTGTGTTTCTACAAATGCTCACGATCGTAAACCAGATAATCATTCAATACTAGTTTTTTTGTAATCATTTTTTTGTTTGTTTTCCACATCTAATTTCTTTTCTGTATTTTTATCCATAGTCCAGGTTTCGGCTCCATATAGAAGAATAGGTTTTATAATGATTTTGTAGATTTTGATTTTAGTGCGATGAGACAATAATCTTGTTGATAATAATTTGTTTAACACAAGCATACTTCTACCAGCCAAGTTTATTCTGTTCTTTATTTCTATGTGTTCCTCATTATGTGAGCTGACAAAAACTCCTAAATACTTAAAAATGTCAACCTGTTCATATTGTTCTTTTATTTCTGTTATGTTTTCCTCGTTCTCTGGTCCTCTTCCAAAACTAACAAGTTTTGTTTTGTTGTCATTTATTTTCTTTCTTGTCATTTTTATTTTCTTCTCAGTTATAATATTTACTTTTTCTAAAATACCTGGTTTAAAATTTTACCTATTTTCTGCTTTTTTATTTACAGCCTTTCCCTTCTAAGTCAATATTTTCATATTCTGTAAATTGTCGTATAAGGTTTAGAATATACCGTTGGATTAAATGTTGCAGAGCTCAGACGAGGAGCCTGGAGGGGAGGGGGAGAGGGACGTTGGTCAGCCAAGGTTTATCGCCCATGTTCCTGTACCCTCCCAGAAAGAAGTGGAGCAGGCTCTATTGCAAAGGAAAAAACAAGAACTTCTCAACCGTTACGCCAGTGAGAATGTTATCGCACAATCTGAAGAAGCTAAGGAGCTACTTGGTGTTTCTTCTTCATCCAGTACATGATGCACCATCGTAAAATGTATATAATCTGTAAATATATTTTTATTCTTATATTTTTTTGTCATGATTTTCCTTTTGGGTATTTCGGCACAATGAAACAATAGTGATTTATATCGGGTAAAAGTGTGATCTAATACAGTAGAACCCCTCATATTCGACTTTAGGATATCTGACCATGACTGTCATCTGCAGGCGACACCATGGCGAGCGTAAACTGATTCAACAGCGCTGCACATTATTTCTATATTAAAACTGCAACTTGTGTTCTGAATGTATATTGCTTGTTTATTTTGTATTTAATTTAGTGCAATATAAGATTGTTTTGATCTGAAAAAACGGTTTTTTTATAGCTCCTCGGAATATCGGGGGTTCTACTGTAGTATCATCAGAACTAGTAAAAAACACTTCAGTTAACACATTCGCTACCGAACGTTGGATATGTGACGCTGCAGTCATAACCACAGACCAAGTTATACATGTTTCCTTTACACAGAAACTGGGTGCCTCGTAGTTAATAGTACCCGCTGACCAAGGTTGAACACCTGTTGAAAGAGAGATTAACTTTAGTTTTTAACCCATTCACGACCAAATAACTGTGTTGCCCGCTGTACCTACAAGGCCATATCAAAAATGCATGATTTTTAATGTTATAGTAAAACAAGGGGACTGGTTTAATTATCAACTCATACTAAGAACACAAAAAAATTATGTTTTTCTGATTCTAGAATAAATTTTTTTGAAAATGACACATATTTGAAATCTTTATATTTATTAATATTTTTGTATGAAAATCTCTGTAAACATTTTTCAAATTTACACATTTTGTAGAGCAAGGGTGAATAAAAATAATTTGAGGTGAGTGCAAAAGGTACATATTTTTGGATGTATTTCCTTACATAGAAATGTAAAAACCATTTATTTATGACTTAAATTGTTTCTACAATATATGTTTTTCTAAAATGCTCAAGGCTCCATAACCTAGTTCCAAGTCGGTAGTTGTTCTCTTCCACTTTCAGTTTGTGGTTCTTCATTGGAATTTGAACTGTACTCTTGTAATTGCTCATTGTTGTTTTATTAATCCTTACTTTCACTTCCACTATCATTCAAAACACTACAACAAACTCATTAAATTCACGAGAGTTCACAACGATTTCATTGCGAGTTGCCATCTAGACGAAACAAGAGTGTAAACAAACAAAATAGTGTCGAATAGCGTCTGCAACTGGTGTTCGTTAGAGGTTATACGGCAATACCACTAAATATAAAACGACATAAGAGTATAAAATAAGAAGTTAGGTTCATAAGGAGTAGAAAACACACACAGCTATAAACGTCTGTTACAAAACAACAGAAAAATAAAATAATAATCCAACACATTGCATGAGGAGGGGCAGTGCCCGACTTTGGACCGGAATGGTTTAAATACCTTCAGAGAGGTCAGCAGAGGGCTTCAGTAAACAAATGTTTTTTTTCATCGATTTCATTACTCTTTGTAATGTTACATATTTGCAACACCCATTCTATGGCAAAGAAAATGGTCAAGAATTATACAGAGTTTTTCAAATAGCTCAAAAAGAAAAAAATTAAACAAAGTACTTAGCTCAGATTTCTCACCACTGCTTAAATTTATTTCACGATCGATTTCACTGTTACAGTAGAACCTCGATCGTCCGACCTCCGATGGTCCGACTCCTCGGTTGGTCCGACCGTGCCCGTCGGCACAACAGTCTTCCGCTAATTCGTTCTCGGCGGCATTCTCCTCGCTTAGTCCGACCACGCTAGCGGAAATTTACAGCATTTGTTTACTTCGTAACTCCGTTCAAGTTTAAACCTGTCGATGACGCATCGACAGGTGACATCGTGAGTGTGTATATGTGTGTATTTATTATTTAATTTTTTTAGGCTTTCTGTAGCGTTCATCAGTACAGTAGCTTTTTATAAAATCTTGATGCAATATTCTTTGTTTGAAATACAGTTTAAGTTTTTTTTGTGTTAATGTACGAGTTCCTCTGATAATCCGACCTTTTTGTTGTTCCGACCATACCCCCGGTCCCGCAGGTGACGGATTAGCGAGGTTCTACTGTAGTGCTTAGTGTCACTGGAGATTCAGCCCCCATTTTATTGTCTTTCATCATGTTTGGAAAATAAACTCACTCACTAAACCATACAGAGATACACTACACAAAAATAACGTGCTCAACTTTTGGGTTAGTTATGCAATAGAAAGACAGGGATGCAACATTGGGTAGCAAAGTTCAAAACAGTTTTGCCAACTGTAGTGTAACGTCTCTAGTCATTATACCCTTAGACTAAGCGTTGTAAATGTGTGGTAGACATCCCTGAAGACCACTAGGAATGGATTAGGGCTTTGAATTAGACTATTACAAAAATATATGCCGTTTAAAAACAAAAGAACACCAACACATATACGCCACATCAGTCTTATTTCAATGTCACCAGTCGTCGCATAATGTATATGTGACATCAGTATATGGGGAAAATTGGCCGTCGCTTAAATTGACGTATTTAAGCGACGGCCAATTTTTCCAATATAGTCTATATGAATAGACTATTATTGCGGTAGCAAACATGTGAAATTATGGAAACAGATCTTTCTTTCAGTTTCTATAGGGACCCAACCATATAAAGTAACGTGTTTGAAAATTGTACATGTTGTACATAAAAGGGGAGGCAGTGCTGGACATTTGTAGATAATAGGTAACAAGATGACATTTCCAATTTAGTTATGGATATATTGTCATTCCAATTGCATATTCAGTTTCTAATCGATAAGATGTCTGGTCCAATTGTTTCACTTTTTTATTTTTCCTGTTAGAAAAATCTTCAGTTTACGATATATTTTATTAAAACAAATTAAAAAGATGCAATTTATATACATAAATTTGTACACAATTATTTCTTCCTGAGGTATATCCATTAAAATTAAAACTCTTAGTTTTTTCAAAGGATAGTAAGAAAATGAATAAACTAATAATAATACATTTATTCACATACATAAAAATTAAATACAAACTCGAATGTGGTCAGAAGGTTTGTACTGTAACAAAGTTATAGTAAACATTTTGTTTTTATATTGTACACACCACACAAAAAGAATATTCTTTGATTTATGACTAGCTGTTGTTGGCACTACTGTTAATACTCCCTGTATCCTTGAGGGTTGGCACCACTTTTTCCCAGGCATCAAGGCACTATAAGAAAAAATGAAAACACTATGAGAACATGAAATATCATGAGTGTGTAGTGATTTTGATATAAAATACAGCAAGCTCTCATTTATTCGGTCCTAAGTCAGAATTATAAAGATCTGATATCATAAATGATGGATTAAAGGAAATGGATTTGAAAATTATAAATTTATAGGATTATAGAGATTGAACTGTGCATTCACTCCTTATACTTTCATATAGATACAAGCAAGTTAACTACTAATACTAAACTAACAAACAACATAACTTGGTCAATAAAGCCAATAATGCTCTTTTTGGCTTTTACATAAAACTATATACAGTGTTAATTATTACGTTTCTTAATTGGTGACCTACCCAGGTATATTTTGTCAAGTATGCATGAGAAATGAGTGTAACATGAGTGTGGTGTGATCTTGAAGTCTTGTTACTGACTAAGGCTGACATATTCCTTAGATAGGCCTGTTAATAACCCAACAGCCAATGACATAAGGGGACCTACAGATTAACGTAGGATAAAAAAGTAATTCAGTAATTCTAAAGATTTCAATCTATACCAGGGAATGTCACATCCACTGACCATTACTCATAACTGTCTACAACTCGTCACCTCCAAGTAGCTGGACTACAGGGCTTGCCACTGTATTGGTACTTTATTGGATGTTGTATTCATAAGCTGTCTGGAAACAAAGTCTCATGCAAACAGCAGACGGAAGAATTTTTTTTAATCCCAAGTGTTTTTTAGTTTCCAGTTTGAAAGATAGTAGTTCATTGGTTTATTCTTTTTTTAACACTAGAACTGGCAAAGTAATTCACGACGCATTTACAAATTCAATAAGAAGTGGCAGGTGGAGGCATCTGTCGACAGTTTATTGAACTTAATAGACACTAGTGCCTACGTGTTGCCCTCTGGGGGCAAGCAACCAAACCTGCTCACGTAGTGCACTAGACTGCCACTGGGCATGTCTTATAACCAAGTAAGCACTTTCTACTCCTATGCACTAGTAGCTGAACCGACTTAAGCACTGCGCGTTCTAGCCATTCGGAAGTACTAGGGTTCGAATCCCGACCATGAGCAATCCCAATTTGGCTTGCAAATGTGTGGTATAGCGGAGTTGGGGGGCCTTTGCAGATTTTATTGGGATTGCAGTGGACACCTATTTTGCTTTTATGGTTAGTGGTCATAAGGGGGGGGCATGTTTTATGCTTTTTTTGTTTATTCTTTGATATTTGAAGAAGATACTAGTAATTATTTTTATGTTACAGTTAAAAGTAAAAAATTTGCCGCTTCTAGGGTTAATATAGTGGATTTATATACAAAACAGAGCAATAACTTGAGGGTCACTGTGCATGGAACATTGTTTTAAATTATTTTTACTATTAAAAAAATCAGCTCTCTTAAGTTAAATTCCAAATACATTGGAAAAATAGGGAGTAGAGCCTAAATTAAATATTTAGTCAAATGAAATGGATAGAAGATGTATGGTGAAAAAGAATCTTCTTATTTCAAATAAATAAATGGTTTGTATGCATAATTATGGTGAAAAAGTTACCTCTTGGTAAAATTGCATGTGTTGATCAGCCATTTTAATTAACAGCTTCTTCAAGTCAGTTTTTTTCTCCACTCGCCATCTTTCCATATCAGCTCTCAAATTTTCATTTGCGACTTCCATTTTATCTTGATTCCCCTAAACAGAAATGTTGTTTACTTTCTCCAGTACAGAGTAACCTTAAAAGCCTGCTACCATCTCTATCATAGATTTTTTATTTTTATAACAAAATTTAAAACTTTGAAGTAAACTTTAAATATTATGTAACAATAACTTAGCTGATTCATTTGAAAATTAAAGTTTCTCAAATACAATATATAAATACAATAATCTTGGCTGAAACTAAGTGACAAAATTATGGATATGACTCCTCGGTTTTTTAAATTTGTAAAAATAGATTAAAATAAGTTAAAAAAGTAAAAACAATTTTCTGTACTGAAATATGAAAAGACATTCACATAAACAGGGTGAGAGAAAATACTTTATAGCAAACAAATTCAAACCTATTAAATCAATTAAAACAAATGTAAAAATTTATTGTCCAGTTGATTTTTTTGTGTCAACCGCATCGTCATGTAGTTTGTATTGCCGTTTCGCCTTTGCTGTGAAGTGGCATCCTCAGTGGCTTGGCTGAGACTGAAGGGTTGTTTGACCAAGCGCAGGTAGGCGGAAGGGTCAAGTGCCCTGGTGGGGGTGGGGATGATCACATGGTCATCCCCACCAGCTTTTGGTTTCTATGTATACAGAACCACAAGTATACAGAATTGTGAATATACCTGACGAACTTAAGGGAATTTTGTGTTTTGTCTTTCAAAAAGAATGATTTCCACCAGATTCAAAGAACACATTTGCGATACTAAAAGAGTAAATCCTGAAAAATCAGCAATAGCAGAACACAGTTACACCACAAACCAAGCTATCGAATTTGACAAATTGCAAGTACTTGCTAACATTCCACTTTTTTACCCCAGAAAAATTAGAGAAGCCATAGAAATAAGGAAACACACAAATAATTTTAAGAAACAAGACAGCTTTCGTTTACCCCAATCATGGCAACCCATTTTACAAAAACTTTCACAATAACATTTTACAAAGCATTGCTAATTGGCAGGTCCTCGCGGTCATCCCCACCCCAACCAGGGCAGTTGACCCTTCTGCCTACCTGTGCTTCGACAAACAACCCTTCAGTCTCGTCCTAACTACTAATGATGCCACTTCACAGCAAGGGTAAAACTGTGCAATACAAACTATCTGACTACGCGGTTGATGCCAAAAAATCAACTCGACTTTGCTGACACCGGCCACGAAATCCTACGTTTGAAGTAAAAGTTTATTTATTTGGATTTTTACTGCGGACATTTTTCATCACGATTTTATGTAAAACAAACTTTCAGGACGTTTCGGGTTCTGGAAATCTCAGGTGAACTAATATCTAAAACATAACACAATTAACACATAATCCGGACTTAAGACGGTATAAAGTTAAAAACAAAAAAAGTTTAAAGCAGCCAGTTGTCAAGTCTCTGTGACGAGTGGACGTGTTTTCTTATGTGTAATGGTTAGTGAATGTTTTGTTTGTAAAGTTTTTGGACTGAAACTTTGTTTTACATAAAATCGTAATGGAAACTTAAATCTACCATTACCAATAATGAATTTTAAACAAAGGAAAAGTTTATTATTTAATATTAATATAAATATGATGAATACATCAAATATTATGCAATATATTTATTAAGAAATAGTTATGTAAAATATTTATTTTTATTCATATCGTAACTGCAATAGTTTTGATTCAAGTCTACTATACTAACCTCGACAGTCTTCAGCACCTTTGGTATGGTCAAACTCAACTTCTCCAACTTGTCCTGACAGCTTGTCGGTTTCCACAAAGCAAATGACGACGTAGTGCTCGAAGGTTCTGAATTCATCAATTGGTCCTTTTCTGCTTTCAACTTATTCATCTCTTCAAGAGCTAATTCGTACTCGATTTGAATGTTTTCTCTGCGATCCAATGCTTCGTTTATTGCTTCCAAGTACATGAGATATTCTTTTAAAGGCTAAAAAAATATAAAACATTAGGTAAATGGAAACTACACATTACAATTACAAGGTTATTCGTAAAATAAGGGTCTGTATGCTGCTGAGACAAAATTCAATGTGCTAGGGGAAATATGGCAACACTCTTTTATTTAGTTAGTAGGCTGATGTCCCCTTAGGAGAACCTTAGCAGCTCCACCCACTCCTTTCTGAACGGTTTGATCAGCGTTTTTGCTTGCTATAAACGCTTAATTGTCTGTTGGCGCGGAGGGTATGTGCAAATTTTTCCCGCTGTAAAATTAAAAAAAAAAAAAAATTATTCACACATTAAATCAGATGCAAACTATTTTTCCGCATCCTAATGACCTACATGTCAAATCCTTCCGCAGTGAACATGTTAACCTATAATTAAGCTTAGTTTGAATGATTGCAAATGGATTCCTAAATCAATAGAAACTCATTTAGTATGCAGGTTAGCTGCTGTGAGAATATTTTGGATTTCAGACAGCCTTAAAACAGATATTTCCATTCTAAGATCAAATTCAAAAAATGTGTTAAAAACTTTTTCTCCAAATTGTATGTGTGGGGAGGAGAAAGTAAAAAGGCTTTTCAATAAACTCTTGCTGGACATCAACATAAACTTCACGTTCTGTTAGTCTATTACTTTTGAGAATTAGGGTATTGGTAGATCAAACAAAATTTTTCTTACTTTATATAGTTTTGGAACTTAGGAACTTGAGCTCCCTTTAAACATTTTATTTTGTACATGATGTAACATGACACGTGTTTCGAATCTTAGTTCATTTTCACAAAAAAAATTTGTGAACTACATAATCAAATATATATATGTGTGTGTGTGTGTATGTGTAAAACTGAAATTATTACTTTTAGAAATTCATAATTTGCTTGATAATCATAAATATCCAGTATTTATGGAAAATGGGTATTGGGTAAATGGGTAATCCACAGTTTCTAATGTGCGAGTATTTTACACATATAGAGCCTACTGATAATCCAATACTATAATACGAGCAAGGTTTGTATATATATTTGCACACGGATCTCGAAAACAGCACTAAGGATTTTCTTTAAATTTTGGAAATAACTAATTTCTGAGTAGAAAATAAGTTCTAGATAGGTCTAATGTCCAGGGCCAAGGACAATCAATCCTGTTTTTATTTTCAAATTTAAACAATGATGACTGTTGCTATGAAACACCAGGAAAAATATTTTTAACATGTATTAATTTTAATGAAATACCTGCATCCCTACAATTAATTTTGATTGATACAAATTTTAAAACTAAATACTAAAATGCTTGCAGTTGGGCGAGATAATAGAAGAAATAAGAGAATTTTACAGAGAAATAAATATAAAGAGACCAAAATATAAGAAAAGATTTCACTATCTCCATCTGTCTTCCATATCTGTGGATTCCATTGTGTACAATGAAAAATTTAAATTAATTTGACAGAACAGAGTATTAGAAAACTCGTTGGAAGATTAGTAAGTTGATTATGATATGAATTTCTCAAATAAACATTTTTCTGGAATATGAAAAAAACCAAGAGGCAAAAACATAAAGAGAAGTCAGAAACTCAAAACAAAATGGAAGGGACCATATCAACGAGTTGAATCATCAGGCAAAAAAGGGTTTGTATACAGTAAACAGCTGATAAAAGTAAGTACAGGTACTTAACCAGTTGCTCTAGTGGGTTAGGGACACATCGGACATTGGTCTACCCTTGAGAAAGCTCGGAGAATTCTGTTCTTTGTTGCTGGTAGACGTATATATATTTTGGTTGATTTTGAGATTGATAGTAAAAATAAAATAGTTTAGGTACAACATGAGCCAAGGACAATCAATCCTGTTTTTATTTTCAAATTTAAACAATGATGACTGTTGCTATGAAACACCAGGAAAATTATTTTTAACACATACTCATTTTAATGAAATGCCTGCATCCCTACAATTAATTTTGATTGATACAAATTTTAAAATTAAATACTAAAATGCTTGCAGTTGGGTGAGATAACAGAAGAAATAAGAGAATTTTACAGAGAAATAAATATAAAGAGACCAAAATATAAGAAAAGATTTCACTATCTCCATCTGTCTTCCATATCTGTGGATTCCATTGTGTACAATGAAAAATTTAAATTAATTTGACAGAGCAGAATATTTAAAAACTCGTTGGAAGAATAGTAAGTTGATTATGATATGAATTTCTGGAATAAACATTTTTCTGGAATATGAAAAAAACCAAGAGGCAAAAACATAAAGAGAAGTCAGAAACTCAAAACAAAATGGAAGGGACCATATCAACGAGTTGAATCATCAGGCAAAAAAGGGTTCTTATAACAGATTGTGTACTGTAAACAGCTGATAAAAGTAAGTACAGGTACTTAACCAGTTGCTCTAGTGGGTTAGGGACACATCGGACATTGGTCCACCCTTGAGAAAGCTCGGAGAATTCTGTTCTTTGTTGCTGGTAGACGTATATATTTTGGTTGATTTTGAGATTGATAGTAAAAATAAAATAGTTTAGGTACAACATTTATCAATGATACAATATACACTAATTTATGTATTTAGTTTGATCACATAAATACTGAACAGAGTTGGGCAATTTTCACAAGAAAAAAATATTTGAGCAAAAACAATACATTTTTGTGTAAAATTTCACAGACTCAATAAAACGAAATGGAAGACAGATGAGTGAAGATGTAAATAGCCAAAATGTTTTATCTTTAGCTTAGAAAGCTTTAGGATAATAATAATTAAAGCATCTCGGGCATAGAGTTTGGGATGCCTATCAGGTGAACATGCATTTTGAGACAAATATTGCAATTTTACATCTTTTCCTTTGCACTAGGTTTCAAATACAGAAGTGATTTTTACGTTCACAAAATGTTCATACAAACTTATTTCACAGTATTAAATTATTTATAATTTGTAAAAGGATTTGGTGTGGCACTAATTTAATTACTTATAGCAATATTGTTCAAAAAATTTCATTACTTGGTGGGAATGTTGGAAAATTAGGATAGATTAACTTCTTGGTTCCAAATTTATTTTTAATATAAAGCCAAATACAAGCCTCATAATACTTTTATAATTTTTTTATTATTTAAATTAAATAGAATACAATAAAACCCGTGACAGTTTCCAATAAAGAAATTCAAAATAGTAACTTTAATAAGTGATTCTCTTACTTGCACTGAGGAAAAAAAGAAGCATTGTGGAAATAAACTTCCTTATAATAAACTGTTGGAAAAGAGACATAAGGACACACTTTTGTTTTGAAGAGGAAATGAATAAATTATTGGGAAATTAGATAATCATAAAGTTTAATCCCATATGAAGAATTACAAAATTATACAACCTAATAAACAAAAATATGGAGAAAGATATGCAAGAAAGAAGAGAGTTTATTAAGAGGATGCAAGATAAAATCAAACAATTAATATGTTTGAGTTGAAATTCAAGTTTAGAGATTGTAAATGCCACAAAAAAGTTAATTATCTGTAAAAACTACTGAGCCACAAAAGATAAATAAGGGAAAATCAGTAAGATCACTGAAGATAGATAAAGTATCAGAGTACATATGGAAAAAAAACAATAGGTCTATTGAAAATATATTTCAAAAAAAATTTTCAAAGAAAAATAAAGCTGAGGATACAAACAGTTGAATGAAACCTTCATCACATCAAAGTGATTTACTACAGAAAGAGAATAAATATAGAAGTGAACTCTTAAAAGAGAAATACAAACTAAAAATTATGAAGAACGCAAGCTAAAAAATTTAAAGGGTTCTCCGTACCACAGGTTTATGTGGCCTAGGCCTGTGGAAGCCTCTTACCCAAAAAAGAGTGCCCTCTGAGACGGTGGAGGAGGTTGACGACCTTCAGGGGCTTACCACTGACATTCCACCGGCCATTTTACAGTAGAACCTCGATAATTAAAAAACGTCTAAAATTTATAGATTTTGTCTGTTCATTTGAGAAAACGTCTATTGTTAGAAAAATATGTATTCCGATAATACATTTTTGACGCATAATGTAACCTCTAAAATACAAATTTGATAGAACTTGAGTCTCTAGAATTTGAATTATGTTCTTTAAATTCAAAAACCCTGCCTTAAAATTCGAAGCCTGTTTCCAATAGTTAAGTAGATTACTTAAAATTCAAGTCTCACAAAATACAAGTAATTTAAGAAAAATCAAGCCAGTCGAAATATGAAACAGTACCTCTTTCCGCAATTCCTCCTCGTTCGGATCGTCAGTGGCATTTACTTTTTTTGCTTCCTTAAAATTACCAATTTTTGATGTGCCGTATTTATTTTTTTGTATTAAACCTTTTTTAGAATGAATTAAAAGAAGTAAAAGTTTAACCAAAAAAGCTGGAGTGATCGAAGTATGTTTATCATTGAGTATGAAAATTTATGAGTTTATAACCTCTACAATTTAAACTTCCGAGTTGAACCTCTACAATTTGAATTTTAATAACACTAATCTGTATAATTATAACTTCCAATAATTAAAGCTTCCTTTAATTCAAAATTAATTGGCTTTCCCTTGAATATTGAATTTCCGACGTTGGACTGTATTTGTAAAAAAGATTTCACAAATTTTATAAATGTATTGGAATAATTATTGTATTACTAAGCTACATAACTGAAATTGTCTTATATGGAATAATAAATTTCATAAAATTTGTTGAAGCACCAGTAGTGTGCATTTTGGCTGAATAAAATTGTTCTTTAAAAATATTGTTTTATTTTCAAATATCTTTAATCTTCTTTATTATTATCATTAATCTGAAGATGTTCAGTATTATGGTTAATATTTTCTGAAGAAAGTTTTTAAATTAATTTCATAAAAGTTCAGATCATAATCCCAATGCATAATTCACATCTTAGAGATAGTTAATTTGGTATTCAAATAAAAGTTACAAGTAACTTTCACTTTCATGTCTCCTTCGATAGCTCAGTTGGTAGAGCGGTGGACTGTAGAGGAAAGTAACTGTTGACATCCATAGGTCGCTGGTTCAAATCCGGCTCGAAGGAAAATATTTTTGCTACAAAAATTCTGATTCTTATGATAATTTATTTTCTAACCTGTAAAATTTATTTCATAAAAACGGTTTTTGTACATAAAAGTAAAGAAAAATTTAATTTATCTACACTAACCAAATAAATTCTTATGCTAAATACAAATTCTCTCTTTTTGGCTATGGGAAATATTATTTGTGCACATTATATTGTTATTCCAATATATTTTCAGTGTAATTTTAGACTATGTTTAGGAAATAAATAATTCTGATAACTATTTCAAGTGAGTAAATTTAAACAAGCTATACTGGACAAAAGCTTACATACACCAGAGTCCCCCTTATCCGAACTAATTGGGACCGAACCCTGTTCGGATTACCAAGTTGTTTGGAGTACCCGGAAATGCAGTGTAAAGTTGCATTAAAATTACAGTACACATAAAATCCATTATTTTAGACCCGAACTGTGTATTTAGACGAAATAACTTATGTCTTATCACAATTCACATATAGGTGTGACCACTACATGTTTGCCTGAACAGCATCAATTGTTCCTGCAGAGACTGTTGTGGACTCGTCATTAGAAATATAAAATACGACACACTCATTGACATATAAAACAAACTATGATAAAACAGTGCGGTCTGTAGGCTTACTTTTTACGCGATCACGCTCATTGCTGGAGATGAATTCAAATTTTCAAAAAATAGTTCACCTAGAGCGATGATAAAAAGTTGGACCGTGGGATTCAAATCTATTGTGATGCACTGTAAGTGTAGGGTAGACATCGCTCCACGCTATCTCGAGCAACAGTGTACTGCCACATCCAAATGAAATGCCTTATGTTTATGAGAAGATGAGGCAACTTTGCATTGGCTAACACGATTTCTTTGTTACGTCAATAGACGATACCTGAATCGTCTCACAAAAAGTATGTTCCAAAACGTAAGTTATTGTATTTAATTAACATTGTGTACGTAATAATATATAATTAGTGATACCGTGCTGAAGATAAAATTTTTAGAATTGAGATTACATTGCTTCGTTTTTAATTTAAACTCTGTAACTTTTTCCCCATCAGGCAGTTCGGATTATCGGGACTCTGGTGTACTTTTTCTTGACATTTACAATAAATGCTGCAAGAAATTTTGAAAATTCTTAAGGATAATAAAATAATAATTGTAAACAAAATTTTTACAAATTTGTGTGATGTATAGTCATAAAAAAATCATCAAGTAAATACTCGTGAACTCCAGGTCCTTATGCCACTTTTAGTTTGTTGCAGTTCAGGATTATTTCTTTTTCTATTCATACTACTTGGATGGAAATTATACCAACCTAAAAATACCTTCGTTGCAGCAGACCTTTGTACCCAGTGAATTTTCAATCATTTATAAACTATTTAAGATGACAGAAACCAAGTTTGAACATAGATTAAGCCACTTACCAATGTTATCACAGTTTGTTTATAAATGAGGAAGTAATATTAATTTATTATTATTCATCTTATCAGTCCCAAATTATAATTATCTTTTTAACCCTTTAACCGCAGCGTAAGTTGGAATGTCACAGTTCAGTAGCGCAGGATTTTTTCGCAGCCTCACAGGTGTTTTTATCATTCAGAGATAAACCTAGTTTACAACACATTTTAAAGCAAGTAACCATAATGAGTGTAATATTTAACATTGTTATACAGTGGAACTTGGTTATAACGTCATTGAAGGGACCACACAATTAATGACGCTGTATCAGAGTGACGCTATAAAAGAGGTTACATAATTTTAATTTAAAACCGAGGAAAAATAGGGAAACACATTTTTTACATGAAATTAAGACATTTAATGAAGGTAATTTGAAATACACCGTAAGTTTATGTTTATGACTGACTGAACTACTCTACTATATAAAAAATCGAATTTGAAAATATTGCAATGAAGTTCGGCTTGGTGAATTTAACTGTTGGTTCGATTTTAAAAAACAAGCCCGAACACACGTCTGCTATCTTACGTCCCTCCTCACACGCTCTTATAACTCACACCTTTTCTTCAGCAAAACCTTTCTCTTAACACTTACTATTATTTTTCAATACTGTATTCGTAAATTAAAATAACGAAAAACAAACTGTAAAAGACATACACTGAACTAACGATATCTGCACGAACTGTAGGTACGTACGAACGGCATCACAGTGCTTTGATGCGACGTGAGACACTGACACTGACCTTGATGACCGGCGACAGCGGATATAGGGTACGGGAGGGGGTTGGGGTGGTTAGCGGTAAGACAGCAATAAAATGCCGTTTCTAAAAATAGAATGTAGCTAAAAAATAGCCGCAGCCCTCACGTTGCACCACCGACCAAACTTTCTCTATTTAGCTATATGTTGCCTTCATCTCGGCCCGATTTTCTTGACGTTATATACGAGGTTTGAGAATTTACTGACGATATATCCGAGGTTTTTTCCTATGTAGATACATATAGTTTGGCGGGACCTAAAAATAAATGACGTTATATCCGAGTTGACGTTATGGCCGAGGCCGCAATAACCGAGTTGCACTGTAGTAACAATGCACGTAATAGTAGTAGTATACATTGTATTGTGTAGTTTTTAAACACAAGACGTGTTGGAAAGGTTCCAACTAAAATATTAATTTAATAATTGTAATAGTATTCAAAAAACAATATTTTGTATTAAAACAAAAACCTATCACACTGGTTCAATGCAAACACAAACTTCACAACAGGAAGAAACAAACTACACTACCAAGCGGGACATTTGATACTGCAAAGCATGTGGCATAGACGTAGTTTCATAAAAATCCATTAGAATGCAGCACCAAAAGGTCTGTCACTTCTAATGATCAATGTAACAGTCATAGCTTGAGAAAAACCTAGCAGACGACTTGTATTCATCAGCTGAGAACGTCAAATCCGTCTAAACCTGTGTGCCGCCGTTAAGGGGTTATTAATCTTTTTAACTCATTCCTGTCTAAGGATGTACATTGCATGTTTCGCTAGACAAATGACTAAAGACGCACAATGTACGTCCTGAGCAAACAATGTGCTTTGACTGCTTATATTTCGAAGTAGTTCTTTTCCCCCCGTTAGGTGTGCTATTTCATTTCTCATCCGACATATAGTGTTGGCTTCTTCTTTAAATCGTCATATTTATAATTTTTCACTGATGTCCAATATTCCAGCATAGTCACAGTGAACAAGGTTCGATTTTAATTCAGACATGAGGGCCTCAGGCATCTCGTGGAAATTCAGACAGGAATGGTTTGATATTTATTTACATGTACTCCACAACAATTATATGGAAAATGTGTTAATGGGAAATAAGTGAGAATAAGTTTTCTGCCATGAAATAATTAAAACTAAAATTTTTATATACATTTAATAGATCTTAACTAGATGAAGGTTTATGCAAAGTGTTATGAAAATATTTTTAAAACAATAAGAAAGATATCAATTTTACGGCTAACATTGGAGATCCAGAAGATAACGTAAAGCATTTACCAGATTTTATATCTCAAGAACCGATGGAGTGAAGATTTGACGGACCAAATTGTTTGGTTTTTGAGCTGTTTCCAATGGTGCTGATATAAAATTAATTTTTATATGTCAAACCTACAAAACCCCAATTTGGTGTACTAAACCCCCTCAAGGATAGACTGATTTTGTACTTGATCAAATAATGCCACATATTCTATACAAGTCTGTACCAAATTACATATAGGTTTGAGTTTTTTTTACGAGAGTTATTGTGTTTTTACACACACAGGCAAACAACCTGGTCATGGTTCTAGGTACCAAAACCCATTGTTTGATTATAAATATTTACTCTCATTGAATCCGAGATGGATATGTCTGCTTATCTCATTCGATCATGGTTTGTTTGCTTACTAAAAAATAGTATCTGCTTAAAAGTGTTCAAAGATTCAAGATAAATGTTTATTTGATTAATTCTTCTTTCAACCAACTGAGAGGTGCATCAAAATATCAAGAGCAAACTTCTCCAGTATTGAACCCAACACAACATATGACATATATGTCGCTTTATAAGTTGATCAACTCCTCTTAGGTTAATTAGGCAAACTGGCTGGGTGGTTCAGGGGTACCCGCTTCAAAATCTGAAGGTTGCCAATTTGGTCCTGAGCGAAATCTTCACACAATGATTTGATAATGTTTCCGGTATATGAATCAGCTGATCATTGTCAGTACTAAGGCTACATGTCATAAAACCCATTACATTGATCACACTCATACTTTACTCATATTCACCTTAAAATACTCACATAATTTGGGTTGATGACTCAGGATTAAGAATAAGAATTAAAAATGATTTTTGAATAAACTTGTGATACGCACCTGAGAGAAGTTGATCTGGTAGGAGCTGATGAGGTGTTTCTGCTCAGCAGCTGCAATGGTCTCCACGGCAACGCCCACGTCCAACAACAGGGGTCGGAGCACAGGTTCCTGCCCCGCCCACGTCGTCAGTATCGGGTAGAAAGTGTTCAAATCAGCGACATGCTCTACACAGGTTGATCGATTACTTTCGTGATATTGAAAATAAAACTACAGTTATAAAGTTTCAATTATTTAATTCAATGAAAAAAACTACTTATGTTCAAAAGCACTCTTTGTGTTTACTTTCAATAATTAAATATAAGACATAACATCTAATAACATCATTTTTGAGTCTAAAATCAAAATTTTGTCAGACTTTGTGTCTGTGGTGTATTTTTTTTAAGTTTACAAAGGTCTTTGTGTGAAGTAATTTAAATACTGTACATCGTTGGTGGTGGAGCCATATGAGCCGAAACTAATTGTGTCGAGCAACAAAAAATGTTTTATGAACACCAGGTCCCTAAATCATTACTTTACTGCTATGAGAGGGACTGGGACAGAGGGGTATCCGGTAATTCAGCTACTTGGAGGTCACAAATTATGGATGGTTATGAGCAATGGTTGGTGTATGTGATTTCCTCTGGTCTGAATTAACATCTGCGCTATCCGTACTACGTTCATCCACAAAGACCATCTTCATAATTAGACCAGATAGTAATTCAGAGGAGAAATTGTGGTTCTGATCTTACGTTAAACTGTAGATACTTTTGATGCAATTGGCTGTTGTGCTCCTTATTAACAGTCCTGTCTAAGGAACATGTCAACCTTGGTCAGTAAAAAGACTACAAGATTGCGCACAATCATCTTAAACTCTTTCCTCATTCATATTTGGTCTAAAATACCTTCCTGGATAGTTTGATATCTCAGAATAATAATATAATACAATAATCTGAAGATAGTACATTAAAGATACAATAAAATATATCTAAGTTTTACAGATTCATAAATCATACCTTTCCTTTCTTTATGGACTCTTTCGCCAATCCTTTCCAGTGCAGTCAGCTTTTCCGATAGAACTTCAACATAGTTTCTAACTGACTCAAACTCGGGCTCAGATTTGTGACAGACGTAAGAGTTGGCAAACTGCTGCAGCGATCCTGTCATTCTCCCGATCAGACTTGTCGAGTTTCTACGGTGCATCAGGAATTCCTAAAAATTCACTTCTATTTAGTGATAACAGTAAATAGTTATACTTACAATGAAGAACTAGAGGGTTTGTAATAACTACTCAGACCAATAAAAGTATATATACATGTAACAAAATCTTACTCTCAAAATTTGTATATCACATCAACCAAAATTAAAATCTACCACACAATTAATTATCAGATCAGTATTGTTACATGGAGTGGAAACATGATTTTTAAACAGAAGAAAACAAACTTATTGTTTTATAAAATAAAATTTTGAAGATTAACTTTTTCTGAACAAACTTTTATGACACAATGAAGAGATAATAAATTTATACAAATTATACAATAATTATATTGGTTAGTTATATTATCATACTAGATGACCTGACAGATGTTGTCCTGTCTTTAATGTGAATATTAAATGAGAAATGGAATAAATAACAATAAATATATACAAAAAACTTGTTTATTGTAATGCTTTTTGGTATACAACATTATTAGTCTTATTTTCTGTCACATAAATAAATAAGTTTGATGGGTTTCCTACACGGGAACAGGCCAGTAATTGTGTGAATAAAAAGTGTCTTGGACCTTTTGAGTAAATCACTTACTGCAGGTTTGGCTGTTAGAAATACATGAACTGTGGAATGTGAGCTGAGGATTGGATGGTTGACGATCCTGTTTAGAAATCTATGAAGCATCGCCATGCGACAGATTACAAACTCTCGTGAATACCGGTCCAGCTGAGCGAGTAGAGAGTGCTTAGCAGGCAACGGCTGAAAACATACATATGTTGAAGAATACTTCATATGCATATATAAATTACAATTATAAATACAAATGTACAGTGCTTGTTTATAATTTATTACACAACATATTTTAGCTAGTTTTTATCTTTCTAAGTTTGCACTCTATCCTTTAAATCATCATATGAAAATGGTCGACCATTTTTGCCATTTTAAGGTAATACCTTGAATTTCTAGCCCCTGAACTGTGAATAATACTTTAGACATGGGCCTAGACTTACCATTCCAGTTCAATTTTTAGTTTTATTTTTATTAAGCCTTCATATGTTTCAACATAAAATATCACTTTTAAGAATAGGACACAAAAACATTTTTTATCAAGTCTAACATATCTTTTAATTATTAACCCTCCAGGTGCTATCGACGCATGTTTTTGATATAGTTTTACAGGAAAATAAATTCTCTATCCGGCAGGTAGTACAAGTTTGACATTGGCATTGAAAAAAAACTTCAGTTGTTACTTGTTATTTATATTCTGTGTAGTCAAATGTCAGCTGTTGGCAAATTGCGTCAGCTGCGTAATTTTTTTTATTCATGTTTGTTTACCTTTTATATTGTGTTTTTGCTCAAGTTTTTATCTTAGTTTGTATATGTTCAATGAAATTAATTTTAGTTAGTTTATAAGTGTATTTAATTAGGTTAGCGATCATGATTATTGTTATAATAAAATGAGTCAACTGAGTTGTTCAAGTGTGATATAATTCGTTTTTAGTTTATAAAACTTTTGATTATTGATAAAAGTGTACATAACTATAGCTATTTCTATTTGGTATTATATTTTGAACATTTTGTATATTTTGGAATTTTGCATGAGTGAAAAGTTAAAAAGTGACCAACTCCCAAACTAAAAAACATTACCTTTTTGTGTTTTCTGCACCTTACTTCACCTCAAGTGTGGTAAATTAAAAACGTATTATTAAATAGTTCTGTAGTTATCCCTAAACAAATTGATATATAATATGTTATATTTTATTATATATTTATATTTAATAAGTTATTTTACAAAAATATCTGCTCGGCGCCTTATAAATGCTTAGTATTAATCAGTAAAACTAGCAGCAGCAGGAGGATTAACTAAAGTAAAATTAGGTAACACATAAACAATGATTACTGTATCACACTCACACATATTTTACAAAAATAGGCCTACAGAAACTAGATTAAATCACACCTCAGTGGCAGGAGTCAGTAGTTAGCCTTATTTCCAGATTTATTCCAGGAGAAGGTACTGAAATTTGTTTATCTAAAAGTTTTTGTTATTCACATTTAGTTAGCCATGTTAAACTTTGTTTAAATTGTCTGTGAAACTATTTCAAGAATTTCTCTCCAAGTGTCAAATAGTCTTTAAAAAATAAGCATTAGGGTATAATATGTTTTAATAAACTACTTACTGGAATGACATGTGTAGGAAATACTTCAATCAGTTTTTGCCGGAGCCAGGCAAAATCATTATATCTACGCCTTACAACATACTCTGTTTCAGAAAACTCCTCCCTAGATGTCTGTAAAACATTTGACATACATTTATTATTTTTAAAACATAATTAAACACATAACATTTAGCATTATTAAACACATAACATGTGTAGGCTTAAGATTATTTTTTAGGCAAAATAAATCAACTTTAAACAAGGGAATTGAATTTTCAAATGTGTAGTGAAGTCAGGTTTGTAACTATCTTTATTCACCAAAGCTGGAAAAAGCAATGGAGAAAGATATGTGGCAGTGACTAGGCAAACTTGAGTCTGCAGTGCCTCAATATCCTATATCATCAAGTTGCTTGGAGACAACTTGAAAGTATGGAAATCCCTTATAAACTTTCGACAAAGTAAATTAAGAGTTTGACCAAGCATTCATTTTTAGCCTCTACAAATGTAGATAAATCTTAGGAGAAAGTTAAGGATTTAGTTTTTTTTTCAATGATCGAAAACTTGTTTGCAGCATATCAACAGCTAAATCAAAAATAGTATCATTCATTAAACTACTAAGGTTCCAATGACTTATCTTGGATTAAGATAGTAGCATCATATTAAAACATAATGATTTGATTTAACAGACACATTTGCCGCAAAATAATGTTCATGATTATAAGGAGGAATGGTCCAGCAGTACTCAACATTCAATCCTAATTCCAGCTGCTATCGGGCTGTTAACCCTATAACACTACTCTTTCGTAAAATTTACTACCCGGCCTTCATAAAATTCTGAGAACTTGTAGACAATAGGCCGGGGTGCTCTTTGGGCTTATACACCTTTCTGCCATTGTGTCTACAGGCCAGTATCACGTCGGCTCCGCTCAATTTTTATAGTAATTTTTAATAGTACTTTTTTAATATTTTAATTTTTTATAGGCCTACACAGTAAAAATTTGAACTATGTGTATTATATAAATATATAATTATTTTATCCAATATAGCAAGTTTTTTTAAATATATAGATTTTTTATCCCGCTTATTTTGGAAAAAATCCAATTTGTAGTAGTGTTGGATTTTTTTATATAAAAGATAAGTAGGAAAAACTTATTTTAATACTTTTAAAAACACTTAAAAACAATAAAGGAATGAACAGAAACTATATTTGACTCTAAATGTATAGTAAAAGAATATAATTAATAAAAAAAAAAATAGTAGAATACTAAAATGAATGATAACTAGGGTTAATGACTTTTACTAATAATTAAGAGGATTATAATTATGAGTAAAATTTACAAGTTAATGTACTTACTCTGGTTGTTATTCGAAAAGTTATATAAGTTTCTAATGATTCCACATGCTTTTGAGGATTATCAACTCGAACTTGAAAATTCACATTAGTTAAAATCAAATCCTCAGTCGTTTAAAAAAAAATATAAGACTTAAAAATAAATTAGATTTACGAATTTTAAAAAACTTCTTTTTAGCTGTACATCAATTTTTATTATATAGAACATTGTAAACTAAAATTTTAGATGTAGCTTACTAACTGGACGTAATTTTATTTTAAAACTTTGAAATAACTCTTAGCTTTTATACATACTTTAGATTAGGGAGGCTTATATTTAGGTATTACAACAATAGACTGAGACTCCAAAATATCAAAAAAAATAATAATTTTATATAGAGCTGAATTAATTATATCTTATAAATGAATTAACTGTATTGAGCATTTTGACTATTTTATATAATAAAAATATATCTCATTTTAATAGAATTATTTTTTTTATGATTTTTATTGTAGTATATTAATTTTATTATATTAATGATTTTAATTAATGAATTGTTTATGTAAGTATATATATATTATTATATATAAAAAATTATTATAAACATTTTCTTTTTTGTATAGTAAGTATATTCTACATATTTAAAAAATGTATTACCAAAGACCCATCAATGCTGGTACTGATGTTTGACACATCTGTAATTGAATCCCTGCTCTCATTTTTTAAGAATAGTGGAGTTCTACTTTCAGACGAGACTTCCAGAATTGCTGACTCTTCACTATTCTCCATATATTAGACCAAGAACACAGTACGTGTAATTTTCACGAGACACAACACAACTTATTCACTAATGAGGTTAGGGTTAGTGGATTTGTTATGTAAAAATTCATTCACACAAATAGAAGCCAGAAGCATTGGTAGATGCCTGGAAGGCAGCAGACGATGAGACAGACAAGTGAAACTGACAAACAAGATTGCCACAAAAACGATAAAACTTTTCCCTCTTAAAAAATTTGTTTTGAACATCTAATATAGGATTTAATAATTGCAATAGATGACTTTCCAATAATTCTTTAAAAACACAATTATTATTCTGTATGTAATAAAATATTTACTTGAAATGGTCATTATATTTTGAATTCTAAGACTAACCCTAGTAAACCTAAATTTATTGTATTTTTATAATTCTCATCGAATATTACTACGTATTTCAAAATTTGACATTTTTGCAGTGCACAAGAACTGGGACACCCGCTATTTATCTTAAATTTGTTCATGCAAAATCGTCGTTTGACGACAATAAGGTTGTCTTTACAGAGGGTGCAAATGTATGGATTATAAAAATGAACATTTAAGAATACTTAATAATTATTTGGGGACTACCTATTTTATCGAATAATTGGAGTATGGGTGGAGTTAGAGATTACACGTTGGGGGGGGGCAAAGGGTTAATTTCCTAGTTTTTGTAGCAATACATCCTAAAAATAGAGAAAACATTTACCACAGTAAAACTCATCAAATTATATGTGTCAAATAAAACATTATAATAGAAATCTTAATATTGGTAATAAAAATGGAAAACCCTTTAAAGAGGTCTGGGAGAATTGCCCACATGTCTCCTATGTCTCCTTCTTTTCATAAGCAATGATTCTACCCATGAATTGGAGTGTTCTCATTTTCCTAAAACATTACTTTAAAACTCGACGTAGCTGTCGATATTGTATTGTGTTTGTGTTGTGTTATATCGTATATGTAAATATTACATTTTACTCTATTTATATAGAAATTAACGATACTAACATTATCAATGTGTTTACTTTTGTAATAGTTGTATTTTGTAATTTAAATTACATTTTTGTTACGTTTATTTGTTAAAGTCAGTATAAAGTAAATATAAAGAAAAGCAAGCCTTTTTTATTCATCTTGCCCTTTTCTTATGATCATGGTTCAATAGCGCAAAAAAGCTAAATCAATAACATATGGTTATCACAAAAATGCACGGATTGTCTAGTGTGTAGTGTGCTGTGTGTTGTTATTGCGCAGTGAGTTGGTTGAGTAGGTCGATGTATGTGTGAGAGTGTGTGTACGTCTGCCGCAGCTTATCGTCATCGTCAAGACCAGACCTACCCTTGACTGAAATTGGGCTGGACAATTAAGCGTGTGGAGGGATGGGGCTGTGTTTATTTTAGTATTTTCAACAACTAATTCACATCACTGTCATTGTTTTCAGTGTTTTATGTGTATGTGAGAAACGTTGGTGCTGTCAAATAGCCAAAGAACTAATAGGAAAAGGATGGCCGGCAAAGATATATCGGTGTCTCGGTTATTAAAGCTTGCCCAACAATTCAACTGTTTTTATCTGTCAGGTAAGAGATAAACATACTTTGAACCTAAATCAATTTTATGAAAAGGGTAGAATTTCATATTTGAACACAATAGGCTATATCACATAACGTTTTTAATATATTAAGGGCATTATATATTTAGACCAGGAAATGATCAGTTTATTATTTAAATTCCTGGTGTAGTTAGAGTGTCAGTCAATTAATTAGAGTATCCTGTATGAGACTTGTCCATTATGTAAATTAACTGTCAATTAATTTAAAATCAAAGCTGCTTACACAAGAAAATCATGTCAGCATTTTGAAACTGATGTTCTAGGAATTTGGTGGATACATAAATGACAAGTCATATTGAATATACTTTCTTATTTCATTATTTGTGTTCAAGTTAATCAAAATGACTATTTAAAATCAGGTATAACACCAGGGAGTGGCATAAGTTAATATCTGACATTTTTCATCATGGAATAATTGAAAAAGTATTCAACGCTCAGAGGTAATTAATTCTTTGTGTGAAGAATCTACTGGGTACATTTTTGCCATCACACATTTTTTGTTATTGTGTTTGGGGGTAAACATTACATGCACGGTTTTTATGTATTTATCTAAGAACAGGGAATTTGATATTGCCTCTCAAATTGGTTAATATTAAGTGTTTATTGAGAGTTTAATGTTTTAAAATCCTGGAGTACTCACAAGTCTCACAGACCTGATTATTGCTTTTTATTACTGTGTTTTTGTGCTATGTTGGTGGGAAATACATGTTATTAGTTACGGCCCTGTAGTCATCATTGTGTCATTACTGTTGCTTTTAGAGATTTTAGCCATTCGGGTCTGTCAGACGTGGCACCAGTGTTGGCGTAAAACTTTTAGATATGTATAATTTTATTTTATTTATAAAGTAGGAATTTGATTATATAAATAAGGAAATGGTGCTACACCAATGGCATATAGATTCAATAGTTTATAAGTAAACATGGCCAGAGAGGCAGATTGATAGCAAATAAGAAATCTTATGCATGAGATCGATAAAAGTTTTGAAGGAAGACTATGATGTTACGAATTTGAAAAAAAATTGGCAATGTGGAAGTTTTTGAGGAAGACATTGACATGGAACAAGAGGGCGAAGACAAAAAAAACTACTGTTGGGCCACTGTTGTAGCATATGTAGGGCCTACATTATATTTTATAATTTTTTTCAAATCCTACATTTAGTATAAACTTGTGTAGGTAATTGCCTGTATGAAAATTTATAACTAGCTGTAACAGGATATTTTAAATACAAAAAATATTGTTTTTCTGGTTTTATACAATGAAAAACTACGAACTTTTATAGCTCAAAACTAACAAAAATTTAAATTGATCTATAAAACAAAGTTATTACTTTTAATTATACACTAAATAAATTTACAACTGAGTGCAAAAACCCCTGATTTTCATACATTATAGTCTACAATAAATGTTTGTAAGAAAAAGTACACTTTTTG
Organism: Nephotettix cincticeps; assembly: GCA_023375725.1. Classification (NCBI taxonomy): domain Eukaryota; kingdom Metazoa; phylum Arthropoda; class Insecta; order Hemiptera; family Cicadellidae; genus Nephotettix; species Nephotettix cincticeps. The sequence continues at coordinate 15,795,494 of CM041785.1, read as the reverse complement.
CAAATTTTAAAAATCATTCTACTTGCATAAATGTTTATTAAACAGTTTTGCCCTTGTTTTTAAATGATTTTCACTATACACAAGTCACACAATAATAAAGAATGGTTAGGGCATATCTTGTGTCCATATTTGTGACAGCATTTCCTCGTTGACCTGTCCCTCTATCTTCCGCACCGGTAGCAGCGACCGTGCAACTTAAGTAGGAGTGTGTTCTACCTGGGGATCTTTCAGAAATTTTATTCCTTCATTTCAGCTCAACTGGCTAACAATAAATTTTTACCCTTTCCCTTATTTCAGGACTATAATTTCTCAGGTGACGTTTGTGATGTACTTATTTCTTGGCAAAGGATACACTTCACATTGGTTAGGCTACCATTTACATTACATTTAGTGCATTTATGTTGAGTAAAATAAAAAAACATACTCATTTGCCACGATCTAGTGTTTATTGATGCATTGTATTTTATACACATCTTGAAGATGTCAACTCTTAATTTCATATAGTTTTAGAAGGTGACGATCTTAGGTTTTTTCAAATTTCCTGTTTTTCATCATTCTTGTGATAATCATGCTAAGGTTAACTAAGCTAAAAATGATTACCCTACCTTAACTCAATCAACTTTATCAAATAAAATTCATCCAAACTATTAGCGTCAGACAACAAACAATGTGTTTGGACACTCATAACACTTTAGGTTGCGCGGGCTACAGTTGTAGCCCAAACAACTTCAACAGCGAACAACACATATATTTTATTTATTGTTACTGTTCCGTCTCATTGTTTTGTTTAGTAATTATTAGTATATGTTTAGTAATGTTCACTTTGTTCCTATTGTATTCTTATATTTATGTATCTATTTATTTCTTATATATTATATCTTATATCGAATTCTTATATTTATATATCTATTCTTATCTAATGTTCATATTTATTAATTCTTATATTTAAATATTTGTATTCTAATATTTTTATTTTTATTCTAACTTGCTATGTCATTGTAAAAAAGGGTTTTCCGTCAAATAAATAAATAAACACAGACATGCTTAGTCTGTCAAGGCTAAAAAAACAGTGAGTATGCAGAAGGGATGACAAACGAAAGCTACCGGTGTGCTCCCCCTCTTAGAACAATAAGTAACGGAATGACAGAAGAAACAAAAACACTAGGCTACAACTGTAGCCTGTACGCCTACTGCAGAGTTAAAAGTATTTGTACAAGAAGTGTATAATTTTATCCTGATTACAACTTCCTATTTTCTAGAGACAACTAAAATAGAGAGAACTAAAATGTCCCTCTGTAGGATCTTTATCACGTGTAGATCCTCCACCAATAACTTACTGCAATATCTAACTTATTACTCTTCTGAACTAAAAATGGAGAAATCTGTGAGATCTATTTTCATACATTTTAGCGAATTTCCCATAGGGAAGAAGCTATTACCGTAGGTCTCATGGCGAGACTTAAGCCCGGGACCATGTTATTTTTTCTTCTTTAGGTGCCCAGAGTCCAAAAACAATAGTCGTTAAAATTTATATATATATATATATATATATATATATATATATATATATATATGTGTGTCTGTTAGCACGATAACTCTCGTAAAAATGGTCCAATCAAGACCAAATTTGGTAGAGACGTGTATTCCTACAAGTGCTCGGACGAGTTCGTTAACCAGACATATCGGTCAATGGGAACGGGTAGTTTGGGGGGGTTTTGTACCCCAAAATGGGTTTTTTTGCGTTTTTCACATGTAGTTTTTAAAAATTTCTAATTTTATATTTCACCATTGGAATCAGCTTAAAAACTACACAATTAAGTTCCTTAAAGTTTTTCTCTATCTCCAACGGTTACCGAGATATTAAAAAAACTAAACACAGTACGTTGTATTGTGGGGCTCCAATGTTAATCTTATGGAGGATAGGGAAAAATTAATATTTCCCATATTAATGAATATTTTTGGATAAAACTTGATATTTAGCTTCATGTGGTTGAGAACTTCCCATTTATGCTTAAAAATCATAGTTTATGTGTTTATCATGGCAGCAAACCTGCATACTCTTTTCCCATAATAATCATATAGGGAATAGGCAAACTCCTTTATTTATGGACAGATGTTCATGAAAGTTGGTATAAATCTTAAGATAAAAATTATTTATGGTAGAAATGTCTAATTTCAGTGTTCCTCACTGCAGCAAACCTGCACACTCTTTGCCATGTTAATCTTTTGGAGAATAGGCAAATAATTCTCATGTTTATGGACAGATTTTTATAAAACTTGTCATATATTATTATTATTATATTATTGATTTGGAAATTCGCTGAGTACGCAGGTCTGCTGCGACGGGGTATTATCTACCTATAAATGTAAATTGAAATGTTATTACATAGAAACTGTTAGCCCATATGTATTTGGCGTGCAAAAGGAATCTCAAATAAAATATATCAATTAAGAAAATTGAGGAAGTACGGTAATACAGTAGTACTTATGTATTTTACTGACAACACCCATACATTTTATTGCATATTCCATCATAAAGCACTCTGCGAAGCTAAGTGAGGTCGGTTATTTAACAGTATAAAATATTATTATTGAGTTTTATAAAAATATTAATTTCCAACTTTACCCTGCCGAGCATTTTATGTCTATAACTACCCAAGTGATATATTATTTTTGAATTATTTTGCAACAATAGACAATTACTATTTTTCAAAATTTATATATACTTGATTGGATGCACAAACACAATTAAGATTTAGTCGACATATTTAAAATAGTAGCCTATGTCTTGCACACTTAGGGAGATAGAAGGTGACTAAGATAAGTTTACCTTTCAGTTTAACCCATTGGTGTTGAAAGACGGACAGTGTCCGTCTTTTACGTTACATACGTTATTTACGTTAATTAATTCAAAATAAATTTTAAATTTAAAAAATCTCAGTTCCGAGATTCGATCATAGGGGGCAGCACGTAATGTAGTTAGGAAGTTCTTGATAGATGTCACTGCCTGATGGTTTACGTTAGTCATAGAACAGAGCCGGTTGTTTTCTCAAAAAATCAGATAAAAAAGAAATTCGGACCTGAATGGGTTAAAATCTCTAATTCATGTTCAGTGGGATCAACGTTCTTAAATTGCTTAAGGTTGGAGGTTGAGTTATGTACTTCTGTTGAAACATTATTTTTACATTTCGATAGACATATGTAAAGGACTTTCAACAGCTACTGAAATTATGCGATGCTATTGAAGATGAATTAGATAGTTTTTTATCCTCCTGAGAATTATAACGTTTAATTGTCCTTGACCACAGTTTGCGCAATTGACAGTAAAATCAACAAAGTGTCATGTACCGTAGATAAAATAATGAGAGATAACTTACCACTCATAATTTCATATCACTGACTTTTTATTGAAATAACTGGTACATTGCATGAGAAAATATTTTCTCTTTTTTTAGTAAACTTTAAAAAAATTATTTAACAAAAATGTCTTAATTTATTTAACAAAAATGTTATTTTAAATTATTTAAAATAACATTTTTAATATATTGATTGTTTCAAAGATGAAAAAATTACAAAAAGTATCAAAAGCCAGTTCTTGATAGGCCATCCCTCCAAAAATTGGAAGATTTAAGCCAAAGTGCTGACTTTTGGGTATCAGCTTTGATGAGAATGTAGAGAGGAAAAAGTTGAAGGTTTACAGATAAACTGATTCTAAATGTCCCTGTTGCTAGAAAAGTGCCTAGTCTTTGAAGACTCTCCAATTTCAATGACTGTAACTTGGTTTGTTTGTGTCCACCAGACTCCTAAATATTACATCTGGTTTCTCAGATGCATGCAACTCAGCCGCGTTGAGGCAAGGGTTCTTGAATCAGTGCCAGATCAATCGCTCCTTGAAGGAAGAACAAGGAGAAGGCAGCCGAAGTGCCTTGTTATGTTGATGTCTTATCCAAAGGGTCCTTGGCATCGTCTTTGAGAGCATATAAGACAAAGGAAATGCAGAATGCTAAAAGGCCCTAGTTGTGCGGTCCTTAGAGCTTTAAACAGACCAAGGAAACAGACAAATCTGTAACCTTTTGGGTCTGGCTTTGTTGGCAGTACCTTTCAGAGGTTGACTTTGATGGCAGGGTTCTGCCGATAGAGCATCTGGATGACTTTCTTTGGAGTCTTCTGTTACAGCCTTGGGTCGGCTCTAAAGAAGACCCTCACTGACCTAAGGATGTCCTTGGGAATCCCTATTCGCAGCGGACTCTCCTCACCAAGTGGTTTGATTTTCAGGATGAGTTCCTCAAGCCCCGTTCCAAGTTCATTATGGCCGGGTTCACTGAAAGAAGAGAAAATGAGTGAATCCAGCAAATAATTACCAAATAATTAACTATAGACTAATACACTAATTAATTGTAAACAATAATCTGTTTAGTTTTTCGAACAGCTGATAGTCAGGGTAATGGTGATAATGGTAAATTACATATTTTATAAATTTAATTTTTTGCCAGAAAAGGAATGTTATGTTATGTTATTTAAATAAGTGTTTTCAGACACCAGTAAAAATTTCTTGTTCATTCTGCCTCCTGAATTAAAAATTTATCATCGTAGTTAGAAATTTAGGCTAGTATGCAATATCAATAACTATACAAATGTTCCAGGCTTGCAGACTGGTAACAGCTGGCCATTTATTGTCGCTGGAAGACAAGTTGGACTTGTAAGGCCTGATGTGTTATCAAAACTTTCAAAATATCCGGAAGTTTTCAACTTGCAGAAAAATAGTGTCACTTTAAATCCCGCATTTAGAGATTATACGGAACGCTCTGCTAAAATCGAAGAAGTGCTCAAAGAATGTCGGGCCCAAGGAACTTTCATCACTCTGAAAGGGTGGAGGGATGAGGTAAGTTCACAAATATAAATTACATTTCAGTTACCGGTATAGTTTTAATGAATATCGTATAATATTGCAAGTCATTTTGCTATCGCATTTTAAGAAATTACACTACCATTGATGAAAATAGTAGGCCTACATTTGGTGAAACAGGAACTCAAAACTATAGTATTGATATTTCTGAAAAACATATAGGCCCTACAACTGAAGTATTTAGCTACCTAGTTGTGATATTTTTAAAAATTAGGGCCTAAATAGGTGCATTTTTTCAACTTATATTCAAAAAAATGTTTTCATTATATAAAAATAATTTTCATTACAATACACAGTTTTATGTTTCATTCAAGGAAATTCTCCAAATTCCGGATATCCACTAAAACAAATACGTTAAAAATAAGTTAATTTTTAAATTATTTCAGTGTTACGAAGTCCGTGCTGGCTTCTCTTCAGAGCCACTCTTCAAAATGGACCGTAGTGCAACATGTAAGTTTATACATGTAACATGTAGCCTTCTATGCGATTGTAAGTGTATATGAGAACTATTTTGCGAGAGACCATTAGCTTGGAGGGGTTTCGATATATTTATCAGATGTGTTTAAAAGGCTTATCACTTTGGCAGCCACATGCCTACAACAGTTAAACTCTTGTCTTTACTTGGCACTATTTACATTTTCATAAATAGCCTATGTCCTTTACATTACTACTGTTATTTCAGTTGATCGGTGAAACTGGAATATAATTTGTAGTTAGATTCTAATCACCTAGGCCCTATTTTTCTGAAATAGTTATAAACAAATGTTTTAATAGGCCTTACATATTATTATTATTATTGCTTATAATGTTTTGTGCTGTTATTTTATTTAAAAGCAGTTGATTATGATGTATAAGATTAAATATTTTAATATAAACTAACAAACATAGCATTCAGAATAAATAAAACCAATTTTTAACCAGGGTAAACTACAATATTCAAGAATCTCCAGGAACCTAAGATATTTTCTAAGGATATGTTTTCAAGTTATGCGATTATATAATTTTTTCATGCAAGGAAACGTTAAATAACGATTTACCATCAAAACCTAAAATTGCTAAAACACAAATTTTCATCTTAAACTCCACACAAAGTGTATTGAATCCATTTCAGGAGCATCAAAATGTTTTCCAATTTAAAGGTTTCTTCCAGTGCCCATTTAAAATTAGAATTTTGTCAAACCCATTTTTTGCTGAAATTATAATCAATTTAATAGCTTAAAAAATCATTCTGACTGGTCAGTAGTTCTGTTATAAGTCATCAATCATCTACACACTGGCTGTAGCAGATATAGTTTCAATATCATAAACTGGAGGGCGCTAGTTTGATTCTATGCTAAACTATAATTAAGTTTTGCTATGATTTTATCTTTAACTTGGTGATGACCTGTGTAGATTTGGTACTGAAAATATGCAATAATTAATTTTTTAAAATCACTCTAATGACTGGTCACACAAGAAGCAAAAAGTACTATTTATGAAGAGAGTCAAAGTTTACTCACACATGTTTTATGTACCAGTTTATATCAGCATGTTGGTTTTACATGTAGGCTTCTACGGTATTGTAGTTTCTTGAACACTATGTATTTAAAAGTTTTGGCTGTTTAATCATTTTACAAATTCATTCAACCATAATCATTTTCATTAATCATAATCATTTAATAAGTGTGGGACAGTCTAGTTCTTATGAAGAGTTATCATAATTAAAACACAACTAAGTTGGAGGATTTAAAGTCAGTTTTGAAAAAAATTAATTAGTTCAAAGCCGTAAAAGGGATGTCATTCTATCAGCGGTATGTCATGGAGGTCTACCTATGTGAACAACACAAAACCTGTTTTGGGGAAGAGAAATTTAACTTTTCAAAACAGTGTGATATTTTAGATTGGAACCTAAAATTAAGAGCATCCTCATGCATCAGTTTTGAAAATAGCCTTGAAAATGAATTGTTAAATGGTCTGTATTTTAATCTTAATGACAAAATTGGAGAACTGTATTGTACCTTCTGAGGTTGGTAAAATGATTAAATAGCCGACAATAAGAATACCTTAAAACCGACCCTTACTATTAGGCTCAGAGGGCACCTGAGAAAGAAGAACATTGTTCAAGATGGTGACTGCCGCTTTTATCAATCAGGGGAGGAAACACCTGGACATCTACTGGCTGAGTGTGAGGCAGTAGATCAGAAGAGAGCCAGAAGCTTGGGAACACACCAGGTGGCAGATTTCCCAAAGTTATAACCCCACATGATACTAAACTTCATCAAGGTGTTAGGACTAGAGAGGGTTCTCTAGGCAAGAACTGGAGACCAATTTGGGGGCACAATAGATCTTGTAAGTCACGGTGCAATCTTTTCATCCAGGTATTATCAGTATCAATACCAGTAGGTAATCGTTATTTATATCAACTTTTATTTTTAGAATATTTTTATCAAGTTCCAAACCGATATTTTGATTTTAGGTTTGTTTGGGATATGTAATTATGGAGTTGACATTAACGGTTACGTCATGGACCCCGAGAAAGGCCTATGTATTTGGTTACAGAGGAGATCGCCCACCAAGCAAACGTGGCCCGGCCGCTGGGATAACATGGTAGCTATTTCCCTCTTAGAAACATTAGGAGTGTACGTTATGAGTGAATGAAATAATATGATTGATGTGTGGTTATTAGATATATAACCAAAGACTTATGAATTGAACCAAATTTAGGAGCAATCCCTAAACTAAATCTGTTACTATATGTTATTATTACCCACTCACTTACTGCTCGAGCACTACAAATCTCAGTAGATTCTTTGCCTTGTCGATAAGCCTCTTCTCTCTGCGCCATATCCATTGTTTCTCCGTACAGCCTTACATTTTTTCACTTGGTATTACCATCTCATTTTGGGTCTCCCCAATGGGTGTTTCCCAGCTGATACAGCAGCGTATAGGGTACCTTCTTCCTTTCGCAGTACATGTCCTAGCCAGCATAGACTTTTCGCTTTTATTGAAACACCAGGTTCCTGGTTACGTAAAAGATAATATATTATTATTACCTTTCTTAAATAGTGATCTACTGAGATAGGTATTTTGATCCAAGTATGGATGTGAAATGAGAATAAGATGGTTGTAGCGCAATTTTGTAGTCTTGTTACTGACTGTGGTTGTCATGTTCCTTAGACAGGAATGTTAATTAATTATTTATTCTTCTTTCAACGGTTTGACCACTTAATTGTATGTATAACAAATTGATCAATATAGCAATTAATAGCCCAACATCCAATCAAGGATCTACAGTTTAACGTGGTATCTGAATCACAATTTTCCCTCTGAATTAAGAACTGGTTTAATTATGAGGGAGTTTTTTGCGGATGAACGTAGTATTCAATAGTGCGGACGTTAATCCACACAAGAGAACCCTACATCCATCGACCATCACTTAAAACTATTCACAAATCGTGACCTCCAAGTAGCTGGATTACAGGACGTCGCCACCGTTTAGATTTTTTTATGTCTCGGTAACCGTTGGAGATAGAGCAAAACTTTTAAGGAACCAAATTGGGTAGTTTTTAAGCTGATACTAATGGTAAAAGATAAAATTTAAAATTTCTTTAATTTACAGATGAAAAAAAAAACTTAAAATACATATGAGAAAAATGCAAAAAACCCATTTTTGGGGTACAAATCCCCCAAACTACCCGTTTCGATTGACCGATATGTCTGGATTACAAACTCGTCCGAGACAATGTAGGAATACACGTCTCTACCAAATTAATTCTCGATCGGACCATTTTTTTAAGAGAGTTAATGTGTTCACAGACATACATATACAGTAGAACCTCGATTAACCGTCACCCTCGGGACCGAGACCATGACAGATAACCGAAAAGACGGATAACAGAAATAATAATATTACTGATACAACTTAGCTCCTAGACAATGTTTGGCGTGGCAACATTGCAATTCATGTTATAACGGCGCCATTTTAAATCCTAATTAATTTTCATGATTGCTGAATGTGAATTTATTTTAAATGAGAAAAAACAAAACTAGGCCAGTTCAAGTGGAAAACAGTTTATTAAAATATTTTAATAAGAAAACAATGAAATATCAACTGTACATGTATGTGCTTTTACCAAAGTACATAAGATATATATATCTTCTATGTTCTTCGCTTTTACTCTCAAAACTTACGTTGCCGGTATTTCGTTTTTAAAATAATCAGTCATTTTCTTCTGTTTCTTTCCCCATCGAGCTTTTCAGGCGGTAATGTTTTTAATTTTTATTGAGATGAACCACCAGCGTTTGATAATTTATTGTTTATTGACGAGTCCCAAACAGCACTGTCAACAATAAACGGTAAAGCACATAAAACACTAGTAGGCATTGCACTCGAAATCGGCAATAACTTCAGTACACTGTAGCCACGTACCATACTAAACTGAAATGAAACAGTAGCAGTAGAATGCAGAAGACAGAGTAAGGGCTTAACCAGCTGGGGTACTACCCTTGCCGCCAATGATTCACACACATTGAAAGTATACAGTACATTCGTCACTACTCATCATAGAGCCTCAACAGACGATCCAACCAGCGCTGACGCGGAAACAAAATTTTGTTTGCGCTAGCGGGGTGGCGGTTAATAGAAACTGACGGTTAAAAGGGTGATGGTTAATCGAGGTTCTACTGTATATATATATATGTTTTTGGACTCTGTACACCTTAAAAACGGAAAAATAACATGGTTCTAGGATTAAGTCTTGCCATGAGACCAACGGTAATAGCTTCTCCCCTTTGAGAAATTCGCTAAAAAAAGTAATTATTAGTACTTATTCAGTTTTAAAATGTTTCTGTGAATAACATTTAAACTATGTTAACCTATAAAATTGCTGTATAATCATTTAGCATGTTGTATTTATGTAAATTGTTTATTTTTGTCAAGGTTGGAGGAGGGCTATCTGTTGGTTTTGGAGTTTTGGAGACAGCTTATAAGGAAGCTGAAGAAGAAGCCTCAATTCCCCCGGAACTTATGACTAAATTAAGATCAGGAGGAAGTGTTTCGTAAGTTTGTCTTTACCAAAATTCGTAATTTTTAGCTGCCAGCTGATCGTATCAAATTGATTTAAATACACAATTTAAAAAAAAGTGTGATTTGTTGTGTTAGATTTCTTATTTTTTTAAATCGTGTTTCATTGTTTTAACTTTTAACATCAGTTCAACAGTTCATTATGGAACATTGTTACTAATATATAAGATTATCATTGACATTTACAAATCAGATATTGAACGCCAAGTTCTGGTTTCTGAATTTAATCTGTCTTCAGATTGTTACATTAAACAGTGTTTAGACACAGGTTTTTTTACATAATTTGGTTGTGCATAGTTGACTCCTTTATAGCCAGCAGTGCTTTTGTTGCTACTCATCCATTTTGACTACGGTAGTTTTATTATAAAGGATACCTAAGGTAACCTTTAATAGGTTACAAGTATTTTTCAATGGGCTCTCATGGGTCATACTGTCAATAGCCAGATACATACAACGTAATTTAATCGTAAAATTACTTAATATGGTCAACGTTTTGTCTTAACTGTTTGTTATTTAACTTTAGGTAGATCATCAAATTGTTATTTTTCCATTTCAACCACAGAGTAAAATTTACGTATCGATACCTATGCCTGAATAGCGATACCTATCTAGGGTTAAAATGAAAAAATGTATAATTAATCAAAAAATGTATAAATAATTATCAATTGTCCGGAACATGCAAAACAATCTTGGACATTCATAGTCAGTCTTGTATAATATTATTGTCAGTTAAAAATCTTAAAAAATAAAAATTATATTAACAAAAAAGGAAATATAACAAAATATTCAAGGCCTCTACATTTATGTAGATTATAGTTCACATTATGACTCAAATATTTTAGTTTTTTAAATAGTATAATTAATTTATATCAGTAAATTTTTCAATGCATATTTAAAACTGTTACCGTTACCGGAGAGTTATAATATTGGACTGTAAATTATAAAATGTTGTTCCTTTTACAAATGCACTATTTGCTATGAATTTTAATAATCTAGAAAACTTTCAAAAGTAATTTTTAAACCTGGTGTAGTAACAATGAAAATCTGAATTTTGAGTCTTTTTTTAAAAGTAATACATTTTTAAATAATACAATGAATATATGGTTAAAATTTTATATTTTCTAAATAAAGGTTTACAGTATATGGTCCAGCTGTTTGTAGCAATTATTCTATAAGACCTTTTTTGTAGAACAAAAACTCTTCTAAGCAATATATCTTAAGTGCGACCCCACAATACGATACCATATGCTAAAATTGGGCAAATTAAACTATAATATAAGGAATTAAAACTTCTAATGGCAAGTGAAATTAATTACTTCTCAGCAAAAATAATTAGGAAATTTTATCACTAACATGATCAATATGATGTTCACAACTTAAATCTGTGTCAATAAAAATTCTGTGAAACATGACTGTATTTGTTTTGAAAACCAATGAGGCATTATATGTTTCAAATTCCTGCAAATGTCTGTTGGGGCCAACAAGCATCATCTCAGATTTATCCAGGTTTACTTTTAAGTTGTCATTTTCAAACTGTACTCCAGCATTATTAAGAAAAGTTTAATATTTTACATTTAAGAATTTAACATGAATTTAGAAAAATTTTACTGTTACATTTAAGAATTTTAATTAAGGTTATTACTGTTCAAATAGGTCTTCTTTAAAAATATTTTTCTCGTTAAAAACTTTTCCTCAGCTCTATATAAGCTCAAGTTTAGTGCTTTTAAATTGCTTTTAGTGTCTTTGACACTTTTAATTGTCAGAGGCAATTAGAAAATATTTTTATTTATAGATCTATCAGTTATAAAATAAGATTATTTCAGAATTGTTTGTTAAAAATTCATGATTTTAGTAAAAACAAACGCTCAAAGCTATTTCACAGCCAATGTGGTTTAATGGTCCATAAAACATTTTCTAAGTGAGATACAACAATAAATATGTTACGGAAAAACACGTAGTTTAATCTTTTAAATGTTGTTTTACTGCCGTAGCTGACAAAAGATCACGTTTAGAAACTGCAAACGTGTTAAATCAGACGAATAACAAATTAATGTTATCACATGACACTTTGGCAAAATTAACTGAACAATTTTGTTTGTGGTAATATAAAAAATCAGATTATGAACAGTTGGAATTTAAATAACAGAATATATGTATAAATATTTAAAATATTCAATATTAGACAATATTGAATATTGCTACTTACTCACTCTATTTTAAACCCTTCAATGCAGGACATTTTTATTACCAAACAGACCCTATTCGGTACTTTTTTATGCTCATTACCTTTTTGTGCAAACAATTACTAAAACATATATTTCTGCACTATGAGACGTCCTATTTACATGGTTCTTGCAGTAAATTGAAAGGTAATAGTAACAGTACAGGCTAGGCTAGGCTACAGGTGACTTGAGATCTTCATTTTATAAATGACAATAACAAACAAAACAAAAACTATATTTGGTTGATTATTGCAAAAATAAACCATAAAATATATCAATGATTAACCACAAATATAATAAAACTGTCAAACTAAATATATTCACAATTTATTCTGATTATTACATCGTATTTATGATCAAAATAACTGAGAAACACAACAACTACAAATAGAGCTGACGACAGTAACATGACGAATCAACAGCTGATTTGATGCCTCACTCTAAACTATCTCTGTCTCTCTTGTGTTGGTTGTAAATACATCAGAACAGCTGAAATGACTCCTTTTACTGTCCACAACGTCCTGAAAACATCAAAGAGTCTAAATAGTTTAAAAAGCTGCCGAGGGATAGCACCATATGATGGGTCGACATTGCATCGATCACGCGTGAATTGTACGTCGAATCGCACTGCAAACAGCATTTGGCTTGCATACGGTGTACATGAAACCGTGTTGAAGGGTTAATAAACAGGCGTGATGATTCCAATAGTAATAAAAATTATGCAATAACTCTGATGAAATTACTATCAACAAATCAGATTTCCACTTTAGTGTGTTTCACCTTTCACATATTTTAACAGTCACATTACGGTTCATATTTTTTTTTCAAACTGGCATGTTCTTACTGCGTCTTAGGACTGATGCAGCATATCTTCCCTTGTTGGTCTTGCAAGTGTTCTGTGATCCTTAAACTATATCCTGTTGCTCAAGAGTTTTCCTTATTTAAAATTGTAATGCTTTCTTTAAACTCTGAATTTTTCCGTTATGTTATCTTGATTCTTTTTTGTCTTCCTCACTTGTTCAGTAAACATAGTGCCAGTCACTTGACCTTGCATCCAATCATCTGATCTAGGATCCGACCACCTGACCTAGCATATAAACACTTGACCTAGTATTCAATCACTTAACCTTGCATCCAATCACCTGATCTAGGGCCCGACCACCTGACCTAACATATAATCACTCGACCTAGTATCCAATTATCCAATCACCTGATCTAGGGCCTGACCACCTGACCTAGCATATAATCACTCGACCTAGTACCCAATTACTTGACCTTGCATCCAATCATCTGATCTAGGGCCCGACCACCTGACCTAGCATATAATCACTTGACCTAGTATTCAATCACTTGACCTAGCATCCAATTACTTGACCTTGCATCCAATCACCTGATCTAGGGTCCGACCTCCTGACCTAGTATTCAATCACTTGACCTTGCATCCAATCACCTAATCTAGGGCCCGACCACCTGACCTAGCATATAATCACTCGACCTAGTATCCAATTACTTGACCTTGCATCCAATCATCTGATCTAGGGCCCGACCACCTGACCTAGCATATAATCACTTGACCTAGTATTGAATCACTTGACCTTGCATCCAATCACCTTATCTAGGTCAGACAAACCTGCCCTAGCATATAATTACTCGTCCTAGTATCCAATCACTTAACCTTGCATTCAATCACCTGATCTAGGGCCTGACCACCTGACCTAGCATATAATCACTTGACCTAGTATTCAATCACTTGACCTTGCATCCTATCACCTGATCTAGGGCCTGACCACCTGACCTAGCATATAATTACTCGTCCTAGTATTCAATCACTTGACCTTGCATCAAATCACCTTATCTAGGGACCTACCACTTGAACTAGTTGATCTTACATCCAATCACCCGACTATGTACTGTATTCCTGACCTCAATCACCCGAAAGAGGACCTAAACACATAATCCACTTTTAGAAATTTAACTAGATGTCATTTGTTGTAAAAATCTAATTGTTATGAAATTAATTAAATGTTTCTTTTTACTTTAGGTTTTTCTTTGAGAGTGAGAGAGGGCTTTTTCCTAACACTGAATTTGTTTTTGACCTGGAATTGCCAATTAATTTCATCCCAAAAAACAATGATGGAGAGGTGGAAAAGTTTGAACTGTTACCAGCCAAGGTGGGTGTGTGTTACATCGATAAGTTGATTTAAAAAAATGTCTGACTGTAGGTTTTTTGATAATACCAGCTGAAAATGAGATGAAAATTTTCATACAGATAGTTGAATGAATAAAATAAATAGTTTTAAGTTTTCATGTTAGCAATTTTATTACCGTAATAAATACCTGGAAGTTCGTTCATTTTTAAAATGTATCTTTGCATACTAGCTGGTATTTGATCTAAAAATACATTTATTAGTTTTATGTTAAAATATGTGTTTAAAATGTATTTAACTTCACATGAATTAATATCTGTTTTGTTGTGTCATAAATTAATAACTCAAAATCTATCATAGACAAAATATATAAATTTAGATCTAATAAAATTTGTTTTTTATTTTTTTCTTATAACAAATTAAATAAAATATACATGGTTTTCAGACTTTAAATACCAGCATCTTTAAAAAATAGATTAATTATAATTGCCAATTAATTGTTTACTAAGCGCCCTCATATTTTTTCCATACTTGATTTTATTACAGAAACTTTTTCTATAAAATTTTATTAGTTCCTTGGAAGAAAATAATTTAGATGAGAATGTTCATTAGCAAAATAGCATAATTCAAGGAACATTCCCTTTTTTGAGATTGAAATGTAATAATTATAGCTCTCTTGTATCCAATTTAATCCTTGTATCCAATCTTTTGGGGTCCCCTGAATCCAAAAAAAGTGGGTTTTGACGTGATGTCTGTCCGTCCGTGTGTCCGTGTGTGTGTGTGTGTGTGTGTGTCTGGATGTGTACAGTGCCACAGCCTACCCCGTTGGTCCGATTTAGATGAAATTTGGCATGTATGTATATATTCACGGTATCTCCAGGCGTTTTTTTCATTTTTTTGAATTTTTGATTTTTAAGGGTAGTTCACCCCTAAAAACCTTAAAAAAACGTGAAAAATCCAAATTTCTCAAAAACGGCTCTAACGATTTTGATTAAAATTTGACAGTTTATAGTGTACAGAGTACTAAATAATTTGACACCACCCGCATATCTGTAAAAATGACGGTTCAAAAGTTATGGGCTTTTAAATGTCAAAAAAATCAAATTTTTAAATTTTCAGCGAAAACAATAAAAGTAAAGTATAACTTGACTGGTACCATTGAAACCAGCTTAAAAAACTAAACAAATTAGTATTTTGAATTATTTGTCTACGACTAACGGTTCCAGAGAAAAGTTAAATTTACTGTCTACGATAAACGCAGTACGTTGTCTGAAAGCGCCCAATGTTATTCTTATGGAGAATATGAAAAAATCAATTTCTTCCTTATTTTTTTCTTATAACAAAGAAATGGTTTTCAGATATACCAGCATCTTTAAAAAATAGATTAATTATAATTGCCAATTAATTGTTTACTAAGCGCCCTCATATTTTCTCCATACTTGATTTTATTACAGAAACTTTTTCTAAAACATTTTATTAGTTCCTTGGAAGAAAATGATTTAGATGAGAATGTTCATTAGCAAAATAGCATAATTCAAGGAACATTCCCTTTTTTTGAGATTCAAATGTAATAATTATAGCTCTCTTGTTCATATTGAACTGTTGAAGTTAAATTGGTTCTATTAAAACATTTTCTGTATTTTTTCTTCAAAAGTCCTGCTAAACAAATATAATTTATGGAAAAAATATTTATTTTAAAAAGTTTGAATATTAATACCCTTGTCATGTCAGTAATTGAATGGGGTCTAGGTCAGTTGCAAAATCATAACCTTGAAGATAAAATTGGTGACCTACACAGAATATTGTTTTCAATTAAAATTAACATTGACTTTATTTCAACTTATTTCACATTTTGCTATATTTAATTGTTATCCTAGGGTTAAAAATGTTAGTAATGATGGTGGAAATTCAATTTACTAATGAAAATATACTATCTATTTTAAAAACTAGATAAAAAATTAAACCATGTTTCTATTTATTTATGATTTTGTGGATATATTTTGAAATAATAGCACAAATCTTGCTCCCTTACTGAATGATACAACCCTTATAAGACAGGCTTACTACAAGTGTATTTCTATATAAGAAACATTTTACTATGTTTCTCTCTTTCTTTAAGCATTTTATTTGTTATCATTATTATTTTCAAAATATTTCTACTATATTCACTATACACTAAAAACTCGTTTATCCAGATTTGATGGAACTATGGTCATTGCGGAGAATCAAATTTTCGTATTAACTTTTTTAGCGATTTTTGGGAGAAAGGGCTAAATAAACGCCTTCAGTTTTTTCAATGCCATACTCATAATATTGAAGCGCATTGAAGTTGCTTTTATTTGATAAAAAAAGCGTTACAGCATTTACATTAAAAATTGTTTTTGTATTTTTTTTACTATAATTTGTATTAAAATCAAATTGGTGTTTACATATTTTAACAAGTTGAAGTGCATACTAAAAAATTCTTTTGGTGGTTTAGGACGACTGTACAGGGAACATTTGGCTAAAAACGATGTGTCATATTGTGCCGATTACAGTCCACGCCACCAAAACTGCAGCCATTCAGGCTGCTGCAAATGGTGCTGTACTTTTTCTGTAACATTTTTTATTTTTCTCTTGGAACCATTTTGGATGAACCAGAATAATGGATAAGCAAGTTTCGGATAAACAAGATTTTAGTGTATTCAGAAATAAGCAGTGACTGAGACTGAACAACAATTTATAAACAAGATACCACAGATTCATTAGGCGGATCACTATTGTTTGCTAATCAAACAAAGAGCTTAATGAACCTATAGACTAAAAACATATGTTTGATGGCTAATAAAACAACTGTATGATAATGAAGATTGCGGTTTCCTCCTGACACTTATCTCCAATCATGTTAAGTTCTGATTTTTTAGAATACTGTGAATTACATTAAATAGCTCTTAATAGTTTGAGTAAACTCTGTAAAACACGTTTAACGCAAATCACATGTCACTTCGCATTCACCTTGCATGCGGACTACGCTTAAGTGCGTTCCCGCACGTGCACCACTTTTCACTTGTTATGGAGTCATGAACCAGTTTGAAGGTTATGTTTGGCTGTGAATGTTGTCTGTAGTTGTTCCTTCACCTTGTATAATGCTTCGTTCACAATTTTGATGTTAAACAGTTATTAAAAAATAAGTAAAAAAATCCCTAAAACCCTTTAGCGCAGGACTTTATCATGCATAAAAATTGTTAGCATTGAAAGTTTTAAGTGATGAAAAATTAATCTTCTGGATGAAAATCAAATGACTTTGGATTCAACTATGAGGTTATTGTATACTTGTAGAACAATTCTTGTAGTTTAAAATTAGAAATCTTTTAAAATCGTTTGATACAACGGTATTTACCTAGGAATGACCCATTTGTAAAGAAAATATAATGGCATGAGCTCATAAAATCTGTTCAATATTTGCAAAAGTGATAAAGTATATCCAAAAACATATTAAAAAAAATAAATTAGCAATAAAGAATTACACTGACAATGGCTAAATTTTCTTGATGTAAATATAATGTTTACTTAAGTTAAAGATCCTTAAAATACATCAGCAAATGAGTTAATTTTACTAGCCTAGAATTTCCCTCTAAAAGTAATGGTAGTAGCAGAAATATTTTTCTCAATATTTTTGAAATTCATCATGAAAGAAGTCAAATTAAAATTAAATTGAGAGATTGATGTAGTATCGAGAAATGGTACAGCAATTTTAGGTAATTTCTAATTAAATTTCTTGCAGACCTATGGAATAAAATAGCATTTTACCATGGTCTCCATATAAAAAGAACTAGTTGTGATTAACCGATTAGATTATGAAAACTAGTTTCCTTGCACTTTACTGTTGGTCTGAGACAGTGAGATACCCTAGTAGCATTAGTCACATAGGCCAGCTAGAAGTTCATGATCTAACAAGAGTCACGTGTCACTGATTTCAAGCCAGCAACATTTTACTTACCGGGCTAGCACATTATCCTAGAGCTACCAAGTCCATGACTGTGACTATCAAAACTTTTTAATACAATAAGCAAATAATTATTTTGATTTATTAGTCTACGACAAAGAGTTGTGGAGGAAAGTTATATTGACTTTCCACAGTAAACATAGTTTGTTCTGTAAGGAAATCAATTGTTATTTCTATGGGAAATAATAAAATCAATTTCTTACTTATTTCTCTTCGGTTGCTTCAAACTTGCTACACACTTTAGTTTGTACATAGTTCATATGTGCACCCGTGTTATGGAATAAATAAACAAACAAATAAACAACGATAGCGAAAAAGGGTCTAGGCAGTTAGTCACGGAGCGCCATCTGTAGTGGCCCCAATTATGGAGCACACGGCACAGTTTGTGACTAGTCGCGCACTGCAGAGGTAGGAAACTATCTCATATGATCTCAATGCAACCAGTAGCCTTCGCAATTGCCAAGCACGGAGCAAGCAGTGCAGTTAGTTTAATTGTGGAGAGGAAATGTCCCTTTATGGTTACATAACTATCACATCCACTGAAATGTTTTTAGATTGATGGGGAGGTGTAGGCCACCCCCTCAATGTAAAAACATGAATGAAGAGATTTATTAATTTATTTAAAGTTATAATAGTAAATCTATTAAAGCTCTCTCTTGCCTAATGTAACTACATAGTTGAAAATTCTTTTACACAATCTAATTAAATAAAAAATAATGATAAAACTCAAACACAAAACATTTTGAAGGTTAATTCAAATTTTTTGAAAGAAATTTTAAGGTACTATTCAATTTAGATCTTATACGTGATGATTTTATGATTGTTTAGTAATAAATATTTTAATATTTTTCCAAATTTGTGGTAATTCTGGAAGCGAGAGAGTGTAGGTGGAAGAAATTTGTTGATTATCTTTGAATCAACTGAGGTTAGAGTTTTTTAGTGTAAGAGAATGCGAGTGTTTTTAAAAAGTTTCTTATAATGGGAAAAAGTATGTGTTACTTCACTAATTTTGTTAAAAAATCTTGTTATTGTTAAGACGTGATTGAAATTTAGTTTATGTTGTTTGACAGGAGGCACTAGTCAGAGTATTATCTCCGGAGTTCAAAACAACCAGCTGCCCAGTGGTGCTTGACTTCCTCATCAGGCACGGAATAATCACTCCTGATAGTGGTGAGAATCAACATAAGCTTCAAAATATTGTCCAAGACGGGGTTCTGACCCACCGGTGAAGAACTGTTATACCCTATACTATAATACACTGCACTGTTTATTCGCACAAAGATCTTAAAGCTAATATATTATAACTTATAAATTTAATAACTCATAAAAATGTTTTTATACACTTTTTGCTATTAACATGTTTTTTATTCTTAATTTTTTAGTTTTTGTACTCCTGGAGGTAACTTCCGTGAACACCCTTTGGTGTTTGAAATTCAATGTGCCCGACAGAGGGTTGATAAAAACCTACATTTTGACGGTAGAAATACTTAATAATACATATAAATGTGATCACATCATCATTTACCTTTAAATGGCTTCAAAGTTAGGGATCCAGTATGGTACCTATTGCCACCAGGTAGTGATACTGGGCGAACACGCTGTGTTTGTGTTCACAAAAACAAATGGTAAAGGAACAAAATGATAAGAGGGGCACAATATATTATCTGAAAATTTTCCCACAGGAAGTAAATAAACGCATCTGGCGTATTCGCCCCTCCCTGCTACTGATTTCGCGATGAAAATAAAAACTAAGAGTTCACCAAGTTCATTCAACAGTATCAACTCAGGTGGCTACTATTATTTTGAAGTATTAGTTTGAAATATGGAATGGCTGAGCCACAGGACAATATCAAAGTTTAGAGGGTTCTAAGTATCCATATAAATACCGTCGCCCCTAAGTTATGGACGCCAAGTATCCATATGGAAAATGGATACCGCAGCATTCAATATGTTAAAATATAATTACTGTATGGTTACATTTTTTCATTCTGATGTTGCAGAGCCTCATTTCCCGGAGTTGGTAGAACTGTTGCACGTTCCTCTGCAGTCTCTGTACAGAAGACCGAACTGCTCGGAGAACGGAGAAGGGTGCACAACGTAGTAGCCGCAACCACAACGGACAACGAACCACTTACGTAGCCGCCTCCCGTCAAGACTGCCCGCTTAGTGCGCATCGATTTCCATTTACAAGACTAACGGTTTTAGCAATTGCTTTTGACATAGTCAGAATAGTCTTCTAAATTAGATTTTATTTAGCCAACGTGTAAAAGTTTATGAAACGGGAAACAATATATTAATAGTTTATGAGGAAATTTTATTCCTTATGTTTTATTATTTATTTTTTACATGTATTCAATTTGTATAGCGCTTTCATACTGTAGTGTAATTGTAGTGCTTGTTTTGTGAGTGATATGTGTTGATATTTTTTACATAGACTTTGATAAAAGTCTCTAAAAATAACCAAAAACTTTAGATTTTAGTATTATTTATGACTTGAAAAGTTATGGTATGAATTAAATCTGGATTATCAAAATCAATATTTTATTGCTCTTTAGCTTTTTAGTTGTCTTTACATGCTTTATAGGCCAACTTATGATAAGAGTACTTTTTTAACGTTTTAGTACATGTAAGAACGATCCAATAATTTTTTTTCTATTGACACAAATTTTAACCTTATAACTTTCATATACATTAAAATCTGTTAAGTTTTTTGCAAGTGTAATATTGTTAAAGAAATAGTATCTTTTATTTGTTTTAAAAAACTGGAGATCTTTGTACAAGACTTTTCTGTTGTGGTGAACATTAAGTGTTTGCTAAATCCAGTCATTGGTACTTTCAATCTGACTGATAGTGACCTATAAGAAATAGATTGCATAACATCTAAAAATACTGTTACATTATTGCAAAGAAAAAATATTAAATTCTGTTAATATCAGTACTTATTTTACGGCCTTGAGCTTTAAAATAATTATAAATAAAGATAAAAACAGTTTGGATAGAAACTAAATCCACAGTTACTGTGTTAAATAATTCCAATGTCATTTCAAAAACACTATCCAACGAATTCCGCAGTTGATTTTTTAAAAATAAATATTTGTCAATTTCCATATAATAAAATTTTTCCCTTTATATGTACAAACTTATGAAGTTATTACTTAGTGATGAACATTTTAGATTTAGTTTGTAATGTTGAAAAGTAATCATGTCATGAATAGTTAATGTATTCTACATTAAGAGGTATATACACTTATGTGAACATCAACCATCTTCCTTGTCGGGGCTTAGGCATCGACAATGTTTTCTCTCATTCATGTTATATCACATCACTTTGCAGTCAATATATCGCTCAGCCAATTCAGAATAAATACTTTAGTGACATTAATCAAACTAGTGAATTAGACGACATCCTTTGAAATGAGCATAAAAGAAGTGTGCATGCAAGTAATAAATTAGTTGAACGGGCCCCCCAAAAAATGTTGCAAGCGACAAAATTTGAAAAACGGAGATATTTAGTGGAAATGGTTCTAGACACCATGAACTACACCGTGGTTAATTTGGTTTTGAAAACGGAGATATTTAGTGGAAATGGTTCTAGACACCATGAACTACACCGTGGTTAATTTGGTTTTGAAAACGGAGATATTTAGTGGAAATGGTTCTAGACGCCATGAAATACACCGTGGTTAATTTGGTTTTGAAGAATTTTGAGTTTGGAGCCGTGATTTCATCTGTCAGAATTGGCGCACTCCGCGAGACTCCATGGCCGATTCAACTTTCTACGCTTGTTAACTCGAAACTAGGTTTTTGTCACTTGGAAAGTTTTCCAGGGGACCCATTCAGTTGTAAATACAGTTGAGCGTTGTAATATCGGACATCAAATATGCAGACCGTCAATAATCCGGATTTGTCTCCTACTAGAAATAAAATTTTTGTACTGACTGCCCTTACACTAAGATCATTAATTGAGTGGGCGATGAGAGATTGGTGCAAGCAAGGAGAATGGGATTGGCCGTCGAAGGGGAAGAGGGGGCATTGTTGAGGTCACACAGCCCACCAGCTAGATGACAATTGTCCCGCCAGTCACCAGTCGCATCAGTCTACTGACCCTGAGTGGTACTCTGTGTGCGTGTCTCTAAATGATAAAATAAATAACGCGGTGCTTGCAAAAAAGATTTTAATTGATTTATCTTTACACCCTTTACTGTACCTGCCTATGTTAGAAAATTAAATCTATTTTTCAAACAGTTTGTTCTAGCCCTTTTTAAGGTAATTTTGATAATCCAGAGAGTTTGATAATCAGGATCAGGACATTCTACTGTACTGAAATAAATTGATAACACAGGTTGTAACTATTTTCAATACAAAGTTATAAATAAAAGTAGCATTTGGAATGTGGATTACTTCAAGTCTTTTTAAATCAAACATTATCATTTCTGTATAATACAACCTTTTTCTTAAGAATGCAGACTATAAATAAATAAATCGGTTTGAAATTCCTAAAAAATATTCCAAAATCCTTTTTCAGGGCACAGTTTCCTTCAAGGTCACAGTGCACACCCCTTCCCCCATCCCGTCATAGACTGTGGTTATCTTGATTGCTGGTGTGGCTGGTAGTGTGCTCCATTGCAGATTATGGTCTTCAACTGTTTTTGGAATCTGTTCATCCTCTTCCGTCGAATTTGAAATATCGCTGCATTTTTTTTGTTTTTTGAATTGTAACTTAAATTGTATTATTTATCTTAATTGTCGACAGTAATTTACTGTACCACATGTTATATTTCATTTACAAAACTTTTAGTGATATGTAATCCTTGAACATTGCTTATCACAAATAAAAAATACAAATAAAAAACCATTTTTTTAGCTTTTTTAAAAATTTCTTTGAATTTTTTAATGGACTCTTGAGGTTTGAATTAATCATATCCACTTAACGGAAAATCATTCTGGTAATAGAAAGTAATACTTTGTGAATTGTTATTATTATTGTATCGCACAACCACCAGTGAAGGATTCAATTGGAATGTAATTTTAATATCATCTAGCTATTCTTGATTTTAATAAATCGTTGTGAATCAACCCTAAATATTCAAGTCTTATCAAAGCAAAACTTAATTGTGGTTGAACATTTATTTCACAGGTTTTAACCAGTGTTCGTAAAATATCAAACATGTTTCTTTAGTTCAAACTAATCTACATTGTTATTTCTCACGTTGGGCATACAATGTTTGAAAGTACAGTACTTAATTCATGTGCCAACCAAACTGCTACATCATCTCCATTTCCGTAGTATGTTGTTTCACCTTTACATAAATAATATGTAAACCTGGTCATTAAGCAATATAACAATGTGAAGCTGCCATTAGACTAGTACATTTACTTATTTATATTTAATGCTTTTTAGTTTTACAAAACCTCAAATCAAGAAATTTAAGATGTATTATGAACATTATTGATTATTTTAATGCAGGGAAACCTATGATTACATGTTGCTCTTGTGCCTAGATAAGCCTTTTGGACAGGTGAAAAACTTGTCATTAGCTTTTGGATATTTTTTAGTAACAAAAGTACTAGAGATTCTAAGTAATTTATAGATTCAACAAAAAATTAAATAGAATATTTTTAGGTTTGATCTTCCGTAATATTCCTATCATTATCTTTTTGTATTTGTTTGGGATTGCTTATGCAATAATAAAAAATTATAAAAATTATTAAAAAAAATATGTTTTGTAATTACAGGTGTGGCTTTGATTTAACCATCTTCACTCATCAAGGTGGCTAATGGATACATGATTATAATAGATAAATTGTATTTGTTACGGAAATAGACTTTGGATATATAAGGAAATATGTTCTATTGCACAATTCATAACAAACTTTGTCCAAAAAGAGAATTTTACAGTTATTAACACTTTGTATATATCATGTGTTAAATTTATTTTGTTCTCTTAAGTTCTTAAGTTAATTAACTCTTATATGTGTGATATAATAAACTTAAAATATTACAAATCGTATTGAATGTAATTTTTGCTTGGGTTTTTTTCAATTATTACTACAATTATTTCAAGGTGTGATTGAGTTTACGTCAGTACTAAGATGATTACTCTTTATTAACAGGAGATATCACTTTGTAAATATTTTATGTGTTTTACATAAGTGTGATATGTTCTTTTGCTTTAAGTATGAGGTCAATTAATAATTCTTGTATTTTTTATATCTGTTATGTGAAACAAGTTTATTGCTTGTCTAACGCTCACAAAAAGCTCAGGCTATTTTAATTTTTTTCGCATTTGACATCACCTTATACTTATATAAGATAATTTTGTAGATTGCATCGAACGATCCCTGACTGTTAAAAGGTGCATTTCATAAGCTTAAAATATTTTTAATTAAAGTCGTGTATGTTTTTTGAAAAAAATCAAACCAATTAAGCCAATCAAATATATAAATAATTATAATAATTTAATATATTTATAGCCTATCAGTTGTTCCTTAAAAATGTTCCTTAATAATAATTATTTTTTACAAAATATTATTTTTGCCAAATACACTTTTTTTACATTATCATACAAAATGGTTCAATTACATTACTGTTCATATCAATAAAAATAATCTGTGATCAAAATGAATTAATTTTTTAGGTTTATTAGTGAACTTTTTTGTATCTTCCAATTAAATTGAGACAGTTGGTGTTAAAAGTATGAAATATTTAGTTATTGTATATTAGTTACCAATTTCATATAATTATTCCCTGTACTTATTATTGGAGTCATATCCAATTTTAGAAACACTGGTCATAAGTTGCAAGTATAGTCTTGTGAAGTGTCATGTCTGGAACATATATTATTATAGCCTGTACAAGTTGTAACGAATGTTAAAATTTTGTTAAATACAAAATTCTCATTTACCACCTTTGGCTTTAACTTGAAATCCTTACAGTTTTCTTAGAATTAATATAAAAGGAATAAGATATATTTATTTGCCATTGACATATAAATACATGTATTAGCAATTGTCGAAATCCTAAAAATAGTCAAGAAGAAGTCACAGCTGTCAGCCCGTAATTAAATATAAAGGATTTTTTAGTATCCACCCTTATAATTTTTTAAGAACAATAAATGAATGAGTTGGATATTATTGAACAAATTTAATAAGTTTATTATAAATCTTCTGCAACACCACTATATGGCTTTTTAGACTTTTACCTAATCTTAAAAAAATGCTTTTAATATTTGAATTATTTCTAGTATTATACCTGTGGATTTGATTACAAAATATCTGAGAGGGTAAAGCTTTTAAGGTGTTAGCTGTGATATCATAAATGAACAAATTTATAACAGTTTCAAAATCTAATTTAATAAATACCCCCATCACAGCAGACCTGCGTACTCTGCAAATTTCGAAAGCAATAATAATACAGTAGAACTTGGATAGTTCGAACCTCAAGGGACCAGAAAAAAAATTCGAATTAGAAAAGTTTATGCAAGTGGTTGAAATAAACAATCAAACTTCATGTTTTAACATTGTATATTAAAAAATTATGTTATGAAGAATATTGATTAAAAGTCCTAATTTTGTTAAATGTCAATAATGTGTTTAATCCGAAACTACTATTACAAACTTTTTCAAATCCTTCTCTACCTTCTTGATATTTATTCTAAGTCAGAGATTTGTGTGTTCTCTTTGAACATCATACACACGGAATATCATGAATATCGCAACCAACCCCACTGATGATACACACAATGTCAATGTGTGATTTATGAGCAGTAGTGGACGTGATGTTCGCTGATCTAGCTAAAAAAGTCTGAGAACAGGAAGCCCATCCTGAAATCGCACACAATGACTTGTTTCACTTATACAACACTATAGATTTCCTCTGTAAAAACTTCGAATTATCCAAAATATTATTCGAATTACCAAGATATTTTACATTGTTTTTATATAAAATTCAAGGACCTGACAAAATCGTAATAAGTTTTCGAATTACAAAGTTCGAATTATCCAAGTTCCACTGTATATGACAAGTTTTATCAATATCTGTCGATATTGATAATCGGTACTGTCGTAGGAATTTCTAGCATAAACAATTTTTATTTTGACCAGTTATACCAAGTTTCATCAACATCTGTCCATAAATAAAGGGGTTTGCCTATTCCCTTTAAGATTAACATGGGAAAAGAGTATGCAGGTTAGCTGCGACGATAAACACATAAATTATGATTTTTAAGAATAAATGGATGGATCTCAACTACATGAAGCTAAATATCAAGTTTCATCCAAAAATATACATTGATAAGTGAAATATTAACTTCTCCTTATCTTTCATAAGATTAACATTGGACACCCAAAATACAACGTACTGTGTTTAGATTTTTTAATAACTTGGTAACCGTTAGAGAGAGATAGAGCAAAACATCAAGGAACGTATTTGTGTAGTTCTTTCTGCTGATTCTAACGGTGAAAGATAAAATTAAAAAATCTTAAATTTCATGTGAAAAACACAAAAACCCCAATTTTTTAGAACAAACCCCCCCCCCCCCGAACTACCCATTCCGAATGACCGATATGTCTGGTTTACGAACTCGTCCGAGCAATGTAGGAATACATGTCTCGATCGGACCATTTTTACAAGAGTTATCGTTTTCACAGACATGTATAGATAAATATACATATAATCACAACTATAATATACATATGTACATAAATATATATATATATGTAAATATTTTACCGACTATTTTTTAGTCTTTTGGCACCTCAAAACAAAAAGTAATATGGTCCCAGGCTTAAGTCTTGCCATGGGCCCTATGGTAATAGCTTCTTCCCTATGGGAAATTCGCAAAAAGACGTGGTAACAATTTATTAATTCCACCTAATTATATAGGATAAATCATTATGAATAGTAATTTTAAAGGGTTGAGACTAGGAATTCGCCCAAAGTATAGTCATTTGTTTATATTGTGATTTACACAAAAGAAAACATTTTCCAGCATGCATAATTGAACAAAAAACATGTAAAGTAATCAGCAGGCATTTTTATAGAATAACTATAAAATAAAATAGAATAACTGACTCTGCGAAGTTCGTTCCCCTATCAGTAAATACTTGGTAACTTTAAGATTGGTCATGTTATAAATATAAAATGTTATATAATCATAATATAATCAAATATAATATGTTATAAAATCATTATTTTATATAAAGTAGGTATGGGTATTTTTAGTCATAAAACTCTACAAATATTGATATTCGTACAGTTTACTATTAATTAAATAACTCTCCAAAAAACTAATTCCATAAAAATTAATCAAGTAAGTGTTTTGACTTAAGTAATCTGTTTTGACTTAAGTAATCATTTATTTTGACGATAAGTATAGCACTAATGAAACGTAGTGCGAATTGTAATTGTAAGTTCAAGTAAATAACTCGACAAACCCTTCTCGCTAGACTAATGGCATAGTCTTGTCACAGTTCGGCTAAGAGGCTAAGAGATTGAGATGTTGACGTACTCTGCCGTATCCTCTAATAAGATAAAGTAGCGATTTCGTATAGTTGTAGTCAGAATATGAACAAACGACACTAGATCACTACTTTATTTAAAAATAATTCCAACTTTACAAATTGCAATCAGATCATGTTTTATATATTAAACATTACAATAATCGAACATCGTCAATTAAACATAAAACTGATGATTATTAAAATATAATTATTAAATAAAGCTGAATGTTTATTAATTTTTTCCTAAAAACAAAAGGCAGTTCACTCATTCACGGAGTACGCTGCGCAACATACAGCTGAGGTAAATGTCTCCTTACTTGTTATTTTGGTTTAAAATAGGAAAGTTGAACTATTTTCATATGCCTAACTAAAATAGCTACAACTTAATTCCATCACACTAAACACTGGAACACATCTTAAAAATAAATCTATGTTATAAAATATCAAGGATTGTACAGGATTAGGGAATAGAGATGATTACATGAGGGAAAGATTTTTGTCCACTTAGATGTTGCAAAATAAAATTATCTCTATATATAAAATTGAATGTATGTCTGTATGTCCTTTATGCGTTGCCAAACTACTCATCCGATCGCCATGAAATTTTAGGAATTTCTAACACCGGGAAGGTTTTAGTGAAAAAATATTTTCGAAAACCCCATAAGTTTCCATTTTATGGCGTTTTAAATTTCTAATGTTAACCTTATGGAGAGTAAGTTTGTTTACAAATTGTCTACAATAAAAATATTTGATTTCTTAGCTACAGCTGATTGTTACTTTTCCATTAGCAATACCGTATCATACTACCAATGCCTTCTGAATCTTTTCATTAATGTTAAACTATGAAGTAAATGTGTACTGTAAAAAATGAACAGCTTTATTCACCACGTTAAATATTTTAACAGTTCGGGATTATATAAAATATTTTTATTTTCTGTCTGATTAAAGTCACGTGTTTAGATGATAATTGACTAGTTTAATATTACGTTTATTATAATAACACTTGTATAATCTCCTATAAAAATATTAAATTAGGTTTCGTTTGGGTTTGGATTGGATTTGAAAATTGTGAATTAATCCATTCAGATTTATTTGTTTTATGGGAATGATATTAATATGTTTTATCGTTTCAGTATTGTTATTCACTATGCAGTGACCCAGAATATATAACCTTTCACAATGAAGCCGTATTGCTATTCGACTTCAGAACATGGCCAATCTTAAAGTTAACATGTGTTTACTGTGAGGCGTTACGAAGTTCGCCGGGTCAACTAGTTTATTGATAAAAATTAATTAACCATTCACAGAGGTGGAGGTTTCCGTTATATTCTGTTCATAAGGCGATCTTTAAGCCTGCCCTATGCTGAGTCACGCTATGATGGTCCCATCAAGTTTAAAGATAAAATGTCCCGTTTTTAAGATAAAGAAATTTATAATCAGTATTGGATTTTACTAATTCAATATGTATACACATTCATTTCAGCAGATCGGTAAAATTAATACATTTTGAATTTAAATAGTGAATTTATACCGAAATTCGACAAAACAAAATCTATTTCAAATCTATTCAACAATATCATAATACTTTTATAGTGAAATATTTTTTACGAGAAAAACGCCACGGCATAAATTCTTACACGCCGGAACCTCCACGGATTCTGACGCTACCTGGCGGATTTATTGGAAACTACGTTCAAACGGAAGAACGTTTTTACATACACGATCTCATTCATATCTGTGTTCAAATATGCATTACTGACACCTAGCGATACTAGTGGTATAATCTAGTTTTGCCACAATTTTAATTCAAAGTCGCCGGTGAGGTATGACGCGTAACCATTGTGAGTTTATGAATGGGTCGTGGGACTTTAGTTGTCTCTACCGTCTGTAGGCTTTTTACTTCGATAGTAGTAATGGATTACATGGACGTAATCCCCAATCATCACACCTGAAAGACCGGACCTTCGTATTATGCTTCCCCAGTTTGGGTATATTGACCATTTTTGTACACAACTTCTTTCGTTTGCACAAGGCGAACCTAAAATATTGGTATTTTTACCAAACGTAAGCGACCTAAAGCCCACTTTTGCCTTCTTACGGGATGATTTTTTTAATTATATAAATTTAATAATAAATCAATATAATTTTACACCCTAACTTGTATAACATGTTATTTAGATTTTTATCGCGGACATTTTCCATCACGATTTTATGTAAAACAAAGTTTCACGACGTTTCGGGATCTGGAATCTGATCCCGTCCTCAGGTGAACTAATATCTAAAACATAGCACAATTAACATATAATCCGGACCAAACCGGTATAAAGCTGAAAACATAAAAGTTTAAAGCAGTCAAAAAACTTACAAACAAACCATCCACTAAACATTACACACAAAAGAAACCAAACACATCCACTCGTCACGGAGACTCAAAGACAACTGAAAGGAGTAGGCGTGTCCATCCGGAACCGGAAAGAAAATGGCCGCCGCAAAAACCTGAAATCCAGGTGAAATATGTCTAACAGATTTATTTATTATTGTTATTTTTTATTCAAATGCAAATCCTTCCTAATGTACATGAAAAATTGCAGTACAAAGTTAACTTTACAGAGCAAAAAAATGTTTGTATTTACTTCCCTGTGGGAAATAGGTTAGATCATGGATATGTCTAAAGGGAATGTTTAAAGTTCATCTAAACAGCTGTTCTTATTCTTTTATATTTTAAATTCAATTCAATAGTTCTGGTAGTTTCTATGGAAACCTGTTACATGTTTTCCATCTTAAAAATCACTAACACCCCCCCAGAGCTAAGACATATCCATGTCAAAACACATTATTTTTACAATTTTATACTTAAAACAAGAATCTAATGCCCATTACGAGCTTTACTACGAGTTAGCATACCATGAGAATTTTATTTCGGATTTATATGAATATCATTTAATACTTTATTTTCCTATCCTTAAGTTCTTTGCTAAGAATTGGCAGCGACAATGGCCATTTTATTGTATATGCCATTATTATGTATTGTCATTTTATTGCATAACATATTAAAAAACCTATATAAAATACACAGTATTGGTACAGAAGACTGTAGGCCTACCCAGAACTCGTGCTGCCTAGAACTCGATATAAAAATTAGGTTGCATCAAAAGCGACCCACGCCAGCCAGCGTTAAAAGAGATTTCAAAGGATCCTATTTTAGAACGCATCGATTGTATTAGCAATGTGCACTGTGCAGTGAACAGGATTTCATAAAGGATAGAAATTAATCTCAGTGACTTGTTACGTCCCTATATTATAGACGTCAAAATTGGCGAAACAGTGCTATTTGTTATTTAGATTTTTATTGCGGACATTTTCCATCACGATTTTATGTAAAACAAAGTTTCACGATGTTGTTCACGATCCTGTCCTCAAGTGAACTAATATCTAAAACATAGCACAATTAACATATAATCCGGACCAAACCGGTCTAAAGCTGAAAACATAAAAGTTTAAAGCAGTCAAAAGATTTACAAACAACCCATTCATTAAACATTACACACAAAAGAAACGGACACTCAAAGACAACCAGAGTTGTCTTTGAGTCTCCGTGACGAGGGACGTGTATGGTTTCTCAAAAAAATAAACATTACTCAAAGACAACTCTGGTATTAGTAATGTAATGTTTAATGAATGGTTTGTTTGTAAATTTTTTTTATGTTTTAGATATTAGTTCACCTGAGGACGGGATCAGATTCGAGATCCCGAAACGTCGTGAAACTTTGTTTTACATAAAATCGTGATGGAAAATGTCCGCAATAAAAATCTAAATAACATCAATCCACCATCACCAATAATGAATTTCAAACAAAGTGGCTATTTATTTTGAACTTGTTGCCTAACTCAAATATTTTATTGAAACACTAGCAGTACGCCCGTACTTTGAACAGGTTTTAGGATTATGTGTAAGGGAAATAGATACTTATTAATATGACAAAATTAATTAGATTGGATCAGAAAATATTTATAATTTTATTATAACTCTTTATACGTCAAGATAACATTTTAATATAGTATGATTTCGCTGTGAATTTAAAATCAATGATCAATGTGAACAAACTAATATTAATTTTAATTTGACAGCTGTTTGTTTTTCTTTCTTTTAAATCATTTAACAACAAAGACAGTTGATTATTACCAGTAATATTCATTGAAAACTGAAAGCAAAATGCTAATAACTAATATCGCGTAAAAAGTTGGTTTTTAAATAGACGTTATATACTTTTAGAAGGTCGGCAGACAGTTTCAAGCATTGAAAACCCTTCTCTGAAATGTATAGAATACATGAAATAGGTTTAATTGTTATCAGTTCTTCCTTTTTTTAAGAGGAGTAAAATGCCTTCTAGAACGTCACAGACAGCCAAAAAGACAGAAGACGCAAATTGAGATAATACTTGTTTTAACCCACGAAACGTAAAAATAACTAAAACATGAATAACTCTGAGCAATGAAGGGAGAAAACTCTAATTTTATTTACATATATAGATGATATTCCAGCACGAAACACCTATTTTATTTTGTTTACATCAACACCAGTTATATTTTTAACATTTTGATAAGGTTTAAACCCTGCTGGTCTTATTACTACCTAACGTAGACCGGTTAGATAGGCAATTAATTACAATTAGCCCAATTACAGATGGCCACTGGGTCCGGTATCGAACCTGTGACCTTTGGTTTACGAGTTGAGCACGTTACCTCTGAGCTACCTACATTCAAAATCTTTTCAAAAAGTTCCATCAGGGACATTTGAAAGAACAACGAGAACTGGTGCTATGTTTTATGTCGAGTACCTGGAATCGTCAGAGAATTTTGATTTCGGTAGACACCATGGTCCTAAAGTTGTGGTGGGAGGTAATGCTCCCAAACATATCTAATAATTTATTAAACTTGTTTTTCTCTTGTTACTATTTTAAGGAATTGTATGATTATTTTTTAAACAATAAATGTTTAGATGATATTTAGTGTAGTTTTTTAAATTTACCTAAGGGAGAAAATATGTGTCAGTACACTGATACCGTTTATTTTTTTATTATTATTTACACAATAATTACTTTAACCGATGAGCAATAAACAAAGAGTCACCCCCACCACGATCAGGACGGTTCGCTCCAAGGTCAGCTTTTATGGCCCCCGGAGCCCTACGGACAACCGCGGCGACGCCTTGCGTCAAGATCAATAAAATGTGAAATTGCTAACAATAATACGTCGCGGGGGAAATTTGACGTCGTGATATTGGTAGAGTGCTCCGACTGCGCGCGCAACCTGGCGGCGAGGTGGCGTCTTCATTCACTCCCTACTCATTCATGACGCCTGACACGAGAGTGCGGCTATTTATAAGCGTACACATTATGCTGAATGGTCCATTGTAAGACTAGGCTTTGTGGAGAATTCAACTGTTTGACACTTAGGAATGTCGTAAACCGCTCTCGTTAATGAATTGCGGTGGAGGAGGAGGCGGTCGACGTTTTGGTTACAAATACTCAATAAAGCGTGTAGCAGAGAACATACAAATATAACATTGATGACAGAACACTTTATAGGAAACTAAAATACTTGTAAACAACCTGTTATGTTACCTGGTAAAATATCGCAATTCTAATCCCATATTTGGGTCAACTTTATTTTTTACTACTACTGTATAGGCTAGTAGAATAATTAACATCAAAATTATTATATTAATTTTAATCGTTGTGTACGATGAGTAAGCGGAAAAAAGGAAACATTTGAACATAGCTTTCTTTAAGTGGCGTGTTCCTAAAACGCTCGAAACACAAATCGAACCACATAAAGATAATATTCTACAAATATATTGATCATTATTTCTCTGTAGTTTAAATAATAAGGATTTAAATGTTGAATAAAATATATCAGATGCACTTTTGGCTGGTCATTTTATACTGCGTGTCCAGCCTTTTATTTTTTATAAAATAAAATAAACACATTTGTAAAAGATGGTTTAAATACCTGCTATTAAATAATCCTTTAATATTACATTGAAGTGCAACTAGTTTCGGCTACATAGAGCCATCGTCAGGCGAGACAGAGATGTATTTTCATTTTCTACTTAACCTTGATGTTTTTCAAAATATTAATTCAAATTTTTTATCAAAAATGAAAACACGTTTTTCTGAAAGGAAAATAGCAAACTATGTCTTCTTTTAATTCCTCAGAAAATTACAACCACGTTAACTAAACACGTCAAGTATTTTTTATGAATTTTTAATGTACATCAATGATAAATCGTCACTGACATCCAATATAGCAGAACTAACATATTTAGTTTTATATATTTACCTAATATAAAAACGAATAACTTGAATTGGAAGCTATACAATCACGATCTGATATCGTATTCGTAAAATATTCCTAAATAAATGTTTCAAAACTTAAAAGAAAAGTAGGCCTAATATGATTGATGCCTTATGCAAATTGGAACACTTCAGTAGTTTCCACGAAATTGCAAGAGATCGCGCAGGCGCTGTAGGCAACACGTACGCTGCAGATGGATTGCCTACTTGCGCCTGACCACACACTTGACACTTAGTCGTATGTCTACTGACAAGTTGGTGAGTTCTTATCAGTGGTGTTATATGTTAGTCCAATTTAAACATTGTTAACTTTTTGCAACTTCTCCTTACCCGATTGCCACAAATGGATCGTAAAGGTCTCAAGATTTCAAAATGTTTACTTCCATAATAAAGTAATACAATTTCATCTTAACAAACACGGTATTAACATGGAAAATCCTCACAAGACTATACGCCTGAGTGTGAGGATGAGCCGAACAGTCTCTCAGTTCATGGATTACACGTTTAATGAAAATAAACAACATTTCTCAAGAATATTTTTGTGTAGAAAGGGGAAATATAAATAAAATCCTATTTATTGCTTAATGGTAAGAAAAATAAGTATAATAACCAGCGTTAAATTGTGTCACCAGAACAAAAGGTAGCCAAATTTCAGGGGTGAAAAATGAAAAGAAGAATTTCTTGAGTAGGACATGGCAAGATAAAATTATGTAATTTAACGAAAATTAAAAAAAGAATGAAAATTATTAGTGTCAACTGGATTTAAAAAAATGTTTGTACTTACTTCCCTGTAGGAAGTAGGTTAGATCATGAATATGTGTAATGAGAATGTTTTCAGATCATCTAAACAGCTGTTCTTATTCTTTTATATCAAAAAATTAATACAACAGCTCTGGTAGTTTCTATGGAAACCTGTTACATATTTTCCATCTTACAAAACACCAATCCCCCCCAGAGCTAAGACATATCCATGTCAAAAAAGGTGTTCAAATTAAAATTCCTTAAATTGAAAGGTTCAATTTAAGGAAGTTAAAGACTGTATAATACGTTAAGCAGTTTTTTGTTGCAAATACTACCCCTCCTAGTATAAGGGCCTGACTTACTGGCAAAATATTTCGATTTAGGTACATAAGAACGATTTTCATATAGTTGGGTGTAAAAGTGATTATCTAGGAAATTTAATTATTAATTTTTTATTTAATTTCCCAGAAAATATAAATACCACGTAATTATACTTGACAGGTAACAAGTGGTAATCTTTTTTATGAAATAAATTAAAATTGAAAATATAAGTCCTTAGATATTTACTTAACCTTAAATTTGACGTCCCATCCAGCAGTTTACAACAATCGCTGATGAAATATTTCTGTCACTAACATTGTTATTATGGGAATAAAATCTAAGATGGCGGAGGTATTTCAGACTCTTAACTGACAGGAGTCCTTATCAGACGACCTCATCCCTGGACCTCGTGTCTTTCGTCCTAACGGAACAAAAATCTAACTTCAGAAAAACTAGATATCACCCAAGCATCCCTCCTCTCTCTTGGTGCGGACAACTGCCCACACTCATCCTGGGCTCGAGGCGTTACCTCTACAATAGTATCTGCAGTTACAAATTCCTCTGAAAAGGCAAACTCCCGCATTTCTTCGACGAAACATGAAGAAACCCTCTTCAAGTGTGACACTTATCTCCCGGTAAACACTTAATTCCCGGACTAGTGACGTTGTTAAGTAAAGTTTGAGGCGTCAACAAATCCTCATCTCTATTTAAAATAAGATTTTAGATTTTCAACTTAATTTTTTTGGCTGGGTTTGAGCCGCACTCAAACTGGATTTTCCTCATAAGATTAACATTGAGAAATATTTCGTTTGTTAATAACACGTAAATATAAGTAAACTGTTTAGTTATTGAATGCCCATTTTTCTATTGATATTTGATTTATGACATTGTTATAGATCCATTATGTTTGGAGTGGGATAATGGAATTTTTCTCAATATATATTACTGTATATTATACAGTGTATTATTGCAACTTAGATGAAATAATAAAAAACGTCACCTTTGGTTGAATTGAAAAAGAAATTCTGTTCACTACCTCAATTTCTTACTCCTTATGCGCTGCATGGGGCGCGTGGGTTAAGTGGGTCTATTAGTCTTTTGAAAAAGGTATAATTGAAAATAGTTCTATATACAGGGTGTTCATTAAAGTTGGGGACAAACTTCGAGCGGTGATAGTACTCATCAAAATAAACAAAAAAATTCCTATAAACATATGTCGAAAAATCCTTCGTTTAGCCGCTAGCCGCGATTTTGTATTTTATACAAAAAACTTTATATATAAAGAACTATTTCAGATACAGAAACCAAACTTTGCACACATATTTATTGGCCAAAGAGAAAAATATTCTCAAAGTGTCATTAAGTTTGCTTTCATATTTTCAAATGCGTTCTTAAAGTAATGGTTTTTGTTATAAAATTAAAATATTTTTAACCGCCGTAATTTTAAATATAAAAACAAACTAAAAGATTATTTGAGAATATTTTTTCTTTAATCTATTAAAAACTGTGTGAAGTTTGGTTTCTGTATTTAAATAATTATTTATATATAACGTTTTTTGTATAAAAATCCAAATGGCGGCTAGAGGGTAAACGAAGGATTTTTCGACATATATGAAATTTTTTTGTTTATTTTGATGAACTATCATAAATTTGTGCACTTTAATGAAATAAAAATTATATATTTTTAAATTATTATTCTTATTGTATTTATGCTATGCCAAACTACTCATTCGATCGCCATGAAATTTTAGGAAGTTGCTCTATATGTGTCCGGGAAGGTTTTAGTGAAAAAATATTTTCGAAAACCCCATAATTTTCCATTTTATGGCGTTTTAAATTTCTAATGTTAACCTTATGGAGAGTAAGTTTGTTTACAAATTGTCTACAAAGAAAACATTTGATTTCTTAGCTACAGCTGATTGGTTTACTTTCCATTAGCAATACCGTATGCTTTACTATCCAATGCCATCTGAATCATTCATTAATGTTAAACTATGAAGTAAATGTGTACTGTAAAAAATGAACAGCTTTATTCACCACGTTAATAGTTAACGGTTTTGGGGGATTATGTATTTATATTTTTATTTTCTGTCTGATTAAAGTCACGTGTTTATATGATAATTACAATGTTTATATTATTACGTTTATTATAATAATTTTAACGCGTATATCTTTGGAAATATAAAAAACAAAATTAAATGATAATTTAGGTTATTTGGTTTTTATTTGAAATTGTTAAATAACTTGTGTGATTTATTTGTTTTATGAATAAATATTTATATAAGCGTTTTTTTTGTATAAAATACAAAATGGCGGCTAGAGTAAACGAAGGATTTTTCGACATATGTTTATTAGAAATTTTTTGTTTGTTTTGATGAGTACTATCATCCCTCGAAGTTTGTCCCCGACTTTAATGAACACCCTGTATATATATATATACTATTTTTTAAATAATATTATTTTTCTTGTGTTATAACTGTACCTACTAATTTACTTATTTTGGTAACTTTATTTTGTTTTAAAGTATAGTACATGAAAGGGTGGTGTTACTGAATTTACAATTATTAGAATAATTTATTCCTTCATTTTCAAATGCTATAATTTTTTTGTAGATATTAATTTTAAGGGTTACTTTAATAAAGTAATTATCTGTAATGCAAGTGATTTGTTTTGTTAACCAGTATGTTTATATGTATTTAAAAGATTACTTACTAAGGTTCAAATCCCATTAAAGGTAGATAAGTCTCACATTCCCATTATTTCTCATTCGCATGTAAATAAACTCTCATAAATTCTAAGCAATTTTGCTTATTTAAAATATTCTTACCAACGTGAAAATTTAAATATACTCTGAATTGGTTTCTTATTGTTTAGGTACTAGGCCATCGTTTAAAAGACAAAAGTAGCGTCTGAAGAAATTCTATTTACGGTAGTTTTTGTACCCCAAAAATGGATTTTTTTGCATTTTATGAAATGCATTGATGAATTTTGTATTTAGCTTCATGAGGTTGAAATCCATCCATTTATTTTTAAAATTCCGAGTTTTTTGTGTTTATCATGGCAGCTAACCTACATACCCATTTCCCATGTTAGTCATATAAAACTTGATGCAGTATATGCTCAAAATAAAAATAGTATATTGTAAAAATACTTACTTTAATCTTATGAAGAATAGGCAAATAATTGTCATGTTTATCGACAGATTTTGATCAAACTTGTTATATTTTATTTTTGATTTGGAAATTTGCTGAGTACGCAGGTCTGCTGCGACGGGGTATTATATCCTCCTCTACTCCATCTACCCATCTCATCCGTGACCGTCCTCTTCGTCTTGCACAGAATATCTTGTTATCCAGTTGTTTCTTTACAATTCGCTGTTCATTATGATCATATATGTACAAGCCATCCGAGTCTTTGGGCCTTTACAAACATAAATATATCTCCTCCTTCAATAATGTTTTCCATTTCATAATTTCTCTGAAATATAAAGGTACCGTCTTCTTCCTTCACAGGCCTAAATATTCTTCTTTCAAAACGTCTCAGCGACTCTGTGTCTTCTGTTGACAGCGTCCAATATTCGGAGCCATAAGTTACAAATAGTCCAATGAAAGTTTTTATAATTATAATTTTATTTTTTTGTATGAGCTGACTTAGTTAGAAAAATATGTCCTATTGCCTGTTTGTATCTTCCATTAATGCAAGACTTCATTGAATTGTCAGCCTGTTATCAATGCTTCGAGCTACTTAAACTGTAGGACACCTTGAAATTCGGAGATACCAACTTCTTTTGCCTCCTTCTTATTGCTGAATTAGACATGCACATATATTTTGTTTAGCCATTATTAATTTTTAGCCCAATTTTTTCGACCCTTTCCTCTAATTTCAGGAACGTTTCTTTCAGCTTTCTCTCCAACATCACTGTGATTACCACATCATCAGAATAAGCTAATGTTTGGCTTAGATTGTTCAGTACTGTACCAGCTGTATCTACCTCTTTGACTGCGCAATGCAGTGCCAAGTTGAATAGAGTTTCTGAGAGCTCGTCTTCTTTTTTGACTCCAGTATTAAAGCCAAAGTTTCTTAACAGACTGGGACCGTGGCGTGCCCTGTAATCCAGCTACTTGGAGGTCACGAATTGTGGATAGTTGTGAGCGATGGTCGGTGGGTGGAGTGTTCTATTGTTTGAGTTAACGTCTGCAATATTGGAATAATACGTTAATCCGTAAAGATCATCCTCATAATTAGATCAGTTACTAATTCAAAGGGAGAGGTTCGGGCTCCACTATAAACCGTAGGTCCCTTAGATATGCAATTGGGTTATTAATTAACAGTTCTGTATAATGAACATGTCAGCCTTAGTCAGTAACAAGGCTACAAGATCGCACCACAATCATCTTACACTCATTTCTCTTTCATACTTGGCTTAAAATACCTATCTTGGTAGGACGTCATTTCAAATGGTAATCTAATCTAATCTACAATTTTCACTTAAGCTTCTATGTCTTTCATCATCATCTGTACTAGTTTTCTCAATTTTCTTGGCACTTTTAATTCTTCCATAACTTGGAACTTGGATTAGCATATTCTTTTTTACATTGTCAAAGGCTTGTCTATAGTAAATAAATAGTAGGTGTAAATGAAAGTCATATTCATAATGTTTTCCATTATATTTCTTAATGTAAATAATTGGTCTGAAGTTCCTCGGTTAGTCTGAAAAAAGTCTATCGTTGAAACTTTCACTGTTCGTCAAGTTCATTAGTAAATATCCTAATTAAGAAGGGAAGCTGGGTTTAATATCAAACCTTCACCAAATTTTATTAGGACTTTTTCAAGATCAACCCCGCAACCTGTAACACTACTAAATTTTCCATACATACACCTAATCCACAAATGAATCAGGTGACCTTTAGCCTATTTGAACTTTGTCCTGTGGTGAACTTATCATATATCTGATATCTACAAGCACAATTAACCCTTTCAAAGGTAATAATACACTCCAGTTAAACTACACACGTCGGTGAATCTGATACGATTGGACTCCTACGTGTTGTGCCTCTAAATAAACCCTTGTGCCGCCCACGGCCGGGGGTAGAGGGTAGAGAACAGCGCTGAGGGTGGCACCCCTGTCTACGACCCGCTAGCGCGCCAGTGCGCCAGTCACATCACATGATGGCGAGTCACTGTTCTCAACTCTCCCTCTACTTGGATAACCCTTGAACGTGTAGCGTCATCTCGCTGGCTCGGACAATATTTTTTTTCCGACGAATAATGGTAGGAAGAGATGCAGAGTGCAGGGGATACTTCATAAGCGATGTAGCGTCATCTCGCTGGCTCGGACAATATTTTTTTTCCGACGAATAATGGTAGGAAGAGATGCAGAGTGCAGGGGAGACTTCATAAGCGATGTAGCGTCATCTCGCTGGCTCGGGCAATCTTTTTTGCCGACGGATAATGGTAGGAAGAGATGTAGAGTGCAGGGGAGACTTCATAAGCGATGTAGCGTCATCTCGCTGGCTCGGGCAATCTTTTTTGCCGACGGATAATGGTAGGAAGAGATGTAGAGTGCAGGGGAGACTTCATAAGCGATGTAGCGTCATCTCGCTGGCTCGGACAATCTTTTTTGCCGACGGATAATGGTAGGAAGAGATGTAGAGTGCAGGGGAGACCTCATGAGCGATGTAGCATCATCTCGCTGGCTCGGGCAACCTTTTTCCGACGGATAATGGTAGGAAGAGATGCAGAGTGCAGGGGAGACCTCATAAGCGATGTAGCGTCATCTCGCTGGTTCGGGAAATCTTTTTTGGCGATGGATAATGGTAGGAAGAGATGCAGAGTGCAAGGGAGACCTCATAAGCGATGTAGCGTCATCTCGCTAGCTCGGGCAATCTTTTTTGCCGACGGATAATGGTAGGAAGAGATGCAGAGTGCACGGGAGACCTCATAAGCGATGTAGCGTCATCTCGCTAGCTCGGGCAATCTTTTTTGCCGACGGATAATGGTAGGAAGAGATGCAGAGTGCAGGGGAGACCTCATGAGCGATGTAGCGTCATCTCGCTGGCTCGGGCAATCTTTTTTGCCGACGGATAATGGTAGGAAGAGATGCAGAGTGCAGGGGAGACCTCATAAGCGATGTAGCGTCATCTCGCTGGCTCGGGCAATCTTTTTTGCCGACGGATAATGGTAGGAAGAGATGCAGAGTGCAGGGGAGACCTCATAAGCGATGTAGCGTCATCTCGCTGGCTCGGGCAACCTTTTTCCGACGGATAATGGTAGGAAGAGATGCAGAGTGCAGGGGAGACCTCATAAGCGATGTAGCGTCATCTCGCTAGCTCGGGCAATCTTTTTTGCCGACGGATAATGGTAGGAAGAGATGCAGAGTGCAAGGGAGACCTAATGAGCGATGTAGCGTCATCTCGCTAGCTCGGGCAATCTTTTTTGCCGACGGATAATG
Source organism: Nephotettix cincticeps (assembly GCA_023375725.1). Classification (NCBI taxonomy): domain Eukaryota; kingdom Metazoa; phylum Arthropoda; class Insecta; order Hemiptera; family Cicadellidae; genus Nephotettix; species Nephotettix cincticeps. The sequence goes on along the minus strand of CM041785.1, from coordinate 15,753,802 downwards.
GTAGGAAGAGATGCAGAGTGCAAGGGAGACCTCATGAGCGATGTAGCGTCATCTCGCTGGCTCGGGCAATCTTTTTATCCGACGGATAATGGTAGGAAGAGATGCAGAGTGCAGGGGAGACCTCATGAGCGATGTAGCGTCATCTCGCTGGTTCGGGAAATCTTTTTTGCCGACGGATAATGGTAGGAAGAGATGCAGAGTGCAGGGGAGACCTCATGAGCGATGTAGCGTCATCTCGCTGGCTCGGGCAATCTTTTTTGCCGACGGATAATGGTAGGAAGAGATGCAGAGTGCAGGGGAGACCTCATAAGCGATGTAGCGTCATCTCGCTGGCTCGGGCAATCTTTTTTGCCGACGGATAATGGTAGGAAGAGATGTAGAGTGCAGGGGAGACTTCATAAGCGATGTAGCGTCATCTCGCTGGCTCGGGCAATCTTTTTTGCCGACGGATAATGGTAGGAAGAGATGCAGAGTGCAGGGGAGACCTCATGAGCGATGTAGCGTCATCTCGCTGGCTCGGACAATATTTTTTCCGACGGATAATGGTAGGAAGAGATGCAGAGTGCAGGGGAGACCTCATGAGCGATGTAGCGTCATCTCGCTGGCTCGGGCCATCTTTTTTGCCAACAGATAATGGTAGGAAGAGGTGCAGAGTGCAGGGGAGACCTCATGAGCGATGTAGCGTCATCTCGCTGGCTCGGACAATATTTTTTGCCGACGGATAATGGTAGGAAGAGGTGCAGAGTACAGGGGAGACCTCATGAGCGATGTAGCGTCATCTCGCTGGCTCGGACAATATTTTTTGCCGACGGATAATGGTAGGAAGAGATGTAGAGTGCAGGGGAGACCTCATGAGCGATGTAGCGTCATCTCGCTGGCTTGGACCATCTTTTTTGCCAACAGATAATGGTAGGAAGTGGTGCAGAGTGCAGGAGAGACCTCATGAGCGATGCAGCGTCATTTCGCCGGCTTGGACCATCTTTTTTGTTGCCGACAGATGATAGTAGGAAGTGGTTCAGAGTGCAAGGGAGACCTCATAGTGGTTTTTAATATTCTAATTTAACTAATTGTAACCTAACGTTAAATAATTAATCTGAGAATTTATTTTTTGTTTGTATTTATTTCTAATTTCAGATTTATGACTGGGACAGTGGCATGTCCTACAATCCAGCAGTAGCTGTATTCTCAGGTGGAAGAAATGTGGATAGTTATGAGAGATGGTTGATGGATGCGATATTCTCTGGTGTGGATTAACGTCCGCACTATTGAGTATTACGTTCATAATAAAAAACCTTCCTCACAATTATACCAATTTGTAATTCAGTGGCATAAGTGGTTCGGATTCCACGTTAAACTGTAGGCCCCTTAGATGCCACTGGCCGTTGGTTTATTAACTAACAGTCCTGTCTAAGAAACATGTCAGTTTTAGTCAGTAACAAGACTGCAAGATCGCGCCACAATCAACTTACACTCATTTCTTATTCATACTTGGCGTAAAATACCTACCTGGGTAGATCGCCATTTCAAAATGTAATCCAATTGCTAGTACAAGATTAAAAAAACTTTTCCGGTTGTATCTACCGAGTAGAGTTTCCAGGATCAGGATTGAATATATGACAGCAACAAATAACAAATGGAAATAACAAATAATAAATTGAGACTTAGCGCGTACATTTGATAGTGTTGTAGCTAAGGGGAGTGATGGAGGGTGGCTCGGAGAGCGTCCTTGGGCACAGCTCCAGGGTCCCGACCTACATGCTCGACATCCGGGGCCTAGGCCTACATAAGCAATGCGTCCCCCGATCCTGTCCTCGATCTGTATTCACCAATGGCAATAATTTAAACGCTTTAGGAGTCAGTTCTAATCCTGGATACAACCTAATTCTTGTTCCTTTTCTTATTCGTGAAACACCGACTCAGTGGTTTAATGAAAATACAATTTTGGGATACTGGACACAGACATTTATTTTGTTTTCCGTATACAAAGTGGTTTTAAAGTCCCTTCCCCATTTTTTAACAATTTATATATAAAGTGATTTTTAATTATAGTGTTCATCAAATTATGCACAAACTCTAACATCTGTAGCAATTAAAATTTCCCCGTCGCGGCAGACTTGCGTCCTCGGCGAATTTCCAAATCAATAATATGAAGTTTTAGCAATATATCGATAAATAAGAGAGTTTGCCTTTCTCCGTAGGATTAACCTGAACAAGAGTATGATTTCTAAGCACAAGTTGTTGCGTCTCAACCACATGAATACCAAGTTACATCCAAAATATATAGGTTAATAAGTGAAATATTTACTTTTCCTTGTACTCCATTAGATATCGCTCGGTAATGTGTAGTTTTTTAAAGCTGATTCTAATGGTAACAGATGAAATTTAAATATTTTAAATTACATGTGAAAGAGGCAAAAACCCCGGCACTGCTTCAATGTCGTTTGTTACCATCAACAATTATTGTCAAACCGATGTTTTGAGTTTTATTATTTACATTTGAATCTCCATAAGTTCAATGTTAATTTATTAGATTTTAAACTTAATATTACAAGAATCACGGGATTGTACTGTTTTTTCTGACATTTCTGTCTTCTTCACTCACATTGGGCGGCGTTAAGCCCATGTCGTCACTGCTACTGTCCATTTTATTTAGGTAAATGTCAACAAACAAAATGGCTGACGTTCAGGAACTCTGCTGACGCAACACACAGTGGTACCACCATAACAAACTGCGTGTTGCTCAATTTTCGCTATACCTATTAGGGAGTGTTTCTGGATCTGTCATACGTCATTTTTATGTGATTACTTTTCCTCCCTTGGGTCTAAAAGTGACTACTTTCCTCCCTAGGTAGTATGTCAGAGAGTCCCGTGAGATGGAAAGTAGGACTTTAATCTATAATATTATAAAGAAGAGGTGGTTTCTGTATATTTGTTTGAGGTTATTTCAAGTAATCAAAATACTGAAATTTTAAATTTTACACAAAATATTTAAACAATGAATATGTATCATTTCCTAAAATTTTCGAGCTACCCTGTGAGCATGTTTATGTTTACATTTTTTGAGAATGAAACATAAAATTATGAATGTAACAGCTGTGAATACAAAATTGACAGTTCGAAAAGGAGAAAAGAAGAAGATGTGATCCTTTTCAATGTTCCTTTCTGACACAACCGTTGCACATTGACAGTTCCAAGAAGAAGAAAAAATGATTTTCAGATAAACTGCTAACAAATTAGTGTTTATTTAAATAGCAATTAGATTTGTTTTTTTCCGACACTGTCTCTATACATTAATTATTCAATATTTGATATGTTACTTTGAAATGTTGTATACACTCCTTGTCATTTTGTAAACAATGAGTTAATTAACAATAACTTAAATGTATCAGTAGAGCCTACACCTTTCAGCCTTTTTAGCCCGTGCGAAGAACGGGTACTTTGGCTAGTACCTAATATATTCCAGAGAATAAGTATGACTTTGCATAGTAAGTTGAGGAAAAGCATATTCTTAACTTAATTTCATGAATTATTTCAACAAATTAATTTTTCACAATCATATGTTGACTGCTACATATAGGTCTAAGATCCTATATGGATATCTTTAAAAAACTAGAACCTTCTTGAATTTCGGTTGCACCACTGTTTTCAAGGGTGAGGAATGTTGTGTTATTTGATAAGTTGACATGTGATGATATGATATGCGACATGTGATAATATCACATGTCGCATATCATAATCTAACAATCATAACTACACATAACATAAGTTATATTCATAACTACACAATCAGAAGCATATGTTTTATTTTCCTTTAAAAACCTTTTTGAACTACGATTGCGGTGCAGTACTCAGGGGGCAGTGCTATTTAAAATAACGCATCAAAAACAGTGTTTTAAATAATTAGCTTCTCATTATTAAGTTGACTCAAAAACCCCTCAACGTTTTAATTACTACAAAAGTTAGAATATTTACATGAGTCCCAATAAACCCCATAGCTTAAAATCACTTTAAATATAAATTATGGAGAAAGTAGAGGGGAAAGGACCATAAAACCACCATACATACGCCGGGTCAGAGACGATGACGTGTCCTGACTACGAATCGTGTATGATTACAAGGATAGCCGCGATGGCCTGTGGATGGGACATTCTCTGGTGTGGATTAACTACTACTATTGAATACTATGTTCATCCGCAAAGGATCTCATAATTCTTAATTCAGAGACAAATTTGTGGTTCGGATTCTACGTTAATGTGTAGGTTCCTTATATGCCATTGACTGTTGGGCTATTAATTAACAGTTCTGTCTAAGGAACATGTCAGCCTTAGTCAGTTACAAGACTACAAGATCGCGCCACAATCATCTTACACTCAATCCTCATTCATACTGGGCTTAAAATACCCACATTGTAGTATGGTTGCCGTTTCAATGATCTAATCTAATCCAATAGCAAACCTTTGACACTTGATCTTAGTGAGGCTGATAAAATAACTTGTATATTTGGTAAACTACGTAAATCTTAGACTACACTGTTGCAGTGTGACCAATTAGGGATGTGCTTTGAATAAGAGGCTTCCCTGCGTTAATGTGTTAAGAGTGTTTATTGCATAACATGATAAAGGAATGTTTTAGTTTTTGTATTTACAGTAATTGCATTCACTACAGTCCATTTTCAATATAGTTTATTTTATCGCGAATTTTCGTAGAACTTTTACGAAGCTATGAACCTTTTCTCGTTAAAAGATTTATCTCCACAGAGGCTGCTTGCTACACAAGAACAGCTCAGACAACCGTTTGTATGTTCGGTATCTTCTTGTTCGGAAGATTAACTGACTCGTCTCCGCCCACAGATTGTCAGTCTTTGTCCGGCTTCATATTGTTTTGTTGCAACCACCATCTTTCATCAATAAGTATAAACGGATTGATTGATTGAACTGTCTAAGCCGATATGATTAAATATAAAGTAGTTTTTGAGATGAGAATAATTTTAAGAACTGCAAATACTTTGTTTTAATTGTCAAAAGTTGAATTAAGACACTGACGATTTAGTATTGTGTAATTCATAGCGTTTAAACTAAAAAATACCCCCCTCGCAGCAGACTTGCGTACTCAGCGAATTTCCAAACCAGTAATATAATAATAATAATAATGATATATGAGAAGTTATATCAATATAAGTCGATACATATGAGAGTTATTTGCCTATTTTCCATAAGATAAACATTGAAAAGAGTATGCAGGTTTGCTGCTTTAAGGACCATTGAAAGTAGACATTTTTAGCATAAAATATTTTTACTTTGACCATTTATACCAAGTTTCATAAACATCTGTCCATAAATAAAGGAGTTTGCGTATTCCTTATATGATTAACATGGGAAAAGAGTATGCAGGTTAGCTGCCATGATAAACACATAAACTATGATTTTTAAGCATAAATGGATGGATCTCAACCACATGAAGCTAAATATCAGGTTCCATCCAAATATATATATTGATAAGTGAAATATTAATTTTTCCTTATCCGCCATAAGATTAACATCGGAGCCCAAAAATACAACGTACTTTAATAACAAAGTAGATTTTTTAATATCTCGGTAACAGTTGGAGATAAAGAAAAACTTTAAGGAACTAAATTGTGTAGTTTTTAAGCTGATTTTAATGGTGAAAGATACAATTTTTGAAAATATTTTTATTGGTAAAGTATTTTTAAGGACCACGCTCACTCTAAAAATCAACAAAAGGAAATGTCGCACATTGTAAACCACCTCTTTTACTACAGATTCTTTCATTTAACTATATATCTTTGAGTACACGTTGGGTATTAATAAAGTAAAAAATATTCATTTCGGAAAGCGAACATATACTCCATATTATGTAAAGTGTACGTATATTGATAACTTTATTGTGATTGTGAATAGTTTAGAGAGTAAAAAAATAGTTGCAAATTATTTCAGAAGGATACAAATGTCACTATGAGAATTGCCGTGAATTAATAATGGCAAAGGAATTGAAACAACAAAGATAAATAGATCAATACACTACTTTAACTCTGGTGGCACACATAGCGACTTCGGCCGGAACGATGCAACGGGCAACGAGTAAAATACAATAATTCACTTCCGCTTCCGGTGCTCAAAAAGAAGCTAACATGTTATGACAAGTTTATTGTTCTTATTGGTAGTATGTAAATTCTGACGTTATGTTTCAAAGTAGATTAAAAATACGCCTAATTAAAGAGAAAGAAACTCTTAACTGCGTTTGCTGTAGTATACATTTTTATATGCTATTGCTATTATTAAAAAAATCTGTCGAACATAAAATTATCTAATCTTCAAAGTCATTTAACTATGTTCAAAAATATAAAAATTACAGGTCGTAGAATTTGACGGGCTTTAGAATAATGTCTTATTTGTTAATGTAGCTCATCCAAAAACGTGCAAAGGTATTTAAGACTTCCAAATGTTTTAAATGTGCCTTAAAATATACTCATTTCAATAGGTACTCTACTCCTTAATATTGTAATCAGCTGCCCAAACCAACGGATATTTATAAAAATGTTAATATATATGAAAATGTATAATTTAAAATAAAAACGAACTTAAATATTTTTCTTCTTGACAAATGTGAAAATATTTCTTTTAGCGAATTTCCCATAGGGAAGAAGCTATTACCGTAGGTCTCATGGTAAGACTTAAGCCCGGGACCATTTTATTTTTTCTTCTTTAGGTGCCTAGAGACCAAAAACAATAGTCGTTAAAATTTATATATATATATATATATATATATATATGTATATATATGTATATATATATGTGTCTGTTAGCACGATAACTCTCGTAAAAATGGTCCGATCGAGACCAAATTTGGTAGAGACGTGTATTCCTACAAATGCTCGGACGAGTTCGTAAACCAGACATATCGGTCAATAGGAACAGGTAGTTTGGGGGGGTTTTGTACCCCAAAATGGGGTTTTTTGCGTTTTTCACAAGTAATTTTTAAAAATTTTTAATTTTATATTTCACCATTGGAATCAGCTTAAAAAACTACACAATTAAGTTCCTTAAAGTTTTTCTCTATCTCCAACGGTTACCGAGATATTAAAAAATCTAAACACAGTACATTGTATTGTGGGGCTCCAATGTTAATCTTATGGAGGATAGGGAAAAATTAATATTTCCCATATTAATCAATATTTTTGGATAAAACTTGATATTTAGCTTCATGTGGTTGAGCTCTATCCATTTATGCTTAAAAATCATAGTTTATGTGTTTATCATGGCAGCAAACCTGCATACTCTTTTCCCATAATAATCATATAGGGAATAGGCAAACTCCTTTATTTATGGACAGATGTTGATGAAAGTTGGTATAAATATTAAGATAACAATTATTTATGGTAGAAATGCCTAATTTCAGTGTTCCTCACAGCAGCTAACCTGCACACTCTTTGCCATGTTAATCTTATGGAGAATAGGCAAATAATTCTCATGTTTATGGACAGATTTTTTTTAAAACTTGTCATATATTATTGATTTGGAAATTCGCTGAGTACGCAGGTCTGCTGCGACGGGGGTATTTTTAGCATGTTTTCCCCTTTTTATGACACATAGTTAATGTGGGAATACACATCTCTACAAAATTTGGTCTCGATCGGACCATTTTTATGTGAGTTATCGAATTCACAGACACACTTATATATATTTATATATAAATTTTAATAACTATTGTTTTTGGCCTCTTGGCACCTCAACACAAAAATAACATGGTCCCGGGCTTAGTCTTGCCATGAGACCTACGGCAATAGCTTATTCCCTATGGGAAATTCGCTCAAAGGATTTCTGGCTAAAAAGCGTGTATAAAGTAACAAATATTTTTGACTTATTTCAAAAATATAATTTGTTTTAGTTACTTCTTAAATTCATTGAATGTAGTTTAAAATAAATCTAAAATCTATATTTATTTTATGTTACAGGAAAAATATCAACAATGACTACAAGAGACAACAGTATTATACATTTTGAGTTTCCTCAAAGCTTATAAAGCCAACTTACAACTTATAAAGCTTATAAACCCGTTTTACGTTTTACCTCAATTTTGTATACTACAAACAGTAAGCCTACGGTGTTAAAATAAACTTAATTGTGTTGAATACATAGATGTGTACAGGGTTTTTATAAAATAATGGCGGCGTTTAACTATGAATTAAAAAGGAAACCAGAAAAGATACAAAAAACTATTTGAATTCTTGACAAAAAAGATTTTATACGTACTCTAGCTAATATAATTGATCATGGGCACCATTTCTTGCTCTACAGACGTCCATAGGTATCTAATTTCAGTTCACAAATGCGTTATTCCTATTGTTACAGTGGAGACTGAATCTTTCTTTCTTTTAGATGAAACAAATTTCAAATGTTTTGAGGATAAACAACGTTTTTGACACATTCCCAGAGAAAAATAAACGGTACCAGTGGACTGACACACACATTCTCCCTTAAGTAAATTTAAAAAAGACAATCTGTAATAAAACTCTCATGTTCTACAAAGTTATTCTAAATATCATTTAATAATTAATTGTTCAAATTGTATGGGGAACATATTACCAATTTTTTTTAGCTGATTTTGTTCGGTGATGACCTTACACTTACATACCAAGTTTCATGGAAAAACAGTTAAAATAAAAGAATATTGATTTTTTTTATATTCCATAAGAATAACATTGGGCGCTTAGACAACGTACTGCGTTTATCGTGGAAGTAAATTTAAATTTTTGGAACTGTTAGTCGTAGACAAATAATTCAAAATACTAATTTGTTTAGTTTTTTAAGCTGGTTTCAATGGTACCAGTCAAGTTATACTTTACTTTTATTGTTTTCGCTGAAAATTTAAAAATTTGATTTTTTTTACATTTAAAAGCCCATAACTTTTGAATGGTCATTTTTATAGACACGCGGGTGGTGTCAAATTATTTAGTACTCTGTGCACTAAAAAATATCAAATTTTAATCAAAATCGTTAGAGCCGTTTTTGAGAAATTTGGATTTTTCACGTTTTTTAAGAGTTTTTAGGGTGAACTACCCTTAAAAATAAAAATTCAAAAAAATGAAAAAAATGCCTGGAGATACGGTGACTATATACTTGCCAAATTTCATCTAAATCGGACCAACGGGGTAGGCTGTGGCACTGTACACATCCAGACACACACACAGACAGACACACGGACGGACAGACATCACGTCAAAACCCACTTTTTTGGATTCAGGGCGCCCCAAAACGGATATATCCACCCTCAACTCAAATTCGAAAATTTTGACGAAAACAATACTTTCTCCATATACTATGTATAAGGGGAGAAAGTAAAAATCAGGTCACAAAACACACACTTAGCCTTTTCTTGGTCGGAAAACATATTTTAAAAGAAAACACAGCTTGAATTATATTTCTAAGAATAAAAGGTTATTGATTAGCACAACAATCAACTCAGCTGTTTTAATTCATGTAAACAAAACTGTTTGTGCTAACGGATACAGGGGTACCAATATAAAATATTTAATTCGTCTTATAATAGTTTTACAGACACTTAAATCCTCACCATTAGTTTATGGAAATCCTGTATAAATATAAATAAATATTGATGATATACCAGAAAAAATCGTTTATACTAAACAAATAAAAGTGTAAATTACATGCTATTGTTGTGCCATATATTGATGGGTTGTTGATATTGCATGCGTGGTCTCAGTTATAGGCCAATAATTGGTAAAGGTATTGAAGAACGCCCACTGCATTTATATCGAGGGCGGTTTATATTCAGATATGATTTGAATTAGAATTTATATGGGGAAATTCGTATAATATCATTGCAATATAAATATATTTGTTTTTTCATTAGGATATTAATTGAGCAACTAGCTGATCATTTACGTTGTAAGTAAAATAATATCAGATTATTTATTGTCCCGTGTTGCGTCAACAATTAGGCGATTTCAGTTTTACTTCTTTATCTGTTTACGATGTAATGTTACTTAAAAGGTTACGAAAATCGAATGTCTAATAAAATATAGGATTACTATGTTTTTGGTTCTTGTGTAATTTAACGTCCTAGGTATTTTAACGTTTTAACAAGGAACGGTCCAAACCTTAGGATTGTTACTAGCTAAGGTTATGTAGGTAATTAATAACACAATTAAAAATGGTGACTGGGTCCGGAATCGAACCGGTGACCTTCCCATTACAAGGCGGACACACGTTTTGTTTGCTCTAATAGTTGTAAATAAAACTAATTTACAGAAGTAATATTTCGTGCACAGAGAACGTTTCAAGTTAACCTACGATGCGCGGTAAACGTAGTAAAATTTCTTACACCACCCAATGTTATTGTTATAGATAACTAAAAAAAAAACACAAAAAAGTTTGAACTTCCTCTCAGAGGCAGTGAGTAGGCCAAGTACCGACTTTCTTTTTAGCAACTACTTGTAGCAAAAAGGGATGTGTTAAAGAAATTGAATGACTACTTTTTAAACAATAGATGTATTAAATGTTATTTTACCGAGATCACACGCAGCCAGCACACGCTGGCAGTAGTGGAGCTGGGGTAGAGGGAATTTCCATTCCTCCATGACAATAATTAACTGTGGTCGTTTATAAAACTATGAATGATTCCTCAAAATGTGTTCAGGGGATCGAGTTATGAACTTCTATCATGGTCCCTGGCTTAACTCTGACCACGCGGGTCATGTGAATAGCTCACTAATTAGGAAGTTAGAAAACAATAGTTTTGATAAGTGTGTAATTTTTACTTTCAAGGGGATGAAGTATTTTTATGTGTTCCGGTGCATATTTACAGAATATCTAGTAATGTTTTTACGATTTGCAGCTGCTACTAAAGCGAGGACGAGCAGTTATAAACGCCGTTACAACTTCCGTAGGCTAAGCGCATTACAAGTCCTCGTCACTAGGGGGGGAAGAGTGGAGGGGCTACCCTCCCCCTCCGCCCTTCATTCCAATATCCTGATTTACCAAGGGCTCAACGACGTAGAGCTCGACTCGACTCCATCTTCTAATAACATCACCGTCGAATGATTTATATCCGATTCCTTGTAGTTTGATTACAAAAATATTTCATTTCAGAACCATATTTTTCTCTAATAACACACTCGACATTTTGGCGGGTTCAGTCAAGGTAAACCGGTCTAGAGTTCTTTTTGTGATGATTCAATGCTAGGCCTAGCTGCCTTTGTTCATTAGGTTATTAAACTAACCATCCTAGCAAGCACATCAGTTGGTCCTCATTATAGTAACAAAGCTATATGTCATGAATTTCATTACATTCACTGTATTATACATATTATACTTAAACTACCACCGACAATGGGTGGGTGTCTTGTATATGAATATTTCTCGTGGGGTTAAATTTATTGAAAAGTTAAAATTTAACATAACTTATATTTCAATTGCATAAAATATCCATAAGAATATATAACATCGAAAATGCGTACGTAGTTTTGCTGCCACGAGGAATAAAATAAACGGAAACAGTAGACTGACACATACTTTCTCCCTTAGTTAAATACAAAAACTACAACCTTTAATAAAACTATAGTATTCTAAAGTGTATCTAAATACCGTTTTTAATTTATTTTTCTAAAACAATTATCCAATTTTTTATCATACAAACAAGATAAAGTAAGTTTAGATATTTTTGGATTAACCCCCCCCCTTAGTAATGCCAAACATTTTTCGAGTGAGATTTGGTAGGTCATGTGGACTTACAATGAATACCAAGTTTCATGGCAAACGATTGAGAAATAAGGAAGAAATTGTTTTTTTTAATATTCCCCATGATAATAGTATTGGGCCTTACGTTTACCAAGGACATGAAATAGATTGAAATTTTCTCTGGAACCGTTAGTTGTAGACTAATGATTCAAAATACTAATTTGTTTAGTGTTTTAAGTCGGTTTACCTGCTTATTAAATTTCATAAAAATAGGGTCTTGGGGTTTGTACACAGACATCAGTTCGAAAACATTTTTTTAATCCAGGGAGCCTCAAAATGAATCATCCACTCTCCCAAAATCCCATTTTGGGTAACACCCTCTTCGGACAGTTCATTTTACCTGAATTTCGAACATGATCAAATAGCTACACGTTTACATGGGTCTTACATTTTATAAAAATTTCTCTTCCAGAGATTCTAGGGGATAACACTGACAAACAACACAAAAATATTAGTGTAACAAATCAGTGTTTTCCTGGATAGTTGATGAAAAATTGAGCCAAATTTGTCATTATCAATAAATTAACAGTCTGCTACGTTCCTAGATTCGTGTGAGTGAGAAAAAATATTGTTTAAAGAAAATTGAATTTGTTTTAAATTATAGCCAGGAACTCAACACCGACTATAGTCACGCCAGATGCCAGACAGTCGGTAGATTACTTATTGATGAATGAGTTGTCATTTGACCTCGCTATAAATTAACGGCTTTGTCCCTATATCATAGCATTTGCGGTCACCATTCACAGTTCACAGTACGAATTATTAGCTGTTATAAATTACTAGCTGAACTTCGTAACGCCTGTCAGTAAATACATATTAACTTTAAGATTAGCCATGTTCTGAAGTCGAATACCATTACGGCTTCATTGTGAAAGGTTATATATTCTGGGTCGCGGCATAGTGAATAACAATACTGAAACGATAAGACATATTAATAACATTCCCATAAAACAAATAAATCTAAGTGGATTAATTCACAATTTTCAAATCCAATCCAAACTCAAACCAAACCTAACTGTAATACGGCTCTTATAGGAAAGATACACAACAGTTAGTTGATTATTATAATAAATGTAATATATATAAACATTATAATTGTTTTATTTGGTCAAAATATAAACACGTGACTTTTAATCAGACAGATAATAAAAATAAATAATCCCCCGAAATCATAAACTATTAACGTGGCGAATAAATCTGTTCATTTTGTACAGCACATATTTACTTCATAGTTTTACATTAATGAATGATTCAGATGGCATTGGATAGTAAAGCATATTGCTAATGGAAAGTAAACCAATCAGCTGTAGTTAAGAAATCAAATGTTTTCATTGTAGACAATTTGTAAACAAACTTAATCTCCATAAGGTTAACATTAGAAATTTAAAACGCCATAAAATGGAAACTTATGGGGTTTTCGAAAATATTTTTTCACTAAAACCTTCCCGGACACATATAAAGCAAACTTCCTAAAATGTCATGGCAATCAGATGAGTAGTTTGGCAACGCATAAAGGACATACAGACATACATACATACATTCAATTTTATATATAGAGACTGGCTGATCCGGCGAACTTCGTAATGCCTAACAGTAACTTGTTAACTTTCAGATTGGCCATGTTCTGAAGTCGAATAGCATTACGACTTCGTTGTGAAAAATTAGATATTCTGGGTTGCGGCATAGTTAATAACAATACTGAAACGATAAGACATATTAATAACATTACCACAAAACAAATAAATCTGAGTGGATTGATTCACAATTTTTCTAATCCAACCTAAAACCAAACAAAACCTAACTGTAATACGGCTTTTATAGGAAAGATATACAACAGCTGATTATTATAACAAACGTAATATTTATAAACAACGTAATTATTTTTTTATTTAGCCGACATAATTATAAACACATGACTTTTAATCACACAGAAAATTAAAAATATAAATACTTCTCAAAAACCCTAAACTATTAACGTGGTGAATTAATCTGTTCATTTTGTACAGTCCACATTTACTTCATAGTTTTACATTAATGAATGATTCATATGGCATTGGATAGTAAAACATATTGCTAATGGAAAGTAAAACAACAGCTGTAGATTAAGAAATCAAATGTTTTGATTGAAGATAATTTGTAAACAAACTTATTTCCCATAAGGTTAACATTAGAAATTTAAAACGCTATAAAATGGAAACTAATTGAATTTATGGAAACTGAATATGCCTAAAGCACGACCGGAGCAGAGACGAATCCGAAAAATCAAAGATCATTAAAATCGGTCCAGCCGTTCTCGAGTTATAATGCGTGTAACTAACACGACTTTGTTTTATATATTTAGATGAGTTAGAATCCATATCATAGGCCTACTGTATCTAGATCGACCTAAGAAACGTAATAACGTGCGTATTATTACGTTCAATAATGTTTCCTTGTGGAAACTCATACATATCTAGAATAATCTTTAAACAAATCAGAAATAAAGCTATGAGTTTTATGCTTCCGCATGTTAAAATAAAAAATGAATTGTATTTACTTCCCTGTTGGAAATAGGTTAGATCATGGATATGTCTAAAGGGAGTGTTTACAGTTCCCCTAGACAGCTGTCCTTATAAACAAATGACGTTACTAACCATATGACATCACTGTTTCAAAATTTGATCGTGCACATTTGCCAACATTACCCCAGAGCTAATACATAACCATGTGAAACATGTTTATATTTACTTCCCTGTGGGAAGTAAGTTAGATCTTGGATATGTCCAAAGGTAGTGTTTTCACTTCATCTAAACAGCTGTTCTTATTCTTTTATATTAAAAATTCAATACAATAACTCTGGTGGTTTCTATGAAAACCTGTTACATATTTTCCATCTTAAAAATCGCCAACACCCCCCCCCAGAGCTAATACATAACCATGTGAAAAAGGGTTTTTGTGTTATTTCAATAACAGAAAGCCCGTAAAGTGTACGGATTTTATGACTGTGTGTTGAAATGAAAAATAAAGTAGATTTTATGAAGAAATATTAACCTAAAATCCAAAATAAATAGATAAAATGTGAAAAATTTTCAGCTCAATAATTTAGAATTAATTTTAAATTATATATTATAAAGTTGGTAGGCTATAATATAAAAATTTATTTTATGTTAAGATAAGATTTTCACATACAGTAGTATAATTTTGAAATAGGTTTAAACCCAATGTAAATAAACTAATATTGCAACTTTAACAGGTAACATGCAAAAAAAGACATAACATTATAAAACGTATTAAAAAAAGGTTCTAATAAAAAATTATTATTGGGAGTTCATTACTGTATTTTAATTTTTCACCATTAAAAGTTCAAAGAGTTCACTCAAGAATTCATTTCAGTTTATAACTAAGTATACGTACACATTCGATGACAGGATATTCTCTATTTATAGACATTTAATATTAGTACCGCAAAATATTCCACTGGAGGGGGAGTATGGGGTCATCGTCATTGATTACTAAATACCTACGCAACGCTGGAAGGTATTTGGGGGTGTATGACGTGGTACTCAATGATATGACGTTTTTCTTTGTGCAGGTGTACGCGAGCGCTAGCCAAGCCGAAGATCGGCGGAGATAGCCGACCGCAGCCGAGAGTCGGCGGAAAAAGCCGACCATGCCCGAGCAGAGTAACGATTACCGGGTGGTCGTCTTCGGGGCTGGAGGAGTCGGCAAAAGTTCCCTCGTACTCCGGTTCGTGAAAGGGACGTTTAGGGAGTCCTACATCCCTACAATAGAAGACACATACCGGCAGGTATGGTGGGAGAAACTGTGTACCTGCCGAAAAAGATTCATTCATATGATGCAATTATATAACTGTAGCCAGTGTCAAGCACACCCTGAGAGATTGCATAACTAAAAATTGTAGGCGCTTTTGCTGGAACATCTTTTAACTCTGACACACAACTCACAGCTGTGAGAATGTAGTATGCTCATACTTAATACATACTTGAAAGTATAATACTGATACAACACATGGGTGAATTGGGGTTGGAGGGGTGTTCTGTGACTTGAGGACATTAAGCTTAGTTTGACAAACTGTTAATATCTAAGTGTTTGAGTATTCGGTTATTCTAAAGTTAAAACTAAATGTAAAAAACTTATGCTTATTGTGAAATAAAACATGATTATTATACAACATGGATATTAAAACTCAATCTGACAGAGCATTCACTATTACAATGACTTATGTATTAATATCCAACCAGAAATAAATAAAAATATTAAATTTATTTATGAATAATGTATTTTTGTACAACACAATTGTATTTAAGATAAAGTTAATCTCTGATCATTCAAAAATGTTTATTCATGTATATAATTAGAATACTTACTCGAAAACTGTATATATGCCTTTAGATCCATTACACAAACTAAAAAATGTAGGATATTTTAAAATTATATTATTTGTTTAAAATCATTGACTGATCCAAACAGCAGCAGTTGTTGATATTGACGTAAGCCTGATAAGTGATAATGTTATTTCTGTTAAATCACTTTAATAAACCACATGTTTAGTACAATATAGAAAAAATGTGTTTGGTTATTGTTCAAATTTAATTTATAAATTCTCTAAATTAAAAAAAACTTTCTTGGCTTCTCAATTAAAATTATCTGTCAACAACAAACTACTAATACACATATAAGATTTGATTAAACCCATTGTGAACTTATAGTGTACAACTTATAGGGACACCACAAGTAATTCCATTATTGAAGTTATCCAAAGTTATGATAACTATTCTGAATGCCCCCTGGTTTATAAATAAGGAAATTCTATATAAAGATACAAACACTGAAACAAGAGATTACTGAATTTAGCAACCACTACCAAAAGAGGTTAGAAGCTCACTCTAACCATCCAGCGTTAAGCCTTTTTGACAACAGCAACGCTAAATGTAGATTTAACAGGAGTCTGAGCTGGACATGCCTCATAGATTCTGAATGTTATTTATTTTTTTAAATTTGTTAATCCTTGTACTGATTTGAGACTATACCATGTGATTTGTTTTGTTATTACAATTTACTAAATTTTCTACTTAACTCAGACTTGATTGTAAATAAAAATAAAAATTATTAGTTTACAACAGGTTACAAACCTAGTTATAGCAAACTGCCCATAATTACTACATATGTGATATAAAGTTCTTGGTCTGGCTACTACCGTATATGGAAACTTCAATTATTCTTTGACTCAACATAAATTCTCATTCTCACATTGATTAAACAATAATTTCAAGTGCATATTTAACAACACATGTATATTAGGAACCGATAATAAACACAGTATGAAGAAAATATAATAATAAAAAATGGAAATATCATTCACGTGGAGGAAACGTAGGGTTAAATATACAAAAAATTAAAACTTGATGCCTACAATGGTTGTTCCTCTTTAACAAAATTCTTACAATCACAGTTGAAATTTGGAAGTTTGCTATCAAATCACACTACCACACTAAACTGGATTTTTGAGTATTCATTACATTATTTTAAAACGACACAGGTAAGTTTAAATGTTACAAGAAGCTTCTCCAAATTTTTCCTCAATAGAGTAAAGAAAGTTTTTTTCATTATAATGGGTGCTCTAGATTACAAGAACAGTTAAACGAATACCTTCTACAATATCACAAACAGACAAAAATACAAATGGATAGAAATTGAGAAAAGACACATTTTTGTCTTTTATAGTGTATAAAATGTAAAAACAACCAAATAAGATTTTCTAATTCTAACAATAGTACAGACTAAATCTCTTTAGTGTATTTCAATTGGTATCTGCTGCAGTGTGAGAAATTTGAACTTGTCACAATATTATCGTACTAATGAGCTTTGCCCACAGGTGATCAGCTGCAACAAGAACATATGCACGTTGCAGATCACCGACACTACAGGCTCCCACCAGTTCCCCGCCATGCAGCGGCTCTCCATCTCCAAGGGCCATGCATTCATCCTTGTCTACTCCGTCACCTCGCGGCAGTCCCTCGAGGAGCTCAGGCCCATCTGGGAGGTAGGCAGCCTCTAGTTACAGGCACCCGTCGGTTGCTGTTATTGATAACATTCATCTGCAAAGAACATGCTCATAATTACACCAGTTTATAATTCAGAGGTTAAATTGTCGATCATTTCCCACATTAAACTGTAGATCCCAAATATACCATTGGCTGTTGGACTATTAATCAACAGTCCTGTCTAAGGAACATGTCAGCCTTAGTCAGTAACAAGACTACAAGATCATTGTAATCCTTAATCATCTTACATTAATTTTTCATAACCCAACCCAATAAAAAATTCTTATCTAAAACCATAGTATAATTTTCCACTCAATTTGTCTGTCCATGATAATACAGTAGAACCTCGATAGTCCGACCTCCGATGGTCCGACTCCTCGGTTGGTCCGACCGTGCCCGTCGGCACAACAGACTTCCGCTAAATCGTCCTCGGCGGCATTCTCCTCGCTTAGTCCGACCACGCTAGCGGAAATTTACAGCATTTGTTTACTTCGTAACTCCGTTCAAGTCGAAACCTGTCGATGACGCATCGACAGGTGACATCGTGAGTGTGTATATGTGTGTATTTATTTAATGTTTTTAGGCTTTCTGTAGCGTTCATCAGTACAGTAGCTTTTTATAAAATCTTGATGCAATATTCTTTGTTCGAAATACAGTTTAAGTTTGTTTTTATGTTAATATACGAGTTCCTCTGATAATCCGACCTTTTTGTTGTTCCGACCATACCCCAGGTCCCGCAGGTGACGGATTAGCGAGGTTCTACTGTACTAGCAATGTCTTTAAAGGACGGATAAGATGGCAAGATGGTTTAACCTGAGTCATTATGGACTGCAGCCACGTCTTCAAGTGTCCGAGGCAGCAAAAAAATTTTCTTAGCTGTTGCTGCAGAAGCAGGCAAGACTAACAGCAACTTCACTACAGCAACTATTATGATTTCTGATAGAAATTGTTTGTTCTCTTGCCGTTAACTATTTAACAATGCAATCAATTCACAGTCATTTGTCATTTTCTTTATTCTTGGGACGTCTTTTCACTTGTAAATCGAATCAGCATTATTTTTCAGAATGATGTATGACATTATTACATCAAAATTTCTATGACACCCTTCCCTGAAAATTTCAGGGGCATCAGCTGATCCCCCGGTTCTGCCACCAATGTCCAAAACAGTGTGCATTTAATGATTCCTAATTTAAATTTACAGTGCCAAATGTCAACTTTCTGGATCCAGTTGTTCATAATTTGTTCCTGAGACTAAAAGTGTTTTCTGTAAATGAATCAAAAACCTAATAAATCTGGAGTAGAAACATTACAGATGAGGCAATGTTCAATGATGAACTCTAAAATCGCACTAAAGACTGTAATTTTATACTTTTCACCACCTGGATTTTTTACCTTAAATATTAAACATGAAGTTAATCGCTTCCTTTGACAGGTCATAAGAGAGACGAAGGGCCCCAACGAGCTTCAATCCATCCCCGTCATGCTGGTTGGCAACAAGTGTGACGAGAACGAAAACCGTGAGGTCTCGGTGGCGGAGGGAGAGGCGGAGGCACAACGGTGGGGCTGTCACTTCATGGAGACCTCGGCCAAGACTAACCACAACGTCAAGGAGCTCTTCCAGGTAACACCAGCTGGTTAAAGGCTTTCTAACTGTTTTATTGTACTTCACAGGACCTGAACAGCTTCCTTTACACCATTCATTTGCTTTGGGGCATGCTATCCTTTGAACTTGGGTATTGCAGTATTATTTGGTTCAGTCTGAAATGATTGGCATATGCTCCACACTTGTTTGGCAACCCAGCACTCAACGCACAAGGATTGTGCGTTGAGTAGGTAGATAGATAGAGTAGATATGGATTGGATCTCTCACAACTCAGAAAATTAATCCAAAAGGGAAATGTTCAGAACCTCTCAAATTCTTTTGTGGATATCCAGGGAAACCTGTGAGCTCATCATTGGCTTCATTAGAATAATTGATGACTAAATATTGTTTGAGGATTATTGAAGATGTTTTCCATTATGAGTTTCACGATCTGGAATCTGATCCTCTCTAGGTTAGTACTACGTAGTATTGAACTTAATTCCTCTGATGATCTTTTTATTATAATTTATATTCTTAATATTATTTGTATGTTGTTTCAGGAACTTCTTAACCTGGAGAAAAATCGCAACATTTCTCTACAGCTTGAGAAAAAGTCCCAACTGAAAGGTACCAAGAAAATACGGGAAAAATGCTCCATCATGTAAAATATGTCGAATGTTGAAATAAAACAACTTATTCTAGCTTTAATTAGAGTAATTTAACATTTAATACTTACCTACCTATTATAGTGAGATGTTGAGATAAGAATTAGGGAAGTTGGTATTAATAGGTTGGCCGGGTCTGAGATATGAACAGATCTTGCATTTTTTATCTTAACTGGACAAACTTTTTATCACATATAATACAAAAGTACAAAGTAACATAACACCATGCCAATAGCTCAAAAGTTTTATAGTTGGGAATTATTTCTCTCTGACCAAGCTGCAGCATGTTATTAAAGGGGGTAAGTTTACAGATCTTAGTAAGTTAGTAAGTTTTTGATCTGTTTAAGAGCTGACCACAAGTCTTGACTAACAGTTTTCTTTCAATGAGTCATAATATAACTAAAATGTCAGTGGGATATACCTAATAAAAAAAATAACTTATTAAGTTTTAATCCTATGAAATGAAACAAATGATTCAAATATATCTGTTACTAATTTCATACCTTTACAATACCCATGACTGCCTTATAAGAAATTACATCTATATTTCTCAAATTTCCCTTGAATTAAAATATTGCATGATGATGCATAGGTTAAATTAATGATGTTTTTAAATCATAAATATACCTCTAAAACGATACTGTACATTAAAACCAACTTCCTTGATTGTAGGAACTAAGAATGCATTGTTGTTGGGTATTAGACCATTGTTACGCATAGTATGTTTAAAAAGCCGCATAATTGTAACATTTTTTCTGCCTGTTTGTGTCATGTTTTGTACAGATAGCCGAGGTTTTAAATTGTTAGTGTTTGTAAATATGTAATAAATAAGAGTATTAGTATTTAATAACTAATAATTAACTACTGTGTTTGTTAGATATTATGTAAATACTGAAAAAGTTGTTTTGCATTTTAAGTGTAAACCTCATTGTATAGAGAGCCTGTTTTGTGGTTTGATTCTAGGAAACTTTTATAATGTTACTATTTTGCTTATACCTAATCCAGTTCTTAAACATTTGTAAATTTAGATCATGTCAAAAGCACTTAGAACTGAAGACAATATGCAAAGGACCTCTCAAAGGACTTAACTTACAAACAATATCTATCTTTCCAATATATACATTTTAAACTTTAGCCATAAATCTCATCAGTGATGTTACCTTTTCCTTATTACCTTTTATATATTTCACTGTTAAAAACTCTTTATGTATTTGTTCATCTATAATTGAGAGCAAAATCAATTGCTAAGTTTAAAAATAAATAAAAACAAAGTTACTGACATTTTTTTTTCAAATTTCAATTAAAAATATGTTTGAAAGAAAACAAAAAATTCTTTGTAACCATTTTAATGTCAGTTAACTAAAATAAAATAAATAATATTTCAACCAGAATTTAAGAAAAAGAGGAAGCTCTGCCCTAATCAAAGGTTTTATTGTTGCTGCAGACTGATGAGACTGATAAAGAGACACATATGTGCTCTATAGGTAAACAAATGTGTCACCTGCAGCCGCGCATGGAAAGCTATGTAGTTAGTCTGAGTTTGAAAATGGTGAAAAATTGGAAATTTAAAGCCAAATCAATTACAATTAGACTGAACAGTGTGAATAATTAATTGTAAGGAGATATAAGTCCCCACAAAATTTCTCCTCTATAGTTTGAAATATTAACAAGCATATTAAAAATCTTGGAATACTATTTTACCGTTGGCTGACAAAGTTCTGAAAAAAACAATTAAACTTAGGTATATTTACGTATAATTTGTGGTAAATAAGTTTTATTAAGTAGACCGGTGTATTTGATTGCCATTGTAGGATGTTTTCAACACAATCAATGTATTACGACAAACATCAGGAATTATAACGAAACTGCTTGCTCATGATATTATTTTAAGATTTTATCATGAAACTGCTTTGAAAATTTATAAATGAAATTCTGTTACAATAGTAGGCCTATTCAAAATGAAATGCAAGTGAGATAATTATGTTTATAATTTGAATGCTAAGAAAAAAATTTACTAACAGATCTTACCAAAATGTACTACTGTATTGTTATTGTTATTATATAGGAAAAACTGATTAATCAAATAAGTAGTTTTGTACAATTACATTTACTTCTCTCTTCTGGCTTGTAGTCTTAAGATATTCACACAATTGTATCAGCTGCATTCATCATATTTCATATTAATCTCAAATTTTTCATCAATTCCTCTTCTTCTAAATCCCCTAGATAAAAAATCTTAAACACTACTTTCGTCTTATACAAATTAACAATAAGCAATGAATAGACTTACGTGCCTGCCGCAAAATGTTAAAGTAAAAATTCTGACCAAATGTTAAAGTAATATTATATCAATATGTGCTGAAACATTATTTTTGTTGGAGCAATACACTATTGCCTTTGTGAATAAGTCCATTAATTGGATAAGTGATATCGAGACGTGTATTGTTAGAATGGCTTGCAGCTGTCGTCTGAAACTCTGCTCAGCTGTTGAATAAGTGAAACTGTTACATCAGCTGTTCAAACCAGCTGACCCATATCGGTATCAACCCAAAAGGCTGATTTACACGCTACTGGTGAATGGCTTGCCAATTTCAATGAGATTGGAAAGACACTGGCAAGCGGTGACTTTAATGCCAGCGAACTGGCTCTTTATCCTTTACACATTCAGAGCTACTGGAATATACGAGGGCTATTTTTTTCAAGTTCTGATTGGCTGTAAATGAATGAAAAATGCACAGAAAATAATAATTTTACTATTAAAAGTAAAGTCCTCAAAGAATGTTACCGCCAGTGAGGACAGGTAAGTCTTGACGGCGTCCTGATCTTCATTGTTAGTAGCGAAGCGTTGCCTACCTAACCATGATTTCAATTCTCGGAACAGGTGATAATCACTTAGTGCTAGGTTTGGTCTGTATGGTGGATGTTCAAAAACTTCCCATTTACAATTTTTGAGGTCTTTTCTCATGTTGGCTCTGTGTGGTCAGGCGTTGTCTTGGATCAAAACAAAGCCAGTCAAAATCATTCTTCTGCGTTTGTCTTAAGAGTTAGCATAGGTCTTGAGTCACAATTGTGTACAAAGCAGACCTTGAAATGTTTGTAAATCCATCAGACAGTTTGCTAATTGTAAACCTTTGTTTGCATCTCACACCTAATTAACACGCTCAACAAGGCCTACAGTGGTGACAGACTTGCAGCTTTGTCCATTTTCATCATGGATGTCTGTTCGTCTTTCTATAAATTTTTGACACCATTCCTGAACACTACGATAGCTCAAAACGTTGTTACCATACATGTTGCTCATTCTGTGATGGATTTCTGCAGCACTACATCCTTGTGCTTGCAGAAAACGGATTACACTCCGTAACTGACATTTGGCAGGAGCATCAAGCATCACAGCCGTGCCCACACAATGTAGCTCGGCTACGACTGACTCACTGGAGCTAAAACTGACACAGGTTATGATGGGGGAGCTGTGCAACCGCATGACGTGCCTCTCCTCCCCACCTCTTGGAATAGCCCTCGTAGAAAGAGTGTGTTCCTTACCTAGAGTTCTATGAGAGGAACTCCATGATACATCCTAGAACTCTAGGTAAGAAACACACTGCACTTCTGACTCTGATAATTTGTGACATTTCAGCCATTCGTTACCTCCCGGAAGATAAAGAACCAATATGCAACATTGGAGTTTAAAAAAAAACCTACAATATTCCAGTAGCTCTCAATATGTAGACGGTAAAGGACCAGTTCGCTGGTATTCCAGTCACCGCTTGCCAGTACCTTTACAGTCACATCTCAAATGGAATGCCAGCCACTGGCAGACTGTCAATCAGCTTTAAGTTTAACTGCAGCTGCAAGTGGTTTTGCTTTTTTGCTAGACCAACTTTCATCTCCATGAAATCAGCTGTAGCTCATTAGTGTGAGTTATTGTTAATGCACATCTCAAGAGTATATCCAAACTTGAAAATTTCCCGTATATTATTATTATAATATTGTAGAAGTATTTATTGCATAAAATTGTTTCGAATCTTTTTATAAATTGCTTAGGAAATATAACAAGCTGTTCAAAATACAACGAGATAGCAGTAAAACTGTTCAATGTAAATGGTTTGAAGGCTGATGTTTAATGATTAATTGATTTTAGTCATACCATTATATCCATCTCCACGTTATCAACCCTATTTAGAATTTCTCCCTTATTCTGGAAAATATAATTTCAAAAATTCTCATTAGGTGTATAGTATATGCAATGTTTTCAGTTGGTTTTTTAGATTTCCAGAGAATATTCCTAACAAAAGTGTACATATAGAATACATAATTTACTTGCTCAATACAAGATGGTTAAGTTGTATTTTTTTAATGCCTTGTAGATTAAAAATTAACCTATGCAATCAGTCTCCCGAACCTTATTAGTTTAATAAAATATCAGACAAATTATTTTGGAGATGTGTGTGGTTTACATTACAGTTTAGACATCCTAATACGGTATATTATCATCATATAACATGATCCACGCATCCTCACTCTTGTGTTCAGATCAGAGTTTAAGATTTCAATAAAGAAAGCTGGATTAATTAAAAACCCGATTCTAACAAGTTATAATATAATTAAATCAATTTTGATTATCAAATATTTATCAATAACGATTACGGTTAAAAATAATCTTTAAAAAAAGTAAAGGGAATTTATAAACTCTTTACATTATTTCGTAATTTAGTTTAATAAAAGTAACGGTAGATAATTCGACCAGTTCGATTTGAAATGAAATGATTTAGCATCAGTATTGGTAATAGTTAAAAATGTTGATAGGTATACTCAAGATTAACACTGCAATATCTGTGGGAAATCTGGAATAAAAACTTGCAGGTAGACCAAGTCCAGAACAAAATTTTGTTTTGCCATAAATTCTTTCATGGTGCTACATAGTGTATTATTTATTATGTATCATCAATATTCTATTTCCACCCCTAAATATTTAAATTGGAACATTTTAATGACTATGTAGATTTTGAAATTTTGGTAGGAGACATATCAACCAACGGCTTTGAGTAGGAAGTAAGATTGGAAGGGTCTCAGCTAGCTTAGTGATGCTTCAGTAGCCTTTAATATAGCTTAAGGAAGATTTTTCAAAACAGAAGTGCTTGTAGCTGTGTATGTCGATAGCACAATTTGCAGCAGTTTGTTATTGATGTTTCATTATTAAATGCAATACTTGTCTTTATTATTGCCGTACTTGTATTACTGTTTTTGTTGTTTGGAGGAAATTTATTGACTAAAAAATATATGTTATGTTGTTTTTATCAGACAAAATGAATTGTAAGGAGTTATAACAATAAATAACTATAAAATAAATTTCTCTTATTATTTATATCACACGTTCTGTTCAAATTAAAACTACTCATACAGTATCTTTTTCTGAAGTATAAAACAGATTTCTTTAAACTATGTGTTGGACTCTTGAAGTCTAAAACAATACCTAATTATAATTAATACCTTGGTATTTGCTATGTTTTATCATCATCTGTAGTTTTTTGAGTTCCTCAAATCCTTATTTGTGTGATATGTGAAGTCATGTTTTGCTAGCATACTCCTCTTTTATACATTAATCAATTTTAACATTTGGGGTTTCAACCAAATTGGCTCAGTTTGTTGTTTTGCAAAAACTATTTTCAAAATTATTTTCCGCTGGATGTGTTTATTTATAATTTATAATTAAGCCTAGCCCAAAGTTCATTTTCCTCATGATATATTAAGAAAGAGTTCATTAAAAACAGGTGAGTATGAGTAAATACAGTCAAATACTAACAGGTTATAGCATCAATGGTTATACTTTTCGGAAACAGAAAGTTTTTTTGGATATTCACATTTAATTAGTTATGAAAATCTACTTTAAAAACTTTAAATGGTCGGGAATTTCAGGTTTTGAATAATTATTCGAAGGAAATGTCTAACAAAATAAGAATTCATCTATGAGTTTAACTATTATATGTACGTACGTTGGAATATTGACAATATATTTTACATACAACAAACATTTTAAACATTTTATTAGGACTCATTGTAATGAAACAAATTGTAAGCATAAATTTGACTGGAAATTTTGTTGAATATATTACTATTATTGTTATAGTGGTATATATTCCTGCAATATTCCTTTTTGATGCTTTTTGTTGCTAGTTGCGATCCTCTAGTTATGGGATCATCTTCGCCCCAGTCAAGGATATATTGGGAGTATTATCTCTTGTTGTGAAGATTGTCATTGTTTTTAACCCTTTCAGTGCCAGGTATTATTCCCATAGTGTGTGCAAGAAATGCCAGGTTAAAATAAGCAGTTTATAGCTGTTTGAGAAAAACTTTCATTATTTTATTACTTACTGATGAAAATGGATACTTTTGGTTTTGTTTTGTTCATAAATAAGTTAGGTAAATTTAACAGATAAAATAAATTTACTTAATATTTTTATTCATAAAAAAATATTAAAAAATATTACTGAAAATAATAGTTTATAATGAATTTTTCAGGTTGAAGTAAAAAAATTGCCAGTAGAAAATTCTTCACGATTAAAATTGAGTATTTTTGTTGAACTATACTTACTTTTGTACATATATGCAAAAGATTTAAACATTTTTCTTCAAAAATTAAGTTTTTGTGATTAATTTAAAAAATATCGTGAGTTTTGGTTTTTGCATTTGTTACTGAAAAGATTAATCACACTCCAAAATATGTATGCATTAGACATGAAATTTGAATTGTGTCTATAGCTTTGTAAATGAATAAAAAGATTCAAACTAAATTCTGATTATTATTATTAAAAGGTTCTGATTATCAGGATCAAAATCTGGATAACTATTTGTGTTGTCAAAGCCTAAACTTGACTACTCATCACTCATACTCAAATCACTCACTGGAAAAATTACTGTAACGTTTTTAACACTCTAAGAATTAGTGGGAAAGTTTTAGTGAATTTTACATGCTGATATAAATCTGAGATGGGAAGAAATACTTCATAATATATTATATATTGTTGACAAAGAAATGAACTGTGATAAAGCAAACCTGTAAAATCAAGAAGCTATTAGAGGAGAACATTTTGTTGATGAACCTTCTGCGTCGCCCGTTGACGGGAGTCTGGACTTTTTTATTGGAAAATAATTGAAAGAGTAAGAAAACGTGCAACACCTGCGTCATGCAGACAGTATGCAATTTCCATTGGCATGATCTGTGAAGAAGACCAACCTCCCACTAGTGGGGACGACTAAAAGACTGATGACTTGAGATTTTGATGCTATTGTACATAATTTTCGTATTTACTTATTAATATTACTAATTATTTTTACTTATTTATTTGCATTTACCTGAAAATGTGAATAAATAATAATGTTGACTGTTCCAATAAAAACTTATATGTTTTAAGATTTAGAAAAATAGCAGGTTGAATTTATGGATACGTTTTTCAAATTAAACCTATTTCATATATTTACAACTAGAGATACTACACTATCTACAATGCTATAATATTTTAATATGCAACATTTTTTACACAGCATGTGTTTATAATACTTTTGTAAGCTTTTTTCTACGGTTAAGTATTGTTTTATAATGGCCTATACATCAATAATTAATTTTATAATTCATCAGTATTCATAAATATATTTAAAATTTATCGCTGTGAAAAACCAGTGTGGGAATGCTGTTCCCATGCGTTTCTGCACCACTACATCACTGATCACATATTATGTTAGGGATGGGATAGTATAATTTTTGACAGAAAAGTCCCTTGACAACCTAAAGAGCTGTGTGATTTTGAAGCACACTTATAAAATAAAATTAAAGTACAAAAATAAATAATGCAATTTTTGAATTTTTGAAATTTATTTCTGTATTTATTTTTTACTCAATTAGATAAAATATTCCAATGGCTAAGAAAATATTACATTAAAATTTGTTACAATGGTTTAAAAAAGAAATTCTTCCTGAGACGGCAAATGAAACCTAGTAATAGGTGCCGTTGTTTATAGTTTCTGTCAACCTTTATGGTATTATGTAGACTTGCATTATACGACCAAAATATTTTCCCTTCTAAAGATGCACCTGATAATAAATGAATCTTGCAAAATAAACGATAGCTAGTAAAGTGACAAACTGACGATGTCCTTGCAAGTGTAACGGTTGGGACGACGACGGTTGATTGCGAGACTCTTCTAGTTGTTGTTTCTTCAACATCAGGAGTTGCTCTTTGCTCATTTCTGCAATACTCTCCTCTGTAGCTGCAGTACAGTTTACCTACAACAAGAAACCAGATACAAAACATACTGGATACAGTTCACAGTAAACTGTACATATTTTCTCCTCCAGTTTAAAATTATCTTACATAAATTAAGTTATGTAGTGTTTATGTAATAACACTTTTACTTTATGTACTTTTATTTTATGTTTTAATACTTTATCAAAATTCATTGTTTTAACATTATTCACCACAACCCTTTTAAAATTTTTGGAGGAGGTGAAGTTTGTCCAAGTTGCCCAAAAGGTGTATGAATAAGGAATAAACAGATTTTTTCATAGAAATACTTTTAAAAGCTTATAATTTTTTAACTCTTGTATCCACAGACATACTAGAGATGTTATTTTAACTCTCAGGTGTAAACCATCAAATTTCAATTAAATCGTTAAAGCCGTTTTTGATAAATTCAGATTTTCCTGATATGAGGTGAGCTACCCTTAAGATAAAAATCTAAAATACCTGGAGGTATAGCCAAAATACACTCTTGTGCCAAATTTCTTAAAAATTGAACCATCAGTTTGATCTGAAAGCTGATACACAGACATACATCAGTCCGAAAACCACTTATTCCGGTTCAGGGTATCCTAAATGGTGTATATAAACTGAAAACTCAAATTCTAAAATGTTAAATTCCCTGTTAAATTACCCCTACCACAAGGTAGGTAATTTTAAGCCATGAATCATTTATTTAAGTATGAATGAGGATTAAGTGTAAGATGATTGTGGCGCGATCTTGTAGTCTTGTTACTGACTAAGGCTGACATGTTCCTAAGACAAGACTGTTAATTAATAACCCAACAGCCGATGGCAACTAAGGAACCTACAGCATGACGTAGAGTCTGAACCACTGCCTCTGAATTACAAACTTTCTTACATAATGGTATAGGAGAGAAAATACAATAATGTTGTCTTACGGTAATGATACTCTCTACAATACATTGCACCAGCTCTCTGAATATATGTGCGGCCTTATCCCCACACAGAATGGAAGCCTTAATATAGTAGCAATCCTTGATTTCTTGATAAGCCCTGAAAAATCATCAATCTATCTCAAAATCGTGACAAGGCTTTGATCATGGTCAAACTGGCAATCTTCAGATTATGCAGCGGGTACTATAGTCGTTGAACAAGGAATCGATATCTCGCTAGTCACACCAGGCATTTGCCGAGGGGCGGTATTCTTGTTACTTACTTGTAAGTAACACACAAATAACACAAGTAAGTAAAAAGCGCTTCTTCAGTGGCACAGCCTGGCGTGCAGCTGCTGCCGAGTATCTGCTGTCCAAACTAAAATATAAATAGTTCCGTTTCTTTTTTTATTTCAAATGAAAGCAGGACAATGTATATTTTATATAATCTATTGTAAAAGGCCTCAGAAATGTCAAATGGAAAAACTAGAGACAAAATGTTTACAGCAAATAATGGAAGAGTTTATAATTGTTAAAAGTAGGAGAAAACTGAAGTAAGGAAACATAATGAAGATGACTTCTCAAAGTAGAAAACATGTTGCTTTATATTACATTTCCTTTTTACTCTAGAATTTTAAACTTATATTTTTAGTTAGTGAAAGTTGTTTTAAAATGTCATAAAAATTATATAAATTATTAATACATCTGAAATAGAGAACGTTCTGTTTGTGAGCTCATTAGCAGTTTGTTTATTTTATAATGAATTTACCACAGATGCGGTATATTTCAAGGGTGTGGTAATCAGAACAGAAAAATCACATAAATGTTTTTTGTATAAAATTATTTATTTTCACTACAGTGAAAATACACAAAACCTGTTATATGATGCGCTCACCTGCAGACACGTTTGGCGTCAGAGCTCTCGCACCAGTCTGCTGGGCCGTTGCATGAGTCCGCCACCTCTGACTGTAACTGGCTGTAGCACTTCTTATGCTCCATAAACACTGTAATATCATTGGGTAAATTAAAAAAAAACTGAATATCACGCATATATTTTTTGCCAAATGATTATTCCCCTTAATATTAAAATACCCCCGTTATAGCAGACCTGTGTACTCGGCGAATTTCCAAATCAATAATATACAGTAGATCGTTGATTATTCGAAGCCCGGTTATCCGAAACGCCAGTTAACCGAAACACAGTCAAACATGAAATACCCCCATCGCAGCAGGCCTGCGTACTCAACAACTTTCCAAATCAATAATATAATAATAATAAGATATGACAAGTTTTATCAAAAACTTTCGATAAACATGAGAATTATTTGACTGTTCACCATAAGGTTAACATGGGAAAGAGTGTGCAGGTTTGCTGCTGTGAGGAACACTGAAAGTAGGCATTTCTACCATCAAAAATTTTTATTTTTTACATTCATACCAACTTTCATCAATATCTGTCCATAAATAAAGGAGTATGCCTATTCCCAATATTATTATTATGGGAAAAAGAGTATGCAGGTTTGCTGCCATGATAAACACATAAACTATGATTTTTAAGCAAAAATGGATAGATCTCAACCACATGAAGGTAAATACCAAGTTTAATCCAAAAATATTGATTGATAAGTGAAATATTAATTTTTTCTTATCCTCTACAAGATTAACATTGGAGCTCCAAAATACATTGTACTTTGTTAATTATTGAAACAGCTGTAACTCCCTTCATACCTACGGCTACCGATGACATTCAGACTGGAAATCTCGCATTGCCCGACAATTAGTTTTAAGTTTAAACTTTCATCTATTAACCCACCATTTCTGCACAGTTTTTGTCATTCTACTTACATTTGTGATACGGATCCTTCGTACACAGCTTTTTATGAACAGCTTTCACCCCATTCATAAGCTTCACATATAATTTTTGCTCCAATTGAAGTTCACAAGTCTTCAAATAAGATTCCATGTTTGAAGCGGTTTTTGAAATTCCACTTTTTGCAGATGAAAAAACAAAATAATAAAGATATAAAGTGTAGTTAATAGTTTGAAAGATAGTAAGAATTTCAAAATTATAAAGAAAATGATTAAATTTGATTAAATTTCCGTGATTAAAACCTACCTGTGATATCTAATTCAAGGACGATTGAGAAGTAAAAAAATGCATGCAGCATAAATTCATCCATGAGATAAATGTAAGCCAAAGTCAACTATAGATTAGATTATTGAAATGGCGACCATACAACAAGGTAGGTATTTTAAGCCAAGTATGAATGAGGATTGAGTGTAAGATAATTGTGGCGCGATCTTGTAGTCTTGTTACTGACTAAGGCCGAAATGTTCCTTAGGCAGGACTGTTAATTAATAGCCCAACAGCCGATGGCAGGTAAGGGACCTACATTTTAATGTGGAATCCGAACCATGGCCTCTGAATTACGAATTGGTCTAGATTAGATTATTGAAATGGCAACCTAGGTACCCAGGTAGGTATTCATTATTTCATTATTTCATATTCCTTTGACAAGACTGTTAACTAATAGCCCAACAGCCGATTATGAGAATGGTCTTTGCGAATTAACGTAGTATTCAATAGTGCGGGCGTTAATCCACACAAGAGAACACTACAACCACAGACCATAGCTCACAACTATCCACAATTTGTGACCTCCAAGTAGCTGGATTACACGTCGCCACCATCTCAAAAGCTTGACTATAGCCATCAAAACTTTTTATAGAAGATTAAAAATATTCTACTCCACTTAATTCAATAAATTTTATTAGTTTTAGACATGCCACTTCTATCCAAAGAAACACATTATTACACAGAAGTATTCAATAGTTCATGATCATTTTTTATCAAATACATTGTTTGATACTAGTAATATATTGTTATTGGCAGTGATAACTTACTGGCATTTGTTTTCTAATTTATTTTTTGTAGCAAGAGCAATCACACTTTCAGGATTGATGACTTGCAATGAAGTCAAGAAGCCGATAAGAGTTGAATCGTTGCAGTTTCGTCGCCCTTTGCCTTTCTCTGTCGGATGTGACTCATCTGCCAATTCGTCATTTTTAGATAAAAACAAAAAATTACCACCTTCACTTTCGTCTAACTCTTGACCTGAAATATTAGATAAAATATTTATAGAATCCAGAAAATACAACCTGACAGTCTTACTAATTCTTGAGTATTATTATTGAGCTATTATTATTTACATAATTAATTGAAAAATACTTTAAAATATTACTTATTTTATCTTTCTGGTGATGGGACATACTGCTCGATTTGGGAGAGA
This sequence comes from Nephotettix cincticeps, assembly GCA_023375725.1. Lineage (NCBI taxonomy): Eukaryota > Metazoa > Arthropoda > Insecta > Hemiptera > Cicadellidae > Nephotettix > Nephotettix cincticeps. Next base: position 15,721,254 of record CM041785.1, on the reverse strand, counting down.
AAAAATGCTTTTGTATTCTAAATATTATTGCAGTACATACATTATTTTTTAAAGAATTCTTAAAAGAGTAAGAAATTGGAAGTCTTTCTAGAAGGCAGTGATCGTCATGGACTTCCATGCAAGATGCATAATACTGTCATGGGATCCTCATCTGGGTTTAAACCAAAAAGAGTGTGAGGAATAATATATCTTGTCTGAATAATACATACCTAAGGCAATGAAACGAGCAAAAAATTGATTTACTTCTTTGTTTATTAAAAATAACATAGACATTATTCAATTATGCATCCAATTATAAATTTATTTTACTTCATGTTATTACAGTGTATAAACAAAAATTTGATAGTAAATGTTTATTCATTCATCCAACAGGAAAAAATATATTCTTGCATTGAATTTATTGTTTGGCAGCAGTGTAGTAATATTTAATGCAATGCTGTAATCACAAGTGTCTTCAATAGAAAATAAAAAATCTCATATATTCTTTTTTTTTAAATACTTACCAAAATTCACCATAAAAAGCAATACAGTAAACATAACACATAATTCACACAAAAGCACTGTCATATTCCTATCTCATCCACAAAACAGCACATAATTTCAACAATTCAACATAATTGTAATTTATAAATGTTTTAGTTAAGGTTCATAACCTCAATCTCTGATGTTTGTTTATGACAGAGATGATAAGGTCAGGTGAGTATTTTGTATTTTATAAACAGGTGAATGAGGGGAAATCATGAAGATTAAACCTTCTTTTTCTTAGTAACAATGATAGTCAGGAGTTCCTCTACTCTAAAACTCTATTTATTTAATTAATTTTACACACTGTATATTTATTTTGTCAATCCTCTGTATAAAATACCTTAGTGGAGGGAAAGATAGTTACTCAAAGTACAAATGTTAGTGATCTATATTTTTAATTATGTCATTGACTATCAAACAAATGGGTTCCCTGGAAAACATTCCATGCGACAAAAACCTAGTTTTGATTTATCAAGCGTAGAAAATTGATTTACGGAGCGTGCCAATTCTTACAGACAAAATCAGGACTACAAGCTCAAATATATTCAAAACCAAATATACCACGGTCTAGTTCGTGGCATCTAGAACCTTTTCCACTAAATATCTCAGTTTTTGAAATTTTGTCGCTTGGGACATTTTCCATTTTCCGGGGGACCCATTCAATTAAAGATGAAAGGGGTGTTGTTTATCGCAAAATACAATGGAGTTCCTTACTGTTTTTTTATTTTAAACTGTTAACTCTTAAATCCTATGATAATAAAATGATCGATTTTAGTAAAATTATCTTCATCCGGGTGGTTCGACTAAAACTTAAAGATGGTATTTCCTAAATTGTTTATTCTGTAAGAACTATTATTGGAAAAAAGTTTCACGGAGGTTTCAAAGATGAGTTAAGTCAAAATTTCAAAACTCATATCACACTAGAGTAATGGGTATCCCCATTCAGTCAGCCAGGCACCTCTTTGTTTGAAATTCTCTAAAATTGTAATTTTTTTCTTATCTGCATGCCTATTGTTGCTTGGTATTTTTTGTAAAATTTTTGACTGCTATAAACATTTTTGTTTCCACCTTTATACTGGCTTAGTCCAGAATATGTATGTTGTTATAATTTTGGTTCTAGCTCAATTGAGAACATGATCAGACTTCAGATGCTGAAATGTAGTGAAACTTTGTTTTTACTCATTGTGATAAAAATTGTCCACAATAAAAATTTAGGTAACATAACCAGGCACCTTAGAACTGTGTCTAGGTTGAGAAATCATTCTGACTGGATAGACAAATATAATGTGAACAGCTAAGGTAATTTGACTCAAATTAACATAAGTACCTGGTGACCGAGCTTTGCTCGGATAGAATAAGACATGTATTATAAAAATTAATTAGAAAAATTAAAACACATTTATTACTCAATGAAAACATTTATGTGGTTGAAATAAAACCGATTTAATACACCATAATTAATATAGCACTGAACAAAAAGTATCGCCCATAGTGGGGATGGAACTCGCGGCCTATAGTTCTTGAGGCCGACACGCTACAACTCGGCTACGACGTTAGTCAGTTGAGCGAAGCCGTTTAACGTCTTTTAGCCAAAGCCGATCATTTACTGTTTGAATAAACAACAACCGTTATTATTAGCCTGTGATCAACTGATTTTGTTATAAACGGAATGAGGATTGAAAAGCAAAAGAGAAATTTAATTTACATCAATTAATTGGTTTGTTACAGTGGCTTCAAGCAATACAACGAATACGTTTTCTATCAAAACACGGAAGATTTTGGAAATACTTTTTTCTGCTTTTATTTCGCACAGCTATGTTATCCTTAAGTTTTTACAAATTGTTTAGTAACCTGATAATTTTGCATTTATTTAATTCATAAAATAAATATTAATGCATAACCTCTATATTGTTCCCCACAGTCTTCAATCGAGAACTGTCAAACGGTTATAAACAGCTGTTTTGGTTTCTATTGTTTACATTTTATTCTCCATAAGCGTAATGTTAAATTTTTAGATTTTAAACTTAATATTACAATAAAACACGAATTTTCCTGGACATTAGACCTATCTAGAACTTATTTTCTACTCGGAAATTAGTTATTTCCAAAATTTAAAGAAATTCCTCGGTGCCGTTTTCGAGATCCGTGTGCAAATATATATACAAACCTTGCTCGTATTATAGTATTGGATTGTATTATTAAATTTAATTTACAGTACGGTTAACCACAAAAACAGGGCTGTCACATGGTTTATTGGAGCCTGGGTAGGATGTTGTCAGATTCCCCATATGAATCCAACAATGCTCGTTGTAATGTTGTGTGGCAGATTGCGTTGTTGTCTTCAGAGTCCCAAGGTCAGTTGTGTATTTGTTTGATAAATACATAAAGCCTAATATTAAAAGTTTTGTTCCATATAGCCTTCTAAAACATGTTTTGTAAGCCTCCATCTAGGTCTAAATTATTTAAAATTGTTTGCATAATTACTTTTTCCGTGGCAGCTGTGGCGCTCCCCAAGCCCCAAGCGATTGCTCTGACAAAATCTAGCAATGATTTCTCCTGACTTTTCTAAAAAAACACCTTAACTGCCCATCACCATAGCCTAGGGCCTGAATGGTGACTTAAAGACAGCAATGTAATGTGACAGCATTAGTCACATGGGCTAGCTAAAGGTGACCACTCATAATCAGACAGGAGTCGCCAGCTGCTGGTTTCGAACCAGCAACCTTAGACTTACTGGGTCAGAGCTTTACCCCGGAACTACCATGCCGTTAAAGTGAAAATGTCCTGATAATTGCATATCTACCTCACAAATTCACTTATTTCTATTAAAACAAAACAAATTATAAAGTTATAATTTTATGCTTTTGTTTCAACACTTATTCACTTATTATTACTTATTACATCACTGTGCGTACAATCCACAATATAATACAAAACTGGATGACAAAATAAACCAGTTTCTTAGTTCAGCCTATTAGCTGAACTAAATCAGAGAGGCAGAGTACTCCTTATGATGGAAGCAGGTGCAGCAGGAAACCACTTGTGCCAACCACCAAACACTAATAGTTTAATATGGAGCAGAACCCAGAATTAACAAGGTTTTAAAAAAGTCATTTTACTAAGATAATTTTTTATTGTGACACCTTGACTATTTATCAGTATAAGTTTAAAACAGTTAAACCAAAATCATGTTAACTAAACACTGATTTAGGCAAAGGCTAAACAACAAAGGTTTGTAAATTTAGTTAGTATAGCGATACTTTATCTTGAAGCATTTTTTTCAATTAGAAAAACCAAACACAGAACAAAAAGATTAATAGCACAACAATTTTTATTTTAATCAAATATGTATTTTCTACAAAGACCGGTCTGTTGGCAGTTATGTTATTAAGTGAAGTTAGAACTGATGATAAAATAAATAGAATAAAATAAATTTTTTTCAACCATTGCATTGGATATTGTTTTATGGAAACAAAATACATTTGTTTGATTCTGTGTGTATACTTATGTTAGACCAACTAGTTAAAAAAATATCACATAAAAATATGTAGTTACTTTTTAAATACACGATAACTATTTAAAATTATTTGTAACTTATTTAACACTACATAATAAGAGAACAAATGAGAGTAAATTTATTGAGAACATTTAAATAAAAAAATGGAAGCATATACACCAACTGTTCCATAACATTTGAAAATTCTGACATTTTAATAAGTGACAGTAGTACCAATATTATATTTCTACACAGTAAACTCCCTGAGTTACTTTTGTGGAACTATTAACCCAGCATCAACCATCACTTGTATATCTTCTGTTTATTGCCCAAAAATTTGTAATGGAATGAAAATAAAAATAATCCCAATATAAGAAATAAATAGATAGCTTACCTGAGAAAAATACAAGACAGACCACGAAAACAATTATTTTCTTTAATCGTACACTGGAAGTTAATTTTCCCATTCGGACAGACTACAGATCTATGGGTGAAAGACTACAGATCTGAGGGACTATACTTATAAAACTGATTTACAACTCTAGAATCCAAACTAGGACCATCGATGACACAGGTTTGGAGTATGTCACGCTATTAACTATCCCACTGACTTACCTAATTAATTAAGTAATTAATAAGAGGGTTTTTAATTATATGTTTGTAAAACCATCTGTATCTTTCTCTCAGGAAAACTACATGTTTCTTTCTTTTCTTGAAAATAAAAAATTTGGCCTGATAGTAATAACAATTGAAATATATTTTTCTAGGTTTGGGAGAACGAATTAACTCAGTAACGTTTTCAATTTTAACTGTAGTGAAGAAGAATAACTAAATGTTAGTAACGAGTTTTCACTATTCAGTGCAATCACGCTTTTGATAAAATCCCTAAGTACTCACTCGGCATTTAGAGATAAATCCACTCACGTGGGGTGTGTGAAACACCCAAAAATTTTGTGCTTATAACCTCATATCATATGATTTATTTTTAGACCCAGACATATCATTCAGGATATTTAAAAACATGTTATCATAATAAGTTCTTTGAAAGTTTTTTTTGTCTGATATGAGAAATATGTTCAAAAACTTCTAGAAAAGTTTGAAAAATATGACATTCTCTTGAAATTTTAATTTTATCAAATATATAAGCTAAATATAAGCATAGTTATTAATCAATCAATGTATTTATTTGTTGACCATAGCTGTTAATTGAGCCGTTAAACCGTTAATTGAGATCAATGTAACCTCTGGTAGCATAGCTAGTAAAACCTGTTTTCCTTGGAATATTCCTACAAACAAATCAGATTCCTGTTATAAATAACAAAGTGGACATTTTTACACGCTTCAAAAACTTAAATGTATAAATTTAGCAATTAATAAAATTAAAAAATAGTCAGCAACAATGTTAGAGACAGTGCTTTTAAATTTAGTCTGTTTATACAATCTTTGTTTTTATACACGATTCAGTACACAAGTACTTGCACGGGGTGTCGTGGACACCCCAGGAACAATAACTCGCTGCATACTGACAAAAATTAGCTTGAGTCGCTAAACAACATACGTAGTTTGAAGGTACTGAGACCGATGGCAGTTTAACCCACCTCAACAGTGAAAGAATACTAAATTATCTTCCTGCGTGAGTATTTAAGAGTTAAAACACCGAAAATACAACTATCACAATTGAAAAGGAGTTTAAATTTGTTTCCATATATTTTAATAACTCACACATAAAAATAAACAGTAGGCCAATTCTTTTATTTAAGTAGTGGAAAGATAAATTATCAGTACCTTTTAATAAGCTGAGTTGTGTTCAAAAGCTAAAACTAGTCACCAAGTTTGATGATTCGCTTGAAAGATTCTTACTCATGAAAAAGGTTGGAAAAATCTAACAATCTCTCATTGTTTAGTGGGATAATAACTTTTTTAGATGTCATCTAAAATATTTTATGAGTAAATCCTTCTAATGAAGGTATTTTTTTAAATGAATAATTCTTTTTTAATCCTTGGAGCACAGCCTTATACAAAAAAAGTATAATACCATTGAAAGAATATATACTTCCCCACAAACCATTTTTTACCTTAATAAATTATACAAATTTACTTTATTTAGGTGTTTTGAAGTAAACAAGACACTAAAAACGGCTAAAGCATAGTCGCCAAAAAAATAACGCTTTGAAAACATTTCAAACACAAGATAACGATTTTGAAATCTGTTTATCACATCCATCTAAATTAAACTATGATATTATTGTCTATACCATTAGATTGTTTCAATAAATCATGAATAAAAATAAAAGTGAAGGATAATAGTTTTTGCCATATGATAAATATAACGAGATCATATAACTAGAAACAAACCAAAATTGACTTGCTAAGCCCAAAAATGGAAATTATTTGTTCTCTAAACTTAACTCAGTACAGTAATAGTAATAAATTGAATTTGAAAGTCGTGCAACTCAAAGTAAACGCTTAATCACTAAATGTAACTAAATCGTATGAGTGAAGAAGAAATTGCATTAAATAAAAGATTATAAGTCTTGAAAACAGCGGTTCGTTTACTAGGTTACAGGAAGGAATCAGCGATTCCTCTGTCAGCTGAATGTACATGGAAGAGTTGAGATGAATCGAAATATGCTTCTTCTCACTTCTTGCGTTTCCCTTTCCGCCTCTGTCGCGAGTTACTGTCACTGCCCGTAGATCCGTCCCCGCCCCCGACCCCGGACTGGGCGTACAAGTTGTTCAAGAACTCTTCCAGATCAGGCTCGCTGGAAAACAGTGGTCAATATTAGTGTAGCCTATGGTGAATTTTTAAAATTATGGTACATTTTTAAAATTAGATAATGAAAAATACCTAAAAGCAATATAATAAAAAAGAGCAGATATTATATGTTATATTTATTTTAAAATTTACCTCTATTATAATTTTATTTTTGTTTGAAATTTTCAAAACTACTTCATTACAGAATATGATTTTTAACCCAACAACTGGTGAACATAGCTTTCAAATATCAGGCATGTGGTGTCACCTGTTGTCAATTTAGTGAACTTTTAAGTCACTCAATGTTAAAATCGAGTTATTGCCGCCTGTGAGCTAATCCTGTAACTAACTAATGAAGTTCACTGCTTTGCCGCTAGAGTATGAATTATAGCCACTTAAACGCTTTTTCAGGCGGATGTACTTAGCGTAACTGGAAGGCGACCGGAAGATCGCTGATGAGTAAAACATTGGAGCCAAATAGTAGTTTTGGTTAGGAAGGGCGTGTTCAAATCCCCCACCATGAGCAATCCCTATTTGGCTATTGGCTTAGAATAAACGGTGACTGGCTTGGGTGCAAGTTGATAGCATTGTATGTTTAATTGGGATTGCCGTGGACACCTGATTTGCTTCTTTTACTATTGCATAGTTAAGGGGGGGCACATTTTGAGTTTTTTGTTTGTACTGATTTTAAAAAAAAGATTGTTATATAATGATTTTATTACTCAGTTGAGGCAAAAACACTCACCAGTTATAGGGTTAACAAGGACACTGCAAACTATAACTGTGGTTGATCAAAATTTCACACTAGCACTCACAAGAAACAAAAGGGCTGTTTTAAATTTATCATGTCACTTTTGATGAGCTATTACTATTAACCTTCATGGAAGTAAAAGTAAGATTTAATGACCAATATCAACATTCTGGTAGGATCTTTCTTTTTGCTGACGACACTGCAGTGATATTTAAGGGTTCGACCTGGAATGATGTTTATAGCACCGCCTCAAGGGAACTAAAGATCTTGAAATCCTGGTTTACTGAAAACATTTTAACTATGAACGTCAGTAAAACAAAATGTATGCCGATAGCATTATGCCCTGTGAGTGAGCCGCCTGCGGACCTCGGACAGGTCCTGCACAGCTGCAGTGGAGCCGACAATAGCAGTTGTAATTGTCAGATTATTGAAAGGGTCAAGCATTATAAATATCTTGGGGTAGTATTTGATTCAAAATTAAAGTGGGAAAATCACGTAAATTTAATCAAATCAAAAATTAGGAAAATGATTTTTATTTTTTTATCAGTTGAATCAAGTTCTAAATGAAAGTAACCTGAAAACTATTTATTATGCCTATGTCCAATCTTACCTGCAATATGGTATAATAGTGTGGGGAGGTTGTTTTCAATCTATCATTGAACCCCTTAACATAATTCAAAGATCAATTATCAAAGCTGCATTCAAAAAACCTAAACGATTCCCCATGCTACAATTATTTAAAGAATCTGGGATTTTAACGATCAGGCAATTGTATATAAGGAATTTATTGGTATTTCTATATAATCGCGAACACTTGGTTGCGGCTCCGGTGACACACTCCAATTGTACCCGTAATGCAGTGGGGGTGGGACTGCAGGTTCCACGTGTCATCAAATCTATAAATTTAACAAACTCATTTTTTATTGCAAACTTCCTGCTAAGGAAAATCCCGCTGGAAATGAGAAACCTGCAGGTTGCCCTTGGTGCTTACAAGAGGATTGTGGCGATCTGGCTGGCGGAGATCGGTCCGGTTATCGCGGAGTCGCTTATAGCCCCAGAATATAAACTGTGACAATGGTTCTGAACACTCTCCTAACAACACAGTTCATGCAGCTTCTTGTGAATGGGTATTTTCGTTTTTATATCGAATATATGGTTGTGCTGAAGAGATTTTTTTACATTTTATTTTAGAAGTGGCGTCTATAATTAATTATAATTAATTGTAATTATTTAAGGTTAATTCTATTTTGTAAGGTTTTCATTTTGTGGATTAGTTTGATTTAATTGCTAATATTTTTAGTTTTGTTATTATTTTTTTGGCAAGATTTTTTCAGTTTGTAATTTTATTTATTTTTATCATTATTTTGTAAGCAGCCAGGGTGGAACACAACCCACGCACAGGTATTCTACCCATGTGAGGTTTTTTAAATAATTTTTTGGACTGCAATATTTGTATGTTTTTCAATAAAAAATTGTTTGATTTGATTTTTAAAATTACCTTTTTGTTACACCAAAAATACATTTTACCACCTATATGAGGTTGAAAAATATCTGATGGAATGTGAGTACTTACTTGTAATTTTCCCTGGCAAGATGGTGGTGGTGGTTCTGCTTGCCTAACACTATCCTGTATTGTACGGCATGGCTGTTGGCCTTGAGATGCTTCAGGTTGTCCGCCTGACAGGTGGCCCACTCCGTAATGTCATATACCGCCCCCTCCATGCAGGCGTAGTAATGCCACAGCAGTCCTAACATCCAGCTCTCCGCCCAGATGTCACCCTGATACGACAAAACAACTATCTAAACACCCCTATGTACTCAGCAAATTTACATTCAATTATTAATTATCTGAGATGGTAGAAACAAGGCTTAATCAGAGTTTAAGCCACATTCCAAATGTTATCAAAGTCATGCTTATATAAAAAGTTATATCAATGTATACTATACTTTTTTATCAGATATTTATAATATAGCCACTTTGTGCTAGCTGAACTCTGCTTCTTCACCATGGCCACGCCACGGTGGCATGCGGGCCCTGTAATCTAACATTTAAAGTGCATTCTCTCGCTTACTCGTGGACGGATTTTGTTCATCAAAGTATCGTTCGATTTGAAATTAAAATTGCAATCTTTTTTATTTTCTGTACAAATTTTATAAAGTAAATGGGTTTGTTTTATTTAAATTAAAAGATTTTTAACCATCGCGATTTTGAAAATAAAAAAGGAAACTAAATGAAACTTTGAGAATATTTTTCTTTTTAGCCATTTAATATGTGTGCAAAGTTTGGTTTCTATATCCTAAATAGTTCTTGATATATAACGTTTATCATATAAAATACAAAATGGTAGCTAGCGGCTAAACAAAGGATTTTTCGACAAATGTTTATATAATTTTTTTTTTTTTATGAGAACTATCACCCCTTGAAGTTTGTCCTCGACTTTAATTAACACCCTGTATATATATTATTTATCCCCATATGAATAAAATAGGAAATGAGGGAGTAAATTTTGTATCATGAGACTCCTTAGGTCCCGGGGCCGTTTGGAATGAGTCCATCTCTTCACATCATAGCCTAACAATACACCTAAAATGACACCATAATACTTACCAATAAAATACAATACTAATCAACAAAGTACTAAAAGAAGAGATAGATAGATGGTAAAGAAATGTGTTAATCGGAACTGGTTCATGTGACTATAGAATGTGTTTGTTATGTTTGTGTGCTAGCTAGCGTTGCTGATCCCTTCTTCCTCCCTTATCTCATCTGTGACAGTGGCTTGTCATCATAAGCTAGGCACATTACACCCATTCTGATAAGGGTCAATATAAAAAAATTATCTAGGATTTGAGATACTCATGGTTACATCTTTTTACTTGATAATTTTTTAAATGTATAAAAATTACATAACTTACAGCAAATTGGGCAAAAGTATATATTTTGCAAAACAATTATGCTAGAAAGGTAGACAGCGTTCTCCAATATTGAGAAACTCCAAATAGTTCTAAAAATTTCCATACGGTAGCAGCAAACTGCAGTACTGACGAAACCCGCAACCATAAAACCCCATTTTTGAATGAACTCTACACACTAATATCTCATTATAACTAATTATGACAAAAAGAAAAACAAAACTATTCTAGTAAAACTAATCTTGTGAAAATAGTCTCACATAATCTGTTTTAATCATGACATGAAGAAAGAATTTTAGTTTATATTTACAATGTATAAAACATTGTAAATATAAAAATACCCCCGTCGCAGCAGACCTGCATACTCAGCGAATTTCCAAATCAATGATATAATAATAATAATAATAATATACGACAAGTTTGGTAAAAATCTGTCGATGAACATGAGAGTTATTTTCCTTTCTCTATAAGAATAACATGGGAAAGAGTATGCAGGTTTGCTGCTGTGAGGAACATTGAAAGTAGGCATTTCCAGCATAAATAATTTTTATTTTGTCAATTAATACCAACTTTCATCAACATCTGTCCATAAATAAAGGAGTTTGCCTATTCTCCATATGATTAACATGGGATAAGAGTATGCAGGTTTGCTGCCATGATAAACACATAAACTATGATTTTTAAGCATAAATGGATAGATCTCAACCACATGAAGCTAAATATCAAGTGTTATCCAAAAATATTGATTAATATGGGAAATATTAATTTTTCCCTATCCTCCATAAGATTAACCCTAGAAGTGGCAAGCTTTTTACTCTTAACTGTAACATAAAAATAATTACTAATATCTTCTTGAAATATCAAAGTTTAAACAGAAAAAGCTTAAACCATGCCCCCCCCCCTTATAACCACTAACCACAAAAGCAAAACAGGTGTCCACTGCAATCCCAATTAAGCCTACAAATGTACTTACCCAAGCCGGTCACCGTTTATTTAAGGTCTCCACTCCGCTACAACCACACATTTACAAGCCAAACTAGGATTGATTGCTCATGGTCGGGATTCGAACCCTAGCACTTCCGATGTAGAACGTTACTCGTCAGCATAGCGCTAAGCCAATCAGTCTAGGAGAAGAAAGCGCTTACTTGGTTATAATGCCCGTGGCAGCTCGTGTACTACGAAAGCAGTTTCGGTTGTTGGCCCCCAGAGGGAAATACGGTCGCGTAGGCGATAGTGTCTAACAAATCAACTAAACTGACGACAGATGCCTCCACCTGCCAATTCTTATTGTATATGTAAATGCGTGTAAATTACTTATTTCTAGGGTTAACATTGGAGCCCCACAATACAACGTACTGTGTTTAGATTTTTTAATATCTCGGTAACCGTTGGAGATAGAGAAAAACTTTAAGGAACTTAATTGGGTAGTTTTTTAAGCTGATTCCAATAGTGAGATAGAAAATTAGAAAATTTTAAAAATTACATGTGAAAAAAGCAAAAAAAAACCCATTTTGGAGTACAAAACCCCCCAAACTACCCGTTCCCATTGACCGATATGTCTGGTTTAAGAACTCGTCCGAGCATTTGTAGGAATACACGTCTCTACCAAATTTGGTCTTCATCAGACTATTTTTACGAGAGTTATCGTGTTCACAGACACATATATATATACATATACATATATAAAAATTTTAACGACTAATGTTTTTGGACTCTGGGCACCTAAAGACGAAAAAATAACATGGTCTTGGGCTTAAGTCTTACCATGAGACCTACGGTGATAGCTTCTTCCCTATGGGAAATTAGCTAATCTCTATATATAAAATTGAATGTATGTCTGTATGTCTGTATGTATGTATGTCCTTTATGCGTTGCCAAACTACTCATCCGATCGCCATGAAATTTTAGGAAGTTGCTCTATAAGTGTCCGGGAAGGTTTTAGTGAAAAAATATTTTCGAAAACCCCATAAGTTTCCATTTTATGGAGTTTTAAATTTCTAATGTTAACCTTATGGAGAGTAAGTTTGTTTACAAATTGTCTACAATGAAAACATTTGATTTCTTAGCTACAGCTGATTGGTTTACTTTCCATTAGCAATACCGTATGCTTTACTATCCAATGCCATCTGAATCATTCATTAATGTTAAACTATGAAGTAAATGTGTACTGTAAAAAATGAACAGCTTTATTCACCACGTTAATAGTTTCGGTTTTGGGGGATTATGTATTTATATTTTTATTTTCTGTCTGATTAAAGTCACGTGTTTATATGATAATTACAATGTTTATATTATTACGTTTATTATAATAATCAGCTGTTGTATATCTTTCCTATAAAAGCCGTATTACAGTTAGGTTTCGTTTGGGTTTGGATTGGATTCGAAAATTGTGAATTAATCCACTCAGATTTATTTGTTTTATGGGGATGTTATTAATATGTTTTATCGTTTTGTTATTGTTATTCACTATGCCGCGACCCAGAATAAATAACCTTTTACAATGAAGCCGTATTGCTATTCGACTTCAAACATGGCCAATCTTAAAGTTAACATGTATTTACTGTCAGGCGTTACGAAGTTCGCCGGGTCAGCTAGTACAAACTAAAATTCTCAATTCAAAATCTTTAATGCACAAAATGTTAATAATTTAAAATGACAACAGACTTACTTCTCTGGCCGAGTGGTGTATTTTACACTGAGCGCAGAACCGGGCGGCATAACACGGTCGCTGCATGATTGAACGTTTGTGTCTTTTACCACAGTTTGTACATCTGTAAAAAAATAAAGAAAATTTTAAGTATAAAATATATTATGTACACAGATAAAGTTATAAGAAATACTGCATAAGGCAGTTTATCTCTTTACAAATTGGCTATGTAAGAACTGGCCATAACTGGAATTGGCAAGTAGGAACTTGCTAATATGTCGTCTTCATACAACTCAACAATAAAAATATCTTTATTTTAAAACATGAAAAAATTCAAGAATAGGCGTAGAGGTGGTTGATGCTGAATAACTTTCCAAGCACTTCTTAGCCTCAACAGTCTGTTATTTTCAAATTGTTTTCTCTCAATAGAAATAGATATAATTATCAAAATAATGCCTTGAACTCACCAGGATGTTAGCATTTTGATTCCTGGGCAAAACAGACAAAGCATGCTCAGTTTAGGCATACAATAGTAATTAGGTCAGAGAAAGTCAGCTTCCTTCCAATTCGTGAGCACCATCGAATATAGGTTGCATCTAACAAAAACAGTCTCACTAAAAGAATTTTTTGTTTCTTGGCCATTCACCTCGACAGTTCTGAAGTTCCAAGAAGACTATATTAGACACACTTACAGCATAAAAATTACTAAAATAGGAAAAAGTAATAAAAAAATATAATTTTGCTCTATGTAATGTAAGAATAAAAGATGCAAATGGTGAATTCCACAAAAATATATAGCCCAAGTCAAATTTTAGATGGCATCTATATACGATCCTGCTCTCGGATTTAAAAAATTTTAGTTTTGAAGAATTACATAGAAGTTTGTTAGATTGGCAAACAGTTTTGACTATGCACAAAATCATTCATTTGGTAGGAATTATTAAGTTACAATGATATGTGTTTTCACCTGATGGTGTTGGCAGCATACTCCATCTTGTGATGTAGCTGAGAGAGCAGTTCGCTAAGCTCACTCCACGCCTGTTCCACCTGATGTGTCTCGGCAACACAACGATCGTATGCACTTCTTCTTTCCTACGGCACAAACTTTACTGTAATTTACAAATAATTTGTTATCGTACCTTATCAAAGCATACTTAACTTTTAAAATAACCTTGTATAAAAATCAGTTCAGAGAACAAAACAGCTTTTGTTCATTATTCTGAGGCAATTTAAATTTGAGAAAAAAAAATTTTGATAGAAAGTTCTAAGACTATCTTGTTCTTCAGATTAATAAAGGTTGTCCTAAAGAGCTTTCAGACAGTTTGTTAATTTTGTTAGTCCATCACAGGTGAATAAAGAAATTTATATTACAGTCAAACCTTGATATAACGAATCTGAAAGGACTGAATAAAAATTTTGTTATATCATGGAATATGTTATATCAGGGTTCTTTAAATTGAGGTTAGGTCACCTAAGATTTCCCTTTAGTTAGGTTCACAGATCTACTTGTAAACTTCTTGATGATGTATTAAGGTGAATTTAACTTTAATAAAAAAACACGATAACGTGGTGATATACTGTACAGTGTACACAGGAAGGAAAACAAAATAAACCTCGTTATTATAATCAAAATTAATTTTATTAGTTAGTTTTATTTAAAAGTATTACGGTGTGTTTCAAAAACTGGACAAAGAACGAATAAGAAAAAGTAATGAACAATTAAGTGAATAAATAATTTTTTTTTAAAGTCTCAATTTCAAAAATAAAATTACAGTTGATTAATACTTTTAAGCTAAGTACCTATACGTGTTAAGCTGTACAATATGTCAAGTTACATTAAATTATTTAGCCTAAATTGAATTAAAGGCTTCAGTATTCTCAGCTTGCTTCTTAAAAAAATAGGAATAGTGGTCTGCTTCCTTGCTGAGCAGAAATACGTTTCAGTTTACCCATCATTAGTAAAACTGCACTCTACACGAACAATCCACACAGTATACAGTTTGGTATGATCTCCCAACGCTAACTAAAGCGACGAGCGACCAACAGGATGTAAGACTTTCTGACAGATGATTCAGGTTTGTACACGTTTTGATCGTACGTTATATCGAGGTTGAGTCGTAGATCATACGTTATATAGAGGTGAAATACGTTATATAGAGGACGGACACTATAAAATTTGTCATATCTAGAGGTTAATAATTAAAGTTTTCCAAAACTATTAAAAATTCGTAACATCAAGGTTTTGAACACAGTTCATTCGTAATATAGAGGTATGATATACATTGTGCGTTATAAAAAGTTCAAGGAGGTTTAAAAAAATTTGTTTTATCAAGGAATTTGTTATATTGAGGTTCGTTACTTCAAGGATTGACTGTATACATATTATCAATAATCTGAATCTAAAGTTAGTTTGAGGTAGTCATTCTGTGTGTGTCTTGTGTGACAGTGGCATTTTTTAATGTATTGTTAGAGCAAGATCCAAACTCTGGTTAGTTACCTTTTAAAATGATCTACTGTTAGATAGGTAATAAGTTAACAGGCCAAATATAAATGACGACTGTGACGAGTGGATTCAAAATTTAATTTCCAATCTTCAGATTACGAGGTAAGAACATCACCCCTGAACCATTAGATTGCTATTGTCAGTGCAGTCAAGTGATCGGAACGAACATTTTATAAACTCCAAATAAAAGTCATTATATTTGAGAAACTTTCAAATTGATGACTCACAGGTTCTCCGATAAGTTCAAATGCGTGGACCAAAATTTTAAACGCCTCTTCTGCACCTGGTTGAGAGTTCTTATCGGGATGAACTAGAACTGCTTGCCTTTTGTAGTACTTCTTGATGTCATCGTCAGTGCAATTGTTCGTTACACCAAGGATACTGTAATATGAATAGAGAAAATAAAACATAATAGATTACAGATACTGTATACAAAATAATTTTATTTAAAAAAAAATTTGGATGATTTAAAATATTGGTCATTTTGGACATAAGACTATAATGGGCACTAACTCAATATCATTATTAAACACTAGAACTAGATTTATCGCTCTTTAGTAACGTACTGCTTGTACCCCGTTGAGTACACAATTTAAGAAAAACACTGATGTATCTAATGGGGTTCAATCGGGAACGTGTTAAGGAATGTGATTGCAACTAGATTAAAACCTTACAAACTCGACACCCGGTAACTCGACAGTCAATAGCTGACACAAACCTTTATATTACAGTACCGGTGAATTTGATTACTAAAGGTCACGGGACGAGCCAAAATAGACAGTCGATTAATTGAGCACCCTTAAGACTTTTTCAAGGTCAAAGACCCGAGCATAGTCGGAGTATTTCTAATTCTTGAATATTTAATGTTTCTTCATAAGCTCTTTACTCAGTAAATAAACAATATGCATGTAAGGATTGTCCAGTAATAAATTTTTAAGTGAAACTTAAGTCTGTTATGTATTAATTAAAATTCACAAAAAATTGCTATGTTCTGGATTACTTGACAACCTTGGGACTCGACAACTTCTGTAATAACATAAAAAGAAAATAGCATTCCCCCTAAAAATTTAGGCAAAAAAGTTAAGAAATAAGAATTTCTTCATGGAGAAGTAAAAGCTACAATTGAAATTTTGCTAACCTATATGGATCTTTCCCTTTACACGCCAGCAGTCGTTTCATCGCCTCATCACCAGTGGCGGGCAGGGAGATGTTGGAAGTGAGTCCACCGGGTAACGTTGGCTCAGTATTCTTGGGAGGAGGTGGAGGTTTCTTGCCCCACCAGTTCCACCAAGGCTCCCGGCCTACAAGACCTGTCATGCGACATTGCAGCCACTGTAGCCAGGTGAGACCAGTCTCACACATTACGGCAAACCTGCGGAAACCATGAGACTTGACTACGGTGCAAGTTTAGTTTTAGCAAGAAAAAACATTATTTAACTTGAATAAAAAAAATGTATTACTTCACATGTGAAGAGTAGTCCGAAAATTTATACTGTAATCGAGTTTCCATTTTTTTAATTATTTATATCATCATTCCAAGACTAGAGTATACATTACCAATGTGAATTAAAATTAAATTTAAGTCATGTAACAAAAATAAGAGAATTAACTTAAGGAGTGAAGAAAAATAACAAAAGAATCTCATAACCCTTTCCTATCAGGTCGAGTATTTATAACTTGTCCAGTGTGCTCGGATGTCCAGCTGTACTGTCCGCCGGCATTTGCTCACCAAGTCATATTAGTTTCCTCATGATTTTCCATGCTGCTCGGATGGCCCCTGGCCATCCATATTGGCTATATATTTGCGTTGGTGTTGGACGTCTTAATTTCTGTCGGGAAACTAATGAACTAGTGAATCAGTTGAATTTCCGCTTATACAAATATCCATATCCTTGAAATTAACGTTAGGTTTAGTGCTTTGTTCTCTTGTCACATTTACAAGTGGTAATTTAATGCATAAAACAGTAACCATAAAATATAATAAACATAAAAATTGATGATAATTTAAATTCAGATGACTTGAGACAATTATTGGAAGAGAATATGGTGGCAATGTTTCCAATTATGAAATAGATTCAGTGCATGACAGTGACTTTGATTTAAACATAACAAAGTTTTTGAAAACTAACTTCACAGTAAATTGAGCAATAACTATAAAAATTAGCAATGATGTTCAGGATATTTGTTCAGAATATATTGTTTGTGGATATAATATTTGTTCAGGATGAAGCTGATAAACATGCAGCAAATTCTATAGTAAAACTTGTCCAAATAATCCAGGTTTATTTTAGAGATATCCAGGGGACCATGTTTAGAAAACTGCCATTCATTAAAAAAAAAATTAAAACTTAAAATCTTAAAAACAAACTTTATAAGTCATGACTAGGACCTGAAAGTAAGATTTTTATCGAAGATCGGATTGCACAGTCAATTGTATAATGAATTCTGATATTATAATACATTAGTTAATTACATTATAATAATAATATAACTAACTAATGTATAATTGAGTAACAGTTTGTATTAATTAAGTACTTTTCTGACATTATTTGTTTACAATGGCTTTATATTTTCTTTTGTAACAAACCACATTTGACACAAACACAGTTGCCGAGCTTGTAGGGAAGAGAGATAAACATGGCTGCCACCTAGATTAATACTGTAGCCTGGCTAATACAGCTGGCCATCTGAGCGGCAAGAACAACATCACTTAAACTAATATGAACTGGCTGTAACCTTAGCTCGGCCAGTACTACTGACCACCTGAGTGCAAAGGGTTAATCTGGTTTAGGATAGAAAATAAATGAACAATAAATTTAACTTAAAACTACACAAGTAAACAAAAAGTGTTATTACAAACAAAAGTATTTGACAAAAGTCAAATTTAACATTTCTAACATTTTAAACTCAATACTTCATGGAAACTAAAAAGATTTACAAAAACATGAGTAACATCAAAACATGATTTTCAGTACAGTGCTAATTGTGTTTTTAAAAAAATTTTAAAAGTTGTAGGATATTAAGGTAGGAGGACTTTGGAGGACCTGTTTTTAAAAGGAGGACTTTTGTAGGACTTGGAGGGCTTGAAGGACTTGAAGGACTGGAAGACAGGTAGACACCCTGCAATACATAAAATGTTATCAATTTCTTTAGGGTCTAATAATCCTTCTAAATATATACAAGCAAAATTTTAGGTGTGAATAAAATGGATTAAATGTAAACAATAAATGTAAAATTGCAATTAAACTTGTATATTTTGTACATAAACTTACAGATGAACCATAAGACGGGCTGACATTGCTAGAACATCCCAGATGAGGTGTAGAAACCAGGTGAGGAACATGAGACCGTAGTAAGACATCTGCTCCTGCCATCGCTTGCACAGAACAGCTGTAAACCAGCACCTCTCAATCATTAAAATCTTTATTTAACAAACTAAACATTAACAAATTATACATAATCACAATTAATTTATTTGGATTTTACCAGAATCCGTTTTGTGTCTTGTATATTTCTACGCCTCTCGGCATTTTTTAACATTTTGATGGGGAACAGACCAAACCCCGGTCTTGTTACTACCTAACCTCAACCTGTTGTTAGGAAGCATCATTAATTAATAGTCCAAAGACGAAACTGGGACCAGATTCGATGGATTCAATTTGATTTGACGATTTTTATGTAATCTTGTTTAACATTCAATCACAATCATCTTTCAAAACTTTATAAATTCCTCCACCACAACACCATACTTTGATTAAAAATAGTTGAGTTAAGAATAAAACTCATTACATAAGGTTTCTGGGTAGATTTATTCAAAGCCTACAAAGCCCTTTCTAAAAACCTCCTTTTCAGAAATCAATCCTCATCCAACATATCTCACAGTTCCAATCCTCTAAGTGAATATGTAATGCAAGGAAAACAGGGGATTTACAATGTGAATTGAGATTATTAACTTAACATAAACAAATCTGAATTAAGTTCTACTCATGTGTAGCCTTCAGTTAAAAATATAGTAAAATTTAATTAACTCATCTTTGTGGACCCAGTCTTTAAAGAAATGTCAAATATTCAACAATTTAAGCTACATTATTTTATTATTTCCAGCCTTTAGACCTTTATAAATATAAAATTTGTTACCTTTATTTGCCTGTAGATCTAAAAATATTCTTTATTCTCCTGATGTACATTTCGCTACTAAAGTGTAGCATTATCACAGGGTAAATTCTTGAGTGTAAAAAAATTTTTTTACACTAAAAAAGGGAGTGTAAAAAGTTTTCTACAGGCAAATAAGGTAACAAATTTTAAGCTACATGTCCTGGAAAAATCTTAATTAAAATAATTGTTTCCTTTCAATGATACAATCTTCTTCCGCGAAAAAGTAAACAATAGCGAGCTACCCCACCCTCAAATATCCCCATTTTCCTTGAATCTTGGGGGCTTTGTCCTTGAATCAGTCTAAGAACGTAATAGATTGACTATCCATCTTGGCCATTCCACGACCTTGAAAAGTCAAACGCAGCATTACTGTAAGATAAAGGCATTCTATTAGCTATTGGCGGACTGTTCTATCAGCTGTTGATTTGCATGGACTGACTAGTTATGGGGTATCAATAATGTACAAAACTGCACCATTTTTAATGTTAGCAGATGAAAACACCACCTCTGAAAATTGGTACAAAGTCCCAAATTTGCGATGTACTGGTACTTTCAATAATAAGTGTAAGTTGATATTAAGTGAATTAGGCACCACAGTACTCACCAATATAGCTCTGGCCTTCCTTCCGCTTGGCCCTGTGCCCCCGCCGAGTTGCTGACGAGCCCCCACCGCGGGATACTCGTGACACACTTGGTCCCCGCTCCTCCGAGCTGATGTTACACTTGTTACCACCACTCATGCCTCCGTTACCCAAACCTGTGAAAAAAGGAACAGAATGAAATCACCAGCCTGAAATTAATTGCGTTGTGATATCAGACAGCTAAAGATGATCAAGAAATTCGGGGAAA
Organism: Nephotettix cincticeps; assembly: GCA_023375725.1. Taxonomy (NCBI): domain Eukaryota; kingdom Metazoa; phylum Arthropoda; class Insecta; order Hemiptera; family Cicadellidae; genus Nephotettix; species Nephotettix cincticeps. The sequence goes on along the minus strand of CM041785.1, from coordinate 15,700,660 downwards.
CTATTGAATCAAGATTAACAACATCGCACGCAGCACGCTAGCGTGAAAAAACCTATAACTTTTTGTTTTGGATTATATTGGCGATATGAAATATATTTACTCAAACTTTTACAAACCGATCAGCACAAATTTAAAAGTCCAGGCTCCCCTATTGTATAAGCTTTTCTTGGATTGGGATTTATACACATCAGTACGTTACAATGATATTTGATCAATCAACGTACAGGGACTAGGCATTGTATGCCATATGCTGAGACGTCACCCCTTGAGGGTGGGGCTCTACCGCCTGGTTGTAGAGTGGAGAGTGCAGTTTTTTCCAGACAGAAAAAATACTTTTTTTAATACCTAAAAATTGTCTTAACATTTTCAATAATTAAAAATGACACAAATTTCTGTTTTATACTTTATTCAAGCTACCTAAATCCAAAAAGAACATTGGGAAAGTAATATTTTGATTTTTTTACACTAAATGAGCATGGACCGTGATTTTCCATTCCATTTCACAGGGCTTTGTTTGTATTTTACATTTTAGAGTAGTAGTCAATCCAACAAAGAACAATTATGGACATTTTAATGCTTGTTTTCATTTTGTGGATTTTTGTACTGTGTTAACAATGGGAGAAAATAAAAATATTCTTATTCTTATATTCAAATATAGATTTCTTGATCATATTGTCTTCTTAATCATAACAGTGATTTTGAAAATATATTTTAGAATTTCTCCCATTACTTGATTCAATATTCAATAAAGAGTAAATTTAAGCCTATAAGCCTGTGTTACTACTATGTTAAAATTATTGAGGGGATATTTAAATTTGTATCACATTAACCCTTTAAACCTCGGACACACAAAAAAAGTCCTAACTCCCCAGGTGGAGTTGCTAAGGGTAAGTGTAGATCCCCGGACTCAACATAACTACTTTGCCGAGGTTTAAAAAAAATTCATAACTTCCTAAATATTTATGTTAAATTTATATTTCATGTACCACAATGTTTGTACAATATTTTTTAATACACCAAAAGTAAACTTTTATGGATTTCATGAAAAAACTAAAAGGAATTTTACCATGGGAAAGGTAATTTTTTATTTCTCTAAATTTTAATTCCCTACAATAGAAAAAAAATCCATGATAGTAAATAAAGTCCACAGACACTCAAACACATAACCTCTGCGCTTACACTGTTGTAACCTCAACAATTACATCACTCACTAAAGCGAGACGATGACAAGAAATACTCAGATAAAAATAATCTCCCAAAGCATAACCAACCTATTTAAACAGTAAAAACATTACTATAATGTGTGAAACAAAATTATTTTGATATAATGGTGGGGGTTTCTCAGCGCTTAGTCCGACCACGGCGTCACATTTCTGTGTTTACATTTCCGGTCCATAATTTCATTCAGATTGGCTCCTGTCGATTACCTTTTTTCATATTTCATGTTTATCAAACTGTTGTGTATGAAACTGTGATTCACACAGACAATGAGCAAGAACAAGATGACAGTAATGATGATGGCTTTGAACCCATGACAAGAGTGTCACATTCAGATATAAAAAATGCTTTTGATCTGGCCCTTCAGTACATGGAAGAGAGCTCTATGTCCACCCCAATAGATATATTGTGGATACAAAAGTTGAAAAATATTACAGCAAAGGCGAGGTCGTCAAGATTCTGCCAAGATTTTTTTTCAGCCAGTGAAAAGACATTAAATATTGGGACAGATAGAGATTTTAACTATCAACTATGTTCAAGTTTCAGTTAAAAAATTGTGTTTGGATTATTATTTTTTAAGCTAAATTTTGATAAGTAGTGTTTTACAAAATTAATTAATTAATTAACCAAACAATATTTAGTTAAATTCATTTTTATACATATCTAACCTAGTGTGGCTAGTACATCTGAGCTACATGACGAATCTACCTAGGCCATGTGTATTGAGTTGGTGTATAACCCTTGATCTCCCTTCCGCACAGAATACCATGTAAGTACTTCGAAAAACATTTTCTGAGTTGCTGTATTGTAATGTATAAAACATTTTCAATAACATAGTTGCTGTAGTTTTTGCAATAAGCAGGTTGTTTAGCACTTTGACAATCAGTAATAAAATGGTTTCTATTCAAAATATAGTTAAAGTATATTTTTATGTAAATAAACTAGTTCATCTGATAATCTGACCTTTTTATTGTTCCAACCATGCTCCCAGTCCCTTAGATAACAGATTAGCGAGGTTCTACTGTAGTGTTTATTATTAAAATTTCAAAGGGATAAACATGATTATTTTCCAAAATTCAAAAATTAAATAAAAATTTATAAATATTTTGGGGATAGTAATTATTGTAGGAACATTCAATTACTTACTCAACTTTTGCCAATTTTTTGTGTGTAGCAACACACGTAACACAATAATTACCTTAATGCATATAAATTTTTATTTTGTAACTAATATTCAACTCATACAATACAAAAGCCACTTAAGCAAATGATAAGACTATTAAAGAAAAGTGAATGAATTGATTTAATCTTTATGAGTGGATATGACAAACAAAATATTCCTTGAAATAAATTACCTTTTTTGGTTTCATCCTGGGACCGACTGTTCTTTGAGGCACCTTTGGATATATTCTTCTCCGAGCTGCCGGTTTTCCCTTGAAGATTATCCTTGATGTGTAAAGGACGTTTATTACCTCCATTCGTACCTCCGGAAGACTTGTGGTTGTTCAGGGCCTCACATCTATCTTCTACAGAAATTAAATACTTAATCGAATGTCAATATTCCTTTTTTTACTAGGCTAAAGTATTAGGGACTATCAGTTAAACTTAAGAAATAACAAATTTTCACTGTGACATAAATGTTAGCTATGATCCTCAAATAGAACAAGGAAATTTAGTACCTTGGATTTACTACAAAACAATTCTTATTAGCCGTTAGTTCTTAGGCTAAATTAAGATTGAAATTGTTTAGGCTAGATAAAATTCTACTCTGTGATTTTATTAATTAATGTGATCCAATCGATTTTGGAATAAATAAATCAAACTTGTAATTTCGTAAAGTTTTGGTCAATTCAGCCTGGATTGAACTGTTTGCTAATTTTCCAGTATTTGTACAAAACACAGTTCCTAACAGATAAAAAAGAACTAATCAAAATCTTTCTCATGCTCCAGTTTTGCTTCCTTTCTGTAGGTTCTAATTTTATAATCTCGATAGGTATAAACTTTAAATAATTCATTCATTTATTCAATGTCTGAAATTAACTTTCTAACAAATTTATGAATTTGCTTGTAATATTATGAAAACCCTTTAACAATCAAGGGAGATTTCTATTATTTATATTTTTATTTGTACATCTTCCTTTTCTTGTGGATTTGCAGATTACTAAATTTATGATGTCAAAATTAAAACTAAAATTTAAGTGAGTCTTATATTAATTCCATCTTGATGTGTAACAAACTGTTTAATACCTGTTATTTACGATCCCAAAATAAATTTTAGGTCTCTCAAGCCAAATGAAACAAAATGTAATCGACAACATTAATGTAAACCTTCATTACTACTTTGCATTATACAAAGTTATATAAAGTAAACAAACAGAATACCAATTATTAATTATGGTCCAAATTTTGCCAAGTTGTCTTGTGTTTGTAACTAAGCCTTAGAAAATAATGACTTGAAAAATTTTTACTTACTTTCCAAGTAATATAATTACTTAATGCTCTTTAAATTCTCAATAAATACAAAATAGATTCCATGCCTAATATAGGGCCTAAATTTAACTTAAACGTGACCTAAATTGCTTCAGTTTATTCATTACTTGTATCTGAAGTTCTTTGATTCCTAGCATGTAATAAACAAAAACTGGTCAGTCTCTCGGTGGTATCATACGGTCAAAGGCCAAAGCACCAATGATACTTTAATCTGCATAGAATTGTACATTTTAAACAAAAACCAAACATTATCTCAATAATCTTGATAAGCTAATAAATTAATTGGACCAAATAACTTTTTGTCACTTGCATAATTTTTTTGTGGGAGCGCTTCAATTAAGGGGGTCAGGGTGGCTAAAAAATTTCTTTCACAGAATTTGGCCTATTTCTTAGGATCCCCTTTTCCAACGATAAGTTTCAACAATCAAACCTGATTTAATTCTAAATCTAAGAAAATAATTTTATAGGAGGATATCGTTGGTTTTTCAACTGAAACTCAAGCCTACTTACTCAAATGTTGCGCATTGCATTTATATAGTATGATAATATTCTAAAACAGTTTTGTTGATAAATGTTTACTCTTTATTGTGTTGGCTAACCTGGTATAGGTTATTTTCATATGATTTCTGTTGCTAAGTCACTGAAAGTAGAAAATATTGTGTTTGTTTCATGTTTACCAAGTATTCTTTCGGTTTTTGCAATTTTGCAAAAGTTGTATTTTTTAGGATATGTGTTCCTTTTTCTCAACAACCACTGAAGTTATGCTCTGAAATTTTTGACATGGATATTTCTTAGCTCTGGGGGGACATATCCTTAGATCACGGGACAAAACATTCGTACAACTCTCATACTCTCTCTCTCTCTCTCTCTTTCTCTGAAGTGAAACAACATTTAATAAAAGACTAAAACAAAAGTTGTTAAATAGGTATAATCAATTGTATTTTTAGTTTTGTAGTTAATGTATTGTAAAAATTGTTCTGTTACTTTCATCACAACTCATGATGTAACAGATTGTAATTATATGCCTGGCTTGAAGGAAGAGCGGACCTGAGTTTGATTCAAGGCAGGGAAAATAAAACAAGTGTCATGTCTCTCCGTCTCTCTCTACGCGCCCATGAATGCCACCGCACAAAACGCAATACGGATAGACAGACGCTGCAAGGTCATCGCTTTTTCCGTTTACATTTACACTTAGCTTTTTATATATAAAATTTATTAATGATTTGTAGTTTTTGCATTGTTTGAATCAAATTTAAAGTGTGAGTAGACAGTTAAAAGGCAGAGACTTCTGTAAAATGTTTTACTGCCTACCTTTTTTCGTTGAATAATTCACTTAGCTTTTTGTTTTTTTGATTGATTATTAATTTGTTGTATTGTTTTGATGCAATTTTTAAATAAATTACTACATACTGTATTTAACTAAATCCGTTGTTATCATCCTTCAACTCTAATATTTCTAATTCATTACGTTTTAAACGGTCTCTCGCTAATCCGGCATTTCGGTAAATCCGGCCCGCTAGCCGCCCGTTCAGTTAGATTATCGAGGTTGTACTGTAGCTGGAATTAAAATTTAGCTAAAAATATGAAACAGTAAAAAAATAAATAAATATTTTATCTTTTTTCTCAAAAAATTAAAATGGTTTTCTAAAAAAAAATTATGGGAAATTTAATAAATGCCCAAAGTTGAATTTGAGAGATTCCATATATGTAAGTACTGATATTTCTAATAAAAGGAAGAAGTAAGCTATCTTTATTAATTTTTGAGAAAAAGGAACATTATTAAAAGGAACTTAATTACATTTTAACTATAATATATTTTTCTATGGTAAACATTCATTATTTGTTTTTGACTGTCGGCCTACCTGGGAGTTTTGTTTTTTTCTTCTGCTTTTTCTCTTTCTTAATCTCCCCAGCTGTGGAGTGCATATAGTTGTCAGAACCACTTCCAACATTATCATCGAGGTATGAATCATAATCAATGAAGGAGTTCTCTTCGCTGCTCTGAGGAGGTGTCAAGTCTTCTAGCGATGTCCAGCGTCTTACATTTGTTTTCACCTGATCGTCACTGTTAGATTGTTGCCGTTTCAGTGATGCCGAATTCCCTGTTTTTGGGGCTGCGTTGTTCACTCCTGTAAACAATAACCAAAATTTTACAAGTTGCTGCTGTTACTATTTTATCTTTAAATTTTACAGAAGCTGTACCAACAATCTGATTTTTATTTTCATCTTCAAATTATGTGTACATGGTATTACATATACACTCCGTACAAATCCAGGTTAATTAAGCTAATTATTTTGAAATCTGATGATAAATAGAATACTATTATCCCTTTGAGTTTTTTGGACCGATACATTGTCGTTAGTCGGTAGTTTCTATCCCAAAAAGCCAGGTGGCAAGTAGTAGCACCTACCAACAATTTACTTAAACTGATGTTATTATCGTCTGCCGCGCTACCATCTGTGGGCTGATATTGGAACTGACTCACGGAGTTCGCTGTTTTGCTGCTGGAGAAGCTTCAAATAAAAATAAAGAACCTGCTCTGTTGGTGTCCTTGGTGGACCAAAGTTCACAACATTCGCTGACAAGTGAAATATGGAATCCATTATTCCCAACCATGAGCAATCCCAATTTGGCTTGCGAATGTGTGGTACAGTGGTGGAAGGGCCCACCTTAAATAAATGGTGACCGGCTTGAGTGGAAGTTGATGGCCTTTGTAGGCTTACTTGGGATTGCAGTGGACACTTGTTTTATTTGATTTTTTACAATTATGGGTATGGTTAAAGGGGGGGGGCACATTTAAAAGTTCTTTTGTGTTTGATTGTTGTTTAGAAACTGTTTATAAAAATTATGAACATGAAAAATTCAAAGCACTCAAAAGGGTTGAGTAGCATTTTATCCTAAAACTTGTGCTGTCTCTTTTAGGTAGGAAGATGTGTCAGATTTCCAAATACGAATACACACAATAAGTTATTTATAATAACTATACATAATGCCAGACAAATTACAGTTTGTTAGCAAATTAGATTACAGCCAACTCCTGAATAATTGAGGACCAGTCTCAATCTGGAATTACCTGAATACATAAACACAATGAATCTACTTTGTTATGCTTAGTTATATTTATGTTACAAAAATCTTGTGAATTAAGTCAGTATTAAAACCAATAATATATTTTAAAGAGTTTATCATGACTGATAGTTTGCAGTTAGGTAGTTTTTACTGAGCCAGGTGGCAACTAGGTTCCTGTGTAGTGTAAAATTAAATTATTAAAATCATCTTTATTTACGTAAACATCATGTTTTGTAACAACATCAATTACAAATAGTATACTATTGGTATCTCTCTCTAATCCCTACACATTTCAAAGCTAGTGAAGACAATAGAGAGTTACAATTGAGAGGGGTAGATAAAAATAAGATAACGCCTTAAATTTGTATCTCATTGAATATGTGAAAAAATATTCAAAAGGAACCAGGAGAAATTTTACTCTATAAGATGAACTGACTTTTTCAAGCTGTCATGTCGAACTTGAATATTGTGTCTCTGATAATATGAAGAAGTATCCCGCCTTTATTTTTCTTGTTAGTAAAATATGTATCACATTAAAAATTAATACGGTAACGAATAAAAGTTTATTTTAATTATTGAAAAGGTCTTGTTCATAAAATTTCCTGAACCAATAGGATTGCCCTATTTCAACAACTTTATTTCTCGAAAATTCCTCAATGAACATAAAAATAGATCACTTACCTACTTTCACTCCTTTATTACTCTGTTTCCTTCCCTCAGCTTTCGTTGCAGTGCCGGTCACAGTGACAGGTTTTGTAGTTGTGGGGGGAGGGGTGAGAGGGGGGACAGACTTAGCAAGGACATCTGAATAAGAAGGTCTCATGGGCCTAACTTCTGCAACAATCCTTGGTTTCTTCACCTGCCCCGGTTGAACAGGACGAACTGTTCTATCCTCTTCTTTCACCTCTGTCTGAGGATGGGTAACATTCCCAAAAGGACTGTACGTTCCACTCTTGTTGGGTAGCCAGTTACCCACAACATTTTCGATCAGCTGGTGATTATTCTGACTCGTGGTTTCAGTTGGAGAGTTAAACAGCCCGTAATCTCTATGAATGGATGAACCTGAGATTTGACCACCTGGTTGCTGTTGTTGTTGCTGCTGAGGTTGTTGATAATGTATGTAGCCCAAATTTGGATCAGAGTGATGGGAAGGGAGGAACGGGTGGATCGGATTAGGTGTATTAGTAGGGTTGAAAACAACATTCACAAAGTTCCCTCCTCCCACATCTACCATTCCAGGGTAAAAAAGACCCGGAGGAGGTTGTGGGGCGAAATCTTGAATTTTTCGGTCTTGCATGTCGTAAGGCTGTTGCACAAACACTGGGTTATGGACTGGTTGAGGCCAGACGTGGGGGGGAGAGTTGGGGTGAGAACCCAACAGCAGATACTGTCCATCATAGCTCTGCAAGTCAGCTGTCATGTGGTCAATGATGTCATCTATAGAGCGTTTCTTCGAGCCCTGGGGGATCTGTCCTCTTTCAGGCTCTCCCATTTCTTCAGCATAATTTTCAACTTCTAAAAAACAACACAAAATTAGATTATGAGTTCACATATCAACCCTTTAGAACCATGAAAACAATATTTAAGCAAAATAAAAAAGCCTTTTCTGCCGTTTCAAAAATTCAGGGTGAAGTTGGCACACCCAGTAATCTGTAATTTACTCCAATTTTTTTAATAGGCCTAATTCCTTATCATAACCTATGAGATTAGAGTAACATTGGGACAAATTATACAATTCTGTATGCTATCAGCCTATGTAGGCTACTTTTAACCCATTCCCGTCGGACAGACCGGTTGACGCCTGAGGCCCTCCGGTCTGACCTAAAATCGAGCCTTGTTCACTACGACTGTGTGCCACTATTAGCTTGACAGATTTAAGAGTAACTTCATGAATTATATGTTTTGACTTATTTACCCTGTTACTTATACCCTTTAACTGTGTATACGATCACTTTTAGCAAGAAATAAAATAGTTATAACTGTACTTTTTCACCAGTTCCAAGCGGTAGGCTTAGAAACAAGTAGGTAAGTTACTGTTGTTTCATTAAGACTTGTGTTGTTTTCAAATGATTTCTTTATTTCACTTGGCACATTACTTCTAGTTACCTGCAGTAATAAATAGTTAATGATAAGTCTTTAAAAAATAATCATTATTGATGTATTCTCATCAATAAATACAATCGCTGAACGAATTGAATGAGAAAATAATTTACTGTCACCACGGAACATTGGAAACTAAATACAATTATTTAAAAGAGGACGCAAACACTATCTATCTGATGAGAAATGAACTCAGCACACCTAATGGCAGAAAAAATAACTAAATATAAGCAGACAACGCACATTATTTGCTCATAACCACTCCGCGGACGCATAGCGCACGTCTTTAGTTGTCTGTCTAGCGAAATACGTGGACGTGCAATGTGCGCCCTTAGACGGAAATGGATTAATAAGCCCTGAAATTTGTTTTCAATTTACTAGCCTTTAAACTATCTTTTAGTATGAATACTATATAGCTAAAAATAAGTAGAGATCTTTTATTTGTTTTAAACTAAACAAACATTGCCTAAAAAGGCCCATGGCTTCATTGATTTAATTAAAAACCATTATGGCATTAATCAAACTCTCAGAAGTAAATACTCATGATTAAATTACAGGAATTTCCTTTCACTGCATTACAACTAGGTATGTTTTAATAACTAGAGCATTAACTCTGAGTCACAGTGCAGGTTACCATATTACTAAGCCTCCGGAACTGTAGTTTGAATCCATAATACCCACCAATCCACTGTAGGCTACTTTGGGTTTTGGGAATTTGTATTGTGCACTTTGTGTATTGGGATACTTTGTTTTGAGATTTTTAGTCTAAATCCTCTCCCGTTCAAACAATTCAAATCAACTTGCGGGCAAGTTGCCACTGCAGGTGAAACGACTCAGTATTTCCCCTTATTTTTTTCCCCCCCTTATTTTCCCCTCTTATTTCCCCTGCCTGCTCATGACACTTGTTTTTGTTTCTTTATTTTTGTTGACTTGTTAACCCTTCAACTGCCATTCGCCGGATTCCGGCGAATTTTTACATCCCCTAGACTGCCATTCGCCAGAATCCGGCGATAAAACCGGCCCAACTTAATTTTCTCTTATCTGCTCACGGTACATCACAAATGTACTTTTATATATACCATTGTAAAGAGGAAATCATAATCTACGTCCTTAGAAGTATTTGCAATTTTTATACTCTATGCATTACATCGTATGATTACATTTAGTTACGGGTGTTACGACGTCGCGCCAACAGCTGTTCGAACCGTATGCTTTGCATTGTGTTAGAGTCGTGCTATTGGGTTAGTGTTTCGTTGTGTATTATGCGTGAATTATCTATAATAACATATGAATTATTCATAACACCTTTCTCCTTGTATTTAGTGATATAAATATATAGGCTATAGGCCTAATGTCATTCTTTACAATGTTTTTATAATTTATTTGGCGATTACTCTCAGAGGCCCCGGACCAGGCAGTAAGGGTTTTGGTACATATAAAGGTTTTTGAACATGGGCACTTTTATTTCTTTTTATATAGCTATGTAAGTATATATATTCTTATTTGTTATGAAATTTCAAACAAAATGGCTATTTCAGATTTTTTATTAAAAAATTATTTGAGGAAGCGCAAACATGATGAAAAAAATGTTTTTCAAAAAACATTTTTTTACATAAATATTTTTTTTGTTACATGTATGTTAGTATTTTTATTTTTTTCTTGTAGCCTGTTTTATACTGAACACGAAAATATATAATATGCTATACTTTGCATAGTATCCAAAATTGTTATGGTTTTTTAAACAAACCCTGAAAAATGGCCAAAAATGAGGTGGCATTTCAGAGTGAAATGGTGGGCAGCTGGAGGGTTAAAAATGTTTATTTCTGTTAATAATTTGACTAGTTTATAATTTTAATTGTTAAAATTTCTAGAAACCTGACATGCATACACTGTGCGTCTATAAGGAAAAAGATAGACCTATTCTGATTAAGTATTGATTATGCTGTACTGATGTGGATGTTCTACTGTAGCCTACAATAACCTCATTTCCATTTCCACTCTCTCTCTTTAGGTAGAAAAGACTGACTTGGACTGGATCATACAATAACTATGACAGATAGAAAAAAATATAAGATGTACTTTGTATGTTAATGATACATGACAGAGTAGGCCAATAGCTAGACCTATAAATGTTATATTCAAAAAGGTAACTCTTGAGAAGTTAAACGTTTATTAAAATTCACTATAATATAAGATCACAAATGAAAAATGTTTGCATTTACTTTCCTGTGGGAAATAGGTTAGATCATGGATATGTCTAAAGCTAATGTTTTCAATTCATCTAAACAGCTGTTCTTATTCTTTTATATTAAAAATTCAATACAATAGCTCTGGTAGTTTCTATGGTAACCTGTTACATATTTTCCATCTTAAAAATCACTAACACCCCCCAGAACTAATACATACCATGTTAAAAAAACATTTTATCTCTTTGTTGTCAAAGCAAGGTTTGTTTTAAATAGATTAAATATAACTATCAGCCATTCTGGATAAAGGCTAACATATAAGATGAATATTTGAGCCCAGGGCCTATGTGTTGATTTAAAAATACCAGATAGCTCTACCTGGAGCTTATTTGGAATATTTAATAACGTTATTATTAATTTCAATTAATAGTAAGTTTTTTTTAATAAGTTAAAATAATTCAGTGGTTGATGTGAACATAAACAAAATAGGGCTAGAGTGAGAGACGGAAGCCAACACTAGATTTCGTAATAATAAATATTCTACCTGAGATAATGACTTATGGTGGTGTTCCTAGCTTAGTGAGCTTTTGTTCAAAAGTATAACTTAAATATTTCAAACAATAAATTAAAACTGAAATACCTTAAATAAGGATAAACGGCCACCATACCCCAACACATCAAAATAGTCTTACCAACCACAACTTGCAACTCATTCGTTGCCAATCGCCGAAGCCAAGTAAGCTGAAACCTGATGCTGCACAGCAAATTGTAACACAATATATAAGTTGTTACCATAGACCAAAGTACACATTTACTATTAATTGTCTACTTAGTTGAGCTGATCTATAGTTTAGTTCACTATATTTTTTAGTCTATGATTATATCGAGTTCTTTGTTCGGTTTGCTATAAATTGTTATACCACTTTGGTTGTCGCTGCTGCTATTGTTCTTGTAAGGAGATTTGGAGGCCGGTAGGTCGGGATCTAATTAAACTCACCTAAAAATTCTTTGAGATCACGTTAGCCAAAACTTATAGACGCTGGAAAACGGCTGGAAGGAAAGTGAACGTTGCCACCATCGACGTGCTTTTAATGAGCCTACGATAATGGAAGTTAGGGGAAAATTGGGTTGGGTTTGTGAGGATGTGTTTGTTCGGCTAACCAATCGCCTTTCGATGGTGCGCCACCGCCCCACCGGAGCCCCGAACTCTAGGCCGTTCACAAAAAGTCGTGAGGTAAGCTCCACCCTGCCGGGCCCCTTTGTGTTTTCTAGGAAATCTAGGATCTCTAGCTAGGTCTCAAGCCCTAACCGTTCTAAAGTAGTTTTCGACATGTATATGTTTAAGCTGGGGGGGCTGTTAGCAATTTACGCCACCAAAATTTGAAACAGTGACGTCATATGGTTAGTTACCTCGTAGGTTGGTTATAAGAACAGCTGTTTTTATGAACTGAAAAATTCCATTTAGAAAACATCTAACCTATTTTCCACAGGGAAGTAAATACAAACATTTTTCACTGAATCTGAGGTTTCCAGCAATGACTCAGGTTACACGTGCCGGAGGTTGTAGGTTCGATCCCCATTCGGAGACTAGATTTTTGTTTAGTGTTTATGCTATATTAATCAAGGTGGTTGTCATATTAATTCTCATTCTTATTGTAATATTTTTGTCAACATATGATTTTATTTACACTATGTTTTTGTTTACATTTAAACTGTTAATACCTAAAAAAATGCAGTAGTTTTTATGTTTAATAAAACCTTTTAAAGGTGTAGTTCAGAATCTGTCTAGTTATTTCAATTTATTAAACATAATAATTAACACTACTTGTGAAAATGGAAAAACTTTTGAAGCCAAATAGATTCAATACTGATCCAAACTCAAGCAATAGTCAAGCTGAATTTATACATTGGTACAGAACGTTTGGGAATTTTCTTTCATCACTAGAAACACAAAATGATAAAGAGAAACTGAATCTTTTAGTAAATTTTGTTGGTCCAAATGTTTATTGTTACATATCGGAGTGTAAATATTCAAGATAAATAAGCATCTTTGTAAGAAGAATGAATTTCTGAATTTTTTCAGTACTGTCATGGATGAGTTCACAGTTAAAGGTCATTAGTAAAGACTGCAATTTTAAATCAGTGACAACAAGTCGCATTGATTATTAGAGATGTCTTCATCAGCTTATCTTTACGAGATAGAAAAATATCTCACACATCAGATCTAAAAATACAATCAGATTTTACATGAAAAATCATCAGCACCCCGTAAATCAAATCTGAGTAGAAATTTTGACTCACGACTCACAACTAAAGCAAGTGAAATAAAGTGATTTTCACTGACAACAACAGAAAGATTTAGAAAACACAAACTCTTACAAAAAGTTTAAATCATAACTTCAAGAAGTTTGATTTTGAAAATCAATCGAAGAAGATTATTGGAAAAAAACTACAGACCAAACACTCTCAACAGAGCTTGCAGTTCACAACACAGAAAAATGTTCTGAAAAATAACACACGAGATGTATACAGAACTAGTGATGTTGCAGCAAAAGTTTGAATTTTTTGTAGGAAATAAACACAAACGTGACATTTAATTCTGTAAAAAAGATTTATAAGTGATAAAAGTCAAAATAAACTACAAAAATTTGTGCAAAAGTGGCTCAAGTATCACTGCTACATTTATAAGTCTCTCCAAGAGCTACAAAATTTAATTCACATGCTTTTTTGCTCGTTGAAGGGAAGTTAGTAAACAGTTTCTTTAATTAAATTTCAAACAGAGTCGGCGAACTAAAGAGTTATCATCTTCAAATAAATGAAATATGTCTAGACAAACTAAATGGAAACTGACTGTCTTATGACAATCTTTGTGTTAATAATTGGGCATGATATCTTAAGAAATCATTCATGTATCGAGATGTCTTTTGGTGGTAATAATGCTCCTTTGAAGATATGTGGTCTGGCTCAAGTAAGCATACAACCAGTTCGTCTGTTTTCAAATTTAACTCCTGATTTTAAACCAATAGCTATCAAATCAAGACGATTTTCCCCGGAAGATAAAGAATTCATCAAATCCGAAGTGAATAGAATGTTGAAAGAGGGGATTATAGTTGAGAGTCAATCTCCTTGGAGAGCTCAAGTTTTAGTTATCAAAGGAGATTCTAGAAAAAGAAGGATGGTTATAGATTACTCCCAAACTATTAACCGGTTTACGGAATTAGACGCATATCCATTACCAAAAATAGAGGATATTGTAAATGAAGTTGCTAAGTACAAATTATATAGCACAATTGATCTAAGCTCAGCTTATCATCAAGTACCCATTCTTGAAGAAGAACAAATGTATACTGCTTTTGAAGCAGATGGGCGATTGTTTCATTTTCAACGGATTCCTTTTGGTGTAACAAATGGAGTACCTGCCTTTCAACGGGTTATCAATAGAATAATAACAGAAGAGAAATTACAAAAGACTAAAGCTTACTTAGATGATATAACAATAGGAGGGGATTCTGAGGAAGAACATGACCGTAACCTTGAATCATTCTTAGCTGTTGCACGGAAGTATAATTTAACGATTAATAAAAACAAAAGTAAATTTCACCAGTCCTCTATTAAGTTACTTGGTTATCAAATATCTCATCGATCTATACAGCCAGATCCAGAACGTCTTCGACCACTTGTAAACCTTCCGATACCAAAAGACACTTCGGCCCTTCGGAGGGCAATGGGAATGTTTTCTCATTACGCTAATCTCATTCCTAAATTTTCTGAAAAAATTCAGATATTTAGTAACAACCGAAAACTTCCTCTTTCATCCGAATCTGTAAAAGCTTTCCACAGATTGAAAAATGACATTGCTCTAGCTGTTAAATCGCCTATTGAGGGAGTGGAACAATTCACTGTGGAAACTGATGCTTCTGATCATGCCTTAAGTGCGACACTATCTGAAGGAGGAAGACCTGTTGCCTTTTTTTCTAAAAGTTTGACACCAACTGAACGTAGACATTCTATTGTAGAAAAAGAAGCTCAAGCCATCGTAGAATCTCTGAAACACTGGAGACATTATTTGGTTGGAAGACCTTTTAAACTAATAACTGATCAAAAGTCAGTAGCTTACATGTTTGATAACAGGGCTTTTGGTAAAATTAAAAATGAAAAAATCCAAAGATGGCGTATGGAACTGTCTTGTTTCAAGTACAGTATAGTTTACAGGCCAGGATCTGAAAATTCAGCGGCAGATACTCTTTCTCGTGTATGTTCTGTCACTGGCCAGCTTAGTCTGAAACAGATTCACGAATCTCTCTGTCATCCTGGAGTAACACGATTTCATCACTGGATTAAAACAAAAAATCTTCCATTCTCGCTTGAAGAAATCAAGAAAATGACATCATCATGTAGAATTTGTGCTGAGTTGAAACCTAACTTTTGCAAATTTCAAGGGGAACTAATTAAGGCAACAAAACCATTTGAAAGATTAAATATTGATTTCAAGGGTCCATTACCGACCTCAGGAAGAAACAAGTATATTTTGACAGTGGTGGATGAATATTCAAGATTTCCATTTGCGTTTCCTTGCGCAGACATGACTTCAGCCACTGTCATTGAAAAATTACAGAATCTTTTCCATCTGTTTGGCATGCCTTCGTATATTCATTCTGACAGGGGTACATCATTTTTATCTCAAGAGGTTAGTGAATTTCTCAATTTCAGTGGTATTGCATCTAGCCGTACAACCCCTTACAACCCAAGAGGAAATGGTCAGGCTGAGAGGTACAATGGAATAATATGGAAGACGGTAACTTTAGCCCTAAAGACTAGAGATATGCACATAAGCAAATGGGAAGAAGTGTTAGAAGAGGCCCTACACGCTATTAGAAGTTTACTATGTACTACTACAAACATGACTCCACATGATCGAATGTTCAATCACATGAGGAAGTCTTTCTATGGAAAATCCCTTCCCACTTGGCTCACATCTCCTGGACCTGTTCTTCTAAAAAGATTCAATCTGGGAAATAAATATTCACCTGCAGTAGAGGTTGTGGATCTGATTGATGCCGGTCCCCAATATGCAAGGATCCGGATGAGAGACGGAAGAGAAACGACTGTATCCCTTCGTCACCTAGCTCCTTTTGGGCAAGACGACGCCTACAATGAAAACAATCTAAAAATTGTTGACATTATCGATCCGACTGACTGTGGATATTCTAATCAGAATTATTCAAAACAACAGTCACAACATCCACAACGTGAACGTCGTCCGCCCAGGCATTTTAAGGATTATGTTCCCTCAAAATGAAGTGGGGAAGAATGTCATATTAATTCTCATTCTTATTGTAATATTTTTGTCAACATATGATTTTATTTACACTATGTTTTTGTTTACATTTAAACTGTTAATACCTAAAAAAATGCAGTAGTTTTTATGTTTAATAAAACCTTTTAAAGGTGTAGTTCAGAATCTGTCTAGTTATTTCAGTGGTGTATGAAATTGGTTTTATTTAAACAACATAAATGTTTTCATTTAGTAATAAATTTGCTTTAATTTTGCTAATTAACTTGTATAATGTATATTTTATTATTCTATCCGAGCAATGCTCGGTCACCAGGTACTGTTTATTCACTCAAATTCTGTTGTCAATTTATGAATTATATACCTATTTAATGTAAATACTTAAATTTGCTTTAATTTTGCTAATTTAATGTATATTTTATTATTCTATCCGAGCAATGCTCGGTCACCAGGTACTGTTTATTCACTCAAATTCTGTTGTCAATTTATGAATTATATACCTATTTAATGTAAATACTTCTTCTAATCAAACAAAGTTAAGTTATAAAAGAGTTATAAAACTATTCTGTTTAAAACTTTAAAATTGACTCATTCTTTTATAGAAATCTAGGGACAAAAATGTGGGTTCTAGGGACTTTTTGCTTAATGTTGGTGCCAACCCTGGCATGAGGCACATGTCATTTAAACAATTTTGGAAATATATGGTAGAAGAGACGACGGAATAGTGAGGTTAGGAGGTACTTCTGACTTCTGAGTTCGGACTTAACTTGATTCTTAATGATTCATAGCATAATTTAACTTCTACTTCGCAGTTTTATCACCGAATAACTTAAAAAAATCTTATCATTAAGTAGCATTTATAAACTCATATTACATCTGGAAGTGACAATTTTATTTTAAAATGTCATTAGCTTCATCGGATGACTACGATTCTGAAGGTACAGATTATGGAGAATTATCTATCATGGAACGAAATCAACAAGAAGCAAATCGGGATACTTCAGTCCCAACTGCAAGTGAATATGCTTCTTCATCAGAATATTCTGATTCGGATTCAGAGGTAAATTATTATACATCATTTACCAATTTAGACCATCATGATTTTCTGCTATCATTATTGTCCTTTCCAAAGTCTTTGAAGACCGGGAAATTGTAATCTTTTCCAGAATTTGAGGCAATAAATTGTTATGTATACTAATTAATGATTATTATTTTCATCTGAATTTATCAAGATATGCCAGGTCAAGTCAAGTCATACCTGGTATACCTTCAAAGAACCACTAACCTCACTATATATTTTTAGTATGCAAGATCAACAATAATAGTGTAAAATGAAAGCCTTTCAGAAAATTGTATTAGATCACAATATCTTTGAAATAGATTAAAGATTGTCATATTACTACATTTAGTAAGTAGGGCCTATGTAGCCTACTGTAGAGTTTGTGTAAACATGTGTATAACCCAGTGTATAACATTTACACATAACATTAAATATGTGTTAGAGCATAGCCTGTTGAAGCCAAAATTTTGACATTGATATGGGTAGGGCATTGGCAATCTGCCAGACCAAAATTGAAACGGAATTATAGTCTTGTGGTAATAAATACAGCTGTTGGAGGAACTGAAAATATTCCCTTTTGACGTATCCATGATCTAAGCTCTCGTATTCTTTCCTAGGGAAAGAAACAAATTTGTTGTTTAAATGAATTTAAAAATATATTACGTTTAATAATTAAATTTTATCAATTATTCATATATAAATTAAACCATTGGGCCATTTCATGAAATATGAGCCTAGTAAGAAAAAATAATTTTAAAAATAATTAGTGTTTTGTTATCTAGACATGTTTAGTTTGAATAAAATAGAAAAATAAATAAATACTTAGTGTCCTCACAGCATCTCAACTAAAATATAAAAAATTGCTGTCTTCTTAAGAGTTTCTCGGTAGTTTGGACATTTATGATGTTAACGAATCAAAAGTTGAGGAGACTAATTGTTTAGTTTGTTCATAAAACCTTTTTAATTTCTTTATTTTTTTAAGTTCAGTCAGTTCATTCGAAGTATACCAAACCTTCTATGGAAAGTTTTAAAAATAAAACAGTTTTTTTGTGATTATTCATTATTTTATTTAACACATTATTGACACCATTTAAATTAAAATTAAAATGAATATATTGAAGATATTATTTTAATTTTGAGCTTAATGAGATAAGGGTGTTTTATTCTATCCAAATAAAAATTGGCCTTCAGTTCTGTTCTGTAATTTTTTTAAATTTTTTACCTTTTAACATAGTGGCTCTTCCTTTTTTTCTGTCCCACCTGTGACAGAGTTTAAAATGTAATAAGTCCCTTTTTAAGTAAGAAACAGCTCTAAAAAAAGACAGTATTTTTATAATTATTATTAAATACAGCAATAGAGTTTTTGATGAACTGTGCTTACTGTGAACTGATAATTTAAAATATATTGTCTTCCATATGTAACACGTCCAACTGTCCCACACATGGCAATGGAATGGCCCAAATGTAGTGGTTTCGTAACAAGTGCACAATGAAGCAAATTTTTTATTGGCTGAGGATACATTTTTTAAGTTAACCCCTTTGGTTTTTTTCAGCTTCAAAATGCCTTTGCAAAAGGGCTCATCAAACCAGGATTAAATATTCCAGTAGTGGAAAAAAAGAAAGTGTTCATAAATGATGTGGTAAGAACGATATTTTATTGGCTTTTTACTATGCAGACAATGGCTTTTTATTGACTCCATAGGCTATATTTGTATATTGCTTTCTTCATGATTAATTTATGTATTTACTTGCTTTGCTCCTGATTGCTTATTCAAACTGTTATGCTCTCAAAAACACATTTTGTTATTTTTCCCATTCCTCGCACGCCTTTTGTGTATTAATTATCCTTCCAATTTTGTTATCAAAATTTAACTTTTGATTTAGTTAACTGATAACTTGATTGGATAGGCCTACCAAATTAATGTTTCAAACTAATTTAATGTAGCAACCAAATTAATGTAGCATATTATATGTAATTTTTAATCATATGTATGTCTCCAGATTTGTAAAGGACGCTTTCCAAGGCGGTTATTTTAAGATTCCAGTGATTGAATGGTATCTCTCGAAGGATCCTTTATATTGTAACTGAGCAGACAGAAGGGCTGAAGACATTTTTAAACATGTTATTTAATAATAACATGTTTTAAATAACGTTTATGGTGGAATAAATAAATATGAAAGAATGTGTTTGATGAGTTTCATTAGACTGACGAAACATTGATTCTACTACAATACAAAAATACCCCCTACGCAGCATACCTCCGTACTCAGCGAATTCCCAAATTATTAATATAATAATAATAATATATGACAAGTTTAATAAAAATCTTTCCATAAACATGAGAATTATTTGCCTATTCTCCATAAGATTAACATGGGAAAGCGTGTGCAGGTTAGCTGCTGTGAGGAACACTGAAACTAGTCATTTCTACCATAAATAATTTTTATCTTAACATTTATACCAACTTTCATCAACATCCGTCCATAAATAAAGGGGTTTGCCTATTCCCTATATGATTATTATGGGAAAAGAGTATGCAGGTTTGCTGCCATGATAAACACATAAACTATGATTTTTAAGCATAAATGGATAGATCTCAACCACATGAAGCTAAATATCAAATTTTATCCAAAAATATTGATTAATATGGGAAATATTAATTTTTCCCTATCCTCCATAAGATTAACATTGGAGCCCCACAATACAACGTACTGTGTTTAGATTTTTTAATATCTCGGTAACCGTTGGAGATAGAGAAAAACTTTAAGGAACTTAATTGTGTGGTTTTCTAAGCTGATTCCAATGGTGAAAAATAAAGTTAGAAATTTTTAAAAATTACATGTGAAAAATGCAAAAAAAATCCATTTTGTGGTACAAAACCCCCCAAACTACCCGTTCCCATTGACCGATGTGTCTGGTTTACGGTCCGAGCATTTGTAGGAATACACGTCTCTACCAAATTTGGTCTCGATCGGACCATTTTTACGAGAGTTATCGTGTTCACAGACACATATATATAAAAATTTTAACGACTATTGTTTTTGGACTCTGGGCACCTAAAGACGAAAAAATAACATGGTCCCGGGCTTAAGTCTTACCATGAGACCTACGGTAATAGCTTCTTCCCTATGGGAAATTCGCTAACAAATACAGTAGTTTCAGTTTCACTGACACATGTACTACTGGGTTTCTGCTCTTGTGAGAAACTGTGAAATTAATGGCTTAACAAATTTTTAAATACTTTCTTTGAAAAATGTTTATATCACTGAGTATAGTTTCCCTTTTTTATGAATATTTTGTCAGATGATGGCTTTAAAATCAAGTGGGCTTTCGAATTACTGGAGTTTTAACCAATGGAGTACTACTGTAAGCCTACTACTGAGTTTCTGCTCTTGTGAGAAACTGTGAAATTAATGGCTTAACAAATTTTTAAATACTTTCTTTGAAAAATGTTTATATCACTGAGTATAGTTTCCCTTTTTTATGAATATTTTGTCAGATGATGGCTTTAAAATCAAGTGGGCTTTCGAATTACTGGAGTTTTAACCAATGGAGTACTACTGTAAGCCTACATGCTATTGACTTGGGTGGACCGATGCTTTTGGGAGTCAAATGAGGCGACTCACCTTGTGAATTATAGTAGAGCATCGATTATCCGAAGCCCGGTTATTCGAAACGCCGGTTAACCAAAACACAGTCAAACAGGAAAAAAATTAAAACCGCGCGTCAAACTTGTGTTTAACCATCGGGGGTAGTAGAAGCGACTTAACTCGCATTTGTGTGCCAAATCAATGTTCAAAGAACGTTTTTAAGCTTTTTCTTTTGATTTTTTAAGTACTCAGAATCATTTTGTAATTTATAAAGAGTTCTTGGTATATTTTGTGAGTATCATATTATAAAAAGTAAATCAAAACATTGTTTCATTCTTTATTATGTGCATTGATATCATTTTGCCGTCTGTGACCGATTATCCGAAAATTCAGCTATCCAAACACCCTTAATCCTCTATTGTTTTGAATAATCGAGTCTACTTTACATTCATATATTCAACCCATAAAAGTTCTTCTTGATGAAACCACTATCAGCTCCTTCACGGATGTAAAGTTTCTTGGTTTAGTTCTAGAAAATTGAGAACCTCAAATTTCACAAACATATAGATTACGTTTCCTATAAGATATCTGTAGGAATTTTCATGCTCCGTACTTTAAAACAAACAATGTCTTCTAAGGTTCTCCTTACAGCTTATCACGGATTTATCTATCCTTATCTGTCCTATGATGTACCTGTCTGGAGGTGTGAAGAAAACCAATAAAGGACACAGTTCATATTTAAAATTAAAAAAATAAAATAATCTCCAAATAGTTTTTTCTCTTCGTCGTCGTCAATCCAGTAAAGAAATCTTCAGATTACATAACATCTATTTATACATATTTTGAAAACATTATCATTCGTTAAGAAAACATCATTGTACAGTTCTCAGAAACCTATAGATATCCTATTAGTGAAAAATTATACATTCCAGTGCCAGGGCACTTGACCACATTCTTTAAAAAAAACTGCATAACAATGCAGTGACACTTTTCAATGACCTCCCTCTCCAACTGAAAGCCAAACAGGACTCTGGCTAATTCAGAAAGAAACTCAAGTCTGGTTTGATAGATAAGGCTTATTACAGTGTCCAGACTTTACTGGTGTAGGCTTTTAAAGTGTATAGTAACAGAAGTTTTAGTCAGTTGACATGGCCAATGCATGTAATTGTTAATGTGGCTTAATAAATAAAGAAACATTGATAGTTCAATATCCCAAAATTTTCGGCTGATTCAAATGCAGCTTATCTCAATTGTTTTTGAAAAGTAGGTATCCATTGTAAATAGAAATATAGTATTACAAAGTTTTATTATTAGGGAGATTATAATGTTATCTTTATCAAATGAATTACAAAATTATGATAAAGAAGTATATTTATGTCTGATAGCACTACTTTAAATAATAGTCATTTCAACTGATATAATATTCTTTCACAATAGACAGTTTTAAAAATATTCTAAAAGATTAAATCTCGAAAATAAAAACAATTTTTATAGCCGTTTTAAGTTCTAAATACTGTAGGGAAAAAATATAACATGATAACTGATTTTCAAAGAATAAACGGTATCAGTGGACTGACACATACTTTCTCCCTCAAGTAAATTTAAAAAGACAATCCGTAATAAAACTATCATGTTCTTCAAAGTTTATCTAAGTATCATTTAATAATTTATTGTTTCAAAAATAATCATCCCATTTCTAAAAATAAAAACAAGAGAGACAAAGTTAAATTAATTCTTAAAATGTTATGGAGGGAACCCCCCACCCCAGTAATACCAAGCTTTTTTGGGTGATTTGACTTTACGCTTCATACCAAGTTTCATGGAAAACAGTTTGAAAATAAGGAAGAAATTTATTTTTTAATATTCTCCATAAGAATAACATTCGGCGCTTCAGACAACGCACTGCGTTTATCATGGACGGCAAATTTAACTTTTCTCTGGAACCGTTAGTAATAGACAAATAATTCAAAATACTAATTTGTTTAGTTTTTTAAGCTGGTTTCAATGGTGCCAGTCAAGTTATACTTTACCTTTATTGTTTTCGCTGAAAATTTAAAAATTTGATTTTTCTGACAATTAAAAGCCAATAACTTTTGAACTGTCATTTTTACAGACATGCGGGTGGTCTCGAATTATTTAGTACTTTATGCACTATAAACTATCAAATTGTAATCAAAATCGTTAGAGCCGTTATTGAGAAATTTGGATTTTTTTATGTTTTGTAAGGGTTTTTAGGGTGAACTACCCTTAAAAATAAAAAATCCAAAAAAATGAAAAAAACGCCTGGAGATACCCTGAATATACACATACATACCAAATTTCATCTAAATCGGACCAACGGGGTAGGCTGTGGCTCAGTACACATCCAGACACACACACACAGACAGACATCACGTCGAAAACCACTTTTTTGGATTCAGGGGACACCAAAACGGATATATCCACTCTCAACTCAAATTCGAAAATTTTGACGAAAACAATACTTTCTCTATGTATAAGGGGAGAAAGTAAAAGATACTTAAGAATGAAGAATTCGGTACTGGTATTCATCGTAAAATGAATTTACTGT
This sequence comes from Nephotettix cincticeps, assembly GCA_023375725.1. Classification (NCBI taxonomy): domain Eukaryota; kingdom Metazoa; phylum Arthropoda; class Insecta; order Hemiptera; family Cicadellidae; genus Nephotettix; species Nephotettix cincticeps. Next base: position 15,677,083 of record CM041785.1, on the reverse strand, counting down.
ATCGATCTAGAAATACTGATATTTCAAGAAGATATTAGTAATTATTTTTATGTTAACAGTTAAAAGTAAAAAGCTTGCCACTTCTAGGGTTTATGTAAAAACGTACCATTTATTTAGTGTTGAATAATTCCAGTATTAATTGAAAGTAAGATAGTTTAATTTTACATTGTTTTGTGTGTTTGTTATTGAATATTTACATTTGAATTATTCAAACATTAAGAAATACAATATTTAAATCGATAAGTCATTATTTTTCTATGGTTCTAATTTTGTGTCTAATTAAGCGTTTATTTAGGCGGGTCTAAAACAGAAATTACAAGAACTGAAAAAGGACCTTAACTGGTTTGAAAGACTTGATTTAGTTTGTAAACCAGCGGCTTTAGCTCCAGAAATTGCTGTTCAGGTAATATTTTAACCCTTTTATTTAATGATAATTAATGATAAGCTAATTATTTTCAACTAATCCATTTTGATATTGCTTTATGTATTTATTTTTAACTATTCATATCTAAGAATTATTTTCATATGAAGACTTTATTTCCAGATTTTTATAATGTAATTTTTGTAGTAAAACGTTCTAACTTAGGCATACATAAATAATTTAAATATTATGGTATATTTTATAAATAAATGTTAATGGTTTTGTACTGATGTGATTTTTTGCCTTATATGGTACTTAATTAATTAAAATAATTATTTAATTAATTAAAAATAATTAATAATCTTATAAAAAATAAACTTTTATATTTTAATTGTATTTTAAATATGATTTGGCATAATTTTTTCTGTTTTTAGTGAAAACTTTACTAGGTCAGGGTGATTAATTTGCAAATTTGGCGGTTTTCATGCAAGGAGTTTGGGAAAAAACCAATTACTGTATGTTTTTGAACTGAAATTTTGGGAAAACGAATGAATAACCGACCTTTTCAAGTAACCGTTATGAAATTTTATAAGGAAAATTTTTTTGTAGAATACAGAAAATGGTTTTTAAAGCCACAGTTTTTGATCCGATAATCTTATAAAGTATGTCATTTTAGAGGCCTAAAAATTTATAAAATATGTCCCCTATATGTTATTTACTATTGGGCTATTATTTAACAGTCCTGTTTAAGGAACATGGCAGTCTTAGTCTCTATGTTTGAATAAAAACATGTAAATTGAAAATTTAAATGTTTTCAGTTGGAAGAAGAAGAAACACAGAGTTTAGCTAACGGTAAAAATCTTGCTCTGAATGAGTTCAAGAGAGAGACAACATTCCACAGGCAAGCTCAATCTGCTGTGTTGGAGGGCTTGGCTAGACTGAAGGCTCTCGGAGTGGTTACTAAACGGCCCGAGGACTACTTCGCAGAAATGGCCAAGACCGATGCTCACATGCAGAAGGTATTTGAATTATTGAAAAGGACTCAAGAATTTGTAGGAAACTTGTCTCTATAACTTTGGTCACGCTAATTTCATCATTTTTGTTTAATGAAACCAATTTTAAATGTAAAAAAGATAAATATGAAATTGGTGGCCAATTGTTTGTATTGTTTATTTGCTTATTTATTATTGTTGGTTGTACATTTTTTTTGAGAAAAAAGTACTATACAATTTTTTACACATATTATTCGTATCATTAATTTGCAACGATATTTGTTACCTTAGGCCTATTTTCTGTGTTATATTTTATAATTTTGTAAATCAAAATAAGTAAGTTAAAGTCTTTAAAATTGCTTATTATTACTCTTATCCCAATATTTTTGGGAGTACACAAAAAATAAATTTTCTCGGTATTTCTTTTCTTATTTTGCGTGAAATGTGTTATTTTTTCATTTTTACTTATCACATTGATATTAACTTTGAGAAGGAATGTTGTATAAAAATGTTAAAGAAGATGCATGAAAGATATTTTTCAAAACAATACTTTTTCAATATATATTTTAATAGAAATAGAATCAGTTAAGTTTATTAGATAGGCCCTACTAATATAACTGGCTGGGTGGTGTAGTAGTTGTAATACCCGTCTTCATAACTTAAGGTCGCCAAATCAAATCTCACAAGGGTCAAATCTGGACCCAGTCGCCATTTGTAATTGTGCTATCAATTAATTATGCTTCTTAACAACAGGTCGACGTAAGGTAGTATTAAGTTTCATTTAAAAGAATGATGATTGTTTTACTTTAATGATACTGTTTGTTTATTACTTAAAAGGTTCGGGCCTTATTAGTCAAGAAGCAAACTGAAACAGAGAGGATAGAAAAAATAAGGAAGATTCGTCAACAGAGGAAGATGAGTAAGCAGATTCAAAAGGAGGGAAAACTAAAGAAGCAAAATGAGAAGAAAGAAATGTTAGATGAAGTAAAGAAGTTCAGGAAAGGAATTCGAAAAGATTTAGATTTTCTTGAAAACAAAAAACCTCAAAAGCAAAATTCAAAGAAAGGTCCAACCAAGTGAGTATTACAGCATGGAGAGTGATGGGGATGCCCAGGAGTTTTAACTATACAGTAAACCCTCTCATATCCGGACTAACGTGGCGACGGCCGATCCGGATATGAGAGAGGAATAAAACATAACACTTTTATAATATCAAAACCCAAAAAATCACGTAATACAGTACAAAGTGGTACAGTACTAGAGTTTCCTCCATCGTAGTGACAACCCTTTTTCTTTTTCCGGCCATAATAACTTATTCCTACCCGAAACTAAAACGAACCGTCACAAGAAAGACAAGGTCACTCAAGCAAAACAAAGGCGACACTGACCACGGAGGCGGGTGTTTTTCACTACAGTACACGTGATGCATTGGCTTGGCTATTGGGGTGGCTACGGACAGGGGGGGGTGGGGAGGTTTATTGTTTCATAAGTCAGTGACCTTGCACCAGATAGCACAGAATTCAGACAGTAGCGCTAGAGACTCAGGCACTCGGGACTAGAGCTACTCATCGTTTCCCCATTCCGCTTTTGAACATTACCGCTGTCCACATAGCGTCAACCCCGCATTTGGCGATCGGCGCGCTACCGACAAACATCGTTCGCGTCTACTGGTTTAACAAACATTGACCTCCTAGAGTAATTTAAAATTTTTGCATTCTTTCAAAATCATGTCCGGATATCGGAGGGTCCGGATAAGAGAGGGTTTACTGTATATCTAAACTTGTGGTCACAGAATAAGGCGGTTTGCGATGTTTACATATTTAGTGACGGCTGATAAATGTACAAGATGCATCTCCAACTTTTTGTTTGCCACGACATAAATGTAATTGCATTTGAAGTTCCATCACATAAGATGGAACAAATTTCATACGGTACACACCAGAGTTAATGTTAAAATACTTAATGTATATTTATCCTAATTATTTTGTCTTCAGCTTTTGTCTAACGTTTCACATACAAAGGATATCAACATTGATATTTATTATATAGCATTCTGTCACATTTGATAACACAGTATTTTAGTTTGCACATGGTCTTACATTTTAGCGAATTTCCCATAGGGAAGAAGCTATTACCGTAGGTCTCATGGTAAGACTTAAGCCTGGGACCATGTTATTTTTTCTTCTTTAGGTGCCCAGAGTCCAAAAACAATAGTCGTTAAATTTTTTATATATATATGTTATATATATATGTATATACATATATATGTGTCTGTTAGCACGATAACTCGCGTAAAAATGGTCCGATCAAGACCAAATTTGGTAGAGACGTGTATTCCTACAAATGCTCGGACCGTAAACCAGACACATCGGTCAATGGGAACGGGTAGTTTGGGGGGGTTTTGTACCACAAAATGGGGGTTTTTGCGTTTTTCACATATAATTTTTAAAAATTTCTAATTTTATATTTCACCATTGGAATCAGCTTAAAAAACTACAAAATTAAGTTTCTTAAAGTTTTTCTCTATCTCCAACGGTTACCGAGATATTAAAAAATCTAAACACAGTACGTTGTATTGTGGGGCTCCAATGCTAATCTTATGGAGGATAGGGAAAAATTAATATTTCCCACATTAATCAATATTTTTGGATAAAACTTGATATTTAGCTTCATGTGGTTGAGATCTATTCATTTATACTTAAAAATCATAGTTTATGTGTTTATCATGGCAGCAAACCTGCATACTCTTTTTCCCATGTTAATCTTATAGGAAATAGGCAAACTCCTTTATTTATGGACAGATGTTGATGAAAGTTGGTATAAATGTTAAAAATAAAAATATTTGATGGTAAAAATGCATACTCTCAGTGTTCCTCATAGCAGCAAACCTACTCACTCTTTCCCATGTTAATGTTATGGAGAATAGGCAAATGATTCTCATGTTTATCGACAGATTTTGACCAAACTTGTCATATATTATTATTATTATTGTTTTATTATTGATTTGGAAATTCGCTGAGTATGCAGGTTTGCTGCGACGGGGGTATTTTTCTATGTAAAGATATAAAGTTTTCACTCACCATTCCCATTTTTTGCTCCAATTCCTTTTTACAGATTTATATGATTCAGTCTTCCATTGTATTTTGGTTTCCTTTTTATTCCAGCCCCACTTTTAAAAATGTAAGATTACTTTTTACATATCCATGTGGAAATCCCTAAATCTCCCAAATTTCCTGATGAACTGAAATTATGGTTTGGGGTTTAAGTTTTAACGCCCATATGTATTTTTTCATACAATATTTCCGTGTGTTTCCCATCCTAGGTGATGTTTTGCTTTTGAAAATAATGAAAAATTCATTATTGGCATTGAAAACATTAAACTTTACTATTAACAAATACATAATAAAAACTAACCAACTGAGTAATTTAATATTTTTTCAGGTCCCAGTTAAAACGTCAGTACAAAGATTCTAAATTTGGTTTTGGAGGTAAAAAGAGGGGAATGAAAGCTAATACAAAGGAGAGCTCTGCAAGTATGGATGACTACAAACCGTCCAGAAGAAAAGGCCCTAAGGGGTCTAAGATGATGAAACCTGGAAAGAAAAGCGCCAAAAACCTTAGGCCTGGGAAAAGTAAAAGAATCAAGATGAAGGGCCAAGGGCGTAGGAAAAATTAATAAAACTATTCATAAGGAGGTCATCAATAAACTGTTTTAAATATTTTTATCAATTACTGCTCAGTCTTTTTATATACCCGTTTAAATATTTAAGCTTATAGGCCTAAGTTAAATAAATTCTAACCAGAGTGATTTTAATTTTTTACAGTCTCATAATTTTAAATTATCCTTATTTTAATTTGGAGTCTAGGACTTTTGGCCACTACTCGGTGGGGGCTAGGCAGTTTCCAAAAATAAGCTTCCCTTTACTTTGAGTAATTCTAATTCACTTAAATGAAAAGTGTTGGGTTCAGTTTAAAGACATGTAGTACATTATATATGTTGTTAACACACTTCAAAATATGCAGTTCACCTTGAAATAACATGATTTGGTTGGAAGGAAACATATGGCCTACTCATTTTACACAATTTTAACTTTAATTGAACACAAAATGACATTTGGTGTTCCCATTTACATACTTTGGATAATAATATAGACCCAAAATATACAAAACTTTGTTTATAAGTGTTATGATACTTAACGAGATATAACAGCCGATGTAAAAGAGATGCATTAGGTGGATAAGGCATGTACTTAGAAGAGAGCATGGCACCACCCTAAAAAATGTGTTGCAAAACAATTCAGTAGGCGAGAGAACTTCAGACAGACCAGAACTCAGGTAGAAGGACTGATCCTTCTACCTGAGTAGAAGTCCCGTTGTAACCATGAACAACGGGACAGAAATGAAGGCTGGGCAGAAATGAAGAGGTGCGAGATGGAGTCGATTGAAGGCAATGTGTGGACTTGGTTTATCTGGTTCTCTGCACCAAGAGAGAGGAGAGATGCATCTAGGTTTTCCTGAAGTGGTCCGTTAGGATGCAACACACACGGTCCAGGCATAAATTCATCCGATAAGGGTCCTGGCCTGGTTTTCCCACGGGGTTTAGTGGGTGTGAGTCCTACACTGTTCTCTTTTAGGTTGGTGCATTAGCATTCCTCCTATGTAAAAAAGGAAAAACATAAACAAGGCATTGTATCAATAAAATAAATTTATTTATAACCTTTCAAACCACTAATCAAAGTTAGTATAGAAAATAAAATACATATTTTATTCACGTTAAGTGACGTAAAAATTTTCTGCATTTGCTCATCCAAAACAAACATACATGACTACATAGACATGTCAAATTGAGGCAAACTGTTGAAAATATTTGCAACATCCTCATTATCTTCTTCAGATCTTGAATGAATTACTTCTTTAGAATATTCACAATACTCATGAAAGTCCTGAGGAATGTAGAACAATTCTTCTGGTGTAAGCTCGAAATTCTGCTTACTCAACCAAACTTTTGTCACTTGAGGGTTGAAACACTTCCGAAAAGCCATGCAATGCAAGTGCTTCATTTTCTGATAACTTATTCTCCAGAACCCAAGAGACGCTAAAGCGAATCTCCAGCTCTTCATCATTTTAGAATTTGCTGTGGCATGTTTTGAATCCGGAGTCAAAATAAACAAAAGACCACTTGGCTTCAACAATTCATAAGCGTTTCTACAACACTTTAATCTCTGTTTAGAACTGGGAAAGTACTCGAGAAGTAGAGAGAAAACAACGACATTAAAATATTTATCTGGTAAATAAGAACAAGGATTGTCTATTGTTTTTACTTTGTTAGATATTTCAACTGACAGGAAATCACACTTCACCACATCTGGAGTTGCTGGCATTAAATCTAAAGCGGTTACTTCAAAGTTTTGAAATTTTGCAAAAGGATTATAACAACTGCCAACATCCAGTAATTTGATCGATGAGACTTCTTCCATCAAGTTCTGCTTGCTGGAGTTTAAATAATGCAAACATAATTTTTCTTCTTTAGCAAGTGCATTTTCATGTCCTTTTGAATGAAAGTAGTTAATACATTCTTGCACCACCCACTGAATTCGGGATAGATTTTCGCTATTTTTGGCCCAATACTCAGTAGCCAATAACTGCATGTTGGAAGCATACTTCTGTAAAGTGATAAAAAAGATCAATTAAATGACTGTAAAAACTAATAACTGTTTTATTAATTTAATCAATGAGGAATAGATTTGTCATAAAATGGAGTATTTATATAATTCCAAAATATCTTTTGCTTTTGTTTTATAATCAAGTTTCAGTTATGCTGTATAAGGAAAGTTACTAAGTCTCATTTTTATACTTCCGATGTTATCTGTCTCTGTACACTTAGCAAGACTACAATGAATTACTACTATGAAAGTATTTTCCTTTTTACACGAGTCAACTTATTTTTTGCAAAATTATATATAATAAAAAACACTAATTGTACACACTACAAATGCAAAAACAGGAAAAATTCAAACAAAAATTGTGTGATTTTATTTTACAACTAAACCAGACACTCCATACAATCAAAATTACTAAAACTAAATGTATAACTTAAATTCAAAAGTTTCATTAAATTGCTAGGTCAGACAAAAACATTTTTTCTCTTACAAACAGCACAATTGTAGACTGACTACGGGTTTTTTGTGAATTAACGTTTGTCAACTTTTATTTAATGTGGACAGGTAACTAATTATCTCTGCCAACAAAATTAGTATTAACAAATGAATACTGATAAAACCCCCAAAAATGAATCCCCTATAGAAATAAATTAGCATGACAAGTTAACCTCGAGAATTTCAGTGTTTTGACAGTGTTGCAACCAGGCTTGGTCGGGACCGAGGGTGCGAGCTTGAAGTCGCAGGCCCAGGTGTACATTTTTTATGTAGGCAGCTAACTGTTTCTGTTCTTCACTCGCCATGTTCTGTTTTAATGGAAAAATACATATCTATATCAACTCTTTGAGGAGTACAGACTACAGTATTAACTAGTTGAGGAGTAGTAACCTAACGGTACGTCATTTTGTATCATAATTTCATCATAATTTTTTATATTTTCTTTTAAATCATAAAAAGCTGTTATTTTTTTGTTCTGTAAGATGGCAAGGATAACGGATGGTTAGTGATCTGAGGAAAGTGAAATTGTTTAAAGCGTCATCACAGGAGATTTGGTAAGGTAGTGTGTTTGATCAGATGATAGAGGTTAAGTCTGTTACGGTCACAGCTGTGGTAAGGGGTATGCACAGAGCAGTAGTTTAGTTCTTGGTGGATTTTTCTGCATTTTAAACTCTCAAACGCTTTAAGTTATGGTTTCAAATATTTTATACTAAGAAAAACTTTTAAAAATTTGTAAAGGTTCGATTTTGCTGCTTTATAATTTTATGTTCATTTCTATTTATGGTGACACATTTAATTTATCAATGTCACAAAAACTACGATCCAGTGATCTGGAAACAAAAACCTGTAATGTTTGAAAAAGTACACTTTAATATTGTCTTAAAATATGATTTATGTAGATACTAACTGTACACTATTACAGGTTCTAATTTATATACTGTATATTAAAAACCACTGAATGGTCCAGAATTTTTTAATCTAAATTTTAATTTTTTTAATCCAGTCCCGAGGTGTCTGGTTTAGAGGGAGTCGACTGTACATATAAAACGTTTGGATAGTCAGTTTTTTTTTAAGGCGGGAAGTGCTTTATGCACGACACAGGTGATCAGTCTTGTGTGGGCTTCCCCTATTATATTGTGCAACAAAACCCACAGGGTTGCCCATGTTCACAAAAGCCCCTTTCTTTTCTTTTGGACTAACTTGAGTGACTATTTTTCACATTATTTCAGCCTTAGTCAATTTTAATGCAAGCCATCAGAGCTAACTTCACTCAGGCTCTCAAAAAACCTTCTTTGTCATCATAACAAGATTCAGTGTAGCACAACAGACTCTGAACCTATGTCAGTTTGGATCCTGGAGACTGACCTACTTATTCATGTGTATGTATAAGTAAATCAGTAATAATGTATTTAGTATAATGAATTCATGCACATGAATAAGTAAGTTTGATGCCACAAGGAATAAAACATTTATATTTTTCAGTATAAATAATTAGTTGTTAACTATATGAAGCTGTTCCTACATCAAGTTTTTTTCACAGTATTTAAAATAATAGGCAAGGTATCAACTTTTATCCCTAAAGTTAACATTGAGGTTCCAAAAGACAGCGGCCTGTGTTTGCCAGTTTCTACAACCCCGTAACCAGTTTAAATAGAGCAAAGATTCAAAATACTGTACTATATTGTTTTTTTTCTAATTCTAAGCTAATTCCAATGGTCCTAGTAAAATGTGTTTCTCTTTAATAAATTATACATTATAACATTTAAAAATCCCCCTTGAATAGACCAACATGGCTAGATTTCGAACTTGATAAAATAATTGCACATTTACATGTCCGTACCAAATTTCAATTGTGAGCCGCCGCACAATTGTGAACAATGCGGGAGTGACCTGTGATACTGTACCTTGTAAATAGTGTAACTTTTAGTTTCTGATGATGTCACAAATGTGGCAAAATATGTATCAAACGTACTACAATCTCAAGGAAATAGGAAATATGGCAATAAACTAAGGTAAAATTATTATAATTACTGTTCTTGAAACTAGGAAAATCTAAATAAATAAAGGAAGTTACTTGTGACATCCTTGTGACTATAAATTTTACACGTGTTTGTGACAAGACGTAGAACTTACATTTTGTAGTTGAGTTTGCAGCGGCAAATGCAATATTTAGTCTAGCATTGAACTCTTCAATGTCTTCCAGTAAAGTTTGGAGCACAGACAAGTCTAGTTCCAACAACATCCCTGTCAGTCGAGCGGCTAGCTCTGAGTCTGGATGGCGTTGTAGTACTCTATCATAGAGCTCTTCTCCTATCAAATCTTTATTCGATCTCTATAAAATGAACATACCAAATATTTTAGTTTCATAACACCTGATGTTTCTGTCGGTTTCTTTTGCATTTTCGAGGAACTGAATCAATAATTTTACCAACAAAAAGTAAAGACACTGAGACAAACACATACACTCCACCCCAAAGATTCCGGTATACTAGTTGTGTCAGTATCTTCACAATGTTGCTGAGATATGAAAGGAAAACAATATGAGTTGAGAGAAGCTCAACAAACGATTTAGCAATAGAATGTTTACATCACAAAGAAACCTTGTCTTTAAAAAAACAGTCTGACATTTCCTTATTTTAAAGTTAAGTGTATTGAATTTAAATGTATATATACATTATTCCATTCTTAATCTGAAAAAGTTATCAAACTCAAACGCACAATATAACTGAATTTCACAATATTGATTTTAAAATCATTCTATAATTTTTCTACAATATAAATCTCTTAACATTTTGACATTTCCCAGCTCTATCATTTTTTGATGACAAAATGTAAGAGATTGTACTACTTGTACACAATTTACCACGAGTAACTTAAGATTAAATAACTATCAGTTTTGTTAACAATTTAAAAGGTCTGTTAGGTCTGAATTCATTTGCATTTTGATTTTAAGCAGCTAACTATAGGCCCTAATGCAGCCACCTCTCATTTGTTGGATTATCAATCCAACAAATTTAGTGTTTGTGTGTTGTGTATTTTGTGCGATCGTGTGTATTTTTGTGAAGCTCAAGCTAGCCATCTCCTTATGAGTGAACAAGTTGAACACTACACCACCTCCAAATGGCTTTTTCTGGCTGAAACTTAAGAGACTACATGTGACTAAGAGACTGTACATTCTGATGGCTTCAATTAACTAACTCTCTTTAGCAGTTTCACATATTTAAACGTTTTTAAGGCAAATTACCTTCTTGAATTCCAGATACTTTTCTTTTGCCTTTGTCACAGCTCTCTCTAATTTACTAGAGTCATTTAGCAAATCACATATCGTGAAGACATCTAGTTCTAGAAGCATTCCTGTTATTTGTGCACACAGTGATGATTCCAGACTAGACACATTGTAAAACAGTTCTTCTCCCAGTCTTTGCTTAGTTTTACCATGATCTTTTCTGAAAGAAAAAAACATAATGTTAAGAATGTTTTCTAGTGGTCCAGGTGATTACAGCGTTCGTTGATGAGTGAAACATTGGAACCATTCGGAAATAGTCGAAATAACTAAAAGGAATACAAATTTTACTTGCAAATGTATAAGTAATCAACCCAATAATGTATAAGTAGTGATTGGAGGCCCCATCTACAATAAACGGTCAGCCCGCTTGGGTGAAAGTGGATGGCATTTTTAGAAGGCTTAATAATTGGGATTGCATTGCTAATTTTTAAGATTTGGTTATGGTTCAAGATGGGGCACGTTTAAAAATCTGTTAGCATATGTTTGGTTTTTAGTAATTGTTTAAGAACATGAATAGCATGAAAAATTCATAGCTTTTAAAGGGTTAATATCTCCTAAAAATATTATAATCCTACCAACAACATTGAATTTCAAACAATTATTAGGCCTATTTATAGAACATTTCATAGGTAAAACTCACACATCTAAAATAGCATTTCTAAGTAAATTATCGTCAACTAGCAATTTAAGAATATCCTGATTGTTTCTCTGATCACATATTTCAATAACCAAATCATCAACGCCACATGGAAGATGAATTAGTTCCATTAACTTAGCTTGAACATGATTTTGTAAAACTGTTTTCGAATCTAATACCCGAGGAAGACTAGATTTACTCATGTGAAAACTATTGCCAAAATCATCAATAGTCTATAACTTAATTAGATAAGAAATCATATTTTTATTATGTTCCAGTGAGGTTATGTTTACTTGCTTACGTGCGATTTTTGACATTTGGCCAAAGAAGAGGTTATATTTAACGACAAGGAGATCACAAGCTAACCTAGGAAATATTTTTATTCTTCTACTACAGACTTGTCATTGTTTTCATGAAATCTTCTTGTAGCTTTAAAATCAATTTAGTTTATATAATTATCTTTCCTAAATCCCCAAACACATTGTAAAACAAGAGATTTCTCATTGTTACTTGTTTAGCCAATCAAACAATACGTAATTTGAAACAAATGAACTTTAAAATTGAAAGCTCCATCCTTTCTCCACTTTAAAATGTCTTACTGTCTTTGTAAGCAAAGGATGTTTACAACGCTAAATAGATATATAATTTTGTTATGTAGAAACGCAGTTTTCTTTGCAATTTATTAAAACTACTTAAATCCTCTTTATACAGTATTATTATTGACAAGGATATGTCTTAGCTCTGGGGGGTGCTGTTGATTTTTAAGATGGAAAACATGTAACAGGTTTCCATAGAAACTATCAGAACTATTATTGTATTGAATTTTAAATATAAAAGAATAAGAACAGCTGTTTTGATGAACTTAAAACATTCCCTTTAGACATATCCATGATCTGACCTATTTCTCACAGGGAAGTAAATACAAACATTTGTTTGCTTTTTCTTTCGGCTCAAATGTTCAATAAATTTAATCAATATATCAAACATATATATATTTGTACTAATTTATTATGTTTTGTTTTTCTAAATAAGAATGTTTAGTTCAATTTTTTTTTAATAAATATATCGAAAAACTATATTCATTATTACAATTCAAGTAATAAATAATTAAACCGCATTCATTCGGTAAAAACATATGATTATTTTAGGTAAGACATTTTATGATATGCGTTAGGGTTTTAAAATCTTTTTATAGTATGATTGCTTTAGGAGTTTGTTAACTGGCTTCAAATATATCCATGGTTTTCTCGTTGACTGTGGCGTCTGCTATCGGCAAAAGTTGGAAACTACAAACTAAACTAATCAGTCTGTTTTGTGTCGGTGTTCGGAAAACTGTGTTTTTACAAAATGGCTATGTTTGTTTGTTATTTATGTGTAGTGTTGTGATATATCCTAGATAAATAACGTGTTTTATCAGTTTTACAATGGCTGACTTTGGGATTGACATCGCCAAGCTTCCTGAAGATGTAAGAGACAAACTCGCGGAGTTGGATTTGGAACTTTCTGAAGGTAGGGTTTGCTATCTGGGAAAACACCCAAAAGCCTCTTGCTGAAAAATATTTATACCTCTGAAACCTATTCAATAACAGAATATTTAGGACCATCAATTTAATAATAAGCTAATACATGTTAAATTTAATTTATGGATATTCCTATATGTACATTAGACATAGTAAGCTAGTAAGGAGTATCAACCCCTTCAATTTACAGGCCTAACCAAGCCAAATCGTAGTATTTGCTATTTTTTTAGCTTTTTAAATCTATCATATGTTTATGATCTCCATAAATAGCTATTTATTTTACTGGCCCTAAATCTATTAGTTCAAATTTTGGAGGGTGGGAACATTGAAAACAAGTACCCTAGTTAACCAAGCTATACATTAATCCTCCATATATAATGACCTTGTAGAAGAAAGATGCCTAATATAAAGTGCTTTATTCATACCATAATATAGCATAATTACTGTAAACCAAGAGCGTGTAAAGTGTAATGAATGGTGGTATACACCAACACCATTCTATAGGCCTATACAGCTTTGTGCTATAGTATTCGATCAGATAAACCATTTTCTCGTTATTTTGCCATGTGCTTTTCTGAAAGTATTGCCCAAAATATACATAGGCCTAGGCCTATTTATACTATTAATGGCCAACCTTACTTAACTCCGCATAGTGCTGTCTTCCCCCCCCTCCATCATCTGCTGAAAAGGGGAAGCTCTGCTTCGATCAAAGTCTTATGCATTTGAAATCCTCCTGTATTGATATTTAAATAAACATTTTAAACGTGGTTGCTTTTACAGCAACGGCCTTGTATTGGAAGTTTTGAATGTATATATATATATTTTTTTAAGATGAGTTTTAAAACCCAAATTTCTATTTATATTGATATTTTTCACTGTTAGGCTACCACCTAGATACTCCCAATCTGTAATATATTTTAGTGAATCCCATAAGTTTTTCTAAGTTATCCTTGATTTTTTTCATGGTAGAAGTTAAGTCATAACTTTTATTTATTTATATCTTAGGATAATCTCTATGTTTATGAAACTGAGTGAAAACCAATCAAAATGAGGAAAATATTGGCTACTAGGGTTTCGCCTCGCACAAACATTTAAGTCTACTCAATGGGCTTTTTTATATCAGATCTTGTAACAGGTCATTTTTTGGAATTTGGTTTTTAGGGGAGTTATTGATCAGTTATGGTAATACTTTTAAAAAATGCCGTCATTGATGAGCTGTAAGATCATGGATTCATGTTCTTTTCTTTATAGCATCTACATTTCAGAACAGTAACTATATAGATATTTTGATATATGCATATATTTTATTGTGTTATTTAAAGTCAACAGATTGTTTAAATTATTAATTGTAGCCTACCTTTTAACTTTGGCTTATGTTACTTACCAACCTAAACTGTTTCCGCATCTGTTATAGGGGCATACACAAGTGAAAAATCCACAGTCATCTGGATGTGGCATTCCATTTCTGTTTATTACAGACTGTAGTTAAAGTCAAACTAGCCAGTTTCAACCATTAATAAATAAATTCAGTAGCTTTTCTGGCAGATTGGCCAACTTGAAAGTTTGATTCCACTAATAACAAACAGCACGATGGGTCTACATAAATTTTTTCACTTCGTTAGTCCATCAATTATATCATTGTTATTGTTATGACACATGGTAGGCCTATTTCTACAGACTATTTTGTTGAAAATTGTTTTTAGCCTACCTATCATCTTCTATTGAACCATTATTCGATTTCTGTCATCCAAACCAATTTTAGGGAGATAGGCTAGATAGTGACTAAAAAAAAGGATTTTATTGTTATTTCAACATGCAGGGCTAAATTGAATTTAATACTATCAAAATTATAAAATCATGTGATTCTTATTGCAATATGGGCATTGAAGTTCTTGATTCTCTATTACCTAGAAATACACATGGCAGAAAGCATGTTGGTCAAGCAAATAAGGACTGGTTTATAGAGGCTGTACTGGATGTTGCCTTTAATGGATAGACAATGAAAAACCAATGAGAACCAACTGTGGCAATCGATCTTCATTTTGTCTCAAGTTTATAGTTTTTGTCACAATCCAATTCTATACTCTGACATGGGTTATTGGGAAAGTCTGCAAAATTGCAGTATTTTATTTTTTTTATTAATTATTAATTTTACAGGTTTTTTGTTACATGTGACCCACCAAGTTTGAAAAAAACTTGTGGGTGGAGATCAATACACATCAAAATGGAAAAATTACAATTATTTTCTTGTTATAAATTACCTGATTATAAAAATAATGTGGTTTTTTACAATAACCATGGTGGGGGGTAAGGGCAGGCACCATGATTTAATGTAAACAAATTAATGTATTAATGTAAGTAATGTAATTTAAAGTAAGCAAATGAGGTTTGAAAAAAGATCCCATCGTACCAAATTGCCATGGTATAACAAACCATACAGCTAGAAAACTTAACAATAAATACCTATAACAAAAAATAAATTAGTCTAAATTTTAATAAAATAAATAATAGGCCTAACTATCCTCCTAAGATGGAGTTTTTTTTAATAATGGAACCTAGTGAACCAGTTGTCACGATTGGGTAGCCATAGGGGCGTAGCTAGGATTTAATAATATAAACTCAATAATGTAATTTAAAATCTCTTTTAATGAATACGAATTAAAATATAAGTTCAAGATAATACAGTACAATTGAATTAGTTCAATGATAATTAAATAATTAAATATAGAAAATATTAGTTCAATATAATACAGTTCAATTGAATTAGTTAAATGACAATTAAATAAATTTAAATAATTAAATATAGAAAATATTAGTTCAATATAATATAGTTCAATTGAATTAGTTGAATGATAATTAAATAATTAAATATAGAAAATATTATTTCAATATAATACAGCTCAATTGAATTAGTTAAATGATAATTAAAATACAGTTCAATTGAATTAAATAAATGGCTCACAAGCTCCTAACAATAAACAATATCAATGTGTGAAAGTTAATTAATTTATATTTATGTTAACACGAATACCCACATAAATTTATTAAATATTTAATTTAGAATAATTATCAAACAATCACGTACCGCAAAAATAAATAGTTTAAATAGTTTTCAAAAATAAACTTTAAAACTCTGAATTTAAAAGACTATACAAATTATGTTTTTACAGAAATGTACAATTTCAAAAGACAACCAGGGGGATTAATATCCAACCAGGTGAGGCTTGTCCTATTTTCCATATTATGGCCCCTTTTGGGGATCATTCACACCATTCCAAATGAGATAGGAAATCATAAAAACTTATCTCACAATGGCCAGCCAGCCTGGGATGACTCCTTAGGCCTTGTGATGTTTTAATTTTTTCTTAAGTGTAGTAAGACCTGTGACTGATTGTTGGTAAAAAAAGTTTTTCCAGACTGTTTAGGATCATGTAAAATGTCGCTTTATTTGTTGTTTCCTCATCATTGTTCCATTTTAAATCAATAAATTTTTAAGTCAATCCAGAAATATGTTTCTAATTTTATACTGTAAAATAAAGCTCCAGTAACTCGTCATGGTCAGATCTACTACAAGGGGCCAAATTTCACTTTCTACCGACTTATGCGACACAAACAAGTGGTTTTTCAAGTATTGTCTTGTCTATGTCTGTCTATGTGTATGGATTTTCAATTTTAATTTTAGGCCTATTAGCAAAATTTTTTAAATTAAAAATTACGTTCTTATACATGATTGCAGGCAATAAAGCCCAGTATTAAAAATACGTGAAATATCTTCAATCTGGTCAATTTTGTAATTCTTGTAAATTTGAGGGGGTGTTTGCAATTTGTGAGACCGAAACAGTGACGTCGCTTAGTGGCATGTGGCTATAACGACAGCTGTTTAGAGGAACTGGAACTGAAAACATTTTCTTTTACATATCCATGATCCAACCTATATCTCACAGGGAAGTAAATACAATCATTTTTAAATTGTATAAATACCCCCTCCTCTCCACCGAATATCCCGTAAAAATTCTCAAAGCTTTGAAGCTGTACACCCTGTACATTACACTAACCATTTCCGGACCGTTAAAATATAGATTCTAGTGAATGAAGATTGTTCATAGTAAATTTTCGTAATCATTAAGCCTTGGTGAACAATCTCTATTGTATCCACATGATTTCTGGCGTATTTTAGTGTTTCCTTGCACTTATCAGAAATCATTTTGATCTGCCAGAGACTATTTTTTCTAAAACTTTAGAAAATCTATTAAAATTATCAGAATGGTCATTCACCGGTTATACCAATAATTTTGATCCAGTAAATTACCGGCTATATAATTAATTTGTTGGTTGAGATTTTTGTATCAAAATGAGTACAAAATTATAACTTAAAATGTTTATTTTCTATTATATTTAATATATTTAAGTTTCAATAAATAATAAAACAACAATGGAAAATATAGCTAACCTTTTTTGTACGACACACTATAGGGGAATCTTTAAGATTAACTGGGTGGAACAAATAATTTTGTTTGTGTTACAAACAGGTATTTGACTTTTTTGAATCAAAGAGGATTCAAATCAGACTCTTAAGTTACTTCTAAGACCTTTTGTGATATAATATTAGGTAAAAGCTTAAGATGATGTTTGTTCACTGGAGGGTGGTCAATGGTTATTCACTCATGCACTGGGGAATATCTATATAAATAAAATTAAAGTTTTATCTGTACATTGAATTATTCATTTTTTCAGTTATTTTTACTTTTCCTGCGTTAGAGAAGCCGAAACCGGTCTTTTCATCTCAATTTTTGTATGTTTGTCTGTGACGCTCCAGGAGACATTTTACGCCGTCTTCTCCGAAAAACGGGAGAACTGAGAACTGATACAATGAAACTTATTTCATGTATTCTCTACATTCCAGAGAAGGGTTTTAAATGCTTGAAATCGCCCGCCGCCCTTTGAAAATTAAATAAGGAATATTTAAAACCCCACTTTTACGCGATATTACTCGCATTTTGATTCAGTTTTCAATGAATAACCTACTGGTAACAATCAACTGTCTTTGTAGTTTAAAGATTTAATAAAAATAAAAACAAACATCTGTCAAATCAATATTTGATTTTAAACCCATTACATAACTATACTATATTAAAAAGTTATTTTAACGCATAAATAATTATAATAATTGTTTAATTGTCAAGTAATGCTAAATAATAAAGATCTTTAAACTGAATCCTACAACCCGTACAAAGGACGGGCTTACTGCTAGTAACTAATAAAATATTTTAATTTTCATAGTTACAAAGAATTTAAGTAAACAAATAATGTTTAAAATTATTCATCTATGCAAACTGTTACCGATTAACTAACATTTTCTGTCCGCGGTAAATACTGAAGGTCGAAAATTGTTATTGAACGAAATAAGGGGAAATAATATGATTTTGTAAAATATCAAGGGAAACTGTGAATACCTTCAAAACGGAAAGACAGAAAAAGTAAGTGAAATTTGAAGAGGTTTTGAGAGGGGTGAGTTGTTTGTTCCTCCTCCCCTTAATTGGACCAGCGAGTCTGCGAGGGCTCCGGCTACAATCAGACGTTCTAAACAATGGTCCGTCTCTGGCCGGCCAACTTTCTCATCTCACCGCACTCTGGCCGAACTTGTTTAAGTTTGTATCCCAAGTCTTTAATTTAGGAAACAGTTGATGTCAACAGAGTTTGTTTTAACTTGGGAGACGACCATACATTATGGTTGAAATAGTTATGCGAGTGTGAACTAGGTGTGCGACTGGGATGGTGGCGACATCCTGTAATCCAGCTACTTGGAGGTCACGAATTGTGGATAGTTGTGAGCGATGGTCGGTGGGTGTAGTGTTCTCTTGTGTGGATTAACGTCCGCACTATTGAATACTAAGTTAATCCACAAAAGGCTATCCTCATAATTAGACCAATTCGTAATTCAGAGGGCGTGGTTCGGATTCCACGTTAAACTGTAGGTCCCTTAGTTTCCATCGGCTGTTGGGCTATTAATTAACAGTCCTGTCTAAGGAATATGTCAGCCTTAGTCAGTAACAAGACTACAAGATCGCGCCACAATCATCTTACATTCAATCCTCATTCATACTTGGCTTAAAATACCTACCTTGTGGTATGGTCGCCATTTCAAATAATCTAATCTAATCTGTATGGAGAAACAAGAAAACCTTTATTTCGTTTCTGAAATTGCGGCATACCCAGGTAGGTATTTTAAGCCAAGTATGAATGTGGTATGAGTGCAAAATGATTGTGGCGCGATCTTGTAGTCTTGTTACTGACTAAGGCTGACATGTCTTTAGACAGGACTGTTAATTAATAGACCAACAGCCGATGGCATCTGAAGCTGACTTTACACCGAATTCAGTGACAGAATTTTCATAGATATTTGTCTCAGACTGAAAGTCACAAACACAAGTCATCGACAGAAGTCGATGACAAATGATGTTGTAGGCCTACTTTTGTTTTTGTCAGTGATATATTGTATCTCACATCCAGCCCGCTACGCTAAGCCACCATACAGTACTGAATGTTCCGTGGTCAGTAGGTGGTAGGTGTGACAAAGCTGAGACAGGTTCAACTTCAACATAACCTTAAATAGTCACCGTGCGTTTACATATACACTGCGATAGTTTGATACATTTTTTCGATGACACTACTTTGATATTACCAGAGAGGAACGGATTATAAGGAGAGGAGGCACCTTATGGGACTTAGTGAAGACGATAAAATCTCAGGACAAGTGTTGCCTAGCGGTGAACTAGGCCTCTGTGACGCCATCAGGTGTGTCATTTGTCATTAGTGTCATTTGCGACACTAGCGCTATCTGAGGATGGCAGTACCTACTACGTCAATTGGCGGTACGATGTACCGTCTTCATCCTTAACATGGGCGTGCACTATCTACTTTACTATCCGTTCATCTATGATCTTACTACTCTCGATGGAAACCCCAAAATAGATTCTGTGACACAATTTATCAATAGGTAGGCCTAACTGATAAATTTCACTGACATAATGTCGCAAGAAAGTTTAAAAGATTTTATGAAGTTTCTGACTTTGTCGGTGACATGTGTCAAAGACATCGTGTAAACGTAACTTACGGGACCTACAGTTTAACGTGGGAAATATCAAACAGCTTGTCACGGATAGAGTAAGAAGAAGCACGTCCTCGAACGCGTCTCGAGTTCTGCAAACATATTTCTCACAATTTATATGCTATGTCAAGACGGTTACCAAACCAAGTAATACCCGTGAATGATTGAATAAAAATGTAGCATGTAGTAATAAATATTATGTTTTTGCCAAAATGTCTCTAAAGCATCGTACGTTAAGAGCTCTAGCGAAATGCCCGGCGTTCTGACAGTTCAGGGATAGCCGACTTGTAGGAGGAAGCAAAACAGACATGTATATGAAATGGACGAAACGTTGTATTATTCTACTAGCTGACCCGGCGAACTTCGTCACGCCTAACAGTAAATAAGTGTTAACTGTAACATTTGGCCATGTTCTGAAATTGATTAGCATATGGCTTCGTTGTGAAAGATTAGATATTCTGGGTCGCGGTATTGTTAATAAGAATATTGATACGATAAGACATATTAATAAATTTCCTACAAAACAAATAAATCTAAGTGGATTGATTCACAGTCAGTTGTCTAATCCAACCTAAACCTAAACCAAACCAACCTACAATAGGGCTTCTATAGGAAAGATTAAATTTTCTGAATCGCAGCTTGTGTATAATAATACTGCGCAATCTAGCATTAATTAAGTCACGCAAAACAAAACAAAAAAACTAATAATTACACTGGAACAAACAAACTAACCAGTAATACTGTATATACATTTTTTTAAACAACGCACAACAACACATCACAAACATTCGTTGAAAATGACGCAGAATGACGTTAGCTGTCGACTGGTGAAAATAAAGCAACACAAAATCAGCTGTTAATAAAATATTCACTTTATTGTACGCATTTAACCAAAATGCATCTCGTCTTTTCCTCATTAGCTTAACATTTTATACAAACTTTATATGCCAGTGGGGCTTAGCCCTTAGGTTAAATACAAAATTGAATATGCCTATAACCTACTCGGAGCAGAGACTAATTCAAAAAATAAAATATCATCAAAATCTGTACAGCTGTTCTTAAGTTATAAATACGGTGTAATTACCACGAATTTGTTTAATATATTTAGACTATGGCATTTATTAACATATGACATTTAATTAGACACGGATTAAACAAATAGGTACATATACCCCCAAAACTGTATAGTATCAACGTGTCAAGTAAAACTGTTCACTTTGTATAGTGTTCCTTTACTTTATAGTTATAGTAGACGATTGATACAGAAGGCATTGAATAGCAAATCGCATTGCTAATGGAAAATAAACCAAAAGCTGTAGCTTTATAAAACAAATGTTTTGATTGTAGAAAGTTTGTAAACAAACGTATTCCCCATAAGGTTAACATTAGAAATTTAAAACGCCATAAAATGGAAACTTATGGTGTTTTTGAAAATGTGTTTTCACTAAAACCTTCCCGGACACATATAGAGCAACTTCCTAAAATTTCATGGCGATCGGATGAGTAGTTTGGTAACGCATAAAGGTCATACATACATTGATTTTTAAATAGAGAGATTTATCATTTTATCTTGGTGGGAGAATTGTGGAATAGCTCTTGTTTACGATCGTCGCAATCAGCTGATTCGGCAGACGACGAAACGGTGACGCGGCAAACACACGTTGTTCTGCCTCAGTGAGGTTGCAGAGTCGACACAGGTTGAGGTATGGATGAGTTGCGACCTTGTGACCCTGAATGTCCGGGACCGACTGGTCGACCTACTTGGTGTCAGGTGGAGGAAGTGGGTACCGTGTCACCGAACAACTGCATACCCCAGCGGGGACCGAGCTTTGCTTCGAAAATGGCTGCAGAGTTTTTATCGGTGTAGTTTTATTGGATTGGTTATTGGATAACCACATAAGATTTTGTGGCCACACGAAAGTCATTAACAGATTATTGCAAATTAAAGGTAACGTGGTTATATAGTGAAATGCAAGATTAATTTTTTTTCAGAAATATTGCAATTGCTACGCAATTCACCCGATGGTTAACAAGTAGTTATCTTAATTATAGTAAAAAATGTTAATCACTAGATAACGACGTTACCGTTAATTTGACACTTCAACCAACTTTTTACGACTATCGTGTGGTCACTAATGCTCTCACAAAATTAGCAACGGTCTTACGGGGCTAAATCGAAATGTTTTTCCACAAATGGAGAATGCTAAGTTTTGTAACAGTTTTATACCAATTTTAGATTTTTAACTCTACACTTTATTACTCCTGTTTGTACCACCACCGAATATTTAATACTGTACTTCGCCTTTTTGTTAGGTTATGATTGTGCGTATGTAAAAATATTCGTAAAATATAATTCAATCAATATAATAAAACCTAATAAACCAATTTTTAACTATCTCGTTAAAGCTTATATTTGCCACATGAACTAAGTATCATTATTATCATTTTATTTTAAAATTAGTCAACTGAGTAGTTCAAGTGTGATACAATTAGTTTTTAGTTTATAAAACTTTTGATTATTGATCAAAAGTGTACATAACTCTACATATTTGTGTTCGTTATTATATTTGGATCATTTTGTATATTTTTTAATTTTGCTTGAGTGAAAAACGAAAAAAACAAACTTTATAAAACTTTTGATTATTGATCAAAAGTGTACATAACTCTACATATTTGTGTTCGTTATTATATTTGGATCATTTTGTATATTTTTTAATTTTGCTTGAGTGAAAAACGAAAAGTAACAAACTCCCAAACTAAAAAAATACTTTTTTGTTTTATTTTTGTTTTCGTGTTTTCTGAACTGTACTTCACCTCGAGTGTGGCAAATTAAAAAAGGTAATACAGTATTAAATAATTCTGGAGCTATTCCTAAACACATTGATATATAATATGTTACTGTATATGATATGAAATCAGTAAAACTGGTGGCACTTCTGGAGGGTTAATTTTCAATTTTGACTCATCCGACTCAATGGTTGTATTCAGTCGCAATGAGGGTAAACAAACACTAGTATGGCCTCGACCAATACCAAGGCGGTAGGTTTAGCGAGTTGATCCACACAATTTCATGTTATCCTGACCTCCTGTTATCCTGATCCATGACGTTCCTGGTCGTGGTCTTGGTCTAGTCCGTAGTAGTGAGCGTTTACCCTAACCGGTGCCATCGTTGACGAGATTATATGCGAATCCTCTCCTAATCTTCTACAATCAACTTCCTCTTCGATAGGTAACCGCTAGGTTGCCGGACTCGTACCATGTTTTCGATAAGTCCGGTAACAAACTGAAGCAGAAGTTAATCGATGGATATTCGGCGGATTCACATTTAACCTTGTGAGGTGGATAACACCATTTAGTTACTCAACCGGCCCTTGGTGTTTTTGAAAATGTGTTTTCACTAAAACCTTCCCAAACACATATAGAGCAACTTCCTAAAATTTCATGGCGATCGGATGAGTAGTTTAAAAACTTATAAAGGTCATACATACATTGATTTTTTAAATAGAGAGATTTATAATTTTATCTTGGTGGGAGAATTGTGGAATAGCTCTTGTTTACGATCGTCGCAATCAGCTGATTCGGCAGACGACGAAACGGTGACGCGGCAAACACACGTTGTTCTGCCTCAGTGAGGTTGCAGAGTCGACACAGGTTGAGGTATGGATGAGTTGCGACCTTGTGACCCTGAATGTCCGGGACCGACTGGTCGACCTACTTGGTGTCAGGTGGAGGAAGTGGGTACCGTGTCACCGAACAACTGCATACCCCAGCGGGGACCGAGCTTTGCTCCGCAAATGGCTGCAGACTTTTTATAGGTGTTGTTTTATTGGATTAGCACATTAGATGTTGTGGCCACACGAAAGTCATTAACAGATTATTGCAAATTAAAAGTAACGTGGTTATATAGTGAAACGCAAGATCAAATTTTTATTTTTTTCTGAAATATTGCAATTGCTACGCAATTCACCCGATGGTTAACAAGAAGTTATCTTAATGATGGTAAAAAAATTTAATCACTAGATAACGACGTTACCGTTAATTTGACACTTCAACCATATTGACATGGATATGTCTTAGCTCTGGGGGGGGGGTGTTAGCGATTTTAACGATAGAAAACATGTAACAGGTTTCCATAGAAACTACCAGAACTATTGTATTGAGTTTAAAATATAAAAGAATAAGAACAGCTGTTAATATGAACTTAAAACATTCCCTTTAGACATATCCATGATCTAACCTATTTCCCACAGGGAAGTAAATACAAAAATGTTTTTACGACTATCGTGTGGTCACTAATGCTCTCACAAAATTAGCAACGGTCTTACTGGGCTAAATCGAAATGTTTTTCCACAAATGAAGAATGCTAAGTTTTGTAACAGTTTTATACCAATTTTTAGATTTTTAACTCTACACTTTATTACTCCTGTTTGTACCACCACCGAATATTTAATACTGTACTTCGCCTGTACCTTTTTGTTAGGTAATGATTGTGTGTATGTAAAAATATTCGTAAAATATAATTCAATCAATATAATAAAACCTAATAAACCAATTTTTAACTATCTCGTTAAAGCTTATATTTGCCACATGAACTAAGTATCATTATTATCATTTTATTTTAAAATTAGTCAACTGAGTAGTTCAAGTGTGATACAGTTAGTTTTTAGTTTATAAAACTTTTGATTATTGATCAAAAGTGTACATAACTCTACATATTTGTGTTCGTTATTATATTTGGATCATTTTGTATATTTTTTAATTTTGCTTGAGTGAAAAACGAAAAGTAACAAACTCCCAAACTAAAAAAAATACTTTTTTATTTTATTTTTGTTTTCGTGTTTTCTGAACTGTACTTCACCTCGAGTGTGGCAAATTAAAAAAGGTAATACAGTATTAAATAATTCTGGAGCTATTCCTAAACACATTGATATATAATATGTTATATAATATGAAATCAGTAAAACTGGTAGCACCTGGAGGGTTAATTTTCAATTTTGACTCATCCGACTCAATGGTTCTATTGAGTCGCAATGAGGGTAAACAAACACTAGTATGGCCTCGACCAATACCAAGGCGGTAGGTTAAGCGCGTTGATCCACACAATTTCATGTTATCCTGACCTCCTGTTATCCTGATCCATGACGTCCCTGGTCGTGGTCTCGGTCTAGACCGTAGTAGTGAGCGTTTACCCTAACCGGTGCCATCGTTGACGAGATTATATGCGAATCCTCTCCTAATCTTCTACAATCAACTTCCTCTTCGATAGGTAACCGCTAGGTTGCCGGACTCGTACCATGTTTTCGATAAGTCCGGTAACAAACTGAAGCAGAAGTTAATCGATGGATATTCGGCGGATTCACATTTAACCTTGTGAGGTGGATAACACCATTTAGTTACTGTCAATCAAAAGTTAATGAGAGATGAGGAGACATTTGGTCTAAACGCAAAAGGTTTGTTGGACTGCAAGTTGCAGACGACAGAAGGACATCTGTCAGCTGGTAGGCTGCCAGAACAGCTGATCGATTGGTTCTCCAACAGCTGAGCTGCCTACGGGAGTGGCCGGTATACAATGACGCCTCTGTGATATTTGTCCGCCTACATTGATGCTTACCGCGGGTAGAGAGTAGGAATTGAATGGATTTGATTGTGAAAAAATCCATTCCTATACAAAAAGGTTGAGGCATTTTAAGTTTTTAATTTAAATTTTAATAGAGAGGCTATAATAATCAGCAGAGGTTAAAATAAAATGAATTCTATTAGAAGTAAAATCTTAACTATTTTATTCTTCTGGAGCTCTGAGGTAAGAGTATGAACAGAAGTCGTTCTTATGATTTACTAAATCAATGTTTTGATTTTTCGTTTTCCCTATAAAGTTGGTTGATATCGCAAGTTAGGCACTAGATAATTTATTAACTTTTATAACTTCCTGTAGCATAGACGTATTTTAGCATCTGTTAATCCCTCCTGACTCAATGTATTTCCAAATAAAATTTTAATTTAATGGGAAAGGAAATCGCTCATTTGGAGATTAATAAGCTATTATGACAGTTGGTTCATTTGTTTTGTTCTATACTGTCTCAAAACTAAAGCATTTTCGCATCATTTTCACAAAACGTGTTTTTAGCACATTTGACCACCTTTCGCTTTTTTAATACACAATCGATGTTTGCAGTCCCGTTGTACTGTAAAAGTAACATTTTGTAGAGTAGGACAACCGTCCAATAATTTGGACAGGGTAACCAAAAATAGTTTTTCATTAAATGTTTGTTTGTTATATTTGACTATTCTTGAGTATTTTACAGTCAATTTGATATACTACACATCACATTTGAAAAAGTAGCTTCTTTCCTAAGGAAGATTCGCTAATTTATATATTATTGTTTTATTTAAATTCTTAAAATTTGTTAAAATATGTGAAAAGCATCCAGGAAGGGTGTACTAAATCGCTGGACTTTTGCACTCTTTTCTCAGGAACTGAAAAAGATATTGCCTTTTTAACCACATATTTAAACGAGCCTTTTATTTGGTTTGAATATTTTGAAAGCCAGAAAGGTTGAGCCATGGCAACAAACCTCTTCAACAATGCATAAAACATACAAAAATTCTTTTGCTGTGCCACTGATAATTTTTGAAAAATGTTTGTGAGAGTTCAGCATTGTCTTAAATGGATATAGGCTACCCTTCAAGTGGAGCAAAAGTGAATAATAAGTGAGAATAATTTGATATTTTGGTCTCGTATATAACTTATCCCCATGCATGATTTGACGTATGTAATTTTACTAATGTAAAATCAGCCAAGCTACACTTGTAGATTAGAGACCGTGGCGATCGTGTGCAGCGGCGAGTTGGTCGGCGCAGCGGAGTGCAATGATACGTCGACCTTGTCTGTCCGTTGATATTCCGACCACGCCGCCGACAAGTGTGTGGGTGTGGTGCGAAAGGGAACTTTGCCAAAATATACACTGAACGGTGGTTAGACCCTTTCAGCTGGTTTGGACAAAACAAATCTAATTGTTAAACAGAAACTGATCAATTTCGGAGATGGTACGTAATTGCGGTGAATTGTTTGAGTACCTACGTTTCTTGATAGCCACCCTTTTTAAATTGATATACGGCATCACCAACAACTAACTTTCAATTTGTTACGTTTATACGTTCAGATATTTTTCTTCCTAGACTCTGGATTTTCGAGTTGGTTTATAGATACTGTTTTTTGAAGTTTTTCTTCCAAAATTTCATCCAAAAACCTTCCATTGGTTTTTATTTAATGAATCTTACTCTATGATAATTTTAATGTTTTGTTAGCTCACATTTTGACATGGATATGTCTTAGCTCTGAGGGGGTGTTATTGATTTTTAAGATGGAAAACATGTAACAGGTTTCCATGAAAACTACCAGAACTATTGTATTGAATTTAAAATATAAAAGATTAAGAACAGCTGTTTAGATGAACTTAAAACATTCCCTTTAGACATATCCATGATCTAACCTATTTCCCACAGGGAAGTAAATACAAACATTTTTCTCTGTACTTAGAGGTTTCAAGTCTGTGGTGTTAAATATATCACCATCTATATTTATTGCTATCAGTCACATAAGTTGAACTTAAGAGTCTGCAACAGTGGTAGGCATCTTGAATTTTAGTCCCGTAAGGGCAATGTTAAATTCTGTCGGAACATACCTTCACTTTGGCGTGCGTGGTGGCGTTAATGATCAAAGTATCAATGTAAAACTTTGGAAGTACATTGATGAGATATATAATGATGAGATAATATATTCAAAAATTTAACTTGATATAAAAACAAAAATCCAGGAATATTTTACAAAATAAATCATTATTATTTTTTTATTGAGAGCGAAAATAAGAGGTTCTGTAAGGTGGTGCCGTGGAGGACTGTAATACTTTTAATTTGACACCTCTTCCGTTAATTTATGACAATAGGTCAAGGAGACATAGGCGCCAGAATTTAACATTGCTCTTACGGGACTAAAATCCAAGATGGCTACCACCGATGCAGACTCTTAAATTTATCTTGTACTCAAACTGTCTATTACCAACCTTATTTATTGTCCTTTTCTTTATGTATGAACCTACAAAATGAATAAATGTGTTTGAATTTACATATTAACAATAGGTTAAGGGTGGTTGAGACCGGACCCAGTTAACCAAGGAATGGGAATGCAATTACTGTAGAGTAGTTATGAGGTGGTGGCGTAGTTGGCATTGTTAGCCGCTCTTACACTTCTAGGAACTATCTTCCACACTACACTCTATACCAACTCTCACAGTATGCTTGAAAATTCTACCACAGGTTCTGTTCAAATAACCACTACGGAGTTCTGTACAAACTTAAAAGGATTTATTTTTTCAAATATGAGGTGATTAAAAAGTCGGGTCTTGCTTGATTGGTCCGTAGCACATTGCATGTCGAAGGATAAGTTAGAATTTAACGGATAATTTCTACGTTAA
Organism: Nephotettix cincticeps; assembly: GCA_023375725.1. Lineage (NCBI taxonomy): Eukaryota > Metazoa > Arthropoda > Insecta > Hemiptera > Cicadellidae > Nephotettix > Nephotettix cincticeps. Next base: position 15,648,553 of record CM041785.1, on the reverse strand, counting down.
ATTGCAGCACACCTTAAATTTACCATGATAATCGAAATTCCAATAATTGATTATGTACTATAGAATAGGTTTAATATGAGAGGTATCTGCTATATAACCTCTATTAGTGTTTCATAAACTCCTATAGTTTCGGACCACATCCCTCAAATTTGTACATTTCAAATACTGTATATCTAGAATTGTAGTCCGATCAGTCGACGCCCTAGAAACAAGTGTTTGAGGTATATATTAGTACTTTAGGTCTTATTACAAGACCGATATAAAAATAAATTGTTTACAAGCGCAGTGGATCTATTATCTTAATATACTGTCTGCACAACTGCATTTGTCTAATCATTACAATGACCCATTAATTTATACTGTCTTCTGCATTTCACTGCTACCTTCATAGTCTATTACTGGCTACAGTGAATAAGTTATTGTCGATTTAGTGCAATCAACAGTTTACGTGTTTACTGTTATTGTTAACAGTTCTGTATGGGTTGTTAGCCTCTGTTATGGTGAGAAACTATGTTAGTTGTTACTCGCAATAAACATAAATTATTATATGTCTTCAGAAAATGCCTGAAAATAAAAGACAAAAGTAATTATTTTAATCTAAATCAAATATGAGATAAAAATAGTCTGTAGTTTTATCATTGCAATAAAAATTTAAAAATTATTTTTACTACATTTTTGGTTTGTTTTTTAAAATTAAATTAATAAATTAATATGAAAACTAATTAAGAGGTAATTTATAACAAAAGGCATAAACCAAGTTCGGACCAAAAATTATCAATTTGTACATTTCATACTGTTATCTATTGTATCCGTCAGTCTCGGCAAGTTAATCGAGTTTATATATCTACCTAAGTACGTCTTTAGGTTTGGTTTACAAGACAGAGGTGTATGTGCACACATTATCTAAGACTGTATTAATCTATCACTACTGTATTAATCACATCACCTTGAAAAGCGCATGTCCTGCCGCTAATCAGACTGACCTTCAATACACTCACGCTCACTCAGCTACCTACAGTGGACTTCTTCACACTTTGGGCTCACGGTGATACACTTTGGGCTCACGGTGAACTACAGATTCTATCGAGGCTGTGTTATAGCCCTTACAAACAACCAAACTACAGCGATAGTTACAAAACTTTAGTGAATTCGCTCAGGATTTATCTTAGTCGAATTTTTAAGACCGTTGCAGTAAACGAGAATACAGTAGTTAATCATAAGTATTCTGCTGTATATTACGATCTATTTTTTGAACGGTGGAAAATATACATTGGGTTGTATGTCCAGTTTTAGTTTTCAAGAATCGCAAATACTAAGTCTATTAAGGTTGCCAAAGCAGTTTGTTAGTCATTTTCCACGCAGCGATATGAGAAACATAAGTAGAAGCCCCAAAAATATCGAATAAAATGAAATATTTTTTAATTTTGAAACAATCCAATGTTGAGAAGTTGATTTTTCAAATTGACTAACGTTTAATATTATTTAAATCTAATCTAAATTACAGACGCCTGAGAACATCAGCGCTCTAATTTAAATCAAGTAGTTGAAAACGTGTGTTAGTTCTCCTCGTAGATTATGGAATGTGTTTTTGTAAATTATAAAAAAAATTTAGTTTCATGACAAACATTAAAAACTCACGTTTTAATTAATAATTTAATAATTAATAATAACAGCCTACAGAAGTAAGTATTTTTAAATAGAGTTATTTTTTAGTGAATGAATCTTATATTTGCCTTTAAGCAACGAAATGCCGTATCACATAGAACGTATAAATTTGATTTGGAATTCTGTTAGTGCCATTGGCGTTTTAAACAGTAGCGATCCTATCACGTCACCTCGCGGCACGCCGCGTTAGCTCAAACAGATGTAAGGTTCCCATCGTTCTTCAAAACCCCCGAAGGTGTTCATCGCCGGTTCTTGGTGAAACACTTCATAGCGCTTAGTCATCCGCACAGTCGTCGGTGTTGTCATGCATTGCGCATTTGAATATGCATGACCGTCACTAAGTAGCGAGATAAAAGTCATTAGCTTCACCACAACAATGGACAAACTAATTTCAACCTTACAAAATATGTGACTGTAAAAAGTTTTAATTACCTGTCTGTGTGGTGTCAGAATCACCTGTGATTCTGTTAAATCGTCTGTGATTGTAGTTTTTAAAAATTGGGAAAAATTATTTAATAATTTTATAACTACAATAATATAACTACAGGATCATCTACCGGTACAGATAATTTAAAAATGTTATAGTATTACTAACGGTTCCAGAGGCTACTCATAATGAAAATATATTATCATTTGACAATATGTGATCAATTAGGGGCCTAATGCTAAGTGAAAACATAATACCCTCCTTCAACGTTACTTGGAATTTGTTTAACTAATGTTAAAGAGCTTAACTTTAAAGTACACTCACCATTGGTGACCAGTTAAAAAACTGTTATCTACTAGGTAAAAATAAAATGCAGCAATTCCACTCAGCGAATTTAAATCAATAATTTAATATATAAGTATAAAAAAATGTACATGAGAATTATTTTTATTTTCTCCTAGTTTAAAGGAAAGTGTGAGGTTAGCTGCTTACTAAAGAAGCCATTTACCAAAATAATTTTTATCTAAAATAAATTTCATCATACTGTTATAAATAAAGGAGATTCCTATTCCCTATGTAATATGAAAAGATATGCATTTTGCTGTCCATGATAAACACATAAACTAATTTTTTTAAGCATAAATGGTGATCTACCAATGAAAATATCAATTTTTATAAAAATATTAAAAAATATTAAATATTAATTTTTCTATCCTATAAGATTAACATGTGCACAATAAAAAAAAAAAACTTTTCTAAATAATAACTACAAATTCCCATTGAAAATGACGGTTTACGATCGTAACTTTGTAGGAAACAGTCTAAAAATTTTTTGATCGGATTTTAATTGTGTTAACAAACAAAACCAAATAAAAAACATAAATATATATAAATTTTTTTTTAAATATTGTTTTGGATATAAAAAAAAAAATAAATGTCCCTCAAAGTCTTAACTAAGGAATAGCTTCTTCCCTATGGGAAATTCGCTAAAACGAATGGAGGAAATTCCAATCCCACGATACATTAATGAATTTAAAGCAAGTTTTTTTGTATTGTGTGTTCAACGCTGAAAACTGGAGTGTGTCGCTCAATTTTGAGCAGGTTCGTCCCACGGAGGTAGTTAGCTTCGCGCGGTTTTGAACGACAAGGACGCAAGACGAGCGAGAGGTCGTGAGGTGATGACGTCATGCATAATCAGCTGTGCCACAATACCACGACACTTGAATGAAATAACAATGTAGCAAGGCTTCACAAGGAGAATAAAATGTAAACAATACAAACCAAAACAGCTGTTTATAACCGTTTGACAGTTCTTGATTGAAGACGGTGGGGAACAATATAGAGGTTATGCGTAAATATATTTATTTTATGTATGTAATAAGTGCAAAATTATCAGGTTACTAAACAATGTGTAAAAACTTAAGGGTAACATAACTGTGCAAAATAAAAGCAGAAAAAAGTATTTCAAAAATCTTCCGTGTTTTGGTAGAAAACGTATTCGTTGTATTTGCTTGAAGCCACTATAACAAACCAATAAATTAATGTAAATTAAATTTCTCTTTTGCTTTTCAATCCTGATTCCGTTTATAAAAAAATCAGTTGATCACAGGCTAATAATAACTGTATGGATAATTAAACAGTAAATGATCGGCTTTGGCTAAAAGACGTTAAACGGCGTTGCTCATTTGACTGACGCCGTAGCCGACTGGTAGCGTATCGGCCTCAAGAACTATAGGCCGCGAGTTTCATCCCCACCAGGTGCGATACTTTTTGTTCAATGCTATATTAATTATGGTGTATTAAATCGGTTTTATTTAAACCACATAAATGTTTTCATCGAGTAATAAATGTGTTTTAATTTTTCTAATTAATTTTTATAATACATGTCTTATTCTATACGAGCAAAGCTCGGTCACCAGGTACTTTTCTATTAAATAAATGTGTGACTGGGACGGTGGCAACGTCCTGTAATCCAGCTACTTGGAGGTCACGAATTGTGGATAGTTGTGAGAGGTGGATGTAGTGTTCTCTTGTGTGGATTAACGTCCGCACTATTGAATACTGCGTTAATCCGCAAAAGACCATCCTCGTAATTAGACCAATTCGTAATTCAGAGGCCGTGGTTCGGATTCCACGTTAAACTGTAGGTCCATTAGCTGCCATCGGCTGTTGGGCTATTAATTAACAGTCCTGTCTAAGGAACATGTCAGCCTTAGTCAGTAACAAGACTACAAGATCGCGCCACAAACATCCTACATTCATCTCTCATTCATACTTGGCTTAAAATACCTACCTGGGTAGGTCGCCATTTCAGTTAAAAGTATAAAGTATGTGTGTTCGTGTTTAACTTGGGTTTTATACAATTTTAGTCGACCTTGGCGTACACAAGGTTGCATGTACTGCAATGGTTATGCAATGACACCATGTTAGTGTAGTGTCGTGATATATGTTACGGCCGGCGAGATTACACGGACTAAAAAGGTGCTAAATGTCATTCTTGTAACACTCTTGTTATGGTGGGACAAATTTATTTCATGTTTATACCTCTTTTGACACGTTTGATTTGAAAATGGACATCGAAGATTTATTTTTTATTGATTGTATCATGTAATATAAGCTACTATTACGTGACGTTTTTTACGTCACGTTGAAAAAAAGAAGTACAGTTCGTGCACTATTTATCCGGTTGTGACTATTTCGCGTCTAACCGTGTGATTAACTATAGTCTGATCATTGTTTGGATATCTGGCAATGTAAACAATAGGAAAATGTTTTCAAGAATACCCTCTCTCCTTAGCTGACTCGATCATAATAGGAGATGTATTGTGCGAACTGTAACATATGTTCAACTAGTTAACTATTTTAATTCTGTATTATGGAACATTTATTTACTTACAAATTAATTTTTTAATGTTCATTAAATTCTATACAACAATTTATAAACATATGGTAACGAGCGTTTTATTTTACTAAAGAGCAAACATCGTAACAGAAGGTTTCAATCAGCGTTGTAAAATGTAGAGTCTCGTACATGCCTGAGGTGCTGCAATCTATTGGGAGCGTATATGACTGTGTAAATACGATAACGGAAGCGTCGGTCCGGTGTTTGTGTAGGCCCCATTGTCTCTTTATTGGTGTCTCGTGGTCATCGGCTCGGCATGCCACAGGTGCGTCTACTGTCTCCGTCGCTGTTCTTTGTGCGCTGTAACGGCCCTTTCCTCGTTGTTCTTACTATGATGTATGCTAATCGTTAAGCTTTTTTCACTGGAAATGTTTTTTTTACCAAGCCAAGGTTGATTTTAGGCTTAACTTTTTATAATTAAATATCTATTTTATCTTGTCCCTGTGTACACAATATACCACAGTTGCATGTTGTTGCGGCTTTAACACGATGCAACGTAAATTTGTGGTTAGATTTCGAGTTTGGTGATGAATGATGGTGATGAACAGACAAAATATCGTGAAGCCAACAATGTCCATGATCCATTGATGAAACGTCCTAGAAATTCGTTTAGCTTGACCGGTCCACTGAAATTACCTGGAGCAGGTGTTGGTTTACAGAAGGTGCCGAGTCATGGGCGCCCAAGAACGGTCGGTAAAAACAGCCGGTCGGTGTCGCACAGTCGGCTTGGCAACAACAATGGAGGGCGTTATCACTACCTGCGTCTTATCAGTGACGGCTGCAGGATAGCTCTGCATCTGACTACACGCTCTGCTTACTTCTGATGACGTTTCAAGTTTAATGATGATATAATGTTTGCTTTCAGGTATGGATTACGGATTGAAACTCACATTTTCTCACTCGTGCGTAAGTGTTTATAGTTCAGTATGATCTTAGCGAAGAATACTTATTTGAAATTCTTTCATGAAATGGACAAGTACATTATGTCTAGTAAAGTGTTATGGGGTCAGTTTTAAGCAAGCGCTCAATGATTCGTCTTGAAAATGTTGTATAGCATAATGGGTATATTTTTGACTGCACTACGAGTTGTTGATCATTAGTGGCTCGATTCAATTTTTGCAATTTAGGTATGGATATACCGTAATTGTTATAAAGCTGCAACCTATTATTCAAATTATCCAGATACGAAATTTGGGCATACTAGTTACTGTATTACGATTGAGGTTTTGTTAAACTCCCAGACAAAGTAGTCCAAGTATCGCCGTTGTTGAATTGTGACTAGCTCGAGCAGCGTTAACAAAGACGTCCGGATGCAGAGCGAGGAGGCAGAGCCAAATTGCCGCGTATCAAGGCCGCCGGGACGAGGTACAGGACGGACACGTCGACCTGCCTGAGCGGATCTGTTACCAGTGGGGAGAATGCATGATACTAGTAGCTGTACCGTGGAATTATCGGTTGTAGATGTTACCAGTAGGGAGATACACGATACTAGTAGCTACACCGTGGAACTATCAGTCCTAGATGTTACCAGTGAGGAGATACACGATACTAGTTGCTACACCGTGGAACTATCAGTCCTAGATGTTACCAGTGAGGAGATACACGATACTAGTTGCTACACCGTGGAACTATCAGTCCTAGATGTTACCAGTGAGGAGATACACGATACTAGTTGCTACACCGTGGAACTATCAGTCCTAGATGTTACCAGTGAGGAGATACACGATACTAGTAGCTACACCGTGGAACTATCAGTCCTAGATGTTACCAGTAGGGAGATACACGATACTAGTAGCTACACCGTGGAACTATCAGTCCTAGATGTTACCAGTGAGGAGATACACGATACTAGTAGCTACACCGTGGAACTATCAGTCCTAGATGTTACCCATGGGGAGATACACGATACTAGTAGCTACACCGTGGAACTATCAGTCCTAGATGTTACCAGTAGGGAGATACACGATACTAGTAGCTACACCGTGGAACTATCAGTCCTAGATGTTACCAGTAGGGAGATACACGATACTAGTTGCTACACCGTGGAACTATCAGTCCTAGATGTTACCCATGGGGAGATACACGATACTAGTAGCTACACCGTGGAACTATCAGTCCTAGATGTTACCCATGGGGAGATACACGATACTAGTAGCTACACCGTGGAACTATCAGTCCTAGATGTTACCAGTGAGGAGATACACGATACTAGTTGCTACACCGTGGAACTATCAGTCCTAGATGTTACCAGTGAGGAGATACACGATACTAGTTGCTGCACCGTGGAACTATCAGTCCTAGATGTTACCAGTGAGGAGATACACGATACTAGTAGCTACACCGTGGTACTAGCAGTCGTAGATGTTACCAGTAGGGAGATACACGATACTAGTAGCTGCACCGTGGAACTATCAGTCCTAGATGTTACCCATGGGGAGATACACGATACTAGTAGCTGCACCGTGGAACTATCAGTCCTAGATGTTACCAGTAGGGAGATACACGATACTAGTAGCTACACCGTGGAACTATCAGTCCTAGATGTTACCCATGGGGAGATACACGATACTAGTAGCTGCACCGTGGTACTAGCAGTCCTAGATGTTACCCATGGGAAGATACACGATACTAGTAGCTGCACCGTGGTACTAGCAGTCCTAGATGTTACCCATGGGAAGATACACGATACTAGTAGCTGCACCGTGGTACTAGCAGTCCTAGATGTTACCCGTGGGGAGATACACGATACTAGTAGCTGCACCGTGGAACTATCAGTCCTAGATGTTACCATTGGGGAGATGCATGAACTAGTAGCTGCACCGTGGAACTATCAGTCCTAGATGTCACCATTGGGGAGATGCATGAACTAGTAGCTGCACCGTAGAACTATCAGTCCTAGATGCTACCCGTGGGGAGATAGACAATACTAGTAGCTGCACCGTGGAACTATCGGTCCTAGGTGTCACCATTGGGGAGATGCATGAACTAGTAGCTGCACCGTGGAACTATCAGTCCTAGATGTTACCATTGGGGAGATGCATAAACTAGTATCTGCACCGTGGAACTATCAGTCCTAGATGCTACCCGTGGGGAGATAGACAATACTAGTAGCTGCACCGTGGTACTAGCAGTCCTAGATGCTACCCGTGGGGAGATACACAATACTAGTAGCTGCACCGTGGTACTAGCAGTCCTAGATATTTCCCCGTGGGGAAATGCATGATGTATCCATCAGGATACCGTTAATTTGTGTTGTGTGCACATTCAGTGTGAAGCCTTGCAGATTATATTTATTTACTTTTCCCCTTAATACTTAGTTGATGGAGAAATTATTGTTTTCGTCAAAATTTTCGAATTTTGAGTTGAGACTGGATATACATGTCTTGAGGAATCCAAAAAAGTGTTTCTCGGACTGATGTCTGTCCATTAAAAATATTACCAAGGGGGTCATGCCCCCAAAATGTTTAGATCTCTTTTACTAGTTTCCTCTTGTTTAAGAAATGTTATGATTGTTTTGGAACAATACATTTACGTTTAATGTATATAGCTTTTTAAGTTTAAGTTTTAAGTGTTTAAGTTTCACCTAAGAAAGAATTTATCTGTCAGTCCACTGATACCGTTTATATAGTTTTCATGTAACATGAGAAGCGTCGAAAAAATATTTGTTAGTTGGAATCCTTGATCATAGTTTTCTAGTGGTTTCTATGGTTATGGAATGAAGCGATGTTATATTGAAGGGTTGTGTTTTCCACCTCCTCCTAGCTTCATATACGTCTAAGTCTCGACCAACTTTTCCATAATGAAGTTACCATAGAGCCGTCAAGGGCGTGTCTCCAACAATTACACTCCCTTCCTCATAACTTACTGCGTATCTCTCCTTCTCCCTACTACATATCTCGTCTTTTGCCCTCAATTAACCCATGTTTAAATAATCTTAGTTGTTACTTCATAATCCTGTGGTACGGATCTTGCTGGCTGTATAACTGTAGCAGTCATTTCACTCGCCTTATTAGTTCGAAGCCCGTGTACATGAAACATGACCGGAGAATTAACGGTGTTATATTTCACTCTACAATTAGGCCCTACAACAGGTGTTTTTAAAGCTTTAGCGTTTAGTTTGTATTTGGTTACATCGACATCGCTATAATTAGTTATTTCTCAGAACTATAATATTTTAATTTTTTAATCTAGTAAAGCACAATGGGTTTCAATTCTATCTGTCTGAGTCTCTTATCATTCTGTAACGGTAAACGGTATTTATAAAAACGGTATTTTTGTTACGATTTTCCATGAAAACGAGAGACTCTTCTAGAATGAAATTTAATAAAATTATTTTGAGAAGGTTTTGCTCACTTTAAACACACCAACGACCTATTAAAATAAATAATATTTTAGTACAAAGCTAGTGAATGTTTGTAAAATACCCCTGTCGCAGCAAACCTGCGTATTCAGCGAATTTCTAAATCAATAATACAATAATTTATATTATATGTTAAGTTTTATCAATACCTGTCCATAAAAATATGAAATATACACTATGATTTTAAGCATAAATGGAAAGATCTCAACCACATGAAAGTAAATACCAAGTGAAATCCAAAAATATTGATTGGTAAGTGTAGTATTAATTATAATTAATAATTAATTATACTTTTTAATTTTTATTAATTATATTAATAAGATTGTGTAGCCTCTGGTCCACTTATACAAATTAATGAAAGGTTTAAGTTGCCTCAACTAGCCAAATTATCTTGGGTTGAGGTAGGAACATCCCTATTTTCAAGTCTGGGCGACTAGTTTTCAAGTTCAATAACTCCAAGTTAATTCCATCTTATTGAAAAGGCCAGTTCTCATAAAACCAAATATTTAATCAGGCACTCACATTGAAATTCACAAAAAACTTTTAAAAACAAAATAAATTTTGGAGAAACCGGCCAGTTCCAGTCACTCAACATAAATTAGTTTATGTTTGGTGTTGTCTCTGCCCAATATGACGGATGATACAGAAGGGTTTGCCATACATCTGTGTATCAGAACAATGCTTCCAACAACGTGACATTGTCGAGCGCAGCTTGAGAGTTCCGAGAACGTCTGATGTTACCAAGTGTCATCGAGTGCTGAGTCGACAGATGACCGGCTCTCCACTGGGATAAAGAAGTCGTCTGAAGAGACAGGGTTAGACTGTGCTGAGCAATTAATTGTAGTCAACCCAGTAAAAATTAACGATATCAGAGAATTCACACATATTTTTTCTATTGAAAAATTATTACTAGGATTGTTTTACCTTTGCAATATTCTTTATACTTGTAACAGTGTCGACTGCCAATCAGTTGATCTTTTGGAGGATAAGGAACAATTGATATTTCACTTATTAATATATAGCTTTCTATAAAACATTGTTTAGCTTCATGTGGTTGAGATCCATCCATTTATGCTTCCAAATTATAGTTTACGTGTTTTCATGCCAGCTAACCTGCATATTTTCCCCCATGTTAATCATAGAGAGAATAGGTAAACTCCTTTATTTATGGACCACACAAGATGTTGATGAAACTTGGTACTTGTAGAAATGAGTACTTTCAGTATTCTTCACAGCAGCAAACCTGCATACCTTTTCCATGTTAATCTTATGGAGAATATGCGACGAAATCTCTTATTTGTTGTCAGACATAGATCAAAGTTGTCATACGATATTTGATTTGGAAATTTGCTGAGTACGCAGGTCTTCTGCGACGGGGGTATTTCTGTTCGTATATTAGAATGTAAGCGTAGAAGGTAATGATCTAGATATGTCTTACGTTGTAAAACAGTTAAATTATTTTTTACAGTCATTGAACATTTATAGTAGGCGTACAGTTATTGTTTTTGATTTTCAGGTTTAGTTTTAATTAGTTCGTTAACAAGTAAACATTGGTTTACAATTGAAGCTTTTTCGTTGAGATCGCTCCCGTAATACCAGAGTTCAAGTTTGACTTTCAACAAACGGTTCTCAGTCACGCCATTGTTTAACCGCAAATCATCTCCTTTTAAAAATTACGTCTGCAAATCGTGTTTTCTACGCGCTAACTAGATTTTTGACGATTAAGCATTTAAAAATATTTAACGCGCCATTCAACTAGTTTGATTTTAGTCAATAAAACGTGGATTTCCCCACAACACCTGGTACTCAAAGAAACTTTTTTCTATCTTTTATTACTTCATTTTTTCTCTATGTGTTCTCTATTTGTTTTTTACCTTTGTGAACTATAGAATGCTATCGTATGGTGACTAGAAGTTCATTTTCAATATTCTGTTTTATGACGTTACTTTCAAAATGTGAACGGATCGTGATAAGCGTGTTATTACTTTCCCGCCAGCAAAGCTCGCCCCCCGCGAGGTCGACGTGAACATGAGTTGTCACGTGTTCAGCTTCTATTGTTTTTCCTCCGAGACCTCACAATCATCATCGTCTCCTGCGCGGCGCCGCGGATGTAATTTCAGTTCCGAGTGGAAACAGTAATTCCTCGTCCGCAATTTATACTTAAGAGTTCTCGTCGTGACGTTTTTATCGAGATTTCTTTTTCTAACTCATCATCATAAGGGCAGATTGATGAATATGGGATAGTTATGAGGTCCCAGCAAAGCCACCAAGGCACGTTTTCCTGTGGCAATTTCAGTACAGGAAAGAAGGCAGTTCATAAGGATGAGAAAGGCAGGACAATCTATTTAATTCTCAAAGAAATAAAAGAAACCTCCAAATCAACCCATATCCGAGCCAGAGAACATCCAGAAGTGAATGTACTCCAATACACAAACAGCCCCTAATGCACTTGATAAAGGAAAGGTATATTCCAGGTATTCCCCAACTTATCAAGCAACACTGATAGAACGCATCCTTCCTTCAGGACACGCTTCCCAAGAGGAAATATACTACTTCCCGAGAATTCTGGTCAGACGGAGTAGAAAATCCTATAGCTCTGTGTGGAGTCATGCTCCTAAGAGAGGCGACAGGAAGAAACCAGAGTGGAAAGGAAACCCGCCACACTATATGGTCAATTAATAAGACGAATTTCGATTTCTAAACTAGCAAAAGCGTTCAAAAGTTTAAAAAAATACATTGTTTGAAATTCATTGTTGATGATGTTGGGTTTATGTTATATAGATTGTTTTGCGGACGTCTTCCATCACAATTAGCAAAACAGTTTCACAACGTTTCGGGATCTGGTTTCTGATCCCGTCGTCAGGTGAGCTGAATCCTAAAACATAAAAAGATAAGTACAAATTTTCAATATTCTGTTTTATGACGTTACTTTAAAAATGTGAACGGATCGTGATAAGCGTGTTATTACTTTCCCGCCAGCAAAGCTCGCCCCCCGCGAGGTCGACGTGAACATGAGTTGTCACGTGTTCAGCTTCTATTGTTTTTCCTCCGAGACCTCACAATCATCATCGTCTCCTGCGCGGCGCCGCGGATGTAATTTCAGTTCCGAGTGGAAACAGTAATTCCTCGTCCGCAATTTATACTTAGAGTTCTCGTCGTGACGTTTTTATCGAGATTTTTTTTCTAACTCATCATCATAAGGGCAGATTGATGAATATGGGATAGTTATGAGGTCCCAGCAAAGCCACCAAGGCACGTTTTCCTGTGGCAATTTCAGTACAGGAAAGAAGGCAGTTCATAAGGATGAGAAAGGCAGGACAATCTATTTAATTCTCAAAGAAATAAAAGAAACCTCCAAATCAACCCATATCCGAGCCAGAGAACATCCAGAAGTGAATGTACTCCAATACACAAACAGCCCCTAATGCACTTGATAAAGGAAAGGTATATTCCAGGTATTCCCCAACTTATCAAGCAACACTGATAGAACGCATCCTTCCTTCAGGACACGCTTCCCAAGAGGAAATATACTACTTCCCGAGAATTCTGGTCAGACGGAGTAGAAAATCCTATAGCTCTGTGTGGAGTCATCACTCCTAAGAGAGGCGACAGGAAGAAACCAGAGTGGAAAGGAAACCCGCCACACTATATGGTCAATTAATAAGACGAATTTCGATTTCTAAACTAGCAAAAGCGTTCAAAAGTTTAAAAAAATACATTGTTTGAAATTCATTGTTGATGATGTTGGGTTTATGTTATATAGATTGTTTTGCGGACGTCTTCCATCACAATTAGCAAAACAGTTTCACAACGTTTCGGGATCTGGTTTCTGATCCCGTCGTCAGGTGAGCTGAATCCTAAAACATAAAAAGATAAGTACAAATTCGGTATAGGATGGTTAAAAGCTGAAAACAAAACCTTTTTGTTTTCTTTTACGTTGGTATCAGACTCCAGATCCCGAAACGTCGTAAAATTTAGTTGTACTAATCGTGGTGGAAATTTTTCGCAATAACGTTGAAAAAAGATAAGATTTCAAAATTTTATTGTGTTAACGGACCGAATCCGTTCGAATATTCTGCTAACATGGATCGAGAACGATATGGCAGTTGACACTGGAGACGTCTTCAATAGACACTTAGTTTCAATTAGACGTCCCGGTTAAGTTTATGTGACGCCGTAAGTGGCCGGGTCGATAGCCTTCTAATGTTAATTTTGATAACTGGTTGAGTAGAAGTTAAGTGTAGCCTGTCTCTCCTTGATTCGCTTTGTTACACTCATATTGTACCACAACTTTGGGGGGGAGATTATGATCGGTTTTATGTTGGATCTGTTTTACTGAGAAGTGTTGAGTCTGTGAGTGTTTACTCTTCTTCAATTTTTGTGGTGGATTCGGTGGTAAGATGTGTTTTTAGGTATATTCGCCATGTATTATGCGTGATAACCCCAAAAATTCATAACATTTTAAATACTATGAGCTTCTTAATCCTTATTATGAGCTTTTAAATCTTTTGTAGTAAAACCAGATATTGGAGGAGAAATAATGCCTTGGATCATCGAAGCACGAATATGATTGGAATATCTATGCATTAAATATTTGCTCTGGCTCATTAAGGTGGTGCGAGCGGAAAAATCGACCATCTTAAAAATTCACAATTTTATCGTTTATTTGTTGATTGTATCATAAACATGCTTAGACATATTTTTGCCAGTGTTTAGCGAAAAACTTTCGAGTTACAGGGTAATTAATTCCGAAATTTGGAGTTTTTTGTACAAGGAGTGTGGGAAAACTGCTTATGTTTTTGAGCTGAAATTTTTGCAACGTGGATGAATAATAGTTTTGAAATAGGAAAAACATTTTTAGTGGACTACTAAAAATGAATTTTCAACGCCACATTTTTCATTCGATAATCTTATAAATATGTAATTTTGAAGTTCTAAAAATGTTCAACAATATACAAAAAAACGGAATTGTTATCTTAAACAAGTCACTCAGGAAGATTGCACGAAACAATCACGTATGCTTAACTTAACAAGTAAGCGACACTAGCGCCGACCTAGCGGATTTCAGTTGTCCCTAACGCGGCTCGCACTGCCATAAGATATTAAGTTTGATCCTGACTAAAATCTATCTGATATTAGCATTGAGCTAGAGTACACAAGGCTTTTTAAACACTCGTTCATTTCATTCAGTCCTGCCACAGTTGCCCACGCGGTACCCTCAGTCCTGCCTCAGTTTCATACCGAGTCCTGCCTCAGTATTGGTACCTCAGTCCTACCTCAGTTTTCACATGGTATTAGTCACCACAGTTGACATGGTACTCTCAGTCTACTCAGTTGTAGTGGTACCCTTAGTCCTACCACAGTTGTCACATGGTACCCTCAGTCCTACCACAGTTGTTCATGGTACCCTTAGTCCTACCACAGTTGTCACATGGTAATGCAGTTGTCCCATACCCTCAGTCCCACCACAGTTGCCCACATGGTACCCTGAGTCCTGCCTCAGTTGTCCACATGGTACCCTCAGTCCTACCACAGTTGTTCACATGGTACCCTCAGTCCTACCACAGTTGTCCACATGGTACCCTTAGTCCTACCACAGTTGTCCACATGGTACCCTTAGTCCTACCTCAGTTGTCCACGTGGTACCCTCAGTCCCACCACAGTTGCCCACGCGCTACCCTCAGTCCTACCACAGTTGTTCACATGGTACCCTTAGTCCTGCCACAGTTGTGTACATGGTACCCTCAGTCCTGCCTCAGTTGCCCACGCGCTACCCTCAGTCCTACCACAGTTGTTCACATGGTACCCTTAGTCCTACCTCAGTTGTCTACATGGTACCCTCAGTCCTACCACAGTTGTCCACATGGTACCCTTAGTCCTACCTCAGTTGTCCACGTGGTACCCTCAGTCCTACCACAGTTGTTCACATGGTACCCTTAGTCCTACCACAGTTGTTCACATGGTACCCTCAGTCCTACCACAGTTGTTCACATGGTACTCTCAGTCCTGCCTCAGTTGCCCACGCGCTACCCTCAGTCCTACCACAGTTGTTCACATGGTACCCTCAGTCCTACCACAGTTGTTCACATGGTACCCTTAGTCCTACCACAGTTGTCCACATGGTACCCTCAGTCCTACCACAGTTGCCCACGCGCTACCCTCAGTCCTACCACAGTTGTTCACATGGTACCCTCAGTCCTACCACAGTTGTTCACATGGTACCCTCAGTCCTACCACAGTTGTTCACATGGTACCCTCAGTCCTACCACAGTTGTCCACATGGTACCCTCAGTCCTACCACAGTTGTTCACATGGTACCCTCAGTCCTACCACAGTTGTTCACATGGTACCCTCAGTCCTACCACAGTTGTTCACATGGTACCCTCAGTCCTACCACAGTTGTTCACATGGTACCCTCAGTCCTACCACAGTTGTCCACATGGTACCCTCAGTCCCACCACAGTTGCCCACGCGGTTCCGTTGTCTCAGACCCTCCACAATATCCCGTATCCCCGCTCGCCGCGATCTCGCTCGTTATTCTCGTCTTTGGAGACATGCCTGGGTTCCGATTCTATTTGCGACGGCGAATTTACGATCGCTGCAAACACAATGAGTTCTCGATATAACGCTGGTTATTTGGTTGGAGAAAACCTTATACGGAATTTAACCATTTTCATAACCTACCTGCCTGACTGATCTCGTAAAATATTCCATTTAATCGTCAATCTATTCAAATGAAAATATTTGTACTGTCAAAAAACATTTTATGATTACTATTTTAATTCGTTAACGAAGATACAAAAGAATATGTTCTAACCTGCATTACTTACTTGCATGTCACTTTATAAAATGTATTGTTTAAAAATTTTGAATTTTTATACCCATCTCATATTTTTTGCTGTCAATGTTTTAATGCGTTTTTATGACTTACTATGGTTATTTTTGTGTGTTTTATAAATTTAAAGTTCACATGAATATAAGTTTTTACAATATGGCGGAGTCTTGCGTAAAAGAAAGAGATACGAATAAAATTAGTATGTTTGATAAAATCAAATTGATGGCCTAGTGCTGAAACGTTTGTTACTTTGCACGACCTGGGTTGAATGACCGATATACAAAATGAATAACACTTTTCAAACTAATTTAGGCAGTAAAAATCTTTCATAAAATTTCTTCCTCCCACACCTCATAGTGGTTTTCTGTAGTTACCGCTTCAATGTTCGAAAGGCAAAATTTATAGAATCTATATAGATTGTTGGGAATACTCTGAAGCAACATATTTCGATAAAGGTCCATCCCATAAGAACAATGTTATTTTGAATTTGACAGCGTTACTGGGTTTTTTACATCGATGAATCGTAAAAAGATGGTTGAAGTGTCAAATTAAAAGTAAATTGGTTCTCTAGGGGATTACACTATTAATTCTTCCGGGAAAAATAATTATCACGTAAATATATTCAATAATTAAGTGGTAATTATTTTTAAATTTTGAAGTATTAATCTCATTAGAACATGTATATTTTTATATGTTGTTGATATAAGTAATATAAAAGTTTTTTATTTTATGTTTGTTTTACAATAAATTTAAAGTCTCGATTGAGACCAAAATTTTGATAAGTTTTTACAAATCTACATTCGTAAAAACATGGTCATAACGTTTTTTTTTTTAAAAATTTTTTTGCGTTTTTAACATGTAATTTAAAATAAATTTTTTCACCATTGTCAGCTAAAAAATCCTTGTTCATAGTTTTTGTATCTACAGAGATATTAAAATATCTAAAATTTTGTTGTATTTAAATAATTTATGGAGGATAAAAAATTAATATTTAATATTAATCAATTTTTTATAAACTGAATTTTAGCTTCATGTGGTTGATCTATCTTTATTTAAAAAATCATATTTATGTGTTTATTGAAAACCTGCATACTCTTTCCATAAATCATATAAATACAATTTTATTTTAAGATGTTGATGAGTTATATAAATGCTAAAAAAAAAATTATTTTTTGAAAATTTGGTTACAGCGAATGATCTTTATGTTAATATAGTGAAATAATACATATTTATTAGTAATATATATCATATATAATTATATTATTATTTAATAATAATTATCTTTTTATGATATAACTACTGTTAAGAAAATGGAATTTCTTAGATAATCACTTTTCCTTTAATTTATACCCTTTTTAACTACTGACGACGATTGAGTCAGTAGTCCTGTCACAACATTAGCGTTGTTCATAAAGGACCTAAGTCCAGGATGACGGAGGTACTGGAGACTCTTAAATATCTCGATGACTCGGTAGTATTAGATAAGTAGATGTTTCTTCGACGATATTTAACAGTTAGTGAAAGTCTACACTCGAATGCGATTTCCTAATCTTCCCCACTCTTCATCTTCCATCATCAGCCTTGAAAGTTGCAGTCACATCAGAGTGTTGGGCACTCTCCCAAACCCATGACCAAGTGTTTCGATATCGAACTGTTAGTATCGATCGATATCTGTATCGATCTCTTCGTATCGATATATTTAGAGTCTACAATAACAGATATAGCAAGCGATTGTAGCTGCGAACCCAGCAATATTTGGTTACGTATTTTAATAAAGGTTGGTTTTAAAACTACCAACTGGCAAATGTTGGGGTTGTTGTTTTTCTAATTACTGTGATAGTTATTTTTATATAAATAAACTTTCACCTTCAAAACTATGTCATAACACTCAAAAATAAAATATAATTGAAGATATTTTAGTCTTATACTTAAAAGAGATTAGTTTTAGAGAAATGATTTGATAGAGATCAGTAAACATTTGTTTAGAGATGATAATATTTCATTAGACTACATGTTAGCATTGTAATATTGTTTTACAATATTAGATTGGTATTATTAAAAAAATATCTAGCATGATCCAAGCTCAAAATCCAAAATGGCGGCCATTTTAAATTTTACCGTTAACAAAGTATTTAAGTTTTAAAATGTTAAATGGCCGCCATTTTGGATTTTGAGCTTTGATCATGCTAGTTATTTTTTTACTAATAGTAGACTACTAGTTTAAAGCACGTACCAAATTAAAAATAAACCGTTAAAAAATGTTTGAAATAAAAAATATTTTGTGGAAAATACAAAATTGCGGATATCTGAGAAAATATGCATTTTAGGCCATGCCTCAATTGGAATCTTTTCTTTCTTTTAATGTACCTAATCACTCACCGCCGAAGTCCTGAAACGTTTTACATGGATACCCTGTATATCAATATCAATTAATTGGTGTCTATTGTCTTGGATAAATCGGATATTGATATCGAGCACTGACTGCTCAGTCATGGCCGGTGTGTTATTTCCCACCGTCAGTCTGAGACGAGTGGCGTCGTTTGTGACTGACGCAAAACGCATCGGCGTGGAAAATGTTTTATCTCACGACTCGTTTACATATGCAATTAAAATAAAACGCGTCCGCCATGGTTGTCTGTGCAAGTTGAATTGAGTTTTTGCGGATGTGAAACAGTTTTTATGGCGGTTCGAAGAAGGCCCGACGTGTTCGCGTGGGAGAGAACGATTCTTTTTTTATAAAATTTACATTTTTGCTACAGTATTTATATTTTTTGTCAATTTTTAAATTTATTTTATGCGTACCACTATGTCTTAACCTACAGTGTAATATTGCGAAAGAATAAGTAACTAAAGAGCCATATTTTAATTAACAGTAGTACAGATCGCCATTATATTATCTTAATTATATTTTTCTCACTCCTGAGAGCAATTCCAGGGACATTTTTTTGGATACATTGCTTACTCTTATATTTTAAACCGATTTCAGTTTTTGAGGTATTATTTTCTAATTGCTGATCGTAACCCGACATTAATATTGGGAAAGATTTTATTTATAAATAACATGTATTGATAACATGTAAAATACAATATATTTAATATCCTAGTCCACCGTATTACGTCAAAAAATGCTTCCGTTATATCGTTTAAATGTAAAAATATTCTTCTGTTCCTCAGAGTATGCGTGTATTTATTTATACTTTTTAGCTGATACCAATGATGCTAGTAAAAATTTAGTTTAATGATAAATTATATCTACGTTAAAACTAAAAAAAACTGGAGTATAAATTCCCCCTATTAAACCCCCTTTGGATAGAGGTATATAGCTTCAGTGGCACATGCACGCACACCAACACTGACGGCATTGAGAGCTTGACTCCGCTCAACTAACACGATGCATACTGTAGATGTCCTCACTTCATTCGTCCAATGAATTCGAATTGGAAGATTTCACTTTCGTTTCCGGCTGGTATAAGGTTTGTTAGGAAGGAGGAGGCATTGATCACTATGATTTATGCGTTGTTCACAATAAACCAGTGCCGTGTACAGCTAACGTATTATAGTTCCGGTGTTACCTGGAGGTCGTGCGTGTGCCCGGCAGGCGGCAGGTGCCCGGTCGGGCACAGGTGGCCGCCGTCCTGTGCCGTACACGGTCTGAACCGGAGCACCGGAGCAGGTGTCGCCTATGGGGGTCCTCCATTTCCCGTTTATTGCACAGACAGCTGTTTTGATAATTTAGTTTCTAATGTGTCCACTACGCCATTAGTAGACAGATAACGTAGTTGATGTTACCACCTTTATACTTTTTAACTGAAACGGGGACCTACCCCGGCAGGTATTTTAAGCCAAATATGTATGAGAATTTTGTGTAAGATGATTGTGGCGCGGTCTTATAACCTTGTTACTGACTAAGGCTGGTGTGCTCCTTAGACAGGAATGTTAATTTATAGCCCAACAGCATGTAAGGAACCTTCAGTTTAACGTGAGATCCGAACCACTTTTTCCTCTGAATTACGAACTGGTCTGATTATAGGGATGGTCTTGGCGGATGAAGATTGTATTCAATAGTGCGGACGTTAATCAACACAAAAGGATATCTCATCCACAGACCATTGCTCATAACGATCCACAATTCGTAACCTCATAGTAGCTGGATTACAGGACACGCCACCGTCCTAGTCACATGTATATGTCATTAAAAAGAAATGTAAAAACAAATACAGGAAACCCACGTTTTCCTATTAGGCGCGCTTTTTGTGTTGTGTAACAATATTATGGTGCAAAATTATATAAAATACCCTAAACTTATTATAAGTGGCTGGGTGGTGTAGTAGTTATAATACCCGCCTTTAAAACTTGAGGTCTCCCGGATCGAATCCCGTAAGGGTCGATTCTGGACCCAGTCGCCATTTGTCATTGGGCTATTAATTAATGATGCTTCCTCGACGTTAGGGGTTTGGACCGTCCCGTTTGGAACGTTAAAAATGCCTCTGGCGTTGAAATACAGAAAATAAATAAAAAACTAGTTTTACGTTACTAGTAACAGTTTGGGTCGGGAACGGTTGGATACCTTTCTTGGACGTTTGATCAATATTTCGATACTTACGGTGCCGTCACAATCGGTATACCGGAACAGCTTCAAAAATTTTCTTTATTATCGTCAAACGGATCTTAACTTCACTTGGTCTGAGCATTTTTATTTCTGAGTAGAAAACTCTTTGAACACAGGCGTGAATTGGAACCTTGCTGGACATTTCCATGTTAGCATTTATTAAATTAAAAAAGTTTTTGTTTGGAATCATACAATTAGTTGAAGTATCTTATCTACATACTGGTTTACAATTTGGTACACTTCCCTTTTTACTGTATCTGTATTGAAATCAAATGATTGAAAATTCTAACTACGAGAGGTGTCCAATAAAGACTTCAAGTAGACTTTCAATACCTTTAATATAAAGGTTTAGACTTAAACACTTGTATCTCCTTCTAAATAAACATAATTTAAAGCCACACACTTGTTCCAGCGCCTCTGCCACTCCTTGAAGACGTGTTGAAAGCCATCCTTAGACAGGACCTTCAAAATCACCTCTAATGTCTTAACAGTCTCAGTAGCAGTTGGAAAACACCGGCATTTGATCTCCTTTTTGGCCTATGTATACAGAAAAAGGTCATTCGGGTATCTTTAGGCCCTTAAAGATACCAAAATGACCTTTTTCTATTCCCTTTAAATTTTGATAAAAGTATGCTTACTTATGTATTGTGGCGAGATTTTAACAATGTTATTTTTTTTCTTTAGGTGAGAGTCCAAACAATAGCTTAAAAAAAATAAAAAATATTTTTATTTATTACATAGTCAGTGAAACGATAACTCTCGTTAAAATGGTCCGATGAAACCAAATTTGGTAGTGACGTGATTCCAAAATGCTCGGACGAGTTCGTAAACACATATCAAATGACGGTAGTTTGTTTTGTACCCCAAAATGGGGTTTTTTGCGTTTTTCACATGTAATTTTTAAATTTTAATGTTATATTTCCCACAATGTTAATCTTATGGAGGATAGAAAAATTTATTATATTAATCAATAGGATAAAATAAAATTGTTTTTAGCTTTCTGTGGTTTGAGATCTATCCATTTATGCTTAAAAATCATGTTTATGTGTTTATCATGGCAGCAAACCTGCATACTCTTTTCCCATATTAATCGTATAGGGAATAGGCAAATCCTTTATTTATGACAATGTTGATGAAAGTTGATTAAATGCTGAAAAAAATTAATTTACGCTAGACACCTTTCAGCGTTCTCACAGCAACAAACCTGCATATCTATGTTAATCTATGGATGTAGGCAAATAATACTCATATTTATTGACAGATAATGATCAAACTAGTCATATATTATTATTATTATTTTATTGATATTGAGTACGCAGGTCTTCTGCGACGGGGGTATTTATTATATTTTGAAGCAAAGGCTTCGTGAATGCACAAGGTTTTAAGGAGTGTAATCCTTTACCTTTAAATTTTGATGAGTTGGTCCAATTTTCTTGCAATTAATATTTTTGCTTTGTCCTTATAATGCCCTTATAAATAAAAAAATTATAGAACATACAAGAGGAATGGGATGGGTGATATTTTCCGCACCGCGTTTACCAGCTGCAATGATGCAAAGTAGCCGGAGTGTTTCCAGATAATGCCATCAGCTGATGTGATTGGAATGCAGGGTTTCGATCAGATAGCGAAGTGGTCGCCCGGAGCTGAGTGCGGGGGCACCAACACCACCAACCACCCATCCCGCGTGAGTCAAGCGGTGACTCACCTGCCGGCTACCTGACGACTCAGGCTACCTGAGAGTCTGGGCCGGCCGCGTACATGATCGGACTGAACAGAAAACGACAAGACGTTTTGACTTATAGTGTCTGATGCGAAGAATTTGGAATGGGCGGATATGAAGTGCTAGCACATCACATCGAACAAGACAAGACAAAAAACAAGATTGAACGGTTTTTTCATGACTGTCGCTGTCTGCCAAAGTTTCGTCTTTAGTCAAAAACTGTTAGACAGTCTAATCTGTGCATGCGTTGTAGAGCAAATTATAATACATGAATAAAACTGTTCGGATATCTGTTCTGCCTTGTTCGATACGAAGAAAACATCATCAGACGCTATCGAACATCCAAGCTCTGTGAGGGGGTTAGCAATTTGCTGGACTTAAAAAGTTAAACGGAAGTGACGTCATTCATCACAAGACCGGATAATTTATTTTTATGGTGCATATGTTATGTATTTTTTAAGCAAATCCATGAACCACTAAAATGTTACGTTGTATTATATTGTTAATTAAGTTAACAGAGAAACTAAAGCGGAAGCTATTTGCTCGGATCATGTTTATTATTTTCTTCAAGTCAACAACGATGACGTTGCTTAGGATTCTCCTCCCTATGCGAACAGTGTTAATTTTGGGACACCATTTATGACCACTCAATAGTCGTAAAAGGTTTAAAATTAGAGGTTAAATTAGTGAATTACGTACTAAATAAATTTTTATATGGATGTGTCTAAGCTCTAGGGGAGGGGGTGATAGCAATTTGCGGGATAGTAGTGCAACGGAATTAACGTCATGTGGTTATGAGAATAGCTGTGTACAGGAACTTACTACATTATCTTCTGACAAATCCATGTCTTTCCAAATCCATCTTGTACGACTATTGAGTGGCCAGTAATGGTGTCACAAAATTAACATTGTTCTGGAGACCAAACTGCGATATAGATGAAGATATTTAGGAAAATGATAAACATGAGTTATGTGTATAGTTTGAAATAATATTAAAGTCTCCAATGTAATAATGAGACTAGTTCAGCCTGTTAGATTTCGAAACTAGATACAGTTTCTTATAATTTGGTAGAACGATTTTATTTGTACTGTCAGAATTTAAACTGAACTTAATTTAAACCTTTCTAGTATTGTTCAGTGATGCGAAGGCTACTCCTCATGATTTTGATTTATACAAATACTGTTACAAAATCAGCAATATATAGATTTTTATTAAATCTAATAATACAGGTATAATGTAGTAGAGTATTCTAAGTAAGTTATTTTGTTTCCAACTTAAATGACGTAAGGAAGAGGAAATATTATCTAATCGTATTTAGAATTTCCGTAGTTTAACGGTACTGCACCATGTACGGAATGTCACAGACATGTGGAAACACAATTATAACGAAAAATAGGTCGACACTTAATTTTCCGAAACTGCTTAAGTAAGTTATGGCGACATTTAACGTAATGTAAGTCGTCAAAGCTATTTCCGGGGAATGAAATGTAGGTGCGGTCGCGTGCCGGAGGTGACGGGGATAAGTCGGCGATCACGCCACGCGGGTCGGGGCCGCCCCGGGGTCTGGAGTTGCAAACGCGCCCAAATGACAAGGGTCAGTCCCGCAAACGCCGCGGGTGCCGGGCGACCGTTTGGGCTTCGAGACGCCGCCAGCTGATCACATTAGCCTTGTAAGTGTGCTCACAAGGGAGTGTGCAGATTGCGCCTGGCGGTCAGTGATATTATCTGAGGGTCGACTTGTAAAACATATCTCAATTTTTTTTATTTAAAAAAATACTCGGTCCACATTTTAATCAAAGGAAATTTAAATATATCATTTTATTTTCATAATATGAGTTGTTTAAAAACTATTTACGATGTAAAAACTAAACCAAAACAATATCAAATAACCCCGTGTTTAAAATGCTATAATAACACTAGCAGTAAGTCCGACCTTTGTACGGGTTGTAGGATTCAGTTTAAAGAAGAAAGATCATCATACCAAAATGTAAATCTGAAATCCTAAACAAATCAATACAAAGAAAATAAATCAATTCCCAGCTCTATTATTTACCATTACTGTACTTAACAACAAACTAGATTAGAACATTTTTATACCATTATTATTATTATTAGTTATACGTTAAAATATCTTTTTAATAAAGTATGATTTCTAAATGGGTTTAAAATCAATGGCCAATATAAATGAACTAATATTGATTTGACAGCTGTTTTTCTTTCTATTAAATCTTAGACAGCTGACTATTGCTAGTAGGTTATTCATTAAAAACCGAATCAAAATGCGACCGATAACGCGTAAAAAGTGTGTTTTTAAATGCTCGCTATTTACTTCTCAAGGGGCGGCGGACAGTTTTAAGCCTTTAAAGACCTTCTCTGAAATGTAGAAAATGTTCGACTGGGACGGTGGCGACGTCCTACAATCCAGCTACTTGGAGGTCACGAATTGTGGATAGTTGTGAGCGATGGTCGGTGGATGTAGTGTTCTCTTGTGTAGATTAACGTCCGCACTATTGAATACTACGTTAATCCGCAAAGTCTATCCTCATAATTAGACCAATTCGTAATTCAGAGACAGTGGTTCGGATTCCACGTTAAACTGTAGGTCCCTTAGATATGTATTGACTTTTGGGCTATAAATTAACAGTCCTGTCTAAGGAACGCGTTAGCCTTAGTCAGTAACAAGACTACAAGATCGCGCCACAATCATCTTACACTCAATTCTTATTAATTCTTGGCTTAAAATACCTACTTTGTGGTATGGTCGGCATTTTAATAATCTAATCTAATCTATTTCCAGTTCTTTAACTTTTAAACGTATTTTGTATTTGTTTTACAGTCATATTGTTTATCATGATGACGGCACGGTACGGTCCATACTGACAAAATAAGAAGATAAATTAACCTCAAATAAATTTGTCGCCGAGCAGTGTTTACACCTACAGTAGGAACTGGGAGGTGGGGTGACGCTGCAATCGGCGCACGTGAGGCAGACGTGACGCGGCGGTACGTGACGCTGTGGTGCGTGACGGGGTGTCGAGCGTGACGCTCAGGTGCGTCACACAGTGGGGGAGTAACCGAACCTAGCTATACTCCAATACTATGAATATTAATAAATATCGAGATTTACGACATTTTATATCGATATCCTTATATGCGATATCGAAAAATATTTGGAAACATTTGGCATTTTTGATATAGTTGAAAGGTTTATTTTACATGAATGCACTATTAGAAAAAATACTATTGACGTTATTTTATTATATCTAAATTATTTTAAATAAATCATCACTCATTAAAGAAGTTTTTTCCTTTCAAAAGGAGCTATTTGGTGTAATAATCTTGAAAGTGACAGGAAAACAGGAACTGTAGAATTTTTGAATTCATGGTTTGCTCATATGACTGAGTTTTTGCCTAAACAATATTCATTTCTGTATTTTATTCATCGTTTTTGTTTAGCTATTTGTGGAATATAAGCGAACCATTCGATGCAAAATGAGTTTGCCCTAAGATATATTTCTATGGTTTCTCAAAGTTTGATTTGATTTTCAAAATCTCTACCGGATTTTTCTCTATGTAATGAAAACTAATACAAGTTTACTCCAATACCGTTCAGGGTAAATGGCGAAATGCTCCATAGTAACGCCATTTTCCTTGAACTGTGTATTTATCGGTCGTATTAATTAATTTCACTTTCAAACTATAGCATAAGTACCAATCTATAACATAGTTATCTTAGTTGCAAATACGGTGACGTGACAAATACGTCACCTCCTTCGCAGAACTCTGACCAGTATACCGGTTGTCACATTTAATAGGACGACGTCACTTATGATGACAGCAGTAAGTTGGAACCGGAGAAAGGTGATCTTAAAAAGAGCCGGTGGCGACGCACATCAACTGTGGTGATTCATTTACTCAGCATGCCTGGGCTCCAGTCTGTCGTCGTGTGACTACTACTACAGCAGAACCTCGAAAATTCGTAATTTAATCTGTTCCATTAATAACATTTCGATTATTCTAAAAAATTGTAATCCGATGATTCGAAGTATGTTTGACGCATAATAAATAGTACCTGGTGACCGAGCTTTGCTCGGATAGAATAAGACATGTTTTTACAAGTTAATTAGCAAAATTAAAACAAATTTACTGCCCAATGAAAACATTTATGTGGTTGAAATAAAACCATGAAAAAATTAAATAAATTCAATACTAGGACTTTTTACACCCAATTAACGCTGGTTGAAAGCCGCGATAGTGTTCCCGCGGAGGCGTGTTATCGACAAATGACCCGGATACAAAATAACCCGCCGATATCTCCTATTACTAAGCTTTAACAGTTCTGAGACGATATTTACAACTGTGAACATGACCAGCTAGTTGTTGGCTTGTGGCTATGAATAAAGTTAGAATATTGTCTGTATATCGCTTGCATTTATGGCATTGTCTTTAATTTTAAGGTTTTGAATTAAGGGAACCAGAAATGCGACTTTCTCAATTCCTGCAACGCTAAAATTCTATCTATGTCTACTCCGTAAAAACGAGAGCCCATCCATTTTGGAAGAGTTTTGTATCCTATTAAATTAATTAAAATGAACATTTTTTGTTTACATTTACTATTGGTTTATAAACCAATTTTATTAAGAATTTATAATTCAGTTTGGATATACTAGCTAGTACTGTATTTGAGAACAATAATATTCTGATTTACACATTCACATTATGGAACAAACTGGATAAAAGTGAATATTCAAATCTACAAATTTTAATACTGTATAAGTAATGATTGTAGTTTTTATGCAAGAACTATTTACCGAAACTTTTCAAGGAAACTGAAAGTTAACTTGTGTATAAATGTAACAGTCTCGCTACACCCGGCAACATGTGATAAGCGAACATTATAAACAACAACTAACCACGATGAGCTTCCTTCCGACTCCATTGTTAGTTATTATTGTTCGTGGTGTGGACAGTTTACAAATAGACATTGTTACGAAATGTTATTAATGTATTTTTGATTTTTGTTCGAATAATTTAAAACCGAAAGGTTAAGTTTCGTAAGGTTAGTGAGCTATCGGTTACTGTGTTTAACCTTGACACCATTCCATGGATTTGGGATCCGCAAAAAATTGGTGTATGATTAATTTTGATAAACTCAACATTCTTCTTGTACATGTTTCTTTACTTATGGCTTAATGATATTGAATAATGAAAGGCAGTTCGTTGTTAGTAACAAAGATAATACAAAACTCTTCACACCCTTTTTTCTCTTACAATCAGGTTAAAATACCTTGTAAGATTGGGTCCCTGTTTTAAGTAATGATGGATGATGAACTATTTACATAGTATTTGTGAAAACCGTATTCGTGTTTTTCATCATGATGAAAAATAGATTTTATGGAATATTTATAAAACCATATCAGTAAAATTGAGAGAAAATTTGCCTAAACGAATCAGTAAACCTTTCAAAAGCCTTTGCAAAGTTTGAAGGTCTGTTTCGTACTTTATGTATATTCCATTAATTTTTTTGAAAGAATATAAGATTGTTTGAATGAGATGAAATGAGACAGTGGTTCAAGTTAGTGGCCGACAGTAAGTCGTAGCTTAAAATTACGTTCTACATAAAAAATGGCGTAAAAATATTATAATTGAAACGTGTTTTTGGGGGGTTTTAAATGTACTTGGGTGTTTCTATAAAATTAAATGAAATTATGATTATTCAATCGGATTTCTTAACTTATTATGTAGCATTGCTAATAACTAAAATTGTAAATACCCAAGGAACTGTGTAAGTTTTCTTAATTAATAGTGAATCCTTTTTTTACTATCTTCTTTTATTTAAATAATATCATAGGCCCTAAAACAATCCAATCTTAATTAGTTACTAAAAATGAAAAGATTAGGGAGGTAACAGATATTATAATTTTTACTGACTTATGTTTACATCTACAACTTCCACTGAAATGAGAACGCTGTATCTCGACAAGAAAAAGGAGCAAGTTGGTCCCTGATTGATCAATCGTTTGAACATCTAAAAACTTTTTTCCCTTGTAATTTTAAAAAATTTCAAATTTTATCTTTTCCCATTAGAATTAGTTTAAACAAACAACACATTTAAGTTCCTTAAAGTTTTTCTCTATCTCCAACGGTTACCGAGATATTAAAAAATCTAAACACAGTACGTTGTATTTTGCGGATCCATGTTAATCTAATGGAGGATAAGGAAAAATTAATGTTTCACTTATTAACCAATATTTTTGGATGAAACTTGATATTTAGCTTTATGTGGCTGAGATCCATCCATTTATGCATAAAAATCATAGTTTATGTGTTTATCATCGCAGCTAACCTGCATACTCTTTTCCCATTTTAATCATATTACAAATTAGGTAATATCCTTTATTTGTGGCAGATGATGAAACTTGGTATAAATGGTCAAAATGTAAATTGTTTACGCTAGAAACACCTACTTTCAGCAATCCTCATAGCAGCAAACCTGCATACTCGTTCCCATCTTATGGAGAAGATCCCCCATCTTATCATCTTATCGTTCTCTTATCATCGTCCCTTATCTTCATCGTCTCTTATCTTCTCGTACCATCTTATCTTATCGTCCCATCTTATCGTTAATCTTATGGAGAATAGGCAAATAACTCTCATATATTTATCGACAGATATTGATAAAATCTTTCATATATTATTATTAATATAATGTTATTGATTTGAAAATTCGCTGAGTACGCAGGTCTGCTGCAACGGGGCTATTTATATATAATTTTGTTTGATACTAATTGTAAAAGACAGATACAGTATACATAAATAAACAATAGATTTATTAACAAAAAATATATAAATAAATAACAGTTTCATTGGTTATAAATATCTAAATCAATAAGCAACAGATCTATTGTTATATTATTGCTATCTTGCTATTACGGATCTATAGATCTAGACATTGAACGTACAACATCTCGGCGAAGATAGCGAGCTCTCGACGTCATCGAAGTGTAATCAATGTCGTTTACTGACATGATATTGCTTTTCACGTCACGATATTCATACCCTTCTAACATTTATAGACTTGCAAAATTGTATTACTATCTCTAGTAAAGTATGTATAGACGTCAGTTGTTCACTTTTAGTCACACACAGTTTTGTATGACGGATACGAATTTTGTTTGATTATCGTAATAAACGTTCGAATGTCAACCGATTCGATCGATTTGTCTGAATTTGTTGAGAGGCACTTTTCTGTTTTTTAAATACTCTTAGATCTTATAGGACTAGATTGTGGAAGAAGATGATTTTCTTAAAATAGTTTAAACACTCGGTTTTGTAAATAACCATTTTTACCGAAGCAAATAATAAATTCCATTCATTTCACAATTTAAATGAAATTATGAAAATTTCTGTATAAATTTGCCATGGTAGCTTAATAAACAACAATGTTAATGTTAGGGGATTTTCATTTAAAATATAAAATATTGCGGAAATTGTTTTTATAGTATTATTCGAAACACTGAAACTTTTTGGTGAATATGATGGTAAAGTGTTGAGTATAGACACAAACCTTTATTACTATATGAGGACGACCTTGTACAAAATTTAAAAGTAGGCTAATGAACGCAGTACTTAAGATTAATTTAAACTTTAACACTAAAACATGAAAAATACAGCTTTGAGATAATCACGTTTAAAGTTTGCAGTGAAACTCGCTGAATGCTGTGTTTTGAAGGATTTTTTCTATAAAAGTAGTTATTATCAGTTTTAAACAATTTTAAGTACATATTCATAGTTAAATGCTCTTTCAACACACTTAAAATATCTAGAATTATGATCCAGAATTAGTGGCGTATCTCCTTAAGACGGATAATCTTTGTTATCTAAACAATCCTCCTAGCTTTTTTGTTCCGTTGCAGGGTAAATATGGTGACATCATTGTCACTAATAGTACAGGAACTAACAAAACAACAGTAACACAAACGGTGACGTCAGCCTTGGTCTAGAGGTGGCCGTCCCACCTCACCTGTCTCGGTACCGTATATTTTGGATATTCATGAGCGATGGTCAGTAGATTTGATAAATTCTCTACCTTCATCATAATTATTTTGTTAGCAAAAGTTGTCACATTGGCAAAATGTTTTAAGTTAATGTTCATAATTAAATTCTCTTTCAATGAAATGAAAATGCAATATTTAGAGGGTCGAAAAATAAAAATGAAATTGGTCCAGAGATAGTATCCTCTTAAGTTTCATGAGTTTAGAAACTTTGATGCTGGCAGTATACTCTCGCCAGGATGTTCGGCGAGGACCCACGAGATTGTACAGCAAGGATACAGAGTACAGAGTACTCTCGCCTGGACCGTGCCTAGTTCGCTGTCGGTTGATTAGACCGGTTGGTGATTAGTGGTGGTTATAATGGAGGAGAATCTTGGTGTAGAAGTAGCAACAGCAGCATTTCTTCGTCGTTTGACTTATTTCAAGCACGTTAATACCTCTAACGGCACCAGACATAATGTAGTTTTCTTTTGTCCTTATGATGTTCATGAGTAGGATCCCATAGAACAACTTCTGCTTGATAAGTTTCGAGAAACTGAAGCGTGGTTTATTTGTCCACTCCCATTTCCACCAGACAAAATCACAATTTAATTACAAGCACAACATAAAACGATATACTACACCAACGTCGTGGAGAAGTAATTCAGCCCTAATGAAGAAGAGAGTGTACAGGTACAGGAGGTGTCTTAGGCCCTTTGACTTGTGCCAAAAACCGCTTCCAGACTGAGCGCACCGTGTACACTCGCACTCGCCTGCTCTCGTTCTGTCTACTGCGAGCAAGATAGATTCAGATTCATTTTTATGTTGAGTCTGAAACAATTTCAAAAATGTTTAGAGTTCTCAGTTTTCTGCGATGATGGAGACATAGCTGGAATGAGTCAACATTTAGACAGATTTTGTCCGGTTCGTCGCGCCGCCTATGCACGTGCCAGAGCTTGGACACGGTCCACCGGCCACGGTAAACGGCGCGACGCTGGCGCTCGTCTCGACCAGTGGGCTTTCTTTGAACTAGGCGATGCTTATCGGGCTGGTTATTTAACGAAGTGTTCCAACGCGGTAAGTGAGTTGTCGATTGTTGTGTTGCTAGAAAAAGGAAATTAGGAGTTTGGTTCCGGAACCTCAGAGGTAGTTGTACCCTCGAGGAATCGGATTTCCTTTTGGTTTCGCTTCGGCGAATATACTGCTTTTGTTACACTTTGTTTTGTGTGAAGTGGTTTCTCCTCTTTTTAATTAATAAGTATTTAACGATTTACAGTGCACTTTTCTTATTTTCGTTGGAGAAACTATTCCACAGGTTTTCAGACAAGACATCAAACAAAGGAATTATTATTCGCCCTCATGCGTTATTTGGCATAAATTATCTTGCACAAACCGAAAAATATGTTGTAATGATTTAATTTCAGTTGCCACTTGGGCGCGGTCAGGTGATCGGGGTAACGGGAGGGTATCACACGTGGCGTTTGTTGCCACACACTGTTATCAGCTGATCCCCCTTTTTATCGGCGCGATCAGCTGATCCCCGCGATACCCTCGCGTTGCGTCCTGCACACCTGCGAAACGACGTGTCCGCCATTATTGCTCCCCCACTCTCCACCCGGGTATCGTGGAAATTGAGTTGTGATACTTGTTATAACGTATTTACTCTCGGATTATAAGGGTTAGATACCCAAGATTGCGCTTTAACCGAACAACGACCAGTAGGGTTATAACATTCAATTACGTATAAGTTCATTTATTCAATTTTTATCAGTTTGAAATGGTACACAAAATGGGTTAAATAACAAATTTCCGTTTTTAGGAAATGCCTGAAACCACTGTACCAAAATCAAAATCTTTTATCTTTTTAATTTTTGTAAACTCACTTTATTTTGGCAAAGGATATAAAATATGCAATTAAAAGTTTAACTTGTTACTCTTAAAAATCCCAAATAATACATCGATACCTATAAGTTAGCTGCGGAAGCCACCCTATGAATAGTCTCGGATTTACGTGTTGGAACTGTATGTCGTTATTCAAACTATATTTAACTCTTTTTTAGATAATATATAATTATAACATTGATTCGAAAGTAGGTAATTTACGATTTGACACACGTAAAGAGAAAGGTCTAGTTTTGTTAAAACTATTTTTAGTCATGAAGTAAACTTTTTAAAGTTAAACATCAGTTACGATACATACAGGCGGATTTGGCTACCTAAAAAATTGTTGTTTAAGGCACATGTTCTCGAAATATGCCCTGGCAGTTGCCGCGAACCGACCGTATGTTAACACATAACACACGTGATGTTGGTGCGCTGTCGTGTGTAGGTGGAAGAAGACGAGACCTGACTGTTGATATTCCGAACCACAAATCAACAATGTCTGTATTGTTCAATGTTTGGATATATTTACATCCGTGTATACCATTTTGTCGTCTGTGATATCTCAATAATGTTTAGCGTAACCTTTACAACCTCGTGACTTAGTATATTTGTGAGTAGTGGCGTATACTCAGCATATCACTGACGTTAGATTCCCTGTTGTTTAATGAATCAATCGTCGTTCCGTGCTTTCATGTTTATGTAGATGTGAAATAGGAAATAAAGTGATATGTTACGATCGACATGAATAAAGACGTGAAATGGTTGGAAAGGAGGACAAATAAACTCGCAAGAGGTGGTCGAAGATGGAAGAAGGCAAGAGTTGACTTTTATACTCCCAACCAATTAAATATTCCAACTCTGTTGTTCAGTATTTATAAAGTAATAGAAGTAGTAATTTAGAGATTTTAAATTGATTTGAATTTATAAATATTTTTAGATAATATTTAGAGAGAACAATGAAATAACGAAATAATGAAATAATGAATGTGTGCGAAAGGGATAAACGATATCATACGATTTTTGTTGTTGCGGCAACGTCGGTCGATACAAGTAAACCGCAATTTCATTGCAAAAAATTGTGACGTAATCAAATACTGCATTCCTGATGTACATCTGTACCTCACGTTCGCTGCGGACCACTCGGATCCGAGTGGTACTGGTTCTGGCGCGCGAAGCGGGTCGCTCGGATCCGAGTGGTGACATTTAGGTTAAAATCCAGATGGAGGATCTGGTGATGTAGATTGTGCTGCCACCTATTGGGAACTGAGAGAACTATGACCAGCATTGTTTTAACGCAGGATCTATATCTTTATGGGTCACTTGGAATTTCCCTATTGATAGATTTTAAACTACACAGGCCTCTCCGCGCGAGGAACGGGGGTTTCGGGCGCCGCAGTGAATGTTTTTTAAGGAATATTGTAGTGGCGTCCCTTCCCCTTCCAAATTTTATCCCAGTTGACTTGTGACTCTTGATTGAATACGTGCATTGCACCGTATACTACTCGTAAAACCCTTTTCCATTTCTCCTACTCATATTAACTCTAGGTCTTTATACAGAATTTCCAATTCAACCTCGATCAATAATTGTTAACCTAGGTCGAAAGTCTTTTTTTTAAGACAGTAGCCTATTGTGTTACTTTTCACAGATATCGCTACAGTTTCCGGCGCATCTCCGTAGCGAGTGTTCAGAACCGGGACACATTGCAAAGTGTCTAATGCCTCATCAGAAGATTCTCCGCATCTGTAACTAGTGAGACCCTGATATGTGCACACTTCCCCACATCTCGACGCATCACTCAGAAATTGTGTCACCCTCTGCCAGAGATATCATACTGATTCCATGACACCTGTCATATTGTACACTTTCCACCCTTACTCAAGTAAGACTCAACTACGAGATAAACCCAAATTAATAAGAGTATAAGTTTGAAAACAATATTTTCCCCAGGGTTTGGTTTATTCAATATTTTATTTTACCAATATCTGTTATCCCTGTTCGCGTTTGTTTACTAAAGGTCATGGTTGCCCGTTAGCAACACGAGGTGAACTATTGTTGAAACATCATAATTGTTTTGCAGGACTTTTAGAGCAGAACAGCGACTCCAATGTTGAGACTCCCCCCTCCCTCTCCGCCCACACTCGATGACGCAGTAATCTCTGATATTCGAATAACATTCAGACTGTCAGCGAGTTTATTGTATACTTGTCTCTCTTCTTTCCAATACTGTCGCCCCGCCGTCTTGGTTTATTGACTTTAGTTATCCTTCTCAAATCAACCTCTGATTGTTTGATATTTTCAATTTTATGTTCGTAATTTAGACCAGAAATTAAATATTGGCTGTGTTCCAGCAATCTTTAGAGTGCGCTGTTTGCTCCATTAATGAGTATAGCGAGAATATTTTATATATTTAGTAAGAATACGCGTAGAGCCGTAAAAGATTTCAATACCTCCGCCATGTTGGATTTCAATACATCCGCCTTGTGGATTTTTAATTCCGTAAATATTTTAATAACTTTTGAAACATGTCTATGTTTCATTCCTATGTAAAATTCGAACATAAATTTAATGATGAAACGTCGACGGATTAGTTTTAGGTCAGAAAGTGTTGATCATAAAGATATTTATCAGCTATTTATGAGACTAAAATGTTAATACACGTGTTATTTTTTATTAATTCTGTTGTTTTGTATCTAATATGTAGATAAAAAATAAATTCTAGTCAGATGGATCAGACATTTTGATTTCCTTTTAAATTACACTAAATAAGGTTTTCTGGTTCAAAATAAAGAAGTGATGTTGGAATTTATCACCGTTCTTAGATAATTGAGTTAAAATGGCGTAGCTACTGTAGACTCTTATTGTGTATAATTTACTCTCATATTTACTTAGGTTTGCAATATAACTAAACTAATTAATAATTTTCTTTTCAGGTATGTGAAAGAGTTATCCAAAGCCAGGTAGTCCTTTGCAGGTACAGTACTGTAGTTTAAAATGCCAGTGATGTTGTGACAGGCATGGGAATAACTTTACCAGATATACTAGAATGTCATGAGAACGTGTTAAACACTAACGAAAACAATGACTTTAACGTTTAGTATTTAAATTCTTTAACTCGTGTCTAACAAATAACAGTTATTCTGAGGTTTTCAGTAATATAGCATCAAGTAACCGTTGTGGACGTATGTAAAACCACAAAGCAATGTGTTCGAGTTAATTGACTAAAAAATTAAAAAAATAAAAATAAATACCTTGGTATTTAATAGAGAAGGGTTTTATATTCTGGAATTGGATTTTTTTGTCGCGATTACACTTCATAGTAGAGGTGTATTGAAATGAAACTGTAAAAACTAAATCTTAAATAAATCAGAATGGTGATAGATTAAAAATTAGTGTGTACAACATTGTGTTTATTATAAAAGGTTAGTACTATCAGGTTAGTTATTATCGAAACTACGGGTTTCGAACTATCTTGAGTGGTTATTTCTTCATGTTCGTGAAAGTCAACAAAAACACAAAAGAAATATGACGTGCTAGATTAAAAAACAAGTACTGTTGAGTGTGTGTGAGGTCAGTATAAGGGTGAATCATGATTGTTGTGAATGATGACAGTATTACAGTATAAATACCGGTTCAGCTAATTTAAACATTTTGTAGTGTTACTCAGTGATCCAGAGACTACTCATCATGAAATGTCTTTATGATTATGTACATTGGTGATTTGTACAACCTTCGCTGTAATCGTTTGATTGATTGATTGGATTATTATGGGTACGACTCCAAGTTCCGACACATTAACCTTTTGGGTTATTGTGTTCCCTGTGTGCGCTAGATGGGCAAGCCGATTCTCGTGTCTTCCACGAGGCTCAGGATCCTCTTCCATATACTAGCGTGGAATACCTCACATGGTTGCTCAAGACCGAAAAAGGTCCTTCTCCTTACCCCAGTCACTCTCTAGGATGATATGTTTGGCGGTCTTCAAGGAGCTTTTGCATAACCTGCACTCTGGTTCACCACGAATGATCCTCAGAATGAGTAGATGTTCCCTGAAATGGACGTGTCCGGTAATTAAAGCAACGACTCACCAGACCTGCCCCCTACTTTACTTCAGCAGCCAGCCAGTGAAAGAAGCGGGAGCAACTTATCGCTCAAATCTTGCCCAGGAACTTTTTCCACCGAAGACTTTGCTGTTTCCTAGCCTAGTCATCAATAGTCCTGTCACAAGTTGCTGATACCATTATATGGTTCTAGACCACAGAATGAATGGCATCTTGGCTCCTGCGTTCGCTTGTCTTCTGAAATCATTACTTAAGAGTCTGCATCAGTGGTAGCCATCCTGGTTTTTAGTCCTGTAAGAGTAATGTTAAATTCTGTCCCCTATATCTCCTTGACCTATTGTCATAAATTAACGGAAGAGGTGTCAAATTAAAGGTATTACAGTCCTCCAGGGCACCACCTTACAGAACTTCTTATTTTCGCTCCCAATAAAAAATAATAATGATTTATTTTGTAAAATATTCCTGGATTTTTGTTTTTATATCAAGTTAAATTTTTGAACATACTAAAAGGTCATGCCCTTGAGCCACATCTCATCAATGTACTTCCAAAGTATTACAGTGATACTTTAATAATTAACGCCGCTACAGACGCAAGAGTGAAGGTATGTTCCGCCAGAATTTAACATTGCTCTTACGGGACTAAAATCCAAGATGGCTACCATTGATGCAGACTCTTAACCAACAATAAAGTTCAAATCGACTAAAAAAGCAATATAAAGTTGATAAGATGGAAGTGGAATAGCTGCGAGTTGAAACTGAATCTAAATTTGACTTATCATTGGAGTAATCACAAACCCACGGAGTAATCCCACGGAGGTCAGAGTAATGATAACAGCTCGAGTGACAACAGCAACACGTGGCTCTCGTAGAGATCGTAGTCTCTGTCTCTCTCGCACTGATTGATGGCCTGGGAGAATGCTTGCACCAGACCACCAATCAAATCGCACCGTCTCGTCGTCATCGGTTTCTGCTATTCGTCACTGTAACAGCTGATAATAAAATCACCATGTTGGTTGTCAATTAACGGCTGGTTGAATTTCTCGTGATGACGTTCACTGCTGCAGTTGTGTGGAAATGAAGCTTTGCCTCCTAAACTTACTAGATTGTTCGTTAAAAAAATTAATTCTAACTCATGTTTTGTGTACATATTTTTTAAATAATATGTTTAGTTTATTTCCAAAAGTATCAGTAAAGTACAGTCGATTATTATAAAAATTCAGTACAAAATACAACCGTAAAATATACAATTAACTTTATATTACAAACTTTTACACGTATATAAATCACACATTAGTTATATTTACAGTTATTAAAATATATTAAATATATGACTACACAATACGCGTCAATACACATCCACAACAAACTAAAATGCGTATAATCAAAATCTACTGCTTCTTTTTAAAAATTAAAAAGCCTTTGAGGAAAATCCTTTATCCATGCTTTTTATAGGGAATGGGTGACAGAACAAATTGTTCAAATAATTAAATAACATAATATTCAAAATTGTCTATATTATTAATATATTTGAGCGTGCTTCAATTAAAAAGATATATTTATTTTTGTGCAATTAGTGAGCAAAGCGAGGTTGCACTTTGCACTCGAGTTGCACAACATTTTACCTACGGTTGCCATAAAACATAGAAATTAGTTCAGAAACGTACATATTTTCAGACAGAAGTGAACTTTTATACAGGAATAATCTTCTAAAACATTATTAATCTTCTTCTTTCGAAAAAATATTTAACCAAAAAATACTGTTCTGGTGTAGACGATTAATAAAATCACTGTCAACAACCATTTTACGACAGCACAACCAATTAATTAAAATGTCAAATCAATAAAACAGAAACATCCGGTCTTGGCGGAAGCTCAGATGAATAAGCATACCAACATCTGGCCAGCTGATTTACAGCAAATGCTGCCAACGTATTTCGCACGCTTACGACATTAACGAGAGGTTAAGTTACTTTATCTCACTGGTGAGATATTTGGTCACTTTATAACCTCAAATCAGTGAGGTAAAGGGTGACTTATTGGATAACTGTAGGTAAAAGACTTTAATTAAAAATGTTTTGATTTTAAATTTATCTTCAATTTCATATCGCTTGGAATTGTTTAGTTATTTTTAAATTTCATTCACCTCGAAAGCCGAAATAGGTTTTTATTTTTTTCTGTTTTAACGCTTAATAAGAAATTTTTGATCGTCTTCTCCTCGACACCTATTTCCTCCCTTAAGAGAACACATGTTCAAATAATCATAATCATAGATAATACACCGACCTACTCCGGTGGGGTGATACGAGTGAAGGGTGTGACGAGTAAGTGGAATGGTCTGATGACGTATGTAGCTTTGTTACTGTCGAAGACAGCTGATTAATTTGTTACATTTAGCTAACTAATAGCCAGATAAACGGATGTAAGTGCGTCCAGCATCAAATCATCACTAAATTGTTGTTGAGATTTTGAAATTATTCTACACATTTAAGATCTTTGTATAATTTCAAAAGGCCCACACCAAGTTTTATTAAAAAATGTGATCTATTAAAGTGATTGTGTATATTGTAAACATATTTTATATAAATTGTTTATCGTTACGTGACGAATTTTATTAATGATTGAGAAAATCTAACTTGTTCATAAAGAATCAACTAATAAAAAAGGTATTGCTAATTACTTTATCTGACGTTTTTTATTTTCTGTTACTGTAATACTATATTTTATTCCATTTTCATAATTAGACCAGTTCGGAATTCAGAGTCAAAAGTGGTTCTTAAACCTTAGATATGCCATTGACTGCTAGACTATAGATTAACAGTTCTGTTTAGATAAGATTAGATTATTGAAATGACGACCATATCACAAGGTGGGTATTTTAAGCCAAGTATGAGTGACGATTGAGTGTAAGATGATTGTGGCTCGATCTTGTAGTCTTGTTACTGATTAAGGCTGACAAGTTCTTTAGATAGGATTGTTAATTATTAGCCCATCAGCCGATGGCAACTAAGGGACCTACAGTTTAACGTGAACCCCGAACCACGGCCTCTGAATTACGAACTGGTCTAATTATGAGGATGGTCTGTGCGGATTAACGTAGTATTCAATAGTGCGAACGTTAATACACACAAGAGAACACAACACCCACCGACCATCGCTCACAACTATCCACAATTCGTGACCTCCAAGAAGCTGGATTACAGGATGACGCCACCATCCCAGGATGATATGTTTGGCGGTCTTCAAGGAGCTTTTGCATAACCTGCACTCTGGATTACAGGACGTCTCCACCGTCCAAGTCTAAGGAACATGTCAGCCTTAGTCAGTAACAAGACTACAAGATCGCGCCACAATCATCTTACACTCAATTCTCATTCATTGCCGTGTACAGGTTGCCATATCAGTACCTAACATAGTAACTAACTAACTAATATTAAAACCTTAAGAAGTATTTTTCTTCTAAAACATCGTACCAAAGACAGTTGCAGAGTTAATTTTGTATTTAAACAAGAACACTTGAACGCGTTAATACATAGCATTGACAGGATGTTGAGCACACAGTTGGGTTATGGTACTCGGTAAAAGTCAGGTGGTTCCCAAGGTTGAGGTGGTGGAACGAAGCACGATCACACGATGACACGAGTACCCAACACGACCTACACGGATCGGTTGGTCAAATAGTAGGAATATATTTGGATTAAAGGTTTAAGCTTGGAAAATGTCATGTTTCAATAATTCACTTTTAATTGTTATCAAAGTCAACGCTAGCAAAGTTTTTAAAACCCGATTTGAAATGAATTTGGAAAAGAAAATTTTATAAGCCTTTCAAACAGAGAAGACAAACTTTCTCCCCTTCCTGTTTATTATTTCTTCCTCTGAATGAGCCGGGACTTAATTTCTTTAATTTCGTGATTTGGGATCTCAGAGTGTTTAGTTAGAAAAAAACTTAACGATTTGTTATTACTTCAACTCTGACTGGGTTTTAGTACACGATTCATATTCTGAAGGTCACCAACATGACACAGTTTTGTGACGGTTCGATGTTGGACGGTTGTCTTTGCTTTTATTGGGTCATTAAATTATTGATGTAGCAAATAAATTGGTTGTTTTATCACCAGAGTGGTGGGTGTCTATGGATACGTTGAGTTGAAAATTAATTGACATGAGTGAATGAGTTTAAAAATTATACAGAGCAAGTAAAGGTTACCTTTCACGTAAACTGATGAACTCTAATGGTGAACTGTAATGAACCCAAGCGGTGTTGCAGTACTGCTGACGGGTTATAGTGGCTGTGAGTCTGGAAAATAGTGGACTGACTGGTAAATTAAAAGGGAAAGAATGGAATTGGAATGAACATAAAAATACCTGCAGCAAAGTTAAACAAGTAGACAGTTACACACTGTTTTGACAAATTTACTAAGTTCCATGGCTTCTTCACCATGCTGATGAGTTCCGAAAAGAACGAAACTGGGTCTAAACTTAAGCCCATTTTGTGCGCCATCTTGACAAACAGCTTGGCTGCTCAAACTCCTTTGAACCAAGTGAGGTCGGTTACCCAAAGCCAAAATTCGGCAGGGATCCGTTGCCCACAAGGTTCTTTGGAAAAGAGGGCTTGCTAAAAGTCAGTTTGACAAAGCACAAACAAAACTACTCGTGAGAGTCCACGTTTTTGCGTTTCATTCCTGTTTCGGCTTCAATTTGCTTTTTTAGCTAGGAATGTTTGTTAGACACTAGTTTCCAAGTGTCTCCAGCTTATCCTAGGACAGGTGTGTGGTGATGTTTAAAATTCGTTGTTTAGCATAAAAAAGGAGTTTCCTCTTGTTATAAATAAAATAAATTAGTTCATTAACAAAAATATGAATGTTTTTTTTTCAAAATAAATTGTCTCCTCCACAAATACTACGATTTGTGCTTGGGTACAGGATTTAAGTAAAGTTAGGTTTGACATACCTCAACTTTGCTGGTTCTATCACTAATTGTACCTTCTTTACATACTCTTATAGGTTGCCAAAGTTAGGTCACGGCAATTGGTCGGTTACTGTGATGTGTTTTACCAGTGACCAGAGACTGCAGAGACTAGGTGTATGCGTGCTGCAGAGTGCAGCAATTACTGCAGAGGTCGTCTTGAGGTAGGGCTCAAGGCTCTGTTGCCCAACATCAGGCCCAGCGTTGCGGCAGGTTGATGTATAATCAAGCACCCGTTACCGCGACTGAAGCTCCAGAAATATGGTGCAAAAGAAATGAATTTAGGTCTACGTTTTTGGATCTCTGTTTTAGCGTATCAAAAATCCAATGTGCATGGAGTACTTTAGCCTTCTTTTATTCACTTTCCATAAGAACAGTGTTAAATTAATTCGGAAAAAGTCAAATGTGATGTTGTATGTTATCAGAAAACCTCGTTCGGGTATCATGATTAAGATATTAAAGTTGTTAGTGGCCTATCTGATTAGAATTTCTATTTGTCATTTACCCGTAAGTTATTACACAATAAGTTATTACTGGAACATCAGTATCATTAGAAATATTATTGGTGAATAAAAAAAGGGGTTTCGTCATACTGCTTCAAAAAACAGGCGTTTTACAGGTGTAATAGGACTAGACCTATTATCATGATGTTTTTTGACTTCTAGGCCGCTAAAGATCATTTTTGATGATAATTTTGATTCGAGGTCAGCATTCGATTGTAAATAATCCTTAAAGTAACTGCAACAATCACTATAGATTTTTCGTGTATTTCGGATGTTCCGGATATCGATTGTGAAACTGGTAATCGACTATTAAATCAAACTATCGAATGTTTGAGATAGAATTATCAATAATAACAGCTGATACAGACATAGCCTGAATAACCAATCAGGAATCAAGAAAGAACTGCAACAATGTAAGTAACATAACAGCTGATTAGTCTAATGCAACAAAAATGGTCAACAGCTATTGATACTCCAAATAAGGTAATAATTTATGTTTTACGAGTTTGTTTCATATTATTTGCAGTATGACGAAAAATACAGTTCATCACACGGCCCAGTTTGGATTTTTGATATATACTGTACTCGCACAAGTTCTGTGCGAGTATCAAAAACGCCCGTTTTTGGTCCTAGTGATGAAATACACTATTGAATACTTTTTTCCTATAGATTGCTGATAAATATATAATAATAAACACATATAAAACTAATCCGATGTGTTTTCATTTGTAACTTCGTATTTGTGGAGAGGCGTGTTTCAGAGTTTTTAATTTTAACACCGCTCTTACGGGAATAAAAATCCAAGATGGCGGAGATATGCTCCTGCGGTTCTAATTTTGGTAATGTTTGAAAATATGGCGCTTTCGTATTAAGAATAGATAATAAAGACGTCTGGTTACACTATTAGTGTGAAACTGTGCGGTAAATGAAAAGTGTAACCTCGTTTTCTGTTAAGAGGCTTATAATAT
Source organism: Nephotettix cincticeps (assembly GCA_023375725.1). NCBI lineage: Eukaryota > Metazoa > Arthropoda > Insecta > Hemiptera > Cicadellidae > Nephotettix > Nephotettix cincticeps. The sequence goes on along the minus strand of CM041785.1, from coordinate 15,605,628 downwards.
TACCTCCGTCTTGGGGAAATGAGCCGAGTATCTCGTAAATTACGCTCTCTCGTATCTTATCGCCTTTCTTACCTGCGCTGTTGCGAATTCTAACTAAAAATATAATTTTCATTAAATTAAAGCATTGTTTATGGGTTCGATTTCAATTGATTGCGGACGATAAATCTACAGAAATTATGATTTAAAATAAGGTAACTAAAATTATACAGAGAGGTAAGGGTCACTTAAACGAAACCGGTGACGTCACTGGTACAGAAATGTTTATGTTTACACTCAAGCTGCCAGAAATCAAAATCATCACGATGATCCTAACCTAATTGGTAAACAATTTTAGTTATATTTGTAAACGATACGACAGAAACCCTGTCATTTTATTTTAGAGCCTAACACATAATTACTAGCTAATTTACGATAGCTAACTCGTTAATATTATAGAAAAATAGAATTTAGAAGTTGGCCAGATTTTTAAATAAAAAATGTCTGTATTCACTTCCCTGTGGGAAATAGGTTAGATCTAAACCTGGTTTTAATGGATATGTCTAAAGGGAATGTTTTCAGTTCATCTAAACAGCTGTTCTTTAACTTTCATATTAAAAATTCAATACAATACCTCTGGTAGTTCCTATGGAAACCTGTTAAATGTTTCCCATCTTATAAATCACCAATACCCCCCAGAGCTAAGACATATCCATGTCAAAAATTTCAGTTATTTATGTAAATAAACAATTATATTACTGTTCAGAAATTACCATATGTTTGGCGGGAAGCATACTTCTCTGTATATTTCTAGTTACCTTGGTTCAAAGTACTCGTACATGTTTCCTGTCTATCGTGATCTTATTGTTGTTGTTACAACTGCAGCTGTGTCTTGCTTTCTTCAGGTCGTCAAGACGTCACATTGTCTACTTAACACTACATCAATATATTCAATATACATCGAGGATACAAGACTATATACAGGGTGTCCATGAAAAACGTTTCAGGACCATTAAAAGGAAGAAAAAAGTTTCAATGGAGGTATGGCCTAAAACGCGTATTTTCTCAGATATCCGCCATTTTGTATTGTTCGCAAAATATTTTTTATTTCATTTTCTAACGGATTATTTTCAAATTTGGTATATGTTTTACACTAGTAAACTACTGTTATTAAAAAATAACTAGCATGATCCAAGCTCAAAATCCAAAACCACGGCCATTGTATTTTTTACCGTTTTCGAAGTATTTTAGTTTTAAAATTTTAAATGACCGCCATTTTGAATTTTGAGCTTGTATCATGCTAGTTTTTTTTAATAATAGTAGTTTACTAGTGTAAAACACATAAAAAATTTGTAAATAATCAGTTTGAAATAAAAACAATTCTTGTGAAAAATACAAAATGACGGATATCTGAGAAAATAAGCGTTTAAGGCCATATCACCATTGGAACTTTTTTCTTATTTTGTAATGTACCTAGTCACTCACCGAAGTCCTGAAACGTTTTTCATAGACACCCTGTGTATACACGACGGACGTGTGATGCGCGGAGGGTTTGGTTGAGCCTGAACCGCAATTTCGTGTGATTAGTTTTCGATGTATATTGTAAGCATCAGTGTGGTGTGACGTAGCCAATTTAGATGTACTATAGCAGCTTCAGTCATACTATTTACAACAGGATCATTTACTGAATATAGGTATATGAAGCAATCAACATATCTAACAGTGTTACTATTAATAGAAATTATTAATAGAAATGGGTGGAATGATATTTAACCAAATATTTTTCTTATGTTAGTTACGTTAACTAATCCAAAGTTGTTAACTTCGCCTGCTGTAAACCAATCGCCTGTTTTATAATACTCAATGATAAGAGTTACAATTTTAATTGGTGGTGGGACAAGATCATATAGATAGATTTGTAAGTGGGCGTAATTAATAATTAATTAAATATATCTAATAAGTGGAAGTTCAAAAGTGTACAGTACATCCGCCATATTGGATTTTCAGTCCGTTGAGATTAATGTTAACAACTCTGAAAAATACCTGTTTTAAACTAGATTTTTCAAAATGAAGACACGTTTGATTAGTTTGAAATCACAATATGATAATCGTAAAAATATTTATTAGTGATCAATGTGAATAAAATTTAATCAACTATTTTGAATTGTGACAATAACTATTTTTGTGCAGTTTTGGCATTGATATGTCTTAGTTCAGGGGGGGTGTTGGTGATTTTTAAGATGAAAAATAGGTAACAGGTTTCCATAGAAACTGCCAGAGCTATTGTATTGAATTTTTAACAGAAAAGAATAAGAACAGCTGTTCTTATGTGAACAGATGAACTAAAAACATTCCCTTTAGACATATCCATGATCTAATCTATTTCCCACAGGGAAGTAAATAAAAACTTTTTTTCTTTTAGAAATAGAGTATTATGTATACACTAAGTAAATGAATAAATTTAAAAATTTTATCAGATAGATCGGTGGAGATTACTTTTCCTTTTTAAATTACTGAAGTACAATGTATTGTGGTACAAAACAACTTTACAACAATTATTTTAAATTGATTTCTCATGGAAAGTGAGTGACAAAAGGTGTGGATACTTCTGTCGTAAGTAAATCAGATAGGTCATGTCTTCATCACGAGTCGGAAGTGACCAGCTCGCACGAGTCGTGCGTGCGGAGCGACAGCGCACGACCTTGACACATGGCACCTGGCACCTGGCACCTGGGTAGCACGGTGCATGTGAGGGGCGTGGCTGCCTCGGTGACGTCAAGCCAACCTCGCCACTGATACGCGGAGGGCGACGAAACTATTTACATTTACATTAGACACAGAAACGTGGTCCAATTAAATTAGTATGCTTAGTAAAGGTTAAATGGAGATAACGAATGACTTACCGTACTGTGCATGTTTTCATCACGTTATGGGCTTGTGAAACATTTACACCGGGTTCGCACTGCACGAGCACAGTGTTTAACCCATTTACGAAAACTGGTGGACGCGCAAGACTATGCGGCTCAAATAGTAGATGTTGGTGATAAGAACATAAAATTTAACCAAAAAGTAAAATTTTTATACCTTTACTTAAATGAATGATACTGAACAGATCCAGAGCTGCCGTGAATCTGCCGTCTCAAGCAGGGATTAAGCTCTTAACTAACCTCCCCGAAGACGTAAAGATGGAGGGAAACTCGAGGAGATTCAGGAGTCGCCTTAAGCGCTTCTTGGTTCAGGGAGAGACTTGCCATATGAGCGAGTTCATGGACCACACATGGTAGGGATGACTGTGCCCCTGGAGGTGTCGCTGGGTGAATCCATATAGGTTATGTAGCTTTTCATTATTATGTTACCATATTATGCCACCTTTGTACCTAATGACGTTTGCTACGCAATTATGAAGTATTGTACTATGACAATAAAGGAATTATTATTATTATTACATTTTCAATTATATTTTGTTACTGTAAAAATTCTATTACCACAATCGAAATAGAATAGGCGAAGGATTTTCGCACGTCAGACGTGCGCCGTCACCGCACACTTCCGTTCCACGTGACGCTACAAAGAATACAAACACAGTCACATTAGTCACATTGCGTTATAATTATGTCGTAATTAAGTCAAACGGACACAGAAAGAAGATAAACATACAAAGAATCTAACCTGACCCTAGTATCAGTATCTACATGTTGACGTGCTCACACTTCTGCTCACATATTTCTTAATAAACACTCTTTTCCAATGTTAAAAAAACCACCCCATAGGTTTTTACAATATAAAAATGCGTAAAGAACACCAGTATGCAAACCTAAACATGTCCATAATTGAAATCCGTTAAAGAGTCAACAGTATCTGCGCCTTATTGTACTCACCTCTTGAACTATTGATACGTTGTTCGTTTTGTACTGGAAATCCTGGAACTGTACTTTGTGATACTTTAAAGAGAGGAACTCTTTATGAGTACCCCCTCCTGATTACTCCTGCGTGCTTTATGAGTGCTCCTGCGGGGGTTATGTGAGACTCACACCGTTAAGCGGTGTATACCCGAACTTAACCCACCTTCCCCCATCCGTCAAACGTGTATGAGCAGCTTACACACAGACGTAAGGACTTCATTTGGGCGAATCACAGTGTTAGAGTTTCCACTGTAGCTACTGGAATATCTCTGGGAGAGGCTAAAGGAGCATTATAATGTCTAGTGATCATTACTACTAGAATTTTAGTTAAATCATTGCTAAGAAATCAGTTCCACTAAAATATTGTTGACACATTCAAATAAGGTTTAATTGCATTTTAATCAGATGGATCTCTGATAATACAATGTGATTTCAAACTAATCTGATGTTTAAACGTGTATTTGTAGAGAGGTTTTAGACTTTTTAATTTTCCTCTCACGGGACTAATAATCCAACAAGAAGGCTTATCTTACAGACTGTAAGTGAAGAAGATGGAGTAACGTTCACGAGAAAACAGCCGTATAGGTTACAGGGTACCGTGTAAGATCTAATTTAAGAAGTTTGTTTTCAAAACAGGTCGGTTTTAATTTAGACATGTTTTTACTTCTCTCTTTCCAATCCGGTATTTGGTCTACACCGGGGCTTTTTCATGCTTGTATGTTTTTATTTGATATAATTATCTTTCAGTTTATATTTTATTTTTTATATCGTAACTTTTTTTGTCACTCCTCCTAACTCTTCATCTCTTGGCATGCTCTCTTTCCTACCTTCTCGTATTTTCTAGGCTCCAACTTACGTTTCTTTTATCACATTCATACAATTTAAACTTAAGTAAGTATCCGCTCAGATCGCGGTCATGTATTATGTTGCGCCGAGAGATACAAGATCCACTGCGGTTTCTGGTCATATTTGGTATTCTCGTTTTGTCTTGGTCATTTGTGTTTTACTCAGCTTTTGTCTAGTTGGTGATTCATCGTTTCTTCGTCTTCTATCTTCCTTCCAATTTTATCTCTCTGGCTCTTCCTTCCTGTCCGAAGTATCCCCATGCTTTTCTGGAACGCTTCCGGAGTTCCTATGCTTTATTTAATTTATTTTAGACCTACGGCTCTTGGCACAGCGTGTCTGATTGGACCGAGTGTCGACCATCATCACACCCGGACTCTGCTATCACAGCATGCGGCTCGGCGCGCTGCCAAGCAGGCCCGAATATTTCACACACCGTCGTATTTCAGCTGACTCACCACCTGCGTGTTGCCGCCGTTTAATTGGGTGTCTCTGTGTGTAAACATTGGCTGGCTAACTGTCGTTTGTATCTTTTGTAGAATCTTTTCGGCACCACAGACTTTAATACTTCCATTCTGGTCTCAGTGCCTTTGTGCATTTGGGTCAGGGCTACTAATTTAATGGTCCTTGCAAATGGATCACCTGGTATATGTCAGTGACAAAGCTGCTCATGTCAACAAACCCATTACTCCCATTACATTCCCCCATCATCGTAAAATAACCACCATAGAGGGACGGTGTCTCATCTATGAATGTGAATGAATACGCATTTACATAAAACTGTCTGATAGAGTGATTATAGTGCCCGCCTTTAAAAGTGAAGCTCGCCGGGTCGAATCTGGAACCCAAGCGCTATTTCGTCATTGGGCTATTAATTAATTATGCTTCCTAACAAGTCGATTTTAAGTAGTGATAAGACCGGGGTTTGGACCGTTCGCCATCATCCTGTTTTATTATTAATCCTAGTTTCTAAACTTTGAAAAAGCCGAAAGGCGTAGAAAAACAAAAAAGCAGTAGTTTAAAGGGAAAATCAGTTCGTTTCTAGAAAAATTGAATGGTTTTTTACAATAAAGAATTTTAAGAACTTTTAATGAATAAAAAATCGTGATACTTTCACATCAAAATAAATTTTCAGTATTAAGTAAAAGCTGTTTAAATGTAATTTAATTACTAATTATAACTGACTTGTGTATAAAATTTTCTATCAACCAATTTGAAGGATGATTTTGTGGCGGTCTGCCCCCATAGTACCTGGTTTTAATAAAATGAAGTATTTTAGCAACGCGAAAATATAATATATTCGAATTCAAATTTATTTCTCGCATGCGCAATATGTTTTTTTACATGCAGTCCTTATTTTTGTCCTCTCTAGCTAAAAGCTAGAGCTATTGATATTATTGTACGCAATTTTAATTATACTAAAATGGGTAGGGTATCGGCTGTTTGGATTTTTTTTTACTCTCGTAATGTTGTTTTTCAAATTCTGAACGACCTTAGTGGAGAATTTGTCAGTGTTGAGACTTCTCGAGCGAGGTACGTGTCCGTCAACCACGCGAACTAGTAACTCATTTTACCTCCTGTAAACAAGATAATTCGTTTATCCGGAACTCCCCGACGGCCAGGCCGGGTGACGTCACAAACTTCATGCGCCATTAGTGACGCTGAGTTCACGTCATAAGACGTTTTTTGTGTTTATTAACGCCAGTTGTATATGTTAACGTTTTTATAGGGTCCGGAATCCTATATTGTTGCTACCTACCGTCGGATTGTTGTTGGATGGATTTAATTATTGGGCCAATCACATAAAGCAACTTAATCCGGAATCGAACCGGTGACCTTCAGATTGCAAGGTGAGTTTGACTGGGAAAGTGGCTTCGTCCTGGAATCCGGGGGCAACCGATTTGGAACACATTTGTTGGGTTCTGGCCAGGAGTTGAACTGGAACACTCATTAGTGAGGATTAAGAAGGGTCAACTAAGAGCCTCCGAGAACGGTCAACTGGTAGCGGCCTCAAAACGAGGGAAAAAGGGAATTTTGAATTCCCAGGCAACCCCTTATTTACGATTTTTAGGAAATAATATGTTATAGATTCGTAAGTTCAGAACGATTGAGCCATATATAATTATTTTTATAACAATGTAGGCCAACAAAATGAATGTATACATTATTAGTACCTGGTGACTGAGCATTGCTCGGTGAAATATATAGGGAATAACTCTAATCTCAGACTACGTTTAATTGTTTAATAAAATTACTTACTTCAATTAAGAATAACATTTTGTGTTATATACTAAACAGTTAACATAAACCACTTATAAACTAAGTTACCAAAACTTATAATGAAAAAATCGTGTCCCACCCTAGAATCCATCCAGGAATCATCGAATTGGTAGTTCTCCGCGCGACCAGTGCGTTTAGGTTATTTTAACTTACCTTGGCATATTCGTGCAAAACCATTGTTTTTCTGTCGAAAACAAAATATTGTACTTAGTTATTGAGAAAATAATTATTGGGCTTGTCTTCTCTTGGCAGAAAAATAATTTCTAAAATTTAAACTTTATTGTAAAACTTGATACTGAGAAGACTTTGTTGACACACAAATCAGATTGACAATCGTTTGGTATAATGGAGGAGTCGCCTCAAAAACACAACAGTTATTTATACTTGAAATTTACTTTGAGGTATTTTTTACTGAAATAATAGCCACAGCACAGGTTATGTAGATGATCGCCAAAAGGTGCTTGCGAGTTTAGAAAATAAATCTGTTAATTTTGTATCACTTGGAATGAAGAACATTTTGTAATTTGTAGCGTGTGTTGTTGTGCGCAGTAGACGCTGTTCCTAAATTGTACGAGTATATCTCAGTAACTGCGTTACCAATCTCTCAACGTTGTTATCCCCCCCATTGAAATCTATTTCCAGTTTTGACTCATTGCCTATCTTTTCTTTTATACGATCTTCGTTGTTATTTACGTCCCTCTACAAATTAATATTTTCGTTCTATTCACGGCTGTTTAAACCCGACCAGTATTTACGTTTTGATTTCTTGTCAATAAATCATGCATTCGTTTTTTATGTTGATAACTTATTTCTTAAATAAGTAATGAAGTTCAATAGACTTATTTTTAATCTCCCATTAACCCTCCAGGTGCTAACATCTCACTGTGAGATGTCATCGAGGTGCAATTGTATAGCGCTATCGAAGTCAAAAATTACTGTTACGGTGCTGCCATCTGCGAGCTAATACATGCAACTACTCTGTAGTTCCCTATTCTGACGCTTGAGTTCGTTATTTTGCCACCAGAGTATGCTTTTATAGCCAAATAAGTGCTTTCTCAGACGGTGGTCCTTTGTAGTGTAGTGGTTAGACTGCTGTGCTGACGAGTACAACAGTTGAAGCCATTCGGAGGGACGAGGGTTTTAATCCCGACCATGAGCAATCCCAATTTGGCTTGCAAATGTGTGGTATAGTGGAGTGGAGGGCCCACCTTAAATAAACGGTGACCGGCTTGGGTGGAAGTTGACGGCATTTGTAGGCTTAATTGGGATTGCAGTGGACACCTAGTTTGCTTTTATGGTTACTGGTTATAAGGGGGGGCATGTTTTGTGTTTTTTTGTGTATTTTTAGTATTTTATGAAGAGTTGCATAAAAATAACAAAATTTAAATAGTCATAGCACTTGGAGGGTTAAGTGACATTTTTTCCATTATGTCACTAAAAAAATGATAAATTTGGAATAATAGTATGCTCTTATTCTTACAGAGAAGAATTTTGCTTTAAATGCTTCCCATGTCTTAAATACAAAATACTAAACTACTGACTGTTTTGCACAAGTACACTCATTTTTATTACACCTTATTATATGAAATCTGTTTAGCGAAAACGGAGGAATACGATAAGTAAGAACGATATGGTATTCAAACTTTTGTTGTGACGTTGTTTTGTACTGTTTGACTGTTTTATAATTAAAAGGAGTTTAAAAAATTTTATGACCTATCAGTAAGAATTTAAATTTTTTAAATTTACCAACATTTATCAACTAATTGTAAAATAGTTGTTTATTTTATTCACTTAGATAGCTTGTAATATCTTTTTGCTGATCATATTCCGATATCAGACTCATTGGATTCGTCATAATTTGACGATTAATGTTCCAAATAGGGATGTTTTTGAGTTTCTAACATTGATCTGAAGGAACTGAAAATAAAAAAAATGCAGGTATTAGAAACAATAGTATGACGTAATAGTGCACACTTGACGTAGAATCTTGTGAAGCAAGGTGATTCATCGTTCTGAGGTTCAAGTGTTATTGTGGTCCAGTTCGGTTTTCCTTTGAGCCGATATTTATAAACACCGTCCTGAGAGTGCAGGAAGTAATAACTCCTAGTTCTCACACCTCGCCGCCGCCGCGCCACCGTCGTATCGTTGTGGTGTTGACTAACCAACAGTTCTCAGGATAAATGATGCGTTTAATCGACACCGATCCTTCCTGTCATCCTGATTTATGTCACTTCCGTCTTCGTTTACTAGATTGGTGCTAGAAGGAGTTATTGTCCTGGCCTTTTACTTTAATCGGTCTTAGCATTCATTTATCGCAATAGAATTTTGTCATTACTAGCAGTGAGCCCGTCCTTTGTATGGGTTGTAGAATTAGGTAAAAGAAGAAAGATTAGCATACCAAAATGTAAACCTGAAATCCTAAACAAATTAGTACAAAGAAAATAAATAAATACCCAGCTTTATTATATAGCATTACTTTACAATTAAATAGATTAGAACAATTATACCATTATTAAAATTAGTTATGCGTAAAAATAACTTTTTAGTATATTATGATTTTAAATTGGGTTTAAAATCACAGACCAACTAAGCTAACTAATATCGATTTTAATTTGACAGCTGTTTGTTTGAAAGCAAGATGCGACTAATATCGCATAAAAAGTGAATTTAAATGCTTATTATTTACTTTTCAAGGGGCGGCGGACAATATCAAGCAATGAAAACCCTTCTGTGGAATGCAGAGAATGCATGAAATAAGTTTCATTGTTATCAGATTGTTAACGGACACAAATTGAGATAAGACTTGTTTTGACTTCTCTAACACATGACTAACTTTGAGCAATGTACAGACAAAATCTAATTTTATTTATATAGTTATGAACATGTCTTTATGTTAAGAATCTTCCTTCGTGGGTGAATACACAGATCACTCATGCTCAGTTTCGATAGTTTCCTCGTCACTGTCGATTTTTTTGTTTAATAATTCTTCCAGTTTACTTTCATCCATAGCGAAAAATGAAAATGATAAAAACAATCACAATAGAGATGTGTCCTACTTCAAAAAAGTGACACTAACACTATCTTCGGGCTTATCGTAGCTTCTAAAAGTGAATACTCAGTTATGTCCTTTCAAGGTCAACTGCCTTGCAACCCACCCCTTGATGAGTATCTGGCAACACGGTTTTCTGTGGGCGATAATATTAGCACTACAGCCAAAACAAAATCCGTTGGGACAAATTGACCCGTCAATAGCAGTAAGGGCTATCCTATCATTGCTCTCTGATGGAAAAGTAGCCTCCTCAACGAAGGTTAGGATTGAGCTCACAGCTGACTATGGATGACGAATTTTGTCCACTTCCATGCTGTGATATGTACTGATTGTTGAAAAATCACAGCCAATCGGCCGCCAGTAATTTGTAAAACTAAACCTTCAAGGTAGCTGGTATGGAGTGTTGATGTTATGGCTCGATTTGATACCTTTTCGAATATGTTCTGATTAAATATTTATAGAATCGATGGAAGTAACTGCTTTTCATGTAAGTCTAAACCGAGTTCAACAAACCAAGTCGTGGTAGACCTTTCTTAAAGCTGTACAGTGTGAAATGTTTTATGTTCTATGAATATTCGTAATTAATTGTTATGGCTTTCATTACAGTTAGGTTTCAAAAATAAATTTTTAGAAGCGTGAAACGTTTATAGTTTTAAGTTTAAAGCTTACGCGAAGTACATGTAAAATTGCAGGTTTCTTCATATTGGAAGGTATTTACCACTGCGTACTAATTGTGTTGATATCTAAATGTTAATTAATAAATATAAATCTGAATTGCACAGCGAACGTTATTTACAACTACTGTATGTATTCAATCACTCCTCTTTTCAGTGGATTGTGATAAAAAGAAACCTGTATGAAACAATAAAAGTCACTGTAAATGGTAATGGAACTATCGTGTTCTGGAAGTGTTATTGAAATCGAATATTTTTTCCAGTCAACGTGGATAGTTATTGTATATTACTTCGATTCAAGTCGGAAACTATATGGAACACACGAATTCAACAAGTCTTGAGTTGTGGGGACGTTCTTTATATCTTGTTTGCGTGACGCTTGTTACTTCGTATTTTAATTAATTAATTTTTGCCAGCTTTAAACATATTTGTTTCCAGATTTATACGGGTTTAGTCCGGATAATGTTCTAGTCATGTTCTAGGGTTCAGCTCACCTGAGGACGGGATCAGACACCAGGTCCTGAAACGTCGTGAAACCTTTTACTAATCGTCGAAAAATAAAATTTTCCTTCACGATTGGTAAAAAAAGGTTTCACTACTTGTCGGGGATCTGGAAACTAAACATATAGCATAGCAAGATTAGTTGAAACTTCGATTAATAGTCTACTGAAGGGGATAGTACTATAGTGCAATATCACTTCCAGAGTTATCAAAGCGATAGAAAGAGTAAATTACGTAAATATAAATGTAAAACTTGTTGAACATGATTGTTCCATACTAAATACTGTGATTTACATAGAGATCTAATATCGTAACAATCCACAGTGACATAAAACCAAAATCACTAACAAAGAATTCCAAACAAAGAAGTCTCGTTTTGTATAGTAATTAATCACTTGAATTACTCTTGAGGTGTTATAACAACTGAGGTTTTTGTCCAGTATACTGTATTATACCGGGTTGGAAAGCAGAATTGAGCTGGGAAACTCATTGATCCATTGTAAAACGCTGACCAAGGCCGTGTTCACTGTTCACTGTTCAGCTCACAACATGGCCCAGTGGCCGCCTCATAAGGGCGGGGCTGACGCGACCTCGGTCTGAGTGAAGGACCCTAGGCCTACAAATCTATCGTTTCATATCTGTGATTATGAACTGTGCATTTACAAATTACATTTAAACTAAGGGTGAATTAAAAACTCACGTCTTCCAACACTACTTAATATATTTACACTTATATTGTAACTATATACAAACGGTAAATATATACATAAGTTGTTAAATTAGCGATCTATTTCGTCCAGTAACACCGGACATCATCAGGCCCAAACGTAGACTGAAAGAAACAAGATGGCGTCCCTGCTTAAATACTATTGGCTACCGGAAGATCCTGTCATGGCGTCGTAGGTAGCATTTATTGGCTGGCTGAGTTCCGGAAACAGATTTTTATACGTTCTTGCAGAATCAAAATGCGTTTGTTCATTATCACTTACACTTTTGCGTATCGCAATTTGCTGACAACCCCCTTCCCCCAAAGCTTAGACATATACATATAAAAAAAACTAGCGTATTGAAGAGGTAAATTGATGGTAATGTTATACTGTTACTGTTGTTGATTCATGGCATGTGTTTCGACCCCCCTTGAATGAATGCATTTTGCACCGTGTGTGATGATAGTAATGAAAGATAGCGGTATCTTGATCCAGTTGGAGGTTGAGGTTGAGGTTGCGTGCCCGCCAGCGCTGTGTCCGCCCTGCCATGACAACCGCTGCCTGCTGACGTAGTGGCGGGGCGTCGCCTAGGGCCGTGGTTACCATGGTTAATGATTGCTGTCTGATTACTGGCATCTAGAGCTCGGCAGTTGTGGAAACCACATGAATGGCACCTCTGTGACAACGTTTAAAGTACAGTAGCAATGTCCTATAGACATTAAATAAAATTTGGTAATCGTTAACCGATTACCAAATTTTACCTTTGTAAGAGACGTTGCTTGACGTTGATGTTTAACTTGAGTTGATCAGTCTACTAAGCTTTAGGGAAAACAAAGAGTTGATCAGTCTACTTAGCTTTAGGGAAAACAAAGAGTTGATCAGTCTACTTAGCTTTAGGGAAAACAAAGAGTTGATCAGTCTACTTAGCTTTAGGGAAAACAAAGAGTTGATCAGTCTACTTAGCTTTAGACTTAGAGGGAAAACAAAGAGTTGATCAGTCTACTTAGCTTTAGGGAAAACAAAGAGTTGATTAGAGAGTTGATCAGTCTACTTAGCTTTAGGGAAAACAAAGAGTTGATCAGTCTACTTAGCTTTAGGGAAAACAAAGAGTTGATCAGTCTACTTAGCTTTAGGGAAAACAAAGAGTTGATCAGTCTACTTAGCTTTAGGGAAAACAAAGAGTTGATCAGTCTACTTAGCTTTAGGGAAAACAAAGAGTTGATCAGTCTACTTAGCTTTAGGGAAAACAAAGAGTTGATCAGTCTACTTAGCTTTAGGGAAAACAAAGAGTTGATCAGTCTACTTAGCTTTAGGGAAAACAAAGAGGGAAAACAAAAGGAGCTTGAAATCAGTCTACTTAGCTTTAAAGAAAACAAAGAGTTGATCAGTCTACTTAGCTTTAGGGGAAATCAAAGAGTTGATCAGTCTACTTAGCTTTAGGGAAAACAAAGAGTTGATCAGTCTACTTAGCTTTAGGGAAAACAAAGAGTTGATCAGTCTACTTAGCTTTAGGGAAAACAAAGAGTTGATCAGTCTACTTAGCTTTAGGGAAAACAAAGAGTTGATCAGTCTACTTAGCTTTAGGGAAAACAAAGAGTTGATCAGTCTACTTAGCTTTAGGGAAAACAAAGAGTTGATCAGTCTACTTAGCTTTAGGGAAAACAAAGAGTTGATCAGTCTACTTAGCTTTAGGGAAAACAAAGAGTTGATCAGTCTACTTAGCTTTAGAGAGGTCTCTACTCCTCCCCCAACCTCGTTTGTGTATACAAAGTTTCTAAAAATCCGGTTTTCGAACACATTAATTTTATATTATCATCCAAAGCAAACAAGATATGGCAGAGGATAGAACATTGTATCCATGCTGAAATGTTACTTTCTGATATCACCGGAGTTATTTTATGAAATACTCTGTTGTAAATGTCGAAAATCTGAATTTTTAATTTTTGTTGAAGATTTAACCCGATGTTTGGTAAAATATAACATGTAATCGTTAGAGCAATTTGATATCCTTAATGAAATCCCATATCTGCGCATTGCTTTCCTAATTTATGCGTTCGAAAACAGGATTCATTAATATTATAACAGGGTATTAATAGCTGTAATATAAAGGTCCCATTACACATTGATACAGTATGCCAAAGTTGTGATAATGATGCCATGGATAATAATAATAAAAGTTTTATTTCGTTGTTGTAGGGCCGCGGACCATTTTTACGAGGGTTATCTCGTTCACGGACACACACACGCACGCACGCACACACGCAGCTTCTTCTTTTGGGAAATTCGTTAAAAATCTTCAATATACATCCTTGACAGATCTGATGAAAATTCCATATAGGAATTGAAACCAGTTGCCGCCATTACTAACAGATTGAATTACGTGAAAGCAGATATTTAAGCCAATTTTAGTATTTTCCTATAATCCGTAGAAATTCGCTAAAAATCACTAAAATTGAAAAGTAAATTAATGCTTATATAATCAGTAAAGGAGTTGTTCCTATCAGTTCGTTTGACAACGCAATCGGACTGCATTAACACCACTTTTTGGAGGGGTTGTGTACCTCAAAAATGGGGGTTTCATTTTATTTATGTATAATTTTTGAAATCTAATTTTTCTTTTTAGCATTAAATTCAGCTAAAAACACATAATGCACAATGTTTGATTTTGACTCTTGGTCCAGCGGTTACTGAAATATTCAAAATAGGAAAACACAGTACGCTGTCTAATGTTAATCTTATGGAGAAAAAACTAAAACTCTATAACTCTCTTATTTACTTAAACTTTGTTCCAAAATTTGGTATGCAGGTTAATTTAGCTATGTATTGTCAATACAGTACACCATAAAACCCCCAAATTTAAGGTTTCTATGGCAGCAAACCTACGCGTTCATTGTCCATGTAATGCTTAAGGCGAGTAGATAAACTGGTATAACTCGTTTGATTATAGACACAATTTGATAAAATGTGGTATGTGATTTTATTTAGGTAACAGCAATAACACGATAATAGTATTAGCATGCAAAACAAACCTCATTGCAGCAAACCTGCATACTCAGTACTATTCGCTTACTATGATGGGAATAATGTAAAGTGCTATGAAATTCGCTTCAGCGTGCTGCGTGAGATCTCGTTCTAGTGTCTGTTTGGTGTTGGATGTTTAGCAGTAGCGGGAGGACGGAGACGGGATGCCGCAGGGCCGGCGCCTAGGCCCACACAATGCGCCTCATGCAACATGCAAGTGTCATTAAGGCGCGCTGCGACTCGCCTCACGCCTCACACGAGCCTCGTCCCAATAGACGCAAGATGTACCGATATATCACGTCGTTTGAGGTTGATTACACTCTTTGGGGATTATACCCCTTTTTATATTATTATTACCACATTTCGATGGCTGAATTGGCGACCAACCCAGGTAGGTATTTTAAGAGTCTGCATCAGTGGTAGCCATCTTGAATTTTAGTACCGTAAGAGCAATGTTAAATTCTGGCGGAACATACCTTTACTTTGGCGTCTATAGTGGCGTTAATTATCAAAGTATCAATGTAAAACTTTGGAAGTACATTGATGAGATGTGGCTCAAGGGCATGACCTTTTAATATGTTCAAAAATTTAACTTGATATAAAAACAAAAATCCAGGAATATTTTACAAAATAAATCATTATTATTTTTTTTTTGAGAGCGAAAATAAGAATTTCTGTAAGGTGGTGCCCAGGAGGACTGTAATACCTTTAATTTGACACCTTTTCCGTTAATTTATGACAATAGGTCAAGGAGATATAGGCGCCAGAATTTAGCACTGCTCTTACGGGACTAAAATCCAAGATGGCTACCACTTATGCAGACTCTTAAGCCAAGAATGAATAAGAAATGAATTTAAGATGATTGTGGCGCGATCTTGTAGTCTTGTTTCTGACTAAGAGTTATGTTTATCAATGGTTACTAAACAATTCCCTATTTCTGAGATTTCTTGAATTGAAATCTCATATTTTGCAAATAGCCCAGTAATACCCAATGCATTTGTATATTTCTACATAAGTTAGTTAATATAAATTATTTAGTATATGTTAATTAGAAAATAAAATTATAGAATGTATGTATGTAGTAATAATTGGTTTTGTCTATTGCTGGTCAAACGACAGTAAATGTGTATCAATTTATTTACTATGATACTGTTTTGGGACTTAACAATTTATTGTATTGTTTCAGGTTCGTTGTCCAATAGTGGCTCGTGTCTCTCATCCGTAAGTACGAAGCAGGATTTGAGCGCGACTCTAGCCGATATTGTACAAGCAATACAACTGATTGTGGGAGTATTAATTATACAATTATTATTGTAATTTGAAAGCATACGATCAGTAAAGATGGAGTTTTAAAATTATGATTATTCACGTTATATTTTTATATATGTACTATTTTTGGGGGAGGATTTTCATGTTTTTGAGTTCACTACTAGCGATACACATTCATCGTGATTTCATATAGGCGGAGAACTACCTCACGGCTAAATCCGCCTCTGAGTGGCGGTAATGAGTGACGGCCATTGTGAAATTGCGCACAATTTTTGGGTTTTGTCGAAGGGTTTTTTGGGGGGGCAGGTGGTAACTCTTTACGAGTACCCCCGCTCCTGCGAGGGTTATGTGGTGACTCCACCGTTAAACAGTTTATACCCAAACTAAACCCACCCTCCCCCATCCGTCCAGGTATGAGCAACTTTCATACGGGCTAAGGACTTCATTTGGACGAATCACAGCGTTAGCTTTTCAGCTGTAGCTGCTAGAATACCTCTTGGACTGGCTAGATTGTCGAAGGGTGAAAATTGGTATGCTCATTAAGAAGAGTCAACTCGGAGGTCCTGAGGATTGGAAACTTGCGCGATCGTTTTCGCAGGTAGAAGCAAAGTTGCTTGAATGACACAATTCAATAGTTTGCCTTACCTTTTTGAACCTCAACAGCCCATCGCCAATTCAATAAACAGTACCAGTAATCGGACGCATACTTTTTCTCGCAAAAGATAAGTTAAAAATAACTTCATGTAATTGTCATATTTATAATTTATTTTCCACACTCTATTAATACAAATATTGAGGGGGAAGTTCAACCCTTCGCCTCGAGATAATAATAAATACGTTTCCTATGGATTAAATGTCTTATGTGAACGGAAGCTGCATACCGATTTTAACAGTTAAGAAATAAGGAAGAAATTGATTTTTAGTAAACTCCTTGAGAATGACATTAAGCGCTCTAGACAACGTACTGTGCTCACCGCAGTCAGAAATTATAATTAACTCTTGAATCAAAATCGTGGACTAATAATCCTAAATACTAATTTATGTAGTATTTGGTTTTAATGATGAATGGTGATATTTAAATCATTTTCCGAAACCATTATTTTGGCATGCCTTTTTTACATTTAAAAGCCTATAACTTTTGAATCACTCATTTTACAGACAAACTGTGTCATATTATTCAGGACCTTAAAACTATGGACAA
Organism: Nephotettix cincticeps; assembly: GCA_023375725.1. NCBI lineage: Eukaryota > Metazoa > Arthropoda > Insecta > Hemiptera > Cicadellidae > Nephotettix > Nephotettix cincticeps. The sequence continues at coordinate 15,588,205 of CM041785.1, read as the reverse complement.
TGAAATATGAAACCCCACATATTTAAGGGGTTTAGGGGTAAACTATCCTTAAAAATATTCAAAATTCTAAAAAGTAAAAGCAGTGGTCTGGAGATATGTAGCCAAAGTGCACTTGTACAACCTACCTGGTTTCAGAGACAGACATCAGTCTGAAAGACACTTTTTTGGATTCAGAGAGCCTCAAAATGGATATAGCCACTCTAAATTATAATCCGACAAATTGGACGAAAATAATACTTTCTCCATATATTATGTAAAAGGAGTGAAAGTAATTGAGAATTTTTATCAACACTACATACACAATATTGAAAGATGTGAAACCAATCCGAGGGGTCATAGGTTGATGTCAAGGCATAAATTTAGGTATGTTTCAGTCATGAAGTATTGTTGTTTGATAGCCATTTAGTCTTTGTGTTCTGTGTTCGTCTCCAAACAAATCGAAGCTCATCGTCGCCCCCGAGCGGAATATTTATGAGCAGCGAAGGTCTCCCTCGTAGCAAGGGCTCGAGTAGGGAGTAGGGAGGAGAGAGTACCGCCACAGAGGGTAGGGATGATCTTATCGCCCCAGTAAAGGGACGCATATTGCGCTCAAGTGGTCGGACCGTAATTTTACGCCTGGTACACAACTTTCTAACCTGCGATTGGGGGTTCCAGTGGTAACATATTTTGAAAGGCTAAATTCAGTTTGATCCAGTTGTCAACTTCAGATATATTCTCATTTACTGCGATGTGAATTGCAATTTTTGATTGTGTCAACTGTACTATAATTTTGCTCGCTGAGTTTACGATTTTTTCTCATAAATTAAACTTATTATTCTTTTACTTAATAAAACATCTAAAAACGACGTAGGTGATTATGAGTGAAAGGTATGTGTGATTAATGAAATAATTTTTTTTGGCATGTAGCTTTGTTACCAACAAAAATCAGCTGATTAACTTATATTGTATTTGATAACCTAGTGTTGCGAGGCGCAGCGCGAACTGCTTGTTAAGCAAATTAGAATTTAAGAGTGGACAGGGTGGAATAAAAGTCAAGCACTTTTAAACAATACGTTATGTATATTTTACTGGACTGTATACAAGAGCATAAGACAATATGCTATTATAAATGTGTCTATCGAACTAATTAAATTGAATCTAAAATGATAACGAATCTAGTCGGTAGAAAAATGAATCTAGGCTGAAGGCGACTAGTAACACGAGACGGCCGAGTGTTGAGGCCGAACTGATGTTTTAAGGGTTGGTGTGCCTAATTGTCGCCAGTTATTTTACACCACGCCCTTCCTCAAGTAAGACTTAACAACTAGGAACGTTACTACACCCGAATTTTCTTTTTCATTTGATATATCGTTAGTTAGATTGTATTTGAATATGTTTTGTATATTCAAATACAATCTAAAGTCAAAGTTACTTAGTTTGTTGATGAAATGGCAACCTGTCCCGGTATTTTAAGACAAGTATGAATGGGAAATGTGTGTAAGAGAATTTTGGCGCGATCCTGCAGTCTTGCTACTGACTAAGACTGACATGTTTCTCAGACAGAACTGTTAATTAATAGCCAAATAGTCAATGGTATTCGAAGGGATTTGTCATTTAACGTGAAGTACGAACCACTGCCTCTGAATTACGAATTGGTCTTGGAGGATTGTCTTTGTGTATTAACGTAGTCATTAGTGCGGATGTTAATTAATCCACACAAGAGAACACTACACCCACCGACCTTCGCTCACAACTATCCACAATTCGTGACCTCCAAGGATTACAGGACACTCCACCGTGTATTTATGTTCAGTATTAGCTTCAATATTTTTGTCAGTAACAAATCTATTTTTTCTAAGTCCATCACACTCGCCGTTCAATCATATTCATCATAAATCACCCACCCAGTTTGGTCGATTTCTCACAAATAAGAATGAGAACGTTAATTTCGATTTATTATTAACATAAAAAACTTATTAAAACATTTAATAAGTAGTTTATACGTTCTAACATTTTTGACAATTTGATCGTTATCAAAAAATCTTTACTTCTGTATGGAATTAGGAAAAAATCTAAGAAGGATGTGTTTAGTAGTAAATAAGTGCTATTTAGTTATCTAATGATGAATAACACGCGGATAAGCCGGTGCGTTGACGTTTCGCCCCGTCGCCGCCAGATGTCGCTAATTCACTTGCCAATAACTCCGGGATTGGTCACTTTGTGACGTTTTATCGACGATCCGGGACGGTCGACTAATTGCCTCGCCCCCTGACTAAATTGATTTTGTAATCTTCGCCAACTCATCGACGTTGGGATTACTACATGATCAGATTGATAGAAATATTTTATCTACACCACTGGTGTAGTAGGGTTTACTCTGATTCGTTTAATGTTTTAGATAAAAGTGAGTGAATTGTTAACCTCTTTAGAATGTTTTTCTTAGTAAAACCTTTTTACTTTCTAACTTAAACCTGAAATGTTTGTATTTACTTCCCTGTGTGAATTAGGTTAGATCATGGATATGTCTAACGGGAGTGTTTTCAGTTCCTCTAAACAGCTGTGCTTATAATCATTTATGACCTCACCGAGCTTATGACGTCACTGTTTAAAATTTTGGTCTCGCATATTGCCACCCCCTCTCCCAGAGCTATGACATATCCATGTCAAAATGATCGTATTTACCTCCCTGTGGGAAATAGGTTAGATCGTGGATATGTCTCAAGTCTCGCGAATTACTCCCCCCCGCCCCAGAGCTAAGACATATCTACAGTATATCAAAAACATATTCATGAAAATCTGATAATGCGAGAAACAGCATTGTTTCATTCCAGTTATGTTTACCAACATTTTAAATTATATAGAACATCACATCACATTTAAATTCTTTTCAATCAGTTTCCAACCATTAATGATACGTATTTTTCCAAATATTTATGGTGTTTAATTCCGCGATAGTGGTACTGCGGTTTATTCAACGATCGACTGTGTATAAAATAGAAGCTGCGAATCTCAAAAACACATAAATGATGGCATCAGACGCAGAGCAGGAGTAGGGAGTGTCAAATGGGAGAATTACCTCAGGTCGGACTCAATTGGGGTCAACATCACTTGAGATTTTGTCAACCCACGGCGGCGATGTACCCGTGACGTCATCGACTTGTCCAGTGTCGCCGTCTGTAGTCATTATTCTGAGGTGAAACTGACTGTCATCCTTTCGTATGACGACATTTGCTTAAGAATATACTCTAGAATGCATTTTGTAAGTTTGGTTCGAATATTTACTGAGCTGCACGTATTGTAAAATGTTAACCTGAAATCATAAAAAAAGAAATTAAAATAAGAAAGAAATTTTCAACTCAATTATTTAATTTTAGTTGTAAATTACATTGGATTAGAAAATTTGTATATTTAGAAAAATGTTTCTTAAAAACATCTTAATATTGTATAATTTTGAAACATTTCTTTTTACTTGCTTCCCTTATTACTGTACATGTTACATGGAGAAAGTATTGCTTTCGTCACAATTTTCGTATTTGAGTTCAGAATTTTTCAAAGTAGCTCAATTCAAAAAAGTATTTTGAATTATTTTTGTACGATTAACGGTTCAAAAGAAAAAGAACAAAAAAGAAAGAGAAAAAGAAACATTTTTTAAATTTAGATAAAACCACAGTGAAATCTCATCAAATTATCTGTTATGATTAAAAAATCAGAGTTATTAATTTTTTTAGAACGTTTCGTGCATTAGAGAAGCCGAAACGGGTCTTATCTCATATCTTATTTGTGTCTGTGACGCTCCAGGAGGCATTTTACGCCTTCTTCTCCAAAAAACGGGAAAACTGATAACAATGAAACTTATTTTATGCATTCTCTACATTCCAGAGAAGGGTTTTCAATGCTTGAAATTGTTCGCCGCCCCTTAAAAAGTAAATCACGAGCATTTAAAACCCCACTTTTTACGCGATATTACTCGCATTTTGCTTTCAATTATCAATGAACCACCTACTGGTAATAATCAGCTGTCTTTGTAGTTTAAAGATCTAACAGAAAGAAAAACAAATAGCTGCCAAATCAATAATAGTTTATATTGGTAATTGATTTTAAAACCATTTCGAAATCATACTGTATAAAAACGTTATTTTAACGTATAACTAATTATAATAATGGTTTAATTGTCAAGTAATGCTAATTAATAAAGTTGGGTATTGATTAATTTTCTTTGTACTGATTTGTGTAGCATATAATCTTTCTTCTTTAAACTGAATCCTAGAAACCGTACAAAGGATGGGCTTACTGCAAGTTTGTAATAAAAATTCAAAAACCTCTCCCCTTAACCCATGGAATGAAGACTTTTTTAACGGGTTAACGATTTTCACTTTCAAAATTTAACCTTTACAAAATATAAAACGGAGTTTTCATCGTTTGGAACGTACGCGTAATTAAGTGATTATCATTCATAAAAGAGACGACCGGCCATTGTACGACAGTCGCAGCTACAACCGTTCATTACACGCCATTCATGGTTATTAATGATTCATTCCTTCACATTAGCTGTATTAGACCCCGCACTTACCAAGATTGTTTATCCGCCCGTTAATCGGTGTAATTTGACCTTTCATACGTCACTGTATGTCTTCACTTTTCTGTACTTCAGTTACTCACGTTGTAGGTTTCAAACAAAACAAAAATATACGGCTATACTTAAGTCTGCATCAGTGGTAGCCATCTTGAATTTTAGTCCCGTAAAAGCAATGTTAAATTCTGGCGGAACATACCTTCACTTTGGCGTCTGTAGTGGCGTTAATTATCAAAGTATCAATGTAAAACTTTGGAAGTACATTGATGAGATGTGGCTCAAGGGCATGACCTTTTAATATATTCAAAAATTTAACTTGATATAAAAACAAAAATACAGGAAAAAACAGGAATATTTTACAAAATAAGCCATTATAATTTTTTATTGAGAGCGAAAATAAGAATTTCTGTAAGGTGGTGCCCTGGAGGACTGTAATAGTTTTAATTTGACACCTCTTCCGTTAATTTATGACCATAGGTCAAGGAGATATAGGCGCCAGAATTTAACATTGCTCTTACGGGACTAAAATCCAAGATGGCTACCACTGATGCAGACTCTTAAAGTTCGTAAAGTTCCGTCGTAAAGTTTCCTTATACGTGTTGGTTTTACTGTAGGATGAAGTAAAAACTCACGTCTTCCAACACTACTTCATAGATTTACACTATATTGTAATTATATACAAACGGTAAATATATACAAAAGTTGTTAATTGGCGATCGATTTCGTCCAGTCACACCAGACATGATCAGGCCCAAATGAAGTTCCTGATCGAGGAACTTCCGGTAGCCAATAGTATTTAAGCAGGGACGCCATCTTGTTTCTTTCAGTCTCCGTTTGGGCCTGATAATGTCCGGTGTGTTTGGACAAAGTCGATCGCCAATTTAACACAACTTTTGTATACATTTACCGTTTGTATATAATTACAATATACGTGTAAATATATTAAGTAGTGTTGGAAGACGTGAGTTGTTAGTTCATCCTTGATATTTGAATGGGGTTTAATGTAGAAAGTTTAAATTTATACAAGTGAAAATTAAGGTGAAATTATTACAGTTTTTTTAAGTTGACGCCGCGTGGATAAACTAGTACTGTACACATATTCCTTAGGTATACTCAAATCAACCCAGCACAATAATTGAGAGTAACGTTTGTGTCTGAACGGCAAGAGACAAGTGGCGCTGTTTAAATGAGGACGGCTAAACTCACAAGCTCACGTGTGTTCTGAGTAACCTGTTAGCGGTGTAAGTAAAGCAAACAGAGAAATGTCGGGTAATAACGGATAAGGAGAGGCGGCGGTGCTGATAACGGTACCGCGACTAAGACTGACAGACTGAATGGCTGACTTACTCTTACTTAAAGTCACAGACGCGAGATACCACGCGTTTGTGACTCTACCCTCTGGCAAGCGTAAGGGTTGAAAGTAACGGAAAACTGAGTATTTAAAAGTAAACTGAGTATTCAACTGTAATGTTATTTAGCTATATAATCTGATCCCGATTTGATGAAGTATTATATACTAATCTAGACGTGTTTTAGGCTCCAGCTCACCTGATGACGGGATCAGTTCCAGGTTCCGAAACGTCGTGAAACTTGGTTGTAGTAATCGTAGTTAAAAGTGTCTTCAATACTCGTACAGTGACTGGGTCGGTGGCGACGTCCTGTAATTCAGTCCTGTAAATGTGTGAGCGATGGTCGGTGGGTGTAGTGTTCTCTTGTGTGGATTAACGTCCGCACTATTGAATACTACGTTTATACGCAAAGACCATCCTCATAACTAGACCAATTCGTAATTCAGAGGCCGTGGATTGGATTCCACGTTAAAATGTAGGTCCATTATTTGCCATCGGCTTTTGGGCAATTAATTTACAATCCTGTCTAAGGAACATGTCAGCCTTAATCAGTAACAAGACTACAAGATCGCGCCACAATCATCTTACACTCAATCCTCATTCATACTTGGCTTAATGTACCCTTCCACAAGTCAGACTTAACAAATTCGTTCGTCTGCTATGGGTCGGTTAAATTAGTACATCAACTTTTTTGTAACTTCTTGATTATTGAACTCATTGAATAAAATAGTGGTATGACTGAGGGATAAAAGTAATAAGTATTTTCCCAATATAAATTTACTGTTCGGATAGTCTCTGTATCTGGATTTAATGTAAACAACTGTTAGTTATTAGTATATGCTATGAGAAGAGGAGTATTTAACTTCATAAATTGTGTTAACACGCTTTCCCGTACATCCGTTTGCCGTGATGACGTTGTTTGATCACGCCTGTTGTGACGGTCCCTTGGTGTGGACGGCTGTCGGCGATCAAGGATCGGGAAAGCGCAGCCGCACGTGAGGGAAAGGGGCTCGATACCCGCATCGCCACATCATCGAGATATTCAAATACGGCTAGAAAGTACCTATGTGCTTTTAATATTACAGCATTTACTTCCTAGTAAAATTGCAATCAATGCCGATTGTAAGGGGACGCTTAAAAATTCCAAAACAATCATTAAAGATTACAAATTTTAATATCTTAAACAGATTGAAACATATAAAGTATGTTCATAGCATTGTTGGATGATACACTAGAGGGTTAGGAAGCCCAGGAAGTTAAAGTAAAAAGCACGCAGCACGTTGGCGTGAGTAGAGCTAAATCATAGAAATTATATTATTCTCATCATAGTAATCGAATTGTACTATGTATGTAAGTTAGGTATGTAGGTGCTGCAATAAGGGTTGTTTTACATGGTCATTTAAAAGATTTAAAGCTGTTCACTAAGTAAAAACACATATTGTACCACATTTTATCAAATTATGTTAATAACTAAGCGAGTTATACCAATTTGTTTATTCTCCGTAAGAATTACACGGGTAATGAATAAGTAGGTTTGCTGCCGTAAGAAACATTAAATTTAGGGGTTTTATGGATGTATTGACAAAAATTAACTAGATGGACTTGAATACCAAATTCGAGAAGAATATTTTAAGTAAATAAGTGAATTATTGATTTAAACTACCATATTGTTAAATATCCCAGTAACCAATAGACTTAGAGTAATAGAGTAATAATTCAACACACTAAGTTGTGTCTTTTTAGCTGAATCCAATGGTAAAAAGGAAAATTCGATTTTTTTAAAATTATACACAAATAAATTGTTGAAACCCCATTTGTTGGGTACAAACCCCCTCATGGGAGGATAATGGAGTCCGATAACGTTGTTCATCGAGCTCGTCCAAGACATTACAGAAAGGAACGACTCCACCGAATTTTATAATACTCAGATAATAATAATTGCGGTTATAAAATTTTGAATGACCCCCCCAAAAACGTGTTCAGGGGGTCAAGTTATGACCTTCTATCATGGTCCCGGGCCCTGCATGGGCTCTACTGTCACTATGCGGGTCACTTGAATAGCTCACTTTTCCTTAGGATATTTGCTAATGAACCTCCAAACCAATCCAGATATATATGGGCTCGGATCATAGGAAACCCTAAGTTTATTAGTTCTCCAACTCAACAACCTTCATTAATCCACTTAACAAGGAAACAACTTTGAATTGGGGATATATACCCCGTCCAAGAAGTATTCTTTCTACAGGATGTCCTCTAAGGAGATACCACTACCCAAACCCCTAGGAGATCGAAGAAGATAAGGAAGGCCCTAACACTGGATTTCCGGACTTGACAGTATCGTTTGTAAAAATATGATTTGTTTTTTATGTACCCAGTTTTAATCCGTGAACACTCTGTTTACGTGTGCTTGTATGCATTTCGAATCGAGTGAACGCTACAATTTTACAGATGTTTTAAATAAATGTTCTATTTACTAAAATTACAGCAGAATTACAGTTATTGTTCTGTCAAGATATTGTTTCAAGTTCCATTTCCAGGAGCATCAGTTCCAGTCGGTGTTCGGATCAGGAATAGAATGAAAGTAGGCCAACAGCTTTTGTTACGGCTGCGCGTTCATTTTCTTCTTACAAACATGACGATAATAAACACCGATTTTACCAACTGCAATAATATTAGTTTAGTTTTCGTCGTTGTCCTTTCGGGATTCAAAGGCCTGTCATTAACGATGTATTATTTTTCATCACCTGCTGTGGAATCAAGTTATGATCTTGTGAATGAATACTCAACTCAAGAGCTTGATATAAGTCAACGCACTTTGCCGTACACTGCTTAATTAGTGGTGTTGCGTAAAACACAATGTAAAATGAATTAAATAATTATGACCAACTTACAGGTTAACTTAAGGGTTAAAGGTATTATTTTTCCTTTCTGAAATGGTGACCTACCCAAAGATAATTGTGGTGCGATCTTGTAGTATTGTCTCTGACTCCAATGTACTTATTACTTGACATATTCCTTACACAGGACGGTTAATTAATAGTCCATCAGCCAATAACATTTAAGAGACCTAAAGTTTAACGTGGGATTCGGACCAGAATTTTGCATCTTGAATTACAAACTGGTCTAATCATGAGGATGTTATTTGCGGATGGACCTAGTATTGTATTAAACTGCAACAAGACTGTCCAAGGAGGTCTCTAACAATATTCACACTTAGAGTGAGACAGTTACAGTTAATTGTTTTCATTGTGGTTCAGTACTCAAAACCCTCCTGCAATAATTCATAATTCTGTTACATTAATATTTGTTATCCAGTTTGGAGACCTTTGCATACGTGAAGTTTTTTTAATCTTTTTGTTCCTTTAGATCTCGTGTAGGTGATGTGGGGCATCTTTAAGAATATATTGAACTGTAAATAAAGTTGATTGTAGTATTTATTGGCATGGCGACTGTGTAAAATCTTAAGCCGTTCACCGTGGTGACAGGGTAAAAAATTTTATATTCTGTTACAAAAGATTATAAGAATATTTTCAGCTGACGTATACGTATATTATAAAGCTTATCGCGTTGTGTTTTCACGTCTAACGAATAATTTAGTCAGAAGCCAATTAAATTGTGCATGTTCTCGATTTCAAAGATCCCTTTACAAAAGAAGTCAAAGTGTTGGAGTAAGACTCTTGACATAGCGTGTAAACTCAACCATTTCCCTCTCACCTGCATCAGAAGGCTTTGTGTGATTTATCAAAACAAGTGCGAATTCTATTCGGTCTGATGTGAAATTCGTGTAAAGCATGCAAAGCCTAGATTACGCCTGCATTGAACCACATTACATCTGTGTCTCGGAGTGAATGACAACTATTTGAGACAGAATGGTTTTGTGTCTATATCAGCATGTTTCTTAAAAACATACACACACACACACACAAAGAAAGCAACTTTTGTCATTCATAAGGCATTCATAGAATACTGTTGAATACTGCCTTGTAGTCCAAACCATTCTACTTAGTGGATGAGATACGTTATCCATTAAGAACAAAAGTTTGGATCACGAGGAAGCAAGAAGGTATTTAACCTATTAATGTGTTCTACTGACGTGATCCGGTAAAACATCATCATCATGAAAGCGTCCATGTTGTTAATTTAAATTCAAATCTAAAAATTATCAACTATGCTTGTTTTGTTGTTTGAAATAAGATGGTCAGTCAGTTTTGTATGCTCCATATGTAGTATTAACCCAAATTGATTTCTAAATGGCATTGGACGTTTTATGTAATTAATGTAGACTAATGTAATAAAAACTGGGGTCTTTTTACAGTTCTCAAATAGCTTTGCCCATAACACGTTTCGCCTGGACGGCATTACATCAAACACAACACGTTCACACATTTATATTTAATTGACATGGATATGCACTAGCTCTGGGGGGGATGTTAACAATTTGCAAGATGAAAATTTGAAACATAAGAACAGCTGTTTGGATGAACTGGAAAAATTCCCTTTAGACATATCCATGATCTATCCATGACCTTTTTACATTCAATTATCTTGTTTAAAACTTTCAGATTTAAAGGAAATGCGCATAATTCAAATAACACATTCTGTAATCAATCATGGGCTTCCAAATTATCTCGCGAACCAATTTGAATTTATAAATGAAAGAGGCGTAAGAAACACCCGCTCTGGCTCGTCAACACTACGTATTCCGCGTCACAAAACCACAATTTTTAACAAGTCCTTTTTAGTAACAGCCTGCCGCCTCTGGAACTCTTTACCAAATGAAATTAGATCTATTGAAACCCGTTCTCGGCTGACGGTGGCGTTGAAAAACTATTTCCTTAACCGGATGATCGTAGTGTGGCGGGATGGCGTGCGCTAGGCCTAGCTGTGGCATGTTTTGAATGTGTGTGTGCTTGCAAGTTTTAAAGTATATAGATTTTTTTCTTTTCTGTTATCTTTTAAAATGAGATTTTCTTTTTAAGTTTGATTTATAAAATAATTTAGTTTTCATTGTAAAAGAGGTTAGCTGTAAGAAATAATCATGAGGTCCTAATGTTCGCCTCAATAAAAAAGTATTTTTATTCATTCATTCATTCATCTAACCTATTTTCCACAGGGAAATAAATACAACATTTTTTTCAATTTACAACGAACGAATCCATAAAGGATAAAACGTTCCTGCATCAAGACTTATAATGAAAAATGTTGTGGATAAAGCATAGATGTAAGTTATTGTTATATTGTCGGTTATTTCGGGAGAGGTGCGCTATCAGCTCCTTAATGTTTATATCTTACTTTACACATTATATATATATATATATATATATATATATATTCAACTAAAATGTAGTTTAAAAATAGTCGGGTTTCGCCGAGAGGTGCGCTATCAGCTGGAATGTTGCAGTCTGTGGGCCAGTTAATGTTTTCTAGGCGCCACCAATCAGGAATGATGGCTCCTTTCTGATGAAGCTTATCTAAAAGCAAAATGTTAGAGGTTTTTTGTCCACACCGATGCAAGGTTATTTCTTCGTTATATTTCTACAAATACTTTGAATTTAAAGCTTATTCTTATTCTTATTTTTATTCTCTATTGTATTATGATGTGAGTGTATACATGCATGTATACAGTACATCGATAGTTCAAATACCTTTTTGATTAGTTCTTTTCCTCTGTTCCCTTCCTTCCTCATTGAAAACCTGCAATTTTCTAAAAATAATATGCCGATAGATCGAACTGTTGTACGAAATTTAGCATTGGCAAAACGATGGAGAAATTAGCTCGGGATTCTATTTGTTTACACTAGAACATGTTGAATTCGATTTGTTTACACCAGACAATGTTTAATTCGAATTTGTTTACACTAGAACATGTTGAATTGGATTTTTTGCCGTTTTATGAAACGGTACATCATTACTTGCTCTAACTGTTTTCCGCAAACCTCTGGAATTCGTATTGCGTGTAAATAAAAAATAAATAAATTTATCTACATGATTACATTGGTTTGAAATATTTTACAATACAAAATTCATTAGATGATCGTAGCATGTTAACTTGAACTAAAGCTGTTTATTTTACAAATATTTTATACTCAATGAGTTAAGGAGCTTCTTTATATTTATTTTTTTACTATATTATCCATAAATACAGACATTACATGAATAAAACACCATGACTTTTAGAGGTGTGCGTAATTTTTTAAGTGAATGTACAATTTTTAGAGCTTTTTATTTATATTTTTCTCATTATTGGATGGAATAAAACACAAACAAGATGTGACTTTTTGTGGTGTTTGGATGCTTTAGAGGTGAAAGTGCCAAACAATTATCCTACATATTGATGAAACAATCACTCATGTTGGACATAATAAAATTTTATGTTTTAAGGTGTTTGACTAAAAATATATCCTGAATACAAAAGATGTACATTAACAGAGACATTATAACGTATCTGTTAATGTGGCGCAATAAGGGACTTTGGGAGGATTTTAATAGAACACTAGCAATAAGCCCGTCCTTTGTACGGGTTGTAGGATTCAGTTTAAAGAAGAAAGATCATCATACCAAAATATGTAGTATGATTTCGAAATGGGTTTAAAATCAATGACCAATATAAACTAACTAAAATATTGATTTGACAGCTGTTTGTTTTTATTTCTATTAAATCTTTAAACTACAGAGACAGCTGATTATTACCAGTAGGTTATTCATTGAAAACTGAACCAAAATGCGAGTAATATCGCGTAAAAGTGGGTTTTCAAATGCTCGTTATTTACTTTTCAAGGCGCGGAGGGCGATTTCAAGCATTTACAAACCTTCTCTGGAATGTATAGAATACATGAAATAAGTTTCATTATAATCAGTTTTCCTGTTTTTTCGGAGAAGCTGGCGTAAAATGCCTCCTGGAGTGTCACAGACAAACCGACATAAATTTAGATAAGACCGGTTTTGGGCTTCTCTAACGCGTGAAAAGTAAAAATAACTAAAAAATAAATAATTCTGAGCAATGTACAGACAAAACTCTATTTTTATTTATATAGATTTAGATTTTACCTCAACCCTTTTTGATAGTACGTCAAAATGGTCAGTAAAGAGTTCCGAAAACCGTTAATTACGTAGATCTAAGTAAGCGGCAATGGAAGCACCTCGTACTTCCCAGATCATCCATCGTACACGGCAGAGCTTGCACAGATTCCAGCAGCAGCGCAGCGCGGCGGCCGTTGGCCGAACTGCGATGGAGAACGAACCGTTTATTTCCCGGAGCGCCGATATAAATTTTAATAAGCTTTGCTCACTGTAGCCCTTATAGGCTGTCCAGCTGGATGAATGGTCTTGTTTTGTTGGCTATTCGGATTCCTCGCGGTTCTAGGAGAGTGTAAATCCTTGAAATCTCGTGTCGTGCAGTAAAAGAAATACAGTAATACAGTTATAAACTGTGTGTGAGATGGTTTCATGCCAACAGTCAGGTATATACAGGGTGTCCATGAAAAACGTTTCAGGACTTCGGTGAGTGATTGGGTGTCCCAGTAGAGGTATGGCCTAAAACGCTTATTTGCTCAGATATCCACCATTTTGTATTTTTCACAAAATATTTTTAATCAAAACATTTTTTAACGGATTATTTTGAAATTTGGTACATGTTTTACACTAGTAGGTTAGTATTATTAAAAAATAACTAGCATGATCCCAGCTCAAAATCCAAAATGGCGGCCATTTTAAATTTTACCGTTAACAAAGTATGTATTTAAGTTTTAAAATTTTGGATCATGCTAGTTATTTTTTACTAATAGTAGTCTACTAGTTTAAAACACGTACCAAATTTGAAAATAATCCGTTAAAAAATGTTTGAAATAAAAAATATTTTGTGGAAAATACAAAATGGCGGATATCTGAGAAAACGAGCGTTTTAGGCCATACCTCTATTGGAACTTTTTTCTTCCTTTTAATGTACCTAATCACTCACCGAAGTCCTGAAACGTTTTTAATGGACACTCTGTATACATTTTTACTGGTTTTTGCAATTTCAGAGCACAACGGCAAGTTGTTTGTTACCTTCCTTGGTTTCGAACCGGCGACCTCTTGAACCCAAGATGAGACGCTTAACATTACGCTCTCTTATCCAACCCTAATGTTTTGTACAGCCAGCTGTAGTTTTCTATCGGAAGGGATGCACCGGGAGGGTTAGAGTAGTGCAGAGGAAGTACAGTATCAGTTTCAAAGACCCACTTGTATTTGTAGGGGGTCTGACCGAGGACCGGTAACTTTACACCGGCCCGCACCTGCGTTCCAGCGACATCTCGCGGCGAACCGACGTACTGTAACTACATAACTCACTCAGTTCGGTGTGAACAGTTAATAAGTATATTTTGAACATCCTCCGCGATTTAAGATTGTCAATTTTGTGACAGAATTACTAACCACTCGATAATTGTAAAAATATGGTGAAGTGTCATATTAAAAGTTAAGTCGTGTTATCTAAAGTATTCCATTTTCCATTTAAAAAAATGTTTGTTTTTTTGGAAATTTACATAATAACGCAATTCCCTAGATAACCGATTTACCTTTAATTCGCCTCCTCGACCATCTTTTTACAACTATCGTGTTACCAGTGACGCTGTCACAGAGTTAACATTGTTCTGATAGACCTTGAAATATTGACATTGATATGTCTTACGTCGGAGGGGGTGTTGTCAATTTTCACGACTAAAATTTGAAGCAGAGACAACATAGTTAAGTTATAAGAACAGCTGTTTAGAGGAACTGAAAACATTCCCTTTAGACATATCCATGATTTAACCTATTTCGCACAGGGAAGTAAAAAGAAACATTTTTTTATCCAATAAGACGGACTTTAAAAACGAAGAAGGAATTGACTTTTAAAAGCAAGCAATAAGTTTTCACAGTGTACAATCTACGTTTAAATTGATTTTTACGTTAAATTGGACGGTACAAAACAATAGGTCTATTCTCAATACTGTGTAACATTGGTCTGTTTTGTATTTATATTGGTTCATTAGTTAATACAACAAAAATTTCAGGTTCCAGAAAACCTCGTGAATTCTGTTCAACCGTTTGATTCAGACACTCAGTACCTCTTCATTACTGAGCAAATCTATGATTAGCAATTATTATCATTATTACCTTTCTAAAATTGTGATATACCGCCACGTAGGTATTATAAGCCAAGCATGAATGAAAAATAATTAATTACTATGCCAACTGCCGATGGCATTTAAAGAAAATCTAATGTGGTAACGATCTAAGTTTAACATGAGGTACGAACCACAATCTTACTTAAGAATTACGAACTGGTCTAATTATGTGGATCTTTTGTGGATTACATAGTATTCAATACTGTGGTTAATCAACACCAGAGAATGTTACATCCACCGAAAATCGCTCATAAGTATCCCAAATTCGGCGCCTCCAAGTAGCTGGATTACAGGACACTTTCTATTAGTACAAAGGTTTTTTGTTTTTAAGATAGCGAACATGTTAAAAGCTCTAGAAACTGAAGAGTGAATAAATTAGGCAATACACTAGCCTCCAGGCTAGAAATGTCCTACATTCGAGAGCATCAGGGTAAAAGGTTCTGTTGGGAAATGCGGTTGAAGCAACCAGAAGTCAACGTTCACTTGTACCTTGTACCATCGGTAAGGTGTGTTACGTCAAAAGTGTGACCAGCACTCTGGTGTAACCCTCCTCCCCTTCACTGCTGCAACAATCAGATCAATTATTCATAGTACGGTACTGTATTCTGCAACACAGTAAGGGAAAGTCGTCAAAGTCTCCATGGTTAATCTGTAATAGAATTCATAAAGAATTAGGAATCGATACAATCATAGTTCTGACGAAGAGCGGAGGTAAATTCTTCAAAATCATATTATAATGATGATTGAATATTTAGAAACCAATAGGTCTAGGTGTAATTCGAGGGATCCCAATATTGTTTACATTTGTTAATCTGTTAATTAGTTACAAGTTCAGTACATAATACCAATTATTATTGTATTGGTCTAAAAAAATAAGGGATTAAAAAAGTAAATTATAACCCTTAATTAAACATTGTCAAGTTGATTTTTCGGCGTCAACCGCGTAGTTATAGAGTTAGCGTTGCTAAACGGTTTGCCCTTGCTGTGGGCATCCTCAGTGACCCGTCTAGCCACTGAACAATTAAAACAATCAGCATAAACAAACATTACATAATGACATGTATGAATCAATCAGCTGTTACTGCTATGGAACACTTTTATCACAGTGTTTATAAATGGACACCGGGGCGATATTTTGATCTGTGCCCCTCAAGTTTAATTAATTGGCCTATGTAGAAACACGACAGATATATACACATACTTTTTTTAACAATCAAGTCTCCAAATGTATATAACTGTATAGAAAAACGTTTGAGCCTCTCACTGTGGCGCCCGGGGTGGTTGTCCCGTCCTCGTGGGGGGGGGTCGAGAGCATCAGGGTAAAAGGTTCTGTTGGGAAATGCGGTTGAAGCAACCAGAAGTCAACGTTCACTTGTACCTTGTACCATCGGTAAGGTGTGTTACGTCAAAAGTGTGACCAGCACTCTGGTGTAACCCTCCTCCCCTTCACTGCTGCAACAATCAGATCAATTATTCATAGTACGATACTGTATTCTGCAACACAGTAAGGGAAAGTCGTCAAAGTCTCCATGGTTAATCTGTAATAGAATTCATAAAGAATTAGGAATCGATACAATCATAGTTCTGACGAAGAGCGGAGGTAAATTCTTCAAAATCATATTATAATGATGATTGAATATTTAGAAACCAATAGGTCTAGGTGTAATTCCCAATATTGTTTACAATGTTAATTTGTTAATTAGTTACAAGTTCAGTACATAATACCAATTATTATTGTATTGGTCTAAAAAATAAGGGATTAAAAAAGTAAATTATAACCCTTAATTAAACATTGTCAAGTTGATTTTTCGGCGTCAACCGCGTAGTTATAGAGTTAGCGTTGCTAAACGGTTTGCCCTTGCTGTGGGCATCCTCAGTGACCCGTCTAGCCACTGAACAATTAAAACAATCAGCATAAACAAACATTACATTATGACATGTATGAATCAATCAGCTGTTACTGCTATGGAACACTTTTATCACAGTGTTTATAAATGGACACCGGGGCGATATTTTGATCTGTGCCCCTCAAGTTTAATTAATTGGCCTATGTAGAAACACGACAGATATATACACATACTTTTTTTAACAATCAAGTCTCCAAATGTATATAACTGTATAGAAAAACGTTTGAGCCTCTCACTGTGGCGCCCGGGGTGGTTGTCCCGTCCTCGTGGGGGGTGTTCTGGGGTTATAGGATTCATATGGTTATTTTAGGGTTGTTGTAAGTGTGTGTACTATCTAAAATAAATTGTTTTTCCACAATTCACACCATTTCTAGATATAAATAAACCAAGATAATTGTTTTACAAATACAATATATACTCTTAAATTATATTAGGACTAATTGTAAACATGATTCATAACGGAACTCTGTTTCACTAGTAACTGGCTAGATTGGTTGCAAAATTGTAAACAAAAAATATAAACAATGTTGAAAACCTACGAGCCCTTATGTCTTACTGAGTTTCAGAGACTGTGGGATCAATCTATCCTCATCGGTTTAGTAGTTGCAGTAGCGGTTTTACTAATGACATTACGTGGTTACATTTTAAATTAGCTGTGCCAGGTCGCTCTAAAAGCCTAAAGTGGAACACGACGGTTACGAAATAACACTAACAGATCTGCATTAGATAAGTTGCTGAACTAAATCCGAACTTTTCTACTGAAATTAAAAAATGCTAATAGCTTACAATAAATTAACAGTCACTTTATTCTCCAAAAAAAGATGTTAAGAAATTGAAGGTAAAATAATAAGTTTGTTGGTATAAAATATGTTACACAGGTTTATAGTATTCGTTATTTATTTAGTTAAAAGCTGAACTCAGCAAAATATTGCGCCCAACGTGGGGCTCGAACCCACGACCCTGAGATTAAGAGTCTCATGCTCTACCGACTGAGCTAGCCGGGCGAATGATCTCTCCATGTCTCACGTTGATCCTGATTGGATACGTAGTCGTTCGAATGGCTTCTTGTTGCCGTCACTATTTGATAAGCAGCACTATTTTCGCCAGAATCCCACAGGCTTTATAATATTGTTTTAGCCAATATTCTATAGGGAATCGAGCTATTACCGTTGTCCTCATGGTGAGACCGAGGCCGGCAACCGATTTATTGTTCTTGTCTCCAGATGCTAAAAACACCACTAGTTCGAAACTGATAAATGTACCAATAAATGTGTCATATATGTGTGGGGGTGCTTATCCCTAGACACGATTAACTCTCGTAGAAATAGCCAGATCGAGATGAAATTTGCTACGTACGTTTTAAAAATAAGTTGTGTTATTTATTTTACAATTAATTGGACTTTTCCTATCGCTCTTGTGTTTAAAACTACACAACGTTTCTGAAGGTGGAAAAACTCCTCCCGTTTTCAAGTGATTACCTAATAATTTACATTAACAATTTTAATGTTCAAGTTACAGATGTTATCATGTTGTCAGTAATACTATACTTACCTATCATGCACAAAATAAAACACTATATTTCTATAGCAACAAATAACACAGCACTTCGTCTCCGAGCTAGCGGGCCGACACAAGATAGAATAATTTGTGGGTTTAGTTCGAAAAACAGGTATATCAGACCATACGAAATGTGGTTTATTATTGTAGAGGGGGTGGTGTTTTTACACAAAAATTGGGTTTAGAAAAATCATGGTTTTAGCACCATTCGAATAAGCTCAAAAGACATAAAAGTGTGTAATTTGAATATTCTCTTCATGCCAACCCGTTACTGAGGTTTACAGGTTAGTCAAAAAAGTATAAACCTCTTCATAACGGTATTATATTTTTTCCAATCAGGGTCGGTTCACAGCTGTTTTTAAGACTAAGTACACGCACTGAGAGTTTATAAAAAGGGAATAGTTTGGTTTAAACCTCTTTTTATGCTTCTTTAAAGATCACCTTTCAGTTGAAATAAAACTTAACGTCCGTATACGACTTGGGTGCAATTGTGTTTGTTGTTGATAACAGTCGTCGAGTCGTCACCGGTGACAGTGACATTGGTGCGCTGCGCCGTGTTATCAGCTGACTGATAACACGGCAATAGCTACTAATTAGTGCAACAATCAGACTCGCAATCAGCCAAGTTTCCGGTCGTCTCGTCTGGCGTTGTCACGGCCACTGTCTACCCTGGCTGTGCCTTTGTTTGCTACGTTACTAAGGAAAGTAGGACGATTTTGTTTGTATTGCATTCCTTATAGTTTGGGAGGACTATATTTATGCAGTATATAATTTACGCGGTCCAGAATTTTATTCGTAGGTTTAACAAAAATTCTTAAACATTACTTGTCCACTAAGTTTTGGTAGGCTTGCTACTGCAAATGTGTTTGTTCAAATGTAAACAATTAGCATGCAATTAATACGCTTAACTGTCCGATGACGTCTGAATCATTCATTATGGTGGTGCGGGCAAAAATATAGACTATCTTAAAAAATTATAATTTTAACTTTTATTTGTTTATTGTATCTTAAATATGGTTTGGCATAATTTTTTCATGTTTTTAATGAAAACCTTTCTAGTTACAGGGTAATTAATTCGGAAATTTGGCGTTACTCGTACAAGGAGTGTGGAAAAACGTCTTATGTTTTTGAGCTAAAATTTTGGGAATGTAACAAACTTTTTCAAGTAACCTATGGGAGATTTTCAAATAAGAAAATAAAATTCCTACAGGAAATGATTTTTAAGGCCACATTTTTGATCCGATAATCTTATAAAATATGTAATTTTGGGGGTCTAAAAATGTTTAAAAATATACAAAAAACAGAATTGTTATCTCAAACGAGTCACTCAGGAAGCTTGCACGAATCAACCACATATGCGTAACGTATAAGCGACACTAGCGCCGACCTAGCGGATTTCTGTTGTCCCTAACGCTACTCGCACCGCTTTGATGTAAAACTATAAAGTAAATATGTCCTGTACAGAATAAAAAGATTTGTTCGACACGGTAATATTTTACAGTTTTTAGCGATTATGCATTGATATTAAAAATCACATGTTTATATGTTGGCCAAATAAAAAATAGTTACAATATTTATACATTTACGTTTATTATAATAATCAGCTGTTGTTTTTTTATATTTTCCTTTCGCTATCTGAAATGTATATAAACGGTTGGTATTGTGTATTATTAACGAATTTTGTGTGTGTGTGTGTGAGTGTGTATGTGTGTGTGTACACGAGCGTATTTACCAGTCTGTAAAATGATCAAAGGTAATGATAAAACAAATTAATTACATTTTTTCATAAACTATCGCAGAGTCTTTAAACGTTTCATCTATAATATCAGAACGTAACATACCATCGTGAGTCTTCTATCGACTTCAAATCCTGATTAATGTAAAACATTGTCTTTGAAACCTTGTTTTACGCCAACAAGGCTGGGGCAGAACGCCCCCTTAAGTGTCAACTCGTAATTTCAAACGTAGTTGCATTAAATTTTTGAACAGTAAACACGTCTATTATCTCTATTCGTGTGTTTCCATTTACAGGTTTCTCTTGGGATTTTTAAGTAGATTGCAGCATCTTTTATTAATATTTTGCCCACCTACGTCTAATATGCTATGCGTGGGAAGTATCGAGCAAGGTATGGATGAACTGACATAGTATTAGATGGACACTGGACAGTACTGATGAAAGCTGTTAAACAACTTTTAGATCCGAACCTGGGCCATAACCAAGGTTTGGATTACGTCACGATGTCAACTACGCCTGAATAATTTTAGTTTCGTCGGATTTCAGTGACTTATTCGGCAAGTAAAATACAAGTTAGTACTTTATACTTATACTTTTAACTGAAATGGCGACCTACCCAGGTAGGTATTTTAAGCCAAGTATGAATGAGGACTGAATGTAGGATGATTGTGGCGCGATCTTGTAGTCTTGTTACTGACTAAGGCTGACATGTTCCTTAGACAGGACTGTTAATTTAGTAGCCCAACAGCCGATGGCAACTAATGGACCTACAGTTTAACGTGGAATCCGAACCACGACCTCTGAATTACGAATTGGTCTAATTATGAGGATGGTCTTTGTGGGTTAACGTAGCATTCAATAGTGCGGACGTTAATCCACACAAGAGAACACTACATCCACCAACCATCTCTCACAACTATCCACAATTCGTGACCTCCAAGTAGCTGGATAACAGGACGTCGCCACCGTCCCAGTCAATGCAATACATTAGTGAACCTATTATATTTAGCAGTAGTTCCTGTTGTAGATGTGAGTGGAGCTGAACAAGACTTTAGAATCGAAGCGAAAGGGAAGTGGAAACAAACAAAAACGACAATTCCCTAGACTATCGTAAAAAATCGTTAAAACACAATAATTAAGATACCGACAGAGGTCGATAACGACGGATGATTGGCTTTTTCCGGCGCAGTAACCTGACCTGCACTTCATAAACATAGGTCATAAACTGCGTCTCTGCTGTCATCATGCAACACTAGCTGTTAATTATTTACAATAGTTACATGTAACAGTCTCCTTGAACCGATAAATCATTTTAGACTTCCACTCTAGTTCGTAAAGCTAAATTGTTTATTAGATTTTCATATTCGACTCGGGATTAAGTCATCTTGTATTCATTCATGGAAAAGGAAGAAAAATTATTGCAAATTTATTCGAGGAAATAATAAGGTTGAATGGACTGGCAAATGAAATAAAGTTATTTTTCGATCATCTTGAAAGAGAGTGAAAGAATATCTAAAGACTGCATTCAGCGTCTCCCAACCCTTATTTGACCTCATTGGCTCATCCACTTTGTTTATTTGGTTATAATCACTGCTCGTATTCATCGTATAGTGCTGTTAAATAATTGAAATATTCAGTTTACCGTTATTTATTATCCAGTGATAAATACTCTATATAAATAAAATTAGAGTTTTGTCTGTACATTGCTCAGAATTATTCATTTTTTAGTTATTTTTACTTTTCGTGCGTTAGAGAAGCCGAAACCGGCCTTATCTCAATTTTTGTCTGTTTGTCTGTGACGCTCCAGGAGGCATTTTACGCCGTCTTCTCCGAAAAAACGGGAGAACTGATTACAATGAAACTTATTTCATGTATTCTCTACATTCCAGAGAAGGTTTGTAAATGCTTGAAATCGCCCGCCGCCCCTTGAAAAGTAAATAACGAGCATTTGAAAACCCAATTTTACGTGTTATTACTCGCATTTTGATTCAGTTTTCAATTAATAGCCTACTGGTAATAATCAGCTGTCTTTGTAGTTTAAAGGTTTAATATAAATAAAAACAAACAGCTGTCAAATCAATATTCGTTAGTTTTAATTGGTCATTTCGAAATCATACTACGGTATTTTAAAAAGTTATCTTAATGTATACTAATTATAATAAAGGTATAAATGTTCTAATCTATTTAATTGTAAAGTAATGATAAATAATAAAGCTGGGTATTGATTTATTTTCTTTGTACTGATTTGTTTAAGATTTCAGGTTTACATTTTGGTATGATGATATTTCTTCTTTTTTCTACTGAATCCTACAAACCGTACAAAGGACGGGCTTACTGCTAGTCTATAAAATAAAAGTTTTCATTAGTTTTATTACATGTTTGACTATTCAACCTTCGGCAATAAGGAATAGTACATTTCATTACGAGTACCGAAAGGTGTAATTTCTGGTGCATGCTCAAATTTCATGTACGAAACTAAGCCGAGGAGGGGATAATTGGAGCAAGTGCTGGAAAATAACTTTCGGTACGAGTTATGAACGATATTCTCATAACGGCTTACAATTACACGCATGCAAATGCACAATACCAAGCCTCTGTAAAATGTAAACAGTTTTATTTCGCAGTTAACATTACTTAAACATAACAAATTGGCTTTACCAAACCTACATAACAAATTTAACTAATAGAAGTTCAATGCTATGTTTATTGTACAGTGTAGATTGTTAATGACATTCATTCCTCCGTTTATAATTTTCATCTCAAGTCCATGCATCCTTGCAACGTTAGTTGTAATGTTTTTAATACCCATACGCGATACTTTTCTTAGAGGGGTCTCTTTATCTTCTGAGCTAGCGAAAACGTAAACGAAAACTATATCAAAAGAGCCTTTTCCGTTGTCTTTTAGTACTCCTAGCTGAAGAATTGTTTACATGTTAATTTTGAAATAGTTTTCTTAGGAATTTTCTATTTTTTGAATCTTAAAATAGTAGTTGTGGGAAAACTGTATTTGAGAGCAAAGGAAAGTAGTTCATAGGAAGGTACAATAATCAGCTAATATATATTTTTCTTTTATAGTGTTATAAAACTATATAATTTGACTGACAAATTCTTTCTCCCTCTAAAAGTCAACTGAAAAAATCACTGACTTTTTACATAAATGGTATACTAAATCTTTATCAACATAACAAACGAACTATTTAAAAAAATATTCATTGAATTTCTTTCCCATGACACTTAATACAGGTTTAAAAATTGTTGAGCGAAGCTCTCCCCCTCCCATTATGTGTGGCTTTCATTGGGTGATGTTACCTTAAGCTTTAAAACCAAGTTTCAAGGACAACAGTTGAGAAATAAGGAAGAAATTGATTGGGCGCTCTCAAACAACGTCTTGAATCTTTAGTCGTAAATTAATAATTCAGAATAACAATTTGTTTAGTTTTAAGCTGTTTTTAATGGTTGCAGTAAAATTATTTTACAAAATTATTGATTTACCAAAAAATTTAAAAATAGTTTTTCGTCGCTTAAAAGCCTATAACTTTTGAACCGTTAGTTTTACAGACATACTAGTCTATCATATTATTTTAGAGCTCAATAACTATAAACTATGGAATTTAAATCAAATGGTTGCAGCAGATTTTGAAAATTTTGTATTTTCAAAAAGGGTTTTAGGGGTGTATCCAAGGGAGCATTTCACAATCTCGAGTTTTCACTACGCCGAGTTAGGCTAAAAATCTAATAAATATAGAAATTTCACTACGCCGAGGTTTCACAAAACCGAGTTCGTTATAAAATTCAACTGTTTCACTAAACCGAGTTTCACAAAACCGAGTAAGGGGCTGGGTACCGTCCGCTCTAGAAGTGACTGTAGAAGCCTGTGTAGCGTGCAGTATTACGTGCTTTGCAGGCACTCGCTGTCCAGTCGTGTAGTGAACATAACGCGTGACACATAATTTATGTTGAATATTTAATAATAAATAGTTTATAGTTTATATTTTAGTTGATAAAAATTAGTTAATAGGCCAGCTGAGGGAAATCCCTGCTCGGTGTGCCTGTCCAACGAGTCAACCAGGATTTGTAGTCCTTGCGGCCACCCTGCGTTATGCAGAGTGTGTGCCGTTCAAATGGTGTCAACGGACATTTCATTAAATGTCACTAGAGCGGACGGATCCTTAGAGGACACGGGAATCCGCCTCCCGCTGTGTTGTCCGATGTGCAGGGCAATAATAGGCCAGTTAATTAGGCGACTGTAGGTCGCCTAGTTAATTAACTGTAGGTGTATAAGGCATAGCTTATTTTTCTTATATTAAACATTTTTTATATAAAGTTTTAAGAGTTTTCTTTTAACCTTTCACATTAACATTTTTACAGCTATTTGTATTTTCAAGATGAATTATTTGAAATGTCTCTTTTACCATTAGAATCAGCTAGAGAATACCCAATTTAGTTTATTACACAGCATAAAATCAAGGCTGTGAGATTACACTTTAAACTCAAAAGAAAATTTTTATGGAAACAATACTTTCTCCATTTACTATGTATAGGAGGTAAAAGTAGAATTATGTATCCTTTGAGGGAACTGTAATTAACGTCCTCGATCTAAATGTTATATAAACGATCATTCAGAGGTTGACAGATATGTTTGGCGCGCGACGCATTGTTGGAGGAGGCGTCGCGACGCGGGGACCCGGACCCGCTGCCAAATGGACCCAGCATTTCACACTCCTACGATATATTTAACAAACGCCAGTCCGGCTTTGCTTGTCCGCAGCTCTTGTAAGATATCCCATACATCTGTGGGTTGAAAACTAGAATCAAATAATTAATTTTTTTGCGTTTAGGGTGAATCGTGTAAGGTGTCCAATATTGATTCCAGACAAACCGTTCGTTCTACAATGATGAAATAAAATTATTTCCCTCTAAATCAACCCCAAGGAATAACGTAAAAATATTTTTTTAAATACAGGGTGTTCTATAAAATGAGGGTCACTAGTTCGAATCTAGGAAATATCAAATACAAACATTTTGGTGCAATCAGATTTTGAATATCTCGATTCGTTTCAAAATGGCGGCCCTTTTAGTGAAAACTCCCAATTTTTTGAAACCCCCTAATTAAACCATTGCATTCCTTATGAGCTAAGCTTTATTCTGACACACAACCGAAAACAAACATTTTCGAACAAATAGTTTTTGAAAATAATATGTAGGCCTACATAGCCAAAACTCAAAAATTTCGAATATCACCATATGTCTATAGCATATCATTTTAAAGGTATTGCAAATCCAAGCAACTTTCAAATCGAAACCTTATCCATGTCTATTTTAGTTTTCGAATTATCAACAAAAATGTTTGTATTTACTTCCCTGTGGGAAATAGGTTAGATCATGGATATGTCTAAAGGTAATGTTTTCAATTCATCTAAACAGCTGTTCTTATTCTTTTATATTAAAAATTCAATACAATAGCCCTGGTAGTCTCTATGGAAACCTGTTACATGTTTTCCATCTTAAAAATCACTAACCCCCCCAGAGCTAAGACATATCCATGTCAAAACTTGTTTCTCCCATACGAAACGCATGTTAATTATTTAACATTAAATTAAATTTAATTAACAGGACAAGTTAAATCCATGTTACACGTGTGATAGTCGGCGTTGTTTACATACGCTGTAAGCGCCTCAGCGATGAGTATAAACCGGAAGTTACTATTCTCATGACGGCCTCTCAGTTTGACTCGTGGTTGCTCGTGACCGGAAATCCCATCTGAATCCTCCTCACCTTGTATACATTACGAGATTACGTTCAAGGGTTTGATTCGTGGTTTACGCAATTCTAATGCGTCATACAGAAACCTTAAGACCTCTACTGACGGTCAGCTTTAATTGTGAGTCCTAACCGACAGTTAAAACTGAAGGCTCCAATCGCCTCTAATGGTCAGTTATGGTTGTCTAATTAACAAATTAAATATGGTTTAACTTACTGTCAGTTAGAACTATCAGATAAAACCGATCGTCTCTTGAAGGCTTCTATGGTGTTTCGAGAGAAAAAATGGACTATCTGAAAAATCAATTTAAACGATTATTTGTTGACTGTATCATAAATAAATATGCTTTGGAATAATTTGATCGTTTTTAGTGAAAACTTTTCGAGTTACAGCGTAATTAATTCAATAATTTTGCATTTTTCGTTAAAGGAGTGTGGGAAAACCGCTTATGTTTTTGAGCTGAAATTTTGGGAACGTGGATGAATATCGTGCCTTTTTCACGTAACCTATATAAAATTTTGAAATAAATCAATTTTCGTATAGGTTTACTACATGAAAAAAATTTA
This sequence comes from Nephotettix cincticeps, assembly GCA_023375725.1. Lineage (NCBI taxonomy): Eukaryota > Metazoa > Arthropoda > Insecta > Hemiptera > Cicadellidae > Nephotettix > Nephotettix cincticeps. Next base: position 15,561,632 of record CM041785.1, on the reverse strand, counting down.
ACGCCACATTTTAAATCAGATAATCTTGTAAAATATGTCATTTTTGAGGTCTAAAAAGGTTTAAAAATGTACAACAAAAACAGAATTGTTATCTTAAACAAGTCATTCAGAAAGCTTACACGAAACAATCACATATGCGTAACGAATAAGCGACACTAGCGCCGACCTAGCGGATATCAGTTGTCCCTAACGCCGCTCGCACCGCCTTAGCGTCGATACACTGTTTACAAAACAGAGATTAATTTACCATAATTATGTGGAACCACAGAGATTGAGAAGTCAGAGGTAACTGAAGGGTAAAGGAAGGTTCTAACCCAATATGAATCTTATTTATCTTAATGAATTATTTATGTGCGTCTTGTTAAACGACAAAAAATTGGATGAACGATAAATATATGAAACATTTTGTATTTTGAATTGTGTGTTTAAAGTGTTATGCGGACGTCACTGCCATAACTGACACGGTAGTTCAGGAGCAGGTCCCAAGTCAAAGGCTGCGGAACTATAGTGTCACATCACCTCTGGCTAGCCTGTGTGACTCACGCTGTTAAGGTATTTCACTGGCTTTAATTCATTGCACAGTACCTAAGTTGCCTAAGTACTGTAGTGTAACTTCCAAATTGAATTCATATGGATGATTAAACAATAAACTTCAGAGGGTTCACTTTCAATTTTCAAAACATAAAGTTTTCTTCTTTAACCGTCTGTTGTGAGAATTTGATATTTTTACAAACACTAATCGTTACAAATTTAAAACGAACTAAAATTGTTGGATATTTATTTAATAAGCATATACCACTTTAAATCACCTTGGATATAAACTACCTAACAAGTACTACGCCTTAATTTGGTGAATTGTATTATTTCGTAGATTATATTATTATGAAACCAATTAAATGTTCACAAGTACCAAGTGGTAATTCGTCGCAGATATTGTCTACGTAAAATTAACAATTGTAAAATTAAAAAAAAATTATTACAATGCGTATACAATTTCAAGTGTCGATTTATTAAAAGATTTCATAAAATTTCTGAGAGCCGAGAGTCTTATTATTGTTCGAAGGAGAAGGAGAATATTGGTGAGCGATTTGAATGCATCATGTAGATAGAAGGGTAGGTAATGTAAAGTGGTTGGCTACTTGACCTCTTTTCTGTTCATTGGTTGCCCCAGATTTGCTTTTCTTATGATTGGCGGTCATTGTTGCATTTCATTTGCTTTTGAATTGTAAAATATAAACTTTATATTGCTTTTTTGTTCGATCAAAACTATATTGTTGGTTAAGAGTCTGCATCAGTGGTAGCCATCTTGGATTTTAGTCCCGTAAGAGCAATGTTAAATTCTGGCGCCTATATCTCCTTGACCTATTGTCATAAATTAACGGAAGAGGTGTCAAATTAAAGGTATTACAGTCCTCCAGGGCACCACCTTACAGATTCTTATTTCTTAATTCTTATTTTCGCTCTCAATAAAAAAATAATAATGATTTATTTTGTAAAATATTCCTGGATTTTTGTTTTTATATGAAGTTAAATTTTTGAACATATTAAAAGGTCGTGCCCTTGAGCCACATCTCATCAATGTACTTCCAAAGTTTTACATTGATACTTTGATAATTAACGCCATTACAGACGCCAAAGTGAAGGTATGTTCCGCCAGAATTTAACATTGCTCTTACGGGACTAAAATTCAAGATGGCTACCACTGATGCAGACTCTTAATTTATAATACAGAATATGATTGTAAATTAAGTGTTATTTAAAAGCAATCACTCAAACAAAGTTGTGTATTTTTGTAATTTGTGTATTGATAAATATTTTTTTATTATTTTTTAGTTGAATTTCTTTATTCATATATTTATGTATTTTAATTAAACTGTTAAATTTATTTTAAAATATTCAATTACAACCAATACAGAATTTATTAGGTACCTGAAAGATGCATACTTTAACGTGTTTAGGTATTGTTTCGTAAAACTCTTCACATTGGAAGATTATGACCGGGAAGGTGGCGTGACCTGTAATCCAGTTACATGGATTGTAGTTATGAGAGATGGTTGGTGGATGTGATATTCCCTGGTGTGGATTAACGTCCGCACTATTGAATATACGTTCATCTGCAAAGATCATCCTCATAATTAGACCAGATTCAAAGCAAAATAGGTTCGGATCCCACGTTAAAATTTAAACTCCTTAGATGTAATCGGCTTTTGGTATATTCTTAAGCAGTCATGTCTAAGGAACATATTATCAGCCTTAGTCAGTAACGAGACTACAGATCGTGCCACAATCATCTTTCGCTTATGTTTCATTCATACTTCGCTTAAAATACCTATTTGGATTGGTCGTCATTTCAAAAGATGTAAATATTAATTTCGTATAAGATTGCATTTATAATCTTTTTGGTGGGTATAGCAGTTTTTCGTGTTGAATATTAAAATGCATTATACATGTTGAAACTGTAAACGTTCCAGGAAATGACATTTCAAAATTATTATAAAAGGTATGATGGTTTTGTTTAATGTATTCAGTTCAGAAAATGTATGTACACCGGAGGAGAATCGTCAACCAGAAAGTTTCAAGTTCGTCTAGAAAATCATAAATTTTAATTTTCTGAATTTCACACGTGGTTTAAATATGTTTTCCTATGTTTACCGAGTAAGGACGTCGAGAGAGCCGCAGTGCTGCCCCCTGGGAGAGACAATGCGCCTCATACAAGTTGGATCTTATCATTACCCCCTTCCCCCTCCCCTGTCCTGCTCCCCGTGTACTCCGCACACTCTCTTTACCGGCAAAGGTAATGACCATCAAAGGCGGTGCCACGAGTCGACTATGTAACCCACAACGTTACTGAGTACAGGGTGGACGGCAACGTTCACAGCTTTGTCGGACTCGTGCACTTGACGTGTACTAACCAAGTTGTTTATTGTTAAAGGCAGATGTGACGGAGTGTAAATGTTGCCTAGTCTGTATGACGAGCTACGTCACAGGGTGGGCACGCTGGGTCATACGGGGTCATTTAGTTATCTATTATGTAATTTATTAGACTGGGACGGTGGCGTCGTCCTGTAAACCAGCTACTTGGAGGTCACGAATTGCGAATAGTTATGAGCGATGGTCGATGGGCGTAGTGTTCTCTTGCGTGGATTAACGTCCGCACTATTGAATACTACGTTAATCCACAAAGACCATCCTCAGAAATAGACCAGTTCGTAGTTCAGAAGCAAAAGCAGTTCAGGATTTCACGTTAAACTGTAGCTCCCTTAGTTGCCATTGGCTGTTGGGCTATTAATTAACAGTTCTGTCTAAAGAACATGTCAGCCTTAGTCAGTAACAAGACTACAAGATCGCGCCACAATCATCTTACACTAAATACCCATCCATACTTGGCTTAAAATACCTACCTTGTGATATGGTCGCCATTTCAATAATCTAATCTAATCTATTATTCAATTTGTGTCTGTTTTGATCGACCATGGTAAAAATTGAGAATGTTTTCACTTTATTTATTTCACCGTGGTTATTCCTTAGTAATAATTTTCGTTATATCATATATACAATTAATTTTTATATAAGTTGTTTTTCGGATACAGATTTTTTAAATGATTGAGAATGATTTGATTGATTTGAATTATTTGATTACTAGCTGACTCGGCGAACTTTGTAGCGCCTTACAGTAAATGCATGTTAACTTTAAGATTGGCCATGGTCTGAAGTCGAATAACATTACGGTTTCATTGTGAAAGGTTATATATTCTAGGTCGCGACATAGTGAATAACAATATTGAAACGATATGACATATTAATAACATTCCCATAAAACAAATAAATCTGAGTGGATTAATTCACAATTTTTAAATCCAATCCAAACCCAAACCAAACCTAACTGTAATACGGATTTCATAGGAAAGATTATTATAGCTGATTATTATAATAAACGTAATAATATAAACATTGTAATTATCATATAAACACCTGATTGTAATCAGACAGAAAATGAAAATATAAATACATAATCCCCCAAACCCCGTAAACTATTAACGTGGTGAATAAAGCTGTTCATTTTTTACAGTACACACTTACTTCATAGTTTTACATTAATGAATGATTCAGATGGCATTGGATAGTAAAGCATATTGCTAATGGAAAGTAAACCAATCAGCTGTAGCTAAGAAATCAAATGTTTTCATTGTAGACAATTTGTAAACAAACTTACTCTCCATAAGGTTAACATTAGAAATTTAAAACGCCATAAAATGGAAACTTATGGGGTTTTTGAAAATATTTTTTCACTAAAACCTTCCCGGACACATATAGAGCAACTTTCTAAAATTTCATGGCGATCGGATGAGTAGTTTGGCAACGCATAAAGGACATACATACATACATACATACATACATACATACATTCAATTTTATATATAGAGATAATGAAATGATTTTAGATAGTTTTAGACCGAGGACTTTTATCCTTATCTTTTGGTTTGCTTGCCAGTGAGAAATGTTTTTTTCAAATAATAACTGAAATATTTATGAATTACAATTTAAATAAAAACTGAAACAACTATTTGTTGATTCGAATAATTATGAAATTACAAAAAGAAGGCGTGAAACCTTGTCGTTTCCATTTATTTTTTATATCATTTGATTCACTACGTATGTTACACTTTGATCGCAGCATAATCTATAATGAAAAATAAATTGCGATCGCAGTGAAACATATGTTGTTTCAATCCACCTTTTGTCTAGAAATGTATAGTTAAAGGGGTCAAATATTTAACATGTACATGTAGTTATGCAATTTTATGTTTTTTGAGAAATAATTTTCACCGCTCACCAACCCAGGTTAACGCAATGGCTGTACCTGTAAATAATCTGTATACTTTCAGGCTTAAATTAATGTTGAATACCAATCCATGAAAATCGTTAAAAAATATCCGTACTCAAAATATAGTTTTCAAAAGTTTATATTTGCACGTTAATAATACAAATGAAATTTTAAACTGTTAACGCTTGATACATTACTCTTAAGGTGTAACTCTTGCGTCGAAGCGGAAGTTGAACAACACGTCGCTGATTTCCTCTTCCGCCAGAGCTTGAACAAAGTTGGGCCCAGTGTTCTGCCTTGTTGCAAGCGTTTGCTTAAATTCTACATGCTCTATTTACAATATTTCTACCCAGTAAATTGTTTCCTTCGTATTTAACTAGTACTAAGTCCGTCCTCTGTACGAGTTGTACGATTCTGTGAAAATATGCATTATGACCAAATATAATTCGAAACGAAGAAAAATTTAATTCTGAACTCAATTATACATAGCATTAATTTACAATTAGATAAATTAGATTAAGTTAGAGAACTTGTATCATTATTGAAATACGTTATTCGTTAAGATAACGTGTTAATATAGTATAATTTTTTGAAATAGGTTTTAATTTATGATCAATGTGAACAAACTAAAACTGATTTTAATCTGCCAGTTGTTGGTTATATCTTTCTAGAAGTTATTTTTATAAATCACACGTTCTGTAAAACTTAAAAACGTATAATATCGGTAAAGCGCATTATTTTATTAGTAAAATGCAGTTGTGAATTTAAAGTAAACAGAAACATTCTCCAGAGAATATAGAATAATGGAAATAAGTTTCATAATTGTCTACATTGCTAACAATGCGTGATTAAATCGAGAATAGCTTAAACCAATTAATATATTAAGTCTAATTAATTAATTTACACAAATATATAATTTAATTTGTTTACTTCTCCAGACGTGATAACTTTATTACATTTTTTTAAATGACAAACTACCTTGGTACGTATTTTGTGTCCTTTTCCATTATCCAATCCATTATTAATAATGGATAGTCAAAGGTAATAGTCAGAGAGAGAATGTACACAAACGCTTTTTGGGAAAGCGGTTCAAACCCAAATGGGTATCCCGGGATTCGAACCCGTGACCTCTTGCACCGAGACGCTAACCACTAGGCTGGTAAAACATTCAAGCTAAGTAATAAATAATTTATTAATTAATAAGTAGTAAATTTATTTATTAATAATTAAGCTCAGTATTAATGAGCAAAGACAGAGAGAGAGATGATTGTGGTGCGATCTTGTTATAGTATTGTTATCGGCTGAGGCTGGTATGTCCCTTAAACAGTTAATGATGATTAATGATGATGATGATTAATGGCCCAACAGACTTTATTGTACCCATAGTTTAACGTGGGATTAGAACCGTAATGTTGTATCTGAATCAGGAACTGGTCTAATTATGAGGATGGTCTTTACGGGTGTAGGCCTACTCAATAGTGCGGACGTTAATCCACACCAGGAAATATCCAATGACCACTGGTCATTACTTTTAACTATCGACAATTCGTGACCTCCAAGTAGTTGTATTACATGACACGCCACCATCTCAGTCATATATTTAAACTATGATTAAACTAGTACTACAAGACCTAGACCTCATGTTGGATGAGATAATTTACTTCTGTTTCATTTTGCGTAATCGTATTTCAAGTATATTTCTTGCATATTTTAAAAATCTAAATTTTTACGATTAACTTGTTTCGAAACCTAATTTCATATTGATCTATTATGAGGATGATCTTAGCGGATGAACCTAGAGAATATATCACATCCACCGCGTATCACCTATACTATCAAGAATACACCGAGACAGGTGAGTTGTTGTTGAGACGGCCTTCACTAGCCAAGGCTGACGTCATCGCTTGTTGATTGTTCCCGCACTCTTAGTGACACTGACGTCACCATGTTTACCCTGCAATGGAACAAAAAGTAGGATTGTCTAAGTTACTCACCTTATCCGTATCAAGGGGATACGTCACTATCTCTATACCTATTTTTTTCATTTTTTGACATTTTCTAAATATTGCAATTTTTGGAAGAGCCTTCTTGCCCAGTTCAAGACGCACCAGTGGAAACTACAGAAGACAGTCCTTCTGTCACTTCGCGAGTTCACCTCACTCCGAAGAATCAACCGCCTGGCGGTGTGCCAGTGGGCAGGACTTTATGAACCAGCAGATATGTTTGTTAACGAGTATTTGTTAACTTTTGCTGCAACTCTGAAATCACGAATGTGTTCCAACTGTTTTAAACTATATACAAATCGTAAAGCATGATTTTGTTGACTAGTTGGACCATCTTAACATTCCTTATTTTTTAACAGTTTTTCATGAATACGCAGCTTTAGATGAATTCATCCAATAAAACCCCACATAATTTTTTTATCGCCCTAGGGAGTGATGCTGAGGTAGAGGAAAAGTAGAAATGTCAGTTTTTACCCATTCTCGTCCCCTCGATACTTGAATATTTTATTGCAAAGACACACACGTCCTGGGCAAATTCGGTATTTTTGTGAATTTCCACATCTGAGTGTTGCATTTTTTACAATTTATTGAAAAATTCACGAATATCATCTGTCTTGGGGTTTTGATTTATTGAATTAAGTATTAGTTAAATTCATCACAAATATATTCGTCTGATCAAAGTCACTGAGATTGTTTTCAATTGACAACTTCTAGAACTACTTTTTCTTACAGTAGTTATACAGTACTTTTTTATCGATATGATTTCTGGCAAGATTTTTAATATTGTGGCCAAAATAGAATTGGAAATTGAAATAAAAGTTTACAGATAACCCTTCTATTCTTGGAACTACAGTATTTACTCGTAGGCGTTCGGTACAATAGATTTAATTCCGAGCCAGTTTTGATTAAAGGGGCTTTCTTAATGACAGTGTCGGATTGGCTGCGGCCAACCTCCGTCCGCAGCGCGGTCTGGCGGCCGACAATCTAATCTATCTTGGGAATAAACCTGAACCGTGGCCGCTCGTAATGCAATTGTGAATGCGTAATGTTATTACAACAGATCAAACTTGACCTGAAATGTGTGGACTTTTTATAATTGCAATTTCAAGGTTCAAAAACGTAATTTCAGCTCGGATCATTTTCTAAATTTACTAGCGTTACTCGGTGCATGTTGTTGCGCCCAAATTGAGTTTTTTTAGATAAATAAAGCTATTCTAATCACAGCTTTTAAATTTTTAAACACTTATGTCCTCGAAGCCCTTTGAACAGATTTGTACAAAACTTCACAGAAACCCATCCTCGAATCATACTTAATAATGGATTGGTATAGAAATTATTTCCGTCAGCTCAATAGCATATAGAATGAAAGAGGTACGAACCATCTGGAGGCATGTTAATAACTCTAAATTTCGGATTTTTTTGGTTCCATGTCAAAAATCAAAACAAAAACCCCATCTATAGGCATGGAGCAGCACTAAACAGTGAAACTTTTTCTCTATAAAAAACGCGTATCCATGTCAAGTGTTTAATTAACTACTGTGCATAGTAAGTAAGATGATGTAATCTCTACAAAAACACTAATAAAACTTTAATATATGAAAGATTATCATTGGTCCTTCACTACAGTAAATAAAAGACATCGTCAAACCTATATAATACTGCTGTTTGTAGAGTTAGACACTAATAAATAAATAAACAAACATTATAAAACATTGCCAAACATTCTTATTTTTGGCAAAACACAATAAAAGCTTTCTAACGACACGTTAATTAATAATCGCCAAAAATATTTAATGAGAAAAATTCTGTTTACACAGTAATTGGATGCCATTGAGGACTAATGATTGCTTCTTTGGCTTGCTCAATGGTTCAAATAAAAACAGCTGTTTTTTATACCTTAAGAGTTAAGACAACATATCGAAAATCAAATTTAAAAAAAATCCATAAGATTAACATGGGAACTTTGAAGACGTATAGGGTAGAAATCTATGGGAAAATCGTCACAAAACTATTAGACTTTCCTACTATAGGACTATAAGAACCTGTATACTAAATTTCAGCCTCCTAGTAAGTAATTAGGAAGTAGGAGAATTAGTGATGAGTGAGTGAGTAAGGGGTTTGCCGTTTGTATATACTGATTTACAAGTTATTTTTACATCAGTTTTATCTGTTAAAGTAAAGTTTGTGTAACGTAATTGTAAAATATAAATGTTCTTCCTTAATTTGTAACACAAACTATTAAAGACTTTTTTGATAACTTAACTACTGTAATTGTATTCAGCCATAACTTTTATGTAAAATAATTATTAAAGTGGTTTTCTTCAAAAATAAAAAGTTAATGAAATTGCATTAACAGAACAGTTGAGCAAAAACGCCTGCGGAACGAAAAACGCAATGTGAATGCTATTTGCAAATGGCCTAACGTATAATGCTCGAGGCGTTGACGGCGACTTGGTAGAATAACTAATGGTATATTCACAAGGTGTAATAACAGGTTAGGAGTCTGCAGGAGTGACGAAATATTTAGTTTTTGCCCCATTAGAACAATCTTAGTTCTGGAACAGCATTACTGGAGATGGTAAAGTGACTATCTAACGATTTAAATTATTAAATTTTATTTTATTATTATTTTTTATCATTTAATTGCCGGAAAAATAAAACCCTTTGGGAGTTTCGAAAAATCCTTTCTTAGCATGCAGACCTTAAATAGAATCTGTGTGCGAAATTTGAAGCTCCAAAGCCTTATAGTTTTTGTGCAACTGTGATCAGTTAGTCAGTGAGATTTCATTTTTATATATAGAGATAAAGAATATGTTAGTTTATTAAATACATTTAGTTTTTAATTTAATATTTTTAAGAAATTATGTGTTAGTACTTAATGTGATACCGTTTATATGATTATTTGTGCTCGAAGGAAGAAAGGCGCTTTGCCTAGGTGCTACAAATTATTATTTTTTGTTTTGTTTTTTTAGTTTATTTCCAGACTGAAGATCAGTTACATTTTTATAATATTTATGGCGGTTATTACTTAACGGAATACAACGGACACGATTCGCAGTTCGGACGGAATATTTATGAGGGTGTGAAAGTCCCCCCCCCGCCACCCCTTGATCGCGGTAATGGGATACGAGAGGGGAGGGAGGCTTCTGATTTGATCGCTCCAATAAAGATGGCAGCATATTGAAGGCTTCTGTATCGTATATTAACATACATCCCCTTACGCGCATTTCTCACGTCGCAGAGCTGTACAATCAATCGTCAAATTCAGTAACATGTAACATTCCCGTTCTGTATTTGGATTTCAAGTTCTAGTTCTTTATTGAGCATGTTGACTATGTTGTTTTGTATGCTACGTCATACAAAATGTACATAAATAAAATTAGAGTTTTGCCTGTACATTGCTCAGAATTATTCATTTTTTAGTTATTTTTACTTTTCGTGCGTTAGAGAATCCGAAACCGGTCTTATATCAGTTTTTTGTCTGTTTGTCTGTGACGCTCCAGGAGGCATTTTACGCCGTCTTCTCTGAAAAAAACGGGACAATTGATTACAATGAAACTTATTTCATGTATACTCTACATTCCAGAGAAGGTTTATAAATGCTTGAAATCGCCCGCCGCCCCTTGAAAAGTAAATAACGAGCATTTAAAAACCCACTTTTACGCGATATTCCTCGCATTTTGATTCAGTTTTCAATGAATAACCTACTGATAATCAGCTGTCTTTGTAGTTTAAAGATTTAATAGAAATAAAAACGAACAGTTGTCTAATCTATATTAGTTAGTTTATATTGGTCATTGTTTTTAATCCCATTTCGAAATCATACTATATTAAAAAGTTATTTTAACGTAGAACTAACTATAATAGTGGTATTAATGTTCTAATCTATTTCATTGTAAAGTAATGATATATAAAATAAATAATAAATAATAAAAAAATAATAAAGCTGGGTATTGATATTTTTTCTTTGTATTGATTTGTTTAGGATTTCAGGTTTACATTTTGGTATGATAATCTTTCTTCTTTAGACTGAATCCTACAACCCGTACAAAGGACGGGCTTACTGCTAGTAGTAAATTAAAAAGTATTTCTTAAAACCAGTTTACATAATAACAAACATATTCGTCTTACATCTATATATAAATAAAATCCTCAACACTGTAACACGACTTACCAGTAAGTGAATTTCTTTGTTACTTTCTAAACGTGTCATAATCGTGCTCCTTTTTTAGACACAGTGGCAGACTGTTAAACAATTTTATAGCGGAGTATTTCAAATGTTTTTGAAAAAAGAGGTGGAGTGAGGAGGTATACCAAGCAAGTTTCTCGGTTTGCTTTTGAACTGAGAAAGGAAATATTGAAAGAGTGAGAAATTTTTGTGGAGAAATGACAAGGTTTCAAGAATGTAAATGGAAGGAAAGGTGAGAATTTTTTGTTCATAAAGAATTCCTTACATGAAGTGCGCTTTGATAAGTGGAAAATTGTTCTGATGACCCTTTTCTGTAACCTGAATACCCGCACAGTTTTACCACTTTCACAGCCCCAAACCGGTACACCATAAGATAGGTAAGGGACATGACCCCTTAATGAGCTGCAATTAGTAGCTCAGTAGGCAGCCGGACAACTTCCGAAGCACAAGAATTCCCTGGCTACATTTTTCCTTTAATTAAAATTAATTAAATTTTTTATTTTTTTAAGAGGAGTATGACGACGGAAACAAAAATATGAAAAAAATGTATAGCTTGAAATGTTTCAATTTCAAAATATATAAGTTATTCGGGTAAAATTTTTACTTCTAACTATAACGAATATTAGATGTTCACAAATTTTTGGTATTAAAAAATGGCATAACCATATACAATTTCTGCACTTGATGTAGCTGAATTCTAGGTGAAGTCTATATTTTAGTTTCTTTATCATTCAAATTCTGTCGCTCGGTCCTCTATTTTCGTAGCGGTACGCGCAACGGTAGTCAGCACTAGTTTGCGTTGGCGAGGTATTGCCTTGTGACTCACGTGCAGTGACTCACGGCCGTCATGACGTGATCATGTTGCGCGGACCGGCGGCTCATTGTTCGATTGTCCTTAACTCTACCATCGTAGTGCGAGCTGTTATCAAGTTTACCATATTGGCTTTGCTGTCTTAGCCCATTTGATTAAATTGTTCGTGCTTTTATGTAATGATCCTTTCGAACGAATCAGCTGGTAGTTGTAGTATCAAAGTTACATTACACTCAACATACCTTTGATTTATATTCATCTCAGAAAATCCACCAGAGTGACACTGTGTCTTATACTGTACTAGCTGACCCGGCGAACTTCGTAACGCCTGAAAGTAAATACATGTTAACTTTAAGATTAGCCATGTTCTGAAGTCGAATAGCATTACGGTTTCATCGTGAAAGGTTATATATTCTGGGTCGCGGCATAGTTAATAACAATACTAAAACGATAATACATAATAATAAAATACCCATAAAACAAATAAATCTGAGTACATTAATTTCACAATTTTTAATCCAATCCAAACCCAAAAGGAAACCTAACTGTAATAGCTTTTATGGAAAGATATACAACACTGATTATTATAATAAACGTAATTAATAAAACATTGTAATTATCATATAAACACGTGACTTTAATCAGACAGAAAATAAAAATATAAATACATAATCCCCCAAAACCGTAAACTATTAACGTGGTGAATAAAGCTGTTCATTTTTACAGTACACATTTACTTCATAGTTTAACATTAATGAATGATTCAGATGGCATTGGATATAATGGAAAATAAACCAATCAGCTGTAGCTAAGAAATCAAATGTTTTCATTGTAGACAATTTGTAAACAAACTTACTCTCCATAAGGTTAACATTAGAAATTTAAAACGCCATAAAATGGAAACTTATGGGGTTTTCGAAAATATTTTTCACTAAAACCTTCCCGGACACATGTAGAGCAACTTCCTAAAATTTCATGGCGATCGGATGAGTAGTTTGGCAACGCATAAAGGACATACATACATGAATACATTAATTTTATAAAATCATTATTAAAGCCATTATGTATGGAAGGATTGATTTTTTCAATGGTAGTGCATTTGTAAAGAACAATAAAATTGATTTGCTGCTCTTGATTTTGTTGGTCAATACGCTCCTTCTTGCTTTGTTGTGTTAGTGTTTGTTAAACTGGTGGTTCAGCAGTTACTGTACCCGCTTCAAATATAAAGCTCGTCGGTTTAATCCTTAGCAAACGTCTTATGAACTTTTGTGATGATTAAATTGTTCGTGCTTTTATGTAATGATCCTTTCGAACGAATCAACTGGTAGTTGTAGTATCAAAGTTACATTACACTCAACATACCTTTGATTTATATTCATCTCAGATAATCCACCGGAGTGAAACTGTGTCTTATACTGTATATATGATGGTCGGTGGATGTGAATTCTGAGGTGTGGATTAACGTCTGAACTATTGAATTCTACATTTATCCGCAAAGACTATCACAACTAGACAAATTCGTAATTGAGAGGCGAAAGTGTGGTTCGGGTCCCGAGTTAAACTGTCGGTCCCTTAGATGTCATTGGTTGAGTAGTATTATATCCGGACCATGTCAGCCTTAGTCAGTTACGAAATAACAAGATTGTACCACACTCATTTCTCATACATACTTGGCTTAAAATACCTTACCAGGTTCGGCCAATTGAGAAAGGTAATATTATATAGGTGTATAAGAACGTACAGATCGCATCGTTGTCGGGAATTAAAAAATACACGTTGAAACATTTACAACAAAATCATAATAATAAAAATTTCAATTTAATCATGTGAGTCAAAAAATGAGAATTTTTACCCTCTGTTTAAAATGGAAAAGTAATTCAGGATATCTGCTGTGAGGAACGCTGAAAGTAGCGTGTTTCTAGCGTAACACATTTACTTCATATTTTGAGCATTAATGAACTTTCAGATAACATTGTCATAGAGATAAAGGAGTTTGCCTGCTATGATTAATATGGGAAAAGAGTATGCTGCTGCCATGAAAACATCAAATGTTTTTTTAAGCATAAAAAACTTAGATCTCCAATCACATGAAGCTAAAGATCAAGTTTAAAAAAAAATATTGAAATATGGTTTTCGAAAATTAATTTTTCACTAAAAACCTTCCGACACATGTGGAGCCCCCAATACACGTACTGTGTTTAGATTTTTAATATCTCGGTAACCGTTGGAGATAGAGAAAAACTTTAAGGAACTTAATTGTGTAGTTTTTTTAAGTGATTCTAATGGTGAACATAAAAAATCTAAAAATTTTTTAAATTTGTGCCGCAAAAAACCTGATAATCTTTGGGGGTACAAAACCCCCCCAACTACAAATTGACCGATATGTCTGTTTACGAACTCGTACGAGCATTTGTAGGAATTCACGTCTCTACCAAATTTGGTCTTGAAAACTCATTGGTTAGAGTTATCGTGTTAACTGACACATATCATAGTATATATATACATATATACATATAGTAACATTGATATATCATATATATAATAAAAATTGTTTTAAACGATATTTTTTTGGACTCTGGGCACCTAAAGATGAAAAAATAACATGGTGTATACCATGAGACGTACAATCGCATCTTCCTATGGGAATTCGCTAAAAAATACACGTTGAAACATTTACAACAAAATTCAAAAATTTTAATTTGATGTGTGGTAAAATTTACTAATTTTTACCCTGTAAAGCTACGTATTTTCACAGATTTATTGTAGTATATTGAGATATCTGCGTTAAAACATGACAGCCGTGGCTCAACTTTACCGATCGGTTTGATGGCTTACAGAAACAGGTTGGTTCATTAATTTGTAGAGATGGATTTTCTGATTTTTAAAAGATAGACCGCCATTGCAGGCCTGCTTTGTGATGGTCATTGGACGCGTCAGTCGATGCTGAGAGCTGCGGAGAAAGTCAGAGGTAATAGTCTCGTTTATGGCCGGTATATATCCAGAACGTAGATGACTTCACACAGAGGTTTGTCATTCAGTAAGTTACGTTGTCCTGTACGAGGATCACGTTCCGTAGTGGGTTGGTTTTTATGGGATTTCAAAATCTGTTGTCATAAATTTCATTATGGAACCCGGCGAGCTTCGTGTATTCCTACATTTGCTCGGACGAGTTCGTAATCTGCTTAAAAAACTACACAATTTAGTTTTTTTCTATCTCCAACGGTTACCGAGATATTAAAAAATCTAAACACAGTACGTTGTATTTTGGGGCTCCAATGTTAATCTTTTGGAGGATATGGAAAAATTTATGTTTCACTTACCAACCAATATTTTTGGATGAAACTTAATATTTAGCTTCATGTGGTTGAGATTCATCCATTTATGCTTAAAATCATAGTTTATGTGTTTATGATGGCAGCTAACCTGCATACTCTTTTCCCATGTAAGTCATATAGAGATTTGATAAACTCATTTACATGTGGACAGATGTTGATGAAACTTGGTATAAATGGTCAAAATATAAATTGTTTACGCTAGAAACACCTACTTTCAGCGTTCCTCACCGCAGCAAACCTGCATACTCTTTACCATGTTAATCTTATGGAGAATAGGCAAATAACTCTCATATTTATCGACAGATAATGGTAAAATTTGTCATAAATTATTTTTATTATGTTATTGATTTTGAAATTCGCTGAGCACGCAGGTCTGCTGCGACGGGGTATTTAATATGCCAAGTTTCCATCTCTGAACTAGTAGTATGTTATGTTGTTATTTTGACGAAATCTATTGTCCATATAGACTTAATGGCAAATAAATTAATTGAATTCAGTACTAGATAAAAGCGGATTAGGGTTTAATGCATGTCACTACGCAACAGGTCGGGAGCCAAGGCAGAGCTCTGCGGCATTCCGGACGCGGCCGGGACGTCGCCGTCCTCATGTTTTTGTCACGACGCTCTGCTGTCGTCTGTCGGAACCGTTTATCGGCCTCATCACAAATATCTGACATTCCTGATGTCCGTCGTTTTTCTCTTTCTTTCTGAATATTTAATTGACACCCGCTCTCTACTGTTGATTTATTGTTCATCCATTATGTACAATCGGTCCAACTTGTAAATCTTAACTACGATAAATCTCTCACTCTTATAATTGTTGCCGGCGTGTAAAATTATACAACTTCGAATTAATTTTTTTCAGTACCTACTAAAAAATACTTGTACCGACTAGAAATAATTGTATTTAATGCCCAGTTACTTATTCACCAATATTCGTTCGTTCACTGTTCCATCATTATCCACTTATTAACTTTAATTTTTTTTGCCTGCTAATTAAACTTCTTAAGGAAAATTTATAAATTGATATATTTTAGACTATTTAAAGGCTATTTACAATCGTATATTCTTCTATCGTGTAATTTTTAATAAACGATTTCAAATCATGCACATTTGTGGCTACATTTTTATAATAGTTTGGAATTAAATAATTAACATAGTTATTTATTAAAAACAAATTGTTTTTTGCAAATGATTCTTTTAATCCGCTAATTTTCGTTTGTTTGTGTCTTCCTACGCCTTTCGGCAAGTTTTGATTGGTAACGGCCCAAACCCCGGTCTTGTTACCACCTTTCGTCGGCATGTTGTTAGGATGCATCATTAATGACACATTATGAAATGACAACTGGGTCCAAATTCGACCCTTGTGGGATTCGATCCAGCGACTTTTGAAGGCGGGCAATCTTAACCGCTCTGCCACCCAGTTTATTTTGCGGGTTATCGTAATGTTATCTCGTATTTATACTTGAAATATGGGTAATGTTTGCAGTGTTACCCAAATTGAAGATAATATACTTAAGAGATAAATGATAATATATTTGGAGTTTCACAAATCATCGGAAGCAAACTTTAAATACATAACTCGATTAACCTATAGTTTAAATTTAGCCCTCAGGTCGAACACCCTTTGAGAGTCACCGTTTTCCAAATGTTAGAGATCGCTTTGTGTTGAATTTAAAATGAGGTCGTGTTTATTTTCGAGTAATCTAGACATTTTACGCTCTAGAATTATGTAAGTTCTTACATTGAACTTGTATGTTCAACTTCTATTTCCTTAAGCCTACGAATACCTTGTGCATTGAAATCCACATTCCATAAGGTAACTGTGTGTTTTAAAACAGACGAATCTGGTTAGGTTATTTTATTCTCACAAACGTCTCTATTACATGTTTTGGAATCATTTGTTTCTTTTCTATTACCGTGCAGTAACTCTTGTCGTGAATTCGTGAGCTTAACCAATGACATTTCTCTCTCATTAACAACGCCTTGGTCGATTGTATTTATCAAACAAATATCACAGATTATCATTTAGGATCTATTAAAGACTTTTAAGAATATTTACGTAACGGGACGGTTTATCATATAGAGCTTGTTAAAACGTTCGCCGCTAAGGGACTGTGATGTACCACTTAAGACGCTGAATGATTCTCACTTAATGTGTCAACAATTATTGTATAGTTTTCTAAAAGTTTATGGCGAAAAAAATTCGCGCGTACTCTACACGTGACAATAGTCGTCTGATACCCTCTTACAACGCAGGTGGAGAGACGAGGACTTCTGAATAGTATTTCGGAACGTCACCGATCGGTGACGGCCGCAGTGAACGTGTTAAAGAAATGTGTGTTTACAGTTACGGGACGGCTTATCATATAGGGTATATTAAAGATGTGAATATTTACAGCAACGCTCGCCGAGTGTTTGTTTACCCACGCAGGTCGGGCGCCGCGGCGCGCCGCGCCGTTGTTTGACGTGTTGTGATTGATGACCGTTCTTGTTTGTTTACTAACATTGTTTGTTTGTTTGGCAGGTGAGACCAGTCGTTAGCGGTGTGTTTTGGTTTCAAGATACGTGAGTACTTCGATATCAATGGCGCTTATTCACAGATTAGATTAGATCATTGAAATGACAACTATACAACAATGTAGGTATTTTAAGCCAAGTATGAATGAGGATTGAGTGTAAGATGATTGTGGCGCTACATTGTAGTCTTGTTACTGACTAAGGCTGACATGTTCCTTAGACAAGACTGTTAACTAACAGTCGATGACAAATAAGGGACCTACAATTTAACGTGGAATCCGAACCACGGCCTCTGAATTACGAATTGGTCTAATTAAGAGGATGGTCTTTGCGTATTAATGTCTTATTCAATATGCGGACGTTAATCCACACATGTGAACATACATCCACCGACCATCTCTCACAACTATCCACAATTCGTGACCTTCAAGTAGCTGGATTACAGAACGTCGCCACCGTCCCAGTCAAATGCAGATGCAAATTGTGAAAAGAAAAATGAAGTACTGATAAGTTTTATTTTTGTATGTAATAGTTAAATTATTGTAATTAGAATAGTATAATTAATTAATCTTGTATTGCTAAGAATAACGAATGTGTTTTCTGAATCATTAAAAAACACTATGTTGCTTCACTTTATTGGACCTTTATTTATTGACTTTGTAATCGCTCAATTTTTTGAATTTACAACACATAATTAATCGTGAAGTTGTCAGACATGGACCGCGTCGAAATGACTCGAGATCGCTTGGAAAAATCTAGAAAATCAGTCAAAAATTACAATAATGTGAAATCCTGAATTATATTCCCGCAATCTTTGTCATGTGAAGGATAATTACAAATATTAGAAAAATATTTTAAATATTAAAAAAACACTCTAACGTCATAATGGTTTGAGCTAATATAGTCTTCGTCTCATCAAGTAATTGCAGCAAATCGCCTGTTTTAAAACTACCAGACGTGTTTCTGTGTTCGTTAACAGTATTATGTCCGTGGATTAAATTGCAGTCGGAACGACGAGATATTAACTTGAAAGTATCCAACAGTTTTATCTGTCTGAGCTTTTCCTTAATTGTCAAACAGAAAATTAAATATCTTTTATCTTCTTGAAGAACGATTAAATTATTTAATTGAGCAGTTTTCCGTTCTCAGGACAGTCCTACATCTAATTACGCCAAATTAGGTGTTACGTTTGAAATGTCTTTGAAATAAAATAGCCCAAAACTACTAGTTTATTAAACCAATAAGCGTTCTCCTTACTGTATAGAAACAAGTTTTTAAATATTCTTTTTATTCAAGTTTATGAAAAGTCTTACTAACCCAACCCAGCAGTGCGGACCTTTTTTTAAGACTTGCTTGGTTTCAAATATAACCAACTTTCTTTATCGCCTTATCAAGAAACCATACCTTGTGTTTGATCAAAGTAAGCATAGTTAGTCTACTATAAATAATTTTAGTTTTGTCATTTATATTTAAAAAAAACTTCTGTCAATGAGAAATTAACCATTCAGGTTTTTTCTAAAATGAGATTAATAAAAATATATGCGGTGACGAGATTATACCAAACTATATATACTGTACTCTGTTAAAAATATTGTTTCTTTTAAAGCTAGGGCGTGGCTATAAATATTTATTTTTTATTTGTAAAGAGTCTGCCTTACTTGCTAAATATTTCGTTCTGGACCAATAAGATCAATGTTAATTTTGTGACAGCATTACTGGTTACTCAATAGTCGCAAAAAATCGTTCGGATATCAAATTAAAGTTAAACTGGATATTTAGGGATATCGTGGTTACATTATTACTAAAAAATATTCTGTTTTTGTATTATACTGTCCGATTTTTATTTCCCAGAAAAATGTAATTATCTTTATCATTAAAAATAAATAAAATGAATAAATTAAATTCCCTAGAGAAATACTTTACCTTCAATTTGACATTTCATTAATCTTATAGTTATCTTATAGTATTGGTGTCACAAGAGTAACATTGCTCTTAAGGGTCTAAATTCAAAATGGCGGAAGTATTGCAGACTCTAAAATTAATGCAGTAGGAAAAATAAACGGTTATTTTAGTATTCGAAAAGTATAATTTTGTAATTTTGTAAATGCATACAAATGTGAAAAGTTTTGGAATATCAGAAAATATTTAAATACAAGTTTTTACGAATGAAAGTTATTCTATATTAATTAAGAGGTCTGGTATATTTTACGAACATTTTTGTTAAGAGTTTTGTTTAAATCACTCATAAAGCCTGCAATCAAGTGTGCTCAGATTTACTGCCACCACGCCCGAAGAGATAACTCTCCGTTACATTGTGTATATCTCTCTATAAACACTCGTTATCTAATATAATCTTGGTTTACACTCCTATAATAACTGGTTTTGTAACTATATTACCGAGTAATTGTATATTAATTAAAGGTTCAATGTTTTCAAAATTTATTTCGTTCTCATAAACGAAACTGGTCGTAACTAGGACTAATGAACTGTTAAACATTTATTTAAAACATTTTTAATTGCATTTGGTTCTTGTTTTGTTCGATTGTGAGAAAACCAAAGTTGTTGGTTTTTGGCTCGAAAAATCTGCTTTTTAATTGAAATTCTAGAAAGTTATTTAACTTTAAACATTTACAATAGATCTCACAGGCAAGGACATTGACAAAATTGTAATCAAGTTAATGAAAACAAAAAGCAAAAAGTGCAAAATTACACTAAAGATTTAACAAAAGTACTAATTTTTCAAAATTCACTTGAATATAGAACATATACATATTGATTTTAAATTTACATACATATTAATTGTAATTTGACAGATGATGGTAATTTTTCCTCTTAAAGAGTCTGCATCAGTGGTAGCCATCTTGAATTTTAGTCCCGTAAGAGCAATTTTAAATTCTGGCGCCTATATCTCCTTGACCTATTGTCATAAATTAACGGAAGAGGTGTCAAATTAAAGGTATTACAGTCCTCCAGGGCACCAACTTACAAAACTTCTTATTTTCGCTCTCAATAAAAAAATAATAATGATTTATTTTGTAAAATATTCCTGGATTTTTGTTTTTATATCAAGTTAAATTTTTGAACATATGAAAAGGTCATGCCCTTGAGCCACATCTCATCAATATACTTTCAAAGTATTACATTGATACTTTGATAATTAACGCCACTACAGACGCAAAGTGTAGTACAGACTAAAATCCAAGATGGCTAACACTGATTCAGACTCTTAAATCACCTCATACATCAGAAGTTCTGTAAAAAACAGATCACATTTTTCAAACATTGCTTAAAACTAGGATTTTAGAGCATTTTTTATTTTCTTTGTGAGTGGTTCTTTTTAAAATAATTAAAAACCTTTTCCATAAGGTAAACAATAATGAAAATACACTTCATAGCTGTAAGTGCTCTCATTTCACGGAGATGAATTTCAAAAATGCCTTGTTTAGCGTTACAGACAGACAGAAATTAACCCATTCCGGCTTTTCTGACGTATTAAATGTAAAATAAACAAAAATATCTTAGTGACAAGTATTTTATAGATACAAATCTAGTTTAATTTTCATAGATATTCCATTGTAAAGTAATAGTTAACATCCTAAAAAGTGCTGTAAACCAAATTATACTTCAAACGTATCTCGAACGTAATCGAATATATACTGTGAGCTATTACCTAAATCAACAGTGTGAACCAAGAAATGAATTGATGAATAGCGGTTACGTGGAAGTTGTCGCGAGGCCTTGGGCTAACTGCATGCACTTCCTTGTTAGTGACGCCGACCCCGTCGTTGCTAATACTGCAAATATAACTAGAATATCGGCGTGTGAACAGTTCAGGACGGATCACATCTGTGTGGTCCATGTGTGCGCTCAAAATAAAATAGGTTTAATTAATGAGTAAGTATCCGGAGTATTTATATAAGATAAAGGAATAAATCTTTACTCCAGACTACGGTGTTTCTACTATCGTGGAATATTTTAAGATAGTATACAGCAATCTATATAGATATAAATTTTGCGTTAAAATATAAAATAATATAATTTAAGTTGACATGTATTTACTGATAAGCGTTACTAAGTTCGCCTGGTCAGCTAGTTATGTACAGGTGTCCATGAAAAACGTTTCAGGACTTCGGTGAGTGATTACGTATATTAAAAGGAAGAAAAAAGTTCCAATAGAGGTACGGTCTAAAACGCTTATTTTCTCAGATATCCGCCATTTTGTATTTTCCACAAAATATTTTTTATTTCAAACATTTGTTAACGGATTATTTTCAAATTTAATACGTGTTTTTAACTAGTTGACTACTATTATTAAAAAAATAACTAGCATGATTCAAGTTCAAAATCCAAAATGGCGGTCATTTAAAATTTGAAAACTTAAATACTTTGTTAATGGTAAAATTTAAAATGGCCGCCATCTTAGATATTGAGCTTGGATCATGCTAGTTATTTTTTTAATAATACTAATCTACTAGTGTAAAACACGTACCAAATTTGAAAATAATCCGTTAAAAAATGTTTGAGTTCAGAAGAATTTTGTGAAAGATACTAAATGGCGGATATCAGAGAAAATGAGCGTTTTTCATGGACACTCTGTATAAAAACTGCAATTCTATTGTATCAACCACTGTATGAGAACTACTAACACATAAAAGTATTTTACAACATAAATTAGTGTTTTAAGGTTTTGAAAACAGCATTTTTTTTTGAAAAGTTTGTTTCAGTCTAATAATTTAATAGCACTCTGTATATTTGCCTTAAAATCTTCCTTGATAACATTGAGTCATAAAGCCCGTCTAAAGGACTAATTAATTGCATCCAAAAATTAAGAGTTAACAATGATGGTCCGTTGCGTACGTTTTAATTAGCCGTTCCAGGCAACGGTTGCGTGAGTGTAACGGTTACCATGACGCCGGTTGCACTCAGACCACCAGGGTTGCTTTGTCTGTGACTCCGTGACTCACTGGGCAGCTATGTCGCGTCTGGCCAGGTCGTCAGGTCGTCTCGCTGTCTGACAGCCAAGTTGTATATGGTTTGTCTATTGTCTGTTGGAATTCCTAGAAGTATTTATTACAGCCTAGTTTACGATATTACTGTGTAGCTAGTTTTGTTGTATTGAAATTGATCTGGTTAGATATAGGTACTGTTTTGTTATTTTATTTTGGGTTTCTCGTGCTATGTGAATGTTTGTTGTCTTTAACAACATTTACTTAAGAGTCTGCATCAGTGGTAGCCATCTTGAATTTTAGTCCCGTAAGGGCAATGTTAAATTCTGGCGGAACATACCTTCACTTTGGCGTCTGTAGTGGCGTTAATTATCAAAGTATCAATGTAAAACTTTGGAAGTACATTGATGAGATGTGGCTCAAGGGCATGACATTTTAATGTGTTCAAAAATTTAACTTGATATAAAAAAACAGGAAAAAACAGGAATATTTTACAAAATAAATCATTATTATTTTTTTATTGAGAGCGAAAATAAGAAATTCTGTAAGGTGGTGCCCTGGAGGACTGTAATACCTTTAATTTGACACCTCTTCCGTTAATTTATGACAATAGGTCAAGGAGATATAGGCGCCAGAATTTAACATTGCTCTTACGGGACTAAAATCCAAGATGGCTACCACTGATGCAGACTCTTAAGCTGTTCGGTATTTAATGTAGCATACTCGGACTGGGACGGATAAGGTTAGTGACCTAGACAATCCTCTTTGCTTTGTTGTTCCATTGCAGGGTAAACATGGTGACGTCATTGTCACTAAGAGTACAGGAACGATCAACAAGCGATGACGTCAGCCTCGGCTAGTGAAGGCCGTCCCAACTCACTTGTCTCGGTATATTGTTGATAGTTATAAGTGATGCTCAGTGGATGTGATATATTTTCTAGGTTCATCTGCAAAGATCATCCTCATAATTAGACCAGACGAAAGATTGTGGTTCCGATCCCTCGTTAAAGTGTAAACGTCCCATTGGCTGCTTGGCTATTAATTAACAGTCCTGTCTATGGAACATGTCAGCCTTAGTCAGTTAAATGGCTACAATAATCATCTTCAACTCATTTCTGATTCATATTTGGCTTAAAACACCTACCTGGTTAGGTCGCCATTTCAGAAACGTAATATAGGCTCCTAATATGTTTTTAGGTAGGTGATCAATTCTATTTCTTTAAAATCCTTTTATTTTATTAAAACACTTTTATCTTCGAAATATTTTTAGTAATAGAGTTTTATAATTCAGAAAACCCAAATTTGCAGAATTGTTGGGTAGCCCAGAGGTAACGTGCTGACCTCGAAATACAAGAGTTTTTGGTTCGATTCCGTATCTAATGGATAAGTTGTGCTATTAATTAATCAGATACAAGTGTTGGAATAAATTAATAAATTTTTTTGTATTTACTTCCCTGTGGGAAATAGGTTAGGTCTTGGATGTTAAAGGGGATGTTTTCAGTTCCTCTTAACAGCTATTTTTATAACCATATGAAATCACTGTTTCAAATTTTGGTCTCGAAAACAGCCAATTCCCCCCTACAGAGCTAAGACATATCCATGTCATTATAAATTAAATTTAACGATATTGGTCCGGACCGTTCCATATCAAAACGTAAAATTTCACTTGGTGATTATAAACACAAAAAATACTTCAACTCGGCGCAATTTTGTATGAAGTTGCTGAGACGGCAATACTTAATGTAATCCCGAACCTGGTTCAAGTTGTTATTGAACTTCCTAATCGCACCACGTCAGCAACGGTGTCTGGTGTTCTCACTTGAATTATATTATTCCGAATAACTTTAAAAGGATAGTAAGCCTGAACAAGGTGACCTTTAGAAGTCGTATGCTAAATCAAATACATTTTTATTTCCAAAAAATATACATACCATTTTTAAGATATTGGCCTGTGCGCGGGAACGCGTTCTTCAATAAATTTAATGTGTTCCTCTAAGAGAAAAAAAATTTCAAAGAAAAAAATTACACTTAACAGTAGAAATAAAAAGTACATAAATTTTTTTATTTGGAATCTACAAACAAACGTAACCGTATAAGACACATTTTTGCTATTTCAATGTAAATATATTATAGATTGAGTGAACTGATTTAATCTATTGTGGCCTGCATGAGGCAGAATGTTCGGCGCGACGGCATATGTTGTTTGTGAATGAAGTGGGAACAGTGAGAACAGTTTGAGTGGGTTAGTTGCTGTACTCAGAGCGGATGAGTGTCTCAGCCTGTTCGAGACCGATCTCCAACAACTAGTCAGAGATAGACAATTTAAACAATTTTGTAGAAACCTGAAGGTTTCTAATCTCCAAAGGAATGTTTCTATAAATGAAATTCGCTACAAAGAATGAATTTGAATGACAAATTGATTTTAATGCCCTGGGCACTTGCTCACCTACATTAACTGAGTTCCTGGTTCTATAACTATGAGAAATGGGGGTGATCACAATTTCTTTATGAGTATAAGTATAAATCGACAATGTTTTAATATATAATTGTCTGATTGAAAGTAATTTTGTCTGGGAAAATAACTGATTAGTCGGGAATCGCTTGCACTTTTTAAAAGCAGCTTTGATGATTGATTTTTGGACAACAAATAATGGATTTAGGAGTGTTGTTCCAACACCTCCCCAAACTATAATTCCATACTGGAGAATGGATTGAACATATGCAAAATAAACCGTACGAATTTCCGTTTCATTTAGTATTACACTTAGTTGGTGAAACACGTATATCATTTTTCTAAGTTTTAAATATAGTTTTGTATATAAAGGAATACATCGTAGTAAGTTAGAACAAGGTGTGTGGAAGGAATTCTCAGTAGTCCACTGACACTGACTGACTAGTGTGAGAGCTCTCCTTTCCATCCCCACCAACTTGCACAAAACGCCGAACTGGCGCCACACAGGAACCGGAAAACAACGCTGTTCATAAAAGACTCCAATGGTCCAATAAAAAATAGAGGCGAGCGCCCGACACGCGTATTATAAGTTGGCGCTTCGTGTTTGCCAGGCGACCTTCAGACGTGGGGTATAGCACAATGCAACTTCAATACGCGCGTCGCTCGACGCGTTACATATAAGTGGTCTTAATTGGTTTCAGTCGGAACACTCGACGAGAGACTTGCGCTTATCGCGTTACTAATTCCTAATGCCTCCAAAGTGATTTATAATTATCGTACGATAGTATCTGTGTACGCCACTAGCCACGGTCGTGCAGTTTGTTATTTTTATCACCTCATGTTTTTTATCAGATTTCTCTGTTGTGTGTGACCTCTTGTGTGGCGGGTCCGTATATTGCTCGTGGTGTGAACTGTAATCCAGCTACTTGGAGATCACCAATTGTGGATAGTCGGTGGATAGGATATTCCATCTTCCGCACTATTGAATACTAAATTCACCCGTTAAGGACCATCCTCATAATTAGACCAGTTCTTAATTTAGCGGCTGTTTTTCGGATCCCACGTATAACTGTAGGTCCCTTACATGCCATGGACTGTTGGGCTATTAATTAAAAGTCATGTCAACCTTAGTTAATGATACAACCAAAAGATCGCGCCACAATTATCTTACACTCATTTCTTATTTTTATACTAAGCTTTAAATACCCACCTGATAAGAGCGCCATTTTAGTGAGGTAATAATAATAATATACAGTATTTCTGTGAAAAATACTCTTAGATAATCTGTCTCTATAAGTCTTGGAAATGGCGGACATCTTAATCTAGTTGTGACAGTTCATGAGGAAAGTTTAACATGTATCGGTTTAGTCTGAGTAAAAGTTATTGTACCACTGGAGGTGTATCAAAGTTCCGAACCGACAAATTACCGAAATCAGATTCCCGGCTTAAAAATGTCAAACGATCGGCGATCTGACGTGCATGGTCCCGTCAGATCGTATTATCAGATCGATTTATTTTCATTGAATCGGCAATCTGACGGTTTGGTGATCAGTCGTTGCAGAGTGAACCGGTAATCTGACATAAAACTTCGGTGATGTGACAGATACTAACATGACAGAAGATGGGCGATCCAACGTTAAGTAAAAATGGCTAATCGTCTCTCGATTGTTTTGGTGCTCTAACTGTAATCCTTTTAATCCATAATCATCTTTTCCCTAATAATCTGTTCATATCATCCCTAATCATCTTTTCATACCAGGCAAGATTTCCACATTCATAACACTAGAGGCAAAACTACATTGGACATTCCACCTCACAGGCTTGCATTGACAGGTAACTCATTCAAAATTAACTGTGTGAAGTTTTATAAAAAGTTGCCTGACTCTCCTAAACAGCTTCCTCTGGCTACTTTTAAGGTCAGACTATATTCCTGGCTTGTAAACAATCCATATTACTCAACAAAGGATTTTTTAAATCAAGTTTTATGATTAGTTTTATGTGATTGTGACAATGTCTATTTCTTGTTCTGTACTTGATCAACGGCAATAAAACCTCTTGATTCTTGATCTAATAATCATTAATCTCTACTTTTTACCAGAAGTTAATGCAACTTTATTATAGTTTCAATCATATGTGTATATATATTTAACAACTTATACGTCACACTTTGTACTTTTTATGGACGGTGATATTTGGTATAACCAGAATTTTACTGGTTCCAAATCGGAGGTAACGTAATGGATGGGTCGATGACGTCACGTCGTGACATTGGCGCGCAGAGCTCCCAGAGCGCGCCACCGTCAATCACCGGCTAGCGTCAATGGTACGGGAAACGAAATAATTCACCCCCGGTTTACAGGTTACAGGGCTGGGCTGTTCGCGAGTCAGAGAGAAGTCCCCAGAGCCAAACAACAATACTCCCGTGTGTTTCAGTATCAGATATATTGAAGGCGGAAATATTGATTTTGAATTTGTACTAAATATAATATTTCTCAGAGACCTTCTTGTTACTCGTGACATTTTGTACATTCAAATTTAAGAGGAATCATGTATATTAAAACCTAAATATTTTCCGGATGAACGTGTAAGGCTTCTAGTGGACCGATTTACTCATGGATGATGTCAAATTAAAGGGAATAATTTACCAAATTCACGTCAAAATTCAATTTAACTCCAGTAGTTATTTTAAATTAAGTAGCTTATAGGTTCTCTTATGGTCAAAGACATATTTTCATCACTGCAATTAATAGGGAAGTTTATTTGAAACCTCCACTGTTTAAATGAAATATATATTTTTATTTGCACAATTGACTTGTACCTTCGAAAAAGCTACATTAGAATGTAAGAAAATAATGTCGTTAAACTAATTAAAACTACTTTTAGCCTCTCCGATCAGCTGATTAGTATATTACGAATATTGCAATAGAAATATACCAGCTGATAAGTAGAAATTTATTAGTATAGTAAAATGTAAATTACTGCACTTAAATAAGTTTTCTGTGAGTAACGTTCAGGTGAAAGTACTTTATAATCAAATAGTTAAATTTCGACAGGGACAATAGTTGGTTTGATTAATTATTTTTTTAAGCCCTTGTGAAAGGTAAAATCTTATTCAAATATAAATAACATTTACTTTGTACCTGTAAAGTGGAAAAGTAAATCTCAGTGAAAGATTTTCAAACGTTTCCAACTCTCATTTCTCATTCGTACTTGACTTATAATACGTACCAGGGTAGGTTGCCATTTCAGTTAAAAGTAAAAAGTACGAAGTAATGTTATAAAACATAATACTTTGTTAAAACTTAAAACCGCATTGTTAGGATTCAATAAAATTCAAGGAGTTTTAGTAGACGTGTTTAATGATATTGATAAGATGAGTAACATATATGTGACGTTGTGAAAGTGTACTTTGCGACATCCCTAGGTTAGTAAAGTAATGTTTTATGTTGTTGCTCATTAACTGTAAACATACGGGTACCTAGTTAGTTGTCAGCTTATAAGTAATGTAATGCACCCTCTTCCTGAGTTTCCTTCTCGTTCGTTTACACGTCTCTGGTATTCGTCCATGACGTCATGGTCTGGGACAGTGACGTGTCCTGTAATCCAGCTACTTAGCGGTCAAGAGTTGTTAATACTGTAGTTATGAACTATGGCATGTGGATTCCCTGGTGTAAATTAACGTTCGCACTATTTAATACTATGTTAATTCCCGTAATTTGACCAGTTCGTAATCATAGGCAAAATTGAGGTTCGAATCCCACGTTACTGTAGGTCCCTTAGTTGCCATCGGCTGTTGGGCTATTAATTAACAGTCCTGTCTAAGGAACACACCCTTAGTCAGAAACAATACTACAAGATCGCGCCACAATCATATTAAACTTATTTCCCATTCATAATTGGCTTAAAATACCTACCTGGGTATCTAGCCATTTCAAACGTTAATCTAATCTAATGTTAATCTTGTAATATCTTTACTTGATAGTCGTAAAAGGTTGGTTGAGATATTAAATTGAAGGTAAATTATAGGCTATTTACTAGGGAATTATCTAATTACAGTAGTTTGGTTAGTTTATTTTTTACCTGTTCGTTGTAATTCCCCAGAATCCAGATAACCACCTCCCCTTTAATTTCACACCGGAGCCATCTTTTTACGACAATCTAGTAATCTATTCTATATCCGTGGATGCAAGAACGTATCGGGATCAGTGCCTTCAGTAGCGGATTGTCAAATCCTGATGTACGACAAAGGCTATTAGAAAAGTCAACCTTGGCTTTATAGAAAGCTGTGGATATTTCTCTCGCACTAGAGTCCACCTAAAAGAATTAGACTATTAGACTATTGAAATGGCAACCTACCCAGGTAGGTATTTTAAGCCAAGTATGTGTGAGGGATGATTGTGGCGCGATCTTGTAGTCTGGTTACTGACTAAGGCTGACATGTTCCTTAGACAGGACTGTTAATTAATAGCCCAACAGCCAATCGCAACTAAGGGACCTTCAGTTTAACGTGGAATCCGAACTACGGCTTCTGAATTACGAATTGGTCTAATCATGAGGATGGTCTTTGTGGATTAACGTAGTATTCAATTGTGCGGACGTCAATCCATACAAGTGAACACTACTCCCACCAACCATCGCTCACAACTATCTACAATTCGTGACCTCCAAGTGACTGGATAGTCTTGTCCTATGGTGCCTAATCTTAGCCTAAAACTGAAGCCTAGTCTAAGAAGGCGTGGTTCATTTCAATTTGATGCTGTCACAAAATTAACGTTGTTCTCATGGGACAAAATCCAAGATTTTAGAGAACAGAGGCGCTGCAGACTATTTTGGAAAGGTTCCTTCGTAGACTTTATGTCTCTTGAGGCTTTTGTATCCTTCAGTCTTCGGTGATCCCACTTTCGCTGTTTTGGCTCGTGGTTCGCGACACGTGACGGTGTCCAAGAGTCCGGTGGCGGTGGACAGTCTGGACGGAAGTTTATAAATACGGCGGCCCCACGTGCCGGGATGACCGCCAAACTGCATCGCCTCGTCCACGCACATTTCCAGAAAGTTCCATTCACCGTTTTAGACTCGTGGAATTAATCCACTGTCATTTTTAGGGAGTACGTAATTTTTAACTTCAAGTATACAATGTAATTATTCAATTGTTGTATGTTAATGTGCCATCCCTTGAATTTGCTGTTTATTAATTGTTATGGACTACTCAAAAAGAGAATTATAAAGTAGACAGGGTGTTAAAGAACTCTCTACCGAGCTTTTTGAGGTATTGGTCCTTAGTTAGTAAAAAATACTAAGTATTGCATTTAAATACGTAACTGGGTCGATCGTAAGCTCTGTGTTACTTACAGAGTCGCATTTTTTTGCCGCTGCTTAGAGTAATGGAGACTTCTGGACGATTTAAATTTTATTTTTGAATTTAGATATTTAGACTGACCCAGGGACAATGCTTTAAAAGTGTGTTGGTAGAAAGTTCTAAAACACCCTGTGTAAATCAGACTGTATAAGATAAATCACCTATCAACCTTGCAAAAACCGTATGGGAGATACTAAATGGTTGAATGGATTTGATCGAACACTAAATTTGGTCAGATCTGAAACTGTAATCGAGCGCCAGTTGATGAATCCATAAAGAAAAAGGAAAAAAGCGTGACCGACGTCCGAGTGAAATTAAGCGATAGAACGGATGGTTGCCTCTCGTTATGAACGAGCTTTTTCACTTTATGTTCATATAAAGGAGGGTGTGAAAGGCGTTAGATTACAGCAGAACCTTTGAAGCGATTGTACATCACAATTCCTTTTGAAAAATGATACTTCCGCTCAACAACTAATGTTTCATCTTTTGCAGAGTGTGTGGTTACTTTTCTTTCTTTGTGGTCGATGGTAAACAAGCGGTCGTCTCGAGGGTGGGGCGGTTATGGGGGTGACGGAGAACACGGTGGGACATTAGGGGCATTAGCAGTGTTTGACGTCCCTCGTTAACATCGCCGGACCGTCTAGATTAGACTAAATTACCTTTGGAAATGGCGACCTATCCAGGTTGGTGTTTTAAGCCAAGTATGAATTAGAAATGAGTGTAAGATGATTGTGGCGCGATATTGTAGTCTTGTTACTGACTAAGGCTGACATGTTCTTTAGAACGGAAAAACAAAAAACATAGTTCAAATCATTCTTATAACTAAAATCAATCCCAAAGACAAATTAATACCTCAGTTAATTCTTTAGTTCTCTTTTTGCCTAAAGTCGCCATTAAAATTGATCACGACTGCGGTCTAAGCACAGGCATCTGTCCATGTAGACCTTTCCTCGCTAAAAAGTGGCAAAAATTGAGATTCTTATTGTAGCTGTTACTTTAATTATTATTATTATTATTAATGTCGCTCTGTATGAAGAGGCCCAGATCACCTGAACAAGTGCCAGGACATGGAGTGAACCCCAAGGGCGTAATCCAAATTTAGGCCTAACCTGTTGTAATGTGACAAACGGTTCCAGGTTAGAATCCTAAAGAGAAGATGAAGTTTTTTAGTGGGTAACCCCGCTTCTTAGGGGAGTCCCAAATTACGGCCTGGCAACCTATGTGCATAAATTATTTCTTCCACCTCTCCCTAAAAAATTACTGTATGTTTGACTGGTGGGAATATACTATTATTTCATTTCATTAGTTAATTGACTCACGACTGTATGAATATTGCTCAAGAATATTCTCGAGTATTTTACCAGTTGGAGGAAAGTAAATATTGTGTCTATGTGAGTAATACAGTCCTTCAAAGGTAAGGTATTCGAGATGTTTGGGTTTGATGTTAGCTTGTCCGTTGGGGAAAGTACACTTGGAATTCTTAGCTTTGAGTGCAAACTAACTACTGTATTCAGTTTTTAAAAGTAACAGTCAGCGGCAATATGCAAATCTAAACATTTGCATATCGTACTGATTGGTTAATTGTAGTATGCGTAAAGTGATAAATAAAGTAAAAGTTATAGTGCGTACGTGGAATGTTAAAAATATTCGCGATTTCGGAGAAGTTTGTTTTATTACGTCGGGTTCGTTGATTTACGTAGGGAAATAACAGCGAGAGTCTAGATGCAAATCAACTTTATTTGTTGGATTCATTCAAAACTTTCTTTGTTATGCTTTCTAATCAGCATTTTCACTTAATCCTCGGAATTTCATTATAGGTCTTCGAAAACGCGGTGTTTTTAAAATTTTTGCATTTTTCAAAACTTTTTGAAATATTAGTAGATTATTTTTACTTAACACTTTAAATGTTTAATACAAATTACACAATACCAACTATCTGCTGGAATCTATACTAGTCAAACTTTACTTCCGTTTTTAGACTAGTCAAAAAAGTTATACAGTAACTTTTAAATGTAAATTTAAATGCATTTTATTTAAATCTATTTTATTTACTACTTTGATCACAAAATATTGACTAGAATCTATTTTAAGCCAAGTTTTTTTAATTAGTGATATTGCTTTTTAAAGATATTTGTCAAATAATATTGAGTATTGAGATTTTGTGATAGCGTTTTTCAAGTAATTTCGAAATTCTTTATGAATGATTTATGTATTAAATAAAAGTTTCACTATTAAAATAGCAAAACAGTATTTTTGTAACTGTATATAAATTAATCGTACTTAGTAATATATTAAGTCTTTTAAAAAATTTATTGTTAAATTGATTTTAGTTTTATTACGTGATTTTTGTACGTAGGGAATATTGAAAAGCAAATCAAAATTTATTTGTTATTCATTCAAACTTTTTGTTATGCTTTCTAATCAGCATTTCACTTAAAGAATATTTCTTCGAAAACGCGGTTTTTAAAATTTTTGTTTTTTCAAATTTTTTAATTTTTTTACATTTTTAGTAGTAAACTTTATTTAATTTAAAATAAAATATGCAAATTATATTTTGAACTATAGTCAAATTTACACAGTTTTTGTAGTCAAATTTATATAAATGTATATAGATTTTATAAATTTAAAAACATTTTTTAATAATTATTTACTATTTTTAAAAATTGATTTAAAATTATTTTTTTTAATTTGATATTATTTTTAAAAATGTCAAATAAGAATTGATGTTTTCATATCACGTAGCGAGCTGTGAGTTTCTTGATTTCGTATTTACTTAACACTTTCAGTGTTCAGTCTGGGGTCCGAATGCTTCGCTTTGTTACCCATGTTTGGCAAAAGTTTTATCTTTGAATATCGTACCTATATCTTTATCTGAATACTAAAATTTAAAATGTTACATTATTTAACTTCAAATGATTATATTTTGAGCTATATAACTAGAGCGCAAACGATGTCATATCGCACGGGAGGTTCAATGGCAGCTTCAGCTGAGTGCTACTAGAACTTCGAGGGCGTCCATGACAGTTTGCACTCGTATTACACACGAGATTTTTACTAGAATAATAAAGTAATTTAGGTTATGTTTGATTTTTCCGTTGGGCTTAATGTAAACATAGCTTTTAGGTTTCCGGTAACCTCAGTTTCATTGCGCAAAACCGGAAGTTAGTGTTGTAGAAACGTCTACCGTCTATCAGCTGACTGAACGCTTAGCACATGCTATTGGTTAGTTTCATACAGATTTGGAGCGTGTCGCGCATATGATTGGCCGGTTACGTATCTACCCTAGTGCGTATATACTGCTAATACGTTCTGCCAACATTTGTGCTTACAGGAGTCATTTCATTTCACATGTCATTTTCCTACGACCGCGTGAAAAAATGATGGTCGTAGAAAAAATGACATATTCCTGTAATCTGAAATGTTTTTTAGGGAAGTCCGTTAGTTCTCTAACAGCCAATGACATCCAAGGGACCTACAGTTTAACGTGGACTCCGAACCACAAGTTTTCCTTACATAATTTGAACATTAATTTTTCATTTTTCTATTTGTTTAAGTATTTTGATTCATAACACTGAGTACATAGGAAGGGCCTAATATGTTGTAATGAAATGTAAACAAGAAACCATTTGAGGTGTGTGTTAATTAAAAAGTTCAAACATTTCACAGCTCGCCCCAGTTGAATGTTTATTCAGCAAGCGAAGAAAGGAGAGCAGTATATATATGGATTATAGCGTCGGAGATGATGTTCCAGTATCGCGTATCTACTCTCAGTTTTTCTTGAACTGTGATGCCTCCAGGAAGCATCGCACTTTTCTGAGAGAATACATCGTGAACTTCACTCTCGTCATGTTTTATTTTAAAATCACACGTTATATACGCCATTTTATTTTTCTCCTTTACGTTTGTTACTTTTCCTTATTTATACCTTAGCGTACTTTATTGATTTTTCCAAATGTATATATAAAAACATTTTACAATAACACGAATATGGATCATTTATAACAACCAAACTGTGACATTATTAAAATAATTAGAGTACGAAATAAAAATAAGAAAATATTCATCCATACATATATAGAACTTTCACAGTTGTTTTGCAAAACCTAAATAAATCATGTTCAAACACTAGTATAACTACAAGAATCTTTCATTTTTCCTAATATTTTGTGAAAATTTTTATTTGCAAATTGACAATTTTACAATTGTTTTATAATACTCAAATCAATAAATATACATAAAAAATAAAATTTACTTACCACATTAAAAAATTAAACATTTTTAGAAAGGATCAATTATCATTTTAAACACTTATCGACGGAGTAAAAGACCCCCTCTGCTAGGAAATGTCTTAATAGGCTTTTAAATAATATATGTGTTTTAGATTTTTTATGTATATTGGGGAGTTTATTATACAGCTTTGTGCCAAAAGTATGAGGAAGGGAAGCTGCTAGTTCTGTTCTACGGGAATTTTGTCCATGTTGGTATGTTGTTTCTGGTATTATAACTTAAAATTATAAAACGTTATCACATTAGGAATAAAGTGAGAAAGAAGGAAAATGGCGGCGGCAGGGCGTTTGCCTTTTTACTCCCGTCACTATTCGAATAGCCCTTTTTTAATTTTGAAAACGCTTCAAGACAGGGCGACGAAAGCGGGGCCCAGAGCACACAATGGAATGTGTCAACAGTGTCTTGATTAGTTAAAAGTAAATAAATTTCATGAGGAATAAATTTTCCATTTTGGGAATCTACTGAACAAAAATAGTTGTGATGATAATTTTGGGAATAATACGTTAACGTCTTGCTCCAATCTTACATTTGATCGAAAACAATTATGGAATGTTACAATTTTATTTCATTCATATGACTTAAGGCCATCAACTTCCTTTTCAAAAGTTCGATTAAAAAGTTCATTCGATTGTGGAATATTGTCGAACGATAATAATAATACCGATAATATCGGTTAGGAATTCCTGGAAGTTAGCAATTAAAGGGCTGCAATTTTTATAATTTACTTAGCTATCGGTTTTACCGCGTTATTTAAAATATGTTTGTAAAATAAATCCATCAAACTGTATTCGCTATACAAGTTAAATTAGGGTTCGGTAATGGACACATGAGAGCGGCGCCGACGTACATTTACTGCGTGTAATATTCCAATCGCGTTAAAGCTGCACTTTTCGGCCATTTGGTCTGCATAATTCAGATTCATTATTGGCTTTATTGAATTTCACATTCTGTTGCATTCTGTTTATATTTAGGATTTGGATAATTTTATTTTTTGGAACGAATGAATTGGTATGTAACAATTTTGGCAACATTTGGTTGCTACCAAACGTAGAAACGTTAGAATGTAATTAATTAGAATTATTTTTATTTCGTTTCTTTATTTATTTATTTATCAAGCTAAATTTAACATGTTCTTGCCGCCACCAAGTAAGTCAAGCATAATTAGTCTGTGGGGTCCATTTTGTATATGAAGTTTCTACAATTATTGACTAAATATAATTTCATTTTACATGACTTTTCTTTATTTTTAATGTCAATACGCAAAATTCACCATGGCTGGCCACCAAGGCAGGACTTCAAAATAATGTATATTTTTGAAATTTCAACATAATTTTTAAACTATAGACAACTAACAAACAAAATGTTATATCTAACAATGAATTGACAGAAATACTTTGTCCAATGTTACACTCCACAATAACTCAAGAAAATCCATCACTAGACTTCTACCAATAATTAGTTGAGAATTTTGACTATGGTTGGTTTGAATCTGTGCCAAGTAAATCCCATGCTTTCGTGTTTTAAGATCGCATAAAAAAGTTATATATATATAATTTAGTTTTTAAATTTGAATTACAAGGTCTGATGATAATGTAATAAATCAATTTATCACTTTTGAAAATAATTTTTCCAAATATTCATATCCTTATTTAGTGCTTCAGTTCCGAACCGACTTGGTTACTAATAGGTCAATGTGGGCGTATGGTGAATGTAATTGATTTTATCTCTAATCTATTAATTAATTATCCGGGAGAATGTATTATCTTATCTTTGTCAGTAGCAAAGCTTCATATCAAATAAAATCTTTAACGTTCATCCCACTCACCCTCATATTTACTTATAATTACGTAATTTATATTTGACGGACAAAGACCAGCTGATTATTTTGTCAGAATTATTAAACAAATTGTATTTACTTCCTCGTGGGAAACAGCCTTGATTATGGATACGTCAGAAGGGAATGTTTTCAGTTCCACTTAACCAACTGTTCTCTTAACCATATGACGTGCCTTCCGTTACACATTTTGTATCTCGCGCCCTTAGAGCTTAGTCATGTCAATAACACAATGAACATAAACAAATGGGTCCAGATTCGAACCATCACAAAATTGTGCGACGGTTTTGCTAAGGGTCGGACCATCGACCTGCAGATAATTAAGTGGCTACAATAACCACCAAACCACTCAGCCAGTTATATTTTAAACACGTTACTTTTCTTCGCTGTGTCGTCATTTATCAGGTCATGATATCCAGCACTCCAGCTGTCCTAGATTTGCTGCAGTTGCAAACAGCGATGTTTTGATCGAGAAGTGTTTACAGTCACCAGAATAGAATGTGGAGCGTGTGTTGCGTTGTGTGGTTACGCAGTTGTACTCGTAGTCGTCCATCCACCATGGTAACGCAAATATACAGAATCTCACGGTTGTATTTGTATTAGAAAAAGGGAAAAGTTCGTATTAGTTTTATGTTCTTACACGCTTGTACTAAAATGGGTTGTTTGACTTCTTTTTAAAGAAGCAAAATTTTATTTTACTAACCAAGACAACAAGTAAGTCTGTTGTGAGGATTGAGAAGAAAGTAGTTAGTATTATAACAAAATGTTAAATTGAAATCGTAAACAAATAAATAAAAAAATCCTAGCTTCATTATTTACTATTAGTTTTAGATTAGAAAATATGTATCTTTGGTCGAATTCAGTATACGTAATTTGGACTAAGTTAAGAAAACATTTATATTATGATATTGAAATAGGTTTCAAATCAACGTTCAATGTAAAAACTAATATTAAACCTAACTCGACAGCTGGTAATTATTTCTGTTAAATTGCACTAATACGAGATCAAATGTAATTTGGATTTTTATGCGGACATTTTCCATCACGATTTTATGTAAAACAAAGTTTAAAAACTTAAAAACTTACAGTTTTTTGACTGCTTTTAACTTTTATGTTTTCAGCTTTATACCGGTTTAGTCCGGATTATGTGTTAATTGTGCTATGTTTTAGATATTAGTTCACCTGAGGACGGGATCAGATTCCAGATTCCGAAACGTCGTGAAACTTTGTTTTACATAAAATCGTGATGGAAAATGTCCGCAATAAAAATCTAAATAACATTAATCCACCATCAATAATGAATTTCAAACAAGGGACGAGATCAAATGTTCAGTAAAATTAGAAAAGATGTGCCTAGTATCGTTAAAAATTGTATTTTGTGACATAATTCTTTTACTTAAAGTTGGTGTGAAACTGTTTAAACTGTGTTTAACCCTTTTTAAAGTATTCGAAAATAAGGTAGACTGTTCATATCCCACCTTTTAATTTTTAGGAACCCCTTCTTTTCGGTGGGTACAATACAATATTCGGAAAAAGATTCACGTCCACCCGAGTTAATTAAAGGCTTTCTAATAATCAAATAATTAATCTGTCATCGAAGGCTAGTAATTATGGTTTTCTTCACATATTAACAATTAAAAATATCGTGAACACTATCTTATAATAGCTAAAGTACACGCAACGGAGACAACAGACTGCCACCCCTTCGCTCTCCCGCCAACCCCTAGTTGCGTCGCCTGCGATAACGAACACTGGATTGTAATATTTGGATTTGACAAGACCTTTTAGAGTACTAATGAGGTTTGCACCCTCATTTCATTCTCTTGAACGTTCTTCCGTCTTGTAGATTATTGGAGATGCACGCTGTTTCCAATTTCGTTTTGTAAATTTTAATTTTGTGTAGGCCTGTACTTCGGTCAAATCCTCAACACCTTTGGATTTTAACGTAATACATTTATCTCTATTCGTATTTAGTTTGTATACTGATTTTGAAAAAAATATTCATCTTCAAATATGTATATAATAATTGTAATGAAAATAAAGTTATTTTTTTTGTTATGTTGGTAGCACTGCGTCCGGTTGAGACAATATCCGTTTTGTTTGTTTGTTTTCGTTGATGTTAGTTGAGTTTACTTCTGTTGTTTTTGACGTGTTCTAGTGTAAAAATATGGTTGTTCAGAAGTGTGAATTTAATAAAAATTTATTAACAAAATTCTGTACTATTATTTACCCTAAGGGAGTACATTTGTGGTTCTTATTTTATATAATTTAATTAAACTAATAATTTACTACCTTCCATACAATAGGTTCACGTTAGCTAATAAGAAGATACGATATTTGGATGTTTCCTTTCAAACCTAAACTTTGCTACTACACCTTTTTCAATTTTATATATCAACTGATATACTGATATATCAAAATATATCAGTTTAATTAAGAAAAAACACTATTAAATTTCATAATTATATGATGTATTTCAGAAAAAGAGATTTGTAGTTCAGAGTAGTAAGTTTAGTTCAGAAAACTTGAATTGAATTTCAGAAGTTATCAAATGTATTTGAGAATTCGTAAATTGAATAAGAAAAACAACCCTTGGTAATATTCAATTGTATTTGAGAAAATTACAGTATCTGAAACATAAGAATAAGAAATACGTTAAGAAAAAACACTTCATTGTCTTGTACTTTATAAATAACTTGTCTAACAATTTATTAAATTCTTCTGAACTACGTTTATTTGACAACTTCTGAAAACCTAGTGATCTTTTCTGAAATAAAATTAACTAATTATTAAAATGAAGTTACAGATTCTGAAAATTAAAGTTACTAATCTGAATTACAATTGATAATTTCTGAAATTAAGATTACTAATATGAAAAAAATTCATACTTTCTGTGATAAAAGTGGAATAGGTGCAGAGGTGAATTGTTGTAACAACATAAATAACAGGTAATGCAAGTCTCACGATAGGATTGTTTCGTATAAATCGTTTAACCCTCCAGGTGCTAACATCTCACTGTGAGATGTCAGCGAGGTGCAATTGTATAGCGCTATCGAAGTCAAAAATTACAGTTACGGTGCTGCCATCTGCGAGCTAATACATGCAACTACTCTGTAGTTCCCTATTCTGACCCTTGAGTTCGTTATTTTGCCGCCAGAGTATGCTTTTATAGCCAAATAAGTGCTTTCTCAGACGGTGGTCCTTTGTAGTGTAGTGGTTAGACTGCTGTGCTGACGAGTACAACAGTTGAAGCCATTCGGAGGGACGAGGGTTCGAATCCCGACCATGAGCAATCCCAATTTGGCTTGCAAATGTGTGGTATAGTGGAGTGGAGGGCCCACCTTAAATAAACGGTGACCGGATTGGGTGGAAGTTGACGGCATTTGTAGGCTTAATTGGGATTGCAGTGGACACCTATTTTGCTTTTATGGTTACTGGTTATAAAGGGGGGCATGTTTTGTGTTTTTTTTGTATTTTATGAAGAGTTGCATAAAAATAACAAAATTTAAATGGTCATAGCACTTAGAGGGTTAAACCAAAGCTGTGTATAAAATGTATATAAACAGAAGCTGCAACTCCTGAGAGGTGTGTAACCGATTGTCGATCGCTATTAAATTTTGTGTTTTGTGTTCAGCGAGTAATTACATTGATTACTTTTCAGCGTGAATGAATAGTCCCGGAAACAAGTCCAATATTCGAGGTCAACCGCGATGGTGCTGTCATCTGGCGTGTTAATGGCGAAGTATTGATCATGACTGTAGCATCAGCTGAAGCGGTAACGTCCTCTCTTGTAGTCCGAGAGCGGCCGGTTCGATTACAGATCCAGCCGATAATTGTGTTTGGGATATTGATTACTGTAGCTACCCATCTAATTATAGGTCGACATTAGGTAATCAAGCAGTTGTATTAGGTACTTTGTTTTCTGTCGCTTAGCGAAATGTATGCTGCAATTTAAAATCCCGTCATTTTGAATTTCTGATCAATTTTTAAAAAGTAACTGATCAAATATCTAGAAAAAATAATGTCCCGAATGTCGTGAGAAAATTAGTAGGCCGTCAATGACGTCACGAGTGACCAAATTAAAATAAACAGTGGACTGACACATTACACATTCTTTCTCCCCTAAGCCAGTTCCAAAACTGCAACACTTAATACGGTATTGTATTCTTTAAGATTATCTAAAAATCATTTAAAATTTGAGAAATAAGGAAGAAATTTATTTCTGTAACATTCTCTATAAGAATAACATTTGACGCTTTCCGACAAAGTACTACGTTTAACACGGACGGTAAATTCAACTTTTCAACCGTTAGACGAAGACTCATGATTCAAAATGTCAATTTGTGTACTTATTTTTTGCCAAAAAAATTAAAAATGATATTTTGAAATTTAAAAGCCCATGACTTTTGAACTATTTGTTTTAAAGAGATACGGGTAGTGTCAAATTATCCAGGACCTTAATAGCAATAAACCATAAAATGTTAATCAAATTCGTTTGAGTGTATTTTGAGATATTTTTATTTTATATGGGTTTTAGTGGTAAAATACCCATTAAAACCACCAAAAAAACTAAAAAAATGTAAAATTGTCTGAAGATTACCCAATTGTTGGACGAACAATGTGGTGTCGGTGTTTGTACACAGACGACAGAAAGCAAGAATCAGTCTGAAACACTACTTCTTTGAATTCAGAGAGCCCCAAAAAAATAATATCTACTGTCCACTCCACAAAAATTTTGAAGAAAACAATACTTTCTCAATATACTATGTATAAAGAGAGAAATAAATAGCTTATTCGTTAATTAAAATGTAACATGTCTGCGTGAGTACAGTTTTCTATCCTGTATCAAATACTGTTTACCGAGTATTTCTAATTTAATTCATTTTTCTTCTAAACACTATTAATCTAAACCGTTTATTACGATTTAGCGGCTGTGATAGACATTTCCAATAGATAATTTCCGTAAAACCACTCAGTGAAGACGTATAGTGAAATAGAAATTAAATTTGGTTTGAACTTACGCTGAAATATTGCTCAGTATTCTCCAGTATTTGACCAGTAGAAGGAAAGTAAACAGCGTATCAATGTAAGTAATAAAGTCCTTCAAAGGCAATGTATTCGAGATGTTTGGTTTTGATGTCAACTCGTCCG
This sequence comes from Nephotettix cincticeps, assembly GCA_023375725.1. Classification (NCBI taxonomy): domain Eukaryota; kingdom Metazoa; phylum Arthropoda; class Insecta; order Hemiptera; family Cicadellidae; genus Nephotettix; species Nephotettix cincticeps. The sequence goes on along the minus strand of CM041785.1, from coordinate 15,519,924 downwards.
TTGTTAGCTTTGATATCATCTGTTCAGTTTTTAAACTTAACCTCAAGCGGCTATATGCAAATCTGAACACACAATACACAGACAGACATCATTTCGAAAATTGCTTTTTGGGATTTAGGGAACATCAAAACGGATTCACTCTCAACTAAAATTCGGAAATTTTGACGAAAACAATCCTTTCTCCATATACATTGTATAAGGGGATAAAGTAAAAATCACAGAAAACACAGAAAGAAAAATCAAAGCGTTTTAAAATGAACTAACCCATTACCGCACAGCATATTTTAACATTACATTATTTTTTTAATATTACGCCAGTATGGTAGATTGGTTAATAATTGGGCAGTTGTTCTGCTTTTACAGGTAAATTAGTAAAAGACTAGGTTTACTAATTTTCTGTATTTGTTTAAGTGTTTTCATACGTTCGACATCTTTAGTTCGTATTTCACTTACGGTACCTACCCACCTAGACCACATACCCTCAATTTCACTCACCCACGCACATTGAACCCCTCTAAGGGGTTTAACACACTTTGAGATGCAAATCAGCCTCTTAACCAACCATCGACGCATAAAACGGGTTTCGATCTTTGTATTTTCGTCTGTAGTTTATGTCCCATTTACATCTTGTGTCGTATGTTTTATGCATGGGGTTTGGTTATCATGTTAACTGACTATATTTTTTTCTCACACCATTTAGTTAATCTTAGAAATACTACGTGTAAGTTGTTTTATGTAAATAATTTTTACGCTTCGAGGTTTATAAAGAGGTTTTATAGCTGAAAGTTTAATAGTTCATATTATATAATCAGATCAAAACCGATGTTTCATTTTTAGGGAATTTCCCATAAATAGAAAGCTATTATCGAGACCAAATTTGGTAGAGATGTGTATACATTTACTCGGACGAGTTCATAATCCATACATATTGGTCAATCGGAATTGGTAATTTGGGGGTAGAATTTGTACCTAAAAATGGGCTATTTAGTTTTTTTTCACAAGTAATATTCAAAAATGTCAATATCTTTTACTATTACAATTAGCTCAAAAACCTTAATATTTAAAGTTTTGCTCTATCTGCAACGATTACCGAGATAAAGAATCTAAACACGGTACATCGTATTTTCGGGACTCCAATGCTAATTTATTGGATAAGGAAAAAATAATATTTTCTCTTATTAACCAATATTTTAAAATTAAACTTTGTATTTAGCTTAATTTAGTTGGGATACATCCATTTATTCTTAAAAATCATAGTTTATGTGTTAACATGGCAGCTAAACTGCATACTCTTTCCCCATGTTAATCATGTATAGAATAGGCAAACTCCTTTAATTATGGACATATGTTGATGAATCTTGGTATACATTGTCAAAATAAAACCGTTTTATAGTAAAAATGCCTATTTTCAGTGTTCCTTACAGCAGCAAATCTGCAAACTCTTTCACACGTTAATCTTATGGAAAATAGTCAAACTCTCTTTATTTATTACGAATATTGATTAAACCTTTTATATACTTGTATAATTATTGAATTAGAAATTCGCTGAGTACGCAGATCTGTTGTGACTGGGGTATTCATATTTACTCATTACTTCGTTTATTATGCTATCTATTGTAGCGCCAAAAAATGTTTTTGATAATAATTATTGTATTATCTGTAATATTTTGCGTGTAGGAAATCTTAATGCCATTGAAAAAATGGAAAAACTGGTCTTTGCATCAGGGTCCAAATTGTGACACGGAGTCATAAATAAATAACGACGGGACGAGGACTCGGAATACAAGAGTCCCAACACGGCCGAGGCTGCGTTGCCAAACTGTGCACATCTTGAACGCCAGGTTACAACGCGACGACTATAGTATTTCTTACTTTCATACTTTTTGTAATAATTCGCGTGTAGAAAATCTCATGCCAATGAAAAAAGAAAAAACTGATCTTTGCATTAGAGTCCAAATTGTGACACGGAGTCATAAATAAAATAACGACGAAGAATCGGAATACTAGAGTTCCAACACGGCCGAGGCTGCGTTGCCAAACTGTGCACATCTTGAGCGCCAGGTTACAACGCGACGACTATAGTCGTTCCTGCCATCACGATGTTTTCCCCTCGTCAGTTAAAAAGTGGGATGTAGTGAATCCGTCACGTTCCTCCCTTGTCGGGCTCCTTGTCGGGGGACAATGGGGTGGAGTGGGGTTGAAACTGTAATTATAACAGGAGGGCCCGGTGTCGCCGAGTTCAAACCCTACTTAGGGGTTGGAAAGCGGCCGGTTTATTGTCGACTTTCCGTCTCCACACTTGTCAAAACCCTCTCTGGAGAAATGCTCCTAGGAAGGGCGCGCAACAAAATACTCAAGACCAGGGGTGAAGCTACAGGGATCCTTCAAATTGTATTTATATTTTAGAACAAAATACAACACATTGATTATAATTTTTTTTTAGTTTTCTCTACCATTATTCGGATTTTTTAGTGTGTTACGACAATATTGTGTGAAAGTCTAAATGTATTTGATATTTTAATATGAATTCGGGAAAACAATTTACAATTACGAGAAAAATGGCTCAACGTTCAATGTTTCTGGCCATTGAAACACACTTGAGGATTGACGTTCGTACCCGATGACCCACCAGGTTCAACGGACAAGGAAAGGGTTTCCCCAGGGAACCCTTAACCTTCCAGCTGAAGGTAAACAACACACTTCAGCTTACTAAGAGAGCGTGCCAAGGAAACATCATTCCTCCAGGGGCTCGTTTCACAAAGATACCGCTCTTAAAGTTTTTAAATATCAGTTGATTTTGCAAGTCACGTAATCAGATTTACTAGTCACGTGACAACTAAAATAGAACCTCGATAAGACGTCTGAAGGAGATTTATAAAAAAAATTGACTACGTAACTAAAGGGAGTTTATATTAAGGTAATTTTTTACCAATAATTCGTGATATGGAACTGACAAAAGATGTTCTAAAAAATTAATATACAATAATACACATACTATCAGTAATTTGGCTTGTGTTATCTTTTTGAGGTCAAAAAGATAGCACAAGCCAGCGGATATCGCCCTCACTAATAGATGAATTAGGCAAAAAAAGTATTAACAAAATTAAAAAATCAAGATCTGATTTAAAGCCAGATAACACTGCAAAACGAAGGTGAAGCAGCCAATAAATATGCAGTTTTTAATTATACTGGGAAAAATTCAAAGAATTGCAAATAAATTTAAGAAGTATTGAGTTCCAACAGCATTTAGAACGCAGGACACAATGAATGTAATACTACACACAAAGATTGAAAACACCCATAAAAACAACCAACTAGGAATTTACAAAATTGGATGCAGAGACTGCAATAACATATGCGTAGGCCAGACCGTCAATTTAATAAAAAAATACAAAAAACATCAGCATGGAAGAATGGAAACTGGAGAGATCAAACATCGCAAAACACTTACTAGAAAAAGGACATAACTTAACAACAATCGATGAAGATCTCAAGATGATCAAAACTTGTAAAAAAGGAAATGAATTGAATGCATGGGAACAGTTATGTATTTATAAAGAAAAATGTAAAGATAAAGCAAAATTAATAAATGAACAAATACACTTTGATTCTTTAAGAACGTATAAAAATCTGTTTCCGGAACTCAGCCAGCCAATAAATGCTACCTCCGACGCCATTACAGGAACTTCCGGTAGCCAATAATATTTAAGCGATCGGACGCCATCTTGTCTTAGTGTGTATTCTTTCAGTCTATGTTTGGATGCTGATGAAGAGGGTCCACACGGACATATCAGACTGGACCTGAAATCGATCGCCAATTCAACACTTTTGTGTATATTTACCTGATTTGTATAGAATTACATAAGTGTTTAAATATATATATTATGTAATGTATTGGAAGACGCAGTTTTGAGACTTAATTAGCTGACAATGGTAACTTAACCTAAAAACGAGTTGTGTTTTGGGCGTTCTGGCGTAAATACCACTTGTGTAACGTAATTGTGACTTTGGTTTATGAGTCGTAAAAAGGTGATAGGTGTAGTCATTCAGACACTGTATTGTTATTTTATACAATTCATTTCCACTTAAACAATATTAATGTCAGTTGTATGACGACTAGAGCAGGTGTTTGTAGGTCACACTTCGTTTATTCTATCCAGCGGGTAATCTGGTTTAGTCGTAACTCAAAACTGATTGTTGTGGGTTGCTAACTACTGGTTTTATTTATTTGGTTACAGTGTAGCACTAGTCGATTAACGTTTCCTCAATAGATACTACAGTTATTGTTATCGTTTTCGTTTATTTACAATATCTTGTTTATTGTATGAAATGGCCAGTTTATCAAGTTCCTCGATGATTTTAGGCTCAGTGAAGAAAATTATATAATTTAATTTTGTGTGAACGCCATTAAATGTATTTACTTCAAGATCTCGTTATCTAATATGTTTAAGTGTTAAATTATAGTGGCAATTTTCATCGTATTTCTATCGTAAGAGAGATAATTATTTGTTATACGTTTTATATAATGTCGTGGTATTTTTTTACCCGGTCCTTAAAATCGATTGTCCTTAAAAATATTATTTCAAATTTTACCGTTCTGTTTAAGGTGAGCTATAAAAAATAAACTATTAAATATAATAAATTTTTTTAATTACGAAGAAAAATCCTTAGGGTAACTAACTATACAGGGTGTATCTCAACTCTCCCTTCCATGTATTGGTCCTGGACGGTAGATAAGCCTTAACATCATATTAAAAAATTAAACGACATTAACCCGCATAGCTGTCATTTATTCATTTTACCACAATTAACAGGATTAGTTTTCATCGAGATCGGCTTTTGTTTAATGAAATGAAATTCGTTATTTTAGCCCCATTAAAATACCTAGTTACGGAAAACTTTTTTAAATTATAATTTTCAAAATAGCGACTGTCTAAAACTTAAAAATCTCAGAAACCGCACATGATAAAAAAGTATCTTCATTTTATTTAGACAATTAAATTCCAAATTTAGCGAAACCATATTTTAAGGAAATTGGTTCATAAATATAGGAAAAAAGTATTTTTAAGAAAATTTGTTCTTGTCAATATCAACTCTGTTATCATGTGATAACACTGTTAGTGAGCCGCTTCGATCAGCTGTTTAGTGATTTCACATGTTAATAGTCGATCTTGACATTTCCTTTAACATGACTTTTCTCCGTTGTTTATGAACCGATTTCCCAAAATTTGATGTCCTTAGATTTATAATTAAATTTCCTAAACAAAAGGTAAGTACTATTGATTTTTTTATCGTGCGCGATTTTTGAGATATTTACGTTTTAAAATTTTATGCAGCCGCCAATTTGAAACCGATTATTGAAAGGAAAATTTGAATTAAGTCTTTAGGTGATAAAGCTACTTACCAAATTTCATTTCATTATAAACAGCCGTTCTCGTATTAAAATCTGATACGTGACAAAAACAAAATAACGGCTATGCGAGTAAATTTTGAGTTTTTGAACTTTTTTAATACAGTATGATATTTCGCCTTGTCTCTAGTCCAGGAACTATATCTGTAGTGTCGGTAGGGAGTTCAGGGACTCACTGTATAAGTGATCATGTTTGGTCTTTAAGATAGTCCGCTTTGTTTGGATCAGTTAAACAACTATTGTGAGGCTTCGTTTAAACATGTATGGTACAGTATTAAGTTTAAACGCTTTGTACGACAACATAAAGGCCGGAAGCCCTAGATGTCCGCGAGCGGTTTAGACGATACCGAGCTCGATTTGTGTTTCTGCTAGAGTAACCTCGTTGGGTAGAATCCTTTTAAAAACCATGCTTTGTTCAAGTTTGTTTACTATGATACAAAACCTAATTGTTCTTTAACCTTATCTGTCCATCAAAATAAACCTAGGCCCCTATTCGGTGAAACAAAGACAGTGAGGTACTGTAACAACGTGAGTCACATTGGCTAGCCAGAAGTGACCGCTCATGATCTGACAGGAGTCCCTGGCTAGCCAGAAGTGACCGCTCATGATCTGATAGGAGTCCCTGGCTAGCCAGAAGTGACCGCTCATGATCTGACAGGAGTCCCTGGCTATCCAGAAGTGACCGCTCATGATCTGACAGGAGTCCCTGGCTAGCCAGAAGTGACCGCTCATGATCTGACAGGAGTCCCTGGCTAGCCAGAAGTGACCGCTCATGATCTGACAGGAGTCCCTGGCTAGCCAGAAGTGACCGCTCATGATCTGACAGGAGTCCCTGGCTAGCCAGAAGTGACCGCTCATGATCTGACAGGAGTCCCTGGCTAGCCAGAAGTGACCGCTCATGATCTGACAGGAGTCCCTGGCTAGCCAGAAGTGACCGCTTGGGTCCTTGGCTAGCCACAGGTGACCGCTCATGATATGACAGGTGGTCTTCTGGCTAGCCAGAATTGTGACCGCTCATGATCTGACATAGAGTCATATGTGCTAGCCAGAAGTGACCGCTCATGATCTGACAGTCCCTGGCTAGCCAGAAGTGACCGCTCATGATCTGACAGGAGTCCCTGGCTAGCCAGAAGTGACCGCTCATGATCTGACAGGAGTCCCTGGCTAGCCAGAAGTGACCGCTCATGATCTGACAGGAGTCCCTGGCTAGCCAGAAGTGACCGCTCATGATCTGACAGGAGTCCCTGGCTAGCCAGAAGTGACCGCTCATGATCTGACAGGAGTCCCTGGCTAGCCAGAAGTGACCGCTCATGATCTGACAGGAGTCCCTGGCTAGCCAGAAGTGACCGCTCATGATCTGAAAGGAGTCGTCAGTGGTTTGGACTCCACGTTAAACTGTAGGTCCCTTAGATTCATTGACTGTCGAGTTATTAATTAACAGTAAGGAACATGTCATCCTTAGTCAGTAACAAGACTACAAGATCGCGCCACAATCTTGTTACATTCATTTCTCATTCATGCTTGGCTTGAAATACCTACTGGGGTTGCCATTTCAGTTAAACGCATAAAGTATATAGAAAATTTCATTTCGATCTTACCAGTTTTATAAAAATTATTGTGTGAACGACATAACATTTTCTAACGAATGGTGTTTTTCGCATCTGGGAACCCTAAAACGATAAAAAATAGGTCTAACCATGAGGACTATGGTAACAGCTCTATTTTCTGTAGCAAATGAAAACAGTGGTCACGTCGTGTCATCGAAATCAAAGATATACAGTATGTGACGGAATGTTTATGCGCTGTGGTTGGCCGTGGACGTGCCATAGAGGCTAACGAGGAAGTGCAGCAGCCAATAGGTAATCATGTCATCACCGCGCTATATATACCCTTATCACTCTATTACTCTATGTCGGGCCTGCCAGCGTAGATTACCCGCGTGAAATTATATCTGTGTTTCATATTTTTGTGTTTTACGCGGCTTTGGACAGTTGTCACTGTCGTAGTAAACATATTAATATTCATATAAGACATCAACTCACTGTGGTCGGAATATTGAAGTGAAATTGGGTAAAACGTGACGTGTGTAATGGATATCATGACATGTTGCTCTGACGCTGACAAAGAACAGCTGATTCATTTGCCAGAGTTATTTGTCCAATGTATAAAATCAGCTGTGCACAGTATATAACCATATTAATGATATAATCATATTATGAAGCTGGTACAGTAGACGCCCGACTATCCAAATTTCGTTTAACCGAACCTCAGGGTTAATCAAACTGGTCCTCGAAAAATAAAGGTTATAAAAATAAAGCTTTAAAAATTACGAAAATTAAGACAAGAAGTGGTTTTTATTCGTAGCCCTTGAAATATTTAAAATTGATAGCTGTTAGCAGGTCGAGTAAACTGCCTCTACTGGTTGTTAGGTCGAGTAGTTTATTTCCGGGAATATTATTTCGGCCAAATCTAAGAATTGTTCGTCCTCTTGTGTAGATCGGTTGTTTTTTTACATTATATAGTTTTTTGAAGTAGTGTTTCTAAAAACGAATGTTAAATATGTTTTTGTGTTCGATATGTTTTTACGTGTGTCTTCTCGTGTGCATTGTGTGTGTTGTCTGTATATGTGCACAGCTCACCTTGGCTTATACTGCGTTGTTATTGGCACAGATTTTTTGGCCTATCTTTAGCGTTTTTTTTTTTTTTTTTTTTTGAAATTTTTAATGTTTTCTTAGTAATAATATAACTGAAAAATCCAATTTTCAAAACTCTAACTATTAATTTTTCGATATTTGTCTAGTGAAGAGTCTAATAATTAACCAGCATGTCTGTTTGTGACATTCAGTTTGCTAATGTCATAAAAACAATTTTTTATATTTCAACAAAAATGATTTGTAAAAGTATAACATTATTGAAAGTAAAAAACTAAAACAAATTAGTGTGAATTATTTGTCTAGACTAACTTCCAAAAAGTAAATTTATGTGACAAACGCAGTACGTTGTTGAACAATGTTATTCTTATGGAGAATATACAATTTTTTTTATTTTATGAAAATTTATGAATTAAGGTCAAATCACATAAAATACAGCTCAAAAAGTTGGTTTTATAACTCGTTTTTATTTGAACAATATTATTAATTTTTAGAATAACTTGCAAACATATTGTTTTTTTTAAGTTTGTATTTTTTAATTAAACTAAGAAAGTATGTTCAGTCACTGGTACCGTTTATTTTTTTACAGTGATACGTGATTACAAGAGGTCTAATCAATCGAAATGTTCGTTCATAGATTGTTTCGATTGTTAAAGGTTGTTACAATCGATTGTTCTTCTCGATAGTTGCATTTGTTGTAAGTAGAACTGTCATAATTGCGCAATGCACATGCTCAACCTTGATGCTTATACTGCGTTGTTATTGGCACAAGATCGAGTTTGGCCTAAATCTTTTTAGGACTTGTTCTTTTATGTATTTTTTTGCAGTCATGTGAAATTGACGATTTAATGTTTTCTTAGTAATGAATAAGTACTCCGAAGAAAACGCGTATGTTCTCCATTTTAAACTACTGCACAGTATATAACCTCCGTATTATCCGGTCCCAACTACCTCGGATAATCGGGAGTCTTCTGTAATATAACCACTAAACCACTTAGCAGATTACTCACGCCAGCGTGCTGTTTGTGACATCGTTCTTTCTGTAATCACGTAAACCTTTGCTAAAGGAGTAATTTGGTAATAAAACTGATTGTTCCAGAAAGTTATTGATTATTGTAACAAAAACATATACGGTTTAATTGTAGTTTTAAGTTATTATAAAAATCTATCTAAAAACAACTCAAGTGGGGTGGTGGACGTAACCAAAGAGGTTCGGTGGTTTTAACTCTTGAGGGGGTTTTAATTTTATAATTAGCTGTTTGGAGACTACTTGAATGAACGACTAACTGGATAGCATTTTCAATATTATTGGTTGTTTTAATAACTTATTTTTGTAACAGTTTATGAATTAACTGCGAAAACACATATATAATACCATCCTAATAACTCGTGGATGTTATGTGGGTATTTTATTTTTAATCTTGTACATCAATATCCAATTAATACTCGACATTTTAGCTTTTAACTTATTTCATAAACTACACAATTTAGTTTCTTAAAGTTTTTCTCTATCTCCAACGGTTACCGAGATATTAAAAAATCTAAACACAGTACGTTGTATTTTGGGGCTCCAATGTTAATCTTATGGAGGATAAGGAAAAATTAATATTTCTCTTATTATCTAATATTTTTTGGATGAAACTTGATATATAGCTTCATGTGGTTGAGATCCATACATTTATGCTGAAAACCATAGTTTATCATGGCAGCTAACCTGCATACTCTTTTCCCTTGTTAATCATATAGAGTTTAGGTTAACTCCTTTATTTCGGCTTTTCTGGGGTATAAATCGTAAACATATCCAAGAATATCATAATTATAAGCAATGTACAGACAAAACGCTAAATTTAATTATTTAAAAATAAAAAAATACCCCCGTCGCAGCAGACCTGCGTACTCAGCGAATTTCCACCTCTATAATATGGCAATAATAATACAAGTATATGACAATATTGATCAATCAATACCTGTTGATAAATTAGAGTATTTGCCTATTCTCCGTAACATTAACATGGGAAAGAGTAAGCAGGTTTTCTGCTGTGAGGAACACAGAAACTGATTTTTTTAGCACAAACGTATGGATTCCAACCGCATGAAGCTAAATACAAAGTTTCATCCAAAACCATTGGTTAAAAGGGAAATATTAATTTTTTCTTATCCTCCATAAGATTAGTATTGGAGCCCCTAAATACAATGTACTGTGTACAATGTAGAGAAAAAACTTTAAGGAACTAAATTGGGTAGTTTTTAAGGTAGTTCTAATAGTGAAAGATAAAATTTGAAGTTTTTAAATATTACATGGGGAAAAACGCAAAACCCCATTTTTACCCCCCCCCCAAACTACCTGTTCCGATTGACCGATATGTCTGGATTACGAACTCGTCCGAGTAAATGTAGGAATACACATTTATACCAAATTTGGTCTCGATCGGACTATTTTTACGAGAGTTATCGTGTTCACAAATACACATATATATAAATTTTAACGACTATTGTTTTTGGCCTCTGGGTACCTAAAGAAGAAAAAATAACAAGCTCCCGGGCTTATGTCTTACCATGAGACCTTGATAGCTTTATCCCTACAGGAAATTTGCTAATAAATAAATCGCGTAAGGTGTGTTGGCATCAGCGGTACGACAAGCACACCACAGCGGCTGTACACTTGTACAGTGTCCCAGACCACTTCTGTTCCGAGCGTCTCAATCCATCTCGCCCACAATAGTGCATGACGTTTCTCTGGTCCTCATTACTCTCCATTGTGTAACTAAGTATCTTCATGTTTAGTTATCCATTCTCTTATAAAAAAATAATAAGCAGTTTCCTACTTCCCTCGTTGACAAATTATTTAACTCATCGGTTTTAGTTTAAAATCCTGTTCTAATTTCTGTATAATAATGTTTATCAGTATGTTTAGGTTAACCATGGCTGGGTTGACAGGGGGGAAATGGTCTCCTAAAATCTGTATATTGAATTCTCGATTTTTCATTAGTGACTGTTTTAGTTTTCAATCGCCATATTAAAAAATAAATAAACGTTAATGGAAATAAAATAAATGTTAATGTATTGACAGAATTAATTACTGGTTTTGGTCGCTAAAACCAGCGTAAATACGCTTTATTTACTTTATTTTGCTATATTATCTCGGGAAATAAAAAAAATTGATGTGTTGTGTCGTAATTGTCGTACATAATAATTAATTATACTTGTTTATAATCGAAATTACGTGCAATATTTATTTGATATTTTAATTCCCAAAAAAACAAAATTAAGTAAAATAGACTATTTTTTTATATTGTTTAGTATAATCAATGACTTACACAACTCTGATGGGCCTTTACTCCAATGCGACGACAGATAGTGTCTAAGTGGGCCGAGTTGGACTTTGAGTGGAGTGTCGAACATTTCGAATAAGTGCCCGGCTAGCTCAGTCGGTAGAGCATGAGACTCTTAATCTCAGGGTCGTGGGTTCGAGCCCCACGTTGGGCGCAATATTTTGAATGTACCGTCATCGAATCATCCAGTTTGTTTGTTGACGTATCGTTGTCTATTTGGTAAAGGTTCTAGTAATTCATACCGACCGTATTTAAAACATCGATAAGTATTTTATTTTAAATACTCAATTTTTTTGTGTAATACATGGCAAGTACCCATAAAGAGTAAATGTAAATGTTAATTGTTTTCGAATTGATAGAAGTATGAACTATCTTAATCATATACTCGTAGCCGCCGAGGAAGGTGAGTAAAAAAACTTTGTCAAATCGTGTTAATCCTTTGGGTCGTTCATTGTACTTTGACATATTTAAATGGTAAATTTTTTGTCTGTAATCTGGTCGATCTAATTTAGTAATTTATATTAATTAGACAACAGTATTGTTCTTGTGTGTCTTAACATTAAATTTCCTCAATCTTAAAAGTTTTAATTTATAATGATGCCGCTAGACAGTAAATAAGAAAACTGAATCCATACTCGTATATCGATAGACCTAATTTCTTAAAAGTATTATTTTTTTATTGTTTTATTTCTTAATTAATTTTTTAGGTTCGTATCAATTTTTACGAGACAGTCTTATGTAATTTACAGTTTAATTGAAGTACAGTATTTGATAACCCTGTACCAAACCTGGTTTTTAAAATTATTTAATCACAGTAATTAGTTTATACCCTCAAAAACCAGTTAGGTTATAGCACAGATAAGAGACCGTGTACGCTCCCTTATCTATGGTTGTAGTTATCAGACGCCTCGTTCGGTTGTGCGCACGCCGCGCATTAGTTCCCGGCAACCTCAGGCACACGACTGTATCAATATTGCCGCTTTACAGATGTGAAGGCGCTACCGCTGCAGCGGCCGTGAGTGGAAGCATCAGCTGGTAGTTCCGAGCTTCGCCGGCAGGTCGCGCGCGCTGCTCCGTCGCCGCTCACGCAGCCTCCGCAGAGCGCGCTTCACGAGCGTAAATCAAACCGTCATCCTGTAATTGTTGCCGGTTATCGACCCCCATCTGTCTGTTGAGACCAATAAAACTAGACCTTGGTTGCACATCTGTGACCCGCGCCGCGAAACTGGCGTAAATCAACGACGACCTTGCCCAACATTGGACCCCGTCATGGTTCATGGGATGGCGCTGGCGCAATTGAAACCGAGAACTGCATCTGATTATACTAGAAAATATACTTTACACATCTGTTTTATTGTTACATCAGCTGATAACAATAATATTAATGGTGTGAATGTTCTTATATTTCGGAATCTAGTGAATTGCATCGATTCCTTTCAAATGTCCAGTTAGAAAAATTTTTTAATCATTTTGCATCCTTAAAAAATATTTTTTTGTTTTTTTTCACAAGATACGGCTTTGTTGTACGTTATAATACAGTTAAACGGCATGTACACGGTATACACCCTCTAAACCGCCTTAATAAATATACTAAATTGTATTGTTACGTATGATATGAAAGAGAAAGAATCCGCCACAAATGAGCCTGAAGGCGGAGCGAGTTCTTAATACATTCAAGCAATTATTATGGCATTAAGAATAAATATAAAACAGAAAGTGTAGTCAATTATAGATGTTTTCATTAGTTTGTGCTCCGGGCATTTATACCTTTTAATTTTATAACTTTTAAGGAATATAAGTATTTACTTTTTCAGTCAGGTAACTGAAATTCTTTATTTCAGCTGAAAATTTTGTACTTGAGCATAATGGATTGAGAAAGCCCAACCTCAATAGAACAGCTAGACTGGGATGGTGGCGACATCCTGTAATCCAGCTACTTGGAGGTTACGAATTGTGGATAGTTGTGATTGATGGTCGGTGGGTGTAGTGTTCTCTTGTGTGGATTAACGTCCGTACTATTGAATACTGCGTTAATCCGCAAAGACCATCCACATAATTAAACAAATTCGTTATTCAGAGGCCGTGGTTCGGATTCCAAGTTAAACTGTAGTTGCCATCGGCTGTTGGGCTATTAATTAACAGTCCTGTCTAAGGAACATGTCAGCCTTAGTCAGTAACAAGACTACAAGATCGCGCCACAATCATCTTACACTCAATTCATATTCATACTTGGCTTAAAATACCTACCTTGTAGTATGGTCGCCATTTCAATAATCTAATCTAATCTAGTAGCATCAGAGCCGCGCGCATAGACTAATGACACTGTTTGTAATTATGATAGCTATAATTACCTATGTTTGAATATAGATTTAGAGACTACTTTTATAAAAAAATTAAAATTCAAGAAATCAAAAGCTTTTTAAATCTTTTTGAATTACAGTAGAATAATTATAATCGTGACCTCCCAAGTAGCTGGATTACAAGACGACGCCACCGTCCCAGGAGTGTTTTATTTAAGAGCAGAACGTCGGAACGGCAAGTCTGCCAGCCAGGACATGCAAAGCGGTCGTCATTTGTTGTTGCGTTTACGGTGACGGCGGCCAGCGGCACATTGTCGGCGCTCCGCCGTGGTTTACGCACTGTCCGCTCACAATTAGAGTTTTTGCCCCGTGTCGGCCGCAGCTCCATTGTATGCAGATGCGGACCATCCACGCCTTTACGGCACCAGTACCTCCCCCCCTCTTTACAGTTTGCTTCTGTTCCCTACGCCTTTTTAAATTTTTTCAACTTTTTATTGACAAAAATTTTTAGGATAAGAAATCGTTGGTTTTGTTATACCTCGTAGACCTATGTCAATCTTGGATGGAAACGGAACTCAGCAGCATGAGTAAATTTTTTAAATTTCTATGCAATCTATTTTCTGCGCAGTTCTACCACAATTAATGATAAAAAATGGTTTGTCTTATCCTCTGCAACACTTCTTTTATATTTTCTTTGTTTCCTCGTTTCGTAACGCCGGGACAGATTTTGTCGTAGCAACGTCCGCCTTAAGGATTAGGCTATGCAGGATTCGTGTAATATTTCGTTTTAGGTCCTTAAGAACAATGTTGCTTTGTGACAGCATTATTAGTTACTATATTTATATATCTAAGTATTTTAAAAGATGACAAAGTTACATTTATATTAAATAAGCATTAACGTAATATGATTCAAAAAATTAAAATCTAATTCCACTATGTAATAATTCACTACAATCAATCCAGTTTATGTGTAAAAATTAACTTTATTTCTTTTTTTTTAACTGTCAAAAATGTAAATAAAATGTTTTACATTAAAAACTTTACATTGAATCCCAGTGTTTTTTAGCAACCATGCAAAACCGAAAGTAAATTTTTTCAGCTGTTGACATAAAATTTTAAATTTTCATTTGTAATATTATTATACATTGATAACTTAAACTTGCACACGTAAGAGATCAGAAATGCAGTATGCTATTTGTTGCAATATAATATAAAATAAAATAATAATTTAGTATTTTTTCCTTCCTTTTAACAAAACAAAACAACCAATACAAAAACAAATATAAATTTTCTGTTTTAATATTTTTTATTCTAACCTAAAAAAAAGACATGGTATGGGTTCATTGGATGAGATATTTTGCTGAAATTAATATAATATAGCAATTCAACTGATGTGTAAAAATTAAAAATGTAATTCCCTAGATAACTGCTTTGGACTTAATTTGACACCCCAAACATATTTTTACTACAATCAAGTGATGAGTAATACTGTCACAAAATTAACTGTGTTTTAAGGATTAAAATGTATATTTTTAAAATCAAAGTCATATTAAATAAAAGTTACATTGAAGTCACATGTAAGTGATTTAGTTATCACTTGCAATAAGATAACGCCGAGTACACAAAATACCCCCATCGCATCAGACCTGTGTACTCAGCGAATTTCCAAATAAGTAATATGACAATAATTACAAATTTTATCAATATCTGTCCATAAATTAAAAAGTTTACATATTCTCTGTCTACAGTATATGATTACAATGGGGACAGAGAATGCAGCTTAGCTGCCATGATTAACACATAAACTATAATTTTAAGCATAAATGGATGGATCTCAACCACATCAAGCTAAATACAAAAGTCATCCAAAAATAATTAGTGAAGTTAATAAGTAAAATATTAATTTTTCCTTATCCTCCTGTGTTTAGATTTATTAATATTTCGGTAACCGTTGGAGATAGAGCAAAACTTTTAAATACTAAATTTTGTAGGTTTTTGAGCTGATGGTTTTTGGCCTCTAGGCACCTCAAAAGGAAAAAGTAACATGGTCCTGGGTTTAATAGTCTTGCCATGAGATCTACGGTAATAGCTTTTTTCCTGTGGGAAATTCGCTAATACAATGCAAGGGATATTGAAATTCAGTACTGATGTGTAAAAACTTGCAAGATCCTGTACGATGGACTAGCTATTCAGACTAACGTCTTCGTTGATGCACTTATTACTCATTTCATACTTGAGCAACAATTGTGTTACTATTTCAAACATTTCCGGAATACAGCGGAAGCTTTGAAACGTTACCGAAAACCACACTCTTGAATTTTCCCACCTTTCTTCACGGTACTACATTCATCATTTACGAATCACAATCCTATAAAATAGTACATGTGGAAGACACCTATTACACTTTTTCCAATATAGTAGCATTATTTCATTGTGGTTTCGATGAAACGAGACGAAATGGAACACCGGTAATCTTCAACGCGTAAAAACCAAGTTTTTCTACAGATTTGTTCTGGCGGATGAGCGGTAAGCGAGTGGACCGCAGCCTGCGGTGAGGAGGCGGTGCGTGAGACGCGACGGAGATGAGGCGACCACCGCATTCCCGCGTGACGCACAGCGTGGTTATACGAGTACACTTCAAAACATTATTACTTGCTCCACGCTACGGTTACACTCAATATGGTTACACGCAACGTAGTTACATCCTTTATGACACCTTCCTTTCCTGAAATAGCGATCTACCCAGGTAGGTATTTTAAGACATGAATGAGAAAATACTGTAAGATGATTGAAACGCGATAGTTTAGTCTTCTTACTGACTAAGACATACTGACATGTTAGGCTTACTTAGACAGGCCCGTTGATTAATCGCCTAACAGCCTGATTTGAAATGACGACCTACCAAAGTAGCCAAGTATAAATGAGAAATGAGTGTAAGATGAATGTAACGCGATCTTGTAGTCTTTTTACTGACTAAGGCTAACATGTTCCTTAGCATATCTATGGTACGTACAGTTTTACGTGGAATTCTGAACCGCTTTTTCCTCTGAATTACGAATTGGTCTAACAATGAGGATGGTCTTTGTGGATTAACGCAGTATTCAATAGTGCGGACGTTAATCCACACAAGAGAACACTACACTCACCGACCATCGCTTAAAACTATTCACAATTCGTGACCTCCAATTAGCTGGATTACAGAACGTCGCCACCGTCCCAGTCAAAATAACATTATATATAAATTTTACCAACACATAAAAGTCAAAGGAAGTAAAATCTGTTAAAAAATACTCGGTTAGTAATATGTTTAACATGACCCCCGTTAGTTTGAGACAACAATATGCGGTTATTTGTGGAAATGTTCTGAAGATTGTCACACGCAAGCTTGGCCCTTCCGCACGTACAATTCCGTATAAGCGAAAATAATGCTCTATGATAAATGTTTTCTATAACGTTTATAGCACCATGTTAGCCAAAATTAACCTTTAATAAGAAATAAGTACTGAATATGAACCGTAATGCATCAATCAACAATTGACTGAGCTGATTCTAGAAGTCAACCACAGCCGATTAAGTTTCAGTCCAGTTTATTTTTTGATAAAACTGTAATCATGAACCGCTTTTGCCTCTGAATTACGAACTGGTCTAATTTTGAGAATGGTCTTCGCGGGTGAAAATAGTATTCAAGAGTGCGGACGTTAATCCACAGAAGAGAATATTCCATCCACCGAATACGTACCGAAGTATTTGTAAATAAATATCATTAGGAATTACGAACTTGAATTCAATAACAGAAAAATATCTCCGTGGTAGGTGGTTTGTGGAGCCGCGATCGACGGCCCATTGTCCTCCCGCGACCGCGACCCACGCCGAGCGATGGTCCCTGTGATCGATGAAGGTATAGATCGACCAAGGGACGCATCATATGGAGATTAGGCAAACTCCTTTATTTATGGACAGATGTTGATGAAGGTTGGTATAAATGTTAAAAACAAAATTTTTCATGGTATAAATGGCTACTTTCAGTGTTCCTCACAGCAGCAAACCTACTCACTCTTTCCCATTTTAATCTTATGGAGAATAGGCAAATAATTCTCATGTTTATCGACAGATTTGGACCAAACTTTTCATATATTATTATTATTATATTATTGATTTGGAAATTCGCTGAGTACGCAGGTCTGCTGCGACGGGGGTATTATTTTCATGTTTGCTCCCAATCGATCAAAATCTGCGCGATCCTCACAGCAGCAAACCTACTCACTCTTTCCCATTTTAATCTTATGGAGAATAGGCAAATAATTCTCATGTTTATCGACAGATTTGGACCAAACTTGTCATATATTATTATTATTATATTATTGATTTGGAAATTCGCTGAGTACGCAGGTCTGCTGCGACGGGGTATTATTTTCATGTTTGCTCCCAATCGATCAAATTCGGTCCGATATTCCCAAGAATCAAATCTTGAACCGATATTTGTTAATAAATTAATATTAATAAAATAAAACCTAATTTTATTAATTAATTAAGTATACTATTAATTTATATCATTATCACATAAATGGGCGGTGACGGCAATAAGTGAAGTAATCACGAATTTAAACATATAATTAACCTATGTGTTAAATATATTGTTTTATGTAAGAGTTCAATTCAACTTAAGGAAACGGGTTGAAGTTGAAGGAGCAATAAAGAAATATTGGAAAACCATTAGCTTAGGGAAGTGGAAACATCGACATTTGTCGTAATCGATCAAGTCGGAGTCGATTTCGATGTCGATTATGTGTATATCGGTCATTTATCGTTAAACACGGTCGTTCCACATGTTGCCGGTAGGTTGCGCCACAAAGCATTAAAATACGAATTAAACTAGTGGCGACTATTTCGGTATCGCGGCCTACACGCCGAGACGTGGTTAACATGTTTATAGGCACCTACACGCCTTGTAGATTGACCGAACTTTCCTTTTATACTTCCGCATGATAATGAGGCTGTCACAGTAATTTAGTGGCTTCTGTCGCAATTATTAGCAGCGGGTGATATGCCAGTGTAACTGGTGTTGGTCTGATAGTGTTACTGATGTTGATCTGCCAGTGGAACTGATGTTGGTCTGCCAGTGTAACTATTGTGATCTGATAGTGTAACTGATGTTGATCTTTCAGTGTAACTGATTTTGATCTACCAGTATAACCGATGTTTTAGGTGTAACCGAAGTTGATCTGTCAGTGGAATGATGTTTTTCTACTAGTGTAACCGATGTTGATCTGCTAGTGGAACTGATGTTTTTCTATTAGTGTAACCGATGTTGATCTGCCAGTGTTTGTTGATCTGTCAGTGGGACTGATGTTTTTCTACTAGTGTAACCGATGTTGATCTGCCAGTGTTTGTTGATCTGTCAGAGGGACTGATGTTTTTCTACTAGTGTAACCGATGTTGATCTGCCAGTGTTTGTTGATCTGTCAGAGGGACTGATGTTTTTCTACTAGTGTAACCGATGTTGATTTGCCAGTGGGACTGATGTTTTTCTACTAGTGCAACCGATGTTGATCTGCCAGTGTATGTCGATCTGATTATGTAACTGATGTTGATCTGCTGATGTAACTGATGGGAATTGATTGACGTCCGTAAAATGTTTGCACTTTATGTTTCAAAATTTTTATTATCAGTAATTTTTTTGTAATAAATATATTTTTGTTATACTACGGTAACAAATAGGTTTTTTCGCTTTATCCAATTGACCGATGGGGTGATACAAGTCTTTTCACTTAGTCTTGTAACTCCATTTTTTTAGTCACCACACATAAACTTGATGAATCAAAAATATAAGTTAATTTTACTCAAACCGTGGAAGATTTTGAATTACAAGTTATAGAGGGAGCCAAAATCGTCCGAGTCCAAGTAAATAGACGAACGAGATTGTTACCAAAGAGGAAGGATCTGACATGAGAAGCACAAAGGACGACAAGTCCGTTGTGTAAAGTTGCGGCGTCGGTGGCGGGAAGTTTCGACACGTCTATCGCGACTTGGCGGGAACGTCGCCGACAGTCGCGACACCTGTCTGTCAACCGGGGAACTTGTAGGCGGAGAAACGTGAAAAATACATCACTAACGGAGGCATTGAGTATGCGCTAGGAACTTTCCCTTCTCAACTACGGACCAATGCATATCACCATGATGAAGAAACTTATTACTGCATTTTTTCTTTTATTTCAGTACGAATCTTATTTTTTAGACATTTACTTACTGGAAAAACGGTCATAATTCGGTCAAAAAATCACATTTTCGTGGTTATCAAACTCTTGACTTATTGGAAGGTGTTGAAGAGATTAGAATTCGTATTTGACAACTTCCCTTTATTTAACTTTTTCCCTTTTTTGTAGCTTGCTGATAAATACGTTAAGGTTCGTAGATTTTCACGTGACTGATGTCATCCAAGGTGTTAGAATATCGTCTCTAGTGTAAAGGTATCTAAACACTGTATAGATCAAACAATTGAAACACTCCATAAATTGTGGAGTAAATTAAACTTAAAAATACGGAGGCAAATAATTTTTGATTGTAAGGACAACTAAGTTTCTATCAAATCGAATAATTTATTTGCACATTAGATTTATATACAATATCATGTAACAAATATCATGCATTGGCAATATTTAACATAATAAAACTAAACATATGACATGGGAACCTTTAATGAGCACAGTGCCCTTTAAAACACCTCAGAGATTTAAAAATTCCGAGACAGAGTAAAAGGCACTCGACACGAGAAAACCCTTTAAGTTTCTTTTAAATAGGGAAAGAGAGCCTTGGGATTTTATTGACATGGGCATTTCGTTAAAAAATGTAATACCCCTGTAAAACGGACTCCTCTCTGAGGCTGCAGTTTTATGCCTCGGATAGCAAAGATTTTTTCCATTTCTCGTCCGGTGGTCATGGAAATGTCCCAGATCTAGGAATTGGTTCCTATTTACAAAGGTCAGAATGAGGACCTGCTAAATGTACAGTGAATGTACTGTAAGGATGCCCAACTCTTTGAAGATTTCTCTACAAGGATGGCGAGGGCAGAGGCCAAAAATGAGTCTCAGGATTTTTTTTGGAGCTTGAGAATTCTTTCCAGCTCAGAAGAACTTCCCCAAACAGCAATTCCATAACGTAGAATGCTTTCGCAATATCCGCGATAGACGTCCATGAGAACTTCCCTGCTACAAGTTGGTCTAAGAATGCGAATGGCAAATGATGGAAATGGAAATTGCAATTTCAATGGAATGAAATTGCATTTAAAGTGTTTTAAAGACGTCTCATTTTATTTTAATACTTTAATGTTATAATGCATTTCAATACTAAATGATACCATTTTACGTATCCCCTAGACTCCGGAGTATTGGATCTTATCCTCTTATTCTCAGCGGTATCAGAATGTTCAGATCGGTTCTGAAATTGCATTTCACTTTTCCCCAATGCTTTGTTGCTATTTCCACAACACGGTTCTGGTCGTTTTCAACGTTCCGGAGGGAAAGCATGTAATATAACTGATCTCGCGTGTGCGTCGTTTTGGGAGGCACGTAACACGTAAAAACTATCACCTAGCTAGCACGTACGAGGATAACTGTAAGTTCACTCATCGCGTAACATAAGTACATACTCTCACCGCTTAAAATGTACAAAGGCATGTACTTTCATCCCGTAAAATTTACTAAAACACATAACCTAATTCCATAAAACGTATTAAAGTACGTACATTAATCTCGCGTAAAATGTAAAAGTACTTACCACTATCGCGTTTTTAGTACTTAGGAATGTCTCTAAAAATATCGCATTACTCGATGTCCGCACACTTGTTACGGAGAACGTACGAAAGTACGTACACTCGTCGCTGTATACTGAATACTGAATACTAGAATCGTACGTAAACTTATGTTACTCCTAATGCGCTCACTCGTTGCGTGAACTCTCGTCGATGTTTGAGAACAATTAATTCTATATGTGCTATAAATGATTATTGGAACTACCTTATTGCCTAATATGACGTCGACAAAACTGTGATTATTTCACGCTCAAATCTCCGCCGGCACTTAGCTGTCACGGACCGCAGGAACTGGATCGT
The DNA here is from genome assembly GCA_023375725.1 of Nephotettix cincticeps. NCBI lineage: Eukaryota > Metazoa > Arthropoda > Insecta > Hemiptera > Cicadellidae > Nephotettix > Nephotettix cincticeps. The sequence goes on along the minus strand of CM041785.1, from coordinate 15,498,124 downwards.
GGAACTATTATAATTGAAACTGGTTTTATCGTTTAACTATTATAATTGGAACTGGTTTTATAGTGGAACGCATTTACGAGTCGATCATGATTGATGCGAAGCAATTTACAAGCTAATAAAATAGCTTTTGAATGACAGATTGGCGAATTTCACGGATAATAAAATATCGAATGAGTGACAAATTGGGCGAATAATTCAGTGGATCGGAGGCTGAGTGGCGGCAGACGGGGAGCCGCCGCCGCCGACGCGCCTGGTGTGCGTGTGTGCGTGTGTGAGTGTGTGAGTGTGGGCGTGCGGCAAGGTCGTCGCGGGGCGTCTCCACACCCGGCCACGCTCATGTAACTAACTGTTAGTGGAGACCAACAACCGAACAATCGTGATGGAGCTCGATTGTGAAGAATCGAATGTAAATACAGTATTAGCTCAAAAGTACTGAGATGGTAATATTTTATTATGGTATATACGTATAGATTAGATTAGATTATTGAAATGGCAACCTACCCAGGTAGATATTTTAAGCCAAGTTTAAATGAAAAATGAGTGTAGGATGATTGTGGCGCGATCTTGTAGTCTTGTTACTGACTAAGGCTGACATGTGCCTTAGACAGAACTGTTAATTAATAGCTCAAGAGCCGATGGCAACTAAGGGACCTACAGTTTAACGTGGAATCCGAACCACGGCCTATGAATCATGAATTGGTCTAGTTATGAGGATGGTCTGAACGCAGTATTCAATAGTGCGGACGTTAATCCACACAAGAGAACACTACACCCACCGACCATCGCTCATAACTATCTACATTACAGGACGTCGCCATCGTCCCAGTCAAAATAACATTACATATAACACATACAAGTCAAAAGAAGTAAAATCCGTTAAAAAATACTCGTTAGAAAAATAGGTTTAACATGAACCCTGTTCAGTTTGAGACAACAATATGCGGTTATTTGTGGAAGTGTTCTCGAAAACGTAAATAAAGCTTATCACACGCTAGCTTGGCCCTCCCCCTTTCATACAAGCGAAAATAATTTAAGTTGATAGCATAATCTTAACCAAAATTAACCTCAAATAAGAAATGAGTAATGAATAAGAACCCGTGAGGCATCAAACAACATTTGACTAAGCTAGCTGATTCTAGAAGGCAACCACAGCTGATTTAGTTTCTGTACAGTTTATTTTTGGCTCATACTGTAATTTTTGCACCTTGCAGTTTACCATAGTCAAATTGACGAAACTATGACTGTATGAAATGTATGTTTAAGGAGGTAATCTACCGAACGGAATATTCTGCCTCGGCGGATTCCTGAGGTAGGGGAGACAATCGTTGCATAACATGGACAAAATTGAAGACGAATTTTACCATTTGTCTTTAAGAAAGAGAGTATTAAAGGGGTCTAACTCAGCTTCAAATCTATAGCGGAAGAGTTTGAAGAATACTGTATGCCCATATAAGATTCCCGCAAGGTACCAAACGTGTAATCAATGTATTTACTAACGGGCTTTAAGCGTTTTAAATGTAGACGTTACCCTAAACCCGGGCAGGAGGGATTAGACAGTGTTAAAAACTGTTTGCGTTTACAAACTATCTTTTGAAAAAGCGACCTACTCTGGTAGATAGGTATTTTAAGCCAAGTAGGGTTATAATTAATTAAGAAATGTGTGATGATTGAACGCGATCTTGACCGCCTACATTTAACGTGGTGTGCGAACCACTTTTACCTCTTACCTCTAATTGAGAATGAACTTCGTATTTAATAGTGCGTACTTAAATCCGCACAAACAATTCCTTTGTGTTTTATCTCCTTTGACTACGACTTAACAACTTGTTTTAAACCTCTTATCTACTTAAATATTAACTAATCGTTATCTTCAAAAACAATGTAGATTGTCTAAGGTAAAAATAAATCAAGTGACAGTTTGAACTTTTATTTTCTCGTAATTTTCGGAACTGTAGCCCGCCCACGCATGTCCGTTATTGACGCGTGGGAGCGCGGGAGGCTTGCGTGCAGCGTGTCCAAGGCCCGATATCGGTCGAGAAAGTATTGCGTAAGCTGATCCGGAACTTTCCCCGGATCGCCAGACGCTGCGGGACTATCGGAACGGGCTGCGACAGGAGTTGAACCTCGATTGTCAGATACTCTATGGCGATCTTTGGTATTGTTGGCGCGGTGCTCTCTAAAATGCTTAATTCGCACGTCAGACGAGGGCCGTTACCGCACACGCCCGTTCTTCTCTTCCGAATTGTCAGAAGATCCATTTTCTTAGAAAAGCTAGTATCCAGTAACATCAGGTTCATCGGTTACCCCAACAGTCGAAGGTATCTAATATAACTCTACAAAGAACGCTAGTCTTAAAAAACTAGTATCCAGGAACAGTAGAAGTTCATCGTTTTCCGAAATGTTCAATGGTATCTAATATAAAGTACAAAGAACCTTACCTAACCCGAGTATCAGTAATAAAATACATTTTGACGTGCGAATAGTAGTTACTTCAAAATGGTAAACGGTCGAGGGAACCATTAGCTGAGTCTGCAATACTTCTACCAATTTAGATTTAGTACGAACATTGTTTATTTTGTGACATCATTACTGATCATTCGCATGTCGTAAAAAGGGTGTTGAGTTTTCAATGCGTATTAATTTTACTTTCCCGGAAAAGTATAATAATATACTCGTAATTCCCTATGTAATCAATTTACCTTTAATTTGACACCTTAGTAATCTTTTTACGCCTATCGTGATAAAAGTAATGCTGTCGCAAAATTCAGAATGTTATGACGCGAAAACTAAACGTTTCACTTCTACTGTAGACATAAAAGAGTAAAACTTCGATAACACGATACTTAGTGGTCTCTTAAATTTTCTTCTTCCTGGTGGAGAGTTATTGAATCATGTAGTTCGCCGTGGAATTTACCGATCCATACATGTGGCACTTAAATACCGATATTCTATTTTAAAATACAGTATTAGCCAAAATAAACAGTACTGAAATGGTAATACTTTATTCTACGTATAAATTTTAACAACACATACAACTCAAAGGAAGCAAAATCGGTTAAACACGGGTAATAACATGTTCAATATGACCCCCGTTCAATTTGAGGCAACACTCATACCGTTCTTGTAGGTTTTGTACCGTTTTTATGAATAGGGGTTGTTCCATTCTCCTAATACACATGGTTATTTTTTATTTGAGTTGAACGATGGTAGATGGTGGGTCCTCACGGAAGTTTGTATCCTGTAGGGAAAACCACCAATATTTTTGAACATTCTTCTCATTGACGTATTGCTAATATTCAGTTTAAGAGAAGCTCGCATTAGGCTTCTTTTCGGTGACTGTAACACTTGCTGCAACACTCTCGCGTGGTTTTCATTTCTACAGACAAATGAAAACCACCAATGAGGATTGTTGGGCGACCTGAAAAGCCCTTTCGCTGTGTCAAAACACTACCTGTTCTTCGAAATTTTTCAACAACACTAATAATCACAGCATTACTAGGCGGGTTTTTGTGAAATGTTCCTGAAAACGTAAAGCAGTGTGTGACAAGCTTGGACCACCCGCACGTCCATATCCGTATGAGCGAAAATAATGCTCTTCGATAAAAGTTTTTTTCTACAGTTGTTAGCACCATGTTAACAAAAACTAATCTCAAATAAGAAAGAAGTAATGAACGCAAAGCCGTGGCAACAATCACCAATTGAATCAACTGATCGAGAAAGCAACTACAGCTAATTCAGTTTCAGTACTGTTTATTTTGGCTGATACCGTACTTACCATTCCTGTCGTAATGCACTTTAAGCAGCCGCTTTTGGTTCTGTATATGATCGGTACAGTTAACGTACTAACGTTAAAATTATTTGAAGTGTAAAAGATAGCCTCGAAATATTACCTCATCGGTATTTTCGTATCTCTGTACTCGGAATTCGTACGTAAATCACGATTGCTGCTCCCTGTGATGAACACTACAATTCTACAGTACACCCCAACCGAGTGTTGTCCTCCTTCTCCCCTTGCCCCTCGTGGGCGGCCGCTGGCCACTGGGCAGCTCCCGCGGTGTTTTATTGTGCCGGTTGATACGACCAGGCCCAATCAGCGGGGCTATTCATGAACACGACCGCAGGAAATGAGATGAGCTGCAGTTGTCAAGGCGACCGCTCAACTTCTCATTGGCTGATGCGCAAACTGATCGTTCAAAACTTTTTTAATCGAGTCTTGATTCGGACCACACGACACGTATAAATAAAGTTGAATATTTAAACACAACACATTAAGGCCAGATGTAAACAAGCTGTATTAATTACTTTGTTGCTACGCCGGCCGGCGATGGACTCCGACTATTCAAATTTGATTATTGAATTTCAGGGTTTATGTAAATAACTCGTAGGATAGTTAAATTCGTCGCTGTGTATTGTGTTCGGTCACCCAGGCGAACGCAGACGGACATGGTAGCCGCAGTGTCGGCTGGGCGGGCAGCTGGGTGGCTGGGCGGGTCGAGCGAGGACGGGTCGGACGTCCTTGGCGGCCCACGTCCCCGAGGGATTGATCCGCGCAGCGCGCAGATAAACATCTAAATCAAACAGTCCAAAACGGCGATACTACACGGCGGGTAATGGGATTTATACGATGTTCGCTCCCACGAGCTGATTGAATGATCTCATTCACAGCCGCGGCTGATCAGCTGACGGCGATGGTATCGCGGGGGGCGGAGCCGGTCGACGCGGCGGCCATGAGGGGACAGGTCTGAAGGAGTGTGGTGTTTAGCTGGGTTTGGGCCATTTAGATAACGTCCGACTATTGTGTCACGACTATTTTTGTGCTCCAAACGTGACTGAAATGTACAATTTCAGCTATCACCTTCATCTTCTTCCTTAAGAAGAGTCTCCATCATCTGAACCTTTTTGTACTCACCTGCCATAACAACGTTAAATTACAGCAATTGCTGTAACGTTATTTTGTACCTGAAAACATTGTTCTTGTGTCTTTTGAAAGGGCATCTAGCGATTTTTACGATAAGAATTTAAAATTTTCATGTACTCATTGGATACACATTAAAGAATTGCTAATGAACCAGTTCTACAAAAATATTATTGACACGCTCCAAATAGCTATATAATTACATAGTTCAGTGATGGATATCTTTATTATATTCATATTCTGATTTACAACTCACCTAATGGTTTAACTTTAAAATCCGTATATGAATAGAGGTACGTTCCAGAGATTGCTCTTAGGGGACAAAAACGCAATATGTTGGAGAGACTGCTGACTCGTAACTCGTGGATTGTGTCATTCCTCATTTATAAACATGACGAAAATGAGGAGTGAATTTAATCTTAAATACGTTATGTAATCGAGTTCAAACAGAACGTCGTGACAACGTTAAGAGAGTGTTCAGTTGGCTTTGGCTTTTGACAAGAAAGTATAGAATACAATCCGATCAATTGTTCTGAAATAGTACTTAATTTGACATATAGTTTAAAACCATTGAATGTAAGGCAAGGGCTGTAACGTATATTGCAAGAGACAGTATTCTAAATTGGTCTCAAGCTTAGTATAGGGTCTACTCATACATGGAACCAATACGACCCAGAAATCAATTCTCAAACCGCGTACGCGTTCAATAACCCGATAAGATGTATCGACGTAACCCAATTGCCGCAGAGGGTCGGGTCATGTTTACCAACGTGGTGACATTAGGCGCGGCTCCGGCACGTGGGACGCGCTGTCGCAACGGACACCCTCTGACCTGCGCAGCGCTCGCGACTCGCAACAGCTCTGCGCACGCGCAACACCGCTACACCGCCACACGCCTGCGCACCGAGTCGCCTTGTAATACGCAATGCACGGCACAGTTTACGAGAAACTACGTGACTTCTTATAATTTTGTGCGGATTTATTGTGTGCAGACCTTTCTGTTGGGTGGGACATTATTCCTACATATTTATTTTATAAACATTACTTAGCGTGACAATAATGAATTACAGTTTTTAGTTATTTAAATAGAAGTTTGGATAGTGAATTCGGGTAATGTTTTAGGCAGATACCTAGATACTTGAGGATCAGAAGGCCTCGACATAGCCGGCTAGACACTTCCAAACCAATATATATCCGAGCTCGTTCTACAGAAATCCCAAAGAGGATCTTGCTGAATCTCAACCCCCCCCTTACGTCCACTGGACTAGGAAAGGGTCTACCCCAGGGAGCCCTATATATTTTATTTGGTAAAGTACGCCCAACTAAAAAAGAAAAATATCTCTCTGCCAAGCAAATCCTGAAAGAACGTCAAGTAACCATCCTTCCTCCAAGGCACTGTTTCTAGGTGGACTTTAGGAAGTACAACAGTCCCCAAGAATTGTGATCAGGCTCAGCCTGGTGTCAAGCCCCCAAGAGAGACAAAAAGAACGAATTTAATAGGGAAGACCGTCAGGCAGGATAGCCAAGGGTATGCCTGAAATGTGGGAGCTTTTTAATGTACTAATTTCTGCCCTCTGATAAAAAATCAGTCAGAGAGCTCATTATGGCTAGATAAGAATTAAGTCTCAAAAGGTTACGATTATGGAACAAAAATAACCCTAAACATTCCTCTACACTAAGGAAATGTTCTGCACGTGAAACCTGCTTACTAATCAGTAAACCGGCTCCAAGGTTGTCAGTCCAAGAGACGGAATGTTGAAGAAGACAAAAGTACTAGAGGAACCGGCCGGTGGGCAGAGGCTCGGAGGCGGCATTCCTCCACTGGACCCAGCCGGCTATCTGTCGTTGACTTGCGGTCACTTGCGTTTACACCGCTGCCAAACTGGTCCTCCCCCTTTCCCTAGTAGCATCTCACAATTATACCTTACAATTATAGGCCCTTTTCAGTCAAACTGATAAACCACTTAATGCAATATTGCCAAATGTGTACCTGAAAACCCATGCATTAAAGTCATTGTTGGTGGTAGAAAAACCAGCCGTGGGTGTCGGTGCTATAATATCGCCTACAAGGTACAATGACACCATCAACCGTCGTCGAAAAACGATCTCATCTCTACTATACGTTTTAATGTTAATTAGTCTTGGCTTTACGATGTTCACATCCCACAGATATCCGAATTTATGACACGATAGCACCTTTCCTCGTCGTATATGTGCAAAGTATCGTATATACGATATTTAGGAAGCAATAAAAATAAAGATAGAATATTGTTTTTGTATAAATTAATTAGTCCCACAACTCAGTTAACAGGTTATTGAATAATTTATCAATAAACTAAAGTAAAACATCTCATGTAGTTTGGTGTATGTAGTGTTTGAATATGACGATGCATTGAACGTAAAGTATGACGTTTGTCGATCGCTCTCAACTGAAATAAATCCGGCGCCCACGCGCATGCGTTGTGCACACGACTGCCCCGACCTCTGTTGTGTAACGGACGAAACACGAACATCCTCACCTCACGCTAACGGCAAAACTGCACGACAGCTTTCTTTTTCTGTTTGTTTTCGAGGCGAAAGTGTTAAAATCGTGTAAAAATATTTAAACGGTACGCAATCTTTAAATCGTTCTGAAGAAAAGGTTTTAAAACACCACTGTTAACGTATTTTAAAAATTCAAACTTGAGTTAATTAATTGCTGTACGTAAATTAAAGCGAAGTGTTGTTTTCAATAAAGTGCGTTTAATGTTTTAAATAAATTAAATGTAAAACAAATTACAAATAAGCCAGTTTAAAAAAATCCATTACCATTAAGTTTACAAGACCAACTTCTAAACTAATTACTATTACTATACTGAATACAATGGAATAGTTTATATGATTCTAACAAATGTCATTAATATTGCTGTGTAATGATAATACTTTTAAACAACCGTTAAATCCCTTAAGTAAACAATATTGTTATTCTATCACAAGAATTAGATTTATTTCAGTACATAATACCACAGAAATTTTAGTTTGGATTTTCTATGGTTATACCGAACACCGAAACTCGCAGGTATTGACACATAATCCTTATAAAAATACAAAATCTAATCACAATACGCCATCAAATCTCGTATAATGGCGACTTATTAATGGTGGTTATTATGGTGAGATATTTTTACCTCAACCGGATCTAATACATTGACGCTCACAACCGAAAATACCTCAAAGTATTCCCAATTAGCGATTTCAATTTCAAACTTAAATGCTGTGCTCGTGTATTAATCGGGGAAAGATTAAATGATATTATTAATGGTAGTATTCAATAATGATATTAATAAATAATCTATCTCATCAGATATCATTTCAAAAGTTAAATGCTAAATAGAGAAATTAAAATAAAATGCAATAGAACATGAAATATCAAAGTTGCAAGTCAGTTCGTATCAAAATTGTTGTTTTAAGTCGGTTATTTTCCCTGAACCACTTATTGAATTAATAAGATCGGTTTACGTTTTCAGGAGCTCTTGTAAGCTTTTCGAGTCTATGATGTTACACAAAATACCACTATTGTATTTAATTATTCGATAGTGTTTAAAAATAGACGATCCTTTACTTAATTAACATTCAAATTTGTTAATTTAGTGTATTTTTGATCTTTTTTACTTTATATGTGTAACGTGCTAGATATACACGTGATCAAAAAATAGTGTTTTTTAATGTAATATTCCTAGAAACTCTTTTTCCTGGTTGAATATCATAGAATGTAAAACTCGTTTTCCATTGTACGGCTATGGGTCTACTTCAAGATTATTTGGTTAAGTAACGCGAACGACTCACTGGACGGCCGTTGTAACTGATGGCCGGCAGCGCAGTTGTTACGTAGGTGTATCCCAACGATTTAGATGTCGACGATTCAGGACGAAACCAGTTTCGGCAGAGCTAATAAACAAGACATTAACTGCTTGCCTTCTGATTGGATACTTGTAGCGGCAAATGATAGACTCTATCCACGTCATGCAGACAAAAAGAATCGGTTCCCCTTTGGCCACTTGTTTCAGCTTCGATTTAAGTCATAATTAATTTCTCTGGTGGTAAATTTTCTGTAAAATTAACTGTTTCAGACTTTGTTCCAGCACCTTTTAAGTGTTTTTTTCGTAATTTACATGAATGACATTTTTAACATTTATCGTGAAACCCGTGAATTTCTTACTACATATGCTATACATTTTGGGCTTTACATGACAACTGGGTACGTGATCTATCCTGAATTCCTCAGATTACATGTTAACACTTTTATCATTGAGTTACTCAGTCATATGAAGGATTTTTACTATCCAGTTTAAATGCATTAGACGAGTTTTGGATTCATAAATAACTCCTGATTACGAAGGCCGAAGTAGTGTTCGTTCGACGTCAGGATGTCTTGTGTATGCGTAGTCCAGATCAGCGGCTTAACCGTCACTGGCGGCGTACCCCAGGGCTCTTATCTGGGACCGGTATTGTTTCAGCTCTCTCCTCGCTCCCGCTGCCACTCTTGTGCAAGCTTTCATTAGTACTGTTCTGTTTTGTGCCTGCTTGCGTCACCTCTACATTGCCCGCTGTGACTGGACATTGCCTTGTAATGTGTCTTGATTGTGCGTCGTCTACGTCGCACCTCGCCTAGTGGCGTTACTTTGCCACTACAATGTTCGCATTGTGTTTATTATTTAAGGACTGTCTATTGATGGTTTGTTTGCAGTTAAATTTTATTTTATTAGAGCTGATGGAATATTCCAAGTGACATCAAATTTGGATAAATGTGCAAACGGCAAAGTGTTCGAGTTGGAAACCGTCAAAATGAGACAATTTTAATTTTGTACGGTGGTGGAAAGGGCTGCGTCAAAGTGCGACAGATCGCCGATGTTTCAAAACGTTGAAATATTTGTGGTTTGGTGGGGGCTCACACGTCAATCCGCCGATTCGGAAAATAAAAGTATCGGCGGTTTGACGGAATCGCGCCCGACAGATCGCCGATGTTTTTGAAACATCGGCGCGTTGACGCCCATGCTAAAAAGGCCGCATCGGCGATCTGTCGGATCGGCATTTTGACGGCGACCTGTTGATTTGTTTAAACCCTATGAGATTGTCAAACGGTACACACATTGGTCAAAACCGTGACACGGAAATACCCGTGGACTTAAAATATAGATCATTTTAGTTATTGAGACAGCTGAATTGTGTTGAGCTATTAAACTGAGTCATATAAAACGCTATAAAAATTTATTTGACAAAAACTAGCATAAAAGACAATTAATGTTTGAATTTAATGGTTTAATAATGTTTGAGTAGAACTCAAATCTTCCAGAGTAATTCTAAGTATAACTTATCCATTACAGAAGACTGCGGAAAAAACTTTAAAGGATATTTCATACTTCACTCATGTTCACATTAAAATGTTTACCTCGGTGTATTGTTGTCACACGAAAAATAACCGTTTCACTCTAGCGACTTGAAAACTGCACTGCCCATCAGCGTTGGCCTGTGCGGCCCGTAAATTATTGTAATTAAATACATCAAGGTATTGTAGGCGCGAGTCACATAGGCTAGCCAGAAGTGACCGCTCATGATCTAACATGAGTCGCCGGCTATTGGTTGTGATCCAGCAACCGTTGACTTCCTGGGCTAGTTTCTTACCACTGACCTACCGTGACGAACTTACTCGCACAAACTTAAAATTTTCTTTTCATGGTGAATGCAAGTGGTGTGTTTACCGTGGCACAACATTACCATTTTTTGAGAACGCCAATTGTGGACTGTAGTATGTGATCTCGCAGCTGATGTATCGGTCCAGATTGCTGTTGACTGATCAGCTGATCAGCTGATTGGCTAGTGGAACTAACTAGAGCGTCATGTGGGGCCGCGTCACGATGCCCATTGTCTGCCTCGGGTGAATCCCTGGCAAACGACGGTTTGTAGAGCTTGTGATAACCACTCAGGGCTCTCGATCGAGTCACCTTGTAATAGTAGATTCATTTAAAATCTGTTCGAATTGCTTATTTTATAGCGTAGTATTAAGTCTCAGGGCTTATCACATGTCATTTCTTATGTTTTTTCTTTTCGTGTTTTATAAATTTATTTATTACTTTCTAATAATAGTACATGGATAAAGTATTGTTTTCGTCAAAATTTTCGAATTTAAGTTGAGAGTGCATATATCCGTTTTGGGGTCCCCAGAATCCAAAAAACGACTTTTTTTGCATATTTTTATTTCTAAAATTACATTTACGTATGGTATTTGTTAAGGTCAAATTAGCCGTTTTCAACCATTTATGAATCAATTGAGTAGCTCAGTTGAGAAGTATTTAAACATTATAAAATTTTGCAACTCTCATTATCTGTGTAAATATCCCAATAAAACACCGATATGTGATTTTTTGCAAATTGTGGTCTATTCAAGATTATATTTTGGTTATTTTTTCATCATTTTGGTTTTTCTGACCTCAAGATAATTATCTTACTACTAAACCAGGACACACAATGAATAAAATTTCACCGTTTAAATAACTGTAACTTACTACAATAGAAAACCTCAGCGTACTAAATTCCCTTCGCAAGTCTATCTCAACCATAAACTAACAGACCGACAAAAGGGGGAAAGTTGAAAAGTCCGAAGGTAAGAGTGGGAAAGCAGTAATTGTTGAGGAAAGTCACGGTGGCAGCTTCAACTGTTCACAAACTGGGATTAGTTCGCACCGTTTATTACGGCGCTACCAACTCACAGTTAAACAATTAAACCCCCGTTAGCCTCCACGGCCACTTGTCGACCGGCATTTTCAGTAATCAGCGCTTCTTAGGCTAAACTTCTCGTAGACTCGCGTTACTAATTCCCTCGTTTAGGCTATTTGTATTGCTGTGATATTCAGGTAGTATGAACGTCAATAATCTAATTTGCACCTACAAGAATTGACCTTAAACCATTCCTTAATTGACTCAGGATTTTGAAACTCCGAAATATCCTAGACTAATGTATAATTACTTTTAATTTTACAGTAATAATTTGGGTCTCGCTCAGGAATTCGCGTGGATACAACCTCCACAACTGTCTTGAGCAATCACGAGGTGATCAGGGTACAATTTGATCAAAGGAAATACACAATTGATCTGAGAGTAATCTGGACACAAGGGTCAGTTTGTTTGTGGCGGTGCGAGCGGCGTTAGGGACAACTGAAATCCGCTAGGTCGGCGCTAGTGTCGCTTATACGTTACGCATATGTGGTTGATTCGTGCAAGCTCCCTGAGTGACTCGTTTAAGATAACAATTCTGTTTTTTGTGTATTTTTAAAAATTTTTAGACCTCCAAAATTACATATTTTATAAGATTACAGGATCAAAATTGTGACCTTAAAAATCATTTCCTATAGGAAATGAAATGTTTTCTTATTTTAAAATTTGACACAGGTTACGTGAAAAAGGTCTGTTAATCATCCACATAACATAAGCCGTTTTCTCACACTCCTTGAACGGAAAACGCCAAATTTTCGAATTAATTACCCTGTAACTAAAAAGGTTTTCATTACAAACATGAAAAAATATGCAAAAGCATATTTATGATACAATCAACAAATAAAAGTAAAAATTATGATTTTTTAAGATAGTCGATATTTTCGCTCGCACCACATTAAGTACGTATACTTTGTTTTTGTAGATGCGCGTGCGTGATGATTTTCTGTGCACGCATGTTTATTTGGAGTCGTATGTCTGGCTGCGTGGATGGCATGATTGTTTTGTTTTAGAAATTTTTCCTTTTATTGTTAATATTTGTTATACGCAGAATAGGACTCTTTCCACCAACAGACTTGGTCCCTTGTGGGAATGTCATTTTGTGTAATCTGCACTATTATTATTAATGTTGGGATTAAAAATGTTTTATATACTATTAGAATGAATGATTTGTTAGGAAAATTAAACGTCGAGCTGTGTGTGAGCGGTGATGTGTGAGAGTGGTGAGGTGTGTGAGGGCCGCGGGCCGTGCGCAGTGCTGCTGAATAGGCGGGGATTGTCGGTGGCGCATTGTCCGACAAATAGACGGCTTTGGGCGGTTCATTAGTCAGACCATTAATCAGCCGCGGTCGTCGCCCCGAGCATGAGCATCAGGGACGGTCGTCGGTCACTCGCGGATACCGTCAGGAGTAACGTGACGTAATCAGAATGTATAAGTGGAAAAATATTGTGATGCCATCAAGGAATGCCATCAGGGTTTCATCGTATCTAGAGATATTTGGATACCATTAGAAGTAGTTCATCATATGTAGAGATTATGTGGTGCCATCAGCGGTTCATCGTATGTAGAGATAATGTGGTGCCATCAGGGGTTCATCGTATGTAGAGATAATGTGGTGCCATCAGGGGTTCATCGTATGTAGAGATAATATGAGTGCCATCAGGGGTTCATCGTATGTAGAGATAATGTGGTGCCATCAGGGGTTCATCGTATGTAGAGATAATGTGGTGCCATCAGGGGTTCATCGTATGTAGAGATAATGTAGTGCCATCAGGGGTTCATCGTATGTAGAGATAATGTAGTGCCATCAGGGGTTCATCGTATGTAGAGATAATGTAGTGCCATCAGGGGTTCATCGTATGTAGAGATAATGTAGTGTCATCAGGGGTTCATCGTATGTAGAGATAATGTAGTGCCATCAGGGGTTCATCGTATTTAGAGATAATGTGGTGCCATCAGGGGTTCATCGTATGTAGAGATAATGTAGTGTCATCAGGGGTTCATCATATGTAGAGATAATGTGGTGCCATCAGGAGTTCATCGTATTTAGAGCTACCGGGATGCAATAATAGGTGCATCTTATCTAGAGATTTTGGGATGCCTCTATGGCTTGATTCATCGTTTCTAGATTTGGGTGCTATAAGGAGGTCAATTTGTCTAGAGATATTAGGATGTCATCAGAGGTGCATCTTTACAAGATATATTGGGATACCATCAGGGGTATTTAATCATCTCTAAATATATTACATCTTAATATTGCATTAAGCCATCTTGAGTGGATATTATCTAGTGATATTGGGATATCATCATGGGTTCATCGTATGTCAAGATAACGTGATGCAAGAAAGGGGGTCATCGTTCCAAGATATATTAGGATGCATAATCCTATCAAAAGACATTGGGATGCCATCAGAGATTCGTCGTATTTGTAGATATTGTGTTGACATCCCGATTCAAATGTATTCGAGGGTCCAGGAAGAGACCTTGAAAGTCACTAGACCACAGCGAAATTTATTGACCTTTAAAATTTGACGGGGGCTGTTTGCCTTGCAGAGTAGACGTTTTTGTCCCACATTTTGTAACTTGCGTCGGTGTCTTACACGAGAACAATGAATTATATAAATTGTCGTTACACAAGAACCAGGGTTGTAATCTGTGTTTAATCATAGCTGGAGATATTGAGTTCGCGAGACCTTGATAGTTGCAACAACAGAAATGTTATTGAGTCTGCATAGTCTGAGCATGACCTATTGAGGGCGTGGTGCCGTCTGGGCTCAATGGGCAAAGCTTGAGGTCGGGTCAATATCAGGCTTCTGCAGTGGCTGTTAAGGTGTTCTAAGGCTTCACTCTTCCTCAAAAGTGGTACTGTATTACCATGGCTACTATTGGCCGCTCGACTTTTATAGAACTATTTTCCTTTTCTTTGAGTACAATAGGGTAAGATGTTACGTTCTCACCTAGTATTCCGGTTTTAAACCGGACCCAGGCACCAATTCGGGATGCCAATTAATTTATTCAACAACAGAGTTTGGACGATTTCCCATAAATAACGTTTATAAACGCCAGTGGCGTTGAATATACACAAATGTATTACACAACGACATATTATAGCTGATTGAGATACTGTAGCTGAATGTTATGTTCAGTTTTAATGGACTGTGACTGGGATGGTGGCGTCATCCTGTAATCCATCTACTTGGAGGGTATGAATTGTGGATAGTTGTTAGCGATGGTCGGTGGGTGTAGTGTTCTCTTGTGTGGATTAACGTCCGTACTATTTAATACTACGTTAATCCGCAAAGACCATCCTCATAATTAGACCAATTCGTAATTTAGAATACGTGGTTCGGATTCCACGTTAAACTGTAGGTCCCTTAGTTGCCATCGGCGGTTGTGCTGTTAATTTAACAGTCCTGTTTAAGGAACATGTCAGCCTTAGTCAGTAACAAGACTACAAGATCGCGCCACAATCATCCTACACTCATTTCTCATTCATACTTGGCTTAAAATACCTACCTGGGTAGGCTGCCATTTCAATAGTCTTAAGTATTTAAGGACTTCCTTAGTATGACGACAATCCGAAAATAATTTAAAGTTAAACTATTCTAATGAGTATTTTCCATATCAGTTGTGGAACAATGACTTATTATATTTCAACCGTATGCCACAATGGTACTTGCCTTCTCTGATATAGGGGTTTCACCTGTTACTCGGCGTATTGTGGAAATCACCTATTTCTCAACGAGACCCAAACAAGCCAACAATCAGCGGATAAAACTGTTATGTCACCGGGGCAAGAGGTCCGTGGGAAAGACGGACAGGTAAACGGGACGTCCAGAGAGGTACAGATCCCATTACGTGGCGGTTACAGGAGCGGCCGGACTGAGGACTGAATGGAAAGTAAATGAAGAGAAAGTGGCCGAGGTAGGAGTCAGAGTAGCGAGATTTGCAGGGGTCATCGGTCGCGGCCTTCTTTCTGCTCTGTTGATGACGTCGACGACCGACGACCAACGCCGCGGCATCGAATTGTTTCATGCTCTACGCTATACAGAATTTTTGTTTCATTTTCTAGGCAACACCGTATTGTTGTTTCATGCTACACTGCATTTTTGTTTCATACTCTATGAAACAACACATTCATATTTCATGTTCTAAGCAGCCCCGAGTGATGTTTCCATATACAGTACGTATATACAGTATATACAGGGTGTCCATGAAAAACGTTTCAGGACTTCGGTGAAGTGATTAGGTGACATTAAAAGGAAGAAAAAAGTTCTAATAGAGGTATGGCCTAAAACGCTTATTTTCTCAGATTTCCGTCATTCTGTATTTTCCACAAAATATTTTTTATTTCAAACATTTTTAACGGATTATTTTAAAATAGGGTATGTGTTTTACACTAGTAGATTAATATTATTAAAAAAATAACTAGCATGATCCAAGCTTCAAAATCCAAAAGGGCGGTCATTTAAAATTTTACCGTTAACAACAACAGTTTTAAAATTTTAAATGGCTGCCAATTTGGATTTTGAGCTTGGATCATACTAGTTATTTTTTTAATAATAGTAGTCTACTAGTTTAAAACACGTACCAAGTTTGAAAAAAAACTGTTAAAAAATGTTTTAAATAAAAAATATTTTGTGAAAAATACAAAATGGCGGATATCTTAGAAAATAAGCGTTTTAGGCCATACCTCTATTGGAACTTTTTTCTTCCTTTTCACGTACCTAATCACTCACCGAAGTCCTGAAACGTTTTTCATGGACACCCTGTATATGATTGAAATGCATCAAACCGGTTTAGTTGTTTAAAATGTTCTCGCTTACATTTTTGGTATGTAATTGTTTTCTCTTGGTTGTTTTTGATTTTTTCAGGGATTTCGGTTACTGTATTTTTAATTTTTTTTAATTAATTGACTAATTTCGGTAAAACAAAAAAACTGAAAATCCTCCCAATGAAGAGATGTAGGATTAGTGCGAATTACGTTGTTCTTATTTGTTCAAAACTCACATTTGAGGTTAGCCACTAAAATGCAATATATTTATAGACAAATCAGCTGATTTTACATTTCATAATACAGTATCCAAAATGGCATAAAAAATTTTATCGGTCACTTTTGTCCTACGTTATTTCTATTATATTTATTCTAGTTTTGTTGTGAACCACATCGTCGGCGCACTGCGTCATCGACCTTGGTGGCTTCTCCCACTTTCACTGAGATCCGCTGCTCGCCGCATGGCCTGTTGGTCTAGGGGTATGATTCTCGCTTCGGGTGCGAGAGGTCCCGGGTTCAAATCCCGGACAGGCCCTTTCTTTTTATCAGTGGAATCAGGTTGTCGTGGGAAACTGATGAACATCTATGAAGGAAATAAATCGATCGTGGCGAATTTCAATATAAAATATCGTAAACATTACTTCAGCAATCTTATATTTTCGAACACGTATTATTTTACTTTTTTAAAGGTTGCATTATTTTGTACAGTAAATTTGTTGTTTAATCTAAAGCTCCAATAATTACTGATGTGGATTATAATAACGGAACAATGATGAGCTAATGAAATATTCATTAGTGGTTTGAACGATTTCATTTATCTTCAGTTTTGTAATAATAAAACATTCACGCTATAACTTTAATATGATTAACTTACCAACCAAACCTGAATATGTTATAAATCGAGCTGTCGCGTTGTGTTTTTCTTGTTCTCTAACAACGCCATGAATTATTCTAATGCAATCCTACTAGAACTATTAAAATTTAAACCACTCCTATTGAAACCCCCTTAATTTGTTGTACAAATAAGGACTTTAATAGTATTGCCTCATCTAAATGATCAGGCAATGATCAGGTAATTTACGTAAAATACGATGAATATATTTTGGATATAAGACAAGGAAATTGATCTTAATAATAAATGTGTATTTTGTTGTTTTGTTTTATTACGGACATTTTCCATCACGGATTCATCGGGATCTGGAATCTGATCCCGTAATCAGGCGAACTAGAACCTAAAACATAACACGATTAGTACATAATCCGGACTAAGCCGGTATAAAGCTGAAAACAAAAATGTTTAAAGCAGTAAAAAAAGCTTACAGACAAGTTACAAGTTACAAATTATATGTACTAGCTCGCTAGAGGATTCCAGATCCCATAATGTCGTGAAACTTGTCCGCCGCCACCAATAATGGATTTCAAACAAAGAAGAGGTTATGCTATCTGAAACGTTTTACAAAACAAACTTGAAAATATTAACTCAATTTTCCATACAGGCAAATTTATATTTTTATCAGCATTTGTAATATTAAAATACACGCTACCATATCTTTAAATTTAAATAACATCATAAAATTTATAATATCTAATGTCATTCGTGTTTTCTGTAATATAAATTTAAAATCTAAAAATTTATTAGTACTAATAATTAAAACAATACAAACCCTGTTTATAAATTTAATTCTTAATTGTAACAAATAAACTTAATATTTATTATGAATTATAAATGCAAACTTATCAGAAAACAATTTGTAAACTTAAGGATATAATATTGGATCAGAAAAAATGACTTAATTTAAATTGATTTATAGTATTCGTTGTTTTGTTTAATACGGACATTCCACATAATTAATTGAGAAAATCTGATCCTCACCGAAACAAAACAGTTACACAAAAAAACGGTATGGATAACTAAACAGTAAATGATGTTTCAAGACGTAAAGATTACAATTATTAATGTCATAGCTTGTCGTCCTAACATGAAACTTGGCCGCGCCACCAATAAATGTTTTCAAAAAAAAAGGGTTATGCTATCTTTTTATAATAAATTAACTCAATTTTCCATACAGGCAAATTTATATTTTTCTTATGTGCAATCGTGAAACCAAACCATAAAATTATATTAACTCTACTAGCCATTTCATCCATCGTATTATTCAGTATAGGTACTTATGACTTCTGAAGTATGTATCTAGACAAGTCGATGGGATTATTTAAAAACAAAAAACACCATTCGTCATCTAATGTAATTATTACAATTAATTAATTATCATTACTTAATTTTAACACATCAACTGTCGTTTAAAGACCATCGAGTGAGAAACGGAGAACGTAATTCTACATTACTCTTGTAGGACATTTATGAATACTCTGAAATAATCAGAATTTATATTATACAGTACGACTGACGAGAGACATTTGTGCAGTTGTGCACAAACAGTCGGCGCGGCTACATGCATATTCATACGCGATGACAGGGTTTAACACATGCCCTCAACACATCACAGTGTGCGCTGGCCGAGCGGAGTACCTGTCTATATAATAGACAGGCATTCACGATATGCATATTCATACGAGCGGAGAGATAACATTGGCCGCTCGGGCACCACTTCTTTGTTGCGATGATGTTTGACCAATGCTCTGTCAGTTCGTCCGTACCATGCAGTTTCACTACGCGGCCCTCGGATTGTTGAGGAAAAACAGGGTTTCTAACGACAGGGAAAATAGGGAATTTCTACATTAGTCAAGGATACCACTATTTTATAAAGGATTCAGCACTTTCGAGTTTGGGACGATACGTCAAAAAATGCTAAGAGGGATATTCAACAGGAAATAATTCTTGGTATGAGGTTATTTTATTCGAATAACTAATGTACCGTCGTAATGGCAATGACTGACAATGGGGTAGACCGGAGTCGACGTACAGGCGCGACATTGGTAGGGGGAGAGAGAAAGCGAATGCAGTGCGTACTTACTGCGCTGTAATCGTGGTACTTAATTTACCGCAGCTTTACGATATTTTCCCGTTTTTCCCCCCAAAAAAGAGAATTTTAATTTCGCAAAACTGATTTTATGTTTATTTTTTAATGGTTTCTCCATGTTCTATTTAATAATTGTCCGATAGTTACAAACGTTTTGGTCAGGGAAAATGCTGCGTCTAATATGAAAAAGTCAGGGGAAATTCAGGGAATTTCTTTATGACTTGCTAGAATTCCTGGAAAACAAAATTTATGAAAAATACGTGGTAGGCCCTACTGTCCCGTAAGTAAAATGTGTCAAACTCTAGGATAAAGTTGTATGGGTCTAAATAAAGAGAAAATCAAGACGAATTTCCTTTCAAAAACCTTTTTTACCTAATATCCGCAATTTTTTATTTTTTACAAAATATTTGTTATCCTCGAAACTTCTCAACCGATCTTTATAAAACTCAGCAAGTATGTGTAAATAAAATATAACTAATGTAGAAACAAAATCAACTTAGTGCAATGTCAAACTTCAAAATGGCGGCCATTGTAGATTAAAAGTTTAAAATGGTCACTTTGTTGTTTTAAATTTTACCAAGTTTATTTTTTCACATTAGGTTTCTTATATTTAAGCATAAGTATTGAGTTTTTGAAAATTTTTTATGTTAACAATTATTTCGTTAATCATACGAAATAACGAATATCCGGTAAACAATAATGTTTTTGGTAAAAATTCATTCTCGATTTTCTCTTGACTTTGACCCATAATATCTTTTCCCATAGTTTGGAACTTTACTTATGGGACACACTGTATAAATATAAATTGTACTGGATGTCCACAAAAGACTCATCAGGTTTTAAAACATTTTATTGAGCTTGTCGCTAAACAAATACTGTTATGGAATATACCACAGGAAAGAAAATCTCTGAAAGTTTCTTTTGAACTCCTATAGATGTTCAATGTTTATTTTCATATTTTCCCCGGAACCCTCTTTTAACCCCCCCCCCAAGACCTACGGAAGAGCAACCCCCCACCCAATAGCGATTACGAATCAACACTGATTTTAAATACAAACCAATCGCCTCTCTGAGAGACCCTAGGTCCAAACGAACGTGTATGAATGTGTTAAAGCTCTGCACGCGGTTCGAAAATACCAAACCCCAGATAAGATAAGACAGCTATGTCTTTGGTTCCTAAATGGCTTTTTGACTCTTTTATTGCCCTTCAGAGGACTTTTATAACAAACTAGCCAAAGTACCCGTTCTTCGCACGGGTTAAAAAGGCTGAAAGGTGTAGGCTCTACTGATACATTTAAGTTATTGTTAATTAATTCTTCATTGTTTACAAAATGACAAAACGCGAGTGTCTACAACATTTCAAAGTAACATCTGTCAAATATTGGGAGAGGATAAGGATTAATGTAATAGAGACAGTCGTCGGAAAAAAACTTAAAATCTACCATTCCTCTATTTCAAATAATTCACTAATTTCGATCCAGCAGTTTATCTGAAAAATCAACTTTATTTTTTCTTCTTCCCGAACTGTTAAAATATAGTGCAAACGGATGTTGTCATTAGAAAATGTAAACATTGAAACCTAGGACGGTCACGGCAGCTCTTTCTTCTTCTTCTCCTTCTTCTCGAACTGTCAAATTTTAGTATTCACAGCTGTTGACATTCAAGTAATTTTATGTTTTCATTCTCTAAAAATGTAAACATTGAAACTTAGGACGTTCACAGGGCGTAGCCCGAGAGGATTTTAAGGAAATGAGTATGCCTATGTGTTGCATGAGTTTAAGATATACCTTTGCCTAAAATTTCAAACCGGTCGGTTCAGTATTTTTCGCATTCACTTGCCACAACAAACCCACAAACACACAAACCCACAAACAAACATACAGACACCACCTCTTCTTTATAATATTATAGATATCAAGTCTTATTCTATATTAGTCTATATCAAGAGCTAATAAATAGTCCGTCACATTCACCTGGTTTGGTTTTTATCTTAACTCTTGTGTTTTTCGTGTTTCAGGTATATTTTTCGTCCGAGGGCTTGAGGTTTTATCAGAGGGCAAGTAAACATTTGCAGTTACTAAGTAAAAAATTATTGTATTTACTTTTCCGTAGAAATAGGTTAAATCATGGTTATGTGTAAAGGGAATGTTTTCAGTTCCTCTTAACAGCTGTCCTTATAACCATATGACGTCACCGTGCAAACATTTTGGTCCGACTAATTGTCAATACCCCGCCCCCTATATAACGCAAATATATGTCAATATTTTGTTGTAGAATTTATAATTATGACTGCAAGTATCAACTATTCACATTATTACTTGAAAGTTTTAAATTGGATTTATTTTTATTTCTTTCTCTCTCATTTGTTGTCTTTTTTTCGTAGATCTACAAATTAAAATAAGTAACAACTTTTTTGTCACTACTGGAGTACAATTTAATACGTTCTAAATTAAGATTATTCGATATCATGTATATCAATATCTTAACCCTGAAATCCCATAACTACTTCCAACGTTGTGATTATTCATATAAAAATATTTGTGTTTCTATTATATTGTAATTACTGAAAGAACTGTCTAGTAAATAGATTTTTTGATATACTGTTTCAGAAATCCTGTAATTTGAAAAGTTTGAGCATTGTAATCACCGTATTTTTAATAGTTAAATTTACAGAATAGGCTTTTTATACGGATTTACCCTTTTTGTCAAACAAATAAAACTCGTGTGGATGTGCAGCGGGCGCAGATGCAGCTGCAGCCATTGAGCTATTGAGCTATTGAGCCTCCCATGCACAATGTTGGCGTCGCGACTTGCGAAACACAATCCACAATATTCCTCCAGCTGCCAACAACAATAGCGTCGCTGATTTTTGTCCGGGTGTAATACTCATGACGTCACATCGCAGGCTGCATTCGCACTGATGACCTACGAGTGTCACATTGTCCGGAAAAGCTTACTTTACTGTTGTGAATAGTCCATAACAATGATAAACACATTTTGACTGGTAATATTTTGTCGATGAATGAAACAAATCCATACAAATAAAATTAAAGTGTTTTCGGTACTTTGCTTAATATCATGTTTTTGATTGTTTTTTTGTTTCTTTAACCCCGAGAAACCGAAATAGGTTTGACTCAATTTCTGTCTGTCTGTCGAGAGTACCCACAGATATAAAACGTATTCTAAACATTTTGAAGAAGTTTTTCGTTTGTGTTATCTGGTCCACGCATTACGAGAATAAAATAACGAGTTCTCAAAACTCAGTATTGAGCAGATTTACACATATTTTTTAAGTTTTATATAACACGTGATTTATAAAAGGTATTTAATAAAAATAAATAACCAACAGGCCTCTTATTAAAATCAATATTCTTTTGTTAACGTTGATAATTTATTTTAAAACCTGTTTTAAAAATACACTATATAAATTTTTCTAATTTATCCTAATTCATCTATAACTAATGCTAAATAATTAAGCTGAGATATTTCTTTAAGATTTCAGGTTTATAATTAGTGATGATAAGTACCGGTACTTCTTTGCACTGAATCATGCAACCCATACACAGGACGGGCTTACTATTGGTTTACATGATGTGTAACGTATATTTATAGAAATGTGTTTAATACTTGATTGAAAACTGAAAAGTACCGCACTGTGAGTTGACTTAGAAAAATAAGGACGGTGTAGTTTCGTCCATGTTTTTTATTTACATATTTTTTTTACAAAACCTATTCATAAACAAATAGAGAGTACTGGATTAATTGACAAAATTAATCAAAAATTCAGTCTAATTATATCAATGTTTGCAACATGTTTTTGATGAAGTAAAAGCAGTTGTATTGTAAACATTTGTATGTTTAAACTGTGGATAGTTAAACATATCTATATAGGGATCTTGGAAAAAAATGATTGTATACACTTCCCGTTGGGAAATAATTTAGATCATGGATATGTCTAAAGAAAATTTTAACAGTTCATCTAAACAGCTGTTCTTATAGCCATATGACGTCACTAAGCATTTGACGTCACTGTTTCAGATTTTGGTCTCGCAAATTGCCAACACCCATATGGGAATGTTTTATGAGTTTGTGATAGTTTTAATGTATCAAAAATATTCTTCGAGTAATTCAATGCGCTCTAACAATCGCGTGTACGATTGACAGAAAAAACCTATTACGAAATATTAACCATGAGATACAATAAGCAATCCGTTATGTAATCGTAGGGATGTATATCGATGCGGGGACAATGATGTAAATATTACCTTTGGGGGAGTGGCGTGCCTCACAATAGCGTATTGTTGACATCCGGGGTCGTTGACCTGTGACCTTGACCCTGTGTCGTCTTCACGGCTCATAGCCCCCAAACCGCTGGTCAGTGTTACCACCTCACCTCTCACGAAAACAACGGACCAGGGTACATTGTCTTCATGGAAGTGCGACCTATCCATGTGTTTTAAGCCGTGTTCTGAATGATGATTGTCATATGAGTAAGGCTAACATGTTTCTTACTCAGATCTGTTAGTTAATCTACAGTTTAACGTAGGATCCGAACCACAATTTTGCTTCTGATGAACAATTGGTCTTATCATGAACATGTGTTCAATAGTGCGGGCGTCAATCCACATCATGGAATATTGTATCCACAGATTATCGCTCATAATTATCCACAATTCTTAACCTCCGCGTAGTTTTAGTAAGTTTAGGACACGTCACCGCCCCAGTCCGGCGAGGTACAGTCTGTATACACCCCTTGAATGTACATTGAAGGTGTTCTCCTTTCTCGGTACGATGACTTGAAGGGGGTTTCCCCTCCCAACACGATGTCTTGTTCGAGATCTTTTTTTTAAGTTTGTAAGAGGTTCTTCCTACACGGCTCATGACATGACTACTCGTGAATAATGAGTAGACTGGGATAGTGGCGTCATTCTGTAATCCTGCTACTTGGAGGGCACTAATTGTGGATAGTTATGAGCGATGGTCGGTGGGTGTGGTGTTCTCTTGTGTGGATTAACGTCCGCACTAGTGAATACTATGTTAATCCGCAAATACCATCCTCATAATTAGACTAGAGGCCGTGGTTCGGATTCCACGTTAAACTGTAGGTCCCTTAGTTGCCATCGGCTGTTGGACTTTTAATTAAAAGTCCTGTCTAAGGAACATATCAGCCTTAGTCAGTAACAAGACTACAAGATCGCGCCACAATCATCTCACATTCAATCCTCATTCATACTTGGCTTAAAATACCTACCTTGTGGTATGGTCGCCATTTCAAATAATCTAATTTAATCTAATGTTACTCGTGAATGTTACAGAAACTCCAGAACCAAAAGCGTATGTCTCACAAGCGCACGTGTCTTATTATACAGTGACCACCACCATGAAATTGATCTCTTCCTCGTCCTGGGGCTGGGCCGCATCACAAGCATTAGTCATCAGAGCAGTGCATTACTATTCCAGTTGAACTGACAGGAAATTAGCTTAAGGTGTGATTGACTGGGAGAAATCTTCCACGGCGATTTACCGTCTAGACTCTAGACATCGGAGACTCCAAATTCCTGGTTCTCTCCCCGGTCTCGTTTTTTTTCTTTCGTCTGTCCATTATTTTCTATCACGAGCATGCCTAATCGTAAAACGGATGACTGGCCTCCCTGTAGTCTCGATCGAACACACGAGTTGACATCAGTGTTTGAATCTAATGGATGCTGTCAGTTGGGCATTGGAAAACGCTCTTTCGTTCGCGCATTTTAAAGAATTTATTGTTTTAGTGAACGTCTAATTTGGTGGTTAAACTAGGAAGGAACGTGAACAAAATTCCTAACATTACTGGCAAAGGTTTAGGGGCTACCAGATGTATTTATAATTAAAAATTATAGCTTATTTTGTGATAGTTATTTTTTTACATTTTCTCTCTTCAGCCTATTATGTGACTAGCGGTAAACCCGTCCTTTGTACAGGTTGTTGGATTCAGTAAAAGAAGAAAGATTATCATACCAAAATGTAAACCTGAAATCCTAAACATATAAGTACAAAGAAAAAAATAAATACCCAGGTTTATTATATAACATTACTTTACAATTGAATATATTAGAACATTTATAACATTATTAAACTTAGTTATGCGTTAAAATAACTTTTTAATATAGAATGATTTCGAAATGGGTTTTAAAATTAATGGCCAATACAAACTAATTAATTATTACCAGTAGACGATTCGCCGAAAGCTGAAAGCAAAGTGCGACTATTACGCGTAAAAAGTGGGGTTTAAATGCTCGTTATTTACTTTTCACGAGGTGGCGGACAATTTCAAGCATTGAAAAACTTTCTCTGGAATGTATAGAATACATGAAATAAGTTTCATTGTTATCAGTTACTCCATTTATTCGGAGAAGACGGCATAAAACGACTCTTGGAGCGTCACAGACAAATTGGCAGACAGACACAAATTGAGATAAGACTTTTTCGAATTCTCTAACGCATGAAACGTTAAAATAAATAAAAAATTAGTAACTCTGAACAATGTTCACATAAAACTCTAATTTTATCTATATTATGTTGCTAAGGTAATATTAGTCTATTGGGTTGGATGAAACGATACTTTGTTACCGATTTATACCAGATGATCGGGTCCTATAGAAATGCAAATTAAGTTATTATGATAGGTAAATAATACCTTATGCACTAAAGCCAAATAACACTATTCACCTTCCAGTGTTTAGTGAAATAGAAAATGGTAATCTAGTAAAACTGGCAATCTCGTAAACCTTATGCCATTCGGATTAATTGGACGAACGCCGAGTGAATATTTAAACAACGGATAATTGAAATACAAATCCGTCCAATGTGTGGAACGTGTCGATCCGATGCAGGTCGTGCATCAATGGTGCATGCGGAATGACTTGGTTTCAATATGCCATATATTGGACCATTAACCAAATGTTTGTATTGCACACGTACATTATTGCAAACACAGTATTTGTTTATTGAATGGACTTTGATCACGGTCTTATGTTCATAATGGTTGAGATATTCGTATTGTACTAAAGTTATTTATATTTTTTTAATAAACGGTGTTATATCGGTAACTTTGAGGATTGATGCTGTAATTATGTAAGTAAATTATGAAATGTTAAGATCCAGGATAAAAATAATTTACCGATATTTAAATTTTGTCTAACAACGTAGTGGGTACAAATTTAAACATTTCAAAGTCTGCCCATTTACCTTCACCTCTTTTACATAGTATGAGAAGAAAGTATTGTTTTCGTCAAAATGTTTTGGATTTTAATTGAGAGTGGATGTATCCGTTTTGAATTGTAGATCCATAAAAGTGGTTTAGTTCGACATTGCCCAATAAAATTCACACAAATATTTTGTTATAACCATAATATAAGCTCGATCGTGGACGGGTGTTATGATTCTCATAACATTTTGAAACATGTGATAAGAAATTTGATGACTATTTTTGAAACTTCATATATTTCTAAAGTCATTTAATTAAGAATATTAAAGCATTACAGTTTGATTAAGGTATGTATTATTTAGTTTACTTTTGATGGGAGAGAGTATGTGTCGGTTCACTGATACCGTTTAATTATATATACTTATAAAGTCTGGCCACTATTGTATACATGACATAGCGAAATTCACTCGTATGCAAGTCTTATCTCAGTTACACAAGAATTGCATCATATAAAACAGTAGTCCGTGAGGAGGTCGATGGATCAAGTTGTGAAATCTCCCGCATCATTGTGACTTACTCTGCATACATGAGTACAAACGACGGTTTATGCAAACTGTTCTTTCAAGTACGTTTTATGCAATACAGACAACCTCATATACAGCTTAAAGTAGGCCCGTGTTGCCATTGAAAGGGGCTGACACAGTAGGTGCTACACCGGGTGTGTCAGTGTGCCGGGTGACGGAGGTGTAGCAGGCTGAGGTTGGCTGCGCGCCACTGATAACGCCTCCTGACAGCCGACAATTAGCCGCTGTTATCACCTGTTGCCACTGACGACAGGGGCTGACACAGTAGGTGCTACACCGGGTGTGTCAGTGTGCCGGGTGACGGAGGTGTAGCAGGCTGAGGTTGGCTGCGCGCCACTGATAACGCCTCCTGACAGCCGACAATTAGCCGCTGTTATCACCTGTTGCCACTGACGACAGGGGCTGACACAGTAGGTGCTACACCGGGTGTGTCAGTGTGCCGGGTGACGGAGGTGTAGCAGGCTGAGGTTGGCTGCGCGCCACTGATAACGCCTCCTGACAGCCGACAATTAGCCGCTGTTATCACCTGTTGCCACTGACGACAGGGGCTGACACAGTAGGTGCTACACCGGGTGTGTCAGTGTGCCGGGTGACGGAGGTGTAGCAGGCTGAGGTTGGCTGCGCGCCACTGATAACGCCTCCTGACAGCCGACAATTAGCCGCTGTTATCACCTGTTGCCACTGACGACAGGGGCTGACACAGTAGGTGCTACACCGGGTGTGTCAGTGTGCCGGGTGACGGAGGTGTAGCAGGCTGAGGTTGGCTGCGCGCCACTGATAACGCCTCCTGACAGCCGACAATTAGCCGCTGTTATCACCTGTATTACAGACAGCTAATTCGCCTGCTCATGTTTTATCTTCTACCTACTTAGAGTACTTCAAACTGACTGTAAAATTGTGCAATGAAATTCTTCTACTAATCAAGCCATCATTGGATTAATATTTACCATAGTTAATTAAATTAATTAGTAAATTATTATTCTTCCTACTTATTGACTGGGTATCTAGTATACCTTATAAAGGTCGGGATTGCCACTTTGTTAGAGTGCTACCTTTACTACTCTTTTTATGTTTAGATTTTTTTTAATGCTTACAAAATTGTAAACCTCATGTTTATAATACAAAAATATTTTATCGTTGTGTTACACATGTTACTGTGTAAATTATATTTTAAGCTCAGTTCATTTAATCTAGAATTTAACGTGCATGTTTGATTGTGATTTTTAAATTTGCTTATTCTATAGACACTAATCTAACCACTAGTCAGGTATTATGGGGGTGAAGGAACGATAGAAGGATTCCAAGAAGGAGGATTACAAGACAACCAAGGGGTCAATAGGAACGATTAGGAGGATTCCAAGAACGAGGATTACAAGATTTACAAGGGGCCAATAGGAACGGTTAGGAGAATTCCAAGAAGGAGGATTATAAGAATTTCAAGTTGGCAATAGGAATGATTAGCATGATTCCAAGAAGGAGGATTACAAGATTTCCAAGTGGCCAATAGGAACGATTAGGAGGATTCCAAGAAGGAGGTTTAAAAGATTTCCAAGGGGCCAATAGGAACGATTAGGAGGATTCCGAGAAGGAGGATTACAAGATTTCCAAGGGGGCAATAGGAACGGTTAGAAGGATTCCAAGGAGGAGGATTACAAGATTTCCAAGGGGGCAATAGGAACGGTTAGGAGGATTCCAAGGAGGAGGATTACAAGATTTCCAAGGGGCAATAGGAATGATTAGGATGATTCCAAGAAGGAGGATTACAAGATTTCCAAGGGGCAATAGGATGATTCCAAGGAGGAGGATTACAAGATTTCCAAGGGGCAATAGGAATGATTAGGATGATTCCAAGAAGGAGGATTACAAGATTTCCAAGGGGCAATAGGAATGATTAGGATGATTCCAAGAAGGAGGATTACAAGATTTCCAAGGGGCAATAGGAATGATTAGGATGATTCCAAGAAGGAGGATTACAAGATTTCCAAGTGGCCAATAGGAACGATTAGAAGGATTCCAAGAAGGAGGTTTAAAAGATTTCCAAGGGGCCAATAGGAACGATTAGGAGGATTCCAAGATTTCCAAGGGGCCAATAGGAACGATTAGGAGGATTCCGAGAAGGAGGATTACAAGATTTCCAAGGGGGCAATAGGAACGGTTAGGATGATTCCAAGAAGGAGGATTACAAGATTTCCAAGGGGCAATAGGAATGGTTAGGAGGATTCCAAGGAGGAGGATTACAAGATTTCCAAGGGGCAATAGGAATGATTAGGATGATTCCAAGAAGGAGGATTACAAGATTTCCAAGGGGCAATAGGAATGATTAGGATGATTCCAAGAAGGAGGATTACAAGATTTCCAAGGGGGCAATAGGAACGGTTAGGAGGATTCCAAGGAGGAGGATTACAAGATTTCCAAGGGGCAATAGGAATGATTAGGATGATTCCAAGAAGGAGGATTACAAGATTTCCAAGGGGCAATAGGAACGGTTAGGAGGATTCCAAGGAGGAGGATTACAAGATTTCCAAGGGGCAATAGGAATGATTAGGATGATTCCAAGAAGGAGGATTACAAGATTTCCAAGGGGCAATAGGAATGATTAGGATGATTCCAAGAAGGAGGATTACAAGATTTCCAAGGGGGCAATAGGAACGGTTAGGAGGATTCCAAGAAGGAGGATTACAAGATTTCCAAGTGGGCAATAGGAACGATTAGTTGCATGTGATAGTACTCCTGTGTGAAGTGTTGTCACGTCAGTAGCCACAGTTAGCCGTCAGCAGCTCCAAGGTGTCGTGTTATTGTTGTGCTGATGATTGCATCTCTGGCCCGAGCATTGCGTCAACCTGTCTATTGTTCTTCGACTATCTTTAACATCGCTTCCTTTTCCTTTAATCTCGTTCGTCCTTGAAGGTTTTGTGTTTGTGCTCCACCTCTGTTACGCAGGTTAAATCTTTTTGTCATTTTCTAGAATACTTAATAGATATTATATTTGCTCATCCTCCTACAACCACCACAAGGCATGAAATTCGTGTAAGCTCATGTAATGTATAAACCTATTACATGATTAAACGGTTGGTATAACACGAGATCTCTTGATTTCAGTATTTAAAATATAGATCGTGGTTTAGGAAGTCAATATTATATCTGCGCTTCCTAAAAAAGAACTTACTGAACTGACTGAAGTTGTAGGTTTTAGGTGTAAAATCAAAGCTCTCGTCTAGGACAACTCGCCCACTATAACCCACTTGACCTCCAAAATAAATTTTAAAATGACCCATATTTATAAGTTTATGCAAACAATAATCAACCTAACTTAACTCCGCAGAGCGTTATATGTCGGTACTGTCGTGTTAATTATGATGTAACGCAACGTGTATTAGTCGTGTATTAGGTTAGGTTAGGCTTATGTTAGGTTAGGTTAGGCGTACGTTAGGTTAGGTTAGGCGTACGTTAGGTTAGGTTAGGCTTACGTTAGGTTGAACCAACCTAACGCAAGTCCGAAGAGCGTTGTGTGTCGGCAATATCGTTTTTAAGCAGTTTTCGAGTGTTTCTATAAATGACCTGTATTTGACCTATAGTCATTTTGCGGTGGTTAGTATATCATATTCTAGTTGTACCATTACTTAGTACAACTAGAATATATTTTAGAATTCTACAATATACATTTTTTGTAAGCATATTTTATATCATTTTAAATTGGGTTTATATCGTATTTTGTTTTGTTTGCTATATATTTTTTGATATTTCTAGTACTTCCATTTTGCTATGCTATCGATTTTTTCTAAATTCTCGGATTTTGTTTATATGTTTTGATTTTTTTGTCTGTATAATGTAAACAAACGTGCGCTTCAAATGACTTTAACGGTTGTGCTTAATTAGTCTAAAATTTTAAACGTAACCGAGATGTCTTTTCATAATTAATGATTTACATGAGATATTGTAGATTAGCATACCTATTAAATTTACAATTTTAAAAGGGGTAACTTTGTAATACAACCAAAAAATTATTTTAAATTTTTCTAATATTAATTTTGAGAAACAAAATTTTAAGGGATTTTGAGTTAGAATTGCTAAGACGGTTAGATATGTTTTGAAAAATTTGTATTTTAACCTATTAAGTATTAAAGTTACTTATACAAGTTCCAACAATTTAAAATATTTTTGATAATTTTTGAGATCTTCCGAGTTGTGATATATTTTATATAGCTTTAATCTAACGCAAAAATAACTCGACATACATAGGTCCTTATTTGTAATTGCTGCCCATGCATGTTTAAGTGTTCGGTTTTTTATATCGGTTTCTTATATTTTTGTTGTTTACGATTTATGATTTTTGTATTGTGATGTATTTTGCTTCTTAACCCTAGTCACACGTGCGGGGTTTTTGTTTCATCATATTCATTTACGCACCTATGTTTCCTCGATTTTACTTTCCTCATTTTACCGGCCGTAGAGCAGGAAATGGCAACACCTACGTGCAGACCATAAATCTAACTGCTGGTTCCGAATGTTCTGACAGAGTTCACGTCGGAGTTGTGTAATGATTAATTAGAGGAGACTAGTTCTTCCGTTCAACTTTCCACCGGCGAGTGTGAAGTTCAGAAATTTGAAACGTGATCATAGAAACGTCCCGTGGACCGCGAGGCGTTTACTTGTGCTTACAGATGGTTACATCGTCGTATATAAATTATTGCAAGTCTTGTAACACGTTATTATTTTTTAATTTGGTGGTTTTAATTTTTTTTTAGAGGAATTAGGTTTTTATTGACCGACTTTGCCTGTCCAACTAGAGCATAAAACGTTTATTTTCCAACAATTAATACAATTTTAGATTTATTACTGGATTACTGAAAAATATCAATGAATTTCCATTGTTATTTTGCTAGCTAAACGGGTAGACGGGAAATATGCAACCACAGCTCTCTCAACAATACTCTGATAGCGAATAATTTATGAGGATAATCCGTTTAAGAAGGTACTGTATGTGCAATTTGTGGGAACGGTGATCCTATCCAGAAAGATATTTTAAAGTGTGAATGAGAAATGAGTGTGATTGTGACGCGATCTTGTAGTCTTGTTACTGACTAAGGCTGTTATGATCCTTAAACAGGACTGTTAATTAATAGCCCAACAGTCGATGGCATCCAAAGGACCCACAGTTGAACGTGGATCCAGACCACTTTTGTCTCTGAATTATTACGAACCCTCCTAGGAATATCGTACACATTCATGACCTTCATATCATCGGTATTCATTTTATCCGAGTAGCTGGATTAAAGGAAACGCCATCGTCCCAGTCTTATTATATAATCATCTGTAAATAATCATCCAGTATCTTGCAAATACGCTGACAGCTAAAATATAGTTTTACTCACGCACGTCGTATAAACACACCTAATCAGTTGCATAATGATAATGTTAGTTTAGTAAAGATTGGTTGGTATTTTTATGGTTTAAGTTGCATATTTATTTCTTAATCACGGTTGAACATATTTTTTATGTTTTTGTAAATTTTTACACTATGAAAATAACTAAGCTTAAAATTGTTTGGATTTATCAACAAATAACCAAAAAAAATACATTAAAAGGACCTACAGTTCAACGTGGGATCTGGACCACTTTTACCTCTGTATTACGAACTGGTTACTAACTAATTATGAGGATTGTCGGATGAACGTAGGATTCAATAGTGCGGACGTTAACCACCTCAAGGAATAACACTGGGACGGTGACGTCATGGTCGGTGGGTGTAGTGTTCTATTGTGTAAATTAACGTCCGCACTATTGAATACTACGTTTATTCGCAGTTCAGAGGCAGTGGTTCGGACTCCTCGTTAAATTGAAGTTTCCTTAGATGCTGTTGGGCTATAAATTACCAATCCTGTCTATAGAGTCAGTAAGAAGACTAAAAGATCGCGCCATAATCATCCTACACTCGTTTCTCATTCATACTTGGCTTAAGATACCTACATTGTAGTATGGTTGCCATTTCAATAATCTAATCTAATCACTTCCAATGACCACCGATCACAACTATCCAGAATTCGTGACCTTCAAGTAGCTGGTCAATAGGACTCGCCTCCGTCCCTGGAGCCATGAGCCTCTCTACCCTCTTTCTCTGGCCTCGAGGGCTCGCGGGTGTCAGTGTCTGCTTCGCTCAAGGCGTCGTAAAAATGTCAAGTCAACCGGTCGTCTTTAATGATATGCGGGTTTGTGTATAGTCCTCTTGACTAAACGTGGTCGGCGACCTTGACGAGACATTGTCAAGTCACCGTTTACAAGCTCGTCCATGTCCACTTCCTCCATCGCCATCATCGTCGTCGTGTCATCAACTAACGTTGACGTTGACCTTGAACACCAAGTGATCTAGTGTGAACCTGCGTCGAGGCTAACCTAGTTGTGCCTGCGTAAAACAGTTGTATAAGAACGAATTATATAGGATAGAAAATTCAACCCATAGTGTTATGTTGCGTTCTGATATAAATAGACAGTATTAAAATTCTCGGCTGTAATTTACTAAAAACTCTTTTATCTTTTATGTCTGACTCAAATTCTTTAACGGCGAAAAATTCTGTTCTCTCTTATATCTTATTTACAGAGCATTGCTAAAACTTCTGATAGAATAAATTCAATATGTTATATTTGTTGTTGTTTAGATTAGTTTAGATTATTGAAATGGCGACCGAATTGAGTGTAGTGCGATCTTGTTTATAGTCTTGTTACTGACTAAGGCTGACATGTTCCTTAGACAGGACTGTTAATTAATAGCCCAACAGCCGATGGCAAATAAGGGACCTACAGTTTAACGTGGAATCCCAACCACGGCCTTTAAATTACGAATTGGTCTAATTATGAGGATGGTCTTTGCGGATTAACGTAGTATTCAATAATGCGGACGTTGATCCACACAACACTACATCCATCGACCATTGCCACAAACTGTCCACAATTTGTGACCTCCGAGTAATCTGATGTTTCTTATTTGTAAAACTCGACGTAGCTTGATACTGCAGATCTTACCCCTCGGTGTAGCGGGCTCTAAACCTCGTCATAGCTTGATACTGCAGATCATAACCCTTGGTGTAGCGGGCTCTAAACCTCGTCATAGCTTGATACTGCAGATCTTACCCCTCGGTGTAGCGGGCTCTAAACCTCGTCATAGCTTGATACTGCAGATCTTACCCCTCGGTGTAGCGGGCTCTAAACCTCGTCATAGCTTGATACTGCAGATCTTACCCCTCGGTGTAGCGGGCCCTAAACCTCGTCATAGCTTGATACTGCAGATCTTACCCCTCGGTGTAGCGGGCTCTAAACCTCGTCATAGCTTGATACTGCAGATCTTACCCCTCGGTGTAGCGGGCTCTAAACCTCGTCATAGCTTGATACTGCAGATCTTACCCCTCGGTGTAGCGGGCTCTAAACCTCGTCATAGCTTGATACTGCAGATCTTACCCCTCGGTGTAGCGGGCTCTAAACCTCGTCATAGCTTGATACTGCAGATCTTACCCCTCGGTGTAGCGGGCCCTAAACCTCGTCATAGCTTGATACTGCAGATCTTACCCCTCGGTGTAGCGGGCCCTAAACCTCGTCATAGCTTGATACTGCAGATCTTACCCCTCGGTGTAGCGGGCCCTAAACCTCGTCATAGCTTGATACTGCAGATCTTACCCCTCGGTGTAGCGGGCCCTAAACCTCGTCATAGCTTGTTACTGCAGATCTTACTGGTGTAGCGGGCCCTAAACCTCGTCATAGCTTGGTACTGCAGATCTTACCCCTCGGTGTAGCGGGCCCTAAACCTCGTCATAGCTTGGTACTGCAGATCTTACCCCTCGGTGTAGCGGGCCCTAAACCTCGTCATAGCTTGGTACTGCAGATCTTACCCCTCGGTGTAGCGGGTCCTAAACCTCGTCATAGCTTGATACTGCAGATCTTACCCCTCGGTGTAGCGGGCCCTAAACCTCGTCATAGCTTGATACTGCAGATCTGACCCCTCGGTGTAGCGGGTCCTAAACCTCGTCATAGCTTGATACTGCAGATCTTACCCCTCGGTGTAGCGGGTCCTAAACCTCGTCATAGCTTGGTACTGCAGATCTTACCCCTCGGTGTAGCGGGTCCTAAACCTCGTCATAGCTTGATACTGCAGATCTGACCCCTCGGTGTAGCGGGCCGTAAACCTCGTCATAGCTTGATACTGCAGATCTTATGTGTAGCGGGCCCTAAACCTCGTCATAGCTTGTCGCAGATCTTACCCCTCGGTGTATATCTAAACCTCGTCATAGCGTACTGCAGATCTTACTCTGTAGCGTAACCTCGTCATAGCTTCTGCAGATCTTATCGGTGTAGCGGGTAAACCTCGTCATAGCTGATACTGCAGATCTTCGGTGTAGCGGTATGCATAGCTTGTACTGCAGATCTAGGTGTAGCGGGTAGAACCTCGTCATAGCTTGGTACTGCAGATCTTATGTTAGTAAGTATGAGTTGGGCAACCTGTATAGGTTGATGCTCGGTAGACAACACAAATAGTACTTACGTTTCAATTGTGTAATCCTTTCACAAGAGGTAAATAATATTACTACTTGTATGCTTGAGCAACAGTTATTAATAGAGTAGTATACTAAAGTTTTAGTGTTATTGTTTGAAGTTAACGTTTAAATAAAGGTTCATGTCCATTTAGCTTAGAGTAATTTGGTATAGTAATGGTATACTTAGTATACTGTAGTTTATATACTTTTAAAAGTTGTTTACGTTTATATTATATCCTTTAGAGAGCTTAGAAAAAGATAAATACCTCATTTGTATGATATCTGAGATATGGGAGTTATTATATGTACGAGGTAGTAACGTACTCCCAGTAAGTCAATTGGTTTCGAGACCAGTGCCAGAATATTGCAGTGGGCGATTCCTGTTATACAGTATCATGAGCGGTCGCTTATACCTTACTACCTTATACGACAATCCACAACGATAAATCATATTCTTTAATTTTCCGCGCTTGCAGTTCACGTGGGACTGCCTTAACACTGTCAACAGAGGCGGACCAATCAGAAGAGAGTGATATGTGCGGGTAATAAAGGGTTCTGGAAACATCCTATAACTATGACACTAGAAACGTAAAAGAATATTAATGTTTCTGGAAGAGACAAACACCATCCACATACGTAACCCTGGGGTCAAAGGTAGCCGTAACGTGGCGAGGGCTGAGGTCGCGCCGGGAGCCGCCGCTGCGGCGATAACGTCTCTGGAAGGCTGCAATTTCGCCGTCGTTTATGTTAATGGAACAGGCCAACTCGCACCTCCGGCTCGACCGCTAGTAGCGCACTACCAGTAGACTGGACAGTTATTCGCCCGCAGTAGCGTACTGCCAGTATACTTCGGTGCTAGGCTGCTCGCCCGCTAGTACAGACTGCCAGTAGATTGGACATCTACTCGCCCCCTATCAGCAACATACAACTAGTGCTAGACAGCTAGTTGATCATGCTTGCTGGGATACAAATAGCGTTGTTCCCACAACGCTAGATCACAACTATTTAGCACTCAATTCATCAATCTTCGTTTAAGAGGCCGGTCAGCCCTAGGGAACAGTATAAAACTAGGTTTCGAAGAATCGTGTTTAAGAACTCACTAATTGTATAAGATATGCTCATTAAACGAGGCTTGTAGGTGGATAGAAAGTTGTTCTCACTTTGGCATGCTATGTGTTGGAGGAGAAGAGGGTAATATGGAAAACAACGTTTTTGTATCTATTTGGTGCTGCTAGTGCGCGGGAATGACACAAACCACTAATAAACAATCCCTTTGGTGAACTTCAAAAGTTTTTGAAGGTCATTTTTCAAACATTTTAGTAATAATATTTACTTATTTGACTTGAACGTAGTTTTAAAGCGTAATGAAATTAATATTATTTTGCATTCATAAATAAATGGTTATTGTCAAGTATATTTTGTTTTATCCACCTATTCCATATTACCCGACTATACCAAATTAACCTCCAGTTGTAGTTTTTTATGAAACGTACAAATTTTGATGCAAATAAAATTACGTAATAAAAATATTTTTCCCATTTACAGTTCCTTATAATTAGTTATAGTATATATTCATGGCAATTTTAGAGTTTTTTACCATAAATCTTTGAAGTTAATTACAAAAATGTAAATGGTATTCCATAATACCCTCCTCTCCTCTAATATTACAAAGGAAACAATTAAATTTGAACAGACAGACATCAGTTCCAGACCCACTTTTTAAATTTAGAGTCTGAAAACAGATATTTACACTCTTTTCTAGAATTTGAAAATTGAGACAAAAATAGTCTACACGTAAGGGTCACTTGTTGGATATAGTGGAAAGTGGAAATTAATTTTGATGTTATAAAAAAATTTAAGAAAACGTAATATGTTTAGACAAATATTTTGAAAAAAAAACAGTAAATACATTTTTGATTTTCCTTGTTGAATACACTGGTCCAAATCGCCAGCGGAATGTAGAATGTAGCCGCCAATCTGACGTGAGACATCTGATGAACAGTTTAGTGACTCTGACGTCACATCCGGTTGACGCTGATTGTCGGATAACCGGATTGCCCGGATCGGCCTGCATAATCCGGTGACTCGACGCGACCGCCACGATTGCATAAAGCCTACAGTTTAATGACGTGGATTTGTTGGTTTCCAGATATTTTGAAACTATTTCCTTTTTAAAATATGTAAATTAGTTAATCGTCTACTTCTCTACACTTGCAGGTTATCTATATAAATAAGATTAGAGTTTTGTCTGTACATTGCTCAGAATTATTAATTTTTAGTTATTTTTACTTTTCGTACGTTAGAGAAGCCGAAACCGGTTCTTATATCAATTTTTGTCTGTTTCTCGGTTTGTCTGTGACGCTAAGGAGGCATTTTACGCCGTCTTCTCAGAAAAAAAAACGGGAGAACTAATTACAATGAAACTTATTTCATGTATTCTCTACATTCCAGAGAAGGTTTGTAAATGCTGGAAATCGCCCGTCGCCCCTTGAAAAGTAAATAACGAGCATTAAAAAACTCACTTTTACGTGATACTACTCGCATTTTGATTCAGTTTTCAATGAACAACTTACTGGTAATAATCAGCTGTCTTTGTAGTTTAAAGATTTAATAGAAATAAAAACAAACAGCTGTCAATTCAATATTAGTTAGTTTATATTAGTTATTGCTTTTAAACCCATTTAGAAATCATACTATATTAAAAAGTTATTTTAACGTAAATTATAATAATGGTATAAATGTTCTAATCTATTTAATTGTAAACTAATTCTAAATAATAAAGCTGGGTATTGATTTATTTTCTTTGTATTGATTGGTTCAGGATTTCAGGTTTACATTTTGGTATGATCTTTCTTCTTTAAACTGAATCCTACAACCCGTACAAAGGACGGGCTTACTGCTAGTACTAAATAGTACTGATAAATCTATGTACGTTGAACAGATGGCATCGATGTTCGGGTTTGGTTATTGACATAGTTGTTTTGTTTACAGGTAAGCGGAACAGAGGTAATGTAATGACGTTTGCTGGGGCCATCTGCTCTGCTGATTGGTAAGCGATCGGTCCATATGTGTACTCATAGTATATTTGTCTTATACAGTATATTTAAAAATAGTGGTAGTAACAATTGGCTAACCATAACAGTAGATGAATATATAAATGTTATCAAAGTGTTAAATTAATGTTATATCATAATGTATTCACTATTTGTAAATATTTTTGTACATCTTTGAAAAAATTATTGTTTTATTTATTTAAAATGCAAAATACAAGACGACATCCAATTTATTTTTTATAGACTTAATACTACGTCAGATTTGAACTAATATTATTAAAATGTTCAGAATTTGAGCTAACATCGCCAAATTTAACACGTTAATACAGTACGTTATTATAGTAATAACAATTTAAACTGTCCATAATATATTGTATTCATCACACTGAACTTTCATTCACATTCATTTTAAAATACCCACCAGTGTGGGTCGGTGTTTCATGTATGGATTTGAATATCGCGGTGTGATTATTTAACCCTTACCTGATTATTATATGCATTGGTCGTAAAAAGTTAGAATTCACTTCGATGCAACACCCGACAAAAGGGACACCATTCCAGGTAGTTTTACTGTTTACTTTTCAGATAACCAGTGAAGAGATCTACTTCATTAAATTAATCATACAAGAGTTAAAATATTAATTCCACAGAAAATTAATTGAAATTAGATCACACGTTGAAATAAGACGGTGGCGACGTCCTGTAATCCAGCTACTTGGAGGTCACTAATTGTGGATAGTTATGAGAGACGGTCGGTGGATGTAGTGTTCTCTTGTGTGGATTAACGTCCGCACTATTGAATACTACGTTAATCCGCAAAGCCTATCCTCATAATTAGACCAATTCGTAATTCAGAGGCAGTGGTTCGGATTCCACGTTAAACTGTTGGTCCCTTAGTTGCCATCGGCTGTTGGGCTATTAATTAACAGTCCTGTCTAAGGAACATGTCAGCCTTAGTCAGTAACAAGACTACAAGATCGCGCCACAATCATCCTACACTCAATCCTCATTTATACTTGGCTTAAAATACCTACATTGTAGTATGGTTGCCATTTCAATGATCTAATCTAATCTAAGAAGCACAATTCGTAAACTTCTCAGGAATGAGTCAATATACGGTATGCCACTTCTCATTTTTAAAGACCGGTTCAAGGCAGAAGTGCTACCTCCTGCGGAAGTCTTATCCCGTGATTTATCTTGGTAGTCGCTAGGTGTCGCCTCCAGGCGAAAGTGAAGAGTCAAGAGGTTCATCCCCTGGGCGGAAGTGAGGCGTAGATGACGGATGTGCCGAGGTCGCCGTGGGCGAAGGCAAGGTCGGGGTGGCGCCTCGACACGCCTCACCTCGTCACTGATACTGTATAGCCAGTATAGCCTGTAACATTCCTGAATGCCATTATTTATCAAATCCAATTTTTTTCTGTTATAGCTGATTGTTGAGACGTTCCTAGTTGTAAAAAACTATAAAACGTTATCTAAAATCAAATATTACTTCATTAAACATATAGGTTAACTGGTATATCTTGAGAACAAATTCTGAAATTCTTGAAGGAGCTTACCAGTTATCATACCAAATGTTATTTAGTAGCATATCAAAGGTTACCTTACTCTCCCCAGCTTTTATAATAAAGATTCTACAGTTTATTATTTACTGTATTTCATTACATTATCATTAAGGGTTAAGGGGGTTCCCACCCCCTTAACCTTATGTGTCACCCGAACGTTCGTACATGGCGATAGGATTTGATTATGAAGGGATTCATTCGATCGGTTTGGGGTTCGGTCGATGTGGTTAGGGCAGGGCCTCGATATTTTCTTATTATTTCACCATGTTTTAATTCTGAAAATACTGCCCTTTATATATTTTTATGTTATCAATAACTAACCTTACTTAACTCCGCAGAGTAATATCTGGATGTGTTTCCCCGCTCACCCTCCCTCATATTTTGAAAGGGGAAAGCCATTGATCAAAGTCTTTCGCCTTTGCAATCCTTCCGATTTTAAACACTGCGTTAATCCAATAAAACATTGGTATCTACCTTACGAAATAGTCCGATAGTAACGATCCTCTTCTAACGTGACACGACATTTTGTCAATTCAAGACAACAAATGTTCTATACTTTTTTAACAGACTGAATTTTCTTACCTGTGAAATTCTCTTTCTGTGTAAAGGTAGGGGAAATATTGCAGTTGTTTAGGGATAGGATATTGGGCGTTCCCAGGTTTAATTCAGTGTCAGAACTACACTCAGTGGGAAATTAGGTTTGAACAATTAATATCATAGAAATTTTGTTCATATTTCGCTGATTCTGATTTCCAAACACACATTCCACTTTTTACAAAACCTGCCGATGAAAATGTACACCCCAAATCCCCACGGAGAATGTCCCTGACCACAGGTAGGGTGCGGTGACGTGACGTCATGTCCGGTGGTGAGCTGTCAATATCCGGTTATTGGCACATACGGTA
The DNA here is from genome assembly GCA_023375725.1 of Nephotettix cincticeps. Lineage (NCBI taxonomy): Eukaryota > Metazoa > Arthropoda > Insecta > Hemiptera > Cicadellidae > Nephotettix > Nephotettix cincticeps. The sequence continues at coordinate 15,456,900 of CM041785.1, read as the reverse complement.
GCCGGCTTATCTAGTTATCGATCACAAATGCGGGCCTCCGTGGTTCCATCGCGCGACATTCGATCTCCGGTGAGTGACACCTGACACCGCGCCGCCGCCCTTCGTCAGCCTGTTTAAATCAGCTGATCAACAATGAAGTCTAAACCATCGAACTGTTTTGACAGTAAGGGGCGTTTTAAATTGGGAAATCGGTCGTATCAACCAACGGTCGACTACTTATGTGGATTGGGAAAACAGCTGAATTGTAATGAACCTTTTATAAAAAAACGTTGACGTGAACCCACCACGTGAAAGTTTAATATTTTACTATGGTCATCTAAAGGAAGATTAAGAAAAATATATCTTTAAAAAGTCAATAGCTGTGAAAAATAAAATTTGTGAATAGTGTTAAGTTAAGGTTTCGAATGAGTTCGAAAACCTGACAAATCGGTCCAAAGGGGGAGGTGTAACCCAAAATGGCGTTTTTCGGGGTTGTTATGTATAATTTATTGAAAAATTAATTATGTCATTAGCACAATTAGAATCAGCTTAAACAAAAAACAAATAATTTAAATAATCTCGAATCTATTAAAAACAGAACAGCACGTTTTCTGTTGTCCAAAAGGAACATGGACATGTGGAAAAGATAAAAATTTTTTCTGACTTATTGAAAATTTTGAGTTAAAACTTTGTATACACCTTCATTTAGTTAATTTCTAAAACAGTTTAATGCTGAAGAATCTAAATTTTTTCATCCCTCGCGGCAGAAAAACAATTATTTATTTATTATTATTTATTACAATTATTTATTTATTATATTTATTATTTATTTATTATATAACTACCTTATAATTTGAAATATTGTGATTATAATTTGTCTACAACTTCATCTAGTTGAAGTTACTATATTAGGTTGAAATATATAAATTTTCTTGTTGTCGTGGCCGCAAACCTACTTAATCCTTTCCTATATATATTTATAGAAATAAATATGTTAAGTCACGTAACTCCTCATATTTTTTGATATTTATGAATGAGCTAAGTTGAAATCAACACAAGTATAAAAATTCGCTTGGTTTGCAGGTTTGAGAGTATTGAATGATTTTTGAAGACTGAAAGAAAGCTAGAAGAACCGTCATGATCGGGGCCGGGTTCATTGCCACGGTCGATTCATTGACTTGCAAAGCTCGGCTAGTTATAAGCATACTTAGCCGCTCACCATGCTAGGCCCGGCGGCGAGGACGTGGCCAACCCTGACTGGTGACATTAGTCTAAATATTACTGACATTTTTCCAGCTACAGTGCCATATGTTAAGTATTGATTGCTGGCGAACTTCGAGGAATATATGTTAAAAATGTTGAAAACGATTAAGCAAGAACACTTCTAAATGGATAAAAGATGATTTTGTGTTTTTATTTGAGCGTTCCTTAACACTAAACTTCCTTCCTTCCTTCGGAACTGAATCGTTCCGCCCGATCCGTAGCAGATGATCAGGTCATGTCATCCACTCCAACAGGAGCTGTACAGGTCATAGACATATCCACTCCAACTGGAGCTACCAGTGTGATGCTCTAAGTCGCTCCGCAATAGAAGCTGTCCAGGTCATAGACGTATCCACTCCAACAGGAGCTATTCAGGTCATAGACGTATTGACTCCAAAAGGAGCTGTTCAGGTCATAGACGTATCCACTACAACTGGATCTGTTCAGGTCATAGACGTATCCACTCCAACTGAAGCTTCCAGGGTGGTGCCCTAAGTCGCTCCGCAATAGGAGCTGTTCAGGTCATAGACGTATTCACTCCAAAAGGAGCTGTTCAGGTCATAGACGTATTCACTCCAAAAGGAGCTGTTCAGGTCATAGACGTATTCACTCCAAAAGGAGCTGTTCAGGTCATAGACGTATTCACTCCAACCGGAGCTTCCAGGGTGGTGCCCTAAGTCGCTCCGCAATAGGAGCTGTTCAGGTCATAGACGTATTCACTCCAAAAGGAGCTGTTCAGGTCATAGACGTATTCACTCCAAAAGGAGCTGTTCAGGTCATAGACGTATTCACTCCAAAAGAGCTGTTCATGTCATAGACGTATCCACTCCAACTGGAGCTATCAGGGTGGTGCTCTTAATGACCTGAACAGCTCCTGTTGACGTGGATACGTCTAAGTTTTTTGATCTATGGAATACTACTATGGGGCTTCTGGTACTCATACTCACAAAATATTTCTACTTCAAAAAAAAGCAATTAGAATTATGAGCAATGTTGTATGAGAACTCATTGCAAACCTCTGTTCATTAGCCTTAGAGTTTTAACTATTTATTCCTTGTATGTCTTGTTTAGTCTTAACTATATTCACAGTAATATAAGCCTAGGCAATCTTAAATTTAATAGCGATTTTCATAACTACAATACTAGAAATAAAGACAATATCAGAGTTCAACAGTTAAGGTTTACTAGCTCTCAAAAAAATTTGATGTATACATCAGCTAAACTATACAATGCTTTACCTATGAAGAATCAAGTCTTTGCCAATTACATCCTTTAAAAAGTAAATTGAAGACTGTGTTGTTTATCAGAGTGCCTATATGATGTTCAGGAATATTTTGAAATTGACTGGACTAAATATTTGTAAGTTACCAACAGGAGCTGTTTCTTTGTTTGTGCACTTGAAATGTTAAATGTTGTTTTTATTAGACGTTATATGTAAGGCTAGAGGCTATATTCTTTTAATGTTTCATTTTGTCATATATTTCTTGGTTTTTTACTGCTGCTCAACTAGTTTTAATGACGCTTACTCAATGCATTTGTATACAATGTCTGTGATAATAAAGTTTCTTATTTCTTATTTCTTATACGTCTATGATCTAAACAGCCCCTATTGCGGAGCGACTTAAGAGCACTCCAACTGGAGCTCCCAGGGTGGTGCTCTTATGATAGTGTCCTGTGATAAGACCTGTTCACGATGTGTACGTAGTCTCCCCGCGAGAGGATCTGCCCAGGACGTGTAAGTAGTCAGGTCGGGTCACTGGAGCGTCCTCTCACGTCCCAATCACAGCTTCCAACCACAATCAATCCAGTCGCCGCTACCTCATCTCGGACGTGACCCTCGCTACTGTGTACGGCCGGGGCGCCGACAAACATCAAGACGTGCTGAGGTAGAAGTTTACCAACCCCTTGCATTGTTAGGTTATGTCTTCACGGCAGGGAGACTATCACACTATGAAATGTGGGTGTTATCTATGGGACCTAGGTGTCATTTGTTCGTTCCTCGAAAAGTATGATACATCATGTAAATCCATCTAAAAGCAAATAAATCTAAAATACTTCAAGGATTAAAAAAATACTGTTAGTCCGTAAGTCGAGACTTTCGAGCTAATTGTTTCTCTTTTGATTGGTTTTATGTTAATACTAGCAGTAAGCCCGTCCTTTGTACGGTTTGTAGGATTTAGTTTAAAGAATAAAGATTATCATACCAAAATGTCAACCTGAAATACTAATTACATAGATTAGAACATTTATACTATTAATATGATTAGTTATATGTTAAAATAACTTTATAATATAGTATGATTTCGAAATAGGTTTAAAATCAATGGCCACTATAAACTAACTAATATGGATTTGACAGCTGTTTGTTTTTATTTCTATTAAATCTTTAATCTACAAAGACAGCTGATTATTACCAGTATATTATTCATTGAAAACTGAATCAAAATGCATATTACTCGCATTTTGATTCAGTAAAAGTGGGATTTTAAATGCTCGTTATTCATTTTTCAAGGGGCGGCGGGCGATTTCAAGCATTTACAAACCTTCTCTGGAATGTAGAGAATACATGAAAAAATTTTAATTGCAATTAGTTCTCCCGTTTTTTCGGAGAAGACGGCGTAAAATGCCTTCTGGAGCGTCACAGACAAACAGACAAAAATTAAGATAAGACCGGTTTTGGCTTCTCTAACGCTCGAAAAGTAAAAATAACTAAAAAAATGAATAATTCTGAGCAATGTACAGACAAAACTCTAATTTTATTTATATAGATTTTATCGTGTGTTGAATTACACTTTTATTAGACCAATGATTAGTGTTAGTTTAAAATAATTTACACCTATAAATTTAGATGATACGACTGTTGGTTGCATTAATACTAGAAACAATCCATCGGAAATCACATTAGTATACAATACAATCCTGCAGCGCCCCCTGGCTTTCTTACCGCCCTTTTGAACAATAAGAGAAGAGCTTGCTGGTGACCTAGTTAGGGAGATATACTACTGTAGGAGTACCGTAACTATCCACCGGGCCGAGCTTTGAGACAATATGTATTACATTAATTCAGCTGGAGATAAGGGAATAGAATACTGTATTACTGATGACGACATATTATTATCTAATAAGAATACAAAGGTTTTCTTAGTGTCGTTTCGGGAACACAAAGGGGGTTGTATAATTAGAGTCTTTCAATGTAAACGAAAAGGTTTCAAGAATACTTAAAATGTATCCGACGTGTCTTCGCCCGAGTTGAATCTATTTGTGAACTAATTCTTCTTATGAGCCCCTAATTGAATGTTTTACAGACATTCCTCGTTATGTTAAAAAATCACAAAAGAGGTTTCAAATGATTAAGTATGTAAAGCTTAATTGTAACTTTGCTGAAAAGCTCTCTGGGTGTGATTGAAGGCTGAAATTCTACGTTCATAGGTATATCAAATAGACATATAAACTATTCGTATAACATTCAAATGTGGTAGATAAAATATTGTACATAATTATTAACGAAGCTTGTCCTGTGTCAGAAATAGTGTAGCTTAATATATTTCGTAATTATTCTCTAATGAAACTGCAAAACTGAGTATGAATGACAGTGAAATATGGGAGGGTAAAAAGTGGGACGGCTGTAGGTCATTTGGCATTACCCCGGGTCATCAGGGGGTGATCATCATTGACCCGGATACATTTACTGCACACCTTTCATACGAGGAGCACTTTTACGATTGCTATACTAATCTCGTCCCTATATAACCACAATGCATTTCACATTCCATTCTGGATGAAAGAAACAAAATTAAATTTTAAAAGCTTGGTTATAAAAATTGCGCAGTCGGGTGGGCGGGGGTTGGTCAGGAGGTTGAGTTATTTTTTAGTAGCACGCGACATGGCGAAACACGATTTGGTATTTCTCAATAATTTACGAGATGGATGTGTCTGGTGGAGATATTGCCGTAGCGTTTTGTTGGGCGAGGTCATGGAGAGGGTGCGGCAGCAACGCGGAACACTAATGTCACTTATCATTGGATCAGTGTCGCAAGGACGGGGTCAGTGGTCACTGGTGCGACTTGGTAGCTGGAACTGTTTCGTGCATTGCAACCAGTTGTCTTCGCTCTATCGGTCACTGGTGCGACTTGGTAGCTGGAACTGTTTCGTGCATTGCAACCAGTTGTCTTCGCTCTATCGGTCACTGGTGCGACTTGGTAGCTGGAACTGTTTCGTGCATTGCAACCAGTTGTCTTCGCTCTATCGGTCACTGGTGCGGCTTGGTAGCTGGAACTGTTTCGTGCATTGCAACCAGTTGTCTTCGCTCTCTACCGGTCACTTGTGCGGCTTGGTAGCTTGAACCGTTTTGAGCATTGCAACCGGTTGTCTTCGCTCTACTAGTCATTAGCATGGCTAGGTAACTGTAACAGTTTTGTGCATTGCAACCAGTTGTCTTCGCTCTATCGGTTACTTGTGCGGCTTGGTAGCTGGAACAGTTTTGTGCATTGCAACCAGTTGTCTACGCTCTACCGGTTACTTATGCGGCTTGGTAGCTTGAAGTGCTTTGAGCTTTGCAACTGGTCCTTTTCGATCTACCGGTCATTAGTGTAGCTTGGTAGCTGGAACAGTTTTGTGCATTGCAACCAGTTGTCTACGCTCTACCGGTCATTAGTGTAGCTTGGTAGCTGGAACAGTTTTGTGCATTGCAACCAGTTGTCTTCGCTCTACCGGTTACTTGTGCGGCTTGGTAGCTTGAAGTGGTTTGAGCATTGCAACTGGTTCTCTTCGCTCTACCGGTCACTGTTGCAGCTTGGTAGCTGGAACAGTTTTATTCATAGCAACCAGTTGTCTTCGCTCTACCGGTCACTGTTGCAGCTGGTAGCTGGAACAGTTTCGTGCATTGCAACCGGTTGTCGTCTGGTGGGGCCTGGCAGCTGGAACCGCTTCGTGCATTACAACCGATTGTCTTTAGTCTATAGATAGCGGGACAACAATACGCGGGATTTTTATGCAAATCAGCCACATCAAAGTGAAGCAATACTGTTGCTCTCTTTAAATGGGTTTTACTGTGTCGTGTAACCAGTTTTCTAAAGCCAATCGTTCGCCGGGCATCAATACGTGGAATAGCTATGCAAATAGCCACATCAAAGTGAAGCAATGCTGTTGTTCTTCTTAAATCGTTTTCATTCTGACTCGGCTTAACAGCTGCGCTGCGCGAACGCCCCGTCGGGCTCAGCCAGTCCATAGGTGCGGGCCGCGGCGTTCCCATGTGACCGGTGATTTACAGGTCCGACCGCGGGTCGGCTTATCGGACAACGTCCAACCAGATATTTATTGGACCGATCTGCCGTGGAGGTGGAGACGACGGAGATGCGTGGGGACCGCGATCTGTACCGGGATCTCTCAATGCCTCTTAAGAAATGTTTTTTGCAAAAAGTTCTTTGCCTTGTAAATCTCACTCATTTTCAAACTTCTTCCATCACAGAAAACATTCATAGTTTTGCTGCATGCTTTTGTCTTCAAACCGCGTGTAGAGGTTTGCTAAGTTTTAAATTTTACCATGTTTTTGTATTATATAAACCGTTGTATCAAAATTTATCCCAAATACATAAAAAAAATCCTTCACACGATTTAAAAACCATTATATAGGAATCAAAGTTTAAAAACATCATTGAGATATCTTTTATGGTTCCTTAGAAAAAGGTACATTTGTTATAAACAATTAATTTTTCAGGAGAAGCATGTCAGACATTACTTAAACATCAATTTATGTAACGCTTTACAAACATTTTTCTAAGTGAATAGTAAACAGAATGTACTAAACAATCTTAAATTAAACCTAATTATGTACTGTATTGAATCTATAAAAATATTTTACAAAGGTTCTGTCTGATCTCCCCTTAATAGGTTACAATATCATACACCACGATTCATCATTAAAATAATAATTTCCGAATGAAATTGAATGTTACGACGTTTGACAGGTAGTGTTTACCAGGTCACGCCGGTTGTGTCACGCCAGCGCGGGTCTACGCATCTCCAGTTCCCACCGTAACCGCCAGGCCGCGCTGCAGGCGTGACATCACGCCCCGCACCACGTCACGCCTATCCACGTTTTGAAATGGCGATTGAAAATAACAATCCACGACTGCAACGTTGATATCGATTCTTCTGTATCGTTGTTGGTAGTTTCAGTTTTATTCTTCTTTAGAGCGAAAATGGAGTACTTATAGAGGGTGATTATAATTTTAATACTATTTGTTGAGAATACCCTACGTTTATTTCAGTTGTGATATTTCTACTGTTAATTTCATAATGCTAATATCGTAATAATACCCCCGTCGCAGCAGACCTGCGTACTCAGCGAATTTCCTAATCAATAATATGACAATAATAGTACAAGTATGTAATAAGATTCATCAATCAATACCTGATAAATTGATTGATAAATTAGAGTATTAGCCTACTCTCTGTAACATTAACATGGGAAAGAGTATGCAGGTTTGCTGCTGTGAGGAACACATAAACTATCATTTTTCAAAATAAACGTATGGATCCCAACCAACCACATGAAGTTAAATACAAAGTTTCATCCAAAACTATTGATTGGTAAGGCAAATATTAATTTTCCTTATCCTCCATAAGATTGGCATTAGAGCCCCTAAATACAATTTACTGTGTTTAGATTTTTTAATATCTCGGAAACCGTTAGAGATAGAGAAAAACTTTAATGAACTAAATTGTGTAGTTTTTGAACTGATTCTAATGGTAAAAGATAAAATTTGAAATTTTTAAAAACTCCATGGAAAAAATGCAAAAAGAAATATAAAATTAAATATATATAATAATTATATAATAATACAATTTTAATTGTCATACTTTTTCTTCTATAAATTAAAAAATAGTTTCCTTGGGAAATAAATACCATATACTTTTTATAAACATTAAAACAATTTATAATTGAATATTAGAGTTTGCTATCTCTATTAACTGGGAAAGAGTATGCAGGTTTGCTGCTGTGAGGAACACATCTATCATTTCTAAACGTATATTCAACCACCACATGAAGTTAAATACAAATTTCATCCAAAACTATTATTGGTAAGGCAAATATTAATTTTCTTATCTCCATATTGGCATTAGAGTATACAATTTACTGTGTTAGATTTTTAATATCTCGGGAACCGTTAGAGATAGAGAAAAACTTTAATGAACTAAATTGTGTAGTTGTTGAACTGATTCTAATGGTAAAAGATAAAATTTGAAATTTTTAAAAACTCCATGGAAAAAATGCAAAAAGAAACATTTATATATATATATATTTATATATAAATTTTAACTACTATTTTTATTGCTCTCTGGGCACCTAAAGACGAAAAACATGGTCCCGGGCTTAAGCCTTACCATAAGACCTACGGTAATAGCTTCTTCCCTATGGGAAATTCGGTAAAATGTGAAATTGACAATGCTAATTGTTTTATTTAGAGATTTTGTGCTTATCTCATATTATTTTGCAGTTTAACTTTTATACGCGATTGTAGTTATTTGAATCAGATTCTATCGTAATCTTCACTTATATTCACCCACCAGATTAGTTAGGGTGATGTATATATGAACATTTTCTGGAATCACGTGGTATTTATCTTATCACATATTCGTGATTTGTATATCTCTTCTACTTGAAGTAATAACAATAGTATACTCACTTATTGTACATACTTGTCATGTATTATTATTATGTTATTGATTTGGAAATTCGCTGAGTACGCAGGTCTGCTGCGACGGGGGTATTTTACTAATGACAACAAAATTACTTGATCATAAATAATATTAAAAGTTTAAATTTAGTCAGGTTCCAATGTTATAAGTAATGTAATAAACTAGTAGAATAACCCCCTCCTCCGCCACCGGTTTCTCGCAGTATGAAAATATTCTAGTACAGTCGCATACTAATATTGTAATGCGCGTACTGGTTTACTTATACCTGTTTAGCCTAAATATTTTATCCCGCCCGGCCACCTCCTCTTTCACCCTCGTTTTTATTTTGTTAAAATAACGTAAGCTGAGTTAAGAAAAGATGCCAAGTGGATTACTTCAAATGCCAACTAGATAAGGAAAGAATTGGCAAGGTTTCAAATAAACCCCCCTCCAATTTATCTCTAGTCTAGTGATAGTTTAGATTAGAAAAATGTTCATCCAATTTTGTAATTTCTAAGCCTATGATATTCCTAAGCCAATGTCCTAAGGTTTAGGGGGAAAGTGTAGTTCTGGCACTGACTAGGAGGAGGCGAAGACCCTGTTTGAAGATTTATGGTTAACCCTCTGAAATTACAACCTACCCTGGTAGATATTTAAAGCCAAGTATGAACGAGAAATGAGTGTATGATGATTGTGTGATGATTATAGTCTTGTCACTGATTAAGCCTGACATGTTCCTCAGAAAGGACTGTTAATTAATAGCCCAGCAGCCAATAACCTCTAAGGGACCTAAAATTTAACTTGAAATCCGAACCTCTTTTTTACCTCTGAGTTACGAATTGGTCGAATTTAAGGATGGTCTTCGTGGATTAACGTATTCACTATAACGTTAATACACACCATGAAATATTGCATCCACTGACAATCCCTCATAACTATAAAAAATTCCTGACCTCCAAGTAGCCAGATTCAGGACACGTCACCGTCAAGGTGCAGTCTGTATACAGCCCCTTTCAAAATCTTCGGTATACTGTAATTTATTTTTAGATGTCACTGGATGCGAACGGTCGACTAGATCGTTGTAGTCATATACTGTGACGTCATTACTGTAGTCGACAAGCGATGTCAACGTATCGGATCGTGGTCGAAGTTTCCCACAACCGGTCAGTCAGTCACGCGTCGCCAGTTGGGAACAAAGCGTCGCGCCGCCGGGCAGCCTCTGTATGTTTGAGCCCAATTTCATCATGCCTTTAATACGATGTGTAACTAGTTTGGCTTTTTTGTCTTTGTTCGTCCATTGTAATAAAATCCGGCGAGCAGCAGAACCGGTTGGACGAGCCTAATCAAGATGGGTCCCCTCCCCCACTGGACAATGCAGCCTCCTCTCTCTCTCTCTCTCTCTTTCTGTTTAAGCTTTCATCTTGTCCATTATCCGGAGCCGTGGGCCGCTCGCTTGTGTAATCTCGCTAAACTCCCTTTAATTGATTGTTGCGATGCGATGGCGTTCTCCGGTTGATGCGGCCGCCGATTACCGCCGAAATTGACTGGATTTGGAATTGTAGGATGCGTATTAGGGTGGTCAAATCACTACCTGAGGAAACCTCATCCGGAGGATTTTGAAGCGAAATGGTTAATTTGAGGAAACGTTTTTAGCAGTTAAATTGAGAATTTAAAGCGACCTCTGTAGTGCTAACAAATTTGATCCAAACTCAAGGATTCCGAAATGGCCTCCCCTGTCACCCTGGATGACGATCATATTGCCCATAAGAGCAGGATAAGAATCTAGCTGAAATAAGAAAATCTTTGTAGCAACCATATAAACTACACCATTTACAAATCTCCGCTTAGCGACGGCACCAGTTTTCGTCACGTTTCTGTCAGGAGATTGTATGTTGTTGAGGTGGTTGTACCAGTTGAACGAGTGAAGTTAATAAATTTTGTTAGTGCGACAGAGTTAATCTGCAAACCTGTAGAAGACAGATGGAAATAAAACCTCCTTTTGTAAAATTTTAAGACGGATGTTTTAAATATTTTTTAACCTTTCAAAACAGAATTGCTAGACTTTTTGACGTCCCAAACCTTTTCTGTTTTCTGGGATTTAGGACGATCGGGCACTGTTCCTACTTATTAATGCGATTTCTGCTGATGTAAAATTACACTCCTACCCCGACGGATGAGGAAACTGTGACTTTTCCTCGTTGTATGGTAAAATTTATTATTTAGTTCCGTTATGAAATCTCCTGCATTAAATTGAATTCGAAATAGAAATTTACAGGTGAAATAATTCCTAAAATTGTGGTTTTAATATTTCTTTCCGGGTTCTCTTCTCCAAATAGAATCAAATTACAAATCATTTATTTCTTTAACCACAGTGTTTACAGACTGGAAACACTAAACTAACTAAAATAATAAGGAAAATCGAGTTTTAAATGTATGGAACATATTGTCTTATATTGCGGCGTAAATTTTATAAGTTTAAATTAGGGAAAATGTAATTAATGATAATTGAGTGAAGTGAGTAATTACACTAAGTAGGCCTTGCTTACTCAGAACTGATTAGGGATTCTACGTGGTCTTGGCCGAGACATCAAAGCAATCGGTGACAACCCTCTTCGTCCATGATGACTTTATCCCCTAATTGATTCAGTGGGGTCTTTTGGGACTCCAGCGTCCTTATTTATCCAAGAGGTCACTGATGGTAATTTTTTCATGTTTTAAGTATTCTCTTACGTTCGGATGATGAATGAACTGACGTAGTTCGTGCTTTTAACAGACTATTTGTTTTCTAAAACAAATAAATAGTTGGGGCCCTCCTATAACCAGTCATGGGACTTTTTTCTTACAGGAAACGTTTTAAAAATGAGTCATTCATTTGTCGAAAGAATCCTTTTTCATTGTTAACCAGTGATTTACCTATTAGTGAGCCAGATAGACTGGAAATTTCAGTGAGACAACCTTCGACGACTCCAGAGTGACCTGCGAAGGGGAAACGCTGTGACCTATGCCTTCTAAACTATGAAAAAACTGAGAAAAAAAACATGCCAAAAGTGCTCTTCTACAGTGTTAAAAGATTATTCGACAACGTGTGTCATTAAAAACTTTTAAAATTAGTTTTCAGTGCAAATAAAGTGAAGATAAAACAAATGTCAGAAAATATCCTGTACACTGTTAAAAATGTTAAAATGGGTTTATCCCTTTATAGGGGTATATCCAAATGCGTGTATTAAACTAGTTTACCCTAGTGGTAAAATATTTGACGTCTTTAGTTAATTATTTGGTATTTAAAATATAAAAGACAAACAAATATTTTTGTTTTGCTGGTTACAAAACAAATCTTTAAGCCGTTGTCATCATGGGTCCACTCACAGATTTTATGCATGACGAAGGAAAGAAATATGGAACGACTTCCCTGTGGGAAATAATTTAGATCATAGTTTTGTCTAAGGAGGCTGATATTTATACATACATTTGGTGCTCTCCGTAAATCATTTTCAAACCAAATGCGGTGTCACACAAAGCAAAACCGAACAGAATAACTGAGTTGTCACAGAAACATTTAGAGAACTCTGCATCAGCTGAAATAGTGTCGGCCTTAATGATTAGCCTTACTTAGCGGTGCTGAATTCGGCAGGCATTACTCCTTGTTCCTTTTGTAGTGTTGGATCTCCCGTACTTAACTTTAGTTTAGGTGGTACATTTTGTTTCTATCGTTAGTATCCAAATTCTTTTTTTCGCTTTATTCTCTCTTTAATTGCGGTAAAAATGCACTCTTCTCAACCTTAGTAGTATCAGATGAAATCGCTGAATTCCGGAGAAATTTAGCACATACTTGATGGTTTCTATCCTCTTGTAAACATTTCAGAACTGGTTCACACGTCCATTAGACTACATCCCGTTAGATGATAGATTAGTTTCTTAAATATCTCTTGAAGTTTACAAGAGTAAAAATGTATTTACTTCCCTGTGGGAAATAGGTTAGATCATGGATATGTCTAAAGGGAATGTTTTAAATTCATCTAAACACCTGTTCTTATTCTTATATATTAAAAATTGAATACAATAGCCCTGGTAGTTTCTATGGAAACCTGTTACATGTTTTCCATTTTAGAAATCACTAACACCCCCCTCTCCCCAGAGCTAAGACATATCCATGTCAAAAGAGCAATTTTAAATAAGTAATTGTTCCAATAAGCATCGTAGTTTCTTAATTAAATTCCATTACTTATGGAAAGTTAAGTAACATTTTAGTATTTCAGGAAGTTTCTTACAAACTTCCGTTACACTTTTTCCGTTTCGCAAATTGCTAACAGCCCCCACACATTGAGATAAGACATATCCATGTCAAAATACCAAAACTTGCCAAGGGCCCTGTTGTGTCTACTCCGAAAGGATCGTTCACCCCAGAGCAGTAATTCATCTCGGCCCGAGCCTCTTCGCCCGTCGTGGCGACAGCTACAGCCTTGATGGTTTGGGCCAGTAATTCAAAACGGGAAGGAGTGGCCTTTTGACGTCTGAAAAGCTCCCGCCCCCCAAAGATGGGAGATAGCGACCTTGTCTTGTTAAATTAACGGCCTAGCGGGGTCGGAGGTTTGACGAGGAGAGGCTGAGACATCGCCTTGTGTTTGGCGTCGGACATGCCACATGTCGTGTAGTTTTAATTTTTATCCATACGAGGTACGTTTAGAAAGTAAGTTTGGGTTTGCTATAGTTACGAGTAGTTCGTGCGTATACCGCAATGCTTGTGTGTCGTGTACCGCCATTCTTCGGGCAAGCCTGTGCTTTATTTAGGCTCTGTAGCTAACATGTACGATTCTGTGATGTGCTTTGAAAATGTTTAAGATATTCAACGCCGTGTGTGAGATTCAGTCAGTGATACGATTTTTGTGAGCAAGGACCCTGTCTGCTGCAGACATTAATCGTCAGATTCGGCTGTACTTTTAATAGTGACAGCAAAGTGCGTAAGTTGGTTACGATAATTCAAAGGTGGCCATGACATCTTCCATGATGTCGACCACTCCGGTAGCCCTTTTTTGATTACAGAAGAGTGATGGCTTCTGTCTAATCGAGGATTCGTGAGAGTAAATACTGATGTAAATACTGTGTTGAGATCGGTGCTTTACAAAATTGTTTCGGAACACCTAAAGTAAAAAAATCTTCTTCCGTTGGGTCCCAAAGTCATACAAAACAGACTCACACAAAAATAAAGAAAATTAAGTGTAAGGCAGGTGAGTTCCTAATCTTAAATAAATATTTTATAGCACGTCACAGAAGCATGTGGGTTAGCTACAGAGTTGAAATTGAGCATTGTTGTTCCAGAAGTATTCATAAGTACATGACGCACGCAACTATAGCGGTAAACGAAAGAACAACCAGTGGCTTCGATAAATCGGAACTTACTTTACGAACGTACCTCGTATTATAATGTTTTTATATTAGAAAACAATAGGAGTTTAATGTTTCCTTTGTCAACTCAGTTTTAGGTATTAAAAACGAGATCTGTATAAAAATATTTTTATTTCTGTTTTCCTTGGGAAATGCCTTTGTATTTGGAACTTGAAGTAATAAGTTTTGTTTTCTAGGTTTAGAGATGGAATGGAGGGTTCCATATTCACGGTTAAAGTATTAGATGCCAACCCCTCTGGTGGGTATTCTAAGGTGAATCAGTGAGTTTGAGTGTAATGGATTTGATGAAATTTATCTCATCGAACTGTCCTTACACTAGAACGCGCTCGCCGTATTTTTAAAAGGTGACGATATTATTGTTTAATTCATGATAACGGTTGTGATTGGCCTGTTAAGCTCTGAATAAACAGTTTTGAGTCTGCGCAACATAAATAAACCAAACTATTCTGAAGTCAGCTGTGTTCCCAATCCTTTATTAAACACTATTTTTCCATTGTGGAGCGAGTTCCAGTGTGTTATTGTAGTTCTATGTTGTTGATTGGTCCGTACTAAGATCAGATAATGCAGCAAACAAGCAAAACGTTTCTTGCGGCAATATTCAAATAATAAACAGCACCAGATATATTCGGCGTAAAAAAGTGTCGGTTAGATAACCGAATTGTCGTCATTGAGTGGACAGTGATCAAGCGATCACATCAGCGGGAAGGGTGTGACAGCGGAAGCGGTCGTTGTGGCCGCGAAGCTCATGATTGCTTATATGTTTTGAGTTTGAATGAGTTGGAGTTAAAAAAAAACTTTAAATGGTTGTGATGATGTTTAGTAGGAAGTAAATAAAATGGTGAATGTCTATGAATGATGGTTGTAAACGAAGCTTAACTGGGATAGTCGCCGACGTGAAGTGGCCTTTGACCAGACGGAGCGAAAAGTGAAATGACGCTGTGGGTATAGGTGAGGCAGAGGCAGAGGTAGAGAGGGAAGAATGCGGTGGTGGGACGGCGGCCTTGCCCGTCGCCCGAGGCTCTGCCCCACCGCCGCCGCTGCTGCCGCTGCTTTCCCCGGCAGTCAGTGTTCCGCGAGCAACGGGCAATGACGCTGCCCCGGTCACCGGGCGTGGGCCTGCCGCTGCCACAGCCATGAAGCCGCTCTCCTTCGAGAACCTGCGCCGTCTCGTCGGCGCGGGACGCAAGAAGAAGGACCGAGCCGAGTCCTCGTTCAAGAGGAGTGATTCATTCAAGCGGATTTCTATCCGGAAAAATTATCTGGATCGGGGTGGCAAGGGGAGGAACCCCCTGAAGGCGGAGAGGAAGAGTGTGGGTGCGAGTGTCGCAGCCGGGGTCGTGGGTGTAGCCAGTGCGTGCACGGTGCCGACCATCAGTGAGAACGTAGCCGAGCCAGTGGTAATCGGGTACGGTCAGTGGATAGAGTGCATCAGAGCCGAGGATTATGAGAGTGCCGGGAAGGAGTGCGCGAGATCCCCCTCTAAACCTCCGACGCCGCCGCCCAGGAAAAAGTACAGTTCTCCCAGTGCCGACTCCTCCTTGGAGATACTCAGGTTCGAGAAGTCCCCTGTGCTTGTGCGTCGACGGTTCCGGATGTCTCCTCCGCCGTCGTCCAAGGTGCTGGATCCTAAGGGCGACGAGCGTAGTGACTCCGCGCTCAGTGTCAGTCTTGGTCGCGTGTGGATGGACGCGCCGATGGCAATGGCCAACGCCCCCAGGAGCCTGGAGCTGCCGAGGCCGTCGTCATCGTCCGTGGACGCGGACGTCGCCGCTCGCAGGGCGCATCACTCCCTGGAGAGTGCGCTCAAAGATAGGCGGGACGACAAGCCACACTGCTCCCGTCGTTTCCACAACTACCCTTCCCGCCCTCTTTCTCCTACACCGTTCGTGATGCCCAACCCTTCAGCTATTTGTAGGACTTTGTCTTCCACCACTCAAACTACTTCAACCAGCAAAACTATTTCTTCTAGGGGTTCCACCGAACTTTTGAGTACTAGTAAAGACTCGGGGTTCTCATTTTCGATATCCATTCCTAGATTAACTGATTTTGGGGCGCCTAGTTCTAGTGGTGGTGGGGGCGGCGGATTCTTTCGCAAGAAAAAGCCTAACAAACCTAAACCGAGTGTCAGTAGGGATGGCTATTTCAAAAGGACTAGTGGTGCTTATAAACTAGGAATCGACTCACCTAAACGGGGTTCGATTCGTAGAAGTAGTAGTCGTAAGATTAACACGAAGTCGAGTCATTTCGCTAAGAAAAAGTCGTTCGGTGGGACAGCGCGAAGTGATTTGTACCAAGTAGTCATCGGTAGGCCTCCGAGATCTTTGAAATCTCTGAAGTTAGACCCGATGATCTTCGTGCCACCTGAGAAACGCAAACCGAACAACACGATGCGTAAGCCGGCGCGGCTTGAGGTGCAAGAGATCCGCGACTACTGCTCGCCTCGGGACGTGAAGCTGGCGGAGCCCGGCTACGAGGAGGACGAGGGGCTGTACGAGTGTATCTCCGGTGAGATTTCCCACGGCAGTAGTGACGACGAGGATTCGCGCAGGATCCAGTTCAGAGATCTGAGCGACAACGACGCGGACACGGAAGACGAGACGTACGCGCCGTTGGGAGTGTCGCCGGAGCCGGGGCGAAGACCTGTGCGGCGGAGGAAGTCGGCACGCAAAAACGTGAAGTACCTGGTGAAACCGACCATCCATCGTGCGCCCTCCACGCTCAAGAAGAATAGGAAAATCACCAAAAAGACAGGTGAGTTGAGTAGGATTCTCAGTCTCAGTTACAGCAGGACAAGGTCGGTCGGGGAAAGTGGTGTCGGTATTGTTGCATCTGCAGCTCTGCAGTGCTCGCCACGATGAGGTCAACTTGAGGAAATGTCATGCGGTGTTGCCAGTATAACTTTAGTGTAGTGTCTGTTTAGCTAATTAAAGGTCGGAACGAAAAAATAAGTATTTCAAAACTAAATTACAAGCCAGGGTTTAAAATTAGGTTATTTTAAGTGAAACAACTCAATTGAAGTTTTTTAACCTCTATAAAAGTTAAAGAGTATTTCCAGTATTTACAAGGTGGGGTTAATATGAAAATCCGATCTTATCCTAACCGTGTAAATATTGATCTTGCCTTTAAATTTTAAAAGTAGCGTATATTGAATAACGGTTGACTGTTTACTCCGATTTTCGTTGTGGACTGAATGGTGTTTTGCTCCCCGGGTGCAAATCTCGAGTTCCAGGTCTCACTGAGGCGACAACAGCTACTCTTGTGTGACGTCACCCGATCACCCGGTCATCCGGAGGCGAGGACTCCTATACCGGGTGATGGGCGACACATTCAATGGTAATACGCTTGCCGGATGTCGCCCGTTCATTGCCAGGACTTCAATATTCATACGGGAGATTTGCATCCGTCGCCGTTACCACATGCGATATTTAGTCTCGGTACGCCCCCTGGGTGCAGCACACCACGACTGTAATTGTTGCGTAAGGACGAATGGACGGGCGGTGTCATCGACTGTCATACGTTGTATGGGAAACAAAACAGATCCTGGTGATCTCCAAAGGATACTGTATGGCTTTTAATAGTTTTAATGATCGTACGACGTAATAAAAGATTTACAACGTAGTACATTAATGTCCGAGATGTGGTGAATTTACTTTCAATTTACTTCCGTCGTTGAAATATAATTTTAGGCGTGTAAAATCTACTTTAGTTATTACCTAATTTTACAGAGGCCGGTCTACGACAGCTGTATTAGCGTAAAACAAGGAAAATCCTAATTTAGGATCGATTAGCTATTGTACTAGCATTTTGCAATGATCAAGATTTGATAAAGGATAGAAAATTGCACTTATGGTGCTATGTTACATTGTGATATATCGATCTGGCGTGATGTCTATATGAATACAAATTAATCTAATTAATTTAAACCCCATTTTTGTAGTTGGTTGTGGTTATTTATTTTACCTTGTAGTCCTTACTCAAATTTCGTATTAAAACCGGACGTATCAGTACGAGTACAATTTTCTGTCCCGTGTCTAATCCTGAAATATCATTTACTGAATATCGCAAACATAATTAATGCGATTATAATACGATTTCCTTAACCTCTGCAACGCTTTTTTCTCTATCTTCGCAATATTATTTCGTGTCGCCTGGTTATGTAGCGGGTCACAACGCTAATCTAAAGAACACTATTTTTACTGATGTTCAAACTTATACATTTGTAAGCATTCCAGTTCATTAAGTTTCAATTGAGTACACCCAAAAAATTAGATGTGCGATACTTTTCTATAAGCTGTGAAGTTTCTGCTTGTGAATAATATTCTCAACGTGTGATGACTGCTGTAAAGGGGCGCACATGGATGATTTTGAATTCCGCTGCTGTCACGGGAAAAGAAGAAAATAATACTTGTAAATGCGCACGTGTTGGGACTGAGGGATCTCCTGTTGACCCGGTTTTACACAAAGATGGATTTTAGCTCAGAACCGTGTGAAATATAATATATAGTAGTACTGAACATGGGTTCTGGTCGTTCAAAATCGGTTTGTCAGATAAGGGGTTTATACTTGTGACAATTGATAAGCTGTAAATTAGCCATGTGATTTGTCACTGCTGATCAAAAGTCATGAATGTGTTCACGCGAGTTTTACTGCAACGAAAAAGCTGTAGCCATTGTAAGGAATGCTGTCCTAGTACCAGATGCTGGTTATTTTGATAAAACGATTACATAATTCTTTATTTGATCATAAAGGTTAAAATTTTCATTTAATCACTGTGATTTACCATATTTATTTTTTGCAACAGCGTGATCTAAATTGAAAGTCAATTTTATACTCTTAAAATGTTTTATTCCAAGGTCTTAAATTCATTGAAAGCTTACTGTCACACCGTGATTCTCCGACTTCGTGATTTGTACCATTACTAAGTTGTAGGTACTAAGTTAAGGGCATTAAGGGTTACATTATAGATCAAACTAACTACATTGATCTCTATACATTCCCACTAGAGTCTGTGACAAATTTTGAAATTAAATCGATAAAATTGTACATGTTGAACTTTCGTGAGATCTTAAGATATAACAACAGATTTAAAACAACAGTACCACTCAAATTGTCCAACTCAATTTCTATTTCCATCGACAAAACCGCAAGATCGATATATCATACTAATTAGGAGTAAAAATTCGTTCAAAATCGAGGACTGTTTAGGTTAAAAATTAAATTTTGTCTTGTATAAAGTAGGAGCTGAAGATATATGCAAGTTTATCTTGTACGACCACACTTTTATCTATACGTGAAAAATATGCCTAAATAATTAATGAGTTTAAAACATTCGCATTCTCAAATTAGAAAACCACTATTTAATCGCCCTCGTAAATTGCTGGGATTAATTAAGTGTAATCATTGCATGTGAAATTATTAGGTGAGAAGTCATTATAGTAAGCGTTAATTACATACGAATTAACTTTCTTTGTGAAATTACAGCTTTAGCAAGTTTAATTTGATTTTGAGTGAAAATATATGTTCGCGATGTGACTGTCGCAGTGTATTTTTGTAGTTTTACAGTTCTGTAGTACTGTAGTACAGTTTTGTAGATTCCCGACGTATTGTTAAATACAGTACCTATCTTTTATGACGAGTAGGTAGTGTAGGTTTAACATATTGTTTCAGTGTATAAGGTTTTGTGTGACCGAGTATTTGTCAGTTCTATAACAGTAAGCATATATTAATATTTCTAACTCCTTGTCGAAGTTCAAAAATTAAATAATATTAATGCTAAAAATGATTATTCTTTCTCCGAAATACTAGTTGTCTTGTTCATGGCAATTTTTTTTCGTAACGCCGAGTTGGATTTCGCCATGTGGTAGACCACCGCTTTAATTTAACGTATTACTTGCTGTCACAAAAAAAATAAACTTGAAATGACTAGTTTCGCGTTCTGTGATGGAATGAACAGAAGCGCCGCTAAGAGACACACCTGCCTACCACCATGCACTTCGCAACCTGTGGAGTCTAGCCTTGTATGATCTACGTCTGCCGATTATACTTTGTAAACTCTGTTTTGCCCCACAGACCCTGTAACCCGCGATAAAATCGACACTTGGTTTTGCCGAAGTTCTTCTTTTATTTGCGTTTTTGTCGTCTCCACCACCGAGTGTGAGATTCATTATTCATAGAGTAGGTTGAGGAGCTGTTTCGATCGACCTTGGAATTTTAATCCGACCATCGATCTGTGCACGGGTTTCCGACTTGGGTTCACACCGCTGGAAAAGGTTGGGTCCCACAAATTCAGTGACGTAAATTGTCTCAAAATTCGAAGCTTCATAAATATTTCAAGCCGATTTGAAGTAAGTTATGCGTATTGTTTCATGTACGGTTTTTCCTCGAGTATGTGTACTTTGAACTGTATGCCAGTAGACAGATATGATTCCAAAATGTGTAATTCGAATAATACCGGTTTGATTCCAGTCCGAGTCGCTACTTATAATTGAACTAATAATTAATTATCTACCTAGCAATAGGTAGACGTGAGGTAGTAACAATATTAGAGTTTGACCGACTTTGCTGTAAACACGAAATTATAAAAAATATCAAATCGTCAGTGTAAGAGCATACTTGAATATTTTCTTTGAACAAATCAGTAAGTGGTGTTATTGATACATATTCAACGTGATTCTCGAAGAAACGGAACAAATTGAAGATGTTCTAGTTGTGAAAATGATGAATGGTTGGGGCGTTATTTAAGTTTCAAATGTGTTACGTTTCATGTTAAATGAACTGAAAAATTATATATAACTTTTCTCCGAACTGTAATAAACGGTAAAATTTATATTTAATGCTAAAATAACACTTATTATAGACCGAATGTAAAAAAGTGTTGGTTTGGATAAAATTTTTGCGTATTATGCCAGTTTCCTAAAAAATCGACTTACAGATATTCGACCAGTTTTATTCAATTTTTACATGTAATACGCTACATTTTGATATTTAAATTAACGTCCAAAAACCAGTATGGCATCATTTTATTGCGGGTACTGAAACCTTTCGCTAGCCGTAACTCGCTAACTAAGCATTTCCGGAGCCCTTGTATCTGTAAACGTTTTTTCATATTTTTCACTAGTAAAACACGTCCTTCAGTTCTTTCCATTTCTTCAAAAATCACCTTGTATAACGAAACTAAACGAATGTTTCCTCGGTGTGTTGGTAGACCTGGGTGTCAGCTGGGAGTCGGTTGTGTGCCCGGTACCGGTTCCAGCGCGGCTAGCGGCTAGCGGTCACTGCCTGTTCCTAGGGTCTCCGTGATCCTACCCGCAGGCGTCGTGCGGCGACACCATCTCGCATAACGCAACCGGAATAGAATACGTTCACGGTCACACATGTAATATAAATTAGAGTCGTCTGTACGTTGCTTGGCATCATCACATTTTTGTTTAATGCAGTAAGAAACCCGGAAAGGGTCTTAACTCGATTCGTATTCTTGTAAACGTGACCACTCATTCTGATGAAATGTTTTTTCCTTATTCTCTAACCTTTAGGGAAGATTTTTGTATACTATACTGGCTCACGTTGTTGAAAAATGAAATAACTATATCTCAAACCCCTAGTTTTAGCTGTATCTAAATATGTAAAACAAAGTCGTGTTAGTTACAACACGTATAACTCGAGAACGGCTAGACCGATTTTAATGATATTAGATTTTCCGGTTTCGTCTCTGCTCCGATCATGCTTTGGGCATATTCAGTTTCCATAAGTTTTCATTTTATGGCGTTTTAAATTTCTAGTATTATATTTATGGGGAATAAGTTTGTTTACAAATTTTCTAAAATCAAAACATTTGATTTCTAAAGCTACAGCTGTTGGTTTACTTTTCATTGGCAATGCGATTGACTATTCAATGCCTTCCGTATCACTCGTCAAATTAAAACTATAAAATAAATAAATACTGTACAATGATTGAGCAGCTCTCTAAGCATTTCAAATTTTTTATTTTTTAACAAGATTTATTATTTTCCATAAACATGAGTATTTGCCTATTCTATAAGATTAACATGAAAGAGTGTGCAGGTTTGCTGCTGTGGTACGAAAGTAGGTTTATACCAGTTTTTATTTTTAATATTTATACACTTTTATCAACATCTGTCCATAAATAAAGGAGTTTGCCTATTCCCTATATGATACATGGGAAGAGTATGCAGGTTGTGCCAGATACACATAAATATTTTAAGTAAAAGGATATCTACAATGAAGCTAAATATCAGTTTAATAAAAATACATATTATTAATATGGGAAATATTAATTTTTCCCTTTACCATAGTAACATTGGAGACAATACAACGTACTGTGTTTAGATTTTTTAATATCTCTAACCGTTGGAGATAGAGAAAACTTTAAGTTAATTGTAGTTTTTTAAGCTGATTCCAATGGTGAAATATAAAATTAGAAATATTTAAAAACTACATGTAAAAACGCAAAAAAAAAACATTTTGTACAAATAAACTACCCGTTATTGATCGATTTTGGTTTCGTCTCTGTCCGAGCTTTGTAGGAATACAGTTTCAATTTTTTATGGACCATTTTTAAATTATCTTATATAAATATTTTTTTATATAAAATTTTACACGTGTTTTTTGGCATAAAGAAGAAGCATGTATTAACTTCTTCATGAGACTACGTTAAACTTCTTCCCTATAAATAAATACTGTACAAAATGAACAGTTTGACTTGCCACGTTTTGGTGGGTAATGTACCTATTTTTTATTTTTTGTCAAATTAAATGTCATAGCTAAAAATTACATATTATACCAACCTTAAAGTTAACATTTACTGTTAGACGTTACGAAGTTCGCTGGGTTAGATAGTTAGATATATTTCTGAGCAGTTTTACTGAGCAGCTGATCTATAAAAAAGGTTTAACAGAAATAAATTATACTATACATAATAAATATTATAAAATATTCAAGCTGTCATGGTGAGTTACTTCAAAAAATCAAAATATTTTTTAACGATATTTGATTTTAAAACAATGCTATTTTATTTTTATTTTTAACCTAACGTGACCATATTTCATTATTAATTTTGCAAATATAATTTAATCTAATTGTTGACTAATAATGACGAAATAAGGCAAATATTACCACTGGGAAGGTGACATGTCCTGTAATCTAACTACTTGGAGGTCACAAACTTTGGAGTGTTAGTTAGTAAATGTGATTTTCTCTGGTGTGAACTAGATGCCATCGGCCGATGGGCTAATAATTGTCAGGCCTGTTTATGGAACATGTCAGCCAACATGAAAGCTACACAAGGTCGCTTAAAAGTAATGATAACATTCGTTAACCACACAACATACCGGTAATATAATACCACCATTTTGGGATAATTATAAAAACCCCCCTTGTAAAAATTTAACTCGGTAATGAATAATGGAGATGTTTATTGTTGAAAGGAGTTTCGCGTTACGAATTGTCATCAGAGTTTCACGGAATACCTTCGTCCGTTTTTGTAGCAGGAACTTAAACGTTGTTTAGATAATTACAGTTATCACCTTCCGCCGAACCATAACCTACATGAAGCAAATCGAATGCCATTGTCCGTCGCGATGACTGTGTGAAATGTGGCGAAGCGCTGCACACTTAAAATCACCGTTGTCCTGTTGAGGAGATAATGCTGTCGATTATATCTTTCGGTCATTTTCAATAGGTCGAGTCAAACTAACATATTTATTCCTACATTTCATTCAATACGTCGTCATGTCAAACTGTAATATTAATAATTTACGATAATAACAGTGGTATTAATTTTACAGTGTACTGTGGTTAGCATTCTATTTGTAGTGAACACAGTTTTTTCCGTTGAGATTTTCTTGTCAGGCAAAGAATTTATACTAAATTCCTTCATTCTTCGTAGCATATGAATGGGGAAAGACATTTTTATTTTTTTTTCTTGAACTCCTTAGAACCCGTTCGTCGTATTGTCGTTACTTTAATAAGTAGTTTTTCCTACTTGAATTCGGAAATGATTATATTTTAGGTATCCCTGGCAAGTGTACTCGTAGCGATAAATGTTTGATGATTTAAAAGGTTACACAGTTATAAATCGCTTCATCTAAACCCTTGAATGATTTTCGTAGTTGTTTATGTCAAACACCCGCATGCTCCTAACGGATATGAAAAGTGGCTGTTACAGAACTGGGTCGCGCTATCGTTCGACGTACAATCAAGGCGATTGTACATCCGGCATGCACCATGGTAAGAGCAATTTTGGTTGCTTGAATACACCGAAATGAGTTATTACCAAACTAACGTGAATAGTCGTTTTGGTACAATATGCTCGTTAAACAATTCGGTTTTAACCTTTATTTTGGATATTGCGTTTTAAATTTTGAAAAGGTTCTAAGTGACTTTGGAAAGGTTCTAAATTTTTTAACATTTTAGGTTTCGATGGTGCGATTCAAATTTAGAATCTTTCAGAATTCATGTACAATGCAATGATTTAACCTTTCAAAACTTTGTATTAGCCTATATATTTTAGTTATTTTCCTCCTCGGATGGATTTTAATGTATGGGGACTGTAACCAACTGTTTTGAAATTGCTCTGATGGTGTATGTCAAACGGAAAATGATATTGACTTGGAAAAAATTTTAATTTAACTTACGTGCATAATTTATCATGGGAATTAGATATTTTTATAGAGAAAAATACAAAATGTGGCCGTAGTGTACGTATTTGATGTCGTGTGTGTAAATATAGTGTATATACGTCTAATATATACCAAGTGTAAGAAAATAAAAATTTACTGAAATCTAAATATATTCATGTTGATGAATTGTTATATCCTTAAATCCGATCAAAAACGAAGACTAATTGGAAATTCAAAATTTACTCTCTCCCTGGGCTTAAGGCGGTCAGTTACTACCTCTTGTGGTTTCCAAGTTAACACATCTTAATCCTTTCTAATTGAGTGTCCTTTCCAATCTCCACCATTCGCAAAATATAGAAAACGCGTGCCTATTTCAGGGCTACTTTAAACGATCGTGGAATTAAGTAAACAGGTTCTCTTCTGGGATTGTGCCTTTATTTCACAAAATCTTCTTTCGCTCATTTGTTACTGTTTCTTCAAATATTGTAATACATAGATATTTAGATTTAAAAAATTTTAGTTGCTAAAAAAGTTATATTTCATTGTTAACTTTTTAGGGAAACCTTAAGAGTCCGCATTCTGTCATTTTCATTCAATAAGAATAGATTAAATTCCTACCTTGTACGTTTGTGGTACTAATATAGGCCTAAGAAAATACTATTGATACTCTACAAAAGGTTGTACAGTATTAACATTTTAGTCACATAAATCGCTTATACGTTTAATCATGAGGAACGTATTCCGATTTCAATCGGTGTGTTTTAATTTGAAAATACGTGTTTGGAGAGGCATGTACATACTTAAGGATTGGGCTAGGATCGAACCAGAAATCTCTGGGATATATAGCGGATATCATCCACTCCGGTCGCCAATGCTGCGATGCATCTCGAGTTTCATGAATATTTAGCAGCCCTTACACAACGCGCACATTATTGGAGGTAGATGCAGTGATAAAGGCCAAGCGTGTGCACCTCTTCCCCCTGATAACGTGAAAGTGAGTCTCCGTTTCCGCCCATAGCGTCACCGCGCCGTTGTGAAATGGTTTCCTTGTTCTTCTCTCAAAGGTAAATTGCTACTCGAACTCAACTGTAATATCGGTTCTATCAACCGTCATTATGAGACAGTAAACTTACGTTGTTATTTAGTTTATTTTGACTAATACAAATCCGGGGAATTAAAAAATACACTGATAAAATATACATGAATTTACGTTTATATATGTGTATTTTGGTGCCTGTTGACGACTTAAAGGCTACACACTTAAAACTGATATTTTGGGACAACAAAGCATAACACCTTTTTGAAAAAATAAACATATGTTTGCATGAAAACTTCAAAAATTAACTGACAATAAATTATATTTGATAATGTGGAAAAATTATTAGAATGAATGTTAAATAAGTTTAACGATTGTAGACGTTGATTACCATTATTAATGAATCTAATTTTAATACAGTAATTTAAAATCAATACGTGTGGTTTTGATTTTATGTTAACTGTTAGAATGTACTGTACAAATCGCATTTCAAATTAAATTTCTTCTTATAGAAATACTACTTTTATAGTACGTGATTGGAGTTGTTACAAAACGTGAGTCTAATCGTGTGAAATAGGCCAATTTGCGTTCTTTGAAAGGTTTGATATTTAATACACCAAGGAAAAAAATGATTGATAGACTCTAGTCTCATGGTGTTCGGTTGGGTAAAATTCGTGACCAAATATGGCTTTCGTTTCCACTGTAACGTGGATAATTAAAACAAACATTTTTGAGTGAGGCCGCAGCGCTGGCCTGGTAGCCCCGATACGCGACAATGGTACCGACCGGCGACGCAGTGACGTAACTCAGTCTGCGCATGCGCAGTTACCACGCATGCGTGTAGCGTCCGCGCGCCGTTGTCGCTGTATCGCTGTATAAGGCACTCAGCCGCCCCGCCAACCGGTCTGGCCACTCTGCCAACACTTTCCCAATGCCATCTCATCGGTCGCCGGTCGTCGTTGCGGGTTTTTTACCTCTTGTCCACCGCGGCACGATCTGCCCCATTAGACCGGGCTCGCTGTATAATGCGGGATGATTTGCCTCTATTTCGAATATCGATCTGGTTCGGATCTGTAGGAGGTCTTGACTTTAACAATGAGACCCTCGCTTGGTGGTAGGTATAAATAAGTGAAGAAGATTGTAAGATGCTGCATTAAAGCGATATAAAGAAATCTTTGTTCCTGGATCATTTGTAGTGTTATTCTTTGGATATATCTGTAATACAATTTGACTTTTGCAATTCCCGTATCCTAAAGGGGAAAATTATGTATGCGTCCAATGCACCCAAGTAGGCAACACATTTCACAAGTTTTACAGTTAATGAAGTTCCCGTTGTAAGACCTTCAATTTCGTCCAAAGGTTCATTCATGATTCACCTGCTATAGATGAGGTCCCATCAGTGGTAGCTCATAAGAGTTTCTCCGGGTACTCGCTCTCGTTGATCACAAACATCGACGTTGCCCTCGGACACTGGACCGTGTGACTCAGCAGCGTGTGTCGAAGACCTCCCCGGGGACGAGGTGCTGCTGTACCGTTGGTCGCGGTGGCGGTCGTGTCGTGAACGTTGCCCTCGGACACTACGTGACGTCGCTACGTGCTACGTGCTGCGATGTGCGAGGCAACACCGCCCACGGGGCCTCTGACACGTCCGCCTCTTCGCCCTCGTCGCAGCAGTCCTGACCACTGCATACTCGCGAAATTTTACTTGGACACCAATTTTTTCGTGGGACTGTTCTTTTCCGAGAAGATTAGATTATTGAAATGGCGACCATACCACCATATAGGTATTTTAAGCCAAGTATGAATGAGGATTGAGTGTTGAATGAGGATTGTGGCGCGATCTTTTAGTCTTGTTACTGACTAAGGCTGACATGGTTCTTAGACAGGACTGTTAATTAATAGCCCAAGAGCCGATGGCATATCTAAGGGACCTACAGTTTAACGTGGAATCCGAACCACGACCCCTGAATTACGAATTGGTCCTTTGCGGATTAACGCAGTATTCAATTGTGCGAACGTTAATCCACACAAGACAACACTACACCCACCGACCATCGCTCACAACTATCCACAATTCGTGACCTCCAAGTAGCTGGATTACAGGATGTCGCCACTGAATTAAACATTTTTGTGGTAAAAATATTATACACCATCATCCTGTCTGCCCTCACTGGCAATTGAACTTTCCATTGACTATCCAATAACAATCATAGTTCGAGTAACGAAATAAATGTATGGTAAAGCCACAAAAAAATGCCAAAAATAATACTATCCTCAACTGTCTTCTTATGCGGTTACTTGTACCAACTAAGAACTATAGTAATACGATAATAGATAATAGAAACCCTATCTCTGACGTCGGTTAAAAATAAATCCTTTCCTTCCAATCTGATCTAATACGCTGGTTATGGGTGTATGATAATACGTGTACGGATTTTAACAGATCGTGAAGGTAATGTAGATACGATAATTCACTTTGTGCCCTGAGTAAAATGGCCTTTCAAACCGTAAGATCTTATTTCATCTCTTTCGATTAGTCTTTAGATTCAATCAACATTAAATTTTTTTTCTCATTGGTAACGGAACCGCATTTTTATCGATGATTGATAGTACCGTAGCACCGAATGTAAGCGAGTTGCGTGAGCGCTAGATATAGGATAATCAAACGAAAAATAAACGACTTTATTATTTTAAACTATCTAACCCGGCGAACTTCGTAATGCCTAACAGTAAATGCGTGTTAACTGGACGATTGGCCATCTTCTGAAGTCCAATAGGATTACAGCTTCGATGTGAAATATTAGGTATTCTGGGTCGTGATATCGTTAATAACAATACCGAAACTATAAGTCATATTCAAATAAAATATTATTAAAATCGGTCCAGCCGTTCTCAAGTTATAAGTGTTGGAACTAACACGACTTTGTTTTATAGATTTAGATGTAATTTTTAACCGTGACATGTATTAACATATGAAATTTAATTGGAAACGAAATAAAAAATAGGTACATAAACACCCAAAACTGTAAAGTATCAACGTAGAAAGTAAACGAACAGCTGTAGGTTTACAAATCAAATGTTTTGATTGTAGAAAGTTTGTAAACATAATTATTCTACATAAGGATATCAGTAGGATATCACTTATGGAAACTGAATATGCCGAAGCATGATCGGAGCATAGGCGGATCCAAAAAATTAAAGATCATTAAAATCGGTCCAGCCGTTCTTGAGTATAGGTGTTGTAACTAACACGACTTTATTTTATGTATCTAGATAGTCGATTGTTTGATTATTTATAAAACGATTCGATTATTGTCTTTCTCACAATAAATTAATACAAATTTAAAATGTAAAAATGTATTACAAAATATAAACACTTGAAAATATTTAAGAGTTGTAAGTAAATATTAAGGGGCGACGACCTCGACGTTTGCGATGATGCTGAACCAGATATAGAACCAGAACCAGTTAATGCGAGTTGAAACATGGACTGGTCGTCAATATCGATGTCTTCTCTGATCCTGGGATGCTGTGAAACGGCTATACTGTCGGGTGTTTTAAACGTTCAATCATGTTCGTCACATATTCATAAGATCGCAGACCAATAGAAATTAAAAATAATTTTTTTCACAGACTCAATCCCAGTATACAACTACTTTTAACACCAACTTGTTAATAAAAATGTTAATTAAATCATGCGGTTATACTAAAACAAATGATCGAATATTTTACATAATTGTTCATTTGATTATCGTAGTGAAGGCGCCGACAATCAGCTGTTGTCGTGACACCGGGCTTGGAAAAGCGTGGAATCCGGATAATGCGTGAAAATCGCGCCGATTATGCAGACCAGCTGTTCTTGTCGTCGTCATGTTGAAGCGAGATGTCGTAATAGTTACAAGGTTTTTGTGTCTTGGTTTTTGCCCATCTGTTACGGATTATAATGACTATTTCCTGATTTTCTAAATCCTTCCATTTCGTGTTCACTTTATCCGCTGCGCCGAAGTTAAGAACATATAATCGTCTTTGTTTTATTTACAACACGGAAGATGGGTGTGACTTGTTTATATTACTTAATTTATAATACTGACTACTTCCCTTAAATATTTAGTGTAAAATTTTTATAAATTTTATGATAGGGAAGAACCTAATGCCGTCTGTGGAATGCTTAACTCTCTGGAAAACTAAGTTATACTAATTAAGGTCAGGTACAGTTTGCCATTTATCCAATGGTCATTAGAAGTTTATTGTTTTAACCAATTACTCTGCTTCTTAGTTTTCATTTATTTTTACACTGCTTCTAAATGGCCAATGTTACTCCACATTTATTATATCTTCCTAAAAGAATAGTTCAAACACCACGTTGAGAAATAACCATAGGAAGACTGAATGAACCGTTTGGAAGACGATTTGTGATAAAAAATATAATGTATCGTAGGTTTTTAGAAATCTATTTTCGTATATTCGATTATAGAAAAACACAGTAACTAAAAATACTAAGTAGATACCACCTTCAGTCTAATTATCTGTGTGCCCAGCATCCGACGTCGTTCGACTCGACACCACGAGCGCTTCATTGAAATTATCTTCGTTCTCAGACTCTTGGAATTAAGGATTAACTTTTTCAGGAATACAAAAATTGTTAATATTTTTCAAGAGTCTTAACAAAGCTAGTTTTGTGACAGCATTACTGGCCACACGATTGTTGTAAAAATATGGCGATGTGTTACATACCTAGGGATAACATGACCTATTTTTAAATACATTACTGTATTTCTATCTTAAAAATAAAAAATATAATTGCTTTTTAATCATCGCATATAATTGCGTTCACATTACTAGCTTCACGATAGTCGTTTATCCAGTAGCTCTGTCACACAATTAGCATCGTTCTTACGGGGTAAAACGAGATATTTTGCCACACCTACAGACTCTTAGTGCGATTCCAAGGGATAACAATGGTCTTCCATAATTTGAAATATGCCCAGATAAGAGTGAAACGCCATAAGGTCGGAAGACGGTGAGATGGGCGCGTTACGCCACGCGACTTTGGCCCTAATCGCCTCCGGTGCGGTGAGAGGGCCCGGACTGTCAAGGCCCCGCAGGCCACGATACTACACCACTCTTTGTCTTGCTCTTATCGGTGCATTTGTGTCATGTATTGCATCCGAATCAGTTTTAATTTATGTTGCCATATCACCCTGTATCGCTTTGGTTTTGTAATAAATATGACACGTTAAATAATATTTCGAATTCGACAACAATGACAATTATTGCAGACATTAACTATTGCTATCTGAAATTACTTTTACCATTAAATGTATCCTATAGATTTTACTTTTTGGGATAACATTATATTAGTGATTGTCTTATAATGTTTATTTGAGTATTCAACTTGCCAGTTTACATAGTAGGCTGTGTAGGTTTATCTTTAGCTAAACATTAGATTTACCCTAAATCAGGAATTTTGAATATTGTCAGGAATAAGCACACACATGTGCTACACACAAGCACACAACTGATATAATTTTACTCTTGTACCAATTTATAAAAATAAGAGATTGTACCTGTTTGAAAATAAAGTTGATAATTTATTGGAATGTGTCGTGCTCTTCGAGAGTAAATGTAGCTTACGTCTCGTTGCCTTAAGGATTATAGCGTGGTGGGTAATTAGAAGTGTTTACTAATTTTTTATCTCAACGCCAGGCTCGTTTTTTTGGTCAAGATAAATTTCCACACACCTTTTGGAAAAGGGATCCTAACCTAATATGGATGACACCTAGTCCAAGACGCTAACGAATAGAAAATAGTAAACACGTTTTGTTTTCATAATTTTAATAGTCTCCCTTAATACCAAAATAATTCTGAAAACTTCTAAAGTGATTCCAATTTATGATTAAGTTATCACGGGTTCATTATCAAACCTTGATTTAATTTTAATATGATACAGTACATATATTTGTTTGTTTCCATTGGTGTTAAACATGACGACTTATCCACACAGAAGAACGAAATTAAATTAATTTTAATAATAACAACGTGGTAGTTTAAACACTACTTGGATTTACTTTGGTACACTCACATATTAATCCTCCAGAGGATTACAGACCGTTTGCAAGGGATGGCAAATGTGACAGTTCTATGTAACCAACCCCTGTCGCGCAATAATCAACTCTCTCGAACTGTTTTGTATGCAGCGGTCAAATGTTATCCCCACACCGTAGCCTACAACAACACCGACCTGCAATAACAGTCTAATTCTAGGTTACGAGTCGCTCCTAAACACAACCCAGCTTGTTTACCGAAATGCAGTAATATCCTGTTAATCTACGCTTATTGTGGATTTAACAAAATAGTAATATTGATGTTTTCCCAATTACATTCAGTGCTATGCACCGATATATCGTCGTTGGTTTCCTTCCCGAAAAGTCAAGTGGTTCCTATATACGATCTAGTGAAAATTTGGATGTCTTCGTAGTCTGATGAGTTGGTGGAACTACCTCTTGGAGTTTTGCCGCATGAGAAGCCTTTAACACAAACATTTTTTGTATTTAATAATAATTCCCTATGGGATATAGGTTATATCATGGATATGTCTAAAGATAATGTTTTCAGTTCATCTAAACAGCTGTTCTTATTCTTATATATTAAAATTTCAATATAAATGCTCTGGTAGTTTGTATGGAAACCTGTTTTAAATTTTCATCTTAGAAATTGCCAACATCCTCCCCCCAGAGCTAAGACATACCCACATAAAAAAACTTCGTCTGACTATGTACTATGTTTACCTAGTGGTTACGCTGTTCGCTGACGACTGAAGCGTTGGAAATCATTCAGAGGTACTCGGGTTCGATTCCCGACCATGAGCAATCCCGATTTGGCTTGTGCAAATGTTTAGTACAGTGGTGGATGGGCCCACCTGAAATAAACGGTGACGACCTTTTTTACGATTTGGTTATGGTTAAATGGGGAGGTGACACCTTTTAAAACTTTTAGTATTTTCGGTGTTAAGTAATTTCAAACAACGTAAACAAGGCAATTTTGCCGAACGGGTTTAGAAATTAATACTATGGTGTTTTATTGTCAGAAACATTGAAGAACTGCTTTTTAAAATTTGAAAAGCTTACATTTTAGATTTTTAATCTTAAAATCTAGGAATTTCAACATTATCTATGTATTAAAAAATGTATAGCCCTGACAAAGTTTGGAATAAGTTTAATTGTATGAAATGTTTGATCTTGCTTTTTTTACTTAACTATATTTTTGTATTTGTTATATGTATGTTGGAAGAACTATTTTACAATTTTAGCAAATTCTCTTGGAATTTTACAACTGTGATAGACTTGGCATCTACTAAGTAACTGCTAAGCATTATACTATATATGTCTATACATATAAAAAAACTGTATGTCTGTCTGTCTGTCTATCGTTCCCTACCTCGATCGATGAAATTTTTGGAATCTCTATAGTCTGGGTTTTGTGAAAAAATATTCTCGACCCATAAATACATTTCTAAATTTTATGTACATGAGAGTGGCACCTGAAATAAAACATTTGATCGACTCTTATTTTTACTTTCCAGTTAGATCAAATGCCATCTGAACATTAGAATTTTAACTAGAAGTTTTACTGAAATGAACGCTTTTTTAAGAAATTTACTTTTATTGGTGTTTAATTTTTATTTTCTGTCTGATTAAGACTGTTTTATAAAATTACATTTTAATTTCTTATTAAAAATAAGTGTTTATATCTTTTAAAAAATGTATTAAGTTTGGTTTTTTTTAATTATTTAAAATTGTTTATTTGATTTTTTTTTTAATATATTAATATGTTTATTTTTTTTGTTATTATTATATATTTTTTTACAATTAATTATGTTTTATAGACTATCTTTTAACTTTTACTTACTTTTCTACTAAGTTAAGCATGTACTATATAAGTCTTCTACTACTATGATAAGTGTGTTAGTTGTAAAAAACGTAATCCACACTGGAAAATAAAT
Organism: Nephotettix cincticeps; assembly: GCA_023375725.1. Lineage (NCBI taxonomy): Eukaryota > Metazoa > Arthropoda > Insecta > Hemiptera > Cicadellidae > Nephotettix > Nephotettix cincticeps. Next base: position 15,422,900 of record CM041785.1, on the reverse strand, counting down.
TATTCTTATTTTCGTTCCAGGTACGTTTCCGCAGAGGTTCCACAGCGAGTCACCGATGACGGTAACTGTTACTATTTTCTAATATTCTGGGTAACGGTTCCAGTCACAATGGCACAATTAGGAGTCAAGTCAGTGAGTAGAATAACTGTCTTTTCACTGGAACGCGTTCGTTTCGGCGTACCTGTAACAACGTGGACATTGTATGGGGAACTGCGTGATTTAACTCACGGGAAGTGACGACTTAATCATACTAATCAGCAATACCGTCATACTCCTTGGATTGATTGGCGAATGGATTTGTTAAGACGTACAATTTCTTGAGCTAGAAATATATGAGTTTGGTTTAAGTCCTTATAAACACGGAGAGAATTTAGTTAATTTTTTAACTATAAGTAAACCAGTTTGTACGACTCACTCGGTGTCAAGTTCAAATATACTTTTTATACGACAAAATACTTACATGAAGTCGTAAAAAAGTTCTTAACTAAAACATTTAGTATTAGTGTTAAATTAGAATGATCATATTAATTTTTTATAATTTTTTCCCGTTAAGATCACATTTTAGTATAATGTAGTTATGAAATAGGTTTAACATCAATAAGTAATGTAAAGAAACTAAATTTTGATTTAAATTTCTGTTAAATCACTTACATATTTGCATTTTAAGTCAAAACTTGATTCACGTCACATTTTCTCCTAGGAAGCATTCCAACTTGATTGACGTCACATCTTCTTCTAGGAAGCATTAATTCCACACTTGATTGACGTCACATATCCTCCTAGGAAGCATTCCACACCTGATTCACGTCACATCTTCTCCTAGGAAGCATTCCAAACTTGATTGACGTCACATCTTCTTCTAGGAAGCATTCCACACTTCATTCACGTCACATCTTCTCCTAGGAAGCATTCCACACTTGATTCACGTCACATCTTCTCCTGGAAAGCATTCCAAACTTGATTCACGTCACATCTTTTCCTAGGAAGCATTCCCCAACTGATTCACGTCACATCTTCTCCTAATAAAACATTCCACTCCTTATTCACGTCACATCTTCTCCTAGGAAGCATTCCACATCTGATTCACCCCCCTTTTCCTCCTTTGTAAGTATTCCAATTGTTATTATCCCGTCTAGCTCTCCCCCAACTCTGGTCCCTCGGACACGCTTGTCGCCCGGGGCACCGAGCACTCCCTAAACACTCGCCCAAGGTCGCTGGGTCCTTGCCCCCCGCTATCGCGCTTATTGATACGTTTCTGTGGTGGTCAGCAGGAACCAGTTCTGGTCTAATTGTGTGGCTTCATTCCGTTTCCCCGGGCCCCGATTACCATCCTGGACCATCAAATCATCATCTCTGTAACGACCGCACCTGCTACTTCCACCTCTCTTCCACGTAGCTACGTGTGTTTATTTCCTTAATGTTGACATGCAATTTTTTTGTGATGCCGCATCTCTTTTACTTCTGTTAATCAACGCGGTAATATTCTTAAGATCTTAAGGAGCTTTAAGATATTGTCCTGTGATTAACATTGTAGGATTAAGTCAAAGCGCAAAATGTAGTCCGCGGAGATATCGGGGGGGTGTACCCCTTACTCTCCCCTAATCCTCTGGCACTCCCCCTACTACGGTTAATTTTAGGGGTCCCAGTACATACATAACTAGGTTAATTACGGGGGTGCTTGAGTAGATAAAGTTTGAGAACCCCTGGCTCTAGCGGGTTGCTTCAAGAACCAAGGAGGGGCCGTAACAGGCCCGCCAAAAAATCTAAATGATACCGTATTCAACTCCTACTAAATATGAGTTTACCTTGTACGTATAGGCCTATAAAAATAAATTTATATTTGTTTTAATATAAAGAAAAGACACAAGTTCAGTGTTCATAAAATCCCCGCTGAAAAGGCCAGGTTTATAGTAGACATCGCAATGTTCTATAAATTTCCCAACGAATTATACTTTATTTTCCCTTTGGGTATTTTGGTCTCAGGAATCCACAAGCATGTTTTTGTTAGTATGGACCAAGAAATGTTTAAATAAAAGTAGTATGCATAGAATTAGATCCTTTGGTTACTTATTTACAGTATCTAATTTTATGAGAATTATCTGGAAATATTTTATATAAGTATAATATTAATACTATGGACCTGACATGCCCCTAAGGCCTACAAGCGTTAAATGGTTGTGTGTTTTTATTTTTGTGCTACCCATTTACTTATATCTATTAATGGTTTTACGTTATGTTAACATTTTTAGTGGTTTCGTTACACATTTTCTACGTTATAGAGCTTTGAGCGTGTTGATATGTGATGTGGCTTCATGCAACACAGATGTCTAACTCCGAGAGGCATGTTCCCCAGTAATTATAGGGACAGACAACTAACTTGTTGACAAGTATGCAGCCTGTGGCCGCGCACAGACCGCCCATTAAACTTACAGAACCGTGCTGTGCATTCGTCGGATATTTCCTCGTCATCGATTACAGTCGAACCATTTCAAACATTAATTAAACTTCGGTAACTCTTCTGTGCAGAATGGGACAGATTGAATAATGTATTTTGAACGATTTCCTTATAGAAGAAAAATCGTGTTATGCTAAAAGCACCAAATTTCACGAATCGATAATTGACCATCTGCTTGACTGGTTAGGTTAGGTAAAAAATCATCATGAAAAAATTGCATGTGAACATTAAGGAAATAAACACACGTAACTACGTGGAAGAGAGGTGGAAGTAGCAGGTGCGGTCGTTACAGAGATGATGATTTGATGGTCCAGGATGGTAATCGGGGCCCGGGGAAACGGATTGAATTCCATTGAAAAGCCCATATGAAATTTAGGGGATAGCATTTTATTTAATGATTTTATATTTTTTTAGTGTGATGAATCTAATAGATTTTATTACGTGTTTATCTTTGTTATTAACATTATTTTGAACTTAAATTGTTTTAGCGATGCGAAATGAACAGGATTTCACAGAGGATAGAAAATTTGATTTGCCGGTTTGTTAGGCCTATGTTCTGGTTTAAAAGACGAAACATTTTCAAACAATTGGTTGTTTTCGACAGAAAAAAGGAACTATTTAGATATTTTAGGTAAAATTCCAACGTTTTATTGAAACGGAACAGACTTGCATCAAATCAAATATTCAAAAATTTTTACATCGGATTCCTATTACTGTGCATTGGTAACATAGTTCACAATAATTCGTTCAAAAACAGTATTCCTTCGTAGCGCCGAACATATTTTGCCCCGGGGAAGCCGCCTTTACGCTAGAGTATCTATTCCCTATTCGTATAGTAACTGAAGAAACCGTATGACACAGTCTGTGAGTGGTAATTCCCTCGCACAAAAACCTTTCTCGGAGATCCATCTGTCAAATGATAGTGTCCCAGTCGACAGTCGCACTCTCCAACGCCACCTTTCAACGAAAGAAGAGCCTGTTACCGGGTGAAATCGGACAATTGACGATAAACCGCGCATGAGCGACACGGACACTGCGCCGGCGCAGATAGACAGCTGAGTACGCACGCGCAGTGCACTTTCACCTTCACTACGCTGCGCTGCATCACTTGTTCAGTTGACATAGAAACTTAAAAATTTGCATTGATTGTTTGAAAATTGTCTTTCATTATAATAGTGTTCTCTGAGTGAATATTTAATAGCCCCACATCATATGGGTTGTTACAAGTCCCTTCCCCCACTAATTTTCTACATTTCATATTTAAAATGATTTTCATCTATGGAAATCATTGAATAGGTACGTAACCTAAGTTTTTAATAAATTAAAATATTTGAAGATACCTGACGGCTAAGATGTTGGAGTCAACCATAATTGGCTTTCTTATAAGAATCTGGTCATCAGATACGCCAAAAGTATTGCACTCCCTGAATATTATGCCGCTATCGAAATCCAAAAAGGTTTCATGGTTTTTAATACAGAATTTTTAAAAGTTTACTATATAAAACTTCATGACGAGCTAGTTATACCACTTGTCAAATAAGGCTTTCAGACTATTTCAGTTGGGACCTTTATTTTATTTGTTCTGTTTTTCATCTGCTGCTCTCCTCCTATTTTTGCTACTGCATCTTCCTAAAAACATATTCTTATTTTCTATTCATTCCTATCGATACGAGTTTTTCTTCCTAATCTCTTACTACCACATCGTCATTTTTCTCCGTAAGGTGGTTTACCTCTTTTCCAAAACGGTGCTTTGAATGCATCGTATTCCAGGTTTATTTCAATTAATTTTCAACTTAGTTAAACAATTTATTCTTCAAAATTCTTACAGTCTAATAGTCCAATGAGGAATGTAGAGTACCGCATGAACAACAATTTGAACATGCACTTCCTATATTTTTGATAATTTTCATAGAAAGGCTGATTGCTTATATACAATCTCTTCTGAAGATTTCATGCAGTATTGCACGATCAGAACCACCTTTTGCAGAATGTGTATCCCTTTACATTTTTCGGTGAACTGTAAAGTTATTTTTGTTTTCTATCTCGGACGGTCCTCTTGTACCTCCGTACAATCTAGAGGAGCTAGATACAATGTATCAACTGCGAGTAGACCTACTGTAGTATCGGCTTGATAGCTGTCGCGGTGAAGGTCGTTGCCCACTCACCTCAGATCTGCATAACCACGACATTTGTCCCCGTCCTCTGTCTCCGCCTACTTCACATCCGGCGTCGTCCCTTAACCCAACTGACCGGTCAACTCACCAGATGAACTTTTTAAACTCTTTTAGATTATTATTGGTAATAATTTTCATCACGTTTAGTAAAACAAAGTTTCGCAACGTTTCGGGATCTACAATCTGACCTCATTCTCAAGTGAGCTGCTTGAACATGTCAAGATTAGTACACAACCCAATCTAGGCCGGGAAAACCTAAAAAAGGTTTTGTAATGTATTGAATTATTGATCATTTAATTTAAATTGAATTCTTAGGTAAGGTATTAAAGTTTTTGACTGATTTAAAACTTTTTACCGGCATATTACTGGTTGTGTACTAATATTTTTATTTTCTACGTTCCAGATCACCTGAGGACGGGATAAGATTACAGATCTCGAAACGTTACGAAACGTTGTTTACTAAACGTGATGGAAAATGCCTAAAATAATAATGTAAATATCACCAGATGGACTCTGCAGGCTGTAATAATAACCGGAACGTATTCGTCATCGATTTAGATCAAGGAGAATAAATTTCATTTTGAAACCTTTTTAGAGTCTGACGTATTTATTTCTTCCAACCTTCTTTCACTCACTTCCCGTAAGAAAAAGAATCATCACATTCAACTTTGAGAGCTCGTCCTTTTATTACGATCGTATTTCACAGACAATACCTTCCTTACCTTTCTATTTTTACATTGTTCATGTTCTACGTTTCAATTGCACTGTTTTTATTCCATAATCGTCAAAATTTGATGAAACATTTTGCTGGCATTTTTTTTGGTAATGTTAGAAAACGTTAAGCTAGAACACAAATACAGTTGGTATATAATTAAAACCTGAATACGAGCAATTCCAGAGGTTAAACTTAAATTAAATGGATGTTGGATGTTTAGTTTCAAAATGTATGTTCAACTATTGAAATGTATCGCAAAACTCATAAAAATATATACTGTATTGGATCTCCAGGAAACCCCTTTTTAAAATTTAGTTATCGGCCTTGAGTAGCCTAAAAATTAACCAGATTGCTAAAAAAACATTTATGAAATAGGTGTCTTCCCTAAACCTCGATAGATTTAAGCCGCAAAAGAAAATCAATGTTCATGTAAGCATGTTTGTCTTCTATACAAATGGATCTCGACGACAAGTTTTTCAAACTTGACTAGGCCACGATGCTCTGAATTTCTGGTACGTAAATTATTAGTATTAAAATAATAATAAAGTAGGTCACAGGAGGGTGAAGACGGACCTTATTTCCTTTGCAAATTTAAAAAAAGTCGTCAGTAGCGACGTCGCTGATTAAACTAATAAACGTGCAGACAGACAGACAGACGCGTGATTTCGGTTGACGACTGACTATTTGCACCATCTCGTCTAATGTGGGTCGCTCTTTATTGCATAGCTGTTTGCATGGATAACGCTTTCTCACTTCTCGCATAGAGCTTTCTCACTTCCTTCACTAATATGTTAGTTGTAGTGATTTGCGTTTGTAGTATTATGTACAGTTATTTTCTTACTGGACTTTTCCAACGCGTCTGAACTTTTAGCTACACAACATTTCTGGAGGTTGATATAGATATTGTATTCCTATTGTCAGGTAAAAAAATACCTAGCTCACAAGCTTATTCGAGTTTATTCGTATATTTACCCTATACAGTGCTGTATAATTTTACTTGGTAATAGGAATAGAATATATATATATAGCAAAATATTTTAATTTCTATATAAATTGTTGGATAATAACTTCTCCATCTCCAGAAACGTCGTGTAGTTAAAACACAGACACGTTGGAAATGTTCAATAAAGTCATATTGGTAATTAATAACCAACGCCATATTGAATTTGTAGAATTCTATAATATTATATTAGCACCATTAATTTCGTAACTTTTACCCCTGAGCTTTTGAAAGACTGATCAAAATGAAGGAACGCCTCGTCATTCAGCTAATTTTTCAACTTTATAAAAACAATCGCAAGACATTAATTTCACGAAGGAATGATGATATGACACAAGCTTGAACTGGATTTGGCAATAACATTAGCTTCACGTTCACTACAATAATTACATCATTGTGTGAGCTGCTGATTTGTATCTACGCTAAAAATTTACTGACGTATAAAGTTATATACGATTATAAAATCAGAATAATTTTTAACAGAAGCTGTGAAACATTGTAATATACTTCCAACTTTATTGAGTATTCAAGGAGATTTTATAAGGAAAAGGTGAGCCATATACCTGTACTCTAGATTAAATGTTAGTTCGAGCTTTCAGGGAAAATCCTCCTAAATGGTTGCGGTTTTAATACGTTTTTGCTTGAGATAATTTTGTCGTTGCTAATAAAGTAATTTTTGTTGAAAAATTTAACATTAGTTTTGCGCTAATAATTTTACTTTGTTAGTTAATCATAATTAATTAAATTAACGAGGCGACATTTGCTATCCTAATTAAAACAAGTGCTTTAAAGAAATTACGAATAGTTTTGTTTTGATCGTATTTATTTTGTAAGCGATGCGCATTAAACAGAATGTGATAGCTTTATCCCGTTTTAATAAGAAAATTGGGGTAACACATACAGGTTAAACTAAATTATGTATTATTGCGGTCGATTACAGGGTGTTTTAACGTATTACGTATATAATATCGGAACTAACATACCAGCATGAGAACAATTTTTACCGTGCCAAAAACTTTAGAGTCTGCAGTAGTGGTGAAATTTTGTTTTATCCCAATAAGGGCGGTGTTAATTTTGTGACATAATTACTGACCACTCGATTGTCGTCTTGCTGTAACAGCAAGACTAAAAATTAAAATTAAAATAATTGTTCTTATAATGTTAAAATCCGAGATGGTGGAGGTACTACGTTTTAAAACATGATTATGTAAATCATTGTATTACGCCAACGTAACTAGGATAGGCCGGCCCCGGGATTTTCAGTTTTACATTGAATAACGCAATAACAATAACGCGACATGTTGTGATCGTGTGTGTGCGTGTGCGTGTGCGTACGCCAACACGTGCGGGCGGCGCGGGGGCGACGTGTCGTGTCGTGTTGTACAGACTCGAGGGCGTCTCGACCTTGTCATGCGGATTTCGTAATTTTAATATGAAATAGTGGCCTACCCATGTGGTCGTGGGCTCGTGGTCCCCCGGTCTGTTCTCGACAGACAGTAAAACATCTTAGACTGACAGTTGATTCCTAGTCGGCTTCCTGGCTAAGTTTTGATAGTTAATATTTTAAAATGGCGACCTACCCAAGTAGGTATTATAAGCCAAGTATGAAAGAGAAATTAGTGTATGATTATTGTGGAGCAATATTGTGGTCTTGATACTGACTAAGGCTGACGTGTTCCTTAGACAGGACTGTTAATTTATAGCCTAACAGCCAATGGTATCTAAGAACCTTCAGTTTAACGTAGAATCCGAACCACTTTTACTTCCAAATTATGAGGATAGTTTTTACTTGTGAATGAATGTAAAATTCAATAGTGCGGACGGTAATCCACACCAGATAATTATCACATCCATGGACCATTGCTCATTACTATCCACAACTCGTGACCTCCAAGTAGCTGGATATTAGGACACCCCGCAATTCCAGTCCAGAGATTGATATGGAGAGCACTAAAAATAATCTGCATTACTTTATCACTGGCAAATTGTTGAGTAGTCCAGTGTGACCGAGTTTTTCCTATTACCTTAGTTCTTTTTTGCCTCTTCAGGGGGTAGTTGGACTCTCGAAAGACCCCGAATACCCAGTTTAACCAGAAATCGTTGTTTATTTGTGTATCTCCTCTTTCTTCTCCTGGGAGGGGTCCTAGAGGAGGGATACTTACTTGGCGTATTATTGCGGTTTTCTGGTAGTTGGATGTATTGAGTACTCTCAAATGTAAAGTTGAGCCCTGTGGCATACCCTTTTCTACTTCAGCAGACCATGGGGTGGGGTTGGGGGGATGGGCCTAGCCCGAATCTGGATAGCTTTAAGAAGTTATATTATGTAGACAGTCCATGTCCTACCTACAAATCTTTATTTCACATAAAGAAGTGCATAACTGGTATATCTGGGCTTCCCACCTTCTTTGATATTATTAACTTTTCTAAAATGACAACCCCACTAGGTAGGTCTTTTAAAGCCAAGTATGAATGAGGATAAGTGTGTAAGATGATTGTGACGCTATATTGTTACTGACTAAGGCTCTCATCTTTCTTAGACAGAATAGGCCAACAGCTACTAGCATTTAAGAGGCATACGTACAGTTTAACGTAGGCTCTGAATCACAACTTTTCCTCTGAGTTACGAGCTGGTCTAATTATGAGGATGTAATTTTTCTTTTTGGATGAACGTAGTATCTTTGACTATACATTATTAATAATGGATAGTCAAAGGTAGTATTCAATAGTGCGGGCGTTAATCCACACCAGGGAATATCACATCCTCCCCTCTTATAACTACCCAAAATTCATGACCTCTAAGTAGCTGGTTTACAGAACACACCTGTACCAATCATCTTATATAATCATCTGTACATAGCCTTCCAATGTCCAGCATGTACGCTGGCAGCTAAAATATAATATTACTCATGTACGTCGTAAAAATACACAACTACCAAATAAATTGCGTAATGATAATGATAATTAGTAAAGATTGATCGGTTGTTGTGTGGTTTTTTTCTGAAACATTATTACTCTGAACTCGTTGATTAGTTATATGTTTTATATTAGAAATGTAAAGTCTTTTGATGGAATTTTGAAAATAATTAAACTTCAAATTCTTTGCTCCGGCATTGCGAAGGGTTTAGGTTGAGATGAACTCTGTTTTAAATAATAACCTATCAATATTTGTTGATTGACGAGTCCAATCAGGCGTCCCGTTCTTGGTGTCGGAGCTTCCTGCGCTAGTTAATTGCCACTATCACGATGTGTCGGCGCGGCAACACAATAACATCTAATTGATCCAGTGACCCACTCGCCGTTCGTTGTCATGTTAAATACGCCCTTTGTGTTTGGAGAACAACCTTTTGTCGGGTATATTGTGTTTAAGGTAGAGTTAATGAAATTGGAAATAGTTTGACAAGTGCAATTTTTACGGACTCTTTGTTTGAAATTAATTGTTGGATTTATGTTATGTAGATTGTTATTACGGACATTTTCCATCGCGATTAAAAAAATATGATGTTTTGGTATCTGGAATTTGAACCTGTCCTTAAGTTAGCTAGTTACAACATGTAAAGATTAGGGTATAATCCTAACTAAGCAGTTACACGGCTGAAATAAAAAAAATGTTAAACGCAGCCAATAAACCTTTTTGAAAGTGGACTTTGATTTGTAATTAATAAATTTTTCAATTAAAAAAAACTTGTACAAAGCTGAGCACAAGTAAGATTTCATTTTAAATTTTGACTTAAGTTGGCTTTAATAGCGTTTTATCAAACGTGTGTACTCTGAAGCAGTATTTACGAATTTGTTTTATTTTCTGGTATAAAATAAAACTTTCCATTTGTCAACCTTCATTAGGTAAATTATTAGTTTATCGTGGAAGGCTTCATTAAAACCTAGGATATAAATATCAACATTTTTTTAACATAACAAAGGATCTTTTTTAATGCTCAATCTTTCAAGCGATGTTTAGCTTTCATGTTATTTATTGTTTGTTAAAAATAATTTGTGTTTTAAAATGCATTAATTCCTGATTTCCTGGAATGAAGCAACTATTTATGTCTTATGAACATAAATGTTTCCAACCATTTCATTTTTAAATGCTGCAAGTTGAACATAACGCAATATCCATTATTTCGTCTTTATGGATTAAAGTGGGTTTAGTGAGTGGTTTGGTCGTGCGAAGGCCGGTCCTTATCAGGACTCGTCACTGTTGTTAAGGTGCCAGTTTCGCCGCGTGTGGCAACATTGTTGCGGCCATCAACAAGGCGCGAAATCAGACGATTCTGTATAAGGTCAAAATAGAACGTAGCGTTGTCCATTCGCACGGTGAGGTTGGTACCATTACCGATACAATGTACAATGCAGGGCTGCCAACAGTCCTAGCACGATCCCGGGCTAATTGGGCAGCCGTATCGGAATGCTGACCGAGCACAGCTGATCTGATTGCGAAGCGGCTATTTATCGACAACCTTGATCCTATTATTTTTCGACCGAGTGACGTCACCTTAGTTAGTTGCGATGATTTATCGACCGCGATACGGTAGTCGGTAGGTCGGTACCGTCGACGTGAGTCAGGTCCTCGCTGCAAAACGATGATTGGTGTTTATTATCATAACAGTGTTGTCATTAATGGATGACGTTTGTATAGGTGTAGTCGAGGAATTACATGTGATGACTAGGAATTTCTCAGCCTCTCTATGTAACATAAAGTTGACACATACTTTCTCCCTTAAGTAGACCTCAACTATTATATTCTTTGATGTTTTTTAAAATACCATTTTAAAATTTACTGTCTATAAAATACCTAATCATCATATTTCTCAAAACTCAACCCCTTCCTCCAAGTTAAAGAGTCGTTAAAAATTTAGGGGGTATACGGGGTCTATAAGGTACTGTAATCCCAAACCTTTTGAATGGGTTTTATTATTTTCAAGCTGCACACAGTATTTCTAGAAAAATAAGGCAGAGTTTTTATTTTTATTATTCTCCATGAAATAGGCATTAAATGCTAATAACATGATTAACAAACTTCGTTGATCATAGACAGTAAATTTGAATTGTCTCTAAAACCATTAGTAGTAGACTAACTATTCAAAATACTAATTTGTTTTTTGAGCTGGTTTAGTTCTTAATACTGTACTCAAATTGATTTTTTGTTTTGCCAGAGAATTTAATTTTAGAATAGAATTTAAACGATTTTTTACATTTTAAAGAACATAACATTCATTCGAACCGCCATTTAACAGACAAGCGGATGGTGTCATATTATTTGATACCGAAATCACTATGTATAATGAGAATTTTATTGTCAGAGCCGTTTTTGATACATTTTTTATTTTTAAGGGGTTTTTAGAGGTTACCCATCCTTAAAAATTAAAAACTCTGAGGATGCTGTGGATGTAGGCTATAGACAAATGACAAATCTTATGATTTCATGCACGCGCGTTCATGTCCGTGAAGTTAGACGGATACAATAATTTCTACTTGTAATCTCTTATAACTGGAATAAAGTAGACACCTTATTCCAGTTATAAGAAATTCTAAACTCCGGTTAAAACAATTCGCCCTGGTTGGTCATATTCCCAGAATTAGTTTACTCTAGGACCGTCTAATGGTTGAACGTGATGTAGTAAAGTATGAAGAAAATTCAGCACGGAATTTAAATATTTCAAGGGTGATTTCATTATTCTTTGATGTTTTTTAAAATACCATTTTAAAATTTACTGTCTATAAAATACCTAATCATCATATTTCTCAAAACTCAACCCCTTCCTCCAAGTTAAAGAGTTGTTAAAAATTTAGGGGGTATACGGGGTCTATAAGGTACTGTAATCCCAAACCTTTTGAATGGGTTTTATTATTTTCAAGCTGCACACAGTATTTCTAGAAAAATAAGGCGAGTTTAAGTAAGAGTTTTTATTTTTATTATTCTCCATGAAATAGGCATTAAATGCTAATAACATGATTAACAAACTTCGTTGATCATGGACAGTAAATTTGAATTGTCTCTAAAACCATTAGTAGTAGACTAACTATTCAAAATACTAATTTGTTTTTTGAGCTGGTTTAGTTCTTAATACTGTACTCAAATTGATTTTTTGTTTTGCCAGAGAATTTAATTTTAGAATAGAATTTAAACGATTTTTTACATTTTAAAGAACATAACATTCATTCGAACCGCCATTTAACAGACAAGCGGATGGTGTCATATTATTTGATACCGAAATCACTATGTATAATGAGAATTTTATTGTCAGAGCCGTTTTTGATACATTTTTTATTTTTAAGGGGTTTTTAGAGGTTACCCATCCTTAAAAATTAAAAACTCTGAGGATGCTGTGGATGTAGGCTATAGACAAATGACAAATCTTATGATTTCATGCACGCGCGTTCATGTCCGTGAAGTTAGACGGATACAATAATTTCTACTTGTAATCTCTTATAACTGGAATAAAGTAGACACCTTATTCCAGTTATAAGAAATTCTAAACTCCGGTTAAAACAATTCTCCCTGGTTGGTCATATTCCCAGAATTAGTTTACTCTAGGACCGTCTAATGGTTAAACGTGATGCAGTAAAGTATGCAGAAAATTCAGCACGGAATTTAAATATTTCAAGGGTGATTTCATTTTAAAGCTATGGAGACTTTAACGGTGGAGTCGACGGAATTCGCTCTATAAGCTGATGTTGAGTTCTGTCATGTCCCTGTACATCCACATTAAGTACATTAATTTTTTCAGTTTTATTGTGAATACAGAACGCGTTTATCACCTCTATACCTTCTACTTGTTTCATGTAACACATTGGAAATGGATAGTAACCAAACATGATCACAGGTAAAATAACGGTAGCTGTATTTATTCGATGCGAATCCTATTTTACTTTAAATAAAATATTATAGTTGTTTTAAGGTCCAAATATTATGGTTTGTCATCGAAATGGTAAGTCTCAATAAGTGGACTGCAAGTGTCACGATGTACACTTAGGTACCTACCTAAGTCTACCTCACCTCGTGTCTACATACTTACGTAGACACGAGGTAATAAACAACGACGCGGTGTCTATCAATCTGGAAAGTCAGGGTATTCACCCAATCTGGAACTTTCAGGAGATTTTTTAAAAAGTTACAGACAGCGAATTTTTCTAAGATTAAATAAAAATGCTAGTTTGACTTAAAAAAGCCGTGCATCTTTTTTACTAATAGCAAACTCAAAAACCATCAAAATCACATTGTTCATTTTCTTTATTTGCGTTATTTTTTATTTTTAGCAAACCGTTTCTTACCAGTTTCATTTGAAAAACTCACAAAAACCGGTGTAGTGATTTATGTCGAGAATCTGAAATTTTCTTAATACTTGTATGGAAAACTTGCCAAAGTCGGGGAATTTCGATTTTGGATCTTAGACAGCATGAATTAGCTAATCTTCCACGTGATTATGAAATATAAAAACTGGAATCTGTTGGTACGTTACATCAATGTTTCGATACCACTTCGTCATTTTGTTTGTAACAATTGAGTGTCATGGAGGGCATTGACGCTGGAAGTGACCCAATTACAATCAGTCTAGGTGACTAGGACGAAGGATAATGGCAAAGGCAAATACCATTACAGATTCCTGATTGAAGGCTCGTTAACTAGGAAGATGTCTAACCAAGCGGAGCCGACAGCCTCTCTCTAATCAATACTGGTTTAGTTTTTGTTAATTAACTATTTTTCGCTGTCGTTTCGGGCGACGATAAGTTTAATACAGTAGAACGTTAGGTTACATTATGCGTTACACATCTAATTGTATCAATGGAACGTTACGTTGATGGATTTATATATTTTGTGTTTGAGATGTTTTAAATATCGATATGAGGGTTAGCACACTTTGGAGACGCAAAATGTGTAACGGGAGTGACGTGTCTGATCACGTGACCGATTATTTTTTATTAATGTTAGTCATATGTTTAATGTTTAGCATTAAATATCTAAAGTACTAGTGTTACGGAATTATATATAAATAAAATTAGAGTTTTGTCTGTACATTTCTCAGAATTGTACAATTTTGAGTTATTTTTACGTTTCATGCGTTCGAGAAGCCGAAGCGTATCTCAATTTGTGTCTGTGACACTCCAGAAGGCATTTTACGCCGTCTTCTCCGAAAAAACTGGAGAACTGATAACAATAAAACTTATTTCATACACTCTTTACATTCCAGAGAAGGTTTTTAAAGGCTTAAAATTGTTCGCCGACCCTTGAAAAGTAAATAACGAGCATTTAAAACCCACGCTTTACGCGATATTGGTCGCATTTTGCTTCAGTTTTAAATGAATAACCTACTGGTAATAATCAGCTGTCTTTGTAGTTTAAAGATTTAATAGAAAGAAAAACAAACAGCTGTTGAATCAATATTAGTTAGTTTATATTGGTCATTGATTTAAACCCATTTCGAAATCTTACCATATTAAAACGATATTTATCGTATAACTAATACTAATAATGGTATAAATGTTCTAATCTATTTAATTTTAAAGTAATGTTAAATTATAGAGCTGGGTAATTTATTTTCTTTGCATTGATTTGTTTAGGATTTCAGATTAACATTTTGGTATGATGATCTTTCTTCTTTAAACTGAATCCTACAACCCGTTCAAAGGACGGGCTTACTGATAGTATTATATAAAGTAAATTACGTTACTAGAGAAACTACAAGCTGAAAAATTACCCTTCAATTGCGACTACCAGAAATAATAAATCATGTTTTGATTGTTGAAGTCGTATCGTTGATCAACTGGAAACCAAGAACCATATATCATAGTTGTCATACCACAAACCTTTGTCAAGTATAACTAATGTGCAAAAAACTTTGTGTGTTCATTCCTTTCTCCCAGATTAATTATGTTATAATAATCATAATAATTAGTATCAAGTTTGTTGCTGTACAGGCTACAGATAGGTCACAAGAGGCAACCCTCTTAGACATACCCTTGAACTATAGGCTATTTCCCATAGGGAAGTCGTTTTTATGGTTTAGGTTAGATTTATCTGTACCTTGTTTTATTACTTTGCTAGGGCGGTCTTACTTAGGTTAATAATTTAAAGCCCATAGGTCAATAATTAATAGCCCGTTGATATATAACCGGTTCCGAAATGGAAACTGTGACCTTTGGTTTACCAGGTAAGCACGTTTTCACCAAACTACCCAGTCAATTAAATGTAATAGAATATTACCTTGTAAGGCTATTTAAAGAACCAATTATATTAGTTTTTAATTTTAATTTTTGGAATATCCGGATGTGGTATGTGGTATCTCAGGGGGTTCCTGTGAATCATACTACCCTTGATTGAATCCACAGGCGGCGACTCCTGTCATATCATTAGCGGTCACGTCTGGCTAGCCCGGGGGACTAACGCCGCCTTGGTAGCTTGATGTATTTAATCATCGAAAAGGCCTAAAGCCCATAGTCATGGGTAACTGAGTTTAAAAAATATTACATTCTTATTTACCGGAAGTTTTATGAATGTATTTTTTCCTTTTTACTATTCATCGTATAGGCTCCAGTAATCTTTTACCATTAGAATCAGCTTTAAAAAACTACACAAATTAGCTTCTTTAAGTTTTTCTCTATCTCCAATGGTTACCGAGATATTAAACAATCTAAACACAGTACATTGTATTTAGGGGCTCCAATGCTAATCTTATGGAGGATAAGGAAAAATTAATATTTCCCTTAAAAAATCAACAATTTTGGATGAAACTTTGTATTTAGCTTCATGTGGTTGAGATACGTAAGTTTATGCTTAAAAATCATAGTTCATGTGTTTCTCACAGCAGCAAACCTGCATACACTTTCCCATGTTAATCTTATGGAGAATAGGCAAACTCATTTATTTATGTCCAGATAATGATAAAACTTGATATATTGTCAGAATAAAAATAGTTTATGGTAAAAACGCCTACTTTTACTGTTCCTCAAAGCAGTAAACCTGCATACTCTTTCCCATGTTAATGTTACGAAGGATAGGCAAATATTCTAATTCATCAACAAGTATTGATTGATCAATCTTGTCATATACTTGTACTATTATTGTCATATTATTGATTTGGAAATTCGCTGAGTACGTTGGTCTGCTGCGACGGGGTATTTACTAGTAATCGAGTAGGCTGCAGTAATTACAATTCGTCGTGAAATAAGGCTTCTCGACCTCGTCTCGACCTTAAAAACACCATCTCATGACCGTCGAAAATTCATTTGGGAACAATGTGCCGTATTTTTTTTGTTACCGTATGAATGTAAAAGTGTAAAATGTTTTATGTTCGTTTCTTTTTTATCATGGAAAAGAGAAAGTCAATACAGTGCAGGAAAAGTGTCGCTTGGTACGTGGTTCTTGCGATAGTAGTGTTAGTGGAGCAGAAACCGATAGTCGGGAATCACTTGGAAAGCGACTGTCGTATCGGAAAACGCTGACTATTGCTCTGATTGTGAGACTATATATGTATCCTCTAGTCTGTTGTGTATACACACCACTTAATTACAAGTTTAAATAAATTCGTAAAAGAATTGTTTAGTATATTTAAGTAAGTAAATTTCTTAAAAACATATTACTACTCTGTTAAAGTTTTTTTAAATACACGTCTATATATTTCACCGAGCAACGTCACGAGGTACTGATAAGATTAGGTCAGAACTCAGAACTCTTTACTCGTCATTTTGACGTACTTTATCAAAAAGGGTTAAGAGTCTGCATCAGTGGTAGCCATCTTGAATTTTAGTCCCGTAAGGGCAATGTTAAATTCTGGCGGAACATACCTTCACTTTGGCGTGTGTAGTGGCGTTAATTATCAAAGTATCAATGTAAAACTTTGGAAGTACATTGATGAGATGTGGCTCAAGGGCATGACCTTTTCAATATGTTCATTATGTTAAAAAATTTAATTTGATATAAAAACAAAAATCCAGGAATATTTTACAAAATAAATCTTTATTATTTTTTTATTGAGAGCAAAGATAAGAAGCTCTGTAAGGTGGTGCCCTGGAGGACTGTAATACCTTTAATTTGACACCTCTTCCGTTAATTTATGACAATAGGTCAAGGAGATATAGGCGCCAGAATTTAACATTGCTCTTACGGGACTAAAATCCAAGATGGCTACCACTGATGACTCTTAATAGCAAAAGATGGAAACGATCAAACTGTTATACCACAGAATTGCGTTTTCAAACGAAACATTCATTAATTGAATCAACGATGAACCAGAATTAGTAGTTTCCTTCGGTCTAATTAATTGCAATGCATACAAAATGTCAAAGTTTTATTGTTAACGAATAACCTGCCCACTATGATTGGGAAGTGGATTTATTTTCTTTTACAAGAAGAACAGTGTTTGATCGTGTTGTTAGATTGCGGAAACCCGATTTCGTAAATATGACCACGACTAGGAAGCCGTTGCAGCCGAGCGAAAGCTCCCACTTCCAATGAGAATGATACGTGGAGGAGATTGCTCAAAATCGATTTCATACGTCACCGAACCCGCGCCCAAGGGTACAATCAGTGTGACGTAACATGCGGATCAATGCGAGCATCATCACGGTAGAGGGTAGAGGGTATAGGCCTAGAAAATCCACTCCATACCCAAAAGCAACCTTTATTTGTGAGCCTAATTGATTAGTCACACTGAATGTGACGTGTCATTTAATCCAACCATTAAGTTAGCTTGGCGATTCTTGTTTCAGGTCCAAATCTGTTGCCTAAATTTATTTTCTTGTCTTGCAGGTAGTCTTACTGTCTTGTTTGTCAATTACTAATTGTTCTTTCTTCATCCAATATAGTAATTTTTGTTTGTTTTTTTCACTCATCTTTTTTCTGTTTAACGTTAACTCTAATGTAGATATTTTCCCCAATGTGTAAATCTAATTACTGTCGGCCATTATAAATATGTTAGTACTTCAACTCATGTCTACGCACAGGCTCCCCATAGAGGCATTTCCTTATTGTATTCGCTAAGTTTATACTTAGTCGTTTAGGTTATTATTGCCATAGATTGCTATTATTTATTTTCATTTATATTATTTTTATAAATATTTCCGGCATGTAAATCATTATAAGGATAAATAAACATATTTCATTTCATTTTTCACCACTTACAAGTCACGAATTGTGGATAGTTATGAGTTTAGATCAAAAGACAATTAGATTTATCCTAACTAATTAGGTCACCATTCCTGTTAAAAATACGAATAAAAGAATTAATAAAGGTTACGGTAGGTTTATAGGATAACCGGTTAGGTTAGGTTAACCGATGAGGTTTTTTACAGATGGGTTACATTTCATTCCCTAGTTATGTCATTTTACCAGGTTTTACTCTTACTTAGGTCATTTTAAGATTAATGTAATCGTGCCTTTTTCTAAGATCTGTTCTGCTCTACCTCTTGAGAATAAAACTGTTGAAGAAATGTTCTTTACAATATTACACTACACATTGTTACTTGTTTAGTTTCAAGTTCAACCACAACAACAAGTTTATTGGACCACTTCAAATTCATTCTAGTGATTTTTAGTCTCCGGATTACGGAAAATACTAAACGTAGTTTAAATACCTGCTTTCGTGTAACCTATACTATTGCTAGGAGCGGCAGCTACGAGTGTATTAGGTCAAAGCAGGCATTTAAACCACTTCTTGCCCACTTCAACTTAACGGATTTATGACTTTACATAGGAATTAGGCTCGTAGCATTTGTGTGACATTCCTAGAACTGGATAAACTGGGATTTTTTACTACCTAACGTTGATATTTTATTTGATAGATAATCAATTATAAGTTTCAATTTCCCTGCTGTAATATCGTGTTCTGTATTCGCTTTCTATTAAATTACGTAAAAGTACAACTAATAAACGTATAAGGAAAATACGACATTCCGTTGAAACTCAATCACAATTATTTATATTCCAGATTAATTGTAGATGAATGAACGGAGATAAAGTCGTCGAATGCAATTACTAAACAGATTAGCTCTGCTGCAACCTTGCCTCGTGGGAGAGGCCGGCAGATCAGCTCGCGATACTGGCACTGTATGAACAGCCTGGCAGTGGGCGACTCCATCTATGACGTCATCAGATCGGTTCTCTTACAAAATTTGATCACGTTGTTTGTAAACAATTGGTATAAAATGGTAATGGACAATTAAGAAGTACTAGCAATAGTTTTTTTGTATTAGGTAATCACTTGAAAACGGGAGAAGTTTCTCCGCCTCCAGAAACGTCGTGTAGTTAAAAACACAGGTGCGTTGTAGAAGTGCAATAAAAGATATTGAATTATTACTAGCAATAAGCTCTTCCTTTGTACGAGTTGTAGGATTCAGTGTTAAGAAAAAATGTACTTATTATCATGAAATACAAAGAAATATTTGTCACCTTTATTATTTATCATTAGTGTATAATTAGATAGACTGGATTAAATCACAAAAATTGTATTATCAGTAAAATTCGTTAAAACGTTTTAATAGAGTATAATTTTCAAATAGGTTTAGTTTCGATTTTTAATGTAAACTAATAATGATTTTAATTTTGTTATTTCTGTTTATTAAATCAATTTTATAGATTAGATATTATGTAAAACTTGGAAAATATCTAATATTACACAAAATATTAGGGGTTTTGGGAACTCATTGTTTTATTTTCATAGTGTGGGACGGTTCAAAGTAAACAGCAATACTATAAAAAGGGTTTATAATAATGTAAATAAGTTCCCTACCTAATGCTCTTGTTTTCACGGAGAACTGTTTCAAAAAACTCTCTTAAAGCGTTACAGAAGGACAGATTGACAGAAATTGACATAAGACCCATATCGTCTTTTCTGGGTAAACGTAAAAAAATATAATTGCGAGCAATTTACATATAAAACTTAACATTTTATCTATATAGAGTAAGATAGAGGCTGTTAAATTGGTTTGCGATGTTGCCACATTTTACAGTAACAGCTGATTATTTAACATTAACACCAATCGTCGTCTGCAGTAATGCTATACTGTATAGAGAAAACAGTATAAAAAAGGCATATATAATAAGTCATATTCACGCACTTGACGTCTATGGAATGTAAATGGTAAATAAATGGTAATGGTAATGAAATGGTGTCTACGAAGAAAATATCAATTTGAAACAAATATACGACGCTTATCCGAATTTTAAAGATGGCAATACCGTTTAACGATATAATATTATCATTAATTAGTTTTTACCGACCCGTATTATCTAATAAAATGTCTGAAATACGGCATCAATACGGACTATTCATAACATTAATTAGATAATATTTATTTACACGTATGAATAGCTGAAGAAACAACATTTCCAATCATATGTAATATTAGTCCTAATTGAATTGTTTAACTTATTAATGGCGTTATATCTCTCTGTTAAATTTCAAAACCCTTTGTACATAATAAGGGCCTAATATCGCTAAAAACCCAAGAGCCAATGTCTTTATAATAGTGCGTGAGTCAGATTTTTGGTTTTATGTGATTGTGTGTTTATTATCAGTAATAAAGATCTAATATGGTGTAGTCTACTTATTTATTGCATTTGAAACTAAAAGTTGGATATTTACGTGATTTCACCACTAAACCTTGATCGATGTTCCCGATCCTGTGGGAACTTTCTCTAACTGTAAGCGCCAATTAAGCGCAGTGGGAGACTCCTCGGATCGGATTTCGATCTATGGTTAACCCCGATTACTCAATTTCCTGTAATTTAATTGTGTTCTTGTCGTTGACATATACGGGTGGTTTCATTTCAGTCACGAGAAATGAATTTTCTCACAACCATGAAGGGGTCGGTTTTGAAATCTTGAATGATTGTGACAAAATATTAACTTAAACAAATAGATAAAAATGTACACCCGTCATAGCAGACGTCCTCAGCGATTCCCGTGTCTTCGGTAAAAACATGACTAAACTTGTAAAAATTCAAGAAAATTCAATGCGATTTTGAAAACGTCACCTTGCATTACATTACACTACACAAAGGGGCGGAACAGAGTTCCTGTAGCACGTCAGCCAAGTGGCTTTTTGTGCACCCCTGTAGATTGAATGTCTCACGGACCTTCCAAGTTTAAAAACCTGACAAACTGCCGTTGTCTCCCCCCCAGCTCCTCCCGGGGAAGGTGACAACCCCTCTCCATGACGCCGAGAGTGGCAGCTCTCACCCCGGCAAGCTCGGTGCAGTCATACAGCAGATGATCAGCAGTCTCCTCGGACTGCCCACACTTCCTACAGATTGGATCTCCGGGGAAGAGTCCCATTCGAGCAAGATGTTTCCTCATATGTCCGTGTCCCGTGATGAGACCTACAATGAGTCTGAGTTCGGACCTACCTAACTGTAGAAGATCCTCTGCGATCCTCGAAGAGGGTGAGCTGAGAGACAGTTTACTTACTCTCAGTAGGGGCAGCTCCGCCCAAAAAAAATATGTCACCTTTTGGTACTGCCCTGAGAATGAGAAGACCTGTAGTTACCATATTTCTTTTTTTTATTGCTCTCGTTTTCAAGGAGACGAATACAACTTGTGTAGCGTCCCAGATGGACAGAAATTGGGTTAAGATCCATTTCAGCTTTACTGGGGGTAAAAAATGACAAAAAAAGATAAAAAGATAATTGAAAGCAATATATGTACAGCGAAACTTTTACTTAATTTATATACATAGTAGTATGTGTTATATTACCATCCAAATTAGACTGGGGAAGTGACTTTTCCTCTAATCCAGCTACTCACGAATTGTGGATAGTTATGTGCTGTGGTCGGTGGATGTGATATTCCCTGCTATAGATTAACGTCTGCACTATTGAAGAATACGTTCATCTGCAAAGATCACCCTCATAATTAGACCAGTTTGTAATTTAGAGTCAACAGTGCTGTCTAAGGAACATGTCAACTTTAATCGATTAGTCAATAACTTATTTCACATTCATACTTGCTTTAAAATACCTACTGGTGTAGTTCGCGATTTTCAAGGGTAATAATAACAATGATATTATATGGTTTAAATACCTTTCTGTCAATGGAACCTGTATACTGGACACAAAGGTACTGTATTTTACACCATAATTCTTGTTCCTTTAAAGATCCAGAAGCTATCCACAATGGAAATTATAATATGTTGAATATATTAATAGTATGTTGTCATGCATGAAATAAATTTCCAAAAATATTTAAGTCAAGATTTGTATTTTCTTCACTCGGCTTAAACATTCAGCTCGCGTTAAACGCCGCGTCAAATAGCGACACCACGATAAACATTCTTAACCGGGCGATGTTACGATGGTAGAACGCAGATGGTAGAATCTTGTGCGATACAGCGTCAGTTACAACAGATTCAAAGCAACAGTTAAACTACAGCTGCGCGCCCAGGCGGCAAGTTGAGCAGCTAACTTTGTAATAAATCTGTTGGCGGCGTCATCTTGTGCTGACTTAACACATGAGAAGATTTGTTGGCCGAATTTCCTCGACAGTTTTGCATCGCGACTTTGTTCCTCTGTGTGGGTTCGGTTAAAATATTGTTCTTTCAGTTACAGAAACAATTTAACGCTTAAGCTTGAATAATTGCATACTGGGAGTTAGCCCATCCTTAGTAAGATTTATGTGACTCGTTTATAATAATAAGTAGGCCTAATATACTTATTTTACTATGACCAAAAGATATGACTGAATATTTTCTTGGAATCAAAATAAGTAAAAACCTAAAATGAAAAGGGGAAATAAATTCTCAACTGTATTAAGTATTCTAAAATAGCATTTATTATATGTCAAATTATGGAACGTGTATCATTTGTAAAACTGGATTTACGTTTTAACATGGATAATATTTTACCGTGGTATAATTTTAAAATAGGTTTAAAATCAATGCTCAACACAAAGAAACGAGTATTGATTTTAATTCGGCATCTGGCTATTTATTTTTGTTAAATCACTTTAACCGATCACATTTTCAGTTAAACTTAGAAAAAATGTAGACAATATCGCTTAAAACTGGTCTTTTGAAAGTTAATTAATTAATTTAATATCTCGTGAGTCAGTACCCTTTTCCAAAAGGTATAGAATGATGAAAATAAGTTTCATCAAAGCGGGTGCTCTCGTTTTCACGGAGGAACGTCACAAAAAACCTTTACTCAGCTTATGTGAAATACAGACTTGACTCCATTTCGGTTCTTTTACTGTATAAAAGATAGGAATATTATAATTCCAATCAATGTTCACTCTAAACTCTTAATTTTAGGTTACGTTATTTTATTTGATTAATTATAAGAAAAATATTGCAACAGATATCCAATATTTCCACAAATATTTCAATATTATACAAACATCAAGCACGAAACGAAAGATAAAAATAATATCAAGCAAGCGATAGATGAATTAAAAAGTGAATTTGTGAAAACTTTTGAGTCCTGATCGTTGCTGACACCGCGGTGCCTCAGTAGGTTCCGATGCAACTCAGCTCGTTCTACAGTTATTAAGCCCAACAGACTTATTTTAAGCTAGCTTGGCATGCTTTCTAAGATAACGGGGTAGTATGTGTGTATACCTATAAGAATCTTGTTAAGGAACCAAATCAATCTTAGTTCCAGGTTTAGGAAATCCAATAAGAAAGAATTACTTAACATCACTTAACATCGACACCATTATTATGCGCGTGTTTGGGGTGATATATTCAAGAGGGTAATATACATCTCCTCCAAGTAGACCGGAGAGTAAGCGACACCAAACCCCCAGTGAATTCTAGCTAGTGTTAGTAAGTCTACATACCAAAAGTAATGTACATTAAATAATGTTGTCACAATTCGCTGTGCTCCAAGTGAACATCATTTGGACCCCAATAGAGGAGGGTAGTGTAGGATTACCAGATCGAGTGGTTAGGGTGCGAGACCTAGGTAGAGGCCTAGACTTCCTAGAAATTAAGGGTCTGGCAGGGTGGGAGACTACCCCTTGACTTGGTATGGTTCTCACCTACCAAACTCATCATTTTCTTCCCGTCTCACCTACATTATTAACACTAGAGGTATGTCGATAATTGGAAGATTTTCCTGCCGGCGGCTAGCACGATAAGCCTCGGTTGACGTACGCCTATAGGACAGTGCCCTTTTGGTTAAAATGAGACTCGGCCCTCTTAATCCTTCTGCCCAACTGACAAACCTGACTTACTGAACCAAAATTCCCATATAATAACCAAGATGGAAATGAGGTACTACGTTTAAATTTGTACATCCTTTTGGAAAATAGCTTAGATCGTGAATTTATGTCTGACGGGAATGTTTTCGAATATTTCTCTGAATATCTATCCTTATAAACCATATGGCGTCACTTCCGTTACAAATTTTGGTTTGACGGATTACCAATTCCCACCAGAGCTGAGACATATCCATGTTAAGAGGTAACCATGTGAAAAAAATGTATTTACTTTCCTTTGGGAAATATATCTTGGATGTTTGTCTAAAGGGAATGTTTTCAGTTCCTCTAAACAGCTGTCCTTTAACCATATGACGTCACTTCCGTTTCAAATTTTGGTCTGGTTAGTTGCCAAAATCTCCTTCCCTATTGTTTAGACATATCCTGGTCAAAAACGTGAACTATTTCATTATTTATGTACCCAACTGCTTGTGTGACAGTACAGTCGAATGTCACGTGGTCGCGTGATGTGGACACGGCCACGACGCCCTCGTCCGTTATGATGCCCGGCTAATGATGGGAACCTCGTGGCGGCCTCAGGCCTCGGCCAAGTCTTGTCCGTCGTGCCAAACCACGGTTTCTCTTTTTCGATTCACTCTTCCGGTTCGGTCCGTGCGAAAACTGGTCTGTTTTCAGTGGTAAAATATTATTATGGTCGGTAACCGTCACCTTAAGTCTACAGTACCTGAACCGACTTGGATTCAGCCCCATAAAAGTAATGGTGGTTTTGTGACAGCATTAATGATCACTCGATTTACGTAAAAAGATGGTTCGGATGTGAAATTAAAGATAAAATGGTTATGTAGGGAGTTAAACTTTCCATTTTTTTTATTTCTATCTTAGTTACTTATTTCTAGAATACAATTGCAGAGTGAATATATTTCACCGGGAAAGCAAAATCTAAATACTATTAATGTAATTCTTTAGCTTAACGTGCCTTACCTTTTTACTTTACCTTTAATATGACACACAAACCATATTTTTTAGAACTACAGTTTAACCAGTAATCTTTTTCTGAAATTGTTCTTATGGGATTAAAAACTAAATATTTCGCCGCTCCTATAGACTTTTAAAATGTATTTAATGTTTCTTTCTCAAGTCAACGAGTAGGCGATCTGTATAATTGCCTAAATATGTTTTGGTGACAGCACATTGTAAACGCGAATTAAAAAAATCATAAAGATATCGTGTGAAAATTTAATATAATTAAATATATGCCCGATGGTTAACCCAGCCACTAATTGGGTATTTTAAGGTCACTATAGTTAGTTACTGACGAAGACCAACAGAATTATTTGCCAGGAACAATTTATAGACTAATGACAAAGACAACTGGGTTAGAATTCATAAAATTTTGTCAATATTTAGCTCAAGATCATAACATACATAACCACATAGTTACATACATAACATAACCAGGAACATAAAGTTTATGAAACGGCTTCTTTAACCGCTGAACCGTTCAGCATGATACCACCAATGCCGAGGAAGCTTATTAAAGGTCTTATTGTTGATCAGATTCCGTTATGGAGCTGTTAAGTAATGAAAACGTAACAAACTAGTAGTTTTAATTTGAGAAAACATCTGAGTCTGAGGCACCGAGATAGTGGGTGAGATAGGCGTGGTGAAGGGCGAGTTCTTCATTCACGGCTCTCTCCCACAACAATTACATCCGCGGAGACGCCGCGACTCCTACCGGAAGTGAGGGTTGCGTAACGGAAACGCTCGTGTCGGTGTTGTGAACGCGCGTAACCAGGGTGGAGACTTATTTCTAGAATACAATTGCAGAGTGAATATATTTCACCGGGAAAGCAAAATCTAAATACCATTAATGTAATTCTTTAGCTTAACGTGCCTTACCTTTTTACTTTACCTTTAATATGACACACACACAAACCATATTTTTAGAACTACAGTTTAACCAGTAATCTTTTTCTGAAATTGTTCTTATGGGATTAAAAACTAAATATTTCGCCGCTCCTATAGACTTTTAAAATGTATTTAATGTTTCTTTCTCAAGTCAACGAGTAGGCGATCTGTATAATTGCCTAAATATGTTTTGGTGACAGCACATTGTAAACGCGAATTAAAAAAAAATCATAAAGATATCGTGTGAAAATTTAATGTAATTAAATATATGCCCGATGGTTAACCCAGCCACTAATTGGGTATTTTAAGGTCACTATAGTTAGTTACTGACGAAGACCAACAGAATTATTTGCCAGGAACAATTTATAGACTAATGACAAAGACAACTGGGTTAGAATTCATAAAATTTTGTCAATATTTAGCTCAAGATCATAACATACATAACCACATAGTTACATACATAACATAACCAGGAACATAAAGTTTATGAAACGGCTTCTTTAACCGCTGAACCGTTCAGCATGATACCACCAATGCCGAGGAAGCTTATTAAAGGTCTTATTGTTGATCAGATTCCGTTATGGAGCTGTTAAGTAATGAAAACGTAACAAACTAGTAGTTTTAATTTGAGAAAACATCTGAGTCTGAGGCACCGAGATAGTGGGTGAGATAGGCGTGGTGAAGGGCGAGTTCTTCATTCACGGCTCTCTCCCACAACAATTACATCCGCGGAGACGCCGCGACTCCTACCGGAAGTGAGGGTTGCGTAACGGAAACGCTCGTGTCGGTGTTGTGAACGCGCGTAACCAGGGTGGAGCTAATTACTGCGCACGCGCACTCGACATTGTGCAACGCTACGCAGCGGTGCGGCGCATGCGCGGTCACGTGCCCGTGACGTCACGGCCGGCACGCGAGTGACGTCATCGTCACCGTTACTCTACGCGGTGTTTGTTTATTAGTTGTTTACTACTAACGAAGAATACAGTACCTAGAGTACTGACATGTTCAATATACTTATCTGCATCTATTTTAATTTTATTACACTTAAATTTTATTGAAGTTGTAAATCCTTATTGATATGGCAATATCAACAAAGATTACTTTCCTCGGTTAATAGGTCATTTTGAATTAATTCGTATACTAAATATTTGCTGTTAGGGCATAAGTGGTTAAGTTTTAGGATATTTATAGATTTTACATGAGTTATGCCGTTTGACAACATGGTCATGGTTTATGGTTTGTCTACCGCTAGAGGCACATACATTATACTTACCTATAATTGCTAAATAAATGGTAAAAATGTTTTCGTATGTTTTAAACCTGTTTTATGTTAGTTCATATCCATGACCAGTAAGTTTTATTTATAAATATGACGTTTTCTAACCACAGAATTACGAAGATAGATTAATGTTTTAAGATGATAATGAACCCTCTCGTTTCTTATTCATTCTTGGTTTAAAACACCTTCCTGGATAAGTCGCAATTTCAATTGACAAAAGTTTGCGTCGTCAGTGAACACATCCAATGTCGAGGAATATTCTCAAATTCATAAAAACAAATCGTGCGAGGCTTTGTCAAATTTTGATGGCAACATGCTCGTGACTTGGCCCAGAGGGTCTTCACTAACCGAGAGGTGAATACTGGATATCGATCTGGTCGAATGTTGTTATCGCAGTCAAACAATGCATGTCGATTTATCTTTACATCTATGCACATAAGTTGGTTGTCATTGATGGATTTTGTTGTGTCTATTACTTATTACCTTCTGAAATGGCGATCTACTCAGGTAGGTATTTTAAGCCAAGTATAAATATGAAGTTAGTGTGAGAGGATTTTGGCGAGATCTTTTAGTCTTGTTACTGACCAAGGCTGGCATATTCGTTAGACAGGACTTTGAATTAATAACCCAACAGTCAATGACATCTAAGGGACCCACAGTTTAGTTTAACGTGGGATTCGACCACTATTTTGCTTCTGAATTACAAATGGTCTAATTATGGGGGATGGTCTTTGTAGATGAACGTAGTATTCAATAG
Source organism: Nephotettix cincticeps (assembly GCA_023375725.1). NCBI lineage: Eukaryota > Metazoa > Arthropoda > Insecta > Hemiptera > Cicadellidae > Nephotettix > Nephotettix cincticeps. Next base: position 15,394,466 of record CM041785.1, on the reverse strand, counting down.
TGCGGACGTTAATCTACACAGGTAATGCCAAAACCGCTGACGACCGCTCATAACTATCCACAATTCGTCACCTCCAAGTAGTGCTGGATTACAGGACACGACACCGTTTACAGTTTCGACGAGCTTGATTTTTGAATGGACTATCCCATGTCTGCTTGTAATTCATTGTGTAATACTGCGATGTAATACAGATGCCGGAGAGGCCAGTTCCTGTGCAATTATACCTGATGTTCGTGATGTACGTGTGTTCGTTAAATTATCGTTATTTTAGAACATTCCTCAGTTCGACTGATTCGTTAGTGATTTCAATCATTATTTATCAGCCCTGTCGACCGACTACTAGTAGAACTGTGTTGGCTCACTACTATCTTTGCCCGATATGTGTCTATGCAGGCGTGGAACGTATAATAAACAAAATAGTCTGCCACCCTTTTTGCCAATAAAAAATATATAAAAACTATTTGCATGGATACACATTTTTAACAATGCAAGTATTATTATTAAGGCAGAGTGGTACTGGTAATATTTTTTTGAATACAATATGTCATACAAAGAAAATTAGTTTTATTTTATAGTAAAGAAAAGAAAACCTGTGTATATAGTGCATTGTTCTTTTTAAATTTTATACCCTTACACAATCCCATGTCAGTTCGAGTTATTTTACATTTTTATATATTGATGATTTACAAATTCTGTGTTATTTTTAAACTACTATAAAATAACCGAAAACATAAGTATTAATTATATGTTTTATACCTTGTTACGTGTGTAAAAATATTTCTCTTAAACATCATTTATGATCAATCATTTAACAAAAACTTAGAACTTCTCACCCATATACATTATGTCACGAGACTTAATAAACAACAAATATTACCTAGCATGGATACACATTTTTAACAATGCAAGTATTATTATTACACTATTTTTTCTCTGTTTACACAGCAAACAGCAAGGTATTGTGGTTTGCGTGTTATGTGAGAGCCAAAGCAAAAATACTAACCGCTCTCCTTTTGACGTCTCGTTTCATCGTTGTCAGTGTTGTTACTGTGTACTTCTAACCTATGATTAACTAACGGTACAATGTATTTACGACAGTGCGTGTGTTTAATTTTTTTTACCCCTCTAGGAGAGCGTTCGCGTTCACTAACCCATTGCCTCACATATAATTTAATACCGTGTTCATTACAAGGCGATCGCCGAAACCGAGAGCGGTAAACTGTCGAATTTATACCTCCCAGTCTCCGGACACCTTTGAAATGTCAAATATAATTTACCAACTGCATACAAACAATAAACAAAGGCCGCGAGTGGGAAGGCTGAGGGCGTAGTGTAGTGTCGGTGACGCAAGATGCGGCGTGGGCGCCAGAGTCCGCGGGGCCGCGGAGGTCGGCGAAAGTCTGCCCGCGACCGAGAACTTGCGATCACCGCCATCTGGAGAAAGTGGTCGGAACCATTGTCCTCCGCCCAGCCTCCATCTGGACCACTCCGCATGTCTCCTTCACCCAACCTGACGCAGTTGTTTGGTGACCGTTTCATTTTATAATGGTCAACGACCTAATTACGTAATGTATTTACGTTTATTACCTTTGTGAAACGAAGACCTATCAAGGTAGGCATTTTAAGCCAAGTATAAAAGAGAAATGAGTTTAAGATGATTTTGGTTGCGATCTTGAAGTCTTGTTACTGATTAGGGCTGACATGTTCCAGACAGAAAAGTTACTTAAAATAACCCACCAGCCAATGGCATCTATGGGATCTACAGTTAATCCTGAGATCCGAACCACTTTTGCCCCTGAATTTTACGAACTGGTCTAATTATGAGGATGGTCTTTGTGGAGGAACGTAGTAGTCAATAAATCGGACGTTAGTCCAGCATTTCACACGCACTTTTAAGATATTAAAAATGTAAAAAAACCTTAACGCGTTCAAGAATTTTCGACATTTTGCTGGGACGGCGGGTTATCCCTGAACAACAGTTTCAGAGTTACCGGTAGTATTCAAATGTAACCAGTCACTAATGATAGTATGCTGAGTTCATAAAGAGTAATTACTTCAGAACAGTTATGTTAATACGCCACTATCCTATGCTGGGGTTTTAATATACCATTGTAAGTTAGCGGCGTATAGTTATCGATAGAGAAACGCATGGTTTCGCTCCACCTCCGAAATAAAACCTTCTATAGATGTCGTGTTTTTTGTGTCAAAAGAAAGCTCAATAGGACAACTCAAATATGACATACCTGACAAAAAATGGCCTTTATGTCAAATAGACTGTGATGGTGGCGTCATCCTGTAATCCGGCTACTTGGAGGTCACTTCTTGTGGATAGTTGTGAGCGATGGTCGGTTGGTGTGGTGTTCTCTTGTGTGGATTAACGTCCGCACTATTGAATACTACGTTAATCCGCAAAGACCATCCTCATAATTAGACCAATTCGTAATTCAGAGGCCGTGGTTCGGATTCCACGTTAAACTGTAGGTCCTTTAATTTCCATCGGATTTTAGGCCATTTATTAACAGTCCTGTCTAAGGAACATGTCAGCCTTATCCAGTAGCAAGACTACAAAATCACGCCACAATCATCTTACACTTAACCCTCATTCATACTTGGCTTAAAATACCTACGTTGTAATATGGTTGCAATTTCAAAAATCTAATCTAATATAGGTAATCTCGCGAAACGGCTTTTTAGCAATATTGCCTACATACAACGCTCTGCGGAAATAAGTAAGGTTAGTTATTGATAGTTTAAATATAAAAATACAGGTCATTTTGCGGAGATCAGGTTGGTCATATTCGAGTTGTACTAGGTGATAGATAGTTTTAATTTGACACCAAAAACCTGATATACATATCCTTTCTTGGAAGTTCAGCCATTGTCTGCCATTAATTAATCCCGAGTAATTATGTTGATAGGCCATTATGCTACACTGGGCTTGTGCTAGTAATATGCCATTGTAATGTAGCGACGTGTGGTTGTTGGAGAGCTTAACCCCCTCTCCGCCCACCATTCTCCATCACGCGTGTTGATGAGCATTGTAATACGCTGTGTTGTGATAGTCAAGGTCGAGTCCTCGCCTTCCTTATTACTCTATGTAATCCTATCAACAGATAATATCGTAACAAGTATTTATCCGGAAAGGTTACTGCGGATGTGTGCGGTAAATTATTTTGAGGTCTTATGGAGAACTAGCAGTCTGTTCTTTGCATGGGTTGTAAGACTGGGTGTTAAGGAAAAGGATACTCATTATTGTTACTAAATATTTACCTGAAATAGAAATATTTATGTAAAATAAAAAATAGTAAACGACAAAATAACAAATCTCCCATCTCAATTATTTAGTAATAAATTTTAATTAAATAAATTATAAATTGTGTATGTCTGATAAAATTCGGTTCATGACATATTGTAAATAATTTAGTATTGTTTTTAATTTAACAGATGTTTCCGTAATGCTTTACGTAAATGCCCATGATACGTAAACTCAACAGATGAAATGTGGAAAAAGGCGTGTTTCGCCTAAAAACTTTTGGGTTTTTGAGCACTCGTTATCTTATACTAATAGCTTGTAAATCAGCTTTCTATTGAAAACCCCCTTATTCAAAAGGTATTGAATAATGAAACTACGTGTGAGTGCTCCTGTTTTCACGGAGTACCCGTGAAATGCTGTGTTTTACGATCGTCGGTAAGTGTAGGGAGGAATGGAGGGTAGGTTTACAGTAGAAAAAAAATTAAATGCATCACAAAGTGCATCGTTTACCGCTCAGTTCGACTCGGTCAAATGGGCGAGCATGATGCTCTTTTAATCTTGTTTTGGAATTAATGCATTCAATTTTACAAGCCCTCAGGATTACTAAATCGCTATGAATACGCTAATAGGATAGTCGATGAGAGTTTTAATTTCTAAACTGGTGGCTTCCACATCCATCATTTAACATACTTCTCGTTTCTAATTTTAATATCCGCCATCTTTGTTTGAAAGGTTCACTAGTTTAACCCAGTGATCTACTGGGTTAAACTAGACAGTTCATGTTGGGTGCAATGTAGAAAACTGTTTTGTTCTAGTGAGTGATATTACTACATCGTTTGACATTCTTCCATACCACGTTGACACCTCACAGATTCTTGACTATAATTGTATCCCTAACTCTTGTCCGGAGCTGAACAGTGTTACAAATAGAGACACACTTCATTGTTACTATTATGGGCCTGCCTTACTTGCGAAATACCTACTGTATTTAGTTTCAGCCCCATAAGGACAATGTTAATTTTGTGACTGCATTACTGTTCACACTAAAGTCATTAAAGGATGGACCAGATGTTAAATAAAAGATAAAGTTTTAATCTAGTGAATTAAAAATATTTGAGTTTTAATTTTGTCCCGCAAAAATGTACCGAAAAGTGTAAAATGTGTCCTGACTACTCTTGCACCCGGTCGCGTTGCGGTGTAAATTCCTAGGTATTTTTGAATAAATGTATCTTTGTCGTTTTTGTTTGTATGTGAAATATTAAATTTAATTTTTTAACATTGAAGCTCTTCAATGAAAGAGAACTATATCCTCTATAGGCGTGATGAGGGGTCCATATAGGAACCAAAACTTGTTACCATTAGTTACAGATTGGATTAAACGAAAGTAGGAAATATAAGCACATTAGGGAAATTATTATTACCAAGGAATTATACCGAATTAATGTCAAGAAATTGCATTTTTTAAGATCGAAAAACAAAAAATGGACAACATAACCAACCATCCTAGATAACCACTTTACATATAATTTAACACCTCAACCATTTTTGTACAACTATATAATAATCAATGATGCTGTCACAAAACAAACATTATTCTTATGGAATAAAATCCAAGATAGCGGAGGTACTGCATACTCCTAACATACCTTCATCATAAAATTGGACATTCGACACCCTCTAGTATGTATTGAGGTATAGTAGAACGTCAAAAATTTAGAAGTGTCAAAAATCTGAATCACTCCATAGGATGTTTTAAAAACGTATATTGAATTATCAGTGAAACAACAGATGTTTAAATTTCGGGGGAGAAACTGCAGATGCGTGGCAGAGAATGAGTGAGCGACATAGAGCGATAGATACGAGATTCTGAATGTACGATATCGCTACCTTAATTTAAGAGCCAAGATAATGGAGGCAGTGACAGTGATATAGAAGATGCAGCTGACGACGACTCAGTCGCGTCGGATTCTGAAGCTTTTACAGCGTTAGATAAAGTGATGTCTTGGTACAAAACACAACCTGACTGTAATCAAGGTCATCTCTTGCTGCCTAGCTGGAAAAAATGTATAGAAAGTAACACAACTAAATAGCGCTTTTTTGATATGCTGTATCCGCACCCTTTTTCCTCTCCATGAGATCAGAGTTAATTTCAAACAGTCTCCATTACATTGTTTTTTACCTCAAACAAGGCACTAGATGTGAATGATTATTATAATGTCTTGCAACCTATTTTATTCGAAATTAAATTTTAAATTTCATCAGTGGGTATATTATTGAAATGGCGACCATACTACAAGGTAGGCATTTTAAGGCAAGTTTGAATGAGGATTGAGTGTAAGATGATTGATGCGCGATCTTTTAGTCTTGTTACTGACTAAGGCTGGCATGTTACTTAGACAGGACTGTTAATTAATAGCCCAAAAGTCGATGGCAATAAAGGGACCTACAGTTTATCGTGGAATCCGAACCACGGCCTCTGAATTAAGAATTGGTCTAATCATGAGGATGGTCTTTGCGGATTAACGCAGTATTCAATAGTGCGGACGTTAATCCACACATCGTTCACAACTATCCACAATTCGTGCCCTCCAAGAAGCTGGATTACAGGATGACGCCACCATCCAGTCAATAGCTAAAAAACCTCATCTTCACAAAAATACCACAGTACTGGACTAAAAGTGAAAGAGATTCTGCAGAATCTTAAGGTTAATATGAGTGAAGGATGATTGTGAAGAGTATAATGGGTTATAGACATGTATAGCATTGTTACTTATAAAGACTAGCCAATTACTCTGTCTACATTTGCTTCGAAGCACATTGAAATAAGGCAGCCGGCCACGTTGACTCAAAATTGCGTCAGCATTGTTCTCAGGATCGGACCGCAAGTGGACGAGGGTGACCGCGCATTTCGCCATCGTGAGACTAGCTAGGCGCACGCAACACTGACCGCGCCTGTCTTGCCTGTAATTCGAATCAACATAAACAGTTCATGCGAAAGGGAACAATACTTATGAACCGGGTCTTGACATTTTAATCGACCTGGCGCACGTCTGTGCAACTCCACACCCTGGTCGTTGCTGCGATTGGTCTAGAAAACAACTTCGTAAACAGTTACACGAACTGTCCTGTCCAGTGCCTTTAGACGTCTATGAGTTTTAAATTATTTCTTTCTTAGGGAAAAGTACCTGGTGACCGAGCTTAGCTCGGATAGAGTAAGACATGTATTATACAAGTTAATTAGCAAAATTAAAACACATTTCTTACTCAATGAAAACATTTATGTGGTTAAAATAAAATCGATTTAAAAGCCCTGGAAGGGGATCGATCTCACAAACTTCGGCACGTGAAACCCAAATGCTACTATCTGAGCTACGTCATCGGCCAATCCGCTGCCGTCGTTTAAGGGTTTTCGGCCAATCTCAAATGTTTTGGCTGATCTTGTACTGTATTTAATTATCCATACATTTATTATTAGCCTGTGATCGACTGATTTTGTTAGAAAAGGATTGGGGATTGGAAATCTAAAGAGAAATTTAATTTACACAAATTAATTGGTTTGTTACAGTGGCTTTAAGCAATAGAATGAATACACGTTTTCTATCAAAACTCGAAAGTTTTTTGAAATATTTTTCTCTGCTTTTATTTCGCCCAGATATTTTACCCTTTAGTTTTTACAAATTGTTTGGTAATTTGATGATTTTTCATTTATACAAAATAAATATGTATGCAAAACCTGTAATCACATATTGTTCACCACCATCTTCAATCAACAACTGTCAAACGGTTATAAACAGACGTTTTGATTTGTATTGTTTACATTTGATTCTCCATAAGCGTAATTATAATTTTTTAGATTTTAATATTAATATTACAAGAAAACCGGAATTTTCCTGGTCATTAGACCTATCTAGAACTTATTTTCTTGCTCGTAATATAGTATTGAATATAATTTTCAAGGTTTAACTCACATGTGAGTATTTTATTGTAGTTTTACTATATCACCGAAAAATAAATTTGGTCCTTCGGGCCGGATTTAGATATTAATACAATATGGTCAATAAAGTACTAGATGCGTGGTTTTTCAACAAAAATTAGTTACAAAGAAACCTACGAAGTACGATATCTTTAAAAAAATTATTGGTTGAGTAATACCAGAAATATTGCAAGCTCCTGTGAAACTGTTTATATAGCGTCAGTGCATGAAATTGAACTGTTTTGAATGTTCATTAAATATATTAAATTTGTCAGTAATATTTTGGAACACCTACATAGACCGTGTCCTAAGAAATGGACAAATTTTAAAAATCTATAATTTTCCATAAAGAATTACATGAATGCTTCCCATAATTTGCTCTTAATACCGGGATACTTTTCATCGGAGATAATTGGTAACATATGGTATATATGATAGTTAGGTATCGACCTAAGCGATATCGTGAGCGTCGCTTATTTATGTATCATTTATCGAACAGACTGTCGACTGTGTTGCCGTTCAACTCCACCAGGCGGCGTGGCGGTCAAGCCTCGGTCACTGACCTGGTCGCATCCTTGTCTCTACTCCTGGCTCTAGGTTTGGTTGAACCTATTTATGAACATGTGTATGATTCTGATACCACCAATATAACCGCTAATGGTTTATAAAAGACTAGAATAAAAGTATAATTCTAGATTCGATTAGATTAGATTATTGAAATGGCAACCATACTACAATGTAGGTATTTTAAGCCAAGTATGAATGAGGATTGAGTGTAAGATGATTGTGGTGCGATCTTGTAGTCTTGTAACTTATTAAGGCTGAAACGTTCCTTAGACAGGACTGTTAATTAATAGCTCAAAAGCCGATGGCAACTAAGGGACCTACAGTTTAACGTGGAATCCGAACCACAGCCTCTGAATTACGAATTGGTCTAATTATGAGGTTGGTCTTTGCGGATTAACGTAGTATTCAATTGTGGGGACGTTAATCTACACAAGAGAACACTACACCTACCGACCATCTCTCACAATTATCCACAATTCGTGGCCTCCAAGTAGTTGGATTACAGGACTTCGCCACCGACTTAACCAAAACTGGTAGAGATGTCTGAAGTGTAATTATTATAATTTTGTAATAATTCCAGCAGGAATTTAAATACTTGTAATTGACAAATAACATAATACCTGAGTTGCAGCAGACCTGTGTACTCACCAGTGTTTATTAGTACTGTATAACATTCAATATGTAATATTATTATAGGCTAATCACTCAGAGATCAGACTGAAGGTAACTTCTTTACCATAATGTATTCAAAATTCCTGCTAGCTACCTTCACCTAAAGAAGAACTCTTCATTTTTCAACTCGCAGCCTTAATATTGTTGGCAAACTTAGCAGACAGAAAACCTCAAATTAATCATCAGCTGAATTTACTTTTTTAATTGCACAATTGAATTATTTTTAGGTGATATTTCTATTTCGTGTATACATTTTTATTAAGAGTTACATTTATGTTGAAATGTAATTATTTAAGTAGTTTTGAAGTCCTTTAAAAGAGGAGTTCGGAGTAGTTTTTTTGGGACTAAAACAGCAGGAACACATTATTCAACGGGCTTTCATACTAAATCAGTTTTCAATTTGTCAAAGGTTGTTGTAAACTAGTAGTGACGCACGGAGCAGCTCGAAGCGCTAAGCCAATCATATTCTACGTTAATCTTGAGCACAACCGGCATAGAACTGACGTATAATACTAAGGCCGGTGGAGATTAGAGGAGACTGATTGATCGAGATGGTTGATCCTCTCAGAGCTCCAGCTTACACTGGGCAGGCCTACCTAACATGGCGGACATCTGTGACGTCATGGTTCATTATGCGAAACCCATCTATAGTGTAAAAGATCACTTTAAGGTCTCCAACACTTCCGCCATTTTGGTTTATAGTCCCATACGAGCAGCGTTAATTGACCACTTGATTGATAGTCGTGTGTATTTACATAGGTAATTATACAATATAAAGTAAACGTAATTAAATTTTCAAATTTTAATTTTTCTCATAAAAATGATAATTGTCAATTATTGGATATATTTTCGAGGTAATTATGTTTTCCCCTAGACTCTGATACCTTAACCATCTCTTTACGAATATCGTGTGCTTATGGGACTAAAATCCAATATGGCGACACTGCTTAAGACTAGTTTTAAGTCGTCAGAAATTATTTTTAATTTATTTTTCTATTTTATGTTTTAAGAATATGTATCACTTAAGAGAGTCAAATCTTTATTATTTATTAAATTAATACTTTATTTTTGTTACAGGTATGTGCCGGATTTTCGTGCTTGGTGTTTGAGTAAGTTTGTCTAAATTATAAATTCATATGTAATAAATTATTCAGTGATAATTTGCTCTATTCAGAATTTGTATACGAATTTAAAATGTGGGCAAATGTTATTAGTTATACATTTTTAATGTTTAATAAACCATGGCGCGGTGTACACAGCGGGATGTTTCAATATTTATTATCAGTATCAGAGAATATCGGTATTCTTTTTTTGTTACATTGATGTTGTATTGAAATCACGAAATGTGGTATTTTTATGATTGGAAGGTTTTCGTGTAGTTCGGCGTGTGATTTTGCAAAAAATGTAAAATTTCGTAATAAATTATTTTAACACATCTTTATGATATTAGGACTCATTTAAAGCATTTGTATATAATAGAAAATAGGTTCTACACAGTGTTGCAACTTCAAAAGTGAAAGAAAAAAACAGAAACTCTGTCAATTTGTTTAAGTGTAACCGAATACTTATCAATGTAGACGTGTACATATGCTGTGTGCTAATCTATGGTGTAACGAAATCAGTATTTTTTGTATCTCATTCAGGATATTTATATTTCCCTTTTACAGTTCATTGTCACAATCTTTTTTATCTAAGTCTAGTTTTTTATCGACGACATCGATATTTTGTTTCGAATAATCGATTATTGTTGTATCGATATCGGAACATCATTAGTTCATCGCGACGGCAACAGAGGGCGTTCACGCACGCGCAGATTGACGTGTTGGCCAATCCCGCCGTGGACTGTGCAACAGGCGGTTGCGTAAATCAATTAGTGTCAAAGGACAAGCGGGGAAATGTTCCCGGGCGTCTAGTGTCTAGCATTTTGTACTACCATTTTGTTTAGACACGTCAAGGTGGCAGATACATGATCTGTACTGACAGTAAACTGGTGGCCCACTCTAGGGGAGCTGGCCACTACAGTCACCAGTACTGTGACGTCAGTCGCTTGACTACGTTCGCTAAACTAATAGTCACACCTCCATTGAAGGAAGAATCTCATGTGATCAGGAAAAATTCTTCTTGGTGGAGGTATTTGTAGTAAGAAGCTTCTTGTTATCGAGGTTTTTTACCACCGCTATTCGTCTTAAGAGTGTGCATCAGTGGTAGCCATCTTGGATTTTAGTCCCGTAAGAGCAATGTTAAATTCTGGCGCCTATATCTCCTTGACCTATTGTAATGAATTAACGGAAGAGGTGTCAAATTGAAGGTATTACAGTCCTCCAGGGCACCACCTTACAGAACTTCTTATTTTCGCTCTCATTAAAAAGTCTTATAGAGGTTTTAGGCAAAGGGTATTCGCTGTATAGAGGCTTTTTGAGCCTAGCCACGGACCAAAAAAGTATGTACTTGTTATCGAGGGTTTTGCCTGAATTTCTACCTCACATATAGTTTTTTTAGCATTGTAAGTAATGAAGATTTCAAAAAACGTCTTATTATAGAGGATTTCGTCTTATAGAGGTTCCACCTACTAATAATACAGGTTGACAAAGAAGTCTTAGGATGGCTTTATAACTTTGAATGCTAGTAACAATACGCAACTTTTTTTATACATGGTGTCTCCTATAGGGGACAGTGCATGAAGAGTAAGTTAAAATATTAAGGGTATAAGCATAGGTAGCATGTACATGAAATTAAAGGTATTGTTCAACTAATGCAAAACAAAATGGCGGTTTCGCCTCCATTTTGTTTTGATCGACCTTTTGAGATCCTGTTGCATCTATATATTCCAGTTAATAACGCCTAAAATTTGATACCGAATTTGACTCATGATGCAATCTAAGAATTTCCTCTAACTCATATTAGATCGACCTATAAGGGTTAGAGGAGATTTTTAAGTGGCAGCAGAAGTCAAATTCGGTATCAAATTGTAGGTCTCTTTAATTGGAATACATGGACTGAAGCTGGCTGGATACATGCTATTTCCAGTAATGGTTTGCCAAATTTGGTTGTGATTTAGCTTTCCGTTTTAAAGTTCTACAGTCGTTCTAAGACGTAATTGTTACTCTATTGAGAAAATCATACATTTTGTTCGCTGCTTTCGTCTGATATCGTATTGCGAATATAATTTTCACCACACTGCAATGTGACAAAAAGCTGATTGTTATAATCGACCTCACTTTTAGCAACGAAAATAATGCTGTTTAAAAAATAGGGGTTTTCAGTCTAACAACAGATACCTGTAGTAGAGGAATTTGATGAAAAACTTTATCGGTGTGAGAACTAAAATATTAACATTTATATTCTTCAAATATGGTTCGCTTAAAAGTTTATTTTGCAGTGAAATATTTTTGTTCGTGGTACTTTTTTTCTGTGTCCAAATGAATGAGAGAAAGTTAACATGGCTTACAGTTGAGATAAGTTGACCCAATTCCTTGCGCTCAGTGAACAATGAACTGTGTCTAGGAAAAAATTGAAATGAGCTCCATAGGCTGATGCGGTCCAACAGGTGGGCGCCAGACGGCCGGAAGTGGAAGGCGATGGAACAGGTTTCCGTAACCCGAGTATCCCAAGTGATGAACACGGCCGAGTGACGGTACAAGCAAGGAGGAGGATCAACCAGAGGCGGCAGTAGCGCGTACTCAATATACAGGTCTACCTCAGGATTAGTTGGACGTTTGATTCTGGAGGACTATGAGGCCTCAGCAAAGCCGGTTAGGCAGGTCTCTCGGTGGAATATTGTATATTATTAGGGTTACCTTACTGAAATGTGACCTACCTAGGGAGGTTGACTGGGACGGTGGTGTGTCCTGTAATCCAGCCACTTGGAGGTTACGACTTGTGGATAGTTAAGAGCGATGGTCGGTGTAATACTCTTTTTGTGGATTAACGTTCAAGCACTATTGAATATTACGTTCATTCACAAAGACCATCCTCATAATTAGACTAGTTCGTAATTCAGAGGCGGATCCCACTTTAAACACTAGGTCCCTTAGATCATTGGTTGTCGGGTAATTAGTTAACAGTCCTGTCTAAGGAATATGTCAGCCTTAGTTAGTAACAAGATTACAAGATCGCTCCAAAATCATCTTATACTCATTTCTCATTCAGACCTACCTGGGTAGGTCGCCATTTCAGAAGGATGATGAGGTAAGGTAAGATATTTTAAGCCAAGTTTGAATGAGAAATGAGTTTAAGATGATTGTGGTGCGATTTTCTAGTGTTGTTACTGACTAAGTCTGACATGTTTTTTACACAAGACTGTTTATTAAAATCCCAATGAACAATGACATCTAAGGACCTATAGTTTAACGTAGGGACCAAACCTATTTGTCTTTGAATTACAAACTGGTTTTATTACGAGGGTTGTATTTTTGCATATAAACGTAATATTTGATAGTGCAGGTGATACACATAAGAGAATTCCACATCCACCGTCCATCGTCCATAACTATCCACAATTCTTGACCTCCATGTAGCAGGATTACAGAAGAAGCCCCATATTAGTCTCATTCAGTATTTTTAGTGCTTAAGCCTGGTTTACACGGGTAAAGTTGTTCGTAAAGTAGATAACAACGAACAAGCGAGACTAGAGCTTGTCTACTCTACCGATTTTAAGGAAGGATCTATTCACACGTAGTAGAGTGTTTTATGTTGGTGATCTGTTTAATGTTCCTCTCAATTCCCATAATTAGTGTTGTTTAATAGTAAAGGAAATTAATGAGAGTCATTCCTATTTTTAAGTATCCTTTTACACAATGTTTTAAGTATCCTATTCTTGTAATGAACAGTAACCATATTCCACAGACATTTATATTCATCGTAAAGCTTCATAAATTGACAACTTTCATCTTCGGTAAACTTCATCTTCAAACAAAACCAGTCACAAGACAGCGTCACACTTCTAGAAACTCTACTCTACTGCCACGGATCACGTTTACACGAGTATAGAGTGCAGGAGAGTGACAGTTTTGTTAGTGGTGGGAGGAGTGGAATAGAGCTACTTTCCAATATGTTGCTAGTACTGTAATTCTACTCTACCTCCTACAAGCTTCTCGACGCTTGTAAATGTTTACATGGGTAGAGTTACTCGACCAGTACCACCTCAACTCTACCACCAACTCTACCCGTGTAAATTAAGCTTTATTCAGTCAATGCACAGTGTACATAATCCTTAGAAAAGTAAAAGGAACCTCCACCCCAGAGAATGTCCGGGGTTACTCTGATTGCTGTTAAAATTTCATAATAATATTTCAAATAAGAAAATACAGTATATCTCATTTCAAAATACTTCTTTAAGGAATCGGTGAAAATTTTAGCTCGGTTATTTGGAATTATATTTTGATGAGGTCATTTTTCATAAGAATTACAAATAGAAACAAAATGAATTAGAAAGTCAGACGATGTACGATAATTGTTGTTCTCCTCATGAAACATTCAAGTCCATACAAGCTCCTCGTCTCGACCTTGTGGCGACATGTCAACTCCAGCATTAGCAGTGATTAGCATGGCTGCCAACCACCTCTGTTCGCAAATGGATGTTTAAAACGCAGTTGGCAAGCCTGCCCCGCCTCGGGATGCCGACGATACCATACACATACGGAGCAGGAAGCTGATAATTGAATTATACATGTGTTCGTTGGAGTGCTTTTTACGCCGTGTCGTGTGAGGATATTTCTTCCGGAAATATTATTCACATGTGACGCCTTGTTGGCGGCATGACTTTTAAATCGTTTGATACGGTTACTCAAATAATTAATTTTTAATGCAATACACTTCTGCAAACTGTTTAGTTAAATAATAAACTATTTCGATCATTTCAACGTTACAGCGTATAGTATTCGTAATATATTTTGTTATCTTTTTTCGTAGCCTTTGTCCCTTGTAGAATTAAAGTTTCTCTCAAACACATTTTGTCACAATTTTTGCATCTTTAAGAAGTTAAAATTATAATTACGTATTTTCACTGTATTTACACCATATGTACACTACGTATACACTATTGAAGGGTTTGTCAATCCGAAATACATCCGAGGTAAGGCTTCATTCTACAAGGACAAAGACTAAGTGAAAGGTAACAAAATAAAATACAAAAATCAGTAAATTGCAAAGTATCATATATATTTTAATTATAGTAGTAATAATAAACTTATTTTTTGTACAAATAATGCAAAATAAAGATATACTTATATTTCTTGCTATTGGGATTTTTTTTAATAGCAGTCGTAATTTGTTATTTAGATTTTTATTGCGGACATTTTCCATCACGATATTATGTAAAACAAAGTTTCACGACGTTATTAGTATTAGTAGATATTAGTTCACCTGAGGACGGGATCAGATTCCAGATCCCGAAACGTCGTGAAACTTTTACATAATATCGTGATGGAAAATGTCCGCAGTAAAAATCTAAATAACATGAATCCACCATCACCAATAATGGATTTCAAACAAAGAGTCGTAATTTGTTGACCATTTCAATTATGTTTAGTTTTACTATAATTTATCTTGTGGTTGAATTCGTCTGTAAATTAATTTAAAAATAATCAGTCAGTAAAATATTTAAAGTGAAGCAGAAAATGTTCTGCATCACAGACTGTGTGTTTAAATGTAAACATACGCTCCGGATTCATTTTTGACGATTCAGATTTGAATTTAGTAACGAATATGTACCGAATTGCACAATTTTCCGGATTTAGATTTTTACTCGCAGCTTACGGCAACACGACGACACCTGTCAGATCAGGAGCGGTACCTCGCTGTCTTGATCTTACCGCACAGGCAGGCCACGCTCTGAATATAAATAAACATAATTTAGGCATCTAGGCTCGGGTAGTTGAACATTAAAATAAATACAAATATACTATTAAGTGGTGAACGATTTGTGAATGACTAGCTGACCCGGCGAACTTCGTAACGCCTGTCAGTAAATACATGTTAACTTTAAGATTGGCCATGTTCTAAAGTCGAATAGCATTACGGCTTAATTGTGAAAGGATATATATTCTGGGTCGCGGCATAGTAAATAACAATACTGAAAAGATAAACATATTAATTAATAACATTCCCATAAAACAAATAAATCTGAATGGATTAATTCACAATTTTCAAATCCAATCCAAACTCAAACCAAACTTAACTGTAATGCGGCTTTTAAAGGAAAGATATACAACAGCTGATTATTATAATTAACGTAATATATATATATAATCATTGTAATTATTTTTTATTTGGCCAGCATATAAACGCGTGACTTTTAATCAGACAGAAAATAAAAACATAAATACATAATCCCACAAAACCGTAAACTATTAACGTGGCGAATAAAGCTGTTCATTTTGTACAACACGTATTTCCTTCATAGTTTTACATTAATTAATGATTCAGATGGCATTGGATAGTAAAGCATATTGCTAATGGATAGTAAACCAATCAGCTGTAGCTAATAAATCAAATGTTTTGTTAACAAATAAATAATACAATAAACAAATAAATTTGTTCATAGTCATGAAGAATTTTTTTATAGGTAAATGTGGTATTATAGTTTGTGAAATAGGTTTGATTTTTCATTCAATTATATAAATGTAAATCGTCGTGATTTTAATATGCTGGTTTATGTCTTTAGATTTATTTTATTAATCATGAAATAAATGTTCAACCTTAAATTATAATAATCTGTAATTAATTAATATAGTTTAATCTATTTAGCTCATTGCAATTACAATCATCTGTACCCCGTTGGTGGCTCAATGCATATAATTACTATCAATGTAGCTCAAGGGACTTGAATGCGCTGTGCGCCCACATGTTAAGAACATGTTCATTTTAGGTTAATCTTACTGAGTGTATCGCACTACGTGGAACCAGGACATTGGAGGTCTAAAAATGTTTAAAAAATATACACAAAAACAGTATTATTATCTTACAATATATCTACAATACATTAATTACAAGTCACTCAGGAAGGTTGTACGAAACGATCACGTATGAATAACGAATAAGCGGATATCAGTTGTCCCTAACGCCGCTTGCACCGCTTTAAACTTAAGAATCTGCATCAGTGGTAGCCATCTTGAATTTTAGTCCCGTAAGAGCAATGTTAAATTCTGGCGGAACATACCTTCACTTTGGCGTCTGTAGTGGCGTTAACTATCAAAGTATCAATGTAAAACTTTGGAAGTACATTGATGAGATGTGGTTCAAGGGCATGACATTTAATATGTTCAAAAATTTAACTTGATATAAAAACAAAAATTCAGGAATATTTTACAAAATAAATCATTATTATTTTTTATTGAGAGCGAAAATAAGAAGTTCTGTAAGGTGGTGCCCTGGAGGTCTGTAATACCTTTAATTTGACACCTCTTCCGTTAATTTATGACAATAGGTCAAGGAGATATAGGCGCCAGAATTTAACATTGCTCTTACGGGACTAAAATCCAAGATGGCTACCACTGATGCAGACTCTTTAATGATTTCTTTAGCTAACCACAGCACATTCCTCAGTGTGTCGGTTTTGTACCAGTAAACTTCCCCATCTTAGGCTGATTTCCTCCTTGGAAAAGTCCTACTAAGGTATAATGTCAAGCTGTAACCTCGTAAGTGAAGCCAAAAAAGGGTTCAGCTTCTTCTTATCACGTTCTCTTGAAAGAAGATAGAAGATGGTCACGATTTTCTAATTTCTTTCTTTTGAGAACATTCTTGTCAAAATCAGAGATACGCCGCTAGCTTTTGAGACGTCGTCATTAGAGGGATAAGGTTCTAATGCGAAATTAGCCCTACCTCAAACGTCAAATCTCCTTTATGGGTTACCTATCGTTGAAACTTTATATACTGTTCTATATAAAAAGCAATAATATATACGTTTCTGTCATAATATTTCTTTAGTGAAACAAAATACGTTTTTGCTTTTTTAGTTGTACTGTTCAAATATAAATGCTCACAAACTTGTAAATTATTTTTAAATAAATAGTATTTTATCGATTTAGTTTGTAAAATATAGGTCTACTTAGTTTGAAGGTCAACTCAGATCTTCTGCAGTGTAGAAGAAGTTTATATTAGGTATGAAAGCCAGATCTTTTGAGAACGGATAATCTTTCCTTAATGTCCAGATTACGTCACTTTTGCATTACACAAAGACCCATTTGACGCAACAGACGTGAGGTTTACCGAGCATCGTTAAAGAATATCTCCTATTCATACTGGGATACGTGGTCGACGTTTTGATATCTTTACGTGAAATGATATAATGAAACTAATGTAAGTTGATTGTGGCGCGATCTTTTACTCTTGTTACTGACTAAGGTTGATGTGTTTCTTAGACAGGACTGTTAAGCTGCAGATCTATAACCCATTTTTGACTGAAAGAAGTTGAGTGCAGAACAGTTTTCAATCCCGTTTACTGTGCATAACGAATACAATCTAACCCTGAATTCTTTAAAACTTCTGCAATCGTTTTGCCTTTCTTAAGCTATGTTGTTTCGTAGCTCAAAGGTTGGTTTTTTCTAGGGTGTGCCGTCGTTTTAATACAAATTCTTGCAAAATACTCAAAATTCATAACTTTGTATGGATTAAAAGTCTGTCTTACTGGCCAATTTTTTTAGTTTCGGCCGCGTAACAACAATGTTAATTTTTTGATAGCATTACTGGTTACACGATACTGATTGTAAAGATGATTTAGGTATTAAATTAAAGTTAAAGTGATTATATAGGGACTTTATTAAGTCTTTCCGGAAAAACCAATTACCACGCAATTATATTCGATAATCTAGTAGTTATCTTTTTCATGGTGGGAAAAGTGGAAAATTAAACTCCTTAGAGAACCACGTGTTCTCTAATTTGACACCAAACCATCTTGTTATTGCAATCGAGTGGTTATTAATGCTGCTACAACAAATTGTTGAAGGGACTTATAAATCCAAGTGGTGAAAGTACTGCAGACTCGTACAAAATTCATTTTTACGAATATCAACTAAAAAATATTGTAATGAGGAAGCGAGGCTGCATGGCGCGGCGGCTGAGCCTGCCCCAACACTGTTCGTAGCAACAGGCTTCGGTACAGTGTAGAGGCATGGTCGATAGCGCGCCGGACTCCGCGGGATTCAATTTCAGATAAGCCTACGTTATGGGCCGTTTGCCGTCATGATTTTCGGACACTGAACGATATAGAGGAAAGTTCTGAAACATAAAACGTTTCAAAAAAATGGTAACGCATTACTCGAGTATTGTGCAAATAGTAACGGCTTCGAACTACATTTTTGTTTGTCAAAGTAGAAAATTTTGACTCGTTGATAGTTGAGATTAACCTAAAAACGTTTCAAAAATTATATTTTTTTGTTAATTATTTAAACTTAAAACGCCGTATGTGCTCGTGAAAGTTAACCCAATCAAGCTTGAATAGATGAAAATATATTATGTACATTATTTCTCGACTGATTTTTCCAGCACGTTTTCTAAATTATTTATAGTTATATGAACATTTATATGCATATAATTTTTAAATTATTAAGAATAGTTTTAATTATAATATTATAATAATTTTACTCACATTCTTTGTGAACACGTTGACCTATGCGTCTGTACAGTCCAGAATAGGATTGAATATTGCGGTTAAATATATTCCCTAAAATTAATTAATTAAAAAAATATAAATAAAAAAACATATAACTACTAGGATTTTGACGTCGTGTTATAATACGCACTGTAAACTAATCAATACTTCCAAGCTAATAAACAATTTCAGAACTGTATTTGCACATTTAAATGAATAAAGGGAAACGAATAAGAAGAATGAATAAGGAAATGCTTCCAAAGACGTGTGTAGGCAGTAGCTCTTAACAGTGAACACTATAGATCAAATTTAAACAATATATATTTGCTTTGGATGGAAAAAATAATACTGTTATACAAGTTTACAATTAGTTACACTAAATATTTATAAAAAGAGTTAAAATAATTAGGGTCTTTTTAGGCAAAGCTTGTGTTGAGGTTCCATAATTTGTTTTAATCGTAAAAAACGTTTTTGTTTATCATTTCATAAAAATATTACGATCTCATAGATAGAAGTTATTTTTTTCTTTAGTTGAGAAATAAATAGTCGTAAAATTTTTTAAATTATATTTTTATGTATATTTATTTTTTTACACGATAACTCCAAAAAATTCCGATCGAGAAAATTTGTAAACGTGTATCTACAATGCTCGGATGGTTCGTAAAAGACATATCTCAAAACATTTTATGTACAATATTTTTTTCGTTTTTCACATGTAATTTTTTAAAAATTCTTATTTTTTATTTAACCATTTTTCTTAAAAAATACACAATTGTTTATAATTTTTCTTATCTCCAATAGAGATATAAAAAATTTACTAATTGTATTTGGTCTGTAATTTATTAGGAGAAAAATAATATTTCCCTTAAACAGTTTTTTTTGAAACATTTAGCTTCTTTTATTCATTGATAAAAATCATAGTTTTTTGTGTTTATATGAAACACACATACTCTCCAATATTAACATATTTAAACTATTATGCAGATTTGATGAAAGGGAAACGAATAAAAGAAGATGGATTTTAAAGACTATTTCAGTGTTAACAGTGAATAACATTTTAAACATGTTAATCTTTGAGAAACAAAATAATATGTTTATATAAATTTTTATAAAAAGAATATAATAGTTTAGGCAATTGTGTTGTGAGGTTCATAATTTGTTCACGTTTTGTTTTTTATATCTAAAATGTTAGCCAATTATGGCTTAACCTCTATTCACCTTTCATCAAACAAAAGATGAACGTGTTTTCTGTCTGTGTGCCACAACAATGAAAGTCCACGTCGCTATGATGAGGAGCGCGTGATTGCCTCGTGAACCGAGTGGTGCCGCTAGTGTCGCGGTCGGCGTTCACGGACCAGCTGTCCTGGCCACATTACCATCAGCTGATAAGGATCGTAATCACAGGTTATCGCGTGCCACAATGGGTGACCTCTGACGCTTCCTGGTCCTGGCTACACAACAACGCACGCGATACTTCCCCAAATTAATAAGCCTACGTACTGCACAACCTTTCCGGGTATTGTTCATTGTGGCATTGTGGATTCCAATCCCAATTTCAATGAGGACGTTGGAAGTGTATCGAAAAGGCTGAGTCTTAATTTTTTTTCTTTACCGCAGGCGTACGGTTTTCTTAAATCGGTAAATTCTTCTCTAGGATTTTTATGGGTGTTATCTTATCCTTGCCAATGGAGTTTTGACGTGGATATATCTTAGCTCTGGGATGGGGGGGGGTTAGCAATTTGTAAAATGAAAATTTGAAACAGGTTTTTATAGAAACTACAAAACTAGGTTTTCATAGTTATTGTATTGAATTTTTAATATCAACAATAAGAACAGCTGTTTAGATGAACTGAAAACATCCCCTTTAAACATATCTGGTTGTGTCAGGAGAAAGTATTATGTGTGATGACAGGCGATGTGCGTTGTACAAGCTTTAGTGGATGGGGGAGGATTGTCTCTCTTAAATTCTGACCATTATGTTTGACGTCAGTTACCTTTACAACACGTACAATGAAAAGTTAAACTAATTAATCATAGTGAGTGCCATTTTGTATTATGTATAACTGGAAAGATAAAATGTTTAATTTGTACAAGATGTTTCAAGGTATTTTAACTATTTTCAAGATTTAATTCACACGTAGCGGTAAAAGGGTGTTTACTTCCCTTTGGAACATAGATTAGATCATGGATCTAAAGTTAATGATTCAGTTCTCCTTAACGGTAATTATAATAACCACATGACTTCATTTCCGTTACACTTTTTGCGTCTTGCAAGTAACTCACTACCCTCTCTCAGGGCAAAACACAACACATATCCATGACAAAATTTCAGCAATTTTTTAAGCAGAAGTTTAAACCTTACTGTTGGCTTTTAAAAAGATTACACATTATATTAAAACCATGGTAAAATAATAGGGACCGGCTAATCCAGCTGTGCTGGTGTACAATAAGTTTTTAGATAATACTGTTGAAGAACGTAATAATTCCACTAGTAATGTGCACAAAGGAGGATTTGATAGAATATGGAAAATTGTACTCACTCTGGCATGTCATTTCCTATTGATGAAGGTCAAAATTTGTTGTTCTAATTTACGAAAACCTGAAACGGGACACGACACAACTAGTTCACGTTTAATACCTTTGATTAAATACAGAGTGCGTTGCAAACATAATTAATTACTCGTAATTCTTTAAAAATATGATTCTTCGAAAACCTCTGCGTAACGTGCATTTACCCATCTTAGCAATGTTATTTCGTAGCACCAACTACCATTTCACAATTATGACGAACGAACGAATTTGCTCTGTTTTCTCACAGGTAAATGTGAAAGGTGGAGGGAGCTACTGGTAAAGTAGTATTTCACACGGTGAGCGGTGAACAGGACGGCGGGACGTCTGGTACAGGGGAAGTGTTGCGTGTTATCGTGTTGTTCCTCGGCCCTGGGGTAATGAAACTGACCTTTTATCGTTACTATTTAACGATGCTCATCACCGGTACAGCCGTACACAGACCTGGATGTGGTTACACCACGCTGGCCGTCGTTTGTAGATTACTCAGTAGCAACTGTAAAGATGTACCACTGGGACGGTAGCGTGTCCTGTAATCCAACTACTTGTAGATAGGATGGGATATTCTCTGGTGTGGATTAACGTTCACACTATTGAATACTAAGTTCACCCGCAAATACCACCCTCATATAATTAGACCAGTTCATAATTCAGAGGCAGTGGTTTGGACTCCACGTTTAACAGTAGGTCCCTTATATATGTCATTTACTGTTGGGCTGTAATTAACAGTTCTGTCTAAGGAACATGTCAGCCTTAGTCCGTAACAAGACTACAACATCCAAACACAATTATTTTTGGTTCATTCCACAGTCGGTCCAAGAGTTAAATCTTCGCAAGTGAATCAGCTGGTTTTCAAAAGTAACTCTTTATATACCTCCACCTCAAGAGCCTGCATGAGAGGCGAAATAATTTCGATTAAACACCGCAAGAACAATGTTTGAGACACCATTACGCACTACACAATAGTCGTAATGATGTAATTGAGATGTCAAATTAAAGGTAAAGTAACTATCTAGAGAACTACATTATTAATTTTTTACATTTTACTTTCCGGGAAAATATAATTACCAGTCAATTATATCGGATAGTTAACAAGTAATGATCTTTTTATGATAGTAAAGTTGAAAAATCAAGATAACCACTTTACTTTTACAATATTTTAACTATAATCGAGTGATCAGTAATGCCTGTCACAAAATTAACATTGGTCTTGTAAGGCCCCTAATTCCGATGACGACGATGGACCTCAAACTCCTAATAAGATAACTAGTTTCCAAATGTATACAATTATTTAGATTATAGTGAATGCAGTAAAACCAGCTCTTCTAACGTTTATTACAAAGTTTAATTTATAATCCTTGACGTCTGCGTCCTGTCCATATATACGTCTGTTGAAGGTTGCACGTGCAACTGCTTATGCTGTTTCTATAATAACCGAAGCTAAGCTGACGCCAGAGAAGCTATAAATGGACGATAGTCCGTTACGTGGGCGTGGATTATATCAATGACATTAATCCGCTATCGAGAACTGATTTGAAAATACTAAGTAAGGGACTGAGAACTCGTAGCCGAGTCGCTCCTACTTTGTACAAGCTCTGGATCACTTTCTGAATATCATATGGAGGATAAGGTAAAATTAATATTCCCCATATCACTTATTATTTTTGGATTAAACTTGGTATTTACCTTCATGTTGTTGATATCCACCCGTTTATGCTTAAAAATATAGTTTATGTGTTTATCATGGCAGCAAACCTGCATACTCTTTGTTTTTTTAATGTTGATGTTGATGAAATTTGGTATAATGTTAAAAATAAAAATTGTTTATGGTACAAATGCCTACTTTCAGCGTTCCTCACAGCAGCTAACCTGCACACTCTTTCCCATGTTAATCTTATAGAGAATAGGCAAATAATTCTTATGTTTATGGACAGATCTTTATAAAACTTGTCATATATTATTATTATTATATTGTTGATTTGGAAATTCGCTGAGTACGCAGGTCTGCTGTGACGGGGGTATTCTTTTACTTTGTCACTCTCTTTGCTTTTTCTTCCTTAAACACTCTAGTATACTCGTCGGAAGATTGGGACGGTAGCGTGTCCTGGTAGCTCTGGGAGGTCACGAATTGTGGATATTTATCGGCGATGGTCAGTAGATGTGATATTACTCAGCACTCTTGAACACTACGTTCATCCGAAACGATCATCCTCATAATTAGACCAGTTCGTAATTCAGAGACAAAATAGTGGTTCGGATCCCACGTTAAACTGTACGTTCTTTAGGTTCCATCGGCTGTTGGGATAATTATCAGTCTTGTCTAAGGAACATGTCAGCCTAGTCAGTAACAAAACTACAAGATCGTGCCAGAATCATTTCACACTAATTTTACATTATTAAGTGTCTTAAAATGAAGTCTAATACTATTATAGATAGAGGGAACTAACACAAACGCCTTCTGTGGTATTACTGACAGATCGAAATTGAATCAAGACACTTTTCAGCTTTTTCGGTGTACTATACGTAAACATTACAAAAACATGGCATCATTCCAAGCATGTACGGTCCAATAACTCAATAATACTATCTGTATAGATAATATGACTAGCTATCTTTGTTATTCTGAATGTATACCCCCATGAACGCCCGCATGTGTACGTCCATCCCACGTCAGCTGGAGACTGGATCACTGATCGTGCGATAGTGGGACGTTATGTGTTAAGTCATCAGGGTGAAAGTGATGCAGTAACCAATTAGCACATGGGAGTGCCGATGATATCAGCATCAGCTGTGCGTGAGTGCGAGTCAGCTGATCGACTGGGTTGACCTTTGATGACCGGAACACGTCCTGGGCCTGCTGCCATGTGATTCGACTGCTTCCTGTACCTCGTGTCAGACTCATCGAAGCCTGTCTTGGAGCCAAATGTGCAGAGGTCAGTGGAGATTCGGAGAAGGTTGACAATGTCTAAAATGGCAAGGTATTATATCAAGAGTTAGGTATATCTACAGGTCAGGGGATCATAACGACCAGAAATATTCTCGTTGAGGTTCATGACGGATGGGTCATACAACGCTGCATTGATGCTAAAATATGAGGCGCACATTAATTTGGAGCTTGCGTCTACTCGTCGGGTAATTAAATATTTTTTCAAGTATCTGATGAAGGGAAGTTCGCTACAGAATGTGACTGTAACTCCCTTCAGCAAACAAGATGACGAGGTAAATCATTACTCGACGAAGAGAATGGTCGGTGCTAGCGATGCTTGCTGGAGGCTCCTGGAATTTCCAATGTCTTTGTGGCTACATCCATCGCTGAGTAAGCAGATAACTGGCCTATTACTGACACATATGTAATTTATTTTCTAAAACTACAACCGTGCTTCGAGTCAAGCCGTTGGCCCCGGCTACATATTTAGTGCGACTTGAAAACTCTAGCATAAGACCAGTAGGTTAACACAAAACTTAGTTGCGTCAAAGGAATCGATTTGATTTACTTACATGCGAAGCAGTATGAGTAATAGTCGTGTGTAGTAATGAGTCGCTCCAGTCGTCGCTTAAGGATTCCAACCTTTACCGGATGCACGGTAAATGTTTCGGGTAGATGGCAGCCCTGGAGGAAGCGCCCTTCAGCCGCCTCCCCCGGCGACCCTCGCCTTGGACGGTTCCTCGACCGCCTCATTACCAGTAGACAGTGTGTAGTGTGGGCGACTATGGCCTTGTCAGCCTTGGCTGCTATTCGTGACTGACATATTGACGTCTAATTGTTGTTCAAGCGTCATTTCTTGTTTCTTTATTAGAGTTTTTTAGTTCCTGTTAGTTTTTTCCCATATTTCCGCAAACGTTACCAAATAACAAAAGTGTTATTCAGATCGTTATTGCGGACTATTTCCATCACAATTAGCAAAACAAAGTTTTACGACGTTCAGGATTTGGATTTGAATCCGTCCTCAGATGAGCTGGAACCTGGAAGCTTATCTGAGAACGAGTTTTCCGAAACATCGTGAAAATTTGTTTTATTTCTCTTGATGTAAATAGTCCCCAGTAATAATCTGAATGCCCACAATCACTATCAACAAATTTCAAACGAAGAAGTGAAGTTTATGGATAGTTTCCTATTGAAATTGTTACTGTAAGAAAAATTTATAATATTACACATACTTGCCTAGGCTTTTGTCTTATGTGATGCAATACATAAATTGTTCCCAGGTTGAGCAAAATACAGTGTTAAAGTTTAAGTACATTAAAAATATGTAGTAAATTACCTTAGGACAGTTTTTTATTCAGGATATAAAACTTTGTTTAGCTTTGTTTGTGCTTTGAGTGCGCATTAATATCTCATTTTGGGGTTTTTGTGTTAAAAACACAATTATTTATTAGCTATACACGTGATTGAAATGTTAATAAACCAAGGCTGAAAAGTGAAAAGTGTATCGAGCGGGAGTTGGAGAGACCAAAGACCTTTCAGGACTTGAGTGAGCTTATAGGAAATGTAAGCTTTCCGGTTTAAAGGAATGCAAAAAGGGTGGTGAAATTCTAATTAGATTTGAAAACATACATGAAATAATATAAATAAACAACAACGTTTGTAAGTAGTTTTTAACGAAAAAGGAGTAAAAAGCAATACACTTGAAACGTAGAATAGGAGCTATAAATACGGATAAATGAACATTGGCGTTTTCGGTGAAAGACGTACGTAATGAATGGACGAGCTCGCCAAGTCGAACGTGCATTGTGCATCAGGGCGGAGGGTGGTGAGCGGGGGAGGGGAGGCTCAATGTGCCGTTAGAGACAACACGACGATGTATTGCAGTTTCCTCTCACTAACTCGCGACCGTCTATTGATCGCTTTAGGTCATGTTTCTCATCCTGACATCGACGCTTATCTTTGTTACCTCATTTCCTGCCAGCTGATGTTCTCACCAATACAATTAGCCAGGACTATTCTAGAAGTGAATTAGATTGGATCATTGAAGTGGCAACCATACTACAATGTAGGTATTTTAAGCCAAGTATGAATGAGGATTGAATGTAAGATGATTGTGGCGCGATCTTGTAATCTTGTTACTGACTGAGGCTGACATGTTCCTTAGACAGGACTGTTAATTAATAGCCCAACAGCCGATGGCAACGAATGGACCTACAGTTTAACGTGGAATCCGAACCACAGCCTCTGAATTACGAATTGGTCTAATAATATGAGGAATGTCTTTGCGGATTAACGTGGTATTCAATAGTGCGGACGTTAATCCACACAAGAGAACACCACATCCACCGACTATCTCTCACAACTATCCACAATTCGTGACCTCCAAGTAGCTGGATTACAGGACGTCGGAATTCTTTGTTTGAAATTCATTAATGATGATGGTGAGTTTATGGTGCTATAACTATTATGGAGTTATGTAGATTTTTGACATGGATATCTGGGGGGGATATTGGCAATCCGTCAGACAAAAATTTGAAACAGTAACGTCATATGGTCACAAAGACAGATGTTTAGAGGAACCGAAACATTCCCTTTGGATATATCCACGATCTAACCTATTTCTCACATCATTACAATCATAAATACAATAATTTTTGCGGAAATTTTCCATAACGTAATGTAAAAACGTTTCGGGATCTGCTATCTGATCCTGAGAACGGGAAAAGTGAAGTTTGAGTTTTCCATTGACATTCGGTGTACCAACTGTTGTTGAATTCGATATACAGGGTGTTTCATAAGTAAAGTGTTAAACTCTGAGAAAAGGTTATATGGACTAAAATAAAGAGGAAATTAATTCTACGCTAGAACATTCAAACACGCTTATCGGGTTTTATCAAGATCGGTTGAAATATTGTGAAGATACAATTTTTTTATACATAAAGGAGGGTAGCTGTTAAACAAAACCGTTTTGGAAATAACTATTCTTGATTTTATCATTATTTCGTTCCCGTATAACCTTTTCCTAGAGTTTGGCTTTTAACCTATGGGACACCGTGTACAGAATGGAACTGCGAAATCATGGAGTAATCGAGCTAGTTTGATTCAAACAATGTTTAAATAGATAATAAATATGATAACTAGTAGTTGTAATTTGGGAATCAAGCATTTTGTTTTCATTTTAAGACACATTACAGATTGTATGAAAATTGTTATATATTTTATTACATTAAAATGTTAAAGTCCAATTTCCAAAAAATTACTAAACTAATTATTCATTATTATGTTGTAATTTGTGCACTTGTTAAGTACATCTTAGTTTTATTTTCCCAGGAACGTAAAATACGTTGTTCAAAATACTCACTAAGAATTTTCTTTTACCATTTCTTTTTTTTGTAAGATGTGTGACATTATAAATTTACAGGACTAGTTGCCTGGGGTAGGCTACTTATTAATCTTGAAGACAGCGAAGGCAGTGAGATTGATTGTTGGACGGCGTGTTCTCTGTTCTCTGGGAGACCCTTGTTGAGAATGGCACTTTGCCCATCCTGTTCGCGTGAAACAAGAACCTAATGGTAGCGTAAATGGAACTGTCTTTGCACTCAACAGTCTACTTTTTACTGTACAAGTGCACTCTTTTATATTTAATTTAATTTATAAAATCTCTTTTAGTATAACATTTTGATGAAATATAAAAATTGATGTTGGTTTCAATACCTTTATAGTTGAATAAGCCGTTGACAAACTACACAGAACGTGTTAAAGTTATTTTTGCGATTTTTGGAAAATGTGATATTATTGTGTGAATGTGTGTTATTTCTTTTGTAATGCTTCTTTAACGTTGTTATAAGATAGTGTTGATTTGTAATATCATAGGGTATTGTTATTATACAAAATAAAATATCTTGCAATCTACGATAAAAAATTGAAGAAAAATGTAGTAAAAGTGCAGTTTACGAAAATAAAAACGTGGTCTAACCATTATTGTGTAAAAGGTTTCTTTCCAGTAATATAAGTTTTGGAGCGAAACTCCGTGAATACATGTGTAAAGATATTCCCGTTAAGGACAGAACAGTGTTACAACACAATAAAATGGCGACTGGCACTAGATCAGTTCTGGCTCATAATATATATCTACGCAACGTGACAGGAGCAAATGAAAACTGCCGATAAATATAATTAGAGCGGGAAACAGTTGAAGGTTGATTGGTAATATAGTTGGCGGTGCGGGGAGAGCGAGAGACAGCACAACGCATGCGCGTATACTGCGCATGCGCAATACGGAAGTTGCGCACTGTCCAGCACGCCCACTGCCTCCTGCGCAGACAAACGACGTAAACAAATATATGTGCTATAAATTATTTTTTTCTTTTTCTAGAAAATATCAATTTTATCTAAATGATATTACAATAGTTTTAAAGCATTTAATAATATCTTTTTTTGGATAGTATAAAATGTACTTGGTCTGATTATTTGTATCAGTTTTATTTTTTTAATGAAAGTCATTATAAGCATAAATAAATTATTAAATACATCATACACATATTTACGTGACACATAGTTATACATGTTTCGTTGCTACAATTGTTTATCCATTTTGTGAATGTATGTACGAAATTTTGACCAATCGCATTGCCATACTTTGTAAAACAATCGATTTAAGATTGCAGTCAGCTTTTAGACTTTCAATAAACATGTGATGTAGTACTTTCTACACACAACTGGTATTGTAGACAGCTAGCTTTATAAGTTAATCTATATATTTTCAATAAGAGTACTGGGAACATATTTTCACTACTGTAAAAATAAAATAAAATTAGGTATTCTACTTATAATCTAATAATAACGTGCCCTATTTGTATGTGCGAACAATCCTCAAGGTTACCAGCTGCGGACACAGCGTGTGTTTATCTATTCACGTTGAATAGTGGGTGACTCCAAGGA
Source organism: Nephotettix cincticeps (assembly GCA_023375725.1). Classification (NCBI taxonomy): domain Eukaryota; kingdom Metazoa; phylum Arthropoda; class Insecta; order Hemiptera; family Cicadellidae; genus Nephotettix; species Nephotettix cincticeps. The sequence goes on along the minus strand of CM041785.1, from coordinate 15,364,978 downwards.
CGCCATTGTTAGTGACCTGGATACACGAGACGGATAATTAGTTCGAAGTTCATTTTTAATTAATACAATAAATTGAAAATATTGAAGGGAATAATAAAACATCTAAAGCTGAGACAACATAACGGTTCGTTATTACTGAATTGTATTAAGTTTTATTATTAAGTGAATCTTAAAGTAATACAATAGTTTGTAAGTAACTTTCTTTTATAGGATTTTACGTTATATCTTGATAAAAAGGATTCAAAGTGGAAAACAACCGGACGTGTACAGAACCCAAAGTTGTTTACTTAATGGAAGAGCTCCTTAAATCGTTAACCCAGTTGTAGAGTTGCCCGAGTTGGAACAGCATTACAGAGGGAATTTGAATAAGATTTTATACTCGTTAAATTATAGCCATTAAACATTCATAATACTGTTTGTAGTTAACTTTTTTACTATAAAGAGGTCAAATTAAAACCGATTGGATTATGTTTTTCCAAATAAGGTTTTTGTGATCGTGAAAACTCCTAAAGTTTATGTCTAGATTTATTTGTTACCGGCACGATAGCTCAGGGGTACAGCTCTGGTCCAGTAAGTCAAAGGTTGCTGGATCGAAACCAGTGACCGACGACTCCTGTCAGATCATGAGCTGATTTCGCTGTTTTCAGTTCACCGGACAAGCCCCAAGCCCGAGATGATGGGCAGTTAAGGTTGATCTAAAAAGAAAATATATATTATTATTATCTTTGGTATTAATTAGAGGTATTTTTGAGTCATTATTCGTTATATTCGAGCATTATTTCTCGTCCAAATTATTTTGTCTAGGTATGATGATTTTAACTGGAATTTTATTTTCAATAAACAGACTTGAGTTTTATCATCTAATTCTAGTAACATTTTGATTCATACAAGTATGATAACGGTATCCAAACCGATAAAGTAACAGTATTTTCCAAGTGTGATATTGCATCTATTTAGTCCATCTTTAGGGGTCTTTTTTAAACATTCTCTGGTGTAAAATTAAATCAGCACAGAAAACATGTGTAAGATAAGACGAGACAAAGGGTGAGATGAAAGGGGAACAGATTTACGCCGGTGGTGCAAACAATGCCTCCAATCTCCGCAAGGTGGTTGACCATTTCTGGTTAACCTTGTATTTTTTTTAAACCCACATTTACGTAAAAAATTGCTCATCTCATCTCAGAATTCTACCACAACGAAAAATTTAACTCATACACCTCCCACGAACCTGACGATTATATAATTGTTATAAGTCTAGTGACGCCAAATATCGATCTATTTTAAAAGAAGAATATTCGACTGTTAATTTTCTTTTAATGTCTAAGTAATTGTACCATTGACAACCAAGACTAATAAAATTAAATGTGATTCGAGTTAATTTTCCATTAGATTTTATTATATACGTGTAATTTTTATTATTATTATTTTTCTGTTGTCTTTGCTTTACTTTATACTGGATATTTTGTATAACAATGCATACCTATGTTCACCAAAGATGCTCTATAACATACGCTTGTAAAAATAAAACCTCTAAAAAATTTCAGATCCAGTTTCTAGGCCAGTGGTTGAATTTTATAGATGTCCTGGACTTGACCTTGACTAGATTGCTATTCCACGTTGTGAATTATCCCAAACTTGGACTTGTATGCAATAAACATCGTGATATCTACAGTAATTGTAACGTGCACAAAGTTTGTGCGCCTGGATCAGGTACGTAGATCCAAAACGTCAAAATCACACGTCATATTTGTGCGGTGACGTGTGAAGGTGTGAGTACACGGGATTGCTTTATACTCGTCACAGCCAAATTGACGAGAAGAGTCATGAATGAATCATGAGTTGAAATTCACAATACAACTAAACTTATTCCAAATTTTATTCCTTGTGAAGGGAATACACCGTCTGATTTTAAGCTAAGTTTAGTACTTCCACAGAAAAACCACAGTTAGTCTGGTTTATTTTGATAGTTTTAAATGTTTACAACAGTGCTACACCAAAAGTGAATGCATCTGAAAAGTTTACAACCTAGAAGAGCTGTAAAATCTTATGCACTCAACAAAAGTTTACCATCCTTCTAGTTTAGGTTGTGTTATCGTTATATTAGTTATTAGTTCGTTATAGGTTATTACCGTTATATTATTATTACGTTTATTAAATAAATAACTTTAGAGTACCCTTGTTTTTTCATTTTATTACACTAACCATCATTACAAATTACCATCATTCTAGATTCTAGAAAATTACCAATATTTGAAATTCATAATGGCGTCGGTTTTCAACCATTCAATACCTTTTATTTGAGTTTTCCAAAGCGCCTGTATTTTTAACTAATCTAAATCTGGAGGAGTTTTTCCAAACGTTGTTAAAGGTTATTTTATTGGAGAAGTCAAATAAAAGATATTGAATAACAGCATACTAGTGGGGCTGAAATAAAACGTTTCGCCCTTAAGGCAGACTCATAAGTTGAGTTAATAAGTTAAAAAGTGTCGGTTCTGAGTTAATACTATTGAGCCCAACATTGCTATGTAAACAAACGAGGTTGGCCGTTTACCCAGCAATGGCAACCGCGCAATCATGCCCAAGTGCATCTCAACATCAGGTCGATGGTGTTTTAGTGGCTCCACTTGAACCATACTCGCCATCCAAATGTGTTTGCTTTGGTAAAAAAAAACTTCAGACGAAAAATATAGACGGGCTTACATTTAAAGTTTATCCAGAATTAATTTGTTATACCCTTTTTTCAAATTACTAATACCAAACTAACCACTAACCAAATGACGCCATTGTTTCAAATTTTTGTGGCGCAAATTGCAAACACCCCCCATAGCTAAGATATATTCATTTCAAATGTATTTACAGTACTTCCCTATGGTAAATAGCTTAAGAAAATGAAAGGGTCTAAAGGCATATTATGAGTTCATCTAAACAGCTGTTCCCATAAGCATATACAAGGTCACTTCTGTTACATTTTTAACGTCTTGCAAATTGCTAACACCCTCCCTCTCCTTGGAGCTAAGGCACATCCATGTCAAAAGGTTTTTACTATTAAAAAACGTCGAATCAGTTATATCTAGAAAATACGTATTGAATTATGGGTAGAATGTGTATACATTCTGTAGGAATGAGAAAACTATTCTTTAAATAGTGAGAAGTGTATTATTTATAAATTTATGTAATACAGTGCAAGTATGATTCAATAGGTTTTAAAAATACCGTACAATATTACTGTTAAACTTGTATTGTATCGTGGAATAAACATTAACACGCTAAAAATAACTGCAAATTGTATTTTAAATTCTCTTGTCGCTACTTGCTAACCTGGTGGTTAGTTTTTCGGATTTCGGTGCTAGAGGTTACGGGTTCTAATCCCGAGATGACGTTTTGGCTTTGGATCGCTTTTCCAAAAATCGTTTGAATAAGGTCACAAATGTAGTCAACTAATATTAGACTCAATTCAAAATGTCTTCGATAAAATTTATTGCGAAAGTATATAATTGCAATGAAAGATTTCGAATGATTGAGGGTTCGGTTAATTGATGTTCGGATAAGGACCTCTTCACTGTATACATTTACACATGAACAGAAGTACTAAAAAGGCATTTCCCGTAAAATCTGAGTAAAAAGGTGGTAAAATATAAGCAAGACGAGATAACTTTATGTAGACACAAAGGATGCGAAAGAAGATTTACGTGGCGGTGAAGTCGAACAATGGCTCAATTACACGAGGTCACGTGACTGTCTTGAAGCGCTACCGTTGTGTTGCGGCTGTAGAGGGAACTACGCTGACGTTAAACTTGAAAATACACGGTAGTATACAACGTGTGGAATTATCTGATATTTTCACTAACACGTGTTCGTTATAAGGTATAGAGAGAGACTTGTGTTTATCGTATAATCAATCAGCATATTGAAATAGGTATACAAATATAGATGTATTTCTGAATAAAGGCCTGAACTACTTGTTAATTTTATAATTAGTATAGTGATCAGCTCGGGTAAAAATTCAGGTTACAACGAAGTTAATTGTGAATGACGTCACCAGTGACATCTGCTGCGTGATTCTGTTACTAACACATCACCCCAGGCTACAGTGTAATGCTGTAACGGCGAGGCAGTGTCGGGAGGCTGACAGGTCATTGCACATTAACGGACGGATCAGACTGTGAGAGGGTTCTGGTGTCGCAGGAGTTAATTGTGAATGACGTCACCAGTGACATCTACTGCGCGATTCTGTTACTAACACATCACCCCAGGCTACAGTGTAATGCTGTAACGGCGAGGCAGTGTCGGGAGGCTGACAGGTCATTGCACATTAACGGACGGATCAGACTGTGAGAGGGTTCTGGTGTCGCAGGAGTTAATTGTGAATGACGTCACCAGTGACATCTGCTGCGTGATTCTGTTACTAACACAACGCCTCAGGCTACAGTGTAATGCTGTAACGGCGAGGCAGTGTCGGGAGGCTGACAGGTCATTGCACATTAACGGACGGATCAGACTGTGAGAGGGTTCTGGTGTCGCAGGAGTTAATTGTGAATGACGTCACCAGTGACAACTACTGCGTGATTCTGTTACTAACACAACGTCTAGGAGATTTGCTAAATCCAATAAAGTCGTGCCATTCATTACATTGTGTTGAGACTTAAACAATATGCAATGTTAATAATAAGTGGAATTTTTGGGTGAAAATTTTATTTATACTGAATAATGTATAAAATAATTTAACGATATTAAAGCTAGCTTTAAAAATAAAAAAGTATCTTAAATTATTGGTTTGCAACAAACGGTTGTGGAGGAAAGTTAAATTTAGCCTACTTTAGTAAGTCCTTTCAATCGGCAAGATTCGTTAAAGCTTTGACCAAGCTCTATAAAAATACTTTGCATGCACACATGGAATAAATCCAGAATCGAATCGATTCAGGAGTGCTCGATACTCGATAAATCTAAGGTGCACTCTACGGCTGGTAAGTGGGTAAAGTTTGCGCTGTTCCAAATAACCAAGGCGAGTGCACCTTTCAGTCAATAGAAGGTTCACCTAAAGCACATTGAATCAGCGGTTTCTAAATTTGCGAGTGTATGCGGTTTTTACGATGGTTACACGTAGTTTGATTGTAATCCTGTTTAGTTTCAAAACTGCAGTATCATTCGACATTTGATTCACAAAAATGTCGTACTTTTACTAATTTTAAGTATTTTATAGTTCTAATCGATTATTTATTTAGAACTGTTTGGTCACCACAAATGGCTGCAGGGTGGAGTTAAATTTTCTGCGTTAAAATGCAGTTCGTTGTTTAAGCGTGTGTAATAGCGTTAAAAGGAATACCAAAGAAACTACTTCTTAGTTTTTTTTTTAAATCGTCTTGCATGAAACTTGGTACACTGTTTAAGCTTACATTACCCAATAAAACTCACTCAAACCACGTTTTCACCTCGAAAGAGGAGAAGGGGGTAGTTGGGTATATCAATTTCCTCTAAAAACCTAGCTGTGTTTGAAAAAAATTTTATTAAATTTTTTAAACAAAGGCGAATTTTGATTAATGTTATTTTTATTAGCATTTAAAATTAGATGCTTTTACCAGTTTTGAATTTTTTTAATATTACTTCTAAGGGAGAATGTATACTTTTTACAGTACCGTATGTAGTATCTATTATACATAGCATTGAGTTTCAAAATCAGAAGGTAAACGGCTCGATTCAAAGCAGAATTTCAGCAAAATGTTTCAACGGTTCCATACATTACCCGGTTACCTTTGCTTATCAGACTGTTATTAAATGACCCTGTCTAGTGAATCAATAATGTCAATGATGAAGCTAAATTTGTCATCAGATCCATTGCGTTCATCATTCTCCTTCAATCAAAAATGTATTTTTGTAAAGCTTCTCCGCAAAACCATTGGTAACATCGGGGTGCTTTGTAACCCAATGTTCTGAAACCTTTTGGTGATGTCCATCGTACTTGGCTGTAATGCCGAGCTATTAGAAACCTAGGTTTGAGCAATATTAGACACATATTTTAGAAGTTTTACAGAACATAAGAGACCCTCCTCCCACGACGAGGTGTCCGAGTGTTGCTTTTGCCGTAGTGGGAGGCTTCACTTTTCTATTTTATGTACTTTATTTTATATATTATTGTTTTTTCATTTAATTTGTGTATTGTTGACTATAGTTGTTTTGAAAATCTGTAAATAAAGGGATTTTTATTTATTTATATATTTATTTAAAGGCATTTTAATAGAAAGAAATGACCATCAGCTGTCAAATTAAAATCAATATTAGTTTGTTTATATTGATCCTTGATTTTAAATCTATTACAATATTTTACTGTATTAATATATCATCTTAATGTGAAACGAATGTAAATTTCCAGTACTATATATTTTTGCAGTACCGTAATTCAATAATTTTAGTAGATTATTATAGTAAGTTAATAATTTTTATCAGTACTTTTATTAGTAACTGAGTTTTTAACACCAGCTATCTTTTTCTGAATCCACCGATTTTTCATATATAGTATATTACGAATTTCCTTTTCTAATTTGCTAATCAAATTTTAACTTTTTTTTCCAAATTTCCAATATTAATCTCACAGTTCGCTGACTGTGAATACCAAGCCTACGCACAGGCATTCTGCCCATGTAGGCTTATTCCCTGATAATTTTAATCTATAAATTGTACTTATTGTACTATTGTTTTTGATTTAAGAGGTTAATTATGTAGCAATGTTATATTTTCTGGAAATAAATTATTTTTTAACTTTGACTTTTTTTGACGAATTTTTAGTTATTGACGTGTTCTAATTTAATACAATTAATCTAATATTATTAAATTTGTGCTAAACAATTAATTAAGCTGATATTTTTTTCTTTGTTTTAGATTTCAGGTTTGTGTTTTGTCATGATTTTAAGTATCTTGTTTCTTAACGTTGAATGATTAAACCCATACAAATTCGAATGAAACCTTTATGCATTTTTTTGTTGCAGGTTGGTGAACAATTCCAGTCAACAAGTAATTATCGAGTCGTAAGTTGTAAACTTTTTTCTACGTAATTATTATTTTATAAAATCTACGAACAAAGTTGTTTCTGATGTCGACTCCGTTTATCTCGGAACGCCACCTGCAGGGACGTTAATTCAAGTGGACGGTTATTACCAGCTGTTACTCGTTCAGACGTTTCTCTAGTTTTTACAAGTGTTCAGTTCAGTTTTTAAAACTTAATTTTGACCAGTTTTCATTACTGTAATAGGAGTTTTACTGTTCCATTTGATTTTTTCCGTTTTTAATGGCTACACCATAACACATATGTTCTTTAATAATATGTTAAGATCAGTAGTTAGATATTATTTTTACCGAACACGTACATAATATCCAGGATATACGAATATATATATACTTGGTTGTGTGAGTTATGGCTTAGATTAATCAGATTACTTTTTGGTCTCTAGTTAAAGATCTAATTTAAGGCTTCATGGCCACAACAAGCAAATAAGAATCTTTTAAATAAAATTAATTGGTTCAAGTTGATTTTTTGAGTAATATATTTCCGTTACGAGGCTCGTAACAGTAAGTTAACAATGTTTTTTCATCTATGAATGACAAGAACGGTCTAAAATTCATAGAGAACTTTCGCTTCGGGTACTGGGACAGCACTGTTAAAATTCCTATTCAGCTGTCATAATGAATTGTGTAATTATGAGGTAGAAACCAAGAATTTACCATTTATACTGCCGATAGTGGTTGTGTAGTGTAAAGGATTATTGACAGCGACCGTCGCCTTATGGTCGACGGTATTCTCATCTCTTTCCATATACATTATTTATATGATTTTTTTATTTAGATATTTATCTAAATCAGTCGTACACTACTGTATACAATCAATTTTGACGATGTGATCGGTTAAATAGGTATTTGTCTTCGAAAGCTTTTGAGACGTGCATGCGAATATCAGACCGTTTCTACAAGGCACGTTAATATAGGAAAAAGTAGAACTTACATTTGGGACGATCAAGAAACTACTTTGGGATCCTCACTAGGGTTTCTCAGAGAGTCAATTGGTTTCCATCAAATTGTCCTCGTGCCCACAAGGACCGGCGGCTTTTGATCGCTTTTGCGGGGAAAAACGGAGGGTCCGGGGTCCGCCCCCGATTAAAATGTTTTATATAAAAACCTAAAAACGTGTTTTCTTTCACTGTGACAAAGCCCACAAATGTAAGTAGAGTTAAATGACTCCAGAAAAAGGTATATTATAACATAAGTGTCTATGTTTGAACAAAAGTAAAAAAGTAAATCTAAAAAAACTGCTTGAAAATCGAAATATGTTCATCTTAAGGAGGATAAGGAAAAATTAATATTTCACTTATCAATCTATATTTTGGGATTAAGCTTGATATTTAAAGTTGGTATAAATGCCTACTTTCAGTGTTTAACACAGCAGCAAACCTGCACACTCCTTCCCATGTTAATCTTATAAAGAATAGGCAAATAATTCTCATACTTATCGACAGATTTTGATAAAACTTGTTATATATTATTATTATATTATTGCTAAGGAAATTCGCTGAGTACGCAGGTCTGCTGCGACGGGGGTATTTTAATTCCTAACAGTCCGCAAAATGTCGTCCAACATATTGAGGACACCTGGTTAACTATAAGTACCATCCTGTAGTCCTTAGTCCGTTGGGATGGCAGATTGAGCTAAATGTTCCCAAATTTTTATCTCAATTTTGGTATATTTATTTTTCCCTAAAACTCAGCAGACTGAGAATTAATCAGCAATTATTTCCCTCGAGGAACACCTCTGCGCGGATTAAACACAAGTACCGGTCCAATTGCAGCTATCGTTAGTTTTACCACTTCCCACTTAGCCAAGTGCCGGCAGGTTTTTTGTAGCCAGTTTCTTTATAATGGAACAGACGGTGCAAGATTCAATATCCAAAATGGAAACTCTTCTATCGGAAACGTATTTCCCCATTGTAACAGCTTATGGATTGGATCAATGTTACATTTGTGCAGCCAAGAGTCTGGTTAAACCTTGTTCTATTTTGTACTCTTGTAATGTCGTTATAAATCGTACTGTTATACTGTTACATCACTTTTGTATTATTATTTTTATGTAAAATATATAGGACAGGTCCAATTATGTTAAATGTAAAGAATCGTTAAAATAAAACTATTGACTATGTTCAAGTGCACTGCCGATGCTGACTGAGAAATAATGTAAATAAACAACAAACTGGACCTCTATATGTAAAAAATCCATCGCAGTTCTTTATATTTTGCACGGGTCTGTAAAGCGTTCAGTACATTCATCCAAGGTTCTTTGTTCAATTTAGGAAGATCTCTGTTAACTTTGAAGTTTTAGTTGAGAATGTAGTTTGTGTTAATCTCTAGTTTTATAAGTACTATCCTAAATTTTGTACTTTTTGAACTGCTAATTTGTGTAGATAGAAACTGTAGGCCTCCCTATACTTTGTAGGTGTTAAATTATGATGATGACATAATTCGTTTTTATATACTACTACTTATATTACACATTAAGTTCGACACCTATTACTATTTACTCGTAGATTTACTGTGTAGTGGTTATACAATTTTGAAAATAGATATAAGAGATTATTTTGATAGCCACCCTCATAAATTTATAAATTGATTTTGTGTATAATTGTTAATATCCATTCCTAAAGTAAATGTAAACTTCAGTGATGCATCTTTAAACTCCACTGAGTTTAAAGCTTATAAATCAAAATATTAACAAGTTTAATATAATGCTACCGTACTTTCATATACATAGGTGAGCTTAGGTATATTTATTTTTTTCTAAAGTACCGGTAGCCATTATAGTAGTCATTTACGTTTTGAAAGTACTGTATATAGCAATTTCAGTGAATCTATTTTAGGTTTGGATTTTAAAGTTCGTAAACTAAATTTAATATTTATGCACTATATTTGCATGCCATAGCTGAAAGAGGTAATGTGTTAGTTAAGGTTGTAGGCCTATTTGCCTTTTTTCGCGCGTTTCCAAATTCCCGTTGCACAAATCATTCCAGAACAAATATGGACCATTGGACGGGTCCCATTGTGACCGGAGAGGTTGCCATTGTTCCTGACCTAGGTGGTTGCCTCCCCCTGTCAGCTGTTCGCGGGAGGGGTGGTCGGTGGTCGGTGGTGGGGTGGGGGGAGGGATGACGTGTCTACTCTCTGTAGCCCGAAGCAGACGTCTGTCGGCAGTGGCAGTAGCTCTCCGCGCGAGCTGTGTTCGCGCTCTCTGTGGTGTCTACGCGAGTTCACGTAACATATCGTGGTAGTGTTGTGGTGTGTGACGTCATGTCGTTCATGTAGTGCTAAACTGTTAAACGTTAGTTTACCGTTCTGTGTGAAATAGGGTAGTAGGTAGAACATCCTTTACAAATTTTGTTAACCCTTTGTGATAAACCCGTTCAAGGAATCGCTGAGTTGATGGTATTTTTTTTATTTTCCGAAAGTTTATACTGTACTTGAGGCGGGATTATTCATAGTTGTGCTGTAAACTGTAGGTATTTTTATTTTGCTTGTGGAATACTGAATTGAGTAAACTCTACTTAAGTTTGAATACAAACATTCCACTTTTTCGTCTCCGTTTTAAAATAGATTGTCTCTGAAATAATTTTTGGCGTGTCAGAACTAACGTTTTACCTAAATGCGTGTGTATCAAAACTGCAGTACTCGTGAGCTTTTATTCCTTTTATGATCATTTAAGGGGCGAAAATTGAGTTCTAAATAATTATGATTAGACAAGAAATTTTTGAAATCTAGTTTATTTTTCTAAAAAAGCATAATTTATGTAGATTATATACGTATGTATCATTTTATATGTATAGATATTCCTTAAATATGCATTTCTGTCGATATATAATTACTGCGAATTTGTAAAATAACCGTTGGTTGATAATTTGGTAAATTAGTTACCTCAGTTGTAACTTTTATTTATTTCTTAAAATAAATATTGTATAATGCATACGTTTTCAAACTTTAATTAAGTCGATGTAATCTTAAGACACAAAAACTCATGGGTAAAGTGTAATAAACTGCATTTGAAAGATATTTTACGCTGACTAAGCAAATGTGAATTTTGCTTCGCCACAAACAATTAGCGCTCTGTCAGGCCTTGGTGAATCGATCAGGTGTGGCGTTTGTTCGGGTGTGGGGGACTTCCGGTCATACCGGAAGCACGTACCTTATTGTTGTCCGGCGGTCTGTGGCTCGTCCGACACCTGCGACTCCCTGATGAGGCTATTTGTCTGCCTTTGTCACACCAGCTTGTTAATCATCGTGGGATTTATTTACAGTGGATGTTTACTTATCAAAGAATGCGTTTTTCGTTCGGTCTTATCAGTGAACGTTGATTATGGACTTTGGGCATGTTTGAATGCAGTCACATGAGATTCATTTTCGATAATTAGAAAGATTGTACCTCTAAAGTTCTGCATCTACATTTATCGTTATAATACATAATTAATTTAATTTCCTGTAATTTATCATATATTTTAGCTGCACTTTCGAAAGAGGACTTCTACAGATGTGGGGTTTCGCTTAGGGCAAGTCATATATGACCTATATTTGACCTACAGGTCATTTTGTGGAGGTAAGGTAGGCCATATTCGAGTTCTTTGCATTGACACCAACGCATTACACATGAATTAATCTTGAATAGTGAAAAAGGGAATGGAGATACAGTAGCTGTGACTGTAGACAGTCGAAATAATACTGGTAATACAACCCGATTGTGTTTGTTGTAGGTTCAAGGTTTGGACCACCCCCTCTCAAAATGTTAATCAAATGTTGCCGACGTTGATAATACACAAATAAATAAAGATTCAAGATTTTTATTCCAACAAAGACTAATTTTACAATTTGTACAGTTGACGTCATTATAAACTAGTTCAAGTTTGATTACATAGAATTTTGTTTAGTTAAATTTAAATGCATAAATTAATTTATGACCACAGTCAAACATCAATTGACAGTATAAAATAACAAGGCCTGGATACTAATAACTAACAAAACAGAAACAAAGTTAAAAATTTACCGTAAGGATTACCAACATGTATAGATTTTCTATAAAACCTAACACGTCAATTATAGGCCTATAAAATTTGGAGAAACAATCAATAAAGTTTATACTGTATATAACAGGTAACAAATTAACACTTTAAAATACTAAAGTAGCCTATAAATACAATGAATTACAATTTATGTATTTATTTATTTTTTTATGAGTGAGAAAATAAAAACAGCAAGATACTATACCTAACTAAATTGAATGGTACAAGGGTGGGCTAAAAATTCATCTAGGTTGTAGCAAGTGTTTCTGGTAAGCCATTCCATGAGCGTTGACTTAAAGGACCTAAGATCAACCTGGAGAGCATTAGGTGGTAGTTTATTAAACATTATAACCAATATAATTAGACCATTATACCATTTAGACCAATATAATTGTAAGATTCCTGGGTTTTTGAAAGTCTAACATAGGGCAAGTCAATTTTATTACTAAATCTAGTTGAATGAGAGTGAAGGTTACTTGTTAAAATAAGAGAATGTAAAGACCAGGTCTGATTCTCTTATTTTAAGAAGTAACCTTCACTCTCATTCAACTAGATTTAGTAATAAAATTGACTTGCCCTATGTTAGACTTTCAAAAACCCAGGAATCTCACAATTATATTGGTCTAAATTTTTTTTAGACCAACTCGTTAAAGTTTTTCGTTCTACATCCAGTGTTACAATATAAAGCCGTCGTATTTTCCCAAGATTCTCAATAACGACAGCCGAAAAGAAACTTGCAACTGAAACGGAGCAACTCTTGTTATTTCGCGTTGGGGCCCGACTTCAAAGCGTCGCTTCTTCGTTAACCCGCTCAAGAAGTCGGCATGATCGGAATAATCAAAAGTTCCCCGTGCAGCCGCTGTGTCAGCCGCGCGACGGTTATTGACATTCAGAAAATATTTTGAACCACCTTTGATCACCTCTTTTGGGTTTGGGCGAGGCGAGTTTGACTTTCAAATGCGGTCCGTCGTGGTTCTTGATCGGTCGACTGTCTTACTTTTATATAAGTCTTCATCATTGCCGCCGTATTGGATTTTAATCCAATACATTTTTTTAACAAAATTTCTTGCTATTCGATAAAGTGGTAGTCCTCGTTGATCCAGGGAGATAAATTCTTTTATTTGCGCGTACTCGTATCTAAAACTTGTCTTATATGTATGTAATTATATCTTTATGACATAAAATACCTAGAAAACCATTTTACCTTTATATTGATAGCCCAACACGGAATTACTACGTCACTAAAATAAATTACATAAATTAATATTTTAGAAACTAAATAATTTCCTCTTACTTTAACGTAACTATCTCGTTAAATGATAACTGAACAGTTGTAAAACAAAGCTACTTTTGTTAAACCCCAGATAGCCTCTATAACAATTATCTAACAATGTTTTAATGGAGTTAAAAATCTTGTAGGCTCTTAAATAATGAAGTATCGATCGATATATAAAATGTAGATGCTGGATTTTTTAATGACCGTTTCGGATTAGGTACTCAGTGTATCAAGATACATAAAATAATAAACGAATTTTTTTAGTAGGGTTGTTGAATTCCTATGTTAATACTAACTTAGGCCCTACTTGTCGTACAATCCTGGGCATTATGTTATCTTTAGGGCCGTGCCATCCATTGTATGCTGTCTACTATGTTATTTAGATTTTTATTGCGGAAAATGTCCATCATGATTTTAAGTAAAACGTTTCGGAATCTGAGGTCTGATCCCGTTCTCAGGCGAGCTGCAGCAGTACCTGAAACATAACACGATTAGTACATAATCTCGACTAAACCGGTATGAAGCTAAAAGCTAAAATGTTTAAAGCAGTTAAAATAACTTACAAACAGTACCATTCACTGACAACTAAGCACACAATATATGTCCACTCGTCACGAAGAAAGACAACTCCACTCAACTTGGTTGTCTGTAATAGTGTTATGTTTTAGGTGCTTGCTTGACTTAACGCTTGAAACGTTGTTTTGCGTAAAATCGTGATGGAATCTGTTCGTAAAAATCTTAATACACTATAGCCTTGTTTATAAGGTTTTGATGGGACTAGGGGCATTTCGGATAAGCGAATTTTCGGATAAACCGTTTTACCGATTTTTGGAAGAAAAAGCTAAATAAACGCCTTCAGTTTTTTCTACACCGTACCCGTAATACGGGAGTGCATTACGGTTGCGTTTCTTTGATTACAGTGTTTATATACAGTTGTCTTTTTCTCGACCGACAGTATTGTGAAAGGACGGTCGAAAACGCTGTAATTTTCCAGCAACATTTTTTATTCTTCTCTTGGAACCATTTCGGATAAGCGAGTACCGGATAAATGAGGTTTTAGTAGTGGTAAATCCACCCATCAACAATAATGAATTTCAAACAAATAAAATTGTCTATTATACGGTAATTCTTAAGATAACGTAACAATAAAATGGTTAAGTAATGGATCTATCGACTGTAGTGGACAGCGTATTGCGGATTGTTGCGGATAATCCGCATAATACGCGGGTGAGGAGGCTGATCGATCGTGCCCTTGTGATTGATTGTCTTTGGACTCGCCGCGGAAACTGAAAAGGCCCTCCTCCCCTGAGTGCTCTTAGATTACTTGTTGCTCTCCTCGTCGTCTCGAAAATGCTTTTTCTAACTTAAATTCTCGATTTTATAATCCGTCAAATATTCTTTTGCAAACACTTCTTCATCCCTAAACCCACCTGACAAACTTACAAACACACACTTAAACAACAAACTTACCACAAACACATACACACAATACTTACACTGATACGCACATTTAAACTTAATAACACTCTTTATTGTAATACACTGTTTATATCACAATTAATTATTATTGTCTTAAATGCATGGCACACTTACACTGCATACTAAATTATAATGTTTACAAATTATAATTTAAATTATCTTTAAAAAATTAATCCTGATTTATGTTTTTATATTTTTTTTTTTCCTTACGCTCCGGCACATAGTAATAAAACCAGTCATTGAACAAAGTTTTTCAAAATTTAAGAAAATATAACAGTTAAAATTTCATCAAAAAATTTTAAAAACGCACCATTGTAAACAACGACAATTATAATTAATTGCCAATTTTTAAATTTCAAGAACAAATCAAACATATAATCTTTAGAGTTTTAACCGAAAATTATTCCAACATTGCTTTTGAAATGCTTACTACATTTTACTATAAGTTTTAATAGTTCTTTTAATATGTGAAACAGTACAGTAACCTGTGTAGTTTTGTCAGTTATTGTTGGCTGTTACTTTGTAAGATGTATTTTATTATGAATGTTTGATGCCTGAGTTTCGGATTTCTTAAACATTTAACCGTGTTCAACATTCTTTACTACTAAGCCTTGCTCACAGTAAATGTCCCCTCATAGGCTGCCATCGGAAACCGTTTCATTAATGGATGGAAAGGTGTAATTTCGAACTGTTAATTTTTTATCATTCTTTAGCTACGTATGTATCTACGTAATGCATTATTTTAACAATGTGTTTAATAATGTTAATAATGTTCGTGACCTTAATTAGTTCCGCTATATTGGATTTGAGCCCCATAACAATATTGTGCAATTGTGTTATCCGTTACACCTGACTGTACAGTCAAGTAGGCCTTTAGATGATTGACAGACCATTATCAGAGAGTAATCTTGCATTTATTTCCATTTTAAAAAGGATGACGAAGACTTACAACTAATTATGATTGGTAATTATAAAGTAAATACCTTTTTTTACTGTAACAGTAAACTAATTTTTATTTAATTTTACCTCAACTACCTTTTTCATAAATATAATGTGCCCGGTAACTGTATTACAAATAAGACCTTTTCTAAGGCATGTAGTAAACCACATTACCACATAAGGACGTCGCTGATGCAGACTCTAGGACTTAAAATATTTTAAAGGTCTGTGCCAGCCTGTGGAACCCCAGTGAAAAGGTTGTTTCTAGTTTAGCAAGTCGCTTGAGTGTTATTCACGGAACACCCTGTAGTCTTCTTGTTTACGGCTCTGTCAGTCGGAGCCGTGTCGGGCGTGCCGGCGGAAGGGTGGGTCCCAGACCGGGGTTGTAAACAACCAACCCTGCCCACTGTGTCCACTCTTCGCTCCTTTTGTTTAAGACGACTCTTGGAGTTGTGCGTAGTAAAACGAACCGTACTGCGCCAATAGGTTTCGCCGTTTGCTGATTTTTTTCGAAAATCAAGTCAAAATAATATTTCTCTTACCATTTAAACGCCTGAGGCATTTAAACAGCTACATCGTGATAGCACAAACGCCTTTTTGGGGATAACCGTCCAAACCGAATTTTAAATTCCGGGATTTGAACTTGTGATGGCTCGTTCTGGCACCGAAATCGAAGACCATAACCACTAGGCTAGCAAAGTCACCCATTTTTTGTACGAATCATGGCAACGTTTGTGCTGTTATAGTACAAACTAATATGTTGTATGAAAAAAACAAATACATACAAATATATTGGATAAGATGGTTTCGAAAATCTTTACGTCTTGCCAACAGTTCTCCAAATGAACTTGCTTGTTATCGTTTAGGAAACATAATCTGGTTGTAAAATCATTACTAAATATATTTATGACATTTTAAACTAGTACTTTTTTATTTTACGTTGTTCATAGGATACGACATAAATTTAACATTACTAAAACATTTTCTTTTGTCAGCATTGAGCCTATTAAAGGGGATAGAAGATTTTATTGTCATTTTGTATTAAGTCTACTTTTGAAATTATATGCCTTAATACCCCCTTACAAAGTGTGGATAGACTATTATTCATTCAAGAAGTCCCTCTTGAAATGAGGACTATTAATTATAATTAGGGACATGTTCTTAGGAGGTCAATGATCCTCATCAGGGTCAACAGCCCAGCCCGACTGGAATAGAACCGTCAGAATTAGTTCTGCTGCGTTTCGTTGAAGGATCGAAAACACGCGTCATTTTACAAAAAGGTTCCGGCAAATTTACTAATGGATCCGAGGTATTTTACTTACCTCTTTCCGCGACCAAAATAGATGTTTTCTCGTTCCGGCATTGTTCCCCTCGTAAAGAGTGCCGGCGCCGCAGCGTCGGGCGGTGTTTGCTTCTGTTATCACTGTTATCAGTCGCCAGTTTCGGCATTGTCTTCAACGTGTCCCACGACACACACGAGCGCACGTAGACGTGATAGAGACTGTCGTGGACGTTCAGAGGTCACCGAGCAGCTGTTCGGTTCATTTATGGTAACGTTTTTGATTACCAGTGTCAGAGTATTGGGGTAAACACACACGTACAGCGATTTACAGCGACTAAATCAAATCCATACGATTAAATGGGAACGCGCACACAAACAGCTGTTGCGAGCGAAACTGGCGACTACATTGTCAGTCAGCACCAGTCACTGGGCAAGTGTATTGTGGAGCTTGTATTGTTTATGATATATTTGCACAAATAATCTGTTTCTTACCGTAGTTTATTGATCTGGAATAGC
The DNA here is from genome assembly GCA_023375725.1 of Nephotettix cincticeps. NCBI lineage: Eukaryota > Metazoa > Arthropoda > Insecta > Hemiptera > Cicadellidae > Nephotettix > Nephotettix cincticeps. The sequence goes on along the minus strand of CM041785.1, from coordinate 15,347,409 downwards.
ACAAAAAATTCGTATTCTCTTGCCTTACAGTCTTTCTTCTGCACTTATTTTTCAAGTCTCACTTAACTTTTGCAAGAATATAATCAAAGGTTGTAGACATACGCATGTATTGATTCGTGCTTTTTAGAACTGGAAACAAATGGTGGTATTCACCATGTACCTTCCTTCCTTCATTAACTTCATGCTCCCACTCCGACCAGTTTGAGGCACGCAAAATGAATGTTTTCAACCAAGTGTTTTCACTCTACAGTAAAAATAGCCTGTGAACTTAGATAGTGACATCTTAGAACTGAGCTCCGGATCGCGAAGCTCCGCTTTTAATCGCTGTATGTGTGTTTTTACCCTTAAACTCTTTTTTGGAAATCGGTTTAAATCCAAAGGCTATCCCGGGATTTGAACCCTCAACTTCCTGCTCCGACGACTTACGAAAGAAACCCGCTAGGCTAGCGAGACATAAAAAAACTATTTTATCCTAAAAAGAATTAATAGTTATACAACAATTCCGTATATCGATCAGTGTTAGCGTTATTTAATTTAGGATTCACATGCAATTTAAAGGTGTAACAATTAATTCACAGACTTGAATTTAGAGAACTCTAGGATTCGAAACTAATACGAATTTTGACAGTTATAGTTTCCAAAGTTTTAAAAATTAAAGTTCTGATTAATCTGGTTTATTAAAAGTCTCTAGTAGCCAAGACGTATTTTGTTTCAGCCTCCATAAGAACAAAGTTTATTTTGTAACGGCAATAATGCTTACACGATAGATAGATGAAATTGCTGTAAAACTATTAAATTGCTTATGTTTTTTCCGGGGAAATATAATTACCATGCAATAATATCGGATTGATTTTTTAATATGGCAGCTGAACCATATTTTTACGACTATCGTATGATTACCGATCATACGATATACGATGCTGTCTCAAAATTTAACATTTTGTTTATGTGACTAAAATTCAAGATGGCAGAGGTACTGCACACTCTTCAATAAAAACTAATCTCAGGTTCACTAGTGATTTCTTTACCGTTTACATATGTTACATACTAGCTTGTTCAGTTGTTTTTTTGACTTCATGTGCCTTGGGGAAATTTTGAAACGTTTTGAAGAGGCGGTCCAAAACCCGGTCTTGTTACTACCTAACGTCGACCTGTTGTTAGGAAGCATGTTAATTAATAGCCAAATAACGAAATGGCTATGAGTCGATTCGGCGACCTTCAGTTTTGAAGTCATGCACTATGTGTATAATGACTCTCCCACCCAGTCAGTTGTTTTTCATGTTCTGGCTAGTTCCCACCGAAACACATTTTTTATTTTGTGTCGTATTGGGTTCTAAAAATTCCAATTACAAATGGCGATTGGGTGTACCATTGAACCAACGACCATGATAATATCGTCGTTGTGGAACGTTTACAATTTGATCTCTATGATCCGCAAAACTACTGTAGGCCTATAGCTTGGTGTTGATGAGTGTGTCACATATATGTGAACGACACCCGGAAGCTCGCTACTTCGCCACTTGGCGCCCATCTGTGGCGGCGCGTCGGTGGCGATAAACTCAGGTTCTTGCTGCACTTCGCCACGTGGCGCCCCCCCTAGAACATTAGAGGCGGCCACATTATTTTGTGGACAGGCAATTGGGTTTTTAATAGTTAAACCCAATTAGTTAGATATAGCATTAATATTATTCCAAACGGTCTACCCCTGCCGCGATTGTGTAAAATAAGGTTTACCGCTGGTATGCTGAATCGAAACCAGCGACTGGCGACTCCTCTCAGATCTTGAGCGGTCACCTCTGCCAAGACTGTGTGACTAATGCTGCTTAATTCACCGCATAGGCCCTAGGCTCATACAGTGATGGGTTGAGGTTTTATAAAAACCTGACCCAAACACTAAGTGGGTGGGTATGAGTGGATGGTGAATTTGTCTTGTAGTTTTTCTACTGACTGAGACTTGCTGATTCATTTGCTAGGGTCATTATTTAACAATGAACAAAACAATTTATATTATAGACGAAACAGTGACGATGTTGTTGACGAAAAAGGTTTTTTTATATTTGCTCGTAGGCTTGACTTCTAAATTTTTACCAAAATAGAACATACCACCAAGAGTGCACTTTTTTATCCTCCTTACAGGATTATTTAACAGTCAAATCAACTCATCTTTATTTCGCACAGAAAAATCTGTATAATAGTGTCACAAACTATATAATAAAACAAAATTTAAATACAGTTAAAACAAAATGCAGCTAAACAGCATTTTAATTCAATTGGCAATTTAGAAAATCTTTCATAGTGTAGGGAGCTTGTTCCAAGAGATTGCGTTTGTTTGGATTGAACGTTTACAATTTGATCTCTATGATCCGCAAAACTACTGTAGGCCTATAGCTTAGTGTTGATGAGTGTGTCACATATATGTGAACGACACCCGGAAGCTCGCTACTTTGCCACTTGGCGCCCATCTGTGGCGGCGCGTCGGTGGCGATAAACTCAGGTTCTTGCTGCACTTCGCCACGTGGCGCCCCCCCGGAACATTAGAGGCGGCCACATTATTTTGTGGACAGGCAATTTGGTTAGTTAAACCCAATTAGTTAGTTGTAGCATTAATGCCATTCCAAACGTCTACCCCTGCCGCGATTGTGTAAAATAATGTTTTCCGCTGATATGCTGGATCGAAACCAACGACTCCTCTCAGATCATGAGCGGTCACTTCTGCCAAGACTATGTGACTAATGCTGCTTAATTCACCTCGCTGTCTTTAATTCCCGCATAGGCACCTATACAGTGATGGGCGTTTAAAGTTTTATAAAAACCCGATCCAAACACTAAGTAGATGTTAATGAGTGAATGGTGAATTTGTCTTGTAGTTTTTCTACTGACTGAGACTTGCTGATTCATTTGCTAGGATCATTATTTAACAATGAACAGAAAACAATATTTTAGACAAAACTGTGACGGTGTTGTTGACGAAATCGTTTTTTTGTATTTGCTCGTAGGCTTGACTTCTAAAATTTTACTAAAATAGAATATACAACCAGTAGTGCTATTTTTTATCCTCTATCAATTAATTACAGGATTATTTAACAATCAAACAAACTCATCTTTATTTCGCACAGAAAAATCTGTATAATAGTGTCACAAACTATATAATAAAACAAAATTTAAATACAGTTAAAACAAAATGCAGCTAAACAGCATTTTAATTCAATTGGCAATTTAGAAAATCTTTCATAGTGTAGGGAGCTTGTTCCAAGAGATTGCGTTTGTTTGGATTGTTTTTATGTCTGAGAGTGTACTGCATTGAATGAAACTGGGGTTGATACAGATGATAATTTAATAATTTCAGAGGTAATTGATAATTACCTCTGAAATGCTCAATTTCGTCATACACTGTTACAAACGTCATACGATGTCATGTATTAGCGCCGAAGCGGTGGGCTAGATCGTTTCTGAAGTACTTATACTGAATAAGAGTTGTTCTCCCGGGAACTAAATTATGACTGGCGGTAGGCCTGTAGGCCTAGTAGTGAGTGACCAGTGACTAGTGCCCAGTGATCAGTGACACAAGTGTGGAGATGGTGTCGGACCAGTGAGGGCCAGGAGGCTCCAGGATGGATGAGGAGGACGACGCCGCCCGCCAGCAGAGTCTGGTGGACCTGGAGTCCCTCTACGAGTGGCTGCAGCAATTCGAGGACCCCACCATAGGTGAGTCAAGGATCCGGATTATCGGGTTGTTCCTGTCCATTGAACAGCTGATGGCATCTGTATAAGCCTCTGCCGTCTCATACCCAGTCTGTTTCCTCACTTACATACTTGTATCTCTCATTATTTCGACTCAAATTTTCTAACCGCATAAAGACTTAAATACTCATATTTTACAGATTAAAGTTTGTTTTATTTCCTCCCACATAATGCTATGCCAGAGCTTGTAAAAGGATTATTATTATTATATTTTGCTCTTGGTTATATTTTTGTGGTACTGGTTTTTAATATTTTTTAGAAGAATTAGGTTTTATCTACCGATTTTTGTTTGAAAGTTAGTAAATTGTTTAAATTAAAAATTAAATTATTAATGACCTTTTTCTTTGGCGTATGGTACCTGTCAACCTGAACTGAGGGGGCAATTGTCCGCCTCTGTTATATGAAAACTAGCCAGTTTCAAGCAGTAATTAATTAAACTAATTAAGTAGCTAAACTGACCGGTCAGCCAACAGAAGTGTTAAATCATTATTTATAACATTTTGTAACTCTGTCATTATCTGTGTTTATATCATAATGAAACACCAATATCTGGAATTTTTCGAACGTTTTGGTTTATTTAAGATTATGTTTTCATAATTTTGGTTTTTTTCTATATGTTTCAACCTGAAGATCTGTCACAAGTCCTGCGACGTGTAATCTACTATAAATGTGTCGATTCAAACATTACGTAGATCTTAAACTTAAAACATGTTTTAAGTTGTTCATAGATCAAGGGGTTCGCTTCATCCCCACATCGTATAATGCCTAATCCCTCTTGAATGATTTTACTAAACTACTAAAATTATGTAGATATTTAAAGCTAGCATGTTAAATGTGATAAGTGTAGTGATATTTATGTGCGTTTTTGTACGCCTGAAGATAATGACTTGACTTCGTCGAAATGCGTGGCCGTAATAAATAACTACAAGAATCACGAAGCGGACCTGAGCTAAATAACCTATTAACAGTTATTCCATGTGATTCAGAAATACAGGAAACCACAATGAAATGGAATGTGGCCTTTGGAATAACAGAAAATGATTCCTCTCCCCGATAGATTATAAGCAAGTCAATTAATTCGGATTTTATAGTTTTTTTATTTGTTCCCCCACAAGGTACGTCATGCTATTTATCTCTCCTTATAATCCTGAAAGATTCAAATCTCAGACCTTTGTAACTTAGGGAGAGAGACCTTATGTTAAAGCTTTCAGTTTTTCAACTTAGTTTTTACTTCGTTGTTTTAAATTCATTATTGGTGATGGTGGATTTATTAATGTTATTTACATTTTTATTGCGGACATTTTCCATCACTATTTTATGTAAAACAAAGTTTCATGACGTATACCGAACTATTTCGATTTATACCGACTTAGTCCGGATTATGTGTTAATTGTGTTTGTTTTAGATATTAGTTCACCTGAGGACGGAATCAGATTCCAGATCCCGAAACGTCGTGAAACTTTGTTTTACTTAGTTTTTACTGTTACAAAGTTAAATCGGATGATGAATTATTGGAAACATTTGGACATTTGCTCCCTCATTTGATAGCTTTCCGTTGCAAACAGTGTGTATAATAAATTCTGGTGAGACTGGAGGCTATTCAAGCTGGTGTAGCCAGTGGGGAGTCCCTGGACCTCCTGCGCGTCGCTATCTTTAGTCCGCCTCACAGACACGGCCCATCTCGCTGCACGCTTGTCTTCAAGTGAGGATGTGTTGTAGTTGGGAGATGTTTGCTCAAGCCGTGACCAATTCGATTAAAGACACTCTACAAAATATGAATCATAAAATATACAGGCAAACCTTATTTTGGGCGGATACATGTATTTAAGATCATGAGTTGTTTTTGACATGAATATGTCTTAGCTCTGGGGGGGGGGTTGGCAATTTGCGCAACCAAAATTTGAAACAGTGACGTCAAAAAAATACAAAATGGCGGATATCTGAGAAAATAAGCGTTTTAGGCCATACCTCTATTGGAACTTTTTTCTTCCTTATAATGTACCTAATCACTCACCGAAGTGCTGAAACGTTTTTTAGGGACACCCTGCATACATGCGCATCTCCTCGGTTAAGAACACACAGTGTATAAATTTGATCCATAATTTATAGCAAACATGTGTAGTTAAAGAGTAATGGAATTCAGAGTTGAAAAACGTCCGACAGAAGCGATGTTTAGTCCGAAACACCACGTCAGGCGTTCTGTAGAGTCGGGATGTTGCCGGTCTAGATGCAAGTTGCTCTGTAAATTCACTCAATCGCAATCCAATCTCATTGCAGTTTAATGTTTCCGCTAGTTGCGCCGGACCGTTTGTTATCTCAAGTACGCCGTTCTCTTCGCGAATGTATTGTTCAATATAAATTTTGTACGAACAAGTAAATCAATTTAATTTTCAATTATTGTGCCACGGTCATCCAAAATAAGGTATTTTTTAATCGTCATTGATTTACTTTCATTGTTGTAGAGTTAACATTGGTAAAATTTCACGTTTTAAAATTTTGTACCTTCTACAGATTAAGTACTTACTGCTGACCGCCATGGCTACTTGTACTCAAGCTGGTACTTGACATCGCCAAACGTTGCCAGTATTCTCTGTTCTCTGAATCTTCCTGCATGAGTACCGATTTTCTCATGTCTTTCTGGACTTAATTCCACCATCTACTTCCTCTCGGGTCTCATATTAGCACTGTATTCAGGTTGCTCTCCTGATTTCACCTTATAATACTGCCAATACACTTTAGCAATAGCTCGACGATTTCGTAATCCAGACATAACGGTCGATCGGAACAGGTAGTTTGGGGGGGTTGTACTCGAAAATTGGGGTTTTTATATGTCATTTAAAACATTTAAAAGTTGATCATTCACCATTAGAATCAGCTTAAAAAACTACACAATTTAGTTCCTTAAAGTTTTTCCCTATCTCCAGCGGTTACCCAGATAGTAAAAAATCTAAACACAGTACGTTGTATTTTGGGGCTCCAATGTTAATCTTATGGAGGATAAGGAAAAATTAATGTTTCACTTATTATCTAATATTTTTTGGATGAAACTTTATATTTAGCTTCATGTTGTTGAGATCCATACTTTTATGCTTAAAAATCATAGTTTATGTGTTTATCATGGCAGCAAACCTGCATATTCTTTTCCCATGTTAATCATATAGAGTTTAGGTAAACTCCTTTATTTGAGGACAGATGTTGATGAAACTTGATATAAATGGTCAGAATCTAAATTGTTTACGCTAGAAACACATACTTTCAGCGTTCCTCACAGCAGTAAACCTGCACACTCTTTCCCATGGTAATCTTAAGGAGAATAGGCAGATAACTCTCATATTGATCGACAGTTAATGATAAAACTTGTCATATATTTTTATGTTATTCATTTGGAAATTCACTGAGTACGCAGGTCTGCTGCGACGGGGGTATTTACTTCTACAATATTATGTACGCCCTCGGAATAATTCTCGTATCTCTCGGTTGCTGCGGTTCCGCTATAACGTCGTATATATTTCTGGAGTCGAATAAAGTTCTTAGTCCATCATTTTCAAATGTTTTTTCGTGTTCTTGGTTGGTTTCCAATTTCCCTTCCATCGTGAGTTGAGATTTTTAGCTATTCCATCAAACGTTTTACACCTAATTTACAAGTAGTATTGTCGAAATTTCACTAAAAACTAGGCCTATCCGTTTTTTCAACAATCAAATTGTCAACACGTTACAACCGAGCTTACTTGTAAAGTCAATTCTCGGAATACAAACCTATTTTCTGTCGCAATTCAATTAATTACACGTTAAGCGATCCTTAACTGAAGGCTTAAGTTGTAAACGTAATGAAAATTTTAATCTAAATAAGACAAAGCAGTAAATTACCCCCGGGTGCAATCTGTTATTTAAATGTAAGGCCCAGTTTGTCGCTTTTTAATTAACGTTAATGACCTAAGCCCTTCGCCGGGTCTATTCAGTTTACGATCAGCTTTACTTGGAAATTGTTTTATAGCTGAGCATTTTGAAGGGTTTATTTAATTCTCATTTGACTTGTATACTGAATGAATTTAGTCACACGGGTTTGTAAATTTCTATTTAATTGTCTTTGAGATATAAAATATTCTTAGTAATGTGGTAAGCCATGTAAGTAGAAAAGCATTTTTTTAAATTTTAAAAACGCATTATTTGATATTTCGCCTGAAAAAAAGTGAATATAACGTTCGATTATAACCAGAATGAGACAGATGTTTCTTGCCGCTACATATATTATATTAATCTTGAATGGGCAAATTCATAATTTGAACACAGTATCACAATGGAAAATATAACAATGCGACAAAAACGTACAGTTGGTTGGATATGAACGACAGTGGGTCATGATTTGAGTGGTAGAATATTAAAGATAAACTAAGCTAAATTATTCGTACAATTTATAACTGATTCAAATAACATATTTGTAACTGGTCAAGTTATTTACAAACTAAAAATTATCATAGCAGTTTTTGGGTACATATAACTCATCTTCAATAATTATGAATAGATTTCTTTGAAGTCCCGTAAAGAATTTGTTGAATATTCCTTTTGAGATGCATTCCTTAATTCATGCAGTTTTCATATTAAATAATTTAACATCTGTTAAGTTGTGGCATTAAACATGAAATATATTACAGGAAGATACTCGGTGTATAAACAGTAAACGTTCTCACAGTTGTGTTTCGTGGGAATAACAAATAGTCCTAATGATAACTCCACAATGAAGTAAATGCTAATTGCTTAAATATAAGTTCAATTTTTTACCTAGAAGTTCCATGGAAGTCGAGATGATTAAAAGTATTCTGTTCTCAAAATATCAAACTAAATATTAGAGTTGAAAGTAGAGCTGAGATTAATTGGCAAGTCAGCTTTCGTAAAGTTACAACTCAAGATTTGCTGAATTAAATAAGAAAGACCCGCGCAGGGTTTCTATGCCGGAAAAGACCGTCCAAAACCTTTCAAGGAATAAACTACAGAAATATGCGCCGGGTTTAAAGTTTGTAATTGCTTTATTATATTTGCGGCTATTTATAATGAAGGCGCTTTTAGTTTTAAAAGTCTTCTTGTTTTGTTCGAGTATTTCATTGTTTCGCTTTTTCTAATCCTCGTTTGTATAGAAATTGAAGTTTTGTTTCTAAAAACATTTAGTTTCAAAGCGAAATTATAATTGAACATTATTTTATTCTCTATTATTATTTTATTATCTTTTTTTGAGAATACGTGAAAAACGTTGTATTTGTTTGTGTGTGGTATGTGTTTGTTCGTTTGAATAGTGTATTAAATTGTTTCCCCTTTCATTTAATTCCCCTATATCATAGGTTAAGGTCTGTTAAAAGATAAAATCATGATGATTGTGTACTAAATTTTGATTTGTTAATATAGTTTGTGCCTCGAGAATACAATTTTTCTATCATTTGTTTAAACCGAATTTTTCACATTTTACAAATATGCCATACAGTAATTCTAGTTGAAATAATCCCGTCTTGTAAACTCGGTATGATAATAAATATTGAAGTAATTTTACAAGTTACTTATTATTGTATTATTATTATCTGTGACTTACCATAGTCAAACAAGTTTGGTTCAAAACCCAACGATGTTAAAAATTATACTAATCAAGACCAATCCTATTAGATTAGATCATTGAAAAGGCAACCATACACAATGTAGGTATTTTAAGCCAAGTATGAATGAGGATTGAGTGTAAGATGATTGTGGTGCGATCTTGTAGTCTTGTTACTGACTAAGGCTGACATGTTCCTTAGACATGACTGTTAATTAATAGCCCAACAGCCGATGGCAACTAATGTACCTACAGTTTAACGTGGAATCCGAATCACGGCCTTTGAATTACGTACTGGTCTTATTAGGATTTACGTAGTATTCAATAGTGCAGACGTTAATCTACACAAGAGAACACTACATCCACCGACCATCACTCACAACTATCCACAATTCGTGACCTCCAAGCATCTGGATTACAGGACGACGCCACCGTCCCAGTCAAGTATTTAGTAACCCTTAGTAAATTTGGTATTCCCCCATTGCCGGACTCGCCAACACTGAAGTTATGTTCCTATTGAGAGACACTTGATTCACAGGCGAGGAACGTCGGTGTTCGTTTTCGCGTAAGCGTTTTATTTCCTTGTTTCTGGAATGGGTTGTGAACCGTTCTCTAAATTCGCTCAATTGAGATTCAATTTCATCCAAGCCCGTGTTTACTCACGTCTCTCTCTGATCCATTAGGTTTTACATTATTGTTTTTCCGATTCACTGAAACGTCTCACGTTAGAATTACGCCGTTTTTGTTTTACTTTTCACTGTACATTATAAGTTAAGGGTTTTCAAAAGGAAAATCTTTTACTAAAATAAACTCCTGTGTCATCGCTGGACGCATTGTAATGATTGAGGTGTCTTCATGCCTAAATGTGTAGTTTTTCATAATTGTTTTTTCCGTAATTTATCCTAAAAGTTAAATCCGGCAATTTCTAATTATTTTACTATAAAATTACTCTGTAAATAAAATTACTTTCCTACCATTGTAGGTTGCTTAAAAACAAAGAATAATTTTACAAATAATTTTTCTTAACAAATGATTTTCGAGGATGATCTCAGATTGTTTTACTGCCAATAGTGCAATTTCATAAAGTTTATTTTGGTTAAGGCCGAAACGTTTCCAAAAAATTTAGCATAAATTTTAATATTGTTCCTCTTGAACCAATAACCTTGAAATTTTGAATTTTGTATTCATTTTTATAGAATTCAATTGTTGAACTATAAATTTTGATTTTTTCAATGTCTACTTCTTCTGGCTGTTTTTCGCTAGATTCAAAACAGCTGTGTAATGAATTTTTTCACAGATATCAAATTAATAAAACTGTTTACAGCTTTTTAAAGTAACATAATGAGAAATCATTATTTGTTGATTTGGAAAAGTATTGAATTAAAAATTGAAGAACAGAATGTTCCTTAACACCTATTTCGTCTTTGACGCGAACAGCGTGGGTAAGAAAGGAGGAGTGAATTTTATAGTACACTGTTATATCTTAATACTACCTATGCTTTTTCAAAATATATTTATTAATTTTAAATGCTACCGAGAAATAAATCTATGCCTCAGCTTTACTATCAGAAATCTTATATCAGCGTAATATTAAAGGCAGAAATATCCAGGATATTGTTCCTGGAAGCGCAGCAGAGAATGACAGTCTCGGTTATTTATAAGTCGACTATTCGCGACCGTTCACCGGAAAGAAATTCAAACAGATTGATGGAGGTGTTACAAAGTTGTGTAATCGAAAATTGGATTTATGCTTTTAGAGGTTTTGCTGTTTTTAAGGTTAATACTACAAATAAAGTAAGTTTTACAATATGATTGCATATTTAATTACTAATCATGTGGATTATTATTATTAAGTTCTATGAGTTAAATTGGGTTGATTAAAATTAAGCTAAAATTAATGCTAAGCCCTTTAGCTATCCAGTGTGGCATTCCCAAATCACCCTGGCTCCTTCTTGTCTATCTCTTGGGGGTTTCATTGACTCCTGGTTAATCCAGAACACTAAGGATGGCCAGAGCGTTTGAGGAGTGGCGTTTCTCTTTTCTTGTCCTGTGTCCTATCATCCAGCTACTTGGAGGTCTGATTTTTTATATTTTTGTGTGCGATAGTCGTTGGCTGGGATATTCTCTGGTTTGAATTAACAACCGTACTATTGAATACTCTGTTGACCCGCAAAGGCCATCCTCATAAGTAGACAAGGTTGTAATTCAAAGACAGTGGTTCGGACTCCACGTTAATCTGTAGGTCCATTAGATACTACTAGGTGTTGTGCAATTATTTACTTGGCGCGCTCTCGTGGTTCGTTGGACAAGAGTAACTCAGTAGTTAGGGTTCCTGGGCGGGTACCCTAAAATGAAAAGTTGAGGACTCGTGGTCGACCCTTACCTTGTCCAGTGAACTGAGAGAGTTTTTAAGTAGTGTCAACCTTTGAACTCAACAAATCCAATAATTTTGGAAATAACTAATTTCCGAGTAGAAAATATGTTCTAGATAATGTCTAATGTCCATGAAAATTTCAGGTTTCTTGTAATATTAAGTTTAAAATCTAAAATAAATAACATTACGCTTATGGAGAGTCAAATTTAAACAATACAAATCAAAATATCTGTTTAGAACCGTTTGACATTTGTTGATTGAAGATGGTGGTGAAAAATATGTGAATAGTGGTTTTTCATAAATATTTATTTGATTTATAAATGAAAAATTATGAAATTACTAAACGGTTCGTAAAAACTAAAGGGTAAAATAACTGTGCGAAATAAAATCGAAGAAAAGTATTTCCAAAATCTTTCGTGTTTTGATAGAAAACGTATTCATTGTATTGATTGAAGCCACTGTAACAAACCAATTAATTGGTGTAAATTAAATTTCTCTTTTGCTTTTCGATCCTCATTCCGTTTCGAACAAAATCAGTTGATCACAGGCTAATAATAACTGTATGGATAATTAAACAGTATATGATCGGCTAAAACGAATGAGGTTGGCAAAAGGCTAAACGACATCGCCTACTTGGCCGATGTTACAGCTCAGCGGTAGTGTTTTTACTTTACATGTTGGAGGTTGTAAGTTCGATCCCCATCCGGTTACAAAAGTTTTGTCCAGTGTTTAATGCTATTTCAATTAAGGTGTATTAAATCGGTTTTATGTAAACCACATAAGTGTTTTCATTGAGTAATAAATGTGTTTTAATTTTGGTAATTAACTTGTATAATACATGTTTTATTCTATTCGAGCAAAGCTCGGTCACCAGGTACTAATAATAATAACCAACAATGTAATAATAATAAACGCGCACAATATTTCTTTGGTGTTATCCAACAAATATTTACTATAATATTTCGTTAACAGTGTTCCAGTGTCCCCAACGATTTCCAGTCGCCAGGAGCGTCATTTAACACGTGGTATCAAGTAATCTGAGATAGTAATCATCTCATAGGCCGTGATGAGTCGGGTAACGTGTGTGTAATCAGTTTTCTTTATTGCCGGTAATTTGAGAGGCCATCAGGCTGTATGTCCCGCCTCCTCTTGTGTCATACATTGCTCTAATGTCGTCCACGATATTAGACTCGTTGTTACGTTAATTTGTTTGCATTTGCGCAGTTTGACCGTACATGTATCTACTCTCATTTATTATTTTAAAGTTTGTTTTTTCAGTGTATCATTTTAATTGGTTAATTAATTTGATTTTACGTAATAGTTTTTTTTGTGGGAAGACGCTCCAAAACCAATGTTTTACAGTGTGACATTTTAATTGGTTAATTAATTTGACTTCACGTAATAGTTTTTTTTTTGCGGGAAGACGCCCCAAAACCAATGGGAAAATTAGTGTTTGAACCCGGGACTTCTTACAAATAGTTGAAAGATAGTAACCATTAGGCTAAAACCCCTTTGGGTATTTCATACTCCGTACCCAAATTGTTATTTAATTGATTTTTTGATATCCCCTATTATGAAAGCATTTTTCCTTAAATATTGTAGAAACTGTCATGAAAAATAGTAATAGCCACATTATTAACTATAAAAAACTAAAATAAAAAAAAATGTAATTTGGTAATTTTTAAGGATAAAGTCTTAATATAAGCTAAGTATTTTATCTATTAACTCATTAAATGTTTAGGAAACCTATGATTTTTCACGTATTATATAAAACTCCACCTTCTAAATTTGCGGAGAATCATATTTTGTAAAAGTGGTTGTTACTTTATATCATTAAATGCATTTTTATATTTTTTATCGGGATAAACCATATTTTACACTACTCTTATTTACAACATAATAATGTACCTTCAACTACGAGGATTTTTGTATTATATTTAGTATTTATCCATGTAGATATTTTTCGAAAATTTTCAAAGATAAAAGTTTTTTATCCATTTGAAATTCGATCGTTTATGTAGATTTTTCGGACACTATTTTATGACAAAATTTGCTCAATCCACTGCCTCTGTTTCATATTTTAAAAATATATTCATTGATTAAATCTGCAACTTAGAAAATCTTCTTTATTGATGTTTAAAATAAATAAAATGGATGAAAAGATCACTGACCGGAAGCATTCTGGTTGTAACGCTCGGAACTTTGCTATTTTCCGCGGTTTGGAATACCCCATTAGTCACCGCTCGGAGTCGGGGAAGCGACCCACTGGCACACAAACACGGGGCTGTGCACCGGAAAACCTCCCTCGAAGCTCGCCCACAAATTGGCTTTGTTTAAAACTTTGCGACCCCCGCCGCCGAACTTGCTGCGAGCTTGAAACTTCGACAAAGGTCTATTGAGGTATTAAAAGTTGGCTGCGTGTCTTGGGATCGCACCCTGCCCTATCAGGTGCTTGTTGCGGTGACGTATTAATCAAGTTTGTATGCTTCATCGATTACTTTTTGTTTTTGAATTTCATGTAGTGGTTATAGCCTGTGGATTAAAGGGAAGTACTAAAAGTTGTTTAAATACCTGATTTCGTTTAATCCAATTTGTTGCTAACAGCTACTGGTTTCGGTTTCTATGGAACATTCATCGGCTATGTCACGTCTGGACTTCTCTTGCATCCGTCGCCGGGTGTATTAAATGTGTTTTTAAGATCTTCAAATGAATAAAACTGCACATCTTTAACATTGTTGATTATGGTTTCATAGAACAGAAACTAGTTACTGTTACCAACAAATTTGATTACACGAAACAGGACGTACTTAAACTACTTTTAGTTAAGTGTAAGTTGTTTACATTACCATAGGATAAAGGTTTTAAACCTAGCAAGGTATGAGGAATTTTCAAACTATTTATGAATGCAGCATTATTTTACAGATATATTATTTTATTTTTAGCCAAATTATTATTGATTATTTATTGTAACATAACTAATAGTAATATGGAATGGAATTTTATAGTTTAATAACCATTATGCGGTTCATTTACAGTTCATTTGCGTTATAGCTGATCATAGAAGATGTCAAAAAGGTTATTTTACTAAGTAAACAAAATTTCATGTTGAATAATTGTTTCTAAAAATTTCATATTAGATTGTTTAGTTACGAAAATCTTTGGAAAATACAATTCGTTATAAATGCATCGTTTTCGCCACAAGTTAACACAAATTGGTCGTTTACTGACCCAGGATTAGGCACATTTATTTTCTTTAGGATTTTTTTGAATTTTTGTATCAGTACTGGGGATGTAATTTACAATAAAATCATTTAAAGCACGTCAATTATACCCATTTTACAATGAAAAAAGTTACAAAGGAATATTTTACTGGCATGGTAACGCTCTGAACCGGTAAGTTTAAGGTTGCCGGATTGAAACCGGTTGGCTGCAACCCCTGTCAGATCAAGAACTGTCAAATCTTGCTAGCCCATGTGCCTCACGCCGCTACGGTACCCCCCTCTCCTCATTCACCCCGTAAAGGCTTAGGCCCATGGTGATGGGAATTTTAGGAAAAAAGAAAAACTATTGATCGGCCACAACTATACCACTCATAAAAATTGTGATACCGTGGTGCATGTCCACTTTGCACTTTGGAAATCCTTTAGTTTTTTTGTTTAATAACGTGAATGCCATTATTGGGAATATCGATATTCACCGTCACCAATATTGTGAGATTTATTAACGTTTCGCCATTCTCCCGACCTTAATGGTGGCCACAGCTACTCAGCCGTGCGCGACCCGGCGACAATACGCTTTGTCCCGTCCAGGTGTGCCAACCTAGCGTGGAGTGTGGTGGCACCACTGGCACAATGCACCCCGTGTTACCCTCTCACCACAATCACCACATGCCTGATATCCATTCACAGTCTTGACACCAAGTGGTCGTTGTGTATCGCAATTTTGACATGTTTATCATAAGTTTAATATCGTGTACACTTATCCCTTTTGATACGCATCTAAATTATTGTTTGGGTTTTCATTATTTTGTTACCATAGGGTGACAAAAAATATACACTTTAGGTTACATATCACATAATGTCAGTAAACTTCAATATTATATCATGACTCGCAACTCGATATTTGTAAAGAATATTTGTAACCTGGATATGTTTTTTAACCCCAACAGCCCATCGCCCCGTAAAGGCTTAGGCCCATGGTGATGGGAATTTTAGGTTAAAGAAAGAAAAAAACTATTGATCGGCCACAACTATACCACTCATAAAAATTGTGATACCGTGGTGCATGTCCACTTTGCACTTTGGAAATCCTTTAGTTTTTTTGTTTAATAACGTGAATGCCATTATTGGGAATATCGATATTCACCGTCACCAATATTGTGAGATTTATTAACGTTTCGCCATTCTCCCGACCTTAATGGTGGCCACAGCTACTCAGCCGTGCGCGACCCGGCGACAATACGCTTTGTCCCGTCCAGGTGTGCCAACCTAGCGTGGAGTGTGGTGGCACCACTGGCACAATGCACCCCGTGTTACCCTCTCACCACAATCACCACATGCCTAATATCCATTCACAGTCTTGACACCAAGTGGTCGTTGTGTATCGCAATTTTGACATGTTTATCATAAGTTTAATATCGTGTACACTTATCCCTTTTGATACGCATCTAAATTATTGTTTGGGTTTTCATTATTTTGTTACCATAGGGTGACAAAAAATATACACTTTAGGTTACATATCACATAATGTCAGTAAACTTCAATATTATATCATGACTCGCAACTCGATATTTGTAAAGAATATTTGTAACCTGGATATGTTTTTTAACCCCAACAGCCCATCGCCGTAGGCCGTCAGCCAGCTAGGTATCTTAGCGGCATATAGGCCTCTACACACTATGATACCCGGTCGCCCGTGACGGCAACCTGGTTGATTAACAACTTGGTTGATGGTTGAACGCTTTGTCACTGGATGCCACACACTATGGCGACCGACTCTTGCGATCATGAGGGCAATCAGTCGAAATGTGGTAGGGGTAAATACGTAGTCTAAACTTGGTTCAGTCTCAGTTGCACTTGAATGTGTCCTGTGTGTGGTGACAGCATGTTAAGCCAGGAGAAGAGGATAGCTGATACGATTATAATTTTGATTACCTGTGACAAAAAAAAGAATAAAGAAGAATTTAAGACTCACAGTGATAACTTGTTACGGTACAAACACTCATCACGAATACAAGCACACTTCACGATCTGAGAACCAGAGGTTTTTGTTGATAATAACCTCAAAATGACCTATAAGCACTTGTAGCACTGTTGTCTGATCTCTTATTTGCAGTACTGCGCATGCGCATGCTGTCTATAAGTTGATCAACTTGGTCGCTGGACCCCAAACACACAGTTTTTATAAGGAATCTCGTCGCCTGGCAACTTAAAAGTCTACATCAGTGGTAGCCATCTTGGATTTTAGTCCCGTAAAAGCAATGTTAAATTCTGGCGGAACATACCTTCACTTTGGCGTCTGTAGTGGCGTTAATTATCAAAGTATCAATGTAAAACTTTGGAAGTACATTGATGAGATGTGGCTCAAGGGCATGACCTTTTAATATGTTTAAAAATTTAACTTGATATAAAAACAAAAATCCAGGAATATTTCACAAAATAAATCATTATTATTTTTTTATTGAAAGCGAAAATAAGAAGTTTTGTAAGGTGGTGCCCTGGAGGACTGTAATACCTTTAATTTGACACCTCTTCCGTTAATTTATGACAATAGGTCAAGGAGATATAGGCGCCAGAATTTAACATTGCTCTTACGGGACTAAAATTCAAGATGGCTACCACTGATGCAGACTCTTAAAGATCGCTTTCAATCTGGCTGAATAGGCACTACACACACGGCGATGTTCTTGCGATCTGGTCACTCTTTAACCAGGTTGCCGTCGTCCGCCGATTGGGTGTCCTTGAGTGTAGCGGCCTATAGTCACATAGGCTTGCCAGAGGTGACCGCTCATGATCTGACAGGAGTGGCCGACCGGTGGTTTCAATTCAGCAACCTTTAATTTACTAGGCCAGAACGTAACACGGGTTGAAATAAAAACGGGTTTAAAAAATACATTTTTTACATCGTTTTCTTAAAAATTAAAATTACTACCCAATTATAAAATGCACCTAATGTAGTTTTGCTCTCCATTAGATAACCATGTCATTTTTAATTTGGCACATACACAATCTTTTACGACTATAATGTGGCCAGAAGTGGGCAGTGATTAAGTCACTTAGAACAATTTGTTGTAAACAAAATTTAATACTATAACATAAACGTGTTACAATGCGGTTATGTGAGGAAGCTGCGGAGTGTGGAGAGGGCGGCGCACGGTCTCATGTAACGGCACATTTCCGTTGGCTCAGGTGGTCAGTTTTAAACTAAGTTTGGCCACAACATTTACATCCGATTTGGAAGTAAATTAGCTTTCAAGTCTGAAAACTATTGGACCCATACAAACCCGACACTTCCCCTCTCCGATAGTGTTTGAATTTAAATTTTTTGAGTAGAATAGTAAGTATTTTCATTGAATATTAATTTACTATATAAGTTTTAAACCCTTTTTGGGCTATCTCCGTCTCTTGAAATTGGACCCATATTTCCGACGGTCCCCAAGGTGGTTGTGGTTCAAAAAATATTTAAAAATTGTTCAAATTTGATCGCAAACACTTTTACATCTTTTAGGGCTGTCTTTACTTAGACATATAAAATGAGTGAATATACAATTAAATAGCTCTAAATTGATAAATGAACATTATAACACCAGTTCAAAATCAACTTAATCTTGACGTTCTAAAATATTGCAAGGACATTTTATGCCGGAACGGAACGCCAGGAGTAGTTGCGGTGTAGTACGGTAGATGGCGCGCTATACCGTGCTGTTTACGATCCAATGTTAAACCCTTCTACAACGTCTTCCTTCTCGTAATCAATTATGCATTCTGCCGCTTAATGAAGAAATACTTTTAACACCTACCGCGATCACATACGCGTAAGATATTCGTAGCGATTGTGTTGAATTATACAAAACCATTACGACGTCAAAGTTATTACTATGTCGTTTTCCAAAGTTGATAAATTATTAGAATATTACAAATCTACTAGAATAACTTCTTGTTAAGCATTATACGTGTTGGTTTTATTATAGGATGAAGTAAAAATTAACGTCTGACACTACTTTATATATTTACACTTATATTGTAATTATGTACAAAACGGTAGATATATGCAAAATATGTTAAATTGGCGATCGATTTCGTCCAGTCACACCGGGCATCATCAGGCCCAAACGGAGACTGGCTGAGGTGGCTAGGTTGAGGTATTTATAATAAAAAATTATTAGGCTACTCTGACCTTTTAACGGTCGCCAAGGTCGGGGAACGGAGGTCTTAATGGTAGCGGAACGGAGGTCAGAAAGGTCGCCAAGGTCACGGGACAAAAGTCGCCAAGGTCGCGGAACGGAGGTCACAATGGTCGCGGGACAAAGTTCGTCAAGGTCGCGAGACAAAGGTCGAAGGTCACACGCGAAAAGTCACAGTCGCCAAGGTCGCATATACATCGACAGTTCCAAGGTCGATGAAAAGGTACAATTAACTTATCGCGGGTCGCCCGCGGAAAAAGGTACCAAGTCGCAACGCGTCCAAACGGAACGGTCGCCAAGGTCGCGGGGAGGCTAGGTCACTACTCTCGCCAAGGTACCCCGGACAAACGGTCCGGAAGGTCAACACGGAGGTCACAATGGTCGCGGGACAAAGTTCGTCAAGGTCGCGAGACAAAGGTCGCCAAGGTCGCGGAATGGAGGTCACACAGGTCGCCAAGGTCACGGGACAAAATTTGCCAAGGTTGCGGGACAAAGGTCGTGGAACGGAGGTCACAATGGTCGCGGGACAAAGGTAGCCAAGGTCGCGGGACAAAGGTCGCCAAGGTCGCGGGACAAAGGTAGCCAAGGTCGCGGGACAAAGGTAGCCAAGGTCGCGGGACAAAGGTAGCCAAGGTCGCGGGACAAAGGTCGCCAAGGTCGCGGGACAAAGGTCGCCAAGGTCGCGGGACAAAGGTAGCCAAGGTCGCGGGACAAAGGTAGCCAAGGTCGCGGGACAAAGGTCGCCAAGGTCGCGGGACAAAGGTCGCCAAGGTCGTGGGACGGAATTCTAACAAAGGTCGCTGAACAGAAGTCTTTCTTCTAATTAAGGTAAAACCTCAGATTTTCCTATTAATTTAAAAGTGTAATTAGCGGTGCATTATGTTGTACACCTCAAATATGATATTATTAAATTGAACTTAATCATCAGCAGACACATAACAATTATGTGGGACTTGGCCACATATCGTATCTACTATTCTGTTCTGTTGATTTTGCGATTTGGTCTTAAGACTCCTGCCTGCTTGTTTCATAATATTGTTTCCTAATACTGTAGTTATATTAAAAGCTGTAACTTGAATCTCCATTCATCCAATTATTTTATAGCAGGGAAAACCATAGTTAACTAAGATGTTCAATACTATTCAGCCACGTAAATCGATACAACTTATACCTTGAACAATTTTTCTTCAGCCTGTTAAAGCTGATCATGGTATCTGGGATGGGGGAGTAATAATTTGCAGCACTCTTACACAGCAAGTGACGTTTAACGGATGCTGTCAAGATATATTGCTACATCCCGGTGTCACATAACAACTTCAATATTGAAGTAATTGCAGCAACTGAGGCGTAAAATTCATGATTCAAGGAATTAGGGCATAAATCGTCGGAATTGTGTCGTTCCCGTGAATGGCTTAGTTTTTACGCCCTCCACAGCCCTACTCTCAGTTTTAATAAGACCTCGCATCTTCCTAAAGTGATATTTACTGTCAAGTCTTGACGGAATAGTTTTTCAGTACCACGTTGTAAAATATTGACTTTAGGTTTATCGGAGACAAATTCTGCGTATTCTCAATTTATAAAAATATTTAGAAATTCTTATTATTTAATTTTACAAACACTACGCCCTTTTCATATCTTCGCCGATTTAAGTTTGATAAACATATCTTTTATGGTGTTTAGTTTTGGAGCAAGCAGGATTTTACATTAAAAATTATTTTTCTGTTGGGTATAAGCCTTGATTAAAGTTTATTATTTTCTTTCTTAATGTTAATGTACATTGTGCAACAAGGTAGTGAAACATTTTGTCAGAAGGAAACTGTTCCTGGGGGACAAAATATACTTGAATCGCATGATGCGCATATATTTCCTCCACCTACTCGTGCAAGTAACACAATTTACGAATCACCCTATTAACTACTATCCTAAATCACAATCATTTTCCAAGTTGGCTAATATAACTTCAAAGTAATCAATGCAAACTATCATCTAACCAATGAAGAATGAATTATTACTACTTTCATCATTATTATTTCTAATAGTTCATTACAGGGTGTGTCAAATTTATGCCATGTTATTCTTATGGGATAACTTTAAGTCCCAAGGGATTAAAACTACATTACATACTTTTACTCCCTTGGTAAGAAAATAGTACTTAAGTTCTCTATTCCAGAGAGTGAAGTACGGCTACAAGAATATATTGAGTACACAGGAATCCACATGTAAGTGTGTGAAGGATTTTTTTCATTAAAATTGTTAATGATTCACTAATTTAATAATAAAAAATAATAAAACCGTAATATCGGTAAAATGATTTCGGCATGGCTCGTGTATAGTCCAAATAGTAGCGTGTATAGTCCAAATTGCAAAGAGAACCCCAGAGTCGTCTTCGAAGAAAGTTACACTTTGAGTGACCTTTAACGCTGCTGCAATAATTTTTTATTTTCATTTCAGTTTCGCTTTCTTGTTCGAAACTTGAAACGTGGGAAGTATCAATTTAACAATGGTAGTTTGATTAAAGTTTAATTTTACCCGACGGGGGTTCTTCAGTGTAAAACAACCGCAGTGACGTCACAGGTGCCGTTATAATGACTACATTGATTCGTGTATAAAAGCTCTTGCATCAGGCAATCCTGTTATTGTGGACGACAAAAAGATGGAATTAATTGCGGTTATAAAAGCGGACGTAGCGGATAGCGGTTCCATTGTCGGTTCGTGCGGCTCGCATACCTGCATGGGCCTCCTTCCCGGCCATACCTTATGTATTCTGTATATATAAAATTGAATGTATGTCTGTCTGTATGTATGTATGTCCTTTATGCGTTGCCAAACTACTCATCCGATCGCCATGAAATTTTAGGAAGTTGCTCTATATGTGTCCGGGAAGGTTTTAGTGAAAAAATATTTTCGAAAACTCCATAAGTTTCCATTTTATGGCGTTTTAAATTTCTAATGTTAACCTTATGGAGAGTAAGTTTGTTTACAAATTGTCTACAATGAAAACATTTGATTTCTTAGCTACAGCTGATTGTTTTACTTTCCATTAGCAATACCGTATGCTTTACTATCCAATGCCATCTGAATCATTCATTAATGTTAAACTATGAAGTAAATGTGTACTGTAAAAAATGAACAGCTTTATTCACTACGTTAATAGTTAACGGGTTTGGGGGATTATGTATTTATATTTTATTTTTGTCTGATTAAAGTCATGTGTTTATATGATAAATGCAATGTTTATAATATTACGTTTATTACAATAATCAGCTGTTGTATATCTTTCCTATAAAAGCCGTATTACAGTTAGGTTTCGTTTGGGTTTGGATTGGATTTGAAAATTGTGAATTAATCCACTCATATTTATTTGTTTTATGGGAATGTTTTTAATAAGTCGCATCGTTTCAGTATTGTTATTCACTATGACGCGACCCAGAATATATAACCTTTCACAATGAAGCCGTATTGCTATTCGACTTCAGAACATGGCCAATCTTAAAGTTAACATGTGTTTACTGTGAGGCGTTACGAAGTTCGCCCGGTCAGCTAGTTCTGTATATATTTCGTATTGGCTTGAAGAAGTAAAGACTATGTTTGTGTTTACACTATCAACTTATCACTTGAACAAAAAGATTAGTACGGCGGAAACATATTTTAGCGGTTTTGACACAAATTATTGTTGTAAACTGTAACGTACAATTTTGAAACTCAAACTAATTTATAAATCGTACTTATATTACATTTAGCGAATTTCCCATATGGAAGAAACTATTACCTTAGATCTCGTGGTAAGACTTAAGCCCGGGACCATGTTAATTTTTCGTCTTTAGGTGCCCAGAGGCCAAAACAATAGTCGATAAAAAATATATAGGTGTGTCTGTGAACACGATAACTTTCGTAAAAATGGTCAGATCGTGACCACATTTGGTGGAGACGTGTATTCCTACATTTGCTCAGCCGAGTTCGTAATCCGACCAGACATATCGGTCAATCGGAACGGGTAGTTTGGGGGGTTTTCTACCCCAAAAATGGGAATTTTTGCGTTTTTCCCATGTAATTTTTAAAATTTTCAAATTAAAATCAGCTCAAAAAACTACTCAGTTTAGTTCCTTAAAGTTTTGCTCTATCTCCAACGGTTAGTAAGATATTAACAATCTAAATAAAGTACATTTATTTTTTTATGTATTTAGGGGTTCCAACGCTAATCTAAAGGAGGATATGGTAAAATTAATATTTCCCCTATTAACCAATCGTTTTGTATTTAGCTTCATGTCGTTAAGATTCATACTTTTATGCTAAAAATCATAGTTTATATGTTCCTCACAGCAGCAAACCTGCGTACTGTTTCCCATGTTAATGTTACGGAGAATAGGCAAATACTCGTATTTATAGACAGGCATTGATTGATCAATCTTGTCATATATTGTATTATTATTGCCATATTATTGAGGTGGAAATTCGAAGGTGGAGTACGCAGGTCTGCTGCGACGGGGGTATTTATTTTGTATCGATCATTAAGATCAAACATTCTTGAATCCGTTCATAGCGTCTATTTACGTCATTAGAATTTTGTACCCCTCAGTTAACAGTCAGGCTCAAATATTGCCACACAATTTGTGTAAATGGTGTTTTTAGAACTAAATGCACGATCAGAAAATTCACTGAAAGAGAGTAATAATCGAGAAATAACGTTTGGACCTCTAAAAATGTCCAAATATTTATTTTTCGATTTTGGACTTAAGTAGCAGCTAGTAAAAATTTTAGTATACAACCAATAAAAACTCATTCATGGTGATTTAATGTTGTGTAAATGATTATTTTGGACATATTTATACCACGATTGGTAAAACACACATCAGTTTTTGTTTTCAGATTTGTACCGACTTAGTCAGGATTTGTGTAATAATCTTTTTGACATGGATATGTGTTAGCTTTGAGGGGGTGTTGGTGATTTTTAAGATGGAAAATATGTAACAGGTTTCCATAGAAACCACCAGAGCTATTGTATTAAATTGTTTACATAAATAAATAAGAACAATTGTTCAGACGAAGTGGAAACATTACCTTTAGACATATCCATGATCTAACCTATTTCCCACAGGGAAGTAAATACAACACATTTTTTGACGTTCCTACTGCCATGAAAACGATGATTTTCGTACAAAGTTTTTCCATAACGAGGAAACTTACAATTATTTAAATATGACTTTGTGTTTCATATAAGTTTTCGACGCTCTGCCAGGTCACAGTTCAGCCGTGGGTAAAAAATTGGCTGCAAGGTGTAAAGCGCGCGAGAAGCTTTGACCGGCGAGATGTGAGGGCCGGCCTCTAACACGGTAACCGCACGTCTTTGAGTGTAACGGGTCACATACGACCTCGGCCAATATACAGCGTGTCCCGTAACTCTCAATCACAAATCTTCGGTCACAAACATTTTTTATTTCTGGGCACACTTATTCGTCCGTTTGTTTTTTCACATAATTAAACATGTATGCCACTGAACGGTTTGCAGTGTCATAAGAATATTTCCATCCACGTAATTTTACTATTCTTGTTCCAAATATTTTGTAGTACTTCTGCCGAATTAGATTTTAGCAAATAAACATTGTGCATGTACTTCCTAAACACGAATTTTCAAATTAGGACATATTGGATTAATTTGGAATCAGAATATGTTTACCATAAGATATGATATCTTTGTTTTCCATAAGATATATGTGATTAAATGTAATTTTAGAATGTGTCATAAGTATTTAAATGGACCTGATTTTTTAGCAATATTTTGTCGCGTATCTATTGAGTGCGAATCACTATTAGATAGACCAATACACCTGAATATCTACTTTGAAGTTCAAGGTGTTTACAACGACTTTGTGGTCCCTTAATACAACATAATTTATATTTAATACCTAATGAAACATTACTAGCACAAAAAATAAACATTTGATAAATTTGATAATTTAATAATAATTTGGCGAACAATATAGATCAATTAAAGTATACTTTATATTTAAACATTTTCAATAATTGTGAACCAGAAAAATTATTTAAAAATTAAAAAAACGCATGCTTGTCAATAAACCGATATTAGCATATAGTTTCTCAGCTACCTATCAGATATGGTATGTAAAATTGAATGCAATACTATTCAAAAGAAATAAAAGATTTTATTTATTACTTTTAACTAGTTAATTATTGAGACATATAGTGTAATAGTGAACAATGTGTTTGATTGTGGATTGAATATAATGCTAATTTTCTTTTTCTTTTTCAGGTATGGATTCTTTTTCTACGTTGTAGATGCAGATGTATGGGGCTAAGGTAGATTCTACATAAAATGTATTCAATACATATCAAACATGTAGTCGACGTGATTTTTAGGCTTTTTTATTAATCTTTGTGGAGAATTTTTAAAGAAACTAAATTATTTAATGTGTTAAGTATCGTGACGTGTATTGACTATTAAATAATGAATATTTATTTATTCTAAATAAAAAGAGGATATTAAAACACATTTACAACTCTTAGACATTTCAGCTACATAGTTCTACAATTTTGGTTATGTAATCTTGTTAAAACAAACGGATAAACTTAGTAGGCCTACAATTAATTTACTAAAGATGAAGCTAATTGTAAATCTTTGCTCTAATTGCTTTTGACGATTATTGTATCTGGACAAATTGATTCGTTATTTTAATATTTTATAGTTTTTTATCACTCAATTTCGGCCGGTTAACCTGTGTAATATTTTGTTGAGTAAATATCTGGCAGCGTTTGGTTTACTGTAGGGTCAAAAGACGCTGTTAATATAAATGCGTTATTTGTTTATTTAGTACTGTAATTCAAATTATTTTACTATCATAGTAGGTTAGAATTTTACGTTTTACGTTAACATGACAATATGAATGCTAGAAGAAGAGTATATGAATTAGTGGTAGAAAGTGATATCGATATGTTTGTATATTGTGTACTGACTTAGGATCATAAAATATAGGTAATGAGAGCCTTTTCTTTAGGTTTTCCCACAGAAGGGTTTCAGTAATGACATATCCTTGAGAATCTGATCAATGATCTTTTTGAACTTTTCATCTATCAAGATCATTTTTAGCTCTGTTGGAAAGAGAGTCTGCTTTTTCATTCAACTACGACAAAGATTTTTTTCCACCAAGATGATCATCAATTCTTTTTTTCATTGCTCTTAAAATTTCTTTTCTCATGAACACCGAACTATTTTACTAGTTCGCATGTCAGCACAGTGTCTTGTCACCTAGATTCTAAACTCTCGTTCCAAAAAAACCACGTTATTTTTAACTCTGGATTATCGAAACCATCGTTAGCGTGAGTTTTGTTAAATCCGTTTTTAAAATTTAAGTAACACGTTACCAACATAACGTTATACAATGACATCAAACGAATAATTGCATAATAATTTACAGAGTAAACAACCATTAAGGGTGGCCATGATTACATCGTTGAGAGCTACTGGTGGCTGCTCATTAACCTTGATTTAGCGTCATATCGTGTTAAACATCTCTTTTATCCAAGTAAATGATTTATTTGTGTTATTAGTGGATAGTACACAACAATGATTGTATTTACATACCTGTAGGAAATAGGTTAGATCATGGATATGTGTAAAGGGAATGTTTTCAGTTCATTTAAACAGCAGTTCTTATGTTTCAAATTTTGAGAGCTAAGGCATATCCATGTCTGAACGCCAATCTGTCATAGGAGTAATATTACAATTGTTGTTATATCTAACATAAAAAATATTTTAAAACTATTACAGATAAAGTTACGTACATTTAAAACAAATATATAATTTTTCATTCGTAAATTAGACAGTAATAATTATTTCTGCGACCAACCAAAAGTCAGTGCCGGAAAAGTTAAAGATGTTGTATGTGAGGTTCTAGATTTCTTATTATTTATTTAAGAAACATCAATAATATACAGAAAACTGCACACCCTACTCTGAAAATTATAAGCGATATATCGATCACATTATTATTAAAAAAATGTTAGGTAGAAACTTGTACTGTTGCTATTTTTGTCTGTCTTAACTCCTACTTATGTGTTTTAGTAAAAATTGGTTTGGTTATGAGAATGGTCTTTGCGGATTAACGTAGTATTCTGTAGTGCGGACGTTAATATACACAAGAGACCACACATCCACCGACCATCTCTCACAACTATCCTTAATTCATTATTTATACGCATATTAAGTAAATTTATATACCCTCCTCATTCAACCCACCCCTTTTATTCTTTAGTTTGAATAATCGCAATTAATTCCTAAATACTTTTGTTTTCTTTGATCTAAATGATACAAATTTTCAATATTTGTAGTTCCAGTTCCGCTACAGTTGTTTTTCTCCCTTCTTTTCCTCCCTGGCTGAGTGATGACGGCCGTTAAACTCTGCTCAGAATAGAGTTTTAATCGGCGTCCGTCCGTCTCGCGGAGCTGCCTGCAACTTCCCTTTAATTAAGTTTGACTTCTCGCTCTCCACTTTTGTTATTTTCTTGAGAAGTGAGCGAACTGTGAAATCAAGTTCCACCGAGCGGGGGCGGTGCAAGTCGAAACTGTTGGAGATATTTGTTTTTGACTGCCACCAGTTTTAGTTTAGGTGTATTAAATTTCCTCATTAGTGTGTTGATAAGTGCCACTAAATTCTATTTACGTAAATCCTATTACAGAATGGTAATTGTGATCTCCGTTACTAATTCCTTCCTAATTCCATAATAGTCTAAAAACTATTCTCGTTATTTAGGATAATAAAATATTAAATTAGTTTTTTTCTTTTTAAACAAATTTTGTAAATAGCAATCTTATTTTGTAATGGGAATTTCTCCAATTCGATATTTATATTCTTAGGAATACTATATTTTTACTAATTTTGGGTGAACAGTAAAGCTGTCAACAAACGTAGTTCGTATGACACTTAATCCCTGATTATCCTTCCGTTGATTATGATACTTGATTCGCAGGGTTTAAATTGAATACAGAATGTCGCGGAACTATTTACCGACCTTTCCATATAAAGGGTGTCCTACGAAGAGGTCCCAATTTTTGAGTTTGTGTGACGGACGTGTGGATCGCGCCACAGACCCGAAATTCCACAGTCGTGAGAGTCTCAATTAATTCTGACTGATCCAAACAAAATTGGGAAAAACAACACAAGCAGCAATCGTATTTTAAGGGCAACCCTACTTTTATTTTGAATAGGAACAGCTACAGCTGTTTGGACTATTCAGTTTGAATAAGTTTTATGGATTAAATAGATTTTATTTATTTATGAGTTACGTTACCTTTACCTTTAATTCCACAACGTTGTGTAGTATTCAGTAACATCGTTAAAATCCAGTAATTATGTTGTAAAATTTAAGCAAATAAAACTATTTTAACGAAAAGTTTATGGAATTGGAAGGTTATGGCTTATGGAATTGTTTACTGGTCTTTCAGGCGTAGCCTAAAAGCACTTCAAAAACTAGTTTATAAGTAGTCATTGATGGAAAATGGGTGTAGTTTCATCATCCCCAGAAACATTTTGTAGTTTTAAAACATACGCTGCGTTGGAATCAGTCAAGAAAAAAATAGTAAATTATTATTAACCAACACCAAACTGGAATAAAAAATACTCATATAATTTTTAACCTGTTGATTTAGGTACTCACTGATCAATATACACGTGTTCGTCAAAAACAATTTAAAATTAATTATTTACAAATTTTGTAAAATTTAAGGCGCAATTGAACATTTGTTTAAATTTAAAGTGAAATTACGAGATTGTAGATTAAGGCGACTTTAAAAAAGTACATTGTAAGGAATAGATTCAAATTGCACGTTTTCAATCAAACCAATTCGGGAAGTTAAATTGAACATTTCAACAGAGACGGGCCTGCTGAGCGAAGGTACGGCCTACAGACAATAACTCCAATAAGCCCGGCCAGGGGAGCTATCCAATAAGAAAAGTAGTTTTCCGGCCGCCGGTCCCTTGATCCTAATCGTTTGTATCTGGGCCGCTCCATTATTTTGTGGTTTGCATTCGGAATATCTTGCGTTTCTATTCAGTTGTAGTACGTTTCAGGATATTCTGTTTTAAATTAAAGTATTATTAGCTTACCCTTACAGTATTGACTTTCTGAAATGGTGACCTAACCTTGTAGGTATTTGAAGCAAAGTTAAATTCATTAATTTGAAGTACCATCCAAGCAACAATTTTATTCTAAGAGATTGAACTGTTAGGTCTATGAAAAAAGGTTTGTATTTACTTCCCTGTGGGAAATAGGTTAGATCATGGATATGTCTAGAGGGAATGGTCTAAGTTTATCTGAACAGCTGTTCTTATTATTTTATATTAAAAAATTCAACACAATAGTTCTGGTAGTTTCTATGGAAACCTGTTACATGTTTTCCATCTTAAAAATTGCCAACTCCCCCCCAGAGCTAAGCCATATCCATGTCAAAAGGGATTAAACAATTCATCTCAAAATGAACTAAGTAAAAGTAAACCCTAACTTGAGATGACATAACTAGGGAATGAAATCCACCCCACCCCTTACAACCCTTATATTTTAATCTAGCCTAACCAATCAAACTTACCGGTAAACCTAACCTATAAATAATCACACTTATCAATTTTCCTAGCTTAACCTTTAATATTTTAATACTTTTAACTGAAATGGTGCCCTTCCCAGGTATATATATATTAAACCAAGTATTCATAAGAAATGAGTGTAAAATGATTGTGGCGCGATTTTGAAGTATTGTTACTGACTAAGGCTGACATGTTCCTTTGAACGAATTTTAATAGCCCAATAGCTAATGGAATCTAAGGGGAGAACCACAGTTTTGTCTCTGATTAGATGAACGTAGTATTCAATAGTGCGGACGTTAATCCACACCAGCGAACCATCCACAATTCGTGACCTCCAAGTAGAAGGATTACAGGACTAGCCACCATCCCAGTCATTATACACGCCTTATTTTTCAAGATATTGATTTCATGTGTTCATTGATTTACTATCAAACTCAGCTACTAACGAAGGTAGGGATGAATTATAAGTATTTTCGAGTACTAATATTCTTAACAATTTCAATAACGAATGTAAAATCTACTTAATATTTTGTTGTGCATCGGATACGTGTCGTTTACAAATTATAGTTTCATCATTTTAGTGTATAAAGCTTACATTGCGAGGAAATTATTAGTATTCAATTATTGGAATGCTACTTTAATTTCTATAAAATAAATATCAAACGTCTCTAGACCAAATAATACTAAACGAATCTTATATTTTAACTTGTAGGCCTATTAATTCCAATATTCGATTGGAGAGGAAATCAATTACGTTATTAACTTTTAATAGTTCGCTTTACAGAATGTGTTCAAAGTAAGCCTGAGGATTTACAAATAGCAATGGAGTCAGTTGAATGGTTCAGAGAAACAGTGGCTTACATTAAGGGATTAATATTTTGAGAGAAAGTGGCTCCGTCTAGCAACATTGCCACGGACGAACTGCCTTGCATGCTCGCCCTTTCACTCTCCGTGTAAAATAAAGCGGGCTTTCAAAATGGAATTCGTCTCGGTTTTGTTTGGATTCTTTGTAATAATGTTTCGCCGTACGCCAAGTGCTGGTATTTGTATTCCTTTTCAAGCTGAGTCTTGTTAGAATAGGAACTTATGCTGAGGTTTCTAGAAAGAAATTCTGCAGTACATCCGCCATCTTGGATTTAGTCCCATTAAGACTGTTTTAATTTTGTGATAGAGTCAATGACGACTCGATAGTCTTCGATGGTTGATGTGTAAAATAAAAAGGTAAAGTGGTTATCTAGGTAATTACATTTTCTACTTTTAATTGGTATACCATATAAATATAGGTACTTGGTAAATATAGCATATAATTTCGTTGTAATTCTATTTTTTAGAAAATGAAACAAATAAATATAGCGTACTCCCTAGATAACTTATACTTTAATTTTGTGACCGTCGTGAAAATCCTAAAAACGCAGTTAGAGCGCACTGACGTAGCCATGCATTTAAAACCCAATAGTTTTTTTCAAATATTCTGCAACTGCCTCACAATTATACTTCATTTTCATAAAAAATAATTAATAAATCGTGTGAGGCACTACTTCTGACCAGTAAAGGTGCGAATAAAGAGATGAACAAGGTACGTTAAAATTGTTAAGTATAAAATCATATTGATATTCAAATAATTTTAATAAAAATAAATTAAAATACATTACACTCCTGTAAAACTAAAAAGCAAAAGGTATAAATTTAACCCTTGCTTTATACAGGGTGTCCATGAAAAACGTTTTAGGACTTCGGTGAGTGATTAAGTACATTAAAAGGAAGAAAAAAGTTCCCATAGAACAATAGGTATGGCAACACTTATTTTCTCATATATCCGCCATTTTGTATTTTTCACAAAATATTTTTTAATTCAAACATTTTTAACGGATTATTTTGAAATTTGAAATGTGTTTTACACTATTAGATTAGTATTATTAAAAAATAACTAGCATGATCCAAACGTAAAATCCAAAATGGCGGCCATTTAAGTTTTTAAATTTTAAATTGACCGCCAGTTTGGATTTTGAGCTTGGATCATGCTAGTTATTTTTTACTAATAGTAGTCTACTAGGTTAAAACACGTACCAATGTTGAAAATAATCCGTAAAAAATGTTTGAAAAAAATATTTTGTGGAAAATACAAAATGGCGGATATCTGAGAAAATAAGCGTTTTAGGCCATACCTCTATTGGAACTTTTTTCTTCCTTTTAATGTACATAATCACTCATCGAAGTTCTGAAACGTTTTTCATGGACACGCTGTAGACTAAGTATTTTATGAAACGATGGTCCAAATGCAATATTAACATAAATGTGCTTTGTAAACATCATTGCCCTGTTTTCTGAACCACAGTGTTGACGTAATTCATTGTCGACGAAAGATTGTCTATGCAACTATCCGACTGTTAGCTCGCACATTTCAATTACCCGGTTCAGTGCACAGCTACCGTGCTCTACTCGTCCACAGTACGTTCATCAACGGATAGTACACAGAGTACACACGTGAACGACTCGCACACAGAGAGCTGACAGAAGCGTCCATTGATTGTTTGCACCGGTAATGTGCCGTGATTAAACGTAATCCACCGTTATAAAAGCGTCGATTCGTTAACTAAGCACGCTCCACGTTTTTTCAACGTTGTCTAAATTCGGTCCGCCAGCACGTACCATTTGATTTTCATGTTTTATTGCAAAATTGAAAACATCCAGTTGTGTTTTGTGTTGATAGTACATGATTGAATATTGCTTCTAATTGTTTCTTATATTAATTTTACACATATTAATATGAGTTTAATATGTTCCTCATCGGATAATAAATAAGTAAAATACGTTTTACAATATCATTTAAAACAAATTTTAAAAATTTTTAACGACAAATAGCAGCTGCAGTAAACCTATTTTCTTATATCCCATTATTCATAAGTGATATGATACTTTGTTATTATTTTGGACGATTTGGCAAATTAAAATAACTTCTTTATGTGGTATAACCTTTGGGTAATCATACAGGTAATGGAAGTTAATTCCTGTGTACGCAGGTTTGCTGCTATTTGGGGGATACTTGACACATGCAGTGTTAAAGCAACACTTATACACGCTATAATTTTCTCATAGAATAATTATATACTACTTCATGCTTCCTGCTGCACCGACGTGACATGAAAAATGCAAATAACATTTGAAGATACAATAACTGGCTGGTTGACGGAATGGTTATAGTGCTAGCCTTCAAAACTGGAGGTCGTGCTTCCTAACAACAGCGTTACGTAGTAAGAAGACCGGGGTGTGACCGTTCCCCATCAAAACGTTAAAGAATCCAAAAGAAGTATAAAGACACAAAACAATATTATTTAGTTTTCAATTGATAGAATAATGTAACGGAGTCGCATTGATGAACGTTTTCATCCGAGATTTAGTCGCAGTTCAGGTCGGTGGCGTAATCCTGAGGACGGGTCAGAGAGTAGATTTGTCAGGATTGCCGCAGACGGATATTGGGCCATAAACAATCATCACACCCCCCTACCACCTCAATCCCCACTACCCCCACCTTGCACTGTGGGCTCATTTCCCTGCAGAGTTTTCATTTAATTTGAACATTTTTGACAAGTATATGACCGTCAGACCTAAGATTGAAACAGTTTAACGTCTAAAAATAATTTACAACAAGGTAAATATTCAATATCTTGCTATCTGCTCATACAGGGTGGTCCGGACCTAGCGTTAAGCTTTTTTATGGTGAAAAAACAACACATATGCGCCTCAAATAGGGTTTAGCATTAAACTATGTCGTTGTAAATAGTTCCCAACATTTTCCAGCCCTATAAAACTTTAAATTTGTGTCATCTGCATAGAAAAAACCATTTTTCTGTGACGTTCATAAGAGTGAATCAGTTTCATCATTTATGTAACATATTGGGGCCTAGTATTGAGCCCTGGGGTACTCCGTATGTAATAAAGTCAGATTTAGAGTTTTTCTTTTGATATTTTTCTGTCATGTGTGAGGTGAGTGATTTCAACATTTTGAGACCGATTTTTAAGATAACAGTCAAACCATTTTATTGAAGTTTCTGGTGTGCCAAACGATTTTAATTTATATAGTAATAGTTTGTGATTTACGCTGTCGAACGCTTTTGAAGAACCATAAATATGCCATTTGTACATTTCTCTTTATCTGCGGATTGTATTATTGTATTAATAGATAACAAGGCAGTCATTACTAGTCTTCCAGGCCGAAGATATTTTTTGCATTTTTTTATATTTCACCAAAAAAATTTTTTAAGCTAG
The DNA here is from genome assembly GCA_023375725.1 of Nephotettix cincticeps. Classification (NCBI taxonomy): domain Eukaryota; kingdom Metazoa; phylum Arthropoda; class Insecta; order Hemiptera; family Cicadellidae; genus Nephotettix; species Nephotettix cincticeps. The sequence continues at coordinate 15,313,456 of CM041785.1, read as the reverse complement.
GTCCGGACCAACCTGTATTTTAATTAGAATTTATTATGGAATATGAATTCAAGGAGGACTCGGGAATGTAATTGTAATGAATTAAAAATATTGTATTACGTAGAATAGATTGGAATTATTTTATATTGGTGAAAAGATACTTTGCTATGAAATCCTGTAAAATCGACGAATCCTGCGACAAAGAGATTCAATTCAATATACAGCTGGTATCGCTAGAGTTAGAATTTCCTGTAAAAATGAAATTCACTTTCAATATTAATTTTAAGGTAACGGAATAAAATTTCACTTCCGTCAGTGAAACAAACGGAAATATTTGACACAACCTTGGAACAATGTGAAATCGTTAGCACTGCTTTGTACCTCTGTGGACATGTGGATACTTTATGCATGTGGGCCGGAACTTTTGTACCGATTGACATGGCAGCATATTGTATCAACAATAGCCCGCTCCGAGCCCGATGAAAACACGTTATCAGCAACGCTTTTGTCCCGGTTCATTTCCATTTACACGAAACTCCTAAAGAGGATTTAGGATACCATGATTTAGGTATTGAATACCAAATCATAGTATTCATGAATACCATTTGAGCTGCTGAATAAAAACGTTTCAAATTTCGTTACCTATCTAAAATCATAATAAAATACACGATGTTCTACAATATAAAACAAAGCTGTCCGCCATTTTGGAAGAATGGCTCGAAATAAAAAAAAATACTTACCTTAAAGCAGTATAAAAATCCCTCGTAAGAAGTTTTTGCCAGGCATAAAATCAAAGTTTTCTGTTGTACATATAGAAAAGCTTTTTTTTAAGAATGCCATAGTAAGTTTTATAGTAAACGTAGTTGAAAGCAGAAGGAAATCTATTGTACAACATTTTTATGAGATTATTCTTTATTCGTCATTATAAATATTTTTACTAAGTAACTAAGTGTTTGATTCGAACGAATTTAAATATAAACCAAAAGTTAAATTATATCTGAAGGATTCGCGAGTCACCAACAATTAATTTTGAGGCCTATTTTACGAGAGAATTGTGTGCTGTGAAAGGGTTGAATAAGAACGTACGTTCAAAACGGTTGTCCAACAGACTGGAAAAACTTACCATGACATTCTGCGCATTGCGTTCTGTAAGTGCCACTCGCTTTCAGAGGAATAATCTCGTAATGTGCCCCCCTTCAACCCCCGCCACTCCCGCCCTCATGGCAATGCCTACCACCTCTCGCCGTCAGCTCTGTTTATAATTGCCGACGTCATCTGAGAGAACCTTTGCCATGTATTCCTGGGAGATAACCGGGCAGCAGTTTTCAACCGTTCCTGGCAGTTCGCATACATAAACCCTCTTGCGAGCGAGAGGTAGTTGTCAAAGGAGTTTAAATTTATGAGTGCAACTTTTCATTTAAATTCTATTCATACCTTGTAAGCGTGCTTCAGTGTTTACTTAAATTTTCAGAACGTCCGCGTTGATTAAATGTTTCACTTTGAAAAATTATTTTTTATTACATAAAAAAATATTTAACTTGCTGAATGAAAGAAAATGAAATTGCGTAATTAAATTCAGTCTGTTCATATTCATGATCTGAATATACCCTGCTACCATCGTATGATTTAACGATATAGGAGTATTTGTATTGATTGACTCTTGGAAGTTGCTATGAAAAATCATTTCCTTCCAGAGTTCAAGATATATTTCTATTTCCCTAGACAAGTTTACCAAGGATCAGAATCGATTGGGAAATAAGAAACCAACGACCGGAAAACTTGCTTTACCAAGAACTCTATTTTACTGCTTCTACTCTGAGGTTTGGTTTATGCAAACTAGTTTACGATCTGATCGAACTCCAACATTTTACAACTATTATAAATCATTTTTCGGTTTTAATTTGGCTTAAATACATTTGTATATAGTTTTCTCATAAAATTATAGTCAATCTAATTTAAATATTGGTAACTAGTGGTTCTTTAGTGTTAGGTGTTGTTATTGCTAAATAACAAAATGAAAATGGAAAGTAAATTGCGTGAATATTTTCTGTATACCTTAATTTGAATCTTGGTGTTTTAATATGATCTAGAGTTCATAATCTAGTGTGTGAGATCGCTAAGCATACATAATTTCTCGTTTCTCTTTGTATGCTTCATTGTTTTTAGTTTTAGTCTACATTAAGTGACGTGCCATGCTGTACATAACACATTTGTCAGACATAAATCGTTCGATCATTAATCCATCACCGATCGATTTGATGACCCTGTCTTATGTGTAAACGTCTTATGTAAACTAGTTAATTTTTAGTTTCAGGATTTACGTAATAGAAATATAGATAGATGATCATTTCTGTAAATAGTTACTCGTTCTTAATTACCTTGAAAATGTGTCTTTTATCGCTTTAAAATTGAGGTTTTGACAGGATTTCTTCATTTAACAAATGACGTGCGTCAGTCAAATGCTTACAACAAATTAAATGTGTTCCCTAAAATGTATGTAATAATTGAAAAATTGCATAGTAGTGAGTGGTCCCGATTCATGGAGAGTACGAAAACAAATTTGAAATTTAAAGTTAGGCTACTGACTATCCAATGAAATTGTGATGACGACCATGTCCGCTTTCCTCAGGTGTAAAATGTAAATTTAAGCAAAAATACCATTACTAAAAAGATGTTTACCCACAAAAAAAAACAAATTTACACACATTTCTTTCATGTACACTATTTCTATTTTTGGATTAAAATTAAAAAAAGTGCCATATCTTCTAATTCGACGACGTACTAAAATTTCTGAGAAAAGGGGGGTATGATGATATTACACTAATGCAGTAATTGTAATAAAAAACAACTTCTTGGTTTGAATCCACCTATTTACCCGGGCGCAGTAGAAGGTAAATAAGCGTGGAGCTTATCTCTCGGTCTCGCTACGTCACTTGTTTTATATAAATAATGCAGTAATGTTCACCTTATTTCCTTCGTCTTTCTCCTTTATTGAGAGCAACCTCCATTTTGCCGGCAACATATCTGTTGCATTAACTTTATACGCTTTTGGCTCAAAATGCATTTATGGTCTTTTTCTTAGAATATAGTATTATTTTGTGGAAAACCCTTTTTGACATGGATATTATGTCTTAGCTCTGGGTGGGGGTGTTAGTGATTTTTAAGATGGAAAATATGTAACAGGGGTTTCAATAGAAACCACCAGAGCTATTGAATTGAATTTTTAATATGAAAGAATAAGAACAGCTGTTTAGAAGAATTGTAACATTCCCTTTAGACATATCCATGATCGAAGTTATTTCCCACAGGGAAGTAAATATTTTATTATTGAATACTGAATTTATTTTCTTTCCTAGAATATCTTAGTTAGCTTTGTGGCGTATATCTATGTCTTGTTATCTATTTATTTTATATTAACTTATTGTTGTTATTAAACTGAATTCATTGTAATTGAAACCTTTTTTTAACGAACATATTTATTTAAAATCTGTTACATAAAACATAATGGCCGTTATACTACTACGTTATTATTCGTTAGTAACAAACCTTGGAATGAACAATAGAAACGGATTTAGATATAAATAAATTTATGTTAAATTAAAACGTTATCTCAGATAAGGTAAACTGCTAAGTGATTTGGGTTTTGTTTAGGTATTGTTTCATATTTTGAACTAAATATAGAATTTTTTTAGAACAAAAGGAATTTTGGGATCACGATGAATAACTTGAATGGAAAGAGGCTTGAACAATGTTTGTGATATTTTTCGACTGGTGCTCGATACAAAAACATTTTCATTGTTATGAGTATTTTCAATACAGAAATAATAAACTAACTGTTAACATCACTATATTATAGGGTCTGCATGATTAGCCAAATTGTTTCGTTTTAGCCCCATAAAGACAATGTTAATTTTGTGACAGGATTACTGGCTACACGATAGTCGTTAAAAGATAGTTGAGGTGTCAAACCAAAACAAAAATTATTATTTAGAGAGCTACGTCAGTAATTTTTTATTTTATTTTTCGGTAAAATATAATAACCACGCAATTATATAGTGTTCGTTATAGTTAACAAGTAGTTATCTTTTTTATGATAGAAAGTTCCAAAAACATTGAAAGTGTAATTCCTTAGAAGAGTCTGCATCAGTGGTAGCCATCTTGGATTTTAGTCCCGTAAGAGCATTGTTAAATTCTGTCTTTATTTTGACATCTCAATCATCTACGAGTATTTATGAATATCGTGTTGTCAATGATGCCGTCACAAAAGTAATATTGTTCTTGTGGGACGAAAATCCAAGATGGTGGAAGGACCGAAAAATCCTGACCATATAATAAGAGTTTGTAAACGGTAAAAAGGAATTACGAAATATATCATAAACTTGACGGTAATTTTGAGGAATATATCGTAGCATGCGTATCCTCAATTAGTCGTTACTATTTGTGTTCGAGAGAATCACATCTCGTGGTTGTTGCGTTTGTTGACACGGTGTTTGTGTTTAGGGGTGCCTCCACCCTAAACACTGCAGCCCTCTTACGCAACCGCTAGACATACCCCAGACACAGATCGCTACTGTGCTTCAATATCAACAGACTCCCTCTGTAGCAAACCGTAAACTAAAAATATCCCTCACATCTTCTGGCGTACCGGCACATTAAACAATCTATGTTCCAGTTCATTTGGCGTCACCTTAGGAAAAAGCTGTAATTCATAACATGGCTTTATTTTGGAAACTTATTTCTAAATCCAATTTCTGAAAGTATTTTGTTTAGATTTTTTTTACATATGAATAGGATATCTGAAGTGCTGTTTTATTTTGAAGTTGACGTTGGTCTATGCAAACATATTTTCCTTTATGTTCATAGATATTTATAGAGTGTTACTTTTATACCATGATGTAAAATATTTTAAGATAACCACAAAAAATATGTAACGAGTTTATTCTTAGAAGGCAATGTATCGGTTATTTATTAATAATTAACGGATAAGAAAAATTTAATGATGTTCACAAATCTGTGAAAAAAGGACATGAATCCACATATTTATTGATTATACGAACTGATATCGATTTAGTAAATGTAATGTTTGTTGTTTGAAACACTAACAACCAGTGTAAAGTACAGTAAGTTGACCGACAAAAGCTGAAGCTGAATTTTGGGGTTAGGACCTCGGCAAATGTTAACTTTTCATTATTTAAAATGAATGAATCATTCTTTATTATATAATGGGTAGATTATCAAAGTGGACTTTTATTACTAGTGTTATATAATATTTAGTTTGGTCTGGGAAGTTACTAGTGTCCTATTTAAAATAACTATCTGTGGAAAGCTATTACAGTATTGGTTTTTGAAACAAGCGGTCTGGTGGCAATAAATAAGCTAGCGTAATCTCCATTGTAACGTTATGAGTCCAGGCAATAAAATCTCTGTCAGTTTATTTAGCAAGGTGGACGTAGTTGCACTCAATCAAGCTTTCATAAAAATATGCCTAAACTTAAAGAAATGTTTTCTTCATTTCTTCATGTACGTAGTACTAATAGTATTTTTTGGTTACAGTTTTTAAGTTTTAACATTTTTTCAATCAATGGGAAATAACCTGAGCTATTTATTGGACCTCGTTGGGATTCTAGTTTTGCAAATTATTTTTTATCACTTTGCATTGTGTCGGCTTGATTGCATCTTTACTTTATACATTTCAGGCTAAGGTGTGAGTAAAAGAGGCTTCCACGCATTAAAAAAATAAAGAGATTTTTTCAAGATGGTAGCAGCTTCTACCTATACTGTATTTTTACTGCCCACGTCAACTAAAGACTTGTGCGCTTGGACATGTCACGTATAGATAAGCTTGAACTGGCACAGTGATAGACAACTCGATCCAAACTATATTTTAGTCATATCTGACTATAATATGCAGTCCAATATGCTACAAACTGAGACACAGACTTACCACCCCTATAAGAAAAGACCCAATAAGGGATGAAATCTTTAAGGTTATCTTGACCTACTAGGGAGATGATACATGGCTATGACGGGTACGGTGGCGACGTTTTGTAATCCAGCTACTTGGAGGTCACGAATTGTGGATAGTTGTAAGCGATGGTCGGTGGGTGTAGTGTTCTCTTGTGTGGATTAACGTCCGCACTATTTAATACTGCATTAATCCGCAAAGACCATCCACATAATTAGACCAATTCGTAATTCAGAGGCCGTGGTTCGGATTCCACGTTGCACTGTAGGTCCCATAGTTGCCATCGGCTGTTGGGCTATTAATTAACAGTTCTGTCTAAGGAAAATGTCAGCCTTAGTCAGTAACAAGACTACAAGATCGCGCCACAATCATCTTACACTCAATTCTCATTAATACTTGGCTTAAAATACCTACCTTGTAGTATGGTCGCCATTTCAATAATCTAATCTATGCCCGAGTCACATCTCTTCATTAACTCAGCAGTTTGTCGCGGTTGTCGACCCATGCCCTCTTTGTAACTGCTTTCTTCACCCCTCCCCCTCCCCACCACGGTTGTCGTCACTTTACCGAGGTAATTGAACACGAGTCAACGCTCGTTATCGATGTCTTTTCACGTGCACCGCTCTTTATTACGTACGCGTTTTAGTTTTGCCGTTTTTTATCACAGTCATCAATTAGCTACATGGTTAAAAATCGAAGCCCGAATTTCATTTTGGAGATTTTCTTGTGCATGGAAGGTAGAAAACGTTGGCTATTCAGTGAGGTTTTACACTGTAAATGGTATTTACATACACCATAATATACATTAATAAAACGACACAATGCACACTCAACAAAAATTGATAAATACGTTTAGCCAATACGTTTGATAGAAAAAGCTTTTCTAAAATTAGATTGTTGGTTTATCCCTTTAACAGATAATGAAACTAGCATTTCCCTCAAACCATACAGCTCACTAACAAGTCTATACATCCAAATTGTATTATATATTCAGATTTTTATTATTTATCAATCGATAAATCCTGGTTGAATCTAGAATTGCATCAGTTCAGTTTATGATTGCCGTTTTTGAAACGTTGTTGATTCAAATCGTTAAACCTCCACCGCTGTGTTCGCTGATTCTGATTGGATGACGTCATTGCTCCTGTATCCTCTTTGTTTCAATAATAATTACAGAACATTTGTTATCAGTGAATCAGAAATATATGTCTGGGCGCTAAGAAATAACTGCTTAAGGAAAAAGGTGTTGAAGAGGTTTCTAGGAATCCTGTTTAAAACCGCAGTAATTATATTTGCAATGAGCAGTGAACGGGATTTGTCTACCCCGTTCAATAAAGATTTTAGTTTAGCCTACAAGTTAGTATAACAAATACTGTGTTCAAGATCTCTTTATATCTATTCTACAGGTTTGTGTGGACGGAAATTTGCAGATTTGCTAGTTTTGAGAAAAAATACTTCGAAGAGGTTTTTTAGGATAATCTTGTTTTATTTGCATTATATAAATACATTAGTTTTGCGTAGTTACCGGGATCTGGTAGAGTAATGGTGTACTCAAACCGGTATGTTATGTTTCAATAACAATCATATTTTGTCCTTAAAAGTGCATAAAAACTTTTCCTGATCAAGTAGTATAAATACTACGTCAATAACATCACATCGTCACATCTTCTATCAAATAGTATTCAATGCGAATACAGTAGACTCCCGTTTAACCGAGTCTTGGTTAGCCGAGTTTCCGTGTTTAACCGCTGTGTGCAGAAAACATCAAATATTTGCCGTGAATCGGAAGTCGCGTCGCTTTTGAAGTTTTTGACATGGATATGTCTTGGCTCTGAGGGAGGGGGTGTTGGCAATTTGCAAGACCAAAATTTTAAACAGTGAAGTCATATGGTTAGTAACGTCATTTGGATTTAAGGACAGCTGTTTAGGGGAATTGAAAACATTCCCTTTAGACATATCCATGGTCTAACCTATTTTTCGTCACCCTGTCTGTTCGTCACATTGTTGAGCGCGGGACCCATTTTAGACTGTTTGAGAGGTTATAATGTTTTGTAATTACTGTACGATAAATAATTAATTAAATAAATCGTATTCATAAGCCAAAACCGTATTTTCCAAGAACCGAGTTTTGGCTGACCAAGGTCCACATTAACTCATCAAACAGTACTCTACTTCTTTTATGCTAGCGCGGCTTAGGTAGACCTGCCCTTTAAAATGTTTGTATAGTATTTACTTCCCAGTGGGAAATAGCTTAGGTCATGGACATGTCTAAAGGAAATGATTTCAGTTCATGTAAACAGCTGTTCTTATAACCAAATTATGAGGTCACTAATCATATGATGTAACTAACCAAATTTTGGTTCTTAATTTGCCAACACACCCCCTTCTGAGCTTGGACATATCCATGTCAAAAATATATTTCTGACAATAGTAACGTATTATTAGTTTAGAGTCTTAAAAAGAAATTGTTGCATGAGGTTACATAATTGATTCCCGGGATGTCCACTAAAATTAAAGAGGTTTGGACAGCTTTTCCTTGAAAACGTTATGTGAATCACGTCTAATATGCTGTTGGTGTTGACTATAAAAACATATTTTCAGCTTTAAGTTACTCGTTTCGGGTGAAATCAACTCAATAAACTTCCATCAATTGTTTTGATAAGTTGAAAATATTTTAAAGTGAGCGAGCGCTAGGCGAGGCGAGGACGTGCTAGCCAGGATCGTGTTAAATCAGCGGTAAGTCCCGATATAGCGTCCCGTGGGAGTGTGCTCGGGATTAGTTATCGGACCTTCCTCTTGAATGTGCATCTCTTTTATACTTTTATCCGCCATTCCATCTTTGTAGATCACATTTTTTATATTTAGGTCAACCAGATCTACCTTTGGTTTATTTTTTTGGCAGTTAGTTTTGTGGGTTTTTGTTGTTTAATATTACGCCTACCATTGTAAAACCTAGCGTACACCGTACACTAAGGTAAACTAATTATTGTGTGAACAGAAGTGATAAATGATACGATTCCAAGAAAAGAGTTTTGACAGAGTAAACAGTGTGAAATACAGTATAAATGTTTTTATGGAAATGCTATGTGCACACAGGGTGACCACGAAGCAGGTCCCCTTACAGTGGAACGAAATCATCCATTAAAACCTTTCCTTGTCCTTCTTCGAACACTAACCCGGAATCCAACTACTTGGACGACTGTGTGGATTAACGTTCGCACTATTGAATACTACATTCATCCGCAAATACCATTCTCACGATTAGTCCAGTTCAGAGGAAAAATTGTAGTTCGGATTTCACGTTAAACTAAAAGTCCCTTAAATGTCATCGGCTGTTGGGCTATTAAATAATATACTGTCTAAGGAAGATGTCAGAGTTGGTCAGGAACAAGACTACACTCATTTCCCATTCATACTTGGTTTTAAATACATACTTTGGTAGGTCGCAGTTTCAGAAAGATAATAAAGGTAAAGATACTACCGGTACGTCAGGTTTGGCATCTGGTCTCTATCCGTTCCTGAGTCAGCAAATGTTTTGCGGGGATTTAATTATCATATCATTATCATTATAAATCATAGGAGTTCTTTAAATTTATATATTAGTATATCATTATCAATGTGTTTTCCTGTATAGTACTTCTGATTTTGTAGTCCTACAATAAAATGCTTTGCTTAATGTCGACAAACACATGCGATGGAGGCCGGTTCGATTCTGGTTGCAGTTGTCACCTGGAATTTTGTTACGGTTGCCTATCTATCAAAATGGAATTTAAAAGGAGTGGAAAGGGCGAAACGTATATTTTCCTACCAAAACCTTAAAAAATGACACGTTATAAACTCAATATAATAATAAAAACTGAGATGTTAAGAACGTCAGTGATGGCCCAAGCTATAACCAACATCGTTCACACCTTCGGTCTAACTGTGAACGTGTCCAGCTGGGTACAGATCGTCACTGGCATGATACACGTGTTTACTGACACCAAGGAGGTCATCAGCCCTAGTGTTGGCCGCGGGCCAGGGGCACCGGACACGAGACAGCCTGTCGGACTACCGGGGGTCGGTCCGTCGATGAGTCGAGATGCTGTGTAGCCTATACAGTACTAGATCTGCTTACATACTGTACCTAACACGTTTTATGACGTAGTCCATGGTATATGGTTAGAATAAAATATAGGCTACTACTATTTAACTATGTTCACCTGTTCCGATAACCGTCAATACAATTTACGTAACTTTTATTTGCTCCTTTAGTTCTTAGTGGTTCTTTATTTTCCTCTTAGCCTAATATGTATTCTTCCATGAGTGAGGCATCGTCACAAGACATAGAATAACTGATTTAACACACATGTAACACTAAAAATTTGACGTATTTTTTTAATATTGTCAGATTGTTTGTATCACAAATGTATGTAAAAGTAAATAGTGTTAATTAATTCAGGTAATTTTAGTGATTCAATGTCATGTAATGATGCCACACTGGTGGCGAAATACCTATTAAAACGAAAATAAAGAATCATGAAGAACTAAAAGCATGCATACCTGGATACTTGTAGTATGGTCAATGTTGTATTTTATGGTAGCGTACAGAAATGTAATTGAATTTTCCTCAGAACATAAAATGTAACACGTGTCCTTTGTAATCCTAGGTGAAACCAAAGAGACAGATGTACCTTCCAATAGCATTCTTCCATGCACGCTGTCCCAGATAATTGTCAAACATTGTTTATAGGTCAGGGATATATCTCGTCTATGAAATCCTAGGTCGGACCACAGAGAATAAATAGACAGCGGTATTTTCAATGTTTAACACCACAATGCACGTTGTGTTCTAGGTTCTAGGTCAGGATCAGGATTATTTATTTCCGTAGTGTTAAACTACAGAATTTTTTTAAGTATGTACTGTAGAACATTATTTTTTTGTAGTTCAAATTTTGTGTGTTGATCGAACGCCATAAGTATAAGCACCGACCATGGCTAGACGTAAAAATTTTACAAATATCTACATCTTCTGACTTTATACAGAAGTTAGTGATTAGATTAGATCATTGAAATGGCAACCATACTACAATGTAGGTATTTTAAGCCAAGTATGAATGAGGATTGAGTGAAGGATGATTGTGGCGCGATCTTGTACTTTTGTTACTTACTAATGCTGACATGTTCCTTAGACAGGACTGTTAATTAATAGCCCTAAAGCCGATGGCAACTAATGTACCTACAGTTTAACGTGGAATCCGAACCACGGTCTCTAGATTACGAATTGGTCTAGTTATGGGGATCGTCTTTGCGGATTTACGTAGTATTCAATGGTGCGGACGTTAATCCGACCATCGCTCACAATTATTATCCACAATTCGTGACCTCTAAGTAGCTGGATTACAAGACGTCGCCACCGTCCCAGTTAAATATATACTCATAGTAACTAATGTACTTCACATCTTCTGTAGAATATTTCTTTGTTTTGTAAGCCTCACTCACATAAGCTCACGTGTAGAGTACACACACAACCTCAACTTATTCAGCCGATATAGGACGGATCTCATTGGTCAAAAATTGTGACGTGATCAAGATACCATATACAGTACATCTAATATACTTACTCTAAGGCATATCTCAGTAGCGTCCTTTCCTACCCCAAGCTGTCTCCCGAGATGGCAACGTAACACAAAGGGTGAGTACTACGAGCGATGAACCGTTTATTTATATTTTCCGTTACTCTCTCTGGATTACTCCCTCTCCCTCCGAATCGGTCTAATTATGGGGATACTGATATTTCGGTTTTACATAGGATTAATGTTGGTGCTAATCAATAGACAACTTGTGACTTCTACTACCAAATATCTCACATGATCCACGGTAGTACTGCATATTACAGACGTGAAGGCAGCCGCGTATGCGTCCTCTCCCGCGCGACGCTAGCGCCATCTCTCTCTCACACACTGTAATCATCCAATTAGCCGCATGCTTGTGATGATTCAGTGCTCGCGACTGGCGTTATCGCGTCAATTACGCGCTATCTCGACCCGACACTACAACACTCGCGGATATACCGCGGCTCAGTGCTTAGCAACAGCGACACCGCTCATGTTACGATCCGATCTGTAATCTTTACGATTCCTGGAATAAGAGAGAATGCTTGTTCTTATTGGGTATTTCGTTTACGAAGAAATATTTTGTTAAAGAATCTAACTTTCTGGTGAAATGCTCGTATTTGTTTTATGCTTAATCTATACGATTCCTGGAATAAGAGAGTATGCTTGTTCTTATTGGGTATTTCGTTTACGAAGAAATATCTTTTTAAAGAATCTACCTTTCTAGTGAAATTCTCGTATTTGTTCTATGCCTATGAAAACAACATTGTTCTTTGTGGCAGTGTTGTTTTTGTGAGGTGTCAAATTAAGTGTAAATTGCAGTGTAGAAAATTAAAAACCACACCGTTATATCCGATATTTATTAAGCAATTATCTTTTATGATAGAAAAATAAAAAAATGAAAATATGATTCCCTGACACCACAACCACCGTCTAAAGACTATCGAGTGCTAAGTAAAGTTCTCACGAAAATAACATTTTTAAGACAACCCAGACGATAAATCACTATAGAAAATCTAATAAAAAATAAACAAGACATGACAGTTGTGGATCGGGGCTGCTGGAGTAGGTCAATGTTAGAGATGTGTCTGGCAATATCTACAACAATGGAAAAGTGTCAAATCATACGATGGTTCTGTGAGTAACATGCGATTTAAATGTTATACTTAAATTGTCTACTGACTCAAAAACATCACCTTAAAAGAATGGTAGGGAGTTTTAAAACACCCTGTACAATTGTATTAAGCAAGAGTCCTGCTATAGTTGAAACAATGTCTGGAAACAAAAGATAATACGTCTTGGATGTATTATGATGAAAGGACCGTAGTCGTACACAAATCCTAAAATCTTTATCAAACGCATAATATGATGTTGAGAAAAAAGTTTACAACCCATTCCGTATTTGTGCCACGGACAAAAAACTTAAGTTATTACTTCCACAAATAAAGATAAAACAAATTATTGACATCCGTTGGACGCGTCCAAAACTGCTTGCGGTTCGGGCAAGCAGCCATCCAGAGTTCGTGTTTACAAGAAACATTGTAAAACAATATTATTGCTGCTTTACTTTGTAAACAAAAAACAATACATAATAAAACAATTACGAATAAGAGAGTATGCTTGTTCTTATTGGGTATTTCGTTCACGAAGAAATATTTTGTTAAAGAATCTAACTTTCTGGTGAAATGCTCGTATTTGTTTTATGCTTAATCTATACGATTCCTGGAATAAGAGAGTATGCTTGTTCTTATTGGGTATTTCGTTCACGAAGAAATATTTTGTTAAAGAATCTAACTTTCTGGTGAAATGCTCGTATTTGTTTTATGCTTAATCTATACGATTCCTGGAATAAGAGAGTATGCTTGTTCTTATTGGGTATTTCGTTCACGAAGAAATATTTTGTTAAAGAATCTAATTTCTGTGAAATGGATTTGTATGAATCAACTCCTGGAATAAGAGATTGTTCATGATCGTTACGAAGAAAAATTTAAAGAAACACTGAAATTTATATGCCTATGCAACTGTCTGTGGCAGTGTTATGAGGTATCAAATTAAGTGTAAATTGCAGTGAAAAAAAATAAAAACCACACCATTATATCCGATATTTAATAAGCAATTATCTGTTATGATAGAAAAATCAAAAAATGAAAATATGATTCCCTGACACCACAACCATCGTCTAAAGGCTATCGAGTGGTCAGTAAAGTTCTCACGAAAATAACATTTTTAAGACAACCCAGACGATAAATCACTATAGAAAATCTAATAAAAAATAAACAAGACATGACAGTTGTGGATCGGGGCTGCTGGAGTAGGTCAATGTTAGAGATGTGTCTGGCAATATCTACAACAATGGAAAAGTGTCAAATCATACGATGGTTCTGTGAGTAACATGCGATTTAAATGTTTTATTTACATTTTGTACAGACTCTAGAACATTACCTTAAAAGGTTGGCATGGAGTTCTAAAACGCCCTGTATAATTGTATTGAACAAGAGTACTGCTATAGTTGAAACAATGTCTGGAAACAAAAGATAATACGTCTTGGATGTATTATGATGAAAGGACCATAGTCGTACACAAATCCTAAAATCTTTATCAAACGCATAATATGATGTTGAGAAAAAAGTTTACAACCCATTCCGTATTTGTGCCACGGACAAAAAACTTAAGTTATTACTTCCACAAATAAAGATAAAACAAATTATTGACATCCGTTGGACGCGTCCAAAACTGCTTGCGGTTCGGGCAAGCAGCCATCCAGAGTTCGTGTTTACAAGAAACATTGTAAACCAATATTATTACTGCTTCACTCTGTAAATAAAAACCATACATAATAAAACAATTACTCAGAATATATACTATAGAATTGTTTTAGGGTTAACAAACATATTTACAATTTTAGTTGGTATAAGCTATTGGGAATGGTTGTTTATAAATTGAGCTCTGGTGTGTGTTTTCTCAACAGGATGTCAGCTTTTTGCAATAAAGACACTAAGGGACATATATTTTGCTAATATTCTTCCTCATTTATCATTTGGTATTTGTATTTACGGCTCAACTTCAAAAGAAATTAGATTACAAAAAAAGTGTAAAGATAAATTTAAAGACTTGACTATTTTAACTATATTTTGACACCATCTTATGAGCAAAAAATTATAAAAACAACCTCAAACTATCAGATACCTATCCTTATTACTAGAAACAAAAGAATAAATATGCAAAACAATCACAGATTAAAGTTTTATGGAAACCCCATAATCTGTCGGATTTTTAAGTACCTTAATAACAAAGTCATGCTAATTATGAAAGAAATGTAAATAAATTCAAAATTAAATAAAAAAATCTTTCAACAAATATCAAGAAGATTCGGTCAGAGTGACGCTATTCAAATGTTACAATATTATATCATTTAATATTGATTGGTTGATTGAAACAAGTGAATTTTCGTAATTTATGTTCTAGAAGTTACGCGATTTCAAAATGCATAGTATAATATTGAACGTTTATCTTTGACAATGAAAGCATATTAGTTGAATTGGAAGAGGAATATTGTTCCCTACTACAATAACTGTTCCTTTTACAGCTCTCAGTGGCGGGAGGGGGATCTTCTGTAATCAGCGGAACACTTGAGGTGTTCACAAATTCATTTCACCATCTTTAAAAATCGTTTTCACATCTAGGTTTTAAAATGCATAGTACAGTCGAACTTCGCCAATTCTAAATTCAGAGCAAACTTGGTTCGAATTAAAGGAATTTTGAACTATCGGGAGTTTTAATTATAGAGGTTAGCTTATTCAAATTCGAGTTGTAGAGGTTAATAAGGGTAAAATTCGACTTATACTTGTACTTCTGTGAACTCGTTAAAAAACACTAGAGAGCACTGTAAAGTAAATACGGCAATGCACCAACGCTCGGACTGTTACAACGTGCGAACTGTAACGGTGGTCATTAATTATAATTATTAATTATCCATAGCTAATTATAATTATGATTATAATTATAAGTGCCATAACGAAGCAAAGAAAACAGTCCCACTGGCGATCCGAATCTGGCGGAATTGCGGAGATGCATTGGTTCACGTTTCGATTGGCTTGTTTTGTTTTTATTACTTTGAATTTCAGAAGCTTCTGGGAACCGAACCCGAACTGTCGAGGTTTACTTAGAATTTTAGATAAAGTGTTTTCAAAATAAGGAACGTAACTCGAATCCTAGAGTCTCATATACGAGGCTCGTACAAACAAATTCGAATTTTAGACGTGAAATATTTTGTATTGTAGAAATATTTTTTCAATATTAGTTTTTTTCTTGGACAAGACAAAATTCTAGGAATTTTAGAGGTTTTCGAACTATCGAGATTCGAATTAGAAAGGTTATATGGTTGAAACGTTCAACTACAGCACAGCCATTTAGAATGTAGGTCAATACATTAAAAATTATCACCGACGGTTTTAAATAACAGTAATTGTTTTATCAACGTTATTTATATACTCGTTGAACCGGGATTAAAGGAGACTAATTGTTGCAATAAAACGTGATGAGGTTGCGTTGTGGGAAGGGGTGTGGGGGGGGGGTAAGGGGGGATTAACTGCAGTGACCGGAGTTGTCGGACCACCGAGATGAATTAATCGGGGGGATTTGCGAGTATACCGTCGGGAGTGGAGGGCTGGTGGATACAGGACTGACTGCGGAGGCTGAGGCTCGGGGCCCGCGTGAGTTATGCGCTGCTTCAACCGCCTTCATAACTCAAAGCATTTATAACTCATTACACAACAGATGTTTACTTGTCTAAAAATGTATGTTGTTTGGTTTCCCACATTTCCTCTAGTGGGCGTTGCGGAAAGAATTTAATGTTTAATTGTATAAAGAATTACGGTAAATTTTGGAAGAGTTGCTAGGCTAGTCTCAAGCGTTTTGGACTTGGGAATGAGAATTCAAGGATACACTTCGGGACGAACGTCTGGATTTGGACCAAGAAAGCATTTTTAAGCTATGCTGCATAATTGATAAAATACAGGGTTATTACAAATAACGTTTTTAATTTCAAGTGAACATAAACCTGGTCTTGTTTAACATACAAAACATACTTTGATGAGATTGTTTTGATCGATTTTTTGCGGCATTGGTAATCTGTTACCGGATCTCAGGTTTGCTTTCTGGTGATGATGGTATGTACACTCTGTCTTTGATGTATCTCCACATGAATCTCAGGAGTGTGGTATCGGGAGATCTTAGAGGCCAGTTAAAGAGTGCACCATCATTTAGACCAGCGCCCCCGATCCATCTCTCAGGCAACTGATTTTTAAGTTCATTCCTAACATCCAAGTTGTAATGCCATTCCTCTTAAAATTCAAGTACAACTTGCGAAGTACAATTGCCAAGAGGATCTTCATTACATCTTGTTCTGAATTGTAGATTGGTTAATGTGATTTTCCAACACATGAAATGCTTTCCTGTCTTCAGATTTTGCCATTTCACAACACCGACAGCAATATAGTTAACAAATGAATCTATAAATAGTTGATACAAGCATAAAACAATGTAAACAAAACTATTTGAGTTTCTCTTTCCAAATGAAACGACTGAAACTTCTTTAAATAAATTAATTTAGTAATATTTATTATCTAAATCAAGAATAGCATCTGTAATACCCTGTAAATCGGGCGTAAAACAACACATAACTTAAACCATACCAGAAACGTAACTAAGAGATAAAATATTAAAAACTAGAATTTTAGAAATGTATGCAAACATTTATGAAAGAGTAATTACTTTACTATTTAGGAAACGTAAAAGAGAAATTTGGATCATTAATGTCATTGCATTTATACACATTCGTTCACGCAGTTTTATATATTTGAAATTATTTCATACAAATGTATTACAATGTAATTACAATCTGGTGGAAACCAACTTGGAAAGTTTCTCTTGTTTTTCAGAAGCACGTAGCACAAATGAATAACACTAACCACTACGTTCCTGTAATTGCGGTACTTAACCGGGAACAGCCACGCCGTTGGAATACCCGTGTTAATTTATACCGAGCTCCGTACAGAAGGTCCTCCGGTGGTGACCACATGCTATCTCTCACCTGGCTAATAGTTGGCCGCGGGCTACTTCGCACTCGTTGCTCGGTCTAGCAAGTTGCATACGTTCCCCGCCCCAGTGTTGCCACACGTGCGACGTATATATGTCGTATCATTGTAAGGTCAAGCCCCGTGTAGCAATGTGTTGCGCAACGGTGGTAACCCTTGCGCCTTGTCGTCAGTCGCCACGCCCGACTCTGACCTTCACCTACCGGCTGCGGGACTTTGGGGCACGTCTTCCTGTTCCGGTTCGTGTGGTAGGGGGTTTCCATATGAACGTTGCATTGCGACGTTTAAGAGTCTGCATCAGTAGTAACCATCTTGGATTTTAGCCCCGTAAGAGCAATGTTAAATTCTGGCGCCTATATCTCCTTGACCAATTGTCATAAATTAACGGAAGAGGTGTCAAATTAAAGGTATTACAGTCCTTCAGGGCACCACCTTACAGAACTTCTTATTTTCGCTCTCAATAAAAAAAATAATAATGATTTATTTTGTAAAATATTCTTGGATTTTTGTTTTTATATCAAGTTAAATTTTTGAACATATTAAAAGGTCATGCCCTTGAGCCACATCTCATCAATGTACTTCCAAAGTTTTACATTGATACTTTGATAATTAACGCCACTACAGACGCCAAAGTGAAGGTATGTTCCGCCAGAATTTAACATTGCTCTTACGGGACTAAAATTCAAGATGGCTACCACTGATGCAGACTCTTAAGTTGTACACTACCACGATAACCTGTAGGTCCCTTAGATGTCATCGGCCATGTAAGGCTTAGTCAGTAACAAAACAACAAAATTGCGTCACAATTATACTACTCTAATTTCTCATTTATACTTACTTCCCGTTTTTGAACGAGTTGTGATAAATACAGTAAGTATACGGTAAGGTTATACTCATACTGGTACATCCCTTTTCAAAACCAATTTTGAGTTGGTTTGCTGAAGTTGCTAGAAAAACACTTTTTCGCCATTTTTTATCGAGAAATATAAAATATTTCAACAATATTGGAACGTAAAATTAAAGTCTGACTACGAAAATAATTTAGAGTATTTTCTCCTTTAAATTAAAATTATTCAGAATGAAACTGAGTTTATTTTTAACACGGAATCGATCACTGGTACATTACTGTATTCCTAAAACGATTATGTTAGTAACTGTTAAGATATTGTAACCGTAACTAATAATTAATTGTAACTCACTGTGAGGTGAATGCATATTTTTCTGTGCACTTTCGTCACTAGATAGTGTAAGTTTTTTATGTATAGCTTTGAAACTAACAGTTTTCTAGTATCAATTTAGAATTTCTCTGAAAAATTTCCAAATATAAATAAACTTCACAGAAATGAAGAACTGAGAATGTGAAACTATTAACCATTCTTGGCAGGAAACTTATTTCACCCGCCTTTCCTCGTTTCAACGTCTTTTCGTATCTCACAATGACGTAATTCAAGAGAAAGTTTTCACATCAGTTTCTTGAATTCTAAAAATTTTTAGTAATTTACTATGTATTTTCTAATACGAATGCATAATTGGTATTTACTTCAAAGCCAAGGAAAGCATTTTTTACTTAAATTTAAGTGTATACTTTCCAATATAATTTGACATGCAGTACTGTTTAGTAATTTTATTACCTGTGAATACCTGGGTAATTTAAATTTGCTCTATAACTAAATGAATTTTAATAATAAGTAATCTTAAATCTTTACAAATTTGTACAAATTGTCAAAATAAAAATTGTTTATGCTATAAATGCCTACTTTCAAAGTTTCTCACAGCAGCATACCTGCATACTCTTTCCCATGTTAATATTATGGAGAATAGGCAAATAACTATCATATTTGTCGACAGATATTGATAAAACTTGTAATATATTATTATTATTATTATATTGATTTAGAAATTCGCTGAGGTCTGCTGCGTCGGTGGTATTAAATTTAAAATATTAACATTTGCAAAGGTTTTTTTATACCGTTGTGTATTTTGGCCTTTTGCAACTGCACGATCACTCTGTATTTTTAATGTTTTTTTCTGTCTTTCGTAATCTTTTGTTTTCTAACTCAATTTTTTTTATGCATTCATTCCACGGAGAACGACTTTTATGCGCTTCATGGCGTAAAACGAGCGATATCGCCTCGACAGGCGCAATGAAAGTGTGAAGCGATCGCTCAGATTGATTGGGGATTGGCTTTACAGTATCTCATCACTGAGCGAGCGAGTATCGGCCACAATCGATTATCGATACATCGTATCGCAGCAGCCGGTTGATGTCGTATCGCAGACTGGTGACTGGTTTACTACCTCTGATACGATCAATCGGCTGTTAAACTGTTTCATGCACTAACTCGGTCGCTATAGCATGCCACCTACATATGTTAGATTGTTAGATTTGATTGGTCGTTGATAAAATTGGTTAGATTGGTTCACGATATCATTCACATTCACTGTAATATGAATAATTTGTTGTTTTGTACAATAGTTTGTTTAAACTTCTTATCAAAGTTCCCTGTCGATATGTTTTGGTTCTTTGGTAGTAATCAATCAATGTTTTATATCTACAGTATCTTGGATATGGTTTGTACTTCTTCATTTAAGTCGGGTTTTTAAACGTTTTGGATGGTTCTTACGTTTGTTGCGGATAACCGCCTTCCATTTTCAACGTGAAGCCATCGCAAACATATTTCATAGCTTATTGGATCATTTTTACAGTAGGTTAGTTTAAATAATTAAGTTCATTAATGGATACGGTCACGCGTCTCTAATTTTTCACTTATTTCTCATTCCCGGGCATGACACCATTTAACAAAATATACGATTAAATTAAAACTGGTTTCTTTTAAATATAATACTGTCATCAATTGCCAAGTATTTTACCGAGTAAAAGGATACATCGAAGTACGTAATTTCAGTTATAGCTTGAACTATAAAATCTTCTACAGTGGCGGCAGATTTGGTTTTAACCTAGTAAGCACTTAGGTTATTTTGTGGCAGCATTAAAGTTTACGAGATAGTCGTAGCAATACGTCGACGTATTAATGTATAGATAATTATTCTTTGGGTTAGTAAAATATTCAATTGTTTATCTATACTATATAAATAAAATTATGATTTAGATGGTACATTGTTTGGAATTATTATATGTAATTTTTATGTTTTATATCTCACAAAACCCAACATTGTGTCTACGGATTTCTAGGAAATTGAGAAAAATCATTTCTAAAACTGTGTTCTTATGTGTCTGAATTTCTGCAACGCTGCTGATAGCTAAGAGCAATCGATGGTCGGTAGATGTGATATTGTCTTGTTTGGACTAATATCCGCACTATTGAGTATTATGTTCATCCGTAAAGACCATCTTCATAACTAACTATTCCACGTTAAACTGTAGGTTCCTTAGTTACAATTGGCTGTTGTGTTATTATTTTAATTAATTGCTTATCCTAAGGTCAGACTTAGTCAGTAACAAAACTTCAAGATCGTGGCAACAATAATCTTAATGTACATTCTTTTCTTATCCATACTTAAAATACCGGAGTGTCACCATTTTAGAGAAGTAATAAAGGTGTGAGAGAGAATCGTTGTACAGGAAGCATATTTGATCGACCTCAATCCCAGATGTAGATACTATAGTACTCGTATATACGATGCTTTCACAGTTACAGTCGGTCCGAGAGGTTTGTCACGACTGCCACCAGAGTACTCACGTCTTTGTGACGCAACTCGCCAGGTGGCGCTAGTGTGTAATCTCCGGTGACTTCCTCCTCAACAGGTGATCGTGGTTCCAAACGCTTCTGTTTTTTTCACCTGCTTGTTTACATCATCCGTGAAAGTGTCCGGTTTTGCCTCTTTGTTTCATTCTCGCGGGCGAGCTTAAAATGTATTAGCTAAGATATTATTCGCTGGGACACGCGTCCGAGCGAATCTCGACAGTTTTTGCCTTTTAACATTTAATGTGCAGGCCTCTTTCCCCTGAGCTCCTTCCTTTGTGCAGCTTAAATACAGTTGTGTAACTGTTATCAGCAATTAAATGAGCTTTGTGGGTGAAAATCACTTAATTTAGCGGGCTTTCAAAGGAGAAATATAAATGTATAAGTAATAAATTACTAAAGAAGTTGGAGCGGTATGAAACGTATCTAGAACGCATGAGAATACAGTACTTAATTAATGTCTAGTCTACTCTGAAGAATCCTGTTTTAAAATGCATTAATTATTTAGCCTGAATGTTTCAACTAATTGGATTAGGTTGAGGGTATAAAACTACTCATGCTAGTTTGTATGGTCTGATTAAGGTAGTTGACGGAAAAATGTATATTTGTTTTAAACTTGAGGCTTAAAATTATTGTTTAATAATTGGAACCTGACAAACTGATTTGATTTCAATCATTCTGTTAAATATAGTTTACAATTGCGTATCACGAACATAATCTCTGCTTTCCGAAACATGGTTCTTTGTAACATCTACACTGCTCGTTTCACTATCTTAGTACCGTTATTACATAGAACCGAGGCATATTTCGCCTTGGGACCAGGCCAGGCCGCCTTCTTTAATATTTTTATATTTCTGGATGAGATGCTGGCCCAACAATTGGGTATATCAAGGTGAATAAATGAGTTTAGTGGATTTTGTGACACGTGTTAGACAAAGACCAGATGATTTCATTTGCCAGTTCGTTAGTTAATATCTTAATTGAAATTGTTATGTATCCAGGTACGTATTTTAAGCCAAGTACGAACGAGAAACGAATATAAAATGTGACGCGTTGTTGTAGTCTTGTTACTGACGAAGACTGCCATATTCCTTAGACAGGACTGTAAATTATTAGACCAACAGCCGATGGTGCGAGCCACTTTTGCCTCTGAAATACGAATTGATCTAATTATGAGGATGGCATTCGCGGATGAAAGTAGTATTCAATAGTGCAGACATTTATCCACACAAGAGAATATCACATCCACCGATATTCGCTCATAACTATCCACAATTCGTTACCTGTAATCCACAAGTAGCTGGACTACACGACACGCTACCTTCCCAGTCGGACGGTTAGTGATTAACATGCAAACCGTTCCAGAATGTTATAAATGCTACCAATACGGAAGCAAACATGGAGGGCGATCCAGTTATTCCCGCTGTGGCAGCGACCGGCGGGGAGGCGGTCATGTTCATTTGTATATCCAACCAAACGACAGTGGTGCGGTCATTGGACTAGTATTGCATTACCATTATTTATTCTACACGGCTTCCCGGGGCTACAGCCTCTGCTTTGCATCTCGTGCCAGTGCATCTTGCAGCCAAATGTTTTCCTCCAGCGATAATAACTTGTTTAAGTTTTGTTACTTCCGGAATACGGCATGTATGTTTCGTTTTAACAAACTTTTCGGGATTCAGAAACATATTAAGGTTGGTGCATCAGGAGACAGATATTTAAGTTTGGCGATTTTAGGTGTTCTTCGAAAATTTCATTTGATATCAAATTGATACAATTAATGCTGGGAACAACATTTTTCGATAAGATACTTCGTTTCTGTTTTTATTTAACCACAGAACTTTAGTACTTTTATTTTTTCATGAATTACGATTCTCATTCTGGTACAGATTTCTCTTACCTTATCAATTTACTAACTCAGAATTTCATAACGTTGGGAACAATAAAGGAATACGTATTTCTTGTTATTCATTATTATTGTGTTGTTGAAGTGTCCAAATATGTTTTAAGATAATATCAGATTTTTAAAAATATAAAATAACTATAAATTAAAATTACTATAAGATTATACTATCAAAGGAAACTGTCATTACTAATTCTACGACATAATATATCCATCTCAATAGATAATACTTTAATACCATTAGTTGTGTTTACCATCGATATTGTAGAGAAATGTGCTGTCGAATTAGAAATTAAAAATGAATTAGGTGAACAGCACTGCGTACTGTGTACTGTGCAGTGGTTAAATTTGATTATGGAAAATACTGAATAAGTATTACAAAATCAATAACGTTTGGGAACTAATTTATTTCGATAGGGATTTATTGAGAAGAATAAACGGGAAATATTAGGCCAGGTTTTGGAGAAAAGCCGGCTGCAACGGAGCGCGAGGGCTGGCGACGTGAGCAGAAGGCCAATATGCAGCTCTGCACCTGTCTCCCGCCTCCTGACATGCTTGGGAACTGCCTCAGCAGCAGCTGCCTCAGGATGCTAGATCATGTTTACGTTAGTGTTTATTCCGTGTGGAACAATGCAGTCAATGTAACATGTGTTAAAACTGGGGAGAAGCAGAAGAAGTTGAAGGAAGGATACGGAAAGGTAGAAAGCATCGATGGGGTTTAACTCTGTTCAGTAGCATAGAACAGATTTAAGAAATATGTGAGTATATGGGACCAGTATATAGTGGTGCAAATGGAGACTCCGTTTACACTTAATGCGTCTTGAATCAGTCAAATAAGAGAAAAATGGTTTATACACAAATTAATGTATTTAAGACGACAGGATTGCACCATGCGAGTGAGGAACGAAGAAATTAGGAAGTTTGTGGGTGTTGTGTGAATGAAATGTTGAACGAACAGTTAATATAGTTTGGGAATATGAATGCAACGAAAGAAGAGGGTAGATAGAGTCAATTTGTATCTGGAGATAAAAAAGGCAACGCTGGCGAGGAGCCTTGAGGTTGGCGAATTAGAAGGTACGGGACTATGGAAAGACGGCGAGAAGTAAAAGAATAGTTTATTCTTGTGTTGCTGGTTTTGCGATTATTTACTGGTCTGCGCTCATAATTAGGTTGACAATTGTGGTGGCAGTAGTTTCGGACGTATGGGGTTCAGAAATAACTAAATGAGTGCTAAGAAGGGAACGCTATATCGATCATGGCTCACAAGTTGAACAAGAAGGAGAAGCAAAAGGATTCAGAATGAACCAGGAAAAGGATAAAGAAAAATGATGTGTCCTGAGACGACAATAACGCTAAAACAAATTAGGATTTCCCGAATTTTACAGAAATTTCACGATCGAGTCGAACACAATATTTGACAGTAGACTCCTGGTCCGCTGGTTCCCCTTTTTGTGTGTTTTTGTTGGGTCAGAAATAATAGCTAGCATACCTAGGCAGTAGATAGAATGGAGGTAGGTAATAAAGTTTCAAGATTATCAATTGAATAAATAAAAATAAGAACAACGTTATAAAAATTTTAAGTGTAAAATGCTTCGAGAGATTACGAAAGGTAAGGGGTCTGCAAAGGCAGAGTTCTTAAATGATAATGAGTGCTTAAACGTGTAAATAATACGGCTTTGAATTTATGAGGAACGTAATTAGGTGTCCTTGAATGTAAATGATAGTTTGATGTGTTTTACGTTGTATATTTTATTACATTGTCGAATTACTTCTGTCCATGACGTGCTGACATGTCGCCGGAAACAGTGGCTGTCCTGTTATTAGCGCCGGGATGACCATAAGCGTGCCGGAAGTGGAGGTCAGTTCCGGTTCGACGGCTGAGTTACAGTTCAGTTCTGTGCTTTGGTGCGGGCGCGTCGCATCGTGATTTGCTTCGGAGATGTCACCTAAGACGTACGGCAGAGTGAGTGGTTTATAACTTACAACTCTCAGGTAGGTTAGGTATTTAGGTACATAGTAGCCTCACTCACTGCCAGCGTCGCACGACATACAAGGAGTCGGCCACCCGCGGTTACTGCACCTGTTCTTGTCGTTCTGACAGGTAAACCTGTTCAGTTACAGCAAACCGGAACCTCACAAGAGCCAATTTGTTACTTTTTTCTACCGGTTGCGTTTTTTTTTGTTCAGACTTTTACATAAATCATAAGCGGCCAAATTGTGGAGTTTCTCCACGTCTTAACCCACCAGGGGTTTTTTAATATTTGAATATCGTTTCTTATTTAAAAAAATACAATTTAGGTGAACAAGGGGTTTTACTGTAGTTGTATGAATGTTTCACGATCGGGAATCGAACCCGTGTCTTTTGGTTGCAGGCCCTTACTCTGCCTACTGCTATTACTACCTTATTTAATTTATCCGTTTATATTAACTAACAATTACTGTATTTAAATTATAATGACAACGGTTAATGAGTAAATTAAATTAGCTTTGTGTTTAAATACACTTTCTACATTTCCGCTTGGTTCTAATCGCACATGACACTCGTTACGTGCGATAGTAAAGCGTAAAAGTATGTATAGATGAATATAAATGTAGCGAAGATTTTAGGAAAAATAAATCATTTTTAAATGAAAGGTTTTAAATTGAATTAACCTTGTGATTGGGTCGGTAAATGTACGACTTCGATGCACAAAGCGGCGAGGCAAAATGTTGTTAATTCCTCATTACCGAACTCTTAATTTAACTACGTTTATGGTGCTCGTCTCCCTTTCGTAAAAATATTTTTTTAATTGTTTTAACAACAATTTATAAATCAGTATTCACTTACGTGTTATGGAGTTAACACGATTCTATATTTGAAGAAATAAATAGTATAACATTGGTGATGTTAGACCAACAGTATATTAGCATTAACCCGATAACAGGAAATACAGTTGTTAACAGAATTTTACAGAGAATCTCATTATTTCTAATTCATCAAGTGAACTCCTCTCGTGTGGCGGTTTAGAGCAAATGGAGCAATAATTCTCCTAGTCCTCTCCATTATTCACTATTCAGCCTCCACTTGACTCGGCCTGGTCGGCCTGCTGTGTTACGGTTGGTGGCCACCGCTTATTGATGCAAACCCTGATTGCATTCAAGTGTCCATATTCGAGTGGTTTAGTTTTCCGATCTATATAAATAAAATTAACAGTTTTGTCAGTACATTGTTAGAAATAATATTTTTAGTTACGTTTCAATTTTTATAACCCAACTAAGCCGAAAAGGGTTTTATCTCAAGTTCTGTCTGTCTTCCTGTAACGCTGACTATGAGAGCATCTACAGTTATAAAACTTATTTTCTTTATTCTATACCTTTTGGATGAGGTTTAGACTGTTTTATATTTTACAGAACATGTCATTTTGATGTATATAGGCGATTTAAAGATATAAGTAACCAACAGTAGGAATTTTAACCCAGTAATTGTTTGTTTACATTGACCATTGGTTTTCAACCTATTTCGAAATAATACTATACTCAAAGGTTATCTTAGCGTTTAACAAAGTTTCTAATTTTGAAAATTTTAAGTTAAAAATTCTGAGAATTTCTTTTTACTTTTTGTGCACATGTTTATGATTTCAGTTCTATATTTTTGTGATGCTAATCTTGCATCTTTACACTGAATCCTACAACCCGTACAAAGGCCGGGTTTACTGCTTTTGAAGAACATTTTTTCATACTAGTTAAGAAAGGTTCACTACACAAAACAATCCAATAAATGCTGCAAGAAGTTAATTGATATTTGTTCATCCACTCGTGATCATAACTTAATCCTTGTTCCATTAATAACCTAACCTACAGTAGCGCTGGTAAGGCAGTTGAGTAACCAAGTGACCAAATGCTCAAAGTAATTAATTAACTTTGCTGAATATTGGATTCTTAAACAGCAGAATGTGCATTGTTGCGGTATTTTAACTCTACATTATTATTGGTACATTTCAAAAACGTTTATTAAAATTTTAATCGCTGGGATCTAATAAATTTATACGTTTATGATATACTAACTGTAAGCTCGTCCTGTGTACGGATTGTTCGACTATCTACTGAAATGCATGATAGGTATTTTTACGACAAAATATCAACCGGAAATGCTAAACCAATAGATAAAAAGAAATTACCAGCTCAATTATTTAATATTCATTTTAAAACAGATGCATTAGGCTATATTAAATTTGAAAATTCGTATAATTAAATTTTTTATACGGTAGGATAAAAGTTTAAAGAAAAAATATTGGTTTTAACTTATCAGCTGATTTGTTTCCACTACAACAGATCAAATGTTCAATAAAACATGAGAAAAATGTTGCTTAAATCGCTCAAAAGTCAGTTTTTAAGAGTTTACTTTATTGTAGAGGTTGTGGATCGTTTTAAGGAAAACAAAAACCTTTTCAAAGACGTATAGAAAACGAAAATAAGTTTGATCAAAGTGGGTGTTCTCGTTGTGCCGGAGAAGTGAAAATTACAAAATTACTTCGTGTAGCGGTACAGAAACACAGACGTACAGAGACAGAAATTGAGGTAAGGCACATTTCTCCTTTTAGGAGGGATAAAACGTTAAAATAACCTAAAATCATAATTCAAAGAAATGTACATACAAAACTATACTTTTTCATTATATAGATGTTGTGTTTCGAGCTATATAATTGTGTTTGAAGAGACGTGTGATTCAGAGTTTTAACATTGCTCTTAAGGGATTAAAAATACAGAATTACCGTAATACTTGTCCACAAAAAATACATGTTTTCTAGTAATTGATCTATTTGTCACATCCAGTTCAGTTGTCGGTGGTTCTGTTGGTAGCGTGGCGGCATCAGTTTGACAGCCGAGTCGGCTTCCGCCCCATTAGCCGCGGGCCTCGGCCAGCCTGTGGCGGGCAAGGATTGATCACAGGACGATCGTCCCTCGACGCTACATTACCTCCTCAACCCCCGCTGAGGAAAATCTACAACACTTTATCTGATAGTTCAACCTGCAAATGTCACCTTTCTGCAGAAAACTACAGTAAAGTAGATGTTACTTGGTCAAGGATTTTGCAGTTTTAAACAAGTTCACTTAGTTTATTTGGGCTTTGTACAAGTTCCGATAAAGGTTCACTCGGTTCCCAATGGTCTGCCCCCTTTGACAGTGCGTTTGTGCGTTTACATCGTGTAGTGCGTTTGAGCTTTGAGACGTCGATCAACCCCATAGTAAAATATGCTACTGAGGTTTCGAATAATTTTGTTTTTTGTATTATTAATTTTGTTAGAAATGTACAGTAAATGGAATTTGATAGAGAATCTAAGACTTTACATACGCTGGCCTGTCCGTATTCAAGGAACAAATTGAAGTAGAGCTACTACTTACGAAGTTTAAACTTGGGTTATCGTCAAAAGTTCAGAAAGGAAACTAGTTATATTTGAAAATAAAGCACTAAACAATGGTTTGGACCCACAAAAGAAAACTTGTGGAATAAATCACAATAGAGAAATCAGTGATCTATATAACTTATCGGATATTGTAGCTTACGTCAATAGCCGAAGATTACGATGGCCAGTAAACGTTATAACACGAGAGCAAGAGGCTCTATTGATACAGGTTTGGACCGAAATTGCTGATGGGAGATTTTTAGCAGACCTCCGGTACTGCTGAAAAAAGATTGAAGGATGAAATGAGAATCGACATGAAGAGAATGAGAGTCAAAGAAAAAGGATGGAGAAAATACGAAAAATTGGAGGTTAGTTTTGGTGAGGCCAAAATACCGTCTGGGAGTCAGTAAGTATGTTTAGGCCTACAAATCAAAAGAAATTAGTTGATTGCAATCGAGTGCAAACATAAATTAATTACAAATAAAATGTTCTAATTTGTAAGCGCTTCTTTAGTTACACAACTGTTTTTCAGGACAACTCTAGTCAACAAATAACAAAATTAAATAATGTATCGACAAACCTTAACAATAAAAAATAACAGCAATTCAACCAATAGATAGTGCAATAACAATTTTGAGTACAATGTTCAATATCCCATTAAATACTGCTTCATGCACATTGCTAATACAGTATAATTAACACTCTAAATAGGATTCTTCAAAACACATTTTAGGCCAGCGCGGGTAGCACTGCTCCTGAAACGAGTTAGATAATGTATCTCAGTTGATACGGAAACGGATTTGACAGAGGTTTGCGATGCAGTGGGTGCGCCAGTGCGGCTGCCGGCTAGAATGTAAGTTCCCTGGCGGGCCAGTGTGTCCACATCCGGTGTTATCGACCATTTCCGTAATCCACAGCTGATCCTGCTAACTTGTATCGACAGAGGGTGGTCTAGTCCTACAACAGTTTGTAAAAGGATTTTCTCTCTTTCCCTCAGGACGTTTTTATCTCGAACTTAATTTGCTCGCAGACAAAACGTTACTTGCCGATTTTAATTGGTCAATACATTTGTTAGGTTACTGCTAAACAGATTACTCAGTAAAGTTTTATTTTAAATGCAAAAATATAAGCATACGTCCAATTACATCACTATACAATTATGAATGAAAATGCATACTTAACCAGCATACTACTCAAAATGATGTAGACTGATTATTAGATAGTAAAAAAAGACTCCAATAAGTCAGTACTAAAACAATAAATACCAATAAATCCCCTCATTCAGGTGAAAAAACAAAAATGATTGTATTTACTTCCCTGTTGGAAATAGAATTTATCATGTATATGTCGAAAAGGAATGTTTTCAGTTCATCTGTACAACTGTTCTTATAACCATTTGACGGCACTTCGTTAAACACATCCGCTGCACTTTTTGCGTTCCACAAATCACCCCCCCCTCCAAAGCTTAGACACATCCATGCCTAAAAGGTTATAATAAACATACTTCTTGATATATAATTTATAATACTAATACACAATATTTTGAGTTGCATTGGAAATGACTGTCAAAAGTTAATTTATTATTCAAGCAAAATTTTAAAAGAGGTTAAAGTCGATTAAGATATACTTACATTACTGACATGAGTCGTACGAACACAACTTTTTTACGACTGAGTCCCAAGGTTTGAGTGACGGAAATGAGGAGCGAAAAGTTATTCACCGGAAATGAGGCTGGTTAAGACAAAGAGTCGCGACAGCAACTCACCTTAAGCAACGACCCCCAACATCTCTGCGCCTCAACAATATCATGAGCCACAAAAGAGCGTGATAGAAAATGACCAGTTAATTTGTTATACAAAAATTTCAAAAATTGAAAGTTATTACTTCTTTTTATTAAATAGTTTTGACAAGGAAACCATATTATGATGCTTCTAAAATTTTGCTTGCGTCTAAAAAAACATGTAATTTAAAAGATTAAACTTTTTCTGGAAAACTGAAAAATCTCAATATGAACCATAAACCCTTGTACGTAGATGTATACATTTATCATATGCCCAGGAGAAAAAAACGTTTTATCAAATAAAATTCCAATGTCTTGAATACTACAGAACGTTAAAACAGAACTGTCTATTGTATAAGAGACATATTCTAAGATTCCGAGTTTTTCTTGAATACCTAACAATGATATATTGATCGGCATTTAAACTTAAGACCAGTTTGACTCCAGTCAACAATGCGATTCAAATCATCATGAAGCAACTAACAATGGCGGAATATTTTCATTGAACACACATTGAACAAAATCAATGTGTTAAGTTGTTATTAAAAATTAAGTCGATAAATAGTTTTTTGCACAAAGATGGGTGTTTAAGCAATAATGTACATAATTTTTGATCACACAATTTTTTTTAAATCTGCACAACACAAACTGTTATATTTACGAAACATAACTCTGTGTACATTTAATTTTGTGCTTTATTGTATAGTGATTAAAATAAACTTTAAAACCCCAGATCTAAATCTAAAACTAGTATTGATTACACCTATAGGTATCGTTTGATGAAAAATGTATCCATCCTGAACATTTTTTGGACTAACCATCGAAAACTGACAATCAGATTTATAGTTGTGTTTTTAATTTAATTTATTTTTAATCGTAAAGATTAAGTAGGGGGAAAGATTATAAATTTAAAGTAAAAAGACAGTTTTAACGTCATAACAGAAATCAAGAGAGTAGTGGGAATAAAATGGTTTTGAATGCGAATGTGGGATTGTGGGTCTGAACGCAACCCCCTGAGGAACCACGGAATGTGCGGTATGCGGCTCTGCGGCAGATACGCTTTGCATACGTTAATCCCTGCCCAGTCATTTCCTTCTGCTATCTTTTACCTATTACCCGTACCTTCAAACTATACAGGATGTTCCTGAAACTCGCCCAACCATAACTGCGTAGTTGTTTCGCTTTAAGTCTGTGTGTTAAATAATTCAAATTTTACTGTTGGTGGAAACAAAAGAAGTGTCAAAAGTGTGTGTTTTTAATGAGTTTTTTCATGGTTGTGATTCTTAATATAAACACGAAATGCGTTTAAATAATGGTTCACATGTCCAAGAGGTAATGGTTCATGTAAACTTCTGGCCAAGGTCTAGTATCAATGTTTTCAGTCCGTAGTAATGCCTAACGTGACCTAACGATTAATTTACAAATTTCTTTTGTGTCATGACCGGGAATTGAACTCGGGTCTGTAGGGGTTGCAGGCTAGTACTTTACCCTCTAAGTTTTGTCGAGAAAATACATTTGGGTTTTTCATACTTATTTTCAAATTTAAGATGTACTCATAGTTTTATTTTGCTTTCACAGTTAAATTTATTTTAAAATTGACGTCTTTTAACGGTTTTTGAAGTTTTTAATGTGATAGAAATAGTCTACTTTCGGGTATTAGAAGGATGTAATGTTAAAATCACTTTCAACCTGCTTAAAACCTTATCACTTTGAACTCACCTAATCACAATGTTTTAAATAATTGAACAAAAATAATTTTATTATTTTTGCTATAACTGACCGAGAGACGCAATACGAAGCTCTCATTATTATCCTGTATGAACCATTTCATTGGCGAATTAAATTTCTTCAATTCAACCAGGTTTTTTTCGTTTTGTAGATATTTATTTTATTATTTTGTTCCAGGTACGATGACGTCCAATTCCTGAGTGGTAACGTAAGCATATATAATAAGTATATTAAAAAAATCTACAATACTTACTTCCCTTGTGGGGAAATAGGTTAGATCACGGAGAATTTGTTTTCAGTTCCTCTAAACGGCTGATCTCATAACCACATGACGTCACATCTGTGTTTTTTTGCGTCCCGCAAATTGATAGTACCTCCTCTAAGAGACAAAACTATGTAAAAAAATATTGTTTAATTGTATGTTACATATTGTGTCATTTTTGCATAAAACGATTTTTTTGTATACAAAAAGTTTTCAAAATTTCATATTTTACCGTACTACTTTAAAATCCTATTTAGGAGTTCCGTGTAAATGGAAATGAACCGGGACAAAAGCGTTGCTGATAACGTGTTTTCATCGGGCTCGGAGCAGGCTATTGTTGGTACAATATGCTGCCATGTCAATCGGTACAAAAGTTCCGGCCCACATGCATAAAGTATCGGCATGTCCACAGAGGTACAAAGCAGTGCTAACGATTTCACATTGTTCCAAGGTTGTGTCCGATATTTCCGTTTGTTTCACTGGCGGAAGTGAAATTTTATTCCCTTACCTTAAAACACTGATTATTATTCAAAACAATTTCATTTTTACAGAAAAAGTATAACTGTAGCGTATAACTGAATTTTCTATTAATTGATTTAACCCTAAACTCAATACTGTTATCCGCTGCGATATCCGCTGGCTATTGTATTAAATCTCTTTGTCGCAGTATTCGTCGATTTTACAGATCACAATTTATCTTTTCACCAATATATATAGTAATATAACTGTAGATTAATATTTTCCACAATACAGTTTTTCTGAAATTAACTTTTTAATAAACTATTTTTCCTCCCCGAGTCTTGATTGTAGTTTTGTACTCTATAGTAAATTGCAATCTATGTATATAAAACTTGACTCACTGACTGACTGACTGATCACAGTTTCTCAAAAACTACAAGTCTTTGGAGCTTCAAATTTGGTGCACAGATTCTATTTAAGGTCTAGATGCGTACTAAGAAAGGATTTTCCAAACGCCCAAAGGGCTCTGCCCTACAAAGCGCAAGTCCACATGTTATTCAATGCCTTCTGTATAAATCGTCAATTTAAAACTATCAATCAAATAAATACTGTACAAAATTAACAGTTTTACATTTTTGGGGTTTATGTACCTATTTTTCTATTTCATGTCTAATAAATGTCATATATTAATATTGATTGATCTATTTTTATTATCAATCTAAATAATAGAACAAAGTCGTGTTAGTTACACCATTTTTAACTTGAGAACGGCTCATAACTATACCGTGACCTAGAATATCTAAATCTTCCACAACGAAGCCGTAATGCTATTTGACTTCGGAACATGGCCAATCTTAAAGTTAACTCATATTAACTGTTGGGCGTTACGAAGTTCGATGGGTTAGCTTGTTATCTTATAAAACCTTAACAAGTATCAAGATATTACTTATTTATATTTTATAAATTATATTATTAATTTAATCTGTTACCTTATTCTTAATTAGTGGTTCCTATATTAAACAAAGTTGTTCATATTTGAGTCTTTTTTTAAATAAGTTACTAATTGAATTGATTTTCATCAGTTGCAAAAAAAGTAGATGTTTATTTTGTACAGCGTGATTTAAGATTTTTATCCTTGAGTTATGATTGTTGTATTGTGTATACTGTTATATATCTCAAAACATTACTACTTTCTGTACAAGAAGATGTAACTGTAAAGTGACGATATTTTATAAATAATTCATATCGTCTGAGGAGAAGGTTTTGGACAAATATTTCCTAGCATGTGGTTTTAAATTTCGTTGTTCTTAGTTGTTTTTACTTTCTCCCCTTATACATAGTATATGGAGAAAGTATTGTTTTCGTCAAAATTTTCGAATTTGAGTTGAGGGTGGATATATCCGTTTTGGGGTCCCCTGAATCCAAAAAAGTGGGTTTTGACGTGATGTCTGTCCGTCCGTGTGTCTGTGTGTTTGTGTGTGTGTGTGTCTGGATGTGTACAGTGCCACAGCCTACCACGTTGGTTCGATTTAGAAGAAATTTTGCATGTATATGTATAGTCACCGTATCTCCAGGTTTTTTTTCATTTTTTGAATTTTTGATTTTTAAGGGTAGTTCACCCCTAAAAATCCTTAAAAAACGTGAAAAATACAATTTTAAAAACTCTAACGATTTTGATTAAAATTTGATAGTTTATAGTGCACAGACTACAAAATAATTTGACACCACCCGCATATCTGTAAAAATGACGGTTCAAAAGTTATGGACTTTTAAATGTCAAAAAAATCAAATTTATAAATTTTCAGCGAAAACAATAAAAGTAAAGTATAACTTGACTGGTACCATTGAAACCAGCTTAAAAAACTAAACAAATTAGTATTTTGAATTATTTGTCTACGACTAACGGTTGCAGAGAAAAGTTAAATTTACTGTCCACGATAAACGCAGTACGTTGTCTGAAAGCGCACAATGTTATTCTTATGGAGAATATAAAAAAATCAAATTCTTCCTTACTTTTCAACCCTTTTCCATGAAACTTGGTATGAAGTGTAAGGTCAAATCACCGAACAAAACCAGCTTAAAAAAGCTTGGTATTATCGGGGGGGGGGGTTTCCCCATACAATTTGAACAATATATTATTAAATTATATTTAGAATAACGTTGTAGAACATGATAGTTTTATTACAGATTGTCTTTTTTAAATTTGCTTAAGGGAGAAAGTATGTGTCAGTCCACTGGTACCGTTTATTTTGCTTGTTGTAGTACATATGGCATCGGACGCAACTACCTCGTTTGATAAATTAAATATTTGTTAAAATGTATTATTCGTAACGTATCCTTATGAGACAACTAACACAGCCTCGCGGTGCTGACGGCTGGCACGATTTGCAAGTCCAATAGTGTCATATATAGTTTTGGCTGTTCAGTGCTTAGAGATATTTATCAATAATCGTCCTCAAATAAGATGGAGCTACAAATTTCTTTGTTACCAAAAATCTTCTTCAACTGAGATGCTGTTTCAACATTCGTAGATTCTAATAATCGACGTCAAATGATACACATGTTTGATTATAGATTTTAGGTTACCCTTTAACCGTATTAAACCGTACTCTGAAAAATTATGTAATATTTGTATACTGCACGTTGTTTTACCTTTACGTGTAGATGTCACTAGTTAAAAATATATTCCCGCACAGTTAACGAGGACAAATATATTTTATACGAATTTTTAAATGAAATTTTAAAATAGGTAGCATTAAAATAATAAGGTGTAGCGAGCAGCCTCGCCTCCACGTGCCGGTGTCAGTGTTGCTGTAGTTAGGGAGCTAAGGATGTCGCAAGGTACGTGGCTTGTTAAACAATGACGCGTGATACTTTCTTTTTTTTACAGACAAAAGGAAAATACTTTAATTTTCGTCGACATGTTTTTTTACTTTCTCGAGTTTTAAGTGATGTTTACCACCGTGCCATAACGCATCAAAACTCAAAATTAATTGTGTCATTGGAATTGATGGAAACACAACGATAGTTGCTGAATTATTATTTATTTAAGGTTTAAAAAACTGTTACAGTGGATAAAAACTTCTTTTGAGATAACACTTTGTATGAAATTTGTACGGTTTTTAAAGACTTCTAATTCCAAGACTGCAACGCAGTGGGTAAACTGGGTGAAAACGTAAATTACAGGATATTGAAATTTAGCGTAGCAAACAAAATGTTTACCGGTGTTGAACCAAAAAACTAAATATATAAATTAGTTACACGCATTATAAACGTGGACCGATTTTAATGATCTTTGATATTTAGGAGCAAACGTATTCTTACATATTCAGTTTTTAATTAATATATTCCATTTATATTTTAAATTTCTAATGACCTTATGGGAATAAGTTTTTTTTATTATTTTCTAAAATCAAACATTTGATTCTTCAAAACAGCGTTGGTTTACCCTCCGTTAGCAATATGCATTCACTCCTGCCATATGAATCATTCATTAATGTAAAACTATGAAGTAAATATGTAAAATACTGTATTTATGTTGGAACGTTAATAGTTTACGGTTTTGGGAAGTAAGTTCTGTATTTAGATTTCTTTATTTCTGTTGATTAAAAGTCGTGCTTTTATATATGTTTAAAATAAAAAATACTTTAATACATATGGTTTTCATAATAATCACGTTGTTGTTGACAACGCAGGAATGATAAGTAAAAAATGGTTTAAGTTAACTATTGAGGGTACGAAGTTCGCCGGTCAGTAGTATCGAATAAACACAATGAATTGTTACAAACGACAACCCACATATTTGAGGTTTGAGCAAGTAAATATGCTATCAATACGAACGTTATCCTAAAAATGTCGATATTATAAAGGGAAATTTAGAATATTTTTTTCATATTTTTGTCAGTAATATTTGATAATTATTTGAATGGGAGATAGTCGCTTTTATTAGCGGGAGGGTATTTCCCTCGCAGATAAGGCGGAGACGGAAGTGGAGAGCCGGCTTTCAGCAGCGACAATGATTCCCCAGCTGATAAGATCGCCAATACCCGACTCACTTTTCGCCGTTCAGGAACTCCGCTTCCGTTTACCTCCCTCTTGGCTCTCTTTAAAAACGCGATATTGTTACTGAAATAATTAAAATACTGTATTTATGTTGGAACTTTCTTAAATGTAGAAGAGTACGAGGTACGTTCGGAAAGTAAGTTCTGTTTAGATGTTTAGATTTACTAGTAGATTTCAGATTCGATGTCGTGCTTTCAAAATGTTTAAGATAAACAACTATTCTTCCACATACTCATGGTTTTCATGGAAGTCCAAAAAATGTCCACTCTGTTGTTTGTTGAAGGATAGAAATAAGTAAATAAATATGGAGGTGTTAAGCTATTGAGGGGATTGGTTGACGGTAAACGTGTTCAGCATGGAGTAGTAGGGGGTTAGTACGTGACATGGTTGTATCCATCACGACAACCAGGCTAGGCTATTGAGTAATGCCTTTAATGCGACTAGTTAGTACCTTATAATCTATTTACGTGTGTGGACATCGCTAAAATCTAGTTGAGTGGATTCAGTGCTTGTTTCATAGATTCGAACTTGTTTGTTGTGAATGTCGACGGTTCTATCTTAGAAACATTATGATACAATCATGAGATTACTGAAACCAGGTACTTTTATTTTTAGGCTATTAATAAACTGTCCTGGCAGATAGTAACAAATACGCCATCATATCCATCACACATACTCTTCACTCATATTCACCATAAACACCCATCAGAGTAGATCGATGTATTATCTATGAGTTCGTGTCAGAAATGCGTAATTAACAATTCGTGTATACTGTATTTGAACTAAAACCAGAAAT
This sequence comes from Nephotettix cincticeps, assembly GCA_023375725.1. Taxonomy (NCBI): domain Eukaryota; kingdom Metazoa; phylum Arthropoda; class Insecta; order Hemiptera; family Cicadellidae; genus Nephotettix; species Nephotettix cincticeps. The sequence goes on along the minus strand of CM041785.1, from coordinate 15,275,745 downwards.
CCAGGAGAACAATATTTCAAATTGTTATAAACTGAGTTCTTGATTATGATCAGAATCGGTTAACTAATGTTAAATTCAGATTTAACTGATAGAATATAACGTTATGATTGAAAAAAATAAAGGAATTAAAAATAACGGTGAGTGGGTGGGGGGGGGTTCTTGGTAATTTAATCCGAGGGATGTTGTCAACAATGTAGAACGTTATCAACCGGCGGCAGCGGCAGGTGGAATCTCGTTACGAATAACGATCAGCTGATCACAGTTAATTGTACAGCTTTTAATTTAAACTTGTGAATCGGAAAATATCAATGTGATCACATAAGGGATCAAATTGAGGATGCATTACAGTTGTCCACGCTCACTGCATGACGTGATCGAATCCTAGTTTGGACACTTCATCTGTGCCGCCATATTGGATCGTAGTCCAGTAAGAGAAATGTTAAACTATGTACTCCATTATTTCTTATTTTATAGTAAAAAAGATAGTTAAGCTAGCAAATTTACGCGATTTTGTATGTACAAGGAAATGAAAGAGTAAAATCGAAATTTTATTTTCAGGAAAAAGGTACTATTACTGCAGTAATTACACATTGCAATTAATAAGTAATTATCTTGTTTTATAGTAAAAATATTTTTTTGCACCAAGTGTTAAAAGTGACACTAACAAATTTGTTACCTGAGGGACGAAAAGGACTTGTATTCCATGAAGCACACATTAAAGTTCTGTTAAAATGAGTTAAGCCCGATCGTGACTAATATTCAATTTAAAAATTTTATTTTATAGTTAAATATTTGATAATTTGTGACAAAATTCGCGAAAATCAATTATCATTCAAACATTGTTTACAATAGTTAAGGTGCTCAGTATTTGGTTACTGGAAGTGTTTGTAAAAAGTTTCACAAGAAAAAAGTACGAATGTTATAGACTACGTTGTGAGAGATAAAGTTCTAAATATCTATTTACAGTCATAACTTTATGAAAAAGAGTGCTTTAGTACTATTTTTCCGGAGAGTAAAATGAGGCAGGCCTACTGGAATGGTAGGTGGAGGTGAAAAATACCTCTTTTACTTCTCTATATCTTTACTATAACTTTAAGGTTATACATAAATATTTTACGATTAACGGGTAAAAACTTAACATTGTTTTATGGGGCCAAGATCAAACATGTCGCCGCTGAATTAGCTTAATTTAGCTAGTTGATAAGCCCCATAATAACATACATAGTTTCACTTTGTCGGGTCAAGCTTCATCGAACGCCGCTATAACTTTTAACAAAGTTTTGTGCGAAACATTATTTAAATCTATTTAAGTTAAATTTTAATTAACAACATTTTTTTAGTAGAAACAGTATTTAAGAAAATCATCAATTAATTACGATATTATTACAAGTGGTTGTTAACTATATCCGCACGTTAATTAATTATAAGTTGATGAGACCCTCGTACAGCAGAGCCGCTTTAAGAAGTTGAAGTAATACTTTAAAATAGTTATAGTTTTTTTCGAGTCCTCATTATTTGTGCGTATCAATTAGCAGCATAACTGAATTGAAGAAAAACTCTGCTTACAAATATTATCTAGAATAAAACTGACATTGTTTTAGAACCGTACGGTAAATAGTGTTGGTACTGTAGTGTCGATTTTCCTTTGGGCGTGTCGGGTCTCCCTTGAAAAACTGAAATCGCGAATAAAGTGTAGAAGATAAAAGAGCGCGAGCACTTCTTTGCCCCTACAAAGTGGAGGATGCAATTTAGGTACTCGAGTCTCGCTTGCACATCTGCCCTATTGCTTTTACAGAACCTTCCTCAAAGTTGTACAATTATTGTGTTTTAAATTGTTTTTTGTATTTGATGATTAGGCTGAGTATAAAGAGTCATCAATTTTTGCGAAATATTTGGTTTTAGCGCCATAAAAATATGCTACTTTTGGGGCAGCGTTACTGAGCTATAGACACGGTAGTCGTATAAACATGGTTGGGGTGACAAAGTAAAGTGACATGGGGGTGTTAAGACACCGTTTATATAAAAACAGCTACTTAGATGAACTGATAAAATACCCTTTAGGCATTTTCATGATCTAATCTATTTCTCGCAGGAAAGTAAATGCAAACATTAATTATTTTATTTTTTCCCACAAGTATACTTCTAATTATTAGCAATTATACCCAATAATTAACAAGCATCTATACATTTTACAGTTTAAAAATGAAAGAATAATTTTTATTTTTAAGGTAACCACGTTTTGTTTAACACTATGATGTAGCACAAAATTAATCTACTACAGCGACACTGGTGATGACTCTTAGTAGGAAAGCAGACACAAATTATTTTGTCCGTTGTAATATTTCCTAAATAATTATTATTGATTAGATAAAGACGGGATTTGTAAGTATGGTTTTGTGCGAGCAAGACATGCGTCAAAGTGAAGTGTTGTGCGCCTGCAGCCAGCCACCTCTAATTAGACAGCGATTTCTTCCCTTTCGGCCCTGAATAGACAATTAATCTTCTTGGGAATGCTTATTAAATGGAGGGTATTTTACACTTTAGTTTTTTGTTTTTGTAATTTTTTGCTTTTAAAATTAAATTTCACTTTCTAGTTTAATTATAGATCTTCCTTCACCTCTTTAATGTAGTCATTGTTTTTTTGCGATTTGAAAACAGAGTTTATCTAGAATAGTTCCAAAGGTAATCAAAACTACAGTCAGTGCGTTATCAGAATATTTAAAACCCCCTTGTATTAGTCAAGAGTGTTTCCACTGCTTTTACTAATAAATTGCAATTCGACCAGCGTGTTGGAGCTCTGGACGGCAAGCTTATTGTCGTACAATGTTCTGTTGATAATGAAACGCAATATTTAATTGCAAAGGATATTACAGTATCGTTTTGATGGCCCTAGTTTATGCAAACTATTAAATTTTGTACTCAAAGTAAAACTTTTTCGGGAAATCAAGAAAAATGTAGGAAAATCAGAGTGTTCTACCATCTTTCATGAATCAGGGGATGTTTTAAAATGTTTTCGGAATCATGAGCTCGGTTTTTATAGTGTAGAGAAAGTCTATGCTTCTCAAATGTCTATGCTATACCTTTTGAAATTATGACATACCCAGGCAGAAATTTTAAGCCAAGTATAAATTAAATGAGAAGTGAGTGTAAGATTATTTTCGTGCGTAGTCTTGTTACCGTGTAAGATGATTTTGGCGCGGACTAGTAGTCTTGTTTCTGACTAAGCTGTCATGTTACTTAGACAGGACTGATAATTAATCGACGGACATCCGATGGTGTTTAATCTAAGGAGCCTACAGTTTAACGTGGGACCCAAACCACTTTTGCCTCTGAACTACGAACTGGTCTAATTCTGAGGACGATCTTTACAGGTAAACATAGGATTCAATAGTGCGTAAGTAGACTAGCTGAGTGTTCAGGACAGAATTATCTGACAAAATCTGATTATTTTCGTCCCGATAACTGCGTTAATTGTACACCGTGTGACATGGTCTAGTGGTCAGTGTGCGGGCACGCCATCTCATGGCTGAGGATCGATTCTCGGCAGTGTCCAATATTTCTACTACGCTGCTACCATCTGGTGACAATTAACTAAACTACTGCGCCGATATTTACGCCTCATGGACGCCGCCATTTTGGAAACCTCGGGAAATTTAAACCCACGTGGTCAAAACTTTGGTTAGGATACGTGGGTGCCGCCATCTTGATGACGTCATCGGTCAAGTGACCAAATTCAACCAATCAGATTTTGTCATGTAATTCTGTCCTTAACTCTCATCGCTCGTAAATATCCACAGTTCGTGTCCTCCAAGTAGCTGGATTACTGGACAGCTATTGTCGTGAAAAAACAACTATTGTAACCTGTGCATGTGTGTACTTACACAACCTTTTACGTCTTAACAATTCTACTAACTACTACGCTCTTCCGTTAGATCATTTTAGAATTTAATTCACATGTTTTTAAACCTACAATGCTTATTATAGCGTTTTAAATCATACTGACTTTAGAAATGACAATAGAGAGGGAAAATGAGAAAATGAACAAAAATATTTGTTAGAATTAAAAATATAGGTCGATACATAGCACGATAAACAGATCGTGCTATAGAAGTGCTGGGTCGATATACACAATAATACATTGTGTACCGGTGTACACAACACGGTGTGTGTTCTACACAGCCGTCGTGTAGGACACGCCGGCTAACATTGGAGGGCTCGTGTACGTGATGTGGATTATTCGATTATCATCTCTCCAACTGCTATTAGGTGTCTACATACCGGTGATAATAATATCTATGATCCATATTTCCCACAAGCAATTAAATGTATTTTTCCACCAAGAGGAAAATCCTTTTTCGTGAATTTTAACACAAACAGCTTGCTTGTACAGGAATGAACCAGTTCCCAAGTGGTTACTGTTTCAAAATACGCGTCGCATTCACCGCTCATGTAAATAACCTTCACTAGGATTTCTAATTTCATTTTCAACTTTTTTAAATTCATGATTATTTCATAGTCAAATATTAGCTACGGTCAAGTGGATACCGAAAATTCCAATGTTAGTTTCGCTTTCCAGTCGTGTTCCGCGAGAGGTGCGGGTTGTATTCGTGACCGAAGTGACAGGCGCGGAGTGTCACTTTCCATCCGTGTCGGAGACCTTCGGGGGACCTTCACCGTCACATTCAGGGGCCAGGGGTTGCCGGGTTGCCGGCGACCGCCGCACTCGTCAGATATGCTAATATAATCTGCGTACGTTTCATTTACATAAGCGAGAAACTGATTCTGGTTTGATGCCTTCGTTCAAGTGTTTCGTGGCGGCATATGGACGGTTTGTTAATCCTAAGGTGATACATAATCTGTATAAATAAAATTTTAGAGTTTTGTTTGTACATTGCTCAGAGTTATTTAATTTTTTAGTTATTTTTACGTTTCGTGCGTTAGAGAAGCCGAAACAAGTCTTATCTCAATTTGTGTCCGTTTGTCTGTGACGCTCCAGGAGGCATTTTACGCCGTCTTCTAAAAAAACCGGAAAAACTGATAGCAATGAAACTTGTTTCATGCATTCTCTACATTCCAGAGAAGGTATTAAAAAGGTATTATCTGATGGCCACTTTTTTATATGTTCGTCAAATTTTGATACACTTTGCATCAAAGCATTTTACCTACATACTTGTGCAATTAAAATTTATCATCATACTGTCACCGTTCTTCTTAAAATGTTACCAACTGCTCTTTCTTAGATCATACACCATTGGATGTTCTTAGTAAAATTTTTTCTATCAGCTTTAATTACATTTGCAAATGTACAAAACCAGCTAACTCTACGACTTCATTTATAACAATGAATCTTAAGATTCTTGACTCGGTGTCGTGGTCGTGTCGTTGGTTTGTCCGGAAGGCTTCTTTTATTCACTGCAGTATGTCGCAGCGGGCTGTTGTTGTGGTCTATAGCTGTCTTAAATTTTCGCGCTGTTCAAAACATTCCCGCTCCATTAGGAAGTGTTCGCTGTCATTTTTTAACTACCGGCAACAAAATTTACAACTGCTCATTTCTGAATAAATGCCCCTTATCAAAGAGCAATGCTTTTACAACATCGCTGCGACATGTCGTGGTGAATAAAAGGAGCTGAAGGGGTGCTGCTGCAACAAGTCGCGGTTTTGTGTGCTCACTGTCGCGTGAGTGTAGGGGTGTACTCACTGTCCCTTCTAGTGTAGCTACTGCCGTTCATCTTACAGTGCGGCTGAGCAGTGCGGTGCAACATGTCTCTGCTCCTGCCACATCGCGGTGTGAGCATCCCACAGTCGCGATCGCCGCCGTTGATGGGGGTAGTGTTCACTCCTCTCACTCTGTAGAAAGAGGGAGCGGCAAGGTCATTGGTCCCAAGGTCATCTCCCTGAGCATCCCACGTTCGCCCGATCCCCGTGGCGTTAATATCGCGCTTTCACTTTTATCCGACATGTAGAACAGCGCTTCGATTCAGTTGTGAAACCACTTTTGGGCTCGTTATTGTGTAAGAGCGCGTCGTTTTCCCACGCGGTGGAGCGTTCCTGCTCCGTGGATAAAGTGCGTGGATGTATCCTAACGTACAAGTAACACGCCAACAGGCTGCCCCAGTCCAAGCTCCTCCTAACAGAATTATACTGAGATGATCTTATATTTCCTCGTTACAGAACCTCCGCCATCTTAGATCCTATTCCCTTAAAAACAATGTTATTTTTGTTAAAATATTACTGATCAATCCATTGTCGTAAAAAGATGGCTAAGATATAAAATTAAAGGTAAAGTGGTTATCTTAGTAATTACATTTTCCACTTGAAAAACATTTTCTGTCACAAAAACAATTACTTGTTAATTAATTCTTGAATTTAATTGCGTGATAATTATTATTTCTGGAATAATGGAATTACTTAGGTAAGCGCTTAATCTTTCATTTGCCACCTCATCTTTTACGACAATCGTGTAACCATTAAAGCTGTTTCAAAACTAACATTGGAGCTAAGTTTAATCAAGCAATAGTAATGTTACAAGTATAATTATTATACAAGTTAATGTTATCAAACATAAAGATTTCGTTATTCTTCCATCATAATGTTGGCACTTCATGAATCGTAATTTAATTTTTAATTAAAAACCTACAATTTAAAATTTTTTTAAAATAAAAAAAACAGCTGAGTCATGGAAAATGCATGGGTAGGCTGAATCAATTGAAGACCAGCTCTTGAGGTTGATCGCAATGATTTCTCATAATCAATCAATACACCTTATAATTCGTGGTTAGCCCACAAAACAATACAGACATATCTTACTTGAGAATAGGTTTCTGACTTGAATTATCTGGCATCCTTTACATTGGTGATCCTATCTAAAAAAATGGACGGAACTAATATACTAGTACGGATAATAGTTAGTTTTATATTTATAAATTTATAAAGGTCCATAATTGCAGAGAAAGATTATACGTAATTCATATGAAAAGAATATAGTGTAAAACGGACATATTGAAATTAGTAATGATTTATATTCTGTCAGGAAAACAAATAGGGCCTAGGCTAAAATAATATTTCAACGGATTTTAAGATACATCAAGATAATATATTTTTATTCGTCTACTTACATTTTAACTGGAAACGCCATGTGCAAGAAGATGCCAAATTAGAAATTAAAGAAATAAAAATTGTTAGTGATTCATATTGAAGTTATAGTATAACTAGACTTCGCCAGGTTAACCAATTCGCAAAACCTAATAGTGTTACTCCTAGAATATAGCATAAAATAAAATGTAGCTATATGCGTCTTGATATTACCAAAATTTTAAATTATAATCAATAATACATTATTCCAATGTAAAATGAAATGCTGTTTCCGGAAATAACATTTGTTATTCTGTATATTGATTTTTACGTGATCGAACCATGCATATGTTTGATCGCACACAAAATCAGTTTACAAATTATGTAGAGAAATTGATTTCTGAACTACACAAACATACTAAGCCATTTTTCAGTTAAAAAATATATGTACTTCGTTTCGCTTACCTTTTGGTTTAAACATTTAATATTCGGGCCGTTAAACACAAACAATCAACGTGAAAGGTTTATCCAAAGATTTACGTGAATTTGAACATTTGTTAAAATTAAAACACCGTTTTCAGGCATATCTTAATTAATTGGATACTTCAGATATGAGCCGGCTAAAATAAATTAACCTGGATTGGTGTTTTATGTTCTATATTTACATATTTCTCAGTCTCCTGATTTAGCATCTTGTTGATGAAATTTATTAAATTTTCCAACGCATTTAAAAATAGAAAAAGTGATTTATACACGTACCTTTATGTGAGTTGATGTTTCATAGAAGTATTGTATTTTTTAGACTACTTGATATGTGTGATAAAATCGTTTTTATCCACAAATGAGGCTTTCTTCATGAACATGATTTTTTTTAATCACACTTTTGTGTGACTGATGTAAATGTGTGTAAACAATATAATGTATTGTCAAATCTGTGTAATTTAAGAATTGTATGCATTCAATAAACTAGTAATGATTTTTTTAATATTGTGATTTTGAGATAGCTTACCCAGCCGTAAAAGCTAATTACATACTTTGACAACTTCAAAGTGTTGTTTTAAACCAACACGCTAAGTTCATTAGTTGAAATTAGGTTTATTAAAGATAAGATAAATTGAGTTAAATTACTAGTATGTCTTTAGGTCACCCCATGTGACGGCTTCTAAATCACCTTAGTTCTCTTGGCACTCGTTTGGCCCTCATTATGACTCCGTAGTACGACCAAAGGTCTTATGTATCTTCTTATACTGTCCACTAGAGATTTGGGTTTGCTCTTGGGAATTGCTGGGCAAGAGGAAATCCTTTAGGGCGTTTAGCATGAAATGCAAATGTATTGCAACTTCCTGGGATAGACCCCTTCATGTCGAGTTAGGGTTTATGGGTGTTCAACATCTATGGGGGTTGTTCAGCCAAAGCATGAGGTTTGAATGCCCGTGTCATACCTTTATCATCTTCATAAATCCTGTTTACGACATTTCCCAGAAATTATCCAGCTTTTGTAATAGAGCATTATCTTTCTAATCTCCTAATCTTCTGGTTTGTAACATAGAGCGTCTTTTAAATACACTAGTATAAGTACTTACAAGATTCCCTTGACATGTTCAAAATATATTCCACTTTTGTTACATCCCACTTCCTCACACACAGGCTCAATAAGTCTTGTGAGGAAAAGATTTCATTTACTTACAAATATATACACAATTTTTTTAATGAAAATAAATGAATCTTGACTCTTGATACTGATTTTAATGAAGTTTATCTTCTTTTGCAGGAGATATCACACAGAAAGGATACGAGAAGAAGCGGACGCGACTGCTGGCGCCATATGTCCCCAAGCAGACGCAGGGTGAGTCACGTGGCCTGCTTCGCCCACTTACCACTTAACACTTAATACGCAGAGTGTGAACTTCGCCATCTGTACTGTAGGTCGATGTGAAATTAGGTGACGGTCTACCCCAAGGTAAAATCCGACTGGCGGAGATTTTGAAAATGCGTTATGTTCGAACGTATTTATGTTGTAAATTTACAGTAAAACTGGTTTCATACAGGCTAGAAAACTGCACTCATAGCGTACGTCAAAAATCACAAATTTTAGTTAAGCATACAATTTATAATAAGTAACCAAATGTTCGTCATTAAAAAATAGTACTGAAAATGTTTAGTGTTTAATAACAGAACATAACGTGCCAGTATGAGTACATTTTTTTATCTTCTATAATATCCTGTTTTCTGTACATTGCTAACAATACAACTAATGAGTTATATACCAGGATTTATCGAAACCTTTTTTTCATCCATTAGAGAGTACTTGCGGGAGCATCGTTATTAAATTGTCTTTAGGAACAAAACTTCAACCCCATATAGACATAATTGTCTTTCGGTGCTTTATCTATCTCCTTGTGTAGAATTTAAAGTACTTACATTAGGTATAATTGATTAAATATTGGTTACGTGTACAGTAATTTTAATTGTATTATCTAATCAAATATTCTGCTAAAAATGCCTGGGTAGACAACGTTCCGTTTTTTTATACAGGATAATTTACTTTTTTACAGTGTTATCCATTTTAAACAGTCCAGTCCACGATGTTACGAGTCTTTACTCACTTAGCATTACTCACTCGATGGACGTAATCAGTTTTAGTATTAAATCATCGTTATAATGATTATCCAGGAAAATAATAAACACTAATTTTATTGTCATTTTTATCATTTCGTAAGTTAATCAATATGTAATTATTATTTATAATTTCGTAAAATTTTCTTTTCGAAATATTATAACGGTTTTACCTACCTAGCATTCCTTTAAAATATTTTTCACCACTATCGAATGAGAAGTATTGGAGAATACAATTTGACATTGTTCTTAGAGGACTGGAAACCAATGTGGTAGCGCTGATAAACCTGGCCAAATATTTCGTTTTGGTCCCATAATAACAATGTTAATTTTGTGACAGCGTTATTGGTTACACGATAGAATGAAAAATATTGTCGATGTATCAAATTGAACGTAATGTGATTATCTAGGGAAGTAAATTATTATTTTTTATTTGACTTTACTAAAAATATAATTACCTCCCAATTACTTTGGATAATAACATGTAATGATATGTTTTTTACTATGGAAAACTTGTGCCCTAGTTAACTACTTTATCTTTCATTTAAAACCATTACGGTACCATATTTTTGGAACCAGAGAGTAGTCACAATGCTGTCACAAAATTATCATTAGTTTTATGGGACTAAATTCCAAAATGGCGGATGGTCTGCAGATTATTATATGTATTGGTTTGTACGCAGGCCAATTTCTTTGTTCAGAACTATTGAAGAGTCTGACATTATGCTCTTTACACGTTTCACAGTGTCACAACCGGTTTAACACAACAATCAAGTTCTTCTCCTACACTGTTTAATGCACTAATGATTGGCTTTAACCCTGCCGCATGCGTGCAAAAAATCCACCACCGTATTGTTTCACGGTCGCCTTTAACATTGTGTCACTGTTTACGATCCATTTCAGCTTTTCAACTGTTGTCGTTTCGTAATATTATCACTACTTGTATTTTCGGTACAGTATCGTAACTTAAAGTGATAATTGAACTACGGCCGGAACAAAACATTAACTGTGTCCACCAAAATAACTCTTCACTGTGATTGTTGTATGTTGAATGATCTTTGATCCGGTTGAATCAGCATGTCCTTCGTGAAGTGGGAAATACTGTATCCACCTATGGGAAATATAAAATTTAATCATATCCTAATTTAAATACTTAAGGTTGCATATTTATTAAGAAACACAGGGTGTAACACAATGAAAATACTAAGCTCATTTCTTAGCACTCTGTGAAATAGTAATTTAATTCGAAATGTATTTTTTAAGTTTTTATAGGTTAGGGAAGTGTTTTAATTATTAAAAATTTTATAGAAGTTAAATTTACGTCAATACAACCACGCAGAGAAAGAAGTGAGCTTGGTAAACAATGGTCGCAGAGGTGTGTGTGTGCGTGTGCGTGCGTGTGTGTGTAGTGCAAGTGGGCAGATTTATGTCGTATGTCTATGGTCGAGTCACTAATAGCAGTGTGTCTGTTAACCATAGTATACGGCCTGTCTGTGGATTTGTCAATATCGGTTCTCTATTTAACCACTGAGTTATGTTCAAACTTGCCACCCATTCATTCAACGATTTCACCATTGTTTGCCATATTTTTTGTTCTATTTTGATCTTATTTTACTTTCCAGATTAATTCTTTTCTGGGTTTTAGGTTTGGTTTTCAGTTGGTCTCTTATGTTCTCTTCAACGTATATTTTATTCGTTTGTTTTTTCTGTTGTGTTAATATTTTGGTGTATTGATTAAGAAATAATTCTTACTACCCATGTGGTTATATGTAAATTATATAATTTTAACGGTGTATATAATAGTGTCTGTTTCAAATAGGAATATGGGTGTAAGAGGTTGCTTATACATGTTGGCAGGTTACCAAATAGTACTTGGCCTCTGGGCAGTTATGTAAACGAGGATTCGATAAAACTATATTTACTTTCAATGATTCCTCTGAAATTAAATTTGACCAATAATGAAAATTTCTAAAATTCTATAAGAAAATACTACTGTATTTAGGTTTATGAAGAAAACCCAATTCAGTCATAATGTGACCAATGTTTTATAGTAAAAATATTAAATACGAATGAGAAAAAATTAAACGTATCTCCAAAGAGGTTAAGATATAAAAAAATAAATTGATTAAATTGTAATGAAATGTATTGTCTGCAGTTTTGCCAAAGAATAGAGGTCATGTAATGTACAGTAAATGATGATTTTATATATTTTATTTGTCATTTCATACTGTAAAAATTGCAACAAAATCGTAGTCTCCTCATGAATATGATAAAATTTCACAAGTCAAGCTTAAAGTAATATTGTTACCAAAAAAGTTCGTAAATTGAATCAGAAATGAATATTATTAAGCAGAAGCAATATTCAAGTAACACATTATCGACAATTTATAGCAATCACATTAATTTATTAATGTGTGAGTGGGATAGGAGAAAATACGTTGGCAAATGTCGTATGATTGTTTCCGTAACTTTCGAAAAATGCTATAAGCGTAAGATGAACTTGTGAGAAAACCCCATTCGGTCTTTAGAAACGAATTGCATATTGGAAACTATGTCCTTATAAATTTTACTGGAATGGATCCTTTGTGTAAATGTAACGTTTTTAGCTAGCCAACCGTAAGGCCATCTCCGGGTCCCTACCAGAGGCTGGACTAGTTAGTACTAGGGTTACCGGCAAGAGCGTGTCACACGTTAAAGCCAAACGGAAGTACGCTGGTTCAAATACCCACCACGAGAAATCACAATTTTTCAAATGCTGAAATATTTTGCAAATGTGGGGTACAGTGGCGGAAGGGCCCAACTTGAATAAACGTTGACCGGCTTGGGTGGACGTTGGTTGCATTTGTAGGCTTAATTGGGATTGCAGTAGAATGAAACTTGATATTTAGCTTCAAATGGTTGAGATCCATCCATTTTATGCTTAAAAATCATAGTTTATGTGTTTATCATGGCAGTTAACCTGCATACTGTTTTCTCATGTTAATCAAACGGAGAATAGGTAAACTCCTTTATTTATGGATATATTTTGATAAAACCTGGTATAAATGGTCAAATTAAACTTGTTTATGCTAGAAATGCCTACTTTTAGTATTCATCACAGCGGCAAACCTACATTCTCTTTTCCCATGTTAATCATATGGAAAACTCGTTCATTTTTGGACAGATTTTGATGGAACTTGGTATAAATGGTCAAAATTAAAATTGTTTATGCTAGAAATGCATACTTTCAATGTTCCTCACAGCGGAAAACCTACACACTCTTTCCCATTTTTATGTTATGGAGAATAGGCAAATAACTAACTCTCACATGTTTATCGACAGATATTGATAAAACTTGACGTATAATATTATTGATTTGGAAATTCGCTGAGTATGCAGGTCTGCTGCGACGGAGGTATTTTTGTTTATACTGATTATTAAAAGAACAGTTGCAAAATGAAATTATGATTACAGGTGAGGCTAAAACACTCATCAGTTGTCGGTTAAGTCACTGCACCCTTTACCCGTTCGCGTAGACCAGCAGCAAGACGCCGCCGCGACGCAGGCGTGTAATAAACCGTTATTTATAACGTAGTTAAGCCGCTCGTCTCTGCTCTTACTCACACTTTATCTACATATCCGCCCGGCTCGCTGGATATTGCCTTGTAAGATGGCTGAGCAACTGACGAGTAACAAAGGGGACAGCGTGTCCTGTTGTCCAGCTATTCGGAGGTCACGAATGGTACGGTAGATAGTTATGAAAATATATATACTAGTGTGAATATAACGTCCGCACTATTTAAGACTTCGTCCTAATAGTTAGACTAGTTCGTAATTCAGAGCCAAAATTGTGGTTCGGATCCCACGTTAAACTGTAGGTCCCTTTGAAGCCATTAGCTGATTATCAATTAACAGTTCTATCTAAGGGACATGTCAGCCTTAGTCAGTATTGACATCTTAGCATCGCGCCACAACCAACGTACACTCATTTCTCATTCATACTAGCCTTAAAATGCCTTCTGGGTGGGTTATCATTTCAGTAAAAAAATGTATGCTTGGAATAATTGTGTTTAAATGGTATTTTTATTTAAAATACGTTTCATGTAAGACCTAATGAGGTTTCACAAGTTCTTTAAACAGTATTACAGCACTTTACGATTAATGCGTAGTTAATTTAGATGACATTTACTTCAGTTTTTTCCTACCCCACTCCCCATAAATTGGCGAAAGTGTGTGACTTACATATCACACAGAAATATGGTTACATTATTACTACAAATTCGACTTATGACATTTTTTAAATTCAACATGAAGACAGCCTTACTTCCTTCCAGCGAATTTCCCTAGAGGGGATTATCGTTTGCGGCAAGGCAAAATTTAAATCTGGGACCATGTTACTTTTTAATTTCTGTGTCTGTAGTTGTCCAAAATGCGCTCAGTTGACATGTATATCCGTTAAGGTGTTAGCTAAAACAACCCACAGATTATACCACCGTGACTACTATGCCAGTTTTAGACACCCCAAGTTTGTAATGGCAGAACTTCATTACCAAACTTAATTTAACTTTTTTGTTTCAAAGTCTTATGAAAGTTTTCCGATTAAATTAATCTATTTTGACGGTACGCCACTTTGTTACTGATTGGAAGGTTTCCGGACTAATATTCAAAAATTATTTTTCTTAAATTGGATTTTTAACTGTCAAAGATGTACAATTTAAATTAGAGTTATAAAAATATCCTATAACATATTTGTACAGAATTTACCTACAGATTAAAATTAAATTTTTGTATATAGTTAATATATTTATCCACTTGTCCAAAAAATATAATTTTTAATTTAATTGAAAATGTAAGTACAGTAACTTTTATCCTTTACAAATATCATTTTGAAATATAAAACATATTTATGAGTATAATTAAATTCTATGTAGCACATTAAATAAAAAAATTAAATATTCGATTAAAAACTCTCAGAGCCGATTCCTAAAAAGTTACAATTTACGAGCAGAGCTCTTGAAATATTCAAATAGTGATTATCAAATACGCGATAACAACCGTGCCTGGGGCGTCGAGCCCTCGCAAATTGCTGCCTATAAATCTACGGCCTCCCCCCCACCCCCAGCAACCTTGACACACTTGGGGCGATCCCAGCTCATCTCGGGGATGAGGGTACTACGTGGACACACTGCCTTCTAGTAGTGTGAAGCCGCAGTTGACGGCTCTAGAGCCCTGGTGTGGCAATGAACAATAATTACAAAAACTCTCCAGGGAAGTTAATGCTTGAATACCCTTTTAGAGGTGTAAAAATATTAGCACCTCCGTACTAAACGAAGCCAAATTTTCAACACGACCACACCATAACAGTTTTTCCAAATTCATCCACTGAGACTGCATTTGTTTCACAATTTCCGGCTGTAACCTTCGATCGGAGCTTAATTCGCAAAGTGCAGCTCGCATTGCAGTGCAATCCACTTAACGCGATTGGATGCAGTAGAAAGCTCGATTGTTTTCCTTTTCCCCATTTATCATCTTTTTTTTAATTTACACCGTACGCTTTTCCGGTAGCAGGCTATAAAAATGGCTGAGGTGAGACAAATTACTGAATCAACTTTGTTTGCACACTGCTATGATGTATTTTCAAGTTATCGACTTTTAAAGAACTCTTTCAGCTTAGTTCTGATTGTAATTAAGGATAAGTTTAATCAGTCAGAGTAATTAATCTCTTGGACTAATGTAGCCAGCTGATTGTGATAAATGCTGGGAGTGATGAATCGTGTCGAGACATGGACGTATTGCGTAATGCTTGCAGACTTTACATTGTCATCAGCTAAGGAGATGTTTAAATCGTGGAATTCTGCACGTCTGGATGGTCAAACGAACAGAATTTCATTATTTAGGCTTTATGACATGGACATGTCTTAGCTCGGGGCAGGGTATCGGTTATCTGTCAGAACAAAATTTGAAACAGTGACGTCATATTATCAGGACTGGTGTTAGAGTTAGTGGAACCGAAAACATTCCCTTTAGACATGAGCTAGGCTATTTCCTAAAGGGAAGTAAATATCGTATTTAACAATATATTTTTAATGGGGTTAATAGAGAATACTGCTGACCGCTTCTGCCTTAAGATCTCACGTGTTGCAAGAAATGTTCATAGCTCACGAAATATGAAAACATGTAGCATTAATAATCATTTGATTTAAGTAATGGAGAGAAATAAATAGTGCGATCTGCAAACTCATAGACGCTAAGCTTTGTCCAGAAACTAACGAAAGAAAATTCTATTCAGTAGACCCACAAAACACTTAACATCAAACCAAATTTTTACCTGTAAATGATAAAAATTACGTATTGGTGAACCTCTCAAGTCTCAAGTCAATTTTAAGAGGTTAGTAGACTCACATTCATATAATTACTCTAAAAACAGGAACCCAATCTTTCAGGGGATTTAAATATGAGAATGACTGAATGAGATGATTTTTTATGATGTTTGGTTCATCATATATTTTTGTTACTGAACAAAGCCAGTACTCGTCTGGATGATGATGACCTGGGATAAAGTGAAAAAGAGGCTACAGTATTTACAACAAATGGTTTTTTTCTGCGACTTAACACAAATTTCAATGTACGAGTTTGGTTATATTTGTTCGATTCGCATGTTTTTTTGTTGACAGATTCGAAAAAATGTTCTAAACATTTGTCGTAGTAAATTGTTGTATTTTTTACCGTTTTTCCTCCATTTAAAAATTTTAAATCGCTACTGGATGAACTTTTCTAATAAAAATCTTCATTTTATATTTATTTTGGCCCGTATAACATTTCCCCAAAAATTTGCACTTTTCTTATGTGACACTCTGTATAGCCAGTAAAATCTGTTTTTACCGAGGCAAATTAAACGTGTCCGTATAACTTTAACGACGTTCGGGTTGATCGTTGAGAGTGTTCAGACACGGCTATATCCGGGCCGTTTGTGTAAACGTTCCCAAACACTATACGAAAATAGCGATTCTTCGTAGGTTAATCGTCCGATTCACAGCTAAACAAACCGCCGCCGCCTGACCTGCTTCTCTTCCTTCGGTTTATGGCTGTTTACACAGCTCTGAGGTCTGTGTTTTACTGGGCAACCGGAGATTACATCCAGACAGGATTTGATGCGCTCTATCCACATTCTGAGAACATTCGGAGAAAAAATGAGGGCATTTTCTGGATGCTTAGGTATTTCCCACTTATTCATAGTAGGTAGTACATGGAAAAAGTATTGTTTGCGTAAAAATGTTCGTATCTGAGTTAAGAGTGGATATATCCGTTTTGTGACTAGTGGAGTTTGGACTGATATCTGTCTGTTTGTCTGTACAGACACCCGAGACCACACTGATAGTACGATTTTTATGAAATTATGTACATGGGTACACTACTTTGGCTTATCTCCAGACCATTTAAAAAATATTAGTTTACCCCTAACATCATTAAAATTACGAAAAATACTTATGGGCTTTTAAATGTAACTTTTTTTCTGGCAAAGCAATACATTTGTAAAATATATTGAATACATACATTAAAAACAGCTAAATAAACTAAACAAATTAGTATTTTGAATCTATTACTAAAAATTCTAAGAAAAATTAATTTGTTAGTGTAAGAAATTGGAGGATTTTTCAAAAATATATTTTTAAATTATATTTTAATACTTTACGTGTAAAAACCAAAAAAGTTCACATTTCTAAAATTCTACTTCAGTATAATTAAACTTTTACTTTTTCAACCCCTTACCGAGTCCGTTAATCACTCCATTGAACATTGATAAGAGAGATAAGTCACTCGACTTGGCAGTGCAAACAAGTACTAACAAAACAATTTTATTCGAAAATCTAGACAATATATTTTTTCCATTCGTTTTAAACCTTTGATCTTCCTAACCTCAGCTTGATTTTTATGTGGGATCATACAACAAATTATGAAAAATGATTATAATATTTATTTTCATACAAAAATTGTAGTTTGTTTTCAAAAGTATTGAAGGTACAGCATTTGTTTTATCATACTTGTTTATTATTTTGGACTGTATGATGTTGACTTTCATAGAAAGTAGGGGTTTTCTAATAAAATAAAATATAATAATACAGTACAAAAAAAGAGCTCATACCCTCCAAAAGGAAGACTTTTTGATCACAGCTTAGGCTTTAAAACTACCACTGGCTATGCTATGACTTCTTTACATGAATTTCCTTTCAATAGAGTAGGCCTACCCTCATTGTATTGTGTATAGCAAGACATGTTCATGAAGGTATTTGTCCTATCCTAGGTAAACACAAATATACACCTATACCATATAAGCAACACGCAAGCCCATCCATGGTAACCTGGTATAACTTGTTGCGTCATTATATGTCCCCTCCTTACTCTGGACAACCCTTCATAGATTAGACAACAATCACTTGAACCTCATTATCTTAATGAGGATCTCTGTACAGTATATTTAGTGTAAGAATGTATGGTTATCTGTTTGAAATTCATAATGGTGATGGTTATTAATTAATATTTGTATCCTACTTTTTCAACACGTCTGTGTTTTTAATTATACAACGCTTCTAGAGGTGGAGAAACTCTTCACGTTTTAAGTAATTAGCTAAAAGAATTAACTTAAAAATTAAACTTATGATTTGTTTAGTATAGATATTCTATTCCTTTTGTCAAAAACAAATATACCAATATGCACAATACACAATACACAGAGTAAACCAACCACAACACTTGGAAAACACTTGAAAACGGAGGGGTTCCTCCACCTCCAGAAACGTTTTGTAGTTAAAACACATCCCCATAACCCATCCCCATAACCCATCCCATAACCCATTCATCAGGTCCAATAAGGGAATCTCAGTAAATTCATTTGTAGTGGTGAAACAATTAACTCCTTTCACTAAATTGTGATTATAATGTTTCATACAGTATTACAAGGTGTTAGTTATAATACCCGTTTTAATTATCAACAATGTCTTTTAGGTCTTCAAGGTCAATTATTTTATTTTTCGATACCTAACCTATTAATTAATGAGCGTTGAAAACTAATCAGCTGATTTATGTCGACTAGAAGCTCCATGTGATAAAATTAATTAATTACACTTCACACTATTCGTCTTAAACTTTTTGGACGGGCGGTGTTCCAAGAGTAAAACGCTTTAGATAATTTGAGAATAAATCAAATAATTTCTAATATTATAAGTTTTACGTATACGTCATTGTAATTCTCATTGCTTGTGTACCAATGCACATTACTTAATTTTAAAATACCTATAACCTATTTGACTACAATAATGCTCTAGCCTTTTTAAGTTTCGTTATTTAAATATTATTCATAGTCACTATAAATAATTTGTTATTGTCATTTTAAATTGAAATAGGAAATATTAGTTATCAAATAAATAAATTTTGACTATTCATCCATAAGTAGTTGAAATACAAATATCTCCATGTTTTTGTTTGTTTGAAACAACTCGATGTGTATTTGAGCTGTAGGCTGTGGCTCACTTTGACAACCGTCCATGTCCAGCTGGCATAATGGAACTCACAGCTTCACTGACGTCACAAGCTGAGCGCTTTTAGTCCACCTGAATAACCTGTACCATGATGTGTGTGTCTCGTATTAACATTCTGGGTGTCTGTGTTGGTTGGTGATGTGCGATACGGACGTGTCAAAGTCGACTATCGTATCACGATACACAATCGCATCGTAATTTCAGAAATCAAATAAAATAATTGCTAATTTAATTTATGCCATAGAGATCAATTACTAGTTTTTAACGTTTTATGATGCGTAAACTGAAACGAATACGAAATGAATACAACTTTTGAATACAACCTATTCTAATTTTAATTAACTCTCACTGTAAAAAATACAGACTAGCTAACAAAACATTTTATTTTAAATGAATTCCTGTTAGAGTAATGTTAAACAATAAATTGTCGCTCAAAGTTTATTCTTTAAAGGGGAAAATATTTTTTAGTATGTGAAAAATATTTCAAAACATTAGATTAAATTTAAAAAATCTTACAATATTTTCTTTTTTATGAATCTATAGTTTTAACAAAGCAATATCAATATTTTTTGAATATCGAATCAAACTATCTTATTGTGTTGTTCGTACGACATCGTGTTTCGATAAATATTACAAATCTCATGTTCAATTATTTGCATAAATTTTGAAGTTTGGAATAAATTTCAAAATGTAAAAACATTTCTATGTTCATGTACAGTACCTTAAATATAATTTTTGGCGATTCGATTCGAGTAATTTTTAGTATATCGCATCGAATCGTGCTTGACTTTATCGCGATATCATGATAAGTATCGCACATTACTTGATTTTTACTAACAGTACGCAAGGTCCAGCGTGCCTGTGACACGGTAACACAGTGGTGTGGTGTGGTGTGGTGTGTAGTGTGTGGTGTGGTGTGGTGTGAGACTAACACGCGTGCTTGGTGTGTGTTGTAGCGCCGACGTCTGGACGCCAGCAGCCTCGCACAAGACGCACACAACGACGCGTCACGCACAATGAGAAACGCTACCACTCAGGTACACGCATGTGCCGCATGATGTCGCCACCGTGCATGTTGACACCCTTGCTCATGTCAGTCCTTCGGTGTCCTTCATGTCGTCCAGATCAACGATCTACATGTATGCAGGGTGTTTGTTTAATCCAACTCCAAACTTTACAATGTGGTTTATTAGGTCAAAATAAACAAAAAAATGTTCTTTGGGGTATGTCCTAAAATGCATACTCATCCAGGCCTTTTTTTTATTTTCACTTAATATTTTATCTCTTGTCATTTTAACTAATTTTTTTTACTAGGCATGTGTCTTTAAATAGTCGGTCATTAAATTCTTTTTACTCAAATTTCTTTTAAAGGTTTCATCAATTTACAAACTTATTATGAATAAATGTTATGCTAAATTAATTCCCTATCCAATGATACCAAAAAGTAAATCGGTCGAAAAACAACGGATAGTTAGTACTTTCACCAGTAATCGGCTGCGAAAATTGCGGGGTGACAATAACAAATAGTTACGGGTAAAAGTACTAAATACCCGTTGCTTATCGACCGATTTTCATAATTCTTGTATCATTGAATGGGGAATTACTTTTCACATAACGATTTATTCTTAAACTAATAGACCATTTTGAAGTTATTTTAGTTATAAAAATCTAATGGTCGCCATTTTGAAATAAAAAATTTAATCCCGTTGATATTTTTCTATATTTTATTTTTACCTTTTAGACACTCATGACAAAACGATCGATTGATAAATGACTGAGAAGTAAATTATTTTCTAAATTTACAAAATTGTGGATACCATTTGTTTAGGACGTATCCACATAGAAACGTTTCTCTAATTTTGACCCAACAAGCTGTATTTTGAAGTTTGGTGACGGGCTTTACAGACACCCTGTATACGTCTTCATCAGAGGCAAAAATATTTCGTTTTAGCTCCATAACAACAGTGTTACACAGCATTACTGGTCACAAGATATTCGTACATAATAAAAGATGATCGAGGTGTTAAATGTAACGTAATGTGAATAAGTAATGAATTATAAAACTACATTTTACTTACATTTAAAAAATATAATTCCTTGTTAATTACCTGGCATAATTGTAGTTTTGGAAAGAAATAATCACGCGTATTTATTTCCACTGTTACACTGTTGTTTACACCTCAATAGTTTTTTACGACTATTGTATCGCCAGTCATGCTGTCACAAAAGTAACATTGTTCTTAAGGGACTAAAATCTAGTATGACATAAGTACTGCAGACCCTTAAAAAAGAGCGCTCTTTTGACCTGAAAAAGTGAAGCCTCACTGAAAATGCAAAACTTATAAACAAACAAACAAGGTTTTACTAGCCTTTGTAAATTCAACCTTGTGTACCAAAAGTAACAGATTTCAAAACTACATCCCTTACTTTGGAGTTGTAATGAGGTTTACAGACCGTATTGTTGTAATCGATATTTGATTTGATTACGAAACTATCAATAATTAGACTCATATTTAGGTAATAATTGTGTCACTACTTTACGACCAAATGGAACAATATATCTTGTGACAGTGTCCTCATGATTATACACTAAACCATTTTTTACCTTAGTAACTCGTTATAAACAAAGTTGTTTCTGCCACATTTTCATTAAAAATGATAATATACCCAGATGAGAACCAGATTGATGGTGGTAAAGGCTTCACTATTTTGAGGTTAAACGTGTATGAGCGCTTTATATATTATTACGGCTTACTTTTACATTTTCAATAAATAAATTCAATATAAAACATGTAAAATTTTCTCGTGTATACCACCCCAATTTAATTACGCAATTCAAATTAATGTATGCAATTCAATTGAAGCGATCCACGGAGGTAGTTGCAAGAGGAGCGGTGGCATGCGCGCAGGCGCGTGGCGGTGCCGCATGTTCATTTATCACGTTGCATGTTCGCTGGTTTGGCTAATCTTAGTGTTATTTATGACGCCTGTGTTTGTTTACTTGCTGCATGCTTCGGTTTATAACTGCTTTGGCCGTGTTATTCGTATTGTATACGTTTTAATGTACTGTGAATTTTAAAGGTTTCTATTTGTCAAGTGTTTGTTACTGGTTTAACTATATTTAAGAAACTTTTCGTTAGATTTTAATGAGTTATTTTAGATGGTTGTAGAATTTGTTTTAATACTAACAGCAAGCCTGTAATTTGTCTGGAAGGGGTTGTAGGGCAAAAATACTGTAGCCTATTATGACAAAATACCAACTCAAATTGTTAACAAGTAATAGGAAATCAAGATTTTTATTGCATATTAATAGAATCATTCAACTACTGACAGTAAACCTGACCTTAATTAATACGGGTTTTACGTTCTATGTATGGAATCAAAATACGATTAACCTTAAAAATAACTGGCTGATTTTGATCACATAACTTTATTTTTACCTATCATGGTTCAGTTTAAAGTACTATAAAGTACAAAAAAGCATTTTCCCAGATGTGTAAAATAATTTAACAAGTTTACAATATGTGCTCACTCTCTTTATCACGGAGGAGACGAATATAAAAGTGATTCAATTAGCGAAACAGGCAAAAAAATTGAGATTTATTTCAATTTTTCTGGGACATAAACATCAAAATAACAAAACTAGAATAATCCATGGACAGACGAAACTCTAATTATATTTTTTTAAATTGTTTAAAAAATTGTCAAATTAAATAGTAATTGATAGGCGATAATCTGTGGAACGATCTGTGGACACGGAGACACGGTGTCGGCAGGGTGCGGTGTTTGAGCCGCTGCTGTTTATCCACGGAATTACCGCGCTTTGCTGCCTTCCAAACTTCAAATTCAATTGGGGCAATCTAGACTCGGCGATAACGTTAGAAGGCAATGCTATTTGATTCGCTTCGAAATAAAATGTTATTTTCACTTTGATTTCGAGTTGTTTTCCCGCCAAATTTGATTGAAGAAAGAAATTTGAAATGATTTACTAGACACATGTGATTTCAAGATTTGTTCCTTGCTAGAATTTAATACTAATAAACCTTTTTCTGTTTGTTCTGGTTTTAATCACATACTAGAGTTGGGTACCGATTCTAATTTATTTTTATGATAAATATCCGATAATAATTACGATCGAGTTTTACTACAATTCACAGGAGTAATCGACATTTATTGTATTGTGTCATATTGTACACAAGTACACCTTTACTCATATTGTATCGCATATGAATATGATTACTAGAAACAAAGTAACCGTGCCTTTAAGGAAATTGTACTTGTATATATTACGTACTTATTCAAACCGATTCAGGACAAAAGGTCCAAGTGTGAGTTAGGAAAGCATCGATCGTACAGCGGTCAGAGGTTCCTGGACCGCAAAAATTATGTGGGGTTCTCAATACGCCACGAACTAAGAACAGATAAATCATTTTTCACGTGATCAAACTAGCAAACCCTCGAAAGTGTAAGCATAAAAAGATTGCAACGTGGAACATGGAGCTGTGTCTCAGTAGTGAGTGACGAATGGTTGGAGATATAGCACACCCAGAGGGGAGGCCACACTCAACCTCGATATCACTACTAGTTTGTGACTCATTCGTCACACACGCAACACCCCATATGTATTGCAATAACAAACAACTGCACATTTTACAAAAAATAATCAATACCTGATTGAAAGGCAAGAGAAGTATTTAAATTTTAAGTTATGAGCGTTTGCAGATGATCTAGTAATCAAGAGAAAACGTTAGAGAAGAAGCGAAAACCTCCCTTGAAAAGTTAAATGAAGTTCCCTTGTAAAAAAATTGAGAACATATGCTATATGTTGACAAATTCAGTTCAAATATACTAAATTAACAGGCAAATTATTGTCTTTTGGAACCAAATTAGTAGTAAAACGTTCAATATATTGAAGAAACCAAAAGGTCTGAACTCCATACGTAATAAAGAGACAACCAAAAATATGAAAAATGCATACAAACAAACTCATCAATCACTGCAATAAAAGAAATATTGTGAATACAAAATTATGACATCACATTGTAATAATACTACCAGAAGCGTTGACTGTAGCAGAAACAAAATATTATTGAAAATATATGGAATGGTACATAGGGATGGAATTTGGTCGGAGAGACCAACAAACCATCTTTAAGGAAATGAAAAGAAAACTTGTATGGAAATCTTGATAGAACGGATGATTTGTGCCATGAATTGCTAAATAAATGGAATGCTTATTACTAGCGCTCTCTTCTAGAACAGTGAACCGTATCTTTACGATATTATATTAAACAAAATTGAAATCGTAAATAACTGTTATTTTCATATTTATTAGTTAAATGTAAATGAACTCATATTGTGTGTTATCAGGAATGTTCGTTTTACCGTATCATCCAATAAAGTCCCGGCTGCTGCGTGATATTCAGTTAGCCACTTCGGTGTCACCGGGAGTCACCCCCTCTACCCACCCAACCCTACCCCTCAACCCATCCTACCCCCCCACTACCTCGTGGTTGACGGATCAGCGACCGTCCCGCATTTTTAAAAGATGAGAACGCCAGAATTCGTCCGTCAGGCCATTATAATCTTACACCTCATTTGTCCCACCTCATTCCATCTGGGATGGAAATCTCTTCCATTCTTGATCTTATTTTGTCGCCGTAAGATTTCCTCCTTAATATGATGTTTTTCTTCTCTTCGGTTGTTGTTCATTTCGTCGTCGAGTTGTGAGCTAATTTTTGACTTGTCTAATTTTTTAGTGACGTCATTGGTAGGTTCGCAAATCTTTGGTTTGTTACGGATTATTTAGAAGGTTTCGATGGTTAGTTGTTGATTTGATATTCTTTCTGCAACATGCATTTTATAGCAAAATAAAACACTTTCTCAGGCGGTGAATACTTAAACGGTGTATACCGGCTAAGGCGTGTCGCTGACGAGTAAAATGTTGAGGCCAAACGGAAGTACGCATGTTCGAATTATCTTTATGAGCAATCCCAATTTGGTTTACAAATATGTGGTACAGTGGTAGGTCCCACCTAAAATAAAAGGTGCCATTTGTAAGCTTAATTGGGATTGCAGTGAACACCTGCCTTGCTTTTTTTACGTTGTTTATTTTCTGTTTTTGTTAACCCTCCAATCGGAGGGTTATCAGGATATTTTTCTTCTCTTCGTTGTTATTTATTTGGACGAGGTGTTCGCAAATTGTTGATTTGTCTGCCAATTTAGTGACGTCATTGGTACGTAGGTTCGCAAATCTTTGGTTTGTCTAACTCTTTTTTGACTGGTAATTTAGTAGGTTCGTTGGTTAGTTTTCTATCTGATGTTCTCTCAGCAGTTTTGTTGGTCCGGATGAATGGGTGGTCTAGTTGTGGCCGATACTGACAGTCCCGACAAGCGCCGGTACTGCGAGTGCCGCATGTTCTCATTAGTTGTGTCTCCTGTCTACAGCCAGGGGTGGCAGCCAGGGTCACCACAGCCCCAACACGCGTGCCAGGAGACGCGGTAACCGTCTGCTAACGCGCAACGAGAGCAGATACCATTCAGGTAACCGTTAACACACTACCGCTACCTCTTCCGCTTCTACTTATGCTAATATTTCTCTTTCGATACCTTGTCCTATCAAATCCTATTTAAGTGTCATTACGCCTCTTTTTCCATTTATGGTATCACTTCCGATACTGTTTTATTTCCACTACTCCAAACATTACAGCGTCAGCTACCTTCACCGATACCATTACTATCTCTGTTACCACTCTTATCTCTTGAACAACCCCTCCCGCTATTCCACTTCAGTCCCGTTAACTAGTCTACTCTATGAAAGGCTTTCGCTCTTCTCTTACTACTATTTTTGCTTTCCGCTATCACAACCACTACAGGTTGTCTCTTCCAGAACATCTTTCACGCACACAATATTAAATTTACTCTTCTTCTCCTTCAATCAGTACCGAAATTTTTAGTATTAACCTCTTAAGAACAATGTTTGTAATAAAAAATTACTAGGATACTCTCACCTTTTTTATAGTTTTCCAACGGGGATTGACAATATAAAACTACCTAAAGCAATTTAAACATTTTGTCTCCCGGATTGATTATTAACTAGATTAGGTTATAATACCTGCAGTCTTCAATCCACAGTTAAATGTTCCTTTTACACAACTAGTTTCGGGAACAATGTTCCCATTTTCAAGTGTTATTCAAGTCTGTCTTCTGGTTACTTCAGGATGTATTCGTTTGTAAAAATACTGTTTGTTGAATACATCCTGAAGTAACCAGAAGACAAACTTGAAGAACACTGAAGCTCTTGTTCCCGAAACTAGTTGTATTGGATAACCTAATCTAGTACCTAAAGCACCCAAGGACCAAAGAAACGGCCTGCTTTCCTCTTGTTACACGCACCTCTAGCTCTTGTCATTCCGTGTGCGTGGGGTGCGTATGACAAGAGGACCTACTCCCTGAGGAAGCAGGACGTTTCTTTGGTCCTGCAAAACGTAGGAGGATTCCTCGGGTGCTTTAGGTAGTTTTATAGTGACAATCTCCGTTGGAGAAACTATAAAAAGGTGAGAGTACCCTAATATTTTTTATCACAATTTCCACCTCACCATAAAGAGAAACATGTCTTTCAAAAGTAGAACAATGTTTGTAATTTTTCACAGCATTAATCGTTACACTTTAGACGTGAAAATGTGATTAAAATTGTTAACCACAAAGTTAACATTGTTCTTACGGGACTTAAAACCAAAATGGCGGCTTAGATGAAGACTCTACGGAGAGTAATGTAACTATGCGATACACTTTATTCCCTGTTCCTAAACTATATTAAATTATTTTTTAAGTTAAAATTTAAAAAAATATGATTTGCCCAACCTTAGTTTCTTTTTTCACCGAAAACGTGTTCAATAGTAAAACCCCCATAAGCTGGTTTACTCTATTACTTTGTAGATTTTTTTAAACTTTTCTCTACTTACGTTTACCCTATTAAGATTTTCTTTGTTCGCGTAATAAATGCACATTGGTTAATAATCAGTATTATGCTATTTAGATTTTTCTGTGGAAATTTTCCACCTCGGTTAGTAAAACAAAGTTTCACTACTTTCTCGTAATGTTTCCCGAAACGTGTGTGAAACATTTGTTTTACCAATCGTGGTGGGTACTGTCTGCAATACAAATCTGAGTAACATAAACCCAGTATTACCAACAATAAAAGTCCAACATACTGGATTGCATGTTGTATTCTTCTCGCTGAAGGAGCATCCAGTGTGCTCTGTCCTATTCGCTCTCAACACTTTGACCAAGTTGATACGGACAGCTTTGGAGTGGGCGTTCCAGTAAATGTGCGGAAACGCTTAAATTAACCTTATAAGGTGTCATAACAATTTACTTCCGCTTTTACTCACCGTGAACTCCTTGCAAAATTGTCTATTTCATCCTTCCGTCTTAGCTTTTACCTTCTTTATGCTTCGCTTTTACGTAACTAAGTGCTTCTCAAAACAAATGTAAATCTGACCTGGGGTGATGGTAGATTTATGACTTTTTATAATTACCCTGTAAAATAAAAGTGTCTGCGAATATTTGCGTGCAATTTTCGAACAGAAACGTTTGAATTTTAACTGAAATGTATTCATATTTGGTAATTATTGTTTACCTCTAAATTTTAACAACAAATTATTACGCTTATTGGTTATCAGATAGTTTTAAACTTACAAATGGATATTTGCTTTTAATCTGAAAAACGCAATGATAATTTTTATGGTTCCACAAACATGTTTTACATAAAATATTTAGAAAGCGATGTTAAAGAATTTTATATACATCTATATATTTTTTTTTAAAGATTTGTTTAAGCCTTAAAGAATAAAGGAGTACAACATTTTGAAGACTTCAAAACCTGGAGCATTCGCTATATTCGTCTGCCAGGTAATGTGATGTTGTCGCTGGTGGTGAAATGGTAGAAACGTGATATCCGTGCTCCTCGAGTGTGCCTTGCAGAATTAGGAGTATTTTTATAAAATATTTCTTAAAAATTATCATTTTTATTATAGCTTTTATCTATGTTCTATTCGGTCAATTAATGTTACGGAAGTTAATTGCCTATGCATTTCATAAACCGTTAGAGGATAACAATAATTAGTTGTCCCTCGCTGGTCTGTGTGCCGAAACTGTGTATTACTTGAAATAAATTAAACATAGATTTTTCAATAATATACTGCTGTCTGTGAAAAAACTGCATTATGAAACTCGAAACGTAATACGTGATTTAGGCTATACATCACGCACAACACTATAGAATCGTGTGCTTTTGCAGATTGGATTTGTTTACTCCTGATCACCTGTTTTAATAATCAAACTCTCACAATATATTTTTTTTATCAAGTAGATTCCAGTGATGAAAACTAAATCTGTCTAGCGATAAGGGAGTAGTTTCGTCCGAAATGATATAGTTTCGTAGTCTTCACGTTTTTGGTAGGATAGATGTTAATACTGTAATACCCAAATTCCCTGTAACATATTTTTCGTATTTCGCCTTATTGGTGAAATATTTGGTTTACTCCCGTAAGGAGAATGCTAATTTTGAGACAGCATTACTCGATAAAGGAAAGACGCAAACGGATTTTTAAGTTGTCAAATTAAAATAAAAGTGGTTACTTTAATTTTAATATTAATTTTGTTATATTATTGTCCAGAAAAGTATATTTTCCACGCAATTATATCCGGTTGTTAATTATATTTTTTTCAGGAAATAAAAAAATAGAAAAGTAAGTCCCCAGATAATCAATTTACCTTTAATTTGACGCTTCAGTCGTATTTTTACGACTACTGAGTGGTCAGAAATGATGTCACAAATCAAAATTGTTCTTCTGGGATAAAGATGGCGCAGGGGTTGTGGAGTCTTTAACTGAAATGTTTAAAAATTTACAGATACTGTAGTCTGTTTTTAGGATACTATTTAGTTTGAAAAAAAGTAAAAATAATTATTTTATTTTGCAAATCGATTTCAAATGCGTTTCTTTACGAATAGTACCTTTGATTATAAGGGGTTTTTATATTCTTGACCATCAATATCAAAAAATTGCTTTTCTTTGTGATTTTATTTAGGGTATCGGTCTATCTCAGCCGCGGTTGCGTGAAAGAATACAATATTAGAACGTAACATGTCAACAAGAGTATAATTATTTTTCTCCTTATCAAATCTTGTCCACCGCGTATTGTTAACATGATTAATGAGTTCGAAAAACGAACTCTCCAAAACCTGTAAAACTCTCGTTTTTTCATCTTAATTTTATTACGTAGAGACGAGACGGTTTTTATCGTGTTCGTAACCCAAAAAGGGGGAATATTTGTAACAATATCGACCACGCACCGCAGTGCTGCGGTAATGTAATGGTAATGTAGCAGTGGTAATCTAGTAATGTAACAATCGGTTCGCGTTGCTGACCTGGAATGTAATTAAAAGAGGTTTAGCTCTCCGGCAATAGCCAGGCGGGAGGCTTTGCTGTAGGCGTATTGATAGTACTGCAATTACAGAGCTTTCCGCGCTAGACGTCGGATTTCTCACTACCAACCTCACGTATAATCCTCCCGGGCTTGCAATTCAATACTATACTAATCAAAGGTTTCCACAACATAGTTTCCGAAAAGTCTGTAGTAAATATTTTCAAAATGTCCTCCAAACGACAATATTTGCTGTGAAATATTCCTTTATCTCTGTATATGAAAATGAATAAATGTATGTGTCCATTATGCGTTGTCTATTCATCCGATCACGATGACATTTTATGAAGTTGCTTTATTACATGTTCGGGAAGGTTTTAGTGAAAAACTCTTTTCGAAAACTCCATTAGTTTCTATTTTATGGCGTTTCAAATTTCTACCTTATAGGAATAAATTTGTTTAGTAATTTTCTACAAGCAAAACATTTAATTTCTTAAGCTATAGCTGTTAGTTTACTTTCCATTAGCAATATGCTTTACTGTCCAATGCCATCTGAATAACTCATTAATGTAAAACTAAGAAGTAAATATGTGCTGTACAAAATGAATAGTTTTATTCGCCACGATAATAGTTTGCGGTTTTTGGGATTTATGTATTTATATTTTTAATTTTCTGTCTGATTAAAGTCAAGTGTTTATATGTAGGCCAAATAAAAAGAAATTACAATGTTTATACATAGTACGTTTATTATAATAATCGGCTGTTCTATGTCTTTACTATCAAAGCCGTATTACAGTTAGGTTTGGTTTGGGTTTAGGTTGGATTAGAAAGTTGTGAATACTTCAGAACATGACCAATCTTAAAGTTAACATGTATTTACCGTTAGGCGTTACGAAGTTCGCCGTTTCCTTCTGTTGTATCAAATTTCTTCTGTGTATCAAAAATTGGTTGCATCTTAGTAAGTTTAAATTAACGATATCGTATTGTTACTGTTGCTATATCGTTGATTTCAACAGTTTGTCACTTTTTTAACCATGTAAATAATCGTTTCCATCAACACCGTATAACGGTTCTCATTTGTATGTTTTTATTTCATCAAGGATGACATGTTTAGTTTATACCCCACACCCAAAGTCGAGATGACTAGATGAAACCTAAACGCTCGGTGAGTGTGCTTTATCTTAGTGAGGTCCACGAATACCGTCCGCTGATAGGATGATTGCAGGGCCCGCAGCGCTGCACAGTGGTTAGCGGTCCGTGGATCAGCTGATTTATCAGCTGTTCAACAGTTTCGTGGGAACGGTCTTTTACTTTCTCCGCGCTATGTCCGCCAGTCATCATCTCCGTATTTAATCAAAAGTAAAATTTCGGTCCTCCCACCGACCAAGTTCAGCGAGCTAGTCGAAGTCTAGGATTTATACAGGGTGTCCATGAAAAACGTTTCAGGACTTCGGTGAGTTATTAGGTACATTAAAAGAAAGAAAAATGTACAAAGGTGGTATGGCAAAAAACGCTTAT
Organism: Nephotettix cincticeps; assembly: GCA_023375725.1. NCBI lineage: Eukaryota > Metazoa > Arthropoda > Insecta > Hemiptera > Cicadellidae > Nephotettix > Nephotettix cincticeps. The sequence continues at coordinate 15,244,597 of CM041785.1, read as the reverse complement.
TTTTCAGATATCCGCGATTTTGTACTTTTCACAAAATATCTTTATTTCAAACATTTTCTAACGGATTTTTTTCAAATTTGGTATGTGTTTTACACTAGTAAACTACTATTTTAAAAAAGTAACTAGCATGATCCAAGCTCAAAATTAAAAATGGCGGCCATTTAAAATTTTAAAACTAAAATCCTTTGAAAACGGTAAAAAATATAATGGCCGAGGTTACTTATTCCTAATTAAAATATTTAATAATTATTTAATAATTAATTAGGAAAATAATATAAATTTTAATTTACTTCGTATTTTGTTGGCAAAGATTTTTCATAATTTTTTTTAATTTCCAACAGTACAAGGGCAGCATCGTCCCACGGGCCGCGTAATAAGGATCCCTGATAGTCCAATCCATTGACCGGAATGTTGGAACTCCAAACCCGTGTAACCGGTAACGTAAACCTGTAACACTGCGAGTAACGATCTCAGGGTGTTAAACAGCTAGTCAGGGAACTCCCGACGCGGTGGTTAGATCGTGTTATATCGTTCCCAGAGGTTGCGTAACCCGCTCCAGTGACACTGTAACAGTGGCCGTCTCGTCACAGGTATTACACAGACGGTTGCGCCTCAGTCACGGGTGTCGCCGTCACAACGACAACGACCTTGGCCCATTGTTGTTATTGTTGGCTTCTGGATGCTTCTCTGTGTTGGCTGCGTGTGCTTTTAACCGTTTTGTACGGGTTGTATGATCCAGTGTTAGGATGCAAAACGAGTAAATACAAAGAAAAAATAAATTTCCAGCTCAAATCAGATCAATTTAAACACGCGTATGGTTATTGGAAATCCATTATTTGATAAGTAAAAAAGCCAATATTGATTTTCGTTTAATAGCTGATGGTTGTGTCTTTCTATTTGAAATCCCACTTTTATAGAGCTAATAATCTGTATAAGCAAGAAAAAATATGTTCAATATTTCAAGTAAAAAAAACCTTCTTCAAGACGGTATAGAATAATGTAATTAAGTTTCAACATCTTGGCTGATCTAGTTTTTTACCACAACCAGTAAACATGTAGATTACGGTATATTCATAATTTTTTGATATATTTGTAAAATTTGCTTGTGTAAAATAATTGAGGTTTTGTATGTTAAAACTATATTTTTACAACACGTTTTACGAATAATTTTAGCATCTCGAAGACAGCTAATTAGTTGATAATTATTGTAACTAACGATATTTGGTGGTTTCGAACGAAGTTTGTTTTAAAATGAAGCGTCAATATTGCTATGCTGTATAGAACGTTAGAAATAATTGCGTTCAAATGTTTAAAATTAAACTTTATAAAACACTAATCATAAATATCCTTTACCAACTAGGCTTAACACATTTTCCGAATATTAGCGTCTAAAGTCAGCTGATTTGTAGATTACGTTGCAGAACAGATGATACAGGTGACAGTAAGTGAAAATTTTTAGTGGCAAATAACGTTTAACTAGTATTGCTAAACATGATAATTCCTTCAGTCAAATAACTTTAAAATAATTTAAAATGAATCCAATAAAATGACATAGAAAAATTATCCTATCAACATTATAACGTCATTAAAAAAATAAACATTACGTTGAATTTTATCTGGAATCTGTTAACTTGAAAGGTATGGTGTTATTAATTTTGTGAAGTTTAAGTCTGGACATTTTCAGTCAATCGAATGCGTTTCATGTACTAAAAAAATCACCCTCCTTTATTATTGTTTTTTATAATTATTGAACCATTATTTGCAAAAAATGTGTGCTTCGATAAAAGTCGAAGTTTTAAAAAATAATAAAGTATAAAAGTGGGATAGGGGGATGATTTATACAGCACATTGCACAGTATCGTGATATGCATAGTGTGTTATAAATATGCACAACAAATTGCGTTCTTCCTTGAACCCTTGTCAGGCAATCTATCAGTTCACAAAACATCTTCTCTGCAACCCTTTCAACTTTGTGAACTTATATAGAGAGTTTGTAAATGGTTCGTTGGATAGAGTAAATGTAAATCTGTTTCTTTGAGTTTATCATTGATATTTCATATTCTGCGATCTGCTTTTACCGTTACAGCTTTGAACGTCCAATTTGTGCGTTTTAATACTTCAACGTACAACATTTATTTTGGAGTACTTATGCTAATAGTAATGCGTAGTTAGACACCGGTGATTGATTTCGCTCTGTTTAAATTATTTTATTAACAACCAATCTGTTAACTAGTTTGACAAACCATCCTACTTAATCAGCTCAGAGCAATGAATACATAATTACAATACAATATTCAAATATTCCGGTGACTTTATTTATTCATACGTAGGTTAGTTAGAATGGATTTTTTGTTTATGTTTATCACCATATAAGATTTTTGAATGTCTGAATATTTAGTAATACTTTACCTTCTATATTGCTATTTATACAGCCAAATGCCAACAGCTTATTTATTTAACGTAAATTTGAAAATTAAACTACTTAATTTAGCTTACGTAATTCTCACAATTAGCTCCAAGGTATTTTATAGCTATATTTTTCTAATTAAAAATATCTTCAATGTTTTAAATTATAAACATCGCATTAAATGCATAGAATATAGTTTATTGTATAATATACACTTTTTAATTTGACTCATGAAAGCGGAAATAAGAATCCCAGTACGTTTTGATAAGTTCTAAATGAGACGGTTTCGTTATTCTGAAATAAGTAAAAGAAATATCAAGTTTATCCAAGTTATCCAAGTTTTCTTTTTTTAAGTATTATATACAGTGTGTTCCGAAAATCCGAAGTATAAAATTTATATATCACATTTCAATCGTCCGTAAGTCCTTAGCTAATGACAGAGTAGTCATTTTGTTTTTTCCCTCGAAAACTATTAGCAATAGGTTTGGACAAATTTTGAAGGATTCTATTGTAGTAAAAATGTTTACACAGTTTTTCATCTTAATAATGTATCACTGAAAGATATTAGTTTACTAAGTTAACAGTTTGTTAATTAATTGTTGAATTTGTAGTTTACTGGCGGGGCGATTTTATTTAGGGTTGTACGCGTTGCAAACAATAAAACAAAAATTATAAGTTATGTAGAGACTATTTATATTTAATACATGAATGTTAAATTCTCGTGTGGATCAACGTCCGCACTATTGAACACAACGTTCATCCGCAAAGACCATCCTCATAATTAGACCAGTTCATAATTCAGAGGCAACAGTGGTTCGAATCCTACGTTAAACGGAAGGTACCTTAGATGTGATTGGCTGATGGGCTATCAATGATCAATCTTGTCTAAAGAACATGCCAGCCTTAGTCAGCCTCAAGACTACCAGATCGCGTCAAAATCATCGAACATTCATTTCTTATTCATACTTGGCTTAAATTTTCTACCTGAGTAGGTTGCCATTTCAAAAAATATAATTTAATAGGTAATACAGTGTTAAAAATATAAAAGTGTTTCAGAAAATAGTACTGAGTCTAACAAATTTAAACTTATTGAACTTCGGTGTGATACGATCTTTAAAACCGACGGTGAAAATGAGAATTTCGACGATAATTAAGAAATAAGTTAGATTACTGGGTTGCTAGGTTGTGGCTGATTCGCATCTCGTATAAATTGCGTGGTCAAACAACAAACCGCGTCCGAGCGTGGAGTGTGGAGTGCTCTGAGTGCGCTGAGAGCCGCAATAAAGCAAACACTCCAACAGCGGCGCGGCGCGGCGGTGAATATGTTAACTGAGGTAACATGTTGCTGGATCTGTGCTCACTGTGCTGTTAGAAACATTTATTGCAATAATTATTGCATGTAATCCGAAAATTTCAATAACCTGTAGAAATGAACAGAGTGATTCTCACCCTCAAATACTCGAAATTTGTGATCGTTGATGGTTATCCATATCGATGTTGGTCGGACGATGATGTTCAAGGGTGAGGTATTGGATAGGTACAGTTGTTATTTAATTTTATTTGCCGATTCTTAAAAACGTAGATTAATGTTCGCCATGCAGGATGTAAAACACAAAATAGGATTAACGTCCTTGTAGTTACCGGTGTTTAACTATTTGAAGAATATAGTGGAGGAATTACTTGAAGAAGGAGACCTGTCAGTTAATCACGTTGATGTAATTCTACGCTCTAGAAGAATTCTTCATTATTATTTATATTCAACGTGTAGAAAATTTATTTTTACGATATTTTAGATGATCATAAAATGCGATAAAATAAATGATAAATACCTTCTGCCTCATGATCCTTATTGGATGACGCGTGTTTCGACACCCATGGTGTCATTATCGAATCCTTAAAACTTGAAAATAATATCCTGACTAATGGGTTATATAATAATTTAAACACTACACAAAATTACAGCCACAGACAAATAATAAGACACTTTATTTACAGAAATACAATAGGTATTGTTGGTATGAACAATTGGTACTTTTCTTGATGGAGAGATAAACAACAAGAGAAAATTTTAACGGAATTGGCATAGATAATATGTAAATCTTAAACAAATGGTAAATTTAACATGGAATAACATAACAATATAAACATTTTACCAATCAACAAACAATATGCAATATGAGGCTTCATAAGACAACTAAAAGAATAACATTATTCAACGAGAATTAATCTATTAAAATGTTGGAATCAAAAAATTCATCTAAGGAATACATTGGATATTTCTGAAGACAGTTATAAAATTTGGCCTAAAACTACAGATAAACACCGAACACAAAACATGTAGGCTTAAGCGTGTGCACCATTCATCTCGAAACTATATGTATATGTTGCCGGTGTGTTCTTAACTAATAGTTGTAGGCCTATATGTTTGTGTTTAGTGCTTTTCTGTGACTGTAACATTTGTATAGTGTTTCAATTATGATGTGACAAAGCAGTCAAGATAGTAGTTTCAAGTTATAAGGATTCGATAATGTTCGATAATTTGAAACGAGCGTCGTCAAAAACGGATAACGCTAGGATCACGAGGCAGTAGAGGGTATTTAAACTATTAGGCTATTTGTTGTATTGACGTGATTTAAAAATCACAATTATGAAGATATCGTAAAAACTGCAAACTGTACGATTAGTTCTGTGACTTTCTAAAAAGGCAGGATGGTTGATATTTTGAGATATTTAGGCTTTGTAATGTTTTCAACCAAAGCTGACGCACTTAGAAACATGACAATAGCCGAGAGACCGTTGTCCATGTCGCAGTATCGGATGTTCTGCAGCCACTACGAGGTCGGCTTCCAATAAGGCGGAGGAAAGCTGCGTAAGCGAAAGATCAATGGGATAAAACACAATTTATCGCTGCCCGAGCCCCGCATTGATCCTTGTACCTGTCTCCTCGGGCTGTGCATCTCCGTAACGCATCGCACTCGATCTGACATTCGTGATTTGTTATTTGTGGATAAATTTTGAAGCGAAATAAATTCTTCGCATTTTATTATCTTTTCAATTTGTTCACTTGATATGAGTGTATCATGTAAGTAGATTCTTGTACTATTTTTACCACGAAAATTTATCCTTTATTTTTTGAGAATTATATAACACTTTACGCTAACTAGAGTATTCATTGCTTTTGTTCTTAAGGCTATTAATTAATTATCCTGGAAAATTGATCAGTTGTTCTTTGTTGGTAACAAAGGTACAGATTGTAACATCCATTACACTGATCACACTCACCTGTCAGTGAGCGATAGTATATTGTGCTATCGTAAAAGTAATTTTTATAGGGGTAAGAATTGTCAACGTGACGTTTGACCAAAATGCCTTATCAAATAAGAGTTTTTTAGGGTTAAAGACGTGTCAAAGGACATATTACGAGCTGCCTTATCGACAAAATGATTTTTATGGGGTTAAGAGTTGTCAACGTGACGTATTACCAACTGCCTTATCGACAAAGTGATTTTGTATGGGGGAAAGAGTTGCCAACGTGACTTATTACCAACTGCCTTATCGACAAAGTGATTTTTATTGGGTTAAGAGTTGTCAACGTGACGTATTACCAACTGCCTTATCGACAAAGTGATTTTATTGGGTCAAGAGTTGTCAACGTGACGTATTACCAACTGCCTTATCGACAAAGTGATTTTATTGGGTTAAGAGTTGTCAACGTGACGTATTACCTGCATTATCGACAAAGCGATTTTTATTGGGTTAAGAGTTGTCAACGTGACGTATTACCAGCTGCCTCATCGACAAAGTGATTTTTATTGGGTTAAGAGTTGTTAACATGAAGTATTAAAAACTGCTTTATCGACAAAGAGTTTTTTGAAGTTGTGGCTTGTCATGATGACGAATTATCCAACACTCTTATCTAGCACTTATTTATTTTGTAATATTAATGATTCAATGTATTGACACTAGTAGCCTATGGTCTATGAATTAACGTATCCGTGTTCTGAGGCACAACTCCCGCACCCCTCTCTACGCACGCAGCGACATCTGTTGCCGGGCCGCGGTAAATCTGCCGCCACACTCGCCATTTCTCATCCGATGTCGATTTTCCTCCCAAGAAGCCGCCTTAAATCACGTTTCCCCACTACCAACGCCGTTTCTTTACCTCGCTTTAAGTGGCCCTTTATTGCGTTAGCGGTAAATATCTGACACTGAAATATTAACTGCCGCCTCTCACCCCGCCTCGTGTTCAGCACAAATTACATACACGTAAAAATATAAACCAAAAGCATGTAGATTCCTCAATACTTACACATTATCTTGAATTTTTTTATTTCTTCGTAATCCTCTACATAATTATGTCCAACATTTCGGATTACTTTCTATCCCTCTATAATTAGTAGGCATACATGAAGAAACTATTGTTTTCTTTAACATATTAAAATTAGAACACAGTATGTCGATATTCGTTACAAGGTTCCTTAATTCCTCACTAATTTAATAGGTTTCCGGACTGATGTCTAGATGACTTATTATTTCCTGACTCCCTATAAGACCACATAGATGGTAGGCCCTACGATATTTATATAATTAAAAGTTTATAAAACTTTAAAAACATGAAAATTTAAATTTTCTCAACAATTTTGATGACACTTTTTTAGTTTTTATTTACTTAAAATAAGCTAATATATAATATTCTTGATTAGCACTGTATGTGTTAGTTTTACTATAGGATAAATTAAAAAAAATCACGTCTTATATATATTTTACGACCACCACAGAAAACTGACGTTCAAGAGCGAAACTGAAGACGAAGGCAAAATGAACTTCTTGGATTTGACAATTAACAGAAAATTCGATCATCTAGAATTTGACATATACAGATTGCCTACACAGACGGACACCACCATCAACAGAAAATCAATCCATCTATCAAGCCACAAGAATGCACCTTTTCGGGCAATGTTATATAGAGCGTATAAAATTCTCCTGAAAGAAATAAACGAGAAGAAATAGATAACAACGACCAAGAAGATAGCACAAGCCATCGGATATCGCCCCTCACTAATAGATGAATTAGGTAAAAAATTTTAAGAAAAATAATAAATCAAGACCGGATTAAAAGCCAAACAACACTACAAAACGAAGATGAAGCAGCCAATAAATTTGCAGTTTTCAATTTGCAAAAACACTTACTGGAAAAAGGACATAACCTATCAACAATCGATGAAGACCCAAGATCAAAACTTGTAAAAAAGGAAATGGAATGAATGCATCGGAAGAGTTATTTATTTATAAAGAAAAATGTAAAGATAGCAAAATTAATAAATGAACAAAAATACATTTTGAGTCTGCAAGATCGAATAAAAATCTGTTTCCGGAACTCAGCAAGCCAATAAACGCTACTTCCGACGCCATGACAGGAACTTACGGTAGCCAATAGTATTCAAGCAGGGACGCCATCTTGTTTCTTTCAGTCTCCGTTTGGGCCTGATGATGTCAGGTGTGACAGGACGAAATCTATCGCCAATAAAACAACTTTTGTATATATTTACCGTTTGTATATAATTTCAATATAAGTGTAAATATAGTAGTGGTGGAAGATGCGAGTTTTTAATTGATCCTAATATAATATAAAATACTCTACTGTATTAGTAAAAAGTCAGCAATGCAAAAAATATTATTGACTAATTGCAAAATGGGTTATTAAAATTTAAACCACATACTTTATATATCGCGAGTTACTATATAAATCTTTAACTGCCATATATATGATAAACTTATCATTCAACAATGGTACTAAAAATTGTAGATGGATGAGGTATTAAAGATACTGTTTAAATTCGGATAGTATAAACGGAGCCGGATGGAGTGAGACAGAAACTAATCATTTGTAACGCAGCGCTACTAGTGGGATAATGTGAAAGTATTGGGTGCGTCTGAAGTCCATATATTACCGTGGGAATAAATGAGGCGCATTGCGGGTGGCATTGGCTCCAATTTGGTACAATTTATGCAACTTGCGCCCCACCTTCCAGCACTCGTAGTGGGTTGTTGTGCCGTAAATAGGGATGTTCAAGTATCGATAATCTACCGATATTCGGTATCGATAATATAATATCAAACTTCAGGTATATCGATATTATTACCGGGATCGCAATATTAGAAACGAACTTCACGTACTCGTATACAGGGTGTCCATGAAAAACGTTTCAGGACTTCGGTGAGTGATTAGGTACATTAAAAGGAAGAAAAAAGTACCCTTAGAGGTGTTTGGCCTAAAACCTAAATATCCGCCATTTTGTATTTTTCACAAAATAATTTTTTTATTTCAAACATTTTTAACGGATTATTTTCAAATTTCGTATGTGTTTTATACTATTAGATTACTATTATTTTAATAATAGTAATCTAATAATAGTTATTCTAGTTATTATAGTTATTCTATAATAGTTATCTAATAATGATAGTTATTTTTTTAAATAACTATCATGATCCAAAAGCTCAAAATCCAAAATGGCGGCCATTTAAATTTCCTGTATTTTTTACAGTTTTCAAAGTATTTTAGTTTTAAAATTTTAAATGGCCGCCAATTTGTATTTTGAGCTTGGATCATGCTAGTTATTTTTTAATAATAGTAATCTACAAGTGTAAAAACACGTACCAAATTTGAAAATAATCCATTGAAAAATGTTTAAAATAAAACTATTTTGTGGAAAATACAAAATTGCAGATATCTGAGAAAATAAAGAGTTTTATGCCATACCTCTATAGAAACTTTTTTCTTCTTTTAAAATATGTACCTAATTACTCGCCGATGTCCTGAAACGTTTTTCATGGACACCCCTGTATATGACATTCTGTTTTGAATAAATACACAGACAATATATATTGTTGACTGGGACGGTGGCGACGTCCTGTTGTAATCCAGCTACTGGAGGTCACAAATTGTGGATAGTTGTGAGCGATGGTCGGTGGATGTGGTGTTCTCTTGTGTGGTAATAGTAATCTACAAGTGTAAAACACATACCAAATTTGAAAATAATCCATTGAAAAATGTTTGAAATAAAAAATATTTTGTGGAAAATACAAAATGGCGGATATCTGAGAAAATAAGCGTTTTAGGCCATACCTCTATAGAAACTTTTTTCTTCCTTTAAAATATGTACCTAATTACTCACCGATGTCCTGAAACGTTTTTCATGGACACCCTGTATATGACATTCTGTTTTGAATAAATACACAGATAATGTATTGTTAAGGTTATACTACCCACCTCACACTAGCAGACAGAAACATGAAAGTTGATCTTGTTATCACCTAACGTCGACCTGTTGTTTTATAGGTAATAATAACCAAGTTACAACTAGTTACATTTTTTCAAAAGTTTTGTTGGATTGTTCTCCCAAAAATAGTTGCAGTAATATTTATTATTTATAAAAAATGTCAATTGTTTACTCCTTGTGTAATGTGAAATGGATTTTAATCTACACGAATATACGGTTCCCAGCTTAAAATTCCGTAAACTCCGTATTAGTAAATTATTAATATGCGGTTATCAACTAAAACTAATTCTGGGTTCATGAAGTAAAACTAGGATTGTTAATTCGGTTTATCCTTTAGATTCACTCAATGGTTCGATTTTCGACTGATGTAATGATTCTAAAGTTTTTGTTTAAAAAAAACTGTTTTGTTCGTCCAAATAAATAATACAAAGGTTGAGATGGCGTCCGGAGCGTTGTATACCGACCACGTAGTGTTAGTGTTAGTTTGGTCGGATAACTACTGGGCAGCGCCACCAGCGCTACGTGTCCAGATACCGGGTCGTCATCTTACTGTCATTACGGTACGTGTTGTTTTGACACCGTAGAGACGTCTTTGTACTTATACCACCCTCTCTCCAACCGGACAAGGGACTGGGACGTGAAAATAATACCTTTTGATTCTTAGATTTGCCGAGATCCAGTTTTAGGCCGGTAGTGTATAAATTATCAGACCAGAATTAATATTCCAGTTTACAACCTTTATACTGAATTTCACCTCACCACTATTTTACGTAATTACAGCGTTGTCACTTAACACTACAGCATCAGTAGCAAACCTATATTGTCTTCTTTGGCATTTTCATTTAATTATAAATATGAGCTATTAGGTGAAACATAAAATAGACCTGGAACTCTTAACCTTTCAATACACCACGCTCACATGGCTTGCCTATTAAAAAAATATAGTAAAGATTAGTAAAAATTAGATTAGATTATTGAAATGGCGACCGTACCAAGAAGAGAAATGAGTGTAGTATGATTATGGCGCGATCGACTGACTAAGGCTGACATGTTTCTTAGACAGAACTGTAAATTAATAGCCCAAAAGTCAATGGCATATCTAAGGGACTTACAGTTAAACGTGGAGTCCGAACCACTGTCTCTGAATTACGAACTGGTCTAATTATGAGTATGGTCTTTGCGGATTAACGTAGTATTCAATAGTGCGGACGTTAATCTATACAAGAGTAATCTACACCCACCGACCATCGTTCACAACTATCCACAATTCGTGACCTCCAAGTAGCTGGATTACAGGACGACGCCACCGTCCCAGTCAGTGACCTAAATAAAAACTGTTTTGCATGTTAATCATAGTTTTAACTTCTTTGACATGTATGTCTTAGCTCTGGGGGTGTGTTTGCGATTTTTAAGATGGAAAATATGTAACAGGTTTCCATAGAAACTTTTGTACAGGGTTCCATAGAGCTATTGTATTGAAATTTTAATATAAAATAATGAGAACAGCTGTTTAGATGAAGTGATAACATTACCTTTAGACATATCCATGATCTAACATCTAACATTTCCTACAGGGAAGTAAAATATAAACATTTTTATTTCTGTCATATAACTGTTAGATTCGTTTAATGTATTTAATGTACTTAATTACTGTTGCCTATTATAAAACATAACATTACCTGAAAAAATATTTGTAATTTAGATTAAATTCTATTTCCTAAGGTAAGTCAGATATTGCCGATATCACTTTTTCAATAACACCGCTGTGTCGATATTGCAGTTTGATGTCATTATCGACATCGAATAGCCAAAGATGATATCGAAAACTATCTAGACAGTGTTTGTTTATTCACCAGAGCCAAGCGTATCCTAATCTAGGATGCGCTTGGCGTGGCTAGTTGTATTAGGATTCCTAATTCAACTATCAGTGTCCAGTGAGGACCTAGATGAGGTCGCGCGCCAGCATACTTGATATAGGACAATTACATAAGTCGGTGTTAGTGCAGCTTCAACTTGCGTGTTCGGTGACGCCCTCAAGGAAGAGACCGTAGTTCGTTACTGTAATTGCCACCAGGAGCGGCACATGTGGCCTCCGGCTTTTTGGACTCTTAATATCCTTTTCCGGTTCTCAACACACCCCCTTTTTCCTCTCGTGTTACTTTATTACCCTCCTTCAAAAATAAATTCGAAATATCGTGGCCTTTTTTTATAAAATCCGTGTGTAGATGCGCGGTAAATAGAATTTGACAGAAGCTACAAAGTGCACGCTACTGACATATTACGTTTGAATATTACAGACAATTAAAAAAACCTAGTTGATTGTTTTAAATTGTAGGTTTAACTCAGATATTTTACTGAAATTGTACTCATGCAATGCGTGTTCCATCCCTATCCCTTATCAAATCGCGTTTACAGCGAATCGCTAACATAATTAATTTGAAACCCCTGCAACGCTCGTTTTTCCTATCCCAGCATTGTTATTTCATGTCGTTGTGGCGAGGTTTGCTCTGAAGTCTACGTCCCAACGCAGATACGGTAACTCGCCCCTCATTCACGCCCTAGGCGTAAAAAATGTGATACAATTAATTGAGGGATTCTTAAGTTCTAAAAAACTTGGAAGATGTTCTATCTACGATTGTAGAAAAAGGGTTTACCCAAGAGTATTGTGACAGTCATAGCTGATTGGGTAGAGTATTGGCCTACCACCCAATAGATCTGGGGTCGATTCCTGGTCATGACACAAATATAATTTGTGTCTAAAAAATGAGACTTTAAGAGTCTGCAGTACCTCACACATCTTTATTTTAGTCTTGTTCAAGTGACAGCATTTCTGGCCACACGATGGTCGAAAAAATATGGTTGAGGTGTCAAAGGTTATGTGGCTCTAAGGAAAAACAATTGCTATGTTTTTTTTATTTTTCATAACGAAAAGAAAATTACTTAGTAACTTTTTTCCCGGAAAAATTATATAATTCTCTAGATCATAACTTTACATTCGGTTTGACAGATAAAACACATTTTTACTACTATCCTGTAACCAGTAGTGCTGTCACAAAATTAATATTGTTCTTATGGAGCTAAAACGAAAAATTTTCGCAACCTTTGCAGACTCTTAAGCCGTCAGTATCGGTGTGTAGCCTGAAAACTCTGACAATGACACAATGACCTTGGACAGAAACTTTACACGAACAGTTACGACACTACTAAACTGACACTAATTTTACTACATTTAATTACAGCTTCTCACATTGGCGATCATTATATGCGAGCTCAGTGGGAATGTTGTAATGATGTTGATGATGGTATCGGATGAGGGATGAGAGTTGGTGACGTCATATGTAAGAGTGGCCGGCGTCAGCGTCTGAACACAGGACGTCGTATTCATAGAGCCGTGTCGTTAATGAATACGACCGTGTACGAGTGGCGAGGGTACCTGAGTGTCTGTGACCCATACACAAGTATTCCAGCGTCAGACCGAGTCAACAATCCACTCAACCATGGTACTCGTCTGTCACCATATACAGGGTGTTGTCGTAACTAGGTTAACTCTCGTTAGTTCTCGTCGTTTACACTGTGTTATTTGAGAACAAAAATAATGTCGAAGTTAAGTATTTTATACAGTTATACACTTTTTTACTAAATAGATAAATTTGGGGTGGGGATTGAAACGTGACCTAATCTTTGTTGGGTGACAAAACTTATGAAATGAAATAACACAATCATTAGTGTTAAAATACACTAAAGACTAAGCCAAACTTACGTAGAAATTTCAGAAAATCTTGTCGATGTCTATACAGGGATGGTAAAAACGTCCCGGAACGTCTTAATATTTTTATCATTAATTAATCTTACAAGAGTAAAACTTTGAAAAATTGAATCGGGAATACTATATTTTATCTTATTACAGTCTTACCAACGTGAAATGGGGACGCTCCACGAGGAGTCTGTACGAAATCTGTAACACAAGTATAGATTGAAATATACATGAAACTAAAGGTAGTTTTTAGCAGAGTTTTTAGCAGTCGAAATCGGTAGCCATGTAAAGATTGCTTGAATTTTTATTTTTAGGCGTTGATTTGTACGGAATATCTTACTTTGCAAATTCACAATTGGGTGCCAAAAATATATTTTTCACGTTTTTACCATCTCTTGACGGACGGATCATGAGGAGTCGGTAGATAATTTTAAATTCAAAGTTAAAAATAATAACTGAATGACTGTAATTTCCGACTCAGTCGTCCTCCGGGTAAATCGGAACAGCCCAAAAAACGGGAAATATTATCCCTGTTGTTGGCTGCAATGGTTGCAAAATTTGTAACTCGTAAAATGTAACGCTATTACTTACTCGGTGAACGGCTTAGCTAACTATACACATTACGTAATACAAAAAGTGTAAACGCGTGAGCAATTACTCTGTGCAATTACTTAGTCATCGGTTGCCCGGCGTGTGGTATGTGGCGCAGTCGTAACTGTGTCAAGTGGAAACGCTCACAGCACACTCTGGCGTCGTGTTTATCAACTAATAGCTTATTATTAGACAATGATGCAGATGTACGACAACTCCGACTTACAATAGTTATATTTGCTTTGTGGTTGACATGCTTCAAGGTATCAGGGAACATTAAACTAAATAAGTAATTATTAAATTAACAATTAGTTGGACTTTCCAACGCGTCTTGTGTTTAAAATCTACACAACGTTTCGAGAGTTGGTTAAACCACTCCCGTTTTCAAGTGCCCAACGACGCGTTGGAAAAGTCCAACTAATTGTTAATTTAATAATTAATAACCAGTGCTATCAAGAATTTTCAAAAATCTAAATAAGTAAATTTAAATAAAATACTTATGAATCAGAAACATAAATAGTCTTGAGAACACTCTGAATTTTGAAGACTTTGTACTATTCGCGGCAAGCTAGAAGCCAATAATTGCAGAAAATACAGACTTGCAATGTCCACGAAAGCCGTAATTAGTCTCAATGCTTTGTGTAAAAACATAGCTATTTTTATATGCATGATAGTCTTCAAGTGTGCTGTCGATGTTTACATGTACTGTATTTCTTTCCAGGCTGTGTTATACTTTTATAGAATTTTAATAACTTATCTGGGTAATTTTCAATACTGTCTTCAGGGATTAGCGTCTTAAACATTGGTACCAGAGGTCACAGGTTCAATGCCGGGTGCCCATTTGGATTTGTACTGCCTTCCCAAAATAAGATTATGTAAAATTTGACTCAGTAAAAATGTCTCTGACGTAAATATCCCCTCCAAAAAAAGGTAAAAAGGAAACTTACCCCCCTGGTTACTCTCTGATTTTGCGCTGAGATAGTTCCACGTGTCTAAATCACTCTGGATTGCTTTCTTGACTTTTTTGAGCGGCGACAGGGTCGCGGCCGCCAAAGTCAAATTTACTACCCGACTTTCTCCGTTCACTTCCTGCAACTGTGGTAGCTTTTACACCCCGCAGTGCTGCGCTCTCGCGGGCGCCAGCCACTACCGTGCCAAAACAGGTTTAGCCGGTCTACCGATATAACTCGTGCACTTGCATGGGATAAGGGTGGGACTGACGGTTTTAAGATTGCATCTGTAATGTGAGGTGGTACATTTACGAGGATTTTTATTGATGCTGCAATT
The DNA here is from genome assembly GCA_023375725.1 of Nephotettix cincticeps. NCBI lineage: Eukaryota > Metazoa > Arthropoda > Insecta > Hemiptera > Cicadellidae > Nephotettix > Nephotettix cincticeps. The sequence continues at coordinate 15,229,275 of CM041785.1, read as the reverse complement.
AGAAAAATCACATTGGCTAAGTTTCAAAAAACACAACCTTAATATTACCTTTCTGAAATTTTGAATACCCAGTTAGGTAATTTAATCCAAGTATGAATGAGTTTAACATGATTGCGGCGCGATCTTGTAGTCTTGTTACTGACTTAGGCTGACATGTTCCCATGACAGGACTGTTAATTAATAGCCCAATAGCCGATGATATTTAAGTCCTGCAGTTTAACATGGTATCGGATACACTTTTCCTTTTAAGTTACGAACTGGTTTAATTGTTAGGATAGTCTTTGCGGAGGAACGTAGTATTCAGTAGTTCGGACGTTAATCCACATCCACGACTACACTCACAACTATCCACAATCCGTGACCTCCAATAAGTAGTGTTGTACCGAAAACCGATGACTTTCATAAGATTATTATAAAGTGGCTATCGTAACTAAAACAATCACCCTGTGTGGTAACGGTGCATTCGCGTACAATTATCTTCCAATTTCTCCTTTGCGGATATCTCTCTTTCTACTTAGTCTCATTGTAATGACGTTTTTGTTACTGAAAAGAATAATAATTTTTGATCGTTTTCATGTTATAAAAATTGAAAATACCTACCTACCTAGTTGGCCATTCAAACTTTTTTTTTGGCCTTGCAGCTTTGCCATCTTTTCGGTTTTTCACTCACTGTAGCTTCTCATTTTTTATCTTTTCCACCTTTCGCACTCGTCTTGGTCTCCTGTCTGAGTGCCTTCTGCCGATAAACACTCTTTTTCACTCTAGGTCTCTTCGTTTCCATATTTGTTGGTTTTATTAATTCCTATTCTGGAGCCTCTAATTCTGTTTATTGTTTATCCTCTATTTAAATCTTTAATTATTTTTTTTTTTTTCAATAAATTATTAATTTATTTTTCCTTTTTTGGACAAAAAACTAGTATTGAATATATTTAGATTATTTTGTAGTTTCAAATTTTTATAGCTTTTATTTTGTAAGACTTTAAACAATTTCTTTTTTTAATTTTTTTTTTTTAATAAAAATTTTAAATCATTTTAATTTTTTAATTTTAATGATTATTTTAATTATGAATATTTTTTATGAACATTATAAAAGTAGAAAGTACAGGTTCAGTATGGTGGATTTACATTTAATATTAAACAAATCACTTCTAATCTGCATTATTTCGGACTCTGGATGAGGAAAGAGCATCTGAACGTGTTAGCAGATCACATCGGCTCGGGCTCGGTTCTACCTCTAATCCCATCGGAGTGCCCAGCTTCGGTCCGCGAGAGCCCTCTCGTCTCAATGTGCTCTAGAATATTTTTGTTACGGATTTCAAATAATGTGATACTCGCTTTCTCATTTCAATTACGAAATTTATTAAGAAAAATACCTCTCACCCAATGTATTTTGATTGCAATTAGTAAGCTTGAAATTTCTTTGTCTAATTTCAGCAGATTTTGACTAAATATTCCACCATAATTTGGAAGATATATTTTCTGAGTCGGTTTAATTAGCTTAGCGTAGTTACGGATTGCTGTGGTACGTTAGTAGTTCATAGAATTAATTCTGTTTTCGACAATAGACGTTTGTGTTTCCGTACTTGTAAATGGCGTTGGCAAATTTTCTACCCATTTTCTATTGTTAAAATCGTCATTAACGTAGGTATTCTTAACTAAAAACATTCAGTAATTGCTCCAAAAATAATTATTTTGAAGTAGTTAGTTATTTTTAATCAGTAAATTCTGTCATATTTTTCTCGTAATGCGCTGTAAGGTGTTAGATTAAGTGGTAAACTATCAACACATTCAGGCTCAGTATGTGACTGTACAATTTCATTCCTTACCTAACTGGCGTTGGATTTGTTAGTAGAGGGAAAGACTGGGATGGTGGCGTGTCCTGTAATTCAGCTACTTGGAGATCACTAAATGTGGATAGTTATGAGCTGTGGTCACTGGGTATGATATTCCCTGTAGTGCATTAACGTCGGCACTATTGAATACTGCGTCTATCCTCACAATTATACCAGTTCGTAATTTTAGGGAAAATGTGGTTCGGAACCCACGTTTAACTGTAGGTTCCTTAGGACCTTCGGTTGTTGGGATATTAATTAACAGTTCTGTATATAATGAACATGTCAGCCTTATTCAGTAACTAGACTAAAAAATCGCGCCACAATCATTTTACATTCATTTCTCATTCATATTTGACTTAAAATACCTACCTGGATAAGTCGCCGTTTAAAAAGCTAATACAGTACAAAGAATAATCTTAGTTTTTTGCATTCTAGGGTTGGTACTACGCTAAAATTGACCTTGGCAGTGCTTGTATCAGGTGGTGTAAAATCAACGAATTAATTTCAAACTACGAAACATAATTTCCTTTGTTTTGGTTACATAAAAAATTCCTCACATCAATACAATATTAGATTATCCAGTTTTATTCTCCACTCCGTTCCTATTGCTCTCAATATGCAACTCATACCCAAGCGTCGTTTTTTGTCATTCTTTAAAATAAATAGGTACAATTTGGTGAATCGTGCGGGTTCGTTCGTGACGTCACTCTTTGCCGAAGCGTCCCCTCTAGGTTCGTCTTATCCGCTACTGTGCCGTGGTTTATGACCTGGTTCTGAAAGCGATTCGAAGTTCCTGCTCCGATAAGCCTCCAGCCCCCAGCTTCCAGCCTACCAACCGTCAAATGTTATGCAAATTACCATTACGACATTCCTACGTTCATACGTTTTCAGCGTTTGATTTGTGTCGCGATAATTTTGAAAGTTAGCTCACATTAAGAGAACCTAGATCATTATTCCAGCTATACAGTATTGAAAATGTACTCACATGTGTGAAATGTGACGCCATTTTGAATTAAAAAATTTTAAGACCTTCCGAGTTTATATTTTAGTACTATAAACGATATTGCGTTCTCCACTAATTTTCAGTGTAATTGTCATAAAAAGCAGGCGAGGCATTAAAGTAAACAGTAGGGGTTATACAAGGATAGGTTGAAATAAACGGTATCAGTGGACTGACACATACTTTCTCCCTTAAGTAAATTTAAAAACGACAATCTGTAATTGAACTATCATGTTTTCAAATGATATCTAAATATTATTTCATAGTTTATTGTTTAGAAAATAATCATCCCATTTCTGAAAATAAAAACAAGAGAGACAAAGTTAAATTAATTGTTCAAATTGTGTGGGGGGAACTCTCCCCCCTCCCCGGTAATACCAAGCTATTTGAGTTGGTTTTGTTTGGTGATTTGACCTTACGCTACATACCGAGTTTCATGGAGAACGGTTGGAAAATAAGGAAGAAATTGATGAAAAAAGCTGATTACCATTTGTATTATACTTGGCTATGAGCAAATAATTACCTTATCTCGTAATTAACCACTTCAATTTAACACTCGAAACACAACTACCGTGTGACCAATCATATCAGTACAAAAATTACTTTTATGGAACTAAACCCAATTTTCCGACACTGATAGACTTTTAATCATGTTCGAAAAACAGTTTCTTAATTATTGTAGCTTATAGTTGTTGTTGATAGTAGTTTGATTGTCGAGTCTACGGATGACGGGTAGTTCACGTTATCGTAATTATTGATTTTTCATATTTAAAGGCCTTTGACTGTTGTGTAACTCGATAGAAAATCGATATATAAACAATATTTTATATCGATTTTTTATCGAGTTTGCGGCAGTTTACACCGTTGTTCATTGTAACTGTAACATTGTTTCGCAGCAATGCATTCCTTGTTTCCGAACATTGTTCTGATTTCGATAGACAGATTTTAGTTGAAAGTGGAACCGAAAGTAGTGATGGTGATACGGAAAATTAAGTTAGTGATGATTTTAAGTGTTTCCTGTATGCGGAGGTGCATAAAGGGCTACGTAAGGTAGTGTTATTCAATGATAGTGTAATCATTGTTTAATTTGCAATACGAATCTAACAACATATCATTAGCATTAGCTTCAATACAATTTTTGATGAATGTCGACTACCCCGGTGTACATTGTACGCAGCTTCGTTTGCCCCAATACCGCCAATCTTATCCGGCCCAGGTGTTATCTTGAAATCTCTTTTGACGTTTTACTCATCGTGAACGAAGGAACCTTGTTTTCGTCCTGGAATAGTCTTCAGAACTTTCTTTGAATGAGTTGTTAAGTTTTGAAAATCCTACTTACCGGACTTATAACTTACGTTTAGGAGAACATATAAACATTTGTATAATGGTTTTAAATTAGTTGTGTACAACCATGGTTCCAACGCTGTTTGTCATTGGTGCTAAATTTTATCACTACCGCTGCCACCCCAGTGTTTTCCTGTCGTCATGTTGCATGTTTCAATGCACGTAAAATTCATAATTTTAACTTTTATTTGTTGATTGTATCATAAATATGCTTTGGCATAATTTTTTCATGTTTTTAATGAAAACTTTTCTAGTTACTGGGTAATTAATTCGGAATTTTGGCGTTTTTCGTACAAAGGGTGTGAGAAAACTGCTTATGTTTTTGAGCTGAAATTTTGGGAATGTGGATGAATAACAGACCTTTTTCACGTACCCTCGTTTCCCATAGGAAATGATTTTTAAGGCCACATTTTTGATCCGATAATCTTATAAAGTATGTCATTTCGGAGGTCTAATTTTTTTTAAATATACAAAAAACAGAATTGTTATCTTAAACGAGTCACTCAGGAAGCTTGCACGAATCAACCACATATGCGTAACGAATAAGCGACACTAGCGCCGACCTAGCGGATTTTAGTTGTCCCTAACGCCACTTGCACCGCCTTAAGTGTTCTCTACTACACCATGACGATGTCCAAGATACTGATTCTCCATAAATTTCTGAAACTGAGATACTCTCGATGTTGGTCTTCAACTTTAACATGACGTATAAGCAAATGGTTGTAGTCCAATTTTGAACTGGGACTACAGATTAAATTAAAAAGTACTATAAGTTTTCTAACCAGTTCAGGGGGTATGCCACAGAAATGAGTAGACAATTTTGTAACTTTAGTTGTACTTATTTGCAGCAAGCATAAACATGTAGCCCGGTTAGAGTTATGTGACCAGTGATTTTTTTTCTAAATATTAAAGTCATAGTGTTTCGTTAAATTCTACAATTTCATCAGTTCACAATAGTGATATAGATGCAGGTACTCCAACTAGCGACCGCAGAGTGAGGTTCAATTCAATTCTGTGGTCCCTAGATCACATTTATTACGTGAACCGCTCGTAATTATCGTCCTACATTGCTGCAGCGCTACTTAATTCAACACGCGTTTACTCAGTCGTAATTAGACCAGGCTTTATTTGTTATTTGGATAGTAAATACTTAATTACGTTCTGTTATCAAATAGCTTACCTTAGGCTGGTCGCACATATAATCGAACAGAACGAAACACGTCGTGTCGGGTTCTTTTCTGTTCTATTATGTATTGTTCGATAGCGTTTGATGACGTTTACTGGCTACAATTCCGGGCAGTTGAACTCCTCGTGCAATGACTTACAAGTATAGTGTTTTAGCGAATTTCCCATAGGGAAGAAGCTATTACCGTAGGTCTAATGGTGAGACTTAAGCCCGGGACCATGTTATTTTTCGTCTTTAGGTACCCAGAGACCAAAAACATCAGTCTATCTCCAACGGTTACCGAAATATTAAAAAATCTAAACACAGTACGTTGTATTTTGGGGCTCCAATGTTAATCTTATGGAGGATAAGGAAACATTGATATATCCTTTATTAACCAATAGTTTTGTATGAAACTTTGTATATAGCTTCATGTGGTTGGGATCCATACGTTTACGCTAAAAAATCATAGTTTATGTGTTCCTCAAAGCAGCAAACTCGCATGCTCTTTCCTGTGTTAATCTTATGGAGAATAGGCAAACTCCTTTATTTGTGGACAGATGTTGATGAAACTTAGTATAAATGTTCAAAATAAAAATTGTTAATGCTAAAAATACCTACTTTCAGTGTTTCTCACAGCAGCAAACCTGCTTACTCGTTCCTATGTTAATCATAAGGAGAATAGGCAAATAACTCTCATATTTATCGACAGATATTTATAAAACTTGTCATATATTATTATTTATTATTATATTATTGTTTTGAGAATTCGCTGAGTACGCAGGTCTGCTGCGACGGGGGTATTTTTGAAATAATTTATACAAAATCGAAACAATATATCGATATTAACTGATATCGATAATATCGGAAAGCTCTTAAGTGCCAGTTAAGGAGCCAGTGACGCATCGGTGTTTATCATGCACGACACACTCGTTAGCGGAAGTCGACGCGACGATGACCTTATCGCTCGTATGTCTCAAGATTGCAGACGCTCCATTTCTGATACAACACACTGTCTGTAACACTTACTCATGTAACTCACTGTCGATAGCACATCGATAGAATTGAACAGACAGTGTCTGACTACACTAAGACGTCATCAAAATTACGCTCATGAACATATCTCATCTTGTTCATCAAATAAAAATTACATTTAGCGTATTTACTGAAAATTAGTTCAAGTACAGTATATTTAGGATATCTTAAATGAAAGGTAGTCTGCTCTTAGAGAGCGTTGCGATTTTTCCAGCGCCTAATTAGCTTTGAGCGGCACGCCGTATGTGATCCAATTTGACGCCACGTAATCTGTACTCACACCTTTTGAAATCACTCTCACCGTGTTTTTATTGCACAGTGAGTATGTTCCACATGTGATTCCATGTGTTCTGTTGATGTCAGTTTATTATATTTGACGGCGTGTTTTTAACTATAAAAAAATTTACAACTCCATCTTTTCTGAGTTTACTCTCCGGAATCTTATGGTATTCTACGATATAAAACCAGAAAATTTTAATTTAAAAGAATGATGTTTTGAGTTTTGACATTTATTTATGTACGATTTTAGTTTAATGTTTTATCATATTCCCTAATACTGAATCATTAAACCCTTACAAAAGATGTGCTAACCGCTAGTAATCTTTGAATGTTTACAACATTTCTCACTTTATTGCACAGAGTCAGTTTTTGAATTCATGTATGATGTCAGTATATATTTAAATTCCGTAAATGTTTTTTTTTTTAATTCACATGTTTTTTCTATAAATTTTTATATTTTTTGTTTTTTTTAATGTTGTTTTATTTGATATTTATATTTTTATTTACATGTTTTTTTAATTTTATAAAAATGACTTTTAAAGTTAATATAAGATATAAAATGTTTACAACAAGATCTAAGTTTTAATAATAATATAAATTTTTATAAAAATTTTTTTTTTATTTACACATAAAAAAATAAGAAGGGTCAACGAGGAAAGGGGGATTTTGGATTCCCAGGACACGCTCGCGTTTAAGATTTCAAGAAATAAGATGTCATGGATTTGTAAGTTTACGGTTTGTTGCAAATTTTCGGATATGGATTATCACAACAGCTGAGTTACCAGCTGTATTATGATGGGGGGACTCGCTTATCAGTGGGCGAAGGCCGTCACCTTGGTTATCTCCGTCAGTCACCGACCATCACCCTTCCTGTTAACACCTCCGTCACTCTAGTGATAGTGATAGTTAGTGATGTGCGACGTCAACAGTGTTATTCAGTGACTGTCTTTATTGGATATGAAAAGCCTCAATATTTAAGGTTAGAACTTTTACCCTCACTTTAAGAGTTTTTATTTTTCTTAAAACCAAAAGTTGCATGCATTAAAATAAGGAAAACATACAAAAATGCCAATTGAATAGGTGTAGGGCCTATTTATTGTAGGTCTACTCGGCACATAAAAACACATCCTTATCCTATTTATTTCATAGAACATTTGTTTGGATTATTTATACTATATTACGTCACTAGTCCGGTAGTCACATTTCGGACGAGTGACGGAAGCTAGTTTACGCCATACTACTATAACCTACCTTAATTAACTAAAAAAGTGTTCCCTATGGAAAATAGTATACTTGGTAACCAAATAGGTTACCATGTAAAAATGTAGTATGTAGTAAATATAATGTTTTCGCCATAATGTCTCTAAAGCATCTTAGTTAATATCTCGAGCCTAATGCCCGGCGTTCTGACACTTCAGAGACATCGGAATTGTAGAAGGAAGCAAAACAGATGTCTATAATATGAAATGGACGAAGAGGTGGGAGGTTATTGAAAAATATATGTATTTACTTCCCTGTGGGAAATAGGTTAGATCATGGATATGTCTAAAGGAAATTTTCTCAGTTCATCTAAACAGCTGTTCTTATAACCAAACTATGACGTTGCAAATCATATGACGTCACTAACCAAATAACGTCACTGTTTCAAATTTTCGTCACGTAAATTGTTAACACCCCCCAGAACTAAGACATATCCATGACAGAAACCGTCAAAATCCGTTACATGTTTTCATTGATTATAGTATTTATTCCTGGCTTAAATAGTTAAAGGTTATCTTTGTGGTTACACAATTAACCATTCACTGCGGTGAAATTTTTACACATTACCACCCTAGTGCGGAAAAGTAACCGGCCAATCACATGCGCGGAACGTTCCTAATCTATGTGAAACTAACCAATAGCAGGCGCTAAGCTCTCAGTCAGCTGATAGACGGTAGTCGTTCCTACAACACTGACTTCCGGTTTTGCGCAATGAAACTGCGGTTACCGGAAACCTAAAAGTTATGTTTAAATTTTTACCAGCGGGAGAATCAAACATAACCTCAATGACTTTATTATTGTTGGAAAAATCTTGTGTGTAATACGAGTGCAAACTGTCATGGCCGCCCTCGAAGTTCTGGCAGCACGAAGCGTCAGCTGAGTGCTGCCATATGATGAACCTATCGTGCGATATGACATACTTTACTCTAGTTACACAAAAATGGCAATCCTGGCAGTTTACTATGTGGAAAAATATTCCGGGATAGTTTCGGTAAACAGCTGTTTCCAGTGTTAATTTTATGGCTTACAACACATTGCATTCTTCTTTAAACGATTATTTAACCTGAAATGTTATACTCATGTGTATAAATGTATAAAAAGATTTGTTTTAATACTCAGACGTTAAATAGGTTAATATAGGGTTTTAAAACTTTAGCAATCACTGCGTAAATGCAATTGTGTAAAAATAAACTTAAACAATAGCTAGGTATAAGTTATTTTACATGGTGCAGTTATGTGATTGCAAATGTTATCATACTAGTGAAATAGTAGGATAGGTCTGAGAACGTTTGTCGTATCAAAGACCATTATGCATTTCAAAGCTGTCAGATACACAGCGCTGTGTGTAGAGAGGTAACGGGTGAATTACATTCTCCTCTGTCCCTTAGGACCATGTCTCGTTCAATTCATTGCCTTATTATTGATGAACAAATTGTTAATTAACTGTAGATATTATGTGGAATATTAATATTATTTCCTACCCGTCTATTAATTTTAAATAAAATGTTATATAGAGCAAATATGTATAATAACTATAAATAAGTATTCAATAGTGTATGTGTCAATCCTTTAACGTACTGTTGCAATTAGCGGAATGGGTTTAAGATGTTGTAATTGCTTGAGATTGCTGTTTCAGTTTGTGATTGTTATAATGTAGGATGTAGTTGAATGGTTATGTTTGGTTGAGAACTTTATTGTAAAAATTATTTGCATGATGCTTCATGATTATCAATCGAATAAGTACTTGGTCTGGTTGATGGTTTAATATTTTTAGTCTTAATGGTTAAAACATAGTTAAATTTTATTCTTTGGGCTTTCTGTTTAACCAGAATGTTTATGAAATTAATTTTGAATAACATTCTTGAAGAATAGAGTTACTATTTTCTTTTTTAAATTTTTTTTATTCTAAATATGTTTTGTGACTTTACAAAACCCAATGTGATGTAATGATAATGAAAACTATTACATTTTATGGTTTTTACCAGTAATATCCAGAAGTGCTGTATTATTGATAAAAAAAGACAGATTTGTTTTTTACTGAGTGTACGGTGTAATGAGCGATGGTGGATGTGGTATTCTCTGGTGTGGATTAATATCCGTGTTATGAGTATTTCATCTACAAAAACCATCCTCATAATTAGACGCAAGAGTAATTCGGATTCCACGTTAAACCTTAGGTCTCTTAGATACCATTGGCTGTTTGGCTACTAATTAACAGTCCTGTCAAGGGAACATGTCAGTAACAAGATTCCAAGATCGTGCCACAATCATCTTAAACTCGTTTCTCATTTACATTTGGCTTAAATTATCTACCTGGGTAGATCGGAATTTCGAAAGGTAATAATAATGTTTTACTCTTGTATGGGTGTAGTTGTATATCCGTGTGTCCAGTAGAGTTGTGTTGACGATGTGACATGTTGTTGCAGAGGTCCGCCAGGAGGCGGTGCAGCAGGCGTTGGCAGCCATGCAGAACCGACCCAAGCCCTCGCTGCCCATGCCCAGCAAGCGGACCTCCGTCATGGCCAAGAGTCCGGACAGGGACCATCACGACTCAGGTGAGACAGAGGATCAGAGGATCAGGGGAGGCTGTGGGTGGGGTATTGGCAATCCACAGACCAAAAGTGGAACTAAACTAAAAGCATTCCCTTTAAACATATCCACGATCTAAGCTATTCTCCAGAGGGAAGTAAACACAGATTTTTTTTTAAATTTTGAAGCTTGATTAAGCTGATTTTGAACCCATTGAGGTAGCAGTCATATAAAACAAGGGCAGACCCTGAGGCAGCAATTAAAATGGCCTATTTCGTAGTATTTAAAAAAATTCTTAAAAAAGTTCTTTTTTCGTATTTTAATTTGAATATTCTTTAAAACCACATGAATCATAAATTTTCTTAAACTTCAAAGTATTTTTATATAGAAAATAAAAACCATGTGTTTATAATAAAAAGAATTATTTATTTAAAAAATAAAATAAAAAATTCTCAAAACAAATATCTACCACTGTAACTATTAAATGACAAATCAAAACATTGCGGGATGACAACTCAACAGGTTGGCAAAACGAGCAAAACAATATTTATAATAGGTTTTAAAGGACATGACAAGACACCATCTGTAATGAAATTTTGACACCAAAATCAAATTTATATATTGCTTGGTTTTCAAAGAAATTTATCTTGAATGTATACCAAATTATCATTACCGAGATGAGGACTTCAACTCCCCTTGTAACTACGTAAGTCAACCTGGTATCTATTTTACTCAAAACAATTATTCAGGATAACTTTCAAAACTGAAGAATGGTAACTCCTTAAAAAATTATTTTAATATTTAATTTAGTCTCGACTGTCACAAGATCAAATGTTTGATAAAATGGATAAACTTTAAGATAAACCAGTGATTTTACTAACTAAATGATAAATCAATTTATCTAACTGAGAAAGATAAGTTACATAACTACAAAACATTAATTTTGGAAAATGAATTTTGTATTTTTGTAATATCAAGTAACTTGAACATGTTAACATTTATTTTTAAAATGGACAGTGTAAATTTGAGTTAATTTTTTTATCAGAAACAGCAAAATTAATAAACAGTGACAGCTTAAACTTTAACCAATTGCAGTTGTGCTATAAAATTGTTTACGTATTTTGTCAAAATAATCAGGATTGAAGTTGCGCTATTCAGTAATAATTCACACAAAGCAGAATTGTTTTCGTAAACTGTGCACCAGTCTGACGGCACGTGTAATTTTGAAAGCGTTCTTCCTCTCTGGGGAATACTAAAATAACAGATTTTGTAGATTGTTATTTATTGTTAGAGTTGAATAGTTTGTTGAATATTATAATGTTTTTTATATAACTTATATTGGTTTCCTTTCATGCATTTTTCAGTTATAAAAATTTTGAAATTGAGGTGAACTATCACAGAATGCTCTATGTGATGGTTTTACTGTTTTAATATATTCATGCTAATGAGCCTTACATAAAATTGTTGATCTTAGAAACCAGAAATTATTCTAAACTGAATATGAAAATATAAAATTAATAAATTTTTTTTACTTTGTACTATGTTGTTGATGAAATATTTAAATTTAATCCCTCTAAACTGTTTATTGCCTCTGGCATTAGTCATATTATACATTAGCCAGAGGAAACCACTCATCATCTAATGGAAGTCGTCCGCCACTGGTTTTGAATTAGGCAAGCGAGTTTTCCCGGCCCAGAATGTTACACCTGAGCTATCGCACCGGAGATATAAAATATTTTTAGGGAGTGTTCCAAATAGGCATCACAGGGATTTAAATTCATGAAAGCAAACTACAACTCTGAATCATATATGAGGGGCGGTCATATAGACGCGTAATCAGTGCAAAGTCACGCCGTGTAGTCTACTGGGGGTAATTAATCAATGGCCGTGTCGCACAAAGTGCAACCAACTGTGTGATGGCAGAGCTGGTCTCAGTTGGTCGCTGTTGCGAGCATCTCCGTGTGATTGGCGGTTTTAATCACAGACTACCAAACCAAAAATAAAACCAATGGTCCGCATCGAGTCCATTATTGCGCTGCTGTTGCAGTTTGTCGAGTTGTGAAGGTTATCGAGTCCGGTGGATGATAATGTTTCGATTGAGAAATCATTAAACCTTTTAGCGTCACTGGGCACTGTAGCGGGACTCTCTAATTTCATGTTAAAATGTAACTAGCAGCTGATTATTCCAAAGGCTCCTGTAATAACCGGTCAATAATAACTGAAATTTGTAATTGAATGATTAAGTCCTACGAAATATTGCTTAGAAACGGTGCAACAATAAGTAAAAAACTAAAGTGCTCAAAGATTATAATACTATTATTTTTTAAGGGCAAATTATTTTTTCATAATATTATGTACGGTAATAATTTAAAAATATGTATTTTATTAAATGTTCAGTTAAAACAAAAAATTAAACGTAATCCATTAAGTTTATATTTTAAAACAGTTTTATTATGTTTATTTTATTAAATTCAAATGTTTTTAGTGTAGAGGATATGGTTATGAATAATAATGTAAAAACCACTAAGATATGGTAACAAACAATTTTGTTATGATTTTTTTTCTTAGGCCTTACATTTTTTTTAAATCTAATGGTGCATTTTCGCATATACTGCTAAAATGCACCATATTTATCAGGCAATTTTATTATATATTTTACGTACCTGGAATTTTTCAACCAAAAAATTAATTTTTTTCTGCAGCACTCAAAAAGTTAACGGCTTAATGAAATCAGTACGGCAAACTAGTAAAATACCGAGTCTTCACCATTTCTGCTATATTTACCCAAAACACCTGGGTTCGGTTCTTAGTCATGAAATATATGAAATTTAATGTCTCAGATTGCCACTGTGCTGTTGGCACCAGCTACATAAGTTGTCGTTTGGTCACGTCATAGCACTAGTGCAACCTCAAAACTCTAACACTAGAGCTTGGTGAAAAGGTTACAGGAAATATAAAAATTCTGCTATAATGGATTTGAAACCTGTAAGAACAATTATTTTTGTTACAGTATTACTGACCACACTATAGCAGTAAAAAGATGGTGTAGGTGTCAATAATTTTACAAGTTCATATTATCGGAGAAGTTGGATTGCACACTTTTAATCTTACATGTTTGTACTGTGTGACAAGTGGTAGGACACGATGATTCATCCTTGTCAGGGTGTGATGTCAGCCGTTAGCAACATCGGTGACATCAGTGATCGAGCCTTGCCGAGTAATACCAACGATCACTCACTTGTGTCACAGGTCACTCCGAGATGTTGCACGCAATCACGAACACTCTCATAGCATTCCAGCCCTCCAAAGTCTTAATTTGGAAATTCTTTTAGATACGTTTCTTTCTTCTATTGTTCCTCTTGAGAAAAGTAAATTGTTGGTTTGTTGTAAAATGAACAGTACCAGTAGACTGTAACATACTTTCTCTATTAAGTAAATAAAAAAAACATCTTTAATAGAATTATATCATATTTTTATCATATCATATTCTATATCATATTCTTTGATGTTTATTTAAAATCCATGTAAATATTAGTTGGTTTTTAAAAAATTACAAATTTTCTTAAACTAACCACAAGAGAAAACTAGTTCAAATAATTGGTAGAATTTTTGGAGGTATAACCCACTCCCCCTCAAGGTAATACTGAACTAATGGCAATTAAGTTAGAAATTTTGTCCTTTTCACTTGAAAAAAACAAACTCACAAAAACTATTTTCAGTTCCATATACTTCTGTGGATCAATACCTGTTCTTCAAATCCATAGCTACATATTAAAAACAGAAATATTAGCTATATTGCTGTTGTTATTACCATTGAATTTTGCACAAGTAAAAAAGTTCTTAAGATTTTCTGAAGTTAAAACCTCTCTGACATTTTGTCATTTAGGTCTGTCAACCGCTTAATAATAAATATTTTACTTTCATCTGGATTATACTTAATTAGAAAATAATACTAGTAAAGAATTTAATTTTTTTAATTACTGTAAATTAATTGTTTTATTTCCCAAAAGTATGAGGGCCACATAGTTAGGATGCTGAATAACACGCTTATCCCAAAATCTCAAAGGTCCCTATCAAGGTTCTTTACCTCCAGGACCAGGGTTAAGCTCTTAAGAACTCATGTTTTCTTAACTCGAGTCAGAATCTGGTCGAGGCTATATTCCTCTCAGGAAGTAGACGAGTTGTCGTGTAGCAAGTGACAGTGAGATGGACAGAAATGACTGATGGCGTTTGTCATAACAACTGTTTGGTCCTCAACCCAAACGGGACATCTGTCAAGCCTAATGATTATTGAAGCCAAGTCATTGACACGAATGTACAAATATTTGTTACTTGAAGTGCTTACATATTTTTTTCTTTCTTTTTCAACCTCTATTGGCCTGCCCATCACTATAGGCTAGGGTCTGTAAGGTGAATTAAAGATAGTGAGATACCATAGTGACGTAAGTCATATAGGCTAGCTGGGTGAGGCTGCTCATGATCTGGCAAGAGTCTATGGTTTCGATCCAGCAACCTTTGACTTGTTGGGCTAGCGCATTACACCTGTAGCTACTACCATGCCGGTAGCATTTTGAGTCATTAATTAAAAAAACTATTAATAATAAATGATAATAAATTAGTCATACGATTAGGGATGCTTAGGGATTAGGGAATGCTTAAATCATTAGGAAATCACTCATCTTATTCATTTTTATGAATAATAATTGCCAATAATTTTGTACTGTCACAAAAAATTCAGTCACATTTAAAACTATGTAAAAATAACATTTTGGTTTTAATACTTTAATACCTTCTGAATTATTCTTAAAACGTTTGAAGATAAAAAAAATCTTACACAAAAACGGTACTCTTGAAATCCAACTTATGGTAAAGAGAGTTTCTCCGATGTCATTTGCATTGAAATATGATTTCCAATATCATTTTTTGATTCATTCTTTCCACATTTGGCTTTCACAGCAGAAAAAGGTTCAAAAACTTCATAATAATTCTTCCATGGTATTTTTTTAATTTACGTCTGGCATTTCATATTAGGCCTATCATATATTATTATTTAGTTCTTGTTACATTGAACTAAAACAATAGGTTTTCTTATTTAAAAAAAACGAAAATACCATATAACTTGTCAATGTGTCAGATGTAAGGACAATTTCGAGATTAAAAATGACAGTTTGTCAGACAATGTAAGTGAAAATGATTTTCTATATACATCCGTTTGAGTTGAACGAGTATGTGATGACCTCTGTATACCTATATAAAATAGGTTTCTATATATACCTTTTTCTGTATTAAAAATTCTACATGAAAAAATCTTTCAATATCAGTTTAACTTTTACTAGTAAATAAGTTTAAATACCATTAGTACAGACTAATGGTATTAAAACTTCATTAAATCATGAGAAACAAAATCCTCTCTATACTAACTTTTTTAATTAGATCACATTATTATTTTTAAGTTTCAATAAGGAAAAACTGATTTACTATTTCAACAACATATTACATCATTTGGACTTGAAATTTTAAAGGTAATGCTTTCAAAGGATTGTGACATTTCTCTCTATTGCATCAAAATATCACAGAAAAAAGAAATTTCTTGTTAAAGAATACTTTTTCTGTAATGGACAGGTTTTATTAATCATAAAATCAATTTTTTCAAAGATCACAAAGGCATAACGATTTTCTTTGGTAACGGTAATATCAAGACTTTTCATGAGGACACAAAATCATATCCTTCTTTTGTTCGAACCGCCTTTAAATGACTCGCTTTGACAGACTTACTGTCTAAGAAGAGGTTTTCCATTCTTCTCTCAAATATTACATCCCATTATTGACAGAATTCCTTCCCCGATGGAGTCACCAGAGTTCTCTGATATCTTTTAGGTTTCATCTCGGTGCTTGTCTCTGCTGTCAATTTGTTTTGAACTCTTTTAATTTACTCTTTTAATCTGTTTGTATAAAAATATTTTTGCTTAGTATAGTTTATTTGCATCATTTATTAGTTCTTAGTATATTTTTCTTCAAACGGTTCGCATAGAATAAGAAAATATCCAAATATTTTATAAATTATTAACAATTTACTCATGGAATTACTAGCCATTTCTTCTAGTATATATGGCTAGCCCAGTTAACTTAACACTAAAACAAAAATAATAAACAGTCGAACTTTACACTTGAACTAAGAGCGGTACCCTACAGTGCGTACAATAAAACGAAAAATAAAAAATAAATCTTAATCCTATTATCTAAAAAATAAAAACAACTACTATTGTATTGGAAAACAATAGGCCTTGATTTACCACTCAGCATTGTAAAATTACTAAACTTGTATTTTTGTAGAAATACAAATAAACTTCCTGATTCAAGAATTTGATGTATGTACAATTTTGAGCATAAAATTCTTAATAAATAAATTTGACTAAATGCCATTTACAATCTTTGAATGACCTTGGCTCAAAATCATTAGAACTCATCTGAAAATTAAACAAGTAGAAAATTATCCTATTATTATTATTAATTATTGATTATTATTACTATTATTATTAATTATTAGTATTATTATTATTATTATTAATTATTGTTCCTGGTTGAAGACTTATTTAACGCTGTATGTAAATATTTGTGTCATGAATGTATGTTTATTGATATTTGGGCTGTTAAAAATGACAAGCATATACATGAATGAGTATACTTAACCACATTTGTGTAGTAACTGAAACTTCAAGCAATACATACATTTTAATTTGAGTGTTTGCTGTTGGCGGTTTCCTGATTCAAATGTGAGATTGATCACCGAGACCTGTTGATGATTCATCGTGGTCAGGCGTAGTGGTTTAGTTTATCTGCGGTCTTACTCAGACATACATTAACCTTGGTTTGTGGTTCTATCAAGAGTCAGGTCCGATCCAGTTCATCTCTTTAATTGGAATACTGCCATGAATCTACCTCTACTGTTCTTGTTATTAGTCAAGCTTAATACCATTTAGCCTGTTATATTGGTCGGACTGCAAGTGATTTGTAAGTGAACCTTAATAGTTTGTGTTTTATTTTTTCAAAATAGTTAAGGTCTAAAATAATTGAATGACTTGTGTTTTCTTGATCTTTTGTGATTGCAATGTATATTTATTTTGGTATTATACTTTTTTCAATAAGTTATTTGTATGTAAATAGTCTCATTTTGTAATCATGTCGTCTACTTTTTATTTACAAAGTTCTGTCGGGGACTAAAGACTTTTTGGAAATGGCTATTTTAAGGATTGTAATAAATTACTTGGTTTACACTATCACCATAGTACATTCACTATACATTCACACACATTACCATATAAAGTTGTAGTTTGAGGTTCACTACAGTTTAAAAACCCTATACATTCACTATAGTTTATAAATATTTGTATCTATATATTTCAAAATACCAAGAGATTCTGTCAGTTCAATTTATGTACAGTTAAATTTATCGATCCTGTTAGAGCTTTTGACTTGGATGAGGATGTGTTTCGCAAGAGAAAATTTTACTTCAACTTCAACAAAGCGGAGAAAAGTTCAGAAGAAAAGTGGTACAGCTAAAGCTTTATCTCATATCTTTGTCAAGTTTCTTAATGTCACTTTGTTGTTCTGGATTCTATACTACTTTCTGTAGAGAATAAAAACTGCCTTGTTCGAAATAGGAACATCCACGACAATTTCTTTTTCTAATTTGGAAACTACATCTCCAAAGTAGAAGACAATTGGTGAAATATTCAGCACTGATAGATGCCATTTGCTTGTTCCAGCGTCCAGCTCGGACGACGAGAGTGTGGGAGGAGGGGATGCAGGCAGTACGCCAGAGAGGGAGAGAGTGAGCGGGAGAGGGGTGCAACCATTACCTCCACAGTCGGACACGAGCAGCACGGGCTCGGCCAGGGAGACTCCTCCACAGCAACGACAGATACACAGGCACACGAGGTAACAATCGATGTATACTCTATTTCCCATCAAGTGTAATAAAAAATAGTAATTGTGATTTTATCTCTTGGCTCTTTGGCTTTAATGGCTTTCACTGGGTGCATCAAAATGAATTTGTCACAATATTGGGAAGTCCTTTAGCTTTGCTTGTTCCCTTGATTCGTCCCTGTCTCTTTGAGATCCTTTAGACCCTTTGAACCTGGATACCTAGTCTGAATTCCAGTATTATTATGACTCCAGGACTTCAGGATTGATTGGTAGATGCTTCCTGCTTGTCCAGTAACCCTGTACTCAGATATGTCATCAAATCCTGGGAGCTGGAAGGGCATGGGACTGTCGCTTCTCCTCCCTGGTTGATCCAGACTATCCTTTCCTGCCTTCCCAATCCTTGTGAGTCCTTTCATTCCAGTAATTGTACAAAGGATCAATTATTGCAACTATGGTTGCAAGGCCTAGCCAGTTTTTCCTAGCATCCTAGCCCCATTTTAACCAATGAAGGACGAGGAATCAGGTTAGGGTTATTCTCTCTTAAATCATGTTGAAAAGGAAAAAGCAATCCAAATTTTTTTCACACACCCCCTTCTGTCATAATTCCAATGCTCATGGAGGCCAACAACTCCCTTTAAGGATTCCAGGTTGACCAAGTGACCAGATGCAGCTCCATTTATACCTCCAAGGAGACAAGGAGAACTCATATTGGATTTCAAATAATTTACAATATTTAAACAGCTTCTATTTTATAACCGATTTTCATCTGTGTTTGAACATAGAATAAGCAGAGAATCATATTTAACCAGAGTTAGTTTTAATAAATAAAAATTCCTTAGATTAAGTTGAAAGAATTTAAACAACACTTTATTGAAATATGAGTTTGAACATGTCCCACTCTCTTTTATTGCCTTCTCTTCTACAATGTTACTAAATCATTTGTATATGGTCGATCTCATTGTAATCGGTTTGTTTGTATCGACAGGTTACCGAACGGAGGTGCCGGCCAAACGGTATGGGAAGAGCACAAGCGAGCGAAGCACGAGATCACAGACCTGGCGGACGTCATGCACAACCTCAGACCTTGTGAGTAATCTTGACCAGAGACCTGGGTGTCAGTGGTGTCAGACAGAGCTGTTTCGTTCAGTGTCATAAAGATCAATCAATTACGATTTGCCTTATTGTTGTTGAATGGAGGGATTTGGAAAACTAGATCCTATTCCAACCCAAATGAAAATTTGTCCAGGTTACACATCAAAATCAATGAGTGTTATTATACTAGCCACCGAAATTAAAGTGATAAGATTATATCAACCCTTCAGTGATTATAAGAGTTGCTTAGGAAGAAAAGGTTGGGTGGGTGAGGTAAGGTTCTATTGGCTGGCTGTATAGAGCCAAGAGGTACCAGGTCTTGACTTCTAGGAAGTGTCCTGGGTCTCCAGCTAAGTTTACTACTCACACTACTCAAATTTTGTCCTCCTTTTACTTATATTCCTTTACGTGGTGGGGAACAAAAATTATGTTCATTAGAGTTAGTTAAATAAATTTTGTTTACTGTAACAACACAACTTTCATTACTGCACCGGTGTATAGTTTTTGTAATTAAAATTAGAAAAAAAATTAAAGGCAGTCTGTCAATATGTTTTTCTTGATGTGAAACATTACATTCTTAAACTCCATTAAGTATAGAAGCTCCATTATTGTGAAATAAGCTTGTTCAAATATGAACTGTAATGCAATATTTTTCAATATTGATATTCTTCTTGAGAGAGATGAAGAGATGAAAACCATTAGTAATGCGGGAAGAAAGCGGCTAATATATTCCATACCGATCTATAATTTTTGAAACAAGACAAATGTAAATTATTTTTAATGTGAAAATCCTTTTGAAAATGCAGAACAGGGTTAGCTATTAACCTTGATGTGTATGCTTAAAGCTGCAGATCATTGGCTCTAGTTTTCATCCAGGCAGTTGAACATTTTAGACAGCTCAATGAGGTTCAGTCGCTCAAAAATGTTAATTGTGTTTGATAAGTTAGTGAAATCAATTTTCGTGGCGACCACAGTTGCATATAATGGCATCCTTTACCATAAAGCAACAGTACACATTGTTAAATCTACACAGCATGGCCATCAATAAATATGCCCAGTTAACTGATCAGTTTTAGTGGGTTTTGATTTATATTAAATACTCCAAAGAATTTTCCAAGGGCACGTGATTTATAATGAATTTTTAGAGCAGCAAAAGTAGTATTATGTATGTTCTAGCTGTAACATTTCTTGTAACACACTTTAGAGGTGTTTAATTTCAGTTAAAGAATGAATTTTTTATTTCAATACAAAAATGTATAGTTATGTTTTTTTAAAATTTATTTTATACTTGTTAATCTAATCTGCTTATTAGCTCTCTTTTAAAATGTATTAAATTAATAACTAAGGTAACAAGTTTATGACTAAAACCATATAAATCATTGTTCTTTATTTAAATAAACTGAAACTAGTTTCTTATTTCCATGAATACACTTGTCAATGTTTTGTTATGTTTGACGGGCCCTCGTAAATTATGGTGTCATGAAAGTGGAATGCCGACAAAACCCTTGGGCGACGCACGTCATGCTTATCAGCTGCTGCAACTTGGTATAGACAGAGCTTAATTGCTTTCTTGTAGCTTCTCACAACCGGTGACAGCTTTGGAAACTTTCCTCCGATAGTAAAATCATACTTTTCAGTAATAATGATACTTTGTTAAATAAATTGGGAATGATAGTATCAAAATAATTAATTGCCACTGCTTGTTAAAAATTTAATTTAATTTTCGAGGGTAAAAACTTTTATGAAAGTCACAATTTTAGTTTAAACTTTTTTAGCTCTGATAGAAAATGTCTCCCTTGTAAACTTTAATCTAAAACAGAATCACATTCACATTTTTGAGTGAATATTTCAATGTTTTTTCCTTTATCCTAAATTTATTAGCCAGTCGAATCCATTAATCTATAGCCTATAGTCACAGGTAGTATAATATTTGTGCTCAATGTGACAGAAAGTGCATTATTTAAGTTGGAGAAACAGATAGTACTACACAGAATAGTAAGGAGGTTCTTTTTATCGAGGTTTCTTTACCACCGCTATTCATCCTAGAGGTTTTACATGTCTGAACATGCGAGTCACTGTTTGTTTTGAAAGCTTCTTGCTATGGAGGTCGACCATGTGAGAAAACTATGTCTTGTAATTTAGAGGTTAAGTAATGTAGCACTGAAAATAATAAAGGTTTCGTGGGGATTTTGAAAATTTTGTCTTATAGAGGGGTTTGCCTTATAGAGATTCCACTGTATTTATAAAATTATTAACACGGTTGGTGGTGACGGTACCACTGGTGCAGGGCGGGAAACATTGTCCTTGAGCTATGTCAAAAATCCCTCTTCAGTGTGAGCTCAGTTTCGTACTGAGAACGTTGATCTGTTTGCCGCATTTTATGTGTGTTCTGCCACATATTTTGGGGTGCTTTGTCTCCGTGGCGGACATTCCGTGCTTTGATTGTTGCTTTTGTGTTTTTGCTTCGTGCTCGATGGCGCAGTTTAGCAATACACGCTAAACTAAATCCAGCAGTAACGTGTTAAATAATAATACATCATGCAAACGTTCTGAAATTACTAAGTATTAAAGTTGATTATTCCTTGACAGACTCACAACCGCCGGACGTGACGCATAACACAGCTCAGTCCAGACGCATCACCCCGGCCGACCGGGTCAACAGATACAACTCCTCCAGGTCCTCTGACGATGGAATGGGTACGTTGACCACATGCATGTTTATTTACAAATAGTGTGTACCTTGGTTGATAAAGAAATTGCAAATAAACAACCATTTACATTTGCCAGTAAGAAATCTGGAAATTTTCTAATGTTTACTGTGTTGATTGATGTGTTTTTGTTTTTCATTATGTTGATTTAGATATTTTGGGTTCCAACTGTTTAATAGTTTGTACGTAGAGAAATTCTTTTAAGTAGTTTTATCAAGGAGGTGGGATGTTTGTAAAGTGTTATGTGCGCTAAAAACGTTTTAATCAAAGTCCAAGCTACTTACTCTACTCAATTGCTACAAACTCTCTTGTATTTTAGTCTTGAAAAGCATTAATTTGAATAATTTGTGTTGTGATTAAATAAAATGTTTTTGATAATGTAACTAAAAATATTCATTGTTTAGAGACTACAAATACTTAATATCGAGGGTTTAACCCAAATTTCCACCTCATATTGAGGCTCTTTGTAGCACTGAAAGTGATGAAGGTGTCAAGGTGACTTACAAGAAAAAATAAAGTAACTTTATTTTTTGGATATTAAAATGTGGATAGTTAATAAACCTTTCTCCAATATTAAGTTTATGTGAAACAAATTTATTTTAAGCAAGGACTATGTTCTGCAGAAAAAAAGGTTTAAGGGTTTTTTTATTTGTATTATAGTTGTCTGGGTTCAGTTTTGGCTATCCAAAGTCAACAGCACCCTTGGTTCCTTTTTGTCTCTTTGAAGCATACCACCCAGTGAATTTGGATACCCAATCTGAATACCAGTATTGGTTTGTTAGGTTAGATTAGGTTTGGGATGGATTAGGTGAAAACTTCGTTGTAACTCGTGGGTTACGGACGGACTTGTAGTTGTTGCCTCTTCTCTCTGGGTGACCCAGTTTGTCCTCTCCTGCCTTCCTGTTTCTCAGGAATCCTGTCTTTCTAGTGGCTTTCAGTGCCTGGCCAGTTTTGCTCTAGCACCCTATTCTGATTTGACATGACAACAAGTGACAGGATTATGATTGGTACATTATATTGCAGGGACAGTGACGGGCACGGGGCGATGGAAGGTATCGGCCAAGATTCAGCAGCTCCTCAACACGCTCAAGAGGCCAAAGCGGCGACCTCTGCCAGAGTTCTACGAAGATGACGACATCGAGCTGGAGATTGCAGCAAACCCCAAGGATCCGAACGCCCCCAAGCCAGAGGGCGGCACCATGACCCCGGCCATCGGGGAGCAGCTTGTGGTCAGTACCCAAGGGAGTGTCATTCTTGTAGTTAAACCACATTTAAAGCAAATAATAAATTTTTAACAGACCTTCGAGTGGGAATAAGAAATAGTTTTTAATTATTTAATATAAGCTTAGGTATCAGCTATTTCATTTCATTTCTTTATTCAATCCAAATTTTACCATCATAACTCCACCAAGTTAAGTATATTAGATTATTAGATCATTGAAATGGCAACCATACTACAATGTAGGTATTTTAAGCCAAGTGTGAATAAGGATTGAGTGTAAGATGATTGACTTGTTTGTAGGATCCCGAATGTATTCCGTATACTTTACAGATCTAGACCACTTATGTCTCTGAACTACAAACTAGACCCTTATATGCCATTGATTATTGGGCTATTAATTAACATTCCTTACTAAGAAACATGTCAGTCTTAGTCCCATGACTACAAGACTACGAAATCGACAGTTTTGTTACACTGATTCCTCATTTATACTTGGCTTAAAATACCTGGGTAGGTCGTGAATTCAAAAGGTAATAATAATAATCAAACATGCTGAATTTATTTGGTGTTCATGTTGAATTGAATCCAGGTATCAAATTAAAAATATTTATTTCTATAATTTTATTCTATACAACTGTGGAGTCAATATCAATTAGTTATCATTGGTTGTCACTAAAGATTTTTTTGATGTGCAAAATCTTATCAATAATCAGAATCAGAATACATTTTGTAAATAATATTAGAAATGTTATGAGTTTTTAACAGTTTAAATCCTTAAGAATTAAATTGTAGCAGGAATAATTTTTTATGTTAACGTTTTTTTTTTTTTAATATATGTCTAAAATTAAAGTAAATGATTATGGATATTATTCAAGTTCAATATCATTTCTTGTTATTTGTTTGAAAATATTTTCCCGACTCTTAGTATCTCTGTAACAATACAATCATAGCTCCCACACTTCTCCTACACATATTCATTTTCTCATGATGTTTCACAATCTCCAGCTTTGGACCTTGACCGTTCTGTTTATTTCCAGCCTTTTGTTGTCGTATTGTCTTATCAGACTCCCGTTCCCTTGGATGTCCTCTAAAAGTTTATTTCTCGATGAGTCTTCTTCGCCATAACATCAGTCTGTTTTGGGTCTCAACAAATCTATCTTTTTATTTTATTTTATTTTTCGAAATAATGCACGTAAACTAATAACATGATCGACAAAATTATCAAAATATATCCGTTGTTTGAGTTGCAGGTAAATGTTTTTCCTACGGTATTCAGAACAATACGGTTATCTCCAATTGTGATAAACACGCTTGTGTTGAAGTCAACAGTATGGACAAGTTTGCATTGTCAGTAAAATCAATCGTTCATTAGCTTTGTCCTATCAGCAAATTAATTAGTCGCCGAACTGTATTGGAGTTGGTATGAATACAATGTGTCACTTGTTTGCTTTGTAATTAGTTTCAGTATAGTATTGGTCATTTTGAAATAAAGATTTTTTATACGGTTAAACTTTTTTCATATAATTTAATTGTTTTTGTTTTTTCCAGGTGCCGTCCGGGTTGCCCCGTAACCTGGAGGCCGCCATCCAGAGGTACGGTTCAGCATCGTACAAAGCTCCCGTGGCCACAGTTTTGGATCCCAATGGGAAACTCAGTATTACGCTTTCTTACGGTGAGTTCAGTGCTTGTTTTACTCTTGAGGTTATAGTTTATATTAATAATATCATGATTGTAAATATTTTTAAAATTTTTTCTGTTTAAGAGTAATGTTTTTAAAGAGAGACATTTTGAATTACTTTCTGCATCTTTTGGACTTAAAATGTTTCCCTATAGAGGTAAAACTGCTTGACCTTGACGGCTGTCACCCCCAGTACCTTCCCCCCAAACTCCTCTCTGTAATATTTGGTCATTTCCAACTAGTTGGCAGGACGTTGTCGTACATATTGGACGAATTGTGTGATTACGGTCGGTCAGATTTACCGCGTGTTTCGCTTACCGGCTGGCAATCGTCGGTCGAATATACCTGTGATTATACCTTGTATAATCGGTAAAAGGCTGTAGTAAAACGCAACAAACAAAAGAACACCTGCTAGAAGTAAAATAACAGCTATATTACCCACTATAAGACCACAAATATGGCCTTGGGCAACAATCCTATACAGATTTTTTCCCGAGGCCAGAGCTGGTCGTCTTGAAGCGTGGAGTTTGGAGTTTCATTTTTTTCTGTCACATGATCTTTGCGTAATAAATATGATTTGTCATAAAATGTTGTAAAACATCAACTCAACTGTATTCATATAAATATAATGAAAATAAGAATCTAAAAAAAGGTAAAATCTACATGAATGTAATTGTAATCAATTAGTTTCAGTTCTCAGCGTTATCATAAAATGTTATCAAAATAAGTGTTAAACAACATTTTGAATTACTTTCTGCATCTTTTGGACTTAAAATGTTTCCCTATAGAGGTAAGACGACTCAATATGTTTACCATAAACATTTGAAGGAATCAGCTATTTTCAATAATATTTTTTGTGACAGTGGAAGTGACTTTATTGAATTGAACTTAAGTGAATTCATTTAGATCCTTAAAAAAATCTAAGAGTGAATGATGTACTTTATATGTACGTGTAATTTATAACATAACTTCCATAAATGCTTCAACATAGACAATATACATTTGAGTGATCATAATCTCTTGTGACCAGTAAACTTGTTCATTGAATTGTAAAAACAACCAAAATAATTCAAAGTATTTACCCTTCCCGGACTAGGCCCTAATTGGACGTAGTCCTCATATAAGAAATGAAGTTGGAGTAAAAAAATTCTGTTAAAAAAATTGTGTTTATAACATTTAGTTATTTGTAAATAGTTTAAATCAACTGTATTCATAATAAATATTTTTTTAGAGAAAATAAGAATCTAAAAAAAGGTAGAATCTACATGAATGTAATGTTAATCATTAGTTTCAGTTCCTATTGAACAAAAATAGTATCAAAATGCAGTTTAAACCTGGCTCAGGTTATTTTTTTATTATCCACTAAATGATCGCTAGGACCAAAAATTCAGAGGATATATTCGCCTGCAGTCCGGGAAGGGTTGAGTAAAACTATGGTTATATTCTTGTCCTCGAGCAAGGGAAAAATGTTAACAGTGAGAATTTTTTCATATATTTTTGAAACTAAAAATTTAAATGTAGATTATTGTTATTTTACAAATATTAATACTCTAATCCGCCATTATTTTAATATTCTATCACATAGAATTCTAATAGGGTTCTCTTTAATTTGCCAAAATTAAACTAATCATTGAGTTTTTTGTTTTTAGAGAAGTTAAGTTAAAGGGAACATGATTAATAAAATGGAGTTTGCATGTTAACTCCATGCAATGTTTGCTCTAATATAATTTTTTTATAATTTTAATATAATTGTTTTTATTTGTTAATTATTTTACGTTCATAAATTCATTTATATTCAGGTAAACATATTTAGTAATAGAAGAGTATCAGTGTGTAGAAAGCTTTTTTAACTTAAAAATAAAAGATAAAACTTATGTGGTGTTTTTGAATGTCAGGTTTGAGAATTTATAATAGTCTTTTATATAAACTTAAGGTTCACTGAGATCCACAACAGATAGTGAACAGTAGATTTGTGAGGTGTGAATGTAATAGATAATAACTTCAATATGCTCTCCAATGTTGGGGTGGAATATTCAAAGCCATATAAAAAAATTAAGAACAACACAAAATCATTTTTTAAGAATAATAAAAAGTAGCCATATATGAGATAGTTCATTTCCAATTTTCCTTGAGCTTAAAATACTTCCAATACAGCATTTATATGTTTTCAAAGTTTTAAAACTTTTTTATGTCCGTAGTGGAAATACTGGAACAAGTAATCTATTTTACAGCACAAGGCATAATAAACAAGGAATATTTCGCTTACCTAAAGTAAATAAAACATTATTCAGACATTCTTATCAGTATAGGGGTCCCAAATATTTCAACCAAATTCCTGAGGAAATCAGAAATTGTTTGACCTTAAATCTGTTCTCTTCGAAATTAAAAAATTGGCTTTTTAGTAAACCAGACATAAATTTCCTTGATAATATTCTATGTTAATTTACCAAATTGGTAATCAAGTTTCAGTCATTTTTCAAAATTTCACTTTCACCAAATTTCATTTTTCATCAAAGTTCATTTTTTTTTTACAAGTAGCATTTTCCAATTCCAAATAAAAAATCTGTTATTTTCGTTGTTTAGATATAGATTTTTTACTTTGTTTAGTTATTTATTAATAAGAGTAAATGTTTATTTTCTTTCTATTTATACATTTTATTTTTTAAGACGTCATAGTGAGCGGCAACATGAGAGACTTTAAATTGTTGAACTGGACTCATCATATAATAGATAATAGTATTTTTATTTTGGTTAAACGTTTGTCACACATACTGGACAATGTGGCCACGTAGTTCCAAGATTTTATTTTATTTTGTAAATTTGTATTTATTGATGGAATAAACTTATTATTATTATTATTATTATGTTGCAGGCAAGTTGCTGAGCAGGTCGCAAAAGGTTGCGTACACTCTGATCAACAAGTCGTTCAGCAAGTCCGGCGACGGAACGTGCCTCAAGTGCGGTGACAGGATCGCTCTAGTCTACCCTAACAATGACCCCATCAACTTCATGTGCGCATTCTACGGATGTATGTTGGCCGGAATCGTACCTGTGCCCATTGAGGTCCCTCTCACCAGACGGGTATGTCTTGTAATGTACAATGTAGTAGATGTAGTTCAGGGTAAATCAGTATATACCATATTAGTGCTATTTTTCTATGCTATGTATTCCAAATCATACTCTAATAATCATTGGATGAGCAGCTCCACTCCCCTGGGTATGCTGACAAGCCTCTCCCATCACCTTTTGTCCATGTATAGAAAAAGTACTTTGTTCACTACTTTGAGACCTTCTTTTTTATAGTCCATCTACTCATTTCTTGGTCTACCACTTTTCCTTTTATACCTATTTAGACAGAACATAAAGAATTCCAACCACACTTTTGCCCCTCTTCCTTCCTCATGTTCAAAACATTGCCATTATTATCTTTAGCTGAATTGTCCACAACCAAACTATTCTGCAATGTTCCTGATACTGTCTCGTTTTTTTATGGATGTTATTTAAGGTTATTGTTATTTGGGTTATATATTATATTAATAAAAAAATGTAAAAATCTTGATTATTATATTTTAAGAGGCCAAATTAATTTAGTGTTGTAACATTTAAACTATTGTACAAAAACGTCACTCTCTGTGCGAACAACCAGAGCTGATTCTTTGTCTCTTGCAGGATGCAGGGTCGCAGCAGATCGGGTTTCTGCTGGGCAGCTGCGGAATACAGGTGGCGCTGACGTCTGAGGCTTGTCTCAAGGGGTTGCCCAAAACTGCGGCCGGTTTATAGTCCATCTACTCATTTCTTGGTCTACCACT
This sequence comes from Nephotettix cincticeps, assembly GCA_023375725.1. NCBI lineage: Eukaryota > Metazoa > Arthropoda > Insecta > Hemiptera > Cicadellidae > Nephotettix > Nephotettix cincticeps. Next base: position 15,200,393 of record CM041785.1, on the reverse strand, counting down.
TTTCCTTTTATACCTATTTAGACAGAACATAAAGAATTCCAACCACACTTTTGCCCCTCTTCCTTCCTCATGTCCAAAACATTGCCATTATTATCTTTAGCTGAATTGTCCACAACCAAACTAGTCTTCAACGTTCCTCATACTGTCTCGTTTTTTTATGGATGTTATTTAAGGTTATTGTTATTTAGGTTATATATTATATCAATAAAAAAATGTAAAAATCTTGATTATTACATTTTAAGAAGCCAAATTAATTTAGTGTTGTGACATGTAAACTATTGTACAAAAACGTCACTCTCAGTGCGAACAACCAGAGCTGATTTTTTGTCTCTCGCAGGATGCAGGGTCGCAGCAGATCGGGTTTCTGCTGGGCAGCTGCGGAATACAGGTGGCGCTGACGTCCGAGGCTTGTCTCAAGGGGTTGCCCAAAACTGCGGCCGGCGATGTGGTCGCGTTTAAGGGCTGGCCCAAGCTGCACTGGTTTGTCACTGAACACCTTCCCAAGACACCCAAGGACTGGCAGCCCTCGCCGAGAGTGGCTGATAGTGATCCTGCTTATATTGAGGTATTATTCTCTTTATAACCATGATTGGTGATTATAAATGATTTATTGACATAGGAGTGCAACTCTACTTAAATAATATGAAGGTGTTTTCTAATTAAAAATTTTCAGGGAAATCATTAGATTTAAATGAGAACAAATGCTCTTAAAGGTTTCAAAAATAAATTAATACAGTAAAGCCTGGTTCAACCGGATCTGAATCATTCGGATTCTGGCTAAAACATGTAATAACATATGTGAGTTTCATTTTTAGCACCTTCATTATTTCAGCTGCAACCTACTTTACCATAGCAACCTACTTACCTACTGCAACCACAGTACTTTAATACGCAGCAAGAATCACTAACAACCGATTACTCTGTATATTGACGAGAGTACTGCAGCAGATATTATCAGAGAGAATTAACATAAAAAAAGAGTTCAGGTAAAGAAAAAAAACACACAATTAAAGACTTCTACTCTAAGAAGCTGTTCCTTGATTTAAGCCTTAAAAAAGAAATTAATATAAAATAAAAAAGGTTACCTTTTTAACTCTTGATAAAATTAAAACCAACTGTTTAACATGTAAAAAACCTGTGATATTTCGTTTTACGTAGTTGAATACAGTTTGCAGCACTAATATTGCAGTTGCCATTCACAATTAATTGTTGTCTATACGACATGGGTGTCCATCCTGTTATATTTTCAGATTATCCAGATTTTCAGTCATTGGAATTCGGCCTCTGCTACATTAATCCGAATAAACCAGACTTTACTGTATTTAAAATTGAAGCCACATTGAATTAAATAAAAATGATCAGAACTAACAGTTGTAACATTGTTGCGCAGTACACGACGGACAAGGATGGCTCAGTGATGGGCGTGAAGGTGACACGGTCGGCCATGCTGTCGCACTGTCGCATGTTGACGCAAGCGTGCAACTACACGGAAGGCGAGAACATGGTGTGCGTGTTGGACTTCAAGCGGGAGACGGGGCTGTGGCATAGCGTGCTCACCAGTGTGCTCAACGGCATGCACGTTGTGTTCATCCCCTACGCTCTCATGAAGGTCAACCCTGCCAGCTGGATGCAGATGATCACCAAGCACAGAGGTAAAGGATATGGGGTGACGGGTTATTACTTTTTGACCAAGTGATGGTAAATGTTTCATCATTATGTCTTTAAAAAGGTCTTCTTTTCCCTTGATTGCTACCAATTCAACCTCGTATGAAAGATGTTAGGTGTTAGATAATAGAAGATTATGAGACCCCTGTAAAGCTGGGTAGGCATGCCTTCCCGTGAAGCATTGTGCAGTCCCCGGAATAAAGGAATTCATAAGGTTGGGAAAGTTGGGACATAAGACAGTTTATATAACTCCCATAGAACTAAAAAGAACCTTTAAAGAAATCCAGATCTGGGTTTGAGCCACAAAACTCCCGAAGAGGATTCATTCAATTCAAAAATCAAACCATTCCATTGGACAAGGAAAGGTTTTACCCTCGGGTGCTTTCAGCTTTTCTTTTCAGACCCTAGTACATTACAAGCCCTGAACAGCTAACCCCGAGCGTACTTTAAGTAAGCATGCTCCAGGCCACCTCCCCAAAAGTGCAACTCCTTAGATGCAGTTTTTTCCAAAAATTCTGGCTGGATTAGTTGTTAGGGATAAGCCAGGAGACGATCAATCCCTGAGGAGAGACAAGAAGGAGCACTGGTGATAGAGAAGCCCATTACTTTGGATAGTAAAGGACTAACTAGTATTTACCGAACTACGGTTACCACAACTGAGCCTTTATTGTGGGTGTTGCAGCGAGCGTGGCTGTGGTGAAGTCGCGAGATCTCCACTGGGGCCTGTTGGCGACCAGGGACCACAAGGACATCAGCCTGTCATCGCTGCGGCTGTTGTTGGTTGGCGATGGAGCCAACCCGTGGTCACTGTCGTCGTGCGACCAGTTCCTTAGCGTGTTCCAGGCCAAGGGGCTCCGACCGGACGCTGTCTGTCCTTGTGCCAGTTCCAGCGAGTGCCTCACTGTCTCCGTTAGAAGGTTAGTATCTGCCAACTTTGGTAATAATTTATTTTTTCATTATTTAAAATAAAATGCCTATTCACCCATATAATTACTGAAGTAATATTATATCAACTTGATTTCACCAAGAACCTGAAGTGTCATGTTTATATATTTTAGTAGATCTTACTTTTAAAGGCTTTTCTCCTAAAATTCCTATTCGTAATCAAGTAATCTAAGCTTTTTGTCGTTATAGTAAATTGTAGTATACTATTTTATACATATAAATATACTAGGTTTTTTGTATAAATAGGTACATTGAAACATTGAATAGTATCAACGAAGAATAAATGAAATAGGATAAATCTTTTTTCATACATTAAAAGTCTTAAAAAAGGAACCAATAGTAGGAGACTCTCTAGATAATTTAATAATAATGCATTGGATTTCAGTTTTCAAGCATCATGTAATATTTGTGTGCAGGCCGGGCAGAGCCGGAGTAAACGCAACGGGCCGAGGCGTGCTGTCCATGTCTGGCCTCAGCTATGGAGTGGTGCGAGTCGACCAGGAGAACTCGCTCACCTCGCTCACTCTTCAGGATTGTGGACAAGTCATGCCTGGCTGTTAGTATCAAACCCATCTCTCACTTGTAAAGCAGTTTGTGACAGAATGTCAGTATTTACACTTAGCTGTTAAGGCGGTGCGAGCGGTGTTAAGGACAACTGAAATCCGCTCTGTCGGCGCTAGTGTAGTTTATTCGTTATGCATATGTGATTGTTTTGTGCAGACTTCCTGAGTGACTTGTTTAAGATATCAATTCTGTTTTTTTGTACATTTTTAAATGTTTTTAGACCTCCAAAACATTGGATTGATATATTTATTCAATAACTGGCTGAGTGGTTGTAGTGCCTGCCTTCAAAACTGCAGGTCGCCGGGTCGAATCTGGACCCAGTTGCCATCTTGTCATCGGTCTATTAATGAATGATACTTCCTAACAACATGCCGACGTTAGGTAGTAACAAGACCGGGATTTGAACCAATCTATATCAAAAGGTTAAAAAATGCCAAGAGGTGTAGAAAGACACAAAAACAAATAACTGGGTGAAATACTTTCTTATAATCCACCACAGTCACAACTAGCTTTAGCCTATTTTTTTAGACCGTCTTTTATCTTTTTTTTATTTGAAGTCCATTAACACCAGTGATGTTTTTAACATTTTAATAGGAACGGTCCAAATTGTGGTCTTTTTACCACCTAACATCGACTTGTTATTAGGTAGTTCTTCACATTTTTATCAATTACACATGTATTAATTGTGGTTACAGACAATTCTCCTTGAAAAAACTTCTTGATTCTGATGATAGGTTAATTAATACCACTATTACAAATGGCGACTTGATCCGGAATCAAGCCGGAGACCCTTATATTATGAAGCGGGTACTACAGCCACTGAACCACCTAGCCAATAAATTAGGACATAAGGATATAAATTTTTCTTTGTCAGAAGGTACTCCTTATGATCGTCTAATGAAGTAGGGCAAAAATAGTTACTGCGGCAATGTGGATTTCTATAAATAAAGGTGTTCAAACCTAATACTACTTATCCCCAGTCAATCTGTGGCTTCATCAAAATCAAAAAGTTTATTCATTAGTTTCAGCCATATAGCCATATATTCTAATACTGATGGGGTTTAACTATATTGGGTTGTTGCACGACCAGGTGTGATCGTGGTGGTGAAGATGGAGGGTCCGTCGTACCTGTGTAAGACGGACGAGGTGGGGGAGATCTGTGTGAGCAGTGAGGCGACAGGCAGCCAGTACTGGGGCTTGACAGGCCTCACCAACTCCACGTTTAAGGTGCAGGCGCTGCTGGCCGACGGAAAACCCCTCAGCGACGCTCTCTACACTCGCTCCGGCCTCCTGGGCTTCCTCGGACCGGTACGTTCTTGTTGATTTTGGGATTTAATAATAATAATAAATCTTTATTGTCATTAAGTAACACATATTACAATAGACAAAGTCATTAAAGTCATTATAGTCATTAGTCATTTAGAGAGTATCCTGCAAGTAGATGTCAACCAGTGCTTTCTGTACTAGCCACCAAAAAGTAAAAACTCCCGTTATCGCCTACTCCAGTGTAAGTATAACAATAAGGAGTGAGATTGGATAAGAAAATGTTAGGTTAAGTTGTAGAGGACAGGCTCTGTTGGCTGACCATACCAAGTCGAGAGGTCTGCCCTGCCAGAACTTTGACTTCTAGGTAGTCTGGGACCTTCAGCTAGGCCTCGAGCAGAAACCAATTGAACTTTGAACTCCTGCACTAAAGTCCTCTTTTGGGGAACAAATATTATACAGTTAAGAAAAGCTTTATAACGGTCTCTGATTGTAACAACAGCCAGCTAGTATCCCATTCGTAGGATACAAAGTCAAATGAAAAATATTCTGCCTTAACTATACTTGTCTTAGACTGTGTTTTTATATCTGTATTTAGTTTTTGTATTAGTGACCTCAGTCCTTAGTTATCTTAATCCAGACAGACAATAGTACTTTCTTCATATTTCATAACATTTTTTAAAACTGCGACCACAACAAAATGTTTGCAGGGTGGACTGGTGTTTGTGTGTGGGTCGCGAGACGGACTCATGACTGTCACCGGTCGCAAACACAATGCTGACGACATAATTGCGACAGTCCTGGCTGTGGAGCCGATGAAGTTTATCTATCGTGGTCGCATCGCGGTGTTCAGTATCCGAGTACTACGCGATGAGAGGATATGCGTAATCGCTGAACAACGGCCTGACTGCAGTGAAGAGGAGGTATGTGTTTGTTTTATCATTCCAGAAGATTAACTTTAATTTATATTTTTCTACCTAATCTAATCTTATAGCATCTATTTGTAAATTATATGTGCATTGACTTATATAATAAAAATATTTAACCTAGTTTTGAATTCTAAGTATGATTCAAAGCAAATTACTTAGGACTAATTTTTATATTTTGGTGTTGGGGATGAAGATAATTCTCAAACCTAAGTACTAACTTAAAATAGTATAATATCATTATGAACTGAACAAATCTTGTTCTCAAATCTTATTCAGCTGAATGGTACTGAGGTTTTTCCTTACACAATGAGCTCAACTGGATTAGACTATCTGCAAATGATTAGTGGATGTTGAAAAAGCAGAATCCTTCCTTACCTGTGTTCCTCAGGCTATTTTTTTGTTTTTTTGTCAACCGCTGAAAATCTCATATAAAATTATAATCATGTATTTACGTTGTTATAAGTTAGCAAACAGCATCTTCATCTTAGGACTGATTTTGTTTTGATCTTCTTTAAGTGTTAGGGTATCATATTCAACTGTATAAGTGGCAACGTTGTGGTTCCAGAGTTTCCAGTGGATGTCGCGGGTGCTGCAGGCAGTAGACAGTATCCACCAGGTGGGGCTGTACTGCCTCGCTCTGGTGCCGCCCAACTACCTACCCAAGACTCCACTGGGCGGCATCCACCTGTCTGAGTGCAAGAGGAGGTTCCTCGAGGGCACGTTGCACCCCGCCAACGTACTGCTGTGCCCCCACACTTGCGTCACCAACCTGCCCAAGCCGCGCGAGGTCCACTCTGGTACGTCTCCTCTTATTCTACTTAAAAATTATTTTAATCACTTAGAAAAAGTTATATATGGAATTTACGAGTTAACCCTACAACTGGTCGGGGTTTTAGGCTTAACTGGATGATAAAACACTATGCATCCCTTTTTTTTCATAATCAGTATGAAAAAGTAAAAACATCTAACATGCTTCCCCCACTTAACCATATAATAGTAAAAGAAGCAAAACAGGTGTCCACTGCAAACCCAATTAAGCTGTCAACTTCCACTCAAGCCGATCATTATTTTAGGTCGGCCTCCACTGTACAACACATTTGCAAGCCAAATTGGAATTGCAGTATCAAATGTGCAAGGCTACAAAAGAAACCCGGCACTACTGAACCGCAGCACGCAAACTTTCGCTGTGGTTAAAGGGTTAAACTACTTAAACGTTCACTAAATTGACGACAGGTGGCACTAACTACCTGTAACCCGCCTGACAGTTTTTGACAATTGCAAGTGACGGTCACCAGTAGTTGGGTTAGACGAATCTCGGTAAAAAAATTTACTAACACTTTAAATGGAGTTTCCACAGCCATAATTGTGTATGCACACAATTGTATGCGGTAACGCTATCTAACTTAAAATAAAAATTGTAACATTTTTATGTTTTAATACTTATTACACTAAGCCTCAAATATTGGTATTGAAAACCATGAATATGCTTTTCTGTCAGTTAAATGATTTAATTTTAAATATAAATTAGATACTTATGTTACGTGAGTGCCATTATGCTCTTGTGATTTTAAGGTTCTATATTTTTTGAATTGACAATTTACTTTGTCACCTTGGAGTTTATTACTGTAGATTATGTGTTGAACCACAGCTAATTACTAATTAATATTTAACTGGAATATTATTTCCCCATGCACACAATGTGGTTTTTATCTTTTTATTTACTAATTTCACTTTGTCACTTTTTAACAAAGTTCATGTGGGTTTTGATCGATGGTGTGAAAACTGTACGGTTTGGTGGTGGGAATGCTAAAATATATTAATTATAATCAGTTATTCCTAACATTCTCTATGGTGTCATATGTTTTGGTCTTTATGTCACCATGGATACCTAATAATAATGGAGTGTTGTGGTAGTGTAAAATTATCTTAAAAAGTTACATTTATTGTTCTTTAAATTAAAATAAATTGTTCTTAAAACTACTCTGCTGTCCTACTTCTTTTAAGTTAAATAGTAAAACAAAAGTAAAATCTAGACAGGGAAAAAGATATGATCCCAAGTTTTCAATTCTTTTAAAGTATTTGGCTCACCTCTATAAGCTATTAAGAATAATTAATTGATGAAAAGTATAAATGTTGTCAACAATTCACAATATTTCTTTGAATACTTTTATGTGTTTTAACTTATAACTTTCTTTTATTTTTGTGATTTGTTTATGAGTGTTATATTGTTGGTTTTACTAACTCAGCATGATTAATTTGTCAGCGGTCAGCTGTTACTGTGGGCTAGTTAATGTCATTGGCATGCTTCAAACTATGTTTTAACTAAAAAAACTAAATTTGAATTTTTTTATATTTTAAGTCATTGCTTTACAGGTCACAAGGCTTCAGACAAGTTACTTAGATAACATATAAAACATTTTATAATATTAAAAATATGTTTTATCATTTTAATCTCTATTTTTTGAAATTTATAAGAAACTTGTCATATTCAAGATTTAACCAAACCATTACTTCTTTTACCCAATGCACAATAGTAAAATTTTTATTTTTTTTATTTAATATAATTTGCATATAAAAATGTATATATATTGTGTCTGTGAACGAAAACTCTCGTAAAAATTGTCGAGCAAATTTGTAAACGTGTATTCCTACAAAAATGTTATTTAACACCAGACATATCTCAATAAATAGTTTTTTGTAAAAATTTTTTTATTTAAATAGTAAAACAATTTTATATTTATCTAATCAGCTTAAAAAAAATACACAATTGTTCTTAAAGTTTTTATCTTAAGGTTAAGATATAAAAAAATTAAACAAGTATTGTATTTTTGAGTATAATGTTAATCATGAGGATTAAAAAAAATAATTTCTTTTTATCTAATATTTTTGGATTTTAAACTTATATTTAGCTTATTATTCTTATTTTTGTGTAAATTCATAGTTTAAGTGTTTTATACCCTGCATGCTTTTTATGTAATTTATGGGTTAGGCTTCCTTTAATTTTACTAGATATTGATAAATGTTTTTAAATGTTAAAAATAAAAATTTTTGATTTTTTAATTTCAGTGTTTATCTAGTGTTGCATGTTACTAGATAGACATGTTTATACATTTTACAACTTTATATATTAAAATATGTAAACTCATATACTCCTCTACTTTTTATTAACTTGGCAAAATACGAGTTACACTTATCATAATTGAAACTGTTAATTTTCATTTTCAATTAGTTTATCTCCCAAAAACCTTCCCCCAGTTTTTTTATTGGTTAGTTTTACAAATTTATATTGTTCTCAATCTTCCGCTGGAAAGTTTGCTTTTAAAAATTTAGAATTTTTTTATGGTTATTGTATGTTTTTAAAACAAAAACCTAGGGATGTATTGGAAACATGTATACCTTCTTCGTGTGGGTAACTCCGAAGACCGCAGAAACAGCTGACTGCTCACAGCTGATGCTGGTGTTGTTGTGAGTGTGTAACGCTAGCTATGGTGTGGTGCTAGCCTCTGGCTGTGTTCCAGATGTGGGTCCGGCCAGTGTGATGGTTGGCAACATCGTCCAAGGCAACAGGTTGGCCAGCGCGCAGGGCCGAGACATGGGCATCATCGACGAGGAATCTGACTCCGCCAGGAAGGTAGGCCTCAAAAATACCTTTACTTGAAATAACGTTTTTACGATTTTTATATTCAGTTACCTTGAGATGATTCCTCCCCTACGAAAACACTTGATACTTTAGATTCTTTGAGGTTCAAATACAGTAGGTAGCATTTTAGCACAGAATGCTCATCTAGGTTTGGACAAGTTTCTCTAAAAGCACGTGAGCAACAAAACTAAACTGTCAGTACAACATCTTGTGTAAAAAAACCTTAAAAAACTAGTAATTTAAAATAATTAATTTCATTTTTTAACCCCAAAACTGGGAGTTAAGTTTTCCCTTTAACTGAAATATTCACAAATGATGTATCTCTTCTTAAAATATTAAGTATAATAAGCCAGCCACCATTCATTTAAGGTCGGCCCCCACTCCACTATACCACACATTTGTAAGTCAAATTGGGATTGCTTTTGATGAGGACTTGAACCCTAACACTCTAGGGCCGAATGGAACGTTACACTTGTCTCGAAGGCGATCAAGTTCACTAAATTGACAACAGATGCCTCCACCTGCCACTTTTTATTGAATATGTAAATGCGTTGTGAATTACGATTTTTCGAGTCCTATGGTTAATGTTTATTGCGGTTTACTTAAAAATATCTCTTTTAATTTACTTTTTTTTGCTTGTATCTACTCTAGAGACATTTTAATCGAGTAGGAGTGATATCACATAAACGCTTTTTGGAAAAGCGGTCCAAACTCAAATGGGCATCCCAAAATTTGAAGCTGTGACCTCTTGCACCGAAGTCCACTACCCACTAGGCTAGCAAGACACCCCCATACTTAGTAAGAATACTTTAGAGAGTACTTACTGGCTTAGAGTATTTAACTCATATTTTCAATCGATTAGAATAAGTATTGTTTAGTTTGTTCATGGATATAGAGTGATTCAAATTACACACTGGTTAAATTTCTACACAATCAGAAAATAACTTTATAATTTAACAAATAATACCAGTTAAATTAATGGATGTCCGTGTTGCAGTACCAGTTCATCTCGGAGATCCTGCGGTGGCGTGCTGTGAGCACGTCAGAACATGTCATCTTCACTCTGCTCAACGCCAAGGGTGGTGTGGCACAGCTCCTGACCTGCTCACAACTGCACAAGCGAGCTGAGCGAGTGGGCTCGTTGCTGCTGGAGCGAGCGAAAATCAACACCGGGGACCACGTGGCGCTCATCTTCCCACCGGGCATTGATCTCATTTGCGCCTTCTACGGCTGTTTGTATGTCGGTGAGTACAAGCTTCAGTTTTTGCTATCCTTCATAAGTCGCCATTACGAAATTATTGATGACTTATGAAGGATATTGAAGGATATGAAGGATTATGAAGGATATAAGGAATTATTGGCCTTTCTGACTTTATTGATGAGAGAGTTAAAGTGTACCTGAAAGTAGCAATGGTAAGCCTGGTTATTTATATAATAGCCTAACTAGAGAAAAATGTTTGTATTTACTTCCCTTTGTGCAATAGGTTAGATCATGGATATGTTTTTTGTGTTTATTTAAACAGCTGTTCTTATTATATATTCAAGATTCAATATAATAGCTCCGGGAGTTTCTATGAAAAAGATTTCTGCTGCACTTTGTTTTGCATTACACAACAACGCTACCAACCCCCCCTCTCCCGAGAGCTGAGACATATACATGTCAAAATGAGGATTCTCTTGAGATAATTTAGCTTTTGCCCTTTGTGTTTGGTGAATTTGAAAATAACGAGTGGGACGAATAGTTTGCCATTTCAATTGAAAATTAAACCAATAACTATACTTCCGTGACAGCTGAATTTCTTACTTACCCTCAAATGGCATTCCACCCCTACTGATACACTGATACAGCCTTTCTCTAAGCTTCCCCGAAGATAACAGGTAACATTTACCAATTTGTGCAGGCGCTGTGCCCGTGACGATCCGACCGCCACATCCCCAGAACCTGCAGACGACGCTGCCAACTGTGCGGATGATCGTCGATGTCAGCAAGTCCGTTCTAGTCCTCTCAAACCAGAATGTCATCAAACTGCTCAAGTCCAAGGTTTGTCAAAACATTATTCATATATTACAGTGTACACTATCTATAGTTAAATACAGTTCATTATTGGTTTTCAATATAAACAAAAACCATCTAAGATAGCTTATCAGAATGTAAAATACCCCCGTCGCAGCAGACCTGCGTACTCAGCGAATTTCCAAATCAATAATTTAATATATGACAAGTTTTATAAAAATAAGTCCAAAAACATGAGAATTATTTGCCTATTCTCCATAAGATTAACATAGGAAAGAGTGTGCAGGTTAGCTGCTGTGAGGAACACTGAAAGAAGTCATTTCTACCATGAATAATTTTTGTCTTAACATTTATACCGACTTTCATCAACATCTGTCCATAAATAAAGGAGTTTGCCTATTCCCTATATGATTAAATGGGAAAAGAGTATGCAGGTTTGCTGCCATGATAAACACATAAACTATGATTTTTAAGCATAAATGTATATATCTCAACCACATGAAGCTAAATATCAAGTTTTATCCAAAAATATTGATTAATAAGGGAAATATTAATTTTTCCCTATCCTCACACATATTAACATTGGAGCCCCACAATACAACATACTGTGTTTAGATTTTTTAATATCTGAGTTGAAGATAGAGAAAAACTTTAAGGAACTTAATTGTGTAGTTTTTTAAGCTGATTCCAATGGTGAAATATAAAATTAGAAATTTTTAAAAATTACATGTGAAAAACGCAAAAAACCCCATTTTGGGGTACAAAACCCCCCCAAACTACCCGTTCCCATTGACCGATATGTCTGGTTTACGAACTCGTCCGAGCAGTTGTAGGAATACACCTCTCTACCAAATTTGGTCTTAATCGGACCATTTTTACGAGAGTTATCGTGCTAACAGACACATATATATACATATATACATATATATATATATATATAAATTTTAACGACTATTGTTTTTGGACTCTGGGCACCTAAAGACGAAAAAATAACATGGTCTCGGGCTTAACTCTTGCCATGAGACCTACGGTAATAGCTTCTTCCCTATGGGAAATTCGCTAATAAACTTTAAACACGGCTTTGGGGATCTTCAACGTGAGGATTTGACAATAACTATTTAAAAAAAATACCATTTACATACTAATGAATATAATTGCTGTCTCAGTTAGGATTATCCCATAAATTTGTGTTTTATTTTGTTGTGTTTTGGTCATAAACATATAGATTTAGTTAAATAACTTTGTCTCTGATTTTAGACATGTGGTTAGCTACTACCCTCTCAAAATATGTGATTTTATCAATAATTAATAAATATTTTGAATAATTGTAATGTTTACAAACTGTGTTTTGTATTAACCCTTTGTGCTCGGTTGCCCAGTAGCACTGGCTGTGCCAATGCCTTGACAGCTCGGAATCATTTCCCGTGAAGTTGTCCTCGCCGCTCTGGTGGCCAGCAGTACTGGCCGCGTTACAATTCTTTGTCAGCTCGGCAGCCATGATCGATAACCTTTCCCACCAGCTCGGAATTATTTTTAAACTGAACTTTTTTAAATTTTTACTTATATTTACCAGTACTGAAATAATTTCTATTTATCATGTTTGACATCGGCTGTTACTGTTGACAGGAGGCCAGCAACGTTGTCGACATTAAGTCTTGGCCGGTGACGCTTGACACGGACGACATGCCCAAGAAGAAACTGACAGCGATGTACCGGGCACCCACCGCTGAGATGTTGGCTTATCTGGATTTCAGGTCAGTCCCTACTTTATCCTAAGTTAATCCTTCAACTCTATGGTTTTACTTAATTACTCTTACTTCTCTAGCCACTCAAATCCAAGTAGATTTTTTACCTTAACAACTAGTTTCCTCAAAACTCTTTGACCTTCCATATATCAATCTCTCCTCCCAATTCTTCTTGTCATACATCACTTGGTCATTCCTTCTTATCCTTGTTCTCCCCAAAGCGTGCTTTCCTTGAGGTTGACCTCTTCACACTCTTCTCATTGCTGCCTCCTCCGTGCTTCTTCTCACAGGACCAAGCCACCTAATTTTTCTATTTCTTATTACAGCCACAATGTCTGGTTTTCTATAAAGGTCCCTGAGCTCTCTGTTCTTCAATAACCTCCATAACCCTTCTTCAAATTTTCCCCTTCTAATTTTCATAACCTGTAAAATTATTATTCCGCCAATTGTGACTTGATGTCGACATTGACCTTTTGCAGATTGCAAATTCTAACTGTATTCAAACTAGTGAATTTGCATGATTATGACAGCTAAAATATACTTTTAAGTTCAGCTTATTCTATTTACATACTTTATTTATAAAGATTTGAAATTTACCTTCGTGAATCAAAGTAAATGTATTTAAAACTTTTATTTCTAATTTAATTAATAATTTGCATCACACAATACACTAAGTACTAAGTTATTTCTTAAGTTGGTTTGTTTTAGATTATTTAATTTAAATATTTAGCTGAAAATATCATATTTGAATTATCCACTAGACAACTTAAGTTCTTCGGTTGAGTGTGAGCAGTAGAAGCCTTGAAGGTATTCAGGATTCATAGATGAGTTTTTTGTTGCAGCGTGTCGACCACAGGAATGCTGGCTGGCATCAAGATGTCGCATGCAGCCGTGACGTCACTCTGTCGCTCCATGAAGCTGGCGTGTGAGCTCTACCCCTCCCGACATATCGCCCTCTGTCTTGACCCTTACTGCGGCTTGGGATTCGCCCTCTGGTGTCTCAGCAGGTCTGTAGCAAAATTTACATGCTAAACATTTCAAAATCTAAAACTACCAATAAATTATCACCCCTGTGATCATGGTAGATGTAATCCTTGAAATAGATTTATAGAGTAAATATTTGACTTGACATGTGGTTGAGTTTAGCTGACGTGGTTTTCTGTTGCAGTGTGTACTCCGGCCACCATTCCATCCTCATCCCCCCCTCGGAGGTGGAGGTCAACCCTGCACTGTGGCTCACAGCCGTCAGTCAGTACAGGGTTCGAGACACCTTCTGCTCATACGGTGAGTCACCCACTACTTCACGACCATCATTTCTTTCATACAAGATATAGTTAAGACATTTTAGTAATTTTTTCTAACAGAACTGGAAGAGCCAGAAACTCAAGTTTAGAATCTGTAAATATTTTTACATTTATGTAATTTTTTTTCTAAAGCTGTTTTTGTAATCAGTTTGTTAAATTTCTACATTGTAATGTATATGAAAACGTCTTTTACACATTTTAGTGTGAATAAATTTGTATGCTGTAACAACATATCACCTGACTAAGCAACTCAGGTGACTTTTGTGCTGTCGTAGATTTTCGATCGCTTAGTATCAGCAACCTCCTATCTATCCAATGTTATGGGTTTTCCTCATTGTATACCCACTGGATTACCCATTATGGCTGAATAAGAATATACTTCTAGCTTTAATATGGAAAATTTAAGTTGGTAAATGATTTTAAGAGTTGGTTAGTTGACTGTGAGTGTGCTGTTGTCAGGTGTGATGGAGCTGTGCACCAAGGGCCTGGGCTCGTCCATACAACAGCTCAAGTCGCGAGGTGTATCACTGGCGTGTGTCCGCACCTGTGTAGTAGTCGCTGAGGAGAGACCTCGCATAAACCTGTCCACCAGTTTCTCCAAGCTGTTCTCCGCACTCGGTCTCAGCCCGCGGGCCGTCTCCACAAGCTTTGGCTGTCGCGTCAATGTTGCCATTTGCCTTCAGGTGAATATTCAGCTTAATTAATATGGAAAGTGTGACTTAAAAGCATGTAACTTAATATTGCTGATACTTTTGTACCCTGCAACCCTAAATTATAGGTTAATATCCTACTCGTTGACTTGAGTGTAACTTTTCCATGTGTTAGGGATAGCCTATTACTCCTATCAGATTGCAACAATAACATTTATGCACAACTTACCTCAACAACCCCTAATTCTCTCACGTATTGAGTGTGCAAATACATGTTCAAACACAAATAAAAGTACAACATTGTGTTCCTATTTTGGTTTAAAAACTGTTTTTCTGTATAAGTGTGTGAATATCCAAAAAGTCTGTTGGCTTTGATCCAAACATATAACCAGTATCTGTTTAGATCCAACATTATATCATCATAACATATTTCGCCGAATGCAAGCGTGTTGAAGTAGATGACAAAAGGTAATTTATTTCATTTTGAAACCAAGAACACCTTTGCCTGGTCTGGGGTTTCAACATCATTCTTATTTTGTTCATCAATAAATATCAATATGAAATAACATTTTGAAATACAAAGCATTACGTTTTTGATATTTAAGCTGAGAGTGGGAATAAGGATAAAAAAAAGTTGTTAACAAGAATACAGTTTTCTTATTTCACAACAATTTTTTCAACAAAAACAAAAAACCTTGAAACCGGGCTTCAACAAAAAAATAAAATCATTTGCCACAATAACTAATTTTTGGATCATAATTTTGTAATAAAAAAATAATTTAATATTTAAGTTTAATCTTATGCACTTGTGTTTTCACCATTTTAATATGACAGACTATTTTTTCGCAAATAATATTATTATTAATCAGACTAGAATAAACTGAAAAATCAAATAATTATTCAATCAAAGATAATATGAAACTTCAATGTTTCCTAATATATGGTTCAGGAGGGCCACTAGCAAATAGGAAAGCTAAGGTTTCTTCAGGACTGATATCCCTCACAAGATAGTGTCTATTTGAAGCATAAGTTCAGTTTGTACTATTTCATGTCTGTCAGTACACTTGAAACTACTCAAGATCTCTAGTGATGTATAGGGAAGATGACCTTATGCATTGTCCTTAGGGTGCGTCGAGCCCAGAGCCATCGTGTGTGTACGTTGACCTACGTGCGCTGCGCAATGACCGTGTGTCCCTGGTGGAAAGAGGCAGTCCGCACTCCCTGTGTCTGCTTGAATCTGGCAAACTGCTACCAGGCGTCAAGGTCATCATTGCCAACCCTGACACCAAGGGCCAGTGTGGAGACTCCCATCTCGGCGAGGTTAGTTTTCTTTTAAACACTTCTGTTTTTGGATGATTTCATGTATTACTTTTATTATTTTGTTTTAATAACACTAGCCAACATAATGGTTGCACTTAACTCATAATTGAGTTAAAGATACATCTGAATCTAAGACGATTTTGCTTCAATAATTTTGATATTTTGAACTTGAGAATAGATCTTACATATGTGAGCTACTGGGCTCCCTCATCTATAAACACTCCAACCTATACTACTAGGATGACATATTGTAGGAAAGAAAAGTGTGGGGTGGGCTCTCTGATGGTCAATCACTGTGCTCAAGTTATTCAGGATCATGCTCATTCCACAGGAATACTTGACCTTATGACTGTCCAGCCAATCAGCTGTTCACCGGGCCTCATCCTCAGATTCCTCAGATTCTTTATCAGACTGTGTATTTGCTCCAGATCTGGGTCCAGTGCCCACACAATGCTAGCGGCTACTTCTCCCTCTACGGTGATGAGTGCCAATACGGTGAGCACTTCAACGCACAGCTGGTCACAGGCAGCACCGGCGAGGTGTATGCGCGCACCGGCTACCTGGGCTTCCTGCGGCGCACCGAGTCGGTGGCCGGCCAGACCGCACCAGGCATGGCGTCCGAGGCGACGGATATCAGTGATCTCTCTGCTCTGACTATTCACCCGCCACCTCAGGACTCCTCCGGTGAGCTAACAGGTCGGCTATAAACTTTTGAAATTTGTAAAATTTTGGAATATTGATTTTTCGAGTGTTAACAATGCAAAACATCTCGTCAACAAAAAATTTTCCTGGTAATCTTACTCTATATTGTGCAAATATATTACTTAGTTTAAATTTTGTTTATCACCCAATCAAAGTTTATTTTCTAATAATCCATCTACCTTAAAGAGTCGGATAAATTCAAGGCAATTCAGCCACAAGCGATTTTTTTTGCACCATAATTTTCTCTTACAGAATCATGATTCATCCAAATAATGTGACATGATAAATTAGAGCATCCTATCAACAATCAGATTACAAATCTCTAACTCTCTTCATTTATTAAGTGCTGCAAAACAATCCTACAATCCTATTACATATAGAATTGTGTATTTATACTTACCAGGGATACAATATCTTTATTAGCCCTACAAAATCTAAGAGAGCAAATGTTGAAATTCCCATGTTATGCAGCTGGTACTATCTGAGGTTACTGTGTCCAAAAACGGTTTTCTAATCTTTCAACCTTCACTTTTATGATTCGTAAAAACACTATTCTAACATGATTTCTGTTCATAAATCATAGAAATTTAAGAGACAAATAGGCTACATAATGTCCCTTTTTTGTGTGTAAGTGTAAAGTTAACTTTTAATTTTAATTGGTCAGTAAGTGATATAGTTTGTGATGTTGCAGACCTTCACGACGCAGTGTTTGTGGTGGGAGCCCTGGACGAGACGATCATGTTACGAGGCATGCGGTACCACCCCATCGACATAGAGAACAGTGTCATGCGTTGTCACAAGAAGATCGCCGAATGGTCAGTTTCTTTATTCAAGTCTACTTTAGTTTTATGGTGTAACTCTGAATAAAAATATGATCAGACATCCATTGGATAAAATTTCTCATGAGTTTACACAACATTAGAACATAGAAACATACTTGAACAATAAGCACTAGATAGTCTGTTTCGTCTAACACGTGTGTTGTATTTGACAGTGCGGTGTTCACGTGGACCAACCTGCTGGTAGTGGTGGTGGAGCTCGACGGCAGCGAGAGCGAGGCGCTCGACCTGGTGCCGCTCGTCACCAACGCCGTGCTGGAGGAGCATCACCTCATCGTGGGCGTCGCAGTAGTCGTGGACCCGGGCGTCGTACCCATAAACTCTCGCGGCGAGAAGCAACGCATGCACTTGCGCGACGGCTTCCTAGCCGACCAGCTTGACCCCATCTACGTTGCGTACAACATGTGAACGACTCGTGCGACTAGAGGACTCTAGAGCGACCGTGTAGTGCGCTCGGTTTGAGGAGACTTAACGATGTATGCTTTCTAAAACTGCAGGAAAGGAAGTGAGACGTAAGAATGCTTTTTACCAAACTGATGCACAAGTGAGTATTGAAAACTCAATAAAGTAAACCTTTTAATATTCGACTCTAAAGAAAATTTTGGCTTTATGATGATTGGAATTTAAGATTTTAGTGATAAACGTCTTGAAATCATTTATGATGACAACAAAGTAGCAGAAATCGCCTAATCTTCCTTACCTGTATATCACATGTTTTAAATACAAAGAATTTAAACTGAATGGTCTTCAGTTTAAACTCTAAACTAAGTTTAAACATAGTTTTATGAAAGCATCTATTCGTTAAAAGTATTTCCATGGTACTGAGTTTAAAATTAAACAAAGTTACTTTAAAAATAAGGGCACAATTTTTCTGTTATAAGCTGTACTGCTGTATATTGAGTGGACTCGGTGGAATGAACCGGGAAGTCACGCTATTGTATTAGTGTAATTAATTAGTGTAGGTTGTAAATCATTTGTATTCTATCATCACAGAAATTTTATTTTATGTTGAAATTTTTTACCTTTAGTTCGCTTTATAGTTTTATTGTTTCTATCAACCTGTCCTGCGTCAGGTTTGAGAGAAATGGCTGTGTTAGCTTAGATTTATAGACGGTCTATGTTCAAATAAGATTTTTTTATGTGCGATCAATAACTTTGTCGCTCTTTTGTAAATTTTTGTTATTGTTTTTATTTTTCGAGTGTTTACTGTTTACGCACGAATAACCCCTCGCTCGGTCGTTAGTTTCTAAGGTGGTAAATTACGATCAAAGAGACAAATTAGTCGAAACACTGCCAGCGCCTCGAGGTAGCCACTGTGATGATGGAATAGATTCTCCCGTCATAGGCTAGTCATGACCCCTTGTACATAGCATGTAGACATGTCAGCCACAGTCGACGGATTTCAAGTAGATTGTTGTAAATTATCAAACACCGATACGATATGTTTTGATGTAAAAATGTGATTTTCCCGTTGTAATTTTATTTTAATTTTGTCAGTGTATGTGAGAGTGGAGTGAGCGAGTTTTTATATAGGGCCTGGCCCTGCCATACTCTTTGTACCGACTTGTATATATGATGTAGAGCCCCCCCCAGCCACACATAGTTTAGCCACATAGCTAGGACCACTTGGAGGTTGTAAAAACTGTTTCTCTATTCTGAATCTTAGTTGAAGACATGTAGAGTTTTTCGTAAGTTTCATGAAAGTACACAAATATAACACTTGAGTAATGTTAATGAAGTAGTCGTATTAACCCTGATTTGTGAGCTCAGAGAATTCAAATGAGTAAAACTCATAGTTTTTTAACAAAATTTATTTTTTACGTGAGAAATGTAAACCGGTTTGTAATCGAGTGATGTTTTACTATTAATTTAGAATCCAGATTGGCAAAGATTTGTAATAGAATAATATATTACAGTTGTTAAAGAAATGTTTGCACATTTTCCTCGTATAGTTGATGTTTTTATAACCTAGAACAAAACTCCAAGCACAATGTTAGTAGTTAACTGTCCACGAGAGAGGTTGCTTTAACTTAATCAATGATTTAGTATAAAACTGTGTGGCCAAATCTTATGACTGATAAATGGTTCTAATTATTTCCATTGGATTCCCTTGTAGACAAAAAACTGCTATAAAATTGTTTGAACATTTTGTTTATTCGGTATTGATTGGATGTGCTATGAATGAAATCGTTTGATGCAATAAATATAAAATTACAAAAATTAAACTGTTGATAAAACATACCGAATATTGAATAAATTGATTACCAGTAGTTTTATTTTGATAGATTTTGAATGAGATTAGGCCGTGTTAGCCTGACTGTGCCAATTCCCAGGTTGTGCCACTGCTCACCATGTTTTATCCCTACGACAATTATTATCTCTGATAATTATTTTCTATATTATATGTTAATTTGATATAGGAGAATAAATGATTTTGTAGCATGCCACATTGATTGTTTTAGATTCCATTTACATCTTTTTGTAAACATTTAATTAATTCATGTATAAATTATTGATAATATTAATATTTGTATCATTTGTCATCTATATGGCTGTCGCAAGCTTTGGCAAATAAACTGTTAATGACATTAAATCAAATAAAGTTGAAACATTTGTATATTAATTGGTATGTTTTTATTTACCTGTGAGTGTTGAGTTTTAGTAAATATTGAATAAATTTGTCTGATGTCAGGTGCATCAAATGAGGAATGCAGATCAATAGAAACTTATTTGAATCTGGCAGTTCAGAATATAATAATATTACAATTTATAAAGTTTTCATTATTCTGAGTCAATGTTTAAAATTCCTTTGAATTATTGTTTTTATCAATGTAAGTTTTTGGTCTATTTCATCAGAGGGTAAATCTGTCTTTGAGTGAATATTTTACACCTGAACTACTCGATGCTTCATATAAGGGCCATTGAATCTCACATTAACCTATTAACACATTCGCTACAAGTGACGCCCGATCGTCATGCAAATGCCTTATTTATTATATATTTATATTATTCATACTAAACAAATAATATATTACAGGCATAGTAATATATATTTGAGTTAAGTAGTTTTGTTCATATTACAAAAACATGAATTCCGCATTGGCCGTAATACTATAAATTTTGACCCGCGAACATGTTAAGAAAGCAGGAAGCAGTATTCTTTATTTTAAACAGTCTTTCAGGAGGCAATTAAAATCAGCCGTTTTGCATGTAATTGATAAAACTTTTGTAAAGCAATTAATTATTATATTAATGATAAACCATTTATATTTTTGTACAAAACTTTCTGTTATTTAAGATAAACGTATAATTACTGGATTTGTAATAAAATATATATGATCCAAAATCATAACAACATTTTTTTTTATTTAAGTTTTAAAGTGTTGAAAAAAATACGAAGAAAGAAAAAAAGAAATAGAAACTATTTTCTACTTTATAAACCATAAAAAATTATATTTTCTGAAAATTCATACGGTATGAAAAGAAGTGTAAATTTGGTTCTAGGGGCCCTACATACATGATTTTTTACCAAATTACAAGAAAATAATTACTTTATTTAACAAACATAAAATAAAATCTTTTGATGCAATATGAGTTTTGACATACCTGTTAGAAATTGGGTGTCAAAGAATAATCCTTGAAGAAGCCTTTAAGGCAAATTCCTGCTTTAAAGTATAATTGGTTGAACAATAGACATCACTAACATATTACTAAGGTAATAAAATTTCAAAACAATAAAATTTATTGAAGTATACAAAATACAAAGCAAAAGAAACAAGGGTAGAACACTACCCCCTCCATCAGTTTGTAAACAATGTGTTTATCTCTGTCACATCCACTTCTTGTTTAGAAACAGCTGTAAAAGTTCTCCCTTTTCATGAAAAATATGCTTCATTTAGTATCAGTTTGAAATATTAAATATTTCACCTAAAACCCAACAGATAAAAGTACATAACACAATTAAATCTCTAAACAGGAAAGTTTTTAGGTGTCTCCAAACCGCGAGATAGATTCTCGACCCTTGCCAGATGCCCACGGATCCGCTCAAGTCTAGTAGCGGGGTCTGTTTTAGGTTTCTTTTACAATACAATAAAAATTACATTTTATCTGAGAAGCTAGACTCGGTGGGTGCTCAGCCCGCTAAGGTAAAAGTGAGGGGAGTCACTGCTCTCTCATCATCGCTGCCACCAGTCAAATTAGACAATTGAAAACTATTTTAAACTAAAGTCAGTCGGCGAATCTTTCACCTACACCGGTGTGCAGGTGACTGCCCTGACCTGGGACAGAGAAAATTACGATTACCGGGGAAAAAAAATTGGAAAAATTACAAAAACACTAGCAAATTTACTGGCCCGGAATGTAGGGTGGAAATCTGTACCCATAACGGGGTTAAGGGATCACCCAGTTCCCAACTTGAGTCGGAAGTTTTACCCAATTTTTTGTGGGTAAACGAACTAACAAAATAATTCAAGGCAAAATCTAGAAAATAACCTTTCTTTCAATAAAACTAGGGTTGCCACCTAACTTAACAGAAAACTAGGGCTAATATGGAAAACCTTTCCACTTACTGTGTAAGTCAAGGAGCACTAAATCTAAATACTCCACCAAAGTCCACCAATTTTTGCAGCCAACTAAAAGTCGCTATTCAACTACTCCCACTAGAGTTACCATAACAGGGTTAAACAGCTGATTCCTAAAGGGGGTTCCACTTTCTAGGGAAGAACAAGCAAAATCATGTCTGCTGGTTGAGAACATCGCTATCTCAATATTGTAGGTTAGGGTCGATGTTTATTCACAGCTACTCTATGTTGTTTAAGAAGTGAATAGTAACTGTTATTAAGGTGAAGAATGGTATTTGTCAACCATCATTTAAACTCACACCCAGTGTGTCAATCTTTAACGCAAAATAAGTGCTGTAAACACCAATAGGTTTACCTGAGTATCTAACGATGTCTTGTAGGTTAGCCTGATTGGAGGGTCATAGCTTCATATAGGTTTTAATCACAAACCTGTGGGATATTTACTTTGAATGTCACCCAACAACTGTACCTGACAACTAAGATTTAGATAATCACGGATGGTGATAGGTTAGACCCAAAACCCTTAACCTAGGGTCTAACCTAGGTAAGTGGCTATGTTTAGGTCTTATGATACATTAAGCTAACCTGGTGTACTTTTTACACCCACCTTAAAATTTAGCTCATTACAAAAGGTTAAAGTTCCACTTGCTTATGGGGTGGAAAAAGTGGCTTTTCTGTTGTTGAGCAATAAGATTAATTTAGTGAATTCCCATAATGTAAAATAAATTTCTGATTTGTACTTTAAGAAAAGTTTTATTTACAAATATCTAAGTTTCATAGTACTCCTCACTTGTTTAAAAATCCCTGAAGTCTTACTATATTCTAGGAAAAAATATTGTAAGGAAACTGGAAGAATTCTCCTTTCGGTTAAACAATGCCTGAAGGTCAATTGAAACAGTAATGATGACTTCATGAATAAGGTAAATTAATTTAAATAAAAATTCATAAATACAATATGCAGTATGGATACATAGGCCTACTATTTAAATGGTGTAGTAAACTTTACGTCATATAACTAACCAAGTGTAACATGACTATAAGGGTTCTTTTAAACTTATTTTGACGTTTTGGTTTAACAATTAGGCAATCTGGTCGTTAAAATTTCTTGCATGGAAAGAACGGAAAAAAGATTTAACCCATAATGTCCACATATAAATATTTTAAGACTCTTTAAGTCCCATTTCATAGTAATTCTTTATCAATATTAAGGTCCAGAAATGTTGTACAAGCTGTCTTCTAAAAATTGGTTACCTATTATAAATAATGAATTATTGTGGATGGATTATCATTATTTAAATTGAGTTAATTCAGTTTAATTATATATTATTTAGATCCATATTCAAATTAGTTGTTTCAAATTGTTACATATATATAAAATATTTAAATACATTCACTTCCAAATTTAAATTTAGAGATAGTTATTGCTGTAAAATAGGGAGTTGCATTATCTGTACCCTGCCTAATTGTTCATACATAAAACAATACAACTACGCAATGAACAACTGTTGTTTATGCGTATAAAACAACACTGAATAGCAATCACAAAAGCCTCGAAGTGATAAGCGGGGCTTGACATCCCCCTGTGATGGAGGTAGATTCGGCGGGGCTCATGGTGTATCAGGCACTTAGAAGGCGTGAAAGTGAGAAGAGCCCCCATGAGCACTGTGGGAGAAGCTGGTACTGAAGTGATGTTCGGGGCCTGACATTCCTCAGTGATGGTGGTGGACTCGGCGGGGCTCATGGTGTATCAGGTACTTAGAAGGCGTGAAAGTGAGAAGAGCCCCCATGAGCACTGTGGGAGAAGCTGGTACTGAAGTGATGTTCGGGGCCTGACATTCCTCAGTGATGGTGGTGGACTCGGCGGGGCTCATGGTGTATCAGGTACTTAGAAGGCATGAAAGTGAGAAGAGCCCCATGAGCACTGTGGGAGAAGCTGGTACTGAAGTGATGTTCGGGGCCTGACATTCCTCAGTGATGGTGGTGGACTCGGCGGGGCTCATGGTGTATCAGGTACTTAGAAGGCGTGAACGTGAGAAGAGCCCCATGAGCACTGTGGGAGAAGCTGGTACTGAAGTGATGTTCGGGGCCTGACATTCCTCAGTGATGGTGGTGGACTCGGCGGGGCTCATGGTGTATCAGGTACTTAGAAGGCGTGAAAGTGAGAAGAGCCCCCATGAGCACTGTGGGAGAAGCTGGTATGGAAGTGATGAGCGGGGCCTGACATCCCCCAGTGATGGTGGTGGACTTTGCGTGGCAGGTGTACATGATGGTGTATGTGTTTCGGCTTATTGGGCACAAAGATGACTACTCTGGAAAATATTGTTATATATAAGTTATCAAAGTAAGTAGTGGACGATTCCTAATGAGTAAAATTTAAACACTAAAAAACAACCACAAACTATTTAAAAATAATAATCTGGAATATTTATTTAATTGGCCAAGGGCTCATAGCTTACCACCAGCTCAATCTGTTTTAGCATATTAAATAGAATATCTTGTAAAGGAACCCCCCCAAAACCATAAAGATCAGGTATTTTTACGTATATACCTTGAAATCAAATTTTGGTTCTTTGATTAAAATTAATCAGCTTTTCTTTATTACTTACTCAAATTCATACCATCATGGCACTACAATTGAGAATAATCAGTATGATAAAATACTTACTTTCTACCAGAGGCTGTACTGGAGAATATTAGCGCCAGAGTAACTATCTGTAAAAACAAGAAGAAACATTCATTTAGTTCTGTCTTAAAATTAACATATAATATCTAAGTAGGCTACTATAAATAAACAAACGTAAAAATTATTTATTGACATGGGGTATATAAGACACAGAGTAGTGTTTTTTAAAATATTAAAGAATTTAATTTGGGCAGGTGTCATTGTGAAATGTGAATTCATTAACTGTTAAAATTCACAGATCAACACAACTTCGCTAAATATATATTTTCTCATCAGAGCTAATTTGAGATAAGAATTAAGTTTCCAAATAAAAAACATCAATATATAAGGGAGTGGAAAAAATTAATTGTGGTACTGCAGTTAAAAATATGATGGTTACCGAGACATTTTGAACCCCCCCACCCAGAGCTAAGACATATTATCCAAAAGAACGAACGGGGCCAGACGGGACGCCTGAGGAAAGCTTAGCCGTCAACTTACGCACTTCCTCCTCCATCGAAGCTCGGAGGTCGACTATCCCACGAAGATACGCCATTTTACTGGGAACTCATGATAACTCTGTAAAACTTGACAAATTGTTAGAAATTTCTCTACAATTGCATTTCTTTAGCAGCCAGCTTAAATATGTTAAATTTTATGTATCTTAACTGGTCCGCCGTGATATCATTCTCGATGCGCCTTCTCTTGCCCCCGGACGACATGGAACATTCTAACACCGTGGCCGTTCCCTCTGTCACGCACCAGCCCTCGCCTCCTGCTGTACTGCCTTCAGCTGCTCCTCCTCAGTATGATATGCTCGCTGCTTCCTTCCTCAGCCAGTTTTTTGTTACCGGAGATCTCTTAAGTCGTCATCAAACAAAACTTAAAGTTAAAATATCAGAAAGACATAAGCTATAGTCCGCCAGCGATGCAGTTATGGACACTGTAGTAGCACTTATTAACAAGAATAGACCTAAGTTGCCTTTTGAAGCGACCCGGGTCAATTTCAGATTTTAGATTATGAGGAAGTACATTGAATAATTGAACGGCATTGTAGAATAGATGTTTCTTAAAAAAAGTGGTTGAATGGGGCGGGATTTTTAAGTTTGAATTGTTTCTAAGTGAATACGCATGAAGATTTGGACCGTGGAACTGTGAAAAGTTGATCCAACCGGATGTTAAAAAAAAGTTTGCGGGATTGCAAAATTTTTCTGGGATGGGGTGGGGGAAAGAAATAACCTCAAAAGCTTTAGCACATGTTTTTTAGAAACTAAAAAATGTTCATAAAAACCGAACTAACAAGCCGATTTGATTCAAACTTGGAATTTATGCTCTAGGCATTTTTTGTCAACTTTTAGTCAAAGGACTACCTAAAAAAACACAATCTAGCCCAATAATAAGGGTTGAAAGTTCGAGCCTAAATTGGCTGTTGCTCAGATATTTACCGAAAAATGAACAAAAAATTGGCTCTTATGTTTTTCAAACATGTTTAAAACTAAAAAAGGTACTTTTTTGTCAACAACAAAAAAATTGTGAAATGAAAATAGGACTTCAAAACCTTATAGGTTAGTTCACCATAAAACACCAAATTGTCTTGGGTTTTGCCCAAAATTTGTCAAAACCTAGCCTTGTGCTAGCTCAGCACCACTCAGGGGCACAAAAGTAACCCTAAAACACAATAAGCACTTCAAAAACTTATTTTAAAAACGCACTATAAACTAGCACAACTTCCAGGTCAAAGACTTAAGAGAGTCATAAAAGTAAATCCAAAAATATTTAAGTGAAATCAACATTGTAGTAATAGGAAGTTCAAGAGGAATGAAAAAAACTTTAATGGATGAAACCTGATGAATTATGGAGGTTCAACCATAAAGTTGACAAATAATGGGATTATTAATCATATATGATTTAAATTTAGGGAATTCTTCAATTCAAAACGAGTAATTTAGTAGTATTGCAGGTGAAGCATGGACACAGGAGAGAGGGGATCGTCATCGAAAGTCACAATCGGTTGTTTATGTCATCAGCGGTGCGGTCTAGAGCCGCGAAACGACCGTTTGCGGTGACGCAATCGGTGGCTAGTAACGCGGCGTAGCGGGGGAGGAAGGAACCAATCAACAGCTGGCGGTGCGCGGTGGCGGGAAATGACCCGTCATAGATCAGCTGTTTGTTGTTTGGATAAGTGATAGAGATCCAGCTCGACCACAACCCATCCATGTAGCTGAGTAGAATGGATAATAAAAGCCTCTTCGCAGTCGACTTGCATCCCTGGGAAATTTCCTCTTTTAATAATTGTTTCTAATGCTGCACATCAATTTTCTGCCAATTTTAGAATAATATTACAAATTCTTTTTGGTTTTTGGCTCCAGTTTTACCCAGAATAATAACTTTCCCCACTTTTCTGTTGGGCTCAATTTTTTTATATAAAATTACACTAAAGTTTCCAATTCTAATTATTACGATCATAATCTTAATACGTCACTGTCACTTCCGTTTCAAATTTTGGTCTGACAGATTTCCAATACCCCCATCCCCCAGAGCTAAGACATACCATATCAAAAATCTATACAAAATGTTTATATTTATTTCCCTGTGGGAAATAGGTTAGATCATGAATGTCCATAAAGGGACATCTAAAGGGATCTAAAGGGACAGTTTTCAGTCCATCTACACAGCTGTTCTTATTCTCATATAAATGCAATAGAATTTAATAGCTCCGGTAGTTTCTATGGAAACCTGTTTCAAATTTTCATCTTACAAATTATTGCCAACACCCCTCCCCCAGAGCTAAGACATATCCATGCCTAAATCAAAAGTAAATACATGAAATAAATGTCCGCTTTCCTGATTTTTTGAGTCTTCGGTTTATGAGGAGATTCACGAAATTTATTTTTGACACATTCCAAACAGTTTTCTTAACTAACTTAACTTCTACACTTAACTCCTTTTTAACTTAAAAGCATCGGCAGACGATCAGTGTCAACTGAAAGTTAAGAATAATTAAAGATTTGAATAATAATTATTGATAGTTCCAATCGCCTCCACTGTCCAACTCGGTTGAGTTGACTATGTCGATTGTTGATAGCTGTTTGCCAATGAAAAAACTGACGAAGAACTCTTATTATTATTAATAGTACAGTTGCTTGCGTGATTCTAAAAGTATGGAAGAGAAGAAGACTGTGAAATATGTGTGTGTGTGTGTGTAAGGATTGTTTGTTTAATCGGGAACAATATTCACATGAAACAATATATTGAAAGAGCCTCGTTTCACCTGAAGTACAAGAATAAATATTTAAAAGTCTACATCAGTAGTAGCCATCTTGAATTTTAGTCCCGTAAGGGCAATGTTAAATTCTGGCGGAACATACCTTCACTTTGGCGTCTGTAGTGGCGTTAATTATCAAAGTATCAATGTAAAACTTTGGAAGTACATTGATGAGATGTGGCTCAAGGGCATGACCTTTTAATATGTTCAAAAATTTTACTTGATATAAAAACAAAAATCCAGGAATATTTTACAAAATAAATCATCAATATTTTTTTATTGAGAGCGGAAATAAGAGGTTCTGTAAGGTGCTGCCCTGAAGGACTGTAATACCTTTAATTTGACACCTCTTCCGTTAATTTATGACAATAGGTCAAGGAG
Organism: Nephotettix cincticeps; assembly: GCA_023375725.1. Lineage (NCBI taxonomy): Eukaryota > Metazoa > Arthropoda > Insecta > Hemiptera > Cicadellidae > Nephotettix > Nephotettix cincticeps. The sequence continues at coordinate 15,171,925 of CM041785.1, read as the reverse complement.
ATATAGGCGCCAGAATTTAACATTGCTCTTACGGGACTAAAATCCAAGATGGCTACCACTGATGCAGACTCTTAAGTTTAGGAGCCTTACAACTATTTACGAATACAAAGCAGTTAAAACTGATCATCTGTAGGGACCTTGAGATTTAAAATTTAATTTGAAGAGAGGTACATGTACGGGGTTTATGACATTGTTCTTATGGGTGTAAAAATCTAAAATGGTGGGGATAGGCCTAATGTAGACTTAACAGTGCTTCATTGGAATATCCAAGATGGTGGAGGTACTGGGACACTTACCAGGACGAAGCGCAGGACGACCTCGGACCCCATGACCAACGCTACAGGTGACTACAGTTGTTGTGGGTGTGAATGACGATGACGCGAGTAAACGCGGGCGTCGTGCCTGGCTGGATGTTGCGGTGTATCAAAACTGGGTAATGGGTAAAAACCCGACCACATCTGCAAGTTACGCCAGACGCACTACACAACACCTTGCGACACGGGAGCCACAGAGTTTCTACCTCTCAGAAACCCCACGAGGGTTCGAGGGAGAACTCACGAGACGAGTTTCATAAATAATCGTAGAAGATTTCTACCAAGGACTGTACAACAAATCTGAAAAGAGTGATTTTTATATGAACGATATTGTTATTAAGGATTTGAAAGCAGGGATCTTACTATTATTACCCTTTGAAAAGGCGACCTACCCAGGTACCTTACCCAGATATGAATGGCACATGATGTAAGATGATTGTGGCACGATCTTATAGTCTTGTTACTAAGTCTGACATGTTCCTTAGATAGGACTGATAATAGCCTAAGAGCCAATTACATCTGAGGGACATTTAGTTTAAGGAAAGATCTGAACCACAGTTTGTCTCTGAATTACGAACTGGTCTAATTTATGAGGATGGTCTTTGCGGATGAATAGTATGGATGTTAATCCACACCAGAGAATATCACATCCACCAACCATCGCTCATAACTATTCACAATTCGCAACCTCCAAGTAGCTGGAGTAAGTAGGTTTGCTGCCATGTGGAACAAAAATTTAGATTTTTCTGCATACATTATTATATTTTATCTATATGAGTCTGTATAAAAATTGTTATAACAATATTTCAAATTAATAAGCGCTACATCAATATTTACCTTTTCCTTTACCTGTCTTCTATATCTGAGTAACCATTTTGATATAGAGCAATGATTCAAAATACTAATTTGTTTGTTCTTTGAGCTGATTCCAATGGTACTAATAGAAATTTAGTTTTTAATAAATTATATTGAACAATTTTTATCTTTGAACACCCGCATTTCGGGTACAAACCACCCTCTCCAAACACTCCTGTGGGTAGACCGATTTTGGTTGGATTTAGATCGAATAATTGCACAGTAAAATGTCTGCACCAAATTTGATCGAGGTTAGAGTTGGCATCTGAGACCTCAAAACAAACAAAAATCTCTCCCGAGTCTTGTCATGACGACCGCGGTAATAGCTCCTATAGGAACAAATAATTATGTCTGTACTTCCCTTGTGCTACTCTTTTACTATGCATAAATTCCAAGTACAATACAAATGGTAATGTAAGCTATTCTTGTGATGATCGCTCTTTACAAACAAAAATATCTGCAAAAATTTTGAAAGTTTGAACTTAAGTTCTAATAATATTAATCCCTACAATTTTTTTTCAAATTAACTTTTATTATACACTTCAGGATCATGGGATATATTGTGGCCACCGAAGAATTCATAGACAGGAGAAAGGTGAAAAGTCTGTTTCAATCACAAATGACAGAAGATTACAAAAATACCTAATTACGGGGCTTGGGTGAGTAAGGACAATTTATATGTCAAAAGGCATACCAATACTTCAGTAGGTTGTCCTCTTTCCAAATTCTCCAGGAGCATAAATGGTTTAGAAGTGTCAAGTCCTGTAATCCAGCAACTTGGAGGGCACGAATTGTGGATAGGTGTGAGCGATGGTCGATGGATGTGATATTTTCTAGTGTGGATTAAAATCCGCACTATTGAATATTACATTCATCCGCAAAGACCATCCCCATAATTAGATCAGTTCGCAATTCAGAGGTAAAATTATGACTCGAATCCCACGTTAAACTGTAGGTTCCTCAGATGTCAGATTTCAATTGCTGTTAGGCTGTCAATCAACAGTCCTTTTAATAAAGAACATGTCAGCCTTAGTCAGTAACTACTGCAAGATGGCACCTAACTGTTCTCACATCAATTTCTTACTTCCTTTATACTTTGCTTAAATTACCAACCTGGGTTGTATGTCAACGCTTATTCTCAACAGTGTCAGACTCTCCCTTGAACACTTTATACTTGTTTCAGATACGTCCGGGGGTGAGATTAGACGATGGGCTGGGATGGGCGGGCCAGCTTGTTAAGTTGGAGGGATCACTTGCAAAGGGTCTCTTTATCCTGAGACGGATGAGAGCTTACGGCAGCATCTCTCTTTCTAAGCTGGTCTACTATGGCCTGTTCGAACAGCATATATCCTATTCCATTGTTCTCTGGGGATCAGTTATGGGGAATTTGGGTAAAATATTCGTCTTGCAAAAAAACCATTCGAATTATTTTAGGCTTACAACCTCAGACTACCTGCAAAAAATATTTCATTCAGCTTGCCTGTTTGACTGTTCCTAGTCTCTTCATCCTGGAGGCAGTTTGCTATATAAAAAATCAAAATATAAAACCCAATTTTGTAAACCTTAACTACAATACAAGAAAAAAAGTAATCCATGCCGAACAACATATGCTAACCTTATATGAACACAAGCCAAAATATTGTGGCCTCAAACTTTTCCAGGCACTGCCAGAAAATTTGCGTAATATCGGTAATTTTTCTAAATTTATAATTAAAACTAAAAAATTCCACTTGGAAAAGGTTTTTTATGATCTCAACAGTTTTACTAACAAGTAGCTTAGTTAGGTTAATGTTTTACTGGACTCTGTACCTTTTGACCTGTTCAACTCCTGGCCTGCCCGGACTACTGACGGAATACACTAACAACAAGTAACAAGTAAGTAATGAGTACGAGTTCAACAATATTAAAAAAATCATAACTATACAGTCAGCCCTAATTTGTATCTTCTTATAGCCGTAAACCTCTTGAAGTGAATCACATGTGCAGCATTTCTTTACCTCCACCCGTAGCCTTGCCCGACGCGGCGTGGTCAACCCGGTCCTGCCACGGTGCCAGCGACGCCCACCAAACAATGTCTCGGCGTCGCCGTCGCTTCCGTCCGCGAGGGTGTTACATGGACCACGGGGAAGTGGCCAGGAAGTAGCCAGGAAGCGGACAACTCGTTTCCCTAGAATAAACTAAGTACTTCCAATAATTACAATCCAAGTGAGACGCCATTTTCTCTGTCAGTGGGGCAGAAAAACACGGAACAACTGAGCATGGCTACCAAAATGCCCTAGTCTATAAAAGAGCCCTCCCTCGATGAGATGCCAGTGGTGTAGTGGCGGCATGAGTGGCATGCTGGTGAGGATATCCATACAGGCCCTGGTGAGTGACAAATCCCTCTTATCACGAATAAGGTTTCAATAAGTTGTTTTTAAATTTGAATTACGTGTTTCAAAAGTTTGCTAGCGTAATATGTTTAATTTTAGAGTTAAGTGGACCATCGCTCTCATAACCTTACAGAGGAGATACATGATCTTCTCTTGTGGTGCTTTACTCAAAGCTACGAAATCCTACTTAAGATTTATTCATCTAAGAAAGTAATAAATGGTGCGCGTGCCAATATATTCCGTCCTGTGACCGATTGATTGATTTATGTTTTGACTTTATACCAGAAAGCTCGCCTATATTATATCCTACACCGAATCACCCCTCGGTAAGGCTGTGCGATCTTAGCATACTTTCCGATTATATACATTACGTTTTCATCACTTGTTCAAGCCCTTATCCACAGGTTATTATTGACAAAGATATTTTTAAATCGAGAGCTTGTGAGACTGATTAAGTAGACAACTATTTTCTTTGCTGAAGGATTGTTTTGTGTAGTGAGATCGATTGTAGTTATGGTAGTGGAAAGGACATTACCTGGTGTTAAGAACATCAATCAATTTTATTTCGGTGGGAACAGAAAAACAGTTAATTCCGTTATTTTTAGCTTATTTTATAAAATTTTATACGTAAAACACATGAGCGTTTTAAAGACATTAAATTTAATCGTAAAAGTAATAAGAAATGTGAATAATAAGATAACCCTTCAACGATGTTTCTTAATTTATTTTACAATTTTAAAAGTGCTATAGAACAGTCAAGCTCTTTAGAATCAATTTAATTTTAAAACAATACTTTCTCCATACCTATAATATCGTATAAGTGGGAGAAAGTTAAACCTATAATCAACATGCTTATACTTAGGTTGAGAATAATATATGAAATATACTCCACAGTATAGATTGTATTCTTGGAACATAAAATTAAAAATGTTTACAGAATATTAATGAGTAACACAAATCTGATCGCCAGATAGAGTTTGTAACGAGGAGGGTATTTTAAAATAATGCCCGAACGTCCTCTTAAAAATCCCCGAAAACCACTACGTGTTACGTTTTAGTCAGCAATGTGTTCCATTAAATTACAAAAGTGTAACATAAAATCCATATACTAAAGAGTTATTTTCTTTTAAATAGACTAGTATACGCATCATAGAGTTAAATATAACAGTTCAATATGAACAGTCACGTATACAGCATTTGCATTGCTCGTATTCATAGATTTAGTAGGGGATTAGTGAAAACTGGAGTGCCACAAAGCTCTATTCTAGGGCCAATTTTATTTCTCATTTTTATAAATGACATGCCATCTAGCATCACAGTCGCCAATGTGTGTCTCTTTGCAGACGACTCATCGCTGACGATTACAACTTCTAAAAGAAATGATATTGAGTGTCAAAGTTTTATGGAGGGCAACAACCTCCTCTAGTGGTTAGAAACCAACTCTTTAAGTTATAATTTGGCCAAGACTCATCTTATAGAATTTATTATTCGTAATAGGAAAGCTCACTCATCCGACTTGTATATATTTTTAGACGATGTTGAAAATCTTCTTCAAGTGTTCAGTTTTTTATCCATACTCTTTGGTACAACGCTTGATATTAGGCTCAGTTTGTATCTTCACATTAAACATGTATGCAATAAAGTTAGTTCTGGAGTTTTAATCTTTAGATGACTTGAACTTTAATGGTCATTGTTCTATATATTATGGGATATGCTATTTCAATTTGGGGTGCTGATTGCTGAAAAACTAAGCCAATTCTTTTTCTTCAAAAGAGAGCCATTAGATTGATTTATAATGTTCCAAAAAGACAAACTTGCCATCCTTCATTCACCAACAGTAACATTTTAACTTTCTCATCCATCTACATTTATCACATCATCTACATTCGTTATACGCTTGTTTTTTGGCATAATCCACAATATTTTGATTTCTTTAAACACGAACATCAGTATCTTACTAAACAAACATATTCCTCACAATTACCAATTCACAAAACCACATTTAAAAAACACACCGTTTATTCAGAAATTTCGTTATTGAACCACCTTCCACTTAAACTACAAACACAATCAAATATTGCAATATTTATACGTAATTTAAAAAGTGCTCTTATTAAAAACAACTATTACAATTCTGATAAGTATATGCGTGATGATATGGGTAATTTTTCAAAAAATAAATAGGACGGTGGTGACGTCGTGTAATCCAGCTACTTGGAGGTCAGGAATAATTGTGAATTAAATACTATGTTAATCCACAAAGACCATCCTCATAATTAGACTGATTCGTAATTCAGAGGCCGTGGTTCGGATCCCACGTTAAACTGTAGGTCCCTTAGTTGCCTTCGGCTGTTGGGCTATTAATTAACAGTCCTGTCTAAGGAATATGTCAGCCTTAGTCAGTAACAAGACTACAAGATCGCGCCACAATCATCCTACACTCATTTCTCATTCATACTTGGTTTAAAATACCCACCTGGGTAGGTTGCAATTTGAATAATCTAATCTAATCCAATCACTAGGATTTCTCATAGAGCCAATATTTCGCATCAACTGTTCCCAAGGGCCGCAAGAAGTATCGGCTCTTGAGCGCTTTGGGGGATGCACATTTTGGAGTATGGAATATTCCAGCAACGGAAATTTGGAGCCCCGGAAATTTTTGAAAAAAAAATGAAAGCCTTAATTTCTTCATAAATTTGTTTTCATTACTCTCATTTTTCATCCCAAATAGTCCGAGGGCCCCATAGTGAGCACCCCATATCACTGCTATAATCCTATAGTCTAATTTGTTAAAACGATTTTGAAGTTGGTGTAATGTTTGCTTCCAAATAGTTTGACGTATTATTAATTGACTATTGTTCAAAATTTAGGTACGGGTTATCTTTTATTAATATTGGAGTATATGCAGTATTTAACCAAAACTAAAGCTAGATAAAATAGAAGTCCTTCGGAACGTAAGCTACAATCCCGCGACATTTCAGTAAACCTTTGTGTAGACCAAGGCTTGAAGGCGCCATTCCCGTCCTAGAGAATTAAAAATCGATTGAGCCTATGTTAGTTTATTAAACGTTTCATAACTAAAAAGTACGAATACTGTAAAAATGTTCAGATTTAAAAATTAACTGATTAACTGCATTATAAGAATTTACCAGCAATGGATTTTGATCTGTTTTAAGTGTTTAATAGTTTATAAGTAGACCTATTCATAAATACGGTAATTTCTCGCCACAGAACGATAAATGTAGCTTAATGTTTTGTGACTTAATAATAAACTCTCAGAGGTTCGAATTTAGTAAAAAAGTATCCACTATTAATTATTATTTTACTATCCACATTAGAAGCTTCTAATGTCATCATACATCGATATGAATACAATAACTGAAAATAAACTAAAAATAAATGCACATATACTCGTATAAGCATCAAAATCAAAATAACTGGTGAATTCATGAAAATAACATATTTCTCAACAGTTTTACTTAAAATTTAGTAGGCAGCGTAAGGCCATTTCAGGCCATAGCATACCATACAAAATTTGGTTTTTGCCTCAGGGGAGGAGTGAGTAGCGTATCACCTCCTCTCAAAAAAGAATTTTGAAACTTCTAAGGGACGTCAATGAGTGAAAGACATTTGATGTGATAAAAAACAATAAAACTCTGTCAATTTTATTGTAATAAGTTTATTAAAATATAATGGTTGTATTAAATATAAATAGTTTATTTTTATGTCGTTTTCTGATACAATTTCATGAGTTTACTATCAGAAAAATATTATTTACCATATTATGAAAAGTAAACTTAAAATTGTAATAGAATCGAAATAAATTAGGCAGGTTGAAAGCCGTGATAAAATCCGTCTTTGTTTTGCGACGTTGCCGATGTCAAATCTCCAAGCCGAATGCCAGGTACAACGTGACTACTATAACGGTTTGCCTACGTCACCGCGCGAACAGTTCCACGCGACCAGAGTGTTCCAGAAGATTGATCCAGTCTGCAACACTACTCCACAACTATTAACAAATCACTTTATCTACGTATTATGTTTTAACAAACGGAAATAGTATTTTATGTTGTATACATGAAGTTTTAAAACCAAAAACTAATTAGCCTACTTATTGAGTGAATTCGTTTTCGTTTTTGAGAGGACTCTATATTAGGCTTAGTAGGTAAATGTGTTCGTTCGTACCCCGTTATGAGCCCAAACATATCTAGTCAACGATGAGCTAGGAAAAAAATTATTCAATGTTGATCGATGTTTTCTAATCTTGCTACCATCGTTTACCGTTTCAATAACAATTTAAGTTTGGACTTCAAGCTAATATAAATAACCACTTTTCTCAATACAGCTGGATGTTTTAAAATATGTCGTCTGTAAACACCAGTATGAACGTTTTGCTAGTGCAATAAATGCGTTATTAAATAGGATTATTCGAAACCTTTTTACATGGATATGTCTTAGCTCTGGGTGGGGGGAGTTGACAATTTTTCAGACAAAAATTTGAAACAATGACGTCACTTGGTTGGTGACGTCATAGTTTGGTTATAGGAACAGCTGTTTAGATGAACTGAAAACATTCCCTTTAGACATATCCATGATCTAGCCTATTTCCCACAGGGAAGTAAATACAAACATGTTTGACATGGATATATCTCAGCTCTAGGGCGGAGGAGGGGGTGTGTGCAATTTCCGAGACCAAACTTTGAAGTAGTGACTGAATAGTCATTTGGTTTCGCTTAGATTTTACGTCCGTCTCTAAAGTCAACATACATTCTGGGTACCTATGAAGTATGCATTGCTTTGGCTCACAGGCGACAATGATGGCATAACACACACACTCTCTCTCATAATACAGACATAAAAGTCATGTTACTTTGCTGCCGTTCAACATGGCGTTGATTTATAGGGGAGTGAGCCCGTGTAACTTCATGGTGTCAAATTAAGTCGTAAAAGACAATGTCTCTTCCTATGGTTGTCTACGCGAAAGGTGAAAACAGAGACTAAATGAGATCACACGTAGCACGCTGCCGTGAGTAGGGTGAATTTCACAGAATCTATATTATTCCCATCATAGTAATTGAATAGTACTGAGTTAATGTACTTATATTAAGGCTGTGGCTGTTCACTAAGTAAAAACACATACACGATTTTATAAAATTACTAGCTGACCCGGCGAACTTCGTAACGCCCTACAGTATATGTGTTCACTTTAAGATTGGCAATGTTCCGAAGTCAAATAGTATTACGGCTTCGTTGTGAAAGACTTAGATATCCAAATGTCTCGGTATAGTTATGAGCCGTTCTCAAGTTATGAATGGTGTAACATGGGGACTTTGGCCCTTTGTAGGGCAAATCCCTTTGGGAGTTTCGAAAAATGTTTTCTTCGTACGCATCTAAACTTTAAATAGAATCTGAGTACCAAATTTGAAGCTCAAAAGCCTTGTAGTTTTAGAGAAACTGTGATTAGTGAGCTAGATTTCATTTTTATATTTAGAGATTTCAATAACTAAGCGAGTTATACAAGTTTACTTATGTCCCGTAAGAATTACAATGCATACGTAGGTTTTCTGCAGTAAGAAACATTAAATTGGGGGTTTTATGAATGTATCGATAAAACTTAACTAGATGGACTCGCATACTAAATTTTGATACAATATTTAAGTAAATAAATGAGTTATTGATTTTTAGCTTTTCTCCCTAAGATTAACATTACACATTGTACTGGGTTTACCATTTTAGATATATCAGTAACCTATTAACCTAGAGTCATTATTCAAAATACTGTACTAAATTGTATGTGTTTTGAGCTGAATCAAATGGTAAAAAGTAAAATTAGATTTTTCCAAAAATTATACATAAGTCAATTGAAACCCCCATTTTTTGGGTACAAAATCCCTCGAAAACTGTCAGGGGGTTGAACTATGACCTTCTATCATGGTCCCGGGCTTAATTGTCACGATGCGGATCATGTGAATAGCTCGCTTTTCCATAGAAAATTCGTTAATAGTACAAAATTTACGTTGATGTTAGGAAATTAGATTCAGGAGGAGTAATAGATCCCAGCGAAACTGGTTAGGCACTTCTTGCTACGAAATATTGCGTAGCCAACCGAAAGGAGGAGTTAAGAATGGGAAAGGTGAGACAGCGACAGTCTACTTAACTCTCGGAAGGAAACCCTCAAACCAATCCGAACCCGGGCTTGGACCATGCATCACTTCAAGAGGATTCACACACAAGTCTTTCATTCAAGGGTCTACCCGTTGAGGGAGACTTTACCTTCTAATTTGTTATGCCCTCGGACAGCTATCCCCCGCTTGGAACCAAGTGAACACCAATTAAGCTTGTTTCTTCTCCAAGGCACCCCTCCAATGTGAACAGTAAGGAGAGACACTCCCAAGATTCCTGGTTGGACTGAGTATGACTCCAGGCTCAGTCTGGAGTCAATCAAGTCCTCGGGAGAAAAAAGGTAACCAAAGAAACTCGTTAAAAAAGGACTTGACAGAGCGATTGGACAGTTTCATTTTAATGTACTCAATTTATCGATACTAGTAAAGACAAATGACTGTACGTAATGTGTGCGTAATTGTAAATATTTCGACGATTTGATATTTTAAAGTAGTATACTTTCACCCTTGTCGCAATTCTCTGTATTCTGAACATCGCATACCGGAGCCTTTGGATGATCACACCGGTGACTGTGACTTTGGCTGTGGCTGAGGTCACACCGGTGACTTTGGCTGTGGCTGAGGTCACACCGGTGACTTTGGCTGTGGCTGAGGTCACACCGGTGACTTTGGCTGTGGCTGAGGTCACACCGGTGACTTTGGCTGTGGCTGAGGTCACACCGGTGACTTTGGCTGTGCACATCGTTGAACATCGTAATCCACTGGCCGTTCTGATCGCTTTGTTATCTAAGTACCGATTCATAATTGGACATCAGACCATGAATAAACTCAAAATAGCTTTTACACACACATCCAAAAATCCAATCATGTCCTTCAATAATTATGTTACGAAAATACTTCTATAATTGTCGAGTGGTTAATAATGCTGTCAATAAGTTAACATTGTACGCCATTAAAAGTAATTTTACAATTTTAGTTAACATTGTAATCCAGCTACTTGGAGCTCACGAATTGTGGATAATTATGATTGACGGTCGATGGATGTGGTATTCTCTTGTGTGGACTTTCGTCCGCACTCTTGAATAACCCGCAAACCGCCTTCATAATAAATTATACCAGTCCACAATTCAGAATTAAAAGTGGTTCGGACTCCACGTTAACTATATGTCCCTCAGATGTCTTCGGTTGTAGGGATATTAATTAACAGTTTATACTTTATCTGAAAGTATAAAGTATAAACTCTTGTTTAAGGAATATGTCAGCCTTAGTCAGTAACAAGACTACAATATTGCTACAACCATCTTACATCGATTTCTCATTCGAAGAGTTTATTCGCAAATGTACATACTGATACTCGGGTTAGGTAAGTATTTGCCTAATGTGTGACGGACGTGTGCGGTAATGGCGCACGTCAACTTGCGCAATACTTAAAGGGTTAGCCTCTGCATCTCTCATTCATACTAGTCTTGAAATACATACCTGGGCACCATTTCAGAAAGGTAGGCCCTAATAATTATATTTAATTTCAAATATAACTGATACTTTCGTTTTACAACACCTTACACCTATTACAAAATCTTCCTAAGGAGCCACATCGCGTTGTTCCCTTCACTGGTAGTGTACCGCGTAATCGTCAATGGCTACGTCACATACGAGCGCAAGTAGCTTCGTCAGATGATCGAATGGAGACATTAAGTGACCAAAACGGGAGCAGCAAAAACTGGAGCAGTGGGTGACTAGGAGTGACGGGCGTCATTGGCTAGGAAGTGGCGGGACCTGGCGGCCGTTACGTGAGTTACCCCACACATGACGTTTCCCGCGTTACATGCCCCCACGTCGCGCGTCTCGCGTCTCGCGTCGCCCTACGCCCGATTCGACGTGACGCCACGCCACGCGCGGGGTTTCAATTTTGAATTGATTTGGTTTATCGATGTTGTAGCAATAGAAAGTCTAGTTGTCGGGCTTTACTAAACAGAATTTTCATCATACTGATCGGAAAACAGTTTTCAGTCTGCAAAATCATAGTTTTCAGGTCACTTCAAATAGCTACTAATCGTGCAAACAGAAAACAGAAAAACATATGGTAATTTTTCGGTTCGCTAACCTCAAAATTTGTTCATGGATCATTAAAAATAATGTGTGCTATTTGAAACACATAAATTACAAAGATAAAATAACATTTTCTGTCAATTAATATCAATAAAAAATTATATAAAAAGCAATACAGTACTTTAATAGTACACCAGCTGGTGTACCCTTTCTTCGCACGGGTAAAAAAGGCTGAGAGGTGTACTGATACATTGTACTATCGTTACCGGTAATTAATTATTAATTATTTACAAAATGACAAAACACGAGTGTCTACAACATGACAAAGTAACATCTGTCAAGTGAAATATTGGGAAAGGATCAGGATTTACGTAATAGAAGCGGGCATCGGGATGAAACTTAAAATCTACCATTCCACTATTTCGAACTAATAACTCGATCACTAATTTCGATCCAACAATTTATCTAAAAAAATTGAACTTTATTTCTTCTTCTTCTCGAACTGTCAAAGTGTATGACCTTAGAAAATGTAAACATTGAAATCTAGTACGGTCACGGCAGCTCTTTCTTCTTCTTCCCGAACTGTCAAATTTTAGTGTTCACAGCTGTTGAAAGTCAAGTAATTTTATGTTTTCATTTCTTGAAAATGTAAACATGAAACTTAGAACATTCATGGGGCTTAGCCCGAGGGGATTTTAAGGAAATGAATATCTCCATATGTTGCATGAGTTTAAGATCTACCTTTGTGTAAAATATCAAACAGGTCGGTTCAGTATTTTACGCGTATACTTGTCACAACAAACCCACAAACATACTGAATATAATATTATAATAGACCGATAGATAAATCCTCTTCTTTATAATATTATAGAGTATGAAAACTAATGTACGAAAACTATGAAATTTTAGGTAATCTTTTAAATTACCCTCTTTCAAAGTATCGTGCATAGTAAAGATAACAACAGAAATGTAAACATTGATGACAACATTGTTTAACCTTAAATTATGTGGTTTATTTTGGTAACGATTAGGTTATTTATAGATATGATATGATAAGAATATTTGTTCATCACACAGAGCGAATGTGTCTTTTTGGTACTTAATTGGTTTTCGACTTTCGCTCCTAGTTATGAAAACTACTAATTCAAAAATACATCACTACAAACGGTTGATTATTTGCCCCTTTATCTGCCACTTTTTCAAGTCTTCACTTAGGATAACAATTTGTAAGTTTTAGTTTCTAATCAATCATAAATCGACATGATACTTGACTCAATTCTTGTACACCTTTGTTTGAATTGAATGAATAAATACATTTTGACTATTGACTGTCCAGCTGAAAAATATACGTAGCCTAATTTATGTTTTGGTTTATAATAGTAATTTACTGAATGGTTCTCAGTTGTCACAGATTCCGCTTTATAATCTGAAGGTCACCAGTTCAATCCTAGCGCCCATAGATCATTGGGCTGTGAAACAAATCCTCACAAATAATATGCTGATCTTCCTCGTAGCTTTTTATCATCATAGAAATCTTCACAATTATGGATTCCTGTCTCTAGAAGTGATAAAGATTGAACAAGAATGTGAATTCAATAAATTTGGGGTAAATTTCGTACCTAATAATATTCTACTGAATCGGAACTTATCGGGAGGTCAATACTGGTGGCTCAGTGGAAAGGCGCTGACTCAGTCATGTACCTCATTGTAAACCAGTGGCGGAGGACCCCTGACAGATCATGATCGGTTACCTCTAGTTATCTACGACATTCGACATACGTATGCGACCAAAAGCCACTTCGATATCTTGCTGTCTTTAATCCACCCTATAGGTTATTTTTAAAAATAAACCAAGATGAACTGTATGTTGACTTATGTTCATATTCTTCTGAATGTAAAAAAAAACAGTTATAGAATTGTGTAATGCTATCTAATCAAACACAAGCTTTGCGAACCTTAGGTTATTGAGGCTGTGTCTGATAAATAATCACAAAACTAACTCTTAAACATTAGTTTACGAAATTATTTCTAATGCATAGATTTTAACTGCTAACTAATTTTTAATTGCATACTAAAAATTAACGGACGTGTCGGTATAAATTCCCTTATACTGGGACTGGGATGGTGGCGACATCCTGTAATCCAGCTACTTGGAAGTCAAGAATTGTGGATAGTTGTTAGCGATGGTCGGTGGGTGTAGTGCTCTCTTGTGTTAATGTCCGCACAGTTGAATACTACGTTAATCCACAAAAGACCATCCTCATAATTAGACCAATTTGTAATTCAGAGGCCGTGGTTCGGACTCCACGTGTAGGTCCCTTAGTAGCCATCGGCTGTTGGGCTATTAATTAACAGTCCTGTCTAAGGAACATGTCAGCCTTAGTCAGTAACAAGACTACAACATCCTACATTCATTTCTCATTCATACTGGCTTAAAATATCTACATGGTTAGGTTACCATTCCAATAATCTATAGGATATAGGAATCCTTTTTATCTCAGTCAAGAACCAGTTCCTGGGAAGTCAGCAAAATGCAAACACATCTGTTGTTCAGTTCGCTTACAATGTCTCCGTAACAATCCTGCCGGTCTGGTCCGCAGGTTAATTATGTTAAATCGCAACAATGAGAACGATATGAAGTTACGTGGACACGGATGACTTGCCTTACGTGCACTATTGTCGCCATCTGTCATGGGTGCCTGGTAGCCGCTGTGCTTCCGGTCTGGCTACCTCACTTCCGTATGCCTCACCATCTGTCAAAGCCACTGGTCTTTCAGGAGAAAGACAACTGGAGTCTTCTGGAAGGAATTGTATACGACTTAAAGTTTACATTAAGCCAACAAAAAATATTTTTTGCTACACACTGTAAAATCAAACGTAAACGCTCAGAGATCAGATGGTTATTCATTATTAGGGATGACTTACTGGGTGGTTGTTTGGTTATAGTACCTACTTCATAGTCTAAAGGTTGCTTTTTCGATCCTAAGTAAGATCTTGACACAATATTGTAATGTTTCTGTTAGTGAACCTAATCTTTTTGTTAATTGGGATATCAATTATTGAAAATTGAATCATCTGGTCCCAGTCAATAACAAAACTACAAATCCATTCATCCTTAAATCCTTGACCCACCAGAATGGGTCGATCTTATCAATAAATATGAACATGATGAACCCAGTTGTCTGCCTCATCCACCAAATTCACTTGCCTGACAATGTAACAAAACTCGAGAAACGTGTGTTTTGTGTTTCCATTCAACATTAACATGGTTATATTTCTCTGTCTGACCAAAATGGAGAAACAGTGGTTAAGATTTACATTAATTCAATTTTTTTCTGTTTAATTTAACTATTGTTACTCATAATATTTGAATTCATTGCAGATTAAAGCTATCAGCACTTTTAAGGGTGTTACTTTATTCACGACCACACTACATATCTTCTTATACCAAAACAAATACCTTATTTAAATCATTAAGTAAAGTAAAGTTGCTGAACTATGCAGCCGCAGATCCGCTGTGCCAGGTACGAACAGTTTCCAATATTCTCGGAGACTTTAACGCCCGGCGTTGAGAGTCCCCATCACCATAACCCCACGTCAAGCGAATTGGTTTGTCTGCTTGGGTAAAACGATTGTCCCTTTTCTAATTTGGCTCACTAGCCAGCCAAGTGCGACAAGTGACTGAGAATTGGGCAAGTCGGCCTTCAGCGTTGACACACCGCCTGGAGACGCGGTCCGCAGATCACGGGGACCCCGGAGACCGGGGACTGACCTATCCGACCTAAATACTCTCTCTGACAATTCCACAGTTTCAGTGGAACAGTTAAATTGTTAGTTTCAAAACTCTAATCATCTGAGTTAAAAATATTTAAAATCAGCAGTACCTCCACTATATTTAATTCAAGTCTGACAAACAACGTTTAACTCAAAAATTGAGCTCTACAATGTACCACTCTTCAAACGTCACAGCTATTTGCGTGACAGAGGTTTCAGAACCTTGGATTTTTAGTCCTGCGAAAGCAATGTTAAAAGCCATGAAGCAAGGCACTTTTCAAATACGAATTTTTGAATAATTAATATACATCAGATTAGTTTTAAATTGAAATACCATAAAGATACTTCTCTGCAATCTTTAGAGTTGATTTTTCGGACTAGATTATCATGTATACTTTTATTTTTTATATATTGATTAAAATGCAAGATTATATTTAAATGTGTGAAAGATATACCAGTTACTATATACATATTTGTACATGGCTTTCGTGAGATTATATATAGGCTTTTTGCGTCAAGTATAGTTTCAAACTCTTTTTAAACTGGACATAAAAAAGTATGTCTGTTTTTTTACAACCATCAAAAATTCACGGTAAAATACTGAATAATGTTTGCCATTATTAATTTAGCCCCAGTACCATATAGGGTTGTGCACGTTACGAAATAACATAAGAACAGGCCGCGGTTGGCAACCGTGCCACCATTAACAGGGCAACTGATTCGTCACGTAAATTTGCAGTCCACAGTCGGAGATCAGTGTATGCCAAAATGTGCATAGATGCGGTCCGTCGCGCGCAACACTGTCACACTGTCTCACTGTCACACCGATACACTGATGTAACTGTCACCAGCCATAGCGTGACGTAATCATCAAAGGCGATCCTCGGATCTGCCTTTCTCCTCACGTGACTCATATAAAGGAGTTAATCACATTCAAGGCCATCTAGCCATTTCACAGATTCCCGTTGACCCAATGGTTAGTTTTCGACAATCGGGTTACTATGCAGGCCGATTTTAGCTTCGTGCAATCTCTAGGCTAGTTTTACAAAACTATTAACTGAAATGTTTTCTTTATATATTGGATTTGATTGCAACTGGAGCTGTTATCTGTGGATTTCTATGTGTTGCAAGCTATTACTATGGTTGTTTGGTAATATACCTGTACTCGTAATTAAAGGTTAGGTGGTGTTTTGGTGTTTATTTAATTTATTCAGCTACACAGAGCGCACAAACATTCGTATATCACCACTGTCAGGGATGATATTAGGTTTAGCTCATGCCACCGTGTTAAATACGGATTTATTCGTGTCGTTATGACACTAGAATTTCTACGAAACCAAAAACACGCATTTCAACGTTGAGCCGATACTAAATACGGGGGTCTGGAGTCCAGCGAGTATTAATACTCATACATTCACACAGTCTTACATATACATACAATTATACCTTCACACAGTCTTCTTGAATGTCTAATAATTTACGAACTCTAACTCTTACTCCTGTGGCTATTGAAGGCGTACCTAGGCGTTCTTTGGTCTCGCCAACCATGTACCTTCTGGATCTTCTGTCTTCAGCCACTTCTGGCCTGCTCCCATTCCTCTTGGGTCCTTTGTGGCCCCGTCATTCTTCGCATTCTTGGCCTTTCAATGGTCTCCTGCCCTCTGTTGTACCTGCCTTTTGCATTTTTCTCTCACTTCTTAGTTGAATGTGACCCAGCCACCTCAAATTTCTACTCTCTGGTCGCCATTTCGAATCTAATCTAATCTAATTTTGGTTAGCTTGCCAGTTTTTAATAACTACTTTTACGACAGCAAAACTAATCATTATTGTCCCTACTAGTCTAAAATATCTTTGAAGTAATTATTTTTTCATATAATTAGTAGTGCGTTTATTACATCAAATGTTAGTAGGCATACTCATGTAGGCAGTGACAAAATGCTTTGGCGATAAATTTACCGAATAAAACTCCAGGTAGTATAACTAATTAACACATGATCATAGGTCGCCTATATCGACTCTATATCGTCATTTTAACTACAATGTTTACTGATAAATTGTAAACATATGTAAGATTCAGTAATTGACCGATATAGACGTGCTTTAATAAATTTGTCGGGGTTTTTGACGAACAAAAAAACATCAAAAGTTGCCACTACCTAAAAACTGCCTAAATTGCTGATTAACTTTACAGACTTCTTTTAGAACAAAAAACGGTCATTGGCTGTTGGGCTATTAATTAACATTCCTGTTTAAGGAACATGTCGGCCTTAGTCAGTAACAAGACTACAAGATCGCAACAGAACCATTTTACACTAATTTCTCATTCATACTTTGCATAAAATACCTTTGGTTAGGTCGTCATTTCAAAAGGCATCGTTACGCCTGTGTATTGTGTGCATTAGCATAAAAACAATGCTTAGGTATATTTTATAAAACAAATAATTATCATCGGATAATCGTCAATAGTGTAACAGTTACCAGTATCTTACAGTTCAAAAGTGTAAGTTTTAAGAATCTCATGCGGTCGAATTTACAAAAATAAAATAAAAATATATCTCGTTTTAAAGCAGTTGTATCGGCGCCTCTCGCTGTTAGGTAACGATTGTAGGATCGCTTTGACAGAGACAATCAGCCATGTGAAGGTAATGTGTGGTCGTTACCGCTAGATGGCACTGGTAGCGAGTGACGTCACAGCGACCTACCCTGGACAACAGCTGACTTGTACCCAGATTGTCACACGCTTCTCTTGACTCTAGCTAGCATCTTAGACACCTAGGGAACGCGTCGTACTTGTCTGATTTTCCAGCATATGGATTTATTACTGGGGCGGATTATTTATTCGTTACTGGGACGGTGGCGTGTCCCGTAATCCAGCTACTTGTTCACGAATTGTGGATAGTAATGAGTGGTGGTCAGTGTTTGTGATATTCTCTGGCGTGGATTAACGTCCGCACTATTGAATACTACATTCATCCGCAAAGACCATACTCATGATTAGACCAGATGGTAATTTAGAGGCAAATTTGTGGTTCGGATCCCACGCTAAATTTTGAGTCCCTTAGATGTCATTGGCTATTGGGTTATTAATTAATAGTCCTGTCTAAGGAAAATATCAGCCTTAATCAGTAACAAGATCACGCTACAATCAAATTTTACTCATTTTTAATTAATAGTTGGCTTAAAGTAACTATTTGGTTAGGTCGTCATTTCCAAAGGTAATCTAATCTATTTTTATTAGGAAAACCCCCATGAGCCTACGTTCTGTGCAATGTGCTTGGGGTTAAGTAAGGACAGTGAGGTGACGTAGCTGAGTTAGTCGCACATACTAGCCAGAGGATTTGCTAGGTTTAAGATTAGAATAGGATTTGATTTGCCAGGACTAGCTCATGGTTCAATAGGAGTCCTTCGCAACTGGTTTCGAACCAGGAACTTTTGAGTTACTAGAACTTAAATAAAGCGTTTCACCCTTGAACCAACTCGTGGGACATGGACTCAATCTGGAAGCTAAGTGGGTTTGGATTTAGTTTCTGCATAGTTTTTTTTATACGGCAAAAACCTTCTTCCTGAGTGCTGTACTGAGTGTCAACTTCCGAATTCTTTACGAGAAGCTAGTCATGCGACATGTCAAATAGCACTCATAAAGAATTCGGAAGTTGGCTCCTACAACTTAGATCTGAGGTACCTCTCAACATTTATAATTACTACAAAAGAATATCTACCTATTACAAAGACTCCTATAACTGAAAATCACTTTAAATGTAAATTGTAGCAAAACCAAGGGAAGGGACTTAAAACCCAGGATCGTAATTTTAAAAATGCTGCAATTTTGTACTAAGTTGAGGTAGACCTCCAATTTTCACCAATCGCCTTTAAGACCTTTAAAATGAGGTACATCTCAATGGGGTTTTACATTTGAAAATTTGAGTTGCCCACCAAATCTCCCATATTTGTGAGTCACTCAAAATTTTAGATAACTTCAAAAGATGCTTTGGGTTAAGATTGTATCGTATCCAAATGTTATTTATTCTTATAACATTATAACATCATAGAACATTATAATTCGTTTGAAGTTTACTTTTGATTATCATGTTAAAATCAATCCCGTCCAATAATAATTATTCAAATTTATGTCGTTTTAAGGACGAAGAAAAATCCACAATTTTCAGAATCAGTCCTATTTTATTTTCAACGTCATTACAGTTTTTTGTAGTTTCATAAGGAACTCTACAAACCTTATTTTGCTACAACCTATAAAGCCAATTTGTTACATTTGTTACATCAACTACAACAGTTTTACTACGGGATTATATACAGTTTAATGGACACAATAAAATTGTATTTCCTGATCTACACGAATACGTTCATGCTTTTTACTGTAAATCGAAATTGGATATCCATAAACGACATGTAGGTCCGGATGACGTGTAGAGGTACAAAGACACTTGCGACATTTACAACTTAGCAATTCTTGCAAACATTCCATGTCCACCGACCAAGACGAAATGAACAATTATCGTAGTTACGACATGTATCCACTATTTAGTTGGAGCAGTTTTAACGGCTCTATTGCACCCAGACAAAGAGGGGAGTCAAAGACAGAGAGGGGCTGAGAGGTAGTGGGGAACACAGAGAGAGGAGAGAGAGAGAGAGAGAGAGAGAGAGAGAGAGTGAGAGAGAGAGAAGGCGTCAAAACATAAAGTTCATTGTCTTCGAGGAATGTCGCTACTTAAAAATTTAGTTCACTTTGAAACTTTGTTCGTGTAATCCTCGTAACTGTAAGAATTCTATGCGACGGCAGTGGTTACTTTATGTAACCCATGGTGTTTACATACACCAGGAAGTAAAAGGAGTATAGTCTGTGGATTTACATATGGACCCTTAAGTCCATATCGTTTTTCAACCGTTGCATTTACTTGTGATTTGATTTTTCTGAGCGAATACCAAGCCTTTGCACAGCTCCCTCTTGAAATAAAAATAAATAAAATAAAAAACAAATAAATTATACATTTATTTTTATTTCAAGAGGGAGTTGTACAAAGCCTTGGTATTCGTACAGAAAAATTACTTAACGATAACATACAACGGTTGAAAAACGAGTTTTCAAAGATATAATAAAGTAAAACATTATCTTGCCCTCTCAAATAAATCAGCATTATAAATAAAACAAATAAGTGGATTTTATTAGGAGATGAAGCCATGAAACTAAAAGGTGTAAGCGAATCGGTTGGGTTATAATTAAGAATTTCTTTTGTATTCCTAGTAAGAATAATATTTAGCACTCTAATACAACGTACTCTGTTTACTGCGAAGAATAAATCAACATTTTTCCGTACCTGATTTTAGTAGAATAGCAATTAAAAATATTAACTTTTAGCTTATAAGTTGGTTTGACAGTGATAGTAGATTATTTTGTAAATTATTGTTTAGTGATATAAAAATAACTTTTTAAAATTTAAAATCTCCATAACTGTTTCGTAACAATATTTTCAAACATAAGGGTGATTTCATGTCATGACCCTTAACACTATAAACCATTAAGTTTTAATCAAACTTTAAAGGTTATATTTGAGATTAAGATATTTTTCTTATTCTTTATTTAATCGTAGCAAAATACACTTTAAAATCAAGAATTAAAAGACAACAAATCTAAACAACACCTTTAGATATTTGAACCACCATTTATATATATATTTTTATAAAAATGGGGCAATCGGTGTGATTTTGAAGTAGGACTATCAAGATCAAGACACTTAAAAAACAAAATACTGAACAACAAAATATTGTGATGACAAACAACCTAAGAAGTCCCAAGATGTGTGTAGTAAGATGCCTATTCTGTATTCATAGATAAATAAAAAAATATTAGATTTGAAATATTTATGCATGAGATTTATTTATTTCAAGTTCAATCAATTTAACTTATTCTTCATTATCAAATAATAGTGTGTGTTGTATTTCAAAAAATGTTGCTTAATATATATTAAAACTGTTATAAAGATTAAAGGAAATCTTAAAGGAAGGATTAAAGGATTTAAAGGTAAAAAAATGATGAGAGATAATATTTACTTCCATTAATGAAAATGGAAGTAAATATCATACAAATATGAACAGATATGAATTTATTCGTTATAAATGAGGATTTTCTAAGTGATAATAGAATGCAGTTTCGCAAATCTTATTAACAGATTTTATAGCTTATGCTGTTACACAAAAGTGACGTCATGGAAATTGACTGTACTAAAGTCTCCATATATAGTTTGTGCTTCAATAACGGATAAAGTATTGAAACTAAATATAAAACAGTCAAGTTTTTCTATATATTACGAGTACAATAATCTAAAGAAGAACATTGTTTTGTTTTTATTTTAGCCGTACTTTCGTGATTACCTTACTTATTAATTTATTACTGTATATTTTATGCGTATGTAAAAATTGTTACTTGCTAATAATAGTAGTGTTAATTATAATTATAAAAAAGTATATACACATGTAACTAATACGCTTAGTGTTTTTTAAATTGATAGCATTACCATTACTTTTTGAAATGGCATCCTACCCAGGTAGATATTTTAAGTCAAGTATGAATGAAAAAATGGGTGTAAGATGATTGTGTCGCGATCTTTAAGACTTGTTACTGACTAAGACTGACATGTTCCTTAGACAGAAGGGACCTACAGTCTAACGTGGAGTTCGAATCACTGCCTTTGAATTACGAAGTGGTCTAATTATGAGGATGGTCTTTGCGGATTAACGTATTATTGAATAGTGACTCTATTAAACTTTTTTATATTAAAAAAAAGAATCTACATTAAAAGGCAGAGAACTGTTGAACCATCACCTTTACAAGTACGCGAAAGATATTATAACATTACCAATATTACGTGTCGAGTCCTTATTACTACGAAAATGAAACTTTCATAGATTATTTTTATAATTTTCTGTTTATAATGCCATATTTCATACATTTTAACTATTACAGTCGTTATAATAAGTTTTTGAAGGATAAAATCACTACCCTAAAAAATTAAAAACTAAAAAAGAAAAATGTTTGGAGATGTAGCCAAAATGAAACACCGTACTAATTTCATGAAACTCCTAATATACATAGTAAAAAAGTTATAAAAACATCGACGTACCGTTGGTACACAGTCAGACAGGCACCAATCCGAAAACCACTTTTTGAATTCAGGGAACCTCGTGAAAAAACGTTACACTTTAAAACGAAATTCTAAAAGATTGATGAAAACTATACTTGACCATTATATACATTATTATGTATATAATGGAGGATTAAAAAATTAAATTTAACTCTTGTGAGTGACGAAATTTATTGACAATTGATTGGTCAATTTCCTTCGCACCAAATTACTGTAAAGTTATTTGTTCAGTTAGAGCATTTAAAACATAAGCATATAGTTTAGCAAAGATGAAATAAGGTATTTATAAATTTCAAATGATATTTTGAAATTTTCAGTGGGTGTAAAACTAACATTTTCTGAAAATATTTAATACTTGAAAAAACACTTACCTGTCTGGGCGAAATTCGAACGGAAACACGTTGTCTGGCCGTGGACCGTATCCCCATGTAGTTACAGTATCTTAGCATGAAGGGCAGGTTGCAGCTGTATCCACGACGACGCCACGGTTCATCAGGGGTTGCCTCAGCAACGACCTTGGCGACGCGGGTGTGCCAACGGCGAGAGTCGTGGTCCCGGACGACCTCTGCAACCCTTGTAACATCTTCCTGCAGCAGGAAGTTGAGGGGAGGTCTAAAGATCAACTTAGGGGAGACGGAAGTTACTATCACGCCCATGTTAAATTTATTAACTTAAGGTACATTTATTTCAGAAACTATAAAGGCTACAGCCCTAAACTTTGTTTTAGTATAAATAGTATACATTTTTGAACATTTACACCCATATTCACAAATATAAAATATATAATTTCTCCTGAAAATAAAAATATCATATCCTATTTAATATTTCTCTGGATATCTAATATCACTGCAGTTTAACAAATCAACTATATTTTATGATCGTAAAGTGAGAAGTAGTGGGAAACGCAATGTAATATATTTACTATATCGGAAGATTAAACTGATATAGATGTTTTATAGTTACGTTTTGTGAGAAAAATCTACAAGATGTATATAGGTTGTGTAAAAATGTATTAATTAATTGAAAATAATTATAATAATAACTAAATGAACTTCAAAATATCCAAACCAATTCAATGGTTTTCCCATTTTGAGGAAGGTCACCAATTCTTAGGGTTAACCAAATGAACTTACCAA
This sequence comes from Nephotettix cincticeps, assembly GCA_023375725.1. Classification (NCBI taxonomy): domain Eukaryota; kingdom Metazoa; phylum Arthropoda; class Insecta; order Hemiptera; family Cicadellidae; genus Nephotettix; species Nephotettix cincticeps. Next base: position 15,148,146 of record CM041785.1, on the reverse strand, counting down.
TACTTTGCACGGACAGTATCTTTAACAAACAAATTTTCGTAGACTCTCAGATATCATTTTTTCTTCCCTCTAATTTAAATCTGTTCATCTGGATTGCAAGAGAAGTTTTATTTCTTAGGGTTTCAATTCCGACATTTTTCAATCACATATTTTCTTATGTTTATGAGAATTTAATTACTAAATTATGTGGGTTACTTAATTAATTACTGAAGATCTTAACTATGAGTTATTCAAAGAGCTGGTTTTTGGTCTTATCTTCTTGCGTGTCAATCATTGATTATCATTGTCAAAATATTCCGTAATAAATTGATTTGCTCAAAAAGGATTTCAAATCCTTTGTGAAACTATCTACAGAGTCTCCAACGTCTATTAATTAAGGTTATTTGTCAGCTATAATTAAGCTCACCTAAATTTATGCATAAATGTATATACATAATTTATATACATGCATTTATTCATCTAATGGCTCTATTGTTCGATAATATTATAGTTATAAACACTTAATTAGTCATGAAGTTAATTTTTTTTAAGAAAAGTCACTAATTTGAAATTATTAAATAAGTAGGGCTTATATTTCTGATGTGGTTATTGTGTTACATTAAACAACGTCATCCTGTCGACTAATCTTTTACCACAGATCTCCACCTCAAATTAGCTGCATGAAACCAATTTCAATCTTATTTTGCTTTAATTAAGATATAGCCAATTCAATTTTTACGGTACATGTAACTCTATTCATAAAAATAAATAAAATCATAAAAATTGTTTACAAGTTTTAGGTTTAAATTATTTTTAATACTTTGTAGTCCGGTGTATGTCAAAGACAGTATTTAAACCAAAAGCATGAACGGGAAAATAATAATTAAATGAATCAAATTGTAAAAAAGGACACCTAGACACGACATGTACATGAACAAAACATTGATGTAAATGGCAAAATTAAGCTCGTCCATACATGCTAATTAACAGAATATTGATATTTCAAGTTCATAATAATTGAAGTAAAAATAATAGGTTTAAAATAATTTAAGTCGAGATAATGACGGTATAAAATGTATTCCCACGTTGAAAATAAATTAAATAACAGATATGCCGAAAGGGAATGTTTTAGGTTCTTCTAAATAGCCACCCTTACAAAAGTTTGACGACACTTCTGTTGCTATTTTAGCGTGATGTGAATTCCTAACACCCCCTACCCAGAGCTTAGACCCATGGCAAAAGAATTGTCATTTGTAATAATGGGTTATCTTAAATGCTTTCAACTCTACATAATTGAAACAAGCAATATTTTGATTAATTTATGGATATTATATCTATAGCTGATTACAAAAATATTTTCGATGTGTTAAAAAACAGTTTTAAGAGTTTTAACCATGCATGTGGGGGAAAATTCTATAATTTTAAATGCAATATTACAGAATAAAACCTAATTATTGTAAGTTGATTTACAATATAATGTTTAGCTCTCAATAAAACCTGGAATGACTTAGTAATTCGTTAAATTATATAAGGTGGTTTGATAAGCCAATTAATGCAGCTAGTATGGGCTTGCCCGAACAAATGAGTGTTATATGCCGGATAGGGAAGTGCAGATGCTAATGTTGGAGTGATACTAGTGGCGACACCGGTGGTGATCGATGGAACTAAGCGACTTACCATACAATAATAATTGATTCCTGTTCCTTCAAATTCTATTATAAAAGCCTCAAGTGATTCTTAGATACTTTTTACTGAAACTGCGACCCGGGTAGGTATTTTCAGCCAGGTATGAATGTGAAATGTGAATAAGATGGTTGTTGCGCGATCTTGTAGTCTTGTTACTGACTAAGGACTCACATATTCCTTAGCAGTTTAGCGTGGGGTCCAAATCACAATGTCTCTAAAAATACGAACTAGTCTAATTTTGAGGAAGCCCTTTGCGGATGAACGTGGTAACAAAGTGCAGGCGTTAAACCCACCCCTGCCACTTGATAGCAATTACAGCTTTTGAATTATTTCTCTACTGTTTTGATTATATGTGATTATGTATTTTAAGTTGGTTTACAATAGAATGCGTTTTATTATAGATTATATAAAAATACAACCGTCAAATTAGAGCAATTAGTTTGTATATTCTGCTTCCAGGACTGTCTAGGAACCCCACGGTTCATTATACACACCAAATGGTAGTTCAATGTGGGTGTGTGTAGTTTTTACTTAGGAAAAACCCATTGATTTTGGACGGGATTTGACCCGGGATCTGGGAACCAAAGTCCCAAGCTCTACTCTTAAGAGTCTGCATCAGTGGAAGCCATCTTGGATTTTAGTCCCGTAAAAGCAATGTTAAATTCTGGCGCCTATATCTCCTTGACCTATTGTCATAAATTAACGGAAGAGGTGTCAAATTAAAGGTATTACAGTCCTCCAGGGCACCACCTTACAGAACTTCTTATTTCGCTCTCGATAAAAAAATAATAATGATTTATTTTATAAAATATTCCTGGATTTTTGTTTTTATATCAAGTTAAATATTTGAACATATTAAAAGTTCATGCCCTTGAGCCACATCTCATCAATGTACTTCCAAAGTTTTACATTGATACTTTGATAATAACGCCACTACAGACGCCAAAGTGAAGGTATGTTCCGCCAGAATTTAACATTGCTCTTACGGGACTAAAATTCAAGATGGCTACCACTGATGCAGACTCTTAAACCAGCGCATTCTTAAGCTTCTAAACCTATTACAATAGATCATGGTATCCTGTTGTAACAAAATTCATTTCCTGAATTCAATTATTTACTAAAAAATACAAAATTACTGTAGTCCAAGTGAATTTTCGGTCTGATTTTATCCAAGTGATTTTTAAGAACTTTTAAAATGCTGTATGGTTCAGTTCAGAAGCTCAATAATTTGACAATTGTGCTATAAGGTAGTTTTGTAAGGAGTATTAATTCTACACAAATAGTTCTCAAACTTCAGCTGAGTAAGCTAAAACCAAGCTTTAAGAAATACCCCAGTATTGCCAATTACACAGTTCTTTTACAGTAATATAGGTAAATGTCATAAAACCGCAACAACTTAAAACTCTATAAATAGTTCGTTGCATTTATTGAGTTAAATGTATTAGACTCATTATTACTATTAGTAACTCATTCTTAATTCAAAATCACTTTCTAGTATATAACCAGCCTGCGTTGGTGTTAGTAAATAACGAACCATTGGCCGACTCATATTAACAAAACTCTAGATTACCATCGACATAAAATTCAACCTTTTCTTGGAATACTATTTGATTTCCATTTTGACATGGATTTGTCTAAGTTTTGGGGGTGGGGTGTTAGCAGATTTGTGGAACGAAAAAAGTGCAGCGGAAATGTTTAGATTCAGTTTCCATAGAAACCAACCAGCAGGAATACAATTTTGGATTTTTTCAATATGGCTGCCATTTTCCAAAATGGCGGAACACCCTGTATTTTTTTTATTCTACTCTCTAAAATAAAACATTTTTGTTATGGGGTGTTTTTCAATACCTCTAATGGTTTAGAAGCTACGAGGACTTTTAATTTCTTTGATTTGAGGTTTGTCTATTTTTCAATGGTCAGTGTTTACCATTGGAATATTTTTCAATGATATCAAAGAAATCAAAACTTCAAGTCCTCGTAGCTTCTAAACCATTAGAGGTATTGAAAAACACCCAATAACAAATTTAGTTTAGTAAGTTTTATTTTAGAAAGTAGACTAAAATGCAAAAACAAAATACAATACAGAGTGTTCCATAAGACATTTTTATGTTAGCCACCATTTTGGAAAATGGCGGTCTTAATGAAGAAATCTATAATCGTATTCCTGAGTGAAAATTTGAGCAAGTTCCAGATTTAAAGTGTGGTGCTGTCGTGTATTTAAAAAGTTAGCTATTGGATCAGTTAAAAAAATCACCCGGTATAAAAATAAGGACAACTGTTTAGATAAACTGAAAACACTCCCTTTAGACATATCCATGATCTAACCTATTTTCCACAGGGATGTAAATACAAACATTATTTTATCTTATAATGGGGTGGAGACTCCATTAATGTTAAGTCTTTTTAGGGTTCCTGTTTAAATTTTTATGTTAAACCAGCATGTAAACGTGAAAATGTTGCTTCTTAAATATGACATTGATTGGATATATCTGTATTTAGTTTTTTTGGCCGTAATAGCCTAATAATAATACAGAATTGGAAAAATGGGACTTTATTAATAAATAAAACAGTTTAATAAAATAGTTTTACATTAAGTATGTAAACCACTTAAAGAATAAGCCACAAATACATGTTTTTACAAAAAAGGTAGTTCAATAATAACATTCCGCTACTAATTAATAATAGGCCTTTAATTTATGAAATGTTAGTGAACAAATGGTATGAACACATGGTATTTCAGAACTCTCCAACCTTTTGCGGTGTAGCAGCCTGTGAAATTATAAATATAATTTTATATTTAAATCGTCCCAGAATCGAATCCGGAGTGCAAATAATTCTTTTCTCAAAAACTATTAAATGGAAAGACTTTAAAATTTTGTATACATTGTAATAACAATAGAGAATAGTTTAAAATTTGTTCAACGAAAAATTCAAAATGGTGTTCAACTGTAAATTTTATATGAGAATTATTTTAAAGAAGAATTTTTAGATCGATTTAAGACAAAACTAACGATAACTCGTTTATAAAAAAATAAGCAAAATAACATAATATTTGTAGTGTAAGGTCATCTAATGGAGGGAATTGTTTTTGTGTGGCTTTTCCTTTACAATAATGGAACCTACATTAGACGTACTCTAATGGCTTCGCAGCCCTTTATACTGATCACATATTTTGTGAAGTGTGTATTTATATTTGAGTTTTATAAAAACATTAAATTTGGCTTTAAAATGTCTGTACCATTATTTTATTAGGCCTACTGAAAACATTAATTAAATTGTATGTAACATATTTATTTCCGTATACAATAACTGACAATTAAGTCTTAAGTAGACTTTATAACCTTTAAACGAAAACAGATGTCACAACCAAACTTACTGGTAACAGCAAGCTACTTTTTTGTGTACATGGTGATCGAATGTAACCTCTATGGGACGGCCAATGGGTAGTAAGTTAAAAATCTTAAAGGTAAGCATACGTTGATAAGTGTATAAAATTAAAGGTTTAGTCAATCTAAAACAATGTCACAAGCCGGTGACATTGTCACAGATTTCAGGTGTTACAATTAAAAAGACCTACAATTTGATACCAAATTTGCCTTATGGCAGCTTTAGATTTCTGTAACTCTGAACCCCATATATGACCACCATTTACACAAAAAAATGCTTACCAAGTTCGGTTGTGTATCTTTTCGTTTTAAATTCCTAAAGACGTCCTTAAAACTTTATTGTCACTCTTTTTAGTACCAATGTTCAGCAATGGTTCTATTAGAGCACATCTAACAGAACTCCGGATATTCTATCCTTTGTTTGAAAATGAAAAAAACTATAAAACCACCCCGTCGTCCGCTTACCCTATATACAGGGTGTCCGCACCACCACGGCGCGAAACATCAGTCGGAGCGGCCTCCAGGGAGAAAGGAAGGTTTTTTCTGGCGCCCTGAAATTAAGATGGCGACAGCCGCAACTGAGCCCCCCGTGTGATTTGTATATATAGAGATAAGAACGTTATCGAAGCACAGTCAGCCGTGGAAGGCGGCACAACAGCTACCAGCACAGTTCAACGCGGAGCGCCGATCTCAGAGGACAGGCGCCACCCAGCAGCCATGGTCAGTACAACATTCACTTGCTTTTTTAAAAATAAAAGTAATTCTTAAAATTTAGTTATACTACTGTAGAGCAAATTTGTTTTTTATATTTATATAACATTTTTTACAAAACTTAACTTAGAGTAAATACAGTGTTTTTGATAGTTCCAGCAATTAACAATTTTGTTTACTCAAATTCTAAAAAACATGTTTGACATTTCGACTATAGTTTTCTTTAATTTTAAAAATATTTTTAAAAGGTTTAAATATATAGTCGGTTCTTTTGAGTCACAGTTTTAGAGATTTTTTACAGTAGATAGAACTGAGAATTTAGAGTTTAAAATGAATTATCTTTTGTGAACTGTCTTTAAACAGTACTGCGAATAGTACTTTGAACACCAGTACTTAAAAATTTGCTATAGCGTTTAAAAAATGTTTCTATTTACTTCCTTATGGGAAATAGGTTAGATCATGGATATGTCTAAAGGGAATGGTCTCAGTTCATCTAAACAGCTGCTCTTATTCTTTTATATTTAAAATTCAATACAATACTTCTGATAGTTTCTATGGAAACCTGTTACATGTTTTCCATCTTACAAATTGTCAACACCCCCCTAGAGCTAAGACTTATACATGTCAAAACCCTGTAATGTATGAGGTTATCAGTAGAGGACAGTTTAATGTTTTAAAGTGATATGATGTAAACGTTCAAGTCTAAATAGCTTTAGGTAAATTATAAATATCAATTAATTTAGAAAATTCCAATATCATCCTTTATATTTAATAATTTATTTGACAAAATCTATTGTAACTTTTGTAATTACTGAATGATGAATAAACTTGTCTATTTATAGCTCGAAATTTCCACGAAAATAATGTAAATAATGGAATTCATTCTAAAAGATATAAGACAGATTTGACGCGGTTAAAATTAGGGAAATACTGTTTTTTACATTTTAAGAGACCGATAGTTTTCTAGACACATTGAAAATCAATTATAGACTCAATTTCAAACATAAATTTTGCTCTTACATTGAAGTAAATCTTGTAGAGGTAGCCTAAACTCACAAACCTAAAGTTTTAATTTGACATAGTTACTAGGTCTTATTTAGATTGCTTCTAGAAGTATAAAACTGAAACTATATTTCTCTGTCAAATATAAACAATGATAACATAATATGTTGCAATATAGGAAAATTCAGACAGTTTCAAATGTAAATTCTCGCATCCCCTAATTTGAATATTAGATTCTATGTCGAAGAATTCTCAGTTGGTACAAACCTTGTCACAGACCAAAGAGCACAATCCAGTAAACCACTGCGCCACGTGCAGTCCACTAGGAAGCTGTCTATTATTATGACGTAATGCTTTCATTTTTCATGAAGCACTCCACGGTGTTACGGTTTTTGTGGCGGCGAAAGCCTGCGGATATCCAGCGGATTATTGCCGTTTTTAGCGCCAAATTGCTTCCCCCCGTTTAGCAGCCGTTCTCAAACAATGCCGGTCGTCCAGTAATGTTCACGATGAGCGTCATGCTGCGCCACTTGCGACTTCCTATGACTGGGTGAAGCTTCAGCAGCGCATTCTGGCGGTGTAACGAGCTAACACTGTCGTGATCCGGCCCGGAGGACCATATTTGCGAATTACGAAAAATACTACGTAAACTCAATTCATCACTATGACTGTATTTAAACTTAACCAAAACCACAAATATTACGTTCAAATAAAATTTTGATACACCTTCCTGAATCACAAACTTGTTTTGTAATGATTTAATTCGTTTTATCATAGGTAGAATAAACACATAGGTTGTATGTATGTTTTATTTTCTTTAAAATTACCTTTTATTTCAGGCGTCAAGAACCCTAGCTATTCTAGTCGCAGTGATCTGCCTACATTCAGCAACCTCAGACCCCATACCTGTAGCGTAAGTATACAGCGATGCTGTGGCTTGTTCCTCATTACTTAGTTATATTTAACTACTTTAACCACTGCACTAAAGTCCCTACTTGAGAGATCAAAATAGTTACATTTATTTATGTAACTAAATTGTATGTTTAAAGGGACTTTATATATATAATTACTTGGAACATTAAACGCACACCAAAAACTAAGAGATCGTACGATTTATGATGTAAGGTTTTATAATAGTATTACTTAAAAGTGATGATTTCATACTAATGCTGTCTTCTCTGTTAGACCTGTGATAGACGCTGTTCCCGCGGAAGATCAAAAGAGCGAAGCTTCGTCAGATGTCGCGGTAGTTGCGGTGGCGGTGGACGAGGCGGAGAGGCGGTTAGACGACGACGGGGACTTGAAGGCAGCTGAAGCCGTCACTCACCACCACTACCACTCCGGGCACGTGGACCATGTGCACAAACATGAGGGACATGCGGCTCACGACCACAAGCACCACGGCCACGCCGAACACGGCCACAAACACCACGGGCACCACGAGCACGGTCACAAACACCACGGTCATGCCGAGCACGGTCACAAGCACCACGGTGAGTTCGGCCATGGTCACAAGCACCACGGACATGCTGAACACGGGCATCACCACGGGGGTGAGTTCGGTCACGGGCATAAGCATCACGGACACGCTGAACACGGACACAAGCACCACGGAGAGTTCGGACATGGACACAAGCACCACGGTCACGCATCTCATGACCACAAACATCACGGACATGCCGACCACGCTCATCACCACGGAGGAGAATTCGGACACGGCCACAAGCATCATGGTGAGTTCGGGCACGGACACAAACATCACGGAGAGTTCGGACACGGTCACAAACACACCGGACACGCTGAACACGGTCACCACCACGGAGGAAGCTTCGGACACGGCCACAAGCACTCTGGACACGCGTCGCACGGACATAAGCATCATGGAGACTTCGGACATGGTCACAAACACCACGGTGAATTCGGACACGGCCACAAGCATCACGGAGACTTTGGACATGGACATAAACACCACGGTGAGTTCGGCCACGGTCATAGTCACGATGGACATTTCGGTCACGGGCACAAACATAGCGGACATGCCGAACACGGTCATCACCACGGAGGAAGCTTCGGGCACGGCCACAAGCACCACGGATCTGCTGACCACGCCCACCACCACGGTGGAGAGTTCGGTCACGGGCACAAGCACACCGGTCATGCTGAACACGGTCACCACCACGGCGGAGAGTTCGGCCACGGGCACAAACACCACGGATCTGCTGATCATTCTCACCACCACGGAGGTAGCTTCGGACACGGCCACAAACATAGCGGACACGCCGAGCACGGTCATCACCACGATGGACACTTCGGTCACGGACACAAGCACCACGGGTCAGCCAGTCATGGACACTCCCACCACGGCCACGCCTCCCACGACCACCACCACGCCGGCCACGGCGCTCACGGACATCACCATTCCACCCCTGACGACGAGCACGGCGTAGGCCACGACAGCGATGACGTCACCTTCTACGCCAATGCTCGCATCTTGGACGAGGCCGCCGGGCAGGTGTTCGCCATCCCCGCGGAGGCGCAGACCCCCTTGGTCGCGGTGCCGGCGCAGCCCCTGGTCGAGCTGCAGCAACAGCCCCTGGTCCAGCTGGTCCAGGAACACCCCTAGCCGCCCCCACCTCCCGATCTAGAGTCACTGCTGTAGTATTTATTTATTGAACTCTTCGTGCTCGCCGCTACAACGTTTACCAGTTTGTTACCTATTTATTGTTGAAATTTGACTGATGCATGTTTTGTACTTTTATACGTGTAATTGGAATTACTGTATGTATTATTGTTGTAATGTTTGTTAATAAATGTGTTTAAATCACAGTCAGTTTTGTTTTTACGATCCAAACTTGAGGATGGGTTTATATTTATATTTGTATTTGGATAGTGTTTTATTCTGTGTGAACAACCAAGAACCACGTTCCAACAATTATTATGATTATTTATAAACCAAATTATGATTTCCATTTAAATAGTAGTTATTTGACATTTATTCTGAAACAAACTTGTTGTAACAAGTGCTGTCATAACGACAGCTCAGCATTCATAGTTAATATATTCTATACACAACTTAATAATAGTACAGTATATTCGAGAAAAGAAATGCTAGTGAATAATCAATCAAAGGATCCAATAGGGTTTTAAAAGTCTTATTAACAAAGAATTTATTTTCTTTATTCACGTTCAGAATTATATGCTACTTTCCTTTTTCTAGAACATATGGTACTAAATAACAATTAAAATATCAATTCCTCCAAGAGATGAACTAAGAGAAATTTTAATTTCACCAGAATTCCGTAGCCTTTCAAGAAAAACGATGTGTAAAAACTCACATACTGTTTGGAATATTAACTAATAATTACAAAAAAAACTTTCAATGCGAAAAAAGATTAAAATCTGAGAATTAACTTACGTTGAAGGTAATTTTTCCATTGTTAATTGCGAAAGAAAATTTCTTACTCCTCTTTCTATACTACCTTAGGTTTTGTCACTGTACATCAGTCACAGTAGGTACAAATCTAAAATATATGAAAAAATTAGAATATAATTAAGAAAATTTATAAACTCATTCCTCATTAAGGACATTCTCATTGATTTTTGTGATTCTCATTACAATCTCTAGGTACTGAAACTAAAATATCCATTTAGAGGAAATTTTAACAAATGCAACAATTAAGACTGATATTGTGTAACATGGTTGGCGACGTGACGTAGACAACGCAGATCGGTGCCATATCCAATCACGCATTACGACTGTCGTCCACGCGTGTCTGTCGCGTGATTGTGTTAGGCCACGCTTTTATGCACGCTTTCTCCCTCCACCATGACGACTTACTCACATTCGGCTAAATTACATGTATCATGTTTCTCATCTAGATCAAAAATTACAATTTGATGTAAAATCAAACTATAGTTATATTTGCTATGGTTATAACTACAGCAAGTATAACGTTGTTTCGAATTTTCCTGGATGAGAAATATCAATCTTCGTATAACCTCACCCAACTTACTTACTTATTCCCTTTGAGGGTGTTTGGGGAAAAATGTTTGTATTTACTTCCTGTGGAAAATAGGTTAGGTAGATTAAGAATATGTATAAATGGAATGTTTTCAGTTCATCTAAACAGAACTATTCTTATAACCAAACTATGGCCTCACTAACCAAATGATGTCACTGGTTCAAATTTTGGTCTCGCAAAGAGCTAAGACATATCCATGTCAAAAATCAATTTTAAACTTTTAAATATCGATGCATAAGCTCGTATAATTTGTGAAACTGATAACATAATTGTGAACTACGAAAGTAACCTAATTCTTAAATACAATTACTACACGAATGATTCGTGATGGAAAATGTCCGCAATAACAATTGAAATAATGCAAACTCGCTGTAACCAACAATAACTTTCAAACAAAAGAAAGGAGAAATTTCAGGAGAGAAACTGTTTCCCCGATGTAGTGATAATTTGCATTTGTGTGTAAAAGGTTAGCTCATTAACATGATTATATTATTTTAGAGATTTTAAAATAAGAAAATAATTCTACAAAAAATGTATTAAAATTACGTAACTCATTTATAATTTTGTATGATGTATGTAGTTTTTCTTGGGTTAGAATGCCCTACACCGGGTGACTCACCTAAAGTGAACCAATAGCTATCTTTTATACTATACACATGACAGCAAACGTCTTAAGCGGGTTATTTTTTTAGAGGGTTTTAAAATTATTTAGAATTGGAAAATATGGTCGCCATTTTCCAATATGGCTGACAACTTGAACATTTCTTTAATATCATTCTATATTTTATGGTGATTTTGGATAGAACATTTTGATTTTTGCAAAACCTTAACCTGAAATAATTTTTTGTCGACACTTCAAAATGTTGATATCGGTTAAGATATGAAGGAAGAATTTTGTTTACAAAAATTTACTTCAAGTATTTTTTAGAGGGATTAACGCATTTCACTGTAAATTTAAGTATTGTTAAGATTAGTCTAATTAATTATTACTAATAAAATGTATTTCGTGTTGTTGCTTGTGTTTTTCTCAGTTTGATAGGTAAAGGTCCAAACCAATCTCAATGATCTGTGTATCTGTGTGTAGGTGGCGGCCGGGGTGGTGTGTCTCTGTTCTGCTGCAGCTGTGCAGTTAGGGGCTCCTAGTGGCGGACAGTAAGTATACATCAGCTGTTCTCACATCAGCTGTTTTCACATCAGCTGATTGTCTCGGTTGTGGTGGTGTGGGGTATGGTAGAACTTACACAGACTTTGTACATAAGCTGTATAAAATAAAATATAGTAACATTGCTTAATTGAGCAATCTTTTGTGTTATACCTCTAAGTAGTTTATCTGTTAAGTAACAGATTTTACAGAATGTACTTAATGTGATTGATTTTAAATATTGGGTATGAAAATAAAGTAATGAGAAATTGATAAGTATAACTTCTTTTGATTTCGGTGCCTTAGTGAAAATGTGAAAACTACGAGGGAAAACTTGAAATATATCGGTATCCTTTATTGGCTTTTCCAACGCGTCTTGTTTTTAACCACACAACGTTTCTGGGGGTGAAGAAACTCCTTCCGTTTTCAAGTGATTACCTAATAATTTACATAAAAAATATAAGTTTAAACTACAGATCATAATTATATCATGTTCTCAATAATACCAATACATATCTATTATGCACAATACAAATACTACCTTGATAACGCAACAAATAACCACAACACTCCGCCCCCAAGCTAGCGGGGCGACATAAGATAAGCGTGCGCTCAGAACGAACGAGTAAGTTGGAACACTAATGCTGCACTGTAACTTAAAATTAAATTTTTGAATGTAAATTATTAGGTAATCACTTGAAAACGGGAGGATTTTCTCCACCTCCAGAAAAGTTGTGTAATTAAAAACACAGACGCGTTGGAAAAGTCCAATAAAAGATTGGCCTACTGAATAATTAATAACCAACGCCATTATGAATTTTAAAGATTATGTAGATTATCTTACAGCCTTATCTAAATTATTTTATTGATTAAATGTCTGTAGTAAACATTTTTAGGATTTTACTCGTATCCGCTGTCAAAAATTACACTTAAATAACATTTATTTGGGGTTTTTATTTCATTGTGGTTGGTCTGTAAAGTATTTAACAATTAAATAATTTTGTCTGAATTTGAATGTGTGTTTTATACGACAGTTTAAAACTATGTATGTGTGTACATAAACTACCCTACAGTACAATTTATCTGACTTAAAGCTTTGTCAGTCAATAAAAACTATTTCAATGTTCATTCAACCTTTATACTTAGTTCAATCAACTAAAATAGTGACATATGGGTTTTCATAGATAATTATGAGATTATACGCTACAACTTGAATATAAAAGTTAAAATAATATAATAACACAATTATACTACCATAAAACAAACATGTATATAACTGTAAAAAGTGGAGGTTTCTAACGAGTAATAACAAATAGTATTTTCAACATGGACTACAAAAAATATTATAAAAATTTAGATTTTCTAATATCACCTCTAAAAATTTCTATGAATATGAGCTCAGCTCACAAAATTTCATAATTATCTTATCCTTTGTATATTTTTACATATTTAACCTTCATTTACAATTTTTGATCAGAACATAAGAACGAATATAAAAGCCTTAATTTAGTCTATTTTATAGATATTTATTATGCATTGCATAATAATCCCGATTAGTAAAAATCATTAGTAAAAAATTCTTTTTATTCGGGCAAAAATGAATAAGTTATTCATTATAAAACCAAAAAATTTAAGCTTGTTACCCCTTGAGGTACACCGCTATTGATGCATCGGGATTTTGAGCTTTAGCCTGAAGGTTTATTTTAATTTTAATTCGGGATAGCTTGAACCAGAGAGCACAGCTGTGCTCGTTGGTTTAGTCCCTTGTAACTGGTTAACTCATTAATATCTTTAAACTTTTCGTTTTGAATTTCCTGATGTTTATTTCTTATATTCCCGTGTATAGCTAACACTAACCCTTGACTTGGACGACTGGGATTCTACTGTATTTCACTATAAAAAGTATACATGGTACATACTGTAGAAGGTATTTATACTTATTTGACGACTTAAAAACTAATATTGGACTCCACTTGTACATTTGCACGTTGAGTTTGATCATATTTTAAATAGAGAGTGTCCTATAAGTAAAGTGTTAAACTCTGGGAAAAGGTTGTGTGGGTCAAAATAAAGAGAAAATTAAGAATATTTTTCCCCACGAACGCTTTTTTACCAGATATCCGCCATTTTGTACTTTTTACAAAATAATTGCTATCGTAATTTTTTAACCAATCTTTATAATACTCAGTAAGTATGTTTAAAGAAGAGAGAACGTTTGTACAACCACAATAATTACCCATTGGTCCAGTTTGAAATTTCAAAATGGCGGTCATTTTAAACCTTTACCGTTTTCCCACCACTGTAGATTAAAAGTTTAAAATGGCCGCAACATTGTAATTTTAAATTTTACCAAGTCACATTTTTTCCACAGTAGGTCTCTTATTTAACATACGTATGACTTTTATAAAGATTGGTTGAGCATTTTTGAAGATAACAATTATTTTGTAAAAAAATACAAAATGGCGGATATTAGGTAAACAAAGTGTTTTTGGAAAAATAATTATTCTTGATTTTATCTTTATTTTGACCCATAAAATCATTTTCCAGAGTTTGACACTTCACTTATGGGACACTCTGTTGAATTGTGTGAATTGATTTATTTTTTAAATCGGTTCTCATATAATAATGATAAAAATTTCTTTAAGAAGACTTCTTGCATTTATTTAACTTTTTAAGGTAGTCAAAATAAGTAAAAATATCACAAAACTTACATTTCGACCCGTGTACAACAATTTGAGCGGTGCTACTATACGGAGTTTTTAAAATTTTCACTAACCTCAAATAAAACTTAAGAGTCTTCAGTACCATCGCCATCATCGATTAGTCCGACAAGAACAAAGTCAATTTTGTGACAGCATAAATTATGTGTTAATTGTGACTCAATTGTCGTAAAAATATGGTTGAGGTGTTAAATTAAAGGTAATAATCATTGTAAAAATATAATTATCTCTCAACCATCGAATCTAATTGCGTGGTTATTATATTTTCCTGGAAAACGAAATAAAAATGTTAATAATATTTTTCTTTAGATAACCACTTAAACCTTAATTTGACTCCTCAACCATATTTTTACAACTATCGTGTAATGCCACAATATTGACATATGGGGTTGAAATGAAATATTTCCCTAGTATGGTGGACTCTTTATAGTAGTCTTCCACTAACATTACTTACACTTATGAACATTAACGCATTAACACCCTACATGCCAATTATGAACTGTGAATGTTGATAGTGCTGGTTAACACTTACGACTTTTAACTATGCTTTAATGATTATCTCTGCTTCCTAAACTCTTGGCCATGTGCTTTGTTTATAATCGCCAACGAACATGTTTATAATGTTCCTAAGCTTGCAGCTTATGCTTTAATGCTTCTACAGCCGCTTTGTCTTCGCTGCATTTATGTAAATGCTTCAGCTGTCAAAGCTTCTGCTCAGAGGCGGAGCTGGATTTTGAAGTAAGTAAGACAACACACATTGACGTAACGTACGTTAAGATTCTAAAATAAGAAGAGCTTTAATGTAAATAGTAGGGAAACAAGATTAATGCTTACAAACTTACTGAAATATATGATGTGTTATTTTATAAACTCAGGAGGAAAACTAAATTGATTGTTGTGTAAGTTTACCCTTATGAAATTTGTATTTAATGCAATATAACAATTAAAAGATTTATTTAAGACACTAGAAAGTTGATGTTATTTTTTTCCTCTAGATTTATTACGAGGTTCCACCTCGAGCCCAAAAACTCTCTTCAGTTATATATATTTGTACATGGCTAGTTATTATGATAAATTTGTGACAGTTCGAGAAAGGCCATGTCAAATCTTAGATAAACTTTAAACAGGTGACAGACAAATATATTTTGTCGAAACTCTCAAGCTGTGGTACATCCCATTATGTACGGGAGCAATTTCATTGTTATTTCAATCATGACAATATTAAGATTCTTGATGTTTGGTCTGTGCGGCTTGAATCTGATGTACATCTAGACCTGAGCAAACAAATTTTTTTCTCACCCTTCGTGGTAATATGAACAGGATTATATAGTTAATTTTCACCCTAATTTTAGCTCATATTTCCAAAAACCAAAGATACATTTTAAGATCAGTATTTCATTCTTGATTACACTACTTGATAAAGGTAGTAAATCATGTGAACAAAACATACATTTTAAATGTTACCAACAAAATACAAACAACACTTTGCTAAAAACATAAAAAATGCAGCCTTCTTAGTCCTTATTTTGTTGTATGTATTGCTATTTTGAACACACTCCTTCTGAAAACAAATAAATTTGACTTAAAAACAGTTTTTTTCTAAAAACAATTGCTGATATACTAAAACACGTATATAATTAAAGTTCTTTTTCTGTTTCAGAAGATTCAGAAGGAGTGTCGTTCTGTACCATGCTCCTAGGTACCTGGCTCCACCCATATACGCACACCCGGCTTACTTGCACCTCAAGAAACACCACGGGCACCACGTATTACACGGAAAAGTGGAGCACCACCACAAACACGAGGGTCACGTGGCACATGTACACAAACATACAGGCCACAAGAAACATAGCCACAAGCATCACGGAGGACACAAACACTCTCACAAACACCACGGCCACCACCAGCACGGCCACAAGCACCACGGGGGCCACAAACATGCGCACAAACATCATGGTCACGGCGAGCACCACCACAAACACAAAGGGAGTGGTAAACACAAACACAAACACCACGGCCATGGTAGTCACAAACACGACCATCACGGACACCACGATCACGGACACAAGCACCACGGTAGTCACGACCACGGGCACAAACACCACGGGAAAGGAGACCACGACCATCATCACCACGGATCCCACGGACACGACCACAAGCACCACGGCCACCACGAACATGGTCACAAGCACCACGGAGAAGCATCGCACCATCACAAACACCACGGTTCACACGGACACGACCACAAACATCATGGTCACCACGAACACGGCCACAAGCACCACGGAGGGCACAAACACGAACACAAACATCACGGTGAACACGGCCATGGACACAAACACCACGGTCATCATGACCACGGACACAAACATCACGGACATGGTGAACATGGTCACAAACATCATGGGCATCATGATCATGGCCACAAGCATCACGGACATTACTCACATAAACATGGACACGGACATCACGACCACGATGCGGCTTACAGTGATCACAACGATATTTACAAAAAGAAGTCCAGTGATACTTTTAGTAATGAAAGTGCTGACTTTGAAAAATGAGCAAACATTGTCGCTATAAAAAAAACACAAAAAATGCTTAGTCAAATATCACTAGGAAAATTCCCAATTTAAAACTTACGCATTTCAATCTACATGTTAAAGATGTGTTAATTAATTGATTTTTCTATAAATAGTAATTTTAAGGATGATATATGGCTATACCTTCTCAGGAAACAAATTTAAGTGAAAGTTTTGTTAGGAAAAAAACGTAAGGGAACAATATATATGTAAATTGTAAATTTACATTATTTGTATTTGTATTTGTAAATGTAGAAAGTTTATAGTAATACTATTATGTGTATAAAAGTACTGTTCTAAATATAGAATTAAATATTTGTAAAATACAATACAAAAAACATTTATTGCGAATATTTATTAATTAGTAATATCATGTTACAGGTTAGAAGAATCTTGGGTCAGATGCTCATTAAGTAGTAATGACACTCATAACCACCTCCTGAAGAGGATTAAACGAAAAGCAAGTCCGTCACCAGGACAAATTATTCACCACCACAAGCACTTTGGATATGTTGATCATGTTCACAAACATGAGGGGCATGCTGAACACAAACACAAACATCATGGGCATGCCGAACACAAACATAAACATCACGGACATGCAAGTCATAAACACAAGCATCATGGACAGGCAGGCCACAAACATAAACACAGTGGCCATGCGGAACACTCTCACAAACATACTGGGCATGGAAAACATAAGCACAAACATCATGGCCACGCTGAACATGGGCACAAACACCATGGCCACGCAGAACATAAACACAAACATCATGGAGAAGCCGAACATTCTCATAAACACCATGGACACGGAGAACATTCTCACAAACATCACGGCCATGCCGAACACAAACATACACATCATGGCCATGCTGAACATGGACACAAACATTATGGAGAGGTTAAACACGGTCACAAACACAATGGACACGCAGAACATGGACATAAGCATCATGGTGAGGCCACACACTCTCATAAACATCATGGACATGCGGAACACGGCCATAAACACCATGGACATGCCGAACATGAACATAAGCATCATGGACATGCCGAACATGAACATAAGCATCATGGACATGCTGAACATGAACATAAGCATCACGGACATGCAGAACACGGCCATAAACACCATGGACATGCCGAACATGAACATAAGCATCATGGCGAAGCCAAACACTCTCATAAACATCACGGTCATGCTGAACACGGGCATAAACACCATGGACATGCTGAGCATGATCATAAGCATCAGGGGCATGCAGAACACGGCCATAAACATCACGGACATGCGGAACATGAACATAAGCATCATGGTGAAGCAAAACACTCTCATAAGCATCATGGACATGCTGAACATGAACATAAGCATCACGGTCATGCTGAACACGGGCATAAACACCATGGACATGCTGAGCATGAACATAAGCATCAGGGGCATGCAGAGCACGGCCATAAACATCACGGACATGCGGAACATGAACATAAGCATCATGGTGAAGCAAAACACTCTCATAAGCATCATGGACATGCTGAACATGAACATAAGCATCACGGTCATGCTGAACACGGGCATAAACACCATGGACATGCTGAGCATGAACATAAGCATCAGGGGCATGCAGAGCACGGCCATAAACATCACGGACATGCAGAACATGAACATAAGCATCATGGTGAAGCAAAACACTCTCATAAGCATCATGGACATGCTGAACATGAACATAAGCATCACGGTCATGCAGAACACGGCCATAAGCATCATGGACATGCTGAACATGAACATAAGCATCACGGTCATGCAGAACACGGTCATAAACATCACGGACATGCTGAACATGAACATAAGCATCACGGTCATGCAGAACACGGTCATAAACATCACGGACATGCGGAACATGAACATAAGCATCATGGCGAAGCAAAGCACTCTCATAAGCATCATGGTCATGCAGAACATGAACATAAGCATCACGGTCATGCAGAACACGGTCATAAACATCACGGACATGCGGAACATGAACATAAGCATCATGGCGAAGCAAAGCACTCTCATAAGCATCATGGACATGCTGAACATGAACATAAGCATCACGGTCATGCAGAACACGGTCATAAACATCATGGACATGCGGAACATGAACATAAGCATCATGGCGAAGCAAAGCACTCTCATAAGCATCATGGTCATGCAGAACACGGCCATAAGCATCATGGGCATGCTGAGCATAGTCATAAACATCATGGACATGCTGAACATGAACATAAGCATCACGGTCATGCAGAACACGGTCATAAACATCATGGACATGCGGAACATGAACATAAGCATCATGGCGAAGCAAAGCACTCTCATAAGCATCATGGTCATGCAGAACACGGGCATAAACACCATGGACATGCCGAGCATGATCACAAACACCATGGGCATGCTGAGCATAGTCATAAACATCATGGTGAAGCAAAACACTCTCATAAGCATCACGGTCATGCAGAGCACGGTCATAAACATCATGGACATGCTGAACATGAACATAAGCATCATGGACATGCGGAACATGAACATAAGCATCATGGCGAAGCAAAGCACTCTCATAAGCATCATGGTCATGCAGAACACGGCCATAAGCATCATGGTCATGCAGAACACGGCCACAAACATCATGGACATGCGGAACATGAACATAAGCATCATGGTCATGCAGAGCATAGCCATAAACATCATGGACATGCTGAACATGAACATAAGCATCATGGTCATGCAGAACACGGTCATAAACATCATGGACATGCGGAACATGAACATAAGCATCATGGCGAAGCAAAGCACTCTCATAAGCATCATGGTCATGCTGAACACGGGCATAAACACCATGGAAATGCTGAGCATGATCACAAACACCATGGAAATGCTGAGCATAGTCATAAGCATCATGGTGAAGCCAAACACTCTCATAAGCATCATGGTCATGCAGAACACGGCCATAAACATCATGGACATGCTGAACATGAACATAAGCATCATGGTCATGCAGAGCACGGTCATAAACATCATGGACATGCTGAACATGAACATAAGCATCATGGTCATGCTGAACACGGGCATAAACACCATGGACATGCCGAGCATGATCACAAACACCATGGGCATGCTGAGCATAGTCATAAACATCATGGTGAAGCAAAACACTCTCATAAGCATCATGGTCATGCTGAACATGAACATAAGCATCACGGTCATGCAGAACACGGTCATAAACATCACGGACATGCGGAACATGAACATAAGCATCATGGCGAAGCAAAGCACTCTCATAAGCATCATGGTCATGCTGAACACGGGCATAAACACCATGGACATGCTGAGCATGATCACAAACACCATGGACATGCTGAGCATAGTCATAAGCATCATGGCGAAGCAAAGCACTCTCATAAGCATCATGGTCATGCAGAACACGGCCATAAACATCATGGACATGCGGAACATGAACATAAGCATCATGGCGAAGCAAAGCACTCTCATAAGCATCATGGACATGCTGAACATGAACATAAGCATCATGGTGAAGCCAAACACTCTCATAAACATCATGGTCATGCTGAACACGGGCACAAACACCATGGACATACCAAGCATGCTCACAAGCATTCGACGCCAGATGACCACGAAGGGGGCTCGGACCATGATTAAAATCATAGATATATTTTTATTGTTCCATTTTGATAAGTGCAGTATATAACTAATTACTGAGTTTCCGTAAACTGACTGATTAATAGTTATAAAATAATTAATCAATTTTACCGACTCTGATTTTAAAGAGAATTTTAGGGAAAAGTTCTCGAATTAGGTGGATTTGAAACCGTTGAAACCGCCTTACACAATTGTATAATCCCTATAATGTCATCATGAAGCGACGTATCCCATATCGTCCCCCTTTATTTGAGTTTGAAACACCTTTTTTCATTCAATTGAGAATATAATTAATGATAGAAAGATAACAACGTTCTAACATGATGGAGTTGACAGTAGTTATGGAAATATGAGCTTACTTATACTTTGAACAGAACTTTCTTACCGGAAAGCGTCTAAAACAATAGGTATAGTTTAGAATTTAACGTCTGCTACTCTATGTTTATAATTGAAACAAAACATATGGACTTTATATAATTAATAATCGAGATTGGATATAATTTTTTACTTGTGTTTATTGAAGTTTGAAAGCATTGAGACATGTTTTAATGGTATTTCGTCTCAAGCTATAAACTACGTTCTTACACAAACTGTACTTGGCTACTTTTTACGTATTGTGGTTGTATGTTGGTTGTTTGGTATTCATATATATGTAGTTTGAACGTTTATCAAACTGGAGACTAATAATCTTCAAACATATTAATCACTATGACGAGTTGACAGCTTTATATTACAGTAGTATTAATACTACGATCAGAAATCTCAGGGAAATAATATAAATATATTTATATATCTCAATTTCCCTTTAATTTACAGGGTTAAATTACTTTCATCAGATTTGGTATATAAAATTTAAAACTTCAAATTCAATTATTTTTTATTTCAATTGATTTTACTTTTCTCTTACTTATTTTCTTGAATTTTTTACTATTATTATTTTATTGAGCATTATTATCTAATTTACTTTTTACTCTGTGAAAGACAGAGTTAAATTAAATCGAACCGACTCGAATTGACACGTCCATCATTACACGTCAAGACCATTCCTATAGGTACTAATTAAATGTTATTTTTATTATTTTTTATGAATATTACAAATAAGAAAAATGTTAATATATTTTCTGACAGGTTAAATGTTTTATCTACCTTATCATATGTTACATTTCGATTTTTAGTACATGCCAATCTCGAAAACATCTATTTTGTTCAAATTAGTGCTATAAATATAACGATTTCAGAAATGCCATACCCAATCACATTATACGTAGAAACATGGCTCTGGGATTGGAATATAAACTGTAGGCTTATAAACTTATTGGAATATGTTGAAAAACTATGTAAATAAAATTATTTTTTTTACATTTTTTCTAATTATTAGGATATGTTTTATACCTTTTTCAAACCTTTCTCCATGGAAAAGATTGAAACCAATGATGAAACCTGTTTTTCGTTATTTTATAACTGTTCAAAAAGAGGTTTGAACAAACTGACCCACGTCATATTAAAATTAAGTAATAGACTTTCAAAACCCAGTTTTACCATTATTGGACACATCTTGATATGGATATATCTAAGCTATGGGGGGATGTTAGAGAGTTGTGAGACGAATATATGAAACAGTGACGTCATTTGGTTAGTGACGTCATAGTTTGGTTTTAAGAAAAGCTGTTGTGCTGTTTAGATGAACTGAAAACATTCCCTTTAGACATAACCAAGATTACTTCCCCACAGGGAAGTAAATACAAATATATTTTCTAGGTTTCGTTGAACATTTGATTTATTAAAGTGATTTAACAGAGAAATGAGAATCTGTCCATTTAAACTCAATAATAGTTGTTTACATTGCTCGTTGATTTTAAACGTATTATAAAGTTATGCTATAATAAACTGTTTCCTAAAAGCGAAACAAATTTTACAGATGATACAAAATTGTTAATGTAATCTAAATTGAAATTAATATTACTAAAAAAAGAGAATATGCTTCATGTTTACATTTAGGCTTTACGATTTTGTTAAATTAGATGTAATACTTAATGTAATACTAATGTAATTTTATTTATCTGAGATAAACATGAATGAGAATGGATAGTATTTATTTATTTTATTATTTATTTTAAAGTCCATGACTTTTTTAAATGTGAGTACTAAATGAGTTGTGCATTTAAAATTATAAGATATATTGTTGACAAAGATCTATTGTAACAACGTGTTTGGGGTTTTATCTCATTACTTTTTTAATGAACTCTTTAGAATAGCTTAGTATAGCAAATACGAAACCTAACAAACCCAACCACTTCCAATGCATATGAATAATGAAACCTATTGAAAATCCAAATTGAAGATTTCAACAAGAGAACTATAGGTTAAAAGTGTCATAGACCATTTAAAATAGAGTTGGTTAAAAAGAAAACCTAACATAACGTATGAATCAAAACATTTTCCATGATTCCAAGGTCGTGATATATTTAGTGTTTAAATGTATGAAGATTTTTTCCTCAGGCTTGGTCAATATATTTCTGTTGTTTATGATCAAAGTCACAAATGTACTTTTGGTATACAAAATTAAATTTTGGTAATATGTTCCTAATGACGATTGTACTAGAAAGTGAGAAAATGGCATTGTGTTATTACGTTATCAATACTGTATATCAGTCACAGTTCTCGTAAGTACTCGTATTAAACCCAAAATGGCGTATCACTTGGAGATTTATATGTATTGCTTATTTGTACGGCATACAACATTTATTTATTTAAGTTATTATTAAAATATTGTTAAATAAATAATAGGTTACTAACCTTACTATTCCGTCAATCCAATTCTTATTTGTCACTAACTTTGTGACCCAGGGTTTCGAACACGTCTGATAATAGAGTCTGATAATAGAGAGCGGCCGGTACACGCCATGCTTAATAAGTTAGTTAAAATTTTAAAAAGTTTTAAATGTTTTAAGTGTAACTTTAATGTACTGTTTTGTTTAAATGTGTGCAGTCTATGTATGTGTGTGTATTGAAGAAGATTATAACGACCTCCAATGGAGTGAATAACTTGATATTTGTTTGAAAATGAACCACGTGTTCGAAACCCTGGGTCACAAAGTTAGTGACAAATAAGAATTGGATTGACGGGATAGTAAGCTTAGTAACCTATAATTTATTATATCCACCAATTCAGGAGGCCTATAAATAAAAATGAATAAAATATTGTTACCATTACTACGTATATTTAAGTTACATATATTTTGTACTTAATGTATATTTCCTAAAGTTAAAGTATATTAAGTATATTGTTATTAATAGAAAAATAAAGTCTTTGTTATTAAAGGATACACATAATAGAATGTCTAGTTTTATTTTATTCCATGACGCTAGTTTAAAAATGCGATTTGATTGCGTCATTTTAAAACATGTTTATAGTTTAAAATTTACTTGGCGGATAAAATAGGTCCTGACCACCCTCCAGCAGAAAACAAGGGCCTTTGAAAACTCAATCAGGGACGAGACCCTTAAGGCAGTTTGGTTAAAGAGTTAAGTTGGTTATGTTTGTTTAAAGAATTTAATAAAAATCTTTGTCATGACTATGTGCTAGTTATGAGGGGGGGGGTAGTTGGCAATTCGTGAGACAAAAAATTGAAACAGTGACGTCATATGGCTACAAGGACTGCTGATTAGAGAAACTGTAAACATTCCCTTGGACATATTACCTATTTCCCAAATGGAAGTAAATATAACCATTTTTCACGAAATCATTTGAACAAGAATATATATTTTATCACAACATTTCAAGAACATTAGTAAAATTGTATACTGGAACAAAACCGTGATATTAAGATTTTCTTGAGTAATAAATATTCCAAAGTAAATAAATAAAATACTTCAATAAACCATTGATTCAATTAATGTTTGGATTTCAAAAGAAAATTGAAACATTTTTCATTTTCCAATAACTGAATAATATTGCAAAACATTCTTACGCTTTAACGCTAAGAACCATTAAAGATTAAATACAATTACAATATAAATACTACACAATAATTAACAAAATTAATTAATTACAATATAATTACTTAACTTCATTAGACAAATTTACGACATTAAATGTATAGACAATTATTGCAACGCCTTCACAGTTGGTATACCATAGGAAACACGCAAGCGTTCTCAATATAACACTCTTCGAAGGAGTTGTTGAGTTGTCGTTGGATTTCTATTTAAAATGATATTTATTTATTTAAAATGATCGTGGTGTATGTCTTCTTTCTAATATTAAATTATCTTAAGAGACCACCTTGCGCCATCTTGGATCTGTAGTCAGAAGAGTGTAATGTTAAAAACTTAAACATACTTCGCTTCAAACATATATTTAAAAAATAACAAACATTGGATTAGTTTGAAATAAAACAAATCAGAATACGTAATCTTAAAGATAATTTTTAGCAGTCTATCAGATTATTATACTGGGACCGTGGCGTGTCCTGTAATCCAGCAACATGTAAGTCACGAATTGTGGATAGTTGTGAGCGATGGTCGGTGGTTGGATTCTTTGTGTGTGGATTTCTTGTGTGGACCTATGTGTGGATTAACGTGTGTGGATTAATGCTACGCTAATCCTCAAAGACCATCCTCATAACTAGATCAGTTCGTAATTAAGAGGCAGTGGTTCGGACTCCACGTTAAAATGTAGGTATCTTAGATATGCCATCGCTGGTTGGGCTATTAATTCGCAGTTCTGTCTAAGGGTCATGTCAGCCTTAGTCAGTAACAATAATACAAGATCGCGCCACAATTATCCTACACTCATTTCCCATCCATAATTGGCTTCAAATACATACCTGGGTAGGTTACCATTTCAGTTAAAAAGTATAAATAGTATAAAATAAAAAATAATTTTGGAATGTGCAAATAATATTTTTGTAGAGCTAATTTTTTTATATATATCTGCTGACTCACATTTACTAGTGGACAATTTTATCTGGTAGTGGTTACTCTTTAACATGTCACAAAGTATTATTTTTGTATAAAACAAAGTTGTACTGACTTTGTTTCTATAGAAAGTGAGTGAACTTCATGGCAACTTCATATAATAAAACTACTTCGCCGGATAAATAGTGCCCTTTTGCCATTAGAATTCTGAAACCAACATGCAGCATCGAGATTTTCATTTATAGGGGATACTGTGAAATCATTTTAAGATATGGAATAGCAATATGGAGGAGTTCTCATTTGCTAGATAAGCTGCTCAAGGTTCAGAAAAAGATTTTTTTGAGGGTGATTTTTGCTCTTTGTCCCCGGCATCCTTGCAGGAGAATCGTTCAAGAACAAAAGATTCTTACAGTATTCTCCCTCTACATCCAGGATGTCTTAAACCTAACATTTAAAAATATTTCAACCTTCAATATAACCGGTGAGTTTCACTGTTTCAACACCAGGCAAGGTTCAATGTTGAGCTTCCCTCTCCTTAGAACCTAAAATTTTGAGAAAGGCCCACTCTATTCTGGGGTGAGGTGCTTAAAAGATTACCGGCAGATGAGAGCAATAAAAACCCTGTCTGCCTTTAAGCGTGCTTTGAGATCATGGCTTAGTGATAAAGCTTTTTACTCTTTGGATGAGTTTTCGATCGTATAACCTGGTTGTTTTTATGTTTCAATGTGATTTGTAGCTCTTTTTTTATAGTTTATTTATCCAAACGTATTTTAAAATGACATTCTTTGTAAATGTAAATATATGTATGTTAGGTTAGTGACGATTCACGAAATTTGTAACAGTGTTTGTTGATAAATAACATGTTAAAATAAAGTATTTGATTTGATTTGAAAAAAGTGCAAGTACTGCAGACACTTCTTGAATGTAATGAATAAAAAACCAGAGCGATATCTTAGTAGCGACGTGTCAGAAATAGGCCTATGCGGAAGGAATCCTGACAGCATCTTTTCAGATAAAGGCAGTCATCCCTGGTTAGCTTATGTGGCTAACGCTGCTACAGCACCTAGCTGCCAATAATAAAATTACACCAGTCGTACCGTAGACCCATAGTGATGGCATATTGATACGTATATTTTCCAAATGTCATGTAATAGGCTTTTCATAAAATATCTTTATGTGACGTTTTCCATTCTAAAACTATTTAGCAGCTTTTAAAAACTTATTTTATTCAACATGACATATCGTAAATATTTTGTAACAATGTTACTATAATATCGTAACCCAAAAGTTAAAATTACGCCATGTTCTGCAAAATAATCTTTAATTTTAATGTTGAATAATAAAAAAAATATTTCAAGACATGAAAAATTATTTTGTAGTTTATGATAGACGGCTATAATCATAAACTTATTATAACTCATGTTACAATTAATTAGAATTGCGTGTCTTTTCTAAAGAGTTGGAACGCTATTAACTATGGTTTGTAATAAAAAATATGTGTAACGAACAATTATAGGAAATAAACGGTTTTATAAGTTGTATAAAAGAAAAATACAACATTTAATTAAACAGCACATGCGTTATTGTTTATTTAAATATACTTTATAGATTAATTATATCAAACATAATCATCCAAAACAAGAAAATATAATTGTAGAATTTTTCGGGACGTAACCCCCTCCCCCAGCTGATACCAAACATTTTTGGGTGGGTTTTATCGGGTGATGTGACTCTACACTACATACCAAGTTTCATGAAAAAAGTTATGTAATAAGCTTTTTTAAAATAAGTTTTTTTTAATATTCTCAATAAAAACACATCGGAAACCTTTAGACAACGTTCTGAGTTTACCACGAACAGTAAATTGGAATTTTCTTTGGGACCGTTAGTTGTAGACTAATGATTCAAAATACTAATTTGTTTAGTTTTTAAGCTGGTTTTAATGGTAATAGTTAAAGTGTGTTATAAAATTATTGCTTAAACAAAAAATTTTAATTATTTTTTTGATATTTGAAAGCCCATAACTTTGAAACACCAATGTATTCAGAAATACGGTTGGTACCGGATGTGGGTTATAGGGGTAAAATATCCATAAAAATTGAAAATGTATAAACAATACTCTGAGATACCGTAAATTCATACTGATTTAAAAATTTAGCTTCTTTACATCCCCCCACACGACACTAAAATGGATACTATATCCACTAAAAACTCAAATTTGAAAATTCTGATAATACTCCTTATAATGTCGTATTGGGGGGATTAGTAATATTTTAACTTGTTTTGTTAGCAATTTTGGCATTTTTGGGCCTATGACTAAAAATAACCTGCTAATGTTGATCTCATCTGCTAATATTATACCAGCTAAATACGATAAACGGTTTCGTAAAGAGTTATTAATTAAAAGTTATTCAAAAGTTTGTAAATTTCCTGTAGGTGCGAGTAAAACGACACTTATAACGCTAGCCTCCTGAAGGAAAATTATCGTGTACATTATTGCAATACTCCCATTGCATGCACGATAATACGAGGAGTGTTGTGGAAAAATAAGAATAAGTTAGATGTTGTCTCACCATCCAAAGTCGAGAGGTGGTGCAACAAACTCCCGTGTAGGGAAAAACTAACACAACTACTTCACTGTTGATTGAGATAAAACTCATTAAGCCACATCGGTATAGCTGAGGATAGAAAAAGATCACATATAACTTAATAATAGCTGTTTAAGTGTATTAAAAAATGTTTATGCATGATTCAGGTATACTGTAAGTATACATTTTACTCGGTATACGGCCCAAAAGACTTTTAAGCTCACTGATTGTCCTAAATTTAATTTAACCTAGTTTAATTTAAAAAAGTGACAAAATATGTGTGTTATATTTAAAAAATTCTACAACATCATACGATCGACCTACCTTTTGGCTTAGTAGAAGGCAGTGTTATGAAAATCGTGTCGCCTGATGGAAAAATGCGGCAATCCCTTGACTGCGTTGTTTGATGTTTTGCAAACCTCTAATTGCAGGAACAAACTCTTCGTGGCCTCAGAACAGGTTCTTGCTGTTAAAATATGCATAATGATGAAATAAAAAATATTTTTTAATGTTTAATTTAATTTATTTTTAACATAGGGCCTACACAAGAAGGCCTGCTAAGTAGCAGACATCAAATTAGTTCTACGAGAAACATTTACATCATATATATTTTAAGTATATAAGTAGAATTAAAAGTAGAATAAAATGGCAAATGAATAGGCAGAGTTATATCGTTCCTCAAATTTTAAGATTTCAGTATTTGGAGATAATTATACAACAAAACAGTAACATATTTGATTCAACAACAATCGAGAAACCACCAGCCAATATGAGTTCCATACATTCAAACAAGAGATAATCATTTTAGATCACAAACCATACATCTGTACGATGATACAAACAATTTCTACACTTGTGTCCTACATGTCGTATAAAAACACAGAAATCAACCAACAGACAATAGCATATCTTAAGGAACTACAGTTTTAATGTTAAGTCCGAACCACTGCCTCTGAATTACGAACTGGTCTAATTATGAGGATGGTGTTTTTGGATGGACTTAGTATTCAATAGTGCGGAAGTTAATCCACACCAGAGAATAACACATCCACCGATCATCGCTCATAAATATCCACAATTTGTGACCTCCAAGTAGCTGGATCACATTAATTTCATTTACAATGCAAATGCATCCAAATGTTCAAAGACATTCAACCAAAAGTAAGGATTTAACTTCTACTGATAATTTACATAAAGAAAATTATAGTTTTGTCTGTTCATTGCTTGTAGTTATGAAGTATTTGGTTATTTTATATTTATTGTTTGGGTAGTGAAACGTATCATTACCCAGAAAAGTCAAAATTGGTCTCATCTGAATTTCTGTCTGTCCGTCAGTCTGTCTTTCTGTAGCACTAAACATGGCATTTCTTTTCATCTTTTTCGTTTCTGTTCTCCTTAAAACGAGAGTAACCACAGTTATGAAACTTATTTTCCTTCTTCTAAACCTTTTGAAGAAGGCTTTCGTCTATTTTAACTAACCCACGCATTATAAAAAAAATTAATAAGCTCTCAAAAAAACCAGTTAAGCAATATTAGACATCTTTTCTCTAAGTTTTTCAAAATATATGATCGATTCAAGTGATTTCATACAAATAAATAACCAAAACCCGTCAAAATAAATTCAAAATTGGTTTGTTTACATTTATCATTGATTTCAAATCTATTTAAAGACTACACTATATTAAACTGTTATCTTAACGTAGAAGTATAGCGGATTTTAGTATTGATCAAATATTCAAATTTTCGAATTAATCTAATCATAAAACTAATGCTCAATAATTAAAATAAGAATTTATCTTTTCTTTGTGTTTATTTATTATTGATTATTATCATTCTTGTATTTATTATAATTTATATTAATTATTTTAAGAAACTAAACATAAAACACTTTCTTTAATTATTTTTTATTACATGTTTTTCCTTCATCACAGTTTGGACAGCTATCTCTAAACTATATACTTTATTTTTACTATATTTTTAAATTACCCTTTTCTTTAAGTTGTATTTAATAATTTTTAATGTATACTTTTCAATATTATTTAAATAACGACTCATTTCCATGCACGGGGTTTTTCCTATGTGGACATTCTGCACTAGTTTGGATAATTATCATGTGTATATTTTTTTATATATTTATAATATTAATTTGTATCACATTTATAATTATTGCAGGGTAAAACATTTTTTCCGTTTATGTAATCGTTCTTACTTACCTTGGATTTTACAACCCGTACAAATGACGAGCTTGCTTCTAGTCATATCTAACATATAACGAAGACCTCCCCATCGGGTAATTTAAGTAAGGCAAATTTATTTTTAAGTTTTCACATTCGTACTAACATCATAGATTTTGAATTCTAAACTGGACATTTTCTGGCAGACGGGAAGCGGACGCACGGATCACACAACTGAAAGCTACGGAAGGCGTTAACACACCAATAGACCTTCTGGGCTCGGAGTCTGTGTAAGTAATAAAAAAATTGTACTTACAAAATTACATATTTTAGTATGAACTCCCTCATATACAAATTATTCTTTTATTAATCGACCTTTTTATGGCTCAAGTGCAGCCTTGTACAAGGTCATTCATTGAGGAACCAATTTTTTGA
Organism: Nephotettix cincticeps; assembly: GCA_023375725.1. Classification (NCBI taxonomy): domain Eukaryota; kingdom Metazoa; phylum Arthropoda; class Insecta; order Hemiptera; family Cicadellidae; genus Nephotettix; species Nephotettix cincticeps. The sequence continues at coordinate 15,117,106 of CM041785.1, read as the reverse complement.
TTAATTACAAACAGAATAAATGTGGTTCGTATACACTCACCTCTCTCATACTGATTTGTTCTAAACTCCGTTTTCTCTCAAACTGAACAAAATTTATAAACCTAATTTTTAATGAGTGCAGGAAGATCAATCCATTTTAATTTAATATCAGTTTTATTTTATATTTAGTATTTTAACCTATTTTATTAACCTTGCAGAGCATTTCTTGGTATCTTAGATTATAATTCAAAAGTTTAAAGGATACTTAAGCAAAATAGATTAATAATAGTAACGTACAGTACTATTGTCAACTATACATAGATATACTGTTCTGAAATGGTTAAAATAGCTTTAATTGCTAAACAATTTGGGTGTTGCAGGAATCGAAGAGTTGTTATGTACCCTTATCCGAATCAAAGGCCAGCTATATCACATGCCAGTAAATTCAAACTGAAACTGTTCAAAAAGAAAAAGAAGGCAAAAGTGGGGAAAGTAATACATCATCATAAACATGAGGGACATGTAGACCACGTACACAAGCATGAAGGACATGCGAAACACAGCCACAAGCATGATGGAGAGCAGAAACACTCACACAAGCACCACGGTGAAGCCAAACACAGTCATAAACACCACGGCGACGGCAAACACAGCCACCACCACCACGGGCACACCGATCACCACCACAAGCACCACGGGCATGGTGAGCACTCCCACAAGCACCACGGGCATGGGAAACACAGCCATCACCACCATGGTCATCATGAGCACAAACATGGACACCACGGTCACCACGAGCACGGTCACAAACACCACGGACACGCCGAGCACCACCACAAGCACAAGGGACACTCGCAACATCAACACAAACACCACGGCCACAACGAACACAAGCACAAACACCACGGAGACGCGAGCCACAAACATACTCACCACGGACACAGTGAGCATAAACACAAACACCATGGCCACCAAGATCACGGTCACAAACACCACGGACACCACGAACATGAGCACAAACATCAAGGGCATCACGATCATGGCCACAAGCATCACGGGCATGGCGAGCATTCTCACAAGCATGATGGTCATGCGGGCCACCACCATAAACACCATGGGCATGGTGAGCATGAGCACAAACATCACGGACATGCGTCACACCATCACAAACACCATGGAGAGTCGAAACATCACCACAAACATCACGGCCATGAAGATCATTATCATAAACATCACGGCCATCACGATCACGGACACAAACATCATGGACATACAGACCATGGACATCATCACCACGGAAATGCCAAACACGAACACAAGCATCATGGACATGGTGAACACCATCACAAGCATGCTGGAGAAACAAAACATCTGCATAAACATCATGGTCATGGAGAACATGAACACAAACACCACGGTCACCAGGACCACGAACATAAGCACCACGGACACCACGACCACGGCCACAAACATCATGGACACTCGGAACATACTCACAAACATCACGGCGATGGGAAGCATTCCCACTCCCATCATGGTCACGGAGAGCATGATCACAAACATCACGGCCACGCACAACATGAACACAAACATCACGGACATGCCGAGCATCATCACAAGCATGACGGCGATGGGAAACACTCCCACAAACATGATTTACATGCCGAACACGGACATAAACACCACGGGCACGCGACCCACGGGCATAAACACCACGGCCACGCTGAGCATTCCCACAAACACCATGGTCATGGGAAACACGAACACCATCACCACGGCGAGGCCTCGCACTCTCACAAACACCACGGAGATGCGAAACATCATCACGGCCACCACGGTGATGCGGAGCATAGTCACAAACACCATGGGCACTCGGAACACCACCATGACCATCATGGTCACGAGAAGCATGAACATCATCACCACGGACACCACGGTCATGAACATAAGCACCACGGTGAAGGGAAACATAGTCATAAACACCACGGCCATAGCGACCACGACCACAAACACCACGGACACTCAGATCACAGCCATAAACATAGCGGACATGGACACCACAGTCATAAACATAAGGGACATGCTGAGCATAAGCACAAGCACGGAGTTGGAGGGCATAAGCATAAGCATGACGACCATGACGGACATGACCACGATGACGTCTCGTCTGAACACGATTACGATGATCATGACATCCTTGAGACCAACGTTCAACCTGTCACCTCTCCCGACTTGGGACAGATAACAACAGACGCTGTGACTGAAGGACAATCCAATGACAAAATATCTCGTTCTGAATCTCGTAAAATAACTAGTACAAATGACAATATGTTGCAAAAACCAAATGCAGCTACTCCGAAACAAGTTTCTAGTAAAAAAAAGCAAACTCAAACAAATGAAAGCCAGACATCTAGTGCAGACGATTTTAATTTTAACTCCTCCGAATTTTCATTCTCCTTCGAAGAATCAGATTTTAAGTCCTTGGAAAAAGAGATTGCTGAAATTGAAAAAGAACTAAAACCTGAATCATAGTTAAAGTTTTAATAGGTAAGAAAATGTCAGTCACAAATTCCTTGTAAACATTGTAAAAATACAAAGAAATATAGTTATTTTACTTTACACCAAGTTTGTGGTTTTAACCCTGTTAAATTTTAAGTCCCTTGTTACTATTACAGTAGAACGATCATCCTCGTAATTATAAACGATTTTTTCTCGCATTTAAAAAACAGTTTTTCCGAAAGCTTAATTAATAACTGTTGAACTTTCGAAAAATTCGGTTAATGTAGTGTGGAGAGTAAAATTATATTATCATTAATTAAGAAGTATTGCATGATATAGCGCATGCTTAGAGTAGATAAATACGTGTCCTGCTTTTTAATCTTGTAGGCCTATATTTTAAAAGAAAAATTTTGTTTATAGTTTTATAAATCGTCTGGTTCATTGGTTTATAGATTCATCCACTTAGATTCGTCTAGTTTATAGTCTCTTTGAAGTGCAATGGATTAAACTCAATCTAAAATGGCTTCATAACTAAAGTATAAGCTAATAAATCAATAATTATTCTGATGAAAGTTGATTTTGAGTTTAAAAACGTTAACAAAATAGTGACTTACATACAAGAATAAAATTGACAAATAGTTTACTTTTGACATAATATCCTAAGAATTTATTCAACCTTTAAAAAACTGGTAAAATCCTCTTGGTATTAGTTTTCCGATAGTGTGTTTAACTGTGTAGTACATTATGAGATTTATTATTATGTTAAATAACAGTTTCTGTTTGTTTTAGGAACAGAAGGATCGCTCCATTTAGATACGTTCCCAGACGTCCACTTGTACAAAATGGAAACCCCGTCTCCTACAACATAAAACCAGAACCAGCGATCGAGCACATCCATGAACACAGTTCCAAGACTCTGGGGGAGGTGTACCATCACCACAAACATTCTGGGAAAGTCGACCACATTCACAAACACGTAGGACATGCAGGACACAAGCACAACCATCACGGATCAAACAAACACGAGCACCATCATCATGGACACGCCAAGCACAGCCACAAACACCACGGAGAGGGGAAGCACAGTCATCATCATCATGGGAAACACGAGCACGGACACAAACATCACGGTGGCCACAAACACGACCACAAACACGAGGGTCACGGAAAACACACACACCAACATCACGGACACAACGAGCACAAACACAAACACTCTGGGCACTCGGAACACCAGCACAAACACCATGGTCACAATGATCACAAACATCACCACCACGGGCACCACGAGCACGGCCACAAGCACCACGGAGAAGCGGAGCACAAACACAAGCACCACGGAGAAAATCTTCACAAACATGAGCATCATGGTCACAGCCACCATGAACACAAGCATCACGGACACCACCAACACGGACACAAGCACCACGGCCAACACGTGCACGGACACAAGCACAAAGGGCATAACGAGCATTCTCACAAACATCACGGGCACGGAACGCATCACCACAAACACCAAGGTCACGCTGAACATGGCCACAAGCATCACGGCAGTGGCAAACATGAACATAAACATCACGGGCACGCTGAACATGAACACAAGCACCATGGAGAAGGTAAACACGTTCATAAACATCATGGGCATAATGAGCATGAACACAAACATCATGGACACCAGCAGCATCATCACAAACACGAAGGTCATGCCGAACACGGGCACAAACATCATGGTCATTCATCACACGAACACAAACACCATGGCCATGCTGAACACAGTCACAAGCACGACGGAGAAGCAAAACATGGCCACAAGCATCACCTTTCTGCAGTGCATGGCCATAAACATCATGGCCATCAAGAGCACTCGCACAAACACCATGGACACACTGAAAACAAACACGAGCACCACGGCCATCATCACCATGGACATAAACATGACGGATCTAGTAAACATGAACACAAACATCATGGGCATGCAGAACACCACCATGAACACCACGGTCACACTAAAAATGAGCACAAACATCACGGGACAACCGATCATCACCATAAACATCATGGAGAAGGAAAACATAGCCATTCTCATCACGGACACGGAGAACACGTTCACAAACACCACGGACATGCAGAACACAGTCACAAACACCACGGACATGCCGAACACGATCATAAACATCACGGTAGCTCAAAACACGAACACAAACATCACGGTCACCACGGGCATGATCACAAACACGATGGACATGGAAAACACGAGCACAAACATCATGGGCACGCTGAGCACGGCCACAAACACCACGGGGAGGGAAAACACCATCATGAACATAAAGGAGAGGGAAAACATTCACACCACCACCACGGGAAGAATGAACACGAACACAAACACACCGGCCACGGATCACACGAGCACAAGCATCACGGAGAACAAGGTCACAAACACAAACACCACGGACACGGAGAACACCATCACAAACACTCGGGACACTCGGAGCACCATCACAAACATCACGGGCACGCCGATCACCTGCACAAGCACGAAGGACACGCAAAGCACGGTCATAAACACTCCGGACACAAGAAACACCACCACAAACACGAGGGAGGATCACACCAGGACCACATACACAAGGGAGAGAGCGACCATCACCACAAACACTCGGGTGGTTCACACCAGGAGCACAAACACCACGGCCACAGCAAGCACGGACACAAGCACTCCACCGACGACCACCACGATATGATGGATATGCACGACGACGACCTAATGATGGAGTACGGGGACGAGTTCGAGGGCATGGAGAGTGTCGTGGTCCCGGTCGTACAGAGAGCGCAGTCTAGAATGATGAGCTACGGGAACAACAAGCCTCCAGAAACCAACAAGAATAAAAGAGAACTGAACGATGATTTTTCCTTCTTCCAATTTGGTTCTTTCGGGTTTGACTCGTTTTCATCTGAAAATACAACACCGGTTCCTAAGCAGGCATATCCACCGGGTAGTTCGGAAGATAGGACTGCTAGACCATACTCTGGAGAGGATAGCAGGAGTGTGGAGAAGAGTAAGGAATACAGTAGCAGGGAGAACTCGTCATCCAGGGAGGACTACTACTCGTCGGAGGAGGTCTCCAGGGAGAGAGCCAGTGGGGAGGACAGCACAGAGCGTCCGCAGGGAAGTGGCGAGGAAACCCCTAAATCTAGCTTTGAGAACTTCAACTTCGATTTTTCTGATTTTAATTTTTCCAGTGAGTTCAACTGAACCTTATAATTCTGTTAAAATTTACAAACTAGTATGAAACAATGTCATCGAAATACTTGGTTCAAAAATGTACGACACTCTCAGATGTAGCGTCAGACACATTAATTGTGTTCACTGTATTGATTTTTTAGTAGCATATGAGTTCTTGTGATTCTGATTAAGTAAATTTAGCAGGAATTAATCCATAAAATAATTCAGTACAGTATTCCCATTAATGTGTTTACCATTTTTCGTGACATTTTATAGTTTATCTTTTGGAGAAAATTATTTTCGTAAAATTAATTTAATAAATTCTTGTAAAAATTCAATTAATCGTTTCCCTACCATTCATTAATATAAAACTCAAACAATAGAAATAATTATGAGTATTATTTACACTGTAATTGAAATAATATGTGTCGTTTCCTGGATCAAAGACTGTAGATCATACTGTATAGTGTAAAATAGAAGTTAGTAATTTTGTACTGTTTGTTTAGGTTTTTTACTATTTTTATAAACAAATTTTTAAGTAATTGTGGTTTTTTATTTTCCCTTGAAGAACGCTCATTAGCATTCCTGTGGTCTGCGATAAATTATTTTGTTTTTCTATGTTAGTGTGTTTTAAGTATTGTAGTCTATATTAATATTAATTTTATCTAAAGTAGACTCCCTCGTAACTGAATACCTAAGGACCGGTATCTGGCCATTTAACGAATTAGCCGGAAAAGTTTTGTTCCCTGATCTCATAAAAATATTAAATCCTTAAAACAAATCATACTTTCCCATTATTATAGCCCACATAGTACGTTAGTAAGTAACAAGCGAACAAGAGTCCACTTAGGTTTTGGTGGTAAAACACACATAACATAATAACAACTCACACAACTTGCAGTATACTCATTTAATAAACTAAGACACTGTTATAAGTAAAATTAAAAACTTAATTTATAATAGAAAATAACACTTTTTTAGTTTATTGTATCAGCGTGTCATTGACAAGAACTGGTGAAACTTTGAAATAACCGCAGATTGTATGTTGTATTCAAATTTTGGACCAGAACTGGTTACACTATTTCCGTCCGGGTATCAACCGGTTACAGTGGAGGCTAGTTAAGAGGGCGTCTAGTATTTTTAAATGAAAAATGTTTGAATTTACTTCCTTGTGGGAAATAGGTTAGGAAATAGGTTGTCTAACACTCCCTTTAGACATATTATGTCTAAAGGGAGTGTTTTCAGTTCATCTAAACAGTTGTTCTTATAGCCAAACTATGACGTCAGTAACCCATAAGACTTCACTAAACATATGATGACACTAATCAAATGATGTCATTGTTTCAAATTTTCGTGGCGCGAATTGCCAACGGGGGTGTTGGCAATTGTCTTAGCTCTGGGAGGGGGGTCTCCCAGAGCTAAGACATATCCATGTAAAAAAGGAAGTATGACAAAAACTAAACAATGAATTAAAAGATTGAAACAAAAAAAGTAAATCGTGAGATTCAAATAACAAAACCAGTTATGGGAAAAGAATAATTACAATATCTATTTAAACTGACATCCAATCAGATCAGTTGAAAATGTAAGTTTTAAGTCTGTAGAAATGTTTAAAATTTTGGATGAACCTAAGAAGCATTACAATACTTTAATGGGAGAAAAGAAACATCCCAAAAAATGTATGGGTTACAAGTGCTTTTTTTAGGTAAATGTGAAATAACATCTCAAAATTCAAACATTAATGAATCGGAAACAAGAGACCATGATAGTACAAATAAAATTAATTCGTAAAAATAAAGAAAACTTAACTTTCTCTCGTACATTTACTATTTACTTCATTCGTTTACTTTATACCCAAAACATTTTCTACTCAGAGCTATTTGTTTCTGAGTATTCTTCCCCTCGTTTAACTATGTATTCATGTTCATATTCACAGATAAGACACCGACCCACTAAGTGATAGGTAAGTGTAATGGATTTGAATATGCGTAGCTTTGTTAACTACAAAGACCAACTTATATATTTGTCAGGATCATTAACTAATAGCCCAATCACATCCAACACAAACTTGTATTAAAGTTTGCTCAGAATCGACTTTCAGATTATGAATCAGACATTATAACCCCTGAACCACACGGCTAGTCCAAAATAATTGTCAATTCAGCTGAGGGTAGTTTTCTTATTTACAGGAAGCTTCTATTATACTTTACAGAGACTTTATTGACTCATCCTGTGGTAATTGACTGAAAGGTAAGAGGAACGTCCAGTTCGACGGTAAAGCTATTACCTCAAGCAATCAGGAACATTCAGTGGTGAGTGAAAGTATCACTTGCTTTACCACTTGTGTCTGGAATGTGGGCCTTCCAGAACATTCGTAACGACAGTGCGTCTAGTGCGTCTAGTGGCTAACTATCGTCGATGTATAAGCAAACAAGTAACGCGAAGAACGTTTTTGAATAATATTTAGAGAAGGGAACATTTTATATCAATAAACAGGATTTGTTGAAAAGGGAAGAAAAATATCAAAGATGGATAAACCAAAATCATTAAAATGAAAAAATTGCAATAAAAAAAGACCGTACTTTAAATTTCTGAAAATAGTAGTTCTAATTTGTATGCTTCTGCTCATCAAGAAGATAAAACCAGTTGATAAAATTATAAACATTTTATGTCAAACCAGAACAGTTGGCAACAAAAGTTTAAAGCCTGCAGAAGATTTCACAATCTAGGAACCCAAGATGTATGATCATACTTTAGGAGTAAATTGCCTTTTAGTTTTGAATTGGACAAGCAATAATTGAACTCACTGTGGTAAAGAAATATCCAAAAAAACTTAACCTATAAAAATCGTAATTAAAATAGAATAAAGATAGTAGTCTAAAGTCATACTGTGATTATGAATAAGATTTATCCAAAGTTAAGTATTTTGGAGAAACATTTAGAGACTTCAGTTTTAATTTGGGGATAAATTTATCCAAATATTACAGTTGCAATCGTAAGACTTTTCTGAGATTGTGTTTCGTGAGCCGTAGCGAAACTAACTTATTTGTTTAAGTGGTCATTCATGCCAAGTTCAAAGAGTGTGAAAAATGTAGCTTAACTTTGTGTACAAATTAGGCTAAATATAGAAGCATATTCCATATTCATACACAAATTATAAATCACTGTTCATCAATTGAATACATTCAAATTGTTCAAAAATAAGGTTTTAAAGATTTACATAAGTTATATGTGGGGAAATCAAACAAACGAAATACAAAAAATATAAAGCTATATTTAACAAGACTTAAGACTAACAGTACAGACTTGACAGTAAAGGCGTATATCTAGAGAACAGTGCTGGTAACTGAGCATCAGGTACGACGCGAGGGTGGTTGTACTTGTACAGGGTAGAAGTCACGTGATCATCTGGAACAGCAGTGCTACCAATCACCAACAGAAAATTAATAGGCCTAAACTGAGCAGTCAAACAAACTCATAAGTATTAATGTGAGACTAAATGAAATCAGAGGGTTTCACTAGACAGAGTTGATCGTTGAGAACAAAAATTTACTTTTTTTGTATTATTTTGTTGTTTATCATTTTACAATTGCACTCCAAGATGTTGCTCTCATTCGCTCATCATTTAGGTATTTTAAACCAAGTATGAATGAGAATTGAGTGTAGAATGATTGTGGCGTGATCTTGTAGTCTTGTTACTGACTAGGGATGACATGTTCCTTAGGCAGGACTGTTAATTAATAGCCCAACAGCAAATGGCAACTAATGGACCTATTAGTTTAACATGTAATCCGAACCACGGCCTCTGAATTACAAATTAGTCTAATCATGAGGATGGTCTTTGTGGATTAACGTAGTATTCAATAGTGCGAACGTTAATCCACACAGATAACACCGCTCACAACTATCCACAATTCGTGACCTCGCAAGTAGCTGGATTATATGACGTCACTACGTCCCAGGGCCTAAGAAATTATGGAAAACATTTTTGAGCAGTAAAATAGTATCACACATCAAATCTATGAATAGGGGTTGTTAGGAGTAGTTTTTATTACACAAATAGTGACACCCCCCGTAGATGCTCTATTTATTCTCTATACAAGCTCTGTGTGGGATTATGACAATCCGTCAGGCCACTTTTTTCTGAGGTTATTGGTTAATGAGCTATCTAAAAAAAATACACGGAGAGTGAACAAATGCATTCAGATTTGCATTTAGTTATACATTATACATAGATTTGGATTCAATTGGATCTTCATTTTATATTTTCAACAATAACCTGGAACGTATTTTAAGGAGTCGTATTTTTAACCACACTATCGTAATACGAGCTATCGCACAATATTGTTTCAGATCAGATTAAGTACAATACAAGGTGTACATGAAAAACTTTTCAGGACTTCGGTGAGTGATTAGGTACATTAAAGGAAGGAAAAAGTTCCTATGGAGGTATAGCCTAAAACGCTTATTTTCTCAGATATCCACCATTTTGTATTTTCCACATAATATTTTTTATTTCAAACATTTTTTAACGGAGTTTTAAAACTAAAATACTTTTTGAACAGTAAAATTTAAAATGGCCGCCATTTTGGGTTCTTAGCTTGGATCATGCTAGTTAATACTAATCTACTATTGTAAAACACATACCAAATTTCAAAATAATCCGTTAAAAAATGTTTGAATTAAAAAATATTTTGTGAAAAATACAAAATGGCGGATATCTGAGAAAATAAACGTTTTAGGGCATACCTCTATTGGAACTTTTTCTTCCTTTTAATGTACCCAATCACACTCCTTAGTCCTGAAACGTTTTTTACGGACACTCTGTATATATTATTTTGCTAACATTATTTTGCCTTGTGGTAGACAGGCTCTAGAGGTGATCTGATAATTTACCGTGCTCAGTCCCAGTCCCAACCGTGAGACTTGATGTAGTGGTGCTCCTTGTGGATGTAGACGGGCACCTTGTGGTAGTGGTGGACCGTGTGCACGTGGTAAGGCACATGGATCACATAGTGCTCGCTGTAACACATGGAAAATGTCATTGATATACAGTACGTGGACTTCACAAGGAGAACAAACTTGGATGATTCTCCCTTCTTGTTCAATCCCCAGGAGTCTGCAGGAGTGGTAAAATATTTCGTTTTATGTATTATGGTTAAAATGATAATTATATAACATAGTTAATGGTGAGTTATAAATTCTATTTTCTGAGAAAAATAATTACTACGTAATTACATCTAAAAATCAGCAAGTACGGTAGCTGTATTTTTGGTAGAAAACTAAAAATAATGTAGAATGCAATTTACTTGTTATTTACTTAACCATTAATTTAACAACTCAACTATATTTTTACAACAAGTAATGATATCGCAAGATTAGCTTTAATCGTGAAAGACTAAAATCCAAAATGGTGGAGGTACTGCAGACTCCTAAGGCTGAATATTTCCAGTTTCCTGGATAAAATATTGACTAAAAATAAAATAAAATTTGATGTATTGGCATTCTGTTGCACTCCCTTTCAAAACACTAAGACATTATTACACAGATGTTTATAATCTCGAACCATAGCAATGTAGGAGAATTAAATCTATAACTAAGGGGTACACAAGAATTCCTTTAATGTTCGTTTGAGAGCTACGTCAACATAATTTGTATCTACGGTCTAACAGAGAACATCAAGTAAATATACCTCCAGAATCACTCCCGAAATTGACACTTGTACAACGTCTGAGAGTAGACCCAGTGTTTAGGTTTGGATGTGATCGTCGAAAGGAAACAATATAAAAACAGGCTAGCCACACTTGTAAAAAATAAATTAATTTGAATATCTCTATAATATATAAAAATTAATGTATGTCCTTTATGCGTTGCCAAACTACTCATCCGATCGTTATGAAATTTTAGGAAGTTGCTCTATATGTGTCCAGGAAATTTGAATAATTATTTTTAAGCACGTGTTATAAAACTAAACTAATCGTTACTGAAATACAAGCAATTGAAGATAAATAATTAAAAAATACAAATAGTCACTGTTACGTTTTAACCATTGGAGTTTGCAATCACTGGAACTCACTCTCCGATGGGAAAATTGTCGCAAAACATGTGATATAGGAATGGTATCAAAGACTTAAGAAAAGATTTGATTATTTATTATTATAGATTGCAAATTTCCAAATTCCATTGTTGTAAAATGACCTGGCCAGATCCATCTGGCGTTATAGATTTTGACATGGATATGTCTTAGCTCTGGTGGGCGTGTTGGTGATTTGTAAGATGGTAAATATGTAACAGGTTTCCATAGAAACTACCAGAACTATGTATTTAATTATTATTAAAGAATAAGAACAGCTATTTAGATGAAGTGAAAACATTAACTTCAGACACATCCATGATCTAACCTATTTCCCACAGAGAAGTAAATATAAACAATTTTTACTTGATTATAAGAAAGACAACTTACTGTTTACCACCCCAGCCACTAGGGTTGGGCATGGGCATGCAGGAGACCACAGCCAGCAGGGCGAGCACCAAGACGATCTGAAACACCATTTGGAGATATTAGTAGTGTGGAAACTTAAAAATCCGGTAAAAATATTAAGAAGTATTCACAAATTTGATTAGTTTTTCTTCTAAAGTTGCTTATTTTGAGATTTATTTAGAATTTGCACTGTAAAGTACTACTAATATAATATTAAGTAAAATAATATTATTATTATTACTAAATATTAGTAAAATATTGTTATACATAGAATGTATTGTTAACTGGAATAATAGTCACATAGTAAACACACGCTAGAATAACAAAACATATTTAGATACTTTAAGTTTATATACTGTACAAACTTAAGTTTTCATGCAAACATAAAACATATATTATTGAAATTATTGGAGTAAAGTTTTACAGATTAAGTAAAACAATTTATTAAAAATTATTTATCACCGATGATTAAGCTAATATTCGTATTAGGAAGTGAATAAAATAAAAATTATTCAATCATTGTTACGTTAGTTAATGGTTGGATTTAAAATATAAAAATTTAGGATTTAGAATAATCTACTAATATCCTCTATTAAGTTTGCATACTACTGAATACGATAAAAACCACGCTATTGCTTTGTAAGGAACTTTATCTATTGGAAATTATTTATCTTCACGAGTGTATATATTCACGGTTTTACTATAGGAAACCACACAAGTACATCCATCGGAACACAGTATACTACCCAGTGTAGAATTGTTATTTATATTGGTGTATATTTACAATAATTAATAATTTGGTACCATTAGTAGGTTAGAGTATTATAAATATTGGAACCAAATACAACTTTTCCTCACGATATTTATTTTTTTAGTTTTAAATAATCATAATTATAATTCCCTTTCTACATTGATTTTCGGAAGTAAATATATTATTTTATGTTATTAAAATAAGTTATAAATGTAGGAATCCTTTTCCAGTAGTTTCATATTTGTTAACTGTCTAAATTAAACTGCATACTTGTGAATGATTTAATATACTTAATTATTTTATTGTGATTTACGTCAAAATTTAAAAATATATGGTCCAATTAATCATCGTTAAAATAAGTTTGTAGTGTAAATTATAGAAAAGCTGAAACAATTTTAGAATTTAGAAATTTGTAAAATATAAAAATATTTTCGACTCACAAGGGTAGTGAGAGAAGCCATGTCAGATCCTCACAGTTCACACACAGCACCGCAGACTGCTGATACCAGGGGAGAGGCCCAGAACGTATATATATGGTGGCAGGCGAGCCCCTCCCCACCCTCCCCCAGCCCGTCACGCCGTTGCGTCGCGCCGCATCGCGTGACATAACACGGCCGGGGTGCGGCCAACTTGAGCCTGAGATGTCGTCCGACCTTTGGCCAAATGTCACCCGCGACACTGACCAGAGGCGCCACCCGCCGGATCAACCTGACAAACCGGAAGTGTCTAAAAGATTTTCCCAAAATTTCGTAGCCTCTACGTCTTTGAAAACATCTATACTGTTCGCAGAGCGTATCAAATCGCAATATTTAACTTAAGTCACTTTTAAATTTCATTACATTTTTGTACAAATTTTTTAAATTGTACACTAGTTTTTTTGTTTAACTTATTCTTCTCTATTTTGCTGATTTTAATGTGTCAAAACTGTAAAAAATTCAAGAATTTTTTTGACTTAAGACATGTCTTAGCTCTGGAGGGGCAATTTGCGTGACCAAAATTCTGAAACAGTGACGTCATTTGGTTAGTGACCTCATAGTTTGGTTATAAAAACAGCTGTTCAGATGAACTGAAAACATTCTTAGACATTTCCATGATCTAACCTATTTCCCACAGGGAAGAAAATACAAACGTTTTTTAAAGGGGGGGGGGGGGGGGGGGGGGGGGGGGGGGAGGGGGGGGGGGGGGGGCGGGGGGGGTGGGGGGGGGGGGGGGGGGGGGGGGGGGGGGGGGGGGGGGGGGGGAGATCCAGGTGGGACGCGGTTGGGGGGGGGGGTAGGGGGGGGGGGGTGGGGGGGGGGGGGGGGGGGGGGGGGAGGGGGGGGGGGGGGGGGGTAACTGGGGGGGGGGGGGGGGGGGGGGGGCGACACGGGGGGCGCGTGACGTTTGGTTATTTAAAAGATCACACTATGGATACCTTTTATGGTAAATTGTATAAGCAACCAAACATAAATAAACATAAACATAAATTAAAACAGACCCAGGCCGAAACACCGTGAAATTTAATTTAATTTCAAATTATTATTTCTCTATTTGGTATTTTAGTGTTTACAAAATATAGCAAAATAAAGTCAAGTATATTGTAATTATTTTTAGCATTTTTTTACATTTATCGAATCTTACCTTTTATCAATAAGATGATAAAAACATCATCTTAGGAATAAGAAAAAATATTAGCTAATAAGATTTCACGCTGTTCGATCAGATAATCTATCCAATTACCTAAACGTATTTCTTGAAAAAAGCAGAAAATAAAACATATTACTATGCGAAGAACGAATATAGCGTACGCGATTAAAATACTTCAGTTTAAAATTTTCTTTTGAGATTCGTGGAAACATTTTAATAAAATTACAAAATAAAATTTACGAAGACGTTTTAAGTAGTTGTTAAAACTAAACTCGCGTATTAAATGTGCTCTAGATTTGCTATATGGAATTATTCCTTCCATAGAATAGAATAAAATTGTATTTGTATGAATAAAGAAAATATTAAATTAATATATTTGAGTGCAAATATTTGTTGTTACTTTAAAGATGAACTAATAATTATGTAACACTAAAATTATCAACATTTGGTGATCTTTGCTAGGATTAAAAATGTATACTAGGGAATTAAATGGTTAATTTTGCTCATCAAAATGTATTATGTACTAGTTTTTCTTCAACACGAATAATATAAAAATAAATATTGTAACAACAATATAACATAAACAGTTACACTAGGCCTTTATTTAGTGGGGGGTGCGCTGGTCTAGGGGTAGAGCGTGGGACCTTGGTGCCCAATGTCTCGAAAGGAGCAGGTTTGATGCTGTAAGCGATCATCTTTTATCGCTCCACTGTTCGCAGTCAGCTGGTCTGGCAGTGTTACACTCTAGTATTTTGGCTGTAATCACCTATTAATTCCACGGGCTGATTAATTGGCCGTACCACCGGGCCAGTGGGGCTCAGCCCCGGGCCGCGTACTCCGCGGGTTCGTGCCGACCACTCTTACTTCAGCCTATAATTATGACAGCCAACTTCCTTCCTCGTCAGTTTTTTGAGAGACTGAGATTCAAAACTTCTACTTTTACTTTGATCGTTGGTTTACCCTGGGATAAAAATTTCCGTTTCTTACTCCTGGAAGGCCGCGGATTACAAAAACATAATTACAGTTGTTCCAAATGTTATGAACCCGTGAGGGGTCACGTCAAAACGTTTGGAGTCGCGAAAGGTTGAGTTCACCGGACTAGAAAAATGGTTACAAAAGTTTTATAAACATATGTTTTCTTTAAAGAATCTTAACAGATTAAGCTTATTCGAATATTACAGCATGGTAGTGTACTCTCTCTAGTTTTAAATAAATTAAATAGGTTTTGGAACAAATTGTGATAAAAACATTAAAAGTATTGATCACAAATGAAGACAAGTTTTTCGTATTTGCAAATTAACTTCTACGATAAATACATTGAAGATCGGACACTGAACTGACTGCTGACTGAAGACCGGAAGTCATTTTTGGTACAAAATTATAACATATGTGTTTACAAGTTTAAAAAAATCTTATAAATATTTTATAGACAAAAAACATGCTGTGTGTGCTTTTGTTTTTATAGTCTCTATATAAAATTGAATGTATGTCTGTATGTATGTCCTTTATGCTTGCCAAACTACTCATCCGATCGCCATGAAATTTTAGGAAGTTGCTCTACATGTGTCTGGGAAGGTTTTAGTGAAAAAATATTTTCGAAAACCCCATAAGTTTCCATTTTATGGCGTTTTAAATTTCTAATGTTAACCTTATGGAGAGTAAGTTTGTTTACAAAATGTCTACAATGAAAACATTTGATTTCTTAGCTACAGCTGATTGGTTTACTTTCCATTAGCAATACCGTATGCTTTACTATCCAATGCCATCTGAATCATTCATTAATGTTAAACTATGAAGTAAATGTGTACTGTAAAAAATGAACAGCTTTATATTTTTATTTTCTGTCTGATTAAAGTCACGTGTTTATATGATAATTACAATGTTTATAATATTACGTTTATTATAATAATCAGCTGCTGTATATCTTACCGTATTACAGTTAGGTTTCGTTTGGGTTTGGATTGGATTTGAAAATTGTGAATTAATCCACTCAGATAAATTTGTTTTATGGGAATGTTATTAATATGTTTTATCATTTCAGTATTGTTATTCACTATGCAGCGACCCAGAATATATAACATTTCACAATGAAGCCGTATTGCTATTCGACTTCAGAACATGGCCAATCTTAAAGTTAACATGTGTTTACTGTGAGGCGTTACGAAGTTCGCCGGATCAGCTAGTTTTAAATAAATGAAATAGGTTTTGGAACAAATGGTCATAAAAACATTAAACGCAATGATCACAAATGAAGACAAGTTTTTCGTATTTGCAAATTAACTTCTACGATAAATACAAAAACCTGCCCAGCCCCATCGGGACACTGACCCACTGACTGCTGACTGCAAGTTTTTTTACTTCCTTTCGTATTGGAAGTCAAGTTTTTGGTACGAAATCTCCATAATCTGATATGTTTGTATTACAAGTTTAAAAAATCCTATCTTATAAATATATTTATATAAAGGGAGACAGGAAAAAAATAAAAATGCTGTGTTTTCGTATTGCTTTTTGTTTTTTTAAATTTATTTATAAAACACAAAATGATTATTTTCAGCTGCTAGTACAACTTAAACTATCAATATTAAACTTAGTAAATTTAACAAGCTTCTGGTATCCTTAAATACTGGTATCGTTAAGATGTATTATCTATATAAATAAAATTAGAGTTATATACTTAATAGAGTAATTTAATAGAGTTATACTTTGCTAGGAATTATTTTTGGTTATTTTTACGATTAGTACTCCAGAAAAGCCGAAATGGCCTTATCTCGATTTCTGTCTGTCTGTTTCTATCTAGCTGTCTGACTGTATTTATATAATGTTAAATATATTTTTGTAATGCTGCTACGTAAAAAAGGAGCACACACCATGATGAAAATTATTTTCATTATTATATACCAATCAATAGTAAATAATTGAACTGAGAATTTATCTTTTTTTGGTTTGTTTTTTACTCATTTTGATTTCAGGTATATATTTTGTCATAAAAAATAGCTATTTGTGTAACAAGAGCGCAAAGTATGTAATACCTCACGAGAGGTTCATATGGCAGCACTCAGCTGACACCGTGCTGCCAGAACAAGCAGCTATGACATTTTGAACTCGTGTTACACACAAGATTTTTCATACAATAAAAAAGTCATTTAGATTATGTTTAATTTTCCGTTGGAATAAATGTAAACAAAACATTTAAGTTTCCGGTAACCTCAGTTTCATTGCGCAAAACCGGAAGTTAGTGTTATAGGAACGTCTACCGTCTATCAGCTGATTTAGTGCTTAGCGCATGCTATTGGTGGGTTTCACATAGATTTTGAGCGTTCCGCACATGTGATTGGCCGGTTACATGTCCGCACTAGGGTGGATATGAGTTCATATCCACCCTAGGACGGATATGCACTTCTTATACGTTCTGCCAACAGTGCGAAATGTGCCCGTTATCGCGCGGTTGTAGGAAATGTGTCTTACATCATAACATTGAGTCGTACATCGCGTTCATAGGACGGGCTAACTGTAAGTCTTATTATAAAGCATATCCAATTAACTTGAAGCATGTATTATTGTTTGAAAAATAAATAAGTTAGTAATTTTTTATTTCAGAATTCAATGTTTTTCCATCCTACAGATTACAGAAATTATGCGTGAAAAGTATTAAGTTATTTCCGTAGACGAAGAGAAAGCAAGGAGAGACAAAAACATATGTTCGGTCGAGTAGAGATGTCCCAGTCCCAGTCCCAGCGATACGGTTACAGGGGTAGGAGACATAGTAGGCGTAATGAGAACTATACTTTCACTTCCATGGGCTGGACTCCTGGACAGCG
This sequence comes from Nephotettix cincticeps, assembly GCA_023375725.1. Taxonomy (NCBI): domain Eukaryota; kingdom Metazoa; phylum Arthropoda; class Insecta; order Hemiptera; family Cicadellidae; genus Nephotettix; species Nephotettix cincticeps. The sequence goes on along the minus strand of CM041785.1, from coordinate 15,098,729 downwards.
AATATTAATCGATATTAAAAGAAGCATCCTGGAACATTTTCGGAAGATTTATGCTAAAATTAGAAAGGAGCTATCAAAATATCAAAGACGTTACATCGTGTATCCGCATATACTCGTACTCTTCAGGGTTTATTTGAAGCTTTTATTTACATTTTTGCAGCGGTTCTTTAGTTTATAGATTTTACTCATAAATTAAATACGATAATTATCTCCATTAAAACCATGATATGTGATACTTAAAACATCGTTCGTGCTAGATATTATTAGTAAACTTCAAATTGTGATTTATATATCTTAAAACTTTAATTTTTCTTGATTAATTTTATGTTGAAGTAATTTTTTTCATTACTCCCAAACTTAAACACAAGTTTAAATTGTGTCATGGTGTAAAATGTTTATGTGTATTTTTTATACCATGTTCTGTAATCCAGCTTAATTGGTTGTCACAAAATATTGTAGATAGATACGAGATTCCTTGGTATGGATTTGCGTCCACACTATTGAATACTAGACCTACCATTGTCTGCAAAGACCATCCTGATAATTAGACAAGTTTGTAATTCAGAGGCAAAATTGTGGTCCGGATTCAACGTTAAACTGTAGATCCCTTAGATGTCATTGGCTTTAGGGCTCAGTCGTATCTAAGCCACATGTCAGCCTTATTCGGTAATAATATCGCAATTACTACTGTACCAGATTCACCTTACATTCATTTCTCATTCATTCTTGGTTTAAAATAACTCCCTGTGCAGAATGTCATTTTCAAAGGTCATTTAAACATTTAATTCATGCATTCATTCATATCATTTCATTAATCTCTTTACATTCATCTAGAATAGAATAGAATAGAATAACGTTTTCCCTCTTTTTTCACAATTACATCATATAACATTATTGCATACACTCACAGAGTAACAGAAATTGACAGTAATAAATACAATACACAAATAGAATAAAAGGAAAAATCAGTCTTAGACAATAATTCACAATTAAATAAAAAGTTAATGACACATACCAGGCTGACTACTTCTGGGAACTTGGAAAAATATACTTAAAGAAAAGAAACAAATTACAATGATATAAGTTTAAATGGACAATAAAAAAACAAAAAATATTGTAAACAAGAGAAAATACTAGGGCCTCTTTAGGCAAAGCCTATTTAGAGGTTCCATATAAAATAGAATTATAAAGGACATCTCATAAAGGGAAAGTTAATCTCATTTATCATTTATTTTTTAGGCTTGTCATTTAAACGTTGTTACTTAAATCTTAATACATAAAAGAGAAAGTATGTAGATAATAGTTGACCCAGCGAATTTTATTGAGATAAAATTATTTCTTCTTTAAAAAGTATATACTTCCCTTTGGGAAACAGCTTATAGATCATGGGTACTGTATGTCTGAAGGGAATATTTTCAGAGTTCCTCTAAACAGCTGTCCTTATAACCATACGACGTTACTATAGTCATTTATAAGACTTCACTTCCATTCCAATATCCCACCCCTACAGCTAAGGACGTATCCATGTCAAATATTAGCAGGGTATAGTAAATTTTGATATCTTCGCTATTTATATTTTGTTGTAGTATTGAACTTGGTTTAGTTTTACATCTCGATATCAGTAATATCAGGGCATACCTACCAACTATCAGTTCCTAGTTACGTTACTGACCGCGTTACATTACAGGTCTCGCGTTACGGCGGTGATGCAGAGCGCTCTCTGACCCCGCTGCAAGGAAGCTTCCCGCGGTTATGCAGGTGTTGCCACATGTGGTCCGACCGGCAACAGTGTTGCCATCTGGCAGGAGAGACCAAACACGATGTACTCGCATGATGAGAGGTCGGCGTTCTGGCAACATACAGTTGCATAACAATATACTGTAGGACATATCGTAATGTAAAGAAGTAGGACCCCCCAAACCGAAGTTAGTGTAAAGATATATAATTACAAAAATAAGTATTGTCAAAACAGAGAAGTAATTTTATTACTAATGCCAGGTATATTTTTAATTCGGTTTACCTCTATTCGTGATCCATTTTTAATAAATGATTACCATTTTGTGCTGAATGGAAGAATGCCATTCTTTTAAAAATCAGAACTGCACTATAGGAATTACGTTTTAAATTAATTGTTATCGGTTGAGTTAAATGAGTCACTTGAATTAGTGGAATATACTGATTGATCATGATGATGATGATAAAGGAGACGTGTTCTGTAAGTAATCCAGCTACTTAGAAGTCACGATTTGTGGATAGCTGTGAGCGATGGTCGTTGAATGTGGTATTCTCTTGTGTAGATTAATGTCTGCTCTATTGAATACTATATTAGATTAGATTAAATTATAGAAATGGCAACCATACTACAAAGTAGGTATTTTAAGCCAAGTATGATTGAGGATTGAATGTAAGATGATTGTGGCGCGATCTTGTAGTCTTTTTACTGACTAAGGCTGGCATGATCCTTAGTCAGGACAGTTAATTAATAGCCCAACAGCCGATGGCAACTAAGGGACTCTGAATTACGAATTGGTCTAATTATTATGAGGATGGTATTTTGTGGATTAACGTAGTATTCAATAGTGCGGACGTTAATCCACACAATAGAACACTACATTCTCCAAACATCGCTATCCACAATTCGTGACCTCCAAGTAGCTGAATTACAGAATGACGCCCAGTCTATATCCCTAGGAGATTATCCTAACAGTTTCGCTGTTAACCTATTTTGTTGTTTAATTGTTAGTTTCTATAAAATATTTGAAAAAGTTACAGAAATCTATTTTTATATAAAATATGAGAAAGTGAAACAAACATTATGTATTATAAGAGTTGTGGTAACATTCTTCTTCTACTTTCAAATACCTAAAATAATCCGGATTTCCTCAGTAATTCAATTAATACTGACATGCGTGGTTTACAAGAAACAATTTGTGTAGAAAGTCGTTCAACAATGGAGTAGCGGTGACGTTGTTCAGGTGGCCATCCTGTCGTTTGTTTCCGTAACCGGAATATCAAGTATATCGGCGACAGACGCCGCAACGGCACACGTTATACAACGGCAAAGGCCGCCAAACAGGTCAGTTTTGTTTTTGTTGTGCAACCCTGTTTCCGACCCAGTGACTTCGCATTCCGCCGACTTTGCGCGTGGAATGCTCATCTTAAATGGATGTTTTCCCCTTGCGACAACCGTTGATAATTTGATTTGCTGCTTGTGTGGAAAATACTAAGCAAATGTTAAAAAGGTCAATTCAGTGGTTTTAGAAAAACGGTCGATAAATTTACTATGGTTTTATATATTACAACTAATAAACTCCTGACTGTCAAAATTTGGTAAGTATTTAAAAAATCATAAAAACATAATTTCTGTTCTTAAGTTAGCACAGTATCTACAAAATGCAACGTAGTGTACAATAAATAAATATTGTTCAATATGTTTTTTATTCAAAATTTTCAGTGGAAGTACAACTGCTTCATCTACACACAGATTATTTCCAGCTAAAGAGGCAGTTATATTTTATTTTTGTGTAATATATTTGTTAGAATTTTTATAGTAGGGCCAAGTCACGGGAAGGCACATAAGAACTTGGATAGCTAAAATTTGCAGGCACTTTTGCTGCAACAGTACACAAGGCTGTTTAAGAAGTACTACGAGTATAATAAAAGTACTCGTATAATACAAATTAAAAAATAATATTACGATAAAGTTTGAAAAATGTATGATACCAATACACATTGGTGTATGAGTATTAAGGAGAGAGATCCTCTTTTCCGCTTCAGCGCTATTTAAAAGGGGAATTCGCAGGTTCAAGAAGAAGTAATAAAAAATAATGTATAAAATTGTTTTTAAATTTTAACAAAATTAAAAAAAAACATTTTAAATATAATAATTTGTTTGACCCTAAATATTAAACAATTAAAACAATTTTAATATACGCTTTATCTCATATATACTCATATATATTTTTTATCAATAGGGTAAGAGTATAACTATCCTTTCGAGCAAATAAAAGATAATTAAACCCATGCCATGTCAAGCGTGTGAGCGCCTCTTAAATTGAAAACGATGCAATATAATGTAAATTAAATCACTTTAATGTACAACAAAATATCTAAATACTATACGATCGCTAATTACGTACTACATACACCATAATAATTAAACACAATAACTTATTTTTTTATCAAGTATGTGGATGTAGCATGTAGTTGCTTGAGATAGCGTAGAGCTATGTCTAACTACACTGTGATGTACTGTGACATCACAGCAGACTCGAAACTCACGGTCTGACTCTATCATTGCTTTTTCGGGGAACTACTTTACGAGCATTTGAATAATTCATCTCTAGTATCCAGCAATGACCGCGATCACGTAAAAATTAGGCCTACAGATGGCACTGTTTTATCAACGTTCGTTTTCATGTTTTAATGTGTGTGAAGTGTTTTATATTTCTAATAACAAGTCCATAACGGATAGAACATGCATGGACACTTGAATCCATTCGGCCAAACATGTAGTGGACAAACCTATAACCTATAACTGTGATAAGACGTAAGTTAATTGGTCTAAAAATCAGCTCGGTTCTAAAATTATGGATTATTAGTACTTTTATGAAACTTTACACTGCTTTTCTGGATAATCTGAACAAATTGGTAATCCAAACAGGGTTCAGACCCAAATAGGTTAGATTGCAGGACTCTGATGTATATTGAAAATATATTCGGAAAAAGAAAATGGACAATATGATAGCATACAACATGATATTACGTGGAGGATTTAATATCAGATTGCCAAACGGAATAGAGCACACTCTTAAGATACAACACACTCTCTAAATTCATATAGGTTCAAAGTAACCAGCTTTATACCAGCTTTATAGTTTTTTCTTAACGAAAAGATAAATTATATAAAATATAAATTAATGAAATGAAGTACATTGGTGTGAAATTCGTCACAAAATTAGAAAGTGGTCTCATAAACTGTTACGGTAATTCAATTATTGACCTGTCAAAGATGTTATATATTATAACAAGTTCCTCCGGCGGTGTAGTGGCGAGCTGTGCTGTGAATTTTAATTAGTCCTGTCGGAAAAATATTTATTGAAAATTTATGTACATTAGGATGATAATGGATCGTCTGGGACAATTAGTTAACATAATTGTGGGGTTGTGTTATTTGTGCAATGTTATTATTTAAATTTTTTTAAATACCAAACAAACGGAAAAGTAAGTTTAATTTTTTACGGTAAAAATGTATTAGAAGCATTGTCATTGCATTGCATTGCCATACATTGTCAAGGGGATGTTTCATACGATCTGGAATCATAAAATCCACAACTGCAAGTTAAAAATATCATAGGTATATCTGTTTCATGAAATCCTATTTCATAATATCCAAAAGAACAGTCAAATTAATAAGTACAAGACAGAGTTATTATGAAACAGAAACAGTACTTTTGGATCTTTAAATACTCGCGATGCAGCAGACCTGCGTACTCAACGAATTTCCAAATCAAAATATATAACAGGTATGATCAATATCCGTAATAAATAAGCGAGTTTGCTTACTCTCCATAAGATTTACATGGGAAAGAGTATGCAGGTTTGCTGCTGTGAGGAACACATAAACTATGAATTTAGCAAAATTGTATAGATCCTAGCCAAATTTGTCTAAATACCAAGATTCATCCCAAAATCATAAGGGTCATTAGTTAATAAATTAAAACTGTCAGAAAAACTAAAGAAATTAGTAATGTATTTTCAATTGTTAGTAATCGACTAATGGTTCCAGAGGAAATTTAAATTACCGTCTGCGGTAAGCACAGTACGTTGTCTAAGAGTGCACAATATTATTCTCATGGAGTTAACCGAAAAAATCAATTTCTTCCTTATTTCTAATCCGTTTTTTCATTCACCTTCGTATGTAGCGTAAGATTACAATACCCAACCAAACCTACGCAAAGGTTTGTTTAATATTGGGGCGGGTTATTTTGATAAGAATCTGGTGATATCGGATCGTGTGATAAATTTTAATGAGATCCAAAAGTATAGCCAGGTTTATAAATACAGGAAGGTTTTGTTTTAAATCTGAGTGTACTTTGGCATCTGTGATCATTAGACTTGATTTTGTATCTTATGTAAGGGACTAAATTATTTTTAATATAGTAGTAATACCAACCAAGCCCATGGCTGGACCGGATGGAAAACCGTCAGCTCCTCGAGGTTTGCATGTAACTTGTCAGTAGATCGTGTAGGCGAGTGAAAGAACGGCTAGAGAGCAATAGAAGGCAACTTGATCGTAGAATCTTTCCGGCGAGCAATCAGCTGTTGCAGCCGGACCGGACGTGTGGCCGCGGGAACTGGTTGTTGTGGTGACATAACAGGCCTGGTTCCGTTTGTTCTGCAATTAAAATTGACCAGCCCACCTTTACTTTCCCGTTCTAAAGAGTTCACTTATGTCACGACCAAGTGAACCTTACATTTCAGTTCCAGAGCAATTGCAAAGTGTATAAAAACATTATAAAAAACGCAGTGAAGGCTAAATACCCCGTCACATCAGACCTGCATACTCTTCAAATAAATAATATAATGATAATAATATATGACAAGTTTTATCAATATCTATCGGTAAATATGAGAATTATTTGTTTATTCCCCATAAGATTAATATGCGAAACATTATGCAGGTTACCGTTCTGAGGAACACTGACAATAGTCGTTTCTAGCTAAAACCATTTTTATTTTGACCATTTATACAGAGTTTCATCAACATCTGTCCATAAATGAAGAAGTTTGCCTATTCTCTATATGATTAACATGGGAAAAGAGTATGCAGGTTAGCTACCATGATAAACACATATTCTATGATTTTATGCATAAATGGATGAATCTCAACCTCATGAAGCTAAGTATCAAGTTCCATCCAAAAATATAGATTGATGAGTAAAATATTAATTTTTCTTTATCCTACATAAGATTAACATTGGAGCCCCAAAATACAACGTACTGTGTTCAGATTTTTTAATATCATGCCATGAGAAGCACTGAAAACACATGCAGTAACCTTTGGAGGTATACAATAGCTGTATTAACGTGTTCCATGAGATCCCTGTCCAAGTAACCTTCTACGCCAACGTATCCCAAAATATAGGATTTAAAATATTCCACAATATATTTAAATTCCTGATTTAATTGTAGTCAGTAGTACAAATTCCTTACTATAGTATTGATTATTCATAGAAACTATAATTTGAACAAAACGTCCCATTTACCTTGCCTATTTTAATTATCGTCTTCATGTGGGAATTTTTTCAATATTATGACTTTTTGTCATAAGTAGCCATCTCTTAAATTATCAATTATATTTATTACTGATTAATTTTCAAGATGATTTTTTTAACATTTATCATACCAGTAGTTTTATTAAAAGTGTAATAATGTAATGTCGAGAAAAAAATAATGGTTGTAATTATAATTATATAAGTTTTTGGAGACTATTATTTCATAATTAATAAAATACAAAGAGAAAAGAAAATATTAATGTTTATTTTTTCATAAAGATCAATGAAATTTGCTTTTACTAAAGATTAACTTTCAACAGTTTATTGAAATAATAAATTATTGCTATACAATTACAAAACGTCTACTAAAACGAAAATTTTATTTTAATACAAAAAACCAAAACAAATTTGTATAGCAATAATAAATGAAAACTAAAATCGAAAGATAACCAATTAAAGTGGGATTTTTAACCAGGAAAGTATTGGACTTAGTAAGTCTTCTACGTAACCTGGCGGGGTACGGCCCTTTGGTGAACCATTCCAGCATTCGCCTTAGCGAGATAAGAAACCGTACAAACTTATCTCAGAATGGTCGGCCTGGTTTTCAGACCTACCCTATCCTTACACTAAGTACAGTTTTAATTATTTACTTATCTAACTTAAAGAGTAGTTGTAGATTTGACCCTCCAGAGTGTGACGTGGTTTCGGTTTCTTCTCTGCTTGTTTTCTGACAAGGAATTCCGATGTTCCTCTTCACTTGTTGTCCAGCATTTGCACATTTAACCTTTACGTCACACGGCCCCATCGCACAAACGGAAATTGAACACTATCCCTCAAATGTTTAATTTTCTTGTTAGGAATTGATAATTGAACTTTCTGCTCGAAGTTAAAAATTCCAGAAGAGGTTTTATGTACTTGTAAAGTAGTATTTTCAAATAATTCTTGATATTTGGCTCTTAGTTGGAAAACTATATCCTTTTCTTAAAACTTTTTAAGGATAATTAAATAATTAACCATGGAAACACAATTTTAGAGTTCATTGTTAGACATTAATGACAGTTGAAAATAATCAATATTCCTGATTCATTTTACATTTTTGATTCTTTAAACGATGGAATAATAGATAAATAGATGCACTTCTCCTGGGAAGAAAGCACTTTACTTTATATAGATTACATATCATACTATAATACATTACATTATTTGATGTATACACTTAGACACTAACCGATGTTGGACTCTTCTCCGATTCTTCCTCCTGGTCTGGTGATTTTTTAGTCCCCTCATGGAATCAACCCCTCAAGGGTTCTTTGGGGGTTATTGGGTTTTCAATAAAACTTGTAGGTCTTGAGGTAGATTATTGAATAATGTGTGAGCAACATAGTAACAGTTCGTAGTGAAAAAGGTTCTTGTCAGTCTCGGTACATGTATACCTACCCCCAAAGCATGTCTTGTTCTGTAGTCATGGGATGTGCGTTCAAATAAGTCACCGGAGTGTTTAAAAATGAGTGCCAATGTTTTTATAAATAGTTGCTTAACGTCCAGAACACTCATCTCAGCAATAAAATTCTGTATGTGGTCATACATTTATAATAAGAATAATACAAAGAAAATCCAGATTAGAACATTGCTGACTACTTTCTCGAGAAAATACTAGCAAGTAGCAATCTATATGATTATTACGTTTCCACCTAGTTCTAAATAAAACTGTCAATTAGTACAACAAACAGATTTTTCTTTGGAACAAGTGGTGAATAAATTTATTTGTTATTGTTAAATCAGGTTTACTCCGACTGATATAATCTTTTCGTTACACTATTAAGGGATTCCACCGAACCTATAAATTTTGTGTGAAAGTATAACGAATCGCAATTTGCCAGTAACCGTTAACCGCTAGTAGCTGGTAAGTTTACCGATGAGATAAGGTCAAGTATCCGTAGACGACCACATGAATCTGACCGTAACATTTGCACGGTACGATGTAATGAGGCGCCCGCCTAATATACGGGCCAACTTTCGAGGTTATATAACGAAAATTAAGTTCGAACGTGCGGGAAATAGTCTACTCCCAGAAATCTCGCAATAATTCTTCCCAGAGTTTTTTATACGGGACTGACTGGAGTTCCTTGAAACAATACAATTATTCTGAAATTACTCTAAAACTTAACCTAAATCTACGAATAAATAGTTATAATTTATTATAGGGTGTTATTTGAAATTAAAAGTAAAACACACCGATTTTACTTTTAAAAACTTTTAAAAAACAATTTTTTAAATCCAACTTTAGTTAGGTTATATTAGTTATGATTATTAAATTATATACTTTATACTTTTATACTTTTAACTGAAATGGCGACCTACCCAGGTAAGTATTTTAGCCAAGTATGAATGAGGAATGAATATAGGATGATTGTGGCGCAATCTTGTAGTCTTCTTACTGACTAAGGCTAACATTTTCCTTAGACAGGACTAATTAATTAATTAATAATTGTTAATTGTTAATAATATGTTAATTAATAGCCCAACAGCCGATGGCAACTAATGGACCTACAGTTTAAGTGCGGACGTTGCGGAAAGACTATTACTTGACTATTATCAAAATATTACTTGATCCATTGGCGGATCCAGCCAATTGAAATGGGGCGGCTGCTTCGGGGGTCTGATTACTACACTGGGGGGGGGGAGTTAGATTAGACTAGATTAGATCATTGAAATGGCAACCATACACAATGTAGGTATTTTAAGCCAAGTGTGAATGAGGATTGAGTGTAGGATGATTGTGGCGTGATCTTATAGTCTTATTACTGACTAAGGCTGACATGTTCCTTAGACAGGACTGTTAATTAATAGCCCAACAGCCGATGGCAACTGGGGACCTACAGTTTAACGTGGAATCCTAACCACGGCCTCTGAATTACGAATTGGTCTAATTATTAGGATTGTCTTTGCGAATTTACGTAGTATTCAATAGTGGGGACGTTAATCCACACAAAACAACACTACATCCACCGACCATCGCTCACAACTATCCACAATTCGTGACCTCCAAGTAGCTGGATTACACGTCGCCACCGTCCCAGTCGAGTAAGTAAATAGTAAAATTTATAGTAAGTAAATAGAGTGTCCCACTAGTAAAATAGCAACTCTTGCTTGTAAATGGTTTCTTTAATAAAAAGGTTTTATATCACTTTATTTTGACTCAGGTAGCTGAGTCAGCTACCTGCTCGGGCTACGTGAATATGTGCGAGACAGGCCTGTCGGAAAAATTTAATGTTGTGTTGTGATAGTGTGGTATATGTAAATATGTGTTTAAATTTAACAACGCCAACATTATTGTCTGATGATGGCATCTTAATGCCGAAACGGCCGTATCTTCATACAACGAAAATTTGAGCTGTTGATGAGGTATTTTTAATAACTAATTAGTAATACATTTTCTGTACATATTTAACGCCGATTTAGAGCCTACATGTTAAGTTATTTTCTGAACGAGTATTTTGATTTATTTCTCGTTCTAAACTTTTCAAAACCATTCGTATATAATGTTTTATGTTTGTAGAAAACCTGTATGACCTATTACGAGTAAAGCTTAAACGTAACTCGCTTATACTATAACGATCCAATAAATAATTTAAAATCCAACGTTGAATAACTGCTAAATTACGACGATACTCGAACATGTTAGATTTTACAGCCCGCATTCCCTTTAGCTTATTGTTCGCCATACACCATAAATAATCAGGATAACCATACGGCGTTTCGTAACCCCGGAGGAGGTAAGTCATGATCGGGGCGGGACCGAGGACGTGGCCTCCGGGCTCGGCGACGACGACGGCAGTAGGCAGTTGCACAAGACAACAGAACTGTGTTTGGCGCTGCCTGGAGGACCCCGGATGCCGGGATGGTCCGGGCAGCGGTCCGCCACGTTGGGCAAGTGCTACCGATGACCTGGTTACGTTATTTATCGCCGTCTCTCAAAAAGAAAGTGCTAGAAGTTAGGTAATCGGGATCTATTAGACGTTTGGGAATCGAGTGCGTCAAGTGCTAGAATCGTCCTCTTTAATGTACCATTATTTTTTAAACCCTTTTGTAGGATGTAAACTTTATTAAATACGTTAATCCGCAAAGACTATCCTCATAATTAGACCGATTCGTAATTCAGAGGCCGTGTTTCGGACTCCACGTTAAACTGTAGGTCTCTTAGTTGCCATCAGCTGTTAAACCTTTATTAACAGTCCTGTCTAAGGAACATGTTAGCCATAGTCAGAAACAAGACTACAAGATCGCGCCAGAATCATTTTACAACTCCAATATTGTAAAAGTTAAAAATGTATCTTGGTACGTACATGAAAAAGTGTTAAACCAAGAAACCGTTGTGGATAACTGAGGAATCTTTTGTTCAAATAAATCTCCGCAACAAATTATCTCAGCTGTTTTTGATAGTGTTTTGTGATTAGGTAAAAACCTGCCAACTGCTTAAGAAAGTGAAATAGTGTGCCTTAGTTTTGGAGCTAATTTGAACTGACTTCCGGAAGATCTATTGGTCTCTTCTCTATGTTGTATTAGATTAGTCCATTTACCATATACTCCAGTTTATCAAAACAATCAAAATTAAAATTTGGTCTAAACCTGTGGAGTGTGTTGATGCAGGTGTAGAGCTCTGAACCTCAGACCACGAGGTACTCGTTTAAAACTTCATAAATCAATAAGAGCTTTTCGCTATGTGATAATGGACATCACATTAGGTCTTGTCAAATATGGTATATGGCCTAAAATAGTCATTGGGGGTACAAGGGAGTACTTGAAAAGTAGTATTCTAAATGTTAAGAATATTACCAATGACGGAACCCATAACAGCCCAAAATAAATATGGTTGTGGCCATAGTGAAAAGGATAACTTTGAGTTTTAAGACGTATTTTATTTTGTGCTTACCTACGCCACTGCCAGATGGGAAACACACTTACATGAAAACACAATACCAAGGTTTGACTCCGATCCAGTTACCATTGGAATATACTTATTGGGGTATTTATTGAATTACCTAATAAAAGTTTACGACCAAGGTTAAACTGTCTTCATAAAACCATCTTAGACTGGGACGGTGGCGACGTCCTGTAATCTAGCTACTTGGAGGTCCTGAATTGTGGATAGCTGTGAGAGATGGTCAGTGGATTTAGTGTTCTATAGTGTGGATTAACGTTCGCACTATTAAATACTACGTTAATCCGAAAAGACTATCCTCATAATTAGAACAATTCGTAATTCAGAGGCCGTGGTTCGGATTTCACATTAAACTGTAGGACCATTAGTTGCAATCGGCTGTTGGGCTATTAAATAACAGTCCTGTCTAAGGAACATGTCAGCCTTAGTCAGTAACAAGACTACAAGATCGCGCCACAATCATCCTATACTCAATCCTCATTCATACTTGGCTTAAAATACCTACATGGTAGTACGGTTTCCACTTCAATGATCTAATCTATTAAAACCATCTCTCACGTAGAAAGTATACACATGAAATATTCATACAAAACCCTAAATAAAAATAGTTTAACCTAAAGTGAGAGAATAGATTATTTTTTAGAAAAGTTACTCACTTTCCTGTAATATCACTTTACTGTAGTTTGTCGATTATTCCATGGTCAACTGACAGCTATAAAAGTTTAACTTTTCGATCGATCCTTTTAAATGACTGCAAACCATAGAAGAATGTTTTTGAATCGGAAAGCGAAGCTCGGTCCCCTATTATGTGCTGTCTAATAGAGGCCGGCCACGGTGACGCCTCCAGAAGCCCTATATGGACGGTGCCAATCTGGTTATCAGCTTTCCCTAGTTTGTACGTGGACGAGGAAGAGCGATCACTTTAGAGGTAGACCCGCAGGGTCAATTGCCGCTGGGAGTCGGCTAGTTGTGATAGAACATTCCAGTGGTCCTGGATAGAGGAACTGACGAAAGTTGATTGCCTGTGTCTATACCGGTATTATGTCATTGAGTAGTCACGGAAAGGCTACTTATGGAGATTCAGTCTCAACTCCTCAAAATATTACTTGATCCATTGGTGGATCCAGCCAGTTGAAAAGGGGCGGCTGCTTCGGGGGGTCTGATTACTCCACTGGGGGGGGGTTAGATTAGATTAGATCATTGAAATGGCAACCACACTACCATGAAGGTATTTTAAGCCAAGTATGAATGAGGATTAAGTGTAGGATGATTGTAGCATGATCTTATAGTCTTTTTACTGACTAAGGCTGACATGTTCCTTAGACAGGACTGTTAATTAATAGCCCAAAAGTCGATGGCATCTAAGGGACCTACAGTTTAACGTAGAATCCGAACCACGGACTCTGAATTACGAATTGGTCTAATTATTAGGATGGTCTTTGCGAATTTACGTAGTATTCAATAGTGCGGACTTTAATCCACACAAGAGAACACTACATCCACCAACCATCTCTCACAACTATCCACAATTCGTGACCTCCAAGTAGCTGGATTACAGGACGTCGCCACCGTCCCAGTCGAGTAAGTAAATAGTAAAATTTATAGTAAGTAAATAGAGTAAGAGTAATAAGTAAGAGTGTCCCACTAGTAAAATAGCAACTCTTGCTTGTAAATGGTTTCTTTAGTAAAAAGGTTTTATTTCACTTTATTTTGACTCAGGTAGCTGAGTCAGCTACTTGCTCGGGCTAAACCCACGGACCATCTCTCACAACAAAATATTCAAAAACAAAATATTCCTGGATTTTTGTTTTTATATCAAGTTAAATTTTTGAACATATTGAAAAGGTGCCCTTGAGCCACATCTCATCAATGTACTTCCAAAGTTTTACATCGATACTTTGATAATTAACGCCACTACAGACGCCAAAGTGAAGGTATGTTCCGCCAGAATTTAACATTGCTCTTACGGGACTAAAATACAAGATGGCTACCACTGATGCAGACTCTTAGGTACCAGAAAAGCCGAAATGGTCGTTACTCGTATTTCAATTTCTGACTATGTCTTTCTGTAACTATTCTATATTAACATGTTATTTTAATATAGACCCAATTTTACCAATCGAAATATTTTTTTAAATTTTAAAATTAATTCTAAATATTTTATCTGATAATTATTTTTCTTTTATTTTGCTTTTTACTCATTTTGATTTCAGGTAATTTAGTCATAGTAATCTTTCTTCTCAACACTTTGCTAATTAGAAACAAAAATTCTAATAATTCTACAGATACTGGAAAGTAACGCCAAAGACGTAGAAGAAATGCACATAAATATCTTTGAGTTTGGCAACTCCTCTGAATGAGAGGATAGGATGACACAATGGACACTTTGGCAACACCGGTTTAGGGACTTGGGCTTGACAGGGTGAAAGCTTCGGAATTTCATAAATTAGTAATAATATTAAGAAAATCCAGTGGATACTGTAAATAGTGTTACATTTTTTTTATTCCAAACATTTTTAGTATTTCATGTCATCCATTCAATAATTAGTATTAAGTTTATGTATAATAATAATTTATGCCCAAAAATTACAATACGTGTTAAATAAATGTTATTTAATATTTATTGCTTGACCACTGCTCCAAGATTGAATTCTAATAATTGAAGATATAAGGGTATATTGCACTTAATTGTGTTAGTTATTTTGCTAAATAATTATATTATGTTTGTTTCAGTAATTACCATTTTATGTAATTTCAGACTCCATTTTCTAAATTTCATCAAATATTATTAAACTAATCATTAATTTCAGTGCTAATTTGACTTTCCTTATGGACAAATCCAAAATTACAATTGTAATTGAAACAAAAGTTAATTAAATTTTGACATTTTATTTCTGATTTCATGTTGTTCAAGGCAGCACGGAACCCCAGTCCCTGAGATAAAGAGTAATCGTTTATTAAAAACTTTAAAATTATACATTTCACTTTAAGACATTTCAGCATACTAATAGGTCTAGTCGTCCACCACATTTAAATTTGATATATTATAACACTTTTAGTTTACTTTCCCAATACCTTATTTGTAAAATTAGGTATATAAATATTATATTCTTAACAGTTTAATTTAAACGTTGTTTTTCAAAGGTACAAGGTATTTTAAACCAGTCACCTACCTTCTATGGGCATCCAGATGAAAGTATTTATTTACTAAAACCACAAGTGTATGAGTTTCATTTTGATAAAAATATTAGTTTTCTTTCATTATGTCTGTCTATTTCTTTCTTGGTCTTCCCACTTTTCTTTTGCCACCAATTTCCTTCTGTAACCTCACTTTGGACACTCTTCCCTCTCCCATCACAAGTCCAAACCATGCTTATCTTGCTATTCTGACATTCTCTTAGATCGTTCTATTCCAACCAAACTGTTATCTAACGTTCATGTTCCTGATTCTGTCATTTATTATATTTTGTAATAATGTTCTAAGGAATTTGATTTCTGATGTTTGTATTCTGCTTTATTTAATGTAGATTGAAGATTAGATAAGAACTGCATTGTTTTTAATTTTTACTTTTTTGGGGATTTTATCACCTGTTTGTAGAATATGGTTGCTTTATTTAATATGTGTAACTTCTAGTGTATCTGTGCTAATTTTATTAATAGTGCTGCCTATATATTAACCTGGCGTATATTTTCATTTTTAAAGGTTTGCTTTCATAGTTTAAGGGAGTGTAGATTTTGGTTGTTTCCAATTGTTATTGCCACCGTTTTTTTAGTAACATTACGTTGGAATTCTTAAAAGTTATTTTTCCAGATATTAAGTTGTTCTTGAATTTTAATGTTCCGCGTGGCACCATATCACCACTAAAAATCGTCAGTAAAATGTAGGGCATTGAACTCTGTTGTTATTTCTGCTATAATTTGTTTTAATGATTTCGTCCATCACTAAGAGGAATAGATATGGGGAAAGTGCACTGCCCTGCTGGACCCCTCTTTTGGTTTCAAACCAGGATGATGTGGATACCGAACTGGACACAGCTTTGGCAATCTTCGTACAGCATCTTTACTTTTTGTAGCTCTCTGTAACGTTTCTTTGCTTTAGACACAATGTTTAAAAAAATTAAATTATCAAAATCGGTTGATTGTCTTTTCCTATGTGTTTTCGACTATTCTTCGAGGGTAAAAACCAGTTAGTGGTGAGCGGTGTCTTCCAAAGTTATACATTAGTTGTATATGAAATAAATGAAACTAATTAATCACTGCGAGTTACTAATATTATAACTTAAATTAGTCTCCGTTTTAATCTTACACTTTACCACGGAAACGGTATATGCAGAAATGTTCAATAAAATGATCAAGTAGCATGTACAAGAACAATAAAATAATTACAATTAGTTTCAAGAAATTGTTATGGAGTGAAACACACACAAGTAATAATAACAATAAACTGTATTACAGTTTCTCGCAATTAATTGCATTACATGAATGCTCCAGATAGCGCTACCGCCTCGTGGGAGGATGCACTGCATTGTTAACGTAACTTCCGTAACCGGTTACAATTTACTTTCCCTGGGATTACACCGTTGATCCCATTACTATATAAATGGGAAAGTAATATAATATTATGAATAAACCATGGTTGGAAGGGATGAAGTTTTATAAGATATACATTAGTCTTATTACGTGATCTTCAATAAAGTAAAACAAATCATTTATGTGGAAATGGGGAACATAGCATGTTTCTAGTTGTATATGTTTCCTATGTTTGATGTGTCATGTTATTTCTTGTTTGCTGGTAACGGTTTGGGACATGTTGGTCCCTGGGACGTTAATCTGTAAAATTTTGAGTCTCTGAGGTCCCTAAGAGTACATAGGAATTATTCATCCTCAATACGTATTTCTTTAAGCACTCAGTGGGGAAACCAAGTCCTTTGGACAATGATCCTATGGGATACTGAGTCCTGAAATAATGAGTCCCTCGGATACTGAGTCCTGGAAGAATGAGCCCCTGGGATACTGAGTCCTGGAAGAATGAGCCCCTGGGATACTGAGTCCTGGAAGAATGAGCCCCTGGGATACTTGAGTCCTGGAAGAATGAGTCCCTGAGATACTGAGTCCTGGAATAATGAGCCCCTGGGATACTGGGTCCTGGAATAATGAGCCCCTGGGATACTGGGTCCTGGAAGAATGAGCCCCTGGGATACTGATTCCTGGAATAATGAGTCCTGGAATAATGAGTCCCTGGGATACTGAGTCCTGGAATAATGAGTCCCTGGGATACTGAGTCCTGGAATAATGAGTCCCTGGGATACTGAGTCCTGGAATAATGAGTCCCTGGGATACTGAGTCCTGGAATAATGAGTCCCTGGGATACTGAGTCCTGGAATAATGAGTCCCTGGGATACTGAGTCCTGGAATAATGAGTCCCTGGGATACTGAGTCCTGGAATAATGAGTCCCTGGGATACTGAGTCCTGGAATAATGAGTCCCTGGGATACTGAGTCCTGGAATAATGAGTCCCTGGGATACTGAGTCCTGGAATAATGAGTCCCTGGGATACTGAGTCCTGGAATAATGAGTCCCTGGGATACTGTGTCCTGGAATAATGAGTCACTGTGTTACTGAGTCCTGGAATAATGAGTAATGGGATACTGAGTTCCTGGGTTACTAAGCATGTGATACTAAATACCTGAGATACTAAGTCCTAGAATAATGAGTCCCTGGGACACTGAATCATGGGATACTGGGTACAGTACCTGGCTTACTGCGACCCAAGGACCGTGCGTTTGTGGGGTGCGGAGACCAGAGATCAGAACGTTATCCCTTTCTTCCTCCATCCCTTGTACTCTTACAAAGCTTAGAACCTGTTATTTACCCTCACTTAAATCATCAAAGATAACAAACCACTAACAGTTAACGGTAATTGTAAAGACGTGATTTTGTTTATGATACGTTCGTTCTATATTAGAGTGCGCTAACAAGTTATTATTAACGACGGGACGTCAATTTTTTATAGAGATTTAAATTTCATGTTTCAGACACTAAACCGGCCGACATTGAACGCAAAACACGTTCAAGTGTCATGGTAGTTTTATATTTACACACAAACAATTTAAGGAAAGTTTTGTTGGAGGCATCGCACTAGTGAATGATTGTGTCTAGAATGAAACACGTGATTAGCTGTTGTGGTACTACACTTGAGGAAGGCGATGACAGCAATGACTGGCAACATGTGGCGCTACCTGGTGTGACCTTGACGAGAGACCGGGACGATGATGAATCATTCATTCATAAATAAGACATCTACGCTATCGCGTACATGTAAGTGTAATGACATACCACCTTGTAGATCAATCAATTAATCTACGATTATCCCTAGTGTAATTAGTCATTGTAGATTAATTTTACCGGTTTATACGATCAAACCTGAAGGTCGTTTCTTGTGAATGAATGAACGTTGTTATCGCTGAATGGTTTTAATGATTGAGCTGTCAAAGTAATGATATTTATGTGTAGAAAATGGTCTTTGTCAGTATCTAAACTACACGTCATTAAATCCATTACACTCGTCATACTCACTCATATTCACCTTTAAGTACCCACAAGTGCGGGACATGTAGTGCTCTCAAATTATGTTCTAAGTCATATGATAACGTTGTAGAAAGTTTAATATACAGTATTTAAATAAATGGTATTAGTGGACTGACACATACTTTCTCCCTTAAGTAATTTTAAAAACGGCGATCGGTAATAAAACTATCATATTATTTCAAGTTTATCTAAATATCATTTAATAATTTATTGTTTCAAAAATAATCATCCGATTTCTGGAATAACAACACACGGTTCTCTGGAACCGTTAGTCGTAGACGAATGATTCAAAATATTAATTTGTTAGTTTATTAAGCTGGTTTCAATGGAGGTAGTCAAATTATTGTTTTCACGGAAAACTTAAAAAATATTTATTTACATTTAAAAGCCCATAACCTTTGAACCGTCATTTTTAGACATACGGGTGATAGATATTATTTAGTACATTTTGACTATAAACTATTTATTTTAATCTAGTACTACTCGTACTTTAATCAAAATCGTTAGAGCCATTTTTGAGAAATTTTGGTTTTTCCCTTTATTTAGGGGTGAGCTACCCTTAAGAACAAATTAAAAATAACTGGAGATACAGTAAATACCAAATTTAATCTAAATTTGACCAACGTGGTAGGCTGCACACACACGCACAGACGGACAGACATCAGGTCGAAACCCACTTTTTGGATTCAGGGGACCCCAAAACGGATATATCCACTTCCAACTCAAATTCGAAAATTTTGAAAATGTAACGTTTAGACTGGGGTAGTAATTTTTTCACACAAAGTAGTAAATTATCGAATAATATAGTGTAAGTGAAATGATAATAAACTTTACTCTTAGTTTAATTTCAAAAGAGTTTCTTTCCCTACCGAAACATTGATTCCTTTTGTGGCACAAAAGCCTGGTGGTTTACTTAGAAAGATTCTCAAACGTAAAGACCAACCATAATGTAAAATACAGTTCTCATATACAAGTGAAACTTCAGCAGGCCCTTGTAGCTTGTAGTATGCTCTTGTAGTTCGGTTTTCTCTCCCCGTTACACAAGCGTTACGAACCAGCCGAGGGCATTTTCACACGTCGAGGACGCTCACCGCGCACCCAGCGGTCAAACGATTACATATTCATCCGAGACTCAATCACGAGTTCGGTAGTTCTACATAAATATGAACAAACCTAATGCTTAATGGCCCACTTTCAAAACTGAAGATCGGTTGATCCAATTCTGCAAAGGTCGGATCTGACCTAGTTGCCATTGGGCTATTGATTAATGATGCTTCCTAACAACAGGTTGACGTTAGGTAGTAGCAAGGCGGGTGATAGGCCGTTTTCCATCAAAACACTAAAAAATGCCGAGAGGTGTAGAAATCTACCTAAGCCTTAAATTTATCAAGTCTATGAGCGAGGTTGGATAAAAAGCTCTCTAATTAATCAAGTATGTTTCATCAATAATTCTGGAGTTAGTTAGTGAAATGGCAACCTACCCAGGTAGATATTTTAAGATATTATGAATGAGAAATAAGTGTAAGATGGTTGTGGCTTGTTCTTGTAGTCTTGTTACTGATGAAGGTTGACATGTGAGAGAACTGTTTATTACAGTCTAACATTCAATGGCATATCTAAGGGTCCTACAGTTTAACGTGGTGTCCGAACCACTGCCTCTGAATTACGAACTGGTCTAAGTATAAGGATGACCTTTGCAGTTTAAGTAGTATTAAATAATGCGGACGTTAATCCACACAAGACAAACTACTATCCACATTTCGTGACCTCCAAGTAGCTGGATTACAGGACACGCCATGGTTCCAGTCTAGGTAAGGAATTATAAGGTCAGTATTAGGTATTGATCTTTTAAGAATTGAATATTGAATTTTAAGAAGTCTGCTTTTTTTAATGAGGAACATTTCAATTTAGTCTCATAAGAAAAATGTTTTGTGGATATTTCATTACTGGTTACACGATAGTTGTAAAATATGGTTTGGGTATCTAATAAAAAGCAAGGTGGGTATCTAGATAATTACATAATAAATTATTTTTATTTTTAGAAAACATAATTACCACGAAATTACATCTGGCGATTAGCAAGTCAATTTATCTTTTCTTATGACATAAAATTTTAGAATAGAATTATGTAAAAAATGTTAATTCCCTTTGCGAAATCACTTAGATCATGGATATAATTATTGACGTCACTTCCGTTTCAAATTTTGGTCTGACGGATCGCAAACATCCCCCGCCTCCCCAAAGTCATATCCATGTCAAAAATGTAATTCTCTTGATAACCTCATTCCTTTAATTTGACACTTCAAACATCTTTTGGCGAATATCATGTGGTCAGTTATGCTGTCACAGAAATATCATTGTATCACTAATATCCAAGATGGTGGAGGTATCCTCTGACGATGGAGATCTCGCACAGAGCTGCGTCTCTGTTAGCGTTAATCGTTAAATAATGAGTCACGTAACTGTTGACGTTCCAGCATACCTGGATGACTACCAATTAAGGTTTCGCTCACAGTCCGTCCCCAGTAATTGCCTCAGTGATATATTGTTTACCTACATTGTTGGCGTGCAATTACTTCTTATGTAAATAGAGATTTTGCAATTCTCAATTCGTACAATGTATCATTAACTAGCAGTAAGCTCTTTCTTAGTATGGTTTGTATGATTCGGGTTGTTGAAATCCAAAATTAAATTAAAATATGAAAAGTAAGTAAGCCAAACATGTTTATACTAGCTTGTTTACACTGATCGTTGATTTTAAACCTAATACATAACAACACTACATTAAATTGTTACTTAAAGTAAAACTAATTTTACTAATGATGCAAATAAATGTTCTATTTTAATATATTACGATTTGAGGATAAATGTAGTCATAATAATAAGTATCTAGCTTCTTTACGCAATCATTCACCATATATAAAGGACGGGTTTACTGCTAGTCATAAAATAAATTTCCATACGAAATCAATCTAAAAATTCGACCACTTGTGGACCTGTTGCTAATTAAATGTTCCCCAGAATGGTTGTACCAGCCTCCAAATCTCCATCCTCACACTTTCAGTGATGTAAGGTAATGGGTATGGATGAGAAGTGACCAGTGGTCGACAATGACACCACGTAGGGATAAAAACTGAACTGGAGTAAAAGTGGGTGACTATGCCCGATAGTAGGACGACCCAGTAATAGCACATAAGAAAAGGTCCGGGTATGTTGGCAAGTTTACCTGCACGGTAGCGTAGAGTTAACGTTTTGGTTCAAAGTCATAAAAACGGAGAGTCAAAGGTTGCTGAATTAAAACCGGTGACCAGCGACTCCTATCAGATCAGAATCGGTCACCTTCAACTAGCCGGCGACTCCTGTCAGATCAGAATCGGTCACCTTCAACTAGCCGGCGACTCCTGTCAGATCAGAATCGGTCACCTTCAACTAGCCGGCGACTCCTGTCAGATCAGAATCGGTCACCTTCAACTAGCCGGCGACTCCTGTCAGATCATTGCAAAGGTTTAAAAATATTTTATTTCTAATTTTAAAAAAATATTTCTAAACCATAGTTTTGGTAGTTTAACACACCGATATTTTGATAAGGACCTATAAAATACTTTGTATTTGGTATTTTGTTTTTAATAAATTTCCTTTACGAGCAAATAAAAGATAACTAAACCCATCCTGCCTCTTAATCTACCGCAGAAGCACTAGATGCATTGTGTTGGGTAATATAAGGGTTTTTTTAAAGGTTGCAGGGTAACTTTGTATATCTATAAAAATAAAATTTTAGTGTTGTCCGTTCATTGCTTGGAGTTATGATAATTTTGGTTATTTTCGTGTTCTATACCCCCAGAAAAGCCGAAATTGATCTTATCTCAATTTCTGTCCGTATTTCCGTAACGTTAAAATAGGTCTTTTGTAACGCCTATCCTTGAAAAGCGAGAGCACTAACAGTTATGAAACTAAAGTATATCAAATTTTAATAGTGGTACTAATTGTCTTCCTTTATATTTCTTGAAACATGTGTATAAAACATGTTGTGTATTGAGTTATACGAGCAAAGATCTTAATTCGTTTGTGTAATTACTTTAATAAGTATTTCATGAATTCAGAGCTCAGTTGAGGAAAGTAATATGAATAGTTTTACGATATTCTTAATTGCAAAATAATGAACAGGTAAATGTAAACATACATAATGATACTGTAAATTATAGTATTTTGAATTATTGA
This sequence comes from Nephotettix cincticeps, assembly GCA_023375725.1. NCBI lineage: Eukaryota > Metazoa > Arthropoda > Insecta > Hemiptera > Cicadellidae > Nephotettix > Nephotettix cincticeps. Next base: position 15,075,704 of record CM041785.1, on the reverse strand, counting down.
ATGTGAAAGGAGAATAATCTTCCAGGTAAATGAAAGATTACGTATCAGTAGTGGTCATCTCGGAGATGTGGTTACAGCACTATTTGGTTTCCGTATTTTAAATCTAAATGTAATAGATAATTAATAAACCTTTCTCTGTATCATTATAAACAAAACAGCATTAAAAAACGTATTACAGAATGAAAATATAATTTTTTATACAGGGTAATTCACGAAGATATGCGACAATTTTTAAAGCTCATTCTACATGTAAAACGACAAAAAACCCTGTATAAACATAGTTCCGGAAATGCTGTGTTAGCGAGTTATGGCAAGCGCAAAATTTCACTCAGATATTGGTACTTTGGTTTAAATAAAGGCTTCCTGGAATTCCAAGTAAATTGAAGGGAAAATTCTATTTTACTTGTGGTAGTTGACGTGAAAAATTTTATAAAACATGTCCCAGAACTGTAAGTTAAATAGTTTTTTTTTGGAAAACCAGTGTAAATGCATGAATTTGAGTAAAGCCGCACATTTTTACATTTGGCCTCAATTACAAAAAAACTACGCACGTATTGTTTCTATTGCCATTGTAGGCATAATGTAAAACGTGTTTAGTTTTGTTCTGAATAAACATTCTTTTAATCGTTCGTTTATCCACTTTCTGTATACTTTTAATGTACCATTTTCTTCATAATTAAATTTTCTACGAGTTTTTATTTAAAAGTTTGATCTGTTTATTGGTAAAATAATAAAGTTACTGTGGTCAAATGTTAAAACATGTGTGTTTTTACTCAAATTTCTCACATTTATACTGGGTTTTCTAAAAAACTACTTAACTCACAGTCCTGGTATTTGTTTTATTCAATTTGTCAGGTCAAATACCATAAGGTAAATTGAATTTTTCTCTCAATTTACTTACCTGGAATTCCAGGAACCCCGTATTTAACCCAAGGTACCACAATCAAAGTTGCTAACGGAAGCGAAATTTTGCGGTAAAAATGTTGCGAATTAAGTCGCTAACAAAGTATTTCCGGACCTATGTTTATATAGGGTTTTTCATTGTTTTTACATGTAGAATGAGCTTCCAAAGTTACCGCATATCTTCGTGAATCACCCTGTATAAGGAAGTTAATTTTTAAGTTACAAATGAATCACATAATAACAAAGTGAAAGATGTATAAAAAACTATTACAACTATATAACCTTTTAAGAACCAATGTTACTTTAATATTCCACCTTAGCCTTCTAAATACGACTATTACGTGGCCAGTAATTCTGGCCCCAAATTATCATTATTCCTCTCCAGGTAACATTCTCTTCCAGGCGCTAACTGCAATTTCTACTCCCTCGTGTACGAGGGAAGTATCTCAGGCTGGAAGGCTGTTTCTCTGCCACGATATCCCTGTTTGAGTATGAATAAGATTTAGTTGTAGTATTTTTAAACAAATATAAGTGATAACATTTTTAAATAAAATTATGTTTTAGAAAATTATAGCTAATATGTCACAAATATTTTTAAAAATAGCAATATTTTTATTGAATAATTGTATACATTAGATAAAAATATTTTAAATATACACTATTGAATACAATTTTCATTAAATAAAACACTTGACCTTTTTAGTTTTATGGGTTTATGTTAAACTGATACAACGGATTAACAGTCACTATGAAATCTAATTTTAATTTAATTTCTGTTATGATTACACTAAAGTCAATAATTATAACATTTTTTAAATATATTCCTTTGTCAAACGACTACTCTTCATGTTGTCATATAGCCTTTTTCAATTGATTTCTCCTAAGCAAGCAGTTTGTGTACATGATACAGTGTGCATTTCTAACTCTCTAGCTGGTAGCTAATTGAAAGCTATATTATATACATAACTTTACTGATAATGATTGATTTTAAAACTCTTTTATAGATTTTACCGTACTTAAATATGATTTTATATACCTATGTAAATAGATTAACAATATATTAGAACTAATAATTCTTAAAATAAAATTTCACCTAAAACATTCACAGAACTATCTAATTTATATTATCACTACACGACCGTATGCTGTTTAGTAGGAAAATTAAAAAATAATATACTAAAGAAATTAGCAGATTTATGGAAGAGTTTTGTTCAACTTTACTACGCAGGACTTAATGTAAAAGTTTCTTGTTTATTTAAAATGTAGCATAGTAAACAAAAGAGCACCAAAAATATATGACCCCGACGTGATTTGAACACGCAACCTTCTGATCTGGAGTCAGACGCGCTACCGTTGCGCCACGAGGTCAGTTGATCGGTCGAGGAGTACTGACATTACTTAACTGCTGTATTCGTTCATTCAAAAGAACAATTTACCACAACTAATTATTTTAACTTACTATGAAAAATAGAAAGATCTTAACAATTTTCGTAAGTTAAATTTGTCATACAGTAGTAGAATTTACTTAACTAAGATTGAGCAAAACATGAGGATGAGAATGCTGCTTCCTGTTGTAGTTTTCAAACGAATCCTTGGATTTTGGATCTAAACGAATACAATTTTGATGTTCAAACGAATCAAGGACCAACTAGCTCCTTTTTCTTGTTTCTTGTCCGAGACACAGCATTCTCATTTCAGTGGAGGTTAGAGGTGAATGGAAGTCAGTAACAATTTTAAATATATTTGTTACTCTACGTTTTTCGGATAAGAATCAATATGTGTGTATATTCACTCTTTAAATTATTAATAATATAACAGTTATTTACTAAAATGTAACACTTTATAGTCTTTCCCTCTCATTTACCTTTTCTTTTTGTATATATAAGTAATTAATTGAGATTGAATTGTTTTACGGCTGATTTTAGTTAAATAAAAGAAGATGAAAAACAATTATTAAACTTTTGTTTTGAAACTTTTGTTATGTTCAAAATTGTGAAAAATGTATATGATCTTGTAGTGCTATAATGAGTTATTTTAATTAATTATTTAAACTAGGCTAGTTTAGTTATATTTCAACTGACGATTGTAATACAAATTGATGTTCTCATTTGTTTCTACAATAAAAATTTATTTATTTATTTATTATCTATTTATTTAAAAAATACTTACATAGTACCTTTGGGAATTTACAACTTTTGGTTTTTAGCAAAGTCACACTTTAGTTCTTTTCAAATTAGTGTGTAGTAATTTATTTAGGCTTCTGTTTTATTTACATTTTTAAACATTTTTAGACCTGCAAATTGACATATTTTATAAGATTATCGGATCAAAAATGTGGTTTTAAAAATAATTTTTTGCAGTACACGAATTTTTTTCTTATTTAAAAATTTTACATAAGTTACGTTAAAAAGGTCTGTTAAAAAGCTCAAAAGCATAAGTAGGGGTTTCCACACTCCTTGCATGAAAATCGCCAAATTTCCGAATCAATCACCACAATGTTTTTTCAAAAAACTTGAAAACTTGTATCATAATTATGCAAAATCATATTTATTAACATTCAACAATCAAACGTAAAATAATGTTTTTAAGATTAAGTCTAAGTTTTTTTCGCACAAACTTAATGACCCTGACGTGATTTGAACACGCGACCTTCTGATCAGATTGAGCTAAGTAATTATCAGATAACTTCGTTAAACTATTTCATTCATGATTAATTCAGGAATAAATTTTCGCAATGAATACAGTGCATTTTTCGCAATTTCATTCATAGTAAATCTTTGGAGTAAATCTAATTCATTTGGTTCATCTGATGATAGTAAATAGTTTAATGGATGAGGAGAACAGGAGATAGATTTAACAGCTTATAGTGTTTAACAGATAACTTTTTTTTTTAATTTTATTCTTTATTAAATAAAATTTACAATTTTTCCTTATAAACTTTTTTTTTATTATTTACATTCAGATTTAAAATCATGTTTTTTGTGTTTAATGTGCATAATATGAGTCTGGTTTATAAGTACAGGATGGTTTAGAAACTGAATACGTTCGGAAGTAATATTTTTTTACAATTTCAGACCTCATGAGTATGTATGTTATGAAAGGGACCTTAGCAGGAGATGTCGCGGATTACGTCACACTAGGAGGTCCTCCGCCTTAAATCATCAACAGAACTTTCGCTTGAAGGTCAAGACAAGTTCTATGTTGATAAATGTACTGTCCACTCTCGGACGTGTCAAGAATTGTTAAACAAAATTATTAAAAACCATTGTTGGTGAAAACGGTCATTGCATTGTTACGGCTTTTGCGGTAATAATTTTACTTTTCTGTTGCATCATAAAAGATACGGATCTAAATTCCCAGAAATCTATTTTGTAAAAAATTGTACTAATGAAAACTATTAAAAGACATTTTAATAAAAATATACTGCTATAAATAATTTGACAAACTGACAATGAGGCATAAGGCACACGTTTATTATGTCTGATTTAAAATGTTCTCTTTATTTATAAGCCATTTAAGTTATTTATAAGAATACTGTACATTACCTCTAGGTTCCTAGCTTGAAAAATCTCCCATTACTTTTTAGCTTATCTTTCGGCTGTGTATATGTCATATTAATTTAACGTGAATTGTTATTAAAATACTGTATTTATGTTTATGTCTTCTGTTTGAAAATGTTTTACCTTATGCCCTGTAATCTAGCTACTTGGATGTCACGAACCGTGGATAGTTGGTAGATGTGACATTCTCTTGTGTGGATTAATGGACTATTCTACACTACTTTCATCCAAAAAAGCTTTTCCACATAAATAGACCTATTATTGTAATTCAGTAGCAAAATTTTGGTTCGGATCCCACGTTTAAACTGAAGGCCCCTTAGATGTCATTGACTGTTCGGATAAAATACAATTTTTAAAATATAAATATGTTTTATAGTAAAGGTAAGCTTAGGTTGGTGTGTGTACATAATATTCATAATATCTTGTTGAAATAAAAACAATACCGCAAACCCGTCCCTAAAATATTGATGCAAAACAATATGGTGGTGGTTTGAAAATGGAAAGTCCTGAACTACCGCCATTTTGTTTTGGATCGACCTTTTGAGATCTGGTTTCAGGCATTGTCTTCCAATTAAATATAATAAATGACTTGTACTACAACTTAATAATTTCCTGTATTTCCTTATTGGTCGATTTATTAGGAGTTACGTATACTGTAAGTCCATTTATATACAAATTTTTTAAAAATATCTTTGATTTAAAATGTAAAACTAGTAATCTTTCAAAGCCCATATTTTTTATAAATATTTGGGATTAAATTACAAACTATTTGTATTTTACTTCTATATATGTTCAACAGAAATCATTTTCATGATTTCTAGGATCGAAAGTTTCGAGTCTACTTCTCTTGTACATTTTCCACTAATGTCTTTCAGAAACTTTGTACCAGGCACGTTAGAAGTTTAGAATGTATTACGCAATTTTATTATACATCAATCTTAACAATTTATATGTTTTCATTTAGTTTCTACCACTCTAAATGATAATAAGAAAACGTAATGTGGTCATCAGGTCTCAAATTCATAATTCCTTAAAAAAATCTGACGCAATAATTTTGAGCTCTTTGTATGCGTATCGAAAGTTCAACAGACAAATCACTAAAGACAAATGAAAAGAATGGCAAATTCTTTATTTTACCTGAGGGGGATTCTTTTTTTACTGATTTGGAAATCCACTGAGTACGTAGGTCTGCTGCGACAGGGTATTTTTCTTATCCTCCGGCATACCCTCCACACTCGATTGTTTTTTAGCTCTTTTCCACTTAGATGGCAAAAGCTTTTTCCTTTTTGTGGTCTTTCTTCATTTACGGTCATGAACTTCTTGGTCATTATTAGAAATTTCAATTTCATCAGCCTCCATTATTATGATGATCCCCCTATGGAGAGATCATATCCCCAATGATGATCTCTCCATCAAGCACGATGTCATCATTACACTTTGATAGTTCTGCTACAGGTTCTTCGGCAACATTTGAAGTATTCATTAATACACTTTCGTTTAAACTGACATTCAAGCAGTAATTACGATCTGATTTTTCCTCAAGAGTTCTTTCTTTGTTAGTAATTGTAAAATCTTCATTTATGGCAGAATCTACAGTAATTTCCTTTTCAAAACCTCCTTCACATAGGCTGTATTGCTTGGACGCGACTGGAGCGCTTTTTGTGGAGATCTCGTGAAATTCAACCATACCAACTGATTCGTCTTTTAAAGACGAAAATAACCATGTAAAAAGCTCAATTTATGAAACTAATTTCACTTAGGCGGTATTGCTGGTGCAAGACAATGTATTTTTTTTATTTAAATAATAAATATAGCTAACCAAAGTCTAACCTCTAACGAAAAACACCTTATTAACCAAAGTCGATCTAGACTTGTTTTCATTAATAAGAACTGAATTCGGTTTATTGTTACTAGCTACTGTACAAACCAAATATTTTTCAGATGAAAGAGTTACTTCCAATGTTCTTGGAATTGTAAATGATCAGTTTGTATGTAATTTGTGTTCAAGTGACTAATAATATATTTTCATACTATCGATATAAAATGCACATGATATATTCACGTATTTTCATCTATTCTACAACGAACATGTTATAACTCGAATAAGCTGGCTATTTTCCTACCTATGGTGTGAAATGATTATCTGTGACCCGCAGAGCATAATTAAAAATGGTACTTCTTACAGCAGTATGGCGAAAGGTTGAATACCGTCTTTACAATGGCAAATCTACATCTACTTTAATTAGTCAAAGTTATAATTCTAATACAATAATCAAGAATTAAAAGTTTAAAAAATTATACTGTATCAGACACCCCAATTTTAGACTCAACAACATTAAATATTTAAATAAAATACAGTGTAAAAAGGTTTGTATATACTTCCCTGTGGGAAATAGGTTACATGAATATGTCTAAAGGAAATATTTTCAGTTTATCTAAACAGCTGTTCTTATAACCAACTATGATGTCACTAACCAAATGACATCACTGTTTCAAATTTTGGTCGTTAAAATTGCGAACCCATCCCAGAGCTGAGACATATCTATGTCAACAAACATGATCAGTATATTATTGTATATTAAACAATATATTTCTATACAAAATGTATCCCAATTACATTGATTATGAATTAAATGAACAAATGGAATACGGTAGCAGTAGTTTAGGACATATATTCTTCATTAAGAAATATCACTCATCCATCTCAATTTAGGCATTGGCATATTGAAGTCACTGAAGTAATATACAAGGGATATAATATTAATACAGGCTTCTTGTTTACAAAATTAAAAACAGTTCAAGAATGTTATTAAAATGTTTGAGATGCCTTTGAGTAATCATTGTGTATGGCTCCTCATGGTTGAAGTGTAACCTACATTCTACATTCTCGTCCACTGAGATCTAAAATCTTAGTTATGAGATCGTTAATTGCTTATATCGAAGCTCCGCAGTCCACACACTTCCGGTCCGCTTCCTTCCTGATGGATGGAATGCCTAGATTACATGTTGCAGTATCCCTGGGGCTCACTCTCTCTGCACTGCAAGTTTCTATCTTAATGCAGTTATACTTTCAGTCCGTTATCGTGATTTGAGATTGAGCCAGAGCAATTCGTTATTAGCCTTACATCTCAGAGGTGTTTCAATTGAACACAGTAATAGAGGAATTTGCAGGACGAAAATTTTGACATCGAATAATTCAACTGAATAATAATTATTTTGATCAAAAGGTTTTTTAATCCTCGACTATATTTATATGAAATATATTTTTTAACCTTATCCCAACAAGAATACTGCAATGTAAAATAGAATTTGAGGCGAATAAGAATTCTCCAAAGAACGTAAATGTAAATATTAACAGAATACTTTACTGTTAAACTTAAATTATTTCATCAAACCCAATCATCATTATTTTACTAGGCCTACACATCACTAAATTTTTTCCTAGTACAATAGTTAGCCCACGTGTAATAATACACCATTTTCTGCAATGTAGTATATTTTTGAAGACTGTGGTTTTGTAGCTTTTTATTTTGTTAATATTGCCAGAAACAGTCAGTTGTTTAAGAGCGAAAAGGCCCACTGTAAATAGAAAACAGTGTTTGTACTAATTTTTTACTTATCTCGAGATATTTTTGGAGAATGATTCGTGTGTGGAATCATATATTTCGACCTAATTTTAATACAATGAATATTAAGTTATAAATAAATATTGCAGAAATAATAATACATATGTTAATTTTAAAGATGCATTACAATCTTAACTTAAAACAAAAAACACATATACAAATCTAGAGATAAACTGGGATTAATATTTTAAAATGTAGATCACCGTAGGTAACGTGGAGAAAAAGAACACATTAACATGTTAGGTATATTTGGATTATCAAGTGTATTTACTTCCCTGTAGGAAATAGGTTAGATCATGGATATGTCTAAAGGGAATGGTCTCAGTTCATCTAAACAGCTGTTCTTATAACTATGACCTCACTAACCAAATGACATCACTGTTTCAAATTACAGCTTTTCTTATAACCAAACTGTGACGTCCCTTACCAGATGACGTCACTGTTTCAAATTTTGGTCGTTCAATTGCGAACACCCCCCCCGGAGATAAATCCATGCCAACAAACATGAGCAGTTATTATTATTAAACAATATATTTACTGAGTATCATGAAAGGGGTGTTTTGAATATTTGATCAAAGTACTATATTTTAGAGGTTAACAAATAACTATTGCATTATTCATTTAAAAAAACTTAATCTATGGGTTCAATGGCTACTTGTAAATAACTTACCACTTCCAATGCTATCTGTGTATATTCCCGTCAATAGTAAATTTGATACGTGAGACGTGTACAGAACTGAAATTAAAGGATAAATAACGAAACAAACATAAAAAATATATAAAATTTAATAAAAAATTGAAACAATAAACAGTCTTATACATCAAGAGACAGCAAAACATAGTCAACATCTCTTAAATATCACGAGCTCAGATTTTTACAACCCACATATTCATTTAGTTAAGTCTAAACTATTAACATATATACATATTATACATGATAATAATACGGTGATGTTTTTCCATATACAAGTACAAAAATTGTGCATTATTTCATTTGGGTTGTGTTAAAGCTTTGCATAGATGATATGGTTTAATTATTGATTACGTGGTGACGCATAACATGGAAGGTATGGGTGATTGAATGAATGATTGTGAAATGAATAAAAATTGAATTATTACTTATAAATAACTCTCGAACACACACAAAATAAGTAAATAAATAATAGGAAGAATTAAAAGTATATTAACTAAGAAAAAGATGGTTAATTTTACTTTATATTTGAAAGCTTTGGTAAGTTATGGAAGAGTTCAATTTCGTCAGATTTTAAAAATACTATATATTCATTTATCCAATTAATAATTTGAATAATTAAAAGTTGTATACTGCCAATAAGCTACGTAGAGGTGTTTCGAGTGTATAAATGAAAATCACGATAAAATGTATAATTATATACAATGTACAACTATAAACATGGCATTTAGTGAACGCAGAAAACAATAAAGGAAGGTCTCCCAATAGCTTTAGGTGGTTCTTGATTCTATTTTATTTATATTACACACGTGTCTCAGAAACAATAAAGATTTTCTATAAAAATAATAATAATTTTGAGTCTAAATGAAATAGTTTCATTTAGTTTCACGGACACTCTTATAATATATTTAGTTATTGTCAGTAGATGAATATGAATGGTTAATTATTATGGAAATGATATAAAATGGATATTTAAGGATTAATGTTGGTATGGGATGACTGCAAAATTTTGATGGAAATATGAAAGATGACAGTGGATGACGAAAATGAGTAATGGTGACGACAGATGATGACGTCAGATGATGACACGTTACTCTACGATGACTTCAAGCGGTTGCTAAGTCCTGTAACAAAAAATTTATAAATTAATCAATTAAGTCGTAGTGAGTATACTTACTATAGTATAGTAATAGTATTTTTTAGAGATTCTATCGTTAAATGATATTCTCATTCTAGTGGCACTGCTGTATTAATGTAAATAAAATTAAATCTGTTTTGTTCATTTAAATTATACAATTATAACTATAGTATCACACAATTTGGGAATCATATAGTTATTACTTAGCTATAAATACGATTAATTGATTGATCGATTGATCAATCGATTGATTGATTGAATCGATTGATTAGCGATTGTTTTCTAACAAGTTAATACTTAAAAAGTAAAAAATATTACTAAGTTATGTTGTAGCAACAGTCTTATGGTATAAATTATAAAATTAACTAAAATATAAATAAGGTACAATAAATTGAGTCCCGAGGTGTAAGAAAACCTGTTTGGGAAAAAATAATAAAAAGGAATTTGATCAAATAAAGAACTCCATATAAACATATAATTAATCATGATATATTTCTAAAAATTTCTTATTATATTAGGTAAACAATGTTTTAAAAGATGAATTTTTTAAGATTAGTTTGTTAGATTACTTCATGTCTACTACTCCTAGAGGCTTCTGCAATTGTAAATATTACCAATTAATAGTGTCCAGGGTCTGACGGTCATTAGTTTCAATAAAGAAGCCACAGGTTGCCTTTCCGCTTTCTAGTTTGTCTAACTGCGCGGGTGAAAATTTGGCAAGTAATGGACGAGGTACTGAGTGATATAATACAATGCTGTTCCAACTAGCTCCCATGTTAAATGCTCTCCGAGAATAATAACTTCCCTGATAAGTGATAAGATTTGCAAATGAAGGGTTATGTAAAAATGAGTGACCGTGGACGCGTATAAACGTGTAGGATGAAAAATTAAATTTCAAGCATTTATTTTGTAGATGGCTAAAAGCAACATCTATCGGTAAAACTCTTTGTGTTTATTTTTAACATTTCTATGATTAGATTAGATCATTAAAATGGCAACCATACCTTAAGGTAAGTATTTTAAGCCAAGTATGAATGAGGGTTGAGTGTAGGATGATTGTGACGCGATCTTGTAGTCTTGATGCTGACATGTTCCTTAGACAGGACTGTTAATTAACAGCCGATGGCAACTAATGGACCTACAGTTTAACGTGGAATCCAAACCACGGTCTCTGAATTACGAACTGGTCTGATTATGAGAATGGTATTTGCGGATTAACGTAGTATTCGATAGTGCGGACGTTAATCCACAAGAGCCACCGACCATCGCTTACAAATATCCACAATTCGTGACATCCAAGTGACTGGATTACAGGATGTCGCCACCCTCCCAGTCAAGCACGTCAGAAAAAATTCATAATTATTTGGTAATCGTAATCTACTTAATAATAATTTTGAATAACGTAAATTGTTACATTTATTTATACAATTTTTGTGTGAAACTTGAACAAAATTATAGAAAGGCCGAAGCTATAATTTCCTGATAAGTCTGCCATAAATATATCGTATGTCTAATATGTCTGCGGCAAACTTAAGAAATCACACCTTCAAATAAAATTTTGGACAGAAAAAACTAATCTTACAATTCAAATAATTATGTTTAATGAACTGAATGTATATGAACACTGTGAACAGTTTGTTTAAAGAGTACAATTGACTCGTTTTACAAGTCTTTCCATTAAATTCATGCTTCAATTAAACTTATCTGACACGATCTTGAATGATTCAAATCTTGTTCATCTTTGCATGCCAATTAAGTGGAACTAAATGGCACTAAAGGAGTTATGTTAAACTTGCTAAGAGTTCAGTTGTTAACTGTTTCAGTGTATCCAAAGAAAATAATATCGATTATATTATGCCATAATCTGGGACAATAGCGTGTCCTGTAATATAGCTACACCTGGAGGCCACGAATCTTAGATAGTTGTGAGTGATTGTCGGTGGGTTTAGTGTTGTATTGTATGGATTTACGTTCACACTATTGAATTCTACGTTAATCCGCAAAGACCATTCTCATAATTAGACCAATTCGTAACTCATTAATTCAGAGGCTGTGGTTCGGACTCCACGTAAAAGTGTAGATCTATTTGATATGCTATTGACTGTTGGGCTATGAATTATCAGTTCTGTTTAAGATCACGAGATCGCGTCACAATCATCGTACACTCATTTCTCATCCATACTTGGCTTAAAATACCTCCATGGATAGATCGCCATTACAGAAACTAACAAAAGTATAAAAAATGATTTTATATTCTTTATCTTATAAATTAATGCATTAAGAAAAATAAATTAATTATAATTTATAAATAAATATGAGGATTGTTGAATTATATGATCTAATTATAACAACTCATATTATTTCTTAATTTCGCACCGATCAAATTAAATTAAAAAAAACTTCCAAATGGTCAGAGGGATTGAATTATTTTTATAAGAAATCTCAGTTGAAAAAAACCAATTTCTGTTTTATAGGGTGTCGGAATTCAGGATAGTGTATCTGGGGATTATGTGGAAGTAATGACAAATAAAGTGAAAGATACTATCTCAGGGGTCACCGAACAAAAAGAAATCTCGAAATGGATGGAAAGTTCTCATCACACCGGACATTTAAAATTGTGTCTGGGGCGTTCGTGATGAAGTTGTATGGTTATGCAAGTCCCGTAATGGCAAGTGTGGCCGCAAGTGAGTATGTTACTTTCCTTTTCCAACTTTCATTTTCCACCCCATACCTACATGCCCATACATTAATATTTACTAAGGCTGTAATTTACCCTTATCTTAAATTTATACAGATTTTCTTAGATTTGTTTCGTTTTTTAATTTGTTACATTCAATATATTTTACTATTCTGAAACCTTCTTAAAATTTTCCCATTTGAATTAAGCCTTTGGATTCCATAAAATAGCTATAAAATTGATTCAAAAACCTCCTTCTGTAGCGATTCAAGTTCTTGGTTGCCATTAATTGTAAGTTGTTACAATTAATTGTTTAGATTTATTTGAAGGTGAGGTTTTACGTTTTAATGGAATTCTTAAAAATTATACTAGTCTATAAATGTAAAGATATAATAGAGCGTCCAAACAAAACTAAATCTTTTTTGAACAGTCGTCGTAAAGATTTCCAATAAAAGAAACATACTTGTAAATTTTTCATATAAATACAAGAAAGAAATGATGAATGCGAATATCTGCTGATGGATGATTTATAGTGAATTCTACATCTGTGTTTCAAAGGATAATATTAATTTAAGGATATTGTTCAAGTAACGAAGTATGAGCCCAACGTCATTGCTCGTCAAACAATGAGCGTAAAATCGAAAATTAACTTTGTCTATTCATTTCGTGTGTTGTAAGATTATTGTGACACCATCTTTTAGTTTTGTTACTGACTAAGGCTGTTATGTTCCTTAGACAGAACTGTTAATTAATAGCCCAACAGTCAATAGCAATGGGACCTAAAGTTTAATGCGGAGTCCGAACCGCTGCCTCTGAATCACGAACTCGTGTAATTATGAGGATGGTCTTTGCTGATGGAATTAGTATTCAATAGTGTGGACGTTATCTTACACGAAAATCCCATCCACTAACCTTCACTTATAGGCTAAATAATACAAATTCGTGACCTCCAAGTAGCTGGATTACAGAACACGCCACCGTCTCTACATTACTTACGTACGTAGTTTAGCCACCTTTGGAGAGGGGGTTCATTATCCAACGATAGAAAAGGTTTAAAGGGAATGGTTCATATCCCTTAAACAGTTTTAGGCATCCTAGTAATGGAAGCCGTATCTGTCGTATCACGGCTAGAAACGTTTTTACTATTAAGTTAATCAGTTATCTTAACCAAACAGCTTTAGGGAAAGAGTTCCGTACCCAAATAGGCACTTCGGATTTGAACCCGGAAAACTCTCACTAGTAGGCTAGCCCGATACCTTGCTAAGGTTACGACGAGTGCGGAGTAACAGAAGTTTTCAACAACCTCTTCGATATGGTCTCTTATATCCCTGTCGATGGCCGACCATCAACCTTTAACTAGGCAGCCAAATAGCTCTTCGATTCTGAGGAAAGGTAATATCTGAGACCTTGAGCGGAGCACATCGGCTCAGGCGTCTCCGTCAAGAGACACGTCCGAACGCGAGGATCGGATCACGCGAATTCCTTGTCTTCGGACAAAGAAGAGTCATAATTAGGTGAAACTCGTTGCGTGCGTTGTTCCGAACCAGCCGGCGTTGTAATGTCATTTCCCGCTTCCTGGGGGCGGAGCGCCGCGTGCCCGGCACTGTTGCCGCCTCCCCCGCCAGGTGAGCTGCGACACAAAGTGCCTGTCTGCTTCAATGTTGGCCGATGAATGAGTAAAAGGCGTTGTGAATTCCCTCATTCATATATAACAAGAGTGTTTTAAATAAAAATACACTTTAAGGGACAATTACAGCATAGATTAGATTACTGAAATGGCGACTGTACCACAAGGTAAGTAGGTATTTTAGGCCATGTATGAATGAGGATTGAGTGTATGACGATTGTGGCGTGATCTTGTAGTCTTGTTACTGACTAAGGCTGACATGTTCCTTACACAGGACTGTTAATTATTAGCACAACAGTCGATGCCAACTAAGGGACCTACAGTTTAACGTGTAATCAAAATCACTGCCTATGAATTAAGAAATGGTCTAATCATGAGGATGGTCTTTGTGGAGCTGTCTGTTGGAGGATGATAAAGTTCCTAAGAAAGCCTAAGTAACAATGTACGACGTTTATTCTTAGAAACCTGTACACGTACACTGCTCAAAAAGAAAAACAGAGCACAAATATCAGAAATTAAATTCCAAAGAAAAACCATATAAAAACAAGAAGATACAAAACAAGGAATATAAACATTGAAGAACAGTTTGGTACATGACAGTTCAAGAAAAGATGAAATTTAAAAGGGCATGGACATGTGAAATGTATCTAGGAAGGAAGAGTGGTGAAATTATGGCTCGGAAGATAAATAAAAGGCAAAAGAAAAGATCGTAAAAAAGGGAAATTTGAAAGAAATTTCTTGCAGGACTAGAGAAAAATAGTTATTTGTGCAACAAGGGATTAAAGTGAAACGTTTTGTCCATGGAGGAAGCTTTTGTGTTCTGAGGCGACAATTTCCTGAGGGACTTATGTGCACAAAATGTTTCCTCCACCTACACGTACAAGTAACACTGATTACAAATTATCCACTAAACTAACCTGAATCCCTCAAAGCAATTAATTGATGCAAACTATCAGCTGACTCTTCAAGAATTAATTACTACTGTTAGCTGCTACTATTTCTGACGGTTAGTTACACGGTGTTCACATGTCATTCTTATGGGATTACGTTCTCTCCCTTGGGACTAAAAGCATTACTCTATTTTAGAGAGTAAAGTATGGCTTTCCATAGTAAGTGTAGAAAAATACTTTTTTCTGTACAGAAACAAAATGGGTTGAAAAAGGCTTGTTAGACCACCCACGGAATAGTAGTTGATAAATTGATAACGATTGATTGATGATCATGCTTGACACTGGCTAGCCTTGTGGGTTGACACTAACACAAAATTATTTGTTAAATAAACTGTATTAGTAAACTGACGCTTACTTTATTCCTTTAAAAGAAGCTCATAAAACATAATTTAGATGTATATATGTAATTTAACATGATTCCCTTGCCAATGTATTAAAAAATCTATTTTTTTGTGGTGGGAGGGGTTGCTCAATTTACCCTCGTGAAGTTATAGCAACGTATATTTTGAGTAGTTTGATTGGTTCATTCAACCCAAGGTTCTTAGGTAACTTCTCACCCATTTTGACGGGTTCGTATACATTTAAAATCATGTTTTGTCTTTTTTCTCTGCGCCTTTCTTAGTTTTACCACTGGACTAAACGATAATCTGTTTTTATTTATAGTTAGCTTTGTGGTCTACAAAGAAGAAATAAATGAACGAATTTATTCGATGTGAGTTTCTCTCAAATTAATGCTGCATACCTGATACAATAATTAATTCATTCTGTGAAGGTAATTAAGTAATTAATATGACTTTATTGCAATCAGCAGGAATTTTCACGTCATAATAAACCATTTCGTCTTACTAGCCAATGAGTTAGTGTCTTGAACTTCGACAAAAGAGGTTACATATTTAAATCCTAAAATTCCCATTCAGGTTTTGACCACTTTGATGAAAATTAAATAAAAAGATCTAGTGAAACTGTGGTATTTACCAAGGTCAGTAGTGGTCGTCATGGTAATCCTCGTGGTAGTCGTGGTGAATTTCCTCATGCTCGTGGTGGTCGTGGTGGTGGTGGTGGTGATGGTGGTGGTCGTAGTGCTCATAGTGGTGGAATATGGGGATCTTCTTGATGTGGTGGTGGTGGATTGTGTGGATCTTGTACGGCACGTGAATGATAAACCTGTGAAAATCATACACAATACTGTATCATATAAACAAGGTCATAGGCTGTAAGATAATGTTTACCAAAGAGCGGAAACCTTGCGTGACCTTCTAGTCTTGTGGGTAGCGTATTGAACTTCGGCGCTAGAGGTCGCGGGTTCAAATCCCGGGATGCCCATTTGGGTTTGGACCGCTTTTCCAAACAGCATTTATGTGTAATCCCTCTCTGACTATGTTAAAAATGTCCCTTGCATTTGAAAGAAAACATGAAAAATATTTAAAAAAATTTTGTTTGTCCTCAGAATGTTAGTGTCAACTCAATAGTTAGTATCTTTTAAAGGTTATTATTGTCTATTTATTCCAACATGAAAACAACTTTTACTACACGATGATAACAATAAAATGCAATAAATTCATCATTACACTTACATTCATTCATCAGTTATCCTGCAGGTTGTCAAATCTAAAGTTTCTAAAAAAGCCTGGGAATTGTTCACTATTGTTTTTTTACCAAATACTTCCTTTATCTTCCTTTATAAACTCTTATTAATTAACTATTAATCTGAATCTTTGATTTATTTCCAAACTAGTTTGTATACTAAAATATTTATAATCTAACTATTGCAATTTAATTATCAGAGATGATAGAGTTTAGAGAAAATTATTAGCTCCCTTTTTGATATGAATTCAAAACGGTATTTTTACGTTAATTTAAACCAAACAAAAATTCAAATTCAAATAACCACCATTTAACGATATTTCAATATATTCATTAAAACTAGAAGGCACTAGTAAAAAAAATTGTAACTACTAAATGGTATATGGTAAACATGCTTTATGCTTCGTTTACACTTACTACCTATTTATACTTTTTATGCCATGAAACTTCACTAGATGTTTATCAAACTAAATGCACAATTAACAAGTAATCCAGAGAAACTTGAAAGTGAAAATATGGTATTAGCTGAGCTAGATCCTACATTGCTCTATTATGGAGACATGTCTGGAGCAACGCTGACGGAATTGGCCAATTAGTTATATTACGTTCTTTGAATCTCAGGTGAAATTTGTGTAGGGAAATGCATGGTTTTGGTTGATATAATGCTCGAGGATTGCTTGAGAAAAGATGAGGATATTGAGATATCAACTATTCATTTACAATGTTATAGTTACGTTAATACTCTTTCTCTTAATACTTTCTCCCACTTTTAAGATAATATATGGAGAAAGTTTTAGTCAAAATTTTATAATTTGAGTTGAGAGTGGATATATCCATTTTGGGGTCCACTTTATTGGATTCAGGATTCAAAAAAGTGGGTTTAGACGCGATGTTTGTCTGTCCGTGTGTGTCTGGATGTGTACTGGGCCACAGCTTACCCCGTCGGTATGTATGTATATATTCACCATATTTCCAGGGTTTTTCATTTTTTTAAATTTTTAGTTCATCCCTGAAAACCCTATAAATCGTGGAAATTTAGATTTTTTTCAAAATTGCTCTAACGATTTTGATTAAAATCTAGTAGTTGTTTGGGTATAGAGTATATATGTGTATAGAGTGTATATATGTATAGGTCATAGTGTATAGTGCATAGAGTACTAAATAACATGGTACCACCACAAGTATATAAAAATGACAGTTTAAAAGTTAAGGTGAAAACCCCTAACTTTGTCAAAAAATTAATTTCCTTAGTTTTCCGTGAAAACAATAAAGGTAAATTATGATTTGACTACCATCATTGAAACAATCTAAATAACTAAACAAATTATTATTTTGAATTAACTGTCTACGGTTAATGGTTCCAGAGAAAAATTAAATTTACTGTCCATCGTAAACATAGCACGTTGTCTGAGAGCGCTCAATCTTAAGGAGGTAATTAAAAAAATCAATGTCTTACTTATTTCCCAACCGTATTCCACGAAACTATATAAAGCGTCACATAACACAACAAAATTCACTCAAAAAAGTTAAGTATTAAGTATAAGTTAAGGGGAGGGGTTATGACACCCCAAAATGTCTAAAAATTAATTTGACTTGTTTTATCTCTTGTTAGTTTCTGATATTGGACGATTAGTTTTGAAACAATCAATTTTTAATCTATATTTAGATAACATTTAAAGAAAATGACAGGATATATTGAAATTTTTGTTTTAAATCTATTTTATGGAGAATTATGTGTCAGTGCACTTATACAGTTTATTTTATGGTCTTATTGAAAGGGTATAAGTCAATATTATTGGTCAAATAAATATAATTTTATTGTATTATTAATACAAATTTAAAATTAGTCACATAACTGAATGGAGGTTTAAATTTCAAATTGATTAGTTAACATAAAGTTAGAGAAGTGTAGTTAAAAGGTACTTAATATAAATAATGAAAAGTTCATTGTAAACTGTGAGCTAAACTAATAATACACTCCTGAAAATTCTGACAGCATCACTCATTATTGTTTTAGAATTTAAGATTTATGTTTTTAAATAACTCCTATTTTGCTTTATGGGGATTTGCTACTCGTAAATGGATAAAAATTGAATTTTTTCTTCTAAATATATATTAGATTAAAGTGTTATATTAAAACAATTCAGAACACTGAAGAAAATTTTCCTTAAATTATTAAAATGATCACTAATACCTATTGCACATGCAATATCAATCTGTGCGGTCTCAATCCAGTTCTAGTCCAAGTAGAATGAAAGTTGAGCTGACAGTATATAGACTACTAGATAAAAAGTGACAAAGATACTTATAGGAAAGTAGTGTGCATCTAATATATCTACTTTCTTACAGTGTTTGTGTTAGACAAGTTTCTCTGTTCCATTTTTTCAGCTCTTTTATTGAGATGCACAGTGTAATAGGAAAAGTAATAAATGCAGTTTCATTTCTGACTGTTTTGTTTTAGAATTAAACCGCCTAATATTGGTTTTCCTACTATCAACAGGATTAATCTCGATAAAAAAGTCCCAGAGTAGTTTTTAAATTTAAACTAATGGAACTTGAATTAAAATTGAATTAATTTTTGTCAGGGTGTTGAGACCCTTAATTCGAAACAACACCTACCATTTTATGGCTTAATATTGATATATTTCGTAAGGACCTCTTCACTTATTAGGAAAAAATACGTGAGTTGAACTGAAAGCTAAAAACAACTGCTATTATTGCAAATTTTAATTATAGTTAAGAAACATTAAAACAAATTTAATTTGGTTAAAAAATTAATATAGTTACAAAAATGTACGTATTATTTCTCTTTGGGAAATAGTGTCATGGATATGTCTAAATAGAATCTTTTTAGTTCCTCTAAACAGTTGTCCTCATAACCATATGACGTCATTTCCGCTACATTTTTTGCGTCTCGAAAATTTCTGCCCCCTCGCAGAGCTTTGACATACCTATGTCAAAAGATAGAGTTGGTATGTATACAATAAACCAATAGAGAAGATAAACATATAAAATGAATGTGATTTGATCATTTGGCCTCATAGACAATCGGAGATTCTGACCATCAATGTTTGTGTTTAAAAAGCATAAAAGACATGAAACCAAATATTCTTACATGAACTTCATCGGCTTGTGCCTGGAAAATAAAAATTACCCAAATAATGTTTGCAATATATTGAATATATATTTGAATGTTTGCAATATTTGCAAGACTTACTTTTTATGATGATGCCCATCTGGAGTGGGGGCGGTGAGCACCAACCCCAGCAAAGCTACCAGCACAATCTGAAACCAAGACATCATCGCAGGAGAATCATACAGAAAACTGGTTCTTTAAAAAAATTTAAAAAGTGCAAGAAAGTAAACTGTTAAAGAAATATGTTTTAAAGTGTTTGAGTAAAATTCTTTACATGAATTTGAAGATATGACTATAACACATAGGCAATATGTTTTCATCTTATTGGTTAACAATTTTGAGTTTAGGTTAAAAATCTTCTCGTATTAATGTGTAAGTGAAACTTTATAGGGTAAATCTGTCGGCTAAACTTTACAGAATATCCCGAAAACACTTTTAAAATATACGAAATAAAAACCGTTTCTTTAACATTTAATAACCTATTTTACACTTAGCTTATGTATTCATTTTTAATTGCTTACTGAACTGTTTTTTAAGCTACCTGGTTTATATTCCTTGTTCCCGTCAACAGTTCTGTTCTTTTATATACGACTATAAGTATCTCAAAACCTCATCATGGTTTAATCTTCAGGCCGTTCAAAACTTTTATCATCGAATCTTGACTCAGATCACACAACAATAAATTAAACATTTAAACACTTAACACAAATAGGCCTGACATAAAGGTATGTACTTGTTACTTATAAATTTGTTTTTGCCCTGGCCAGCGGTAGACTCTGACTGAAGTCAGATATGTGTTATATGTGTTAAGTGTTTAAATGTTGGAATTGTATTGTTTTGTGTTGTGTAAATTGACGAGTCAAGATTCGATAATAAATGTTTTGAACGACCTAAAGATGAAACTATAACGAAGTTTTGAAATACGTATAGTCGTATATAAAAGAACATAGCTAATGATGTAAACAAGGTATGTAACCTAGATAGTTAAGCTTATGTTTAGATAAAAAACAATTTTCTAAAAGAGAACGAGTGACTGTATGAATGAAAAATTGTTTTTATTAAAAATATCAAATTTTTCTTTTTGACCTTTTCTGATCACTTCTTTTACAATTATTAAAATTAACTAATGTTAATAATATGGCAAAATCATATATTTGCCTGACGGGTTTTTCCATAATTTTTGAAATTAGAAACGCAACTCAAAAACTTAGTTTCATTGTTGTCATTGGCCACAGTTAACTTCTCAGTAATTGGCTTTGACGACTTAAGCTTTTTGACACTTTGGCTAGTTTGTAATTAAATGACTTTTGTAGTGTGCCGAAAAGTATTGTTCAAATCTCGTCCGAAAAGGTTTTGATCAAGGTTTGATCTACCTCCTATGAAGGCTTTTCCGGACTAGTAACGAAATATACTATATTATTATCATATTGTTAATGCAAAATATAAAATTTCCCAAGCTCAAGAAATATGCTAGGTTGTTATTAAAGATTTATCTGACACGTTTGTGGTACACAAACGTTTATAGTTAGTTCTGGTATTACGTAAAATTTTTTTTACAAAACCCAGTATGCATAAGCAATGTGTTAAAAATTAAAAATGACATATTAAAGGGGTATAAAGAGTGAAAATTGAATAAAAAACTACTGCAAATGTAATTTTTATCACAAATAGATTCAAATCTAATTTAAAATACCAATCACAAAATATGGTAACAATGAAGCAGTAAAGATTCTCATTCTAGGAAGCTGTAAAATTAGATATATATACTGTAGTATTGAACGATTCAAGGATACAGTGATTCTATATAAGTTTATATTGCTCCTTTCAAAGAGGTACAGTACTAGATGTTTGTAGTGGCCCATTCAATAAGGGTATGATACAATACCAGATGTTTGTAGTGGCCCATTTATGATGCATGGTGTGGTATGATACTAGATGTTTATAGTGGCCCATTCATGAGGCATAATACGGCACGGTACTAGATGTCTGTAGTAGCCTATTCATGAGGCATAGTAAGGTACGGTACTAGATGTTTGTAGTGGCCCATTCATGAGGCATAGTACGGTACGGTACTAGATGTTTGTAGTGGCCCATTCATGAGACATAGTACGGTACAGTACTAGATGTTTGTAGTGGACATTCATGAGGCATAGTACGGTACGGTACTAGATGTTTGTAGTGGCCCATTCATGAGGCATAGTACGGTACGGTACTAGATGTTTGTAGTGGCCCATTCATGAGGCCCATTCATGACATAAGTAGTACTAGATGTTTGTAGATGGTACATGAGGCTTTTGTACGGCACGGTACTAGATGTTTGTAGCACCATTCATGTTTGTAGTGGAGTGGTCACATTCATGAGGCATAGTACGGTACGGTACTAGATGTTTGTAATGGCCAATTCATGTGACATAGTACGGTACAGTACTAGATGTTTGTAGTGGCCCATTCATGAGACATAGTACGGCACGGTACTAGATGTTTGTAGTGGCCCATTCATGAGGCATAGTACGGCACGGTACTAGATGTTTGTAGTGGCCCATTCATGAGGCATAGTACGGCACGGTACTAGATGTTTGTAGTGGCCCCATTCATGAGGTTATAGTTACGGTACGGTACTGGATGTTTGTAGTGGCCCATTCATGAGGCATAGTACGGCACGGTACTAGATGTTTGTAGTGGCCCATTCATGAGGCATAGTACGGCACGGTACTAGATGTTTGTAGTGGCCCATTCATGAGGCATAGTACGGCACGGTACTAGATGTTTGTAGTGGCCCATTCATGAGGCATAGTACGGCACGGTACTAGATGTTTGTAGTGGCCCATTCATGTACGGTACTAGATGTTTGTAGTGGCCCATTCATGAGGCATAGTACGGCACGGTACTAGATGTTTGTAGTGGCCCATTCATGAGGCATAGTACGGCACGGTACTAGATGTTTGTAGTGGCCCATTCATGAGGCATAGTACGGCACGGTACTAGATGTTTGTAGTGGCCCATTCATGAGGCATAGTACGGCACGGTACTAGATGTTTGTAGTGGCCCATTCATGAGGCATAGTACGGCACGGTACTAGATGTTTGTAGTGGCCCATTCATGAAGCATAGTACGGCACGGTACTAGATGTTTGTAGTGGCCCATTCATGAGGCATAGTACGGCACGGTACTAGATGTTTGTAGTGGCCCATTCATGAGGCATAGTACGGCACGGTACTAGATGTTTGTAGTGGCCCATTCATGAGGCATAGTACGGCACGGTACTAGATGTTTGTAGTGGCCCATTCATGAGGCATAGTACGGCACGGTACTAGATGTTTGTAGTGGCCCATTCATGAGGCGGGCCGGCTCTGTTGAGTCACAGTTACTCCGCAGTTTTCCTCACCACGGAGTACCCTTCACCTTGGCCCCAGCATGAACCCGCGTTCTCCCAAGGTTACTCTTACTTTCCTCCGCTGCGCCGATGTGATCTGTGCCCGCGGACGGGGACTCCGCCCCCGTGGATGCCCGTCATCTGTTCCATAACGGTTGTTATCCGTTTAAAGCGGTTACTGCCTACCAGTGTTTACAGTGTTATTTTCAGATTTGAAAACAGGCCCTTAGTTTACAGTGTTGTTGTTATTATTTGTGATTATAAATTTTTCATTATATTAGTTATGTTATATTCCCATTTTTGTGGTTTTTGTAATAGGGTTTAATAATTAACAGAAGTTATTAAAAAGGTTTTAAATATTTTTGAAATAGTTTCTTAGTTATTATCCTACTGTCTCATTACTAACACTATTTTTATTCTATTTTATTAAACGAACTAGAATATTAATATGTTTTATTAAATAAATATGATAGGGTAAATATTTTATGATTTACTTGAAAGTGCTTACTTTAGATAACACTAAAGTATCGTAGATCATATTATTTTTTACATGGATATGTCTTAGCTCCGGGGGGCTGTTGGTGATTTTTAAGATGGAAAATATGTAACAGGTTTCCATAGAAACCACTAGAGCTATTGTATTGATTTTTTTAATATAACAGAATAAGAAAT
Organism: Nephotettix cincticeps; assembly: GCA_023375725.1. Lineage (NCBI taxonomy): Eukaryota > Metazoa > Arthropoda > Insecta > Hemiptera > Cicadellidae > Nephotettix > Nephotettix cincticeps. The sequence continues at coordinate 15,051,767 of CM041785.1, read as the reverse complement.
GCTGTTTTGATGAAGTGAAAACATTACCTTTAGACATATCCATGATCTAACCTATTTCCCACAGTGAAGTAAATATAAACATTTTACTCTAAACGCCTAAATCATAGCAGAGTATTGCATGTGAACACAAATCCTCAGATGTATAGACATTTCACACGAACAGTTAAATTACAGTCATAAAACCCAACCACCTGGATAAATAAGATAATACCCTATTACTTCCACTTCAGGGCGTCTATTATGACGATTAACATGCCAGTGATGAAGGTACTGCATGTGATGTTATTATGCCTATTTACTAAAAATAGTAATATTCGATCTGTAAGTTGGGAGGTGAGAGATAAGTTAACAGTTATTTGTGAAATCATTGAAATATGGTACCTTGTAAAAACTACTACAGATGGCACTGTGACTGTAATCGTCTATATTGGGTGTAACAAAATTAAAAGCTAAAAAAGTTGACTACGAAGTAAAGAAAAACTGTAAAGAGTGATTGAAGAAGAAACAGAAAGGATTGGAGGGTATAATCTACTAGTGAAAATTATGAAAAAGATTGTATACAAACATGTGTTCGGAAATGCTTCGTTAGCGAGTTACAGCTAGCTAAAGATTTCGCCCGAATTTCAATACCCCATTAAAATGAGGCCGTACTGTTTTTTTTTCGTTAAAGTGTCAAATGTAGTGTATTTTATGTAACATAAACTGAAACATTATGGTCCCGGAACTGTAAGTCAATCTTTTTTTGAGAAAACCAAAAAAAATCAAAAAGAAAGAGTTACACTTTTTACCTTATACTTTATACTTGGTTTTCTAAAAAACAACTCGACTTACAGTTTGAGAACCAGTATTATACAATTTTTCAGTTCATTTGACATAAAATACACTACATTTCTCACTTTATTTAATGCCCAAAAAACCAGTATGACCTTATTTAAACTACGGTACTGAAATCTTTCGCTAGGCTTAACTCGCTAACGAAGCATTTCCGAACCTTCCGAATCATTTTCATACGTTGAGAACGTCTTTCAATTCCTTACGCTTCTTTCTCGATCACCCTGTATGTCATTAAATCCATTGTACTGATTGACTCCCCTCGACTCTCATTCAATTTGACTCACGTACAATATTGTAACGGTATCGGTACAATATTGCCATCTTCATGTTAACAAAAAAATCTGTTGGTTTAATATAAAACTGTTATACTAAAGCGACTAAGGTAGATTTTGGGTATGTATATTTTAGATATATTTCTTTCATTGTGATAATCACATTGAAAAAAACGATTGAAAATGTTTGTACTTATTTCCCTGTGGAAAATAGGTTAGATCATGAATATGTCTAAAGCGAATGTTTTCAGTTCATATAAACAGCTGTTCCTATTATTTTATATTATAGATTCAATACAATAGCTCTGGTAGTTTCTACGGAAATCTGTTACATGTTTTCAATCTTACAAATCCCGCCCCCCAGAGCTAAGACATATCCATGTCAAAAATGAATGCAATTATTTTCTGGTAATATATAGATAGTACTTTTTAAAGTAAAACACGATATTTAATGTCAACTTTATTACAACACATTTTTTATTATAAACTATAAGGTGAACACAATCTGATCCCCAAACTACCACAACGACACCTGGTGGCCACTTTCGCGGTGATTTACCTTCTGCCGTCCTCTTTATAGCTTTCTCCGTTTTTGTTGATAACATCTTTGTGAATATATCATATCCCTTCACTTCCTTCGTGAAGCCATTGATATTTGGCGTCAAAGACCTCATGTTAACCGTATTATACAATGCCAGTAGAGCTTATTTTTTCAATTTTACATTATTGATGGTTATAGTAGAGTTTAATGACAAACGAATATTGACATTGATATGTCTTAGCTCTAGGGGGAGGAGGAGTTGGCAATTTGTAAGATGGAAAACATGTTACAGGTTTCCATAGAAACTACCAGAGCTATTGCATTGAGTTTCTAATATAAAAGAATAAGAACAGCTGTTTAGATGAACTGAAACTATTCCTTTTAGACATATCGATGATCTAACCTATTTCCTACTGGGAAGTAAATACAACATTTTATTAATCGAGTAGGTAACATTCAATCTCAATATATATCCATCTTAAACTACCCATTAAGTGGTACGATCTCTGACGGATATGAATAATTTTAATTTGGGTTTTCCATTGGTAATACTGAGCACTCCCCGGAAATTTTGTTTTTCTTCACACACTCAAGTCAACGAGTATTTAATGATACTGTAATAGCGCTGGTGGAAAATAAATTATTAATAAATTATAAACTTTAAATATGAAAAGACTGTATTCGTTGTGACACCCACATGGATCTAAGAAAATAATTATTTACGACCTTCGATGATCATTCCATGGTACAATGACGGACACAATTTTTATGTGTACTATCTTTCTATTTATCTTAAGTATTATTTATTTATATCTTATCTATTTTTATGTGTCTAGTTGTAGACTCTTAGGACTTCGTTTACAAAATATCTTGTGAAGATGACGCTCCGTTCTGAAAAGAACTGGAATCTTTCAGTTCAGTTGAATCAATTTTGAACCATAAGAAGTTTGGAAACGATCTGGATCTTTAAATGTTTGTTTTAGAGACGCAGTCCTTAACAAGCCAAAGCCAGAAGCCAGCTTTGATAATGAATTAAAAGTTTTTTGCTAGTCCCACGACTAAACATGTCCTTTCACACTTCCTCAATTACAATTGTTTATCATTTCTTTTTTATATTTCCAGAATTCTTCTAAGGTGCAAGTTCCAATAAAAACTCCATCAGTTTATTTTTATTTTTTCATTTATAGATCCAAGAAGGTGATTTAAAAATCGTTTCCAATAAAACTGGTTTTACTTTAACAAAATTTAAGATTGTGTTTTTCGATGTGTCTTAATGTGTGTGTGTACAGGAGAGCGTTCTATGAATGTTTATTTTCATGGATTACTTTTGAAATTGTTTCTTTTTCAACATAAATGACTGTTAAAAGATGTAGAGGCCAAATACAGTAAAAATATCAAGATATTCTATAATATTTCTCTTCAGGTTAAACATTATTCTTAAACAGTTTTTTGCTGAAGTCTATTTTAATGTTTCATTGTTTTACCCTCATATAACCTACCATAAGAGAGGTGAGAGAGAACCAATGAATGATATACTGATAGAAATGTTTCAGTACTATAAATTTTTTACATCTGTCTCGTGACATACAAGCCTGCAACCATTTTACTTTTAACACGATTGTTTAGTCGTAATAAAAACTGGTTTAGCCTTTAGTATAACTTGACTCAAATAATCATTTACTAATAATAAGAGACATTCCTCATTTATCATGTGATTTCAAAAGAAATAATTCACTATCAAACACCTCTTGTATGCATAGAGTCAAAATAGAATAATCTTAGATTTTAGTCCATTCAGATATTCTTTACATATCGTGAAACAAATACACATGTTGCAAAGTAGTGGGTCGACGCCCATAGACGCCCTGAGGTCTCCAGCTGATGGCTCTTCCCGGTCCATGGTCGACGCTAGGGTCCTCAACCTCAACTCTTGGATGGTGAGAATAAGGAGGATGATATTATTTTAATTACGCTTTTTAAACTCTTTCTCAAGATATTACATACAATTTCTAATTTATAGAAAGCATTTCCAACTAAACTATATTGAAGGAATCTAATAAAAGCTATTACAAATCTTAGTTCCAAGTAACATTTCAGCAAGGCAGCACTCAATTCCTTTTCCAAGAGCAGTTACTAAATCGTTGCTGGCAATTGAATATTTTTGGTGTTAATATTATATTTTCAAAAATTATAATTCCTCCTCATTTTGAAATGGATCTAGCAAAGACGAACACAGATTGTACCCCAAATCATTTAAAATTGTAATTTCAGGCTCAGACATCTTGTCTTTAGACATTGCCAAAATATCAGGCTGAAGATGTAGTAAATACTGGTGCATAATTTGAGCATTTAGCCTGAGAGCTATTGTTGAAACGTGACTGGGAATTATGACAATCAATGTTTGAAGAGGATCTTTTGTTAAACACTAAAAAAAACTGTGTGTCATACTTAGTGTGTTGCTGATAAGAATTTCAACTCGATTAATTAAATGTTCAGATCCTGCGTTTTCTGTGGTGTAGATCATCCTTTCCATGGGAAAATCTTTAACCTCAATAGAAAATAATGTTCAGTTGAGGGGATGAAGGCGTCTGATAATAGTTCGACTGACAGTACTCAGTAGCTGGTCTGAAAATATTCCTTTTGGAAGTATCAATGATCTAAGCTATATCCCAAAGGCAAGTAAATACATTTTGTACATTAATTGTCCTAAATTAACATTGAAAATATTTTGAATACACTTATAGAACACAAAAATGACTGACTGACAAGTTAGTGTTTTATGCAGTGTTAATTGACTTAATCATTTTTTGTATAACAACATCGAAACACCATGTCCTAAGGGGATACTTTGAAGTATGGTTTAATATTAAAACAATAATGGAAGCTAAAGAATTATTTATGAGAGGACGACAAGAGAATCTGTCCTCAGCTGACCATATCAGCCGATCTGGTATCAGTCACATAGGCAAGCAAATACTGCTCATGATACAGAATCACTATATTTCATACAGCAAATTTTACTTACTGGGCCAGAGCGTTTCTTTTATACTTTTAACTGAAATCGACTACCCATAGGTATTTTAAAATATGAATGTAATGATTGTGGCGCGATCTTGTGTCTTGTTACATAAGACTGAACATGTTCCTTAGACAGGACTGTTAATTATTCAACAGCCGATCAACTATGGATACATTAATGTCCGACACTCTGAAGTTACTTACGTTACTCCTGAGCTATCGTGCCGTTAGATAGATTAGAACAACGCATGGCTCAAAAAGACTCCACCTTTAACAAACAGATGAAGTCAGCTCTTCTTACAGCATACTTTGTAATAATTTACATAAATTCCAATCTGTTATGTACAATAAAAACATAAAATTAAAATTTTAATAAAAAACTCGTCAGATCTTTTTGCCGCTCCCTGCAGGTCCACAAAACACTTACAGCAGCCATATCCGTGCTGCATCTCAAATATCAATGGGTGTTTAGCGACATATTTTTTCAGAAAACTCTGATGTTAACTACGCTCCATAAACCGGTTAAGACATCCACTGCAACTCTATCCCTGGTGCAAGGGGTTGCATACGGATCCGCTGCATCGAAGAAGGGAGAAAGCTGGGGATCAATTACTGCAAGTTTTTCTCGTGTTCCGGGCACAGAGAGGGTCACCGTGGTATAACTGCGGTCTCCGGAAGTGATCGTAAATATACGTAATGACTACCACCGGACGAGATGATAACTACAGTTGCTACTAGTAGTAGTTAATGGTAGATCTACTGGCTCGTGTGAGTAGTACAGGTCAGTGGCGGAGTGAGTAATGAGCGGCTACTTACGATGAAAGCAGGTTCCGCTTCGGATACTAGAAACTAAACAACAATAGTTTAGTCTAACTATCACTACCGTATGTTAATAGAAAATACAAACACTAAAGAGAATACTATTACACTTATTTAAACTTAAACAGAAAAGTATCGAACATCAGTTAACCAGACGGTAAATTATTGGAACCCTAGAACGGTCTAAAAATGATCCCAAATTAATGAATAGTTTACTTTCCCAAATAAATAATACGTGAAAGGCTTTATGATTTTTTAAACACTTAGGGCTTATCTTTTATAACATAACATAAATACATACATAATTTATAGTTTTACAAAATTGCAGAATATTTATACCATAATTATACCTCTACATTAATTACTGTAGTTTACTAGGAATGATTTGTAATGAGTCTATTTTTGTGGGGGGATGCCTAACCTAAAGGGTGTTTTCAGTTGAGTTGTGCGACCTTCGGGTGGTCCTAAACCTGGCTAGCCAGATTAGGTAAACACAACTAAGTGACGATGATTTAACAGCAATATATATTAAAATTACAAGGTTTATTCAACACACCGATACTTCGCAATACCTACATAACCTCAAACGCATGTTGACGAAACATGACAGCAGACGACGAGTGACAGGTGTCCTTCTCCAGCAGACGTTTCCCTGGAGAGGAAGAAGAACATTTCCAGGTGGCTATTTTTTTGTAACCTTTCGGGAAGCCGTGTGACCGGAAATGTTGGCCCCGAATTTTGTTCTGGAACGGTGGCCAAAGTGTATGATAAGCCTACGACCGGCACTTGGTGATCCTTGGTGATCCATCGAGGAGTGTGTGCTGGTTTGTGCTATTTCATTCGCCCTGCTTTTCGCCTTGATCCAGCGACGTCTTGATAGTCAGGTAGCGTGGCAGCATTTTACGATTCGATACGTACATGTAGTTAAGTTGATGGAATTAAACTTTTTTTTATTTATTATTTGAAGTTGTGTTAAGAATCGGCCTTTGAGGCGTCCCTCACCAGTCGCTAGTAACCAAGCCCGTGCATGCTTGGTGACGATTAACAATTTTCGAAATAAGTTTTACTTGTTAAAGAGCTGTTGATTGGTTTTGATAAGCTATGATTATTTATTTTTTCTTAGTTTTAATTACCAGCGTTAGGTTCCTGGGTCAACCCGGTTGTTGGACCAGTTTCAACAGGAGCTTAGCTGGTCAGGAAACAACACGTGGTGTTGAGTTGACAATTTTCTTTTTCCTTTCTTTATTTATACTTTTATATTTTTACTTAGTTACAGTTAAGACCAATCTCCTTTTGCTTTTGTAAGTGAATGCTAACCCACGCACAAGGGTGAATCTCTTTTTTCTTACTTTAATTACATTTTGTAAGGTTACCGCAGTGAGAGAAGCAACTTTCTTCCATGCGCATGCGCAGTGAGGGAGGAGCTCGGAGCATGCGTTATTCATGTAGAATGTAACATCAGATATGTTATCACATACAGAGGCGCGGAGGTAGTGGTGGTGCAGTAGACCACGGCGCTTCTGATGCAACCGATTGACGAAAACCAAAAGAGCTTCCAGTATCACCAGATAAAAAAATAAATACATAAAACGTAAAAACGTTGCAAAACCATTTACGATGCCCTCGGAAAAAATTTTGCCAAAACTTCTAACATACGAGCATACGCAGTTTTTTTCCAACGCATATCATATTAAAACAAAATACACCAATTTAAAGAAGAAGAAATTTGTTTGTTTCTCTATTGTATGTAATAAAATTCTATGCACGGATTTCTTTTATAAACATAAAAGAAATCCGTGCATAGAATTTTATTGGCTGTATATACGTCTGTTTTTTCATTATAAGTAAAAAACCGTTTTATGCTCTCGCTTAAGAGCAATCACGCGCTGATTGCTATACTTGAAACCAGAAAAAACTGGCTTTAAACTCTTCTAAAATTTTAAAACCCTTTTGGCACTATGTATTTTTTCTGGTTCTTACCTAGTTATTATCCTCAAGGTAAAAAGTAAAAAAATATTATAGCCAACTATCACAGGTTTGCTTACTAGAAGGGTGGAATTAGTTTATTTCTTCTCAGTAGATTAATCAAAGTTTCTAAACTAATAAGATGTAGTATGACCCTAACATTCCTTCAAGTCTTTACTAAAATACTTAACGGAGAACCAATATTAGTGACAGAATAATAACCAAACTTTGAAGCTAAAATCAATTTATTTTATTTTATTCGATCTTCAAAAATGAGGGATTTTCGGATAAATGTTAAGTCTAAGAAATTAAATCATTATTTTTATAGTTTATGATAGTTTAATAATATCGCAGTTATTTAATAAAAATAAGAGAAAGTCACAAAATAAAGATTATTTTTATGAGACTTAAGTCCAAGATGACGGATGTACTATAGACTCGTAAGTTATAAGCTAGACTTCAAATACCATGTCTCATCATCTTTGAGAAATAATTTTCGTATTTACTTCCCTGTGGAAAATATGTTAGATCATGGATATCGCTAAAGAGAGTGTTCTCATTTCTTTTTAACAGCTGTACTTAATCCTATATATTTAAAATTTAATACAATAGCTCTAGTAGTTACTATGGAAACCTGTTTCAAATTTTCATCTTACAAATTGCCAACACTTCCTCAAAGCTAAGACATATCCATGTCAAAAATGTTTTTAAAATTTTCTAGTTTTTGTTTTTTATACAGCTGTTCGTTGTCAGGATCATTGTATCATTGTGGTTTAGGTTTTATTATTAGTTTGAATTTATAGTGTTACAACAAGATTCAAGATTTTATTCAGCCATTAAGTTTACAAAAAACAATAGGCTAAGTCACTAACCTAAATATCACATAGAACATAAATATAAATATATGAGTCTCTTGACTAACAAATAAGTCCAAAGCATTGAGTCCAAGTAAAAGTCCAAGCAATATCAAACACAGGCCACATGCTACAAAAACAACACTACTACAAAGGCACTCCATGCAAAAAAAAAAATAAAAATTTATAAAAAAATTTATATCACACGCATACCTTATTGGTGACTCTGTACATTCTATTCATATCGGCCTCCCAAAACTCATTTACGTTGTAGAAAGGATTTGCCACCAGCCATGCCTTCAATGTCCTTTTGAAACTATTCATTGTTTTTTGCCTGATAAGCAGAGGTATGCGGTTATACATCCTAACACCTAAAACAGGAAAAAAATTTAAAGATTTATCCAATCTAACTCTAACTCTATGTACATTGGTGCTAGATCTAGTTTTATGGTTATGGACACTACCGTTCAGAACATGATCAGCCTCCTGACTCTTGATTTCCATCAAACATTGGTATATATATACATTGTAAACCGACATTATGCCATGCTGTACAAGCAAAGGCCTACAGTGATCAAGCTGCCTGGCTCCAGACAGGACCCTAACAGCTCTTTTCTGCAACAGCAAAACTTTATGTACGGCAGGTGAGTGCCCCCAGAGCCTTGTGCCATACTGAATGTGGGTTTGAAAAAACGCAAAGTAAGCAAGGCGGACAAATTGATACGGCATGTCCGCTTTTAATCGCCGAAGCAGGTAGATAACTCTGCTAAGCCTACAGCAAAGTGAAACAATGTGAAAAGACCAGTTCAGCCGAGGGTCAAGTGTAAAACCAAGCAGCTTCACAGATGTATCACACTCCACATCTCTGGATAGGCTAAAAGTAATTTCCTGAGTTTTGGCATCATTCAAACATAACCTATTATTACGGAACCAATGAGCAGCTACTTTCAATAGTTCTTGAACAACAGTAGTAACATCATCCTAGAACAACATTCTCCCGCCAAGTCGTTAGTTCTCGGGTTGTAGTTGGTATGTTTGTCCTAATCAGCCCAATGGGTGCAGTTCCGTTGCTCACAGTGCGGAAATGCTCTAACGTGAGCAAATTAACATGCATGAGACGTTAAGTAACCCTCTCAATAACCCCCCCTCCACCTCCCACGCAGAACGGATGTCCGAGTCACGGTCAACATCCTACTGTTTCGGGGCATGGGATCTGTTGCAGTAATTTTCTTAAATACTTTGACAACCATAATAAAACAGCTGGAAAGCTCAGAGGTAACGTGCTCCTATTGTGGTGTGTCCTGTAATCTAGCTACTTGGAGGTAAGAGAAGAAACACTCGACCAGTGGCAAAGGATGTGGGAACGAGTACCTAAGGAAGTGAAACCTTCGCATTTGTGCCGGATGTGAGGGTGAGGAAGATGCTGCACTGGGAGACTGATCACACACAACCCAGTTTGTGAGTGTACACGTCAACTTTAAGGCGAAACTAAGAAAGTTGGTGTTCTAAGCACCCAGGACAGCAGGAAACGTCACAACACGTGGAGTACTGGTTCTATGAAGAAGAACGAAGACAAATGAAGGAAATTCTCCGATAGAAGACGTGGACCTGGGAGAAGGCAAATTTTCTTCGAATCAGAAAGTCAGCGTTGGAGTTCAGCCGCATGTGCAGAAGAGTGTGAATTAAAAAATGTTGGAAGATAAGAGACAAACTACAGAAGAAAAGAAGGAAGAAGATGGTGTGAACAAAATTCCGATGATTCTAGTATATTGGTACTAGTTGAGGGGAGAGGTTTTTTGGATGGGCACATGAAGAGTGTCAAGGAAGAGAAACATTCTAGATGAAGACACAAGAGGAACAGAAGACTTTCAACAAAGCGACCTGGTGAATAAGTTACAGATTTAAACCAGTGGTGGAGGAGAGACCGCTGGGTTTAGACCAATCACCTCTCCCCGGTGAGTATTAACGTCCGCACTATTTAATACTAAGTTCATCCGCAAATACCATCTCATAATTAGACTAGTTATTAATTCTGGGACAGTATTTTGGTTCGGAAAAATGTCATTGGCTGTTGGACTATTAGTTAACAGTCCTGTCTAAGGAACATACCAGCCTTAGTCAGTATTAAGACTGAAAGATTGCGCCACAATTATTTTACACTTATTTCTCATCAATACCTACCTGGACAGGACTCCATCTCAGTTGATAATACTAAAGTATTAGGTATTAAGTAGTAAAACGAAAGTTTCCGATTTAATTCCGGAACCAGCCGCCATTTGTAATTGGGCTATTCATTCATAGTTAAACATTGAACTACAAATATTTACTTTAGTAATAAGTTTATCGGTGAAATTCTCTTTGCATTAAGAAAGTTCTACTTTACCGAACTTGTATGGCAATTGAATGAATTAGCTTTCCTCTGTAGTGTTACACCTGAAGGCAGAGGTAAGAGAAAGTTTAACCTTGCTTTTGTAGCAAATTAACAAGAGAAATAAAGAAGTTAAGGAGAAAATAGAATACGATTTAATGCTGGTACTCACACCTACGCTAGTAGATGGTTTTAGTTCCATTATATCGCAGTTTAGGCACTATCAAAAGAGGTTGTAAACAAATTTAGAGTTGGGAAAAAGATTAATACAAGTTTAAGTATTTAATTAAAAATGATTGTATTTACTTCCCTGTGGGAAATAGGTTAGATCATGGATATGTCTACAGGGAATGTTTTCAGTTCTTCTAAACAGCTGTTCTTATTCTTATATATTAAAAATTCAATACAATAGATTTTATAGTTTCTATGGAAATCTGTTACAAATTTTCATCTTACAACTTTCCAACACCCCCTCCAGAACTAAGACATATCCAGTAATAATAATTCAGTTTTCAATACTGTACTTGGAAAAGGCTATATAGCCTAGGTGAGACCACCTAGGGTCTCAGTTTTCAATACTTTTAATTTAGTACAGTACTTCACTAAAACATACACTCCCGAGGTAGTAAGAGGATGCCTGAGTATTTAGAATTCTTGGATTTGTTCTTATTTAAATAAGTTAAAACGTAGTTAATAACGAAACCAACACCAAATGGAATTAAAAAATAGTTTATATTTCGTACAGGTTTAAATCTTATTATAATTAAAATATCTAGTTTTTAAAATCTGTCAATAAACATGAGAATTATTTTCCTATTCTCCATAAGATTAAAATGGGAAAGAGTGAGTAGGTTTGCTGCTGTGAGGAACACTGAAAGTAGCCATTTATACCATCAAAAATTTTATTTTAACATTTATACCAACTTTCATCAACATCTGTCCATAAATAAAGGAGTTTGCCTAATCTCCATATGATTAACATGGGAAAAGAGTATGCAGGTTTGCTGCCATGATAAACACATAAACTATGGTTTTTTTAGCACAAATGTTTGGATCTCAACCATATGAAGCTAAATATCAAGTTTCATCCAAAAATATTAGATAATAAGTGAAAAATTAATTTTTCCTAATCCTCCATAAGATTAACATTGGAGCCTCAAAATACAACGTACTGTGTTTAGATTTTTTTATATCTCGGTAACCGTTGAAGATAGAGAAAAACTTTAAGGAACTTAATTGTGTAGTTTTTTAAGCTGATTCCAATGGTGAAATAAAATTAGAAATTTTTTAAAATTACATGTGAAAAACACAAAAAACCCCATTTTGGGGTACAAAACCCCCCCAAACTACCCGTTCCCATTGACCGATATGTCTGGTTTACGAACTCGTCCGAGCATTTGTAGGAACACAGGTCTCTACCAAATTTGGTCTCGATCGGACCATTTTTACGAGAGTTATCGTGCTAACAGACACAAATATATATATATATATATATATATATATATATATATATATAAATATATATATAAATATTATTTTAGACTATTGTTTTTGGTCTCTGGGCACCTAAAGAAGAAAAAATAACATGGTCTCGGGCTTAACTCTTGCCATGAACCTACGGTATAGCTATTTGAAATTCGCAAAAATGTTGAATTTGTAATTAGTGCTTAATTTAAGAGTCCTTAAATTTTTATCTCGACCTATGTTTAAAGGGAATACATAAAATTCCGTTTAGTGAGCAATGAACTAATGTAAAACATATAATTACGTAGATCATCACATAAAATAAGTCAATAATTAAATTAACATGTTTTGGTTTCTAAAACATTCTCAGACAAAAGACTAGAGTCTTTTTTAATTCTTCTTTGTCATCAGGCATGTTGTATAGTTTTAATGTAATGTTGTAATGTTTAAGCGTTATTTAAAACTATTTATTTATGTAATATAATATTACATTAGGAATAAAAAATAATATTCTTAACTGTAACGTAATTCCAATAAACTGTAAGTATACCTTTAGTACAACACTGATACTTAGATTAAATCATTATAAACCTTGAAAGTGAAAATATAAAAAGACTACCCATTGTTTTCCAGAAACAAGGAAGCAGTTTGTAGTTTAATGCCAGCTATGACACGATACGTTAGGTTTTATTGGGCTTGCAAAGTTCACCGAACCAGCAAAACAAAATCTGCGCCTCCTCTGTTATTATATATCATTAGTATCCTTGCCCAAAATTGACCTTGTGATTTGCAATGGAGAAAGTTTTGCCTTTTTAGAGACTAGGAAAAATTGTATCCTTTTTATGCAGAAAATGACAAACAAATTTTTAAAACGTGATCATGGATTTGGAGTTTTTACTTTCTCCCCTTATACACAGTAAATGGAGAAAGTATGGTTTTCGTCAAAATTTCCGAAATTTAGTTGAGGCTTTTGAAGCTCCCTGAAACAAAAAAGTGGTTTTCGGACTGATCGGCTGTCTCATCTGTCTGTATACAATCCCAGAGAACACGCTGATCGTCCAATTTTTATGAAATTCGGCCTAAGGATGTACTTTAACTATATCTCCAGGACATTTTTATTTTTAGAGATAGTTTTACCCCTAAAATCTTATGTGAAAAAATGTAAAAAACACAAATTTACCAAAATCTACTCCAACGATTTTGATAAAAATTCTATGTTCTATAGATTTTCATCTTGGAAAATTGGAAAATATTTCGAAAATTCAATAATTATTGGAGTCGATCGGACCATTTTTATGAGAGTTATCGTGTTCACAGACACACACACAAAGCTTAAAATTCCTTACCATGAAACGCCTTAAAAAATATTCTAAAACTCAATAATGTTGTTTGATTCTGTTCTCGACCACCTCAGAATTCATAAATCAGATTGTAAATTTAAAAGGGGACTTAATAAATTTCTGATTAGAGGATGCTTCAATAGCGCTAAGGATTTTTTTGTTAAAATAATATTGTATTGTGTAGGTCTTTTATTATTTTTATTTTATTTTAACACAGTTTTATGTATGTGTTTCGCATGCCAATGCAATATAATGTTGAACGGCAATAAAGCAATGTTTGATTTGATTATATTTACCATCAGTTGTGAAGCAATCATTGCACGTGTTTTTCTTCTCCAGCTTAATTAAGCATAGGCAATCCCTGCATGCCAGCCGGTCCCCGCCCACAAGGCCAATTTATTTAAAAGCCTTCTCTCTCTATTCTACCATTTACATTAATTTACATTATTAATTATGCTTATGCGTGGTAATTTGTTTAACGATCATTATAGATTACTGAAACTGTCAGAGCTTTCTTCACTTGCGTGATTGTCTATAATTAATGACTGTAAAGTATTTTTCAATTCTGCAGGCGGTGAATATTGAATGAAAGTAGTAATAAATTGTACCTTTTCAATTTTACATGGTTTTGGGAATTTTAAAACAATAGCGGGAAGGGCTTTTACAAGGAGGGGTATTGATGTTTAAGTATGTAAGATAATTTATTATTGTACAAAATATTTTTCAATTTCTTCGCTCCAACATATTTCAAACTTTCAAAGCTATGTTTAGTTCTCAAAATCATTAAACGCTTATTTATTAGAATATAGTATCATCGAGCTATTTTACTACACGATAATTTCGGTATTCACGTATGAAAACATTGATGTAACTCTTGTTGGTAAAATGTTTATTTTAGTGTATAGTAAGAATAATAATGATTATTTATTGATAGAGTTTAATGAAGTCGTTTGAAAGGTTTTTTATTTACATTTAAGATTATCTTCACGTCAGATTATTTAAGACATATTTATTTGGGGTACCCTTTTAAGATAATATGTAAACAAATGCTCAATGATTTTTTTTAGGGGAAGATAAATGCCTTATAGTTCGACGACACTTAGAATAATTTGATTTTGATAGCGCTCTTCAAGTTAGAGATTATAGTTTCGAAAAATACTTAGGAGGGACTATAGACCACGAGAATAGAGAAGAAATAGAGATAAATGCAAACTATTCCTCGGAAATAAATGTTATTAAAATCTTCCCAAACTGCTGATAAGTATGCGTCTGTCAAGAAAAACAAAAACAAAACTTAGAAACAAAGACCATAATACAACCGACAGTACTCTACAGATCAGAGACCTTAAGATTAACAAAGAGCCAAGAAAAGAGAATTATAGTTATACTGACTATAGTCCCATTAATGAAAATGGTGTATGAAGAATTAAAACAAATAAAAAACTCAGGGAAATGTATACAGATCCTAACATATTAGTCCAAATAAAGAGTAGGAGACTAAGATGGGCTGGCCATGTAAAGATAAGAGAAGAAGATTCAATGTTGAGAATGGTATCGGAGAATCTACCTCGAGGAAAGCGACCGCCAGGAAGACCCAGGCTAAGATGGCAGGATCAGGCGCGAGGAGATGTAGGAAGGCTGGGAGCAGAGACGGATTGGATGGAATACAGGGAAACATGGAGATATGTTTTTGGCGATCCAAAAACCTACTGAGGTTTCAGTGGCCACATAGGTATAATGATAAGGTAATGTAAGAAAGAAACTGCAATACGGCACTAATAAAAACTTTAAAACAGTTTAAAAACATCGAAACAACGATACGTTGTTACTAAACCCCTGACAGCGACGGCTTAGCAAATTGATTTAACTTTAAAACCTCAACGCCTCTATAAGCAACGATACTGACGCTTCGTCTGTGAGACTACTTTAAAAAAAGTATGATTTACTCCATTTGGCACAATCGACACAGCATTGTCCTTGGTACTCTCCGCACATTGAACTAAAGCAGCGCTAGTAAAAGTATTTGGTCGCACGCCTCTTGTAAAATATCCACAAACATTTCTTCCTTTAGGTTTTGGATGCCTCAGAGTGACATCTTGAAGATCAACAGTCAATACCTAGAATACTTGCAATTGATGTGCGTACAGGGCGTGATAAATTTTAGTAACCCATCCGCTGCTCGAGGGAGGTCCCCCCAATATCGCAATGAAGTTCAGTTATGAACTTACATCTTAAAAGTAGTTTTCCTCCTACCAAGATATTGTTATTAAAAAAAATAACAAGTTTACAAACATGATGATACTTATGCCGAAAAACACACAAGGCCTTTCTTGGTCTTTTGACTTCAAGATATTTGGCCACACACCTTAGTTTTATTTCATTTTATAATTTTACTGACATTATATTATTAAAGGAAATTACTATACTATTTATATAGAAAACCAAATGTCACTAATACTTTCACTTCGTCCAGTGAAATGCAATGTTATGCTAAATATGATATTAAGACTAACACGTAGTCTGACAGACGACGCTCGGTCAATACCAGGTTAATAGACAAACGAACAATAGACGTGACTTCAATGTGTCCCCGGGCAATGCTCAAGGCCAACTGAGGGTACTGCAAAGGAGGAACCGCCACCCCAAAAATATTTGTGGGAAGGGAGAAAAAATAACGTGCTTTGTCAGACGACGGGTTAGTGATCTAAGGTTGAGAATTGAATTTGGCGTTATACTAATTGGCTATGGAGATGTATAGTTTTAATGAATGACCTTCAAGATGGTAATAATTTAAACTAGTAATAAATATTCACAGTCAGGCGATAGATAGTGAAATCGCGGGACCAACTGGTGACCTTTGTATGGGACAGTGGGCAATGACTTATACTATCTCTCTCTCTCTCTCCCTCTACCTCCCACTCCCCTCTATTTCTACTTACCCCTTCGGGCACTTTAGTTTCTCTATGTTACAAGTATGTCGAGTACCGTATTTTCGCACTATCAATAAGTTTAGTACTGAGAAGTGGTAACATTTAAACAATGGATCTTTTTCATTTTTGAACCGATTTACATAATTAAGGTCTCGTTCAATTAGGAATAATAGTTTAAAAATATTTTACTCGTATATTTTTACAAAATACCGTGCGTTTATTTGGAAATATTATGTATACAGCAGATATTTTGAAATAGTATACAGCGGAAACTTTAAACTCTATAGAAACATAAATTAGTAGCTAGTGAGGTAGTTCTTAAGTAGTTAATAAGTTATAGTTTACTATGTTGGAAAAATATAGAGACTGAAAAATCACATAACAGCCTATATTTATTTATGTGAGCTATTTTGATAACTTTTACCCAAATTATAAGCCCAAATTTTGGAAAAAAGTTTGGAAATTCACTAAATAATTATTACTTTTTATAATATTATAATATTATTGAAAATGCTAGGTAATGCTAGCCTTATAATTAAAATCTATTAAACTGATATTAAATGAACTTTTGCTAACGAGATGCTGCCAAATAATGGTAGGACATAGGTACCTGCCCTAGGCCGTTCAAGTTTTTAGCAAAAAATAACAAAGAAAAAGACAAAATGTAATAAATTGATTGTCAGTTTTCAACTACATATAGACCTTGTTGTCAAGTATTGCACTGTTAGCAATTACTGCAAATTATTGAAATAAATTACTATTACTGAAAACAAATCGACCTATTGGTCGGCATGCCTTGTAATCCAGCTACTTGGAGGTCACGAATTGTGGATGGTTATGAGCGATGGTCGGTGGGTGCGTATTCTTTGGTGTGAATTAACGTCCACACTATTGCATTATACGTTCATTTACAAATACCATCCTCATAATTAGACCTGTTCGTAATTCAGAGGTTAAACTGTAGGTAGGTCACTTGGACTATTAATTATGTGGTCCTGTCTAAGGAACGTGCCAGCCTTAGACAATAACAACACTACAAGATAGCGCGACAATGATCTTCAAACTAGGCTCCAAATACCTCCCTGGGTAGGACGCCATTTCAGAAGGGTTAATAGTAATAATTAGGCGATCCAGGCGGTCATTTTTACTTTCTCCTGTTACACATAGTATATCGAGAAAGTAATTCTTTGGTCAAAAGTTTTGAATTTGAGTTGAGAGTAGATATATATGTATGTTTTGAGGCTCCATGAATCCAAAAAAGCGGTATTCGGACTGATGTCTGTCTGTGTACAGTCCTAGAGAACACGCTGATCGTCCGGTTTTTATATAATTCGGTACATAGATTCACTTCAGCTTTATCTCTAGGATTTTATTTTATTTTTTGAATTTTATATATTTATGGGTATTTAAAATCTTTAGGCCTACTATAACAATATTCAATTTTCTCCAACGGTTATGATTAAGATTTTCTGGTTTTAGCTATTTATGTCACAAATAATACGACACCACTCTGTAATTGTTCAAAAGCTATAAGCTTTTAATCGTATAAAATTTTCCTAATTTTTTGTGAAACATTAATTTTATAGCATGAGTTCACTATTGCAATTAAAACCAGCTTAAAAGTATAAATAAATTAGTAATTTTTAATTATTAGTGTACGACTAATGGTTCCAAAGGATTTTTAATTTCCTGTCTGCGGTAAGTATAGTACGTTGTATTCCTTCTTTCTCAACCGTTTTGCATGAAACATATGAGATATTTGATCACTATTTTTAAACGTTATATATGTTGAATGTCAGGTTATAATGTTGAGATGGGCTGGTCACGTTGAGAGAAGGGAGCTGGACTCCACATTAAGAATAGCTTTAGAGCATCTTCCACGAGGCAAACGACCACTGGGGCGCCCAAGACTACGGTGGTGGGATCAGGTGCAGAAGGACATGCAGAAGCTTGATGTTGCACCAGACCTCATGCAGGATCGAGACGGATGGCGTGCGGCTGTTGGCGAGGCCAAAAACCTTTTACGGTTTGAGTGGCCACATAGGTAAGGTAAGGTATATGTTGAATGTCATTAGAGCATCAATAAATAATATTATAGTTGAATAAAGGTATGTATTATTTAGTTTACTTTTCATAGGAGAAATTATTCGTACATTCTCTGAAACAGTTTATTAACTTTGGAAATGTGTTCTAGAGTTATTGTAGATAAATGTTGACTCCACAATTTCGACTACCATCACCCTGACCAGCGCCCACACGCGGCGCATCGCGCCGTCCCCTTAATGACTGTATTGCGAGCGCGCTCATCGGAGCGTGAGAAGTGTGCGGATGTGCGCGTGCGTAAATTAAACCATTCCCTCCATAACAGGCTTGTTAACTACGTTACGTAAAATTAATACATAAACTAACTATGTATGCCTTCCATAACAAATATTTTGCATATTGAAAATGATAAGCAGAATTCATGCCCTGGTCGGTGGCGAAGTTTCTTGCGTGACGGACCCAGAACATGGTTCGAATACCGAAGTTTCCTATCAGTTATTAATCAGTCCTGTCTACCTTTTACTGTGACGGCACACCTCCATCTTTGCCTGACAAGTCCCACACACAAAACTGGTTTGAAGCTACAACAACACTAATGGTTTAAAGTTACAAATGATTTATTTTTCTATCTCATTTCTCTGTAATAGGATTAATACACATTTTTTAGAGTAGTTGACTGCAGACATATCTTAATCAGAAAAGTCAGGGAAAATATTATGAACAATTTTTGAAATTGTAAAAATGTATGTCTCTGTTACAGTCATTTAAAATATAACAACCCTATGGATGTGCACTGAGTATTGGGCTGTATAGGTTGAATGGTATCGCTATGAGCTTGATTAGATATGTACATGGTTAAATTTTTCCTGAATACATGTATATATATATTCAAACCTTTCTGAAATGACGTTCTATTCAGGTAGGTATTTTAAGCATATGGATGAGAAATTAGTGTAAGATGAGTATAGTGGGAAGGCAAACTTGTTCCTTAAACAGGAGATAGGGCTGTTAATTAAGATTCTAAATTCCAATATCATTTACAGGACCTGCAGTTTAACGTGAGATCCGTAAAAATTTCTCCTCTGAATCACGAACTGATCTAATTGAGGATAGCCTTTGTGGATGAATGTAGTATTGAATATTGTGGACGTTAATCCAAACCCACCGACCATTGTTCCTAACGGTCCAGAATTCGTGAATTCCAAATAGCTGGATTACAGGACAAGCCATCGTACCGTTGCATTATATTCGTCTTGAATACTTCGTATTCTTCGTCATTAATGCAATAGACAAGTGGCGCCACGAAGCGGAAGCCTTGGGAGGTCATCACTCAATTATCACGTGTATCCTCCAATTACTCCGATCCCTCAGCTGATAAAGGATCACTCTTACTCTCGGCGGGGAAAGTCTCGCATCAGCTGATGCCAACTCGGTCAGCTGACTCCTCGCACTTCCGACCGGGAACTGACAGCTGGACTCCGGACCATATGACGTCATACGAGTCGATAAACTATAAATACAACCTTGGTCTGCCGGAGGAATAGGGGACCGCTTCAAGTGTGAGAGCTATCCAAGGATGAAATAAAACTTAGTAAAGTCTAAAATGAAAACTATAATTGCATATCTTAGCAAACTTTACTTGAAAATCATCATGATTCCTTGGATTGGAAAACCTTGGATTTTCAGTCTCTTGAGAAAATAATGATTAAACATGCCTCTCTTCAATTTTTTGATGACATAAAAATACCAATCCGCTAATTTTACCTAAATTTTTTGAATAGCTAACTTATTTATTTTGTATCTGGTTGTAATTTTCTTATGAAGGACCCCATTTATTTTTTTCGCTTTGTTCTTAGGTAAGTAGGCCTATTTAAATTTCCAATATGGTGGACAACTTTTCTAACGGAACACCCTGTATTTTATTTTGATTTTAAATGGAGAACGCGATTAAAAAACTTGTTTATTCTTTGCATTTTTTCCTAAAGCTAACCAATCAGGCCCTTGAACATTTTGGTTTAATTTAACGTCACTGTAACGATAAAAAAGTGGCCGAAAGTAGCTGCTGTGCAACAAAGGTAATTGCACTTTAGTCCCTTGTTAGACTGAAATTGAAGCTTGAAATACTTTAGAACCTGATTGGTTAGGTCTAGGGGAAAATACTACGAATAAAAACTTAGACTCTTTAAGCCTTTAAAACCTATTTTCTATCTAAAATCAAAATAAAATTCAATAATAAAAAACTAAGTCGTCTGTCTCATTAGAAAAATGATGGGAAATGTTTGTATTTACTTCCCTGTGGGAAATAGGTTAGATTATGGATACGTCTAAAGGGAATGTTTGAGTTCATCCAAACAGCAGTAGTTATGTTTCAAATTTTCGTCTTACAAATTTCTAATACCCCCCCTTAGAGATATCCATGTCAAAATAAATGAGGTTCCCCGTAAGAAGATTATGACTGACGTCAAATAAATAAGTTACTTTTGACCATATTATTCTTGAAGATACAGGGAAATTACATTTTTAAAATGCTCTAAAGCCTAAGTATTGGTTAGGTCCAAGAAAAAGTAACAGGAATAAAGACGCGTTTTAATCGTGTTTCCTATCTAAAATTATAATAAAATACTTGGATATTACATAAGAAAAGATAAACGTTTCCGCCATATTTGAAAAATGGCAGGAAATTTAGTACTTACCTTAAAGCCGGATGAAAATATAAATTCCCCTCATTAGAAGTTTACTGTCAGACATAAAATAAAAACGTTAGCTATTGGAAAACTTTAGGCTAGACACCCTGTATAAAAAATTTGAAATTCTAATCGGAATGACCCTTACACATTATAGTTCCCTGATTAAGGGTTCGTTCAAGGAGATCTTAAGTTGCCTCATACCCTGATCATTCTATCCCTCACGAGCTTTCAACTTGTTCTCGCAGGGAGTTCGCCGACTGCAGCATACATCGTATAAGATTAGATTACCTTTCTGAAATAGTGACCCAACCAGGTAGGTATTTTAAGCCAAGTATGAATGAGAAACGAGTCTGTAGGATGATTGTGACGCGATCTTGTATTGTTACTGACTAAGGCTGACATGTTCCTTAGACAGAAGAGAGAGGAGTAGAGACGATAGAGTTGATCTTATGTGGAAACACAACAGGTGGCCAGTAAGTAATACTGTGACATTTACTGTGAACTTTATTGCAACTTCCATTGCTGTTTCATTTAGTAAATATGTGGACGCATTTTTCAAGAGGAATTTGAGTGTAGAAAGATGTGTGACGCAATACTTCTTCGATGACTTAAAAAATGTTACTTAATCGTTATGGAATGGTGGATTAAAATGTAGTGATTGGAAAATGTTGAATGATTAGAGAAATAATTCTCTAAGGATAATTGTTTCAATGTAAATTTGTTATTGTGTGCTATTTTAATTTAGAAAAGTTAAGTATTACCTATAAAACTCATTTCAATGTGTCGTGTGCCCTGTCAAACTGCTTTTAAATTATTACCAACTATTTGCTATCATCATTAGCAAAACTTATTAATGTTTAAAGATATTATGGTTTTGTTTACGAAAGATGCTGTATGTTAATTGAATAAAAATAGGTTAGATACCTTCTTAGCTGCCATGCCAATCCTTTTGAAGTCCTTAAAGGATGACGTGCGTTTCTACACCTATGTTGTCATTATCAAATCTTCTATACTTGAAACTTTGTGGAAAAATTATTTCATTGTTAAAACAATTGTACATTTTTAGTCCTAAAAACGAAACAAACACATCAAACATGTGGGTATATAATAATTAATTAAGATGTGTTCTAACAGATGGAATTTATTCAGCTGGTACGGTGCATTACAGCTGTTCTATCCTCTTTTATCTCAGTTCCCTTCTGCAGAAATCAGAGATAACACTCTATGAACTGGGCTGGACAATAATTCAGCGACAAAAGTATTCGGTAATACTAGACCAACGACTGCCTCCAGCACACTCATTGGCGGATACAGCAAGAGTGTCAAGTTTTAAGGAAACAGTTTATATGAAAATATTTATGACAGTAAAATATTTCTTTAAACCTTTTAATCATAATAGGAACGAAAAAGTTACGGTACTGCAGTCAACTGTCAGGCATCGTCAGAACGACATACTCCCATTAATTATTAACGTTTAAACATGGCAATAAACAGATCTGAAAATGAATACAATTAATTGATGATTAAGAATCAACAGAGTTTTGAAAATTCATGATAGCGTTGGTTATTAATTATTAAATTAACAATTGGACTTTTCCAAAACAATGTAAAACCAATGTACAATGTACAAAATAGGCTACATAGATTGTTTTGTTTACTATTTAATTCTATAGTTATATTTTTGTTGTGTTTTTTGACCGGTTTCTTTTCTATATAGAAATAACCCTTTGTTTGTATAAATGTAAATATCGTTAGGCACTTGAAAACGGGAGTAGTTTAACCAACTCTCGAAACGTTGTGTAGATTTTAAACACAAGACGCGTTGGAAAAGTCCAACTAATTGTTAATTTAATAATTAAAAATCAATTTTAACTTAACAGAGTAAACGGGAGGATAGTTAAAATAACCGAAATATTTTTAAAAAATGTATAAAAGAATACAAGCCTCAGGGGGGCGATCGTTCCCCTCGTCCCCCCACACTGATTTGCACTGTAGCTCAATCCGCTCTACTCCAACCTTCTATGATAAGACTGTTCATAATGTTTTAATGAAGGTTATCACCTTTAAATAAAATCACTTACACTTCGCCACTGACACTTTCGGGGAATGCGTGAAGAGACCATTTTTTAAACTCCCGTACTTTTATGTTTTATTTCGTTTGTATCACATTACTATTGTCACTTCCCCAGTGTAAAAAATTCATTATTAGGGAGGGTACACTCACAATTACAAAATTCACTCAATTAAGTCTTCGTATATAAAACGATTGACTGCAAAGCAGTAAGGAAGTTTTTTGTGAATAAAATTGTAATACATGTTCAGATAACTCTCTCCTAATGGCTGACACGAGTGAGAAGGATAAAACAACGGCAAGAATACGATAACAATGGTAATCATGTACGAACCCATGTGAGAAAAATAACTGGTTGCGGTAACGGTGAAATTGGGGTAACCAGCGCAGTTACTTTCACGCAACGGTGACCTACGACGTCGAGGACATTCAAGTAGTGTAGGAAGTGAGGTAACATGTGCACTGTGCAGGAAGTGGTTCCGTCATAACTTAGAATGTACCTAACGACCGGCACGACCTTCCGCAAATGTTTATATCGGTTATTAGGTTTGTCTTCTTCGAGCAAAATGATTTTGATTGCAGGGCATTTGGTAGCAGATTACAGTTTTTACTTAATTCTGAATCATATTCAGATCGTAGAGGCAAATTAAATATGTTATCTAGGTAATAAATTAATAGCAATTAGGTCGAGATTTGAATAAGCAATTTTCTTACTTTGCTACCCAATTAGTCCTTAAATGATTAGATTATTGAAATTGTAACCTACCCAGGTAGGTATTTTAAGCCAAGTATGAATGAGAAATGAGTGTAGGATGATTTTAGCGCGATCTTGTAGTCTTGTTTCTGACTAAGCCTGACATGTTCCTTAGACAGGACTGTTAATTAATAGCCCAACAGCCGATGGCAACTAATGGACCTACAGTTTAACGTGGAATCCGAACCACGGCCTCTGAATTACGAATTGGTTTAAAAATTATTATTTAATATTATATGTATTAAAATTTTAAAAATTATCTCCACCAAACAATTATTACAATGTAAAATGTAACTTTAATAGTGTACCAGCCTAAGTAAAATTTATGTAAAAGAAAAAACAAAACAAAACATACTTGTTTCCGCTTTATTTAGTTCATTCTTAGTTCCACATACTTTTTAAAATGTATCAACATATACTTATTACTTTTGTAGGTTTTTAGGCTACGTTGTAAGTTTTTTAGTCTAACCTGTCAAGAGTTCTTCATTGTGCATTATGCGATTTGTTTGATAAAATACAATAAACTATTCTTATTATTTTAACGATTCTTAACTATTATTGTTCTTATATTCAATTCAGATAAATAATTCAAGTGTCTTCGTCAATTGCGAAATATTCTTTTCTATCCCCGTAAGAAGAACGTAAATTTTGTAACAGCACAAAATAATCGAGGTTTCAAATTAAGTGTATCTAAATTAAATTATCTAGACAATTTGAAAATTACCTTTTTCTTTTCATAGTGAAATGATTATTTTACAGCCTGGCAAATACACACTCTCGCACGCACACAAACACACAAAATCAAATATTCGATAGTAATACACAGTATCAACCATTTATATATTTCAGATAGCAAAAGGAAAATTAAAAATATGCAACAGCTAATTATTATAATAAACCTAATATGTGTAAAGATCGTAGTTATTTTTTATTTGGCAAACATATAAATATTTGATTTTTAATCATAAAAAATAATCCTAAAAATCTGTATTGAGAAAAATCCTATTTATACAGTAATTAGATTCCATCGAGTACTATTTTATGCTTGCTTCTTTGGCTTGCTCAATGGTTCAAATAAAAACAGCTGCTGTTTATACCTAAATACAACATAGAATCTATGTTGGAATCCAAAACAAAATTATTTCCCCTTAAGATTAATATGGGAGCTTTGAAGGCGTATAGGGTAGAGATTTATGGGAAAATCGTCACAAAAACCATTAGACTTTCCTATTTTAGGCCTAAAGTACCAGTACCAAATTTCAGCCTCATAGATAATTGGGAAGTGGGAGAATTAGTGATGAGTGAGTTAATCACTTTGACGTTTATACATAATTATCTTGTAGAATTACATGGAAATTATAACTGTTTGGATGGTAAAATCAAAATGTGTAATTTTGTAATGCGTAAGGTAACATTTTTACGACTGTCGTGTGACCAGTAATGCTGTCACAAAATACACAATGTTCTTATGGGACTAAAATTGAATTTGGTGGCAATGATGGAGACTTAAGAATTGTTTTAACAGAGGCAAACACACATAATGAACTGTCTTGTATTTAAAGTTATAGGAAATATTTACAAAGTAAAGAGTACATAAATATCGGTGTGACAATCTTTGGATTATTTAGTTCCTCTGTAAGTCCAGCAGTTACTTCCTCCTCCAGAGGTAGTGCGGGTAAGGAGGTTCTACCAGGTCCTCCACCACGGGATGGTGCACCACCGGCGTCACTAGAGGCGCCGCGGGAGGGTAGTAGCGGACCAGGCGAGCCACGGGGGCGTGGTGGTGGTGCACGACCAGTCTTGCAGGCGGAGGGTAGTAGTGTACTACTCTGGATAAGACTCTGCAACATCACATTACATTATAAACTGTATATCTCGCTTATCTTACCCCATATTATACACTAAAACAAACACTGTCCGGGCAGAAATGTATTGCCATCGAAGAAATTACTTAGTATATGTATAGTTTATTAGTAATAAATATTAGAATATCTTAGCCTAAATCATCGATTGTACAGAAAAGAGTATATCGTTGTGAAATAGAAATCTTAGCTCTGGATATGATTTTTCAGAACATGTAACATTTCAAAAAACACAGAGCTATTGTATTGAAAATATAAAAGAATAACATGTTAGATAATTGACATTCTTTAGACATATCCAATGATCAAACATTCACAGGGAAGTAAATACAAACTTTTCTGTATCTGAGTTAACCAAAACAGTATGAGGTTGTCAACTTAATTTTACAATATATTCGTTTATATTTTTCACAGTAAAATATTAAACGATAAGTTTGTTAAGGTTTTGTTATTAAAGAATCGTTTCAAAGAAAAGAAAACAAAAACGTCCAGTATTTACAAACAATATTTATTTCTTAGAAAAACTTTATATACATGTTTTCATCGTTTTTAAAATGGTTTTTAATGCATTATAATTAAACAACGAAATATTATAAAAATTTTGAGCATCGGTACGTATAACGTGCAACATAAAGACAATTTTTTTAAAAAAGTTATATTAATAATAATTTCTTTCTATTCGGTGTAATTAACTCACCGGTACTTTAAATAAAATTAGGGTTTTATCGGTATGTGCAATATTACTTGTAATTATGATATTTTTGGTTATTTTTACGCATATGTCTTTCTGTATCTTAAGCTGAACAAGGTATTTTTGTAACGTTTTAAAAAAATACTAATACCATTTTGAAAAAAAATAGTGAAACAATATTGTAACTATCTTGCGGTTTTAAATGACAAACTATGATCCTAACATTATGCCTTTGATAATACATTATTAGTTTTCGTATATATATTTGAAATAAATTTCATTATTTGAAATAAAAATATTTTGTGAAAAGTACGAAATGGCGGATATCTGAGAAAATAAACGTTTTAGTCTATACCTCTAATGGAACTTTTTCTTCCATTTAATATACCTAATCACTCACCGACGTCCTGAAACGTTTTTCATGGACACCCTGTATAACATTGATTTAATAGAAAGAAATAATCATTGGCTTCATTTATTTATTTATAAACGGCAAGCAGCCAATTACATTAAGGATGTAAAAGTGCAAGATAGACTAGATATGCCAAATAAGAATAACAATAAATTACGAAAAATTTCGAGTTCATATACGCAATACGAAGAAATTACTAAAGCAAGTGACTAGCATAAATAATGTGACACATCAGAATACCGCAGTAATAACAATGTATATAAAATACGGTAACAAACAACATAACTACAATATGGATTACATTGGCAATAAATGAATGAAATAGAAAAAATATTAACAATAACAAGAAATAAACCATGAAACTTATAACAATACCATACAGTATACTGTTTCTTAACAATCTTATTATTGTTTAACTCTACCTAGCTAACTTAAGTGGGTTTTCCAATGAAAATCAATATTTGTTTGTTTACATTGATCACTGATTACCTATATCTAAGTTATATTATATTCAAATGTTATCTTAACCTATAGAAAATAGTAACGACATAAACCTCTAATGGATACATTTGGTACAAATGCATATTAGTGCTAAATATTGGAGCTGAGCCTTAATTTCTTTTAAATTTATTTGTTTTTAAATCTCATTTTATATTTTTGACTATAATGATCTTGCTTCTAAACTCTGAATTATAAAACCCGTACTAATTACAAGCTTACTGCTAGCAAGGATAATTAGATTTTGGTTAAATTTTATTTGGTGCTAGTCAGGTTCTACAAGTAGTCCGTTTCCAAAATGGCGGTCGTACGTAATATTCTCATGCATTATTTAGGTGGCGTGGTCGGTAGCGTGACGGACTCTAAACCTATGCTTACAAAAAATTAATATTTTTTTCAAAAACTAATACCTATTTTCGAAATGAAAATTTCTATTGCCGGCTCAAATTTAAAAAAATGGTAATGGAAATACATTCTTCATATACTGTATTATGTATAGGTATACAAGAAGAAAGTATAAAATAAATAAAAAATATAATACAATTATCAAAAAGCGTCAGCCCTGAGGAGTTGTATGTTGTTTGGATGAGGACATGTATTACGTATTTCAATGCAACCTAGTGGCGTTTAGAAACACTAGCGGCACTAGTGCTGCTCCTAGTAGAGATTGAGCACACTACAATGGCCATGAGAATAAAGAGTATACTCGTATATTGTGATTGGAAGTGCTACTGTGTTAATAGTTAAAACTTTACTGGCAGATGCCCCAACTGAAACATATCGAAAAGGCTATTCCTTAAGTTTACTGTTATTTTATTTAGTCCTAAATTGTATAAAGGAGGAACCTAATCGAACAAATTGCTGTATTATCTATGTAAAACAAACAAAGCTAATCTATTCTGATTAGTAACATAATATGTAAAACAAGTAATTATAACAAGTAAATGTAAAATAGTTATGGAATTTTGGAATGATGGGAATTCGTACTTCTTTTACATTAAGATGTATCTACTTAATAATGATTACAGGGAAGAAAAGGCTTATGGAATGAAATTAAAATGATCTTAGAAGCCTTATTTTGAAGCTGAAATACCAAAATGTACGGGGATAAATGTTCTGAGTTGAAACTATAAAAAACAATTATAAGAGAAAAATATTTTATTACGTCTAGTGTTCTAGACTAGACCTCAAGTAGTAGAATTTTGAATACTGTAATTCTGTTTCGCCGAAACTAGTCCTAAATTTTTCCATGTGATCAAAAGAATTGCAACTCAAAATAAATTTGTACTTTGATCTAGAGTTGTATATAATAATTTTGATTTCTATGGAATTAATTTACACTAACAAGGACCTATATCATAAACAGAACCTATATTACTTTGAAATTCTAAAGACTCTATAATAATACTTGGCATTTTATTTTAATTGTTGAAATTCATTGCTTGTATGCCAACAATAAAATATTTTAACTGCATTTAACATTAATGATAACGCCCGTAAACGTGAGCGGCTGAAATATTGCAGTTATGGTGATATGTAACGTTGCCAATTTTGAAGGCGTCTAAAACATAGATTTCTTTACA
This sequence comes from Nephotettix cincticeps, assembly GCA_023375725.1. Taxonomy (NCBI): domain Eukaryota; kingdom Metazoa; phylum Arthropoda; class Insecta; order Hemiptera; family Cicadellidae; genus Nephotettix; species Nephotettix cincticeps. Next base: position 15,022,761 of record CM041785.1, on the reverse strand, counting down.
GTAATTGGCCTTTCGAGGCGGGAATTCCCAAACCATGTGTAGTTAAATAAATGTTAAATGTCGAAATAGCAGATTATTATGCACTAACAAAAATAGTGAAAATATTTTTACATTTAAATAATATTAAATAAATTAAAACGCCAGGTTTGAAGTAAGTATGTAATAAGTAATACCGTAAGAATAATAACCTATTAAATATAAACACAATTTTTTCTATCACTATTAGTTGAACAACTGACTACTTTAAACATTTTTAAAGTTTACCCTTTACTTTTACTAATTTTACGCTTTGTATCATGTCTATTTATAAATGCTTTGAACCATATGTTTAGTCTTGATTGTGATACCATTAGGTATGACCATTGCATATGGACAAATACTTCCTACAATTCACATTATCATCCGTTCAGATACCTTAAACCCTCGCCCAGAACTTAAAATTATTATAAAATATAATCCTTTTTGTAATATAAAGATGAAATTAAGGAAAAATTAAAATATTCTTGTACATAAAAAGTTTGAATCTAAGAGAAAATTTTTAAGATATAATATAATTTTCTAATTTTATAAAGGATATGTTACAATAAAAGAATAAATCAATGAAAATATTAAACTAAAAGGATAAGTAATCTATATAAATAAAATTAGAGTTTTATCTGTACATTGCTCAGAGTTATTAATTTTTTAGTTATTTTTACATTTCGTGCGTTAGAGAAGCCGAAACAAGTCTTATCTCAATTTGTATCTGTCTGTCTGTGACGCTCCAGGAGGTATTTTACACCGTCTTCTCCTAAAAACGGGAGAACTGATAACAATGAAACTCATTGTATGCATTCTCTACATTTCAGAGAATGGTTTTCAATGTTTGAAATTGTCCGCCCCTTTAAAAGTATATAACGAGCATTTAAACCCCCAGTTTTTGCACCATATTTTGCTTTTCAAGAAATCACCTACTGGTAATAATCAGCTGTCTTTGTAGTTTTTACCACTAAATAGTTTAAGCATTGGTCATTAATTTTGAGAATATGTAATGTATAATTGGATTAAATGGAAAAAAACAAACAGCTGTCAGATTAAAATCAATATTAGTTTGTTTACATTGATCATTGATTTTAAATTCACGTTGAAATCATACTATATTAAAATTTTATCTTGAGTATAACGAATTTCAATAATTATAAATATTTTCTGATCTAATCTAATTAATTTTGTCATGTTAATAAGTATCTTTTTCTCCTTACATGGAATCCTACAACCCGTACAAAGTACGGGCGTAATGCTAGTATAATAAATAAATGAATGTTAAACAAATTAACTAACATAAAGAAAAAAAATAAAGTTGTGACCCCTTCACAATCACGTTCGTATTATCACTAAGATTTAGGCTACATGTTGTACTCACGGCCTGCTAAACGTTGCTTCTCCCATGGCTGCCGTAGACAGCAACACCATCACTGCTAGGATCTGCATTCCAGACAAGGATATTAATAACTATTTTTCATTCGAAAAACTGATCAATATTTAAACTTTTCCACAACGTTGATGTATTTTGTAATTTGTACTTACAAAGTAAAACTAGTAATTATTGATGTTTATTTGATTGTTTAAGTTTTTAGCAAATTTATCTTAGAAACTGGGAGATAACACGACGGTTGTTAAATCAACAGCAAGTTTTCTCGTATTTAGGTCCCGAAATGCAAAAAATACCATATATTATTTAAACAAAATGTCTGTCAAGTCCGTCAACCAACTTCATGATGTGGCTTATTGGGTCAAATTAAGCAAAAGATGCTATGGGAGTCTGTCCTAAAATTCATACATAGCAGATATCCGCCTTTTGTATTTTGTATAAAATATTTTATATCTCAGTAATTTTTCAATCGTTTTCAAAATTGTTACGTGTCTTTAATTAGTAAAACCCCAATTTAGGCGAACATATCAATGTGATTCAATTTTTAAGTTAAAATAGCGGATATTGAAAAGTCTAAAATTAAAATAACTTAAATTTGGTTTATTATTTTAAAAATTACCAAGGATAAAAAGTAACGTCTAACTTATTTTATTATTCAATGAAGCCAAATGAATGAAAATCAGTCTATGAATAACTTTTGCAATTTTGAAAAAAAACTATCGCATTTAATATTTTTTAAATTTTAATTTGGCGTATTTGCTATTTAATGACGTATATCAAGTTTAAAAAACAATCAAAGGAATAAATACTGGTTAAGCACGAATGTTCAGTGTCCGTGTTTTCGTGTCCTCGTGGTCTGAGCGCACTCTATCTTGCCCCGCTTGGCCAGAGACGGTGTGTTGTGGTTATTTGTTGCATTATCTATATATTTTTTGTGTTGTGCATTATAGATAAGTACAATATTATTGAAAACATGATATTATTAATATGTGTAACTTAAAACATACACTTTTTTATGTAAATTATTATGTAATCACTTGAGAACGGGAGGAGTTTCTTCTACTCCAGAAACGTTGTATACTTAAAACACAGATACGTTTGAACAGTCCAATAAAAGGTATTAAATAATGAATGAAGGAAGTTTGGACAGTTTGTCTAAATGCGTTCTTCAAGTATAACAACAAAACACCAATAATAATAACAAAAGTAAATAATGCAATGCCATCAAAGTTTCATATTACCTGGGGAAGGGGTGTGTATGTCCCCAACTTTTTTTGCTGATACAGATAATTGATTTTTAATTGGCAGAGCCTACCTTCACGTTGACGTTCACCGTTACCACACACGTACGTCCGTCCCTCATGACGTCAATATTTCTAAATATTTCTAAGAAAAACGCATTTTTTTAGGAAAACTAGTATTCAGTAGAGGTTTATAGTAGTTTGCCAAAATGGTTGATGGTATCTAATTATACCTAACCTAACCTGAATATCATTTAGACGTGCAAATAATTTGTACTAATGTACTCGCTAAACAGCTGATGAAAATAAATTAATGCCCTAGCAATGAAAAATGCAGAAAAAGCGTGTGAAATTCAAAGTAATGCAATTTCTCAGGCGTCTTCTTGTGACTCACGGACAGTATAACCTCATGGGGTTGCTGGCAGAAACAACTCACCATTGTATCGGTGGAAGCCATGATGAATGGGTGGACAGGTGGACACTGACGGTGGCGCAGAGACGATCGCTTATATGAGTGGGGCGTAGTCGGGGTTCGTGCCAAGGGCTCTGGCATGGTCGCGTATGGCGTAACACAATAGAGCATGACCGTCAAAGTCTGGTCAAACCATTCGTTGAGCAGTACTGGATAGGTGGTTCATTTGTTATTTTATTGAATTTACTATAGGAAATTGCGTTATTACTGAATGTATCATGATAAGATCTAGATCTGGAACCAAAATTTTCGATTTGAGGTGCCCAAATTCCAGAAAAAAACATTCGTTCGAAACCGTTTACTTGAATACTTACTTGAATAATTGTTGTCTGCATCCATGACCGACATGGTCGGATAGGTTGCGTTACTAAGGTTAAAATATAAAATGACACACAACACATACACACAGTAAAACATGACGGACGTGACTAGATGGGGTTTTCTGGGGCAAAAAGCGGCCGCTCATCCAACTCATCCAGCCTATAGGGGTCTATTTACCAGGTACTCACAGATTTTCAATTTAAAGCTCTTTGAGTCCAGATCACACACTTCAGCTGGCAGGGTGTTAAAAATTTTTATTGTAGATGAGGGTAGCTCCTAAGTGTGTGACCTAGACGACAACGTGGCATGTCAACACGTCCTGCCCCTCGAGTGCCATACCCGTGGACCGCGTCTCTTCGGCCAAACTGCTGCAAATTGTCTTTTAGGAGCACCAGCGAGTTCAGGACATACTGGCCAATGACGGTAAGAATCCCTAGTTGGGTGAAAAGAGGCCGGCAGTGATCTCTATGTCCAGATGCTGTGATAACTCTTACTGCCCTTTTTTGTAAGAGTAGAACTCGCTGTGCAGCAGGGGAGTGACTCCAAACTACCAGGCCATACAACAGATGCGTTTATGATACTACCTCATTATACAAAGGGTAGGAACTTGAGATCCTTAAACGCGTCACCCATTTGGCTTTTTGCGCACCCCCTGGTTTGAGTTTCAAGGTCCATCCACACTTAAAATCCTGAAGAACTGTCCCTCTGCATTGTGCTAAGATTTACAGTAAGCCCGATTCAGTCATACAGCAGATGATCGGCAGTCTCCTCAGACTACCTGCTCTTCCTGCAGACTGGGTCTCCAGTACGAGTGCGAGTTGCTTCCTCATGTGTCACTGTATCATGATGATACCTACCATGAGTGTGAGTTCCGACCTACCTAAATGTAGAAGGCTCTCTGCAATCCTCCAGAAGGATTGGGAAGCTCCGCCCATCTTCTACAGCGACACTCGTGGGCCCAGGTATTGATCTCACGATCCACATGTGCCCTAGAGACACCACAGAAGGGTTGAAGGTCCTTATGATGGTCCTTAAATGGGGTGAATGTGCCAGCATCTGCTAGACGGTCCGGTATTTCACTACCCACAACACCTGAGTGACCTCGAGCCTGGTATAGTGTAACGATGTTTTTATTTTAATGAATATACGGAATAGATATATATATATATATTCCGTATATTCATTAAAATAAAAACTACATAACGTCCTCAACTGAGATATCGTGGCAAAGAAACAGCCTTCTGTTCTGAGATACTTCTCCTATACACAAGAAAGTAGAAATTGCCGTCTGCGCCTGGGAGAGAATGTTATCTAGGAACAATATTAATTTTGTGGCAGAATTATTGGCCACGTACAAGTTGCAAAAGTAAGGACGTGTCGTAGATAGCGTCCCCTTAATGCATATATTGGTCACCCAATCTCTGACACTTCCCGATACTCTGGCCGCAAATGTAGCTCCTCTATTTTTAATGGTCATTTCGTAAGCACTGGTCTTACCTGGTGGAAGGCTGATTGCAGACTAATCTGAAAGTGGTCTTATCCTGTCTCTTGGATTCGACACGTCCACATTTGCACTCGGAGACTTAAGACAAAATACAGTAGACATGTATGCGTGTTTCCCACGTGATTGGAAAACATTGTATTTTGTCTCCAAAAACAACGATTTGTATGTAAATCATACGTGAAATGTCTGCATACTGTATGGCACGTCTGCTAGCATTATGATAACAGTCTGCCGATTGTCTGAAGACTGTCTTCAAACATGATACAGTCTGTATACAATGTATCCTCATAAAAATCTGTCAGTGTGGACTAGGCTTACAGATCACTCATCGGAGATCCTTGGATTCATATGGCGGAAAACACCTCCAGGTTCAAGGACAACAGGCTCACGAGCCAGTTCTGCTGGTGGTCTTTTCCGTTGTCGGTGAAATACTCAGTGTAAACCCAGTTGTGATGGCAAATGTTCTCAATGGTTCTGTCTGCGCTTTACTAGTTTTAGTTTTAGGTACAGTGTTTACTAATTATTCAGTTACTTTTAGAAACAGGAAGAGATCAATTTAATAGTGAGAAGAAGATTGATTGTGTGTTTGGTAAAAGTGATGGTTTAAACGTGTATAGTTTGAATACATATACTGAAATGATATAAGCATTCAGCAAGTAGAAGTAGAGCTATCTGGGTTATTTTGTAAAAATCTGTGTGAGGAAGTGCGCCTAACATTTACAAATGGGTTCCCTTGATATAAATTTTAGATCTAACTGTCTACGTAAAATGAATGATCTTAAAACAAATTATTTAACAAACATAACTCCCACCCTCTTAGCCCCCTAACTCTCTATTGTAACGAACATCCAACAGTAAAAGTACTATTTTACTTTTATTCCATAGATTTTCTTAGGCAGGATTGTTTCCCCAAAGGAGTGAAAACGTTTATATGAAAATTAAGATTTCAATTTGCTCAAAATATATAGAATAATTCAATTTTAAAATATTTAGGGAATTCTTTTGGGTATAAAACTTTCTAGAATAAGTCTCTTATATTGTGTTCTAAGCTAATAAATAATATTTTACTTAAAATCCGTGATTTTACACTTTTACCAGAAGTATGTATTAATGGAATTGGTATTTAATCCAATAAGTTAAATATTTAAATTAATCATTTCCCATTAAGAACAACGTTTTGATTAAAAACGTGAAAATTACAATCTATATTACATTAAAACATATGGATTTTCTTGATTAAACGTTTTATTATCATACAAATCTATCTGTGTCTCACCTGAGGTATGAGTCTGGTATATACGTATACAAAATTTATATACATACATATGTTATAAAATGCGTATTGAGCATCATGTATTTTGAACCAGTGTCATTAAGGTATGACATTTTATTTTTATCCTATGTGCTTTCCAACAAAGGAAATTTGAACTACATGTTCAGGTTATACGACTTCTTTATATTTAGTTGTTAGTTTGGTTTTGTACATTACAGGAAAAAATGGAACCGCTAGTATACACGCAATTTTGACTCTCCACAATGGTTTTGTGGTTCACAGTCCTGATGTTATAATTTCCCATTACTAAATATTGTCATCAATGAATTGAAAATCATTATGAATCGAGGATAACATAGAATCAGTTCAGCAAACATTGCACTATTTGACCCAGAGGACGTTTAAGTTAAGATATTTTAGAGTAAAATATAGAAAAGTATTAAGGTGGTCTCTTTTTATTGGTTTTGTTACGAATGCAAATTAATATGTTTATTTTTTGTTTCAGTTTACTCAACAAATTTGAGTAGAGGCAAGTACGTGCATGGCTCTCATATCTTTAAGAGGTGAGGTTTGTGTTATATGAATGTAATTGGGTAGTCACCTAAAAACGAGAGGCGTTTCTCCAACTCCAGAAAAGTAATATTATATCTGTAATTTAATTAATAACCAACGCCATAGTGAATTTTAAAGATTCTGTGACTATTTTTATTCACCCAACACCTTTTTCTTCTTCCTTCACCTTCTTCTTTTTCCTCTTCCGCTTTTTTACAGCCTGAGGATCTGATTTCTGAGGACTCTTGTAGACTCATCAACTTATAGCCAACATTTGTAACCATTTTTATTCATTAACTATTTAACCAGTATTATATTAACTCATTTTGTTTTCCTTGTAACCATATGTCACTTCCGTTACAAATTTTGGTCTGACGGATTGTCAATACCCCCTTAGAGATAAGAAGTATCCAAATAAAAGTAGAAACCATTGGATGTTAAAAATAGTTTTGACAAATTGAACAGAAGCTAGTTGTTTGCCTCAGGTTCTAGAAAAACCTTTTAACTTGGGTTCGTGAGCGTACATTATATGAAGATATAAGATAAGATCTATTTTTTATACTTCCATCAAACCTTATGAATCTCTTCTTTACAAAAAATCTTACCTCCAGAATTGATGATTGACTAAAATTAAGTTATACTGTAGTATCTTTCGACCTCAATTCTTTGTTTAGTCAGCAGACGACTGACTAGTTTCGGGACGTTGTATTCTCATCATCAAGCCTTTGTCAGTCACTTCATACAAGTCGTCATGAAATTTAAAATTACACAATTACCACACATTGACACGTTGGGCAGAACACAAACTATTTCCAACGAGTACAACGACTTATGTGAAGAAACTGACAAGGTCTTAATAATGAGACCACAGCCCCAAAACCAGTCACCTGTTGACTTTACAATGAATTGAAGAATTGAAAGGTACTGTAACCTAATTTTAGAATCTCTTTGTATTTAAAGTCTTGTAAGTGATTAAATTGATGCACGCTTAGTCCGAGATGCTCTAATAATCTTTTTACAGGGATACGAACAAATCGGAAATAACATGTTCCAATGGGGACTTCCTTTATGAATGGGAAGTCTGTGACGGATGGAGGGATTGCGAGGATGGGTCTGATGAAACTGCGGAGCTTTGTTCACAGAAAGCGTGAGTATTCCATAACAAATATCAGCTTATTAAAAAAAAACCTCAACCACTCACTAACTCACCATAGGCCTAAGGCTTGTGCGGTGAATTAAAGACAGCGAGGTGCCTTAGCGGTATTAGTCTTATAGGCAAGCCAGAGGTGACCACTCAGGATCTGTCACCAGCCGCTGGCTTCAATCCAGCAACCTATGACTTGCTGGGCCAGATTGTTACCCCTGAGCAGCCTGTGATGACAAAGTAAAGTAATCACAAAAGTACAAAAGACAAAAGTAATCCTTTGTTTAAAATTAATTATTGGTAATGGTGAATTGATGTTATTTAGATTTTTATTGCGGACATTTTCCTTCACGATTTTATGTAAAACAAAGTTTCACGATGTTTCGGGATCTGGAATCTGATCCTCAGGTGAACAAATATCTAAAACATAGCACAATTAACATATAATCCGGACAAAACTGGTATAAAGCTGACATAAAAGTTTAAGGAGTCAAAAAAACTTACAAACAAACTATTCACTTAACATTACACACATAAGAAACACGTCTACTCGTCACGGAGACTCTAAGACAAATGAAAGGAGTGGGCGTGTCCCACCGGAACCGGAAACAAAATGGCCGCCGCAAAAACCTGAAATCCAGGTGAAATATGTCTAACAGATTTATTTATTATCATTATTTTTAATTCAAAAGCAAAACCTTCCTAATATACATGAAAAATTTTTAAGTTAACTTTACAGAGCAAAAAATACGTCATTTTTACAATTTTGTATATTTAAACCAAAATCTAATACCCCTTACGAGCTTTACTACGAGTTAGCATACCATGAGAATTTTGTTTCGGATTTATATGAATACCATTACAGATACTTTATTTTCCCTATCCTTAAGTTCTTTGCTAAGAATTGACAGCCACAATGGCCAGATCTCAACAGAAGATTGACTAATTGGTTGGTCTGCTAGTTTCATGTAGTTCATGTAGTAGGTTTGATCCGGATGATATGTTAATTGTGTTATGTTTTAGATATTAGTTCACCTGAGGACGGAATCAGATTCCAGATCCCGAAACGTCGTGAAACTTTGTTTACCTAAAATCGTGATGGAAAATGTCCGCAATAAAAATTTAACTAACAAAAAGTAATCCTTATAATTATATATTGTAAACACGAATACATCAATTAGTTATAATAGTTGTTTTGTTGCGCTTTTTACATTTAGTACAAAAAATTTACAAAAATAGCAGCTAAAGGTAAGGAGAGGTAAAATTGTATTTCATTATTTCTGAAAATCATATTTGCAATCCTGAAAATCTAGTATTTAAGTTGTTTAACAATATCACATCGACAAATTTGATGTTGTTTCCGTTAATATACAGGGGGTCCCGGAACTCTCTGAAACTTTTATTTGAAAATTGCTACTTTGGTTGACCACTCTGGGGTCAAATTTTACATCTGTTCCTCTGTATGGGATTCTACAAATTATTTTATACTTCAAGATTTATTTGGAAACTTCAAATTTTGTTTAATTGTTGATCTTAATAAGGGAAGCAAATGTTTAAAATTTCGTTTCTGTAAATAAACCCGTTTCAAGATGGCAACCATTTAAAATATTTATTGCCGAATTTCACAAAACTATCATAACTATGATCAATCCCAACATTTTTGCAATATAAACATGCGTCCCTGTGTCTGTTTTACGTTTGTTAATCTGTACGTGCTTTTTACAAATTATTTTATATCTAAAGATCTATTACAGATAGAAACTTCAAGTTTTGTTTACATTTGGGCCCTAATAAGAGTAATACATGTTTTAATTTTCGTTTCTGTAAATAAATCCGTTTGATACGCCTTTTAATTTTGAATTTTTATTTAACTTAGTTTTGTTTCATAGCTATGAAACAAAACTCTCAGACACAAAAACAAGAGAGACACCTTTTTTATAAATGGTATTAGGTTTTTTGATGTGTCTCCTGAACTCTTGAAAGTGGAGCAAGAAAAAGACAAATTTGGGAGAGCAGTCAAACGCATACACTTAGAACAAGCTCCCTACACTCTGAAAGATTTTTAAGTTGCCGATCTAATTAAAATGCTGTTCAGTTGCATTTTAGTTCTTACAGCATTTAGAATTTAGTTTTATTATATATTCTTGTTTGTGACTATCATACTGTTTTTTTCTGTGCGAAATAAAGATGATTTGATTTGAATTTAGTTGGGTAAGAATGTATGTGTCAGTTTATAAATGGTCAGGTGCAAGAGGCAGTTCAGATGCGAGTACGGAGGCTGTGTGACCATGCGAGAGGTGTGTGACGGGAAGTACGACTGTTGGGACCACTCGGACGAGGTGGGCTGCAACGGAACTGGTCGCTGCTTGTACGCCACGAGCAAGTGCGATGCTAAGTACTACGGTGACGTCACACTCTGCAGCACCACCTCCAATCGAGAAGCGTAAGCCTAGTCTCAGTAACAAACGTAATTGTGGGGTTAGATTAGATTTCCAAATAAATAATAAAATAATAATAATATATGACAAGTTATATAAAAAACTATCCATAAACATGAGCATTATTTGCCTATTCTCCATAAGATTAACTTGGGAAAAAGTGTGCAGGTTAGCTGCAGTGAGGAACACTGAAAGTAGTAATTTCTACCATAAATAATTTTTATCTTAACATTTATACCAACTTTCATCAACATCTGTCCATAAATAAAGGAGTTTGCCTATTCCCTGTATGATTAATATGGGAAAAGAGTATGCAGGTTTGCTGCTATGATAAACACATCAACTATGATTTTTAAGCATAAGTTGATGAACCTCAACCTCATGAAGCTAAATACAATGTTTTATCCAAAAATATTGGTAATAAGTGAAAAATTAATTTTTCCTTATCCTCCATAAGATTAACATTGGAGCCTCAAAATACAACGTACTGTGTTTAGATTTTTTATATCTCGGTAACCGTTGGAGATAGAGAAAAATTTTAAGGAACTAAATTGTGTGGTTTTTAAGCTGATTCTATTAGTGAAAGACAAAATCTAAAAACTTTTTGAATTACATATGAAAAACGCAAAAAACCCCATTTTTGAGTACAAACCCCCCCAAACTACCCGTTCCTATTGACCGATATGTCTGGATTACGAACTCGTCCGAAAAATTGTAGGAATAAACGTCTCTACCAAATTTTGTCTCAATCGGACCATTTTTACAAGAGTTATCGTGTTCACAGATACGAGATATATACATATACATATATATAAATTTTAACGACTATTGTTTTTGGTCTCTGGGTACCTAAAGAAGAAAAAATAACATGGTCCCGGGCTTAACTCTTGCCATGAGACCTACGGTAATAGCTACTTCCCTATATGAAAATAGGAAATTCGCTAAAATGAGTGTCAAGTTGACACATTCCGGCTGACCTGTTCCTTATAAAAGACTAATCTCAAAAACATCTAAGGTACCGTAGTTAACGAATCCGAACCATTTTTTCCTCTAAATGAAAAACTGATCCAGTAATGAGGATGGTCTCTGCGGATAAGTAGCATTCAATGGTGCGGACGTTAATCCACACCATCCATAATTCGTGACCGTAAAGTAGCTGAATTACAGGACACGCCACCCTCCTATCAACTGTGTACTATGAATCAAGTTAAGTATTTCATATTAGCACCCATGCATCAGTTAGCTCAAACAGTTTTGCTTATATTAATTAAAAAATAATGTGTTGGTCGATAGCTTCACAATTATTTTATATAAACTTTATATACTGGAGTTACAAATTATAATGATGTGATGTTGAAATATTTGATATTTCTTATGTATTAATAACTTCCACAACTATTAGAACAACTATTTTGACAAAAAAAACCTCAAAATATTTACAGACTTGAGTGCTTTTTACGATGACTTATGAAATGGTAATTTTTAAGCACCTATTTACATTTGTATTATTTGTTCCGTTCTCATATGTAACTATTAATTTAAAGTCCTGAAAGATGTATTGTTTCATCAATTAAAACGTGCCACAATTCTTGTTGGTATTTTTACCATTTGCCTTATAAGACATAGTTATGCATATTAGTGTTGTAATCATATCACAAAACAATTTAGTATTATCTAATGATTCTTTTTTTTTAATTTTGTTATGTTATTTGTCCTACTTGATAAGAATAGAATTAATTGTAGGTTGATTATTCTATATATATTAACAGTCTTTACAAAACATTGTATATGACAGTAATAAGACAACAGATCCGCCTCACGTTTATATTTTGTTCATAATTGGCTTGAAAACACCTACATTGGTTGATGACAAATTCATAAAGATGATGATGACTTTTTAAATGTCTATAAAACTACTTGTATTGTATGACGAATTGAATAAGTAATATTGGTACCCATCAATCTGGTAGGTGAAACAGTTTTACTTCATTATATATAACAGCTGTGATGAACAATAACCTCTTTATTATCTAAATATATAAAACAGAGTCTATTAGTCTCTGCTCCGGTCATGCTTTAGGCATATTTAGTTTCCAAATTCAATTTAGTTTCCATTTTATAGCGTTTTAAATTTATTCTTAATTCGTTAACCTTATGGGGACTAAGTTTGTTTACAAATGTTCTAAAGTAAAAACATTTGATTTCTTAAGCTATAGCTTTTGTTTTACTTTCCATTAGCAATATGCTTTACTATCCAATGCCATCTGAATCATCCATTAATGTAAAACTATTTTAATTAAATTACTAGTCCTAAGAAGAATGTCTTAGTCTTAAGACATTCTGACTAAGGCATTCTTCTTAGGACTAGTAATTAAAAGCCCGTTTGATTTTTTTTCGTTTTATATTAGCCGAATTTGTATTTTTTAGTATTAACAATGTTTTTAACAAATCAGGAGAGGAAAAAAACAGTCACTTAACAAGGTACCAAGACAGTGTCAGTAACAAGACTACAAGGTCGCGCCACAATCATCTTATACTTATTTTCATTCACACTTGTCTTTTAAAATGGGTACCTGAATAGATTACCACTTCAGTTTAAAGTGTTAAGTATAAGTGTATTATTTTGCAATTCCTAATATTTTACATTACTCATTAATTGGGGTTTCTTTATTCGAAATCCGGATGAAAAACTTTAATAATTAAGTTTTTTTTGTGACCTAAATAGAAATATACTCTAAAAACTATTTAAAAAAATAAATTGACAAGCCAAACAGTATTAATGAATAATTATTATTAATACACTTACCTTAAAATAAAAAGGCTAAGTGGATAAACTCAGACCCCCCTACAGTAATCAGTATTTAATTATATTATCAGCAAACTAGCAAGGTTTTAGTCCCTTGAGGCTAAAATTATTATTTTAGTACCTTATTTCAAAACATAAAATATGGCTATTCTATTGAATTCTAGTTGATTTTTATAAAACTCCATCCACGTCACATGCTCTGCAGTATCAAATGTCCCGCTTTGTGGTTGTTACGTTGTGTTTTTGCAACCAAGGAAAGCTGTGAAAAGTTGTAATTATTCTATTAATTATTATTATTAAGTTTAATTACAATGTTAAAATTGTAAAAAATATAATACTATAATATTCAGTAATAAAAATACTAGCCCTGAAAACTAGATGTCTCATACATACAAACTAATCTAATCCAAACATTTATTTTGCTTGGAAATAACAAAATTTTGAAAAAAAACTTTTTATTCAGAAAATTAATTTTTATGAAATTTATGCAATAAGAATGAAAAAAATTCTTTATTAACTTAATTTAGAGGTTAGTTACAACCTTACAAATAATGAAATGTGTAACTTTTCTTTTACAGAACTATCACACACGAATGTGGCAAAGGACAGAATGCGTTTAGAATATATGTTTGTCTAGAAGATTGTTCCAGCCTCCACAATAAAACTCTGATGTGTGAAAGATGGTCGGAAAGAATGTAAGTCAAGAAACTTACTTGCTAACCTAATTTAGATTTATATTGTTGATCTAGAAAACATCACGATCTATGATGATAATGTTTTATTGTATAATATGAAGAAACCATTTTGAAACTATTTCTTCGTCGTTGGTACATATGACGAGCTGAAGGTTGCTGAGGTAGACTAACTCAACACAAGGTACTAATGTAAAAAAGATTCAAGATTTTAAAGATTGTGAAATGATGTGCCAGGTGCTTGTGGCTATGAAGATTCCATGTTGAAATTATACGTTTTTATTTATTATATGATGGAGATAGAGAGAAAGAGGAGAGAGCGAGAGTTCAATTCTTTTTACGAAAACGAAGTTACTTCCTCCGTTACCAAAAACTATACTTAGTATATTATAACTTTATATTTATAAACACATTTCACTTGTTTGTCCTTAAAAATTTTAGGAAACTAAACGAGAAATTTATTTCCTGATTTAAAATTAAATTTCTCCTATTTCTATCCGGGTACAGCTTTTGTTAACTATTCCTATCATAACATATAACATAACATATGTTAACATACGAATTTTCATAAATATTTTTACTTTATAACCTTTTACATATTGGAGAAAATATTGTTTTCGTCAAAATTTTCGAATTTGAGTTGATAGTGGATCCATCCGTTTTGAGGCTCCCTAAAAAGTAGTTTTCAAACTTATGTCTGTCCGTTTGTCCGTTGGTCTTTCAGTCTGTCTGTCTGTGAAGAAGTGCCAGGACAACGCTGATCATCTTATTTTCCTGAAATTCGGTAAACTGGTTGCACTTAGGATATATCTCCAGACTATTTTTAATTTTTAAGGTCTAAAACCCTAAAATCGGTGAAAAATAAATTTTATGAAATCCACTCTAGTCATGTTGACCAAAATTTCATGGTTTAAAGTTATTAGGGTCCCAAATACTTTGACACCACCCATGTGTCTGTAAAACCTATGGTTCAAAGGTTATTGACTTGAACATTTTCTCACAAAAAAATAATTTTATAAAATATTTAGACTATCACCATTCAAACCAACTTGAAAAACTAAAAGAAATCAGTAGTTTAAATCAATAGCCTCGACTAATGGTTTCAGGAAAATATACTCTCCACGGTAAACGCGTTAGTTGTCTAAGAGACCCTTAATGGAAATCGTTATGGAGAATATTAAAACATAAATTTCTTTCTTATTTCTCAACTGTTTTCAATGGAACTTGGTATGCGGTATAATGTTGCATCACTCAACGAAGCACTCTTAGAAAGGTTAGGCATTACCGGTAAGGAGGGTTATACCCCAACGAATCCAACAATTTATTTAAATTGTTTTTTCTTGTTAGTTTTTTTAGTTGTTAGTTATTGTAATAAAGTGATATTTAAATAAACATAAATAATAAGATAGGCTACCAATGGTTGTGGTTTTTTAATTTACTTCAGGGAAAAAGAATGCTAACATTTTTTGCATGCAAACTCAAAATAATTAATAAATGTTTAAACAAGAAATGAAATGAAGATGAATATAAAAATTGGTTGTGGTTTTTTAATAGAAAAAAATTACTTCCAAAGGGAAAATGAATACAGTATATGCTAATACTAGTTTTCCACTTTCCCTATTGCAGGCGTGAAAGTTTTATAATAATAGTTTTAATAAAAAAAAATGTTTCCAAACAAGGTACAGTACCGTATATTAATGAAAGCATAATACTAGTTTCACTTTCCCTATTGCAGGCGTGAAGAGTTTTATAATAATAGTTTTAAATAGAAAAAAATTACTCCAAAGAAAATGAGTACAGTATATTAATGAAAGCATAATACTAGTTGCACTTTCCCTATTGCAGGCGTGAAGAGTTTTATTGCATAAATGGACAGAAAATTAAGGGAATGCTTACCTGTGATGGATACGAAGATTGCAAGGACGGCTCGGATGAGGCCACAGAGCTTTGTTCTACAAAAACGTACGTACTTGTAGCAAATTTACTTTTGACTAGTCTATCTCGTATCCCTTTCGGGAATTGACAATCCGTCAGACTAAAATTTGAGACGGAAGTTACGTCATATAGTTATTATTGACCTCAAATGGTTATAAGGACAGTAGTTTAGAGGTAGTTTAGAGGAACTAAAAACATTCCCAAAGACATATCCATGATCTAAGCTATTTACCAACTGAAAGTAAATTACTTTTATTATCATCCAATAAAGATTAAAATACTGGTTTGTCCAACGACAATCCCTTTTTGGTGTATATGTATATGTATATGGATAAATAATGTGGATATTTGTGGAGCATAGTCTATTTTATTAAACATGTGTCAAGCCCAGTGTTTTTCATACTTTTATGATTTCTACTTTAACTGACCGTATATAGAGTATATAATTTCATTAACATTACACACACATGTACCATTTAAGTTTATTACACGTGGAGAAGAAACACTAAATTTGTGTAGCTATACACCAGGGACAATGATTTGGTAGAGGGTAGGGTTATTAGGCCTTAGCTAGATTTTAAGGGTATAAGATTAAAATAATCAAGATTTTTTAGACATATAAATTGCTGTACTGAGGAAAGGACACATTGAAATGCTGCTTTATCTTGCTGTAACAATACAAATTTTATTTTATTAACATCTTTATTTATTTTATAGTTAAAATATGTTTATTAATTTCAAGATGGGATGGTAGGATAAAAGAACTTGTACTTATAAGCAGTCCTTTACAACATATATTAGCTGAGCCCTTTTCGCATTTAAAAAGTAAATAAAATATAGCTCTTATCTTCCGAGTCAAACTAAAAGAAATTCATCGAACTAAAAGATTCTTGTGTCTGAGGTGGAACTTGAGCCCTGCCCTTGTATAAATTAATTGGCAAGAAAAATATAATTAAAAAGAAAAGTAAACCATAACTTTCCAAAAGTTAAAATATTATTGATTATTTTCCTCCAACATTAATTTACATTAAGAAAATACTGTTTTAACATTAATTTTACAAGATTCTGTTTCATTGGTCACTATCGTTGAATTAAATTATAATTTCAAATCAGCAGCTAAAACTTGTTCTTTATTTACATCCTTCAGTTTTATAATGAAACTAATTCCTTGAAGTTATTTTTGTTTTTAATAAAAGTATGTCGTTGAAAGGGAAAGAAAAATAAAATAGATTAAACTTACAACAAAAGGTAGGCTGCTGAACTCATATAAAGAAAGAAAGATCAGAAATCGGCTATATGTAGGTTGCTGAGTATGGTTCTAGAATCTTCTGATAGCTTTTATGATAAGCGTCCATGGATAAGTCCACTTCCTAGCAAGAACTTTCTGGACCAGCCCAAAACCCACCACGCATGCACATTTGTTCTTTAATTCATTAATCTGACTTATATTTTATATATTTTTTTATTTAATTGACAAATTGTTATATACAAATAAAATAAATATTTATACGTTACATGGTAATAATTAGTGAGAATTTAAATAATTCTGATCTGATTGAAGATGCACGAAGAACCAGGCCAGGTGTGACTATGGAGGGTGTATCCAAAGAAATGAATGGTGTGACGGGCGGTACCATTGCAGAGACAACTCGGATGAGCTTCGTTGCAAGAATAACTCACTCACTCAAGTTGGGTATGTTGGCTACTATAACACTCACATTAACAACAAATAACAAAGAATTAATTTATCAGCTAACTATTCTGTTATTTAGATTATTTTTTGTAGAAACAAAATCGTGGCATATTGAACATTTTACCAATTTTCATCCTATAAAAACTACTTTCACGAGTTATTATCTCATTTGTTTACTACGTTACGGTTCATTGTTGAAGAACAGCTGTTTGATTGTAAAATATCGCTTGAGCCATTAAAAACATAACCTAACTTTCTTCGGTACTGTTTTACTGAAAGTGGAGTCGATAAATTGATTTTAACGTTGAACAAAATATTGTCAAAAAGTACTCTAGGCAATCTAATGAGGAAAGAGAAGAACTGGTGTGCGTATTAATGCAAACCAAAATCACTGAAGAAGGTTGAACTTGAAACTGGTGTTTCGAAGTCTTCTGTACAGAGAATTATTATGAAAAACAAAATTAAATTTTTCAAAAGTCACCTAGTTTATTAACTGTTTAAAGACAATCCGAATAGGAGAGTGGAATTTTATTCTCGTATCATTGAATTCAGATCCTGATTGCGTCATATCCTGATCCAAGATCAACGCATACTAAAATCGAACCGCGGAGTTTCTTTGTAAGAGCTTACGAATCATTTCTTAAGCCCTGTTATCAGTGTGTTGCTGTGGATGGGTTACAGTTTGAATAATAAGGTTATTCATTAGGCTATGTTCTAGTTTTTCTTTTAATTTAAAACTCATATTGCCATAGAATGTAACAATAAAAATATTTTATTAAACCAAAACCACCTTCTTTAAAGTTTTTAAGGTATTGTTTTTCAATATGCCACCCTTTTGTTTCTACAAAGCTTAGGGAGCTGAAATTTTCCCAGAATATTTTTTTAGAACCAACTTTATAAATTGTGTAAAATTAAAAAAATCGGTGCATGAATGGGCACGTAATATAAAATTAAACATTGAAACTTCTTCGTAGGACACTGTGTAAATTGCTCTACAAAATAAGTTATTTTGTTATTCACCGAAGTTTTTAAATACATTAAGATTTAAATACATTAAGTTCAGCTTGCTGTTTGGTTGTATCTTATATTATGAGCAATAAAGAAATGTTTCAGTTTATGACCAATGGTCGGTGAATGTGATATTCTACATTAATGTCTGCACTATAGAATGCAACATTAATCCACATAAACCACCCTCATAATTAGACCAATTCGTCATTTAAAGGAAAATGTGGTTCGGATTCCACGTTAAACTGCAGTCGCTTGGATGTCACTGGCTATAACTCTCTAGCGATTTAGGGGTTTAACAAAGCGTTTCCGAACCTTTGTTTATACAACATTTTTCGTCATTTTCACTTGTAGAACACGTCCTTCAATTCTCTCCGTTTATTCATGAATCGCCCTGTATACCGGGTGAGTTTTTTTAAAGTGATCCAATAGCTAACTTTTTAATTACACGACTTTTTCATTACAGGAATACATTACCAGATTTTTCCAATATGGCCACCATTTTCTAAAACGGCGGATAATTTTAAAATATCTTATGGAGCACCCTGTTTTTTGTTTTGTTTTCGGATTCTACTGTCTAAAGTAAAGCATTTTTGTAATTGGATGTTTATCAATATCTCTAACGGTTTGGAAGCTACGAGGACTTAAAGTTTTGATTTCTTTGATTTGAGGTTTTTACCTGATCCAGTAGCTAACATTTTAATATCGTGATTTGTACACTTTAAACTAGGAACTAGACTCAATTTTCGTGCAACTGATGATGAATGCGTCCTGACTAGACTCTAAACCATTAGAGATATTGAAAAATACTGAGTGAAACTTCTAAGGTTCCAAATTTAAAATATGCCAAGTCGTGTAATTAAAAGGTTAGCTATTGGATCACTACGATATGGTATTATATGATGATGATGATGATACAGGCCCACGACACCACAGACGCCACACACACCGAGCTGTATACTGCCCAGCCCCCCTAGTCACGGCAACTACCTAGGTTACTCGTCGCAGTGTTCAGGGAACACGTCCGACTGCACCGCCAAGCCTGGGACTCTGGTGGACAGCGGTTGGGTGCTCAGATACTCCTGTCATGACGGGTACAGCCTCGACAGAGACCCGGGGTTCTCAATCTGCGACAACGGAACGTGGATAAACAAAGTAGAATGTGTCAGTAAGTTGCATCGATACCTTTAAAAACTATAAATTACGGATCCATAACACAGTTCCAAGATATAACACTTTCACAATTAGAGTTCTTGAAATTTAGTGAAATATTTTTAAAATAAGAATGTTTTCCTACATAGTGGTGTGCTCCTAGATTCAGCTAACTGTGTCAACGCAACAATGACCTTTGTGATAGTGCTACAACCAACGTTGTTTAAACTATAGCGTTTTGGACTTTTAATAAAAGAATTACAATCAGAATCAAGCGTTCTAGTTAGTTTAGTCCACAGTGGTACCAATCACGGATCATAAAGCTACGTTATGCTTTATAACTATATAGTTAACGCCATATATTAGTTATTAGTTATATAGTTATGTTAGCGGCTTGTCACGCACTGAAGGCTCAGTTAGATTGATGGGGAGGTAGGAAAACATGTCTTAAGCGTTTAAAAGGCTTACAAACCTATAAATTAGAATTTACTTTAATATTAAAAGCCCTAAAACCCATCGCAGTCAATATAATCAAAATTGTCTATAATACTGTTTCTTCCACATCTTTAAGTAATACAACATTAGAAGAAATAGCGTACGGTAATTTATGTACTGTGTTGTATTGTTTTAAAAGTTTTTAAAGTACCCTCTTAATCTATATAAATTAAATAAGTTTTATCTGTAGACTTCTTTGAATTTTAATAGTTTAGGTTTGTTTATGACCCAGAAAAGCCTGAAAGAGTCTTCTCACAAGTTCTGTCCACCAGTCTCTCTTTCTGTACCGCTAAAAAGGTTTTTTGAAACTATTTCCGTGAAAACATAAGTATCCACAGCTACGAAATTTTTATGATTTTATACCTCTTGGAGAACGTTTTTATTTAAACAACATGAAAAAACATAAAGAAAAGTTAAATTTAGTGTTTTTACAAATTATCAGTGTTAAAAGTATAACAAGTATTTATTAAGGTGTTTTATAAAATTTTGACTCTGATATGTCTTAGCTCTGGGGAAGGGTGTTGGTGATTTTTAAGATGGAAAATATGTAACAGATTTCTATAGAAACTACCAGAGCTATTGTATTGAATTTTTAATATAAAATAATAAGAACAGCTGTTTATATGAACTGAAAACTTTCTCTTTAAACATATCCATGATCTAACATATTTTCTCAAGGGAAGTAAATACAAACTTTTTTATTACACCATGTAAACTGAGTTTACAATGGGTTTGACACAGTAAATGTGTTTTTAATTTAGCTAATTAATTTATCTAATACATATAAATACTATCCGAGCAAAGCTCGGTATCTCGGTGCATTTATTTAAATAGAAAGGGTACATTCCCTGCGATGCAGGTCTGCTGTAAAGGGGGTTATTTACCATTTGTATTGACTTTCCCAGAACTGTGTCCGCCACTCACGTCGAAGAGCGTGACAGTGACGTGCTCCTACCAGGACGTCATGGTGGTGTGCGACAGCCCCATGAGGCCTGGGACCAAGGCGACTGTGGGGTGTAACACGTTCTACCGTCCCGCCTACACCCCCGAGTACAACACGCTCTACTGTCTCGACAACGGCGAGTGGACCCACCCTCTCTTCCAGTGCAGCCCAGGTGATACAGTAATCACATCAAGTTTTATTCTCTCTTCTAGTTATACCCAGTGACTCAGGGATCCTTTCCGTCCGGCCTTGTCTACGACTGTGGTTTCCCTACTCCCGCACTTCTACCATTTAAATCCCTCCTACAAAACAAAGCCAGATATTCGTTTCGGCGTGCGACACAAATTCTCGCTTTCTTCTGGTCTTTGACTTCATCCCATCTCTTTTATTTGATTCCATCCCCTTCTACCCAAACCTGCAGATAATAAATAAATAAACAAATCCACCCTTAACCCTGTTCCACCCAACACAACAAACAAAGCCAGACACTCGTTTCTGTCGAGAGCAACCTGCTCTCGGCTTAGCTCTGGTCTTTGTTCTCAAACCGAAATCATCCATTCACTAACCATAACCATAGTACCCGCAACCAAAACCTCATTCAACCCGCAACCAAAACCTAAAAACCTATCCTTGGCTGAAGAGGAGTCCTATACAAAGTATTTCAACTTGTTCAAGTTTACCGGGTTAACGTATGTGTCAATAACTGACAGTGTTTATATTTTAGTGTGCGGCGTTCCACAAGGGCCGCTGAAGCCTCTCATTGTGAACGGGCAAGCCACCAAGCGGGGCGAGTACCCGTGGCTGGCCGGCATCTACTACCAAACCTCTGGCAGGTTCGAGCACATTTGCGGAGGAACCCTCATCACGCCCCACGTTGTCTTGACAGGTATCTTATTATTATTACTTTGCTGAAATGGTCACCTACCCAGCTACTATCGGTGGGAAGTTGGAAGAACGAACACAGCTACGAATTGTGGATTGTTGAGGACGGTGGATGTGATATTCTCCGGTCTGGATTAACGTTCCACTATTGAATACTGTGTTCATCCACAGAAGAATTTTTCATAGCTAGACTAACAGAGGCAAAATTTTGGTTCGGATCCCACGTGAAAGTGTAACCCCTTTAGATGTCATTAGGTTTTGGGATATTAACTAATTAAGAATGTTTTATTATTTTTGAGGAGACTCTACATTCGTATCTCATGGTAGTTCACGAAATCACATTACGAACACCTCAGCTTGTGACCACAGCTTATGAAAGGGACTTTGTTGTAATTGCCTGTCACCTTAAGAATAACCTACCCTTACAAATAAGTTTCCTTCACAAATGCTCATATTTTGTGGAGGCTCTGAAAAGTTTGTTTTTTGAGGACTATCCTAGTGCTTCTGGGGTTGTGCGGTTGCTGATGTGGGTATATGTGCTTGAGTGTGAGTTAATAATAAAAACAATCTATTTATTTTCAATTTTGTAAATTTTATATTTTATTATGCATATACTGCTTGTAGTTAATGACACGTTTATGTTTAGAGGCAGGTTAAATATAAGAAAGAGCCATGTGGCCCTAACTTTGCTGTTTAAATAAAGAATTTTTCATTTCATTTCAATTTCTATAGAACATGTGAGCCTAAGTCCATTAATAAGACTACAAGATTGCAACACAATCATTTTACACTAATTTCTCTTTCATACTTGGCTTAATATACCTACCTGGTTTGGTTGTAATATTAGGAAGGTGATAACGTAATAATTTTAACAAGAATTCTCTTTGTTTATTTATATTTTTAAGGCCTCCCACTGTACAGTGGAGAAAGTATTGATTTCGTTGACTCTTTAGAATTTGGGCTGAGGTTGGAATAAACCAGTTTTGAAGCTCACTGAATCCAAAAAGTAGTTTTAGGACTATGTTATGATTGTCAGATTTTTATTAAGTTCATCCTATTGCGTGAATATTTTTGCGTATTACTTGTATATACCATGAACGAACATAAGAAAAAGGAAGGGGTTTAAATTTATGTTCAATTTGACTGAACATTCATGTTCTATAGTTAACTTGCTAGTTATCTCTGAAGTTAATGTTACTAAATCAAAACCTCTTCTACTTACTTCACTCTTCCTTACTCTCTTACCTCTAGATAGCTATAAACACATTACGCACAGATTAAATAACAGAGAAATAATAATAACTTTGTGGTTTCCTCTGTTTAGAGACGCCCTAGCATTTTCAATTAGAAACAATTTTTAAGTTTTAAATGGTTTGTTAGTGAAGTGAACTTAAAAAATCACATGATCACATCTGCGTTCGGATCCCATAAAAAGGATTTTTGACACATTGTGTATAGTTTTCATGATAAAATTCCCCTGGTGCAGATTTAGAACATTTCAGCTGCCCACTGTGTCGTGAAGGAACCCAGGGCGCAGCCCCTGCATCCGAGTGAATTGAAGGTTGGGCTCGGCAAGTACTACCGGGACATCGACCAGGGGGAGGAGTCATCTGTCATTTCGCTGGTAAGTAACCGGTCATAAACCAATCTGAATGCCTTGAGTGAAATCGTTTCTGAAAGAATTAATAAACGATTTTACGAAACAAATTTTAAAAGTAAACTAAATACCCCCGTAGCAGTAGACCTGCCAAGTAATCCATTAATGACATGGATATGTTTAGCTATTGTATTGAATTTATTATATACTAGATGACTAGGTGAAATTCGTAACGCCTAACAGTAAATACATTAAATTTTCAAGTAGTTGGACTTTTCCTACGCGTCTTGTGTTTAAAATCTTCAAACATACACCTTATCGTAGCCGACGTGACGTGACGGCCTACGTGATGCAATGTGCTGACTGGACCAGCACTGGCATGCAAGTACATCTAATGACAGTCATGTGTGCTTCAGGTGAGAGAGGTGATTGTTCGTAGCCAGTACGTAGGCCGCCAGTCCAACTACGCTCAGGACATCGGTCTGCTAGACCTCGTAGCCGACGTGACGGTGACGGCCTACGTGATGCCGGCATGCATTGACTGGACCAACTCGTTCAAGCCTGACTCCAATGCTATTGGGGTTGTGAGTACAAGATAAGAATACAGAACACAGGACACAGAGGTCGATAAGGTCTTTTAGGTTTTTTGCCATTTTTGCCAGTTTGCATTGACGATTTTATTGAATTCTGGTAGAATAGTAATGTCCTTCTTTACGGATTAATGTACTGTATCATCGGACGTATTTGATAGGATAGTCTTCTATAGTACGATGAGAAATTGAGAGATCCAACAATTCTAAAATATCCTAGACTTGGGTCCTAGAAGTAGTTTCGTTCTAACCTGACGAATTGTTCGGTCAACAAACAAAGGCGTTGGGTACATAATAATTTTTTATTAGTTAGTTGTCCAGTGAAACTTTTTGTCCACGAAGGAAACTGTTGTTGTCCTGGGAGGCAAGTTACTTTATTCCCATGATACCCAAAACTTTTCTACCTAAACATAAAAGGAACACAAGGTACAAATAAACCACTATCAACGAACCTGAATCAATATTATTTTCCAAATTGGTTAACATGACCTCAAAATAATCAATGCAAACTATGAGCTGGCCATTCAAGAATTAATTACTACTGTCAGCTGATATTATGTCTGATAGTTAATTACAGAGTGTGCCAGATTTCTCCCGTGTTATTATTATTCAGTCCCTAGGGATTAAAAACTTCACACTTTTATTCCCTTGAAATAAAAAGTACTTTAGTACTCTATGCTAGAGAGTAAAATACGGCTTTAGGTAGTAGGCCTAGGTTGAGGAAAAAGCACCTACTAATTAAGTGATATAAATTAAAAGATAATTAATTTAATTTGGTCGTATCAATTAAATAATACTCAGAGTCAAATTATTGTTAATTATGTATAATTTTAATAAACATGACCATGAAACTAAAAACATTCCCTTTAGACACATCCATGATCGAACCTAATTACCACAGGGGAGTAAATATAAATCTTTTTTTATCGTACTTCGCAGAATGAAAATGTCTAACCAAACAAGTGATTTACAGTGTTTATTCAGTTTTATTTTTTCGGATTGATCAAAGTTGTAGGGAAATATTGTTATAGTTTCTAATTTAACTATATCTCATTGTTATTGAACTATTTAGTAAAAATTAAGTCTTAGGACGTCCTTATAACTTTAAAACGAAAAGAGATAGCATTAGATAATTTGATTTATAATTATTGGAAAGCTAATTTTTGTGTACATAGTAATCCGATGTCAGCTATGAGGGGCGACGGTCCATGGGAAGTACGTTTAAAATCTTAAATGACGACTTAAACATTTTTGTTGTTGTCCCTGAGCTTTGCGACTAAATAACTGTTGTTTGAGTGTTCTGTCAACAACTGTGACGGGCCCGTACACTATTTATTATTATTTTAACGTCCAACCTAAATGTTTAATCGGTGTTACTTTATATTGTGTTAAGTGTTGTGTTTTATGTTTTACTGTCAACAAATTTTGACAAAGTCGTTCCGACCGATATGTAAGCAAATCCAAGCTGACTACACGTGATCATGTCACAAGAATGAAATCACGAAACCGGTCGTGTCAAAAAGTGACCATTTGAACAACTGACGAAAGGTAATTTAAAACCATTAACTTGAAGGTAAGCATAGGTTGGTATCTACATCAAATTAAAGGGTTGTTGAAATCAATACTGAAAACCCTATTTTAAAAGGTTGATGTCGGATTTGCGCCATTTTTTTAGTTCAAGAAGAACGTTAATTTTATGTACGAGTATAAAGCAATATATGAAGGTTTTTGACTTTCCCTTTCTTTTTTGTGTACTTGGACTTTTTTGTGGACATCCGATCACCAAGTACACAGAAGAGTATAAATGTTATGTCAAATTTTGTTGTCATATATTTTTCATTTTGAAGCTATAAGGTCGTCCATTAATTTCCACCCTGAATAGTTAGTACAGTAAGCTTACATATTTGACTAATGTGCTAATGACCTTGCACAAGGTGGCTGGGTGGGGCACCACAGAAGAAGGTAAGACAAGCAGCGAAGTATTGGCGGCAAGTCTGACCTTCATCAAGTACCAAGACTGTTTCAGAATGTTGAGAGCGAGCAAGAAAGGATTATTAAATCAAGACAAGTTTTGTGCCGGAAGCATAAACGGTAAGAGAGATTTAGTGTATTTTATGACACGAATGTTTAAATAGCAATTGAATTTCAAATGATCGTTTTTTGTGAAAATATTTTTGAAATTTGTCTTTATTTCATGATTGTGTCAAATAACCCTCAAAAAGAGGTTAAGACAGTAAGGTACCGTAGTGATATTATAAAGGCAAGCCAGAGGCGACTGCTCATGATCTGTTAGGTGTCACCAGCCATTGATTTCGTTCCAGCAACCTTTGACTTTCTGCGCAAGCACGTTACCTCTGAGTCACCTAGCCAGTCAACATTGCTCGTTGACGACAAGCTACGTTGAACGAGCATATCACGTTGATAACTGCTCGTTGAAGAACTTGTAGTTATCACAACTAAAAGAAATCCCTCTTAGCCATCCACAATTCATGACCTCCATGTAGCTGTTGTTTCAAGTTACAAATCCATGTTATTTCCAGGAAGTCGAGTTGACAGCGGCGACAGTGGAGGAGGGCTGACGTTCATCCACAACGAGCAGCACTTCATCATCGGAATCGTCAGCACTAAAATTATAGATGAAACCACATTCACGTTGTTCACTGATATCACGAGTATAGATCATATGCGTTGGTTGGAATCCCAAAACAATCGGTTAATATCGATACATCGACAACTATGACGTGTATAACTAAATGTATATAATTAAAATCAGAGTACAGACTGTAAATTGCTTGTTGATTGTGATATTTGTTGTTATTTTTACGTTTCATAATCCAGAAAAGCCGAAATGGTACTATCTCAATTTATGTCCGTTATGTAGGTTTCTGTAGGTTATTTTAAGCCAAGTATGAATGTGAATTGAGTGTAGGATGGTTGTGGCGCAATCTTGTAATTTAGTTACTGACTAAGGCAATCTACAGTTTTACGTGGAGTCTGAACCCCTGCCTCTGAACTATGAACTGGCCTAATTATGAGCATGGTCTTTGCGGATTAATAGTGTGGACGTTACTTGACACAAGAGAACACGTACCGACCATCGCTCACAACTATCCACAATTCGTGACCTCCAAGTAGCTGGATTACATGACGTCACGGTCCAAGTCTTAAATACTTTCCGTGAAAACGAGAATACTCACAGTTATGAAATTTATTTTTGCTGATTCTATACCTTTTGAAGAAAGTTTTTGTTTAGTTTAAAGAAACCCAGACACTATAAAAATAAAATAATAAGCTCTCAAAAATTCTGTTGCGAGCAATATTAGATACTTTTTTGAGAGGTTTTACATACATGTGATCTATATAAAAGATTTCATTGAAGAAATAATCACCTACTGTCAACTTAAAATCGGTATTTGTTTGTTTACATTGATAATTTATTTTAACAAACTTTAATAATAATACAAAAATGTTCTAATCCATTTATTTGTAAGTTAATGCTAAATAATTGATCTGAGGATTTACGCTTTCGTGGTCTTTATTTGTTTAGGACGCCAGGTTTATATTTTGACATGAAATATCTTTTTTCTTTACTCTGAATCATTACAACCCGTACAAAGAACGTGCCTAAAAGAAAATTATTAATCTTTCAAAAGATTCTTCAATCTGTTTAAGATTGACGACGGTTGAGTGTAAAGATTGTTAAGTAAGATAAGTAAAGATTATTGTAAAGTAAAATAGTTAAAAAACAATCCTCCAATGTCATAGATTATTCTTACTCAATAGTATTTAAATCATATATAATATCAATGTACCTAGTATACACTGTACTACTGTGTTAATGTAGTATAGTAGTATAGTATATGTATTAGAGTAATCGTAGTATAAGATTTATTCAAGTATTGGATTCCTACTAGGCTGTGCCTTTAAATAATTAATTTATTTACAACTTAAATTAGTTTGAGTAAGAATCAGGTCTGCCTGGTTTAACTTGAGTATGAAATATATGTAAAAACTGTGTTTGGTGTAAATGTGTGAATTTTTAAATTTTTGTTACTCATATTTTTAATACAGTATTTATTTAATTTATATTGCATTTGTGGTATAATTATTTATGTATTTTGTTATTGGAAATATCTAGTCCAATACACATGTATCAAATCTACTAAAACAAGCACTGTCCGAACAAATTTTTTCTGAACTAAAAATGTATAATTTTGGTTCATTACGGGTTTTGAGAAATCGATTGGAGCAGGTCTCAAAAATCCGAAAAATCGATAATCCGAGTTTCTACACTCACCCCTTTAAAGTATATAATAAATCGTTAAGGACCTTCTTGACACGGACAAGTCTGTAGGGTATTGGCTATCCGTAAGACCAAAATTTGAAACGCTGATGTAATATGCTTAGTAACGTCATATGGCTTAAGGACAGCAGTTTAGAGGAACATTAGAAAACATTCCCTTCAGACATATGCATGATCTAACCTATTTCCCACAGGGATATAAATACAATATATTTCTTGTGTCTGCGTATGTGTGTGTGTGGATGTGCTGGAGCCTTTATATTATTTCTCCCTGAATCGAAAAAGTGGGTGTTTGAGTGATGCCTGTGTGTGTATCGGGATGTGCAGAACCTAGAAATTAGACTATTGGTCCGATTTTCATGAAATTCTTTTATGTAAGTAATAATCCTCGTAAAGAAAATTTCCAAAAACGACTCTAACAATTTTGATGAAAACTTTATGATTTATAGCTATTCATTAGGTAAACCAAATACCACGACCGAATTTCTCAAAGCATTGGGGTGTAATAGCTATGGACTTTTAAAATTTAAAAAATCATTTTTTTAATTTTCTACGAAAACAATAAAGGTAAAGTATAATTTGACTACTACCATCAGCCAGCTTAAAAAACTAAACAAATTAGTTTTTTGAATCATTAGTCTATGACTAACTAACGGTTCCAGAAAAGATAAATTCAATGTCCGTGGTTATCTGAGTACATTTAAATTCACTTAAGGGAGAAAGTATGTGTCAGTCCACTGATACCGTTTATTTTTAGGTTAGTAAAAGAAACTTTTTAAAGAATAGTTATAATAATTTTGGTTTAATTCTACAGAAAACGTTATGAAGACTGAGTAACCAAGTTAGTTGATTCATTTTTTACAAATGTGTTTAGAGTTAAAATTCTTCAAGAATATTTGTTAGGATCAAAAATGAAATGCAACAGACCTCTAAAACAAAAATATATTCAAAAACTGCATGGAAGAGCAGCTACAAGCGATCCTCAGGAATCAATTTGAAGTTTAAATGTAAAATATCTAGGTGTAAAACGTTTTTATTTAAACTGTGCAACTCGTGTTTACATTGAATACATAGTGTTTTAATTTAGATGATTAACTTAGCAAATTCATGTTTGGTTCTGTCCAAGCAAAGTTCTATTCTATCCCGGTGCTAAGATTAAAACTTGTAGAGTTCAGGCGTCAATATCAACAATGCAAACAACACGTATCGTGTTGAGTAACCTCTCTATTCAAATATAGGAGTCAGTAGGTTATGTTTGTCATGAATGTTAATGAGGTTATTTGACATTGATATTATTTATATCGGACTGCTTGTCCATATTTCAATAGTAATTGATAGCGTGTCATCAACTTTTGGGTAATAGATAATACACACTAAAATAGTTAACACTTTTTAAAATTATTTGTCCAACCCAAATTGATAAATCCCAATTGTTTACCCTAGCCCAAGACATCGCCTTGTGATTGGTTTTTACGAGTATCACAACTGATAATGTAGGAAATAGTTGATTATTGGGGAATAATTAAATGGTTAACCAGCCAATATTGGTATGAGAGAATGAAATTACCTTTAACCACGCTACAATCAGCGGATTTTGAATCCCACTTCATTCTTTGCAGCCCGAGAACCCATAGCTTTTCCACCCTGGGCTTATAACTATAGTAATATTATTATAGTGTAATAGTTTATAGAAAAAGTAATAACAATGTGGAGTAGAAATTTTGAGTTTATAAAATAAACGCGTTCAAGTAATAAAAATGAATGGTTGACAAAAAGTGAAAATGTTCAAATGTAATTTAAGTCAGTAAATTTAATTTATGTAGGGAAATAAATAAGTTTTACGTCCTTACCTTATTCGAATCTCTCTCTTTTTCCAATGTTCCACGTGGATTTTGCAGACCCCAGACGCGTTTCCCACTGAAATAGCACGTAGTAGTCACATCGCTGAAAACGAGGCGTCCTTAAAACACGTCTATCTTCAGCATTTCTAAAATTCCATTACGAAACTCAACACGTTTGTTTTTGTAATTAGGAAGGATGCCTGCACAAGTTACATTCGGGAGGTAAGTGAACGTTGTTTTAAAACATAAAATACAGTCGTTTGGGGGATTCCAAGTATTGACAATATATCTTTCCTCCAAACGAAACTGTCTTCTATACGTAAATGTCCTCTCACACTTGGATGACCTGTTTGTTTTTTTACGAACACGTTCAATTTCTATAAAATGCCTAATCCAATAAGCTATTCTTTTCATAGTCGATGGTTCAATAACGGATTCCTTGCAAAAAGACCGTTGCTCTCAACTGTAGTTTTTTCATTTAGTGTGACTAGAGTGTGTTTTTCTCTCTCTACAAGGTGTGTTGCAGGTTGAGCTGAATTTTGAGGTATGTGCCTTGTGTTTATGCTTTTGTTTTCTGCATCTATTTATTTATTATTGTTATAATAATACATTTTTAACTCTATCTTTGTTTCTAGATAGGAACTCTGTTATTTGTTGTAGTATATTGCATGTATATTTTTTAACGGCCAAATAAATACAATATTCATTATTCTATAACAGGAGACTCAGCTTTTGCAAACTCACACAAAAAACGTGAAAATATTACACGGCAGCCATCTTACTAACAACAATTAATGGTAAAACAAAATGGCTGTCCATTGTTACAATAGCTCTTTCAGCCATTTAAGAAACGACAATATAAACTTGAAAATTTCCTCTTTCTTATGGTGAAAAAGTATATATCCACCCAATTTATACTTTTTAGGATTCAAAGTCATGAGGTTGGATCTATATGTTTTAATAGATCTGTGTATGATCTAATAAAACAAATATATAAACTAAAATATTTGTGCTAACATAAATTGTATAAATATATTATAATTTTTATTTCCAATTGAATTGAATAGCTTTTTTTCATATTATCTATTTCATAGCCAATTGGTGTGCTAATACAGAATATCTCACGATAAGATGGCATTGTGCATTTGACATGATTTAATTTTGCAAGGGACTTTAGCTTTTTGCAGCCTTCAAAAATTGGTTGAAGCCTAACCAATTATGATGAGAAGCTAGATTTCTCTGATAGCTAAGCTAGAATTTTGTTTTCTCTGATCTTTATGTACCACATCAAAACGATGGCCTGCTATATAAACTAGAAGAGAATCTGTATGATACACAGTTGTATTGTGTAGACAGTAAACATGTTATAGTAAAACATGTTTTACGTATACAAGGTGAGTTTTTTGAAGTAATCCAATAGCTAACTTTTTCATTGCAAAACTTTGCGCCACATTTTAAACTTGATACTTGCTTAATTTTAAGTTTCAGTTAGGAATACAATGTAAGTTTTTTTTCAATATGGCCAGCATTTTCTAAATTTTCCACTGACTTAAAAATGTCTTATGGAATACCCTGTTTTTTATAAATTTTTTAAATTCTACTCTAAAAAACGACACTGTGTGGTGTTTTAAAAAGGAAAAGAAAAGTTAAAAGGATCACTTTAAAAAAACTCACCTAGTACTTGTATTAGTTTTATTTAACGAATAAAAACTTTAAAAAATTAGTTTTATTAACATTAGTTATTGATAAAGTATTTTTATAACATTTTAAATACCATGGTTATTTTAATGTGTGTCATTGTCAATTATAAATTTATAAAAAAATCCCTGTGGCTAAAATATAATAATAGTAATAGCTTAAATTAACTTATTATGTAGCCTAGGGATAGTATAAAAAATGTATTGAAGATATAGAAATTCACCGAGGTTTGATGGGAAGGGGGTATTTTAATTTGGCAGGAAATCCATTATGGTACAGAGCTATTTTGTAAAATAATCATGCATATTTTTTGGCCCTCGATAAATCGTTTCTGTTATCTCTACTGTATACATACAAAGTTTAACGTTATTAATTTTGTGCAAATTTCTATATTTTGCTTATCCTAAAATATATATTGTAGTCTTAAATGAATGAGACATTTACTCAAATAAGCACATATAACAGAGAAATTGTATATTCGTTGTATTCAGATTTTCATATGTTGTAATTTATTAGTTAATAAAACAGTTTTAATATGTGAAGTTTTTTCTTCACATAAAATATTCTTTAAAAATCATTTTTCTTTTTATGAAAATTTATTTCTAATTATGAATAGATTAAAAATGAATTATTATGTTTTATTTATATGCAAATGAATACTAAAAAATCCAACTAGTGATAAAAAACTTTTAATTATAAGTAGTAAAGACATAACATCTTGCTCCTCCATAACCAATGGTTATTTTTATTGAGGGGGACACAGCACGGCAATATAGATACACTGCAGGCGCGGGGTAGGCAATATGAGTACACGTCAGTAACAATAGTTTTGACTCAACCTTCACGCTATGTCTTTTACTATCGTTGCTTAATATACTTTTAGTTTTATGAAAATTAATCCTCTAGGTTTTATAAATACCGAACAAACTTCAAGGTATTTCCATATAATTTTATCCGAGTGCATATTGTAAATTTTATAATTTGTACTGTATTGTACATTTCTAAGTTAAAGCTTTTATGAATAAGTTCTTGATTAGCATTATACGTGTTGGTTTTACTTTATCCTATAAAATATTTATGTACATCTTGAAATGGTTGTGCATTGCACAACCATTACAACGGTCGGAGGGCTGATAAAAGATTTATTGGGATTCTCTCACCTTGTTTTGTAGTTTTTTCCAACGGGGATTGTCACTAAAATATCTAAAGCACCCCAGGGATCCTCCTACAACCGTGGTCAGTGTGGTTCGGCGTTCAGTCCGTGTGCATGAGGCGCGTGTTGCAAGAGGACCTACTCCCTGAGGAAGCAGGACGTTTTTTTGGTCTTGCGAAACGTAGGAGGATCCCTGGGGTTGTTTTAGACATTTTAGTGACAATCCCCGTTGGATAAACTACAAAATAAGGTGAGAGAATCCCAATAATTTTTTTATCATAATTTCTACCTCACCATAAAGAAAAAACATGTCTTTCAAAAGTAAAACATCTGTTTAGATGAACTGAAAAAATTCCCTTTAGATACATCCATGATCTAACATATTTGCTGCATGGAAGTAAATACAAACATGTTTATACTATCGATGAATAAAAAACGTTTTGAGTAGGAGAAGTACAATGAAATATACTTTTTTATAAACACACATTTATTCAGCATTCACACTACGACATTCGTATTTACAAAATATTCACATTTAACGATAACAACAAAAAGGAATAACAATAAGATCAGTCGGTGCGTCTTATGCTAGGGATGAGCAGAGTTGGGGTTGTACTGTATGGCGAGGCTGTTCGGGAGGTGACGACTCCCGGAGGGTAGTGAGATGATGACTGACTAGAGCAGTCTAGAGCTATGTCGGTCGTTGTAGATGATATCGATGATGATGACGATGATATCGATGAAAGAGATGGAATAGTTGAGATGATCAGTTTGATGATGAGATGGTTTATTTTTTATCGTCTTCCCATCCGTGGCCACCACCGCCTCCGAATCCACCGCCTCCAAAGCCGCCGCCTCCAAATCCACCGCCGCCTCCATATCCACCACCCCCGTGGCCACCACCGCCTCCGTGTCCACCGCCGCCTCCATATCCACCACCTCCGTAGCCACCTCCGCCTCCATGGCCGCTGTCTCCTCCTCCGTAGCTGTATCCTCCATCGCCCCCACCGATGTCGTTGTGGCCACCTCCGAAACCTCCGCCTCCACTGTAACTATCACCACCTCCGTAGCTGTATCCTCCATCCCCACCGCCACCATGACCGCCGCCTCCGCTGTAGCTGTCTCCGCCTCCGTAGCTGTAGCCGCCGCCGCCGCCTCCACCGCCATGATGGTCGTCACCGCCTCCAAATCCACCACCTCCAAATCCACCGCCGCCTCCGTAGCCACCGCCGCCTCCGTAGCCGCCGCCGCCGCCGCCATGGTGGTCATCGCCGCCTCCAAATCCTCCTCCAAATCCGCCGCCACCTAAAGAAAATGATGTTTTGAATTACTAAATTTGCCGAATCGTGGTAAGTATAGTATCCCTATGTTTAAAAAAAACATTAAGCACTCAAACACACTACAGCGGCTGCGACATGATCACGACAGCGACCAGGCCACTGACTGCCAAACTTAACATGGAATCATATGTAGTGGTCAGGAGCGCAACGCCCTATATAGGCAAAGTCCAAGAACCAAGTTTATGTTTAGGCAACGTAGCAGATTTGGTAATCTT
This sequence comes from Nephotettix cincticeps, assembly GCA_023375725.1. Classification (NCBI taxonomy): domain Eukaryota; kingdom Metazoa; phylum Arthropoda; class Insecta; order Hemiptera; family Cicadellidae; genus Nephotettix; species Nephotettix cincticeps. Next base: position 14,988,062 of record CM041785.1, on the reverse strand, counting down.
GCAATTCAACTAGTACATACGCGAATTTTTATTATGTTATTATTGTTATGTATTATATATAGATTATGGTAACATACAGGGTAACAGACGATGGTTAACATTTTAAACTTACCTCCATATCCACCTCCGCCATGGTGATCGTCTCCACCGCCAAAGCCTCCACCGAATCCTCCGCCTCCATATCCACCGCCTCCGCCGCCGCCGCCGCCGTGGCCTCCACCTCCTCCACTGATAATCTTGATGATGGTGGGACCACCTCCACCTCCTCCATGACCGCCACCCCCATATCCTCCGCCGCCGCCTCCGAAGCCACCTCCGAAGCCTCCGCCAAAGCCTCCACCGAAGCCTCCGCCTCCGCCTCCGAAGTCGTCATGACCATGGTCGTCGTGCTCCTCATGGTGCTTATGTTCCTCGACGTGGACGATCTCCTTCTGTTCATGGTGAACCTCCTTCACGATGGTGGGGATGTGCACTCGGATATGAACACTGTAATACGACCCGAGAGTGTGAGAACTGTAGGTTAAATTATAACCGAGTAGAAAATGGAAAAGGAAGACCTTCTAAGAAAACCTTAAAAATAATTTTATCATTTCAATTGAATTCAGTACTAGATTTGTGATTGATCCCTGTAAAGATAAACTATCACAGGAAATTACTCTTTTTAACTCAACTGCTGTATCCATCTCACTAAAATGTTCATTGGCTTTTTCTAATCTTTGAGGAGCATATTGCAATTTACCCACAAGCATGTTGTAATAAACATATTCCTATCGATGTAATAAACATTTGGAAATATGATTACAAATACTTACTGTTCTTTTCCGAAGGTTGCTTCGCTGGCAACAATCAGAAGCGCCAACGCCGCGCAAGAAAGCTGTAACAATGAAAATTATATTTAATACATTTTGTTGCGGACACTTCATGGTTAATGAAACAAAAGTTTCACATTTCGGGATCAGAAATTTGATTCTATTCCCTCAGGTGAGCTGGGACACCATATTACAAATTATATCAGAATCAATCTGCAGGTAGTTGATATTGTTGAACAAATTGCCAAGCATCACACCATATTCAATGACTTGATGATGGGAAAGGAACATAAGCTATGAATGGTCTTGGGATGAATGAAATCTGTCAAGGTCACAACTGACTTATAACAGTGTGCTTAGTCAGGCCTTCGTTTTAAAAGAGACATCGTGACTAGCTAGCTCTACTTCTTTTTATAACTTCTTTCTACACTAATGTGGTACTCTCTCTATTTTCTTTGACTCACGTCTCTATGCGTCATGAACTTAAACTCTTCAAAGTGAAATTCCTTTTACTTCTAATTCCTGTCACTGAAACTCTATGATCTAAATTAAAATAAATATATTTAAGTAAATGGACCACCTAAAAATTAGTAAGTCAAGTGGGTAGTAAGTTTTATAGTGGTACTAGTTGACTTGTATCCCTTAAATTTACAAAAAAAGAAGTACCTTAAGAACTAAACTTGAACCAATTGGAAAATCGTTATCAAGAAATCTCTCATCATGAAGTTTGTTTTATTCGATCTCGCTTTTCTATTTATATTTATTCATATTCCAGAGTCCTTGGACACTTTCTCCCAAAGCAGACTCAGTTATGGAATGAACTCCGTGAAATCAATAAGAGACCAGACAGTTAGACGAAATTGAAATTCAAATATGGTGTGAAAGTGGTCGTTGGCCGATGTTGTGGAGAATGTATAGGGTAACTATTGCGTGTGCCGGAAACAGTGTGATCGTAACGATCAGCTGATTGCTGCTAAGGGTCACTTCCTGTTGTAAACACGGTGACCACCTCAAGTTGGCATTCCTTTAATTTTACTGTCCATCTACTTCATGAGTCACTATCGTCTACTTCCTTGTGAACTGTCATTTGAGTTTTTAGAAACGTTCCACTAACGTAGTATTTTAATCTATCAATACTGTAATTCCTAAATTCTGGGTCCATTATGCTATCTTTCAGCCTAAGCGGAGGGTGGCCTGTATAAGGGTGTAGAGGATAAATTGCACCCTTCTTGATCTGCATCTCGTTGCCGGGGATAGCAAGGTCACCCGAGTCTCCTAGAGAGTGGAAGTGCGAAGAACTAGGAAGTAAGAGTGACGACCGGTCCGACAGGTTGGGCAATTGCTCCCACGGCGATGAACTCGTGCACTCTCGCTGCATTTTTGCAACAATCACACACCAGCCACGCGCCTAGCGGAGAGACACGCAACTGTTGCTATTATTCTATTCAGCGGCAATAATGACTAACAGTTAGTTGTATAAACTTCGTCAAACATTTGAAAAAAATGTTATACTTGTTTGGCCATTGTCGACTCATTGTAACCTGGATTGAACAAATCTCTAGATTGAACAAATTTGCAACGCAACTCCGAACTAATAAATGATAATTCTGATACACACCAGTTTTGACGGCACGTATGTTGTGACTATAGCAATCTTATTGTCACATGGCTTTCGTGATTTGCTTAGTTTACCAACGCAGGGACGACCGTCTTAAACTCTCTTAAAAGACTATGGTAGACTTTCTGTAGCCAGAAACTAAAGATTTGCACATTATAGCAAGGAAGCCCGACCATCTCTGGCATTCTTTATTATTTATGCATCATTCTGCTTGATTGTTTATCACAGTTGGACTCTGAACAACAGATTTTCATCAATATAATATAAGGTTTCGAAAATCCCTACTTATTAAAAGTTGAGCGTGTTCTAAAGTAATAATATTATAAATACATTTTTGACGCGACATTAAATATTTTTAAAAAGTCCAAGAAATATAATGACGCTAGTAAATTTAGTACTATAAATTATCGAGTTTGAGTTTTTCATAAAAGAGGAATTATTCTGTTTATTAATTTTACTATTTGACTGATGACTATGGTTATGTCAACCTACAGGTTATTGACATTACACTTTTATGTTTATGTTTAGTTAAGTTTTTGGTAGACAAATGTATAAAGTCTTTGAGCATAAAATACAATAAAAATTTAAAGAATTCCTAATTGAATTTAGTATTACAAAATGTATCTAAAAAAAATTACAATTTCGATAACAAGGGATTGTTTTGTTCTAATTTGTCTAGTAAACAAATATGTTTAGACAAGACAATAAAAATGGGGAACAAAACTGTATCGTGTTTAATGATATAAACTATTAATCTCAAAATATATGAAAAATTAACGACATCATTCTAAGAACCTTTTTGAAATTTTAAAGATATTTATTTTTATAGTACATTTCCGTTCAACGAAATTATTAGATAAAATTAATTTGATTCGATATAACATTAACGTTATCAAACTTCATAAATTATTTAATTTAGAGAAGAATGTTTACTAGTATTTTTTAATTATTTCAAAAAACATTTTACATAACATTTTCTTTGTGGTATTGACTCACTGGACTGTGGTAACATTTTTTAGAAATATAATAATCCGATTTTCACAAAATGTTACGTAAGTTTTTCAAGGTTGATTTAGATGGTAAAAAATTAAAAATGTTTGAGCGAAAAAAGGTAAAATAAAAAATAAGTTTATGTAAAACTGTGGAGACAAGCAAGTGGTTGGTGGTACTCACCGGTAGAGAGGTACCCATGCTGGGACGGGTCCGTGTTGGGTCTGAAGTCCTCTCTCCCGCGCGGTGTATATATATCTGCGGCGCCGGTCTAGGCCTGCCCCTGACCTCGCGCTTTCATCCCCTGCCGGCACACGCACGCGCACACCCACACGCACTTCCGCCCTGCACTTCCTACGCACTTCCGCCCCACCAAGGGATGGTCCGGTTGGGGATACATAAAAAAAATAGGAATGATTTAATTAATAAATACTGAAAACAATATTTTAAGTTAAGTGTTAATTAGAAATGAGTGTAAGAATTGTGGTGCGATCTTGCAGTCCTTTTACTGACATGCTCCTTAGGCAGGACCGTTAATTAATAGGCCAACCGCCAATGGAATCTTAGGGATCTTACAGTTTAACGTAGGATCCGAACCACTTGCCTCTGAATTATGATCTGGTCTATTTATAAATACGGTATTTGAGAATAAACGTCCTGACGAAACCGTACTGTTAAAAGCACTTTTAATATCAGCTCCGTTTAATTGAGTTTTTGTCCCATAAAAATTTGATAATTGAAAAAAATTTTACCAGTATTTCTAATACCATGGTATTCGTAAAGAGATTACATTGGCAAATTTTACTAATTCGGTCACCTAAGAAAATAAATAATTGCTACTTAATTTATTATTTTCCAAAAAATAATTATAAATAACTATGTAATCTTTCAGTTATATCCGTCAATTTTACACAATGAAAAATCAAAATATGTGATTTTTAATTCATAAAATACAACTACCTCAAATATTTTTACGAGTATCATGTTCCTCATAGTTCCACTTCCACATATTAAAACATTTTCTTTATGGGGATAAGCCGTGAACAAAATATTTCGCTATTGGTTAGGTCTCTTTTTCAATAGAAGGGGAGTTTAATGCCTTACATGGTAAATTAGTGGAGCTGTATTAAAACATTCAAAAACAATATGAAATCCGGTATAAACGTTATTAGTATTTAAAATTAAATTTAAATCAGGATAGGTATCATTTCAAAATAATTCGTGATTTTATGTGCAACATTTTTATCATTTAACATAATTAATTTAAGAAAATATATTGGTGTATTTATATATTTATCTTAAAAGCTTCTAGACTTGAACACAGATGAAAATTTAGATTTATCTGTATTTTTTATATACATTTACGTAGTTTATAGGTATCTTTCAAGGAAAAATTAATTAAGTTCATTACTTGACTTTATTATCATACCATAAACAATAAAAATATACACAGAAATCGTAATGTGCACAATGACACTCGCACGCACACACACGCTCGTTATGTGATGAATTATCAAAACTATTTGTATAAAACAATTGAACCATAAATAAATAAGGATACATGCCTTACTATACACACTTATGAAATAGAAATTGTTTATATATTTTAGAGATTTTATTGCTGCTTCCTCATGAAAAATTAATAAAATGTAAATGTTGCTATTAATTGGTAAAAATTAAAACGATTAACGAATTAATTATATATATTCATATTTTAATATTTCTATTTACGTTAAATAATATTTCACAAATCCATTTATGTTTTGTAATGTATGTTTGAAGTTCCCGTATGAATTGTTTTTCATGAAACTTGGTAGGCAGCTAAAGGTCATGTTATCTAAAAAAATATGATATTAAGTCGCGGGGGAGTAAAATGAATCCTCAAAAATATTTCATCTTGTAGTAAAAGGTTATCTGAAACAAATTTCATGACTTTTTTTGTAGCATTTTTCAGATATATTTTAATAAGTAACAATATGATAGTTTTATAAAAGGTATATACATCATACTGTATGGTATGTATATATTATTTATTTATATGTTATGTATATGATTTATTTAAGAAAGAAAGTATGTGTTTTTTCGCTGATACCATTTAATTTAGTTATTGATAATTGTACAATGAAATTGGACAACTTAAATTAGTTTTAAATTTTTATATAAACAGCTTCTTAAAACATAATTTAGGCCTACTAGTAACGTGGAATTCAGGAGTATTAAAGTTATCTCTCAATGCACTGGGTTCCTTACAGAGAAACATTTGCTAGAAAAAGTGTGTAATAAAAATAAATATTTTGAAGAAAACGTTTTGCAGAAATCGTGAGTATCTTAGTTTTGTATGCAACTATTCACACTCCTATACTTATACTGGAAATGATTTCCAATTTCTGGAAATTTTAGAAGTATAAAATTACTTTATACTATCGAACGATAGGTAATATAGTCTAGAAGGTAACTTGCTTTAATCTTACAGAGATATTGATTAGAATGAAGGAAATAAGAGTTATGTAGATCTCTATAAGAATATATTTCCGAAGGAAAAACTAGTCTTGACCTTGGAAGAAAAACAGCCTGAGAATGTGGAGGAGGAGGTCAGTGGACGACCGACTAAGGCTTTTTGCAGCTTCTAGTTTTTAGCCTTGCTTTATTTCTCTTCTGTACTGGGTGCAATGCTCTCTCTTCAGTGACGCGTCCGTATGACAAGAAAAGCAAATTAGTCATTTAATTATAATTAAAATTGGTTAGTAATTAATGTGGGATGAATCTGAGTATATTGTGCATTTTCAATGAAATTTAATTTTAAAAGGGAATGAAATTGAAAGATTTCGTCATTGTTTTTACTTGATTTTTATTTTATATATTATAATTTAACCTGGGTGTAACCATAGACGAAAAGAATAATGAAGAGACCGAAATTAAAATTAGACTACTGCAGGGGAATAGATGCTATTGGGCCCTTCAGAAACTGATCAAGAGTAAAATAATCTCTAAAAATACTAAATTAAGGCTGTACAAGAATATGATTCTACCTATAGTATTATATGGATCTGAGATCTGGTCACTTACCAAGAAATTGGAAAAGAAACTTATAGTGTTTGAGAACAAAGAACAAAGTTCTTCGTTCAATATTTGGACCAGTTTATGATTAAGGTACATGGAGGATAAGGACCAACAGGGAATTAAAAACTATCTATCAAGATCCTGACATCATTGCTCTAATCAAAAGCAGAAGACTGAGATGGGCAGGTCACGTTAATAGAAGGGAGCTGGACTCCACATTAAGAATAGCTTTAGAGCATCTTCCACGAGGAAAACGACCACTGGGGCGCCCAAGACTAAGGTGGTGGGATCAGGTGCAGAAGGACATGCAGAAGCTTGATGTTGCACCAGAAACAGCCTTGCAGGACCGAGACGGATGGCGTGCGGCTGTTGGCGAGGCCAAAAACCTTTTACTGTTTGAGTGGCCACATAGGTAAGGTAAGGTATATTATAACCTATCTATTTTGAAACTAAGTTTACGTTGACTATTTCTAATAAAAATTATTTAGGTTTTTTCAGGAAAAGCTAGGCCACATAGTCATTTCTCTACACTTAGCCATATAACATTTATCATATTTGGTAAATAATATATTTTATTTAATCCATACTATACTCTATCACTGCTATAAGTAGTAAATCAATTCAGTAACTTTTAAAACCACCCTCACAGCTACCTTATCTCCCCCTCATAGCTCCAGAGTGTTTATGTCTTCCTTTGCAGCCATTCAATTATTGTGATTTGATGAAGAATTTTCCAATACATTTTCAAACGCTTTAACTGTGCCAGCTTTTCTAATCAAGTGGTCGATGTCAAGAGAGTATGGGTTCCGAGAATGGGCAGAGACGGTCGGCAACGCGGGGCAGGGCCCGGGGGCAAGGTTGGGGCTATTACAGTGAAAGTCAACATCGGGCAGCGGACACTGAGCATCAGGAAGTCATGGATAACCACAGTCGTCATCGCATTGCTGGATACTTTGACGTGTTTCCATCATTTCCTCAAACCGCAGAAGGATTCATTTGGCCATTTGGACCTCACAAGCTGCACGTTTGGTTGAACTACTCATCAACGAATCTATTTAGTTTGCCCCGTAGCTAGGCCAGTAATTTAGGTTGGACCATTTTCATTGCGGGCCAACTGTATTCAGATAAGGTGCAGGAAGATATTTCTACTAATTTAACTTGATTGAAAAAATTATTTTAAAAATAAACTATAGTTTAGAGATCACGTTTTAGGTGACGTAATTCGTTTTTATGCCATTTTTACTATAATTTAAATTTAAAAATAATTTAATTTTGTGTAAACATCTGCTGAATAATACCATGTTATTTTGATGGTGTAAAATTGTTTTCTAAAAAGTGACAGATCGTGTTTGTGAATAGATTTAAGAGTCTAAATAAATACAACTTCGTTAGGTCGGTAGTCCTAGATGACAACTGGAGCTATAAAAGACTGATCGTTAGGATCCTTCCTTGGCAGGATTGGCCATTGACACGACATTGTCGACTATAGTAGGCCGTCGTCGCTTCGACAGGTAGCCTTATCAGCTCTTATCTATTTAAGACAACTGAACATTAACTCACTGACTGACTGACACACTGTCCACTCAGTTTACTCTGGTAAGTAAGCCTCTTAATATTTTACGTATGTAAAACAATTAGTGTGAGTATCTTTGTTGTAATTCTGTAATTGTAATTGTTGTAATTCTAATTTGATCTGTCCTCTACATGAGAGGAGACGATCGTTCTCATTTCACCTTTCCCACCTGGGTTGTGTTCAACATCCCGTGTGTGCCCCTCTATTATGAGGTATCCATAACCTAGAAACCTAATATGTCTCAGGGCCATCACCGTATCGTTATTGAATACTCTTACCGGACAGCTCATTCACTGGTTATAGATAGTTCAGAGATAAAGATAGTTTCAGAGACTGGGATGGTGGCGACATCCTGTAATCCAGCTACTTGGAGGTCACGAATTGTGGATAGTTGTGAACGATGGTTGGTGGGTGTAGTGTTCTCTTGTGTGGATTAACGTCCGCACTATTGAATACTGCGTTAATCCGCAAAGACCATCCACATAATTAGACCAATTCGTAATCCAGAGGCCGTGGTTCGGATTCCACATTAAACTGTAGGTCCCTTAGTTGCCATCTGCTGTTGGGCTATTAATTAACAGTCCTGTCTAAGGAACATGTCAGCCTTAGTCAGTAACAAGACTACAAGATCGCGCCACAATCATCTTACACTCAGTTCTCATTCATACTTGGCTTAAACTACCTACCTTGTAGTATGGTCGCCATTTCAATAATCGAATCTAATAAAACCAGGGTATATTAAAAACTATAAGTCAAATCGATGATAAGTCCTTTGGCTATCCAGTGTGATATATTTCCCTATCACCTTGGTTCCTTTTTCATCTTTCCTGGAGGCTTGACTAACAGGTGATCCTGATCAGAATTATCGGTAAGTGATGTCTATACTGCCCTTTCTGAGGGCTTCTCTGGAGGAAATATGATTACGTTGTGTGCTCTTGGGGAGTTGCTGGGCAGGAAGTTGCATTTTCCTTGGGAGTTTAGCGATCAACGTTTAGACTCCTTGGGGTATTGCTTGTCATGTACCTCGTTGTATCTCCTTACAATGCCCCGGAGAGGGATGCCCTGAAGTAATCAAAGATGCTTACACGGTAAATGAAATTAAGTGAAAAATTCATCAAATTAAAAACAGGCAAATTCAAACAGACAAAGTTAGGGCCACATGGCCCTTTATTACACTTGACCTGCCTCTAAACACAAACCTATCATAAATTATAAACAATAAATACCGTAATTAATCAAATATAAAATTTAAAAAATATAAATTAGTAGATAGTTTTTATTACAAACTCACACTCAAGCACATTCACTCACATCAGCAACCGCAAAACCACAGAAGCCTCACAATATCCCAGCCGAGACCATCCGCTCAAAAGCAATCTATTCAGTTCCGCCACAAAATGTGAACATTTTTCAAAGGACCTTATTTTTAGGGGTTGGATATTCCAAATGCGACAGACAGCGACAACAAAAGCTCTATGATAGATAAGCTGTGGTCAAAAGATGATGTGATGTATTCGAAATGTGAACGACTAAGAACGTAAATTTGGCAAAGTACCTTGAGATACGAATTTAAAATCTCCTAAAAATAATTTAGAATTAATAATAGTATGCACCCGAGTTTTCTAGACATGGCAATTTACGTTGTTATGCTGTGCAGCCTCAATAAAATTTGAGGCTCCCTCGTGTTCTTCACGTCGGTCCGAGGCTCTTGTCCTTGTACATTGACTGGGCCCCTCCCCCAGTGTTTGAGTTAGGGTATTATATGCCTCAAGACCGGAACTGAAATAGGTTAGAGGCTCTTCTACTATGAGGAATAGGTAGACTGTTCATATCCTAGCTTTCCCACCTTATGATGCACAATACTCAATAGGAACGTGCCTTGCCGGGGCTTCCTAATACTCCTGTATTTAACATCTATCATCTACTGCCGGTTCCAACTGCCAATCACTACAACGGGGATCACCGTAGTGACACGGCTGACGCTGCTGGCACATCCTTTCATCACTTTCACACGCACGACGTCCCGTCACGACTATGAAGGCCGCAAGATCGCCGACCGCTCGATATAGAGGTGGAGGCTGATCTGTTACATAACGCATTGGATATTATACCAGGTGGTTAGTTTGGTGAGAAAGTAATTTTTAAGATGTTAGATCCTTATAACCAGTAAAGGGATTAGACTGAAAAATTAAACCTAGTTTCTACAAAAGGAGCTCTACTATCAGCTCCAAGAGAATTGATCCATTAGGGATTCTCTTACCTATAACATTGATCGATAAAGACATAATAGAAAGTCTTCAGGAATTGACGGTTGACTGGGACTCAGAAATTACAAATTGTCTCAAAATTCCAATCCCAATTTTATTTTATTTACGTATTTTGGCCACTCAATCACGTTTGATTTTATAGTTTCTATTTTTCTCACCAGAGAGAGGTTTTCTGACACCGAGTCTGAGGTTTGGGGGGAGTATATATTCTAAATTATTTCTTGGGAGGAAAATAATTCCTTAAATTTGCAGAATGAAGTTGTTTCTAGTATCTTAAGACTAGCCAAAGTAAGAATCTTTATCTCCCTGAAGATATTCTTACAGGACTTTCTGAATTGCAGCTTGACCTTTATTGGAATTGGATTATTTGAGGACGGAACAACATTCGGAAGTCCGCTTCTGTGCAACCACCACAAGTGTCATATGGCAAGTGTCAAGTGTCATTTTAATGATGTCATCAGGACAATTCTTTGACAGTAATTTAAGAGCATTATGTCCCTGAATTCAGATGCAGTGGTTCGGACTCCACGTTAAACTGTAGGTCGCTTAGATATGCCATTGATTGTTGGGATAGTAACAGTAACAGTCCTGTCTAAGGAACATGTCAGCCTTAGTCAGTAACAAGACAACAAGATCGCGCCACAATCATATTACACTCAATCCACATTCATACTTGGCTTAAAATACCTATAGTGTGGTAGGGTCGCCTCCCAACCTTCACAGGAAAGCTAAAATTTTGGATCTAGTTTACTTTCAGAGATTCTTTTATATTTGCTCCAGTGGATAAGTATATTTGTCGTTAACGTCAACCACGTTGTAGCCTGCGAGCACGTTCACGGTGCTGAGTCAGCCGGTGGTTACTGTAATGATCCACAAGCTCTATGCTCGCTGCTGATTATTCCACTTCCTGATTCCAGGCGCTGTTGCAAGCTTCTCCCACGCCCACCACTCCCTCTGAATCCACCTTCCCGCTCATTAGGGAGTATTAGTCGCATGTGCTTGGGAACCCAAACGCTTCCGTAATACGAGAACAAGAGGCCTTTTATAATAAACCATTTATAATGTAGGTGTCTCACATTATTACGATCTGGACGATTTATTGTCGATCGTGTATATAAATGATTCTGTTGAAAGGTTCCTGGAAATTATGTCAATTTATTTGTTCCCCGGAATATGAACATAAATTGAATTTGAACTTTTGAATCATACGTGTCCTATTTCAAATTTTTATTTACACCTGTTGATGTTTACTTGATTATAATGTATTTTTATATGATTCGTTGCATGATTGGATCAGCATTACCACACTATATGTATCTCCAACGTTTGAACAATATTTCTATACACCGATTGAGACAGTGGAAGTACTTTAGAAAATTGCTACCGAGTTTCAAGAAAATCCGATGTAAAACGGCGTCCGAAGCATGAGACAAAAATGACATGTTTCGTCTCAAAAGCCGACCGGCTGACGAGAGGCTACTACACTACTAGCTTTTTTACAAAAAAAGTGAAGAAGATTCTTAAAGCCAAGCTTTTCTTACAGTTAAGTTTTATTCCATTCTTTAATTTGGATAACATGTAACAAACTACCTTTTGAAAAGTAAAACTATGAAATAATTAAAACAGAAAAATTACAAATGGATGATAGAATTGCCTTCAAAATCCAATTTTATGATGAGATTGTGAATGAGACAGTGAATGACTTGAGCAAACTAGTTACTCAAGGGGGCATAATATTGCAAATCATCGTCAGCCCATTGAAGACTGTGTGTTTACTGGGAGTGTTGTATTTGAGTGTTTACATTGATTACCGTACAATCAACAAAATTGAGCAATGGTCTAGTTCATATTATTAATTTGTAAGTAAAATACTACAAATGGTTACAATACTTTTACTGGTCATTACTTTTAATGCTCGACAATAAACAGATAATAAATTTGATATGTAATCATTGTTAGCATTAATAGTTAGATATAAATGCTGGAAAACTGAACCTGTCTCGCTTTTGCCACTCCTATGACTTTTATCTCAATTTGCAAAATAATAATAGATAGTAATAAAAAATACTCAAAACTACTATTAACTACTAAAACTACAATTTTATGGTGAGATGTCTTATTGGGTACTCAAACTACACGATACATTGAACAACTGAAATGTAATCCAGTCACATGGAGGTCACGAATCGTGGATAGTTATGAGCGATGGAGTCAACAATCATTAATTTATAATATGGATCTGAACATTTTAGGAAAAGTTTTTAACTTTAAAGTTTCTAGTAGCATTTTTGTTTAGTTCATACACCAATCTTAGTTTTTAAAATTCTTTCTGTACATATTGTTAATGGACATGGTTAAAACCAGAAATTATGGTCTTAAAGAAGATTTGATATTCAATCATTCTTAGCTTAAAATATATACCTAGTTATGTAACTTTTTTATATGTGACCTTTTAAAAGGACCTTCCGACTCAATAAAACAAAACTCTAATTTAACTAAAATAGATTAGCGATGCAGTTGCTTAATCCTACGTATACTTCTAGTACATGCGACAATAGCTGGGTAAGGGAACACGTACACCGGACAGACTCAAGTTCAAGTCACTTCCTGATCGGATATTCCCGCCACGACCGCTTCCACTGCATGTTCTAGGTCGAGGTTGCCCGACACTTTTACTTTCCCTTACGTAACGCCGGCCTGCAGCCCATTCCACTTTTGTCTTCCCCCGGTTTTTCATGACGAGCAAGCCAGTTTGGTAAAATAAACAAGTTTTAACTTGATTGGATTGAACTGAAATAATATTTCCCAACATCGTAGGCCTATATTTTTGTAAAAAACGCTCAGTCTTTAAAGATAATTTCCCACTTTGCAAACTATAACCTATGAAAATTTGTGTAAATAGATTAGATCAGATTATATTAGTATTGAAATGGCATTCTATTTAGGTAGGTATTTTAAGCCAAGAATTAATGAGAAATGAGTGTAGAATGATTATGACGCGATCTTGTAGTCTTGTTACTGACTAAGGCTGACATGTTCCTTAGACAGGACTATTAATTAATAGCCCAACAGCCGATGGTAACTAAGGGACCTAAATTTTATCGCGGAATCCGAACCACGGCCTCTGAATTACGAATTGGTCTAATTATGAGGATGGTCTTGGTGGGTTAACGTAGTATTCAATAGTGCGGACGTTAATACACACAAAAGAACATTCCACCGTCTCACCATCGCTTATAATTATCCACAATACGTGATCTCCAAGTAGCCAAGTAACAGGACGTCGCCACCGCCCAGTCAACAGAATACTAGAGCAACAGAAAAACAAATCAATTGGTCAAACAAAAAATTTTCAATCTGGCATGAAAGATTGTTTCATTAAAAAATATCCTTTAAACTAGCATTTATCCAATTTTTGTTACATTTAAATTACGATACCATCTTGATTATAATAGGTTCTAAATAGTTTTGCCTTGTTCAGAGATCTAAGATAGATACATTAGAAAGAAGCTGAAACATTAATGATGATGTCTTTATGTTAACCAATGAGACAGACTTTACTATAATCTCGATTATTTTAATCTCTCCTGGGGATTTAATCCTGGTTGAGTTTCAAAACCAATTTAATGAAGATTTTTGGGTAATGGTGTATCTCCTTAATGTCATCTTGGACGAGTGCCCTGGAAAGGTTGCTTACTTGGCTTTCTGATGGGGCATGCTCGATAAGTAGTGTTGTTCTAGGTAAATTGTGTTTTCAGGATATATACACTAAGCTTAAAGTTGAGGTATCCCAAGGGTAGAATGGGTAGGGCGTGGAATTAGAGCATGGATCCTCCGAGGTGTTTTATGGTCTAAGCCCTGATTTGGACTAGGACGGGATTTGAGGATTATGTAGACTATCGTTGTCATACCTTTCTCATACTTATCAATTTATTCTGTTTGATGCATGTGCAATAATCCACAGGAAGACGTACCTCCATCGCAGGACAAATCTTTCAGTACCCTAATCCTCCTGTACCTAACTGATAACATTTTTTATGAATTAGAGATAATAGATATTTACTATGGTAAATCTCTGGTATTTATAAAAATGAATGCATGTATGTATGTGTGTGTGTCCTTTATACGTTGCCAAACTACTCATCCGATCGCCATGAAATTTTAAGATGCTGCTCTATATGGGTCCGGGTTTTAGTGAAAAAAACTTTTTCGAAAAAGTTTCCATTTAATGACGTTTTAAATTTCCAATGTTACCTTATGGGGACTAAGTTCGTTTACAAATTTTCTACAATCAAAACATTTTATTTCTTAAGCTACAGCTGTTGGTTTACTTTCCATTGGCAATATGCTTTACTATTCAATGCCATCTAAATCATTATTAATGTAAAACTATGAAGTAAATATGTGCTGTACAAAATGAACAGCTTTATTCGCTACGTTAATCGTTTGTGGTTTTTGGGGATTAAGCATTAAAATTTTTTTCTGTCTGATTGAAAGACACGTGTTAATATATCGGCTAAATATAAAATAATTACAATTTTTATACATATTACGTTATTATAGTCAGTTGTTGTATATCTTCCTTATAAAAGCCCCTATTTCAGTTTTTTTTTGTTTTGGATTAGAAAATTGAAAATCAATCCACTCAGATTTATTTGTTTTGTGGGAATGTTATTAATATGTCTTATCGTTTAAGAATTGTTATGCACTACGCCGCGACTTAGATTATCTACCCAACGAAATTTTTAGCGAGTTAGTTATCAATGGCTGAAATATACTTTCTATGATGAATACCAAAGTTCGCGATGCTAACCAAACACGAACGTTAACGGCCCATTGTTCTACACCGGCGTTAAATTTTCACCTTCTTTGCGGCAAGCCGCTAAACGAAATTCCTCTCTCTCTTCCTCGATTGAATCAGTTTATTCGGCGGAATGATTTCTAACTCTAATATCCAGAACTGATTATATTACTTTGATTACTTTTCTTTCATTTGGTAGAGGTAAGGGAACAACCTTTTTTAGATTTCCCTCCTCGAATCTTTCACATCCGTTTTTGATTATCTGGATATCGATGTAAAACTATAGTATGTTGTGAGTTGGTTCATCCGCAACTTAAGCTGTGCACTGAGAAGCAGCTGAGCTATTTAAAAACAGAAGTGTTCAATCTTGCTTCATAATTAAAGTGTTTTTAGAAATGAAACTTTTTAAAATCTGTGCACTCGTCTGATTTCATTTTTAACAACTGTTGTTCATTAAAACAACAGTAAATTCTCTTGAAAACATAAATGTAATTTTGCCATGGATATGTCTTAGCTCTGGGGGGGCTGTTGGTGTTGGTTTTTAAGATGGGAAATATGTAACAGGTTTCCATAGAAACTACCTATTGTATTGAATTTTTTATATAAAAGAATAAGAACAGCTGTTTAGATAAACTGAACCCCCCCTTAGAAATATCCATGATCTAACCTATTTCCTACAGGGAAGTAAATGCAAACATTTTTTTATATGATTTCTTTATTTAATCTAAGTTGAGGTATAAACAAGCAATTTATACTCCATGCCTTCGTCTTCAAGGATAATTTTACCGATTGAATGCCTAAAATATATACGTTGGTTCAACTTGCCAAATAACAAATCTATTATTAAAATCAGAATGTTAGTCTTCTCTTCCTCCAAGAACGTTCTAGTTCCAGCACTCAGCTCTTATGAAACCAATTTCAACCAAGATGAGTTTCTCCGGCCTTTCTTACAATTGCAGATCATTCAATCAGAAGTGAAACTGCATCTTAATAACTGGCCAGTATTCAAATGAGATATTCGTTCCGGTAGGACACTAAGCGATGCAGCCAGCGCTGAAGTCTCGTTGTAACTTGGCAGGGACGCTACCTACGGCTGCGCCTGCTGGCGGTCAGAAAAATCCCATATTACAACTGCTGCGCCTCGCGGTCAAAACGATTTCCATACCAAATATCCTGGCTTCAGGTAGGATAAACAATATCCACAGTATAAGTAAAAGAAAGTTTTTATTGGACCTGCTACTCTAACGGTGAGTCACTGTTAGTTGCTAAGTGTTGTGACTGGGAGGGCTACAGGCTATGTTATGAGCACGAATGTTCTTACGTGTGAGTATAATATGTCGTAATTTTTCGATATATATCAAAACAATATACACCAAGTTAAAGAGCAATAAATGCCATACTAGGATTTTAGTTCTTGTAACCGTAATATTAGGTGGGTAGCAAAATATTAAATATTGGTTTAGTTTAAGGTTCAATGCATTTGCAATATGAAATAGAAAATGTTATGGCAGTTCTTTATTTATTTTCTCACAGCAGCAAACCTGCATACTCTTTTCCATGTTAATCTTCAGGAGAATAGGCAAATAACTCTCATATTTGTCGACAGATAATCATAAAACCTTTCATGTATTATTATTATGTTATTGAGCTGGAAATTCGCTCGGTCTGTCGCCAGGTTTGTTGCGACGGGGGTATTATATCATTGTAAAATATTGTCAGTATGTGATCCCGCGTTGAGGGATTTTACCAATGGATTTAAGAGTTGAATCAGTAAAAATTTTGTCATATTTATTCAAAGCTTTTTTACAACCTCTCACGGTACAATAATAAAAGCAAAAAAATGTTTGCATTTACTTCCCTGTGGGAAATTAGGATAGATCATGGATATGTCTAAAGGGAATGTTTTCTGTTCATCCAAACAGCTTATGTTTCAAATTTTTGTCGTTCAAATTGCTAACAACCCCCACCCCAGAGCTAAGACATATTTATGTCAAAATAAGCATCTTTACTGATGTAACACACGTGGAATCATCTGCTATCCACAACAGGCAAGCTGACTAAGGCATAAGACTAAAAATGTTTGATAAAATTGAATATCCATAAATTAATATAACAATCTTGTATAAACATAACATCATCGTAACTTATTATTATGTCGTATCCTATTAAGAAGCTTAGTTTTTATTAGCTAACGTGATTCCTAAATAAATGAAACTACATATATACCTACTGCTATATAATTGTTTTTCATTCTATGCCCTTGACAGCCTCTGCACTCTGCACTCTGCAGCTCTTCGTATAGACGGTATTGCCCTCATCGTCTCCGCTCTCTCTCTGAATGTCTTTGTTGTTTCCGGGCCGGTGTTTGCATTATGTATGATGGCACCGGTTTGTCCTCACTTCCACTTTCCTCTGTTGCACATTCGCGCCTCCTGGACCCGGGCCAACCATTCACGACGAGTTACTCAACAGGCATTAGCGTAGGTGATAAAGAAGCGGTGCCAGTCGTGCGGTCAGGACAAGTATTCCAGAAGCATTTTACAGTTGGGATGACTGAGTGAATTCATATAACACATCAAGCTTTTAAAAATCTGGGTTCAGACTTGATTTTTCAATTTAACAAGTTGTGGCTTAGAATTTGAGTTCGAAGTTGGCACTTGGAAAGGTTAACCAAGCTTGGTACTTACAGCTGGATTGAGACTTGGATTCTCAACTCAAAATACAGATAAGCCATCAGCTGAAACTAAGCTAGCGAGCAATCTGAGAAATCATACTCTTCTCCTCATTATTATTCTTGACACATTTTGTCAGCACTGTATTTTGCTACTTCCTTACGGGATTTTTTAGAACTAATATTGGAGCTTCTCAATATTTGAGAGCGCTCTCTACCTTTCTAGCATAGTTGTTTATGTCATTCTGCTGTCTTTGAAAGGAGGGAAAACTAATAAAAAATTTCAGCTGGAAGAGTAGACGATAACCGCACTTGACCGCAATTGGTTTGTTGTTTATGTTTTGTTATTGAAGTTTAGTGTCGTAATAGTAAATTATAAATTGAAAATTTGTTTCAAGAAGACATTTTATGGCAAACTGAGATTGTGAGTACTGTCTAGAACTAGGTTATTTTTGGACATTTTCAATAAAAATATTAGTTTGTAATAGACTTCGACGATAACATTACATTGTGGTTTGATGAACCGTTATCAGTTACAGCTCAGGTTTCCTGGTAGACGGAAGTCCAAATCCCAAAATATGCTGCCCGGGCGTGTTGAATGGCTTGAAAGGTTAGGTGAGCTTAAAGGGTTTTCTTGTGGGTGTGACTATTATTAAGTGTTTGTAAGTGTTTCCACTTTTTTATGATTTTTCAGCTCTATACCGGCTAAAACTGGATTTATGTGCTAATCCCTTTATGTGTTAGGTTCTAGCTCACCTGAGAACGGGATCAGATTGCAGACTCGTTTTAATTTTAGTAATACAAACTGTCCATGATAAATCTAAATTCCTTTCAGAGTTAATTGAAGAAAAGTAAATAAAGACATAGACTACATTTTAATATTTATTTATTTTGATACACCCTACTAGACTATTAATAATTTCTCCACTTACAGTAACAAGAAATTTAATAGGATTGTGCGATTTCACATTAAGAGGCGGTCAGGTACCGCCAGTTTTTGCCCACGTCGTGATGCCATCTGCTCCGGGTGTTTCTCTAATCACATGTTGTACTACATCAAATCACTTTCTACGGACACACTTCCGTCACATTAACAGCCGCCGGCCAAGGTTTGCGTTTTTGCCCAGTTTGTTGCAACTGCCGCAAAGGTCGCAGCACTTGCATATCTCCCTCTCTCCGGCACTCTTACTTCGGTCAAGTTCACTGTTAATGTCACTTTCTTCCGCCAGGGGCGTGGCGATCGTATCGTCTGTGGCGACAACTCGTTTGTTTGCGTCCACGACTTGAGATAAGTGGCTTGTGCAACGACTGGAACAGAGGATTGACTGCTCTGTTCACGACTAATTGTGATATTGAACGATAAAGGAATAAACCACTTCCGCCATCTTGGATTTTGACATGGATATGTCTAAGCTCTACAAGGGGTGTGATTAAATTTTGAGACCCTAAACTTGTAACGGAAGTGATTTCGTGTGGTTATGCGTTATATAGAAATTCTGAAAACATTGCTTGCAAATATATCCATGATCTAACCCATTTCCCAAAGAGAAATAATTACAATTTTAGTCCAGTAATAGCAATCCCAAAAATACTGAAACATAATATGTCGCTTCAAGTACAAATTTGCCTTGGAATGATGCGAAGGAAAGGACTCAGAACAATACTGCTAAGTCAACAATCAATAACAATAATTAGTTTAGATAAAGTCCTAGCAGAATTTTTGTTTGAACCCAGTATACTTCAGAACAGAATGATTTACAGTACGTCTGAACCTAGCTTGCTTTTAAATATTTTGAATCAACATACATTCAAAAAAATATCTGCACAAACCAACATCACATAAATACAAAATCAATGAACCCTTTTGATTAAAAGTCTACCTTGTTTCAACTCCTGTTGTGTGCTTGGTTTATTAAGAGTCTGCAGCAACTCCGCCATCTTGGATTGTTAGTCCCATAAGAGCAATTTCAAAACTCTGTTACATGGTTTTCTTTAAACACGATATAAAAAAGACACATAGTATTAATAACAGCCATGACAACCAGTCAATAACAACCATAATCCCTCAACCGTTTCCCATAAAACTTGGTATACAGTGTAGGGTTATATCATTCTTCAAAACGCACTCAAAAGGTTTGGTATTATCTGTAGGGTGGCAATTATTATAAATTGTTTTCTTTGTTGGTATAAGAAATTGGATGCTTATTTTTTTAATAATTAATTTTTTAACGATGATTTTTTTATTATAATTCGGTTATAGATTATAGTTTTTTTAATTTACGTGAGGGAGAACTTATCTGTAAGTGCACGAATGATGTTTATTTTTGATTTTTTAGAATCAGTAAATTCATGCAAAAGCATGTTAAATCGGTATGTCGTATACTGGAATACTGGAGGGCGAGAAGGGGACCGACATACCATTTTAACATGCTGATATTCTGAACAGTCAAATGTCAGATGTTTTTAAAATTGTGTCAGTTATGTAATTATTTTTATTCATATTTATTTACTTTTTGGATTATATTTTGTTCAATATTTTAATGAAGAGAAAAATCAAGATAAATATCCTTGTGCCTGATGATGGCCTAATTAAGGCCTAAACTATAGTTGCGCAATTACTTCAACTACTAGGATTGCTACAGGTAGACGTATTTAAACCATTTAATTTAAAATGTATAGTTTATTTAGCAAATTTTCCATACGGAAGAAGCTATTTATGTGTTTATCATAGCTGCTAAACCTGCATCCTCTTTTCCCATTCTTAATGCGTTAATGTTATTGACAATAGACAAACTCCTTAATTTATGGACAGATGTTGATGAATATGTTCAAAATAAAAATTGTTTACGCTAAAAATGCCTACTTTCAGTGTCCCTCACGGCAGCAAAACCTACATACTGAGGTTTAGTGGGTGAGAGTCCTACACTCCATGCATAACGAATTTACTCCTACTCGCCCAAAAATATGCAAGATCTGAGAGGAATTTGTTTGCTCCTTGTAACCTAAAACACAAATTTGTTCCATTTTAATTTAATGGAGCATAGGCAGCCTCTCTTTTTTTACGACGAATATTGATCGAAGCTGTCATAATGTTGATTTGGAAAGCTGCTAAGTACGCAGTTCCGCTTCGACGAGGGTTATTATTTACATATCCCAGCTATCAATAAAGGTCAAAGTTACATAAAACAAAGTTATATGAGCATGGTTCAAGGGGGTGACTGCCGCTTCTGTCAATCAGGGGAGGAAACACCTAGACACCTACTGGCTGAGTGTGAGGCAGGAAATCAGAGAAGGGCCAGAAGCTTGGGAACACACCAGGTGGTGGGTGGCAGTTGGAGATTTCCCAAAGTTAGAACCCCACATGATACTAAACTTGTGTAAACTTGCTGTTATGACAAGAGAGGTTCTCTAGGCAAGAACTGGAGACTAGTTTGGGGGGCACAATAGATCTCATAGGTCGCAGTGCAATCTTTCCCCCGGGTATTATCAGTATCTGTATCAGTAAGGACGCAAAACTCATTTTCAACTAAGATGCAACAAATCCTGAAGTACGACGTTTCCTCCAGAAATTAACCACATAATTTGAAGAAGTTTCGTTAGTGAACTCTCGTGTCTCATTAGACTAATATTTCCAAGTCCAAGCAAGTTTCACCTGGAAGTGACACTACCAGCGACACGACGTAGCAATGTGACTACGAGTAGCTTCTACCACTAATAGCGAGAGATACGTGCGACTCGCATGTATATCTCCAACAGCTTTCGCTCTTCAGAAACGCCAACCATCTTTAACTGCCACCGCAGTTTGCGTTGGGAGAAAATGTTTAATTTACAGAGATAATTTCCCTTTCGAATAGGTCTGTTTAGTAGGACCTGTGGTTGAGCTGACCATACATTTTTGGAAACCAAAGCATTTAGAAACTTTATCCAAAAGGACGAAAAATTTATACGTTAAGAGTATTTATAATTTACGTCATATTGGATTTTAATCCTAAACAATCTATGCTAATTTTGAGACAGTATTACTAGCCACGTGAAGATATTAAGAAGATATTATATCCATGTAAGTCACGTAAATAAGTAATAGTGCTCATCTGGGCAAATATATAATTAAAGTAATAATAATTGGTAGTAATAATTTTACCTTTAATTTTACTCCTCAACCATTTTTTCACCGCATTGTCAGTAAATATGTTGCTAAATTAAATTTGTCCTTATGTGGCTAATAGATAATTTGGTGCTACTAATGTAGAAAGATTTTCTTTTGTCAGATAAATAAATTAAAGAATATAAGGCAGATTGTAAACAATGGGGCTGCTTCTTGTGGTCTAGCTGTTGCCTGTAAATCAATAAAGATGAAATAATAATTATGGTTATTATTAAATAACTATTTATCCTCCTGGGAGAAAGGAATGAAAGAATATCTAAACTTTTCAATACACATGTAATGTTTATTTTTATTATACATCTGGAATACTTAAAAAAGGCTTATGGGGTAGTCTATATAAAAGAGGGAATCAAACACTTTCTTGATGGTCTCTCTTCTCTCAATGGTCTCTAGTTGATGTTTACGGAACTTTTTCACACATTCGCTAGACGTACAGGCTAGTTCATTAAAAATCGTTAAACAAATTAAAAAATACAAATTTATCAAAGAAATGACTCCAATAAGCATTGTAGTTTCTTCTTTTTGTGAGTTTCTTACGAAATATTAAAAATATGACTACCAAAAAAACCTGTCACATAGCCAATGACGTCATTTTTGTTACAATTTTTGGATCTCTCAAATTACTCACCCTCCCCCCCCTAAGAGACAAGTCCATATCAATTATTATATTGATATTTATTGATTAATATATTGTACAGAATTGAATAATTATTGGTTTAGGTGACATATCTCAAACTTATTTTTATAAGTACTATTTATTTAATTTATCATAGTATCTCAAAACAGGCAATCATCAAACAAGGTCTATATGAACGGAGAGATGCTTGGCATTCATCATAGGTCCTTAAAATTATCCCATCCATCTAATTTTTTGTAAACACTATTCCCCTAAAATGTTGTCCGTTGAAACTTTTTCCTGATTAAATAAAGGATTTTTCATTATAAACCTATGAACACGCCTTTTCCATTGTTGTAACAATCAACTATTTGAAATCACGGAATCAGACGTACCAACCGTTTAGGTTTGCACCATTCTTTTTGTATAACACTGCATAACAAGAAAACGGATACCTTGGCTCAATTATATTTATTTATATAACTATTTAATACATAGTGTTATATTTTAAATTGAAATAGATTCAAAATTAATTATCAATGTAAATAAAACTAGTAATGAATAGGTTTTGATAGGTCGTTACAAAATAACCTATCAAAATAAAACTTTACCTTCGATATGAATTTTAGTAAAAGAGGGAAATTAAAAAAGTAAGTTAATGGTTGTTTAATTAAATATTACTGGATACACTGACTTGCCAGACGTGCAACTACCCAAATTTCCCGTTATGGAAGTATTTTTTCTTGGTGGCTTAGTCTGGATTACGAATGCAGACATCTTTAGGCCCTACATTTACATTTCTTCTGTTTGTTTAGTCATCATATAAAAAGTCCCAGTTAGTTTTTATCTTCGTAATATTTAATTACGTGAAACCATATTTGGTATTTTTAAGTAGTTGGCATCTTCGTATTTTTCATCCTCCAGGATAGTTTGCACGTCTCTAGATGTAGTGTTCCAGAAATTTGTTTTTTATTTCACAAAACAAAATATGATGAGATATAGTGGTAGTTTTCACTCTCAAAGTCCCAACTCAACCAATAATTGCTCTAGTAGTCATCGCCATAACAGAATTGGAAATTATCAAACAGCAATCGAACCTTTTAATCATACCAAATTATCTGTCGGAAACTCCAAGTTATGCAACTTTAGGGAGACCGTCTGAGACTCGAGAAAGTGGCCGATGATAACGATAATACGTCATCAGAGCTTCCGGGTTAACGAACTTGACCGGAGGCAGGTCTACCACCACACAAGACCGGTTCAAGTACAAGTCCACCAGGTGGCGCGTCGGTCAACACTCCACGCGACGATCTTGCTACTGACGACAGCTTTTTGTCCCAAACTGTTGTTTCCGAACTCACTCACCTAGTGAACTTGATCTTAGATTGGCATTCCTTGAACGAGGAGGAAAAGTTAACTGAACAAACAACTCCCTGATTTTTTGCCGAAGTTTTTTTAGAGATGTTGCATATAAGGTTATTTTGATACTTTTTACTGAATTGGCCTTGATCAAGATAGACCAGTTCGTAATTCAGAGGTAGTGGTTCGGATTCCTCGCTAAACTGTAGGTTTTATAGATGGCATTTACTGTTTGGCTATCGATTAACAGTCCTGTCTAAGGAACATGTCAGCCTTAGTCAGTAACAAGACAACAAGGTTGCGCCACAATCATCTTACACTCATTTCTCATACATAAATGGCTTAATATACCTACCTGAGTATTTCTGTAAATACCCGGTTAGTATTCTCAAGTCAGTATTCCAGTGAAAAACGTTAAAGTATAGGTCTATGTTAGTAAGTTATTAATGTTGGAGACTAATTAAAGAATTCTTTGGACGTAAATAACCAATTTGGGTCCAAAGACGGACGGTGCCCGTCTCTTGATATCGATTACATTAATTGAATAATTCAAACAAATATAAAATTAAAAAAACAATGCCCCCCTATAACCACTACCATAAAAGCAAAACAGGTGTCCACTGCAATCCCTATTTAGACTACAAATGCCGTCAACTTCCACCAAGCCGGACCCGTTTATTTAAGGTTTATTTAAGGTGGGCCCTCCCACCTTAAATAAAATTTTTTAATAATTTCTTTTATTAATCTAGTGGTAAGACCTAGTATGAGACAATATTATTTTAACCTAGCATGGTTAATAGAATTATTATTATGATTTAAAATCTATATAAATTGTAATGATTATCTGAGAAAATAAATCAATGTCTATCTATCTATCCTTATCCATCTACGTAGATTTTATACAGTAGTTTATATAGGTTAAAGTCGTAAGTAAAATTAAATATCTTGCATGCATTTTTGCCAAACATAAAGTTATAAACAATGAGCTATAACTATTTGGGAAAAGTCACGCGTGAAATTTCCCGAATTTGGATAAAAGCTGTAATCACTCGACAGAACTCTCAATTCTTTTATATCTTCCGACGACATAACTCCATGTTAGAGTCCAGCAGGGGTCATTTGGCCCACATCCGTCGTTCCTTCCTCCCACTTTCCTCTTACGTCACAAAGCGCAAGCCGACATCAAGTTTCCAAGTGCGTGCCCTTTCCCCGTGCCAGGAACCGAGGACAAGAATGTGCTCAGTGGTTGAATTAGTTTCATTGACGTAACAGTCTTTTGGTGTGGTCCAAAACTAAATGAATCTTTCTCTATTGTCCTGTAACTATAGTATTTAGTTAGTTAGTTATTTTCTTAAATGGCAACCAGTCCAGGACCAAGTATTTTAAGCCAAGTCAAGTATGAATGAGGATTGAGTGTAGGATGATTGTGGCGCGATCTTGTAGCCTTGTTACTGACTAAGGCTTCCTTAGATATACCTCTTAATTAATAGCCCAACAGTCAATGGCATATCTATTGGACCTATAGATTAACGTGGAGTCCAAACCAATGTACATTTGAACAAAATGTGTCATATATTGCAAGTGGTATTGGATTGTTTAAAATTCATGTTTGTTAGATGTAGAATAAGTTACACCTGCAGAAGCCCTTGGCCAATGGGTTTTTTTTAATATAAGCTACTCTAAAATATAATAAAAATTTGTAACCAAGAATTTAGTGGTTTATACTAGTCAGTGTGGTGGACATAGTGAATGAGGTATGTTACACCTATAATGTGCATAGACTGCGTGTATATAGTGTATATATCATACACACGATGCATATGTAAATCACATTTTACCAGGTTAAGTGTAAGGAAGGGCCAAGTGGCCCTAACCTTGTCTAAATAAATAAAAGATTTTTCATTTTCATTTTCATTTTAAACATATACTATCCAAAAACTTCACCTAAAGCACATATTATTTTAAATAAACAACTTAAGTAAGACAACTTACTCAAGGGAATTAAAAATTCTAAAATATACAAAAATTAAAAAGGAAAAATTAGGAAATGTATAATGAATTCGTTCCTCGATTGACCTTATAATATAGTTCCTCTTCCCAAATATTAAACCTGTTATTTCCCTTCACGTTAAGTCTTTAGTATATTGCATGAAACGTTTTAAAGTGCGGGCCAATTCATGCACTAAGATAGCTCAAAAAGATTTTAAAAACTGTGAAACAATCATTACGCCAATATTTTATTTATAAATAAAAATTGGTTAAAAAATGATTTATTTCCATTGGAAAATATATTTTGTACAGATATTTGCAATTTGGAAAAAATAATAACCAGAGGTACATCAGTGTTCAACCTGGTAAGGTAGGATAGTAAAAATTGATATATTAGAAATTAGTTGTTAAAAAGGTAAAATTACAGGGTCACAAGAAATCGAGGAAAGGTCCATGAGGTTGAGGCAATTACATTTCTTGAAGAAGAAAAAAATAATTTTAATAAAATAGTTTCTCTCACCAAAGTAATGCAACTGGCATCAATGTGTTTTTTACTTGATAGATTAAATTGCCGAATAACAAGACATTTTTAATTTCGCTGTAAACGCAGTTTTATTATTCAATCTCGTTCCCCAGCCCAACGTTAAACAGTCCAACACAACCGGTTCAGTGTACCGGAAGTGCGGCGGGACTGGTTGCGTCACAATGAGAGGGAGTCATAACTGTAATGACCTATGACCGAGTCACAACAGCTGATGGCTCCGGAGATGGCGTTGAGCACAGACTCCGGACTGCCCTCTACCAGCTTAAAAAGGAAATACTCATTTTTATACACTTAGAATTTGGATTTACTAATATAAACTTTTTCGTCATTCTGCTTCAAAAATAGGTGTTTTAGATACATGTTTTGAAGAGCAAAAGTCATTCATTTTCCTCCTAGGACTAAAGATTATGATGCTATTTTGAGTCCAAGACCGCAAAAGATCATTGTTGATGATACTTTTGATTTAAGGTCAGCACTTGATTGTAAATAATCGATAAATTAACTACGGCAATCACTATCGATTATTTATGTATTTAGGACGTTCTGGATATCTATTGTGGAACTGGTAATCGACTATTAAATTGAACTATCGAATGGTTGAGATATATAATAATTACTTACATTGATATAACCTAATTTTAATCAAGAAATGTTTAACGTATTAAACATAACAGCTGATTATCTAAAGCGACAAAATGTCGACAACTATTATTACAGGCAGTATACGAAAAATTAGTCATAACAGCCAGAATTACTTTTGATAGCCTATATACTCGCACATTTAACAGCCTCGTTTTATACTACAGTATACAAATGATGTAGTATTTGAAAAAGAAAAACTAGTTTTCCTTATCAATTCTCTATCAAAGGAGGAGGCTCCATTTCTCAATATATTTGAATTTTTATAGGCTCAATTTAGTGATGATATAAACAATTTTCTTATTAAAATTTTTTTATTAGGTATACAAGTTAAACAGAATATGATTAATATACAAAATATGAGTAAAAATACATAAACTCCCGGCCCTTGCATATTTTTGTAAATAGTATGGATTTAATTTGAGAAGAGAGTTACAAGCGAAAAAATATGTATCAACCAATCAACAAAATATAAGGACAATTTTATAAGTTTTCAAACTCGAAAGTTTTGAAGTATTTAGAAAACACCTTGTACATCGTACGCGAAGGTCACTAAGAGTTTTAGGAAAAAACTTTATTGTTGTTTTTTTAATTTATGATGGAAAAGAATACATGAATGTTTGTCAGAGTTTTTTTTGTCATTTTAAACATAACGTAAAAAAAATAACGATTGGTTTTTCACAGTGCACGATATTCAAGCACTTACTATGAATGTATGTTTCATAGTCTAAATGATTATCTATTACTTGGATTTGAGTCAATAATGTTTAAGTATATAAGTTTTATAATTCTATTTTACTATCATTATATTACTTTCAGCTACCACTAATATGTTTAATGTTTTTTAATGATAAATGTTAAATTTTGTGCGAACTTCAATATTTACTGTTGTAAAACCCAACAGCTAATACCATTTAAGAAACCTTCAGTTTAACGTGAGATTCGAACCACAACGTTACGTCTGAATTATAAACTGATTTAGTTATGAAGATGGTCCCTGTGGATGAACGTAGTATTCAATAGTGTGGACGTTAATTCAATCCAGAAAATATCACATCCACAGACCATCGTGTTTAATTACCCACACTTATATAATAGCTTGATTACAGAACACGCCACTTTTCTTTATTTTGTTAAAGATAAGAAATGTAGCCACAAGACGAAATAATATTTTAAAGTAACCAATGTACACACACAATTTGTGGTCAAATTTTCAAGAGTATCCAGGCATAAAATATGTAGTCTTAATTTTGTAACTTCGAACTTACTGATGTGAAATGGCTATTTTTTAAACAGACATAAAGTTTTCATTGTTGGGTTACTCAAGGGTTGGGATATCCAACATTCCCATCTGATAAATCCAATATGTATGATTCCCTTATTTTATATGTGAACATGTATCTTTATCTTCCTCATATACTGTTTTAAATATCCTTTTTGTGTTTGTTTTCAATAATCTAATCTAATATAAAACCTTCATATTGGTCATAGGTGAAGTGTCAAGATTCAAAAGGGTATCCGGCAGTCAAATTGATGTTGGCGAACTATTCAAAAAATTTTATGGGTGAAAGTTATGGACCGTAAACCCATAACGCTACCTAGCGGCGGTGGTGGCAACTTGTGGTGTGGATGGGGGGGGGTGAAGGAAGACCCTACTGACCTCTCACCTCTGGGCTTTCACTCTCGTTCCAGACAAAGACTCCCTCCCAGCTGTGGATTATATAGTACTATAATTGGAACGGAATCTATAAAACCTTCTCATTTAATGAATAAATAATAATTTAATAATTACTAATATTATAAATATGAAAGTAGGAATAATAATTCCCTTTTCACGTAAAAGCTACTGGACCGATCTTTATGAAATTTTGTACACATATATTTGAAGGTGTTAAAATGAACATAGGATACTTTACATTTAAATCAATAAATTATCAATGTTAAACTCAGTTTTTAGCAATATTATACATACTCTTTCTGAGGTTTATAGAGCATGTGATCTATAAAAGTGATTTAATAGAAAGAAATAACCATAGCTGTGAAATTAAAATCAATATTTGATTGTTTCCATTGATCGATTTTAAATCTATTTCAAGTAAATACTATATTAAATGTTATTTTACGGATAACGAAGTTTAATAATGCTGTACAATTGAGCTAAGAATTCTCTGTATTAATTTTGTTTATGATTACAGGTTTATATTTTGTTATGTTTTAAAGTATGTTGCTTCTTAATACTAAAGTACCTGGTGACCGATCTCTGCTCGGATAGAATAAGTCATGTATTATATAAGTTAATTTGCAAAATTTAAACACATTTTTGTAGTTTAAATATAACCGATTTATATATTTATGTATTTATATACACCTTAATTAATATAGCATAAACACTTTTTATACTGACTTGCATAAACTCAACAAAATTGTAGCTTCATCGGACGGGGATCGATCTGATATCCTTCCTTACGTGAATTCTCCGCGCTAGCACTGAGCTGCGGCGTCTGCCAAGCTTATAATGGAGTTTAAGGTCTTTTGGCTAGCCTCAATTGTTTGAGCTGCACATATACCGTTTATTCAATCACCCATACAGTTTTTTTTATTATTAGCCTGTGATCAATAGATATTGTTATAAACGAAATGAGATTTGAAAAGCAAAAGAGAAATGTGATGTACACCAATTGATTGGTCTGTTACAGTAGCTTCAAACAAGAAATACAACTAATACGTTTTCTATCTAAGATTTTGGAAATCCTCTGCTTTTATTACGCACAGTTATTTTACCCTTTATTTTTTTAAATGTTAGAATTTTATAATTTTTTTATTTTATTAATAAATAAATTTATTTATGCAAATATCTAATCAACAAAGATAAAATTATAAAAATGTTTTGATTATTGTAATTTGATTCATTATAATGTTAATTTTTAGATTTTATTAATATTAGAAGAAATAAATTTTTCTGGACATTAGACATATCTAGAACCTTTTTCTACTCAGAAATTAGTTATTTTTAAAATTATAAGAAATTTGTTAGAGCAGTTTTCGCGATCCGTGTGCAAATATATATTCAAACCTTGCTCGTATTATAGTATTAGATATACAACCAGTACAAAGCACGGGATTGCTGCTAGCGATGAAAAATAGTAATTCATTTTATAGAAGAAGCTCTTCTTTTTCTGGAATTCATGAGTACAGTTACGAACTGAGAAGCTATTAAATTATTCTACGTGATTAATATATACTGTACGGCTTACCAAATGTTTCACAGTAGTGTAGCACCTCGATCGTTAACATTTTAAGCCTCAAATTAGGAAGAACTACAACTTCCAGGCAAGCTTTTAAAATATTTAAGAAATGGCTTCTTGTCTAGGGAAATACAAATTATGTATTAAAGATAGTAAAGTAGAGCTTATTATAATCCCTTGATGTTGTTCTCGTCTATAATTAATTTATAATGCTTCTCCTTCGTCTGAAGTTTTAATGAATCTCACTCGGCACTTTTATTCTGCACAAATCAAATGTTACTTAGTACAAACTTTTTTGCTTTTATTGTATGTTAGCTACGTATCGTTGTCGAGTTATTTATATTGGGTTTAGGTTAAGTGATGGCGATCCCAAATCACGTTGAGCCTATTTATTTCGGCAAATAAAGATTTATTTTAATAATAATCGTCTTTAAATAGCAATTTTATATAAATTACGTAGAATAAACCATTAGTAAAACATGTAACAGTATATTGAAATGATAATTCTACAGGCAAGTCACTTTTAATATTAAGTAAATTTAATTATAAATGGAATAATTAATTGTAAAATGTTTTGTTTTTGTGTTTTGTTATGATGTGTAAAATCTTTTGTTTTCTTAGCAAGTTTATCGTAGAAAAATATAATCATTAGAATCGGAAATATCTGTTTTTCGTTTTGATTTCCCCAAATACCAAAAAACCTTTGGGTTTATTTTAAGTTTATACAAGATTTATTATAAAACAAACCAAACAATTAATTGATTAAAATTATACAAATTATAGAAATTAGCAGAAACAGTACCTTTCATAATATGTGTAACCTAAATTTGATATCTTGGATATTATTTTAAATACTATAAAAAACCGGTATAACGCTTTATATTATTCAGTTCTCCTAAACACGTGTTTCTCGAGGCAGCAGTAAACAAACCAATGTTATTTTCATGCGCCAAGTACGCAGGTCTGCTGTTACGGGGATACTTGTTAATTGAATAAATAAACAATCTTCTTTAGTGGTGTTAATTGTGTTTTAAGCTCATAAGAACGCTTGAATTCATTTTTAGTTTAATATTATGACAACATTAATGGTCACACAATAGTCGTAAATGGCTGTAGTGATAAAATAAAATAAAATGATTATCTAGGGACTCGACAAATGCAATTTTAATTGGTTTAACATTAAAAAATGTTAGTTGATTGATAATTATTGGATATAATTTCGATGGGAATTATGTTTGATGAATTTATGTGTTAAGGGATACAAATATACATGTAAGAAAATTAATCTTACAGAACCTGTATATGTTTTCGTGATTATTGGCATCTGCTTTTGAAAAAAACTTGCTCGGTTCTTACATAAAAATTGGGTTTTTGGGATTTACCTTAATTTATAGAGCTTCCTTATATTAAATATCTTAGAGAACGAAAGAAGTATGCATATGACTATGATATGTTTTGTATTGAGCATCTCCCTTGCAAAATTCCCAAAACTACCAGAAAACGGAGTAATTAACATTAGGGCACTTCTATGGTTAAAGTAAAAAAATCCCTTTTCCAATGGGAAGGGCCTATATAATAATAAAACTTTCATCAAAGAAAGGAGCACAAATGGTTTATTAGTGTTACAGAAAGATAGATTTACGAACAAGCAGGTCCTATTTTAGCCTTCCTAAGGTGTAAAAATATGTAAGTTAACAAAATATCATAGATCCAAGCAAAAAAAGAAAAAAACTAAAATTTTATTCTAGGAAATGAAAATAAAATACAATCAGTTATAGTTTACCCAGACCACAGAATAACTTTACGACAATCGTATGAGCAAAAATTTGGTCAAAATATTTCTTAAGCGACTGTAATCCAATATGGTGCATTACATTGTACACATGTTTTTTATTACTATGCCTATTATTATATTATGCTTTGATGTAGTGTCGATAATGCATGTAAGATTGAGAGCGATTCGGTATATGAAAGCAAATACAATCCTAACCAATCCCCCAAGTATTGTCTTTGATATTGATGACAGGTAGCGTTGATACATGTATGCAGCGCTTTCTGGTGGAGTTTTGAAGAACTATAAACTGCGTTGCCGACACAAAGTGAGAGCACCTTATTAACCTCTCTGAAATGTTAAAATTTGATTCATGTGTGCAGTGCTTTCTAGTAGAGGTTTGAAGAACTATAAACTGCGTTACCGACATAAAGTTAGAGTACCTTGTTGCCTTCTCTCTGAAATGTTATAACTTGTATCTTATAATAAATATATCTGTGAAGTTATATCTTCTTACATTTAATAAAAACTTTAAAAAAATGTATCAACTTTATCACCTTACAGAACTCTACAAACAAAAAAATTATAATTACATTATTTACAAACAATCTTTTTCCATACAATTAATATGATAAAACCCTAATATGATATTCAAAGGAAATCGGGTGAATACATAATTAATATTACAATTTTGATTTCAATTTCTACTATGGCTACTTTGCTTAAGGACAAAAATGAGCTGTTGGGATTAATTAAAATGTGTATGTATACGGTACAAGAAAATATTCTGAATATGGAAAATATAAAGGCAAATAAGTCATTAAAATATTACAGTATCAAAAAAACTTAGATATATATTAAATTAAAGAGTTAGATGTTTTATTTTAGACGAATCAAACTAGAGTAATTAAATAATTTGTTTTTTATAAATTGATGGAACGTTAAGGTAAATACTATTATCCAATTGTGGGTAGGGTATCTGGACAAGCAAGTAAGTTACAACTGTATTATCTATAGGGAGGTTTAGAGAATTTTATACTAATCTTTATGTATAAAAGTAAACCTCTTCGTGTCGGTAAAGAAGATTGAAGTTTAACAAAGCCTCCAACAGAATGCGCCATTTGTTTGAAACACATTATTTTGGAACTAAGCTACTAACTTCTAAAAAATATCCTACTCGTCAAAATTTACTATATTATTACAGTAAAATTTACTGTATTAATATAAGTGCATTAGCTAATAAAATACTAAATACTATAAATTAAAAATTATAACGTATTCAATTTAATTGTCACGAATAGGTTATTGATCTTTTTTAAAAATAACTTACGTCAGAATAACTATCACATTTAGTTAAATGAATGAAAACTTATACATTTACAGATTAGGGACAACTTCTACAAAGGTCATTATTTTTTAATATTTTTTTCTTTGCATAGTTTGAAACATTACTTCATACTCCATAGCAATAAAACATTGTTGTACTACTTTAACGTAATCGTGGTTATCCATAGAATATAAAAAACAATTTTTTCTTTTCTTTTCTGAAATAAATAATTAGCATTTAGTTCAATTTGATAATCAACAATCATGAAATACGACTAATTAATTAATTTTTATTTACCTAGACAGTAGATGACTGTTAATTCTCATGCGACTAAAAACAGTATGTACCGCCACTATGTTCTTAACATCGGAAAAGGTATTTGTTGCCTGCAAACGCTCTTACGTTACTTGCTTACTTTTCTGTACTGCAACTTCCTGCGTGACTCTTGAAGGCACTACAAATGAATAATAGAAATATTGTAACAGGACGAGGCTCTGAGTCACTAAGACAATATTTTTTGTTAATTAGAATAAAAACGGACAAAATTAAAGTGTATTTATAGTATATTTTTATTTTCTTATTTATCATAATAGGTAGTATTTGTGTTTATTTACCTGCATTTATCAGACAAGTGGGTGTTTTATAACAGTCTCTAGAATAGAATAATAGTTTCGCCATAAGAATACATGAATACATAGTCATGATAGGAAGTGTTTGCTTCCTAATACTTAATATAGCTCGTGTGAAGTACTGGCTAGTACATTCCTTATAACTCTGGTACATATCATTCAAAATTGCTCGACACAGGTTCAACGCATTGTCTAGTTTAAAGATGGCTGTACTTCATAAATACATAATGGCGTTGGTTATTAATTATTCAATATCTTTTATCCGACTTTTCCAACGCGTTTGTGTTTTTAATGACACGACGTTTCTGGAGGTGGAGAAACTCCTCTCATTTTTAAATGATTACCATAAGTTCATAGTTTTTAATCTATTTACATTTAAAAAGACAGAAATGCTCCAACTCTCGTCCTGAGCGCATCCGTCCTATCTTGCGTCCTATCTTGTGTCGTCCGCTAGCTCGGAGGCGGAGTGTTGTGGTTTTTGTTGCGTTATCAATATAGGTAGTTTATTTGTATTGTGCGTGATAGATAAGTATAGTATTGTTGACTACATGATATAATTAACATCTGTAACTTAACCTTTTAAATTCTAAAGTAAATTATTGAGTAAAACACAGATCCGTAGGAAAAGTCCATTAAAATATATTGAATAATAGATTGAAAGTGTGGGATAACATTGTCAATTTATTTAGAGTTAATCTTCACTGATAATGGAATTTAAAAATTTTAGAAGGAGATAAAAATATTTTTAAAACCTTAGGAGAGACATAAAATGAAAAACTTTTGGAAAAAGACGAGGTTTATTCTTTCAATTTTTTCTTCTTCAATCATTTGTTTAAAACTGATTTGTTTTTCCAACTTTAAAATTATGCCGGTAAAAATCAATTAGGATTTGTATTAGTCTTATGGTTAAAACGACATTGTAAGGAAAGAAAGATATTCTACAGATTTTTCTTATGAAAAATCTCAACCGTTATAGGCTACCTCCCCTGACTCTTTATTAAAACAGTAATGACCTATCTTTACTCTCGCCATGGCCTAGTAATTACACCTTTATTTTACCAGTATCAAACTAAACCTAGAATGTCTTAAATGCAGGCAGGGATTCCAAATCATTGAGTATTGAGAAATTTTATAACATAAATATTATAACTGCAACTTGTTAGGACTTGGTTCCAACTAAATCTCTTTTCATATCTGAGTACACATCTAACCGCAACATTGACAACCTTATGACGTATCTGATGACGTGATGACAAGGCTTTAAGCTTCAAAATATTATCTGACAAATATCCATCTCAGCTTCAGTTTTTTACGTTGAACGTTTGATTTAGTTCAGTTATTATATTTAATTTAGCAAACAAATTAATTTAGTATCATTACTTAATTTCTTTAAATCCCTACAAAACGTATCAAAATTTTCCTAGTGTAAAGTAGTGTAAGGTGTATTAAATGATATTTTTTAAGAATTTCTCTTTTATATTCCTCTATAATATTTTTTTAATTTTAGGAACTCAATCTACGCACATAACTTACCTTGGCCTGTGGTTTTAAAGCTTTTAGATTTGAACCAACCATTTAAAACTGTGTATACAGAAAAATAAATAAGATTGATTTTATTTGTTTACAGTCAAATCGATAGCAAACACAAAAGCCTGTGGTAATGCACCGTTTCACCCACACTCGTCGTGCAGTCCTAGCCAGCGTCTCTGCGCTTGCGCAGTGCCAGCTCCACCGCGCTTGCGCCGTCTCGCTTTCTGCGCACTGCGCATGTCTGCTATTACCGTGGCGCAGCGACCGAGGAAAGTTGCATGACCGTTTGTAATGAATATTTTCGGCGAAATAACGAGTCGGAAGTAGCGGAAACGTTGAGTATTGCATTGCGTCATATGTGCACTCCTTCCTTCCGGCCTTGTTAATTTAAGTCATAATCAGGTGTTTTACTAATTATTCAAATAGTCATTCAGTTTAAGATTTTTTTACAAATTTATTCAGGACATTCTTCCTGAAAAAATGGTGTTGATAGGTTGTTTTTCTTAAGAAGATTGTTCATTTTTTGACTTGGGTATATCTAAGCTCTAGAAAGGTGTTAACAATTCTGGGACGCAAAAATGTAACGGAACTGACATCATATTGTTATGAGAACAGCTGTTTAGAGGAACTGAAAACATTCCTCTCATAAATATCCATGATCTAACATATTTCCACGTGTTTGTTAATATATACATATTTAACATGTGTGTGGGTGTCTAATTTAAAGCAGACTCACCATGTAAATATGTTATTTCTTATTATTTGTTTGATATGATATTGAAAATTCTAGGCATAATTAACTGTATATTAATGCACAGTTAAAAATGTATACATACTAAGCTGTAATATGACCCTAGGTAATGATTCAGCTGGTTTTTGTCAGTAAAAACAATCTACTGGTTATTAAATCTATTACACTCATCACTCTATGTTTAATTCATTTATCATAATATGAATATTTTTAAATAATATTTATAAAAAACAAAAATGGAAATTTAATAATTCAGTGAGAGCCTTTTATAACAATGCAAACTGAGTTTTTAAATTGTCACTAAAGGATTTCAGGTGTTTTATTAATGTAATAAAACGATAGGCATCTCTAGGCAATTGCAAGAATGGATTTATTATTTCTTTTAAGGAAATTCAATAATTGCATAACTAACAATATAATTTTAATTCAAGCTATAACCACTTAACTGGCTTGATAATATTTATGTACACATATATAAACCTTTATTTTGTCGTTCGTTTGGTGAATGTAATAAAATTATTCTACTGGCTAAAAGATTTGTAAAATACCCAAGACCCAATTATGTCCTATAAAACAAATTTTAAAAAAACAAGGAAAGAAAGCAAGCGATTGCTTATAATCATTTATTTATAAATTTTAAACAGTAACAACAATTCAAAAATAACAGTCATAAGATAGTTAAACTTAACTTTCGTTTATTCCGTACAAAAAACAAGAAAATTAATGATATAACTTAATCTATAAACTTATCCACTACAACTTTCTTTAGTAAAACAGTCTTTTCGGTAATAGATCTTCACTAAGCATAACATTTTTATATACATTTTTTACAAAGCTTTATATTATTATTTTCATTACGAAAATCGTTTTTTTATTATTACTATAGGGGTCCTGAACAATAGTATGCTTACTATTAAAAGAATTATACAATTATCTGAGTTAGTTATCTTTTTCTGAATACGAAAAAATTATATCTCTAGCGTTACTATTTATTTGCAGCTTTTTGTCGCATTCATCAATACTGAAATACGTAAAAATAAATCCTTAGAACACAGTTTTTTATCTCTAAAACCCAACAATTATGATCATGGTGAAAAAATACTTCTTAAGCGAACATTCAAATCTAAATTGAATTGAACATATGTACAAAAACAAATTAAACTACGTACTATAAAATCAATTAAACTAATACTAGTACGGTATAATTAACAGATTCTAATGCAATGCTATTCAACATAGTGGTTTCTTATCTTTCGTTTCTAGATATTTTGGATGAACTGACTAGGAAGTGTAAATGAGGCGTCTGGAACAACCTACTGCTTGTTGTAGTTGATAACTTCCACCTTGTACGAAGAACCAGGTCCATCTCCGTCACCCATGTGAACCGTCTGCTCCCACTGGGTGACCCCGGGCGTCCTCTGGGCAGACGGCCAGACGGGGGCGGCCACCTGGTGGGAAGGGACACTGGCCTCCTGCTTCTGCTGGGGTTGAAGGTGTCTCAAGATAGGAAGTGGAGGCACGTTGGAGCTGGCCGAAACCTGAACTGGAGTCTGCACATTGTGCTGCTGGACATGCCACATGGTGTGCTGAGGAGTCTGGAGATGGTGGCCAGACCAGACTACGTTGGAGGGGGACGTAGAGGGTTGAGAACTCAACGATTTAGGGTGCGGCCATTGTTGAGCTTGGGGGGAGGGAAGGTGTTCGGGCCACTTCTTCTGGGGAGGTTCTGGAGTACTGTAAGGTTTTCGTCGTGGTTGGGGTTGTTCAGTGGGTCTTTGCACAGAGGACACATGAGGGGATGGTTGGTAGTCGTAACCATGTGATCGTTGCATTTGAGGGTCTTCTTCACTTGTAGGTTCACGCACTTCTATTGGCTTACTCCACTTTCCTTTTTTCTTAGGGCTTTTCTTAGGTATATTCCTTATGTTGTGGTTGTCTTCTGGAAATCCCCTTCCTTCACTAAATCCATCCTCAACGCTTCCATCATAATCGTATTCTCCGGAGTAATCGATCGGTTCTCTATTATATCCTCCATGTCTGTTTTGGTGAAGTTCATCTACATCTTTCCAGCCACTAAAGTCCATCAAGGGTCTCCAACCATCATTGTCCATGTTTATAGCTTTCGGCTTCCTATGGATTTTAGCAGAATCTTTGTTTATTTTGCGTCCCTTGTTTGTCTCTCCTTTCCCACCGAGGATTCCGTAATCTTCCCTCAGCTCTCTCAAATCTTCACTGGAAATAAGCCATTCGTCTCCGTCATTTTTGTTTTTGCCTCTTCCAAACCAATCACCTATGTTAATAGGCTCCCAGTTTGGACGTTCTCCGGTGGAATCACCAACGCTAGGTCTAGGTCTTCTTTCACCAGAGTCATTTTCTGAGCTCCAGTAACCTTCTGGGCTGTAGTCATGTCTCCCTCCACGTTCTTGTTCTGGCCTGTGGTCCACCCTTTGCTGATGCTCCCCAGAGTTCCCGTGTTCATGATGAAGCAGCACGGGTTGCAGGTGACTGTAGCTTCCACGCGCCTTGTGGCCCCCGCCGTGACCCCTCTTCGGTTTCCTCTTGGGCAGCTTTTCCTCGAATTCTTCGTGGTGGTGCTCCACTTTCTTGGCCTTCACCTTGTGTACGTGCACAGGCTTGTAGACATCGTGGTGTATGTGTTTGATAATATGTGGAACTTTAACTATTATCTTCTTCCTGTTCATAACAGAGTTTTAGATGAATAAAAACATATAGGAAAGTACTAAAATTACTCCAGCCAACTTTATTGTTTAACATTCTTTGTTAAATAATACATACATGTTGCATTACATTTGCGTTACATTTTGGCCTTAAAGTGTCCTTTCGTACTAATATAGCGTGTGATTGACCAGTGATTCACAGATAATCAAGAAGTAAAACTTATATATTTTATTTTGTGAGATAGCCAATGCTGTTGCTTGTGCAGTTCTACTGAAGACAGTGAGGCACAAGAGTGGCATAGTGACGTAGGCAAGCCAGAGGCGACCGTACTTGAAATGAAAGATTTCCCTCACCAATCTTTACTAAAGTAAGATGGTAGCTTTCTGTTTATACGAATGGTTAATAAGCTGAAAAATACCCCTCTACCTACCAAAATGTTAATAATATAATTTATATAGTCTTTTGGTACTTGTTCGTATTTGGGATAGTTTCTATAAAATATTTTGGAACATACTCTTTTATCCCTGTTCCCTTTAAATAATTACCTTGACATTTTTCAAAGCTGTTTTTTCAACTTTTTAATGCAATCCCTTATTTAAAGTAACCCTATAATAGACTTTTCATTTTAATTTCATACACCTGCGCAAAGTATGAAATAACAGGTTACGTGGTGGTTAGTAGGTCTTTGGGCAATCCAGAAACAAATGGGTTGTCGCTTGGGCTTTGTCCACATAATCGTGCGTATAAAAAACATAATCGCCGCATTGATAGCTGCAGGCCTCATTGTAAGGCAATTGTGGAGTGGACATGCATCAGGCGTTGGTCAAGCGCTGTCGCCTGATGAAATGAAGTAACCCCATGGACTCGATACTTCCTGACCGGCGTAACTGACCCAGCGCTCGGCTCCGTCCTCATTCATTTGGGAAACCAGTAAAATGACATACACTTTTACCTCAAAAATTAAATCAGAAACATTTAATTAAACTAGTTCTTTTAATGTCTTGTCAAAACAACAGTTACAGCGTGTTATGTTTCAAAACTACGCATCAGATTTCTTTCAAGCACCCTTTTACCAAAATTGTGAAACTATCGACTTTTGGAGGCCTATAACTAACCTTAAATAACAAAGTAAGTCTTTAGAGTGATTGTTGTTTGGCGATGTCATATTACGCTGCACACCTATTTTTGTAAAAAAGTTGAGAAATAAGGAAGAAATTGGGATTCGAGTCTGTAAATCGCACCCAGCACACTAGCCACTAGGCGAGCAAGATGGATGATAGTTTTTTAGCTAGTTTTAATGGTAATGGTCAAATAATCGTAATGTGAGTGAACCAGTGAAAGACCACCATCCAATGAATGACCGTTTTGTATAAAAAACATCATATTAAGCCTAGTCTATTAGAAACGGCCTTAAAAGTAATTTAGGAGTCTGGTTTGCATCATTGCTGTCACTGGTTCAAAAATAAAGTGCCCAATATCTGTTTGTACCTCATACAAAAGTGAGTGCTCCTCCAGTTCATCTTCAAGCCTCCCCACTATAGTGTGTCTTACGAACAAGGTTAGCTGCATTTTTCATTGTTCTTTGATTATGATTGAAACTTAATAAAAACACCTCAAAAAGTCATTACATGTTCGTATTTTTATTTTTACCCAAATATAAATATAATAGTTAATTATACAATTGATAAAAATTCACTTTAGATCACTTAAAATTTAAAAAAAATTGATTTTTTAACCCATTGGACACTCAGAATACAAAAAAACCTTTTAGGGCTGGTCACAGCGAAATTTACCTACAGGATCCTGCTTTCTTACGTCTCTACTATCCTTCTATCCTACAATTATACTTTCCTATAGGAAACTCGCTAAAATTAACTCACTTGTGTTCCGTCGTGGCGGGCTGCAGCAGACAGGACAGTATGGCGACGCTCGTCACCAAGCCCTGTGGTCACACAGAACACTTATCAGCAACATTACAAAACATACACTGTTAGGGTATTAGGAGTCTAAAGTAATCAAGTAACTTGCGATCAACCCCATGGCCAAATATGCTTCGGTGTCACGAAATTATATTGACAATATAGGGAAACTAGCGTTAGGAAAACAAAGAATATAGTTCTAGACGTATTGGTTATTTTGTTATTTTTGTGCTTTTCTAAGCAGATTTGTGATTTTTCAACGTTATGATGGGGAACAGTCCAAACTCCGGTCCTGGTACTGCCTAACCTAAAACAAATGTTAGGAAGCATCCATGTCCAGATTCGACCCCTGTGGAATTTGATCCGGCGACCTTCAGTTGTGAAGGCGGGCACTTTAACCACTCAGCCATCCTGTAAGTTTCTATTGGATTATGTATATACAATATATTCAATATTTTTATTTACGATATATTCAATAATTGTATTCACACTAGTGTCTAAAGCCAATAAAACCTTAGAGTTAGATGTATGAGTTTATCGGAACGAAACGTACTAGCTTATATAAAATTGTCCTATTTGAT
Organism: Nephotettix cincticeps; assembly: GCA_023375725.1. NCBI lineage: Eukaryota > Metazoa > Arthropoda > Insecta > Hemiptera > Cicadellidae > Nephotettix > Nephotettix cincticeps. The sequence goes on along the minus strand of CM041785.1, from coordinate 14,946,529 downwards.
ATACTGTTTACAACTTAATACTAATGCAGTTAATGTGTTCTAAAACATGATTATTTGATTTTTGTATTAGCAGGTCTGGTGTAGACCCAAAGAGTGTCGTAAACCCATAACACTCATCACATTTAGAAGTTACCACTTATCGTTTGGATTTATGTTCATCATCATTTTAATATTTTACTTAGTATTAGTTATTATTTTTTATTTTATATTAACTTCCAGGATCATGATAAAATTTGCACATTTGTCCTGATATATGAATCAATATTGGAATTGCACTATTTATATTAATTTAATTTTTTAAATAAAGTATTTTAAATGGTGATCTCCTGTATTAAGGACTATTATTAATGAATTATCCAGGATTATTATTTATTTAGTATGCATCGTGTTTTTATTATTATTTATTTTTATGATGTATCAGGAACTAAATTAATTGAAACCTGGTTGTTTCATTGACCCCAAAATATAATAGCTTGGATTTTTCCTTTCAATCAGCTTAGCTAGAGAGATAGAAATGGTAATACTGTATAAAAATAACCTGTGTATTTGATGAAAAAGACCAAATTGAAATTGAAATTTTAAAATTTTGTTTTATGTTAATTATCAAATCATGCTTATCATAGTTTAATGTCGTTTCTATGCCAATCATAATTGAATTTGGATAACTGTTTAAGACCGACCCTTTATTTATAACATAATAACTGACGAAATCTGAAAAAAAAGATTTCATTCCTTTCAAAAATTTTCCTAACACTTTTTAGATGTATGTTAATATTGATTAATAAGAACAAATTAATTTTTTCAATAATTTTAATGAATATGTAACTAACTAGATTAATAAAAAATAACAGCCAATATTTATATTATAAAAATTTTTTATTTTTATATATTTTTATTTTAATAAAAATTTAATTTTAAAATGTAATCAATATTATATAATTTTAAAATTTCTATAATATATAATGTTATCTTTATATAAAAAAAGTTATAAGATAATGTATAATTATAACTGAATTGAAATTTCTTAACAAATCTAGACTTTATAGTTATAACTATGTAAAATTTAAATTTTTGTTTTAAAAGTAGTCCACTTTTTAAGATATAAATAAAAAAGAATGTGATCCCTTGGTTAAAAATAGTAACAATTATAGTGTAAAATTAAATAAAATATTAATTATGTAAATATAAATAATATTAAACTCCTTCTAAGGCCAGTAAAAAATGTTTAAGCTCAGTTATAAATTAACTAACATTGTTTCTTATGGAAATTTTAAAAGTTATACGATTGTATATTCGTGGTGCACTTGAGGAAAAGAAATATAGGTATTAGAAGCCCTGTGTCTTTACTTTTCTGTCCAGTGATATCTGTATGACTAGAGTTAAATTTAAATTATTTTTAAAAGTGTCCCAGCTTTTAGTAGACCAAGAATTTTCTAAATAGTCTCTATTTATAAAAAAATCAAAAACATTTAATGGTTTTAGGGATTTAAAACTACGCGGATAATTTGAAATAACTTGTCGGGAATCACGAAGTAAAATTTAATACTAAATAGACTGATTTAAAATCTATTTTTTGTTAATAAACAATGTCTATTCAGTTAAACGGTACAAATAAATAATAATATATATATTTAATAATTTATCAAAGTTGTAAGCGAGAAATAAAAATTATATTTGCGATATGACGAGTACTCACCAGTAGCGCTGCCATGACGGGAAACCAGCGACTGTCTCGTCCGCCATTGCGCGTCTTTATACCACCACGTGATGGACTGATGGCGAATAATTAGTCACACATCTTGATTTCGGCTCTTACCGTCCATAGTTCACGGCCGCATCCACTTCCGGCTTCTTGTTTACATCCTCATTTCCGGAATGCGTACCAGAATCTTTGCGTGCTGAAAGATAACACATGTAAATAAGTCTACACCCGTGTTTCGGCCTTTCTAATTATGTAAGTGATTTAGACGTGGATATGTCTAAGCTCTGGGGAGGTGTTGGCAATTTTTTAAGACGCAAAAGGTGTAACGGAAGTGACGTAATTGATCACGTGACGGAATTTTATTTTATGTTAGTCATATGTTTAATATTTTTTTAATACCTGAAATACTAAAATGTTACTTTATACTCCATAAATAATTAAAAAAAAACTGTGAAGCTTGTAGCTTAAAATTTCATACACATTAAACATTATTGCAATTTTTTTAATTTTAACTAGTAAACCATGTCGATTTATACGCCGAAAAAAGAATAGGTATACGATAGAACTAGGCTATTCCTCTTTCAAATCAACTAATGTGACTTTTTCATTATTTTACTTAAAATACATATAAAACCTATGTATTTTGCCCCTCAGCTGCTGGACATAATTGAAGGCTGTACGTTAGTGAGAGAGAATTTAGCCACCATTTTAAAGATTGTAATGTGGGGATGTTTTTTGTGATATTTGGCAGTTTGAAGTTTGACGAGTAAGAAAAGTTTCTTAAGCAACTTGTATCGTCCTTTTTATCAATGTTTCAATATTTTTTTCAAGTAGATATTACAAGGCTTTAAGAGGGCTTTACTGTGTCAAACTATACTAATTCCTGTTTAATATTTTGTATTTTTTTTCTTCCAAAAAGACGTATGTGGCAATAAGTTTGGTAAAAGTTGAGAAAAAATATTTTAAGGGTAATGTCTATCAAAGTGAAAAAAGAAAAATTGCTACTTCGAGAAGGTGAAGAGAGATAGAATGTCCGATTTGCTTATTTTTATAGAATTATGCACACATGATAACTCCTTGAAATCTTTTTCGCTGAATACCAAACACTCTACATATAAAATATAAAAACAAAATATCTAAAATACAACATATAGACAAGATGTTATCCATAAAAAGTTGCACTATGCACTTAAAATGCAGTTTATGAATCATAACAACATAAAAAATATATTCAGTAGGTTTTCTAGTTTTAAGTTGCTCATTTTCTTGTTTTCTGTATATTCTCCTGCTTACATGTTTCTAATATTTATACTCTTTCCCAATGTTAATCATATGGAGAAGCGTATTTTAAGAGCGTCCCATTAATTTCATTTCAGGATAAAGTGTGGGAAATAACTGTTAGGATCAAATAAAGGCCATAAAGGTATAAAAACCGTTACACATAATAAAGGATCACTCTTTAACAGTTCCAATGCCGATATTTAGCAAGAGTGGGTTCGTTCACACAAAATAGCCTTTAAAAATTAATGGAATGGGCAACTTATAAATTAAACAATGGACGTCATTGAATCTGAGTTAAAATTAACTGCAGCTTTATGATAATAATAAAAATCAGATAAGGTTAGACAATTTCTAAGGAAAGTAAATCAATTAAATGGTGACACTGTTGTTATAAATAATATCAGGAAGGAAGTGTTTGATTGCTTTCTCTAAACCTCCCTTATTAGAGTATATTGCACTAATAACAATAACGAATATTGCACCTGGAAGTTGTTATACAAGAGAAACCATAAACAGAATGGCTGGTCGCTCACGAATACGTATCGTGTATGATGTGAATTATATTAATAGTTTATTATCGGTTAAGAGGTATGTGAAGCTTTAGATTAAATTTGACATGGATGTTTAAGTTCTGGGGGAGTGGTGATAGTAATTTTTGAGACGTGAAAATGCAAAATGAGAACAGCTGTTTAGAGTTTTCGCTATTTCCCACAGGAAAGTAAACACAATTTTCAGATTACCTTCTTCCCAATTTTACATTCTACAAGATTAACTTTTGATATTTCTCAACGTATTCCATATTTTACTTGAAAGTTAAATTGGAGATCACTATTTCTCCTGAAAAAATATTAATTAGAAAAACATATTGGATTGTAGAAAGTTTTATATGTTCTTTCTTTTATATTAAAAACTAAATGTTTAATGTTTTGTATCTTAATAATGACTAAGAATATTTTAGTGTTTTAATTGTTGTAGAAAGAAACACAGTATGTTTTACAAACGTTTCTTTATCTACGTTTCTTTACAAATAGACAGTAAAATGGTTTTTAAACAGTTAGCATCCTCTCTTCTTATTGTAAGTGCGTTGTTCTTAACATCAAAAAATGTGTTTACAATATTTAATTTTGTAATTTACAATTAAGACTCGTACCCAATCTCAGATATGAACCAAATTGAGTACATTTCCAAAAATATTCATCTTATTTATTTTTTTTATTGAATATTCAAAGTTTACCTTTTATTAGTGTGTTAAAACTAGCTCAACTATTATATTTGAGGTACATTTTTATTACAAAATTTATTGTACGATTCCCATATCTTGCATTATTTTAAATTTATACAAAACTTCGTTTTAGTGCAACAGCATCAGTTTTATATAATTTATATCTTGATAACTTGTTTTCGAGTAAATCAAATGTTGGAAACGAAAGTCTTTATAAAAGAATTTCTTAGTTCTTATTGGAGACTCAATATAGAGTAAGAGATACAATCGTATAGATACAGTGCAGAATTCAGGAGAAAATCATAAAGGTTAATATTTCTATCCACCAAAAGGATATGTATTGGTTAGCCAAGTATGAATGTGAAATTAATGTAAACTGATTGTGGCATGATATTATAAATTTCACTATGATCTAACTAAGGCTGAGATGATCCTAACACAGGACTGATAATTAATAGTGCACCATCTAATGGCGTCTACAGTTCAACGTTAGATCCAGACCACAAGTTTACCTCTAATTACCAGCTGGCCTAATTATGGGGATGAACGTAGTATTAATAGTATGTAAGTTAATCCACACCAAGATGGTCTTCGCTCATAACTATCCACAATTCGTGATCCCCTGGATTTACAGTTTCTCTTCAGATAGTTCGATGAAAGTCACTTCTCTAGACCATGTCTATTTCTAGTCGCGACGGTGATCTCTAGTATGCAAATCAGAGCCAGAGTGTGTTATGCCCCAGGCGTGGATATCTTCGCATATCATCATTGAAGTTCATTATCCATAATTGCATTCAGAACAACATATTATACGCAACAGAAGAAGATTGAATGAGAAGTTTCTCCTGGAGGTTTCTTGTTCACGAGTGTATCGTTGCAAGCCTTTGTACCCACTTTTTGTTAGAACAACTATTTCTACTCGTCTTTCTCTGAACTCAACTTGTGTTTATACTGTGGTCTAATACTTTGTAATTAATTAGCAACATTCCCGTGCTTTGTAGGTTTGTACCTAAGATAATCTAAAAATATAAGCCTGGATTCTTAAACAAATACATAGAAAGAAAAGCAATTTCTTAGATCAATTATTTATACTTTATACTTTATACTTTTAACTGAAATGGCGACCTACCCAGGTAGGTATTTTAAGCCAAGTATGAATGAGGAATGAATGTACGATGATTGTGGCGCGATCTTGTAGTCTTGTTACTGACTAATGCTGACATGTTCCTTAGACAGGACTGTTAATTAATAGCCCAACAGCCGATGGCAACTAATGGACCTACAGTTTAACGTGGAATCCGAACCACGGCCTCTGAATTACGAATTGGTCTAATTATGAGGATGGTCTTTGCAGATTAACGTAGTATTGAATAGTGCGGACGTTAATCCACACAAGAGAACACTACATCCACCGACCATCTCTCACAACTATCCACAATTCGTGACCTCCAAGTAGCTGGATTACAGGACGTCGCCACCGTCCCAGTCAGTATTAATCATAAGCAAAATAATGTAAAATATGTATCAACATTCAAATTTGTTATATGTTAAGATGAAATTTTAATATGGTTTAGTTTTGAAATATGTTTGACATATATTTCATGGGCTTGATCAATGTAAACACACTATTATTTATTTTAATTTAGCAGCTGGTGGGGATTTTTCCTATGAAATCACTTTCAACACGTGTTGAGTAAAACCTAAAACAATGTGTCTAATATTTCTTAAAAATGGGTTTTAAGGCTTTTTTATTTTATTTTCCTTGTTCATTGGTCGGTTTAGGCTTTAAACAGCTAATTTTTCATAGTCCTTTCATAGAACTTGCTTATTTTTCATAGAATTTTCATAGTCATTTTGTCATTGTGAAGAATGTAAAAACCTTCACTAAAACATATAGTATGATGAAAATAGGTTTCATAACTTTTAGTGGTTATCAGTAAAACTCTAATATTATTACCTTCCTGAAATGGTGAACTATCCAGGCAAGTGATAATTGAACCCAAGTATGAATGAGTATCAGATGATATTGGCGCGATCTTGTAGTCTTGCTACTGACTAGTGACTGAGGTTGACATGTTCCTCAGACGGGTCTGTTAATTAATATCGAAACAGCCGATTTCATCTAGGAGACCTATGGTTTAACATGTGATCCGAACCACTTTTGCCTCTAAATTACGAACTAAACTACAAAAATTGACACGAATAATCTAGGATTACCGGATAATAGTTCAAGATGGAAGGTAATTGTAAAGGTAAATGTAAATTGGCCTAATAATGAGTATGGTCTTAGCGGAGGAACGAAGTATTCAATAGTGCGGACGTTAATCCGCACAAGAAAATTTACATCCACAAACCATTACTCATAACTATGCACAATTTACAGAGATGATGAACAGTTTTTGTAATATTCTCTATAATAATAGGCCTGCAGTTTTTTTATATTTTATTCTATGGTGATATAAAATTTCATTCAATTTTTTATATAATTTATCTGAAACTTGATATTACCAAGAAACTCATTCAATAGAATTAAACATTCTGAATAGAGAACAAGCTTTTGTCGAAAATATTAATAGGATATTATATCATCGAACGATGTTTCAATACACAACTAACGCGGTGCTAGCCCAGAATGTCTAATGTTTCGGGTTCAAAGCCGGTACCGTATAACTTCCTTTAGATCACAAACGATCATCTTTTGCTACCCCAATATAACTAACACCACTAAGTAACATCACTTTCATTCATTCACCGTACAGATCCTAGGCCCATGCTGATGGGAAGTTGAGGAGTTTTTAATAAAAAAAAAATAGTAAATGTTCAGTGGCCTAAACATTATAAACCATCTTGTCCTTGACAAAAAAACTTTAATTACACCAAAACATTCTCTCCATATTTAAAAAAAACGTTCTCCTCAATGGCTCAGAAACAGTTGTCATTTCTTGTCACCGATTCGTTGTTTTTACGGTGAAGGTGAAAAGAAAACAGTTCTTATAACAATCAGTTTTCACAAATCGTAACCATCATACCATAATAACACTTAAAAAATTATTCGTATATTGGGTTGTGGCCATTTTATAATTAGGCAAGAGTATAAAACATTTGTGACTGTTTCAAGCTGTTGGATGTAAATAGCTTTCCCATTCACATCACACATAATAACCTATTGTTAGATTTACTGAATCATATTTTATAGCAGGATTGAGTTATACAGCAGTTTGGGTATAGATACTGTGTTTGTGTTATTGTAAATATGTAAACATATTTACATTCATACAAGGATGTTTGCTTTCCGAATGCAGTGATCCACAGTTGTCTTAATAGTCTCACTAATTTAAGAGCATCTTCTGATGTTTTTTCAGTTTGATACTCATGGTAAATGGTCTTCGTTATAACAACATTTATGTGGGCCTTTCACATTTTTAACACATTCTTAAAATTTTAATAATCTATTAATTTGACCGGCTGTCTATTTTAATTGGATTTTGATACTTTTAAAATAAACAGATAGCAATGGGACCATATGATGTCTGAAAAGGTTTTCACGAAATTCGTATCAGTTTATTGACACCATGACTTTCTTTGATGCCATTTTAATACTGATTTTAGTTATTTCTGCACGGACATGATTTTAGATTGAATTTTCAATATGAAGCATTTTGGTCAAAATACTTAGTTTATTATCATTTTCTATGGGAAACATTAGAATCCGTGATATGTATTACATCGTTTTACAAAACAGGACGGTTAGAGGCTTTGTAATTAGAAATTTATCAAATAAAGGTACAAGTTTAGGAGAAACCCCGTTCAACAGATTTTAGTGACATGTTTTATTTCTGTATCAAAAAATTAGGTTAAACCATGCTTATGCTGTCCAAGAATTTTAAAATGTAAAACAATATTTGGCAGAAATATCATCTAAAGATAATTGTGATAGGTTTTATGAAAAAGAAAAATAAACATTTTTTTGGAGTTCACATCAGAGGCCGGTAAACTTCCTGCTATTGTTGAAACACGCATTCTATTTTCCATCCATACAAACACAAACACAGAATACTTAGACAATACTGTAACATCATATAAATACGATAGAGAATATATTGGTTTAAATATACAAGGTGTAACTGAAAAACACGAAAAAACTTTTATTTAGTGTTCCTGAGGTCAAAACAAACAAAAAATATCCTGTGAACTTATATGGTCTATCTCCATTTTCCGCCTGTCGGCGTGTATGTGTTTTGCCATAGCTTTGAAACCACTTGAGGTACCAGCTTCAAATTCACCACGTGTATGAGAACTCATAGGATCTACTTTTGTGCACAGTATCACTTTTCTACATTGTACCATTTCAAAATGGCGTCCACTTCAAGTTTTCAAAGCTCAATAACTTAAAAACCATGGGTATTAAAAAAATAATGACAAAAAAGTTGACGAAAAGAAAATTGAATTTCGCAACTGTTTTTTTGTAGTTTCTTTTTTGTAAATGAAATGGTTTTGAGTTATTGAGTTTTACAAATTTGAAATGGACGCAATTTTGAAATGGTACAATGTAAACTATGCAAAAAATAGATCCTATTAGAAATCATACACGAATCAAGTTTGAAGCTGGTATCTCAAAAGGTTTCTAAGTTATAGCAAGTTATGTAAAAAACAAATACACACCGACAGACGGAAAACGGAGCGAGATGTGCCATATGTTCGAAGGACATTTTTTGTTTTTTTCTCCTCAGGAATAATATCCCAAAGGTTTTCAGTGTATTTCAGATACACCCTATATACATAACTTCTATTCATATATAAATAAATTTTTATTTCTCACACTCAACGGCCCATCACCATGGGCCTAAGCGGACAGCCCAGACGCTGCTTCGGTACCTTTATGTCTAATAATTCACAAACACATTCACAAATATCTAGATCTATGGATATCGGCAGTTGAGGAAATAGAATAAAATAAATATTTTTCTTCTGCATTAAAAGTGTTGGTTATCATGTAGGGTTGAGTTATAAATTTATATTGGAAAAAAATTAATCCAACAAAGATAATAAAGGGATAGTAAAGAATTGTAAAAATAAATCTTAAATTATTTATTTTAAAACGTAACAAATAACAAGCAATATTTACAAATAACTAGGAATAACACGTTATTTTCTAACGGGTAATACTATCTTTGTAAATAAAATTACTCAACAAATATATACACAATTTCATTACAGTTTCACATTAGTGTTGTACTGATTTTAAGAGATAACCATAAAGAGTTTACTTATTATTTTCAAACTACTGGTTATTGGTTACACTATGGCATATACTCGTAAGACTATAATTACAAAATACTCATTGTATTTTATTAAAATGTATCATACATTGTTTACGCAGTGAGTGAATATAATACTTATTGTAAATCTACAATACAGTTGAGTTAGGTAACTAAGAAATGTGGTAAGTTTGAGTAGGTAACAATTCTATCAATTATTAAATGTTTTATGTGTTTATTTCTGTATTTGATGTATTATTTCTCAATAGTAAACTTTTGTTGGGTACTCATTGAAATTCAAGGTCAGTGTAAAAAAAACATTAAAATGAAGTAAATAACAAAAAGTATACCTCGTTTAAACATTTTGAATTCAACGTGTACTTAAAGACCAAAGTTGCAAAAAATGTTATTACGAGGTCAATCAATACCAATATAGTTTTGTTTTCTAGCACACAAGTCAATTACACCTCCCTTAAATAAACTTCTCTACGTAACCAACGAAAATCTGAACACATGCAGAGCGTGCCTGAGTTATGGTATTAAATATACTGTGGAAGATGATGGACTTTGTCATTACATGTTTCAGTAGCTCTTGTGTATCTGTTTTTGTTGTAGAAGGAAGATCTTTTCATTATAATGCCTCCTGTCGGTCGAGTTACATATTTTGAAAGTGTTTGACAGTATACTTCATCACTGGTTGTGTAAGTGTTAACATTTGGTATAAGAAGGATGGCTTCATCACAGAGTGTCTGTTGTCGGGTACGTCATAGTATGTAGTTGTTTGACAGTGGCTGAGTGTTTTACATGCTTAGAAGACTGATGGCGTCGTGTCTGTTGGGAGGAAGTTTAGAAGTTTAGTAGGATCCGGAAGGGTAGCCGTTATAGGCGTTGTACATGTTGTAGAAGGCCTGGTAGGCACGTGGTGGCAGGTCGTCCAAGTACTCGTATGTCTCATACTGTGGAGGTGACCACGCGCGGGAGTGGTGATCGTGACTGCTGGAGTGGCCACCGTGCACGTAGTGGCCATGCTCGTGGCCCACATGGCCCGCGTGCTTGTGGCCATGGTCGGCGTGGCCCACATGCTTGTGCGAGCCTTGCAAGCTGCCCACGTGTTTGTGACCGTGGTCTGCGTGCCCGATGTGCTTGTGGCCATGCTCCGCGTGGCCATCGTGCTTGTGCTCGTGGACTCCGTGCAGCGCGTGGGCGTGCTACAACAAACAAACTCAAGAGTCACTAACTTACCGTTATAATGATAATACTCTACCAATCATAGAATGCTTTATTTTAGTTGGAAGCATTTAAGCTAGCGAGAAGTTTCGCAACAGAATTTTTGTTAGTGTCTGACACATCTTTGCATGAGAGCTGATGGATGACAAAATTTGCATCTATGTTTTCTCACTATTAATAAACCACTGTCCATAGTGTTGCAACTTTTATTGGAAGTGTAAAAGAACCGGTAAAAGGGGTTACTTTTAGTCCCTTGGGACTAAAAACTATATGATTTTACTCCCTTGGGACTAAAAACTATATACCTTTACTCCCTTGGGACTAAAAGTATTACTTAAGTACTCTATTCCAGAGAGTAAATTACAGCTATAGGTTGTGAGTGAAGGATGATACATTATTATAACTAGAAATGGTGTAATAAATAAATATCCCATTAAATGATGTTTCACAAAGTGATATTACTTGTTTCTCACCTTGTGCTCGTTGTGGCCGTGGTGCGTGTGGCCGTGCTCAGCATGACCGTGGTGCTTATGCTCGTGGTGTCCATGTCCGTCATGCTTGTGCACATGGTCCACGTGGCCCCCGTGGATGTGCTTGTGTATCACTTCTCCCCCATGCTTGTGCTCGTTCTCCCCCTTCTTGTGATTGATGATTTTGTAGATGGTGTGTGTGTGTTTTATCACCTTCTCGTACGACGGCACGTGGATTATCACCTTCTTGTGACTAGGGCAATGCAAACGTGGTGAATATAACGTCAACAATAGATATACATTTTGTATAATTCAAAATAAACGGTTTTTATGGAACTGGCAATTACTTTGAGAATTATGTTTTATTTGTACTATCTCCTTTGTACTGCATCAACTCACCCAAATAATATGCTTCGCACGTCTCAAGCACAAATATGTTTTCTGTGGCATGATATGGTTAAAATAGAAAGCAAACCTTTTTAAAAAGTTTTACGAGAGAGTTTACTAGCTTTAACCAACGAACTTTGTACAGTACGGTATGTAACAGTAATGCAAACGGGTTAAAGAAACTTTCAAATTACTTAATTACAGCTGTTAATTATGTTAACAACACTAAATTTATAAACTTGACACTGGAGCCTTTTATACCCTCTGGGGTAGAACTCTTTGGACGGATTTTCTTAGATTGTGAATCAAAACCATTCCCAAACCCCCTTGAATACACACACAAAATTTCGTCAGGAACGGTCCAGCCCTTTAGAAGGATTTCACGTACAAACACACGCACAGAATATTTTCATATATTAAGATGTAATGATAAGTTTTTTTCTGTTTGATAACACTTTACTTACGATTCCGAAGTGTCACTGTCCCCTAACGCCAGGCTCGGTGACAACCAGCTGATCACTATGATTACCACCTGAAACAACAATGCTGCCAACTGTCATTGTCGAAAACAAAAACTCCAGACATTGTTTACATAAGCTATTGTTTCAATAATAATCACACTTCATGACTGGTCGGGTTTTTGTTGTGCTATTACAAATAAGAGAAAGTGTTTATGATAAATAAGTGTAGATTTCTTACTCTGTGGTAATATTTGTTGAGAACAATGGATTTATCACCATTGTTCTATTATTTATCATCGTTTATTGACCATTTTAGTGTTTATTATGATTTCATCGATTCCTTATTATATTTTGAATTTTAGTTTTGCTAAATTTAAATGTTTAAAAAATTAAATAATAAATACTTGTTGTTGTAGTAAACCATACTCTGTTTTTTGCCTAGTCATAAGTTTTTTTGCTATGATGGATTTAGAGTCAAGCGAATTTTTTTATAAGCCTTTGCATTGCTTTGATGTATTTCGTTCACCACTGTCCAATGCTTAATGAAGTGTTTAATATAATCCATGAATATAATATTTGAAATGGATGACTAATTACAAATAATTTGTGTTTATTACTGTGTCCTGAAACTAAAATTAATCCTAGAATTCTAAATCAATACTGCATTTTAAAACTCAGGTACAGACTTGAGTTTTAAAATGCTGTTAAGCTTACGCATTCTTAAATTCACGGGTACAGGTTCTAATCCACTCTAATATTAATAATATTCACATTTTAAATATATTTTCTCAAATATAATATTCTGTAATTTAAAGCTAACTTTTGCACTATGTTTTTTTAGGTGTTAAATGCAAACTTGAGGAGGTCTTGTCTATTTGTATAGCCAGTATTATTTGTACATTTTTGAACAAATAAGTAGGTTACCGAAAACAGAAGGTTTTTATGAGCTCACCTAACCTATTACGCGTTTATTTAAGCGTAATATTAGATTAATTAGTTTATAGTGGTGCATGGTGAATTGATTGTCAGATTGGATAGAGGGGATACTGTGGGAGAGGTCAACCATGTGACCCACGAGACCTCTCCTTACCCTTGTCAGCTGTTTATCAGCTGTTTTCTAAGATGGCGAGCCAGCCTGCAACTAAACCGATTAACAAGGAGTAAACGTCCCTCGTTTGGGGTCAACAGTTATCTAGAATAACCTTTTCTCTAAAGAGTTCAGATCTGTCTTCAATAGTTAATTCAGCAAATTGAAAGGGAAGATTGTTTAAAAATAATAGTTTAAGGTTCTTATACGGATTGAATGTTGTTGAAGTAGCCTATTGAATGCATTAAATTGGAACACTGACACTAGCTGTTATAGTTGTTTATAGTTCCCACTTCATATTCTAAAGGTCACTGACACGATTCACAGTGAAACTATCTTGAGGAAATTTTGTACTGAATCCAGTTGGCATTGTTCTTAAGGAAATTAATTAAGGGTCTTGGTAAATGATTAAGATTGTTTTTGCCATTGGCAAAGATATATATCACCACCAACGATCTATACTACATGTTATACATCGTACTACGTAGTATACATCGTTGATCACCACTAAAGCTAACCGGAAGTTAGAGCTCATGATCAGTCAGGATTTATCCGCCACTGTTTTTGACCAAGAACCGTTTGGATTACAGGGCAAGCGCGTTAATCTTGAGCTACCTCGTCAGTATTTAAATTAGGTATGTATAGCACGAACTTAGATGCCATTGTGACAAGACACGGATTTTTTTGTACTGGGGTCTCCGTTTTGGTTAGAGTACTTAAAAACTTAAAAATCTACTCACCACTCATTACGGTGAATTAATGGTAGTGAGGTATCGTAGCGGTGTGAGTCACATAGGGCTAGGTAGGAGGTGATCGCTCAAGGTCTGGCAGGAAGTCTGCCACCGGATTCGAACCGGGAACGTTTGACTTATTGGGCCAGCCAACGGGCTGAGTTACCATGTGATTACGAGTTACCACGTCATTTAATGTTTTTTACTCAGTTGTAACAAAAGTAGGAAAGTACAAACGTTACATATATACGGAAGAGGTCGTAAAGATTGCAACTCTCACTAGTTCACAACAATTTGTCCGAAGTAACGATTCCATTTCACGGCACATTTGCGAACTGCAAAGGTGCAAGTGCGAAATACATCGACAATGCGTCCATAAACCAAGTGACAGTCGAGGCGTGACAGAAGGAACGGTGGAACATGGGGAACGGACCGTAGCCGTGTGACCGTGAGAGTAACCACGTCGCTGTGGTTGCCACCGCGGTACCGTGGTGTGGATAATAATGTGTTGTGGTCAAACCACTCTCTTTGGAAAGGAAGTGATCGATTTGTAACGTTTTAGGTTTATATATATCCAAAAGAAAGGCGGAAACGGTTTAGTTTTTGTGGAACTAAAATATTTTAATGCGAGCAGTGCGGGGCTATCCTTTGTGCACGTTGTAATACTTAGGCCGGCCGCACACTGATGCAGCATTTCACCTGAAGCAAGTGTTGCGAGGCAAAATATTTCGCTGGGCACTAGCGCCCCGTGCTAGCTTTAAATTGACTCATGTTCAGTACAACAATTTCTAAAAATTAAGAAATAGTGATTAAAAAAATGTTGCTGTATTTATTTTCCACATTGGGGTGAATAGTATTACATCACTTGTATTGTACTCATAAGTTGTTTCTGATGTTTAGAAACAGTGTTTATAATACTAAACTTTTGGGTAAAGGTGAAAGATAATGGGTCATTGACTCATTTCGAAATCATACTATGTTAAAAAGCTATTTTAACGTACAACTAATTATAATAATTGTCTAAGTCTCAAGTAATGCTAAATATAAAGCTGGGTATTGATTTATTTCTTTGTACTGATTTGTTTACGATTTCAGGTTCACATTTTGGTGTGATAACCTTTTTTCTTTAAACTGAATCCTACAACCCGTACAAAGGACGGGATTACTGCTAGTAATAAATAACGAGAATGTCGGTAAAGATGAAAAGAAGTGCGTTACCGACCGTGTCAGTATGGCGTGTCAAGTTTTCACATTGTATAATGACCGCGTGGAAATGTTTTGTGAGCTACACGTCTTGCATGTGAAGTTTATACGTTTTAGTTGTGTATGCAATAGTTTCTACCTTTATGATTACAAATTTCACTTTGTGTAGCCTTTCTACTTGAAAAATTTAACTATCCTATATTTTATCGTTTGTCTAAAAAAATGTGCTATGGAAAGTTTCTACCGAGTTATTTTATGTTGACAAAACTTACATTGAATATACCGTTCATAATCTGTATTTGAAGAGAGGAAAGCACTATAGCTAGTGTTAGCTGTTTTCAGTATCACTGTTTGAAAAATGACAGTGTTTTAAAATTGAACATGATGATTAAAGTTTTTCGTAAAGTTCAGAAAACATGATTTGAACGGAATGGGAAATTTTACTTATGCTGGAATTTTACATTCCGAAATTATATGCGAAAAGGTATTAAACCGTGTGTATCAACTGATTAAAATATTGAATCCGCTATAAAACTTATTTACAGTGTTTTGCTAAACCCAATCAATCAAGACTAAAAAATTAATTTTCCCACAAATAACTATAACGTTTGACATGGATATGTCTAAGTTCTGGGGGGAGGGTTGTTAGCAGATTTGTGGAACGCAAAAAGTGCAGCGGAAGTTTTTTATGGAAGTGCCGTCATATGTTTATAAGACCAGCTGTTTAGATGAACTGAAAACATCCCACTTAGACATATCCATGATCTAACCTATTTTGCTGGGAAAGGTAAATACATTAATTTTTAAATGGAAATGTTTCTATAATGGGAGTGTTAGCAATTTGTAAGATGGAAGTTTGAAAAAGCTTTCTATAGAAACTACTAGAGCTATTGTATTGAATTTTGAATATATAAACAAAAGATGTTTAAAATGAAAACATTCTCTTTAGACATATCCATGATCTAATCTATTTCCCCACAGGAAAGTAAAAACAAAATTGTTTTCATTGAACATTATCCAAAATATAGTTTTAGGAATGCAACTATATTATTTTTGTTACTCATTACGTCATAATTAGTAATTGTTCAATTATATTGAAACCTACGTATTGTAACTATTCAACCTTTTTGACATGGATATGTCTTACCTTGGGGGAGGGGGGTATTGGTAATCCGTCACTCCAAAATTTGAAACCTTGACGACATGATTAGAGATTAAAAGGGCAACTGTTTAGAGGAACTCAAAACCTTCCCAACAGCTTATATCCGTGAGTTTACCTATTTCCCACATGGAAGTAATAGTTTTATGTGACCAATTTCCGTGAAATAAAAATATAATTATAAATATAAAAACAGGTCTGGAATAATATCAGACTCAAATTACAATTTAGCTTTCCAGCCTAGTTTTAGTTTTATTTTTGCCACAAACAAACTCTCTCCTCACAACATTGAATCGAAATGATTCCAAACATAACAGAGTGGTGATGAAGGCAATTTTCACACCAGGACTGACAGAAGCGTGGCGAAATCACGGGAAAGCGATAGTGGAACATCGTGTCTCTTCCGCTAGACGATTGTTGTAGACTACATGCAGATGTACTCGTACTCCTCCGTCTAGAGGACCTCTGAGGTCATACTCTCTGAGTGGCCTTGACCTCCTGTTTTTATATTTTCATTTTATTTACTGCAGAAAAATATTTTGAGTTATATTATGTCCCTTACATTCTCATAAGGACGTGTTCAAAATAATCAGAATCCTTAAGGTATATTCGATTTGCTAGCCTTTCTTCCAAACATGAAGACTTTTTCACAGGAGAGGTTATTTCCACAGTCATATGATCAGATTAGATTATTGAAATGGCAACCTACCCGGGTAGGTATTTAAGCGAAGTATGAATGAGAAATGAATGTAGGATGATTGTTGCGCGATCTTCTAGTTTTGTTACTGACTAAGGCTGACATGTTTCTTAGACCCAGTTAATAGCCCAACAGCCGATAGCAACTAAGGGACGTACAGTTTAACGTGGAATCCGAACCACGGCCTCTGAATTACGAATCGGTCTAATTATGAGAATGGTCTTTGTGGATTTACGTAGTATTCAATAGTACGGACGTTAATCCGCACAAGAGAACACTACACCCACCAACCATTGCTTACAACTATCCACAATTCGTGACCCCCAAGTAGCTGGCTTACAGGACGTCACCACCGTCCCAGGCTGTGGCCCTTTACACATCCGGACACACAAACTGACTAACACCAGGATGGACAGACATAGTCGAAACCCACTTTTTGGATTCAGGGGACCCCAAAACGGATATATCCACTCTCAACTCAAATTCGAAAATTTTGACAAAAACAATACTTTTTACGTATACTATGTACAATGGGATAGCGTAAAAGCTATTACGATTAGAAAAGAATACAGTAATAAATTTAACTACAAATCTTTAAAACAAGCCCAATATGACGTGGAACATTAGTAAACTGAATTTTATAGACGACATATAACAATTATGAATTAACAACCTCTAAGGAACAAAACTTAGTCATAACAAACAACAAGTTTACTTAATGTATGCATTATAATTTCAAAAATAGGATAGTATGCATAACTAATATACAATAGTGCACGTTAATCCAACAAGATAAATACATCCATACCATCTCTAAAATCACAATTAGTGACTGCAATAGCAAATACAGATTGAAACAACTATAAAACATTCAGAATAAATAAGACTTTAAGTTCATTGTGATAGTTAAACGGAATCTGCTCACGATGTTTCCCCAGCAGACACGCTCAGCTGCGATAAAACCCACAAACGTGGCGATCAGCTGATACGTCACGTGACCAAATCGATACCTAGTTAACTTGGTACATCGAAATGATTCCAAACATAACCAGAGTGGTGATGAAGGCAATTTTCACACCAGGACTGACAGAAGCGTGGGCGAAATCACGGGGAAAGCGATAGTGGAACATCGCGTCTCTTCCGCTAGACGATTGTTGTAGACTACATGCAGATGTACTCGTACTCCTCCGTCTAGAGGTCCTCTGAGGTCATACTCTCTGAGTGGCCTTGGCCTCCTGTTTTTATGTTCTCATTTTATTTACTGCAGAAAATTTTTTAGGTATATCATGTCCCTTACATTCTCATAAGGACGTGTTCAAAATAATCAGAATCCTTAAGGTATATTCGATTTGCTAGCCTTTCTTCCAAACATGAAGACTTTTTCACAGGAGAGGTTAGGTATTTCCACAGTCATATGATTAGATTATTGAAATGGCAGTCTATCCGGGTAGTTATGTATAAATTAGAAATGAGTGTAGGATGAATGTGGCGCGATCTTCCAGTTTTGTTACTGACTAAGGTTGACGTGTTCCTTAGACAGGACTGTTAATTAATTGAGCCGATGGCAACTAAGGGACGTACAGTTTAACGTGAAATCCGAACCAGCGATAGTCAGCGAACCGTCCTCTGAATTACGAATTGGTCTAATTATGAGGATGGTCTTTGTGGATTAACGTAGTATTCAATAGTGCGGACGTTAATCTACACAAGAGAACACTACATCCACCGACCATCGCTTACAACTATCCACAATTCGTGACCTCCAAGTAGCTGGATTACAGGACGTCGCCACCGTCCCAGGCTGTGGCTCTGTACACATCCGGACACACAAACTGACTAACACACGGATGGACAGACATAGTCGAAACCCACTTTTTGGATTCAGGGAACCCCAAAACCGATATATCCACTCTCAACTAAAAAATAAAAATTCGAAAGTTTTGACAAAAACAATACTTTTTACGTATACTATGTACAAGGGGAGAGAGTAAAAGCTATTACGATTAGAAAAGAATACAGTACTACCAAATTGACTATATCTTCTTTAAAACAAGCCAATCCGAACGTGGTTCGGATTCCACGTTAAACTGTAGGTTTTATGGATGACATTTACTGTTTGGCTATCGATTAACAGTCCTGTCTAAGGAACATGTCAGCCTTAGTCAGTAACAAGACAACAAGGTTGCGCCACAATCAAGGTTGCGCCTCTGAATTACGAATTGGTCTAATTATGAGGATAGTCTTTGCGGATTAACGTAGTATTCAATAGTGCGGACGTTAATCCACAAAAGAGAACACTACATCCATTGACCATCTCTCACAGCTATCCACAATTCGTGACCTGCAAGTAGCTGGATTACAGGACGTCACCACCATCCTAGTCACAACATTCAGAAGTAAACTGCCAGAGACTTCTAGTTTTCATTGTGTAGAGAGACGCACACGGAAGTGTCGTTCGCACGATGTTTCCCCAGCAGACGACGCTCAGCTGCGATAATGACCGCGTCACGGCCGACTGATCAGCTGATACGTCACGTGACCAATCGATCCGGACCTTGTTGGAACTTGGTACAATAATTCTGCACGTCATTCCTGGCTAACCAGAAGAAACTGTTGTGTTAGCAGACATCTGCATTAGGCAATGGGGCGTGATGCGCTTTGCACATTACAGCTAAGCCATCTTTAAATATCTGTACAACCTCCACCATCTTGGATTTTTACTTCAATGTTAAAAGCGATGGTTTAGTTATGATAAAAACACTGAAAATGTTTCTTCTCAAAAAAATATTCACGGATTAGTTTGAAGTCTAAATGTAATAATCATAAAAATATTGATCAGCGATCTATGGTATTAAAATGTTAACAAATTGTTTTGTTACTATGTGTCAATAATATGTAGTATCCTGAATACATAGTAATATTTTATAATGTATCCATAATTTAAATTGGTCCATAATACATTACACCTACTTTACTAATATAGTTTTTCTGAGACTTTTACAACGCGTCTTTTTTATCTAAGTAACGTTTCTTGAGGTGAATGAACTCCTTCCATTTTCAAGTGACTACCTATTAATTACATTTAAATTTAAATCTATATTTTATAAGTTCAAAATTTTAATTTAAACGTAGTCTATTAATAAGAATTAATTCATTTGAAAACGAGTTTCTTGACTTCCAGAAACTTAGTTAAAAACACAGACACTTTGGAAAAATCCAGTAATATTGCATTGGTAATAATTAATACCCAACGCAATTATGAATTTCAAAGATTCTGTGTAGTAATTCACTTTCAAGTACCACCATTAAAAGGTGTTTAGATACAAATCAACGTCACAGTGATTGTTTGTACTTATAACAGTTTTAATGGGAAGTGAGTAAAATGGAGCAAGAGCTGCAGATTTAAACGCTAATAGTGGCGATAAATTAGATTTTGATTTCATAAAGCAATGTTATTACTTTTAAACGCCATAAAATTTTAATTAATTCGTACCATAAATAGTTCATTTTCAATTACCTGACAGAGGTAGAGTTAGTATTACTTACATTTGTTATTTTCTAATTGGAAAATCCTTATATGACCGTAAAGCAATTTAAAACCTCTACTATTCCCCTTAAACTATTTTAACGTTTGTAAAAAACGCCTCGATTCAAACTTTTTTTAAATTATGCCTATTCAGATTGTAAGGGGCCTCAACAATTATCATTGCATTGATAACTAATGACTAGCTGCTAACTGCAGAGGTAGGAACACGGGTTTATTTGATTTTTAATGAAACCAGTGGGTCATTGTAGGGTGGCAGAGGAGCATTAATCACGGAGCATTCTGCGCAACATGCTGTGCAGGTAGGAAAACGCCCTTAGTCTCGATAGAGTTAGTATTCCTCCATAAAAGTAC
The DNA here is from genome assembly GCA_023375725.1 of Nephotettix cincticeps. Classification (NCBI taxonomy): domain Eukaryota; kingdom Metazoa; phylum Arthropoda; class Insecta; order Hemiptera; family Cicadellidae; genus Nephotettix; species Nephotettix cincticeps. The sequence continues at coordinate 14,925,746 of CM041785.1, read as the reverse complement.
TAAATAAAAATTGTTGTATTTACTTTCCTGTGTGAAATAGGTTAGATCATGGATATGTCTAAAGGGTATGTTCAAATCTAACTGTTGTTTCTTGAACCATTCCGGCATTTGCGTCTAATAAACACTGAAGAATATCCGGTATTCCGCCAGTCCTAATCCGGCTTTGATACACAGTTTTTTACATTATTTTAACCTACTTTAAGTGTTCAATGGTATCTAGGGTTACCTCTAAAAAATTCGCCATTTTAAAACCCCTTATATACGGGGCCCTTGCCCCACATATTGTTTTATTCTTTCTTGACGTACCCCTAGGACCGTTTGGAACGAGACAACTTCTTTAAAATTAATAAAAATGCAATTTATTTTCCAATTCAAGAAGCCATTTAAGTTTTTTTCAGTGCCACAAACAAAACTTCTACAAGTTTTATCCTAACTAAAATAGCGGTGTATCAAATTGTCCAAAATATTACTTTTTGGATTTTCTTATATGATATGATTTTATATGATGTGGTTTTACACATGAACTATAAAAAAATTAACAAGATCCACCAAGTAATCATTTTCTAGCCACTGATGTTCTGAGAATTAGACGTTAATAAAAACTGTACGATTTAATATGGCTACACAATGTAGTAATGACGCCTGCGAAACGTCTAACGCAATATGAACTCTGATTGCGTGTTGCCTAATTTACGAGTATTTTCGCGGCGTTGTCTTAATAATATTATTACTTGTGATTAAATAATCCGTTAAATTTATACACTATTTTGCTTTACGAAAATTCTTATGTTATTGCTGACAGTATGTCCAATAAATAATATTTCATTTAAATTAAATGTCATTGATCGTATGTATACAATTTGAACTTGAAAAAGTTTAACTATAGTGACTGCACCTGCAGAACCATTTCGCCCGAAATAATATCAGGGAATATTTGCCTTAAAATACAAATGCTATATAATTAGGAATAAGCTGTAAGTAAATAGTTAGTTATAAATAAATAGTAACAATAAGTTCTTATTTGTCATGTTTAAATAATGAATTGTGCTTCAAAGTGACTTTTTAACGACTAGAACATCGGCTTAGTAATCATTATTTTTATTACATTAGGTTTGTGTAGTGAACTTTTTAATAACTTATTCTATTAGAATATTAGTATATTTTTAGTACATTTTTAGGAAACCATAACATGTTACAAGTTATGAAGTGATATTCAATTATAGAACAAATATAAAAAAAAATTTTAAATATATTAAAATTTTTAAACAAATTTTAAGATAAAATATTTAAAATTTATTTAACAATATTAAAAATAAAAATTATAAATTATTAGTTTTTTTAAATTTATACCATTTTATATTTATTAATTTATTTAGGATAAAAATCAATTTATGGTGTAAAATGTTCTACAAAACAATAATTATTGAAATAGTAAAAATATAATTAATTTGTAAATATACTGTATTAATATTAACTTGTAGATAAGATCCACTCTCCGTTAAAAACAATAGATGTGATATAAAACAAAATTCTTTTCTCTGTTAAAAAAAAGTGATAACTAGTATTATTAAATAAAAGATAAACTTTGAACAATGCAGATATACTGTTAGTTAATTGAACTATCTCTACACTGTACAACAAAATGTATTAATTACAGTAGTTGTTTTTGGTAATTTACTGTGTTTACGATAGTTATGTATCTATTGTTTATTGGTAAACCAACTATTTCTCAACTGTAGCAAAAAACTTTACTTTAATTATGAAAGTGAAAAACCTTGTGTCAAAGCTACAAACTTATTCATTTCATACTTCAAACGTTAAAATCGGTTAAATAATATATTTACCAATTTCATATCATGAGGGGTAATATTTTTTAAATGGCTTCGTATTCTTTATGTAAGGAATAGGTAAATTCTGTTAAACGTGAGAAAATTACTATAAAATAAGTTTTACATAGTTATATTAAAATTCGGTGGTCAATTTCGGTAAAATTTTTACAATTTTTTAAATTTTATAGTGCACTTGTTAACGATCATTTTGGTGAAAAATTATTAATTTCTGATAACTGTAACCATAGTTACGGGTATTGTTGTAACGCTCTTCTTGGCAACAATTGCCCAGCTGTCACTGAAACAATGCTAATTCTCCGAAAATCGTATTTTTCCCTGCAAAAGGTACATTATCTCCTAAACGGCATAAGATGTTTCAGTTCTGCTTTTTTAATTTGTTCCTAATAAATTTACCTTTAATATAAACATAGAAAATTACCATTGGGTTTAAAAAAATGTTATTAAGATGTAAATTTTATTTTATATTGAATTTTTTAGATTTTTATTTTAAGTAAGGAAAAAATTAAATTAGTTGGCTTATTTAAGATTACTATGCTGGCATAAAAGAGGTAAATACAAAGAATAATACTAATAAATTTCATTCAATTATGTTGCCTTGTTACTGAGAAAATGTATCTCAGAGTTACATTAAATTAACATGGCGAAGATAGGAACAACCGACTATACTTAAGTTGTGAACTGTTTAGTGCATTGTTAATTCTTTATTTTAAACATATGTATTTGTGTGCACATTTATTATATAAATAAATTTGTTATTTTAATCTTCATATGTCGAATATCAGTTAGCTATTATTAACTGACACACAGAATAATAAAAGTAAACAGTCTCAGAATCAAAAATTATTTTTTTCCAACATCCAACAGTTACTAAACACTAGGCTACTTATCACATCGGATGGCACTATAGAGCCGCGCACGTCCGTACTGATAACAGATATCACACAACACTATGACGTCACCGTACCGGCAGACAGCTGGAGCAAGACGCCATGACTTCCCCGATCAGCTGATAGACACGACTAGTCGCGCCGTGGCGGGAGACACCATTTAAAGCGGTCCCCCCACAGGGCGTGCGGAAAATCTCGGGAAGAACTTCCTTTCACAACAGTTTGGCGACATAAAGTCCATATCGAGGACCGGTTATTAACATATCCTCGGTCCTCGGTCGCTTCCGATTATGGAGCATTAAGGACGCGGGTAACTCGTTAGGTTCGGGCTAGTATAGGGCGGTAAGAAGCGTGAATAAATTAGAGGGGGAAGGTGGTGTAGTGGCAACGTTGGGAAAAACACAGCATGGACATTAAACTATAATACTCTGGAATGCGGCGTAAAAAATTGTTCATCCAACCATAATAGGTCGAGTTGGCTTGCACATTGACGTTACATTTTCTACCGGCTTCTCAAAATGTAAAGCTAACTATGTGTCTGAGTGATTATATAGTAAAACCTCAATCACTCGACACTTTTTGGACGCAGAGGTTTTAGAGTTACAGGGTTGTCAAGTTATCCAGAACATTGCAATTTTTCATGAATTTTTATTAATTAATAGATTAGATTATTGAAGTGACAACCTACCTATGTAGGTATTTTTAGCCAAGTATGAATGAGACATGAGTGTAGGATGATTGTGGCACGATCTTGTAGTCTTGTTACTGACTATGGCTGAGATGTTCCTTAGACAGGACTGTTAATTAATAGCCCACAGCCAATGGCAACTAATGGACCTACAGTTTAACGTGGAATCTGAACCACGGCCTCTGAATTACGAATTGGTCTAATCATGAGGATGGTCTTTGTGGATTAACGTAGTATTTAATAGTGCGGACGTTAATCCACAAAAGAGAACATTACATCCACCGACCATCGCTCACAACTATCCACAATTCGTGACCTCCAAGTAGCTGGATTACAGGACGTTGCCACCGTCCCAGTCATACCAAACAGACTCAAATTTCACATTTAAATTTATTACAGGACAATCATTACATGAGTATTTTTATAAACTGTGTAAAGAGCCTTTCAAGAAATGTCAAATATTCAAGAATTAGAAATAAATGTTCTGAAAAAACGTTTAATTGATGATTGTTTTTCTTCCAATGATACAACATTCTCCCGCAAATAAGCAAACATTAAACAATAGCGAAATACCTAACCCCAACTATGACCGGGTCTTAGACCTTGAAACAGTCTAAAGGTGCGCCCAAAATCGAACGCACCGGTACTGTAATGTCAAGGTATTGTGACAGCTGTTGACTGTCGATTTACAAGGACTGTTGAATTAGTGAGATTTTAACGTACCTGTAGAGCCCTCTTCATAACCTGAAGGTTGCCGGTTCAATTTCAGATGAGTTCCAAATACTTTTGGACATCAGGCTTATTAATAAATAATTAACGATATTCAGAAATGAACTGCTGGCCTTTGTACGTTTCTAAGCTACAATGCACGTTCAGGATAAAGTGCCCTCAAGAATTGGGCCTTTGCCTCAAGGATTAATAACTGAACATTTTTGCAGAACAGATCGAGATATCATTTATCAGAGTAATTTTTCCCCTCGTGTTTCAGTAAACAGGGCAAGTCTATTAAGTTTCAAAGGTAACGTATTAAGACAGAAAACTTACATAAATACAAAATGGCGGTCAAAGAGACAAAAAGTGTATTATGAAACGAATATGAACAAAAAATTATTATTGACTAGCCAAAGTACTCGTTCTTCGCACGGGCTAAAAAGGCTGAAAGGTGTAGGCTCTACTGATACATTTAAGTTATTGTTAATTGATTCTTCATTGTTAACAAAATGACAAAACACGAGTGTCTACAACATTTCAAAGTAACATCTATCAAATATTAGGAGAGGATAAGGATTAATGTAATAGAGACAGTCGTCGGAAAAAACTTACAATCTAACATTCCACTATTTCAAATAATTCACTAATTTCGATCCAGCAGTTTATATGAAAAATCAACTTTATTTCTTCTTCTTCCCGAACTGTCAAAATGTAAAGTAAACTGATGTTGACATTAAAAACTGTAAACATTGAATCCCAGGGTATTTACAGCAACCATTTCTTCTGCTTTTTGAACTGTCAAATTTTAGTGTTCACAGCTGTTGACATTCAACTAATTTTTTGTTTTCATTCTCTAAAAATGTAAACATTGAAACTTAGGACGTCCACAAGGCGTAGCCCGAGAGGATTTTAAGGAAATGAGTATGCCTATGTGTTGCATGAGTTTAAGATCTACCTTTGTGTAAAATTTCAAACCGGTCGGTTCAGTATTTTTCGCATTTACTTGCCACAACAAACCCACAAACCCATAAACCCACAAACAAACATACAGAAACCACCTCTTCTTTATAATATTATAGATAGATAAATCTTTCTCAAAACCGATTCGGACCTACTCGTATAGTGTTCAGTTGCTTAATGTGCATCAAGCATAGACATCATTCAAATATATTATTTAAAAAAATCAGTAAAAGCTTCAACTTTCCATGATTTTCTGAAACAAAACTTTACACAAACCTCCATATCACAATTATTCAGGAAGCCATAGCCCAATGTAACACAAATTATTTAAAAAATTCAAATTATTTTGCAGTTAATTTCTAGACAACCCAACCCTCATACTTTTGTAGGAAACAATTCATCATAGGCTAGCCTTTTCAAATTTCCTGCATTAAGTTTTCTATATTACAAATAATGTTTGTTATAGCGGGCAGTGGTACACAATGCACTGTGAACACATTAATTTTTAGCGTAAGAAAATTAGTTATATACCAAATCAATTCGTTATAATGTTACTTTTTGCTTTCCTGTATCTCTTTCATAAAAACCAAAACTTTTATACTTCAATATAACTAGAGTTTCATAAGACTGGAATATTACTAGGGTTTCATAAGACCGAATTTCACAAGATACATAAGGAAACTCGGGTAAGCCTACAAAATAAAAGTTTCCATTATTTATTTATCAGACTGTATCTTACGAAATATCAATTAATACTAAGAGCTATGTTTTTTAACAACACTATTTTAATACTCATAATGCGATTATTTCTTTAATAATAATATTTATACTGTATATTTTTAATAAGATATCTATAAAATATTATACAATTATAGGTTTATAAAATAAATAGGTTCATACAAATAGGTTTATAATAATAAAAGAAATGGATCGTATGTTTGTTTGTATTATTTGAAATAGCGGAATGGTAGATTTTAAGTTTTTTTCCGATGACTGTCTATTACGTTAAACCTTATCCTCTCCCAATATTTGACAGATGTTACTTTGTCATATTGTTGTAGACACTCGTGTTTTGTCATTTTGTAAACAATGAAGAATTAATTAACAATAACTTAAATGTATCAGTAGAGCCTACACCTTTCAGCCTTTTTAACCCGTGCGAAGAACGGGTACTTTGGCTAGTACATTATAAATATTACTACTACTATTACAAAACTACTATGAACCTAGCTTGACGTGCAATGTTCCATATGATACAATGAAATATGGTATAGATTTACCTCAATCTTTATATAAAAATTCAAATATTGAAACAACCTCAAATAAAATTGGGCTTTAATAATTTATTTAAGAAAATATTATCTATTGTGTTTTCAAACCATAAAAATGATACATATGTATTTTATTTAATGCTTATGAGTAATTAAGGTTTGGTTTATTTGAGTTAAAAATTTATCACGAAAATATCCGCAAAAATAATTTAAATAACAAATCAGTTTAAGTACATAATATATAAATTTGTTACAGGCCTTTGTTTCAAATTCAGTATTGGTGTTGGTGAGCTTATCACGGGCATTTTCCGTCACGGTAAGTAAACAATTGTCACGCACACAAAGCGAATCTCGTCAACTCTTCAAAAAGGCTCAAGACGAACTGTGTGCTTGGTATTGTTAGTAAGCTTTTTGACTGCTTTAATTTTTTTCAGCTTTATACCAGCTTATAACGGATTATGTACTAATCTTGTTATGTTTTAGTTTATAGTTCACCTGAGGACGGGGTCAGATTCCAGATTCCGAAACGTCGTGAAACTTTGTTTTACTTCCTGTGGAATTTAGTCAAATCATTGGAGTATAAACAGAAATAGTGTTACCCGGCAAGCAATACGTGTACAAGTAATAAAGGGAGAATGATGAAAAGTTACGACACAGTTTTAGTTAAGTCTGGGCAAATGACAGCGGCGCGCGCTGCTCCCATTGTGCACGAGCCTCGTTTAACTAGCGCAGCTCAGCGTCATGAACCGGTCGTAAACCCGAGGATTGCTTCCGGTCACCCAGACAATAACTAATTTTCCAGACCGTGTTCTTTAGCGATGTTATGCAGCCGGGACTGTTCTTCCTACAGAAGCGGCCTTGAGTTGTTTCCATTGTTAACCAAACCTTAATTTTGCGAATTCAATTCATGTATTAATTTTTTCTGGTTGAATTCGTTTTATTCGGATACCCGTTTATTTTTTTAAGGGAGGTTGAAATGCATTCATGCACTCTTAGGTGCACTGTGAAAACGACTCCTTCTGCAACAAAAAATTTGTAGTGAAACCAATATTAACAAATGTTTGAATTATCTTGTAACCGTGAAGTTTAAACATAAATTTCTCAAATTACGAGTTTTAGGAACTGTTCAGCACATTATTAAAAATTTGTAAACGTGCCGGTACATCAAACAACGATCTAATAAGGATGATGATAAGCGAAAGAAGAACAACTCTCTCTGACGAGAACTTGACCTAAATATATTTAATAGTATACAAACCAAACAATTTTCGATATTTTTAAAAATGTGTCTATTGTTTTTACGGTAAACATAACTATAATGTAAACGATTAATACAAACACATTTTACAGTGGTACATTCAATAGTCCCTAAAAGAGTGGTTTGGTTTGGTATGTTGTTTTAGGGGGTTGGTGTGGGGAGGGTTTTTTTTTTTGGTTCTGGGGGACGTTTCGGTTGGGGTGTTGGGTGGAGGGGTTTTGGGTTTTTGGTTGTGGAGGTTTTCGTTTGTTTTTCTTGGGGGGGGGTTCTCTTGTAACTTTTTTGTAAAACAAACTCTTGGATTATTTTCCAGTTTTCACAGCGTAGCAGCATCGTCCTCCTGACCATAACCCTGAGCAGCGAATGAAGCTATCGTACCCATCGACCATATAATAGACAAGGTAAAGTACCTAATTAACTCCGGCAGTAACAGTTTATATGTGAAAGTGAAATGGCATTGGGCAAGATCCTTTCAGTTCCTAATGCGTAATTTCCGTCGCTGAGACTCGGAAGCTGTCAACGATTGAGAGAAAGCCCGCGAAGCGAAGCGCATAAAAACTGTATCAAATATGATCCTCACATGAGTCCTAGCTTGGAATGCGTTGCGTCACGCGCAGTTTAGTTGAGTAACAAGAGTGGACCTAAGGTGTCACCTTGTGGCACGCCGCGTTTGCCATGTGCTCACACGCTTGTTTTGGCGGTAGACAGCACAATTGGGATTTGTGCAAACGCGAAATGCGTTGTTACAGTTATTTGTTACACATTTGTTGGTCCATGTTTGATTTAATTTCATGTTTTTTCCTGTTATGGGGTATTTTAATAGCTTTATTTATTCATTTAAAATAGATTTTTCTACTCTCTCATTGGTTAAAAACTGTTTTACAATTAATTCAATATTCCGTTGTTTTCACGCCCTAAAATTCAACCTTTAAAATATATTTTTAACTGTAAACCATTAAATTCCATTGAATTATAAATATTATTTTAACAGCATTGGTTTATAATCAACCATTTGAGAAGAAACTAAATTTAAAACTATGAATTGATTTTAAAAACCACCCTTTTGTCTGTCGATGTAAAGCTCATCGTCAGGGCGTTGAAACCCTAATTGTTGTCACTATTATATAAACTAGCACTTAACAAAAATAAATCTGTAAAATTTGAATAATACTAGATCAAAATACGAGTATCACATGTTAATTTAATATCTGCCAAATGAAAGTCACCATGTAATTTAAAATCGATTACTCACACCTCGACTGAATATAACAACTTGTTTTGACGTTGATAGGCCCGTAATCAGCTCGATGATCGGATGATTCGCCGAGTCGAGAGCAAAGGTCAGAGCAACCTCGCAACCGGTTACCGCAAAACTGCTGCGCGTGCCGACAACCGGTTCATGTGCGGACTGGACCGGCAATTGTTTCCATTATTTATCATTTTCATACAGAAGAATTTCACATTGAGTTTAGAGGTTAGTTGGTTTTACTTAAAAATGGGAAAAAATTGTCATTAATAAATTTTTTTAATTAATTCAATAAATTGATATAAATATTACAAAAAACCCATAAAAATCAATAAAAGGCTTTAGAGTTTATAGCTGAAAGCCCGTGCTTTAACTAAGGAGTAGAATATTATACTCCTGATTTTAGACCTAATATTTAAGTTTGTTAATATACTATAAGCTGGTTATGAATACCGTAAATATATATCAAATTTATAAGATGGTAAATGAGAAGTTTAAAAGGTCGAACCTAGTGCTGATTTATAATGAAACTAGTGTCGTTCTTTGACCTACCTAAAACCAAATATCTTAATAGCATCTTCAAAAAGAAAACTTCTAATTTTTGGCGTGATATTGTAGTCTTGTTACTGACTAAGGCTGACATTTTCCTTAGATTGAACTGTTAATTAATAGCCCAATAGTCAATGGTAACAAGCCTATAGTCAATAGCATATAAGGGACCAACTATTATCTCGGTTAAACACAATTCCTTTCAAATGGTTCATATTGTCCAACATTCTTTGTTTGAAATTCATTATTGGTGATGGTGGATTTCTGTTATTTAGATTTTTATTGCGGGCATTTTCCATCACGATTTTATATAAAACAAAGTTTCACGACGTTTCGGGATCTGGTATCTGATCCCGTCCTCAGGCGAACAAATATCCTTAGATATTTAATTACTGTGACTCAATGTACACTGTATTACTTTTAGTAACAAACTCAATAATTGGGTCAACTCCTAATTCTCAAAGAATTTTATTATTTTGGACGAACTACGGAGAGTTGGAGCACATCTTGAAGAATTGGTTCTGGACCACTTGAATTTTATCATGATAAAGAGAAGTTTAATTGAATAATGAAGATTGGCAACTCCAGGATCCAGATTTGCATTTGTCATCTGGAAGCCTCATTGTGTTTGTTTGGAATACGTCACGGTAACAGCTATGCCATTGATGCACCTATTTTCATTAACATTTTTAAAACCATCTGAGCGTTATTTTAAAGATTAAATTAGAAATTTTAGTTTCAAATGGACCAAAAAATACCCATTTCCTTATTCCAATCAGGAAGTGTAGCCATTCCAACAAAAGCAAGATTGGCTTCTGATGACATTCTCACGACGTTCGACGCGGCAACACTCTCATTCATGTTGATTATTTCACGTAAACATGAGCTTCATAAGCGTGAAGGCTTTCACCATATGATTGGGTTTCCCATGCTGATATAACACCATAATGGTCTTACCATACCTTACTGAGGAGGGTTATTGAAATAAATCAAGTTTGGTGCGTGAAGGCCACGCTGTTGGACACAGTGAGCAATCTAGACCCTCATCTGTTGTAGCTATAACTAGTGTTTACTTTTTATCCATTTTAGTCTATGTGCAAAAAATATTGTACCTAACTTGTACTTCTGCAGCATCCAATTTTCCATGGTGGTATTGTATTTGTCACTGATGCTCGATTCCCTCAGGACATCGGATTGATCCAAAGATTAAATTATTGAAATGGCGAATATACCACAAGGTAGGTATTTTAAGCCAAGTATGAATGAGGATTGGGTGTAAGATGATTTTGGCGCGATCTTTTAGTCTTGTTACTTAGACAGAACTGTTAATTAATAGCCCAACAGCCGATGGCAACTAAGGGACCTACAGTTTAACGTGAAATCCGAACCACGGCCTCTGAATTACGAATTGGTTATGAGGATGGTTTCCGTGGATGAACGTAGTATTCAACTGTGCGGACGTTAATCCACACAAGAGAACACTACACCCAAAAACCATCACTCACAACTATTCACAATTCGTGACCTCCAAGTAGCTGGATTACAGGACGTCACCACCGTCCCAGTCAGATATAGTTTTGAGGAATTCTTGTCTACCTGAATGTTCCATTAAACTAATCTAATATTGTATTTTTTTACTTTTTTACTGACTGAGGTAACAGTTGTTTTTATTTATTCCGAATAGATTAATTCTATGTCTATGTTCAACTAATCGGTAGCCACCTCAGTTTCAAACGAAGTTTCTAAGAATTTCCCCGGCTGTTAGAGTGAGAGAGGAAAAGCCTCGCGGCGTTGGCGCTAAATGTATCGTGACATTCCCGCTGTACAGTTTCTGACCTCCCTAAATCTCTGAACCTGAAGATGGAAATGTGACTTGCGAAACTATATTAGTCATATCAGATTACTTAGAACGCTGAATATGAAGATACTGGAATTCTAAAATAGATTTCTTACAATAAAATAAAATATCGGTTCATTGTTCACTTAATTGCACTAACGGTAATGTTAACTTTATTCTACATATTTCTGGAACCATTATTAATGTCAAGCTTTTAATTTTTAATGTAGAGATATTGTAGTGAAACCCTGCAACCTTGGTCCTTATAACCATATGACGTCACTTCCGTTTCCAATTTCCAATTTTGGTCTGACGAATTGCCAATACCCCCGCAGAGCTAAGACATATCCATGTCAAAATATGTTTACTGGATTTAGCACTACTAAGTACCATTATCCTTACCATACCATCGTTATTTAACATGGTATAAATAATAACAGTTCAACATAATAGCAGGGACGAATTTTTGAAACTGATATGTCTAAGCTCTAGAGTAGTGTTAGCAACTTCTAAGACGTAAAACCTTAACAAGAACGTAAAACTTAACAGAAGTGACGTCATTGATCACGTGACCGGCTTTTATTTTACGGCAGTGATATGTTTATAATTTGTCTGATTTGTTAACTGGGTTACGAAAGAAACTGCAATGCTTTTTAGAAACATTTCTTACCTAAAATTTTATATTTTTAAATTTTGCTACGTCAAGCGATTTTTAAGAAACTAATATTTTTCTAACGAGATTTCGTCCAGTGAATGTGTACTATGGCTGGCCACCAAGGCAGAACTTCAGATATTGTAGTGAAACCCTCTAATTAACTAGATATGTGCACTCTTAGTATACAATCAAAATTTTGTAGTTGTAAATATAACGGTTCCTAAGCTATATGTCTTTAAACTTTGAAAAACTAGAATTACGGAAAATCACATAAAAATAATGGGTCCGAAACTCCTTAGAGGTATTGGAAGCTGGAGGAATTTAATATTTAATAAGTTGCAAAATAAGTCAATTTTGCTATGAAATTAAAGTCATATTTCATTGGAATACAAATACTGTAACTCGATCTAAAGAGGTTGATCCAAAACAAAATGGCGGCGGTTTGAAATCTCCCAAAATTGATTTGAAATGAGGTTAAAGATGATACATAATTGTTTTATTTCAGTAACTATATACTATTTTAGTATTATGTGCTACATCATAGGAAACAGGAAATTCTAAGAACGAAAATATAGTAAAAGCTTAAAAACACCAAAAATTATTTGGCCGATTTAGGGTGCCCCCAATAATTAATAACTCCTACTTATTTATTTGTAAAATAGCTTTAACACATATTTATGTTATTTAAAGTTAGTTATCTTTGTAAAGATGTGATCTTTGTACCGTGCCAAGATATTTTAACTATAGAAAACAATGAAAAAACCTGACAATTTTCATAGATAACTAAATCGTTTAATTCAATATTTCATAGGTACTAGCACAACCAAAACCCAAAAAACTCCCTTTTAGATTTAATTCACTTTTATAATTTTGTAATCGTCTGCACAGCTGAATGTTTGGTTTTATTGAGGTTTAACACTTCCATGTGTGTTTTGACAGTTCTATTATTACAATCCGTTTTTATGCAAAACAATAAGTAAACGTCATAACAAATTATCAATTGAATAGAAATATGAGTTAGTAGCTGAACATAAATAGCTCTAACAAAAGAAACACTGACTTTATGGTTGCGTTAAACGGGATGGCAGATCTATTATAACGTTGTGTCTTTTTAGTCTGTAAACATGTTGGCTGTTGTCTAGGAGGTTAAATGCTAGGATGATCTTCTGGTTTTGACAAGTATTTTTCAGTGAATCTGGTATCCCCTTACGAGATAGTGGAATTTTGCAGACATTGTGAATCGTAGCATACACATGTGTAAATGAAACAAAAATTTACTTACATTCGATTCACCCACGTCATTTGTTTTTTGCTTTTATAAGCTGTACCATGTGTCTTCTAGTAATCGTGTAGTAACCGTGGGTATAGGCCTACATGTTGCGTAACTATAAAGCGAATGCGCGGCAACTATGAGACAATAAGCGCCGCGTTTCCAGAACGTTCCGGCCAGATAGCGCTGGTGACCGCTTGACCGCGACCTACGCAGGTGTGCCGCACCGCGCCGCGCTGCCCACCCGACCTTTGACCCCCTCTTTGTCCTCCCCTCCTCCTATATATTACCAGCTTCTTACCCGGTTTTCACTTTTGCGTTTTCTACTTTACCCGATTAGCGGAAGTGGCACGACGATTTTCACTACGTCGAATTCCAAACACGAAGTTGGTTTCTGATACTGGATATCGTGAGAAGAGTCTGAGCTATAGTTGGTAGGCTAGTTGGTTTTTTAATTAAAAACTCAAACATTTCACTTTAAGGGCTGCAATACGTTAGTAATGTTCTCAAGGTTAGTAATGTTGCTTTAAATAATTTCAATTTTATAATTAGTCACTTGAAGTCAGAGGTGCCATTCCAATAATTTTCCCGGGTCCTCTCATACCTCCAAAAATACTACTTTTGGGTTTTCCCCAATGATTCTTCGCCCTTCTGTCAAGTCTGTGACTCAGCAGGTTTTTATGAAGTTCAAAATTATTAAATAAAAAACAGGGTTATCATAAAAGAATGGTGCGTTTTCGAACATGGTTTAAAGAAAAACCAAATTACTTACAGTTAATGTTGTCTATTCATCTATTTTGTCGTCTCAAACAGTTTTTTTACATAATTAATAAATTTCAATATGTGCGCCCTTAGTCGCTCGACAAATGTCCAAACGATAATCAATTTCTCTCCAAACATTCGCTAACATTCCTTCGGTTATGGTTGTCATTGCTTCATTAATCCTGTTTTTAAGTAGTTCAGGTCGCGAATTTTTTGTGAATAAACAATGTTTTTGATGTAACCCCACAAGAAAAAATCACAAGGTGTCAGGTCTGGACTCCTTGGATGCCACAGCATAGGTCCTTGCCAGCCTATCCATTGATCTCCAAATTTTTCGTTCAAAGCGTCCGTCACCAATGCACTGAAGTGTGGGGGAGCACCATCTTGTTGGAAATGAAGTTGATGAATATTTTCGAGTTCATCTAGCTAAGGAAAGCAATAATTGATTAACATGTCGAGATACACAACTCCATTAATTGTTCTTTCAGCAAAGAAGAAAGGCCCTATTACGCGATTTTTCATCAAACCACACCAAACATTAACTTTAGGCGAATCACGTTGTTTCTCAACAATTGGTGTGGGTTTTCAGAGCCCCATATTCGTAAATTGTGTCTGTTAACACATCCACTGACATGGAATGTAGCTTCGTCTGTAAAAATTATATTATCTAAAAATGATTCGTTTTCACTTAATATGTCCAACATTCTAACAGCGTAATTGTAATGGTTTACACTCTCATTGAGTTTCAATTCCTGCATTATCTGCATTTTATAAGGTTTTATAAGGCTTATAAACAAACTTTTGGGTTGGAGGCTTTCAGAGATACTAATATAACATTCAGAGATTTTCTTACAATCTTCTTATGAATTACCGAAACCGCACCATTCTTTTATGATAACCCTGTATAATTGACGTACCTTTGGGAAGTAGCTTGGATAATGGATTTCTCTAAAATTGATGTTTTCAGTTCCTCTAAACTGCTGTCCTTATAACTATATGATGTCTCTTCAGTTTTTAGTTTCCAATTTTGGTCTGACGGATTGCCAATACCCCCCTGAGCTAAGACATATTCATGTCAAAATATGTTATGTATAATATGTTCTCAATGATGTTTAATTGGTTTCTTAAACTAACTACTACGTTAAAGAAGTACCATCCTTCTAATCATCCTTACCATACCATCGTTATATAACATGGTATAAATAATAACAGCTCAACATAATAGCAGGGACGAATTTCTGAAACTGTTATGAATAAGCTTTAGAGTAGTGTTAGCAACTTGCAAGATGTAAAAATCGTTACAAAAGTGACGTCATTGATCATGTGACAATTTGTAAGATTTGTTTACTGGGTTACGAAAAAAACTACAATGCTCATTGCAAACTAATTTAAGATTTCTATTTTTCAAATGTTGCTACTTCGAGCGATTTTAAAAAAATAATATTTTTCTCCAACGAGATTTCGTCCAATGAATGTGTGAAACAGATTAGTTAACGTCGACAAGATGAGAGAGGACATAAAGAATATGCTGAATTTGGCACTACTGAAGCAGATAATATATGAGCATTTTCATTTAATTTATTTATTAAACTAAATTTTACATGTTCTTGGCCCCACCAAGTTAAGCATAACTTGTCTGTGGGGTCCATTGTGTAGGCTATATAAAGTTTCTACAATTAAATATATATAATTTTTTACAATTTTTTCCCTTTAATGTCAGTAATCAAAATGTACTTCTACTGTGGCTGGCCACCAGAACTTCAGAAACAATATATACATGCAATTACAATTATATGTACAGTTACAATGTAATTATATATATGCAATTACAACCCTAACAATAACAAGGCTAACAATGAACACAGATTAAACTATTATTAAAAAATACCAAAATATAATAACTAACAATGAATTAATAGGAATATATCTTTTTTTAATTTTACTGAAATGGCGACCTACCCAGGTAGGTATTTTAATCCAAGCATGAATGAAAAATGAATGTAGGATGATTGTGGCGCGATCTTGTAGTCTTGTTACTGACTAAGGCTGACATGTTCCTTAGACAGGACTCTTAATTAATAGCCCAACAGGCGATGGCAACTAATGGACCTACAGTTTAACGTGGAATCCGAACCACGGCCTCTGAATTACGAATTGGTCTAATTATGAGGATGGTCTTTGCGGATTAACGCAGTATTCAATAGTGCGGACGTTAATCCACACAAGAGAACACTACATCCACCGACCATCGCTCACAACTATCCACAATTCGTGACCTCCAAGTAGCTGGATTACAGGATGACGCCACCGTCCCACCTACTATCAAACAATAACAAGAAACAAGGATCATGATTGAATAAATAAACAAACTGACAAAGAAACATGTACTTGTCAATATTTAATCTGATGATGAACAGGGATATTTCTTGTAGCTATGTCCCTGCCGGAGGTGGAGATATGCAACCTGGAGCTACTGCGAAATGTAAAGGAAAGGAATACTGTACTATTTTATGAGGAATTTCTCAACTAAACTTCAGCTCTACTTTATTCACCGCTGTAAAAGAGAAAGTAAACCATTTAATAATAATGGTAATAATTGATATCGTGTTTATTACTGTACCGGCCACACCGACCGCAAGTAGTGGCCCCTTAGACGTGTGTAGATCTAAGCTATTTCCCACAAGGAAGTCGTTTTTCTATTTGTCAAGTGTATTTCTTTCAAGAACAGTCTATAATTTTAATTATCTCATAACTAAACTCGAATTGAAGATACTCTGGACAATTATTGGAAAATTAACGCGTATTTTGAATAAGTTTAAATAAGTATATGTTTATAAATTCTCAAGGATATAACTGAAAGTTTCAGAGGTAAAATTAAATCTCTAAGACATCGTAAAGAGTTATCAACACATCTTAAAAAAATTCCCTGTGGGAAATAGGTTAGATAATGGATATGACAAAAGGAAATGTTTTCAACTCCTCTAAACATCTGTCCTTATAACCATAAAATGACCTCTCTGTGTCAAATTTTGGTCTCGCAAATTGCCAACACACCCCCCCTACCGGAGCTAATAAATAACCATGTCGAAATTCCACCTTGATTTATTTTGTGTAATACATTTTATAAGGTATACGTTTAATCAAAGAATATGATCTGCAAAACGTAGAATCCTTTTTTTAAACAAAATCTAACCATGGTATTTTTAGCTACATCGGCGAAATACCTTGAGAAATTGCATAGCTAAGAAATGATAAATTTTGCTGTTAGATTTTTCGCTGCTCGTACACACAGTACAATAGTTCAAACTAAAAACTAGTATTACTGTCCTCAAAATATAATGTCGGTTTTATACACTTGGGTGTTCTGTTATTTAGGCCAGGGGACATCTAGTGTCTCACGAGTTGTACTGAAAAAAACTATTCAATTTTCCTGATAAATCAATTCCCTCAATACTCAGAGATTTGGTTTTGAAGGGAAAGTCAAACAAAAAGAGCCGTTGCATATCCGTAATAATTTAGATGCGGGAAGTGAGAAGTGAGTGTTCTTCAGGCCGTAAACAGTTTACGAGCTCTGAAAGTACGACCAAGTACGGCCATTGTACTGCTAGCAGTTCGACGACCGGCCGA
This sequence comes from Nephotettix cincticeps, assembly GCA_023375725.1. Lineage (NCBI taxonomy): Eukaryota > Metazoa > Arthropoda > Insecta > Hemiptera > Cicadellidae > Nephotettix > Nephotettix cincticeps. The sequence goes on along the minus strand of CM041785.1, from coordinate 14,908,175 downwards.
CAGAATGCGCTGTGGACCGCTCTCCGGTTACCGCTGCGTTAGGTAAAGGGTGAAGAATAAACATTGTCTAGTGGGTAATCTACCTCATTTTAATGACCAAAATTCTTTTCATGGGCAATAGCTATAAATGTGAACAATTAGTGTTATTTCTTATTGGTATAAATGGACGTCAAAGTAAGTCAGATGACCCTGGATCAGACCTCACGGAGTTAGCAATTAGTTTTCGAGAATTTGCTACAGGAAATTGAACTATGTAATCGCATTACTGTCGTCCTCATGGAGAGATAAGAACCGAAGGCCAATTTTATTTTGGGTCCCCATATTGAATTTATAATATTAAAAATAAAGAACTAATATACCATTAGAAATTTAATGAACCAGATTTAAATTACCTTATCTGATCAAAATCCAACTGTGTTGGAAACTACAACGATTTTCAGCTATTACCAATATCAATATTGGTTGTTTATCAATTTATTTATACAATACATATTTAAGATGTTCCGTATTTCTTATAATAACAAGTACCTAGTGACCGAGCTTTGCTCGGATGTAATAAGACATGTACTATGAGTTAATTAGCTACATTAATGCACAGCACCTGGTGACCGAGCATTGCTCGGATAGAACATGTATTTTACAAGTTAATTAGCAAAATTAAAACACATTATTATTACTCAATGAAAACATTTATGTGGTTTAAATCAAACAGATTTAATACACCATAATAGCACTGAACAAAAAGTATGTGGCATATCACATCAACCGACTGGGGCATCCCCGGTCGGTTGATGTGATATTCTTTCGTGTGGATTAACGCTGCACTTTTGAATATCGGTTTAATGCGCAAAAACAATCCTCATAACTATTAAATTACAAAGGCAAAACTTATTGGATTCCATTGGCTCTTAAGCGCTTAATTAACAGCTCTGTATAAGGATATTGTACTTAGTAACAAGACTACAGGATCGCATATCATTCATTCTAGGCTCATTCGTACCTATCTGTGTTGTTCGTCATTACATCTAGTTTAAAATAAAAGGTAATATTTCATGAAACTCAGAATCTTATTTAGTGTAGGATATTTTAAACAACTCCTAGGAAACTCATTAAATGAATCCAGTTATTACAGACCGTGTAATATCTTTATAACAATAAATCAAGAACAATACAAAAAAACAGTCCGCTATGGTTTATTGTAAACTGTAATAAATGTCTGGCATAAATCTAGTCTACGAGAAACGGCTTCATTGGTCCGTCTTCATTGGTCGTTACATTCTGTACATACCTGGGAACTAGTTTCGAACCGCCCGCGCTCTAGCGCCTACGTGAACAACTAGTAAGAGGACATCATATGTAACGACGAAGGTAGAGAGTAATGAACCTTGAGGAAGAACAAGAAGAACTCGTTACACCAAGGACTTCAATGCCCTGAGGTTCCATGTGACAAACTGATATTCAGCTGAATCCGACTTCAATCAAATTCAGTTTAAAATATTTCAGTTATGGAAGATTTAAAGTATATCTCATAGCCATTGGCGGATTCCATAAAATACTGGTTATCATGAAAAATGGTATTGGCTGAATCCTTTATTACATTAACATTTAGAATAGAATTTTATTTCCAAACTGATTATATACATCTCATAGCTACAAACACTTTCATAGTTTATCTTATCAAAAATAACTAAAAATTTAACCAGATATTGCACAAAGGTAAAAAATCTATTCAGTTTAACAGTTAGGAAAATTTAGGGCTTCTCAGGCAAAGTCTGTATGAGGTTCCTTGTCTTCCCTTAAAAATTCAATCAGATTCCAACAGATTAACTAAAAATATTATTTACATAATTTCCTGTTAAATTAATAAATTAACTAAATTTGAAAAATGTTTTATTAAAATCCTTCTGAGAATAAATAAGAGAAACTACAAATTAATTACAATTAATTCTCTGCTCATTCAAACTAAATACATTTTATATTCAATATAATATATTGACGAACTTGACAGCTTTACTCTCATGACATCTACGTTTCAGATTTTTAATATTACATCAGTATTTTTACAATGAAAGCCATTTCCTTTACCTATTTTTAAAAGCAGCCTGTTGTGAACATTCTTAATTTCGTTTGGTTATTTATTAAATATTTTTGGTTCTAAGGATAAAAAGTTATTGGTGAAAAAGTATTATTAGGTTGAAGAACTAGAATGTGGCTTGCATTCCTCAATCTGCTTCTAAATATTTATTTTTTTTAGTAAATTGCCACTTCGCTGCTAAAGATTTTCGATACCTTGTACACAAACATATGTTTTTTAAAGGAAGTACTTTTAATCTGAGAAATAGTGGGAGTGAAGGTTCTGCTTTGGACTTTCTTAACATTAATTTATTTGAAACCTTTCTATTGAACATATATAGGTTTTATATTTGTGTTATAAGCCCCATCCCGTAGTGCAATTGTATAGTCAATCCTACTATTCACAATTGAGAAATAAAGCATTCAAAATACTGGTTCAGGCATACAACAATTATCCCTTGAAAAAATAAAACAATCTTAAGTTTTTCAATGTGGTATTTACAATTTAACTCCTGGTCTACAAGTAGACCTAAATATTTTATCGCATCAACTCTTTCAACAATGGCACATTTATCAGCCCAGTGTGTGTCGAGAGAGGCACAATATCCGTCAAATTTCAATTTCTGTTACATTTTAATTATAGGCCTACTTTCTCACAGTTACAGGATTAAATACTTTTTCATTAAGTTAATACAAACATCGAACATTGTTAAGGAACAAGAGTGATAAGCCTAATTAGAGTAATCTTTTTATTTTACTACAAGTCTTGTTACTAAATTCTGCTCACAGATTCATCTGTAAAATAAATTTAATTTTGATTGAATTTTGTACAATAATAATTTAATTCATTTCACACACCAGGGGTAAACACGATGACTTTATGAATAATTTTTAATATAATTCTATTACAATTCAAATGTATCGACGTCTTATCTGAATATTGTTTGTTGCTATCTTAAAATATACCTATTAAACAAGCTGAAAACCTGTTAAACAACACTCTAAATTTCAAAAAGCTCTCTAGGGGTAAGGCATCATTTTGATTAAAGGCACCATATGAATTATTGTCTGTCACTAGAAGGGGTACGAGGGGAATAACCTGCCCAGAAAAGCCCCCTACTTAATACGAAAGTATTGAATCATTAAAGATCATAACAACAACCAAGTAATCATAGTAATTTGTCACTAAGAACCACTGACCCAATGAAGTCATTAAATGGCGGCTTATGGCTGCAAAACAAACTGCAGCGAACGTGACGAATTTGCTACAATTATTTAGGTAACAAACAGTTCCATTCCATCTTGAATTCTAAAACTTGAATGCAACATCATTTATACCAAATGGTGACCGTTCGTTTTATGAATAAGCGTAATAATTTTATCCCTCTAATGATAGAGAACGTTTTTCACTGAAAATGTGTATTATATTCAGTTTTTTGTGCGCCCTTTTCTCATCCTAGACTGTACTGACGTCGCCCAGAACCATTTCACGCGGTACCTCAGGATACCAAAGACTTCCGGATTCCGGATGTTTTGCTTTTCATCCAACTCGGGGTCCAGTTTCCTATATAGTCTGAGTACGCTGGAGTCTAGGGAGGCACATTTTTAAGAGGCGGAAAATTTATTTATTAAATACTTTATCAACAAAAGGAAAATGAATTTAAAATTATGTAAAGTATTTGCAGAATAATTTTTAGTTTTCTATTGCAATTAATCTTTTTTAAGATAATTTTGTAGTTTAGCTTGCCATTTTCATGGTTCTCCGGAAACTGTTTGTGTTTCTTTTCTCTACAAACAGTTAAGAACACTGTTTCATACATAACGTACGAAATTGACTAAGGGAATAACTGAAAGAACTCTACTACTCAGTAGTCGGCAAGAAACAGTGTTTGCCAAAGCCTCAGAGTAGTGGAGCGAGGTTAGGCCAAAGTTACTTCAAAAACTAAAACTGTTTGAAACTGCTTTCATGGCCCTATAGGATTCATAGAGCGTCCAAACGAATCCAGTCATCCAATAAAGAAGTTTTGACCGCGACAGAGCTGCCCTAGTACAATACTTCTCTGTCCAAAGAGTAAAATTTTGAAAACTGCGACGAGCTGGAAAGAAAATTTCAAAAACTTCACCTCATGCAAATTATGTTAAAAGACCCCACAAAAGATGCACAGAATATGACATAGGAACTGGAACGGTTAAAAAACTTGGTTAAAAGAAATTTTACAAGATTAACATATTTCTTGTTATCATTCCAAGTTTATCGCTGATTTTGGCATGGAGCTTATAATGATTTAATTTAAAAACCGGTTTAATTTCACAAAGAGTAGATTTTAAAAATTTAAGGTTAACGTAAAACTCTAGTAGAAATCTATAAAAACTATATTGATCACGATTATGTCAATGAGTATTCCCATTTTCGAGCGTATTGCTTGGCTATAAATAGCCAATTGAAGACTGCTCATTGATAGGTGTATCTAATTCCATCCTCTCATTCTATTCAGGATGTGTATCCTAGCATGAGCATCGTGCTAAGAATTTATCTATCAGATCAGTTCCAGCGATTAACTGTTCTGATGAGAGAAGCTTTTCTTGTTCTTCTTCTTTCTTGCGGTGAACTATTGAAAAATGTAAAACGAACAGCTGACTATTTTAAGTAAAACCTCACAGTAGCCTCTCAACTGACAAACTGACCTAATCGGGAGAAGACTAATTGGCCTATATAGACATTATCCAATGATTTCATTAAAAAAATGCTTCGACAAATCCTCCAAGCCCCGTGGGTCGTTAGAAACAAAATTCTTCATAATTACTGTGGCGTCACCGTGGTAAAGGAAGAAATTAAAAAAACTCAACACTAAACACCTCAAAAAGTGGCAAAACGTCCCATCTTCCTAACAGTGAATCTATTGGACAGTAGAAATGCCACATATGAACTTAAAGGACCCATATCTTGGATGTTAACTTACGCTTTATTTAAGTATAACTCTTTTGTGTTTCTTTTCTATCATTGGTGTTTCAACGGAAACTATCTGTTAAAATCATTTTGTAAAGTAAATCTGTTTTTGACATATGTCATATTTTTATTGACGTCATATAGTCATAAGGGCAGAAAAAATTCCTTTTAAGACATATCCATCGTCTTACCTATTTCCCAAGGGAAGTAAATTCAATAACGGATGCATGGATTTAACTCATGGTTTTCTAACATTCATCATATTTGCTAAATACTCTCATTTCTGAACATATTATCAATTTAAATGAAGTCATATAAAAAACTTACAGACTGGTTTTAAATTTGTAAGTGAAATTAATTTTTTAAAGGTTAAACTTCATAGTTAAGAGCTTTCCCAGCGCGGAGGCTGCTCGGGACCAATGTGCTCATCTGTTGTGGGGAGTGAGATAACGACGGAGCTGTCGCCACCTGTCGGAGAAAGACCTCAATTAACAAGAGGGAAAGTGAGTAGGAAAGTAAGAGCGACCAGCCAAACGTAAATCATTTTAATAACAAGTATAAATAATATGTACAACTTTGGTTTACAATGTTCGGCCGTAAGTAACAACGAACTTATAATGAAACGAGTAATACTGTACTCGGCGTTCACTAAAACAACAAATAGAAATAAAAGCTATTTAAAAAACTTAACAAAAATATATAAAACTATAACAATAACGTATAAATTAAATAGACAGAAGTATCTAAACCTGTATAAAACAGATTTAATAACAGTAGGAAACTGTCTATTAAAACAATTTCTTTAGAAAGAAATCGTTCAATAATTTTAGTACGAAGTTACAGATTATGTGCGATAATTAGTTTTTTAACATATCTACAACTATATGAGCAGCAAACCTAACACTACTCGTATCATAGATAGCTATTTACATTGTCAATACATATCCGCATTGTGACTTGTATTGACATTATTAAAGACTATTTATAGACATAAAATTGTACCATTAGTTTAAGACTATACATTTGAAGGCAGTGTTGTGCTTTGCGTAGTAATTATAACTAAAACTGTATAAGGGGTTGTTAGAGTAAAAACAGAAAAATAAATATGCTACCTGGCCAAAATAAAATAAATTTAAAACTAAACCCGTTTAAAACGTAACCAGTGTCTGGGGTTGGGGGATCACTTTTTCACCTTCCAGCCCGCCACGCCGTCGTCCACCACTTCCATGCCTTCCCCATACCCGATGTCCGGCTCCCCCAGCGCACGGTGGCTCCGCTTGCTCTCGGTGGACTTGCGGTCCACGTTGCCATAACTGAAGTCCGACTCCGAGTAGTGCGCCTGGTAGCGCGGTCTGCTGTCCGTCTCCACCAGCTGGTACGTGTGGGACACAGGGTCCCAGTTGTACACCTGCCGGGTGCTCTGGGTCTCCTGCTCTCTGGACACGACCGGTCTGGAAGGATGGTTCACCGCGGCCGCTTGGGGTTTCGGCCTCAGTGACGTGGTCCACGCACGGAGGTCCTGCGCTCTGGTGGGACGTGGGGGCCACTGGAAGTGCTGCGTCTGCAGTGGTTGGTGCGACTGTGTCTGTTGTTGCTGGTGCTGCTGAGGTTGGTACACCTGCCACTGGTTGTCCTGACGGGGAGGACGAGGGTTGTTCCACTCGTGGGAGGAGTGTTCGTGCCAGGAGCTGGAGGGAGTGTGCACCTCCTCCCCCCAGGTGTTAGACGTCTCCGTGTGGACGTTCGGCGAGTCCTGCCACAGATTCGTGTGCACACTTGAAACCTCTCCCGGCCACAGATTCTCCTGGGATTCCTCAGGGTGTTTTTCACTATTTTCAATGTGGTGTTCACGATGCTCTTCCTTGGGGGGTTGGTATCTCACTCTGGTTTTGACCTGGTCGGTGTATTGTCCTACGACGTCCCGGTAACGCCCTCTAGGCGACCCCGGGTTGTACCCTCGGTTGTACAAGTCCGCATGGCGGTTGAGGAACTCCTTATCGTACTCTAGGGGAAGCCTCTTGGAGGGGATGTCGAAGTAAGGATAGTCTTCATCTCTGTGGTCGTACTCATCGTAGTCGTCTGTTGGGATTTCCTGTTCGTAATCGTCGAACTCAGGAGGTATTTCCCTGTACGGCGCGGGTCTTCTAGGAGGTCCTCGGTACGGCCTCCTCTTCTTCTTGTACCTGCTGTAAGGAGGAGGGATTGATGGAGGTCTCCTGGATGGAAGGTAGTTTTTGTACTTTGTGGCATAAACAGGTACTCCGTAGGACGACGGTTTCCTACGGTAACTCGGAGGTCGCTTCCTTCTTCGCCTCGAGGACGAGCTGCGACCTCTGTAGTACTTGTAGGCCCTGCCTTGCCTGGAGCTGATCTCAGGAACGGCACCGACCAGAGGCAGACTCTTGGGCGGGAACGCCTGCTTCAGGATACGTGGTGGTATCGGCACCAGAGAGTACCCATAGTCTCTAGCGTATAACGCTTTCTGAACCCCATATGCTGCTTTTATAAACTTGGGAGGTGTACTGCAACACAAAAACCGAATTTTAGCTCCGGGTGAGTAATTTGTCCATTGATACATTCAAGTTATTTTACCTCACTAATAAAAACTACATATCACTGCTTTACAATAACATTTTTTTTGTTCACACACAAACAATGACACTAGGTTTGTTTACATAACATACATGATTATGGTCAGAACCCAATATTATTACAATACTTTAATTATATTTCCTAGTGCAAACAACTTTTTTAAACTTTACACAGTTTACAAAGTAGGTTTAAAAATATTCTGGGAAAATTTCGGCCCCCTAACCTTCGTAGAAACAAAATGGCGTTATATTGAAAAACTACACTTTAAAAACATTAAAAAAACTAGGACATAGCCTAATGAAACCCCTTAGTCCAAAATTATTCAAACTGTAATCCATCTACAGAAACACACTGATAACAGCGCAACCTGAAATTGTCTACTTCCTTCAGTGACGTTGCATAAAGCAATAGCCCACGCACAAAACTTAACTTTTGTTCAACGAAAAGCCATTTCCCGACTTCATTTTTAGTAAAACAGTATCGAAGAAAGTTAGGTTATGTTTTTATGGCTCAAGGGAAATTTTACAATCAAACAGCTGTTCTTCAACAATGAGCGTTAGAACTACACCGTAGTAAACTAATCAAATATTAACTCGTGAAATAGTTTTTATAGGAAGCAAATTGGTAAAATTGTCAATATGCCGCCATTTTGTTTCTACGAAGGTTAGGGAGCTGAAATCTTCCCAGAATATTTTTATTTTATTTCTTTATTTATATTTATTAATTTTTTATATTTTTAGAACCTACTTTGTAAACTGTGTAAAATTAAAAAAAAACTACTGTGCATTAATGGGCCCGAAATTAAACGTTTAAACCTCATCATGGAACACTGTGTATATAACCATATTTTTAACATTTAGAGATTATTTAGTACCTGGAGTCGGCGCCGTGTACGAATACCACGGCGGCAACAAGCAGAACAGCGCCTGCAGCCATCAGCCATCTGCAACCCGCAACACACTATTAATAACATGTTTTAAAAAATAAGCTTTTTGGAATTGTTTCTGATGAAAAACAATTAGAAAATGGCACTAGTTTGCATATTGAGGATAAAATAATTCCCTAAATAAAAATGTTTATCCTCAATAAATTTACAAAACTATTCAATTTTTTATTTCCACTTTTTATATATTCCACACGCACTCATTTCACTGACAATGCATTGAAAGCAGGATTTTCTACAGAAACCATACTCATTCTGGCCTTTTACTTTCTTATATTTATACGAAATTATCAAATGAAACTATCCAAAATTGGGTAGTTATATCAAATTTTAGGTCTTACTAAAATATTTTATGGAAACGGGACACACTTGGGTGAGTTCAATCTGTATCCCTTATCAAACCCCCTTAACTGTATATTGTTAAAGTAGTGAATGCGTTCAATATCAGGACTTTTTTTAAAGTGTCTGGCAAATTTATTAGATTAGATTAGATTAGATCATTGAAATAGCCACCATACACAATGTAGGTATTTTAAGCTAAGTTTGAATGAGGATTGAGTGTAAGATGATTGTGGCGCGATCTTGTAGTCTTGTTACTGACTAAGGCTGACATGTTCCTTAGACAGGACTGTTAATTAATAGCCCAACAGCCGATGGCAACTAAGGGACCTACAAATTGATATAATCTACTCTCATTATACATCTGTCATTTTTGTTAAACCATAATGGCAGATAAAAATGTTGCTAATTATATGATTGTAAATGAAAAAGACTCTTCTTTTGTAATTACAATTTCTTATCCTCATTGACAACTTTACTTTTTTAACACCCTGCAACTCTCGTTTTGTCCTTCTAAGCAATGGTAGTTCATATTGCTGAGGTGAATTTGGCCGTGAAGTAGACCATCCATTACAAAAATATATTGCTCTCATTTCAAAGCACATTTATACTGTGCTGAAAGCCAAATCATCGGTTGGACAGCCTGTTCAAACAGAGAGGGTGATTTGTAAGTGAACGTCAACATGTAGCCAATTTATCCGCACCTGCTCCAGATTGCAAGGAATATCCTCAGGCAACAACTGATGGTTTAACGATGTCAAGTACACTTTATCTCATCTAATGTTAAACCCGTCAACATTAAACATCTCATTCAAATCTCTCCCGTGAAGTTTTTACACAGGATTTTCGCATGTTTCGATTTCTGATAGCACCAACAACTTCAAGGACATCTACCAGTCGTCGCTGCTTTCTCGAGTGTTACCGTTAATTTGTAGAGTCGCCGGGAGAGAGCGGGCCTGTCGTAAAATGAGCCGATGAAACCTGCTGGACCGATAAAACGAGAGCAACTAACAAACAAATGAAAGGAAAAGGCGGAGGAGGAGGGCGATCAGAGGCGGTCCTGGAGGAACCGAGTCCCGACAGGCGGCCGTTGGTTATGTAACTAGACCGGGGAAATCGATTATGTCTGCAAGTTTGTCAAAACATTGCCACTTGAGAAACTTTTTCAATAGGTCCATTAAGTGAGAAGTCGCACACTACGGTATAGTACTCAGCACTCGCAAAATAATTTTAAATAGTATTAATCAACAATGAGTTGTACCTTCTTGACTAAATCAATCGAACTGCTTTACCAGACCTTCGCCTTACACTCATTGCTCATTCATACTTGGCTTATCACCTACCTAGGTAGGTTGCTATTCCAAAAGGTAATCTAATCTTGCTGTGCATGTTCAAACCATTCGCCAATCTTTGAGACATTTACGCTATTAATAAATTAACCTTACAAATGAAATTCTGGTCTTTGTCAGTAAATATATACATAATACAATCACATTAATTATTAATTAGTATTCAGATTAAAACGATTTGGTTCCTGTCTCATAAATTACATTGATAACGATATGTATTCAATTTAAGAGCAAGTTTCACTATTATTTTCAATCAATTATTGAATAATGATTCTTCCAAACTTAATTAAACGTCATAATCTATTATTAATAAAAAGGTGTTAAGTATTTATTTTGTAATCTCACAAAGAACTTTTACTTTATTCAAAAAATCACTTTGATGTTACTCTGTGAAGTTAAGCTTTTGTTAATTAAATGTGACGTAACTCATTCATCATAATCGAGTTTTTAGTACTTGACAATTCAATGTCTATTTAAACAGTGAGCCACCCTAAGTGGGTATTTTAAGGTAAATAACATGTGTAAAGGGCAAAGGGGGTGTTTGATGTAAAGGGATTTTATAGAAAAAGTAGCTATTTAAATTACAAAAACCAGTATTCAACATCATTAACTAATTAAGTAATTAATAGCATAAGTACCAAATATAAAGCCTATTAAATTTAGATTTTACTACATTGAAGAGTTATAAGCTATGATGGATAAAAATCCTGTGGCGTAAATATGTAAACTCTTTAAGCCAGGAAAAAATTATTTAAGCAATGAGGACATATTAATAGGTTTAACGGTGTTAATTAGCTTAATAGATTAGGTTAGGAATATATGGCGTAAAATATCGTACGTTTTTCGTCCGAAATGTGTTTACCGGACTCGCATTAATACCGGTTTCACAATGTTGTGAACAAACACAGTTTCACGAATAAGACATTGCTACGAACACATATGATTTCTATGGCACGATTCATAGCTCGAATACTAATTCTAGTTTTTGAAACAGCTGATTGGGCCAAGCCTACTCATCAGCTTGTAATCATAGACACTCACCAATGGTCACCTATGAGCCTGCTGCTGAACCGGTCCCTCTAGGACTCATCTCTGACAACCTGAAACAGCGAAATAGACGTCAGATGTAGATAACCTTCTGAACTCACTAACCTCGAAGAAACATGGACCTACAATTTGGTAGAAAGCTCATATTTAACATCCGTTTAATTGAAACTCCAAAAACTATAAGCTGACTATTACCTAATTTACCTTTTACGGAACTCAAATAAATATCGGAGGGAACCAGCTACTAGATGGTTCGATTAGTCATCTAGTAGCTGGTTCCCTCCAAAGTTTCCCTCAGGATAGCTGGTGCTCGGAGAACGAATCTCATGCGTAAAGCGAATGATTAGAGGCCTTGGGGCCGAAACGACCTCAACCTATTCTCAAAGGCTGAGTGAAAAAAATATTGAATAACTAATTTTGTTTATAAATAAAATTGAAAAGCAAAAGAGAAATTTAATTTACACCAGTTAATTGGTTTGTTACAGTGGCTTCAAGCAATAGAATGAATACATTTTCTTTCAAAACACGAAAGATTTTAGAAATACTTTTCTCTGCTTTTATTTCGCACAGTTATGTTACCCTTAAGTTTTTACAAAAAGAAAATCCTTAGTGCCGTTTTCGAGATCCGTGTGCAAATATATATACAAACCTTGCTCGTATTATAGTATTGGATTAGCAGGATACATCACATTTTCTTTTCATTCATATTAAATATTTTAATTCTGTTCTGTTCGTTTGAAGAATACTTATTTGACCAAATTAAATACTGTTTTAATTTGCAGGTTTTAATTAGTGTAAAAATCTATCTTGATTCTCATAATGTGTTTACGAAAACTTTATAGTTTCTTTTTTTTGACCGAACATGATAATAAAAAATTGATAACCTAAATTAAGTAGAAAAAGTAATAGTTAGTTAAGCAAGTAGTAAATAAATTAGTTAATTTAATTTTAAAATAAATTTTGTGGGTTTTGCTTTACTTTACTATCCGTGCTTATTCACAGTGTAAATTGGCTGAAATAATTGCCTATAAAAATTTTATAGTCAGCTGATTTGATTTTGTTCACTTTAATCAAGAGCAGACGACACGCCAACGTCATGATACAACTGCAATAATGTAACGTAACAATCAGCTGTTTTCCGACCCGTCGCAACCTGTCTTTCCTCCAGTTAGTTCTGCTGCGTTTTAGATTCGTAACGCAAACCATTCTTCGTGTTTTACGAAGTTTTTTTATATTTAGGCCTAGTGAGGTACAAATATTTGTTTTGTGAGTGAATTATCAAGTTACGTGTCTTGTGATGTGGGTTAACTTTGAATCAGTTGGAAAAGTTAGTTCATGTTTATAGTAGAAAAATAAGGTATGACTAGTTTTACTCTATTTAAGATATAGTCAATAGAATTTTAAAGGTCACCTATGAACTGCATTTATGAAAAATTGGATTACTACATATTTTGCCAGCTTTGTTTGTAATAAAATTTTAAATCTCTTGGCAATAATGAAATTGCCTTACATTTATAATTTTTATTTTTACAAATCGAGTGAATTTTAAGTGGTTGTGAGCAAATTTTGAACTATAAAAATAGCTATTTCTATCTATAATAGCATCAACTCCCATTAAAGTGGGGTTATAGAAATGTAATTGTTAAAATAGTTATATTCATTGCTTAGCAGTAATAAAATACTTATTCGTATTTACCTTATCCTGGTACAGTAATTAATGTATTATATAAATACTTTCTATGGTTTTCTTTATAATACTGAATATACTATTGATTACGCATAGGAATGCAATGATAAAAGATTATTTTTTAACACCTTGACCTAGCTTCAATTTTAACTTGGTTGAATAAATATCGTTAACATCTTATTTCAGTGTCATTTACCTATAATGTGTTAAAGCTTTCATGTTTACTAGGTGTGTGAGATGTATTTCTTTAAATTTATCAACCAGGTTTGAGTCATAATGTATAATGTACTTATTATGAATATTGTATATACAGTATTATACTGTAATTGTGTTAAGTACTGATTATTATTTAAAACAGCCAGTCTTTGGACGTGACATGTACGTCACTAAAAATGTTATACAATTTAACGCTTTACTGTTGAAAGGTGGGTAAAAGAACGTATTATGGTCGTGTAAAAAGCTAAGTAAAAGAATGCTATATTTGTTATAGTAGTGTTAGTTAAACTCCAGCAAAGCCGTGATGGGAAACCTACTGAACTTAACTCTACAGAGCGCTGTTTGTCGGCGACTAATGCACGTTGCGTTACATTGTAAATCCGTCTAGCTAGGGAATTCTGGGCTGGGACAAAATCACTCGCACAGATAGCCATTACTAGTAGGTATCATGATATCGTTATCATTTTGAACTTTGCCCTTTACCTTATCCTTATACCTTATCTTTTACCTTATCCTCAAAAAGGTTAAGTAGGCTTTAATATTACTCGGTTATTTATACTAAGAACCCAAATAATTAGTAACAGAAATATGGCGGACATTGGAGTTGATGTAGTTATTGTAAACAATTGCCCAGAGAGAGTACTGATAAAACTATCAACTCCGGAATCCAAGCCTGACAAATCGATAGAGTCCATCACGCTATCAACTGAACCAACTATTCCCCAACGAAGTCTAAGTGGCTTTAAACGTGTTAAAGCTAATATGTTTTAACTCTAAACAACTTAAATTTCATTCACTATCTCTTATTGGGAGTTTCGCAACATATAACGATTGAAACTAATGACACAGAGGTAGAAATTTCTAAAAAGTGAGAGAGTCAGAAGCAAATCTATCGCCAGTTCAGAATCAATTTCACCCACTCTCCTCCCATATGCCACAGCAGTATTTACAACGGAAAGTGACAGTCCGCGGTACTCGGTGTGTATCGCACGCGGATCTGCCTCTTATCACCGTTATCAGCTGTGCGCCTGCGCCGCCGCCGCGCCGACGTAGAAAGCCCACTCGCTACACCGCGCAGCAGCTCCTACCACTCCGGACCTGTATAAATATTCATCCTTGTTCTGTACTTTCATTAAACTTTCGTTTAAGATTAATGTCCAGTTACTCGTTGACGTTGGCTTGGCTGACGACTTCCTTGCTCGATCCGGTGCAAATATATTCGCTTGTAGTCTGAGAGGCCGTCAACATGAGCTTGTATCACGTCTCATTTAACTGTTTCGTGTTTCTTCTCTCAGCTGTTAGTGAATTTCCAACAGGAAAATAGAGAAAACACCGCTGTCTTCTTGACAGGTTCATTTTTGGGGCAATTGATTTCCAGTCGAGATATTCAATTGCTAAAAAACCCAATCAACTAGAAACTATATACACGGTGTCCAATATATAAAGAGCCAAACTACGTTAAATGGTTTAATGGGTCAAAATGAAACTAAAATAAAGAATAACATTTTTTCGAAAAACGCTTCGTTTCTCTTGTATTTTTTAGAAAATAATTTACATCTGAAGAACCATTTGAGCGATTGGGTTCATACTTGGTATGATCCTTACTATTGCCAATATAAAAATAACCAGCTTAGTTTGATGATAATTTCAAAATGGCTGCCATTTAAAGTTTTAAATAAAAACTACTAGAAATCTGCAACTTTCATAAAAATGACAAGAATGCTTTATTATAGCCCTTTTTATTAAAAGTTTAATGGTGTGACTGTCAAAACAATTGGACAATGAATACCACTAGCATTTATTAATAAGTAAACATTTTTATTTGCCATTTCTTAAAAGACCAAAACTCTATAGTTTTCAAGTTATTAATCGATCAAATGGTTCCTCAGACATAAATTATTTTGTAAAAAATACAAGATGGCTGATATCTGGTAAACTATGCGTTTTTTTCGAGAAAAAAATTATTCTTGATTTTCGTTTTATTTTTACCCATAAAACCATTTACCAGATTTTGGCTCTTTACATATGGGACACCCTGTATATCGGAAATTCTTTGGCACCTGAATAGAAAAAATCCATGCACCCTGGTTTTAGGTATCAATCCCAGTTTGCCCAACATTATAACTGCATTTAAGGTTAAAAAGGTTGGACGTAAGGTGGGGGGAGGAAGAAATCTTTTAAAAATATTTGTAGTTTTTATTAGGAGATGCAAAAAAATAATGAGACCATTTTTAATGCCACGGGTAGTAGTAAAGTAGTTATCAAACTATATCTAAGACAATAAGATTATTGTGGGGTAATTATAAATTTTAAAATTAGCAACTACCGTGAAAACCTTTTAAACTTTGACTTTACACTTCAATCCTTTTGCGACTCTCGTCTACCCAGTAGCGCTGTCACAAAATTTATATTGTACTTAAATGGTCTAAAACAATAATTTCGTCAGGAAGGCAGACTCTTAGTAGGTGTCTTTCCTCTGTAACGGTGAGCAAAAGAATAGCTCTAAATAATTTTTAAAATCATCAATTCAATTCTATTTCAGACTAAAGATCGTCACCATTGTCCACATGTCATGTGGACCACCCAACAGGCCAAAAGACTACCCATAACAATAAAAACAGAATTAGAGAAATAGAATCAGCAACAATGTGACACCAGAACTTTCACGGGGAAAGCATTGCTTTGTGCAGAGGAAATGATGTGTATGGTGTAAAACTGAAAGTGAAGCTGCCAAAGGATTAAATATCTAAATCTACTTCCTAGTTGAAGAAACACAACAGAGGAGCGTACGTTCGAACGGCTCGGAGAGCAGGGAAAGTGTAGAAAGCTTAAACGAAGGTGAGTTGGCTAATACTGAGATGATGACTGTAGGCCTAGACTTGATGACTTTAGTGTGTTTCACCACGCTCAAATATTAATCTGTGGGAATTAATAAAATTCAACTCAATATTTTTGTAAAAGTTTTCTTCCGAAATTGTGATCAATCATTGTAAAATAATTCTGCTCCATTGTTAATAAGATTTCTCGTCATTGAAATAGTTTTAAAATCAGTAATTATGCAAACGAATTGAGATTGAGACTGAAATGGAGCTTACTATGACAGTTTATTTACTTATGTTGAATCATTTTAATCGATCACACATTCAGTAAAATATAGGAAAAGTCTATAATATGTTGCGTCTATTATTGAAAGGTAGGTATTTTATTTCCAAATGGTGTGTTGATTTAAATACGTCACAATGTACGGATGAATAAATAAAAATAATGGTAATGGATTCTCTCTTTTTTGCGGAGATTACGAACACAAATGCCTCATTTTATGCATGCGTTTTTGAACAGACGATAAAAACTGAGGTTCTTAAATACTATTGGAACAGCTGTAAAGTACTGACGACAGTGCATAGATGCTCATTTGAGCCGATAAATTTAAAAATGTCAGTTATTGCAAACAGAAAGACACACGCACGTAAATTGAGATAAGACCTATTCCGTGCATCCCTGGGTAAAAATAAAATAAAATATTGTATATCCAAACAATGTACAGAAAAATACAATTTCATTCAGGAGGAAATGTGTGTGTGTGTGTGTGTGTGTGAGTATTAAATCTGTATCAAAATATTAGTACTTAGATATAAATTTACTTTAGAACGGTGCTGTGAAATTGCTGTATCAATTATTCTAATGCACTTTTGTTTAGAGAATACTACTCACACACTAAAATCAAAATACGTTTTACAGTACAGTAATAATAAATGAATAAAGCTGTCAACAAAAATATTAGTACCTTATTGTTATCTAACCTTTCTGAAATGGCGACCTCAACAGGTAAGAATTAAGGCACGATCTTGCAATTTTGTAACTGATTAAGACTGGCGCGTTCCAAGTTGATTTCAAAACGGTATTGCGAAAGTGTAATGATTATACCAACGCAGCTTCACGATAAAAGACCAAGTAAGTATAAAAAATCAAAATAAATTTCATTTATTTATTTTACAATTAGTTAGACTTTTCCTATCGCTCTTGTCTTTCAAACTACACAACGTTACTGAAGGTGCATATGCTCATCCCGTTTTCAAGTGATTAACTAATAATTTACATTAAAAATTGAATATTGAACATTCGATTTTATTGTAAATTATTAAGTAATCACTTGAAAACGGGAGGAGTTTTTTCACCTCCAGAAACGTCGTGTAGTTTAAAACACAAGAGCAATAGAAAAAGTCCAGTTAATTGTAAAATAAAAAATTAAAAATCCATCACTGTCATGAATTTCAAACAAACAATAAATTTCATAATAATACGGTAAACAAGTAGTGAGTGTTTATAAGACCATAACTCACGACTAACCATGGTTGTCAGAACTGCGATGTTTGTTCATCACGATCGGTTACCGTGCCGTGAAAATATCACCGCATTCAAATAACGACCCGGCCATGCCATTAACATTCGGACACAAGCCGCCATTAAAGCGGGAATGATGAGACGCGGGCGCGCCTAATTTGGAGAAATTTACACGGCTTTGAAATTTCGGGGTTAGCCGAGGTTACGGGCCGCGTGATTACCGGCAAAACACACACTTTGTGGGGAATGACCATTGATTGGGTGCGTCGCAGTATCACATCCATACTCACTGACCCCGGGAGGGGGCGGGGGGTCAAAGACCATCGGGGCAGGGATTTGGCATTCGTGAGACCCTCTTGGCCCTAATTGACTGATCGCTGTTTGGTTTCGTTTTACCAAATTGTGGGAATCGGGTTTCAAACTTGTTTTTTCTCCTTGGTAGTTTTGGTGTGAAAACTTACTTTTTACTCATGTACGTAAATAAAAAACAAATAGTTTGCAAAGCGTTCCCTTGGTTTTTTTATTTCTGTTTATACAACTAATGTTTAATTGTTGTGCTTTACGCAGTATCCGTAGTTTCGAATTAAAAAATAAGTAGACTATTATTATAACGACTTAAAAAATATTTGTTTATTTCCTAATTGGATTTAGGCTACAGACTATTATTATGGTGTTCGGATGTTGTTTTTGGATTAACGTAGTATTCAATAGTGCGGACGTTAATCTACACAAGAGAACACTACACCCACCGACCATCGCTCATAACGTTCCACAATTCGTGGATACCTCCAAGTAGCTTGATTACAGGATGTCGCCAGTGACGTCACCGTCCCTGTCAAATTTTGATTGTAGTTGCCTTATCATTATATTATTATTATTATTATCGATAATGTTCATTATCAATAATTGTTGTTTTTTTACCATGGGTATCACTTGTCTAGTTGTGTTTTCGTAAAAGGATTTAAATTAAATGTTTCAGCTGACTTTTTGTAAAGAAAACTGTTAGAATAATGAAACACATGAAATATTTCTAACCTCTTCTTAATACTTATAAAGCTGCGTGAGAATTTTAAAATTTAGTTTTCAACCCTGTTTATTTTAAATGGCAGTCAGCTATTTCTACTTCAGACTAGACATATCGGTCAATCGAAACGGATAGTTTGGGGGGGGGTTTGTACTCTAAAATTGCTTTTTTGCGTTTTTCATATGTAATTTAAATTTTTTTAAATTTAATTTATCTTTCACCATTAGAATCAGTTTAAAAAACTACACAATTTAGTTCTTTAAATAACTTTGGGACTCCAAATAACATTGGAATTAACATTGGGGCTCCAATGTTAATATTATGGAGGATAAGGAAAAATTAATACTTCACATATAAATCCATTTTTTATGAAACTTGATATTTAGCTTCATGTGGTTTAGATCCATCCATTTATGCTTAAAAGTGATAGATTATATGTTTATCAGCAACTAACCTGCATACTCTTTTCCCATGTTAATCATATAGAGAATAGGAAAACTCCTTTATTTATGGACAGATGTTGATGAAACTTGGTATACATGGTCAAAATATGCTAAAAACGCTTACTCTAAGTGTTCCTCACAGCAGCAAACCTGCATACTCTTTCCCATGTTAATCTTATGGAGAATAGGCAAACTCTTTTATTTACTACGGATATTGATCAAACCTGTTATATGTTATTATTGATTTAGAAATTCGCTGAGTACGCAGGTCTGCTACGACTTACGCTGAGAAGGCCTATGGCTAACTTTAACATATGTGGAGCTCCCAGTAGGCGGTGGACCGTACACGTACGAGAGCTGATGTACGGCAATTGGAGCGGAGCCGTACCCGCTCTGATGAAGACGCCACGTGGTTCGATCCCAGCAATGGGTATAAATTTACTACTTTTAATATTCAATGTTTTAAACCGAACCCGATTTGAAAGAATACAATAAGTGTAAATGAATACCCCTGTTAAACAGACAGACAAAAATCTTGGGTAGGTATTTTTTACGTTCGAAAACTAGTTTAGCTAAGGACCTTAGAGAGAAAAAGAAAGAAAGTACATACATATTGTTCTACAATGTTGTCGCTTAAATTAAATTTATTTTATTTACAATAATACGTATACTGGCTCTCAAAATTTTCAAAAATTTAAGCATTAACCTTTTCCATAATAAAAGTTAACTTACTTAAGTTACTTTTTAAAAACTATAAAACTTTAAGTACAACCAAACACTTATTTCAGGCACAGTTAACCTTAAAGCTCTTATAAATGAATCTAAATTAGAATAGTTGTCAAATTACAAAAATAAATACAATTTAGAAAAGAATAGAAGTTTAAAAAATAGAGCAAAAGAGCTCTAATTTAAAATTCTTTTGTGTCACTGTGGGAGTGTTTTGTGCCTAGTTTTCAGACTTTTATAGAGTGTTTAATGAAATGGTTTAAATTACGATTTCAAGTGTAACCGGAAAATATGATTTGATTGTTTTATAAACCAATGGATGCGTGTGTTTATGTTTTTTTTTTGTAAATAAAGATTATGTTTTGGATTTTCTGCCATTGCGAATTAAAATACTACTGGCAGTATTAATAATATTATTAGATTTAAATTGTATTTATAGACAGAAAATACATACAATTTTAAACAAAAATAACATTGAGTTTATGTAGCATTTTAGGGAAAGAAACGCTTATTCAACGTGAATTATATGTGATAGAAGTATTGTTTGTAATTTTATCAATAGCTTCTAAAGAAAATGAGGGATTTAAAAAGGCTCCTAATACATTCGTATTCACTAGGTTAAAGTGATAAAAAGATATTACTAGATGGATAGTGAATTCATACGTAATTGTTTAAATTAAAACT
Source organism: Nephotettix cincticeps (assembly GCA_023375725.1). Classification (NCBI taxonomy): domain Eukaryota; kingdom Metazoa; phylum Arthropoda; class Insecta; order Hemiptera; family Cicadellidae; genus Nephotettix; species Nephotettix cincticeps. The sequence goes on along the minus strand of CM041785.1, from coordinate 14,887,764 downwards.
AATTTTGGTTGTAACTTTAAAGATTAAAGTCATTTTCAGAACGGAAACCCCTGTGGCACCATACCTGTGTACTCTGTGAATTTCTATTAATTTAATGAATTAAATGAGTTACTTGTGTTGATACGATAAACTTGTATCACACAAAAAAGTTTAACTAAATAATTTTTTGAATTCGAAAATCAACAACACGATACTCGTCAATTAATTCAATCTTAAAATTAAGCATGTTGTTTGCATTTACCGCCTGAAATTGATTCTAGATTGTAAAATTATCGTTTTTAAACGTTTTTAATCCATTCAATATTAATAAAAACTATTACTGAGGGTAAAAATTTGTAAATGGCATACCGGTACCGAGCGAGGAGTGTGGTCGTCGAAGTCTAGCCTCCAGCCGATATCGGTGTGCGCAGAAAGTGTGGAGATGCACAGATAGCCTCGCGCTAGGCTCGTCGTCGTTATGCCTGTGCTCACGATCAATTAATTGCCCTTATTTACATCTAATGAGTGCTTAACGTTCTAGCGGTTTACCCCCTAACTAGCCCTCGTAGGCGATGAGGAAATTTTGGCGAAGAGAAATCTTAATCAATACAGTTCAATTAGTTACGAAATTTTAACTTTATGCCAGTCATTACTTTGTAGAAGATTTTTTTTGAATCTCGAATGTCAGCCAATTATTTTTAAAATAGGTTTTTAACGACTGAAAGTCAGATGTCGATTTTTTCGCCCATTGATCAATACAACCGTTACCGGAAAGTTATCGGGTTTATGGTGAACACAAAATTAAAAATATATTAAAAATAGTTGCCTATATATGCCGAAATTATAAGAAAATGCCTGAATATAATAAAAATATCCATCAATACATTTTATCTTTGGCAAGATCATTGCCCTAAACTAAATATAGTGTGATCTATCAATCACACAACCATGCAGCAAATATATCCTGTACAAACATGGGTTCTTGTTAATCCATTAGCTTATCTCCTGCCATTTTGTTTTATAATAAAAGAAATTCCAGTAATATTTTAGGGGAACACGTTCTTTAAGAGCACTCCATTTCTTTTAGGATAGAAATACGGAAAAATAAAACCATTGTGCACTCCCAAACATTATAATAATTATTTGACACTTTAACCTTTAAAATCTGTCCAGTCAAGTTTCGTTAACACAAGACGGTCAAAACTTGAATTTTGTCTGTGTTTGAGGAATTATATTTTTTGTTAGTTCTACGTTTTATACCCCTGAAAAACGGAGTGAATCTTATTTAAATTTCTGTATGTCTTCCTGTAACGATTATCAAGGTCTTTTTGAAACGCTTCTCTGTCAAGACAAGAGAACGCGTTATAATTAAGCCTATTTTCGTTGTTCTATATATTTTGAAGAAGGCTTTTGTTTACTATTAATTGACCCATGCACTTGAAAATAGTACAATGAAGCGTCAAAAACCCGGTTTTCAGCGATATTTGACATTTTTTAGTTTTTCAGAACATGTTAACACTTGTGACAATTAATAATTGTATGTGATCTATAATAGAGATTTGGTTGAAAGAAATAACTATCAGCTGTCAATCTATAATATTATAAAGAAGAGGTGGTTTCTGTATGTTTGTTTGTGGGTTTGTGGGTTTGTTTGTGGGTTTTTTGTGGCAAGTAAATGCGAAAAATACTGAACCGACCGGTTTGAAATTTTACACAAAGGTAGATCTTAAACTCATGCAACACATAGGCATACTCATTTCCTTAAAATCCTCTCGGGCTACGCCCTGTGATCGTCCTAAGTTTCAATGTTTACATTTTTAGAGAATGAAAACATAAAATTACTTGAATGTCAACAGCTGTGAACACTAAAATTTGACAGTTCGAGAAGAAGAAGAAGAAAGAGCTGCCGTGACCGTCCTAGGTTTCAATGTTTACATTTTCTAATGACAACATCCGTTTGCACTATATTTTGACAGTTCGGGAAGAAGAAGAAATAAAGTTGATTTTTCAGATAAACTGCTGGATCGAAATTAGTGAATTATTTGAAATAGTGGAATGGTAGATTTTAAGTTTTTTTCCGACGACTGTCTCTATTACATTAATCCTTATCCTCTCCCAATATTTGACAGATGTTACTTTGCAATGTTGTAGACACTCGTGTTTTGTCATTTTGTAAAAAATGAAGAAATAATTAACAATAACTTAAATGTATCAGTAGAGCCTACACCTTTCAGCCTTTTTAACCCGTGCGAAGAACGGGTACTTTGGCTAGTAATTAATAATAATCTGTGTAGTAATCAATAATAATTAGTGTATTCCATAATTTAGTATAATTTGTTTACAATTATTTTAAACCTATATCAAAATTATTCTGTGTTAATGTTCACTTATGAATAATGTTATTGATGATTAAAATTTTCCAATTTAATCTAATTCACCTAATTGTAAATTGATGCTTAGTAGTTAAGCGATAAGTGTATTGTTTCTTTGAATTTTTTTAAGAATTAAGGTTTATATTTCCTTGTGGTCATAACTAGACTGGTAACACTGAATCATACAAACCGTACAACATATATTGAATGCTTACACTCATTACATTATAAGTTATCCATTGTTTTTGTTTTTGGATACATAAACGTGAAGTTGAACTTTTTCATAAAAGTATGTTCTCTAATTTAAGTATTAAGAATTTTGTTTTCAAATCAGATAGTCGGATAAATGGAAGTTTTTCTAGTTTAGATTAGATTACCATTTAAAATGTTGACGTACCAACGTAGATATTTTAAGCCATGTATAAATGAGAAATGAGTGTAAGATGATTGTGTCGCGATCTTGTAGTCTTGTTACTGACTAAGGCTGACATGTTTCTTAGACAGAACTATTAATTAATATCCCAACAGTCAATGGCATATCTAAGGAACCTTGGCATCTACTACTTCATACTATTCATTTTGTGTTCACTCTATCTCATAATCGTAGAAAAACTGCAAGTGTTACATGCAATACGTATAAAATAAATATTTTCTTTCTACTTTTTAGATAATTATACTGTATAATATTATTTTGGGTAAAAAGTTGTAATAAAATTAAGAATTAGGATTATAGAACTGTAATAATAAAATTTTCTTTGTAAAATATAACACTGTAGTATATTAATAATGGACAATTTTTTTTAAATCGTCATTTGTTTATACTTTTGAAAATTATGAATTATTTTTCGATAAATTTATATCTTGTAACATGGATCTAAAATCCAGAATGTCATGAGTGATCTATATCGATTCAGTCGAAACCTTTACTATTTTTAATTTAACACACAAAATATTCATCTCCCTTGGTATATTTGTTTACTTAGTTACCTTGACAGTTTAAACCTTTTTTATATGATTTGAAATCAAAGGCGTTAACTAAAAATTGTATGCATACTATATTATTAACATAGCAATATAGTTCCTTTATTTAAAGTAAAGATCTATTATAAATTAACTCTACCAATTATTTATAACTGATAATTCTTAGCTTTTTAGAGTGAATTAAAGAGATTTTAGTTCTTAATTTTAGTTTAGTTATTTTTACAAAATTGTACACTGTGTAGTTTATTTTGGTAACAACGAATGCTACATTAATCTTCAAAGACCTTTTTCATATTTATCCAAGTTCTTAATTCAGAAGCAAAGCGTTTTTCGGATCCCACGTAAACTGTAGGTCCCTTAAATGCTATAGGATGTTGGGCTATCAATTAATCAGCCATTTCTGAGGAACGTATCAATATTAGTCTACACTACTATATTAGGAAATTACTATAATAGTACGTTCACAATTTATACATTGTTTTAGTTTTTAATGTCAGTGGTTTTAATCTATAACCATAGTTAAATATTCACTCGTCAAACATTTTCAAACTATCACTTAAATTTGGAATATATATTTTTTAACTAACTACTATATTGTAAAAGAAAAATTTTTGTTGGGAAATTTTTGAAAAAAAATTAAATTAGCATTCCTTACCGAAGTGATCAGCGATTCGCACGCGTGTAGCGGTTGTGTGTGTGTGGGGGGGTGGGGGGGAGGCACTGGCTACTCACCGAGAGCACGACGGTGAAGATGCGACGACGGCGAGTGCAGATCCACGAATGGCTGGCCGTGACCTTGATACAAGTTTATATCCGAGATCTCCCCGGGTCCCCGCCGCAGCCATAGCGACCCTTACATCACCGCATACCGCGGGAAAGTCGGATATCCGAGTCCTCGATTGATCACTTATTTTGTTTGAAAATCATTGCAGTATTTGTGGGTGCAGAATTACTGTACTTGGTAATTTTACAATTGCACATAGTCGACATTACTGGTTTTCCCTGATCGTTATTTAAATTTTAATTTATATGTACATGTTAATTTATAAAAGGTGTATATAATTTATCATTAATCAGACAATAAGTAAATAGGGTAGCCTAGCGTTCGTCCGGCATGCATAGGGTCCGGCAGTTTTTATCTAGATAATCAACACTCAGAATTTGCCAAATAATAACTTTAAACCATCAATATTTGTCTTATAATACATGAAGGTACTTAATTTTAGTTAAATTGTAATTTAATAAGAAAAATTTTACGTGACGAAGATAAATATTTTATTAAAATTGCTACATATCCTATGACATTTTCCTACGTTCTGTCAATTTAGGAAGATTATAATACTGTTTTTAAATCTGTTAAATTTCCATACAGAAAATAAAGTTTCAAAAAGGTTAATGAACCTGTGAGGTAGTTTGATCCATTTTTACGAGTTTTATTGACGTAAATATCTTCAAGTTCTTGCCTTAGTATTTGGATTGAGAATCGGAAATCTTAATATATAGAAGAGGAAGTATGTATATTTGTATGTTTGTATGTATGTTGCCTACAGAGTCCGAAACCTCTTAAAAGATTATAATGAGTTTCAGACATTATTAAGTATGATTCGAGGATGGTTCGTGTGAAGTTGAGTGCAAATAAGCCACTTGCAAGTGAGTCAATGGTCTCCAACCCAGAGGGCATAAAAGGGTGCAGAGTCAGGTACAGCAACGTGCGCCAGGTATCGCTAGTTCAATATCAAAAACCCCCGTAGCAGCAGGCCTGCGTACTCAGCGAATTTCCACCTCAATAATATATGGCAATAATAGTTCAAGTATATGACAAGATTGATTAATCAATAATGTTGATAAATTAAAGTATTTGCCTATTCTCCGTAACATTAACATGGGGAAGAGTATGCAGGTTTGCCGCTTTGAGGAACACTGAAAATAGGCATTTCTACCATAAACTATTTTAATTTTGACCATATACCAGTTGTATCATTATCTGGACATAAATAAAATAGTTTGCCTATTCTCCATAAGATTAGCATGGGAAAGAGTATGCAGGTTAGCTGCTGTGAGGAACACATAAACTATGATGTTTAAGCATAGTAATAAGAAGATATATCAATTGTGGTGAAATGCATGGGAGATAACCGTTCATACTACAAGGAAAAAGGCTTACGAAATGTTTGTATTTACTTCCCTGTGGGAAATAGGTTAGATCATGGATATGTCTAAAGGGAATGGTTTTAGTTCACTTAATCAGCTGATCTTATTCATTTATATTAAAAATTCAATACAACAGCTCTAGTAGTTTCTATGGAAACCTGTTACATGTTTTCCATCTTAAAAATCGCCAACACCCCCCCAGAGCTAAGACATATCCATGTCAAAAAGTAAATAGATTGATACCCATTTTATTGTAACGGTTTTACTGGATTTATGATGGTTAAAAAAGGCTGAAGTATCAAAAAAAGTTAAAGTAAAGTACAAGGGACCAAGAGAGGGAGGAAGTATAAGGTAAGGTATGGTTAGGGTTAAAGTGATAGTGCTTAAGGAAGGGAGGGGATGTTAACTTAAAGGAATGTTTAATGTCTGGTTCGGTTAAGGTATGGGCAAGTAGGGGTATCTATTGAAATACAAATTGATATTTGTTGTCATTAAAAAGATAATTACTTTTTAGATTAAATATAATTATGTGGTAAATATATATTTTGAAAAAAAAGTAATTTATCCTAACTGAACACAAAGTTATGGTTTGACGACCATCATGTAGCCAGTAATTGTGTCTTAATCCCTTCACTTTGGTCTTGAGGGATCGTAACGCTATGTATTCCTCCGAAGACTTGTAATTTTGTTTTTCTTTTTACAGTTGACACATGATTTTTTTGTCTTACAAAATTATAAGCGAAAGTATCCTTAATTTCTTGTCCCGGTCAAAGGTGAAATGTCTCTTCAGACAAAACTGCATTGGAGAACTAGTAGTGGCGCCAACAGGGAAAGTTTAATGTTACGTTTCGGAACTATGGCCAAAAATTAAGCGACAAATATCTAAATGAGACTAAAATAAACCCCGTTTTTTAGATTTGATTCCTTCAAAAGGATAACGCTTATAGTTCTTGTCCTATTCCAATTGAAATGTTTTGGTATATTGTTTTTTTCAACCAATAAGGTTTAGCTAATCAAAAATAATGATATATTTCTATAAAATATTTGACTGTTTTTATACACTAGTTTTGGCACACACTGCTTGTTCAAGAACATTTGCACAAAAACCACCTAGTAATTCAAACTGAACGGGAGACTTATTTTTACAATGCTAACTGGCAATAAATGTTTTGCTTTCTTTTACTTGAACGTGATAGTAAAATATATGTTACTATGCATACTATAGGATAATATTACCATTTCAGAACTGTTTATTTTACAGTATTTATACCATAAATATATGATATGTAAGCACGTTGATCATAATAAAGGTAAATTTGTTATTACAATATAATTTAGTTCTGAAATTTACATTAATTTATTGTCATACCCAAAAATGCAGGTTTTATCACTATCATCAACTATTTATTTTTATTTTTAGAGAAATGTTAAACAGCTTTGAATTATAACTCTATTCAACCACGTATTTTTTAAATTAAGTCGTCACAATCGTTTAATATCAAAATATTACTAATCACACATCAGGTGAAGCTATCTACGTCATGAATCTGTTACTAAACCAAATTTGAGTGTGCCAATAATGTTTTTGTGAATCTGGGTTTTAAACAATATGTTATCAAGCATTCGCTGAGTAAAATAAAAATTAAAATCGCAAGACATGAAATAACACTAAGTAAAAGTTGATCTGGTAGAGTTTATCATTGTTCTCATGCGCAGTTACAATAGACTCTAGAGGGTTATTAGCACAGCTTTGAATCATTCCGAACGAAACTCCTAAGGGAATTCAAGGTTTCACACCTAAAACCAGGATTCACGATCAAGGTTGCGATTATAGAGGGGGGGTAAAAGCGACCTTGGACGGGGGTCACGGGTAATGGCGGGGTGGCGGAGGAAATGAGAAAAACGATTATTTGGAGAGCAGAGAGACGAGGTCTAATAACACTCGGTGCTTTAAAAACATTACTGTCTCTGAGGGACTTTGATGACAGGAGAGAGCTGCTCGGTACAGTTTTTAATGAGATTTTTTGGACCAATTAACTTTACAAAGTATTTACACTGGGATTTAAAAAACCACCTGTTCGTAGTTTTATGATAAAGGTACATAAAACTACAAAAACCTATACCTATTTTGGTAATAGACGTTTTAGATTGATTTTTCGTCAAGTTCGACAAAGGAATTTTATAACATATTCAAAGTATTTTTTCAAGATATCCTTTTCATGAGATCTAATTATACTAAGATACATATTTGACATGGATATGTCTCAGGTCTGGGAGGGTGTTGGTGTTTTTTAAGATGGAAAATATGTAACAGGTTTCCATAGAAACTATCATGGAGTTATCGTATTGTATTGAATTGTTAATGTAAAAGAATAAGACAGCTGTTTAGATAAACTGAAAACATCCCCTTTAGACATATCCATGATCTAATCTATTTCCCACCGAGAAGTAAATACGAACATTTTTTCAGCATGAATGGGGTTTTATAATAAATTAGGTAAACATTCCTAATTTCATTTCCTGCCGTACAATTTTAGACTTCGTAAAACATTTAATGACCAAAGACTAACAACTTAGGAATACTTTAAGCTGTACAGAAATAGCTGAAAGAATATACAGATTAATATTATATTTAATAGTATGTATTAGCATATTTATGTACGAAGTGCACACACATTTCTATTTCTAATTTCTATTTTTATTTAATTCTTTCACAAATTTATTTATTAAAATTTCACGTTAATTTATTACAGTAATCCCGAACGCAATTAAAATATTTTCTTGTTCGTAATATTTTTCTTTTATTTTAGGTTTAGTTTTTATTCATTGTTATTATTATATTTCCCAACAAATTATGTTTCCAATCGGTCGTTTGATGCACAAAGCTGTAAAACATTGATAAGTATTTTTTACTTTACAAAAATGAGCAGGGATAAAAACAATTATTCTATACAAATGTATAATTATAATGAATACATTTGTTAAACAGTAGTGGTGCAATGTGAGTTTATATTAGGTCTAAACTTAGGTGGAGACAATACAATTTTCTACATTTTATGAAATGCTACGTTTCGTTGAATAGGAAAAGAAAATTAATTCTCTACCTCAATATCTATTATTTTGGAAAAAGGAATACAGTTCTCTACCACAACATCCTTTGGAAAAAGAACATAGTTCTCTACCTCAACATCTATTCTTTTGGCGGCACTTAGGTTTATATAAATTCCTCGTACAGTATTTCATCGTTATATTCTGATATATATGATAAATAATATATGTTCAGAAGAGGATATGTTAGTGAGACACAAAATAATACACACATAAGCTTGTATTTGAGTATAGTTTTACATATTATACTTGATGCCATACTCTGACCAAATATGTACTGACAGTAAATATTTAAAATTAGCAATGGAAAAATGTAATGATAGGTCGATTGTTGGAGGAGCAGTGCGAAAGTATCGTTCACAAATCAAGACAGGGGCAAAGTTCCCTGGCCATTAGGTGAAATCGTGGGCAAGGAGGGCGTCGAAGTATAGGATGTCCTGTCCGTGTGTGGGCGCCAGGAGACGCAGCACCAGTCCCACGGCACCCGGACAACCCCTTCACACGATTGTTTTTATTCCACACAATAGTTAAATCGTAATTAGTTTAGTTCAATTCTACATTGATAGTTAACAAGCTTTCCCTTGGGTGCAAGGGTCATTGTACGGGTAAGGTGGGTGATAAAATACTTTACGCCAAACTACTCTCTTTTATATAATTGCCTGAGCGTGTATTTAGTCCTGGGAACACCTGTTTAGTGGAACAGTACGGCAGTATTTCTTTCAGGCTGTTAAATGATCGAAAAAAATCTCTAATGATAGTGATTGGTTGATTGTGAACATAAACATAACCTTTAACAACCTGAAATAAAATATAAGCAAAGAGAAAATATAACGGATTTTGTCAGTTTTAGTTCGTTTATTAGGGTAGTATGGCAAAAATAGTGTACATCTCTCGTAGGAAATAGTATATATTTCGACAATAGTCCGGAAATAACTGTTATCGGTGCATGATAGAGTTTCTACCAAGCACCGATAAAGCACTTTCGGACCACCACCTACATATTCATAAATATATTCATTTTAATCTACTTGTCTTCTTAAACATTCTTTCTCCAAAGGAAAAATTTTACAGTCGATTAATAATAGGCTAAAGTATTTTAAATGGCATTCAACTAAACAATTGTTTCAAAGTTACTCATTTAATTTCTTTCGCACACCCTCTTGTTACGAGTTTATAGATTTTTAGGGATTCCGCCTTAGATGTAAAAACAAAATGGTGAGCGGGTTTAAATGAGTGATATAACTGAAGCTACGCTTCCAAATTCATGGTACATGGTTGAGATAAAGGAATAAATTATTCTAGAGGATTTGTTTGTATTTCGAATAAGAATATCACTGAATAATTTAACTTTACTCTGTTGAAAGTCTGGATAGAGTTTCCCTGGTCTAGAGTCTATAGAGCCTATCTTGCACTTTTAGTCCTGTAAGAGGAACGTAAGAATTCTGAAATTTGCCTCTCTTAAATTATAAAATCTCAAATAACAATTATATGACAAGAATATGTTTACTATAAGTATATTTAACACCTGTCTAAGTGATTAAAATATCAAAAAACCATTTTGTAATTTCTCAAAAACATTTTGTAATAGTATTTTTTAAATATTAGTTTATTATGTCGATCCGTTAAATCAATTAAAAATAAACGAATCCCAATTACTATATTGATCGCTTGATATTACAATTTCGTTATAAAACGACACCAAGTACAGTACAATGATTACCATTAGGGAGAACCCGTTGTACGACTACGAATTTTTAATTTACTATTTTATCTTTTGTTTTTTTCATTTACTATAAATTTACCAATTTCAATTTACGTGGAGGTGAGTGAAAGAAAAAGCAAGTACTGTACACTCGGCAATGCCCCATTTCCATTTTAAACCATTGCGCCATTTTGTCTTCTGTTTGGAGTTGGTTAGTTTTGTTGTCTCCTAAAATTGGTATAAGAAATTTCTTTTCAACGTAGTTAAAGATTAAATATACCCGTGATATTATATATCCGACTCTTGTTGAATCAAACAGCCGATTAGTTCTCTATCCGTGCAGCAACTTGTCGAGCCATCAGTTCACCCACCCGTTCATGTCTCCTCGATAACTAGTTAACATCAATGACATGTGAACAGTTGTGAATATATTTTGTCTACGGCTAATATTTTCATTTCTATCATAAAACTTAATCTACGTTATTAAACATGTAATCGTATCCATTTAGACGTAAATATAACTCAAAATATTGTAATATCTATATTGAATTTCATTGTTAGGACAAAAAAATTAATTTACTCCCCTGTGGGAAATAGGTTACACTTCCCCCCCATAGAGCTTAGACATGTCTATGTGAAAAGCTACTAAACTATTTTTAAAGAGTTTTAAACTCACACTAAAACTTAGTATTTTATGGGTTTATATCATAGCCACATTTACACTGTATATGAGGTCTTTCAAAATTATCTCAAAATTAATATCTAAGTTTTATCTCTGCAAGGTATGACGTCCTAAGAGGAGGGAGGAAACACAAAACACAAAGATTTATGTGAAAACTTCAACTCATTGCATGCATAAAATTATCATATCACCACTGGACATAAGTAAGAAGACTTTTTTGTAAAATATTAACAACAACACCCTTCACATTATTGTCTTCAGGTTTCTGTTATGCGTCATTTTATATGGGAAACAGTATTTGCAAACCATACTCCTCCTTTATATCTTAACCGAGTTTAGCTTTTGAGGTATTAACAAAACTGTCTGGTTGAATATTTTGCAATAAAAGTATAGATTTAAAAACTATTTTAAAGATTTTTTTACCATTAGATTTACATTGGAAAGAGTTTGATTATTAGTAAAAAATGAGCGGGAGCAAATAAATTCATCAAAATAACCAATTAGGCTACTGCCAAAGATATTTGTTGTATATTGTTATCGATGGACTGCATATCTAAATAAAATCAAATTAGAGTTTTGTCTTAAAATGCTTTCAATTAACACATTTTTTACGTTTTATATACCTCAGAAAATAAAAAATGGGTCTTATATCTATTTCTGTCCGTCTATATTTCTGTAACGCTAAACTTTGTTTTTGACATCGATATGTCTTAACTCTGGGGGCGGTGTTAGCAACTTGAATGACCAAAATTTGAAACATAAGAACAGCTGTTTAGATGTGAAACCATTCCCTAAACATATCCAAGATCTAACCAATTTCCCACAGGGAAGTAAATAAAAACATTTTTTATGAAACTCGCATTTACAATTATGAAGCTTATTTTGATTATTACATACGTTTAAGAGAAAATATTTGTTTACTTCGAACTGACCCACACTCTTTAAAAATAAAATTACGAGCTCTCAAAAATCTAATGTTTAGCAAATTTAGACGTATTTTTCGAGCTTTTACAGAACATGTGATCTATGAAAGCTATTTAAGATAAATTAATAACCATCAGCTGTCAGATTAAAATCAATAGTAGTTTTTGACATGGATATGTCTTAGGTCTGGGGGGTGTTGGTGGTTTTTAAGATGGAAAACATGTAACAGGTTTCCATAGAAACTACTATTGAATTTTAAATATAAAATAATAAGAACAGCTGTTTAGATGAACTCAAAACATTCCCTTTAGACATATCCATGATCCAACCAATTTCCCATAGGGAAGTAAATACAAACATTTTTACATTGCTTATTGATTTTATACTGATTTAAAGATTATATTATATTATAATTTTATTTTAACGTATTATGTTTTTTAAAGTGATACAAATTCTAGAATTGATTTAATCGTAAATAATTAAAACTTAATAATTGAGCTGACAATTTATTTTTCTTTGTTTTTAAATTCTCTTTTTATATTTGGTTATAATAAGTTATCTCGGTTATTAAAATTGAATCATACAACCTGAAAAAAGCTCGTACTTAGTTATGAATGAATTCGTTTCTGTCGTTTTTCAGAATTCAGCTTCTGTTTAAGTCAAATAAGGAAAATATTCAGTTTTGGTGAATATTAAAAAGGATTTATGTCACTGCCACAACATGTTTTCATATTGTGGCACATGTTGAGTTGCGCGGGGCTACATGTGACCGTGATACTAAAAAGCAGATATAATTCTACAGTTACATATTCCAGAAGCCACCGAGCAGGTGAGGTTAACCCACAGCGGTCGACGTTCAATCATCCCAGTCGGACGCCAGTCGACGGCGAGATTGAGTTATAAGTCGCAAACTGGTTCTGTGAAAGGTGGCGTGAAACCACACGTTTAACACGTCAAACCACATCACTGTCTTCCAGCACGATTCGTACTAATTTCAAAAGAAATTGTTCTTAAAATTCCATGAGTTATTTGGTTTAACAAACGTTTAAATAAAACAACAGTTCTGCCGTATTACTACTATACCGTAAACCCTAAGCCACCTTTCCACTGCTTTATAGACGTATAGCGGACACTATGTATATCTCTCATTTGTTTACGAACCACACAGCAACAGACGCTCGTCTTGCTGTGTGTGTTGGCCTTTATACTTTCATTGTCAAATACGACATTGGATTTTATAAGTTTACCAAGTATTTCAACCTGTGCTCACCAAAATAAATCGTGGTTGTTTTCGATTTCACAGTGAAGGTGAACACGAGAGCAATGTTTGGTGTAACATGAAGACAAAAAGATATTTCAATATTACCTGTTTTGGATTTTCGGTGGCATTAAATCTACTATAGTTAGTATAAAAGCAATCGTCTTTAACTCTTGTTCTATAGTTATGAATCAAATGTTTTCAGAACTTATTTTAAATATTTCCTTTTTATACTTAGGCCTTTCTTTTATCGCAATATCCTATATTGTTTTTGTTTTTATTGTATTTCTGTATTGTTTACAGTTTGGACATTTTTTTACGTTTACAACAGAAACCAAAATTATCTTAATTCTCAACATTTTGTTAATTTATTGTAACGCTAAGATGTTTTTATTTGTAAATTATTTCTGTTTATTTTTTTGAGTATTTACTTTTGTTATTTACATTTTTTTAGTTTGTGTTTTTGTTTAGATATTTGTAAACTTTTGAAAATTTAATCATTTTATTCTCAAAAACTCTACATTTAAGATTTTTTTTACTTAGCATTTCACTATATTTTAGAATAAAGAAGAAAATGTAACAAACTAAAAGCTATTGAATTGCATTTTTAATATAAAAGAATAAGAACGGCTGTTTAAATGAAGTGAAAACATTCCCTTAATGTGAAAACATCCATTATCTAACCTATTTCCTACAGGGAAGTATATACAAACATTTTGACATGGATATGTCTTATCTCTGGGGGTGGGTGTTAGCAATTTGTAAGACGAGAATTTGAAAAATAAGAACAGCTGTTTAGATGAACTGAAAACATTCCCTATAGACATATCCATAATCTAACTTATTTCCCATAGGGAAGTAAATACAACCAATTTTTTACTTTTGGCAAAGGATACTCGCACGTTGACGTGTTCCGTTACCGCACACATCCGTCCAACACGACGTAAACATTTCTTAGAAAAACGCGTTTTTCCATAAAAATCTAGTATTTTTAGTGGGGAAATTTTGGCAGTATTGGTGAAAAATGTTGGAAAACTGCTAATTCTTTTGAGCAACGTTGATTTTGGCAACCTGGATGAATTTCACGCTTTTCACGTGACGTATGTTAGATTTTGGTAAAAGACAAAAGATTTTCATATTCAGTACTACAGAATTTTTTCATCCGATCACCTTATAAATACAGGTCGTTTTGAAGGTCTAACAATTTTTAACAGTTTATGCAAAACCAGAATCGTTGCCTTAAACAAGTTGCTCAAGCAACTTGTACAAAATATCACGTATGCGTATGATTTTAGTTGACCCTAACGCTCTCTCACCACCTTAAGACAAAACTATACAGCTATCCGCGATTTTGATTTTTGAAAGAAGTAGGCCTATAATCCACGATTTGCCTTTTGGAAGAAGTAGGCCTATAATCCACGATTTGCCTTTTGGAAGAAGTAGGCCTATAATCCACGATTTGTCTTTTGGAAGAAGTAGGCCTATAATCCACGATTTGCCTTTTGGAAGAAGTAGGCCTATAATCCACGATTTGCCTTTTGGAAGAAGTAGGCCTATAATCCACGATTTGCCTTTTGGAAGAAGTATTCAATAATTATAAGGTGAAATAATTTAATTCATCATGTCTTCCTCTCACAACGAGGCGTCGGGTGTCTCACGTCTCACACTTGGTAAGTGACCAGTCGACAACTCACTCTCACTAATCCACTTGCACTCCGTAACCGTCTCACCGAACTGGACTGGAGTGAGGCGCAAAAACCACCAACAACAAACCGCACGCGCTGCCGATGAAATCTCGTTATGTGATCGTGGTGAAGTTGGACTGACATAAATGCACATTGCTACAGCTGACATAGTTTGCGAAACATCTGTACAACTATTGTTGATCCTATAAGAACATACCGCAGATTTCCTATTGGCTAGAGTAAAAACTGTATAGGGTTACAGTCTCAACCTAGTAGTAGTATGAGAAAGTGGAGTTTTTGCTTGTTGGAAGCTAATACTTACTATAGATATTTCAATCCTGATGTCATATTTTCTTACTCCACTAATATAATGTTATTGAAAACTCAATCAGCAAGTTATAACTTACTCTTACTCCTTTGGTTACACAAATACCAACTAATTTTTGGCCTCACAAACGATTTGCCTCCACTGCTACGCCCAAACCTGTTCCTAACCTCCAGAGGTTCCATCTGAGTCTGGGTCTTTTTAGTGGTCGTTGCACAATTGCTTGACCCATCCAAACCCTTCTAATCATCTGATTTGATGCTTTTCTGCTAACATAATCCAGGCGTCTTAACCTTCTGCTCCTCACTATAGCTGTACCATCCTGGTCTTTGTATAGCTTCCAGGATTTGTTATCCTTTCTTATACGACACTCTCCATTCTCATAAATTGGTCCAAATACCCTATGTAGAATTTTTATTATAATTATGGGAATGGTGTTTGCGGATTAACGTAGTGTTCTCTTGTGTGGATATTAATCCACACAAGAGAACACTACTACACTCACCGACAATCGCGCACAACTATCCACAATCGTGACCTCCAAGTAGCTGGATTACAGGACACACCACGGTCCCAATCATAATTGAGTTGTACTAATAAGCACAAACATTGTCATAATGCAGAATATTTTCAAAGACTATTAGCTTCTTTACATTTTGTTTTAAAAGTGTAACGACCTCTGATCCATTTAAAGTAATAGATATGGTTGAATACACTTTATACATCTTACAAGTTTTGTCTCTCTTGTTAGTAGCCTGCCTCCAAACAGTTTTGACAGGCCCCAAAGGATTCGTTGAGCTGCTGCCAGTCTACATTGAATTTCTTCATCTCGTTTTTTTTCGAAATTAAAATTCGAGACTTTTAAGTCTAAATGATCATCGGACCTTCTACTTGTTTTCATTTTCTTGTTTTTCGTCATTTTAATCGAAATGTTTGTGTTTCTAAGATGTTTTTCTGCCAGCTCCTTAATAGCCTTTCTATTTTCAGCTAAAAGCGCTACATCGTCAGTATATGCTAACAAATTAATCTCGCCAATAATTTTTGGACCACCTTCATGAAGAATAATTGAACTATTTACATAGTTTCAAGTCAAAGTAAAAGTAAACAAAATATTGATTTCCATAATGGATTTTAGAATCGTTCTTTCTTTCAAGACTTCCTGGCCTCGGCATGACGTGATAATAAGAAAATATGATAGGTTGGACATTATTTTAGGATCGGTGAGGTTTTATTTTACAGATTTTCAACAACAGTTATATTTTTTAACGTTTTGATAGTAAACGGACCAAACTGTGATATTTTTAATAACTAATGGCTTAATTACAAAGGGGGGCTGAGTTCACATTTAAACTAGAGACCTTTGGATTAACATGTGAGAACTTCATTATTGAGCTACTCAGGTTAAGCATTACTCAGATATGGAAGGTTTACATACAAAATATACGTAAGATCATAGTCATTTTATGAAAAAGTAGTTTATAAATTGGTGTATGAAAATTCAGAAAAACATCCTACGTTCAACTAACTTCAGTTTAAACTACTAACAATCACATATCAGCTGATAATTTCTAATGATATGAAGGAAAACTCATGAATAAAATACCAGGAAATAAATTCTAATAAAAATAATGCGGTACGTAGAAACGTTGTTAACGGTACTGAAACCAGCGTTTGTCTAGGAACTTGTGTTACTTGTCGATTAATTTTAGAGAGGCAAATAGATCTTAGATTATGAGTCTTGTATGCAAATGACGCCATTACTGACGCGTGAGCCACAGCGAGATGCAGAATACTGCATAATTACATGGGATATTTATAGCGTGAGCATCTCACGAGAGATGCATTTTAATACACTCCTATCGAAATATCGTAAACATTCCGATACGCATTCTCATCTTTATTCAATCGTCGAACACGATTTGTATCACTTGAAATAATGCGATGTAATGATTCTGACCTCGATTTAATTACATTATAGCAATCCTTCAGGGGAACATTCTTGGATTTATTATTTATAAAAATTTAATTGGCAACAGCATATAGACGAAATATTTGTGAAGATGTTTGGGGCAGTGTTCCTTCTACGCTTACTGATTTATGTACTTAGTGAATCATACCTCCGGGCAGTATACTATGACCTTTTTATTAGTCATTTGAATTATTGGGTAGTCCAGCACAAGTCTGGCACACAGTAGGCATACTGTAGGCCACTGGATATCCTCACTGTACATTGACATTACATACTCTCCTCACTAGAGTATATAAAAGAACACACGTGGACTTAACAACTAGAGCTAAAATCCATTAACGTGTGACTCGCAGTCGAAGCAAGCTCAACATTTCAAGGTACCTGCTTACGGCTACCCAGCGCTGTCTCCCAACAATTGATTGGATTGGAATATGTACAGCAAGCTACTTGAAAGCTAAGAAGCCTGGACCTGGGAAGATTTGAACTGGAGACGAAATAAATGCTAACCGTAGCTATCAGTCCATAAATACATGTATGGAAGGAGACCTCTGCCAGCCGTCCACTTACGCACTTAATCACGCCATCTCGAGATATTTGTAAATATACGTTTTTTAGTTACTTATAATAATTATCTAGTTTACAGACAAATAAAAACAGACACAGTTTGTACAGTTACCTGGTCAAGAACGAAGAAGTGTTATTAAGTTATTAAACAAACTTAGTTATTAGCAACATCTAAATTACCAACCAGTCGTGAAGACTTAATGCTTATCTATTAGATAATTTATGTCCAGCCAGTACTATCGAGCATGGTAAACAGGCACTACTAGGCTGCATGACATAAACAACTCTCCCTACCTTACGTAGCGCCATAAACACAGCTGTTAGCAGTAACATAGTCCTCGGCGCTGTATTACCGGCCGCAACGACTTTGACCTTTCCACGAGGTGTGGCCGGTAGAGACCGCCACTGACCACTGTAGTTTGGAACAGCTGTTTATAGCGGATTACTGTGATACAGTCACACGTTTCTACGATCACTTTCCACTGTAGGTCTGCACTCTGCACCGAGATAAGCTTAGGGAACCACTCCATTTGAGTTGCTGATGTGTTGCCTTCGTCTATCGGGTTCAGGAATTTGATGAATTTAATGTTCATCGTAGCAGAATTTCAAGTAAACGGATTTTGTTTTTTTTTGTAGAAAATAATAATTATTATTACCTTATAATTATCTTTTTAACTTTTTGAAATGACGAACTACCCAAGTAGGTATTTTAAGCCAAGTGTGAATGAGAAATGTGTGTAACATCTTGTAGTCTTGTTACTGACTAAGGCTGGTATGTTCCTTAGACAGGACTGTTATTAATAGGCTAACTCACAGCCGATGGCATGTAAGGGACCTACAGTTTAACGTGATATCCGAACCACAATTTTGCCTCTCAATTACGAAGTGGTCTAATTATGAGGATGGTCATTGTGGATGTAGTACCAATACGGATAGTTTCAAATTCCAAAGTACGGACGTTAATCCAAACTAAGAAATATCACATCCACCGCTCACTCTATCCACAAATCGTGACCTCCAAGTAGGGTAACAGGTCACGTCACCACACCAGTCAAATGTTTTATGGAAGTCTTCGGTATTCTTCTTCACTACCTTACTATACGTTGATTATATTTTATAAATAAAATGAAAGCATTAATATTCAAAAATAACATAAAGCACAGAGTATTATATTAATGTATGTACAATTATTTTACAGCTATTACGAATTAATAAATATGACGAATAAATCGGTAGGACATTTTTACCATTTTACATTTTAAATATGTTCCTTAACCTACCTGGAAAAAATTATTTTTTAACTAAAATTATTTAAAATTTCCAAAAATTTCCAATTTTTTATTATGTATTAGGTTTCTTTACGTTATTTCATTATTACAAAGAAACAATTTATATATTACACTGGTTATATCAGTACAAAAATGTTTAAGAATTGTTTATATATGCTCAATATTCTAAAAATATATTTGAAGTCTAGGGGCACAACGTAAAATTTTGGAAAAAACATTAAATGTTTTTCAACATAAATACCTCAATAAATTGTATTAATTTAATTTAAATAATACGATAATAATTGTATTGAAAGGGTATTTTTACTTAATGAGATTTAGAAAAGTATGTATCAGTTCACCGATTCCGTTTGTTGGATGGGTCTCGTGTTTCTCTAAATGCATGCATGTGTGATTTATTACTGTATTCCCCTTTAATAAGGAAGACTGGAGCCGTGGCTAGATGCTAGCGCCATATCTCGAGACCTTTGTGTGTCGCCAGGCCAGAGTTCACCGATGTCACTGATCTTATCATCGCCTCATTAAGATAGCGCCACCAGATAGCGCTGGTAGTTAGTGTATTCTGCCTCTCTTACTGTATTCCTATATCGTATCCCCACATGCATCTACTCACGACCGAGAACCTCTTTTAGAGATGACGAATTGAGGATAAAAATTCACGTTTTATAATAAACTACCAGTAAGCCCTCCCGTGCGTTGTATGGCATGTATGACTCATTGTGAAGGAGTAAGATACTTATTATGACAATACTAGCTTTACTAGCTGGGGGCTCCACCACCAGGCTCCCGTGGTTGTTGTCGGCAGTCCTTAGTAATTAGAATACAGTAAATGACGGTGTAGGGAATGTGCGTGTGAAGTTCCATACCATTATTAACTAAAATAACATAACACAGTAGCAAAATGTGCAAGAAGAAATCACAGTTAAAAAATATAAACTGTTTAGTCGCGCGCATAACCTTAAAACCAAAATGTAAACAAAATTAAAAACATAAACAAATGCAAGTGCTTCGATCTATGGTGTACTCGTATGTCTTCAACTCATGGATATAGTAAAGCAATCAGCTGTTGAAAAGGAAATAGCTATACTGTAAACAAAGTTCTGGTTCCATAGTATAGGATCCTTTTTAGGCTTCCAGGGGGGAACCCAATTGAGCTACAACAATATTAATGATCCAGAAACCTTCTCCCTGAAATTTGATTTAAGTGTACCACTTTTCATGGCAAATCCTCCAACGGTGTCCGAGCGCATAAACTTCAAACATACAAATATATATACAAACATCTTCTTAAGATAGAGAAGATACCAGTAAGCCCAGTACGTTCTTTGTATGACTAATTGCGAAGGCGTAAGATACCTATTATCACAATATAAGAACATGCAATCGTAACAAAATAATTAAGAGAAAATTTCAGCTGAATTAATTATTTAGTATTAATTTTTAAATTAGATTAAATCGGAAACCCCGTAACATTCTAGTATTTTTGGGATTTGCTTACTTGATATTAAACATATGGCTATCATAAAAATATACATATATTTGATTAATGACGTAAATTCCGTTAAACTATTTGCACAAACTGTTAACACCTCCCCAGAGTTTAGACATATTTATTTCAACAAATTGTTAGTAAAATTATTTACGTTAAGTTAAAAATGTGATTAATATGAATTATCATTTGGACAGCTTAGAATATATTTTTGTTAAATCACTTGAATCTACTAGATCACGTGCTCAGTAAAACCTATAAATATTTTGTTTAATGTCGCGTAAAGCTTTGCTCGTTAGGCTTTGACATGGATATGTTAAGGTTTTTAGGTCAGTGGTGTTAGCAATTCGGGTGAAAATTCACTTGAAAATTTCAACGGAAGAGACATCATATGGTTAGAAGGACAACTGGTTAAAAAAAATTGGAAACATCCCCTTTATCCATGATCTAAGCTATATCCCAAAGGAAATCAAGTATAGATAATTATTTTGTTACTACGTAAGTCAATTAAAAGCATAATAATTTACAACAAATAAAGAATATTACACACTCTAAGGTTCTTAGTTTATGTACAGGAGTAAAACTCCTCGGAGAAGACTCATCATCTTACTACTTATAGAATACGAGCGACTGATTAAGGTGGAGGGCCCTTTCGAACTTGAGTAACTAGATGAGGTTTTAGATTCTAATATAAGAAACAATTTTGAACCTTACCCACGTCATGAGGAGTGATATCCTCTTGAATATAAAGTGGTGCAAACAAAAAATCTATCTTAAAAAATATAGGTATAAAGTTTATTTGTTGATTGCATTATAAATATGCTTTGGTATAGTTTTTCAAGATTTAGTGAAAACGTTTAGAGTTACAGGATATTAAATTTGGCGTTTTTCGAGCAACGAGTATAGGAAAACTTTTTATTTTTATTTTATTATCTGAGAAAAATAGATTTATTATTTATCATTTTTATTTTTTATGAGAGCTGAAATTGTGGGAACATTAATAAATAACAGACCTTTTTCACGTAACCTATGTAAAATTATGAAATTAGAAAAAAAACATTTCGTATACTCCAGGAAATGATTTTTAACGCCACATTTGTGATCAGATAATCTTATAAAATGTGTAATTTTTGAAAAATTAATAAAAACATAATTGTTATCTTAAACAAGTCACTCAGGAAGCTTGCACAAAACAATCACATTTGCGTAACGTATAAACGACACTAAAGCAGACCCTAGAGGATTTAAACTGTCTCTAACACCGCTCGCACCTCCTTAAATGGTTTTTGCCATCGAAGGATGTAGAGGGTATCCTAACGCCGCGGGTATTGAGATTACTCCAATTTAATTGTTGTAATTTTTTCCTTTTAACTTAATTCGTCAATAATAGTCTTATAACAACCCGAATGTATCTGCCCAAGTAGACTTTTTCTCACAGGATTTTGACAAAAGTTGTTTGTTATTTTATGTAACTGTAAAAATTTTATAACTAGCTACTAGCTATAATTACCTCGTCAACAGCTCAAATTTCCGTAACATTTAGTTACGGCCGTTTCGGCATTAAGGTGCCATCTTCAGACAATAATGTTCAGCCACTTGGCGTCGTTAATTTAAACACATACACCTGTACATACAGGTGTATGTAACTCACACCTGTATTATTTCATGTTTGATTTTTTTTTGCAAATTAGGAAATCATTAATAAAATATTTTGAGTTAAAAAACCGAATAAGTAAATATACTCCTGCAGTTATGTATACATATATACACATATAAATTAACGACGCCAAGTGGCTGAACATTATTGTCTGAAGATGGCATCTTAATGCCGAAACGCTTATAGCTAGTAGTTAGTCGATAAATCAGCTCAGGGGCTAGAAAACATGGATTTTAATATATTTTATGTTTGACAATGGTAGTCAACTATTACATCATTTCACAATACACCTAGTTTTATGTGCTAGGACCTATAGAGTTCGACCCCATTTCCTATCAGTCAATCCCAAAACCACCCCACAACCCAAACACATAACAACCACCCTAGCCATTCCGGAACAGTGCCCATATTTCGTCATGTCTGATACAGTTTCTCTAATCCATGCTCGCCAGGTCCGAGCAAGTGAAAGTGAGTTACTTTTCCTTTCTCTGGCGGTTCCCTCCGTGACGGGATGTCCGATGTCCTGTCCGAAGGACGACCACGGACCGTGAGGCAGAGCCCGCTAGGAAGTCTTGGACAATGGGGCAAATATTTTACTTTCGCTTACAAACGTGTTAAGCTTCACTGTCTCTTGTGATTGTAAGCTATAACTATTGTAAGCTGTAACGTAGATTACGTGCTGTGGAAAGAGAATTATGTTTTGATTGGGAGACTTCAACGGTGGGTACAACAGACCACCTACAGTTACCGTGATGACAGTTCTGTATGGTTTTTAGATGTTCACTTACAGTAACATTCTACAATAATAACATTTTTGTAATTATTTTGCGATAGAATACTATTTGTGCTTATTAGTTAAATTAAATTTAATCGACAGGTATAAAAACCTGTTGATTAATTTAAAACTAACTCCATGTTAAACAATTAACGTTCGTTTCTTTTGAGCGTTTTTTAAAGTTTTTTGTTGATAATTTGAAAACTAAAATAGATATGAATAAGGTTTAAACTTGAAAGATGCTTCGATTTGCAATACCTTTAAAATTATATGATATTTGACGTTTAATGATATATGAAACTTATGGGTTTCATAAATATGGCTATGTACATATTTTAAAAATCTATTTTTTTACTAGTATTGTGGTGTTGCATATCAGAAAAAAGGTTAGCTCATAAGGAATGCAATTGTTTAATCGGAGTAGAGTAATATGTATTTTTAAGAAAAACGCAGGGTTTTCAAAAAAATTGGATTTTTTCACTTAAAGGGGTGCTATTTTGAAACGAATCGAGATATTCAAAATCTTATTACTCCAAAATGTTTGTATTAGCCAGAGCTTTAATATGATGAACTACGTGATATATGTTTGTATCTTATATTTCTGAGATTGGAACTCGTGACCCCAATTTTCTAGAACACCCTGTATTTGTATAAATACAGAGTGAAAATGTATAAAAAATTTAAAAATTTTACGTTATTCCTTGGGGTTGGTTTAGTGGGAAAGAATTTTATTTCATCATTTTAGGACCAACGGTTTGTCTGGAATCAATATTGGACACCTTACGTGATTCACCCTGTATATAAAGATAAGAAAAATACACTTAAAATATGATAATTGATTTTTAATGGCATTTAGGTTTTCCCAAGCCTTTGTCCATATACCCTTTCTCACCATATCTACCATATCCTCACCTAATCACACCGCGCAAAGTGTAAATCATTCTCTTACACTCAATCCTCATTCATATTTAAAATACCATACCTTGCAGTATGGTCACCATTTCAATAATCTAATCTAATCCGAAAGATGATTTTTTTATGTTTTCAGGGCTTCAATTTAATATTCCAAGAGAACCGTTGAAGTTTGGTGGATGAAAATTTTAATGATTATTAACAGTGACATATTAAAATATTTCTTGTATTTTGAATGTATTTGGACAATTAATTGATGTATCACTGTATTGGTTATTCGCAAACTAGAAATAAAAACATTTTATTTTTTGCTTCCTTTAAAACACATTGATGAAAATAAATTAATTTTTTAGTATTCTTAAATACCTACAATTTGATACTAAGATGATCAATATTGAGTGAGTTAGTTTTTATAAAATATTGATTTAAAAAAATTACCATATTCTTAAAAAAATCTGATTTTCGTTATAAAAACTAAAAAATGAAATCAAACATTTTTTATTGTTAGGTCTCTAGGGTTACACCACTGTTACAGATTATCAGAGAGTAAAATAAATTGAAAAATTGTTTAGCGCATAGCAAAACCTCTCTAATGAAGGAAGTGCGTGAATGAATATCTCGATGCAGCTTGTGGGGTCTCGCATAATCCTGTTCTCGCAGATCAGGTCCACGGTGACGGTACAGTTATAAAGATGAGTTCTTCCTTTACCACGTAACCCAATAAGGACATCCCGGGTTGGCGCGTAACCCGTCACGTGACTAAGCAGCCACACAATGGCCGATGTAATTGGCATGTGAACCCGCTCCGTGATCGGATAATTGTTAGCCTCCACCAGGGCGCCAGGGTGACATGACCCACCCACCTCGTGGTGCCTTGGGCCCGGGCCAACCCGTGACGGAAACTATAAACATAGTACCTGACGGGTGGGAATTCGGGGGCAACCTTCAGTGAAAGGAACGCCGATCCCACGCCTTTAGATGTTAGATTGGAGGATTAGCACCAGAAGCCCCGGACAGGCACGTTCAATAGTCTTCTTGGGAAATATTGTACAGCTGCAGTACTGGTAAAAAGAGATTTGAAATATTGGGGAAAGGACATTGGCAGTTTTCCAAAGAGTTTTTATAGAAATACTTAATTGTGTAGCTTTTTAAGGTAATTCTAATGGGGAAAGATAATATTAAAAAAATTAAATTACTTATGAAAAACGCAAAACAAACAATTTTTGAGTACAAAACTACCCCAAACTTCCCGTTCCGATTAACCGATATGTCTGCATTATGAACTCGTCCGAGCAAATGTAGGAATACACGCCTCTACCAACTTTTGTCTCGATCGCACCATTTTTACGAGAGTTGTGTTCACAGACATACACATATATGTATGTATATATAAATTTTAACGACTATTGTTTTTGGCCTCTGAGCACCTACAGGTGAAAAAACATGGCCCCGAGCTAAGTCTTGCCATGAGGCCTATGGTAATAGCTTCTTCCCTATGGGAAATTCACTAAAAGAACCTCTTAAGAGTCGGTAGTACTTCCGCCATATTTTAGTCTAGCCCTTAAGAACAATGTTACTCTTACTGTTTACACGATCGCGTGGTAATTATAGTTTCATAGATAATAAAATTAAAGAGTAACAATGTAACTCCCTAGATAATTACTTTACATTTAATTTCATACTCCAAACATCATTATACGACTTCCTGTAATCAGTAATGTTGTCCAAAGTTTACATTAATCTTATGGGGGTAAAGCGAAATATTTTGTTATTCTTGTAGAATCTTAATACGTTTGATGCGAATCACGCGTGAACGCGTTACCTCGTCCGTCCCATTTGCGGACGACTTTAAAGTGCGTTTCTGAATGCCCAAAATTCACTGGTTCTGGAGCCATGAACCTGTTTTAAGGTTATTTTTGACTGTGAATGTTATCTGTAGTTGTTTTTTCAACTTGTATAATGCTTCTTTCACGATTATAATGTTTAAAAGATATTAAAAACTACCCTAAAACCCTTTAGAACAGGGCTTGTCATACAACAAAATTATCAGCATTGAACGTGTTAGCCTGTTCATGTCCGAACTCGCGTTATGCAGCGCCCTAAGAGAACACATAGTTTAACCCAACAACTTCCAAATTCCCTAGACAAGGTAGAATGATCATCGCGTCTAGACATGTTTGATTTCTTATCAAAAAGGATACGGTTAGAGAAAATTTAGATTATTTTACATAAATGGTCCTTCAAAATATTTACTTTATTAAAAACTATTTACTGTAGTAAAATTCCAAAATCCTTGTATTTATAAAACACCCACTTTGAGAGGTCAACTACCTCCCCTCCCTAAGTCAACCTAACAAGGAAATGGTCATTCCCCAGAAGGATTACTGCTTTCCAACAGCATCTCAGCACACTCTGAGAGAACGCCAAGAAAGCATCCCTCCTCTAGACACCTCTCACAAGTGGTTAGTAAGGTGATACATCATTCTAGTGAGACTGGTTGGTCTAGGTCAGCCAGGAGTCAAGCCCGCAGGAGAGACAAGGAATCAGTCAGATTAGATACACAAAGGATCCACCAGAAATGTTCATTTTTAATGTACCAAATTTATCCAGTGAACATTAACCTGAACTTTTTAAATAGGCTACCCCACACCTTTTTGGAGTGTCTCAGTTATGTGTAAAGCCATTTAAGATGCAGTGTCAAGGTTTAAAATGATGACATTGTGCATCAGCGCGGCGTGAAGAGCACTGGAGCCTATTATCGCCTTTGAGCAGCCATTGGAGCCCATTATCCTCTGGAAGGAGCCCATTGGGGTCCATTACCCCACGGGTTGTCGGCGACCCGGCTGAAAGCGTCCATGCTCATCCCGCCATAGGCGAATGCAAAACAGCCAGGAAAGTAGGCGTGCAAGAGATATGGTCAGATGTCCGCAGGAATTGTGCCGCGTGTAACCAGTTTCCTTGCTCACGCATTGCTATTGGAATTTCTCGTTCTGCGGATTTGTAAACGGTTTTCTCATTTAAAACAAATATTTATTAGCGTTGTAAGTGTTATTGAGATAATGATTCTGTTAGAAGCTACAAGTTACTTCTTGGTAAGTAGGTTGGGCTTTTTCTGTAAAATGAATACGGAATTAAAATTTGTAAATTTAGTTTGTGTCATACATTGGCCTTTTTCTTTAAAATGGATCAGGTTATAGGGTTTAATTATAGAGTTAAAACTGGGTTTGAGCGATCAAAAACATCGTTTGGAACATCGGAATTTACTTGAAGTTTGTACTATATATTTGGCGCAAAAAGCAATACGTTTTTTTACTATGCAATAAAATTATACCCTTCACTTGATGTTACTTTATAATACAGTGAGATGTATTAAAAAATAATTTAAATAAGAAAGAAAGAAGACAATGGGTTTTATAAAAAATTGGGGTTTTAAAATATTTGACAAAAATAGTATATTTTGTTATTAGGGCCAAAAATGGGCGTTTTCGATACAAGTTTAACAGCCGAGGCTGTTATCAAAAGCCAATTTGGTCCGTGTAATGTACAACTATTTTTATCTTCATGCTGAAAAAATAAAGTGAAACTAACTCTTAAAACATAAAATATTACCTGATTTGTATCAATTGTTGTCGACCATTTTTTCGCTTTAGATTAATCAGCTGTTATGTTACTTACGTTGTAGCAGTTCTTTCTTGATTCCTGATTGGTTGTTTAGGTTATGTCAGTGTTATATTATTTACAATCGGATGCTGACCTCGAATCAAAAGTACCATCAACAATGATCCTTTGCGTCCTAGGACGCAAACAATCATAATAATAGTTTGCTCTTCAACACATGTATCTAAAACAGTTGTTTTGAAGCAGAATGACGAAAAGGGTAAAAAGAAGACAAAAACAGTTAAAGTCCTAAGAACTATATTTAAAGCGTAGAATCGACAACACAGATTCTAAAAATAAATAAATAAATACATTATCAGTCTTACAATCAGTCATATAGGTTGAAGATCACTCGTCTTAGTTTATTGTTATCTTAGTACTTAAGAACCACTTGCGTGTTTACATTAAATAAAATTAGTATGTATTTTAAGAAATCAAATCAATTATTGAATATAGCTTTTGACAAAACAAAAACTTAAAGCCACTTTGGAAATTTTAAAATGTATTTTGGAACAATTTGTAGTACCACGTGCTACAATTCAATGAAAACGTCAAAGAGGAACTTCAAGCAATTTGTCAAACTTCCATGGGAAGTTTTGGAACCTCCTATAACATTGATATATTAAGTAGCCAGTTGTGGTGGAGGGTGGGTGCCTAGGGGTTGTTGGCGGTGGAGGATGGTTGCTGCTGCATCTGGGTGTAGCCAGAAGCGGTCTGCGGCGCCATCTGGCTCTGGCCCTGCGAGGGGTCGTACTCCTTGGCCATGAGGGTACTGACCGGGCAGAGACACGGCACCAGTTGCACGTCGTGGAGTCTGCCTTGCAGAGCCGGCGGAGGTGGTGCCATCTGGAGGGTAGCAAACACATCCATCAGTCCATCGGTAAAGTCTCGATAAGTATCGACTTATAATTTAATCTTAAAAACAATTATAACAATATAACCAGCATGCGCTCTTTACCACAGACTCTGAATCTCAAGAAAAAATATTTGTATTTACTTCCCTGTGGGAAATAGGTTAGATCATGGATATGTCTAAAGGAAATGTTTTCAATTAATCTAAACAGCTGTTCTTATTCTTTTATTAAAAATTCAATACAATAGCCCTGGTAGTTTCTATGAAAACCTGTTACATATTTTCCATCCTAAAAATCACCCCCTCCCCAGATCTAAGACATATCCATGTAAAAAATTAAATATCATCCCAATTATTGTTTCTGTGAGACTTACTTGTCATAATTATAGAAACACAAATGAAGGACACCTCATCTTTATCTGAATTTCTGAGGATTTTTGTGTGTTTAATGAACAGTATACCTAAGTCAGTTACGTAAACTCTAACGTTAAGTTTTCATAGTGAGGTATCTAAGTGAAATTCTCCGATCGATCTTATTGTATCTCGCAATGTATTGTAACATTTTATCGTAGTTTCAAAATTGAATGTACTTGATACACTCAGTATTTATAAACTCATAATAAAACAAACATTATTACTATATTAGTATTTTTCAGCACGTCTTGTGTTTTATACAATGTTTCTAGAGGTGGTGAAACTCACTCCGTTTTTCAGTGACTAATATTTACATTTAAATTAGAAGAATATTTACGCCTCAGCAAAAACCTTTCAAAGTCGATTGCTAAATAAATTTGGGGAATTCAAAACATTGTCGTTACTATCGGTGTTCACGGTTATAAATTCCATAACTATTTTTTACATGGATATGACAAAGCTGTGGAGGTTTAGCAATTTACGAGAATATTTTGCACAATTTGACGTCATGTAGTTATGAGAACAGCTGTTTAGAGGAACTGAAAATATACATTTTAGACATATCCACGATCTGAGCTTTTTTCCAGTGGGAAGTAAATACATTTTTTGTTTAATTAGTACCAACTTAACAAAAAAATATCATGTGCACACTTTTTTACAAACTATATTTTCTTAATGTGCCTTCAAGTCGAACAATCGAAATTTAATTCACTGGGACTAACCCAATCACACCGTTGACTACACAACAGTCTAAAAAAAGACGAAAGAAGCAGACGGTGAAGAATTCGAGTTTTATTTCGCCGCCGAACAGACCTGGTTGAAATGATGGTGATTGGGAGGGACTTATCTATTTCCGGTCGGAGATGGTGCAGGGTGTGGGTGGGGGGAGGAACGGAAAGTGGTACAGGGCAGCTGGGAAGACACTCACGAGAAAAGGCTTTCACACGATCCCCGCATGTGCTCATTGATTATGGAGAATCCTTTATCTTCCGATCGTCGAGGCCGCGGAGGCACTTACAATTATTTATCGTGAAATTTTCGTCGTGTCCATCGGTCAAGGTGTAAATCAAAATGTTTTTAACAACCTTTGGAAATTCGTCACGAATATAGTTAGCTGGGAAATTGTTTTTACAAATTTATGGCATCGTTTTGCAAATCTAAGTTGAAATCTTTAACGTGTTCCTAAGTTGTATTTTTATGTAAATTGAATTGTTTATATCCGGAATATATTATATTTAGAGAGGGCTTTTAGACTCTAACCCGTACAAATATTTAAACCCATCTTCTAGATTCTAAATCACAAAAACTAAATAAACCTATAAATCTTTTTCTGATTTTTCTAAATATAAATATTTTCCTCTGCATTCATTGTCTATAAGACTTTATTTATAAAATCGTTTAAACCTTTAGTCCTACTTACTGAAAGGAATTTTCAATATATTATGCAGATTATTTAAAATAGCTACTTAGCACTTTAGATTTGATTAGATTATTTGAATTGGCGACCATACTACAAGTAGGTATTTTAAGCCAAGTATGAATGAGAATTGAGTGTAAGATGATTGTGGCGCGATCTTGTAGTCTTGTTACTGACTAAGGCTGACATGTTCCTTAGACAGGACTGTTAAATAATAGCCACAACAGCCGATGGCA
The DNA here is from genome assembly GCA_023375725.1 of Nephotettix cincticeps. Classification (NCBI taxonomy): domain Eukaryota; kingdom Metazoa; phylum Arthropoda; class Insecta; order Hemiptera; family Cicadellidae; genus Nephotettix; species Nephotettix cincticeps. Next base: position 14,857,365 of record CM041785.1, on the reverse strand, counting down.
ATTAATGGACCTACAGTTTAACGTGGAATCCGAACCACGGCCTCTGAATTACGAATTGGTCTAATCATGAGGATGATCTTTGCGGATTAACGCAGTATTCAATAGTGCGGACGTTAATCCACACAAGAGAACACTACATCCACCGACCATCGCTCATAACTATCCACAATTCGTGACCTCCAAGTAGCTGGATTACAGGATGCCGCTACCATCCCAGTCTAACTTTATAACTTTAGTTACAATATAACTAATTATAGTTCTAAATCCACTAGGAAATAAAGAATGCAAACTAATTGTGATATTAGTATAAAATTAAAAAATGTTTACCAAAGAATAATAAATCCTAGAGTGTATTTCTTATAAATTCTACTTCACCATAAAGTTTTGCCATAAAATAGAAACCACCCCAGTAAAAAGTTAAATAAATTCACCGAAGATCGTTTTCATGCCAGAAGGATGTGACTTAGTGAAGGACGTGGAGTGATACTGACCTGAGGCTGGAAGGGGACAGCCACTGGGAGAGCGACGGTCAGGTGTCCGTTGGCGTCGGCCTGGTAGGGGGGCGGAGGGTTGGGCCAGGGTGCGCCGTAGGGGGCCTCGGACCTCACGGAGTACCCGGGACCTGGCGGACCGCCCCTGGACAACACAACACACCTGTTACACCTGTGTTAATTGGATGCTAAGGTAGGAAATATACTAAGGAGTCTTAATCAGTGGCGAAATATTGCGTTTTAGCCCCATAATTTTATTTTGCGACAGCATAACTGGTCACACGATTGTCGTAAAACATGGTAGAGGTCTCTAATTAAAGTTAAATCACTTATCTAGTGAATTATATTTGCCAATTTAAATTTTTATATAATAATAAATGATAACTGCTTATTGACTATCGGATGTAATTATGTGTTAATTACATTTTGCATAACATAAAATAAAATAATAATAATACGAGCCTAAATCATAGATGACCACTTAACCTTTAATTTGACACCTTAACTTTTACTACGACTATCGTTTAAGAAATAAAAATCAGATGAATATTTTACCTTTAGTTTGATACTTAAAGTGTTTTTACGTTAACTAGGGTACTTTGAGGTGAATCTGTTTAATTTTCTGCAACTATTCTTCGATGTTTTTACATTGAAGAACAGTTTCTTTGTAAATTTGTATTATTCCGAAAATATATTATTACCACACAATTATTATAACCATTAAATAATTAACAAGTAATTATATTTTTAGAAAAAATAAAATTCAGATAAATACTTTACTTTATGATAGTAAAACATTGCTCATATTGTGGTATAATATATTTTATTTCTTAATATCAAAAACATTTTAGTATATCCATACCGATTGAGGTAACAATTTTCCATATACCATGTAAAAGTATACTGACCATAAGAGTAATAAGCCTACATTACTTTCCTTTGTTTGAAACTCATTATTGTTGATGGTGGATTTACGTTATTTAGATTTTTATTCCAGACATTTTCCATCTTAACCCAGGATGTTTGATGGTCACCGGTTGAACATTTAATTTATTTATTTTCTTAAAATCGTGATAGGAAATTTCCGTAATTAACGTTTTATATACTGTAGCCCACATTAGTCGACACCGTACTGTCACCTAAGTGACAAACACAACTAATGTACAGAGTTTTTCACAAAGTGGAACTCTTACAACTTCTGTGATGGACAGTTGAGTGTTAAAATGGTATTTTGTGACTTTTGAGGAAAAGGAAAAATTAATATTCCCCTTACCAATCAATAGTTTTGGATGAAACTTTGTATTTAGCTTCATGTGAATGGGATCCATACGTTTATGCTAAAAAATCATAGTTTATGTGTTCCTCACAGCAGCAAACCTGCATACTCTTTCCCATGTTAATGTTACTGTGAATAGGCAAATACTCTAATTTATCAACAGGTATTGATCAATCTTGTCACATACTTGTACTATTATTGTCATATTATTGATTTGGAAATTGGCTGAGTACGCAGATCTGTTGCGACGGGGGGTATTTTATAAAAATATCATATAACTAATAATTGATTTTCAAAACTGACGATTAGGACTTTAGCTGTATTTTAAATATGTCGAATAAGGATAAAGTTTTACACTTAATTACGAGAAAGTACAAAATATTTAAGAGCATGTGAGGAGTGGCGAGATTTTTCTTTTTAGCCTTGTAAGGACAATGTTAGTTTTATGACATCATTATACAATAGTCGTAAAAACAAATCTTAGGTATCAAATTGCATTACAAACATCATTCATTCTAAAATAAACTGGAAATCATTATACAATGTTCAATACAAGACAAGTCCTCGCATATGCTACAGCCTGTGTGGGGGCTAAGTTCAAAACAATCACTTGAGAAAGTTTGTAAAGTATGTTACACATGTAGATCTAAATCTAAACTTGAAAGAAACATAACAGATTCACTTGCGACTAAATGAATTGTAAAACAATAAGTAATTACATGAAAAACGGAGGTTCTAAGGCAATTTAGCCAACATTTATAAATAATTCTGTTACGAAAAAACATTAAAACTACTCAAAGTATGAAACAATTTTTTATGAGGTGAAAAGTTGTAAATTTTAATTTAACTATTTCTGAAGAAAAAATTTATAGAGAAAATTTATGAAGATGAAATTGCCATACTAGGATCGATAGAAAGCTTGTTACCACTGTTTGAGCCGTTGAAACTAATGTTTCAAAATAGCACTAGAAGTTATTGTCTAGGGAATTATACCTTTTTATTTCCTGTGAAAAAGTAAATCATCAAGTAATTTCTTCCATTAGTAGACACCTCAATAATCATTTTACAATAGAGTAGTCTGTAAAAATGTCATTATGGGGCTAAAATTCAAGATGGTGGAATAGAGATGGGGCTGCAGACTCTTAAATGCAGTTCAATTTGAATTAGATATCTTCCTAATCAATTAGATGATTTAAAACGCGTTATCAAAACCCTGCAGTCGATTAAAATATAAAATTCGTTAAACTCCATCCTTTCCTCATTCCAGGAAGCGTGACCAAGCGATGTTGGAAACTAATCGAAAATTTACTCACTTAATAATTACGGTTGTAAAGTTAGAAAACCGACTCATTAGTTGATGAAGACATAGGTAATTATTTGCGTGCACGTAGTGTCGTTGTTTACAGCGCCGCCTACCGGGGAAACTGGGAACCCGGTGTGTGGTTCCGCACGTACAGTGCAGCAACATTGGGCTATCGGCTGGTTATAGGGTAATTACAGGGGGTGGAAAGGTTAAAGGGGGGTAATGTACCTGTGGTAACCGGTTAAACCTCTTTTGATGTTAAATTTGCTTCATTGAAGACTCTTTCTGCATGAAATTTTGTAAAAATGTTTAACACCCTTTGTTCACTAAGGTTTTTTATATGGGGTTATTTCCGAGAAAACATTTAATTAGCTTATATGATTGAGTGAAAATTTAAAAAAATTCAAATTAAATTCTACGATATATCTTTTCCTTTATGTTCTGTGTTTAAGTTTATGTCGAAAAAGTTACATACCAGGTTCTTGTTTAGGAAAAAATTATTTTAAAGTAAAGCTGGTAATTTTCAAACCTAAGTAGTTTTAAAACATTTACCTATTGAAAATGTATAGCTATACATTAAATAATAGATGTAAACTTAAATTGTAGAGAAATAAATAAACAAACAAAAAATTAAATAAATAAATGATATAACATTGGCAGTACTTATACAAATCATGATTAAACATATCCATTGTCTAAGCATAATCGCAGTTTCTATTGTAAGACATTATTTTTATGTAGGTGAAGTAGACTCAGGTGTTGTGACCAACTTATTGTCTATAAAGGAATAAAGATGATAATAGTTATTATAATTATTATTACATCATCTTTAAGATACACCTGGGAAAATTGAATGAAAGAACATTGTAAAGTTTTCAATGCACATAATGTTTATTTTTATTGCACATTCCGGTTACGTTATCAATGACGGTACTTTCGTTTCACTTTTTGCGTCTTACAAGTATTTAACCTCCCTCCAATTTTGTAAAAACTCAATTTACTCAGAACATTGGCTGTTTCCCGACGCTAAAACTGAACGGAAATTTCCTGAAACACGTCGGCTCGCGGATGTGTGTATTGTTATCCACACGTCCGCTTTTTGGCTTTGCGGGTTATGATCTTGTTCTCATGAAAGAATAACGGTTTGAAAAATCAAACTGAGTACTTGTACCAAGGCTCTTATACGAAGAGTGAAATTTATTTGTTTAGAGAAGTAATTAAACAAAGTGAATTATCATAAATTTAAAATAAATATAAAGACCTTGTGAGGTCTGAGTTGGTGAAACTCATGGGTCAGGATGGTCATTGGTGACATATGAGCCCCATAGCCATCGACGACAACTGCGAACCGGACAGCTGGGAAGAAAGTGGGCAATTCTGACTTATGGCGTCAACTACCGAGCCCTCAAAACACGGACTCCAGGATCTTTTAATTTTATCTAAAATATTATTTGTGTAAAAATATAATTCTATATGTAACAGGAGATGTATTATGTGGTTTTGTTTCATGTAAATTGTTTCGAGTTTGGAATACAGTCTGTTTTATAATGGTGCAATATTTTTATTTAGTACTTGCTTCGCTCGTTACCAGTATCCCGTGGTTGTTGACGGCAGTCCTTAGTAATTAGAATACAGTTAATGGTGTAGGGAATGTGCGTGTGAAATTTCATACCATTATAAACTAAAATGACGTAACATAGTAGCAAAATGTGCGAAAAGACTTGCTCTTAAAATGTAAACTGTTTAGTCACTCGCATAACTTTGTAAACGCAATAAAAACGTAAACAAATGCGAGTGCTTCAATCTGTCAAGTATATCTTCAACTAACAGATATAGTAAATCAATCAGCTGTTGAAAATAAAACAGTTATAATGTAAACAGAGTTCTGGTTCCATAGTATGGGGTCCTTTTTGGACTTCTAGGTAGAAACCAAATTGAGCTACAACAAAATTGATGATCCATAAACCTTCTCCATAAAAGTTTACCTAAGTGTACCACTTTTCATGGCAAATCGTCCAACTGGGTCTCAGTTTATAAACTTCAAACATACAAATATATATTCATATATAAAAACATCCTATTTTATAGATAGAATAGAAGATATATTGTAACGTTAAAGAAATGTATTGCACGTTCAAAAGGCCATAAAAAGCTTACAAACATTATTCTTAAATTTCAGAGTGACACCGAATCGTATAAATGTCTAATCTCCAGAAAAGTTAATGTTTTTTAGGTGAATAAATACCCCACCTACATTCCTAAAGCCTGAAGAGTCCAAAGAAAATAAAGGAGAAACCAGTTGTTTCTAAGCTGCAAAGTCACGTGAGCGACAATAAACGTCATGACAAATCTGAGCACGAAAAATCAGACAAGAATTCTAGTTAAGTGATTAAGTTTGGGTAAAACCACCCATAGATATACTGGAGAAAAAGAGAAGAGCCCAATGTCCAATGAGGGAGAAGGGTGATGAAAACATCGAGATCAAATTCTTTGGCGTCGTATTTCTATATCTGCTTAACATAACTGCCCAGGCAGAAGTGTGGCTATGCTGTTTTGTGTCATGTATAACCTTTGAGATTGGAATCCAACAAACCTATTACATAACGGTGCATTATTGATGAGGTTAGCTCGTCCATTCGAGTTATTGGTTTACAATTTTCACATATTCAGTCATTTATAATTTTATATGAGAGTCACAAAATATCAGTCATTTTGATATTTTGTTAGGGTACGGTCCAAACCCTGTTACCTCTACTGGTACTACCTAATACACCTGATACACCTGATGGCTAATTAATTACTAGCCTAAAATACATATTATTGTCTTTTCTATGTTGAAAGTGTTTGACCAACAATAGTCGGTTCAAAGATAACCTTATTTTTTTATAATTATAAACGTTTCTTGTATAATTCTGTCATTTGATTATAAGACGCGCTTCATCAATACTCTTTGTACGCACCGATAATGTGGTTGTTGCACGTTATGCTTTAACACAACCCCCCAGTTATAATTCCTAACGTTTTTAGATGACTTTATTGAGTAACGTGACTTTACATTACATACCAAGTTTCATGGAAAAAGGTTGAGAAATAAGGAAGAAACATATTTTTTAATATTCTCCATAAGAATTACATCAGGGAAAGGGCGCTCTCAGAAAACGTACAGCGTCCATCACGGACATAAAATTCAACCTTTCTCTGGAACTAACTTTAAAAAACTAATTTGTTTAGTTTTTAGCTTGTTTTAGTGGGGATAGTCATATTAATTTTTTTGCCAAAATCTTAAAAAACTGTTTTTTTAGTAGCTCATTACTTTTGAACCATTAGTTCTACAAACATACGGGTGTTCCCATATTAATTAGGATCATAATACGTCATAAAACATGACATTTTGATCAAATTAGTTCAATCGGATCTTGATAAATTTGTTTTTTTCATATTTTTAATGGTTTTAGGGGTGAACTACCCTTAAAATTAAAAAAAAATGGCCTAGAGATAGGGCCAAAGTGCATCTGTGTACTAAATTTAATGAAAATCCAATAATCAGTGTGGTCTCGGGGTTTGTACACAGGACAGACAGACAGACATCCGAAAACCACTTTTTGGATTCAGGGAGCCTCAAAACCGATACATCCACTATCAACTCAAATTTGATAATTTTTACAAAAACAAGACTTTCCCCATGTACTATGTATAAGGCGTGAAAGTAAAAAGGACCAAGAAGTAAAATAATTTTGAGGACATTCCCAATTTCCCTCGGCACCTTTCGTTTTCCCACAGTCAGCGGGCAAACACAAACTGCTATGTTTACGAGCGGGGAGCGGATTGGAGTAGGCCTAAACTTTATCAAGTAGTGGTTAGGAGCTAAATCACCTCCGGGCGGGGTCAGCTTCAATCAGGATGAAATTACAGAAGCGGTTAATTAAACAGCTCGTTGCCAAAATGGAGAATTTCTGCCGGAATACGGAGAGGAATGTGCGGATACATGGACGAGGTTCACATATCGCCGAAATCGTAGTTTATCCGCAGGCTTTCTACACACCTCGCCGGCCAGGGTCAGCGGGTCATACAGGACGCCACATTCAAATTACCCGTGATAATTGTACGGTTTCTACATTGTAATTTATAGAATGACACCGCGTGCGCTCGCTCACTTGCACGTTTAGGGTGAAGATGCGCTCGCCAGGGGGGAGGTGGGCGATATGGATCCTGGTGGAGGTTTATGGGTGGATACCGGTTTGCCGTTGGCTATCAGCTGTGTTTTTGATGCAGACAAATTTTTTAATGAACATACTATCAACTCTAACGTCTTTTAACAACATCTAACTTAAAGAGCGTTCCATATCCCTATCAAAAATCACTTAAAATCCAATTAACGTGTGCCCTCAAAATTGTAAAGATAAAATTATGTTCAATATACCGTTTTGAAGGTAAAAAATTTTAAATCAATTTTTATTTTTTAAATTTCAATATGTACATACAATTTTATGTTCTGTATGTTGGCAAAGTTAGCAGCACTCTTTAAAAAATGTTCTTGTCTGGTTGATAGTCAAGTCCAGCAGCGGGCGAAAGTTGTAGTTCATCAAATCGCTACGCGATAGTTCTGTTTTATTTTGTTAAATATTTATTTATATATGTATCTTAAGAGTATTCTTAAGTTACATTTGAGTGTGTTGTTGTGGCTGCCTACCCTACGTGAAGATATTTTTCAAAATTGTAAGGGGAAATTAAAATTTTAATTTATAGTCCATTTCAACTCATGTAAAATATATTTAAGAATAAATTTTTTTGGCAAATATCTTTAGGAGATATTTTTTAATTTTAAAATTTGTTGGAAAAAAATTAATAATAATAAGTTAATTTTTAGACAAGGAAATACGAAATATATGTATTTACTTCCCTGTGGGAAATAGGTTAGATCATGGATGTGTCTAAAGGGAATGGTTTCAGTTCATCTAAACAGCTATGGAAACATGTTACATGTTTTCATCTTAAAAATCACCAACCCCCCCCCAGAGCTAAGACATATCCATGTCAAAAAATTAATAATAAGTTAATTTTTAGACAAGGAAAAACAAAATATTACTGAGATCAGACGAACGAGATTTTCTTCAGAACGATATTATATTGTTTTCTCAAACTGTATAAAATAATAGAGCTATTTAAAATTCTATTTTTGTCTTAAAAATTTAATTTTCAACCAAACACTCTTAAATTTCATGAATGCCATAAAGACCATCGATAACCTGATAGTCAACACAACCTGTTCACTATTTAAGACCAGTTTACACAGCAAAAATACTGTTGTTTACGTTAACTCTCGCTTGACTATCAAATTAAAACAAACCATTATCAATTTTATTTTTGTTTTCATGCAAGGTTGGCTTACGCAAATATTTACTTGATTGAAAAATACGACTTTTCATTTTAAAATATTCAGAAAGTTTATTCCACGTACTACGTTTGTTCTATAGATAAAAGATGTGCTGGGTTCAAATAAAGATTTGTACTAGACCTTACAATAAAAAAATAATTATTTATTTATTATTTTAAATTAAACTAGCCTAACAGTATTGTGCTGTATAAACCCTTTCAATATGACAAAGATTTAATTTTTAAATTTGTTTTGCATACATATTATTTATCAATCACAATTAACCTTAATTAAGTAAATTGTCTTTAAAATTATCTTTTTACTGAGTCTCCTAGAAATATACTTAAAACTATAAAACTATGCGTACGATTTCTTCTGACTTGCACTGTTTCACCAGCGCGCATATCTAGTGGACGCTAGAGATCTACTATAGACTATGTATTTATTCTATCGCATTAACATAACTACATCTATTTTGGGATAGTTTATAGTATTGTATGTATATGAGCTAGATCGGTATGCTGTACTGGGCTTACGAAGTTGCAATTTGAAACTCTCTATGACAAGAATATTCAATTAAGTTAAAAATAATGTATTCAAAACCAGCCTAGTTTTGGAAACCTAGTTGGCAAAACTGAGGTCCCCTCCTTTAAACCACTGCACTCTCAAATATTTTACAGCCTTTGTAAATTTTTACTTTATAAACTAAACTATTGAATATACTGAATCAAACAAATCTTTACACAAATAAGATGTCATTTAGCTAAAAGAAATGTATACATGATTACTTAAATTAGCAGAAATTCTATGGCTAATAATAGGGTGAAGAAGATTTTCCCAGCTTTGATGCAAAAATGGTGGCGAAATTACAATTTTGGGAGGTTCTTAGTAGACAAGTACTATTATTGGTCGTCAATTACATCAAGGGATATTTCAGTGAATCTGTAAAAATTACATCACTCCGTATTTAACCTAACCTAATTTAATCCAACCCAACCTAATCCAACCTAACTTAACCTAACCTAATCCAACCTAACCTGATCCAACCTAACTTAACTTAACCTAACCTAATCAACCTAACCAAGAGCCTTTAACCTTGAACCTTGGTATATGGAGATAGTAGGCCTTCAAAGTTAACTGAGAATAAATGTTTTTAATTTTTTTAACAATTACTAATTATGTACTTTTTAATAATTTTTTAGAGCAGAAAGCTGAACACGGCTGCTGGTGTACAGTATAATTTCACAACACATTAACGTAGTATCTACTATTACATCTAGTTCGTATGGTACTCTGTGTCAATAATGATACCATTTGAGTTCTTCCTATAAAATCAATTCTTGTAGCTAACTAGGTGTGGATTGTTTTCTTGGTATTATGACTATGTTTTTCCAATGAATGCTTATTTATATAAAAGTATTTTATAATTTACAAAAGTTTTCTGTCAGTGAAGGAGGATTGCTATGTGGTAATACATTCGTCTAATATTTAATGTTACAAGTATAGTTTCTTTTATAATTTTTGTATTTAACTAATTCTGACTCAGAGTTAGTAACCGGATAAATCCGGGAAAATATCTGTGATGAAAAATCGCAATGTACTTTTGAGTAGTGGGACCAAGTTAACAATTAATTTATTATTAGTGATAAAGGAAACTAAGTAAGTGAAATACAAGTACTGATACACCCTCTTTTTCAGCTCTAGCGCGGTACACAAACCGATATCGTATTGCCTCGGGTGTCACGCTTTATACATTATATTATACACGCATTATACACGGATGGTCGGCAGCTACCGGTGTGTAATCTCCATGAAAAGGCGTGGTAATGTATTCAGCGAGGATTCTGAGGCAACTAGGAGAATACACACTCGCAATACACACTCGCAATGCACACTTGCAGTACACACTCGCAATACACACTCGCAGTACACACTCGAAGTACACACTCGCAATACACACTCGCAGTACACACTCACAATACACACTCGAAGTACACACTCGCAATACACACTCGCAGTACACACTCGCATTTCACACTCGCAGTACACACTCGCAGTACACACTCGCAATGCACACTCGCAGTACACATTCACAATACACACCCGCAGTACACACTCGCAATACACACTCACAATGCACACTCTGTAGGAATATGTTAAAGAATAACCCACACATTTAACCAGACCATGTTATAAAATGAATGTGTTTACTTCCCTGTGGAAAATAGGTTCGATCATAAATATGCCTAAAGGTAACGTTTTCTATTCCTCTTATCAGCTGTTGTTCATTTGCCGTCACGAAACAGATGACGTCACTGTTTTTAAATTTTGGTCTTGCAAATTTCCAACACCCCCTCCCAAGAGCTAAGACCTATCCATGTCAATAATGATTTTGTTATTACCCTACAAAGCTATCAGGTAACACAAACAAAAATAATCATAAACATCTGTGTGTTCTGTAAACACACATCTGGTACCAGACAATGATCATACCGTTATAGCTGATTTCCTCGCTTTGTATTACCCTATGGTAGACTTTCCATCATTTATGTTAATATATGACACAGTTTCCCAGTAATACACCTAGTTTAAGTTCTCTACCGCAAAGCTCATTTGTAGTTCACCCGGGTCAACGTCCTAGACAGAAGACTGACCGAGCCTGGAGGCTACCGACAGACGACATCCTCGGCGGTCACAGGTGCATTATTGCACAATTACGTTGACATTAGAGGTCTGCCCCTCTGGCTTCTGGCAACTCAATCGTCCTGTGTATGGGTCTTAGTAAGTGCCGAGGTTTCTCCGTTTTCAAGTGATTACCTAATAATTTACATTATAAATTGAATTTTTGGGTAACAGATATTAATTATATAATGTTTTCAATAATGCGACTTATCAATCATGCACGATACGAAAATTATATTGATAACACTCCGACTACGAGCTAGCAGGGCGACACCATGTAGCATGCACTCAGAACGAAGGTTGGAGTAAGGTGGTGCTCCAATTTTTGCGTTATCTATATAGTTTTTGTATTGTGAAAACGGGAGGAATGTCTCCACCTCCAGAAACGTCGTGTAGTTAAAAGCACAGACACGTTGGAAATGTGTCTAATACAAGATATTGAATTAGCAATAACGTAATTATAAATTTCAAAGATTCGGTAAATTAAACGTAAAAATAAGTAATACATAAAATTCTAGTCTTCTTCACCCTTGCAGAAACATGAAAACATACGTCGGCTGTCCCTTGCTCCGGGTGAAATAAGTAAAGATGTAATGTGAAAACCTTTTTGTCTTGCAGATAAATGTTGGTTCTAGGGCCTCCATACCTGTTATATCGGAAAGATCAATTGTGAAAGAACAAATAAATCTTAAAAGTAAAGAAAATTGAGTTACTTTTCAAAGTAATTGTCATCACTGAACAAAAATGTGAATAAGACTTTTAAAGGATAAAGTATGTGTCAGCCCACTGATACCGTTTATTTACTCTGTGTGTCGAATCTCTACTCTGTGATTCCTGCCTATCAGCTGAGCTATTGTATACGTATCAGTTCAACTCGACCTTGCGTGATGAACCAAAAATTGTACAAAACTGCGTTTGAGAAAATGTTAAAACGTTTGGCTTGATTCGAAAAACTATTATAGTTTCATATAATTACGGATATTGCTTTTTAATTAATTGTAATAGTTTATAAAACTATATAGACATTTTGCGGCCCCAGAAGGTTGGGCTATCGGAAAATCCCACCGCATTGTGTATACCTGTATATAAACAGTTCCAGCTATCAGCTGTTACCAGCTTCGTAGGCAGTTGCAATACTGTCTATGTCACAGATAGCATCTCCCGCAGTCCCGTCCCTAGCGGGGTCGGTTGAATATATTGGTACTGATTGTGAATACAAAGGCTGAATAGTTCATAGGATATCCCTTGATATTGCCGTTCGCATACGTATATGACTTATCCGTTATGTATGTGAAAATAAGTGCCTAATGACTAAAATGGTGCTTTATGTTTTTTAAATACACCGTCGTAGCAGACCTGCATCTTCAAGAGAATTCCATATCTTCAATAATAACCTTTCTAGTGTGCAAAAATTCCAAGATATTTTGGTTTCTTTTCTTTTTTAAAGTCTTTCAAATGAGGTATCACACAATGGGGCTTATATTTAAACATTTTGAGCTACCCTAAAAATACCCGATTTTGGGAGCAGGTGCAAAATAGTGATACACACCAAAAATACTGTTTTTATTACCTTTCAGGTATATTTTATTTGGTCAACCTCACACTTAACGTAACGCATTCAACACACTACACTTTTGACTAACCCTGTGTATCTTACTAGCCATTTGACGTAAACACATCATATGAAAAAAAATCATAAAAATCCAATTTTAGAAACACCCCTCTAAAACCACTTTAGGATGGACCAATGTGTCTGGTTTTAATACTTAAACCCACAAATTATCTGTATACGTACGTATCAAATTTCAATCCGATTGGACCTCTTGTAGGGGGGTCAATTTACAGTTCATTTTATACATTTATTCAATGCTACTAATTACTTGTTCACTTTGGCGGTCGAATTTTCAAATTATATTATTTTTTAATTTGTCTAAATAAAAATACAGTTATGTTTGTACATTTTTTAACGTTTGGTGTTTTTGTTATTTTTATATTTTATACCTATGGAAAGGCAAAATGGGCCTTATGTGAATTTTTCTTTTTGAATTATGTACAGCATTCTAAATTCCGATCGTAATAAATTCTTATGGTAATGTAAATTTCATTTATTACTGGAAGTATAATATCTAATTCAAAATTACAGTATTACTAAATAAGGAAATTTATTTTTTTCTTATTTATTCGTTTACGAATTAATTGGGTTAATATTTTGCATAATAATATCTGAACACTTCATAAGCTTCTCAACTCTAAGTCACACAATCCGTACAAAGGATGTGTTTCCTGCCAGTACAAAATATATTTAATTCTTCTAAATTTAATTTTTATGTGTGAATTAATATGTAGTGAAAGTTCTAATACTTACATTTTCTTAGCGGTGTTTGACGAACTACTTGAGAAATACCAGAAGCCATGGCAAAACATCACTTCGGCCAACAGTAGGCAAGAGAAAGTCTGAAACAAAAATGAACTTTAGTTACCTTTGTAACTAGTCAGCTAATTAACAATCTACATCTCTGTAAAGAAGTAACAACATCGTAGCATATTATTTTAGTTTACAAAAGGTTTTATTAAATAAAACAGTCCTTACAACAATACTATGACCATACAAAACCTTTTTGTACATCTCTATGTTTTACTAGAAAAAAATAAATATAGGAGGCTTACATTTCCTAACCTATTATAAGTACTGAATGCGTTTTTGTATCTCTACTCGTCCTTTGAGGAAGTTGTATAAAATACTATTCTCGGACTGTCAACCATGTTGTACCATGGGGATACAATCACCTTCTAGGTTGGAAGTACACTTATACTTATGTATATTACCAGAGATCAATTATACTAAAACTCGTTTAGTTTATACTAAGTTCATACCAGGCAAGTAGAAGTGAAAGAAACGTCAATAAATCTTACAGTGTGTATGTACTACTTACGTGTGACCTTAGTTTGTGGTACTCCTATATTTGACTCTCTGGCTGGTTTTTACTAGTTCAGAAATTGAAATCGGGTAGCCTATATTAAAAAGAAACTGTCTCATTAATGATAATCCTTTGGCTATTCATCCGCAAATGCCATCCTTATAATTAGACCAGTTCGTAATTCAGAGGCAGTTCTTCGCACACCACGTTAAACTGTAGGTCCCTTAGGTATTTGACTGATGGGCTATTAATTAACAATTCTGTATCCGATGGGCTTCTCTACCACCATGGCTCCTTATTGTCTCTCCTGGAGGATTTATTTGACTCCAACTGAGCCTGAATACCCAGTCTGGCAAAAATCCTCGAGGAGTCATATTTTTACTGTCCATATGTGAAGGGTGATTATGAGAATGTATGTTTACTCGGAATGCTCTCGTGGTTTTCCCGCCGAAGATTTTCTATCCTAGGGCTTATAGCCTTAAATTATTTCCTTAGTTGAAGGTTCCATGGGAGTTGTTGAGTTGGGAGCACGCAGGATGTTGCCTGTTGTGTGACCTGATCCTCGGATTCCGGTTTCGTTTGGTTTGGAGTTTCCTTACATATTTCTGTGAATTAGTTAGACACATGGACAGTCAAACCTTATTTTCTGTGACAATATTCATAGGAAGACGTCCCTGCCCAGCTTTCCTGGAGCCTCCAGAATCTAACATTTACAATATTATCTGTAACTGTACACTTCACACCCTGTCCATAGATTATTGAAATGTCAACCTACCCAGGTAGGTATTTTAAGCCAATTATGAATGAGAAATGAGTGTAAGATGATTGTGGCATGATCTTGTAGTCTTGTTACTGACTAAGGCTGACATGTTCCTTAGACAGGACTGTTAATTGATAGCCCAACAGCCGATGGCAACTAAGGGACCTACAGTTTAACGTGGAATCCGAACCACGGCCTCTGAATTACGAAATGGTCTAATCATGAGGTTAGTCTTTGTGGATTAACGTAGTATTCAACAGAGCGGACAAGAGAACACTACACCCACTGACCATCGCTCATAACTATCCACAATTCGTGACCTCCAAGTAGCTGGATTACAGGATGACGCCACCATCTCAGTCTATACTGGATGGCGACTTCATTACTTCGGCACCTTCAACTGACCTTTGTCAACAATAGCATTGTCCTAAACCGGAGATCTGGGCTGATTGTTGTTGCAATTACTCGACACGGATTAGCGTGCCGAGTCCTGTGCTTTGACTTTCCACAACGCACCAGGCTGTAATTTAAATAAACACTTGACCGACGTTGCTGCTCCAACCTCCAACCTCGGACCCGGCCTCACTCTCGAAAGGATGAGTCATCGTATTGGAAAACGTTAAAATTATTCTTCTGGCACAGTAAACGTTTAATTTATTGTTACACATTAACAATTCAACAATAAGGGTAGGTTTAAAGTTTACGACGGAAAATATTTTTCTTTAAAAATGGACTATTCAGAATTCACTTCAGATAAAAAACCCATTAAAAATCACAATGTGTTGAACTTGTTAATACCTCAATACTCTTGAATGTAATTAGGCTAATTTAATTGATATTTAAAGTATAAAAAATAATTACTTTCTTTTTAGCCATAAGGTACCAAATACCATGGATTATTATTTCCTTGAAACAATCCAATAAAATAAAAGAATAATTTTGACATTGATTTGTCTTAGCTTAGGAGGGGTGTTGGCAATTTGCGATTTGAAACAGTGACGTCATAAGGCTATAACGACTGTATGTTTAAAATAACTGAATACATTCTCTTAGATATATCCATGATCTAACCTCTTTCCCACAGGGAAGTAGATACAATAATTAATTTATTTTTTAAGCAATTTTGGTAAAATATACTGTAACATAGAACCAAAGAACGTTACTGGATCTTAAATCCACCTACAGTAACCTACACAGGAATCTAAGGGTTCCTCAGATAATATTTACAGTAAATTAAAAGAGACTCTGTAGGGTAAAATTTTAATAACGCTCAACCAATGAAAAATATTTGTTGGACACATGCGTCACTTTTGGATTGTTGTGTTGCTTGGAAGAAATTCTGAGACGAAACCTTGAGGGATATACAAACTCCAAAAAGACCCTTGAGGAATAATAGAAGAATCCGAGAAGACTCGTGAGGTAAACATAAAAAATGGAAATTAATTAGTGTAGTTTCCTGGCAGTGATTCCACTCAGCTCGGGGACGCAGTCTCAGCTGACGGCTGATGTTCCCTTGATAGCGTGCA
Organism: Nephotettix cincticeps; assembly: GCA_023375725.1. NCBI lineage: Eukaryota > Metazoa > Arthropoda > Insecta > Hemiptera > Cicadellidae > Nephotettix > Nephotettix cincticeps. The sequence goes on along the minus strand of CM041785.1, from coordinate 14,841,035 downwards.
CGGCGGCCGTTACTTGAGGATGGTCCGGCGGAGGAGATGGTTCGCGGATCGCTCCCGAGGGTCACCGCCTGACCCCGGCCTCTGCCCCGCTGGTTCCGGTAGGAACAACAACCTATAAACAATCTTGGATTTTGGGTCAAACGTTAATGATTATGATAATCGTAAATTGGTTGGTTGTACCCGTATCGTCTTCAATACAGGGTTGCCAGTGAGGTTGATTCGGAGGGAATTTGTATTCATTAGGGAACTTCAATAGCATATGTGTGTTTCTAGGTGGAGAAATTAGATTTGTTGTTTCTGGTGGACGGTAAATGTATGAATTTCAACCTAATTCTATTAGTCTCAGTATTGAAAATCGTGTTTGAAGATAGACATTTTTTCAGAGTTCAAACATTTCTCTAAAAATGTAAGATGGCAAAAAGAGTCTGAAGAACCACCAACGCACCAGGCTGTAATTTAAATAAACACTTGACCGACGTTGCTGCTCCAACCTCCAACCTCGGACCCGGCCTCACTCTCGAAAGGATGAGTCATCGTATTGGAAAACGTTAAAATTATTCTTCTGGCACAGTAAACGTTTAATTTATTGTTACACATTAACAATTCAACAATAAGGGTAGGTTTAAAGTTTACGACGGAAAATATTTTTCTTTAAAAATTGACTATTCAGAATTCACTTCAGATAAAAAACCCATTAAAAATCACAATGTGTTGAACTTGTTAATACCTCAATACTCTTTAATGTAATTAGGCTAATTTAATTTATCTTTAAAGTAGGTATAAAAAATAATTACTTTCTTTTTAGCCATAAGGTACCAAATACTAACGATTATTATTTCCTTGAAACAATCCAATAAAATAAAAGAATCATTTTGACCTTGATTTGTCTTAGCTCAGAAGGGGTGTTGGCAATTTGCGATTTGAAACAGTGACGTCATATGGCTATAACGACTGTAGGTTTAGAGGAACTGAATACATTCCATTTGACATATCCATGATCTAACCTCTTTCCCACAGGTAGACTTAACGCATGGGAAGTAGATAAAATACAATACATAATTTATTTATTTCTTAAGCAATTTTTGTCAAATATTCTGTGAAATAGAACCAAAGGACGGCACTTGATTTTAAATCCACCTACAGTAACCGACACAGAAATCTAAGGGTTCCTCAGATAATATTTACAGTAAATTAAAAGAGACTCTGTAGTGTGAAATTTTAATAACGCTCAACCAATGAAAAAAATTTGTTGGACACATGCGTGACTTTTGGATTATCGTGTTGCTTGGAAGAAATTCTGAGACGAAACCTTGAGGGATATACAAACTCCAAAAAGACCCTTGAGGAATAATAGAAGAATCCGAGAATCGGTGAAGACTCGTGACGTAAACATAAAAAGGGAAATTAATTAGCGTAGTTTCCTGGCAGTGATTCCACTCAGCTCGGGGACGCAGTCTCAGCTGACGGCTGATGTTCCCTTGATAGCGTGCACGGCGGCCGTTACTTGAGGATGGTCCGGCGGAGGAGATGGTTCGCGGATCGCTCCCGAGGGTCACCGCCTGACCCCGGCCTCTGCCCCGCTGGTTCCGGTAGGAACAACAACCTATAAACAATCTTGGATTTTGGGTCAAACGTTAATGATTATGATAATCGTAAATTGGTTGGTTGTACCCGTATCGTCTTCAATACAGGGTTGCCAGTGAGGTTGATTCGGAGAGAATTTGTATTCATTAGGGAACTTCAATAGCATATGTGTGTTTCTAGGTGGAGAAATTAGATTTGTTGTTTCTGGTGGACGGTAAATGTATTCTAATTTCAACCTAATTCTATTAGTCTCAGTATTGAAAATCGTATTTGAAGATAGACATTTTTCAGAGTTTAAATATTTCTCTACAAATTTAAGATGGCTAAAAGAGTCTGTAAACCATCACCTTAAAAATTTTAGTCCGGTAAGAAAAATAGCAGTACGTCCGTCTGTTGCACGGGTTGTATGATAATAATCCTCTTGTTATGTTATAGGCCCTATCAATTCCAAAATTCCCACTCCTGTGGTAGAGTATATCAAGTACGTTGTATATGTATAAATAAATGTGTCAACGGCAGTATTTTCAACTCTTGAAATATATAAAAAGCCGATACACGCCTTGCTTTAAACTTTATTAAACTGTTGAAATTATTCATCCGTTTACAGTTACATCATGTTACAATTATCAATTTTATTGTTGCCCTATCAGCCTTTCCTCCAATTTTAAACCCAGAACATAATCTTGAGTCAATAAGAGCATATTCCAATCAATGTACATATAAAACTCTAATTTGTTTTACATAGATAAAGACAGTATTTTCGAATAGTATTTTCTCTTCTTCCGATATTACTCGAATATAATATTATCTCCAAATTAAATTATGCTACCAAATAACACGTACTGTTTGAGCCGGCAGATTCGTTGTGAATAGGTGGACCTTCCCACGCGTTTCTGTTAATGTGAAACTTAAGTAAAGACGTATTTTTTGGCAGTACAATAAAAACGAGGTTGCAGAATGAAAGTTGTTATGCTAATTAAGCGTTTTACAGGTGTAGTATATTTTCATATTTGGTATATATATGGTATGTAAACATTTAAACAAATTAAATATGGGGATTCACTTATAAAGCCTATATCAAACAACTATTCGTCGTACTTTTAGTACAAAAAACAGTAAATTCTATAGCTGGATGAGATAATCTTGACGAATTGGAGGATGCATTGTAGCTCTCATTGTATCTTTTCTGATATTTTGTATCTTGTAACATTGCTTTCCCACGTCTGCTTCCTCTACCTGTGGAACACCCGCGTCGCGCACTCGAGCGAGGATGAGCCTCGTGGAAGTCTCCGCAACAATGCTCGATAAATCGTCCGTCAGTCAATCCTTATCTGTAAGTAGGACTGCAGACTCCAGACTCCAGTCGTGTACCCGCCCTTCTCCGACGTCCTCTGAATAATTCCCATCCGTCGTGACGCGGCGTCCATACCTCGTACATCGTACATCCACGTGATAACGTGCGTGTACGGCACAGGTTCCGAGAATCATTAGGGGACCATCTGCGGAGACGGTTCAGTAACGTAATTTTTATACTCTCTAGTCGATATGACCTTTCCTCAGGTCCAGGGTCAACCATGTATGCAATTACGTATGCGTTACTCTGTGCGGTTCCCAACGTCGTAAAATTCTATGGTAGGTGATATTTTAGATTTATATACAGGGTGTGTGTAGTGTACCAGATGATTTTAAGAACATATGTTTGTTATGATGAGTTAGATAACCTTGAATTTTTGTATATAACCAACTTAAATTTATAGTCTATTCAGAAAGTAGAACATTTAGCAAATATGATGAATGTTAGAAAAACATGAGTTAAATTCCATCCTAATGGTTGCGTTAAGAAACAAATAATGAAAAAAAAACAGAAGATTTCGCACTTAAATCAAAGGTAAGTTAATATTTAAGATATGGGTTCTTTAAGTCTATATGTTTGGCATTGCTATTGTGCAATAGATTCACTGACAGAAAGTTGGGATATTTCTCCAGATTTTTTAAGTATTTAGTGCTGAATCTTCTAGTTTCTTCCTTGACCGTGGTGACGCCTCAGTCAATATGATGAGTATTATTTCCAACAAACCATGGATGGGTCTTGAAAGGTTTGTCAAAGCACTTTTGACTGAACTCTATGTTTTATATTTGAAACACTAGAAGCCTCCCACAGTTTAATTCCATAGGTCCATATAGGGTTAAGGATGACTTTATACAATAATAAATTTTTCTCAACTGTTATTTTTTATTTTTTGTTTGGAAGCCAGGAACGATTTCTTAGTTTGGTATCAAGGGTCATTCTTTTATTCTATACGGTATGTGTTTGTTCTAAGTAATTCTCTCATCAATAATACACTTTTCATGCTTAAAAACAGCTATTTTAGATACATGTTTTGAAGAGCAAAAGATGATCTTTTTCTTCCTAGGAATTAACCTATGATTGTGATGATATTTTGAGTCCTAGGCCGCAAAAGATCATTGTTGATGCTACTTTGGATTCAAAGTCATCTTTCGATTGTAAATAATCGATAAAGTAACTGCAACAATCACTATCGATTTTTTGTGTATTTGTGAAACTGGTAATCGACTATATAATAAAACTATCGAATGGTGGCGAACGAACTATCAATAATAATAACGTAAGTAAAATAACAGCTGATTAGTTAATCAGCTGTTAATCGTTAGTTGATCAGTTAATCGCTCACAACTATACACAATTCGTAACCTCTAAGTAGCTGGATTACAAGACGTCGCCACCGTCCCATAGGAGGGCTAAGATAGATTACACAATACCGAAAGGTCAGGAGTAAATTGACTACCAGGCCTTAACGTTATGGTCGTGCGTTAAACGACCTAAACTGGTTCTCACTCATTTTCCGCCGTGGGAAAAGTCAGGTGTAATTTATTTTTAGGCCTACACTCTATTAAAAACATACATAAGCTTACACAGGTGTTTTATTACGAACTCAATAGTAAAATAAAGTAATACTCTTATACTTTGTATTTTTATTAAGAACACTTCAAACATTATTTCTTCAATTTTTGTTGCATTTTATTATTCCTCAGTATTTTCCAATCAATTCGATATACGACAGATCTTATTTAAAACTAGCTGACCCGACGAACTTTGTAACGCCTTACAGTAAATACATGTTAACTTTCAGTTTTGCCATGTCCTGAAGTCAATAATTAGCATTGCGGCTTCGTTGTGAAAGCTTTAAATATACAACAGCTGATTATTATAATAAACTCAATATGTATAAACATTGTAATTATTTTTTATTTGGCAAACATATAAACACGTGACTTTTAATCATACAGAAAATAAAGAAATATAAATACAGTGCATAATTCCAAAAACCGTAAACTATTAACGTGGCGAATAATGATGTTCATTTTGTACAGCACATATTTACTTCATAGTATTACATTAATGAATGATTCAGATGGCATTGGATAGTAAAGCATAATTGCTAATGGAAAGTAAAACAACAGCTGTAGCTTAAGAAATAAAATGTTTTTATTGTAAATCATTAATTTGTAACAAACCCCATAAGGTTAACATTTGAAATTTAAAACGCTATAAAATGAAAACTAATTGAATTTATGGCAACTGAATATGCCTAAAGCATGACCGGAGCAGAGACGAATCAAAAAAATCGAAGATCATTAAAATCGATCTCGATTTATAATGCGTGTAACTAACACGACTTTGTTTTATATATTTTATATATATTTGTTTTATTTATATTCTTAAAACCTGTTATACGCTGGAAAGGCACTCTGGGATGTCTCCCTATATCGTGGTTTCCTGAATGTTACTACGATCGGGGTTTAGCACACTTCTTTAGACCTAAAAGAGAAAGAGCCTTGCAAATTTTACCATATAAACAAGCCTTTTTATGGTTTAGTATGAGATTATTTTATGTTGCATATTTTTAATAGTTTAAAAATCTAGTTTAGTTTATCTCATCCGAGATATTATAGAACTTACAAAACTATTATGAACTTCTATAATGGTTCAGGGCTTAACTGTGACCATGCGGGTCATGTGAATAGTTCACTTTTCCATAAGAAGTTCGCTAAAAACTGACTTAAACCTTCTCTTAAAGTTCCGTTCGGAATTCATTGGCTTTCTTTCATTTCCAAACAACAAATATCACTTTACAGCACGCCCGGGGATATGAGCGGCAAGGCAATAACTCAATATATCACAGCGATTCGAAGATGACCAATGATTTGTGGGAGGCCCTAACACATGATTACGGATTCTCCGCAGGAATAATTTACGATGCAGATATCTGATATGCGGGCTCGCTATTTTCTCCGAGGCAGAAGATTCCCTCAAATTTGGCGTTGGCGCTCACACAGTAGTTTCTCCGGGTCTACGCATTTTTGAAAGTGTTGCGGAAGGTTTACCCCCCTCCTAGAGGGACCCTTGCGCGGGGGTCAGTGGGATATTCAGTCCTAAACTCATTAATTCTCCGAGATGTGGGCCGAGCCCCGGGCACGACGTTGCCTCTGACCTTTGCCCGAGGATGATGCAGAAGTGCCGTTCTCGGAATACAATGGACTCTGTAAATCCAACCTGCATGAATATGTAATCGATAACACCTGCTAATATTTTTACATAATGTTTACGATTGGATGATCCGCTCGAGGCGCGAGGAAAACTTTCTACCTGAACTCTGGGATTTCCTCTCAAAAACTCAGTTCACCTCCGCCTCCGCCAGATAGGCCGAAGGTGTGGTTCTCCTAGACACGATAGTTGATTTCACAGATAATTTCTTTTAGAAATTTCACACGATAGTTTTTAAGCGGTGTTAAATGGGATAATATTCACTTCGCTCTCCCATTTACATGTAAATATGATGTGTAAAATTTTATGTGGTTGTAACGAGTGCCTGATGGATAGCTGATCAAAATTATGCTACTAAAAACCCTACCTACACCTCCATAAAAATATGTCTGAAATTTGAATAAAACTGTTATCAACACGTTTCACCCTTATAGTTAGATTCGTCTGCTTTGCTATCGAACGAAAATTCTTATTATGACGTTATAGAACTGAAAGTCGTTCACAGCAAATTAACGAATCTATCCATGATTGAAATGCTTATTAGGAAACCTAGTTTAAGAAATTGGACGCAGATTAGGTTATTAAAATCATACCAATAACACTTTACAACAGTAATATTAAGTTATAGTTTCGTAAGTAGTTTTAATTTGGTCTTTTAGTGTACTGTACTTAGTAAAACACCAAAGCTCTAATCGCTGGCAGAGCGGTGCGATTCATATTGTTGAACACTGCTTCTTTGACGAGATCAAAGATTCAAGATCTCTTATCAAAATCAGTATTTTGCTATTAGGTCACTTGGCCACTACTTGGGTGGCCTCATTTTCTGCTTCCATCGTCCCGTTTGTGAACACAGTGTTTACAATTTTGTTAGGTTTGGCCTCTGGGTTAATTTAATTTTTATAGCGGTGACAATCAATACCAAAATAACTCAAGGTCAATTTGGTTTGCACGTGGAGTCTCCTTTCTACTATACACATCTGTTTGAAGCCTGATGTATTATTAGCCAATAGCAGCATATCACAATATTCCATTTGAATATCCTGATGTTAACATTCGCGAAGTAAAGTGATAAATAGAAAACGTTTCCAAGAGGTCATCAAAATTAGCATTAGCCTCATAAATCTATAACTTACATATTTAATATCATTGTCATCTTCTTCACGATTGACGTAAATTATCTGCGAGCACTCAAAAGTCTATTAATCTGGAACTAAGTCAAATTTAGCAACTGGTCTATAAATCATCGGTCTTTACTACTTCCAGATAACACCCAGTCGGAATACAGTATTTTAAGCGTAGCGGCCGATTATAGTAACGATAGGTTGAAGACTAGACAAACGCCTACGAGATAATCAGCCATTAATCACAGGCAAGGAGCAAATGCGGCTCTCACGACCGGTGTAGGGTGTCGTGAGTTGCCCGCGCATCCTCCAGATAGCGCGCACGCTCGTCCCCGTTCGCGCAGGCGTACTGTGACGCTACTTTCACTGCGCATGTCCCATTGTCGCCGATACGAACGACGCAGGCATATCACTACTTATTCACTTAACAGCTGATCAGGCTTGTGGGTTGTGGCGGCACAGCGGGCTGGCTGACAGTCTCAGTGGGTAATTATTGTGGATACACGTTCGAGACGAGTGCCTTGGGGCTCCATGCAGATATGGATTCATTTTGTAAGAAAATGTTACGTTTTTATAGCTAAATTTATAGAGAACGACATTAATCAAATTTACTATTGTTAAATATTGAGAAAGCACCAAAGATTTTTATGATCAATTTTAGGTCTTAAATTAAATTAAATGTTTGTTTAAATTACTAACAGAGGCATCATTTTGTTTTTAAAAATTATTTTTTCCTCAACAACCACAAAACAAATCTTACATTCAAGATACATAATAATAGTATTGAGAACAAATTATAAAAAATTTGACATTTTCCTAACACCATATAGATATGAATTAAAAGTTATTTGAGTTCGAAATTTTCAAATTACCACCATTTTGAATTTGTATCTTGAAAAAAAATTCATTGGATGTCATCGCCATTACCAAATAAGAATTACCGGTCCTCATAATAAACTCGTATTACCTATGCTTGAGCTGAATTTAATATTTTTATATTTTACTGTTTTTGAAAAAAATTTGAACAAAATGGTGGCTGTGAGAGTATCTGATAACTTTTGGACAGTTTGAATGTAACGAGTATTTAGATTTTATACCAACCCAGAAACACTGCATCAAAGGGTTGGTAGAGTTTGGAACACGCTGTATACTAGGTATTATAACAAAGTGTGGCGCGTGCCTTTCGACCTGCGGTTGAAAGTGGAAGGGTCATGTTCCCAAAAGCCGCACTCTTATTACCCGCGATGAAGAATTCGTGCGTGCTCATGGTTTGAAGTATAAAATTTTCGCATTTCTTTTCGTGCTGGAGTAATAAACTTTAATGGAATATTTACGCCTGGAAACCGCAAGCGTCAAATGTTGATTCTATAGCGTATTGTTCTCTAATGCCGGGTTCTCGATGTTTGTACGTAGCTTTCATTCGATTCTACGTTTTGGATTACACTCTCACTATCTATCACTATAGTTGTCACCAATAAAGTATTGTTCTTTTGTTTAAGAAATCCGTTTACTATTAATTTTTAAGATTAGATTATTGAGATGGCAAACCCACCACAAGGTACGTATTTCAAGCCAAGTATGAAAGAGGATTAAGTGTAAAATACTTTATAAAATAATACTATTAAATTTTACTATTTATTTCTTAAAAGTCCGAATGTTATGGTCGTCTCGTTTAGCCAGTACCTCTGCAATTTTAAACTTCATGGAGAATCGACATTGACAACGTCGCAATACAGAGACAGGTCTTATCTTTTCCCTTTTCTTGCACAATTTCAATTTAATGTTTTTAATTTAGAATATTTTCAGTTTTACTTTTCATTGTTTGATGAATAGTTTTTTTTCCTGGTGAGAAATACTAGAAATAAGTCAAATTGGATAATTTTAGAACAATAGAACTATATTTTTCCACAAAATTTTCTTGGTTTATTATTTTTCATTTCTTTTTTAAAACAATAAACTACTTCTTTCGCGTAATAGTGTAATCCATCACTATAACCAAAAACAGGCGTTTTTATACGAGCACAAATAAATGTATATATATGAAAAAAGCCAATTTTGGGCCGTGTGATCAACTATATTTTTTGCCATACTGCAAATAATATGAAACAAACTCACAAAACATAAATTATTACCTGATTTAGTATCAATTGTTCTCGACCATTTTTGCCGCTTTAGACTAATCAGCTGTTATGTTACATATTAAGTTGTAGCAGTTCATTCTTGATTCCTGATTGGTTGTTTAGGGAATGTCAGTGTTAGTTATTTTAATCAATAGTTGTATCTCAACTATTCGATAGTTCGATTTAATAGTCGGTTACCAGTTTCACAATCGATATTTGAAACTTCGGAAATCGATAGTGATTGTTGCAGTTAGTTTATCGATTATTTATAATCGAATGATAACCTCAAATTAAAAGTATCATCAACAATAATCCTTTGCACATGTATCTAAAACAGCTGTTTTTGAAACAGTATTTTATATCACTGTCGTTGTGAGTACACACAGTCATTCATTATAATTTTGGAAACCTTAAGCCGTTATAAAGAAACTTTTTTGTTCGTATTAAACAACAATTAAAGTTCCAATTGTGACTCAAAGTCGAGCTAGTTTACTAGGTACGTAAGAAAATTGGCCGATTAGGCCTGCGTTGCCAAACTGTGCAAATCTAGAGTGCCAGGTGGCAATGAATGATAGGCTACAATCATCCACATATCCACACATGTTTACCCATAAGCGTTATTAGTGCATAATTCGAAAATAAAACTAAGCTAACATTGAAATTTGTAGTTAAAAGACTAACCAACAAGTAAACACCTGCAGTTTACTAAGCCTAAAGTATGGATAGACTTTGCTTTAGCAGCTGCCAATAACATAGAACAAATAATTTAGCTTCTTTTGGTGAAGGAATAAATAGTAAAATAATTCAAAATTATAATAATCTAAGCTTAATAAAAATTTACAATGGCCTAACTAAATACTCATATTTAATTAATAGAAGTTTAATAACCAAATATCTCCTAATCTTCTTTTGATAAAACAATGTTCACTAATAATACTGGAAGTAATACATTATTAATGGTTATTTTTATTACAAAATAAATTGTTTGTTAATTTTTTACTTTCTCCTACTTATATGATAGTACATGGAGAAAGTATTGTTTTCGTCTAAATTTTCAAATTTGAGTTAAGAGAGGATATATCCATTTTTGAGTCCCCTGAGCGAAAACAATAAAGGTAAGGTATAATTTGATTGCCACTATTAAAACCAGCCTAAAAAGCGAAAAAGAATTAGTATTTTGAATTATTTATCCACGACTAACGGTTCCAGAAAAAAGTTAACTTTACTCTCTATGGTAAACGCAGTACGTTGTCTGAGAGCGCCCAATGTTATTTCAATGGAGAATATACAAAATCAATTTCTTCCGTATTTCCCAACCCTTACCAAGAATATTAGTATGCAGTGTAAAGTCACATCACCCAACAAAACACACTCAGAGGAACTTGGTATTACCGGGGTTTTACCCCCATAAAATTCTAACAATTAATTTAACTATATTTCTCTTGCTGTTATTGTTAGAAATTGAACTATTATTTTGGAAAAATAAAATTTAGATAAGCTTAAAAGAATATGATAGTTTTATTAATATTGTATTTTTTAAATTTACTTAAGGAACAAAGTATGTGTCTGTACACAAATAACGTTTACTTAGATGAAACTTTCTACCAGCCTAAAATAGTAATTGTGATGGTAACATTGATAATCATTCTATTTACAAGAATTTATGGGCGAGAGTCTATTGCTATTTCATAACGATGAAATAGCAAACAGTAGCCAAAAATAACAAACAATTAATTTGAAAGACTGTTTGGGTGGTGTGATAATATGATTTTTGCACGGTTGGTAGCCTGATTGTTAACTTCATAAGTTAGGGTGTTGTGAAAGCTAAATAACAGGCTCAAAATCACCACCTTGAATAACGAGTCAATAATTAAACGGTTGGTAGGACTGATTAGCGGTGTAATTGGTGTGCTTTGATTATACAGGGCCGGTCAAAACATAAAAACAGATGCGCTGTTGACCGGGTGTGATATGAAACCGGACGTTCATATTGACGGGAAAATTATTTCTTTTGAGGAAACATTCGTTACCATAACATTACTAGTTAAATGATTACAATGGTTAAAATTTTATCTAATTAAATAGAAAATAAGAGTTTTTCATGAAGGTTGCTTAAAATAATGATATAATTTGGAGTTATCTAAATTTCTGTCTAGCTGTCTATTTTTCAGAATAAACAAGGTCTTTTTATAACAATTCTCCGTGAACACCTACTATGATTTATTTTCCACTAAGTTATTATCATAATTGTCTATCTTGAATAAGGGTATTATACGAGACTTAGTTTTTAGGTGCGAGTTAAAGTACGAGATTCGTACTTTAAACTGACTGGGACGGTGGCGTGTCCTGTAATCCAGCTACTTGGAGGTCACGAACGATCACGAATTGTGGATAGTTGTGAGCGATGGTAGGTGGGTGTAGTGTTCTCTTGTGTGGATTAACGTCCACACTACTGTTAACTACGTTAATCCGAAAAGACTATCCTCATAATTCGTAATTAAGAGGCCGTGGTTCGGACTCCACGTTAAACTGTAGCCCATCGGCTGTTGGGCTATTAATTACCAGTCATGTCTAAGGAACATGTCAGTAACAAAACTACGCAAAGATCGCGCCACAATCATCTTACACTCAATCCTCATTCATACTTGCCTTAAAATACCTACCTTGTAGTATGGTTGCTATTTCAATAATCTATTAGTTGGTCCCTTAGTTGCCATCAGCTGTTGGGTTATTAATTAACAGTCCTGTCTAAGGAACATGTCAGCCTTAGTCACAAGACTACAAGATTGCGCAACAATCATCCTACACTAATTTCTCTATCACACTTGGGTATAAAAGGTATAAGTTAGGTATATACGAGTTAGGTATAAAATACCTAACTCGTGGTAAGGTTGCCATTTCAATAATCTAATCTAATCTAAAACTATTCAAATTAAGTAATGAGCTCACAAAAAGCTCCTCATTTTCAGGGATATTAGGCCCATCCAGTTAAAACTGTCAGGAAAATAAGCAATGCCATGCTGTGTCTAATCAAACGATGATAAATAATTCTAAAATTATACTTTTGAAAGATAAAATAACCAGATACATCAAGCCTTATGAGGACAAACTGGAAAATTCTATGAACAGTCTAGCAGTACATCAATTTTATGATAGTGAGCATGTGAAACAATGTTAAGTTGCAAGTTACGTGTGGACAAATTTAAGTGAATGAAATTAAACTTTCTTTCAATGCTTTTAATCAGTCAATGGCGACAATTTGAGTTTCTGGTGGATATATCCATTTTAGCGTTCCCTGAATCCAATAAAGTGGTTTAAAGTGATGTCTGGCAGTGTGTCTGTGTGGGGGGGAGGTGCAGAAGCCTAGAGACGAGATTATCCAATTTTCATGAAATTCAGTGTGTAATGTAACAATTAACGGTCTTTGACTTTTCTAATTTTTTATGAAATTCGTATTTTACCCCTAAAAATTAAAAAAACACGAACTTTTCTCAAATATTGCTTTAACGATTTTGATGAAAATTATATGATTTAGGATACCACCCGCATTTCTTAAAACATCGGGGTATAAAAGTCGTTGACTTTTCATAGTCGAGAAATTCTCCGTGAAAACGATAATGGTAAATCATAATTTGACTAGCACCATTGAAACCAGCATAAATAACTAAAGAAATTAGTATTTTTAATTATTTGTCTACGACGTACGTTTCCAAGGAAAAGATAAATTTACTGTCCATGATAATCTCAGTACGTTGTCTGAGAGCACGCAGTGTTATTTTTATGGAGAAAATTTAAAAAAGATCAATTTCTTCCTTATTTCCCAACAGTTTTCCATGAAACTTTATATAAAGCGTAAGGTCACATCACCAAACAAAACGCACTCTAAAAGCCTGGTATTACCGAGCATAATAAAATTCTAACAATTAATTCAACTTAGTTTCTCTTGTTATTTTCAGAAATTGGATAATTATCTTTGAAACAATATATTATTAAATGATCCTTAGATAAAATTTGAAGAATCTAATAGTTTTATTAAAGGTTGTCGTTTTTAAATTTACCTAAAGTACGTATCGTTTATTTTTACTAACTAAAATAAATACTGTAAAAAGATTTTGATTCTACTTTAGACAAATATATTTTAAGATGTAATTTAAAAGATAAAAAATAAAGATATAATTTTAAAGATGATTTTCAAGCTGATCAATTGTAGTGATTTAATGAAGTGATTCAAAATAATGTCAAAAACAGTAACAACACTATCTTTCATAACCCGACATTTTAGATGTATGAAGTGTATAATTTTTCCAAAACCTTATTCTCAGTAAATCCTACAAATCGTATTCTACAGGTCTAAGCGTCACTGTTAGAGTAGATTAGATTATTGAAATGGCAACCATACACAATGTATGTATTTTAAGCCAAGTACGAATGACGATTGAGTGTAAGGTGATTGTGGCGCGATCTTGTAGTCTTGTTTCTGACTAAGGCTGACATGTTTCTTAGACAGGACTGTTAATTAATAGCCCAACAGCCGATGGTAACTAATGGACCTACAGTTTAACGTGGAATCCGAACCACGGCCTCTGAATTACGAATTGGCCTAATTATGAGGATAGTCTTTGCGGATTAACGTAATATTCAATAGTGCGGACGTTAATCCACACAAGTGAAACTACATCCACCGACTATCAATCACAACTATCCACAATTCGTGACCTCCAAGTAGCTGGATTACAAGACGTCGCCACCGTCCCAGTCAAATCCTTTGATGTAATCTTCTGGGAGCCTTAGCGCCCGCCGGAGGTCGACCATTAACAAAATTATTGTGGGTCGAGGCGAGGGTGGGCCAAAAAAACGAATTAAGCAGGAGGAAAGGTATTAAACCGCTACAAGGGTAGAAGGTTCCTGGGGGCTTGGGGTGGTAGCCACATTCCAGGGGCCTCGCCCTCCACAATGACAGCCGGATCAGATTCTAAGAGATGAAAAATCTTAATTCAAGGACTAAAATATTATTACTGTGTAGAAATGCAGGATTCGCGAGGATCCAGAAACATCAGACGATGATTCTATACGTAAAATGAAACAGAAAATGTTACACAAACATCGTTTTAAAGATGTTTCGATAGCGAGTTACAACAATTAGAAATGTGTACAGTTACATATACTGTATACATTTTTGTCTTTAATTTTTAACCGTTACATTAAGAACAACGTGCAAATGAACAGCAAAGCTATACACATGAAAGGGAAACTTATTAGAGTTCCTCTTTCATCTGGCCTTGCCACTACCTATTTAAGACTTATACTTTATTTAAGCCATTACTTATGCCATTACTTATTTAAGATTTAGATAGACCTTTCTCATCTTACCTATTCATTACCTATTATCTATTAATACCTATTACCTTTCTCAAATGGTGACCTGTCCAGGTAGGCATTTTAAGACAAGCATGAATGAGAAATGAGTATAAGATTATTGTGATGTGATCTTGTAGTATGACTAAGGCTGACAGGTTCCTTGGGCAGGACTGTTAGCTAATTTAGCCCTACAATCAATGCCATCTAATGACCTACTGACTTGGGATTTGAACCATAATTTAGCCTCTGAATTACGAACTGGTCTAATTATTAGAAAGTTAACTGTGGATAAACGTAATATTCAATAGAGTGTACGTTAATTCACAGCATGAAATATCACATCCACCAACAGATGTCATAACTATCCACAATTCGTGAGCCGCAAGTAGCTAGAGAGAGGTCTTAAAAGCTGATGAGGTCTTTGCCTGGCAGGTACAAGCAAATAGAGTTTGTATAAGAGGATTTGAGTGTTTATCGAGATTTTTAACATACTTTATACAACATGTCATCACTAAAATTCACTCTTCGTGTTTTAGGTTACAGCTCAACTACTGAAACTGCGTCTCATGCAAAAACCAGGCGGAATATCATCGATCACATCGATCTCATGGAAATCAGCTGTTAGACTACGTTTGCATAATAATATGCTGATTAAAACTGGGTTAGAGCTTTGATTTGCAATTAATTTTACAGTATGATGATTGATATACAAATGGATATACTTGTTTAAATTTTCTTTCATAATTAGTTGAACACATTAAGTTGCAACCACACTATAAAAGTTCATCATCATAGGTTTGTGCCGTTTTTCAAAATAGGAAATTTTCAGTTGTTTTTCTTTTAGGACATTTTTCCTATGATCCAAAAGGCGAAAGATAGTGTTTAATTTGATCAAACAAATAATAATTTTTCCGTGATAATTTTTATCCAAAAACTAATTACCTAATCAGCATTAACCAGTAAAGCTGTCACAAAATTAACATTCTTACTATTATGGTTAAAATAAAATATTTCACAATTCCTGTAGACCCATAATTGACTATCCCTTTTATTTGACCTAAAAACAGTAAGATTCCTGATGTTGACACTGGCTTGAATATTAATTTTTTTGTTATCAACGACGGTTAAATATTTTAACGTTTCGTCAGGGTCTAACGGTCTAAACCCTGGCCTTTCTAGTAGCTAACATTGAGTTGATATTTAGATTTTTATTGCGGACATTTTCCATCACGATTTTATGTAAAACAAAGTTTCACGACGTTTCGGGATCTGGAATCTGATCCCGTCCTCAGGAGTTGTCTTTGAGTCTCCGTGACTAGTGGACGTGTTAGTTTTGATTTGCAATTAATTTTACAGTATGATGATTGATATACAAATGGATATACTTGTTTAAATTTTCTTTCATAATTAGTTGAACACATTAAGTTGCAACCACACTATAAAAGTTCATCATCATAGGTTTGTGCCGTTTTTCAAAATAGGAAATTTTCAGTTGTTTTTCTTTTAGGACATTTTTCCTATGATCCAAAAGGCGAAAGATAGTGTTTAATTTGATCAAACAAATAATAATTTTTCCGTGATAATTTTTATCCAAAAACTAATTACCTAATCAGCATTAACCAGTAAAGCTGTCACAAAATTAACATTCTTACTATTATGGTTAAAATAAAATATTTCACAATTCCTGTAGACCCATAATTGACTATCCCTTTTATTTGACCTAAAAACAGTAAGATTCCTGATGTTGACACTGGCTTGAATATTAATTTTGTTTTTATCAACGACAGTTAAATATTTTAACGTTTCGTCAGGGTCTAACGGTCTAAACCATGGCCTTTCTATTAGCTAAGATTGACTTGTTATTTAGATTTTTATTGCGGACATTTTCCATCACGATTTTAGGTAAAACAAAGTTTCACGACGTTTCGGGATCTGGAATCTGATCCCGTCCTCAGGAGTTGTCTTTGAGTCTCCGTGACTAGTGGACGTGTTTGGTTTCTTATGTGTGTAATGTTTAGTGAATGGTTTGTTTGTAGGTTTTTGACTGCTTTAAACTTTTTTGCTTTTAATTTTTTCAGTTTTATACCGGTTTGGTTCGGATTATGTGTTAATTGTGTTATGTTTTACATATTAGTTCACCTGAGGACGGGATCAGATTCTAGATCCCGAAACGCCGTAAAACGCTGTAAAATCGTGATGGAAAATTTCCACAATAAAATCTAAATAACATACGCCCAATAATTATTAAGAAAGTGTCATTTTAATGATAGAAAAAAGGAAAATGTAATTCTCTAAATAATCACTTCACGTTTAATTTAATACCTCAACCATTTTTTACGACACTCGAGTGATCGCTGTCATATAATTAATAATATTTTATGGTACTAAAATTCAAGATGGCGGTAGTAATGCTCTTAACAGAAAGTTATTAGTGGAAACGAGTTGAAATGTAGGTTGATGTGTTGGGAGTACTCACCATAAGTCCGTGTGCGGTAACCATGGTGTACGTGTGCGTGAGCGCGTGCGTGCGTGTGATGCGGTTACGTGAACAAGGTCCGCCCAACTGGGCCGCCGCGCCCTCTCAGTCAAATTTATACCCCAACTCCGACCCCGACCTACACCTAGAACTAGACCTAGACCACGCCAATGATAATACACATCCCCCTGGTATTTGGCTCAATCACACCATTTTTCATCGTTATCATGAACAATCCTTATTCCTAGAACATCTCTATATATAAAAATGAATGTATGCATGTATGTACTTTATGCGTTGCCAAACTACTCATTTGATCGCCATGTAATTTTAGGAAGTTGCTCTATATGTGTCCGGGAAGGTTTTAGTGGAAAATATTTTTAATGGTTGAGATTTCAAAATGATTTTTAAGAACTAATTCTACGTTTATAATTGCTGTATTATTTGTCTAGCAATTTTCAATTACTTACTACGAGGTACAACCTAAGATTTTTGCCAACTTAATATTTTTTCTCTAATTTGTACTTTTGAGTATATCAACCTTAAAAAAATATCAGTCGCCAATTAAAAAAAAATGAAAGTTTTAAATTGATTGTAAATAGATTGGTTTCATTATATTTTCAATTTTGACATTGATACGTCTAATCTCTGGTGAAGAGGTATTAGCAATTTGCGAGACGCAAAACAGGTAACGGAAGTGACGTAATCAAGTGACCAGATATTTTGTTGTTGTTGCATTCATATGTTTAACATATTTACGTCATGTTGATCAACTGGAAATCATAAATCTTAATTGTCATACCGAAAACCTTTCTTAAGTATTTACTAATGTGTACTAAAAATAAACATTAGTTACATTGTAGACTAGTTTTTCACTCCTTTCTCTCAGGTGGATAATTAATTATGTAATAATAATTATTATTACCATCTGTATTGCTGTACAGGCATCAGTTAGGCCACGAGAGGCAGTCACCTTAGACTTATCCATGATCTAAGCTATTTCCCCACAGGGAAGTGACTTATTCGAACCAAAGGATTTCCGCTTTTATCATCCAGAATTTGTATTTTTTTATTTCTACATGCGATCCAAAAGATTCCATTTTATTTTTAAAATGTAGTAGGCCATTTTTCGAATCTAGAGACACAAGAATACCCTCTGTTCAAGATTTTTAACACCAGAAGCTTATTCATTTCCTTGAATCCCCTTGTACACCCATTGAACGTCCCAATGGTTACATTTTATATTTCAATGTTTACATTTTCAAAGAATGAAACACAGCTGTGAACACTAAAATTTGTACGTTAGAATAACTCATTGCTGTAAATCCTTGTTTATAGATTATTGATTTATAATTTCACCATCAAAAAACTTTTTAGTTTCATGGACATGTGGATGTAACACTGTTTACATCTTGGTAGGTTACTTTTCAATTTTTAAATTGACCGATGCTTATAACGTTTATTCCTTATCCTATAAATGTTACGTAACAGGTGTAGTTGTCTGTTTGTACTCGTGTTTATCAATCGTGTTTGAAATAAAATACTATTATAAATACACCTCTTTTAAATGTCAATGTTTACATTTTACCTCAAAGAAAAAACAAAAACATACTTCTTGAACACTAAAATTTGACAGTTCTGGAAGCAGAATAAACAGTTGCTGTAACTGTCGTTGTTTCAAAGATTATACAGTTTATAATTTCACCATCTGTTTACACGACTTTTTACAGTCCAGAAAGAAGAAGAAAGAAAGTTCATTTTTACAGATAAACTTAATATTTTACGATTTTTTACAGATTGCCGAAATATTCGTACTGTTCTTTTTTAAATGGATATGTCGTAGATCGGGGGAGGGGTATTGGCAATCCTTCAGACCAAAATTTGAAACGTAGGTGGCTTCATATGGTTATAAGGACAGCTATTATAAGGACATAGGAACTGAAAACAATTATTTTAGTTATATTCACGATCCAAGATATTTACTAAAGGAAAGTAGTGTATATACATTTTTGCTTATTTGTTTACGATTTTAGGTTATTATTTAGTCGTAAAAATAACCATCTTACCTCCCTGAACTGAGTCACGGATAGGAAGAGATTAATGAAAATAGTAAAATACTTGTATTTTTGCACATTTTTAGTGTATTTTCTTGAATTTTTTACAGTATGTTAAGTGAAAATGTAATGATATGAACATGATGGATCTGCATCCATTCAAGTTCCAAGAAACTCCAGCCATTACAGGAATAGTTTTATTTTTTCTATTTAGGACGCATTACTCTTACTTCTTGTAACTCTCGTGTTCTCACGCTGTTAAATTTACGAGTCGAGTTCCACATAAACATTTCCACGAAGCCTTGCACCACGGGGACAATGACCTGTAGTTATATTAATAATCGACGCGACGGGTAGGGAAGTCTCGGTCATTTCCATAATTCTCACAGGTTTTTGGTCCCCATTCACCCAAGCCCCGGGTAAACTGAGAACGAGTTTCCTTCTACAGAGAAACCCTTTTTGATGTCGAGCGGCTCCGAAAAAAGAACCGCGTTAATACAACCCCCAAGAGGGGTTTTCGGAACGGTCCGGCTGCTGCCAAGGGATGTAATCACTGTTATTTCAATCCATTACCTCACGCAACCCTTGGTTGGGCGTCTGTTTGGAATCAATCAGTGTAATTTTGGTGTCTTTGTAAAACCTAATTTACCCAGTGATTTTGTTCCTTTGTAACTACTTACTAAAATACCTATGATAGACCGTTACATTCTGGGGGATTATTAGACACCAGTAAAGTCTGCTAAGCGCATCTTCCTGTTGAATATTGTACAACCATCCGGGACAGTGGCGTGTCCTGTAATCCTGTAATCCAGCTACTTGGAGGTCACGAATTGTGGATAGTTGTGAGCGGTGATCACGCCTGCACTATTGAATACTACGTTCATCCGTAAAGACCATCCACATAATTAGACTAGTAATTCAGAGGCAAAATTATGGTTCAAATCCTAAGTTAAACTCTACGTCCCTTTGATTCCATCAACTGTTGGGCTATTAATTAACAGTCCTGTCTAATGAACATGTCAGCCTTAGTCAGTAACAAGACTACAAGATCGCGCCACAATCATCTTACACTCATTCCTCATTCATACTTGGCTTAAATTACCTACCTGGACAGGTCACCATTTGAGAAAGGTTATAGGTATTAATAGATAATAGATACTGAATAGGTAAGATGAGAAAGGTCTATCAAATTCTTAAATAAGTAAAAAGAACCTCTAAACCAATCCAGATCCTCGTTCGGGCCACACAGAACACTTAGAGGATTCATACAACTCAACAACTCCCAGTTCCCAGATTAGGAGCATTTATCTTTTTTATTATTATTTGGGGGACACTCACTTCATCCCACAGTACATCCCCTAGCAAATACTTAGAGCACGCCAAGTAATTATCCTTGCACCAGGACACACCGCATTGGGTTCAGTAAGGAGGTACCCCACTTCCTGAGAATTTTGATCAGACGGTATTTAGGCTAAGGCGGAAGTCAAGCCCACAAGAGAGACAGAAAGGGACCACGATGGTATGAATAGCCAAAGGACTCACCAGTAAGTGGACATTTTCTTATTAATGTACCAAATTTTGATTTCTTGATTTGATTTTTAGTCTTTAAACTAGTAAAAAACCGACTATGGCTAATGGTTATTACACACTCATGCAACCTCTAGTTTAAATCTGTTTGTAATGAGTTTGTGTAATTTATGGTGTTATATATGTAAAACTATTTACCCACAGATATCCTAGGTAATATATCTCTCTTTGTAATTCTATACAAAAATAATATTTATTTATTTGTACAAAGCTTAGTTAGTTGTTTCTACCACGGCTCTCCTTTTACAAACATTGTTAATTATTTCACTCAATCAATTTAGTTGAAATAATTTATTTCAACCATTCACTTGTTATTAGATCTTTTCAACGATAATATTGTATTACTGGGTCAATCTGGGTCATCCTTACATGTTATTGGTGGAAAAATGTTTATATAGTTTTGGTTTATTGAACAATCATAAAAATGGTTTATTGTTATTGAAAGATTTTTCTCATTATTCAAGATGTTGTTTTATGCTCAGTGTAGAACACATAAATATCTTTCCGAATTTTAACGTAGAATTTGTGTTATAATGCAAAATAAATTATAATAAGCTGCAATTACTGGACGTTAACAGTTCTTCTTGACTGATTATTTCGTATATTCATAAAGAATAACGATTTCATTTTGGTGTGTTAGTAATTTCCTTTCTATTTATAATAGTTTGTAGATTACGTAAAAATTAATTGCTTAAAACTTATTTCCAATCTACTTTCTAAACCACTAGTGTATTGAGTTTTCACAATACACAACTTTGTCCAGCTGACTGAAATTCAAAAACTTCCCATTATTCAAAAACATCTGTATTAATATAGACAACATAACCAAACTTGCGTCATCTGAACTAAATGCACGTGCAAGAATACTATTAAAAATTAATATCAGTCAGAGTAGGTTAGATAGGTATTTCTTTAAACTTCGGAAGAGTCACGATGACGGAAAGAAAAGCTGTGATAAAAAATGCCGATATGTCCGAAGAAATGCAACAGGACGCGGTGGACTGCGCGACCCAAGCTCTGGAGAAGTTCAACATTGAGAAGGACATCGCCGCGTACATCAAGAAGGAGTTCGACAAGAAGTATAACCCCACGTGGCATTGCATCGTGGGCAGGAACTTCGGCAGCTACGTCACACACGAGACACGTCACTTCATCTACTTCTACCTCGGCCAAGTGGCCATCCTCCTGTTCAAGAGCGGGTGACGTAACATGGACATTGACAATGTGAGAAAATCACCCGTAGCCAATGCAAATCAGTCACTTTCCACATTGACGTTTTTGAAAATGTCAATTTATATTTTAGTATTACTGAAAATACCGAAATTCGTTAGGATTGAACACCAATGTTTTTAGAATGGTTTGAATTCTTTTGTTTCTATTTGTCTTCTTTCGAGTGAAGGATTTTTAAATTATTGTTAATAAACTTTTTTCCAATAAATTTATGTTGATTTATTGTTCAACGTACGTATTTATTCTGAGATTTTTCAGTCAATACTTGTGTTCGAAAGGAAATGGAAATGCATAAAATTTTAATTTGTTTTACAATAACAATTCCTACGGTTTGGTGTAATTTTTACCTCTCTCTATGACCGTATCCCCACACGCGCCCTGTGTGTATGTGTATGTAGAGGTAAGTTTAGAGTAGTGAACGATTCAATTAATACTCAGATATTAATGCATTGTTTTAGGCTTAAGATAGTAGAAAATGGTTAACATACACATTAAACATTACCCCAAAACACTTTTAAATCGGAACTTTGACCATTTTTCCACTCCTTACTGTGGCCAAACATCGAAAAAGTCTAGCTTAAGTTTAGATTACATTGTTGGTTCGTGCTAGGGCATCCACCATGGTAGTGGTGGTTACACTTTCGCCCGTTAGAGTTCGCTAGCGAGAGATGTGGGAGATTGCCACACTTTACGAAAATGCAAACCTTTCTCGTTCAACGGGTAAACCCAGCCCTTTTCGAACTTTCCCGTTAATTCAACACTACAACTTTTTTGGCTGATTCCGTTAGTTCACCCCCACTTGCGATATAGTGTACATGAAAACATATCGTCATGAGTATTTAGGAGTGAATAGTTCGGGTTTTATCTTCAGGATTGTAGAAAGTCTTATTGCTTAGCGATAACAGGACCGCGCAGGCGTCACAGCGGCCAGTCTGATTGACGAGGTTAGGATAGGTTATGATAAATAGGCTAAATTAGGTTAGGTTGGGTTGGATTGGGTTAGCCTGGGTTAAGTTGGGTTAGGTTGGGTTGAGTTAGGTTACGTTAGGTTAGGTTAGGTAGTTTCGTATTATGATCGCTTAAGAGTTTCATTTGTTGTTAAAAATATATCGTTTGATTTCTCCTAATTTCGTTATATACTTCACTATTTTTATTTTATGGTAGTCCTCAAATAATTTATACTCCAAAATGATTGATATTAAACCTACTTTAAGTATGAATAGTGTTGGTGGTGAATGAATGGAATCCTAAGGTAAAAAACTGGTGGTGTTGAATCAACCCATTTTGATAGCCACAGTCTGTTTACTCAAGACGATGAAGAGGTCCACCAAAACAAACTTTGGGATCTCTCGAACCTGAACGACCGGTCATGAATGGGTGTGCTCTTCGCTGCGGCCAGCCTATGCATCAAGGTGACATTTACAAGAGTGTAACGGTCTACGGAATAAACTAAGTAAGCGTCCGGCGAGACGAGCAGATAAGGGACATTAGGTGGGATTTAGTGTGGACTGGGCAACCTTCGGAGCGTTCCTCGGATAAGCTTATTACGTATTTTATTGTGGCTTTTGTAACAAAATACGTCCCATCGTATGGGAATTTTCCTCAGTGGGGTCTAGTTTGTTAGTCCAGATACCAATAATGGAGTACATTAATGATTTTTTCACAATCAGAGTCAGTTATATAGCTGCACTCCAAGTAAACATCTTTGTTCCTCACCAAGAGAGGTCGGTGGCGTGTCCTATAATCCAGCTACTTGGAGGTCACGAATTGTGGATAGTTGTGAACGATGGCGGTGGATCTAGTGTTCTCTTGTGTGGATTAACGTCCGCACTATTGAATACTACGTAAATTCACAAAGATCATCTCATAATTAGACTAATTCGTAATTCAGAGGCCGTGGTTTGGATTCCACGTTAAACTGTAGGTCCATTAGTTGCCATCGGTTGTTGGGGTATTGATTAACAGTCCTGTCTAAGGAACATGTCAGCCTTAGTCAGTAACAAGACTACAAGATCGCGCCACAATCATCCTACACTCAATCCTCATTCATACTTGGCTTAAAATACCTACATTGTGTATGGTTGCCATTTCAATGATCTAATCTAATCTACACTGGAGTTTCAGGGGCTAAGGCTCGATTCCCTTGCTGGAGAAACCGAATTCCCTAGAAATCAAGGGCCTGGTAGGGCGGAGGCCTAGTATCGTCAGCCATCCTCACTCCTCATCCACCCAATCCAACATTTTCTTTCTATGTCACTCCATTTATCGAGGTCCAATGGAGGCAAGTACATAATGGAAGTCCTCCCTTACCTATCCGTTAAACAATAGCCTCAGTTAACGTGAGCCTGAAGGATTTTTCACTTCCGGACTCCAGACGCCCCTACAACATCAACAACATGTAAAGGATCAATTTTTCTGAGAATACTGCGGCTTGCCCCTTGGCAAAATCTGACTCCACGAAATAATTCTGCTATGATAGGGAAATGAAATATGTTTAGCCTATTGATCATTAGTACGTAGTGGGAGTATTTTACATGACAGAGAAACTTTAAAATTAAACCATAATGTAATAACTACAATCTATGGTGCTTATTAATTAAATAAGTAAAATAGGGAGGCATATATAAAAAAGAATAGGTATAGTAGATTTGCAAAATCAAAAGGAAATGCCTAATTGGGCAGGAGCCTGTGCGTAGGACTTGTAGCACTAATCATCTTGGGTATGTCTTTAGGAATATGAGATGAGAAAATGGGTGTTTTAGAGGATTGCAAGAATCCTACTATTGATACATTAATTATGATAGCAATATGTAACAAACGTGATTTCATAGAGCATAAAATATTCCACTAGTGCTAGTATGTACCATATTAATAAAGAAGTTCAGTTAGGCCTATAAATTATAACTACACCTTTTGTTCGATAACAATAAAACATTTTAATATGTTAAAATACGGTAATGTAATGTAACACACCAGCTTTATTAAAATTTTCTATCTAATCGTGTATAACCTATTGTACACGCTTAGATGATTTGTTCAAAATCAGGCTTTTTCGAGACATTCAATGTTTAATTAAATGTTTTGGGCGTAGAAAAGATTTTTTTACATTTTTTAAGTCTCAAGTCTTGAGAGGGAGGTTTGGCATTTTTTATACGAATAAACTGTAATGGAAGTGACGTCATATAGTTATGAGAACAGCTGTTTAGAGGAACTGAAAACATCCCATTTAGACATATCCATGATCTAAGCTATTTCACACAGCAAAATAAATACAATTTTTGAAATGGATATGTCTTAGCTCTGGGCCCCCTCCCAGAGCTAAGACAAACCCCCTGGTTATGGCAATTTGTAAGATGAAAATTTGAACAGGTTTCCATAGAAACTACTAGACCTATTGTGTTGAAGTTTTAATAAATAAGAGTAAGAACAGCTGTTTAGAAGTATTGAAAACATTCCCTTTAGACAGATCCATGATCTAACCTATTTCCCACAGGGAAGTAAATACAAACATTTTTGACATGGATATGTCTTAGCTCAGTGATTTTAAGATGGATATATGTAAGGTTCTAGAAACTACCACAGCTATTGTATTGAATTTTTAATATAAAAGAATAAGAACAGCTGTTTAGAAGTATTGAAAACATTCCCTTTAGACATATCCATGATCTTACCTATTTCCCACAGGGAAGTAAATACAAACATTTTTTTCTTTATCAATCGCATATCCGTTATTCAACTTACAACTTCATAGAAACAAAGTCAATGCGAGGCCTATTGTAAAGAAAATGAAAATACATAAAAATAATTATAAAGTCCATTAAATGCTAAATTTATATTTAGAGTTGCAAGAGAATCTTGAGAGGCAAACTCGTTGGAGGAGTTGTTGACCTCTCACTCTGTCCTGGTGACTAATCACCCTTGTCATTCTGATAACAGGAAGGGTGAGTGGAGCTCTAGAGGGCTGGTTGATAATGTGACAGTGTCTAGACAAAAACTGGTGAGTCTCTTCTAGGTTCAAGGCTAGAGAACAACCTACTTTCGTTTTGGGAGTAAAAAGAATTCAAACTTTTAAAGACTATAACTTATGAACCGTCATTTTAAGGCAAA
Organism: Nephotettix cincticeps; assembly: GCA_023375725.1. Taxonomy (NCBI): domain Eukaryota; kingdom Metazoa; phylum Arthropoda; class Insecta; order Hemiptera; family Cicadellidae; genus Nephotettix; species Nephotettix cincticeps. Next base: position 14,814,831 of record CM041785.1, on the reverse strand, counting down.
TGGATGATGTCATATTATTTGAGGTTCTAACCACTGTTACGGTAATCTTTGACTACTAGGGATCCAAACGGCTATATACTAGGGGGTTATATAGAGCTATTGAACTGTAAACCTTTATCGCTGGAGGTGTTCTTGACAAATGTGTTTTAACGTTTTATAGGGTAGGGATAACCTTTCTTGAATATAAAAAGTTAAGGGGCACCCAAATCAGAATATACACTTAAAACTTGAATTCTAAAATTTTGACGAACTCTAATGGCATAAGGTAAATAACAAAGAACTTTAAACTTTTAGGTTGAATCACATTTATGAAGGCAGTAATATAGTTATAGGTAGAGGGATGAGTAACATACACTGAGTATCTTAAATAAAACGTCCCCATGAAATATTTAGTGTTCTAAAACATTCATGTGTCGTATCTATTTTTTATTTTCACGAACTATTTATATTCTACACATTGTATTTAAATGTGATTGTACCTGTTCAAATCAAAATAAATACAATTCAGGCTTCACTGGGATATCGCGTTAGAGATTCTTTACAGAATAATTTACAAAAATAACCTGTGTAAAAGGGTGTAAAACACTATTTTTTTTATTTAAGCTTATCTTAAAATTAATAGTACGAAAATATACATCTGACATCTATCATAAAAAATCAATTAATCCTACCTTTGTAAACTAGATTAGCCATCACCCTAGCGTCATTTAATATCAGACTCTTTAAAAGGTGTTGTAAATGATCGGGAATATATTCCAAAGATCGTATCAGACTGATGAGCTGTGACGTAAAAAAACGGGAATCAATCAGTCAAATTCCAGTGGGTATGATGGATGCCGATAGCGGCGTATGGTAATGTATTCAAGAAGGGCCCAATACATATGGCCCGAGGACAGTGTCTTACCCCTGACAATTATTCCATGAGCTCCCGCTACACAAATTACCAAATACCTGAGATTCCTGCCCAGGGTCCAGGCGCCGCGCCGGCAGCCGGCGACATTCCGGCCCAGGCTAGGGCCACAGTGACAGACACAAGCGGGTCTGTTGTGATATCGTTAGTCATATTCGGCTCTTTGACTGGTGTTTACTAATTCAGAGATCGAAACTGGGTACAACGAAAAGGACCTGTGAAATTACTAGTAAATCATTTGTCCTTGACGAATCCTTTTGACGATTTGATTGATTCCCAACTGAGCCTCAACACCTAGTCTATCCAGGATCCTCGGAACTAACCTTGAGAGTATTGTATGTCCTTTCTGTCCACCTGGTAGGGGCGGACAGAAATGAAACAACTAATAATAGTGAATAATATTTGTCCCATTTGAACGCGAGGATGAAATAAACTACACATCGTAACTCGGATAAATATTGTAGATATATTTTTCTAACCTAATTCCACAACAACACTTCGAAACATTATTGTATAATAAACGGTATCAATGGATTGAAACATACTTTCTCCATCAATTTAAACGAAAATCTTTAATAAAACCATCATTTCCTTAAAGTTTATCTAAATATCATTTAACATTATTTCAAACATCATCCAATGTCAATTAATTCTCACAAAAGAATACCACAAACACTGGACCATCATTCACAATTACCCGATTCGTAACTACCAAGTAACTGGATTACAGGACACGCCACCGTCCCAGTCAATTCATCAATCAGAAAATGTGAAGGAAGCTCACATTTTTTTCAAAACTATCTCTTTCTAATATGAAGCAATGCTCTGCCAAAACAAAAGAACTAAATAAGCCATTGTTGCAGAATCTTCCTAGATTTGTTGGAGTAAAGCTGAGAATGCAGTGTAGTGACCTCACGCCCTGCCTAGGTGATGAAGGCTGGACCGAAGCAGGTACCTTATCAGATGTTGTAAGATGAGTCAGCCCAACACCGCGGTCTTCTTTGACCCATCCTCCCCCCCACCCCCGGCATGACTGGAACTATGGTAATGCAGCTCCCTTGTTTTATTTCCTCTCGTATAACCGCCACAAGGCGTCCGGCTGTTGATGCTCGCTCTCGCAGCCGTTCAATCTGAGAATGAGCGTTCAATGACGTCTTGTTTGGAAGTTCGATCACGTTCTGATCTTCAAATATTTGAATAACTAGTGATTAAAGTGTTCTGTAAACAACAGATTAAGAGATGAACGTCGTATAACGTGATCAAGACTACTACTCTCAAATGAACACCATAAAATTGTAAAGGTCTATATTGAAGAAAATTCAGTTCAAACTAACTTTATTCCCAACAAGGTAGTTGATGAAGAAACTATATTAAATATACTCTTGAAGTAGGATAGTTTTATGTGTAAAATTGATTTATATGATTGTTTGTTTAGAGTTCTTGTCAATCGCAGAACATTCCAAACTAGAACTCTCTTCCCAAAAAAATATCCTCTAGAGAAAGATAACTTCTGCATCCCTCTGCTCAAATTCACGCTCTACATATTCTTCATAGAGAGTTTGAGTAGACCTATAGCTTCTTTTATAGAGGTAAAACTCACAGTTCTTTTATTAAATTTACCTCGGTCAAAGTAATTTTTAGAGAACCAGGTAAATGATCAAGACATGTCGGGGTTGAACAGATTTATTAGAGCTAGTCCTCTTCCTCTTCGTCGAAGTTGAAGCGACGCTTGCCGTCAAACCTGTAGCCGTAGGCGGGACTGTTGTTGGTGTCCACCAGGGCAGGGTTGCGGTGTTGGTAGAAGGAAGCGTGCCCGTGGCTGCAAACACGATCACGCTTGTCAACATTGCCCCAATTGACATGGTTAGAGGAATTACTATCCAGATTGAAGGTTAAGGCGTTAGGGCTAACTGAAATCTGCTAAGTAGGCGCTAGTGTTGCTTATTCATTACGCATATGTGATTGATTCATTCAAGCTTCCTGAGTAACCCGTTTAAGATAACAATTCTGTTTTTTTTCGTAAATTTTTAAACATTTTTAGACCTCAAAAATGACATTTTATAAAAGTATCGGATCAAAAATCTGGCTTTAAAAATAATTTTCTGAAGTATAAAAAATGTATTTCAAAATTTCACATAGTTTAAGTAAAAAGGTCTGTTATTCATCCGCATTCCTAAAATTTCAACTGAAAAGCATAAGTTGTTTTCCCCCACTCCTTGCTTGAAAACCGCCTAAATTCCTAATTAATTACCATGTACTCGAAAAGTTTCCACTAAAAACATAGCATATTTATGATATAATAAATAAATAAAGTTTAAAATTATGTTTGTTTAAGATGTTCGATTTTTTTTTGAAGTTATTACCTGCTCCATAAATCGAGACCATGTTATTTTTCTTCTTGGTGGAGACCAAAAACAATAGTCGTTAAAATTTTTATATATATAAATATATAGTAAATATATATATATGTTATATATGTGTCTGTGAACACGATAACTCTCGTAAAAATGGTCCGATCGAGACCAAATTTGGTAAAGACGTGTATTCCTACAAATGCTCGGACGAGTTCGTAAACCAGACATATCGGTCAATGGGAACGGGTAGTTTGGGGGGGTTTTGTACCCCAAAATGGGGTTTTTTGCGTTTTTCACAAGTAGTTTCTAAAATTTCTAATTTTATATTTCACCATTGCATTCAGCTTAAAAAACTACACAATTAAGTTCCTTAAAGTTTTTCTCTATCTTCAACGGTTACCGAGATATAAAAAAATCTAAACACAGTACGTTGTATTTTTGAGGCTCCAATGTTAATCTTATGGAGGATTAAAAAAAATAATTTTTCACTTATTATCTAATATTTTTGGATGAAACTTGATATTTAGCTTCATGTGGTTGAGATCCATACATTTGTGCTAAAAAATCATAGTTTATGTGTTTATCATGGCAGCAAACCTGCATACTCTTTTCCCATGTTAATCATATGGAGATTAGGCAAACTCCTATATTTATGGACAGATGTTGATGAAAGTTGGTATAAATGTTAAAAAAAATTTTTGATGGTATAAATGGCTACTTTCAGTGTTCAAAGCGAGAATACTCAACAAACTCTTTTTTTTAATCTTATGAGAATTCTCATGTTTCGAAGTTTTTCCAAACATTGCATATTATTATTATTTATAATTTTTTTGTTTAAGATGTTCGATTTTTTTTTGTTTGCACGTCCTTAACCATTGAACAGAAACTGTGCTGCTCTATTTATGTTCTTGGTGGCATCAAATTTAAAGTTACGTTGTATACGGTGGATACCAGGATTTCTCTCGAGCAACAGTTAATCGAATGAATATTCAATCAGAATACAGTCCAATTTTAGGTTAACATGTATGTGTTTTACATAGACAGTACCAGGAAGAAGAGAAGAGAGAATAGTTTAAGAGATGGAATTACTAACACTAAAAAATTGCTTGTAGTTAAGTTCAGAAAAGCTTCTACGTCATGCCCTAAAAAAGTTATAAAAATGACGCTTGGAAATATAGGAAAAGGGAGGCTTTGGCTGAAAAAATGAGAAAAAACGTACAGTCCACCTTGTGCATTGAACCGACATTGTTTAAGGTGGAGTTTTCCTACTTTTGAAATTATAAGCTATTGTAGGTCTCATGGCAAGAGTTAAGCCCGGGACCATGTTATTTTTTCTTCTTTAGGTGCCCAGAGTCCAAAAACAATAGTCGTTAAAATTTTTAAATATATATATATATATATGTATATATGTATATATATATATGTGTCTGTGAACACGATAACTCTCGTAAAAATGGTCCAATCAAGACCAAATTTGGTAGAGACGTGTATTCCTACAAATGCTCGGATGAGTTCGTAAACCAGACATATCGGTCAATGGGAACTAGTTGGGGGGTTTTGTACCCAAAATGTTTTTTGCGTTTTTCACATGTAATTTTTTTAAATTTCTAATTTTATATTTCACCATTAGAATCAGCTTAAAAACTACACAAATATTAAAGTTTTCTCTATCTCCAACGGTTACCGAGATATTAAAAAATCTAAACACAGTACATTGTATTGTGGGGCTCCAATGTTAATCTATGGAGGATAAAGAAAAATTAATATACCCATATAAGAATATTTTTGGATAAAATTGAAATTTAGCTTCATGTGGTTAAGATCTATCCATTTATGCTTAAAAATCATAGTTTATGTGTTTATCATGGCAGCAAACCTGCATACTCTTTTCCCATAATAATCATATAGGGAATAGGCAAACTCCTTTATTTATGGACAGATGTTTATGAAAGTTGGTAAAAATGTTAAGATAAAAATTATTTATGGTAGAAAACCTAATTTCAGTTGTTCTCACAGAAAACCTAATTTTACAGTTAATCTTATGAGAAAAGAAATAATTATGTATGGACAGTTTTTTTTATAAACTTGTAAATTTATTGATTTGGAAAATCCGCAGAGTACCGGTCTCTATATTTTGAAGCTATCTTTTCTTCTTGTTACGTCTCACGCACAGATATGTAGTCTATGTGGGCGAGCAAAGTATGGATAAATGAGGAAAACGTAATGAATACCTACAGTATATCTCTTACATAGGTGCTTTCCTGTTCTCAAAAAATCAATTTTGTGCATAAGAAGAAGTCCAAAAATATATACTTTAACCCTCCAAGTGCTAACATCTCATAGTGAGATGTCAGCGAGCGCTATCGAAGTCAACAATTACCGTCACGGTGCTGCCATCTGCGAGTTAATACATGCAACTACTCGTGTAGTTCCCTGTTCTGACGCTTGAATTCATTATTTTGCCGCTATAGTACGCTTTTATAGCCATGTAAGTGCTTTCTCAGACAGTGGTTCTTTATGATGTAGTGATTAGACCGTTGTGCAAACGAGTACAACAATTGAAGCCATTCGGAAAGACGAGGGTTCGAATCCCGACCATGAGCAATCCCAATTTGGCTTGCAAATGTGTGGTATAGTGGAGTGAAAGGCCCACCTTAAATAAACGGTGATCGGCTTGGTAACAAAATTAAAATAGTCATAGCACTCGGGGGGTTAAATATTTGTAAAAAAGATAAATCACAGTAGAATACCTATACACAAAAAGAGGAAACCTTAATATGTACTAGCTTCATCTGAAAATGGTATTTTCTGTTCAAGAATAGTTCTGGATGTCTTGATATCCTAGTGGTTCGCGTTTTGGAATTCTGTGTAAGAGATCACAGATTCATATTTCAAGATATCCGATTGGGTTTGGACCACTTTCCCAAAAAAAATTGTTGTGGAAACAAATACAACTTGACAGTAAGAAATGCTTCTGGATTACATAAAAAAAATCCATTTTCTCGCGAATTGAAAGAACCAATACTGTGTTACAAAGTTAAAATTAGAAAGATTAGGTTAATTCAATGTGTTGATGTCATTTATGCTCCCAAGTTGCAAAAACTACTGTATAGATCCTTCCCCAAGCAGTAGGTTTTTGTACCTGGGTCGGGAGTTCCCGTTCTCCACTCCGTAAGCCTCGCGAGGGTAGAACGCCTCGAAGGCGACGTCCTTGGGCAGGACGGACTGGAGGTGAGGGTCGTCAGGGTCGTAGGGTCGGGCGGAGGCCGCGGCAACCATACAGCACAGCGCCAGGGCTACCAACATCTAGACACAGAGTTGTTAGTGTATATCTATCCTGGTGACAACCATGAGCGGATTGATGCTCTTGGTAAACTGAGTAAGAACAATCTTAGACCCGCAACAACAGGACTAACAGAATATTGCAGACTAAGAGCCATTTTAGAATCATGAGAACTGCTGTAGAGGACGGCTGCAGATTCCTGGCAGAGCGTGATAAAGTCTGAGGTTGTACACTAGACTCAGAAGAGTTTTGGGAAGCATCAAATAAAGATTGAAGATGTACCTTATACTAACTAGCTAATAGATTATAAATAAATAATGTCTTTGTTCTACGTTCATTAAAGTATAACTCTGTTTTATATGACAAGTCACGTCAGAATACAATGACAAATACAAAGACAAGTTCATATGGCAAAGCATTAAACCGCTTTGGCCCAAAATAGCTAAAACCCTTTTTTCCAGTTTCTAATTTTGTTCTAGAAAAATGTATATAACATCATAATGCCGAGTACAGCGTAGGTTGACTTCACACCTAAACCTAAACACAAGTATTTTCCTCAGGTACTCAGGTTTCCCGGACTCGAGAACCTTGTAAATCGGTTTGACTATCTGAAAACTGGAACAGCCTATAATCGATAGTATGTTAGCACTAAAGCTATTCTCGCTGATATGATCAAATTTCTTTATATTGAAGATAAATCGTAGTGCTTTGTTCTGAAAACAAGAAAGGAACATCTTACTCTCCTGGGTTAGGCAGTTAGCAAATGTCGGAAGAGAATAATTAATTATTGAAGGAAATATTAATGATCTGACAAGTTCTAGTTTGGAAGACATTAACAATATAGCCTATGGCTTAAACCTGTAAAAGTCCTTCAATATGACTGTAACATTTTTACAAATCGGTTAGATATTCTGGGAAAAATCAATTTGAGATTCAAAAGTACCACTAAGAATCTTTAAAGTGTTTCATTAAACCAATCATTTGTCCACAAAAATAAAATTGTCAACGTTGTTTGCTAATGTAGTCTGCAAGTTTGTCAACATTTTTATGGCGATAAAACCAAATATGTTGCCACAGATGAAGACTTCAAATTATTAGTTTGGGTGTCGAATAGTTTATTGTCAGTGAATCACTGAAGCTGCGTCTATCTTTGTTAGGGGATTCTTAGCGCAACGCATGCTTAAGGATTAGTATGCACCAGCAAATCCGGTTTTATTTAAGCTTCTTAAACATCACAGAGCCACAGGAAAGGATTTACAAGGGGATATTAGAACGAGAATCCGAGTTCCTCTCTACGATAAAGAATGTGAAGCAACTCCAAACATATCCAAGATTATCCCAATCAACAAAAGTCTTACGCCAGATGGAAAGGAAGGAAGATTCCTTAATCGTCTTTATTGCTGTTAGACAAATACAACATTTTAATTACAAACAAAACATTAAAATTGAAGGACAAAAACAATGGTTAACTTAAACAATTTTGTTCTTGCCCCTGAGCAAAATTGCTCTAAGACTAAATTTAATGGTTTTAAGTTACCTTATCGCCAGCAGCTCAAATGGTCACTTTTCGGTACATGACCGGTTTCGTCACATTATTCTTGTGACATGTTCACGTGTAGTCAGCTTGGAATTGCTTACATGTCGGTCGGAACGACGTCATCAAAGTTAAACCATTAACTTAAACCCATTAAATTTAAAACAATGGTTAATATTATTACGGCACAGTCAAAACGAGGAATCAGCTAGATCATACAAAAAAGAAGAAATTTTCAAGGAGCTAGAACACCTCTGACCTCAAGCCGATGATTCTCCCTGTGTGTGGCCCATGAGATCGTTCGCCAAGTAGAACACTTGCGACGCTATCTTAGATTTGATTTTGGTTCCAAATTTTCGCATATGATACCCTCCGAGGTTTTATTAAATATGGAAACACCGACCAAAAAGGGTAGCGTTCCATGGCCTGCTGTGTCGTCCCGAATACATTTCTATACCTTGTGTTATATTTATGTATCACTCGTCCCTAGGTGAGTTTGGTGTTTAATTTATAGAGACGAGCAAGTTCTAGTATGTACATTTGTAAAACCCAGCCAATTTTGTAAGTCTTTGGAAAAAATAATAAAGAAATAAATACACAAGTTTATATTCAAGTTTAGGGTAGAACCCTCATAAGTAGACTAAGACGTTATGGCGAAGTTGGTAGCATGACGGACTCCAAAAATGAGGCAGTGATGTTTCTGGTTCGATTCCTCGTGTTGGTTATCAGTATTTATCAGTAATGCTACCTAGTAATGTGTTGTCTCACCCCCTCACTTTCCTTGATAAGTCCCACACAAGGATTTGTAGAGTCAAGTAAAATAGGCTGTAACTATCTCTAAAGAGGTAATAAGGCAAACAGAATTAATATTGAGAAAGAAATTGGTTGTACCGAATCAAAAAGAGTAGCCTACACAACAGGTAGCCTACAAAGGATACAGTTGGTAGATTGGTAACCAGTGTTGTGAACTCTTTTTGATGTACAGGGTTAGGCCTAAGTTTATTTGAAAGCAGTGGGCTAACAAGCTAGTGCCTCGTGACTCATTTGTAAGCAGTTCTGGTCCGATATCTGACATAACGTAGACGTTTTGTACGGTAACGTTATTGATTGTTAATTGTTAAAAATCAAAACAAAAAATATGTATAAACAAAATTTCGAGGAGATTAATGATCTCCCCTAAAATAAATCGAAGAACCCTAACATATCCCAAAAATCGTTGCATCAAAGATTTAAATTTATAAAAGGCAATTATACGACTCTACCCATTTAAAAGTAGACTTGTCATTATAACAATCCATAATTAATCTGTTGTTCTATCATAACAGTCCGGTGTTACAGATATATGCTTTCCTAACAATAATGATTTGGAATGTTTGGTAAAGTTGTAGACTCAAACTTAAACAAGATTATTACACCGCCATTTTCTGTAAATGAATACGCACAAAGAATATAATAATTTTTAATAATGTAACGTAGCTGGATAAACAAAATTCGTACATTGGTAAAATACAAATACATATTTCATTATATTTATACAAGATTCATTAGTGCCTTTTTGGAGAACTACAATCATTTTCCTACAATTGAATGTGATATAGCAATATGCAATAATGTAACTAGACTCATAATTAACTCAACGATCAAGAGGATTATAACGTATCTCTAGTTCACGTAAAAAATCGTTTCGTTCAGTATTAAAGTTGGTAAACTTGTGTACATGTGAGTTTAGGAAATAAAGTAGAAGTACTCAAACAATTAATAAACTTAATAAAAAAAACTGAAACCCACACAACAATTATAAAACTATCATTAATACAAGCACACTTTACAGACGTAGTACACAAATAAACACTTGAGTCGGCTTCCTGAAAGATTGCTTCTGTCAAAGCAATTTAAAGAAACAAACAACAGGAATTACAGTATACCAACATGATAAAAAGCTACTGTATGCGTTTCAACCTTTTTACGTCCTAACCTAAAAATTCAGGAACAAAATGGCCGACGTGGAGAGCTAAGAATGACTGGACTTACCTTGACGCCGGGCGATGGTACCATCACAAAAACTAGTCTGTGCTGTCCTGACCTCCGCACTTTCACTGCTGCGCAACCCGTTGACGACGGGCATTGTCTCAGGCTCACACCCTCGTCCCTCGGCCTCCTGTTGCGTGGCAGACTTCCAGACACGCAGCCGTCAGACGCCAGTCCGTGGGACGATCGATACAATCATTTCATCATATTCTTAAGTTATCGTTTTAATAAGGCTGAAGATTTCCCAGAAATTTATTTTGGGTTGTCAAAATGCAATGTGAGACTGTGTCTTTCTAATATGTGTCTTATTAGACTAGGACGATGATGTCCTGTAATCCAACTACTTGTAGAGCACGAATTGTGGATAGTTGTGAGCGATGGTGTAGTGTTCTGTTGTGTGAATTTACGACCGCACTATTGAATACTACATTAATCCGTAAAGACCATCCTCATAGTTAGACCAATTCGTAATTCAGAGGCCGTGGTTCGGATTCCACGTTTAACTATCGGTCTATTAGTTGTCATCGGATGTTGGGCTATTGATTAACAGTCCTGTCTAAGGAACATGTCAGCCTTAGTCAGTAACAAGACTATAAGATCGCGCCACAATCATTCTACACTCAATCCTCATTCATACTTGGTTTAAAATACTTACATTGTAGTATGGTTGCCATTTCAATGATCTAATCTGATCTAATCTAATCTACGTTTTCCAAAATAAATATGTATATATTCTTATGTTCAATAAGAAAAACTAGTATCCATCGATGGCAAACTAGTTCATCGTTTGCGAAAATGGTTAATGGTATCTGTTATATCTATATAAAGGGACTAACCTAACCTAACTCGAGTATCAGTATGTACATTTGGAAATGCGAATAGAAACATTGAATGAAACATTTTAGGAAGTGCTGTGAGGCCAGGAACGTGGTCCACAATCGTAGACTCGGTGGCTTACCCTCGCGCTCCCACTCACCGCCCGACAACAATCTTAATCTCCACGCCGACCTGATGAGATCCAACGTCGTCCATGCGGGATAAATTCTAGACCGTTATCAGGTTGAACGACCGCCCCGCCGGTGCGGTGGGAACCCGACTGTTGGATCACCCTGAATAATTAGATAGACCGGTCAGCCCTATTAATCAATAGTCCTTGGCATATTTTACAAACTAATGTTGGCCACGGGCCCTGTTGTTACTCGGGCATAACCATTCAACGGCAACTCTAGTGAAGACATAACAGAACCTAGAGTGTCCGACTGCGCTCTGATGGGATTATTAGATATCAAAGGTTGTAATTGTATCAGAATGCGTTTTGGATTTGGAGAAGAGTTCTTAACCTAATAACGCACTTGGTAGTCGTAGGGGTATAATTTCTATTTCGTTACCATTTTTTTTAAATTTTATTTTTATTTTATGGAAGAGACCCTCCTCTGATTACAAATCCAAACCGTTCTAGTAATCGATAGATTTAATTAGAAAAAAGTTCTGAAAAAGGGATATAAATAGGTAAATTGAGCGAATATTTGGATTCTGCCATATTGTGGATTAAAGTATAAGTAAGGCTCAATAGTTTTTGACTGGAACGCTGGCGTGTCCTGTAATCCAGCTACTTGGAGGTCACGAATTGTGGATAGTTGTAAGCGATGGTTGGTGGTGTTGTGTTCTCTGCTTGTATGGATTAAGGTCCACACTATTGAATACTACGTTTATCCGCAAATACTATTCTCATAATTAGACCAATTCGTAATTCAGAGGCCGTGGTTCGGATTCCACGTCAAACTTTAGATCACCGTCGGCTGTTGGGCTATTAATTAACAGTTCTGTCTAAGAAACATGTCAGCCTTAGTTAGTAACACAAGACTACCTACAAGATCGCGCCACAATCATTTTACACTCAATCCTCATTCATACTTGGCTTAAAATACCTACATTGTAGTATGGTTGTCATTTTAATGATCTAATCTAATTGATTAGATCCCTAGTGTGGATTAACGTCTGCACTACTGGATACTATGTTTATCCGAAGAAACTATCCTCATAATTAGACCAGTTCGTAATTTAGAGGAAAAATTGTTAAGAGCCCATGTTAAACTGTAGGTCACTTAGATGCCTTTGCCTTTTGAGCTATCGATTAACAATCCTGACTAAGAAAAATGCCAGGCTTAGTCAGTAACAAGACTTTAAGATCGCGCCACAATCATTTAACACTAATTTCAAATTCATACTTGGTTTAAAATACCTACTTGGATAGGTCACCATTTCAAAAAGGTAAATAGGTAATACGGTAGTTGCTTTCTCCCCTTATACATATATTGTTTTGTACAATTTTTTTTAATTTGAGTGCAGTGATATTACCGTTGTGAGGCTCGAATCCAAAAAAGTTGGTTTTGTACTGATTTCTCTTTGTCTGTTTAATGACCCCAAGACAACACCGCTCGTTCAATGTTTATGAAATTTGGTTCAATTGCACCCTTGGTTGGCAATATTCCAACCAAATTTTTCATTTTAAGGGTAGTTCACCCCAAAAACTCTTAAAATGTGAAAAATCCAATTTTCTCAAAAGGTTTGGATTAAAATATGTTGTTATGGTCTGTTGCTACAGGGGCTAACTATTAAGGATTATGGAAAATTATAAATTCAGAAGTGACGTTAGACGGGGAGAGTGGATAGTGAAATGATATCATAATGTATGGTGTTTGTCGGCTGTCTAAAATGCAACAAGCTGACGCTCCTTCTTTCACACAGAACCTCTCACGTTTCCAATCAACTGGGAAGAGCCATCAGCTGTCTGTTGGTCTGTGGAGGGTCAGACCCACCAGTGTGAGCCAGCTGGTTGCAGAATCAAAGGTCAATCAGCTGTCATTCCCCTTGACCTATTAATTTATTTATCAAGTTCTTACTTTTGCTTTGAACTAAATAACTTACTCGTATTGTAAATACCAAAATACAAACCAGTTACATTGTTTTATCAGAACTAAATCAAAACTCAATATGAAAACAACTATTATTGTTATTTATTATTACCTTTTGAAATGGAAATCTACCCTGGTGAATTTTAAGACAAGTGTGAATGTTAATATGTGTAAGATTATTGTTGCTATCTTGTAGGTAGTCTTGTTACTGACAAGTTCCTTTAGACAGGACTGTTAATTGATAGATCAACAATGTTATCTAAGGGACCTATAGAGTTTTACTATTACAAGACATTACTTTTATCAACTTAGTCTTGCCTGTAGAAATCTGAAATCTTTTTAGTATCCCGATGCACATTTTACTATTGGGTGTGGGCAAATCATCAAGGGGTAAAAATTCAAATGTCAATAAACACTATTAAAATAAAATATTGTTTACAATTTAATACATGTAGATTATTTACATATTTGCTGTAGATGTATTTTCAATTGGTTAATAATTTTGAATAGTATTGACTTTAGAAAACCTTATTCTTCTTTAAATTGTTTGTACATTTCGTAGCTTTCTTGAATTTTTGAAATTGATTTGGATTATGTAAAATTGTTAAAGATTCTGGAAATTTTATTTGGTGGGTTTCATTGTCTTGTAGGTGTTTTGCTACTATTGAGTTGGGGTTTTTATGGAGGCCGATGTTGTTTTCTTTAAATCGGAAGAAGGATCTATTGCTGTAGCCTATATGTTGTTTGTTGCATGGAGATCCGCATGTGATTTTATAAGTTCCTTTCTTATTTTCGAGGTTTTGCTTATTTTTACTGATGATTTTGTAGTTGGATATTGTGTTGATTTTCACTCTGTATGCCAGGGTATATATCCTGCTTTACTCAGTGGCAAAATTTGCATTGGGATAACAAGTTTTGAGATCCATATGCAAATTAAGGTAAATATATTTTACTATATTCAAAGGTCTCAAAAACTAAGCATCATTGAATAAAGACACCACTGAAACTTATTTGTACTACTTATGGTGTGTAAAGCTTTGGGTTCTGCAAGTACATCAAACATAGAAATTGTTCAAAGATGTAATTCAAAATTACTAACAAGATCACAAAGGCACATTAGTATGGATGAAAAGATGATTACACAATATACAAACATTCTTGCAATCCAAGAGTTATTTGGAAATTTGATTAAAAACTTGTATAAAATCCCATCCTAATTATCTGGCATAAAAATTGTTAGACTACATCAACAGACAAAAAAGAGCTCCCTTTTTAAATTTTTATTCAATTTAAAGTTCTTATATAAATACTAAATCATTCCACCATATTATTTACTTATTGTGAACTTTAGCGTTCGATGAAAGGCTACAATTCTGCATGCGCCATTTGCAGAGGTCTCCCTGTGTATGAGATGACATTTAGTTCCAAGTTAAGTCGCAAAACAGCGCCACAAGAACTAGCCCGTGCAAGTGTGTGGCGAACCTAGGGGATACAATGCAATGTTCTCTAAGAATATAATATTGATATTCTACTCACCATAAGCTGTTATGTTTGTGTTGGCTTCAAAAAATCTCAAAATATTAAAAGAATATGAGTTTTCTCCCCACCAAAACACACTAAATAGTTTTCAAAACAGCCATTTTCAAGATAATTTTAGAAGGAACAAGAATACTGTATATACATTTATCTATATAATATTATAAACAAGAGGTGGTTTCTGTATGTTTGTTTGTGGGTTTGTTGTGGCAAGTAAATGCGAAAAATACTGAACCGACCGGTTTGAAATTTTACACAAAGGCAGATCTTAAACTCATGCAACACATAGGCATACTCATTTCCTTAAAATCCTCTCGGGCTACGCCCTGTGAACGTCTTAAGTTTCAATGTTTACATTTTTAGAGAATGAAAACATAAAATTACTTGAATGTCAACAGCTGTGAATACTAAAATTTGACAGTTCGAGAAGAAGGAGAAGAAGAAGAAGAAAGAGCTGCCGTGACCGTCCTAGGTTTCAATGTTTACATTTTCTAATGACAAAATCCGTTTGCACTATATTTTGACAGTTCGGGAAGAAGAAGAAATAAAGTTGATTTTTCAGATAAACTGCTGGATCGAAATTAGTGAATTATTTGAAATAGCAGAATGGTAGATTTTAAGTTTTTTTCCGACGACTGTCTCTATTACATTAATCCTTATCCTCTCCCAATATTTGACATATGTTACTTTGAAATGTTGTAGACACTCCTGTTTTGTCATTTTGTAAACAATGAAGAATTAATTAACAATACCGTACCTTAAATGTATCAGTAGAGCCTACACCTTTCAGCCTTTTTAGCCCGTGCAAAGAACGGGTACTTTGGCTAGTATGCACTAAAATTAAAAACTATTTACAGCAACTCAATAACAACGCATTTGCATTGTCTGCCACACTCTGACAATGTTTTCACATATGTCTCAGAGATGTCAAGACTTTGAAATACCTAGTGGCAGATATCGGAAGAAAGATCAGAATATGTTGTTCATACTGATACCAATTTCAATAAAATTACACTATAATTGGAGCAATCTGGAATGAAATGTGTAGCGATACGTTGTCAATGATTAACAACGCGTCCACTGCCCCAGTAGACGCATCGACTCGGCCATGGAATTGGCAGTCAGTGTTAAAAGGTAATTTGTTCCTATTACCGTATTATCTATTATATTTATTACCATATAATTAATTATACAGAGAAAATGACACCTTTTATAGACTATCCAAGTTAAATTAAAGGGAGATAAAAACAGGTTAAAGTACTCTACAAAATAAGACAATACAATGCAACATTGTATAATTTATTGTATTAAATGAACACAACGTCATTTGAAGAATTCTTGCAAATTATATTTAATTTTAAAATTTAATCTCCTCAAATAGTGATTGCCAAAATATTTGATTACAAATTGGTTATTATTCACAATAGGATTAACTAATGGAGGTTATAAATTATTATTAAATTAATGTGGTATTTGATTTTTTTACTTTATAAGGTACTTATTAAAGCTAATAGTATAAATATAGTGGTTTTTACATATGCTGAAAATTAATAACATTTCTTCTATTAACTATATCTTTAATACCTAACTTTATAATACAGATAGTTCAGTAATATTTAATGGTAATACACTTTGTAATTTAATCAATAATACAGTACAGTAGTTATATTTTATAATTCTTACTTCCTTTTCAATACTTCACAGATTTTAATAAACAGTTTTTTAATACTTGTATATCCACATTATAATAACTTATAAATATATAACAATACAAATTTTACATACTTCTTTTTATAAAATGCAATTCTCTGACAAAAAAATAAAACTATCTAGAATCTAACAAATAAAACTTTTTAAAAACCAATAATAAATAACTGAAACATTTTTAAGTTCAACACTTTAACCCATGCATGCTTTTTTTGCACGCTAAATATGAAAAATGGATATAAACACATAGGCTATGCGGGACATTCCGGAAGATCAAGTATTAGTATGAAAAGTGGACTTTGCCAGTAAAAGGCTGAATTAGCATAAAAATTTATCTCTTTTTTTCAAAGTTTTTAGGCAACCTCTTATTTTTAATCTAAAAGAAAAAAAATCTTTACTTCAGTGAACCTCAACACTAACACGCAAGAACGTCTGCTATTCACAACAGATTAGTTGACTAAGGCAGACAAATTGTACCCTTAAGCAGTTGTTGAAGTTTTTACGGTAAACCGTAATCGATTATTTAGACTATCGAATAACTTATTTAGCATGATTCAAAGATAATGTTTCATTTGAGTTATATCGTAAGAACACAACATCCTATTCACACGAAATGAGATATCAAATAGATAATTTTGCAGCCAATCCGCAATCTGCGTGTTAAGCACGGATAGGGCTGCAGCTCAAGCTGATGTATGGAACTAATATAATTTAATCTCTTCAAATAGTGATTGTTGATTTCAACATACTCAAGCAGCTACTGGAAGAATGTGTCACTGCATTCTTAACCAAATAAAAATTATATATTTGTGGAAATTGTTGTTGAAATTTACAAAGCTACAGAAGTAAAAAAAAGGAAATTATAAAGGCAAAGCTAACACTGATGAGGCTATCAGTAGATAAATATAATGAAAGGAAAGATGACATAAAAGCAGATGCCGAATATCGTCGAGATCAAATTAAGATTTTTTATGAGTAAAGATCAAAACGAAATTGCTACGTTCCTATCATAAAATAGCGGCTTTTCACAGACAACACTCAACAAACTGAACAAGAAGATAAAAATCCTGAAGGAAAAGCAGTAAAACCAATTTGGAGGAACTTATTGCCGACAGCCGAGAAGTCCTTACTGAATGGTGGGATAGATGCTGGTAGATGAGTTCAAACATTTCAATACTGAGCAGAACAAAGGGGAGATTCTTGATTTTCTTGAAATAGAATTGTTTGAGCTGTTTTATAATCAACTAAAGAAAATATTTTTACTGGATGATAAACATGAACAACTGAGGGAGGGCTTGATATTCCTTGAAGAATTAAGTAATGATAAAGCCTCTTAAAAAATCGCGGAATCTGTTTCCTGCAGGAGAAACATGAAAGAAAAGTGATTCAAAAGAAACTTCCTGAAATCAAATCCCAGTTGATAACTGCACTTGATGAGTACAAGAATCAAACTGGCAACGATTTCTTGCAGTATAGGGAACCACTGAAGCAGAAGATAATGATAAAGGAGCAGATGAGAGAAATCATCAAACATCAGGAAAGGATGCAACAAAAAATAGCAAATGCAGAAAATCTTATTGTAGAATCACATTTAGGAGCCAAAACACCCTATGGTAGCAAAAAGGAAAGCTGTGATGACTCCTACCTCAAAAAATACCTAGCTAATAAAACGAGATATGATGCAATCTCTCCATCATCATCAATATCGACGCCTTCAACAAAATCTTCTGCCTCAATTTGGAAAGTCCAAGGGCCTGGCGCACAACTTGACAAAAACATTGGACAAAAACGAGTGCTACGTCCAAGGAAGCCTAGCCAATCTGAGGTAGGATAACCTCCTAGCACAGCCACAGGAACCCCTAAAAGCACTTCAAGAACCTCAGGTAGAACCTTAACAAAAACTCCCTCAAGGATTCCTTTCAGAATCCCAAAAGGAACAAAAATTCAACAAGGTTTTGAACCCCCCCTGATCAACTTGTGAAACTTTTGCCGTCAAAATCTAAAAAACTATCTATAATTTTTGAAATTTCATGTTTAGTTTTTTGTTGGTAGTAAATTTGTGATATTTCAATATTAAGAGAAAAACTGTAACTGACAAATATAATCACACAACTGTAACTGACAATGTACACAACTTATAAAATGTTTGTGAGTAACTAGTTTTAAGAATTAGTATTTATGTTACCTAAGTCCAAGCTCCTACAATTTATTCAAGCCAAATGTGAACAAAAGTTATTTTTAAGAATGTATTAGAATGGTCAAATGGATATTTTTCAAAGGGATCAGGAATAGGCAACAAAAATATTGGATATTTTGGTAAATATATAATAATAAAGAGTGCCATTATAAGATTTTTGTATGTTAGTTACTAGTTTTACTTGTTGACCAGAAATAACTCAAGAGACAGATTTTATGTAGCTTAGGCATTTCATTTTCACAATTATTTGTAATTCATTTGTATTTGTTCAATTTTAATTATTTATTGTACCCATTAGATGGTAAAATTTGTATTTTGAGAGAAATAGGATAGTTAGTGTTACGCTCCCAAGAGGAATATAAAGTGGAATAAATAATGCTTTTGTAAATTCAAAAATTATTCCGTGTTAAGGATCTATGTTTCTGATAAGTGTGTTTATGTAAAAACCCTATTGATTGGTTTATGTTACAAGATGTGACTAAACATTTCACTTTCCATATTATATTATCTTTAGAAATTAACTCATTCTGCAGTATTATGTAAAAAAATACATGTATATAATACAATAGAGTTGTTACCTGTTTTATAAAACTTAAAGCAAAAACCTTCTCTATAAATAAAAATTATTTTTACCATATGGGTGCTCTCCTCTTCATGGAGAAGTGTTATAAAATAACTTATTCAGCGTTACAGATAGAAAGACAGAAAAACAGAAATTGAAAGACCCATTTCAGCTTTTCTGGGATATGAAACGTAAAGCCCAAAAATATATTACTAAGCAATCTGCAGACAAAACATTAGTTTTCTTTATACTAATACAAAATATTCAAAATAAAAGATGTTTTTGTCTTGTCCAGCTACCCCACCATCCACCTTCTTTTTCTACTTTGCTTGATTTGAAACAACCTTAACTAAAATTGCACTTACAGACTATTAAGAAATGTTCAACAAATAACTTTTAATAAATACACTGACATTAGATTTAATATTTCACTACATGACTCTTGGAATCTTTAATGCTGAATGAGAATGGCTAAAATGGGAGTTACACAGCTGTTTGCTTGATTTCTTTTATGACATTTGTTATTTTAAAACATGAGCCTAAAGTGAATCCCTGAATTTAAAACATTTTCTAGTCAAAGAGTACAAAATTAAAAGATAAAGAAAATGTAGAATATACCTTTGTGCATATATATTGAAAACTTGCACTTTTTAAAATAACTATTAATTTTTTCCACATAAACAATTTGGTTTGAAAGGAGTAAATAAAATGTCAAAATTCAAACGGGTAACACATTATTTAACATATTAACCCATCAACTGGTGACCGTCGCTTTTGCGACAGTCAAACATCGCTACGTATTATCGACTTTTTATAGTAAAATAAATGTATGGTCGACGATATATTGGTATCATTCGATTACGGATGAAACGATCTATCGATATATACCATTCAATAGGGATTAAATTTTGTTCAGCTGGAGAAGAGAAAAAGAAAACAATGCTACTTTTCAAATGCGTCGTTCGTCAATGAGATCTCTGTTTACGTTCGCCGAAGTTAATGTTTGAGTTTGGTTATGAGTGATAATTGCTTACTTATTTCTTGGAATAAGTAAATATATGTTTTGACTATTATATTTGTGAAGTTTTAGCTTCGTTTTGCTGTAAAACAATCTATATTTAGTTATGTAATTAGAAAGGGGTGGGACCTTCCTGAAATAAAAATAGTCTGTTGTGTTTTTGAATACGTAGGCCTATCATATTTTATAATTAAATTTCTTGTTTTTATATAAATGTTTTGAAATAGATAGAGACTATGTAGATCGATATAGTGACATTAGAGAAATATTGTTTGAGAGTGAAAATTGAGTAAATTTGCCAACTATTATAGTGTTACTATGGTGATACCGATTTTGAAAAAATTGCCAATTCTCGGTTATGGTGTTATTATAGACATATAGATGTGTAAAAGTCAATCAAACTGTATATTTTTAAAAACTAGATAAAATTTATGACAGTTTGTATATTTTGGAAATACAATTTATACCATATTAACTATTTAGGGGGGATGGTCTCCCCCCTTTACTTTTTGAAAAAAATGTTTTTTTCACTTATAAACTATGAATATAAAAATAAAATTAAAAATATAATTATAAAATATATTTCATTCTAAAGTAAGATAAATTGTGAAGAAAATGATATATTATAATATAAATTTTGACCATATTTACTATTTTTTATGATTTTTTAAAAATACCCTTGCAAATCATCAAATAATGGCCTGCCAATACACACAGTTTAATAGCCAGTTGATGGGTTAAAGGCAAAACAACAAATGGGATCACTTTTTGCAATATCTTGAATTTTACCCTGTAACCATTTTGTTTTCACAAACAAAAGTTTTATCATAACCATACACATTGATATTTCAAGATATATTTCTTTGTCTTTTATTATGCTATGCCATTTGAAGTCTTTCCCATACAGCCTTCCCATTCTAGACTCAAGTTTTCAATATTCTAGGCCACTAGGGTCAGTGGCATTCGGATTTTGAGATACTTTGTTAACTTTGTTTGGTGATTCAAAATATTAAAAATGTAACTAATACATATAAAAACCTGACACTTCATATAGTTATCTTCAGCCAGAAATCTGGGACAAACTAAATTCTCAGCAGTAACAAATTATTAAAAAAACACAAAAAACTTAACAATAATGACTTGTTTTGTCACTTTCATTTGTAACAGAAGACAAATTCCCACATCCCTGAAACACAACTACAACCGTGATACAAAAAATACTTCCATAAGTCATGTTCTATAGCTAAAGGAACTTAGATTGTAATACAAATTAATTTCATACGCTGTAAAACCTAACAGCAATACAGATAAAGGCATACATTCCACAACAATACGGTCTATTAAAACCTATATTTCTAATATTTTACTATCTAATGTCATTTTAAAAATATATATAAAATATTTGATTTCCCAACTGGGTGTGAAGTAAATTCTATAGTTCTAAAATCTCGCGTTCGATCACACAAATAAACGTATTTAACACAAAAGTACAAATAGGCTACAATTCACAGTGGATGATATTTTTAAAAACACTTACAAATAATAAGAGTAATACATGAGAATCGAGTCATAAATTAAGTCTTAATAGAAATCGATAGTAAAAATACTGTACAACGAAAACACAATATAGCCGACGAGTCCAGACAGAGACACCTAGACGGAGTACAAGTAGTTTTCAAGCTTCAATTTGGGTGGAGGTCTTGTGAAAGGCGAAAACCAGGCGAGAGAAAACCTACCAAACACTGCCTGAATGCTCTTCCAGCGTGACTTTCGCACCCAGCGGGCCTCTTCCTTCTTCAGCTGCTCTATGCCCTGATAAAATAATACCAATATAAAGAGAAGCAAAGCAGGTATCCACTGCAATCCCAATCAAACCTACAAATTCCAAATGTACACCATACAAATTATTCATAATAATTTTTATGATTATAATATGTTCCAACAGCTGTTTATAGATTTTAGATGTTAGTCATGTTTTAAGATTCAAGTTTTACGATTTTATGTTATTCGCGAAGTGGCAGAGGGACATAAGATGTTGATTACTAAAAAAGGGATGGATATATGTTTCGTGTACAAATGATTGTCATTTTAAATATTATCTTGCAGAGGGTAAAATGTAGAATCTAGATTTGCTCAATTTAACACACTAACACCAGATACAGTCATCAAAAGAGATTGAAAATTTTGGCATATTTTTTGTTTACACGATGATGAATAAATGAGCTGATGTACGTTTGTTCACATGATATATATGTTTATAAAAATATTAAATGAGTATTATATTTGAGTAAATACATATTTAGTTAGAGTATAGCCTAGGTGAGGTCATAGAGTATTTGTATTCATATAGCCTATATACAGTTTTGAATAAATCATTTGGATTTTGAAAAAAATTTTGTTGGCTATCATATCATCAAATCAACAAAGGTTTTTAGTCTTAACTTGTTGTACAATGTATCTCAATATTTTCAAATTTAAAAAAGAAAATTATGCTTGCATTTATATAAAACACCCACCTCCTGGATTTTTCAACTTTAGCATTTTAAATTTTCCTGTTTTTTTGTTAAGAAAATGGATAGCCTATGAAAGTTAGTTTACAATTATTGGACTTTATACGATTTTATAAAAAAAAGTCTGCAAAATCCTCAAATGAGCTTGCCACTCCCCAAAACACATGCAAAAATCGGTCTGCCACTCAGAGGGTTAACTAGTGTTTACTAGTGTGTGACAATGAAAGTAAACTCTAAATAAACATACCAATTGAAGTAGTGGAATTGTCTGAAAACTTAAAAAGTGACCTGTTACTTGATCTGCACTTTGGAACTAATGTAAAATTATAATAGTAATTTTTTTAGCTAATAGAGAATATGTAACAGTGAACAACATTACGTACGACATCAAAAAATTTAAAAACAACAAGTAAATCTATGAAGCCAACAGAGGAGCAGTAAAAAGCTTGTTTTTATTTCAATCCGGCATTTGGTAATTCAGACATGAGTGGGTTAATCAATAGTGTTGTTAAGTGGGCAATTTTTGATAAACACTGTAATAAGATTAACCTTTAAATTATCCCATTTATGTTAACATTTACGTACCGTTTCGTCATTCCAGATAGCCTGCAACTGTGTTACAAGCATAGCCAGAGTGAAGATGGCAAAGAGAAGCGCTTCGAAGACAAGAAACACCAGCAGCACAACCGTCGTTGGGGGCGAGTAAGAAGAACAGTCTTTCCACTCGAGTCTGACACACATGTAGAACTGGTTGGCCACCAAAAAAAGTGAGTGGATGGATATCAGCGCTATGTAGAACTGTAAACCAATCATAACAAGTTTTAACACTTCTGACGTACACTGAAAATTTGGAAGGATATTTAAAGGAAGCATTCCACTTTTCATCACCAATGTCAACCTCAAAACTAGTGACAGATTCGAGAGTCTAACAAACGTCATTGACAGGCTTGTCAGCTTGCAGGCAGGCTTCAGCTTGCCAGATGTGGTCGACTGGCTTATTTTTCTAGGGCTGGCGTATAACTGAGTTATAACAATAGCAGTAGCAGCATGTGCTGCTACTTTGGCCTGCAAGACCTTTTGTAACACCCTTACTCCATCTTAAGGCTTTTGATTTACCACACTAGCTGGCAGGTAGCTAGCTCATAGAAATAGATTTACTCAAGTGTGGGCGTCTTAATGCAGTTTCAGAATTTTACCCTAATATCTGCACGTATCCGACTGATAAAGACCTCACACCACGAGTTACTTCCTTACTGGACCATCTCCAATCAGCATGCTTATTAGCAAACCAAGATCTGAGAACTTTGGCCCCTTCCCCTTTACAAAAAAATTAGGTGGCATTCCAGAGTGAAATGATGGGCAGCTGGAGGGTTAAAGTAATTGACAATAGATATTAATTTATTTTCACCTAAGGGGGTCATAATTAAAATATAAGTAAAAAACACAAATGAAACAAATACTTGATCTAAAACTGATTTGAACTTTTTAATTAATCTGTTTGGATTACTAAATTTTTTAATTACTTACAGTGAACAGAACAAAATATTTTTGGTTATCTTCCCCAACACAGTTGTTCACCCACGGACAGTGGTGATCCATCTTGCGAATACATCTGCAAACATAATTAAAGCATTTTATATCAAATAAATATCACTGACGTATAGATTGAACTGATGAATTAGGTCATTGATTAACTTCAACTTAATCAGACCACCTCAGATTCTGAACAGCATAAAATTATAAAAAAACATCTTAAAAACATAAAATATGTTTACTCATTTCATTAAAGATTTTTCTCTACTTTCCCTTCTTGTAGTTTTTGAAAACAACATGTAGTAAACCTTTGATAGTCAACATGGACTAAAAGTATTGATATGTCTAATCAAAGGGGGTTATGATGAATTTCAATCATTTCACGTCCTTAGTATCAAAGCACTTTTTACATTTTTTGTGAGCCATAACATCTGATTTACAACACAAAGTTATCCAACATTCCTTGACTGACTCAGAGGATGATAAAGCATGAAAATGGTCAAAACTGTTTGAGAAACAGTAGGAAATTTTCTACAAAATAAAAAGAACTACCCCTGGATCGTGTCATGTGACGGTTATTTTCATTGAAAATATTAATAATTGTTTTGACGTAACGGTTAAGAGTGTTTAGAAGATTACAGACTGCAGAAGTGTCTAAAATCTAAGTAAAATTTATGCATAATATGTCACTATTGTTTGAAGTTAAGACACCACAGAAATAAAAATGAAGTTTTGTTTGTATGGATACCGTTTTTGCCGTATTTACTGAATCAACCATATTTTTACATACTTAATGCTTTGATTATGCTACTGTTACTTTACTCGCATAAAAAAACTTAAAAAGAAACTATGGAAGTATTAACAGAATAATACTTTTTTAAAGAAATTTAGCAGCCTTGACACTTGTAAAAAAACATTTATAACATAACCGCAACCAAAACAACTTCGGCAGACAATCAATAAATATTCACGGTAAAAAAAAGGAGTACGAAAAATCACTAAAAACAGATCAAAGGCAAAATAAACATCATAATTAGATTTATGAAGATTTTTGGAACCAATCTAAGTCAGTACATGAAATAATAACTGAGTTATAATCGATTTGCGGAATCGCTGACAGTGACGCTGGACCTTTGATTGACCTTGATGCATGGACACTAGAGTCGCTGTGATTAACACTGTGGCACTCAAAAGGTTAAATGGAACAAAATATTTTTTTTCTACAAACAACTCGCAATACCTATCAGCCAACAATGCTCTGATCCTCTGATGTAAGAAAGTAAATTAGTTCGTACAAAATACCCCAAGTCTGACAAGTGCAAGAATGAAGAGTGCTCAAACTAACGGACTAGACTCCATGACCATAGGAAAAATCATAAATTGTCAACGGAAAATTGTATATATAATTTAAAATATTTATATTCTGGATGTAAATTTTTTGAAAAAAGGATACCTTTGGCATACAGAACAGTGGTGGGCTCTCTCAGGCTTGATGCTGCAACATTTTGGGCATTTGAAGATCACATGGTTACCCTCCCTGCAGCCCATCTGCTGAATCATCTCTTTGGTCGCATTGCCTTTGGGCACTGATCCCTTCAAAAACAAATCAGTATTAATTTTTAAAAAACTCATGTACATGGTGGAGTTGTTGATTGGGCTAATTTGGAGGCCGGGATCTTGTCAATTGCCGTAGAAAAATTTCCTACGGGTGCATGCCAACCGAGGCTTATTGTGCAGCCACCAGAAGGAAATAAGAACACTTCAAATATTCCATGCCTCTAGTGTAGGGATCCTCACTACATACCCTTGGGATGATGTTTGCGGCACTAGGACTGTTAAGAATATTACAAAAAAATTTTATATCAACCCTTTAAGGAGTAACGACATTTTAAAACGTCATTATTTGAGAGCTGTTAAGGAGTAAGGATGAAAACTCAAAACACACCTCAAAAGTATTTTTTTTTTAATTTTCACTAAATTACATTGCAACATGTAGTAAATATAGTTATAAACGTGTTTTACATTCAAAATGCCTTTGAATAAACATTTTAGAACTTTTTTCAATCAATTTTCAAATTTTGCAATCAAAGTAACTAAAGAAAGGACCGAGTGATGTTTAGCAAACGAATAACTCTCAGCTACAGAGATACAGGCGTCAATAATAAGTGAGTGTATAGGACACGTTTACTTTTATTCAGTGCCAATAAATAGCAGGTCTAATAAAACTTCATGCCGCGGCGCCACTTTTTCCGCCGAATCTTCCCGCCGCAACCACTCCGCTTAAGAAACCCTCCGCAGATTACCGACAACCTACCACATACACAGGTACACTACACACAGGGACCAACCATATACACCAATACAAAGATTTCGCATCTCTACGTGTCTTTAATTATCGATTTATAGCTTAAGAATGAATCTGTGTCAGTTATATGTATATAAATGTATTTGAACAAATTTCGTCAAATGACGTTTTAAAAAGTCGCTACTCCTTTTTGCGGAACCATTAAAAAGACGTTTTAAAACGTCTATACTATTTTGACACAAAATACGGTACTCTTTAAAGGGTTAAAAAATAAGAATATTAAAAATTTGTTAGGCTTTTTACGTTCAAAAGTTTTTTAGCGGCCAAACTCCCCACCCTTTTACTTGGCACATTCTATACCACCGTATTTGTATCACTTCCCCTACCATTTCGATCACTTGCCAATTGGCTCTTTGAGATATCCTAGTAATGATGCTTGCAGAGTGTGTATGATGAGAAGAGTGATATAGAGAGAAAATAAAGGTGGGTGAGGACAGGATCAGTTGGCTATACAAAAAATTTGCTGTTGCCCAACACCCTGCTAGGACCTTTACGACTACAGAACTTTGTCTATTTAAATTAGAGATAACATGATTTATAAAATGTTAAATAACATTTTATTTATAGTTTGTAAGCCAGAAACTTTCTTTTTGTGGATTTTTTTAACCCATTGGCTACTGAACAAATGTACAATTCTGAAGCATGCCGGTACAGAATTATATGAGCATTTATCAGAGTTTAAGCTTAATACTCAATAAACACACAGAAATGAATATCTACTCCCCATATTTATAGCTGAATGTTTTCTAATTTGGTACTCCACATATTTAAATTTTTCACTGCTTACTTACACTGTATAGGCCTAAAAAACTTTTTTATTCCGTAACTGTTATCACTCGATGTCCGACTCTGTTCGACTCTTGAAGGTTAGGCCTACTTTTAGGTTATTCTACATCACTTTCACAGCTGGAAACACCTAACTCATCACTATATTTACTTTCTGAATTACCACTTTCATATAAAATCTGTCTAACAAAATCAGAACAATCCTCAGAAACTAGGAATGTATTGCTGCGAAATGACCATTGTTGTCAAACTGCATATGGCATGACGATGTAAACTAACAAACCGTAAACTCGAAAATAAAGAAGGACATAAAAACAATCGAGAGTCAAAATATAGCGATGCAATATTTTGAATATAACAATCGAGAGTCAAATACCGTAATACAACAGTCAAAGACCGCTAAATACAAGAATAAATCAATAGTTACGTCGATGACAGAATCCGCCTGTCATCCGTAGCTATGAGCTAGCGATCCCGTGACAGGCAGTGCCCGTCTATCATAGCCAATGGGTTGATAAAAGTAGATATCAAAGAGTATTTTTTTTATTTTCCTCGAATTGGTACAGAGCACAGAGACTCAAAATATTGATCGTAAAATATTTCTTGATACCACTGCAATTTAAGGTATTATGGAATTGGATATTGGAATTGAACCGTCAGTTATTTAAGATAGCAGATGGTTCAAAACAAAATAATAATTGACACACAAAACAAAGAGGATATTTTATGCTTTAAGAGCAGCATACTGTTGTAACTACTGTGTAAAATACGCTTCTTAAATACATCTGTACTGACTCATTCAACTCTGTACATTAGTATAATGAAATAGTAGCCTCACATTATTTATAGCTCCAAAAACATTTCAAAATGCTTTTAATTGTGTAACTCACTGGATCAGTGAACATTGTCCTCAGATGAGATGCAAATGCTAGCAGTGCCAGTACTTGGAAGATGAACATGTTTATGTAGCTGTAGATCGGATAGGGACTGGGTATCAGCATCACCGTCATCACAACGAACTCAGCGTACAGGATAAGGAGCCATGTCAGGATAGCGCACACCACCCCACAAATGTCCTGTGGCAGAATGTAAGTATTAGACATTGGTGTGTATATGCACAGGTTCTGTGACGTGAGGCTTCTGTTCTTTATGGCAACAGTAATCTTTTACCGACACTGTAACTCTACGGCTCAAGGGGGTCAAGGGTACTGGGCACTGGCCAAGTAAGTCAAAGGTTGTTAGATCAAAACCAGAGGCCGGTAACTCCTATCAGCAATCAATCACCTCTAGCTA
The DNA here is from genome assembly GCA_023375725.1 of Nephotettix cincticeps. Lineage (NCBI taxonomy): Eukaryota > Metazoa > Arthropoda > Insecta > Hemiptera > Cicadellidae > Nephotettix > Nephotettix cincticeps. The sequence continues at coordinate 14,786,300 of CM041785.1, read as the reverse complement.
GCCTATGTGACTCACGCCACTTCAGTACCTTGCTGTCTTTTATTCACCGCATACGCTAACCTCATATCTACCTTTATTTGGTAGAAAAAAACAGCCATTTAGACAACTTTTTAATTACCAATTCAACATGGCTAGTCCAACTTAAACTAGAGTCCAACAAAATACCCAAGAATTTTCATGAATCACAACTGTTCTCTACTCGTATTCTTCTATTATTACTAAAATTAATAACAGATCTTAATAAAAGAGTACTTACTCTGATACACCACAGCCATCCCCCACAGCACCGATTATGCAAGTCCACTTCTCTCTTGAAAAACAAAGTGTCATAGTCTTTGCTATAAGTCATCTTCCATTCCTAGCAAACAACATATATTATTAATTAGCCCCGATATTACACAAGTTTTAAATACTAATAATAACATGCAAGAAAAATGTTTTGATCAGAATTATTTTACTTTTTATTTTTCATCTTACTATCAATGTTGAATGTTGACAGCTTTTTCACTCATAGTCAAGAAGCAAATGGTAATTATATTCAATGTCAAAATTAGTAAGCTTACATTAATTAAAAACTAAGGATAATCGTTCAACATGTAAGAAAACATAGTCTGCCAAACCCCATTTTAATTTTAATGTCTTTATCTTAATCTTAATATAACTTATTCTAATTTGAAATACTTTTAAAATCCCTGCATTTTGTAGATACTCCCTGGATTCAACACTCATACTACAAACACTAGAACTAACACATTTCCCAAGAATATGAAAATATCCATAGTATATCCAAAACATAAAAACAAAGATAAACAAAATATAGAAAACTACAGACCATTGGCAATCCTTCCGGCAAGGTCAAAGTATCTCGAACAAACCATCTACAACCAAATAGAAATCCAACCAGGAAAAACACAATGAATTTTTTTCAGAACCAACAAATTAATTAACTGACATTTCAGACTTTTAAAATATGTCACAAAAATTGGAAAAATAATATGCGAACCACAGCATTATTCCTTGGCTTACGAAAGACCTTTGATTGACCTAGTACTAAGAGATAAACTATACAACATTAGAATAATGGGCAAAGCACTGTTGAAGAGTTATTTGACAAATACGCTACAAACCGTAATAGATTTCACTCACAAGATTAAATATAAGTTCGGAGCACCACTGAAACAAATGAAAAACACAGTGCCTCAAGGATCGATCCTTGGCCTTCTGTTTTTCCTAATACACCGGAGTTCCAAAAATACAAACTAATAAGGACCAAACCCTGTTCAGATTCAAGACAATGTAAACCCTGTTCAGACAATGTAAAGTTTTATTAAAATTACTAATAAAATACATTATTTTAGATAAGAACTGTATATTTAGACAAATTAACTTACTTCTTATCACAGTTCACATGTTAAACACAAAAACACACACACACATGTACACGCTTATGTGTGGTTTGTCCACTACAACGGCAACAAGTGCTCCTGCAGGGATGTTCTATCCGTTATAAAGTATGGCACACACATTGACACATAAAAACGAACAATGATAAAACAATGCCTTCTGTAGGCTTACTTTTTACACAATCTGGAGATAAACTTGAATGTGCGAGAAGAAATTCACCGAAATACTCAGATAAAGTACCCAGATCGTGAGAATCGAGTCTGTTGTACTGTGAGTGTAGCTAGACCATTGCTCTACGCTATTTTGAGCAACAGTGTACTTCCACATCCGCATAATTGATGTTTACGAGTATTGTTCGGGACTCTGGTGTAATTATACAACCTGCCTACCAGCCTGCCACAAATGACATCCTGCATAATGTTTGCTGACAACACAACCCTCCTCATACCATGTGAAAATCATAATGAAGCAACAACATAACTAATAACTACGATATACATCCATCACTCTATTTCATTTAAACCTTGAAATCAGAAAATTAAAAATTATACAAATTAATAAACTACACCCCTCCCAAGAACATTGCCATTTCCTATAGAAAACCAAATTTTAAGCCAAACCAAAGCAAACCAAATATAAGTTTACTTAGGAGTACATAGCCTAAACTACAATATGAACACCAGACCAGAAATCCACCATCACCAAATAAGAAAAAGAAACAACATTGATCTTCCCAACCATAGACTACAGATATCATAAAACCTTCCAACCTACATTGAAGCCTAGATTTATAATACGCTTCCGATGCAATAAATAAAACTAAACAGCAGAAACAAATTACTCAAATTACTTAAAAATCATCTCATTGCAAAACCATATTATTCATTACACGAATTTTTCAATAACGATCCATCCTAACACTGCTTCTACCACAAACCAAATTAAGCTTAAACCTAAACCTAACTTAAACCTGTAAAACCTAACTTTCCCCCTTTCTCAGAGACTGTGGAGGAGAGTAGGCATTATAGCTAAGTGAAGTACAGTGATCCGTTGAGGTACTAGCAGGTTAATGTTTAGGTTGAGGTCTAGCTTTTTAGTAAATAATGTCTTGGAATGTGATTGAGTTTATTAAGATTTTAGCCACTAGGCCTACTCTTTACTTTTCTTTACTCTTTTCTTACTGTTGGGCTATTAATTAACAGTCCTGTCTAAGGAACATGTCAGCCTTAGTCAGTAACAAGACTACAATTATCTTACAATCAACTCTCATTCATACTTGGCTTAAAATACCTACCTTGTAGTATGGTCGCCATTTCAATAATCTAATCTAATCTAATCTTTTATATTGAAATAAAATTTAAGTGAAAATCCACGAATCCGTTATGTGAAAATATATAGTAAATTTAATGTGGGCCTTCATATAATTATGGGTATTTTGTTCCAGATAATCACAGTTACGAATGATAGCACAGAGAGTAGGGCCTAAAATATGATAGACCTAGTATGAAAATATTAAGACATACGGTACCTAACTTGACTCTAAAGAGTGCTATTTGATGAAACAAAAAGTGCCAACATGCTGTGAAGTAAACCATAAACTATATTAGGTATTTTATTAATAGTTTTACAATATATTTCAGTGTTCAAAATTATGACCTAAATATTACAGCCACTAAATTATTTAAGTGGTAATCTACCAGTTACACTATTTAACCCTGTATAAAAAATTTTCATACTAATTTCTAAACCTTATCTAACCTTATCTTAGCATGCTGCCTGAGTAAGTCAATTGTAGTGTCGAGTCTAGAAAGACGTACGGTAATCATGAGCGTAATCATCACACATGGTTAGCGTATATGACTCTTGCTTTTACAGTTTTATAATTAACTCTCATAAGTTGTATGTAGATATCTGCTTTTTAGAGCTTAAAACGTGTTATTGCGAGCTCTAAGCCTATATTTTTTAGGAAGGGCAGAAAATATCTTACAATAGAATGTCTTTTAATGTACAATGTAGAACCTCCCATATCCGACTCCTCCCGATAACAGACCGTCAGCTTATCTATGTTTCCCACGCTCTCGTCTTTGCCAAGCGTAAAAAATCATAAAAGACTTATTCTTCGATTACCTATGAATACATTATCTAACGGTTTAGACACGTCTTCATGTTTTACTTGATGTATATAGGTTAGGATTTATTACAACTATTCATAGCTATTTTTCTTCCTAGGGAATGTGAATTTGCTCCTCCCGATATCCGACTTTTTGGCCATTCCGACCACGGTACGGTCCCATCACGGTCGGATATGGGAGGTTCTACTGTAGATGAAAGAATGCTTGAGGAAAAAGGGGTAAAAGAGAAAGGGGGAGAAGAATCCTGATAAAATAAATTTTTGCTGGTAATTTGATCTTGGGGGAATGTACAGGTTAGGAATGGTCATTATTCATTATACAATCTAAGAAAGGGGTAGGCCTATGTCACCAGGACAAGATAGACGCCAACAAATTTAAAGACAAAAACTTGGCTTTAATGTATCTTCCATGATGAGCCCACCGGAGGGGGGGGTTTGATTAGGCTACATAGGTAAGGGAGGCTGACTAAAATTGATCTTGGAATTGAACAAATTTAGAAAACTAATGTGGACATTAACCCTCTACTACAGGCACCGCGGACTCACAGTACATCTTACATCCAAAGGCGCTTCGTTGTCTACAATGTGTTGTGGCTTAGAGTTTGTCAGAGTTGCCTAATAAGGTCAGGGCAACATTAGGCTAGGTTGTGAGGGTAGGGAGGAGTTTTTAGAACTTAGCATTCACATTTTGTGGGTGAAGGTTTTAGGTATTACCATACTCCATGTAGCTATCAATGTCATAAAAACAATTTTGCATCAAAAACATTCTCAACTTGCTTTAAAAAGTGAAGTTTTTTTATATTTCTAATAAAACTTGACAATGCCTGAAAGAGCTTTTTCCAAATGTAGTCTGGTTTCTTTTCATAAATTGAGTTTGTGAAATTTTGAAAAATGTGTCTTGAATCTAGTGTTGTACATGTGATTTAACTCTTCTGGTATTTTATTTTCTTTTTTAATGAACATCAAGCATTCAAAAATGAAAAGACAAGAAACTGTTAAAATTTTTTTTGGCGGAGCCCCAAAGAAGTTTTTTTTTGTTTCAAAAAGCGAGAAATAGGCCCTAAACATTTCGCGGCAAACGTCTATTTTCAAATTTACCGGTACTGACTTTCCTCAGTAAAAATAGGCATTTTGCTAGTTTACCTTCCAATTTTCCCACATGCTCTTTCCAAGTTATGCATTTGTCCAGTTTCACTCCCAAAAACTCGCCTCCTCCACATTTTTAATCTCATCATTACCAATCATCAAGTAGGCTAATCATCAGTCCGCACTTCAACGTAATTTCTTTTTTACAGTTGGCCACACTGTACAGGGTGGCGAGCGGCTGTCAACCTTCCCATTCCCAGATTTCGTTTTCGCCAAGACAGATTTTGTTTCAACCCCCCGTGCATTCCAATCAGCTGTGGAGGCGGTTGAGGTCTGACAGTCCGCTCGTGAGTGTTAGTGACACTTGAATTTTGAATAGCCTGCTTGTGCAAATGCATTAATTTCATGATGTACTTAAAATATAAATTATATTGCTTTTACATACAATTTGTATACAAATCTTGTAAATTAAGTTACTGTATAGTGTTTTCCATTATGGCTTACGGCAGGCATAGTGACGATGACATTCGTACGATGTTTGAGCATGAGTTTGGTGCAAGTGATTGGAGAGAAAAAGATGTCGTTGAGAATAGTGACCATGAAAGTTGACGGTGAACTTTCAGAGGATGAAAATGATAAATTTAAATATTTTATTACAAACAAGAATAATTTATTTTGTTGTGAAAATTCTAAGAGAAATGAGTACAGTAGGGCCTACATTTTTTTAACTATTAACTTGTAAATAATTTGTAACTTAAAATTAAGATGCATATTTTTAATAACATGTTATTGTTTTACTACTCCTTTCCAACCAAAAAATAAATATCAAATTCTAAAAAGCATTGACATATAGGCTACGTGTAATTCCAAGTTAAAGCAAATGCAGACTTACAGTCCACACAAGTGGCCGTGTGTAGTAGAGGGTTATAGGTAAATGCTTTTAAAATGTCAAATTAGTTGAAAGACAAGGCAAGCCCACGTAAATGTTTGAAAATAGCATAAGCCTCCATATCATTCATGAAACTCTTCAAAGCTTTAACTTACCTGCAGTGCACCATTGAAATAGAACTGGCTAGGGTTACCATGGATTGAGAAATCAAAACTGATGGCCCAGCTGGCACAAATATTGTTAGGCTAATTTTTAAAAATTTCTATTTGCTCTCAATGTCAATTAAATTATTTATCCTAAATGAGGTGCAGTGATTCTGAATTCTCTCTTTTTAATTTATAAATGTAATTGACCATATGGAAATGAACTTAGTAGGCCTATAAGAGAAAAAAATGTTTTAATCAAAGAGAAATATTCTTCTTGAAATTTACCTTAGACTGGAGATCAACAGGGGTAATTTTTGAAATCGTTATCTTTTTACTTTTATCGTGAACAAACAGGTACGGTACACTTAATCCTGTACATCATACATACCTCAGTTATTCCATTATTTTAAAGTCATAAAACACATTAAGTCAAAATTCATTTCAATGACAATATTATTAAAAATACAAATCATTATGTCATAAATTTGGTTTTAGTTTAAATTTTTAATGAACGATTCAATTAAGGACTTAATTTGAGCATTTAAAAGTCAACGAATAGCAAAATACAAGTGTGACTGTTACTGTTTATCATTATCATCACTGGATCCTTGCTGCTTTATTCAACTGAGCCACAGACATGTAAAATCAAAATTACTCGGTGTTGAGTAATGGCATAGATGATAGAAGAAGGAAGATAGATTATATTATTATTATATATTATTCCTAATATAATATTCTATAGATATCTAATCTTCTATTCATAATCAATGATAATGGACTACCAGCAGAGAGGAACGCATAGTAAACTTTGCTATCCGTTCATCTATGCTACCAGTTGGAAAGTAATCTACGTAAAGAAATTAGAGTTTTTTCTGTAGATTACTCAGAGATATTAATTTTTTAGTTATTTTTACGTTTCATGCGTTAGTCTCCCTACTCCTGTTATTATTTATTAGTTATTGTTCCTGCCGTCTCTCTTGTTGATTATTGGTTAAGTATTTTTATCTATTTATTATTTGTTGATCTATACATGTATTTTAGCTATAAATTTGGCTGTTGATGAACTGACAACTGTTTGACTTCCAGCATGCCATTCGTTGACCATACTCAATGTAACATGTTTATCAATGAGTAATAAGCGTTTTGATTTGATTTGATTCGATCTAGTAGTTTCTATGGAATCCTGTCCATATTAAAATTCACCAACACCCCCTCACCCCAGAGCTGATACAATAAATATCCATGTCAAACTGGGTGAACTGATAAAAATGAAACTTATTTCATGCATTCTCTACATTTGAGAGAAGGTTTTTCAATGCTTTAAATTGTCCGCCATCCCTTTAAAAGTATATCCCCACTTTTTACGCGATACTAGTCGCATTTTGCTTTCAATTTTAGATGATTTTAGAAAGAAAAACAAGCATCTGTCAAATTAAAATGAATATTAATTCGTTTGTATTGATCATTGATTTTAAACCCACGTCGAAATCATACTATATTAAAATGTTATCTTGATATATAACGTTTGTAAAGGGTATCGTTTTTCCCTAACACAGAATTCTACAACCCGCACAAATTACGGGTGTACTGCATATTTAATATTTACAGGTGTACATTACGTATTTACGGGTCAACATATTTAATATTTATATTAAATATGTTAAATATTAAATACATTGCACTAAGAAGGATTTTATGTTAAATATTTATTTTTAAAACGGCTTTAACCAAGATAAAATGGGCTATAAAATCATATTAACTTCTCAATTATAATTTATAGATTTTTCTTTTAGTTGTTTTGATAATATATCATATTTCCAAAGTAATTTGTAATTATTGAAAAATATTTGGTATAGTAAGTATGAAAACCATAACTTAACTTACCTTTTTACGTCCACTGTTACTTTAAAGGACTATGAAAAAGGTATTTTAGTAGAAAACAACGATCAACAGCTGATTTTGGACGAATTACGCGAATTCTTATTGGTGCAGATTGGAAATTCTATCTTTCATTCTGGTCTGGTAACCAATAACGTTTCTTCGTTTGTGTTTTAATTTACAAATCTGTCGTTAGTTTAACTAAAAAAGTTGTATTATTTTCTGTTTCCGATTGTTTACTTTCAACTGTCAGCTGAACTATCAAGTGGGTTGTGGGAGTGGTGAGTTGGTTTGGGTGCTTCATTTGTGCTTGTTGACAATTTAGGAAGTGGAGGATTTTGAACATAAAGCATTCCATTACTGGACGAGAACCACCATTTGTACTGTTGGATTAATAAAGGTAAGGATTTATAAAATCGCCATTAGCCTTAAGTTAAATTTATAAACAGCTGAATAGGTTATGTTCATGTATAGGCCTAGCTATTTGTTACCTAGATCTTATCAAAGTTTTTTTCAAAAGTCTACTGTTTTGTTTTATTTTAAAATCCCATTGGATGGTTGGTTGTTTTGTAAAATTTTTAGTGACAAACATTATTTGGCTCACATCTCATAACTGACTGGGTAGGTATGACTACTAGGGCCTTTATTACTGTTACACTAGGTGCTTATAGGTTTGCTTTTTCATTCGCAGAAAATAAGTCACTTTTACTAGGATCTTTGTTTGTATAAACCCTGTGTTATGATAAGCATTTTCACATTCTGTTAAATCTGTAGAAGATAAGTTTCAAAGTTAAACTGTCATTTATTAAGGTTAACCAGCTGAATAGAATGCCATTTTTTGTTGTGGATGGGATGGATCAATACTTATAATTCTCAATGGCAATTAAAATACGTATCATTAAAAGATGATGATTTATGTTGTACTTTACCTAGTACAATAACGAGAATATTGCCAATTAAAGAAATATTTTGTTTTGGTTGAATCTCGATAAATCAAAAATTTACTAATATGTTGAACAAACTTACTGTAGTTCATACCACCAAAGCTGAGGGTAGGCTATCACATTTGATAATTGGGCAGTGTTATAATGTTTGTTTGGCTTTCCTTTAGCCTGGAACAAAGTTTGATAAAATATAATTGGACTGACCTTCTAGCATCAGTCCAATTAAATCCAAGGAACCTTATAATAGACATTTTTTATAAATGCATTGGCAATAGTCTTAAATGAAACCTTAAATCACCACTGTCTTAAAGAAACAACACACCCCCCCAGAGGTAAGACATAACCATGTCAAAATTAAACTCTAATTATTTTATGGCACTGTGATTTTATTCTGTCCGTCCGTCAGTCTTTCGTAAACGCTAAACAAGACATTGTATTTGTCTTCTCCATATAAAAGTAACTATGTTACTGTATTACAAATATAGTCTGGTGGATGGATTTTGTAGATGACCTTTCGAGGCCAACATAGCAAAAAGGCAACACCAAGTTCTGAGTTATTTTTAAGGAAAAGTATGAATGCTATCCAAAAGAGACAAGTGTAGCATTAAAGCTACACTCTTAGTACAATAAACAGCCATCAGATGGCAGAAACATCGAAATCCAGCTTATCTCTTCATTTTTTATTTGTCGGTCACACAGGTATTGATGACCTTCACAATCCCAAAAGTTTTATAATTTCAATTGTTATTTTCTTGTTTATATTTCAATATCTCGTTTAAACTAAAAATATGTCTGTATTCCCTGTCTAATGTAGTTTGTTTTGATATATAATAAGAAAGTAAAATACGTTTAATAGTGTTTGGGGAGTGACTGAAATAATTTTGTACCTTTTTTGCTACATCGGACCAAGGTGTAATGCTTCATATGGTATAGTTAAAATGTCTCTTAGAACTATGAGGCATTTAAACTTTAAATGCCAACAAGTTTAAATCCTTTTTTTGTTAGCAGGTAATGATTTTTAGTTTGACATAGGGCTTTTACACAGTATTTTCAAAATTTTGTCTATGGAGAAACATTTCAATAAAAAAAGACGTAGAATATTTCTTACAAATTCCGAAGGATATTTTATCTGATGTATATCTCCTATATCAATAGGAGATAGTCGATTTTCAAAATGCCCAATGCCCATACGAAGCTTTAAATGATTATACAAAAATTCATGTGCTGATGCTAATATTTAGTTAGAAATCTCGGAAAAAGTCTCTTTTGTAGATGACGCTCCGGAAGCAAGTGAACTTGTGTTTGGAAGCATATTCGTTTCAATTGTTAACTTAAATGTATCGTTATTTGTTACAGTGAATATTTATTTTATAATTGCATTTCAAGATGATATTTTTACTTCAGATATTGATATTATCTGTATAGTTTTTTATTTTTCTTCATTTCTTAGCTTATTCAGCAGGCGACTAGTTTTGGTAATTTTTGTGGCCGGCCCAGTGTTCAATGTGTAATGTAAAATTAAGTTAAATTGTATTATGTGTAATTTTAATTTATCATGTCGACTAAAAGTAAAAGGGCAACTGACAAAGGCTTGAAAATGGGACCATTGAGTTCCGAAACTAGTCAAACAATTGAAGGACGAACGTACTGTAAGCGCTTTTAGTCAATTAACAATTCTGGAGGAAAGAATGTTTAAATTTACTAACAAGGAATGAAGGTACTGTAACCTATTTTAGTCATTTATCGATGCTGGATGCGAGAATGCTTAAATTTACATTCATGACTAGAACTTAGGTGTGTCCTGTAATCCAGCTACTCGGGGAGTTTACATATTGCAGATAGTTATGAGTGGTGGTCGGTGGATGTGATGATATTCCCTAGGGTGGATTAACATCTGCAACATTGAATACTACGTTTATTCGTAAAGACCATCCCCATAAATAGACCAGTCCGTAATTCGGAGGAAAAAGTGGTTTGGACCCCACATTAAACTAGAACTCTCTTAGATGCCATTGACTGTTGGACTATTGATCAAGAGTCCCGTCAAAGGAAATTATAAATTCATCATTCATACTTGGTTTAACGTACCTACCTGGATAGGTCGTTATTTCTAAAATATAATTGGTAGTAGTATTGATTAATAGTACACTGTGTCGTCTCACACCTATATTTGCTTGATATATCCCATTCACAGATCTGTAGAATATATTGCAAAAATTATTACTTTATTTTGTTTCTAAAACTCTAAAGTCTGTGCTGTTATATTTAGACTTTTACATTTATTTTAATGTGGAGATTTTTGTAAAAACTGACTATTTTGTTACGTTTTGTTTTTTAATTATAACCTTTTATACTATGTTATAAAAACAAAATGTAACAAATTAAATATTTTTTTAGTACACCAAAATTTAAATAAACCAATAGGCATGTGAACGGCTTACATCTTTTGATAATTGGCAAAGGTGTCTATTATAAAACGTGCATTGCCTTAGAGGATCATCAGGTGCTCATATTAAAAAAATTTATTATGGATTAGATTAGATTATTGAAATGGTGACCATACCACAAGGTAGTTATTTTAAGCCAAGTATGAATGAGAAACGAGTGTAGGATGATTGTAGCACGATCTTGTAGTCTTGTTACTGACTAAGGCTGACTTAGACAGAACTGTAAAATTATAGCCCAACAGTCAATGACATATCTAAGAGACCTACAGTTTAACGTGGAATCCGAACCACTGCCTGTGAATTACGAACTAGTCTAATTGTGAGGATGGTCTTTGCGGATTAACGAAGTATTCAATAGTGCAGACATTTATCCACACAAGAGAACACTACACCTATTGATCATTGCTCACAACTATCCACAATTCGTTACACATTAAGTTAATAAAGTTTAAAAACTCAAAACTCCCCAAACTCACTACTGCACATTATATATGTGCCAAGTTTTGTTGAGTTTCCTTTTTAGAACTAAGAAATGACCTAAGACTCATCAGGTTTTGAAACCTTGGATTTTTATGTTTTACTTATTATTAGCTTTATTACTAATAACGCCATAAGCTTTCTACTTTAAAATTTGTGGGTAATATTTATGATTTCATTTCCAGTTTTATATATTTTTAAGTATAGACAGAAAAATTTTGTTCAAATTCTTTTACCATTCTGTCCCTAGTAGGTTACCAAACTTGTGTATAATTTTCTTTTGTGGACCCATTCTCCTAGACACGACTTTCTTTTCTTATGGGGAAAATATTGTGATGAAACATGGTTTTTAAGGTCTACTAACATATGTGGAACAAGTTTGGTTTTATTATTTCTCATGGCAATAATTAACAATCTATATAAATAAAATTAGAGTTTTGTCTGTACATTGCTTAGAATTATTAATTATTTTTGTTATTTTTGCTTTTCGTGCGTTAGAGAAGCCGAAACCGGTCTTATCTCAATTTTTGTCCGTTTGTATGTGACTCTCCAGGAGGCATTTTACGCCGTCTTCTCCGAAAAAACGGAAGAACTGATTACAATGAAACTCATTTCATGTATTCTTTAAATTCCAGAGAAGGGTTTTAAAGGCTTGAAATCGCCCGCCGCCTCTTGAAAAGTAAATAACGAGCATTTAAAAGCCCACTTTTACGCGATATTACTCGCATTTTGATTCAGTTTTCAATGAATAACCTACTGATAACCAGCTGTCTTTGTAGTTTGAAGATTTAATAGAAATAAAAACAATCAGCTATCATATCAATATTAGTTAGTTTATATTGGTCATTGATTTTAAACCCATTTCGAAATCATACTAAATTAAAACGTTATTTTAACGTATAACTAATTATAATAATTGTATAAATGTTCTAATCTATTTAATTGTAAAGTAATGCTAAATAATAAAGCTGGGTATCGATTTATTTTCTTTGTATCGGTTTGTTTAGGATTTCAGGTTTACATTTTGGTATGATTATCTTTCTTCATTAAACTAAATCCTACAACCCGAACAGAGGACGGGGGAAAAATATTGTGATGAAACATGTTTTTTAAGGTCTACTAACATATGTGGAAAGAAGGTATCGACAACACGTTTTGCATTGACCTACGTCATAAAGAACAAAAATAAACACAGTTTGTCCTTTTTGGAAAACGATGCCTACATAACCACTTTAGAAACACCTTTTTGGCTAATTTATTTGTACCTTAATATACCCACTAATTCCACCTATCTCTCCAATCAAATAAGTGCTTGCATTTTTTTACTAAAAAAAGTGTAGGGCCTATGCTTAAAAGTTGTACTACTTTAAAAGCAACAATTCCCATTTACGTTGTTGCAACGAAGTGACCCATTTGAGGAAATATAAAACATATATTAATGGAATAAATAAATTTTTGTCCGTTGTGTTTAAAATCCTCCGAGTCAAGGGTCTTAGCAGGGGTGCGGCGAAAGCAGGTAAAAGCAGGGATGAGTCACACACCGGAGCCGGTACCTTGGTGATTCACACCCTCGAGATTGTGTTTTGTCAATGGTTTATATACCTGACGAGAAATAATCATCACCATTGTACCTTCTTTGCTGGTTATTTGTTAGAAAGATTTTGCAGACACTTACATTTTGAAGATGTGAACCCATTTAACCTTTCAAGATCTCAAAATTATTGTTTTTTAAACAATTTGACTCATAGTTGTTAACCTAAATTATTTATTATTACCTTTTGAGATGACGACATATCCAGGTAGGTATTTTAATCCAAAAACGAATGAGAAATTCGTGTTTAATGATTGTGGCAAGATCTTACTGACTATTGCCCACATTAATTAATATCACAACAGCAAATGGCAACTAAGAGACCTAAAGTTTAAGTGGAGTACGAACTACATTTGCCTCTGAATTACGAACTGGTCTAATTGTGAGGATGGTCTTTGCCTTATGTTTGAACGTAGTTCTTAAAAATGCAGACGTTAATACACACCAGAGAATATCACATTCATCAACCTCATAACTATCTGCAATTCGTGACGTACAAGTAGCTGGATTACAGGACACACTCCAAGAGGTAATCCAGCAGCTACAGCTAAAAAGCTAATGCTGTGATTCGCCCAAATGAAGTCCATTTGTCCGTTGGACGGATGGGGGAAGGTGGGTTTAGTTTGACACCGCATAACGGTGGAGTCACCACATAACCCTCGCAGGAGCGGGGGTACTCAAAAAGAGTTACCACCTGCCCAAAAAAGACTAACCTAAATACCACGGTGGACTTAAACGGCCCATATGCTATTGTAAGGAATAAATTGGTGTTTTCGTACCTCACCTCGGTCGGTGTGTACCTTGGACTATGATGTTGTATCGTTGATACACAAAAACCATCTGAGTTACTGTAAAAGTACACATTACTTTAGATTGAAGTAAAATCCTGTAGTTCATGATATCACATCCATTCCGGTCAAGTGAAGGTACAAGAAAACTAAATCAGTTTTTACTATGTAGTCTGTGCTTGTACTGTATTTCGTGAGAGTCAATATGAGAGTGTATTAACTTAAGAGATGCTAGGAATAGATTAGAGTTGTGAATTTTAAAAGTATGCTAAAGTATAAATGCACAATGGTAAGATATCAGTGTTTTTGTTGCTCAAAGTAAAACTATATTTTTATCTGGAGCCAGCGTTGTCCGTGGGGAGATCCGTATAAAACATGGAGAGAGAAATCTCTCAGGCCCTTGAAAGCTCTAGTAATTAATTATAACTAATTATGTGTTAATATCACGTTAATTTTTATAGAAAATTATTTTTACATTAATTTCTCAATTATTCTTGACTACAAAAAATACCTAAAGGTGATATTTCTGATATTTTTTTTAGTTTTTGTATTCATACGTCTTAATTTTACAATATTTTAGCTTTTATGTTAAATTTTAAATGGAAAACATGTAACAGGTTCCATAGAAATACTAGAGATATTGAATTATTTGTAATACCAATATATGAAACTGTTTAGATGTATTTAAAAACCTTTAGGCATCCATGATCTAACCTATTTTTACAGATAAATTGCATATTTTTATTTTAACTATTGACCAAAGAGTTTTAAAACCACATGTTATTGTTTATTGTTATTTGTTTAGTTATTTCTTCTTGTTGTTCTGTAGTTTTATAATACAGTATTCGTTTGTGTATGTATGAAGCTTTCCCTTAAGTACTGTTAATATTAACGGGAGGAGGAGCCTGCTCTCCTTAGTAGATAAATAAATTTTGAATAGTTCGGCCATGATTATGTAAACATATTTTCATTTATCTAAACATCTGTTTTTATAACCATATGACGGCACTTCCGTGAAACACTTCCGCTGCACTTTTTGTTTTCCTTAAATCTGCTTACACCCCTCAGTACACTCATTCATTAAATACTAGATCATACGTCAGTTGCATTTCTCAATGTTCCGTATATAGAATGGTCCAAGCCCTTGCCTTTTTCTACATTTACGTCGACACCATTCCTTACAAGGGACTAGGTCGACGGGCCGCGGATGGAGGCTAAGAATCAGTTTGCGAAGTATAAATGCTCCAAGGCACTTTATGGCGCTATAAATTCAACCCACTCCAGTTAACTTCTTCCCGAATCTCGACGTCTCTCGGAATATTTCCTCTCGCTCGCGAAATCCTTCAAACTTCGCCCTCTGTTTCATGACTGCTTAATTCAATTGTGTACTTTCGTTAAATTGATTCGGCAGTAAAGGTCGGTGGCTGTTGCCCTTTTCGTAAACCAACGAAAACCTTTTAAACTATGGAAAGACTGAAGTTTAAAGTTCTAAAAGTTAGAATTTTAACTTTTTTATAACCGTCCGGAGATGGTTTACGATATTTGTTTTTAGTCAGTTTTATTATTTTTACTGATACTGTGTTTTAAATAAATTAACTATTTGTCAGTATGAAACCTTTAACTAGTGAGTTAGAACCTTACGACTCAACAATTCAACATTGAATTGTATATGAATAATTTTCTTTTTGAGAACACATTCCAGTGTTATTATAATTTGATGATTAGGACAATACTAATTTCCATACAAAATGTTGACATCTCACATGGAATATACCTGTATAAGTGTATTTGACCATTATGTTATCCCATAACAGCGCCGATTTTCATATAATTTTGTATTTGGATTTTACTTACACTCTATATCAAATTCTACCCTGAGCAGGAGGTTGCTTTTCCCCAGGGTCTATCTACTATTTTGGTCTCTACTGGTTTTTCGATTGAGTGCATATTTTTCCAGTTATGTGCAAAATAAACTACCAAAAACGTATATTTTGCCTGAAAACCGACAAATTCACCACCAAATAACTTGAAAAGTATTCAGTTTCAGAAAAAACTTCATTGAACAAAAGTTGATTAAGATTAGTCTTTTTATCGACTTCTTGTCTTATTTTCTATTGGGACTGGGACGGTGGCGAGGTCCTGTAATCCAGCTACTTGGAGGTCACGAATTGTGGATAGTTGTGAGCGATGGTCGGTGGGTGTAGTGTTCTCTTGTGTGGATTAACGTCCGCACTATTGAATACTACGTTAATCCGCAAAGACCATCCTCATAATTAGACCAATTCGTAATTCAAAGGCTGTGGTTCGGATTCCAAGTTAAACTGTGGGTCCCTTAGATATGCCATAGACTCTGTTGCTATTAATTAACAGTCCTGTCTAAGGAACATGTCAGCCTTAGTCAGTAACAAGACTACAAGATCGCGCCACAATCATCCTACACTCAATCCTCATTCATACTTGGCTTAAAATTCCTACATTGCAGTATGGTTGCCATTTCAATGATCTAATCTAATCTATCACAAAATTGTTCACTCCCAAGAATGATGACATCCACCCCCTGAGAAAATGCAACCTCCGGCACAGGGTTGTTTTTAAAATAGAGGATAAATAGAACCTAAATCCAAATATTTATGGAAATTAAGCTGTATGAGATAAATATACAGTTTACACATTTATTACAGTCATTGACTGGACTATAAGATTTACAAAAGTAAATGTATTGCAAAAATTATGAAAGCTAATGAAATCCTTTGAACTAAAAATGTTAAACCGGCCTAAAATTTTCATTATGAAATAATTGTAAAAATACAAGTTTTGAATTAATCAGTAGAAAAAATAGAAGCGGTTCCCTAACCCCAGTCTCGGATTATATTGCTTTTATACCCTCCTGATATGCGGTTCTTTTTAATTGGTCTCTCAACCCCGCTCGCCCACGATATTCACTGGAATAGCTCTATTTGTTCCGTATAACTAAATCATTTCAAATTTATTCATGTTCACTTAATTATTTAAAATAAAAAAATCCTTGGCGATATGAAATAACATTGCGAAATTATGGAAAACGAACGTTGCAAATCTTTAAAGAAACGCGTTTTAACGCATTAATTATGTTCGCAATGCGTGAAAACGTGATTTGATAGGGGATGAACAATTTTAATTTGTCTCATGCTGGCATGTTCCGTTAAAAAAATGTTCGAGTCATGTTTTCAAGATTAATAGCCATAGCAATTTTCCGTCAATTTCAAACGAAAATAAAAAAAAACATTATATATCCCTGAAAATTCCGGGTCGCTGCATTTGCTAATACAAATACTGTAGTGGGTTCTAAAATAGGACTTTCGAACCCTTTTTACGTTGAACGGCTGGGATAGACCGTTACCCTAATCTCCGCCATCTTGGATTTTAGGACCATAAGAATAATGTTTACATTAGTGACGCCAATACTATCCACTCGATTGTTATATAAAATGGCCGAGGTGTCGAAATTGAAGGCAAAGTGATTAAGGGAATTATAATTTCCATTATATATCCTACACAAAAGATATATAATGGTCTGGTAATTTTCTAGATTACCACTTTATATGTCATTTGACACATTAATCATATTTTTCCTGTTGTAGCAAAATTAACATTGTTTTTATGGGACTAAATCGAAATGTTTCGCCAGCAAGGCAAGACTCAATATGTATTAATTTAGAGCTGTATTATTTTATTCGTCTCTCGCAAACAGTTATTACAATTCGGCGGTTTGGCCTTGAGGGACTTCTAAACCACAACATGCATGACACCTACCTCGATGTGAAACAAGGGGTTAAATATGTAAACAAGGTTGGTGCGGCGCGGCGGCGGCGTTGTAGTTGAAATACAATATTCACCAGAACGACCGGACAGAGAGATGGTTACGAGTCCGGCCACTGACAGCGCTACGACACGCTTTGTGTCACGCTGACAGTGTAAATGAAATCCCTGTACGGACTCTACTCTTTCAAGCCAAACGTTTCGGAATGTGTGCAGAACATAAATCTCAGAGGAGACTACAAATACACGTAACGGAAACTGTTAACGGAGGAAACGAAACGGAACAGATATTAGTGATTAGTGCCGGAATGATTGCACTGATAGTGGAAAGTGAGTAATTAGAATGCGAACAGTCTTGGTGTGAGATTGACACGTCATGAGGCAGGAGTGCAGAGCGTGGGGCTGCTCTGCGGCGAAATCCGGCTCGGAGGGACCAAATAGGGAAGATCGAAAAACGAGCGGGGCAGAGTTTGGGAGTAATCTGGTTTTGTTTGATCGCTTTAGTTATTACCGCAGTGGCAGTGGCGTGTCCTGTAATCAATCTTCTTGGAGGTGACGAATTGTGGATAGTTATACAAACAATGGGACTATTAATTAACAGTCTTCTTCAAGGAACACGTCAGTAAACAGAATAAAAGATTTCATTCATGCTTGGCTTAATATACCTACATTCCTTGTTTGAAATTCATTATTGGTGATGGTGGATTGATGTTATTTATATGTTTTTATCACGATTTTATGTAAAACAAAGTTTCACGACGTTTCGGAATCTGGAATCTGATCCCGTCCTCAGGTGAACTAATATCAAAAACATAGCACAATTAACATATAATCCAGACCAAACCGGTATAAAGCTGAAAACAAGTTTAAAGCAGTCAAAAAAACTTACAAACAAAGCATTCATTAAAAATTACACACAAAAGAAACCAAACACGTCCGAGAACAGAAACAGAAAAATAAAC
Organism: Nephotettix cincticeps; assembly: GCA_023375725.1. NCBI lineage: Eukaryota > Metazoa > Arthropoda > Insecta > Hemiptera > Cicadellidae > Nephotettix > Nephotettix cincticeps. The sequence goes on along the minus strand of CM041785.1, from coordinate 14,767,759 downwards.
ACATTTTGGTTCCTTTTGTGTGTAATGTTTAGTGAATGGTTTGTTTTGGTGTGTAATTTTTTTTGACTGCTTTAAACTTTTATGTTTTCAGCTTAATACCGGTTTGGTCCGGATTATATCTTAATTGTGTTATGTTTTAGATATTAGTTCACCTGAGGACGGGATCAGATTCCAGATCCCGAAACGTCGTGAAACTTTGTTTTACATAAAATCGTGATGGAAAGTGTCCGCAATAAAAAAATCTAAATAACATACCTACATTGGTGGGTCGTTATTTCAGTTGTAAAAAATAATGTGATCCCATAAAGACTAGGTGCTACATTTCATCTATCACAACTCATGGGTTCAGCCGGAGTCTAGTTATTCACAGGCCCACACAGGGCGTTTACTGAAGTCGATCTTGCTCGAATACAAAGTCAGCAGCACTCGGCTGATAATGTTATAGGACAATATCGAATACTCAGCAGAACATCAACAAGCGGACCACGTTAACGATCTGCCTCGTTGATGCGGATGCTGTGACCTCTTACACTCCTTACGTCAATATGTGTAATATGCCAATATATGTTAACGTCAAACTTGTCCACACAATGTTCTATGATTTTGCAGTATACGGTTCAAATGAAACAGAAATTAAGTGTCTAACCAAAAATAATGGGTTTCAACATTTACTTATTTTTTATTAGTTTAAGTAGCGGCAAGGTAGTGTAAATATAACATCTATATTTATGAGTACTAATGTTTAATAATGTGTATTAGCATTTATTTCGTTTTTCGTGAATTTTCCTTAGGGAAGAAGCTATTACCGTAGGTCTGATGGCAAGACTTAAGCCCGGAACCATGTTATTTTTTCGTTTTAAGGTGTCCAGAGGCCAAAAACAATAGTCGTTAAAAAGTTTTTATTCCGGGTGTCTCGCGAAGAGGTCCCTACTTTTTAAATTGGTGTGACGGACGTGTGATTCGCGTTACGGACCCTGGAACTCAACAGTCCTAACATACACATATACAAAATAAATACCTCCTGAGTAACAGTTAATTCTGTCTCATTAGGATAAAATGGTGGGATTTCAAAGAAGTAGTACCTTTTCGTTAAAACAGTTTTTAATTTGCTTAAGTGTTACAACATAATTACTGAATTTTTAAGATGTTACTAAGCAATAAACAACGTTAGGGAATTAAATATACAAGTACCTCATAAATAAATTAAATCTATTTTATCCATAAACATTATTTAAACTGGTGTCCATCGATCGTAATGCACTGATTGCAACGAAATAGAACAATCATACGCTTTGCGGAACAACTGTTTTCTATTTCGTTTTATTGATTTGGAAATTCGCTGAGTACGCAGGTCTGCTGCGACGAGGGTTATATATTAGTCCAAATAGCGTCAAGGTAGTGTGCAAATATCAGCTATTTTTTATGTGTACTAGTGTTTAATAATGTGTACCAGCATTCATTTAATTTTTAGCATATTTTACGTTAAAGTAGAATAAATATAAACTATCTTATCCGTCCTGCGTACATACGACTGACGTACAACAAAATCCGTGACCAACTTGCAATATTGCTTTACAGGAATATGAATGCGTCAGGACTGTTTATTGCTATTTGGACTAAAAGCTCATTTTCACCAAAAATGATTCTAAATAAATAGTTAACAGGTTACATTTACTTTTAAGGGATGTAATTTTGGGGCGGTGAAAGCTGTGAATCTCCCGCCAAAACGAGGTCGCGAGCCAATTACACAAACTTGGAACAACAAACAAAACAACTTGGATTTAATTCAATCGTACTTCCCAACTAACCACAACGACTCCCCTGTAAGTATTTTGGCAACTCCCTTTAAACGTTTTCTTTCGGCGGTGGTTTGCCTTAAAATTGATTTAATTAGTAGTCTAAGATTTTCATGTGTGTATTTTTTGGTTTCGTTTGGATTTTTATTAAATCAGATTATAATGCAGATGTATTTTTAGCGAATATTCAAACTTTTCTACCTGCACACTTAAAAAACTAAACATGTTTTGATCTAGAAACATTATTGAATACTCAGATGAATTTTAAAATGACGGACAGTTTTTTAGTTACGCAGTTTAATTATTTTATATTTTTACTATTCTATCCTAATTAAACCATCATTTACATTTTGTATCATAATCTATTATAATGCCGCGAATTACAGTAACATTTTGAAATCGTGTAGTTGACGATGTGCGTTCGTTTCTTGAGGATAGCGTTTCAGTTAACTTCAGACAGCCTCTCTTTTTGTTCTGAAATCAAATAAAATTGCTTTTAGTAATTTTGAACCCATTCGATTTTATTACTAGCAGTAAGTCCGTATTTTGTACGAGTTGTATGGTTCATCGTTGACATTTCAGATGCTTTTTAATGACAAAATGTTAATCTACAATTGAAAAAAATAATTAGAAAGAAAATTTAGCTCATTCATTTAGTAATAATTAATTATTAAATTTGGTTTTTTCAATCTATAGTAAAATACATTATATGAGGGTGACTAATGAATAAAACATAATTTTTCGAATAGGTTTAGAACCAATGTAATCAAATCCATATTGATTTTTTAATAAGTAGCTTACTTATTAAAAAAGACTAATAAATTATTCTATTTATAGATCACAAGTTCTGTAAATCATAGAAGTATGTTCAAAAATGAGTATGTAGGCATTGTGCTTTAAGACTTGGACCAGTTTAAAGAAAACAAAAACCACCTGTAATAGGTTATAATAATGAAAAACATTTTGTCACAGTGCTCTCGTTTTCACGCTTTTATAGTGTTGCAGACAAGACAGACAGAATTTGAGATAAGATCAGTTTTGGTATAGATTAGGTTAGATTATTGAAATGGTGACCATACTACAAGGTAGGTATTTTAAACCAAGTATGAATGGGAATTGAGTGTAAGATGATTGTGGCGCGATCTTGTAATCTTGTTACTGACTAAGGCTGACAAGTTCCTTAGAAAGGTCTGTTAATTAATAGCCCAAGAGTCAATCTAAAGGACCCACAGTTTAACTTGGAGTCTGAACCACTGCCTCTGAATTACGAACTGATTTAGTGTTATGAAGATGGTTTTTGCGGATTAATGTAGTATTCAATAGAGCGGACGTTAATCCACACAAGAGAACACCACATCCACCAACCATCTCTCATAACTATCCACAATTCGTGACCTCCAAGTAGCTGGATTACATGATGACGCCACCATCCCATGAAGTTTACAAAATGTCATAATTATAAAAAGTAATGTATAGTCAAACTCCAATTTAATTTTTATAGATTGTTGTAAATGTACACAGTATCACTAGACACAAACATCTGAACAGTAGTCAAGGATATTATGTTTTACATAAAACAAATTTACTGTCGCAAAAAAAGTAAGGCGTTAGCAACTCCGTTACAGAATGTCAGGAACGACGGTGAGTGTCGACTTATCGTATCGGTGACGTGTTATCGAACAGTGTCGCAACACTTGGTCGACGTTGTCTCGGAGAGGGACGGGGACTGTCCGACTCAGCGTTCAGCGTGTTGGCCACGGCTATGGGTTGCCCAACAGCGAAAGCGTGACTGTCCGCGTGACGCTGCCTCTGGGTCGTCCACCTCCGCCCGGTATAGTACCGGAGGGTGCTGAAGATCGACCATACAAGTCGTCAACGCGTAGGTGGCAGTTTGTTAAAAAAGGAAAAATAATATAATAGGACCTAAAACAGAACCCTGGGGAACCCCAGAACACAAATCCGAATAGTGGGTCTACTATTATAAAAAAACACAACCGTCAGTGTCATATCGTTCAGATATGATCGAAACCAATTTATCTGAGCCCAAGCTCTAACGAAGATTAAAAATCACTCTCATGGCGTACGCGCTTCCTAAGTGAAACCATTAACTTGTCCATTGCTCTTCTGATATACGCTGTGACTTTTGGGTTCTGTTGTTCCATGCATAGATTTAAATCCGATTGAAAAGTACTACGTATACTACAAGTATTGGAGTAATTTACAATCTGACTGTGAATTACTCGTTCCAATGCTTTAAAAATACAACATATGGGACTAATTATTGGTTTTTAATCACTGATATATCTTTGTACTCGATAAATTAGGAATAGGTACGTATGCCTTTGTTTGCTCACTGACTGGTTTTGTAATTCAGATATTGATCAGGGGGTGTATTATAAATAAGCTGTCACTCCACTCGACTCAACTCAACTTAGTCCTGTCAATAGTGTGACACACTATATCCTCTCTTAAAACTATTTATGAATGTTTATGAGTTAGAATAGAGTAAGAATAATGTTTATTTTGTGACAGCATTATTGGTCACACGATAGTCTTAAGAAGATAGTTTGGGTGTGAAATTAGTGGTAAAGTGATTATTTAGGGAATTACATTATTGGTTTTTTATTTTATTTTCCGGGAATAACAATCACCCATTTATAACCGATGGATACAAAGTAATTTTCTTTTTTTATGGTATAATAACTAAAAAAATGGGAAAGGTAATAAAAAGTTCTTAACTTACTAAGCTTAATATTGTCACAGATTTACCATTGTTTCTAGGGGACTAAAATGCAAGATTGTGGAGGTAGCTTACTCTAGAAATTTGCGAGATAATTATCATTGCAATGATTGTTTGTTAATAAACAAAATAAAAAACTCGTAAGTGTAAACAGACGAAGATAATCAAACATTGTAATGGTGGTTCATTATATATTGAGCCTAAATGAAGGCGGTAGTGTCGGGAGCCCATTAATATGAAGCCACAGGTTGGCCGGCCCGCAATATTCATATCGGCCACTTTATCATGCGATGTACCGTATGTGGCCTGCGACGCATCCGCCAACCATCGATAGCGAACGATACGATTATGTTTATCGATTGCAGGTCGTGCAAGTCATAAAAGATCTAAGTGTCTCCGGTACTTCCGCCATTCTGAATGTTTAGTCTCGGTAGAGCAATGTTTTTAAAACTCAACGTGACTCTCTTCAAAAACGATTTTTCAAATTCAGATACATCGGATTAGTTTGAAATCTGAATTCTGTGTATTTATGATCAGATATTTTTCAGAAACCTGTGTGATTATATGTTTGTAAACCAATTTGGAATGTGACGACAGTATGTTTGTTGTTATAGCTGATTTTTACCAATGGTTTGTTGTGTTTTTGCTTTGTAAATAAAACTGAGGGAAATAGGTTAGTTCATGGATATGTCTAAAGGGAATGTTTTCAGTTCATCTAAACTGCAGTTCTTATAACCAAGCTATGACGTCACTAACCCAATGACGTCACTGTTTCAAATTTTGGTCGCGAAAATTGCCAAGACCCACAGAACAAAGTCATATCCATCTGAAAATGATTGTATTGATTTCCCCATGGGAAAGATCATGGATATATATCGAAATAGAATGTTTTCAGTCCACCTAAACTCATTCTTATATATTAAAAATGTTCTTATTCTTATATATTAAAAATGTTCTTATTCTTATATATTAAAAATCTAATACAATAGCTCTGTAAGTTTCTATGGAAACAACTTCCGTTGCTTTGTTTTGGGTTGCACTACAACGCTAACATTCCCCAGAACATAGATATCCATGTCAAAAATCTAATTCTAATCAAATATACTGAATATCATAAACACATTAAATATAAAAAACAAGGGTTTTTAATTTTTGGTATTACAATGCATAAAATTTTTAAATCGTAATTTTAACCAATAATTTTTTATTCAAAATCGTTGGAGCCGTTTTTTAAAAAATAGATTTTTCACGTTTTAAAGGTTTTTAGAGGCGAATCAACATTAAAAGAAATCAAAAATAATAATTGCAAAACGCCTGAAGATACAGTGGATAGATATGTATGTATATGCATATACGCTATTTCTCAAAATTTATCTAAATTGGTCCAATAGTGGATCTAACCATTGTTGATAAAACACACGAAATCACTTCGAAAACCAGTTATTTTTGTTCATGTGACACCAGAACGAATATTTAGACTGAATACTAATGTTGTTGAAAACAATCCTTTTTTCATATATACTGTACTATATAAGTGGTAAAATATATTTAGCTAATGTACTTCAGACTCTTATCTTTATCAAACATTTGGCTTTTACCCAGAATTGCCGAATTCAACAATGAATTTAATGAATACGTTAAATTAAAACGATAAAATGAACTAAGATATAAATTGCTACATATGACAAATTATAGAAAATAAATAATTTTCTGGTGTTTGTTTTCTTTCTTCATAGGTTTAGTTGCGTGTTAGTTATGTATGGTTTGATGTTTTGTATTATTTATAGCTTACTAAACAAGACTACATACATTTAATAAAGTTTTAAATGTTCAAAGGATTATCCGTTAATATTGTGCACGACAAATAGCCGCCGTGCCGTTTAATTAAGTTTCATTCCCCTCTGTGAAGCTTATTGTGATTTGTGTTCTCATTTATGGAATTCGCATTACGTAGATTATTAGCGCTCGTAAATTCAAGTGCTACCAACAACCAGATTACGTTTTCATTAACAGCAGGTTAAATATATTACCCTGTATATTGTTTTCACTCGACTCCAAGATCGGCCTTCGTTTGGTCAGTTAAGGTATGTAAAAAATACTTCTAAATACTTCTACACTACACAATTTTACCAAATTTCATAAACGTCCCATTATCAGTGAGGTCTCGGGGTTCGTGCAGAAATAGAAACAGACAGACATAAGTCCAAAAACCTCTTTTTACTTTCTTCCCTTATACATAGTAAATGGAAATTTCTTTTTGAATTTTTGATTTTTAAAAGTAGTTTACCCCCTAAAAACCCTTAAAAACGTGAAAAATCAAATTTCTCAAAAATGGCTTTAACGATTTTGATTAAAATTTGATAGTTTATAGAAATGTAAAAAACAAATTTTTAAATTTTCAGAAAAAACGATAAAAGTAAAGTATAATTTGACTGGCACCACTGAAACCAGCTTAAAAACTAAACAAATTAGTATTTTGAATTATTTGTCTACGATTAACGGTTCCAGATAAAAGTTATATTTACTGTCCGTGATAAACTCAATACGTTGTCTGAAAGCGCCCAATGTTATTCTAATGGAGAATATTAAAAAATCAATGTCTTCCTTATTTTCCAAACGTTTTCCATGATACTTGGTATGAAGCGTAAGGTCAAATCACCAAACTAACCAACTCAAAAAGGCTTGGTATTACCGGGGGTTGGGTCCCCATACAATTCTTTAGATAAAGAACATGATAGTTTTATTAACAGATAGTCAGTTTTAAATTTACTTAAGGGAGAAAGTATGTGTCAGTCCACTGATACCGTTTATTTGGAATCAGGAAGCCTCAAAATGGATATATCCACACTCAACATAAATTCGAAATTTTTTACGAAAACCATATCCTCCATACTGTGTATAAGGGAAGAAAGTAAAAAAGGAATTTTTTGTTAAACTGGCAAAAGAATAACGCACCCTATCACAGTATCGACTCGTAGAATCTCGTGGTTTTCTACTAAATTATAATGTGCATTTTCACAATTACTATCAAAAATACAATCTCCGTTTTTACAACTGCAATCCGATACGTGATATTAAGACGTAATAAATAGGTTTAGTTCACCAAATAAATCAGAAGCGGGCCGTATCCAGACAGAACCACTCGATGTCGGGTTCCAACTTCGGCCATAAATTGGACACATTGTTGTCGGCCATTGTTGGCTGTGTGTAGTGTGTTACGGGGACCAATCAGAGCGCACGATACACCTCTGATACCGTCCTCTGATAACGTATTGTATTTTATACTCCGTTACAAATTTATCTCTCAAGGTTAAGAGTCTGCATCAGTGGTAGCCATCTTGGATTTTAGTCCCGTAAGAGCAATGTTAAATTCTGTCGCCTATATCTCCTTGACCTATTGTCATAAATTAACAGAAGAGGTGTCAAATTAAAGGTATTACAGTCCTCCAGGGCACCACCTTACAGAACTTCTTATTTTCGCTCTCAATAAAAAAATAATCATAATTTATTTTGTAAAATATTCCTAGTTTTTTCTTTTTATATCAAGTTACATTTTTTGTACATATTAAAAGGTCATGCCCTTAAGCCACATCTCATTAATGTACTTCCAAAGTTTTACATTGGTACTTTGATAATTAACGCCACTACAGACGCCAAAGTGAAGGAATGTTCCGCCAGAATTTAACATTACTTTGACGGGACTAAAATTCAAGATGGCTACCACTGATGCAGACGCTTGAAGTGTCTAAGCTATTAGAGATCACTGTTTCAACTACAGTATCTAGTTTACAAATAACTTAATATTTTTAGTAAGTCGTGTTATGTTTGACATGGATATGTCTTAGCTTTGGGGGGTTATTGGAAATTTTCGCGACCAAATTTTGAAACAGTGACGTCATTTAGTTATAAGGACATCTGTTTATAGGAACTGAAAACAATTTCTTTAGACATATCCATGATCTAACCTAATTCCCATAGGGAAGTAAATGCAAACATTTTGGAGGATATTGCTCACACGAACTGGCAGTAAGTCCGTTCTTTATAACATTTTTTCTTTGCACGTATGTATTTGTATTGGATTTGATGTTTATATTAAGTCTAAATAATAAATATCTCGTATCTTAACAATGAATCATACAACTCGTACAAAGGACGGGTTTATTGATAGTTAACTAACATACGGTATTGCTTATTAACATTTTTACTCCTGCAGTCCTGTTATTAATCTGCACATTTTTCCAAATGTTAACCTTATGGGTAGAAGGTGAAGTTTTCACTAAGATTATGAATAATAAATTCATAATCTTATCGCGAAAAAATACAAAACGAAACGACCTTGTTGATATGTTAAGAGTCTGCATCAGTGGTAGCTATCTTGAATTTTAGTCCCGTAAGAGCAATGTTAAATTCTGACGGAACATACCTTCACTTTGGCGTCTGTAGTGGCGTTGATTATCAAAGTATCAGTATAAAACTTTGGAAGTACATTAATGAGATGTGGCTTAAGGGCATGACCTTTTAATATGTTCGAAAATTTAACTTGATATAAAAACAAAAATCCAGGAATATTTTACAAAATAAATCATTATTATATTTTTATTGAGAGCGAAAATAAGAAGTTCTGTAAAGTGGTGCCCTGGAGGATTGTAATACCTTTAATTTGACACCTCCTCCGTTAATTTATGAAAATAGGTCAAGGAGATATAGGCGCCAGAATTTAACATTGCTCTTACGGGACTAAAATCCATGATGGCTACCACTGATGCAGACTCTTAAGATATGAAGACAGGAAGTGGAGGCAGAGGAAGGTGGTGGATAGCATCATTATATACAAAGATATGCACTAAAAGTGAATTGGTCGTTTACTTTGTTGTAGCGAGATGACTTGTGATAAAGCTTAAAATGTCAGGTCGTGAGTTTTTATTATTTAGTCTATATTTTCCGATATTCTCGGCAGTATTGCTTGAACGTTGTGTAGTAAAGAATTTCAGCCTTTTGACTTTTATTACTTTCTCCCCTTACATAGTATACGGAGAAAGTATTGTTTTCGTCAAAATTTTCGAATTTGAGTTGAGAGTGGATATATCGGTTTTGAGGTCCCCTGAATCCAAAAAAGTGGGTTTCGACGTGATGTCTGTCCGTGTGTGTGTGTCTGGATTTTTACAGAGCCACGGCCTACCCCAATTGTCCGATTTAGGTGAAATTTGGCATGTATGTATATATTCACCGTATCTCCCCTAAGGGTTAGTTCCCCTATGGTTATTAAGGGTAGTTCACCCCTAAACACCCTTAGAAACGTGAAAAATCCAAATTTCTCAAAACCGGCTCTGACGATTTTGATTATAATTCGATAGTTTATAGTGCACAGAGTAGACCTACCAAATAATTTGAAACCACCCGCATGTCTGTAAAAACTACGGTTCAAAAGTTATGGGCTTTGAAATATAAAAAAAAATCAAATTTTTCAATTTTCAGCGAAAACAATAAAAGTAAAGTATAACTTGACTGGCGCCATTGAAACCAGCTTAAAAAACTAAACAGATTAGTATTTTGAATTATTTGTCTACGACTAACGGTTCCAGAGAAAAGTTATATTTACTGTCCATGATAAATTATGGATTATGGAGAATATTAAAAAATCAATTTCTTCCTTATTTTCCAACCGTATTCCATGATACTTGGTATGAAGCGTAAGGTCAAATTACCCAACAAAACCAACTCAAAAAAGTTTGGTATTACCGGGGGGTGGGATGTTTCCCCCCATACAATTCAAACAATTAATTTAACTTTGTCTCTCTTGTTTTTATTTTCAGAAATGAGATGATTATTTTTGAAACAGTAAATTATTTAGATAAACTTTAAAGAACATGATAGTTTTATTACAGATTGTCTTTTTTAAATTTACTTAAGGGAGAAAGTATGTGTCAGTCCGCTGATACTGTTTATTTTCAGAATATCTAATTACGCGTTGACTTATTGCGACGGAATAACCTGTAAAACATATTGACTTGGTATAAAAGCTGGGATTGTGACGGTGGCGTGTCTTGTAATCCAGCAACTGGGTCACGAATAATTGTGGTTAGCTAGAAGTATCCGTCAGTAGATGTTATATTCTTTGGTGTAGATTAACTTCCGCACTATTGAATACTACGTTCATCTGCAAAGACTATCCTCATAATTAGATCTTAGTAGTACCATAGATGAACGGACAGTAAAGTAGATAGTGCACGCCCATGTTAAGGATGAAGACGGTACATCGTACCGCCAATTGACGTAGTAGGTACTGCCATCCTCAGATAGCGCTAGTGTCGCAAATGACACTAATGACAAAAATGACACACCTGACGCCGTCACAGAAGCCTAGTTCACCGCTAGATCCGACAGATAGCAACACTTGTCCTGAGATTTTATCGTCTTCACTAAGTCCCATAAGGTGCCTCCTCTCCTTACAATCCGTTCCTCTCTGGTAGTACAGAGACAAAATGTGGTTCAGACTCAGGTTAAACTATAGGTCCTTTATATACCATTGGTTGTTGGGATACTAATTAACAGTCCTATCTAAGGAACATGCCTGCCTTAGTCAGTAATAAGACGACAAGATCGCACAAAAATCATCTAATACTCATCTATCATTCATACTTAAAATTACGTTGAATTTTGGCGCTACAATGAAGAATAAAGAAAAATTCACTTATTAACTTCATTTATTCAATTTTTTGGATGAAACTTGATATTTAGCTTCATATGGTTGAGATCTATCCATTTATGCTTAAAAATCATAGTTTATGTGTTTATCATGGCAGCTAACCTGCATACTCTTTTCCCATGTTAATCATATAGAGATTAGGTAAACTCCTTTATTTGTGGACAGATGTTGATGAAACTTGGTATAAATTGTTAAAATACAAAATTGTTTACACTAGAAACACCTACTTTCAGCGTTCCTCACAGCAGCAAACCTGCATACTCTTTCCCATGTTAATCTTATGGAGAATAGGCAAATAACTCTAATATTTATCGACAGATAATGATAAAACTTGTCAAATATTATTATTATTATTATGTTATTGATTTGGAAATTCGCTGAGTACGCAGGTCTGCTGCGACGGGGTGTATATAAATACATATTGGAATTCACAAAAATGGTTGAGGTGGAGAAATTTACGGCCAAGACAGCGCGTAACATACAGAAAACGCGGAGGGCGTAAAAAGTCGGGCGGACCATAAATACCGGCCCTACACGACGCTGGGCGGCTATGACGGTGTATACCTCGCATACAACTGTGCTGTACGTCGCAAAACTGAATTAAACTTTTTGTTGCTTGTTATAAAAAAAATTACCACCTCACACTTCCAGTAGAATAACTCTCTGACTGTAAAATTTTTCAAGTTTATAAATCCTCCTTGTGGTGGTAATCTGTCCATATTATTATTTCTTTTAATTAAAACATATTATCGGTTTTAGTGCGTATCCTAAGATTTTTTTAAATATAAAATTATATTTATATAAAAATCTACACAATGTTTCCTGCTCCATCAAATCCTATTAATTGCGCATCGCTAATTCAATTTAAATGAGGATTCTTCGAAACCTCGTTTCACGCTAGGCCGGCTGGAACAGACTTTTCGCTTGATTTCTCACGTTTTTATTTCTTTTAGTTTATGTTTTGACAATACTCGTAGTTATATAGTATGTAATGACGTACTGTAATGTATCGATTAATTGTAGACAGTACATTGACGCACAGACATAGACATCGTGTCCACGGTTCTCCAAAATGGGTTTAGTTGGACAATAAACTTGGGATGAACTCACATGTCGACACATCTTACAATAAACGCCGGACGTACAATGCGGTAAAATTGGATTTCAAGCTGGAGATCATGACTATTGTTTGATAATATATGCTGTAGAAAGTTATCTTAAAACGAGTATTGAAATGTTCAATATGAAAATGTAAAATTGCATTGAATACGACTTTTAGTTTTGTTAAATGTAAAAAATTAATGCGATTCCCTCTGTCCAAGCGAGTTTCCTACGCTTTGGGAAGTGTGCCTGTCTTAAATGAATTCCTTTATCAACTCTCCCGCATTTTAGAAGTCGGGCTTGGGAAATCTCGAAATTTTAAAATATCGTTATTGCGATATGTCTGAAAATACTAGTCAAAAAAGTCATTCATTGTAGAATTGGCAAAGGAATTGTGTTCCTCATCACAATATCTGTTCGTTTTGAAGCCCTTGGCAGTATGAGCTGCTGGTAGTATGGTTTTAAGAGGGTTAGACCCAGCTTTATTATTAAGTATTAATATTAAGTATTAACCAAAAATAGGGGTTGACACGGTGCAAGGTGGAGGTGAACAGATGAGAGTTGGTTTGCAGTACTGGAATCCGACCCGGGAGCATCACTGACCAAGGTTCAGGGTTCACGATATCAACTGAACTACCGACTGATTATGAATATTAAAAAATCAATTCAGTTTTGTGCGGGGAAATTTATCTTAGGTTGTTTAGCCGGTAGGATAGCCCGGCGATGTGGCGTGTAGTCTCCAAGTGCGCCCCTAGGAAGACAATCCTGTTATATAATTTCAATCCTGTAATCCAGCTACTTGGAGGTCACGAATTGTGGATAGTTGTGAGAGATGGTCGGTGGATGTAGTGTTCTCTTGTGTGGATTAACGTTCGCACTATTGAATATTACGTTAATCCACAAAAACCATCCTCATAATTAGACCAATTCGTAGTTCAGAGGCCGTTGTTCGGATTCCACGTTAAACTGTAGGTCCATTAGTTGCCATCGGCTGTTGGGCTGTTAATTAACAGTCTAAGGAAAATGTCAGCCTTAGTCAGTAACAAGACTACAAGATCGCGCCACAATCATCCTACACTCATTTCTTATTCATAATTGGCTTTACCTACCTGGGTAGGTTGACATTTGAATAATCTAAGACCGGCATGTTACTTAGACAGAACAGTTGTAAAATTACAAACTGTTGTAAACATTAAAAGCATCCTCATTAATAGACCAATTCGTAATTCAAAGGTCGTGGTTCGGATTACACGTTAAACTGTAGGTCCATTTGTTGCCATCGGCTGTTGGGCTGTTAATTAACAGTCTAAGGAAAATGTCAGCCTTAGTCAGTAACAAGACTACAAGATCGCGCCACAATCATCCTACAGTCATTTCTCATTCATACTTGGCTTAAAATACCTACCTGGGTAGGTTGCCATTTCAATAATCTAATCTAATCTAGTTTAACCTCAACTGCGATCACCACGGTCCCAGAGTCTGTGCTGTGAAATTTCTGTAACGGTGTTACTCAGACGAGCTAGTCACTCATTATTTGACAGGATTTGCTTAGTATTGCTTTCAATTCAGCAAAGTATGACCTACTGGACCAGGGGTTTACTCCTTTAAGTTATTTGACAAATTTGCTAAAAAAACTGCGTTACTGCTTAAATTTGATCAGTAGTATGAAAAAGAAAATCGAAATTAATTTCAAACCACCTTACCCAACATCGGCACAAGTATTGTTTTGCTGACTGGTCGCCTCCAACTAGGCTGCTGACACACCTCCGTCTATGACCGGGTTTGTGAGGCCCCCGCGGAAAGTGAAGGCGCCCCTCCACTCGCACGCTTTCTCGGACCCCAGGCCTCAGTCCCGCGTCGTGCTCCCCCGTGTCCGGATACCTCCTGGAGTGCAGTGGCAGTGTCTGTGAGTGTCAACGGAGTCTGATGTTGGATGGCCGAGTCGCGTCATGGTACGGTACGTTCGAAGTGTGACGTGTGTACTGTTGGCCTCTGCGTGAGCGTCAGCAAGGAGCCTGTAGCGTCAATCTTTAAAGATCCGAAACATCACCAACGTTGGGATACAATTTTGAAAAACTTCCACACCAGTAGACAAAATGAATTGTTGATATTTCAACTACTACCTCCGAACCTCCTGGTACAGTTGTTAGAGCTCATGGTTAATCTATGCTGACGCTCCGTTCAGGTCGAGACCTTATCAGGTTTTCAGTTAGATGTTTCTGTGTACCTGTTTGGGTTATGATTTTTCTATAGTTTAGCAACAACTGCAGGGGTCTTCTGTTGGCAGAAACAGTTCAGACTAAATCAGGAACAACCTTAGTGAAGAGGAAGCTACTTCCGCACATTATGAATGTCAAATGAGCCATTTAACGTTGTTGGATGATTTTATAAGATTCTTTAGCGTGCTCACGGAGAAATTAGAAAATTTTACATCAACTGTGAGGTTAAATTTTATTCATTGCACAGTAAAATATTAAAAAAAATATATCCTACATTTTATTTAGATTGTTATTGCATAAGTTTTTCTACCTCGATTTGTGAAACAAAGTTTCCTGACGTTTCGGGAACTAAACATTTAACCCGTACTCAGGTGAATAATCTTGTAAAAATCTTGGTTCCAGCTCATGTACGTACCGAATCAGATTTTTTTTATTTTTAGAGCTAAAATGTATTTAATCGTAATCATTTATGCCTGGTTATATTTTCAATATCAATCGTATTACAGCTTAAACACTGCAAATGTATTTTAAAATATTCTTCTAATAAACCTTTACGGGGATTTATATCCACGAGCAACGGAAATCAAAAGTGATTTCCCCGGGGCGGAAATTTATAGGTTATTTGCGGGCATTCGCTCTTGGGGAAAGATTGCAGCGCCAAGTGTGATTTGATGTTACGTATTTTGCCGATGTGGTTTCCACATGCGGTAATAGCGTTTGGCCTTGTACCGGTGACTTACGGGCAGAATTTTTTATTCGGCTGCATATTCCCTAGGTTACTCGCTACGTAATTGTAATACTTTGATACTTTTATTTAAAACGACGACCTACCCAGGTAGGTATTTTAGTATGAATGAGGAATGAGTGTAAAATGATTTTAACTCGTCTTTTAGTCTTGTTACTGACTAAGGCTGACATGTTCCTTAGACAGGACTGTTTATTTATAGCCAAACACCCAATGGAATCTAAGGGACCTACAGTTAAACGTGGGGTCCGAACCACAATTTTTGCCTATGAAGTACTAAAAAGTGCGGACTAATCCACACCAGGGAATATCACATCCACCGGCCGTCGCTTATTTACAAATCATCACCGTCTTAGTCCAACCGTGCAGTTCGTGATTTGCAAACTATTCTAGTTGTGTATACTCGAAGTCGTACTGTTTTTCTGTTTTCCGCCTTGTACACAACCATATTGACTTCCTTATCAGCAATATCGTATTGCGACGTATTCTAGATCGGCTTCCTCGCATCTTCCTGGTTATGTTTTTGTGCCTAGAACAGTTACTACACCATTGTATCGAGTTTCTCTGACTATTCTCGCATTGGAGAGATTTTTAATCCATCTTATCTCTTGGTGTAAAGAGTAGGTCCCTGAAATTATTTTAGTGTAATATTAAGTTCATCACGATCACAACTGTGATATAAATTATTGATACAGTAAAACGTTTTGATCTATATGAATTTGTTCCAAAACGAATTTAATTTTGAAAATTTTAAAATTTTTTTATAAAATTGTACCACGGATTTTCAAATCTAGATGTATAATAAAATTAAAACATTTGTAAGGGTTTTGTAGTAGGTTAATTTTGTACATAAAAAAATTTATAATACAAAAACTACAATTTGTTCTAATTTTATATCCAGATTGGTAAATAATAACAAATCAAAAAATTACAATGGACTATTTGTATTTACCTCCAATTTTATTAATCTTATTTAATGCCAATTTAACAACCTTTTTGAATGACCTTTGTATTTTTAATATCATGTTGTTGGAATACGTTTGTGTAAAAACAATTTATGTGTTATAAGCTGATGACCGTGTACTCTTTCTTGTTCTAGTGTTATGGAAAAGGAAAATCTCAACAGTATTCATTTAACAAGTTTTTATTGGTTTTTGAGGTGGAAATCACTGAGTACGCTTAGACCCCAATTTTTTTATTTTTTTAGTCCAAAATGTTAAATAAAACTATATGAAGGTATATTTAATAGCTAATAGTTGCGAATAAATTACTCGTCTAGTTAGCGTTGTCAGCTGGCCGCGTGTGTGTCGTCAGCGACAGTGACCTAAGAGCTACGCCCGTGGGAGCGGCAATGGCGAGGTAGGCGCCATTGTTGAACAGTAATAAGTGTATTGTCCCTGGGAGAGCGGTCATTTGGGTGGTAATGAAGGGAGATACACCTCACTCGCCGGTATCATGATAAATCGTCGTTTGGTGATTAAACTTTGACTATACGAATACTTTATGGACGGGCCATCGGCGTGGTGATCCAACTGCGGATAGTTATGAAGCTGCGTCACTATTGAATACTACGTTTATCCGCAAAGACCATCTTCATAATGAGGCCAGTTCGTAATTCAGAGGAATAAAAATTGTGGGTTGGATCCCACGTTAGGACTCTTAGATGCCATTGGCTCTTGTGCTAAATTAACAGTCCTTTCAAAGGAACATGTCACCTTTCGTCAGTAACAAGGCTACAGAATCGCGACACAATCATCTTACACTGATTTATCATTCATACTTGGTCTAAAATGACTACCTGAGAAAATGAACCCTACTGTAATGGCAAATGATGTCATTTCAGAAAACGTAAAAGGTAATACACTTTTCACCGCTCAAAAAACAAACACCCTTCTCCGCTTCTGAATAATAACGATCATAGAATCTTGGTGACGTTAGATAATTCAATCACGACTTGAAACGCTGTACCTAACTATCCTGTGGTCTTCAGTCATGAGAACGTTCTCCATACATTACACCCAAACAATTTCTCCTCTGTAGGATGATTGTGGCGCGATCTTGTAGTCTTGTTACTGACTAAGGCTGACATGCTCCTTAGACAGGACTGTTAATTAATAGCCCAACACCCGATGGTAACTAATGGACCTACAGTTTAACGTGGAATCCGAAGCACGGCCTCTGAATTACGAATTGGTCTAATTATGAGGATAGGCTTTGCGAATTAACTTAGTATTCAATAGTGCGGACGTTAATCCACACAAGAGAACACCACATCCACCGACCATCTCTCACCACTATCCACAATTCGTGACCTCCAAGTAGCTGGATTACAGGACGTCGACACCGTCCCAGTAACGATTTTGAAGGATACTTTTTGAGTAGAAAACCCCATTTTCTATGTACCGGAAAAGAGTCTCGAAAAAGTGTCTCGTAGATTACACAAATACCCCTTACTGTGAACTGTAGAAAACTTACACCAATGCTTCGAACTGAATAAATACTTGTAAAGGAGATGTTCAGACCATACAAACGTCCTGAACGTGTTCTGTTGCTCTACTAGTAGTGTCGTGGCGAACTGAAATATTGAAACACCTGCACTCCCGCCATTGCGGAAAGTACCCTACATCGTACACCGTATAAACGGCAATGTATCAATGTATTGTTACGTGTGTTTTAACTCAAAGTTACCGATAAGGTTTTACTGCGCCGGTGGTTGTAAAGATATCTTAATAACCGCGTCCAATTTATGGTGCTGCACATGGGTCTGATTTAGAGCGGTGTATTTCGATGGAACGTACAGGGTGACTTCACTAGGTCACTTGTATAAGTTATAATTGCAGTGAAAAGTTAAAATAATTTTCTATAACTTTTTTTATTGATTACGACAATTGGCTGTGCCCTAATCCAACTACTTGGAGCTCACGAATTTGTGGATAGTTATAAGCTATGGTCCGGTGGTTATGGTGTTTTCTGGTATGAATTAACGTCCGCACTATTGAATACTAAGTTCATTCGTAAAGATCATCATTATAATTAAACCAATTCATAATTCAGAGGCTAAATTTTGGTTCGGATCCCACGTTAAACTGGTACTTTCTTGGATGCCATTGGCCGATTGGCTATTATATTTAATGGCTAAGATATCAACATTAATAAGGCTACAATATTGCGTCACAACGATATATTAATTCACTCATCACACTCATTTCTTACTCATACTTGACTTAAAATACCCAACTTGGGCAGCTCGGCAGTTCAGAAAAGTAATAATAATAATGAATCGTTTTAAATAACTTTAGAGAATATTTCTTCTTTTATTTTATATCAAAATGAAAAATGGTTTTTATTTAAAAAAATATTTTTAAGTTTTGTTAAAAAAACTTTGAGTGAGTTATTTTTCAAACCATATGTGGTATTTTGCTATCTTAAATAATTATTTATATATACTGATAAAATACAAATGGCGGCTCCGGCGAAGAACGGGTTCGGCATATAAAGAAATTTTTTGAGATGAGAAAATATGAATTTTGATAATGAAAATGTATTATAGTTTTGTTTTCTGTTGTAAAGAGTGCGTCCAGTTTTTCTCCGAGTCCCACATCCACCCTCTGTGGTATTTCTCCCACGACCCGCTTCCACTATTGTGTACGAAGGCTAATCTCGGGCTGGATGGAAGAAGGAGGAGCCTCAATTTCGGCATCCGTGCGAAGAGACGGTGTTCGGCAATTAGAACCGGGGAAAGCCAGGTGGAGGGTACGTGTAAATCGTTTCAGCAGAATTGATTGAAAGTAGGAGCAAATGGATGTTTCTTGTTTTCCGGAGTACTTTTGTTTCTTTTACTTTCAACTTTTAGAATTATTTATCAAGGATTTTCAGTTTAAACTAGAAGTGTGCCCTTATATATTACGGCCTTCATGACTCTTAGTCGATTACGTTATTCGTCTCGTTATTTTAACAATATAATATTGTATTGAAGTAAGTCTAAACGAATGATTAATGTAGACAAATCGATTGTATTGGTTTTAATTTGACAGCTGATCTTCTACTTAAAATATAGCTAAAATTTGGATTTATGGAGCTCATTACTTTATTTTAATATGGCAGACTTCTAACAGGAGTGGTGAAATATTTTGTTTCAGCCCTGTAAGGACAATGGTAAGAAAGACTAGGACGTTGGCGAAGTCCTGTAATCAAGCCACTTGGAGGCCACGAATATATCTGTGGATATCTGTGAGCGATAGTCTGTGGATGCAGTGTTCTCTTGTGTGATTTAATGTCCGCACTATTGAATATTACGTTAATCAGCGAAGACCATTCTCATAATTAGACCAATTCGTAATTCAAGGGCCGTAAATCGGATTCCACGTTAAACTGTAGGTCCATTAATTGCCATCGGCTGTTGGACTATTAATTAACAGTCCTATCTAAGGAACATGTCAGCCTTAGTCAATAACAAGACTAGAAGATCGCGCCACAATCATCTTACATTCAAACCTCATTCATACTTGGCTAAAAATACATACCTTGTAGTATTGTCGCCATTCCAATAATCTAATCTAATCTAAAGATGGTCGGTGTAAAGTAAACAAAACACTTTTTCAAAAAGTGTAAATTATTGAAAAAATGTTTCATCATTGTTGGTGCTCACTTTCTCACGGAGACGAATTCAAACACCCTTTTTAACGTGACAGAAATTTGGAAAAGCCATTTTGTGGTATGAGTAGATAAGCCAAATTATACAGTATCTGATATAACAAATTTTGAAACATTTGGAAAATTTTGTTCTTATAAATTCGCCATTCACTTCATTATCTTTCTCCACAGTCTACGTCTATATTGTAAAGGATCATAGTCTGGCACCATCCTATTACATACCTGAAAGCGTCCTTCCAGGTTCCTTCCAGGTTCGTGTAGGTATTTTAAGCCACGTCAGGTTCCTTCCAGGTTCCAGTAGGTATTTTAAGCCACGTCAGGTTCCTTCCAGGTTCCAGTAGGTATTTTAAGCCACGTCAGGTTCCTTCCAGGTTCCAGTAGGTATTTTAAGCCACGCCAGGTTCCTTCCAGGTTCCAGTAGTTATTTTAAGCCAACTATGAATGAGAAGGGACTACGATGATTGTGGCACGATCCTGAGTCTTGTTACTGACTAAGGCTGATGTATTCCTTAGACATAAGTGTTATTTAATAGCCCGATAATCGACGGTTAACGTCAACTTTTGTGGACGTATAGCCACTAAAGTTCTTCTTGTACAGCCGTGGGCGTCAGACCGTGGTGACGAGCCCCGCACACGCTCAGCATTGTTCCTGTACAGTTAGACCATTGTCATGACAGTGGCGGAGGCCGCGGTAGGCACGCCGCTCCGCTAGCTACTGTCTCTGGTTCTGTCATTAGGCACATGCCATGGTAACGGTCTGTCACGGGCCACAGGCCGGTGACCTTTCATCACCCTTACACGGCCTCCCGGCTGGTGAAGATATCAAGATCGGGTGCTGACCTTTCAACATACCATCTTCGGGCCACCGCGTCCACTGGAGGTCTACTTTCAAAGAACTACGTGTACTCGCGGTGTACTCCCAATACGTCATTGACAGCCTTGATCTCTTGAAGTGGAAGTGAAATTCTCACATAAATAAGATCAACAAACAACATCAGAATCCCACTCGTCTCTGCGTGGGGTGTGGATGACCCCAATACTGTAATAGACGTATACAAGTTTTCCCTGTTTAATATGTTAAAAAGTAAGAGTCAGCCCCGTCAGATTAACGCAGTCATATCCGTTAATTAACTAGTATTTATCTTTTTTATTAAAAAAATTCAAAATTAAAAAAAATTGAAAATGCACCTCTATCTAACTACTGACACAAAATTTGCACTACGCTTAGTGAATAAAATTCAAGATGGCTAGTGTACAGAAGATTCTAAGGTCTCGGGTGAATGCTGCTTTACTAATCCCTGCAATAGATAATTGAAACTCTTGCTAGGTTACTAGGCAATAAGTTCTCAATTATATTGCATCGTAAGATTTTCATGACAGTATATTTACGCTATACAGTATATCCAACAGTTATTAATTTGTTTAGCACTCAAGTATTTAAAGTAGCCTAGTATACGTATTTATATGTCGCACCACCCACCTTCTATGTTTAATAAACAAAATGATGTTTTTATTGTTTACTTTACACCGGTGGTTGTGAAAAATGGCCGAGCTATTTCACGAATCGCATAGTTTATTAATTACATGGATACTTTCATAAGTATTACGCGCCTCTTTAAATACTTCACAGACATTCCGATAGACTACCCTGTTTATCAAATTAAAAATTAATAACAAACCAATATTTTTATTTCTGAAGTAGTCATGTATTTATTGACTCAAAACACGAATTTACCCACATGTCCACGTATAGAAAATAATCTGGTTGAATTTATTAAAGTAAACCACTTTTTTATTGAATTGTTCTAAATTAATAAAACTAATGAAACCGAAAATAAACGAGAAGTTATGCACCCCGAGGGTATCATTGTTACGGTGCACTTTTGCAGAATTTAATTAAATGCTTTCTAAAGCCAACCCACTCAATATCCATCAAGTTATTTTCTCATAACTATAGGATTCCGCTTTGTTTAGATTGTAAGCTTTATTTAGTTCGCCAACGTTGGACTGCGATGTTTTATATTTTATAATGTTCGTGGTTCAGTTTTTAAATGACATTTTTAATCCGTATATATGTTGGTTTATTTTTATTTAGTTTTTATCAAGTTTGTATACACACTTTTAATTTCGTAAGGAACTAAAAACTACTTAGGATTTGTCATAAACATCCCTTGGGAAATCTAAAATTTTAGATTAGGGTAAGGTAAGTGTAACCACGTTTTGGCATAGTTAAACTTTGACCTCAAATTGCCAACTTGTTATAACATGATATAATTCTGAAAATATTTATGCATAAACTTTGACTAATTGGCTTTAAAACAATATGCAATGTTATTAAAGAATAATATTTTTTTAGTTTAAAGATAATAATTAAAATGTGTGTGTTTTGAGGTTACACTTTCCCCAGGGTTCGGGGCAAGTGTAACCCTTGGCTGTTAAAAATGTATAAAGCACTGTAAAAGAGACAGTGGCCAGATATCAAATGTTCTTCTGATTCTGGATTTTTTATTTTTCTTAATTTTTACTCAAGTTACGAACTTTTTCGTGAAAGTCTCTCCTCACACAACAGTCTAAAACTATTACTATGACATACTTTATTTGCCTTTTTAAGGCTAAATATATCAAAAGAAAGTTCAAATAACAAGATATGATGACATTTAGGTTCGAAATGATCTTATCAGTTGAGTGCTAAGCCGTGGTTACACTAGCCCCCGGTTACACATACCCCAATTCACAATTTATTATTCAGATTAGCGAAAACTGTTAACTACGTTTGTTAAAGATAAGTAAGCTGTACAAATTCTATACGATTCGACTGCAAAAGCAGTATTTGTTCTTGTTGGCTGGCGGATCGCCACTTCCTATCAGGAAATCACATAACAATAGATCATTTACAAGGTGAAATCACTACCTGACAGCGCTAACTGTCTGTCTGTCTCTCCGCTTCGATTGCGTCATCGTGAACACGACTCTGTCACAGCATGTTGTAATCAAGTTAAGGAAGTTGAATAGCTCATCAAGTGTAGCTGTTGTACTAAGTTTTTAAACCCAACTGCTTGCAGCCCCGAAGAAAGTTGTATACAAACCAATTGTCTCTGAGAAATCGTAGTAAGGATTTCCCTCAGAATTACATTCAGAAAATCTACCTCGAGATCTTGAACAGGTTTTTAATACCCGAATTAAGACCAGCTCTAGTCTATTGTTTGTCTTCGTAATCATCACACTAACATAACATAGAAGAACATAATTTTTACTTGACGGACGAAAGTGGCGTACTTTAAGACTTCCACCATCTTGGATTTTAATCCTATATGAATAATGTTCATGTAGAAAATTATGAACTATGTTAATTCTATAACAGCATTGCTAAACCACACAACAGCCTGAACATATGTTTGAGGTGTCAAATTCAAGGTAAAGTTGTTTTTAGTGAATTAATAATTACATATTTTAAATCATTACTTATTAAATATCAGGTATATAACTATGTAACAATTTTATTTTCCGGAAATTATATTAAAAAATGGTTGCGACGTCCTGTAATCCAGCTACTTGGAGGTCACGAGTTGTGCATAGTTGTGAGAGATGGTCGGTGGATGTAGTTTTCTCTTGTTTTGGATTAACGTCCACACTATTGAATTCTACGTTAATTCGCAATGACCATCCTCATAATTTGTCCGATTCGTAATTCAGACGCCGTTGTTCGGATTCCACGTTAAACTGTAGGTCCATTATTTGCCATCGGCTGTTGGGCTATTAATTAACAGGCCCTAAGGAACATGTCAGCCTTAGTCAGTAACAAGACTACAAGATCGCGCCCCAATCATCCAACAGTCATTTCTCATTCATACTTGGCTTAAAATACCTACATTTTAGTTTGGTTGCCATTTCAATGATCTAATCTAATCATTCAATTTAATAGATAATTCTTCAATTTTAATATGATACCTCAAACATTTTTGTATCATCTAACCAATAATGGGCTAAATTGAAATATTTCACCATCACTGATCTCTCAACAAAGTCGAACGGATCAGCGACTCAATAACAATAGTGGCCCCGCCTGGAGATGCTTGCGGTCAGGCTGTGGTTGCGTAATTCGCGATAGGTCACGCACCGCGGCTCCGAGTGGTGGTGGGGGAAGGTCGTTACCGCTACGTCACACGCTTTGGTACTGCGCATGCGTACAGGCGTCTCCACTGCCGCTAACAAGCCACGCCGATTGATTTGTTTGTGCGTGTCTCAGTTTCTCTTGAATAAAATTTCTCTCTCTGCATATTAATATCTTTGTATTGTTTTTTATTCCTAAACTGATAGTATAGACATAGCTCATTAACCCATAACCTCTATTAACTCGTGGGACCTTCATACACAGGTGACCAAGTCTCTCCCAAGGCAAATGGATGTAGGAGTCCATATAAGGTGCATACCTGGAAGTCCTAGAACCATGGCCCCGAATTCTTGGTTTCAGGGATGACGGTAACTATGATCCCTGGATTGGGAAGAGATTCGAACCAAAAAGGGGGTCACTCTCCATCCAGGGTTCGTAGTGGCGGTAGTTGTTACTGAAATGTACAGGTTGAGCCCCTTTTCTCTTCTAGAGTGAGGTTTGCCATTAGAATGGTGTCTCTCGTCTATGGGCCGCCCTCGTAGTCACTAGCGCCCAACCATAATAGGTTGAGGCATACTCCTTGCCCGCTCAAGTGGTGCCTATCCAAGGGCGTAGCAGAAAAGGCACTTGTCCTTTACGAAACCTACGATGCACTAAGGTTAATGTTTACCCGTATCATTTTATATCCCTAATTTAGAACAAATCTCATAATTAAAACCGAATAAATCATATTTTTTCTTTTATTATCTCTCAAAAACATGATTTATCCTTCACTAATAAGAAAATCTTACCGATGAAAAACAATAAATCTGTTTTGGAGTGGCTCCAGAAACTCTTGCTTGTGGTTGTTTCTGAACTCCGTTATCGTCATGAGGACGCTATCGTGTTGGAGCTGCCAGACGCCCGCCACGTGGCTGCAGCCTCAAGAGGTTCGTCCGTTGTCTGATAACCGGTGGGCGGCTCTGGACTCCGGGGTCGGAGCTACAAAGCTGTTGTGTAGTGTTGGTGGTGCAAGTGATTGTTGTAGGTGAACATCAGCGTGCGCTTATGTACATCAGGGTTGCTTTGATAACAGCACAACAATAACACAATGCTGATTAGCTTGTGTTACTAGAGGTGTGTAATTAGATTGTGTGTGCTGCTTAGAGTTTTTTCGGGTATGAGTCGGATATCCCATTTCTCGCCCTCAGTATTCCGGTTTGTATATTTTTAACAGCTGTTAAACTTAAAAATTCTATGCACGCATTTAATTTTAAATATTCTTGTAGTTTCTATTAATTTTGTTTAAAGAATTACATATTAATCCTATACTTACACGACTAAAAAATTGAATACTTTGTGTGATTACTGAACTGAATTAACATTTGTTTTGAGTTTTTAAGGTCACGAAATACTATATGTTTTTCTAATGAAGTAAAACGAGCGCACTTGTTAACGCATTAGTTATGTTATCAAAGCACGGTAAACTGAATTTTATGAAGGGTAGAAAATTGCACTAATGCTGAGATGCCCGTGTGTTAGTCTCAAAATTCAAAATATATAATAACTTTTTCGATAGTGAGAACAGAATATTTTAAAATGTGTTCTCTGAAATAACAGAATGTTAAATACCAGCGTTTGTACAATGTCATACTATCTATACAAAAAATTATTATAAATAAATAAAATTGTGTTTTATTTATAGCTGTTTTCATTATATAGTAACCCGTGTCAATTCATACATAAAACAAAGTTTACGAAATTACTTATAAATACATCCAATGAAATATATTAAAAAAATAAAATTGTACTCCATTTGTCTTAAATAATTTAAATCACCGCTCAGTAATTTTTCATAAACATTTTCTTGAAATTTTTTGTATTCTTTCTGCCTGATAATGAACTCCAATCAATTAATTATTTTTTCACACCGCACACAAAGCATCTCCATCATGTCTTCCTGCCCGGTCTGGAGATCGGAGATCGAAACGGGGCTTGAGTCTGTCTCTCAGATATTGAGGTTTCCCCTGACAGGATATTTTGAACGAGGCATGAAGTGCTAAGAAAGCACAATTCATTAATTGTTAATAAGCCTGGAGATTTCCTCTAGAGAAATGTGATCGAATTCTCTCAGTCCACAAACACACTTGACGCACATGTTTTGCACCCTCTGTATTCGTTTTATGCCCCCAACTGATTAGAATTTCCATACACTGGGAGACAATACTGAGAGTATCAAAGTTTTAACAAGATTAGATAAGATTATTGAAAAGGCGACCATACCTGCCGCGCGACCGAAATGCAAGGGTTTACAAAAAGCCGATTTCTCTCTCTCTTAATACTGAAATTTTGTAGTCTGGAAGCTGCATTTTGTTTTGATATTATGAACACAACACTTAGAAATAGTTGATTGTAATGTATGAAAAAGGTTATTTTGAATAACTATAACAATTGACAGAAATTTTTGTTTGAAACGAGCCTTACCTGTGAAAGTAGAACCCTTCTTCGTCTATTAGGCCTCGTTTACTGCGATTTTTTCTTTGAAATAATACGTTCAAAAAACGCCTCGTAGGAAACCTTTGCAAATGAAAATACGCAGCAAGGAAGTGGCGACGTCTGGTGCCATCGAGTGGAAACACGCCGCCACAACCCCACCGCTTTCTGTTTTGCGTTTTTTGGTTGAGAGTAGACCGGAGCCTTAAATTAGGTTTTTTATTGATATTTTTATCTCGTTAATAATATTTCATACTATCAAAACCTAACTTAACTCCGCAGAGCGCCGTATGTCGGCCATATATACATGTTGCGTTACATCGTAATATACGAGATATTGGCGACATACAGCGCTCTGCGGAGTAGTTAGGTTTATTTATATATTTTATGTCATTAGAAATTACCTGATATTCTTTCTTTAAAGATTGCTCAATAATAATCTAATAATCTAGTAACTAGGCTGTCAATCTATAGGTGTGGTCGGTATAACTGAAAAGTACCTAAACTAATAAGTCTTTAATATTTATGATATACTAGCTGACCCGGCGAACTTCGTAACGCCTCACAGTAAACACATGTTAACTTTAAGATTGGCCATGTTCTGAAGTCGAATAGCAATACGGCTTCATTGTGAAAGGTTATATATTCTGGGTCGCTGCATAGTGAATAACAATACTGAAACGATAAAACATATTAATATCATTCCCATAAAACAAATAAATCTGAGTGGATTAATTCACAATTTTCAAATCCAATCCAAACCCAAACGAAACCTAACTGTAATACGGCTTTTATAGGGAAAGATATACAACAGCTGATTATTATAATAAACGTAATAATATAAACATTGTAATTATCATATAAACACGTGACTTTAATAAGACAGAAAATAAAAATATAAATACATAATCCCCCAAAACCGTTAACTATTAACGTGGTGAATAAAGCTGTTCATTTTTTACAGTACACATTTACTTCATAGTTTAACATTAATGAATGATTCAGATGGCATTGGATAGTAAAGCATACGGTATTGCTAATGGAAAGTAAACCAATCAGCTGTAGCTAAGAAATCAAATGTTTTCATTGTAGACAATTTGTAAACAAACTTACTCTCCATAAGGTTAACATTAGAAATTTAAAACGCCATAAAATGGAAACTTATGGGGTTTTCGAAAATATTTTTTCACTAAAACCTTCCCGGACACATATAGAGCAACTTCCTAAAATTTCATGGCGATCGGATGAGTAGTTTGGCAACGCATAAAGGACATACATACATACAGACAGACATACATTCAATTTTATATATAGAGATTTATTATTTTTGAAAATGTATGATTAATATAGTTATTATTAAATTAAATGAACTTGTGCTCCCTTTAAACATTTTATTTCTTACATTATACACGACACGTGTTTTGAAATTTCATTTTCACAATGTGAGATAAAAAAAATGTAAGAAATAAAATGTTTAAAGGGAGCACAAGTTCATTTAATTTAATAATAACTATATTAGCTCCCCTTACTTGTGAACTACATAATCAAGATTAAGATAATATATAACTAATCGAAAATTTTCAGTTTATGAACATTTTTCATTGAAAATACTCATACTCTGTGGAATGTATGTCGTTGAATAACCGTTATCTTTAATACTGTCTCCATCCAGGACGCTTTGTTATCAGGGAACGCAATACGGCAGAAGACCGAGGCTGAAGAATCAATGTTCCCGGGTTACGGGGAAATCAGAATTGCTAATGACTCCTTTGTAATGAGAGTATTTTGCCTTTCATGTTTTCTATTGGGCTTCTCCGCTCAAGCTGTTGTTTCTTGAATAATCTCTTTTGTCATTACTGTGTTTGGTAGAAAAATGTTTTACTTAAAAAGTATTTAATTGAATACATTTACATAGATTTTAAATAAATCTTTATTTTTTCTTCGTTATGCATTACATTTATTACATCAGATACAAAATAATACAATTCACCCCAGACTGATAAATCACAACATAAAAATGGAGTGCCCAAAAAGTTCTAAAGGAACGAAAATTCTTATTATTGATTTATTCGTAATCCAGTCTTTTTACTTTTTTTACGAAAACTAAAAATAACAAAACGGACGCTACAAAATTCTCTTAATGGCGAATTATCCTTCCACCACCAATACTTTCCAATTCCTAATGTAGGAAGTAACAAGAATTACTATTTTACATTATAGAAAAGGCAACTATACATATCTGAGGAAATTTTAAAGAAAAAATAGAGGTAATTTAGAATATAATCATAACATTTAAGAAAAACTAAGAACATAGAACATAGACCAACACTAAATCGGTAAAAAACGACAAATTATTTCCATTGAGCAGTTTTATATTGAAACCACGTATTACAGCTACAATAAAATATAGTAAAATTAAAATTACCGTTTTAATGTCCAGGCAACGGAAAATTTTATGTTCGGAATTTAAAAAATCTCCTTTGTTACAACTGTACATCTGGCTTTTTCAGGTTTAGAACGATAGACATAAGTGAGTCCTATGAACTCATGAGAAGTGGTTTTATACCCTGGTGATAATATTTGAAGTTTGTTCATAACCCCGCGATGGAAGTTCGTTCATAAACTTAGACTCCCGCCTTGAAAGTCGATGGTTGTATTTAGGGTCGTCCGCTATAACACCGTTAAAGCCAAAACATCTAAGATGTAATATAGAATTGATTAGCTAACTTCCCTGTGTTATAAAATGTTTATATGACGTATAATCTATTCCCGTTAAAATTATCTTGTACATGTACCGAAAGCAATATTTGCAGTAAGCAATATATTTATAACCATGTTATGTATAGCTGCATGTGGGGATATTTACCTCACTGGGGAAACATATTCTAATCTATTCTACTTCTATATTTCGCCTATATACAGCTGATAAATGTGTAACTCAATTGGGTACAAGTCTAAATCACTTCTAGGAGGGGAAGAAACTTTATAATTTGCAAGAACCCTCCCTTTGCTCTAAAATTCATAGGGAAATTGCCTAATATAACACTCTACATTATAACCTTCTTAAAAACATATACTTAAAAAAGTGTAAATATATAGTTTTTTATTTGTTAAAAGTAGGGTTTACGAAATCCCCCATTCATCTAATTTCCAAATAAGCTAGAAACGTGAATTTTTGTATAATCGTTTAAAGACTTTTTCAAATAAATAATTTTATCGGATTTCGCAAGTTTACTACCTCAAAAAAAGGATTTTGAAAAAGATTTAAATTTTTTTGTTATATATGTTGAACGAAGGTTCCTATCAAAATTCTGGCACCAGGTCTTCTATCACACATAGTACAGGGGGCCTGGGGTGAACGACCTAATAAACTAGATCTAATAAACTACAGCGTAACTGTCGTCAGAACTTCTACCACGCAATAACGGGGGCTAAGATGTATTGTAAATAAAACCTAGACTCCAACAACTCCAACTCCTCCCCTAGCGAGCAAAGCGAATATAAATAACAAACGATGTTTTTGGGGTCTTGGGACCTCAAAACCAAAAAATATGGCCCCGAAACTAGGTATTGTCATTACGACCACGTTGATAGCTCTATTTCCCAAACAAAATTTGCTTAATGAAGTTTGTTCCTTAAAGGATATTTTCGTTAGATTTGTCATTGTACGTAGAACGTGTTATGGAGCGACATTGCATGTAGGAATCTACATAATATAATGGAGTGACATCGTGAAGTAGTGCATTTACGTAGGACTTGCAATGGAGCCACGTCGTCGTACGTATCACCGATCATAGAGATGACTGTATATCTGGTCACCGTAACTTAGTCACCGTACTTACGTAGCTCCTACCATGAAATGTCGTCGTGAAGTACGTATACATACGATGTTGACATGGTGCCACGTCGTCGTACGTATCACGTATCATGGAGTGACATTAGGAGGTACGTTTACATAAGATCTGATCATGGAACCATGCCGTACTTAGCACCACTTCGTACGTAGCTCCTACCATGAAATGACGTATACGTACGATCTAGTGATGGAGCCACGTCGTACGTAGTACCACCTCGTACGTAGCTCCTACTATGAATAGACGTCGTGAAGTACGTATACGTACGATCTAGTGGTGGAGCCACGTCGTACGTAGTATCACCTCGTACGTAGCTCCTACTATAAAATGACGTCGTTAAGTACGTATATGTACGATCTAGTGATGGAGCTACGTCGTATGTAGTACCACCTCGTACGTCGTTTCTACTATAAAATGACGTCGTGAAGTACGTATACGTACGACCTAGTGATGGTGCCACGTCGTACGTAGCACCTGCCTTGATCTGGGCCGGCGGTACCAGTCATTAGCTGAGACGGTCTACTTCTGCCGCGCCATTACCACAATTACAGCGGTGCGGATAGCCGTGGTGCATGTAGAGCAATGTAGAGCAGCGCGCGGCCGAGAGCTAAGGGTGCTCCTGTCCACACCCATATTGATGTCACCGTTGTTACTTTGCTGTGAAGAAAGTGGCTTGTAAGTCTATTCCTAAAAGCTCCCGTTGAATGCTTCCAAACATACCATATAGGACAGTGCTGTTTACAAACTGAGCGTACTTTTGGATTTATTTATATTTTACACTTTTGGATATTACGAAATGGTCTACAAAACATTCCCGTCCACACTGGTCGCGCTGTGCGGTGAGATGGGGAAAGTTCAGAGCAACTTTCCCCGCGTGGTGTTCTGTGGTTTTAAATTACCTCTAGCATCAGCACTTGCGGCCTCGAGGGTTGAAAAGTAAAAGTGTAATTTTCGACTGGTGTTAAAGCACGCGACCTTTGTGGTCTGTAAAAGGTTTGGGCATTACATTACCTTGTCCGGATAGGTAATAAGGCCAACCAAGTATTAATAAGAAATGAGTGTAAGTAGATTGTGGCACGATCTTGTAGTCTTCTTACAAACTAAGTCTGTCATGTTCCTTAGAATGGACTGTTGATTATATCTCAACAGCCAATGACACATTAGGGACCTACAGTTTAACGTGAAATCCGAACCACAATTTTTCCTCTGAATTACGAACTGGGCTAATTAAGAGATAAACGTAGTATTCAATAGTACGGACGTTAATCCAACCAAGGAATACCACATCCACCAACCATAACCTATAACTATCCACGATTCGTACCTCCAAGTAGCTGGATTACAGGACACGCCACTGTTCCAGACCGTGTGGATGCTGTCCGCCCTACAAAAAATATATTGCCCTTCCCTCGATACTGGGAAATGACACTTTTAAGATAAGGAAAACGAGCATTGCAGAGGTTTTTAGCAATCCTGTCTTAAAATTTATTATAGCTATAACTGAGCGCAAAGGATGGTTCAAATGGCAGCACGAAGCGTCAGCTGAGTGTTGCCAGAACTTCGAGGGCGGCCATGACAGTGTGCACTCGTATTATACACGAGATTTTTCCTCCAATTAAAAAGTAATTAAGGTTATGTTAGGTTTTCCAGTTGGGATAAATGTAAACGTAACTTTTCCGGTAACCTCAGTTTCATTTCGCAAAACCGGAAGTTAGTGTTGTAGCAACGTCTACCGTCTATCAGCTGACTGAGCGCTTAGCGCATGCTATTGGTTAGTTTCATATAGATTTGGAGCGTTCCGCCCTTGTGATTGGCCGGTTATTTTTCCGCACTAGGGTGGATATGAGATCATATCCACCCTAGTGCGGATATGTACTCCTTATACGTTTTGCCAACAGTGCGAAATGTGCCTGTTATCGCGTGGTTGTAGGAAAAATACATTAGCACTGCACAGTAAGAGGGATTTAATGTTGTACATTCAATGCCTGTAAAAACTGGATTCATTCAACTTTAGTTTCCAACCATTCAGTATTGTGATTTATCGATGCGTACAAGCAGTGTAGAAGATATAAACCCGCTTTAATTGAACCCACTAATGATTTCCTAGTCTAAACGAAGAATTCAAGGACCACGAAGTGGTAAAATGTGCTCGGTGGTCGGTGATGAAGGGTTCTCCAGCTGTGCCAGGGCATTGCCGCCGTCCACCTCCACCTCACGTGAGGGCCCTTGGCGACGCGGATAACCGTGAACACCAACCCGTGTTCTCGACTATAAACGCTTTATATTAATTAATGGATCTCTTTTTGCAAAATAAACTTGAAGTAATTGCACTAAATGTTGAAACGTACGCTGGATGTTGCATTCGATGCCTCAAGTCGAACGAAAATATCGAAATGGGTTAACTATTCAAGTTTCTCTAAATTTCGTCTCGAAAAATGTACTTTGGATTCAATGAAAAATCAGCTTTAGAAATTAGCTGAAGTATTGTGTACTGTTTAATTTGAATATGTAGTCTGTTTAAGGTTCTAATTTCGGAAAAATCTAAACGGGAAACTAAATAAATTCGTTAGCTTGAATTACAAAATATCAATCAATTAGTACAAGATTAATACTGATTTTCTTATATTTTTAAATTTGGAAAATAAAGTAATATTTTCTATATCCATTCCATATATTTTACTTTGGAATATAGTGATTTAATTGAGTTTTATGTAGTAAAATAACTTTCTTCAAAGCTGTTGCCAAACCAATTGTCAAATATGGCAACAGCGACTGTGCCTATTCTTTTGAACTTTAACGTACTAGTTCTAAGTTCTAGGTAACGCAATAGGCTCACTAAGTTTGATGTTGACGGACCTAGGAATTGTAAGGAATGAATGTGGTTTGCGTAAGTTCTGCGTAGGTGTAGGTAGACTGTATCCCTGGAATGTGTGTAGTGTTCTACCTTTGCTACCCAAACCGCCAAGGCTGGAGGCAACATATTGCCAGGTGTTAGTTATTCTAAGGTTTGGTTGTTTATTTTGTTAAGATCTCACCGACCGAATGAAGTATACAAATGTTAAATGACAATTAACAGTCTACGTAGTTTTTTGTTGGTCTCCCATTTCAAGTTAATGGTATGTGTACTAAGGTGTTAGATTTATCTATTCTTCTAATACTGATTATAACACACTTATTACATATGAGTTCTGTTGCACAGTCGCGGTCGTGTAACAGTCGCTGTCAGCTGGCTAACGGCGTGGAGTGTGGAGTTGCCGCGTACTACTGCAGGTATGCGGTCGGCCGTGAACCCAGCTGACTCACCGGGGCTCGCCAATCAGCTGATCACCGCTGGCCTCGATCAGCTGATCTCGTGGAGATATCAGACATGATAGTAGACGTCGGTTATTGCCGCTCGTGGACGTAATTGTATGACGTTTGTTTGTTGTGTATTCAAAGAACTTACTTAATGACCTACATTTCGGGTTTTGTATTCCAATCGTACACTACATATAGTCTACGAAGACGGTCCTTACATACTATTGTAAGGAATTAATACGGAATTTCGTACCTCCACTCGGTCGGTGAGAAATGAGTGTAAGATGATTGTAGCACGATATTCTAGTCTTGTTACTGACTAAGGCTGGCATGTTCCTTAGACAGAACCGTTAATTTAATACCCTAACACCCAACGGAATCTATGGGACTTACAGTTTAACGTGGAATCCGAACGACTTTTTCCTCTAAATATAGAACTGGTCTGATTATGAGGATGGTCTTTGCGATTAAACAGTCAGGACGTTGATCCACACCAGAGAACTCACATCAACCGACCATCGATGTAACTTCCAATAATTCATTACCTCCAAGTAGTTGGATTACACGGCACGCTAATATTGCTCAAATCTCGGGTGTTTGAGAGCTCGTTTCTGTATTTTAATAGGTTTTGGGTCAGTATAAACTAAACTAAACCGTTTCAAAAGGTTTAGAATAATTAAAATAGTTCATCATAGGGGGTGCTTCTGTTTTCACAAAAAAAACTTTCTAAAAAGACCATGTTCAGCGTTTGAGAATGACAGAAAGACCGGCGAGAAATTGAGATAAGACCCATATCGGCTAAAAATAACCAAATATATCAAAATTTCAAGCAATGTGTGGAGAAAACTTTAATTTCATTCATATAGATTACTAATAATTATTGTCGTGATTTGGTTTCTTTGTCGCAAAGTGATGATCTTGAAAATCTTTTCTTTAATTCCATTTTTAATAAATGAAGGTTGTTAACTATTTCTCATTCCGGACTATAGGTTACTTTCTCATTCCGTGAAGGTAAGCACCAAAGCAACCGTGACCCGTGGGAAATCGGCTGGGGTTAAATATGACATCACCAAACTCCTGATCCACGGTTCGAGATCGCCCATCAGTTCCTTCTCCTTAGTTTGTCTACTGGCAATGCTGGCCAGTGCCTAAAGGTCATACAGGCTGTGTAGAGTACAAAAATAGGCGAAACCTTCCCTGGACGCTGGTTACATCTGATTACGGATTATGATGCTTGCAATGAAGCCTTACTTACGTTCATGTAGCCGACTTGTGACCGCGGCCTCATTTTCCATGTTCAGTACACAATTAACTTCAATTATTTCAAAAAAATGTTGTTTATTGTTTGCAAACATTTTAATGATGTTTAGAATATATGTTTTAAGTAAAATTCATTTTTAAAATACTCTTTTTGATTTCAGGTAAGTGTACCAACACCAGATGCATGTAGATGGTGAGTGTTGCTGTCAAAATTACAGTGCATTCGTTATGAAATTATTTATAAAATAGTAGGTATAAATCTACAATTTTTTTTAAATTTCATTGAACGTATTAACTATTAAAATTCACTTCACGAACTGGAAGGGTGTCATTCTAATTCTTGAGACACCGTCAAAATGAGATCATTTTAAGGTAAATATGAGTTAAGGGTGAGAGGAACTTAGATGTTAGATAGCGTTTTTATACTGACAAAGATCAGGTGAATAGTTTGCCAGTATAATTAATTAATAGCCCAACAAACAAATACCACCGGATCCAGTATCGAACCATCACAGAATTAGGTCAACATTTTGCTGAGGGTGTTATAACTATCTAGGTTTACGAACTATTATATTGTATATCCAGAATTTTAAGCGCGATAATAATTACAGTTTGTCTTTAGATGTTTTAATTATTTTGTACCATTCATATTCCCATTATTAAAGTCTATAATGAAACCCCTTGAATTTATTAACAATCAAAGCAGTATAAATATAGTTCAGATAGTGTTTTTTTAAGATGATCATATTATATGTTGTATTTTGCTCAACTCACACAACTCAAAACTAAAACATAATCTTAGGAGTGTGGCTCATTGTGTGTTTTCAGTGTTTTTTCCATGTTTTTGATGAGTCACAGGCATAATTAAATATAAGATGATATGTGTCCCAAAATAATATAAATAATGAAAAATATTTTATATATAATATTAAATTTTAATATGGCCATCACTTTTTGCTCTACAGACGTACAGACGACGATCTAGGCCTTTTCAGCCCACATGTTAGGTATGCAACATTTCTCTTGGCACTATGAAAACTTAATCCCTAATTCTTTCTTTTAGATGGACCACATCTCGAATTTTTTAGGATAAACCAAGGTTCAGGCACTCACCAGAGAAAAAACAGTTCACTTAACAATATTACACACACGTGGCCTTTTCTACATCGAAAGAAATGTTTGTAAAGTAAACAATCTGATGTTTATTTAAAAGAATAATGAGGCCACCGATTAGCACAACAATCGTCACAGCTGTTTTTATCAATAAAAAAAAAAACTATTTTTTAATTTTGTAATTAACTATTACACTTACGATTGAAGTTTTTTAATTCAATAATCAAAAACGAGATAATTTAAAAATATGAGTTAAGGTAAAGAACTTAGATGTTAGATAGCGTTTTTATACTGACAAAGATCAGGTGAATAGTTTTCCAGTATAATTAATTAATAGCCCAACAAACAAATACCACCGGATCAGTATCGAACCATCGCAGAATTAGGTCAACATTTTGCTGAGGTGTTATACTATCTAGGTTTACGAACAATTATATTGTATATCCAGAATTTAAGCGCGATAATAATTACAGTTTGTCTTTAGATGTTTTAAATTTTGTACCATCATATTCCCAATTAAAGTCTATAATGTTGAATATATTAACAATCAAAGCAGTATAAATATAGGTTTAGATAGTTTTTTTTAAGATGATCATACTATATGTTGTATTTTGCTTAACTCACACAACTCAAAACTAAAACATAATCTTAGGAGTGTGGCTCATTGTGCGTTTTCAGTGTTTTTTCCATGTTTTGATGAGTCACAGGCATAATTAAATATAAGATGATATGTGTCCCAAAATAATATAAAAAAATATTTTATATATACTATTAAATTTTAATATGGCCATCACTTTTTGCTCTACAGACGTACAAACGACGATCTAGGCCTTTTCAGCCCACATGTTAGGTATGCAACATTTCTCTTGGCACTATGAAAACTGATTCTCTAATTCTTTCTTTTAGATGGACCAAATCTGGAATTTTTTAGGATAAACCAAGGTTCAGGCATTCACCAGAGAAAAAAACAGTTTACTTAACAATTTAGACACACTTGGCCTTTTCTACATCGAAAGAAATGTTTGTAGAGTAAAAAATCTTATGTTTATTTAAAAGAATAACGAGGCTACCGATTAGCACAACAATCGTCACAGCTGTTTTTATCAATGAAAACAAAATTGCTTTTATTAATGTTGGTACCCCTGCATCCGGTAGCAGTTTACACTACCGCATACAGGGGTACCACCTTAAAAATATTTAATAGTTTTAAAGACAGATAATATCCAGTCAAACCATTATTTAATGAAAACCCTGTCCATGTCTTTAATGACGCGCCGAATAGCGTCATCGACGTAAACAATTGCTGACGGAAACGTGACGGATTCCGGCCTTGGGCTTCGTGCGGCCATGGAGGACCGTGGAGGACGAGAATGCAAGTATCGAATCGGATTTAACGCGTAACATTGTAGTGAAAATGTGCGAGAGACTTCCAACCGAAGGCTTATATCTGTGATTATACACAGTACCCTCCCCCGTTTTGGAATATTAACTTTATCTCGTCTTGGTGTATTTTGAGCGTTAGCATTCTTTAAAAAGTATTTTACCAAACTTGTATCCACGCCAGAGGAATTTTAATAGAGTCGAGGAGTTATTTCACACTAACGATTTTTGGGAAAACGGTTCGAATTCAAATGAGCATCTCGACATTTTAACCCTTGACTTCTTGCACCGTATTCCAATACGCTTAACACTAGGCTAGCAAGACACCCATGATTTATTAAGTGTATTCGAATCAAATTACTGTAAATAAATTCATATTGACTAAATTCCTTCCTCAGCCTTTTGTTCAATCGTGAAGAGCTCATTATTTGAAAAATCCAATAACCTGTATCACTAATTTGAATTTGACCATCTTCAAGATAAAGATTACAAAATTAGGTTATTGGGTTTGCTGCTCCAGTTGAAATTGGGTTATTGGGTTTGCTGCTCCAGTTGAAATTGGGTTATTGGGTTTGCTGCTCCAGTTGAAATTGGGTTATTGGGTTTGCTGCCCCAGTTGAAATTGGGTTATTGGGTTTGCTGCTCCAGTTGAAATTGGGTTATTGGGTTTGCTGCTCCAGTTGAAATTGGGTTATTGGGTTTGCTGCTCCAGTTGAAATTGGGTTATTGGGTTTGCTGCCCCAGTTGAAATTGGGTTATTGGGTTTGCTGCTCCATTTGAAATTAGGTTATTGGGTTTGCTGCTCCAGTTGAAATTGGGTTATTGGGTTTGCTGCTCCAGTTGAAATTGGGTTATTGGGTTTGCTGCCCCAGTTGAAATTGGTTATTGGGTTTTGCTGCTCCCAGTTGAAATTGTAGGTTAGTGGTTTGCTGCTCACAGTTGAAATATATCATGCTCCAGTTTGGATTGGGTTTGCTGCCCCAGTTGAATTGGGTTAATTGTTGTAAGTTGAAATTGGGGTTTGCTGCCGCGTCTAGTTGAAATTGTGTTATTGGGTTTGCTGCTCCAGTTGAAATTGGGTTATTGGGTGTTTGCTGTCCTCAGTTGAAATTGGGTTATTGGGTTTGCTGCTCCAGTTTTGAAATTGGGTTATATTGGGTTATTGGGTTTGCTGCCCCAGTTGAAATTGGGTTATTGGGTTTGCTGCTCCAGTTGAAATTGGGTTATTGGGTTTGCTGCTCCAGTTGAAATTGGGTTATTGGGTTTGCTGCCCCAGTTGAAATTGGGTTATTGGGTTTGCTGCTCCAGTTGAAATTGGGTTATTGGGTTTGCTGCCCCAGTTGAAATTACCCTGACGTTTTCATTAACATCTAGTACAAACATCTTTAAATGTTATTGACATTCTTTTCTCCAGCTGACAAAGTTGGAATGAAGCACAAAAAAGTGTTGTAGGCATTAATGTCGCTGGTTATGATCCTGGTGTTGTTATTTATTTTTTATTTTTACCCTACTGTTTGGTATAAAACTAATGTCATCTTCCCTATACGATTATTAACTTGGTACGTTCCACACTGAAGTCTGTGTAATCTGTATGAGGACAAAGAATGGGCGAATAGAGTACTGCCATCCTCTTAGGAATATTTGAAATCCGGTAAAAATATCCAATCTAAAGCAAATGTCTTCCTGCGTCACCCCTTCCTCCGTGTGTTGCCGCAGTGAAGTAGCTCTGGGTGATGACATCGACTCGGGATCTCATCTCCATCCTCTCCCCTTGCATCATTAAGATTTCCTGCTGCATTTGCATCTCAATGTCTCCCCCATACGTGTGTGAAACAACTCACGTGTGTTGCTTTCGATCAAGTAACTTAGCATCGAGTGTTGATTTTGATCAAGTAACAAAGCAACGAGTTTTGATTTTGATCAAGTAACTTAGCAACGAGTGTTGATTTTGATCAAGTAACATAGCAACGAGTGTTGATTTCGACCAAGTAACATAGCAACGAGTGTTGATTTTGATCAAGTAACATAGCAACGAGTGTTGATTTTGATCAAGTAACATAGCAACGAGTGTTGATTTTGATCAAGTAACATAGCAACGAGTGTTGATTTAGGTCAAGTAACATGCAACGTCAAGTAACGTAGAACAGTTTGTTACTTTCGATCAAGTAACATAGCAACGAGTGAGTAGTTGATCAAGTAGACAGTAACATATTTCAAGTTGCTAAAACTGAT
The DNA here is from genome assembly GCA_023375725.1 of Nephotettix cincticeps. Classification (NCBI taxonomy): domain Eukaryota; kingdom Metazoa; phylum Arthropoda; class Insecta; order Hemiptera; family Cicadellidae; genus Nephotettix; species Nephotettix cincticeps. The sequence goes on along the minus strand of CM041785.1, from coordinate 14,728,080 downwards.
TTTTGATCAAAAATATAACTTTTTGTTTTGATCATGAGTAATAAGCAAGTGTTGATACTAAGTAACATAGCAAGTTGATTTTTCATTAAGGTCAAGTATAACATTCAACGTCACAGTACGTTTTAGAACTTGTTGCTTCGTTTAAGTAACATAATAACACTAGTATACTAGAGGTTCATGGTGGTTATCCTACTTATCCTAGAGTATTTGGGGACACAGTTCATCAGTTTGTAAGAACATTCAGTACAGTAAACTAAGTGTAAAGGTCCCATTTTAAATTCTATAGCATTAACTTTAGCATGTTACTTTAGAAAATCATTTGTCGTACAGTAAATTTAATAGTTAATTTTCAAATATTCTACTTACTTTCAGGCCTATCAAACGACCAGTCGACTCGACATTGTGAAATATACTAGAACTTTTCAATAATTAATTCCACATTACTTTATTAACTCCCTTATGGCTTGAATTATTAACTAATAATCTGCAGGATATCGAACACTCTTTGTACAACATATTTTGTCAATGGGCGGTGACGCGGATCAGCTGAAACACTTGTGTAAGCAGGCGATCAGGTCGATGAACCGGGGGTCCTTCAGCCTTCACACATCACACCGACGGACTTGTGATTAGTCTACTTCTTTATCTATATCATTCTTTATCTTATCTATTCTATGTATCTTTATCATTTTGGTTCAACTGTTTCTGTCCACCATTGATTAAACTAATGATTTTCCGTGTTACACATTGTGAACGCTAAGGAATATTTAATTTAACTGAAAAAACTCTAAATCGATTGTTGTGTTGAATTTTATTTACAATTTTTAGTCAACATTGTCTTGTGTTGAATTTGATATTGAAATTTTTGTTAATCATGTCTCGTGTTTAATCCTATCAGTTTGATCAGTATTGTGTTGTGTATTAGATACTGAATCTCATATGAATCTTGGTCAGTCTTTCTCGTGTTTCACTTTATGCTTCCGTGCTTAGAATATACTTTATGTATATACAGGGTGTTTCAGAATTCCCTACCAATACTCTAGGGCATTGTTCCTGGGTAAGAAACATATCTAAATATCATATTTAAATTGTCCGGAAGTCCTTAGTTACTCACAAAGCCTCCATTTTGTTTTTTTCACTTATAATTTTTTTCTGAATAATGGTTAAACGTACGGAATTGAAACTTTGCACAAACATTTATAACAACTAGAAAAAACTACGAAAAAATCATGACAATTTCTCAAATTCATAAAACAAAATGGCGGCCATTTAAAATTTTATTTCTCAAATAACTCGTGAACCGTTGATTTAACAGAAAATTTACAAGAATAACTTTTTTTAGGTAATGCAATTACAAATCGATTGACACAAATTAGGTTATTCTTGTAAATTTTCTGTTAAATCAACGGTTCACGAGTTATTTGAGAAACAAAATTTTAAATGGCCGCCATTTTGTTTTATGAATTAGAGAAATTGTCATGATTTTTGTGTAGTTATGACGTGTCATTTACGTCAATAATTGTTTGAAAGAAATTTAAAAAAATAACTTACCAAATATATGTGATATAATCTGGAATAAAAATTAACATTTAACCCGTCATAACATATTACTATGTCAGATGTAATTGCACCAATATGGTTACATAAAGTCATTGATGTTTTTACAGTACTTAAAGCATAATTATAAGAAAAGTCCTATTTATTTTAACCGTGCGTTGAAAAGCGATTGCTTGAAGTGGAACAACGTAGGGCTTCAACTCAATAGATTGTTCCCTTTAAACCATAAACCCCGGTTTAATGCTCGCTCCCTCCTTTGACGCAATGACTTTTAATGTATTTCGCTCAAAGACATTGTAAAGCTCCGTGCTTGAAGAGCCCGCCTTTAGAATAGAATGAACGAGCTTCGAGTGAAAACTACTGTAAATCGTGGTCGGATGAACCTTTTCAACCTTTATAGTTTGGTTTTTAATTACGTTGTACTAATTTATAGTTTAGAAAATAAAGCGCCTGTGAATTTCAAATCCAGTGTCTCCCTCGGATTTCTTTTATCATTGACTGCATATCACTAGCACGAATGTATGGGACGGTGGCTACGTCCTGTAATCCAGCTACTTGGAGGTGACGAGTTGTGGATAGTTGTGAGAGATGGTTGGTGGATGTAGTGTTCTCTTGTGTGGATTAACGTCCGCACTATTGAATACTACGTTAATCCGCAAAGACTATCCACATAATTAGACCAATTCGTAATTCAGATTCCACGTTAAACTGTAGGTCATTAGTTGCCATCGGCTGTTGAGCTATTACTTAACAGTCCTGTCTAAGGAACATGTCAGCCTTAGTCAGTAACAAGACTACAAGATCGTTACACTCAATCCTCATTCATACTTGGCTTAAAATACCTATATTGTAGTATGGTTGCCATTTCAATGGTCTAATCTAATCTAATCTAGTTGCGGTGAGTCACTTGGGCTAGTAAGAGGTCGCGGTTCATGTTCTGACAGCAGTCGCCGTCCAGTGTGGTTTCAATGCAGCAACTTTTGTAAGCCAGTGTGTTAACCCTGAACTATCGTACCGGATTGGCCCTGAAATAGTATTGAAATTTTCAGTACTGAAAAAAGCTTTAAATATCAAGCTCAATAAATGTTTCAAAATTGCAGAGAAGTTTTGTGTTAACTGCGAGAGGTCGAAATTTTAACCGAAGCCACTGGGAAACTCAACTGAGGCTTGTTGTACTAAGCACAGGAAAGAAAGTGAGCACTCACATTATTGTCATGCCTCCAGTAGGCGTACGGTAATTAGAATGAAAATAATTTAGGAGTAGGAGGGTTAGGGTGGAGGTAGGACTCGGTTGGCCGACTGTTCAAAGTCCAGAAGCCCAGCATCCGCCCTGACATGAGTTTGGGGCCTCACTTTTGGTGACTAAACCATTCGAACTTTGTACTTTGTACCTGTGCTTATGAAAATAGAATCTTAGAAGAAAAGGATAGTTTCATGTGTTTCATGGCAGACATCATGGTCGGTGGGTGTAGTGTTCTCTTGTGTGGAACGTCTGCACTATTTAATACTACGTTAATCCGCAAAGATCATCCTCATAATTAGACCAAATCGTAATTCAGAGGCCGTGGTTCAGATTCCACGTTACACTGTAGGTCCCTTAATTGTTGCTACCGGCTGTTAGGCTATTAATTAACAGTCCTGTCTAAGGAGAATGTCAGCCTTACTCAGCAATAAGACTACAAGATCGTGCCACAATCATCTTACACTCAATCTTCATTAGATTAGATTATTGTAATGGTGATCATTAGGTATTAAGCCAGTCATTCATACTTGGCTTAAAATACATACCTTGTAGTATGGTCGCCATTTCAATAATCTAATCTAATCCTACTAACTACCAAGGATTTCTAATAAAGAATAAGTAAACTGTTGCAATTTGCATATTTGTACAAATGTTTCAATACAAGTTTAATTTGTGATGACTGGCACAGTAGCTGAGGATTGACGCGTTGGCCCAGTGTGAAAGGTTGCTGGCGACTCCTGTGAGATTATGAGTTGTCATCTCTAGCTAGCATATGTGACTCACACTGCTACGGTACCTCACTGACCTTAATTCATCGCACTGGTTCTAGATACATGGTGATGGGCAGTAGTGATGAAAAAAAAACAAAAACGTTGCCCTTAATTTAGTGGAAGTTCTTTGGGTTCGCAGGTCTGCTACAGAGGCATTTTCAGTTAGACGTCCGCACACCCGCTGTTTCCTAATGTGAATGTGTACACTGTACACTGCAGCGCTGACGCCAGGAAAGCTGCACCGTGCTTTGGAAAGCGGTGCAACAATCGCTGCAATTGCGGTGCATCTCTCCCGCGGTGGCGCGAGGTTTCCGCGCGAAAGCGGGACCGACCGATGTCGCGCTTGTCGGTGTGTGTTTCACGGCGAATTGTTTCACAGTATTGTTTATTGTCAGCTGATAAATATTTGGAAGATGGATACCGTACCGTTACCGCTCTGGCAGGTGGTTGCTTTTACATTAAGCGAACCTGTTCCGTACACAGTAGTATGGACAAGCAAATAAGTCCATCTCTAGTGTTGGATGACACTGATAACAGTATTAATCTTGGATGATCCTGATTCTCTTGGTTATTTGGTGGTTTATTTATCTATATAAATAAAATTAGAGTTGCTCCAGTTTTCAATGAATAACCTACTGGTAATTATCAGCTGTCTTTGTAGTTTAATGATTTAATAGAAAGAAAAACAAACAGCTGTCAAATAAATATCCGTTAGTTTCTATTGTTCATTGATTTTAAACCCATTTCGAAAACTAATTATAATAATGGTATAAATGTTCTAAGCTATTTAATTGTAAATTGATGCTAACTAATAAAGCTGGGTATTGATTTGTTTAGGATGACAGGTTTACATTTTGGTACACTTTGGTATGATAATCTTTCTTTTTGACATTGATATGTCTTAGCTCTGGGGGGAGGGGGTGTTAGTGATTTTTAAGATGGAAAATATGTAACAGGTTTCCATAGAAACTACCAGGGCTATTGTATTGAATTTATAATATAATAGAATAAGAACAGCTGTTTCTAACCTATTTCCCATAGGGAAGTAAATACAAACATTTTTAAACTGAATCCTACAACCCGTACAAAGGACGGGCCTGCTGCTAGTTTTCTCTAAATATAGTTAAGAGCGATTAGCTGTTGTGCAATTAATTAACAGTACTGTCTAAGGACGTGTCAGCCTTATTCAGTAACAATACTACAATATCGTGCCACAATTATCCTATACTCATTTTACGGACAGTAAACATTTTGCTTTACTAATCGTGATGGATAATGTTTAGAATAACAATCTAAATTATATAGCCTCATTACTAACATCGAATTTTAAAGCTACTAATTCTTTAAATAATAGCTAAGACTACTTGCAGAGACTGACATTTTCCGCAATATCAGTACAAGCTTAGAATGATTGCCTATTCCTTATGTTAAATAACTATATTTTTCATGAATGTACTCAGAAATTTATAAAATACCGCGAATTTCAATAGCATCTAACAAAAGGTGTGTAGTTTGCAAAATGTTCAATGATATTCTTTGGAGTTCGCAGTCAAGAGTCGAGTAGTGCAACCACTCCCACTTGAGTCACCTAATGCTGTAAATTCCGCTTATCCAAGTGCGTGTGTGTTCTCAAGATGAGATATTGCAATCGTTACACAATCTTGCGTTGGAGTCGAAGTTGTGTGTCAGAGGAAAAAATCTATCGTAGTATGAACCGAAATTGTCTTCGAAACAGTAAATGTGTTACGATGAATAACACATGTATTAGTAGATTTGGACATGTTGTGTGTTGCAACGGATAGCAAAAATGAATTACTTTAAATAAAGTAATTTCCAAGAGACTATGAGAGTTGAATTTGAGAATTTTTAATTTTAGTGTATTGAATTCTTCATGTTGGCAAATAAATAGTTGGACTTCTTTGAATGTGACCAAACCCGAAAAGAAGTTTCATTTAGTTATTTCACAGCATAAGTAGTACTTTTTACTCACGGAATTCCTGATAAAGAACTGGTGGTTGTTCTTGATTCACCTTATCTGGATTTCCCAATTTTTCTTTTGAATTGAAATTTCATCCCTTAATTTCAGGAGAAAATTTGTTAAGTTATTTTGTTCTGTGATTTTTCGTTACTAGGGATGGTGGAGACTGTACCGCCTGGTTTTAAAAGTATCGATTTAAATATAATCGTGCAAAGATTTGCCAAAGCATTCATTGAAATAAAACGAGAATCCTTTTGTCAACGCTGTAATTTTACTAACACAAATTAATTATTTATTTCTGCTGAGCTCATTAGTGAACGTATAATACATTTACGTTCATCTACGATTTACGATAGTATATGCAAGAATATTCGAGTAGTATTTTAGGGAACCACTTTCCGTACATAGTACCTTCTGATTTTTTGCGTTATCAGTTTTTGCAAATAATTTTAAAGCAGATACATTTCCACGCTTTTGGTCGTCCGAAAACTGAACTGTGCGGTCAGGTTCTGATCAATGAAGCGTCGATGACACTAAGTTTATTTCGTGTTTGATCAATAGAAACACAGTAAAGCGATGGTTCGACAATGTTGATTGGAGCTAATTGGCAGTTCTGCAGCCTTTGTGTGGGAAATTCTACGTGGTCATCTGTCAACAATACGTGATCCAAATGCTCTTCTAGAATCAAGATATATTGACGAGTCATTTTCAACGGATTTGAAAAAGAAAACTCAACTGATTTAATGTAAAGCGAACTTTTTATTAGGCAACTATTTAATCATTGATTACGTGGCAGAAGTCAGAGGTGGATGTAAATTAGAATCTGGCTATGGCACACTCAATCTGAAGCTCAGCTTTTAATTTAGGTTAACAAAAAACAATAATTAAAACAATATTATTCTGATCCCTTATGAACCAATTTTGATATATTCAACAATATGTACGTTATAAACAATGTGTATACTCCAAAGCGTTCGAGTTAGTGGTGAACAGAAAAAAACTATAAATTCATTTATATAGATAAGTAACCTCGAATGTTATGAAGAAATGTAAGCTTCAGTAGTTGGTGGTAATTGGTGGCCAGCACAAAATTTATGTTTTATGAAAAAGTAATTAAATACTAGTGTTTAAAAACGTGAATGTGAAATGCTAGTGATTTAAACTGACTGTTTTGTTCAATATCCCTTGATGATTTAGAATAAATGGGCTTCTAAACGTTTAGTACATAATATTTACAATATTTAACTGAAACTACAAAGATATGTTAACTTATATTTTGAAAAATCTTGGTCTTAGTGAAGCTATCATCTATTCCAAAAAAATATTAACTCGTTTGTATATTTTACTAGGTGACCCAGCGAACATCGTAACTCCTGTCAGTAAATACATGTTAACTTTAAGATTGGCCATGTTCTGAAGTCGAAAAGCATTAAGGTTTCATTGTGAAAGGTTTTTCTATAATAAATTACAATATAAAATAAACATATTATTAATTCCATAATAAAAATCAATGTCTAGTTTTATTAAATTTTCTGTCAAATTATTTTTTTAATTTATATAACTATTTTATCATTTTTATCATTTGATAAATTATATTTTATTATATTATAGTATATAGTTTATTATATTTAACTAAATATAATTATAACTTATAAATGATATGATTTATTGAGCAACTTCCTGAAGTTTCATGGCGATCGGATGAGTAATTTGGCAACGCATAAAGGACATACATACATACATTCATCCAATTTTATATATAGATATTTAAGATCTTAAGTCCCCAAAAACTCTCAGCCGCTTTTAGCAGCAATTTATAATCAAACAGTAACAATAGACTCTAATCCTAAATTAGTCCTCTCGCAAGGAAGCAGTGTTGCCAATTGTAATGCAAATAACGGACTCAATAAACAAGCCGGGTAATCTGCACGGACGGCCCGGCATGCTGCTGAGCGTGTCGCTGCTGAGTGCTGAGTGCTGAGGACGGTTTAATCTCTCACGCCTCTCGCTTGAAGATCTCTCGTCCGGAATGATTGCTTAATGAGCTCAGCATTTGTCTTGAAAGGGAGAACGTTTTAATCCGATTTTAGTTTTTAAACTACAACGATGTTTTGTACATTGTTCTGTTTTTGTACGAAACGTTTTGAGCGTCATAAGTAATTAATAATTTAGTCCATTGGGAAAGATCACCTGGACTGTACAGAAATAGTCTCATAAATCTGTTTTGTATTACTATTATATAGGTATTTATCCGTGTTAAATAAAAATGTATACTAAAATTTGGTATGCTGTCTGACTGTAAGATAATCATGTGGCTGCTATAAGCCGTCTAAGAAAACTAGAAAATAAAATAATTTGTAATAATAAAGTGCTTAGATTATAAATGGACTCCGTCAACTGACTTTGTGCCCAGCCACGACTGTAAAACAATGAAAATAAGTTATTTGTAGTTGTAGTGTAGTAATTAATTGAATACACGTTCATCGGCAAGTTACTCTGTCCTAAGTGAGTGAGTGAGTTAGAGGTGTATTTAATCTTGCAGGGATTCACGGAGAGAGCAAGAGGGGGGCAAACGATAGGGGGGTCTATGAAATGCGGGCAGTCACCTTTGTTGTCAAACACTTCGCAGCCAACTGTGTCACAGTGGTGTCCGGGACAAACCCGCGTTGATAAGATTTATACTAGATAATACCATACCAATCGCCTTCACAGCATATTAATTTCAAAGTCAAATCAAATTACTTCAAATTCAATTCAAATAAAACAAGTCAACAATAATACACCTAGTTTAATCTATGTGCGGGGCAAGAGTTAAATCACTATTAGGCTGATTACAAATAAAGGTTGAGGAACACTTTGTAAGAACAATAATGACTTGAGATGGTGGCGTCATCCTGTAATCCAGCTACTTGGAGGTCACGAATTGTGGATAGTTGTGAGCGATGGTCGGTGGGTGTAGTGTTCTCTTGTGTGGATTAACGTCCGCACTATTGAAAACTACGTTAATCCGCAAAGACCATCTTCATAATTAGACCAATTCGTAATTCAGAGTAATTTTGAATTTCATCTATTTTCATGACTAAAAAAATCAAATCACGCAAATAGAGTCTCTGAAAATGTAGATCTCAAAAATCTGTTGTGCTTTTATAAATTATGTTTATGAATGTTTAAATATACTTATAAATTATACTGCGCTTCATGATAATTTTCCCAATATCACGGTAACACGTGAAGGAACTTTTTATTGTTTATTGTTTTAAAAATACATCGTTTTGAGCCAATTCATGTTTGTGATACAGTACTACCGTTATCATTGTCAATCTACAACACATGATGCATATTTTTAAATGGATATGTCTTAGATCTGGTGGGGGGTGTTCGAAATTTGAGACGAGACCAAAATTTGAAACAGTAACGTCATATGCTTAGTGACGTCGTATGGCTATAACGACTGCTATATAGAGGAACTGAAAACATTCCCTTTGACATATCCATGATCTAACCTATTTCCCACAGGGAATAAATACTGTACCGTATAATCTTTTTTTACCTTTTTCACACGTACTTGGTACACTTGTACCTGTTTTTCACTACATAGAGGAATGTTCTCAGTGGGTTTGATTTTATCTTGATAACGGTATTTATAGTTGGCAACACTGGCTGTCAGATGTTGCAAAAGTTGGCTGCGTGCGAAAAACACAGCGTGGGAGACTCGTGGGGGAACGCTAGCGGGATGGGCGCAAGGCCACATGGGAAGCGAGCGATGTCAGGCGTGTGGGCTCTGCCTATCTAGCGGTCTCAAAACTGTTTCGTAAAACTATTTACAAAACGAATCCTTATTTTGTTATTTGAAGAGGCAATTTGCCCGGGTAGGTATGTTAAGCTAAGAATCAATGATAATTTTTAGCAAATTTCCCATAGGGAAGAAGCTATTACCGTAGGTCTAATGGTAAGACTTAAGCCCGGGACCATGTTATTTTTTCTTCTTTAGGTGCCTAGAGACCAAAAACAATAGTTAAAAAAAAATATATATATAGTGTGTGTGTGTGTGTGTGTGTGTCTGTGAACACGATAATTCTCGTAAAAATGGTCCGATCGAGACCAAATTTGGTAGAGACGTGTATTCCTGCATTTGCTCGGACGAGTTCGTAAACCAGACATATCGGACAATCGGAACGGGTAGTTTGGGGGGGGGTTTGTACCCCAAAAATGGGTTTTTTGCGTTTTTCCATGTAATTTTTAAACATTTCAAATTTTATCTTTCACTATTAGAATCGTCTTAAAAAACTACACAATTTAGTTTCTTAAAGTTTTTCTCTATCTCCAACGGTTACCGAGATTTAAAAAATCGAAACACAGTACGTTGTATTGAGGGGCTCCAATGTTAATCTTATGGAGGATAAGAAAAAATTAATATTTCCCATATTAATCAATAGTTTTGGATGAAACTTTATATTTAGCTTCATGTGGTTAGGATCCATACATTTATGCTAAAAAATCATAGTTTATGTGTTCCTCACAGCAGAAAACCTGCATACTCTTTCCCATGTTAATCTTATGGAGAATAGGCAAACTTTATTTATGTCCAGATAATGATAAAACTTGGTATATGGTCAGAATAAAAATAGTTAATGATAAAAATGCCTACTTTTACTGTTCTTCAAAGCAGCAACCTGCATACTCTTTCCCATGTTAATTTTACGGAGAATAAGCAAATACTCTAATCTATTAACATGCATTGATTGATCAATCTTGTCACAAACTTGTACTATTATTGTCATATTATTGATTTGGAAATTCGCTGAGTACGCAGGTCTGCTGCGACGGGGGTATTTATCTGTAATATGGCTTCTGGTTTGAAAAGTTTGAAAACGACATGTACAAAAGCATAAACAAGCTCTTAAACTATAAGAGTGATTAAAATAAATTAAGCAGCAATGTTATTTAAGGCTATACATTTGAAAATTGTATCCAAAATTCAAAGGTGCTTAGTATAGCTATGTCCGCCATCTTATCTCCTCGGAAACAGGTCAAACCAACGAGTTAGTCTAAACTAGTTCTAACAGCGAGTGGTGTAATCCGATTTCGTCAGTTACGGGTTAACTTCGGTAAAAGATAGGTTCAAAGTAGGTTTTATTATTTTTTTTGAAACCCGGACGTAATAGATAAATTATTAAATAAATCGCTGATAGCGCTATCAAAACATTATTAAAGGCATCTGCAGGCCGGACAATAAGTTCGTTAGGCAGTCGTCCGGTCCATTTATCAGCAGCTCTCGGCGCCTCCGTCTGCTCAATTTGACGCAGCTAATCTCTCTTCTTTCCTTCTTCCGGATCGGTCTCTCACATTATACAAATTTTTATGTTTTTTTGTATGTCAACGGTAAAAGGTACTTTGACACGAGAATACAAAAACACTTTTTAGGGAATGCGGTCAAATTTTGTGGATATCCCGGGGATCAAACCCGTGACTTCTTGCACCGATGTCTAAGACGCTAACCGTTCTAGATACCTTTAAGTTAGATTCTAGACTTAAGTTAGACGTTTAAGTCTCCTAATCACTTAAATCTAAAACAAAAAATATGGTATGAAAAGAGAGACAGTTGACTGAGGACTGTTAGTGACTGCAATTGTTTATATATGTATATTTATTATTGTTATTTAGTTTTAAGTTAGTTTAAAGGTTTCCTGTTAGGAGCCCGCCCTTTGCCAAAAGTCTCTGGGTGGAATTGGCTGCATTGTTCGAAATTTTGGCACTCAAATTTCTTTCAAAAACAAAAAAACTTGTCTTTTATGGAATTATTTATTTATTAAGTTTTATTTGCTTGGTAAAAGTAAAATGTTTTAGTATTGGGAAGGTTGGCCAACCGCTAATAAGCATGTCATAAATTTAAAAAAAGTAAATTAAATTAAAAGGGAGTCATTATAAAAGAGAATGATAACAAGGTGCAAGGTATTATTGTATGTCAAGATTATGTTAAATATATTTTTATTGCACGCCATCCATCTACGCGTTTTTTTCTCCCGTAGCACGTTCCTAAAGTCAATTTAGGGTGGTGAGGCGGGTGACCGGAACAAAATAAATAGCCATGGCCATGATACTTGCCAGATCAGAGACTATCTGGTGGCGGGCGGAACCGCTTATCTTCGCCATCCGGAGGTACGAGCCCGGCGGAGTGTCGCAACCAGCCGTCCGGCGTCCGCAGCTTTCCCCCGACCCACTTGCGCCGTGCAGGTCTATATTTTGGCAATCGATTACATATTGAGTCCTTGAGCCGCGTCAAGTGAGTCAGATGCGAATCATTTAATATTTTAGAGCAGGTTAATGCAAATTATTCTTGGACGTTCTATTCTAGCGGCGACGTGGAGAATTACGTGAACATTTTTGTGGCTGGGGGTAATGCTCTTACGATAGAGCTTAATATGGGTTTTGTGTTACCTACAATAACAAATCTGTCGTATTACAAACCCCATTAAATTCCAAGTCTGTTTGTTTATATTATTAATAACAGTGAGTTACATGACTGTAGTTTCCTATTATCTTGTTGGCCACTCAAACCTAAGTAAGATTTTAAGACAAGACACCGCCATGCGCCATCTTTCTGGACCTAGTCCCACCACCTTAGCTTTGGACGTCCTTAATGTCTTCTTCCTACAGGATCGGCATCATGCACGGTTCTCAATGTTCATTATTTGGGTTTCCTGTTTGGGATGTTCCGCCCACCGAAGGCTTTGACTTTTGATTCAAGCAAAGATATCCTGACCTTTATAGACCTCACCTTATTCGTTGTTCGTCCTGATCCTTCTTCTTTTGGACCATATATTCATCATTTTGTTTCTGAAAATTATTAGCTTCTGTATTGCGTTTGCTTAGCACCCATGCTTCTGAGCCGCAACTATGGGTAATATAATAGTTCTACAGATTTTCAATTATTTGGTAATTATATTTGGTTGGTAATTATTATGTTATGAGTATTTGTGGCAGGTTTTTCCAATTCAATAAAAAATAATTTATTCTGGTATTTCACTTAATTAAAAGATAAACTTCAGTAATATACTGTAAGTGTGAAAAATTTCACTATCCCATTCTGTGACCACCGATCAATGTCATACAACAAATTCTGTTAAAGTATTTGCTCTTAATCATTTACTGTATTTCTATTTTATCATTATAAACCAACCCTATACTAATACTAATTTTATTGGGGACATTATGTTTGAGTTGAGGCTAACGCCCAAAAGATAAATAGTTTTGAAAATTTATACCTTACGTTAGTATTAAGGTCATTCATCGGTTATAGTAGCCGCTTCATAATCTGAAGGTCACTAGTTGGATCCTAAGAAACATCTTGACTCAATTTTGTGATGGTTGATACTGGACCCAGTTGTATTTGATTATTGGTTTAGTGGTGGTATACAGGGTGTGTGTAGAAGTGTCCAGTCAGCTATAAGAGACCTGCCACGCTCTGGGTGAAACTACGTGCACTGAAACGGAAAGTTGAAATTTGTGTTACCAACCCACGGAGTGATTAACGGTATAGACCTTAATTAGGTTGACTGTGTTCCGTCGCCAACTGGCTTCAAACGTGGTTAATAAAGAGTTTTGTCACATCGACAGCCAATCCTGTAACTGGTTGTTCAATAATTATTCTCTATGTTTTATCTATTATCCTTATACGAGATAATTGTTCGGTTGCATTTATTAGAGTACAACACTGAAAAGGATATCGAAGTTCATGGACAAATCTTACTAATGGAATCTTACATGGAAATAATGTGTTTACTAATATTATAATTATGTCAGTCAGCTGTTAAAAGCTAAAAAAACAATAATCTGTGACAATTATGATATTGCAGACTTGTTAAATTTGATAGTAGAGTTTTACGACCACTTCTCCAGTATTATTAAATAAATAAAACAATAAGCACCTTTATCAGACATTCGTCGATATTGTCATATCATAAACATCTGATTCAATACTGCAATATTTGTGTTTAATTTCCTTTCCCAAGATGAGGACAGTTAATGTTTATCAAACTTCGAGAATGAAGAAAAAATAGTGGAAAAGTCTCTTTCCGATAATGTTTACATATTCGTCAACAGCAGATTGTCAACAGGAATTGATCCTTTTCGACATTTATAATTTTTCTTTTTTGTACTGGTCTCGAAGCTGTATTCATTTTTCAACGTTCTTCGATCGTACTTTTTGAGCTGGGTTCCGCCGAAAAAAGCAACAAAAATTATCGATTCACTGTTCCCTCCTTTTGAAAGGGGTGGAATGACTCATCTGACCCTGAATGGTTTTCGCTTCGGCGATTGTTGCCAATCGATAGCCAGACAGATAGACGGACAGATTGAGTCGAGAATGATTACATTACCGAGGGCGGGGCCTCGCAACACGCTAGATCTGCATTACCGTCAACCATTACTGTGTCGGTAACTGACGGACATTACAGCGTACTGATGATAACCAGACAGACATATTGAGCCGATAATGATTACATTACCGAGGGCGGGGCCTCGCAACACGCTAGATCTGCATTACCGTCAACCATTACTGTGTCGGTAACTAACGAACATTACAGCGTACTGATGATAACCAGACAGACATATTGAGCCGATAATGATTACATTACCGAGGGCGGGGCCTCGCAACACGCTAGATCTGCATTACCGTCAACCATTACTGTGACGGTAACTAACGAACATTACAGCGTACTGATGATAACCAGACAGACATATTGAGCCGATAATGATTACATTACCGAGGGCGGGGCCTCGCAACACGCTAGATCTGCATTACCGTCAACCATTACTGTGTCGGTAACTGACGGACATTACAGCGTACTGATGATAACCAGACAGACATATTGAGCTGATAATGATTACATTACCGAGGGCACGGCCTCGCAACACGCTAGATCTGCATTACCGTCAACCATTACTGTGTCGGTAACTGACGGTCATTACAGCGTACTGATGATAACCAGACAGACATATTGAGCTGATAATGATTACATTACCGAAGGCGGGGCCTCGCAACACGCGAGATCTGCATTACCGTCAACCATTACTGTGTCGGTAACTGACGGTCATTACAGCGTACTGATGATAACCAGACAGACATATTGAGCTGATAATGATTACATTACCGAAGGCGGGGCCTCGCAACACGCGAGATCTGCATTACCGTCAACCATTACTGTGTCGGTAACTGACGGTCATTACAGCGTACTGATGATAACCAGACAGACATATTGAGCTGATAATGATTACATTACCGAAGGCGGGGCCTCGCAACACGCGAGATCTGCATTACCGTCAACCATTACTGTGTCGGTAACTGACGGACATTACAGCGTACTGATGATAACCAGACAGACATATTGAGCCGATAATGATTACATTACCGAGGGCGGGGCCTCGCAACACGCTAGATCTGCATTACCGTCAACCATTACTGTGTCGGTAACTGACGGACATTACAGCGTACTGATGATAACCAGACAGACATATTGAGCCGATAATGATTACATTACCGAGGGCGGGGCCTCGCAACACGCTAGATCTGCATTACCGTCAACCATTACTGTGTCGGTAACTGACGGTCATTACAGCGTACTGATGATAACCAGACAGACATATTGAGCAGATAATGATTACATTACCGAGGGCGGGGCCTCGCAACACGCTAGATCTGCATTACCGTCAACCATTACTGTGTCGGTAACTGACGGTCATTACAGCGTACTGATGATAACCAGACAGACATATTGAGCCGATAATGATTACATTAACGAGGGCGGGGCCTCGCAACACGCTAGACCAGCGTTGCCGTCAACCATTACTGTGTCGGTAACTGACGGTCATTACAGCGTACTGATGATAACCAGACAGACATATTGAGCAGATAATGATTACATTACCGAAGGCGGGGCCTCGCAACACGCAGATCTGCATTACCGTCAACCATTACTGTGTCGGTAAATGACAGTCATTACAGCGTACTGATGATAACCAGACAGAATATTGAGATAATGATTACATTACCGACCTCGCAACACGCTAGATCTGCATTACCGTCAACATTACTGTGTCGGTAACTGACGGTCATTACAGCGTACCGATGATAACCAGACAGACATATTGAGCTGATAATGATTACATTACCGAAGGGTGCCTCGCAATACGCTAGATCTGCATTACCGTCAACCATTACTGTGTCGGTAACTGACGGTCATTACAGCGTACTGATGATAACCAGACAGACATATTGAGCCGATAATGATTACATTACCGAGGGCGGGGCCTCGCAATACGCTAGATCTTTACCGTCAACCATTACTGTGTCGTAACTGACTCATTACAGCGTACTGATGATAACCAGACAGACATATTGAGCTGATAATGATTACATTACCGAAGGTGGGGCCTCGCAACACGCTAGAATTTGCGTCAAATTACTGTGTCGTAACTGACGGTCAAACAGCTACTGATGATAACCAGACAGACATATATGAATAATGATACATTACGACGTTGCAATTTCATTTAAAATACTGTGTCGGTAAACGATTACAGCTACTGTTAGAAGACATATTATAATGATTACATTAATTATGAACATTTTTAACCATTATTTAACTATTTACATCTGATTACCAACAGTTAACTTGTACATTAGATAATAAAATAAAACATGTTAAAAAAATACTGATGGTTATGAGTAAGTTGTGGATTTAACATCATTGTGTAAAATTGCTTGGTTTGCTTTTAATCTCTTCATTACATCCCTTTTACCTTAAAATGGACTTTTTTATTTTTGATATTTCTTAAACTTAGTTAAAACGGTTAAGAACTCTAGATAAAATGACACCACATGCTTGTTAAAAAAAAATTATTTGGATTGTCATTAAGTTCATGTTTTTTTATCTTTTCTAATAAAATAATTTACTTTCATTATCTTTCATTAACACAGTCAATAAAAATGAAAATTAGTGTTTTATTTACTTATGACTAGTCCAAAAAACTGTACTGTGATAAACGCAACACGTTCTCTGAGTGCTCAATATTACGCAGAATGTAAAAAAATAAGTTTCTTCCTTATTTTTCAGCAGTTTTCCAGGAACATTTGTATGCAGCTTACGGTCAAATCGCCCAATAAAACCCACACAATATTTGTTATTATCGTGGGCGTTGGGGAGGATGACATTTTCCGTCAAAATGTTTAAGAGGGCAAGAAAAAGACATTTTATGAATATTTTTGAAAAATATATATTAATAAAATTAGAGCGTTGTCTGTGCATTGCTCAGAGTTATTAATTTTTTAGTTATTTTTGCATTTCGTGCGTTAGAGAAGCTGAAAACAGGCTTATCTCAATTTGTGTCTGTTTTTCTGTGACGCTCCAGGAGGCATTTTACGCCATCTTCTCCGAAAAAACGGGAGAACTGATAACAATGAAACTCATTTCATACGTTCTCTACATTCCAGAGAATGTTTATCAATGTTTGAAATTGTCCGCCGTCCCTTGAAAAGTAAATAACGAGCATTTAAAAACCAACTTTTTACGCGATGTTACTCGCATTTTGCTTCAGTTTTTAATGAATAACCTACTGGTAATAATCGGCTGCCTTTGTAGTTTACAGGTTTAATAGAAAGACAAACAAACAGCTGTAAAATCAATATTAGTTTGTTTTATTGGTCACCTATTTCGAAATCATACTATATTAAAAAGTTATTTTAACGTAGCCTATGGTAAAAATGTTCTAATTCTAAAGTAATGCTAAATAATAAAGCTAGGTATTGATTTGTACTGATTTGTTTAGGATTTCAGGTTTACATTTTGGTGTGATAATCTTTCTTCTTTAAACTGAATTCTACAATCCGTACTAAGGACGGGCTTACTGCTAGTTGTTTATATTGATAGAGTTTAGGCATATAATGATTGTATATCAAACGCAACATTTTTTCTCCTTAGAGGTGGTAAGTTCGTGTTAGTTGACTGATGTTGAAATATTGGTGTACAATATATCGTTTTCATCTGTGTTGGAAAAAAAATTAAATCTGCATACGTTGAGGGCTTTAAGTAAAATCTGGGGATTTAACATCCTCGTGAGAAGCGGTTATCAGACATGATACATTGCGGTGTCCCGGGGCAGTAAATACAACAATATTCACCCCTGGTCGCGCAAGTTTCATCCCCGCGGGAGGCGACGGCTGCGAGGTTCGCTATTTCACTGAAAGCGCGATAAATCCCAATCGATACGTCTCTCTCGGGCCTCGATCGTGTGTAATGTGTAACGGATGGGGATGTTACGGTATTAGTGACTATCGATATTCTTGTTTCGATACTGTCGATATTATAGCGATTTACTCAAGTGCGATATTATTGGATGTCGGAAGGTTTGCGTATCTTTTCTGTGTAGGTATTCTATAGAAATAAATTTAGAGTTTTGTCCGTAAATTCATGGGAATTATGATATTTTCCGTTTGTACCCCAGAAAAACCGAAATGGGTCTTATTCCAGTTTCTCTCTCTCTACCCTTCTGTTAACCTTTCCCGTGAAAACGGGATGATGAATAATGATGACTTATTTCAATTATTTTATACCTTTTGGGGAAGCTTTTTGTTCAATTAAAACTAACCCATCCACTGTGAAAATATATAGTGAGCTCTAATTCGTTCTGAAATTAAACTATTTACACATTACAATGAGTTATAAATTGTATAGAACATATGATCTAAAAAAGTACTTAACGGAAAGAAATAACCGTCAGCTGTGAAATTAATTACATTAATATTAAAACCCATTCGACATTAAACCAATTTTATTTTAACGTATAACGAATTTTAACGATCTCTAATAATTGTGAACTAGTGCTAAATGATTGATTGAACTGACCATTTATTTTTTCTTTGTATTTATTTGTTTAAGATTTCAGGATTATATTTTTGCCATGGTAATATCTTGCTTCTTACCATCGAATTCTAACCCGTGCCGATAACTGCTGGTTAGGAAAATAATTCTTTTAAACACATCGTATAATAGATTATTGTGAATAAAACACCGGGCCTTGCCGAAAAGTCATGATTCAAATCTATGATTTTATAAATCTTTTGAAAAAGAAAATAAGTCAAAAAATAGTTTTGTTGTTTAAGTATTCGTTATAACTATTCTTGTCAATTATAGAGGAATACATTTTTCCTTTTCCCACGGAGTTTTTTTTACTCGTCACACTTTTCAAGTATTTAAATTGTATTATGGAGAGGTCGATTTAACAAACCTAAACCTGGAACTGTTTTAGATTAGATTATTCAAATGGCGACCTACCCATGTAGGCATTTTAAGCCAAGTATGAATGAGAAATGAGTGTAGGATGATTGTGGCGCGATCTTGTAGTCTTGTTACTGACTAAGACTGACATGTTCCTTAGACAGGACTGTTAATTAATAGCCAAACAGCCGATGGCAACTAAGGGACCTACAGTTTAACTTGGAATCCGAACCACGGCCTCTGAATTACGAATTGGTCTAACTATGAGGATGGTCTTTGTGGATTAACGTAGTATTCAATAGTGCGGACGTTAATCCACACAAGAGAACACTACACTCACAGACTATCGCTTACAACTATCCACAATTCGTGACCTCCAAGTAGCTGCATTACAGGACGTCGCCACCGTCCCAGAACAACTGTTGGGTTGTTCAGATGACATTTCCAGTCCACCAGCAGCGACTGGAAGCCTTGACCCGTCACAAAGGAGGGCCTTGGACCTTCCGCGGGTCTGGGTAACACCTGTGCACTCTGTCCCACCTGTACCCGTACAGGATAACTGGTGGGTTGGCGAAATTTACGTAATAATGTAACGCGAACTAATCTTAAATCCTGATACCCTGGATTTAGGATTCCCTTTGGGTTTGATAACACCACATTCAACCCTTCCCTTGTGAAACTATTTTTTTTCATGTGTTCATGTGTTGTGTTGATGAAGCGAGTGAAATAAATGTTCTCTCTCATCTGATGACGTTGTGTTTTGTTACAGGTCAGTATCAACAGGGTGTACTAAGTAGTTAGTGCTAAGTGGGGACAACTGGTGAGTTTAAGTTACTTAAATTACAAGTTGGAACCTGCAAAATTAATAGTATTATGTAATTTTCTTACAATTTTTGGTCTTTTGATGCATACCGAAAAACTAACCAATTTATGCTATCACATATTTTGCATCTTACATCTTATATTTTTATGTTAGTCATCTTCATCGCAGTCATGGTGACCGGCGAATCGTCAGCTGTTGATAATGATGTGTGTGTGTGTGTGTGTGTGTGTGTGTGTGTGTGTGTGTGTGTGTGTGTTTGAAAGTGTAGTGAACATCAGTAGTATCACCCATAATTGTCCTTAAACCTTAAGGATTGGTATCCAAATAACCTACCATTGTGGGTTTTAACCAAATAATATTTGTGCGTGTTTTCAAAAATCGCCGTAAAATTAGTTTCAGGCATAAATAAGTGTCAGGCAAAGCACTGGCTTGAGATCGACCAGGGGAAATAAATCTCATCTCTGGCGAAATATTTAATTTTAGTCCCGTAAGAATAATGTTAATTTTTGACAACATTACTGATCATATTAAGATGGTCGTAAAGAGATGGTCAAGGTGTCTATTTAAAGGTAAAGTGGTTTTCTAGTGAATTATATTTTTATAATACAAATATAATTACTTGTTAATTATCGGGGATAATTCTGTGGTGATTATAGTTTTACGGAAATAATTTTTCAATATAGCTATTTATTTCAAAGGATGGCCCCTATTAAACACCTCAACCATCATTTTACGAGTTTCTTGTGGTCAGCAATGTCGTCACAAACTTATCATTGTTCTTATTGTAATAAATTACAATATGGTGGCACTGTTGAAGACTATTGATTTTATTTTAAAAAGTAATTAAAGATTTGTTTAAACAGTGCCTATGGTGGCACTTTTTTGATTTTTATTCAAGATGGTACAATGATTACGTACAGCCGATTTGGTTTCAAATTACATCAAAATAATTCTATGTAAATCTAGGCTAGTATTTGGGGGTTATAAATTTTGGATAGTTCTGTGGATGGGATATTCTCGTATTTAGACAAACGTCCGCACTATTGAATTTTAGGTTCATCCGCAAAGACCATCCTCATAATCAAACAAGTTCGTAATTCAGAGGCAAAATTGTGTTTCAGATTCCACGTTAAACTATAGGACCCTTAGATACCATTGGCTGTTGGGTTATTAAATAATAGTCTTGTCAATGGAACATGTCGGCCTTAGTCAGCAACAATAATATTACACTCATTTCTCATTAGCACCTGGCTTAAAGTACCTACCTGGGTAGGTCGCCATTTCAGAAAGGTATTAATAATTATCAAACAGCCTTGAAACCTATTACAATTAGTAAATGTTAACTACCTTTGTAAACGACTTTTTTACGCTGTATGCGTTACAGACCTATGACTTCCAGAAGTGTAGTTCCATTATTCCTATAGTTGTCATAATGATTATCTGTACAAAGTACAGCAAGCACAGCACTACAGTAAAAACAGCATTTCTTTACAAAGTTCTCACAATAACAAAACAAAGCGAAAATATAAGAAGAGTTATTTAATATAATTGTTTTAGCTAACGAAAAGGATAGTTTATCAACAAATCAGCTGTTTACTGCTCTCGACATTTAGAACCTAAAACAAACGTGTAACAGCTGAAAAGGTGACGTAGTTTTCATCCTTCCTCCAGACCTAATTAGACCTACGCCATTAAACAGGAACTGATCCGATAGTTGTAGTTCGGCGATCCACAATATTCATGTTTTAATGGATATGAAAGTAATTAATTCACACCTCTACGCCGTTTACAATGGTCAGTAACTTTGAATGGTAAGAAGAAATTGAGAAATGGCAACCTGTATATTGAGCACGCGCCTCAGTGTTACCATAGTTACACGGTTGACGTACTAGCAGACGACGGTATCTAGATCAGCTGATTCAAGGTCACCGCAACATCTGGAGCGTGCAACCCTCGCAACTCCTCCAGCGAGCTTCCTCATTAGTCGCCAATTAACTATAGGAACTCTCATTGTTTGATTGCTACTACTCTAATTGATTTATTTAATTAGGAAGGGCGTACTTGGCAGTGAAACCTCTTTGGATGACCTTACAATTTAAACTTCTGTAAATCTAAACCGTTGTACATTTTTATAGTTGTAAAGTTAGCTAAATAATTTATGATAATCAAATAGTTAGTAGTATTGAATAAAATAAATAATTTATCTATAGACATGGAACTATGGAAAATCGGACATATCAAAAGAGCAGAGCTTGTAACATTTTTTTGGGATTTCGGTTATTTTTTTGTAGGAATAAGGTTTTTAATGACTGAATTTGGTAAAACTCATAAAACTTTTATGAATTCCCATCCATGAGGAGCGGTAAGACATAAACCAAAATGGTCATGGATCCATATACTTGCCTTATACATTCTGTACTTAAGACGAGTGACTACTATATTTTATTTCTTAAATACATACATTTTGTTTAGTTTTTTTAGTAAATAAATTCTTAAAATTAATAATACCTTTTTTCTTTGGATAATGTTACTTGTCAGCCTGAACTGAGGAGGAGTTTTCCGTTTTTATTATACAGAAGAGAAAAATCCGCTTTCCTCCGGAAGCGGTGTACCGTTTTCTGTTACAGATTGTAGTTTGGGTTAAACTAGCCAGTTTCAACCACCAATGAATCCATTAATTCAATAGCTTTTCTGGCCGGTTAGCCAACTTTGAAGTATTAAATCATTATTATAACATTTTATAACTCTGAGTTGTCCCAATAAAACACTGATATTTGGTAATTTTGCGAGTTTTGGTTTATTCAAGGTTATTTTTTCATCATTTTGGTTTATTCATAATTGTGGTAATTTTTTAAACTTAAGAGATCAGTTTTCAACAAGGCCTGAATTTTCTTCTTGTCTGTGGGTTACTATTGTTTACCTAAAATAAAATTGCAGTTCGCCGATTGGTTTTAACTCCTTAAAAGGTAGAGATTTGGTATATTTTCGTAGGGTAAAATGTTGTCCAATTACTTGTAAGAATCTTGGCTATACAGTGTAACGAGCTTCTCTATCATTTTGGTTACTGTTCGTCCTTTCTACGGGCCTGATTGACTCAAGGCTGAGTCTGAAACCTCAGTCAGATCGGAATTTTGGAGCAGTGGCGTATCTTTTTCTGCCTACCTTGGAGGGGTTCTAGAGTAGAGATACTTACTTGGTGTGCTCAGGAAGTTTTCCAGGTGGGAAGATGTATGTTGTAGGTTGTGTACGTCAAAAGAACCTTGTTTCCTTGCCTGGTGGATTTGGAAGTTGTTCAGTTGGAGGGTAAATCACCTTGGGGCGTGTTTTACACTTTTCCGAAAATTAGGTAGACTTTCCATATCATACATCTCGTACATTCAACCCTGTGGCTGTACAGTCTAATATTCTGCAAGCAGACGTTGCTAGCCTGGAGTCTTTGTAAAAAAATGTTTGTATTGACTTCCTGTGGGAAATAGGTTAGATCGTGGATATGTCTAAAGAAAAATGTTTTCAGTTCAACAACAGCTGTTCTTATAAACAAACTATGACGGCACTAACCATATGAGGTCACTCAACAAGTGACGTCACTGTTTCAAATTTTGGTCGCGAATATTGCCAATATTTGACCAGCTTTCGAAACGAAACTGTAATTAGTAATTGTTTCTTCGTGGCGAATTCGGCACAAGTAATTATTGTAAAAATAACAGTGTAGGTAATTTTATTGAATCATAGTGGACATTTATTTTGATGAAAGGTGATTTTTTACATTGTCCATCACGTATTCAGAGCCCATGAATAAAACAAACATGTTGGAAAACCCCGTGCTCCCTTGATCAATGCGGCAGTTTCAGTTCCATGTTGATTGTTCGCTGTTTGTCGTCATTCCCGTCGATCGGTTTATCTTGCATTTAATGTGCTTTGTTTCTAGTTTAGATTTTTTCAATTTAACGAAACATACACCACTGTTGTAAACAGTTTAGAAACTTCAGTAAAATACCTCGAATTCATTGAACGCGAGGGTCCAACAGAAAATTTGGCTGATTTGTGTTCAACAGAAATACATTTTATTCATAACATAATATCCACAGTCCTTTAAAGACCGATCTTAAGTGAACGGGGTTTTTATAAAGGGTATACAATTTTACTCATGCTGGTACATCGCGTCTCTTTAACAAGATTGAGTTAGGCCTAAAAGTGGAAGTGTTTGGGAGGGGGTTCGCCTACGTTAGCCCTAGCTCTATAATAACCTACCCTTGGGCCCAAAACGGCATAGGGTCCTGACATTTAAGTGTAATTTAAAAAATATACAATAAAATCTAAATATTTAAAAATTTACTGTGTGTTATGTTATTTCCTTTCAAAATTAGCACTGAGCTGAAATATGCCCCAAATGAAAGGGTTTTTTTAATTACAACCGAATATTTTTAAACTGTATCTAATACCAGAGATAATGCAATTTGAAGAGATGTACCAATTTGAAGTTTCTATTCGCACGTCAAAATGTACAAAATGAACTTCGGATTCGGTTAGGTTATTATAAAAGACACCATAAACCATTTCGGCAATCGATGAATCTCTAATATTCATGTATTTTAGTTTTTCAAGGAATTTTGACGTCATGTGGGACGGACGTGTGCGGTAACGGCGCATTCCGACGTGCGAGTAGCCTCTGCCTAAACAGTTTGCCCAATTCACTACGACAAGGACTAATTTCCAATCTGAGAGCGCGTTTCAGTTTTCGTAGCTGGATGGTATCATCCGGTGACGTAATCACGGCATCATCGATCAGCTGGTCGGCAGACGACAGACGCTAACTCGCTGACAGCTGGCCGAGGAAGCCGCTCAACTGCCGACCGTGTCACGTCTATACTTAGCCGCCGCCGTTGCATATGTCACGTGTTTGTTTATGTTGTACAAGTCCGGGTCAGTAAGGATGTCATAGTCGACGAGTATGAGTGAATAATAAATACGGAAACGAATCCTACTCACTGGAAAATACTATACGTGTGAATCAGTCGCTGAATAATTATTTATAATTAACAGTTGCAATTTTATGTCTCCTGCATGGATAAAATTATAAATTGTTTACATTGCTTGGAAATACGACATAAATGGTAATTTTTACGTTTTATACACCAGGGAAAACAATTTGTTTAATCTGAATTTCTACCTTTATGTCAGTAAAAATGCATTTTGCGGTCGATTTATACATGAAAACCCCATTATGACGAAATCTTTGAAGAAGTTTGTATACGTCTATACTAACTTGTTTACACTTACTGTTGTTTACAATTGTTTCTAACTTGGTCAAAGTTTTTTGTGGCAGGTGGTAACTTATTATGAGTACCCCCGCTCCTGCGAGGATTATGTGGTGACTCCACCGTTTGGTGGTGTATACCCAAACTAAACCCACCTTCCCCCATCCGTCCAGACATGTATGAGCAACTTACATACGGACGAATCACAGCATTAGCTTTTCAGCTGTAGCTGCTGGATTACCTCTTGGAGTGGCTACAACAATCAAATCAGAACAGGACCGGAGCAAGTGAAATAACAATGTTGATCTAAATATATTAAATATAAAACTAAATTAAGAAGTGTCGACGCATTGCTGTGTCAAGCTTTGGCTGGACAGGTCACAGGTCCTCTACGGTGGATCGTCTAGGATGACAATGAGCCTGGGCTTTCTCAGACCTCTGCAACGTCATGCCGTCTACACAGCTCCCTGATGTATTCTAGGGTGGACTCGGCTGCTTTCTGAAACAGTCCATGCGCTTATGTTCTGTTAAATAGATCAAGAGTTGGGACTCCCAACGTCCCCATAATTACGGAGTTCTGCTTAACGAGAGTATGAGCTAAACGGCAGAGGCTGGCAATATGGGGTCTTGTGTGTATTGCGGTTATTGCATACTTCGGCGCCTTAGTCGTCTGAAACTGAACATTTAAACCCTTCCTAAGCGTTTCGCACAGGTAAATAAATTATTGTTTCGTTGACCTCACGGCAACGATGCTAATGACTTGCGCAAAGGCTCGAAACATATACGTCAAAATTCAAAACGTCATTTAGGTATTTACAAATTGTTTCTTGGCTGTTGATAGTTACCTTAGACCATAAATAAATATTATTTTTTAATAATTTGTTTATTTCTTTGGTAAACTTCTGTTTTATGAGTTGGCATCACTGATCTTGAAACATCAAGATTCGTTTCGGTCGAGTCATCCTCGTGTTACGTGTTATTGTTTCGTGCGCTCAGAGAGTATTTGTTAACGTCTTGTGAGATAAAGGTTAGTGAAATACGTATATTCAGTGGATTAGAATGTGATGTAATGTTTAGTGAAGATGATCTTTAGGTTGAACGATCCGAATTTTGAAGAAGATATAATAGAACTGCTATGTAGACGATCAAACAAATATGGTCTAAACATGTAAAAAGTATTGTTTTTAATGTAAGGGTAAGGGAAAACATTTAATATACCTTGAATGAATGAAAAAATGTTTGATTAGGTAAGTATTTCCTGTACCCATGGATTCAGCTTATACTTTATACTTTTAACTCAACCTACCCAGGTAGGTTTTTAAAGTCAATTATGGGTGAGGAATGAGTTGACTAACGTTATTCATGTAGATGCAACCAATAGACCAATAGCATGTTAAAGAGAATGAATATTTACAATATCCCTCATAGTATCAGAGCGAAATTCAAAATTTGCCATAAGAGAAATGATTGGACCGGTGGTATACCAACTGCGGTAGAGTAAAACATAGTTTAGAAGAATCCTAAAAATATATATTCATGTAGCATGTATGTTAGATGTAGCATGTAGCATTATAATCCTAGAAGGACATCAGGACATGAGTGCGTGGATGAACCTTTCTCCTCAACCGAGGTGCAGGTAGACCGTCACTTGACACGTTTTCTCTGCGCACTGTCTCCCTCTCTCTTACCTTTCTCCCATCGTCGATGGTTATCGACGAGATGATACTCAAGACGATTCTGACTTCGTTCTAACACATATGTATTACTGCATTTTACTGCTTAGCTGATTGAAATATTCTTTTTAAATCATAAAATCTCGTGAACGTTGATTGTGTACGTTTAAGAGAAAAGCTGAAGAATGTTCATGATATTTATTGCGCATGTACATTACTCCTAGTGTAATTCTACCTCACACTTGTAACTCTAGATATCAATAGTGGGATTTAATAAAAAATGTTGAGAAAACAAAGACTTGCGGCTGTACTCCAAGTGGACACCATTTATTCTTCATAAGGGAAGGGTAGTGCAGGAGTAGCAGATTTGACTGGTTATAGGGTTCAAGGCCTAGCTGGACCCTAGTCTCCCTAGCGTCAGGGTGAGAGTCTAATTTTCAAGTCCATGTCGGAGTTTTTTTTCAAGTTGGTATGGCTAACCTATCGAGAACCTTCTCTCCCATCTAGCCCATCCTATTATTCCTGTATCACTAATATTTTCGTAAGCGCAGGAGTACGAATTTCGAGTGGTTTTGGCCTCACAATCCCTGTAAATTCAGCGACCTACCTCTTTTTACAGTTTAGATTAGATTATTGAAATGTTGACTCTTCCACAAGGTAGATATTTTAAGCCGATGGTAATTAAGGGACCTGCAGTTTAACGTGGAGTCCGAACTACTGTCTCTGAATTACGAACTGGTTTAATTATAAGGATGGTCTTTGCGGATTAGTATTCAATAGTGAGGACGTTAATCTACACAAGAGAACACACATCCACCGACCATCACTCACAAGTATCCACAATTTGTGACCTGCAATTAGCTGGATTACAGGACGTCGCCCCCGTCCCTGTCATGTTGACACAACATACACTAATGTCATTTATTCTTCATCAGGGTAGGGTAGTGGTAGCAGATTTGACTTGATGCTGATTACAGTTCTCCAACCGAGCACTTCCTCAACCCAACCCATCGTTATCGTACACACCCGTACACTAGAGGCATGACGATAATGAGAGAGCTCACTTTACTTCCGGTGTGAGCACATTAAGTCTCGGTTGACATGCACCTGCAAGACATTTTCCTGTAGGTAGAAATAAGATCTCGCACTCCAAATCTCTCGAAAAACGTCTTGCACTATTGATTACAGATTTAAAATGTAGCATATTGTAAATGTCTTAAAACCTTTTTCAAAATACATCATCGTATTATAGGTTTTAGACTTATTATAACTGTCGACTTGTGTTTACCGAAAATAATAAATAGCAGACAACAGGAGATGTTTTCAATTGTACTTGAGCGTGTCCTGTTTGGAGAGGTCATTAGTCAGAGACAGATCCCGTGAATGGCTGTGATGGGACGCAATATATTCATGATATTCGTCCATCACCTCGTTGTATATTCACGGCCTGGCCATTACGTTTGCCAACATGTTTTTGTTTCGTGGGCTATTGTCTGACCTTTTAATACATTGATATTCTAAACCCAGCATGAGCGTACGACGTTTGTTATAGCTATTTACGTTCCTGATAATTATCTGACTTTATTTAGAATAATTAGCGTACGTTTTGTTAAAAAAATAATGTAATAGTAGGTAGTTAGTATGTAGACAAGCAGAATTTAATAATTAACCACCCAAGTTGCCAGGTCAGGATGAGATTATAAACTTGGCCACAATGTAAAGTTAATCCCTGTCCGCCCCTTCGGTGTAACGTTATTCGAGCTTCAGCTTTGCAAGCTATACTGTGTAGTATGTTCTTGACTCAAACATTTGATTCAAAGAAACCTATACTCGCTCAGTGTTAGCTACACTTGTTTGTGGAAGTATTATACAGTAATTGCTTATGAGTGTTGGTACTACATTTCAAAATAATCTTAAAAAATCATTTCAAAAATCTTACCTAATCTTTAGTTACAATATATATTGTTTCCCTAGCTCTAATTCCTATTTTCTGTTCCAAGGTCCCATGGCTTCCTTTACCTCCCTCCTCCGGCGCCCTCTCCTCTCCCGACCTCTCCGCTCCCCCCGCAGGTGGGTATCCGCCGGCCAGGTGTCGGTGAGGGACGCCCTCAACATGGCCATGGACGAGGAGCTGGCCCGGGACAGCCGGGTGTTCCTGATGGGCGAGGAAGTGGCTCAGTACGAAGGCGCGTACAAGGTCTCCCGGGGACTGTGGAAGAAGTACGGCTCGTCCAGGGTGTACGACACGCCAATCACGGAGGCAGGGTACACGGGGCTGTGTGTGGGCGCGGCCCTAGCCGGGCTCCGCCCCATCTGCGAGTTCATGACGTTCAACTTCTCGTTGCAAGCAATTGACCAAGTGATCAACACCGCGGCGAAGACGTTCTACATGTCCGCTGGCGTGTTGTCGGTGCCCATAGTGTTCCGCGGACCCAACGGTCCGGCCGCCGGAGTGGCGGCGCAGCACTCGCAGGACTTCTCCACCTGGTACTCCCACTGCCCCGGACTGAAGGTCGTCACTCCGTACTCCGCCGAGGACGCCAAAGGTCTCCTCAAGTCCGCCATACGAGACCCGGACCCAGTGGTTTTCTTGGAGTCGGAAATTTTGTACAACGCCAAGTTCACAGTTTCGAACGACTTTAACTCGCCAGATTTTAAAATTCCCATAGGAAAAGCGAAGATAGAGAAGCGTGGCAAGGATGTGACGATCGTCGGGTTCTCGAGGTCTGTGGAGTTCGCTCTGGAGGCGGCCAAGACACTCAGCACGCAGGGCGTGGACGCGGAGGTGATAAACCTGCGGACACTCAGACCACTAGACTTCGCCACCGTCGCCACGTCCGTCACCAAGACACATCACCTGGTAGTTGTGGAGACGTGTTGGCCGTACAGCAGTGTGGGCGCGGACATCGCCGCCAGAGTCATGGAGAGCGAGGTGTTCTTCCAGCTGGACGCGCCTGTGATCCGTGTGACCGGGGTGGACGTGCCCATGCCCTACGCCGCAAGCCTGGAGGTCGCCACCCTGCCCTCGCCCGGAGACGTCGTCGAGGCAGTCAAGAGAGTCAGGGGGATGAAAATGTAACGGTCTTCGCCGTTCATACCTAGTGCCTATATCGTTAAGAGTTCGTACTTGTACATTAATAATATAACAGTTATGTGACTCAGCAGTTTTTCGTATACTATATTTAACTATTAACACAGAGAATAAATAATCAGAGGTCGCTTTATTATCATAGAGGTGTACCTAAATCGCTTCACACACTATTTAGAAAAAAATATGTTTCACAGATTTTTAGATCTTTCTGTTAACGAACAATATAAATTAATATATAAATTAATAATTTATCTATACATATAATATACTCCCTTAATGACCCCCATAATGCATCATTCGACACCTCCATGTGGTATCTTTTCAAATTTAATGATTTAATTTCCTACTTTCATTTATTTATTGACATGGATATGTCTTAGCTCTGGGGGGGGGCTGATTTGTAAGATGGAAAATATGAAACAGGTTTCTATATAAACCACCAGAGCTATTGTATTGAATTTTTAACGTAAAAGACTAACAACAGCTGTTTACAAAACTGAAAACATTCCCTTTATACATATCCATGATCTAACCTATTTCCCTAAGGGAATTAAATGCAAATACTTTTTGTTAGTATTCAGCACATACATAAGTCTATACTTTAACGTCACATTTTTAGCGAATTTAATTGTGCATTAAATGCAATTTAATTCGAATATGTACATTAAATTGTTTGATTGTTGGTTTTCTTTTTTTATAACTAAAACGTTACCCAAATTCCAGGAAACCCGATGTTTCTGTTTAACGCAGTAATGCGAGTCTGTTTTGAATTGCAGATGAACGCTAGGTGACAAAACAAACAACAGAGGCTGACCGTTTCAAATTAAAATACACGTACCTGACAATCAGTTGACGCGCACCGTTTTTTCCTATAAGTGTATACAACCCGATATATTAATAAGCATATAATCATGTTAGTTTGGTACAATAATATACCTCTTTGTCTTTAACCACCACGCTATTTTTGTTTATTTTATAATTTCACAACAGTTGATACATTTTAAGACTCAACAGCAACTGATTAAATTTTACTCAAACGAACGATGTCAGTTGTAAAATCTTCATGAATGAAATAAGAGTTTTGTTTGTACATTGCTTGAAATTATGATATTTTTTCTTGCTTTTGTAACATTTCTCCGTAAAAAACGAGAGCACCCTCAGTTATAAAATTGAGTTTCATTATTCTACACCTTTTGGAGAAGTTTTTTTTAACTGGCCTAGAAATATTAAAATAAAATAATAAGCTCTCAAAAACCCAGTTTTGAGCAATATTAGACATATCTTTATACGTTTCACAGAACATGTGATCTATAAGAGTGATCTGTTAGAAATAAATGACCAACAGCAATAAATTTCAAATCAATACCAGTTTTTTTACAGTAATCATTGATTTTAATACTTAAATCCTGTAACCCGTAAAAAGTTAAAAGCATAAAATATCTAGATAGGTTGCCAGTTCATAAAAGAAAAATATAATCTTATAACTACGTCCACGTTGAAACAGTTGTTTTTGGAAAAGCATTCCTTAGAACCTTGTTTTGTTTGTTAAATCACATAATTCTAAAATCGTATTTATTGCTACCAAGATAATCATCATGTGAAACAATTAAATTGAATCGTTAAACTACAGTTCCTAGTAATAAAGACTCTTATGTATTACTTTCAGTCCCAAAAAAAAATTTTTGATAAAAAATGCTACAAAATATATTTTTAACTATTAATTAGTTGTCCGGGTCAGTGGTAAAATTTTGTACTCGACTTATGATTCGAAATCTGCTGGTTTAGTTACAGATCCAGTTACCATTTATAATTGTACTTTAAATTGCAAGGAAATGCTTAAAAAATTTTGATTTTGGGTAGTAAGAAGACAATAGCTTTAACTGTTCTCTATCAACACGTTGGTAAAACGTCACTGGTATAAAAATGGTTTAAGAAACAGAAAAAGGTTTAAACGATTAATTTCTAAAGTAAGTGATAATTGAATTTCCTAATCACAAATATAATTGGTCTCTCATTCATGCACTATGTGAAAACTTCTTGACCCCGTGAGAATAATTGAAATGCTTACACCATTAGAGGGAATCGCAGTCCGCAATTTCAACGTCGACGTAATCAAAAGCAAAGGTTTCGCAACACAAAGGGCCAAGGCGGTGAGAGATGAGGAGACTGCGCCACACGGTAATGACTGAGCAAATATACACTGGGTATACACTCCTCGAATGAATAAGGTGATTTTTCAGGTAAATATTTTTATTTAGTTTTAAATAATTTTTTATTAAATTTATTCATTATTTAGGAAGGCAATCTTTAAGGAATATTAAACCAGTATACGAGGGGGTTTTCTTGAAAAACTCCAATCTAAAATAAAGTCATCATGTGTTTTTTTATGCCTTGTGTTATATTTATGAGACATGAGTGGGTCTAATATATGGACACTTCATTTTTCCCTCGCTAAACATGTGGTTTCCTAAATATAAAATTTTGTTTAAATTATGTTTTGATGTAGTGAAAAGCCAAATTGTAAGTGTGAATGAATGTGGGCAAAGTATACTTTTTTCAGTGTGTATATTGCAAAAATAAGATAACTTTTTAAAACATATATAAATAATTCTGAGAGAAGCAATTTTAACAGTTTTTAAAGTGTAAGTTCCAATTTAAATGTTCTTCAATGTATAATCCTAGAAATTTAGTCTCTGAGATGTGTTTTAATGTGTTTGAATCAACTATTAAGTTTGGTTTATTTTTATTCTTTTTTTTGTTGAAAATTCCAAAATTTTAGTTTTAGTAGTATTTAGATTGAGAATATGTTGTTTTAGAAATTTTTTAGTATTACCAATTCTAAAATTGCTGCTATTTATAATTTTACTTCTTCCCTGAAACTTTTAGATTTGAACCATGGTCGTGCAGACAGCTTACTGTATCTGGGATTTTTAATATTTTTATATAAATTTTGGGCAATTCATTCAAGTAACACAAAAATAAAATTGGGCCCAATATTGAGCCTTGAGGAACACCCTATTTAATACCGCGTTTTGGTGAATTTATAATATATAAGCCAGCATTGTTAATTTATAACGTGGTGCATACCGTTAATGGAGTTTTGTAGTATGTTAGTGTGTCTCTACTACTGACACAACAGTCGTTCTATTCAGATTAATTCTATTCAGGAGCGTAAAGAAATGTTGTGTGGATTACGTCCGCACTATTGAATACTATGTTAAAACGCAAACCACCATCCTAATCCTACAAACGAATTAAATAATGTTCATTTTCGTATATAAGTAATACATAAAATATCATAGACAAAAGAATATAATACTTTTCCTTTATATTTAATATGATAAAAATGCATTTACTTCCCTTTGAGAAATATCTTAGCTTCCGAATAGCTAACATTATAACCATATGACGTCACGTCCGTTATAATTTCCGCGTGACACGTATTGCTAACACCCCCACACTTGGAGCTTAGACTTATCCATGTATATTGCCAACGAGAATCTAAAATTTCTTTAAAAATACTTTTGACTTACAATCCTGGTAAAAGAATCATATGGTCTTTGTTACTGACAAAGACCATATGATTCTTTTCAACGCTGGACACGTCAACAATTCCATTACACTCGTCTCTAACCCTTCACTCGCATTGGTCGTGACTTACAAATACATATGAATGGATACATCTATAACTTATCAGGTTGATGGTTTTTCTAATGAAATAGATTATATCTAAGATGTGCTGTACAACTCTGACATAGATCATACTCTCATAGATCATAGATCAACTCTGCTGATCATAGAGTTCTATGATCAATACTGTACCGTTACGAACAGGGTAATGCGGGCTGTGTGGAAAGCTTTAGACAACGCGTCTGCGACCCGGACACCGGCATTGTCTGGATATTCTGGTAATCTACTCCTATAATAAACTGTATCAGTGGACTGACACATACTTTCTCCCTGAGCTAAATTGAAACAAGAGAAGCAAAGTTACATAAATTGTTAGAATTTAACGAGGGGAACCCACCTTCCCAGGTAATACCAAGCTTTTTGAGTGTGTATGGTTGAATGATGTGACATAAAGCTGTATACCAAGTCGTGGAAAATGGTGGGGAAATAAGGAAGAAATTGATTTTTTAATATTCTCCATAAAATGGAGACAAATAATTCAAAGTAATATGTTAATTTTTTAAGCTGATTTCACTGGTGATTGTCAAATTATACTTTATCTTTTTGTTTTAACAGAAAACATGAGAAAACAGCAACTATAATATACTACTGTACGCATGTTAACAGATATACGGGTGGTGTCATTTTTTTTAGTACCCTATGCACTATAATTATCAAATTTTAATCAAAATTAATTGTACAGCCATTGTTGAGAAATTTGGATTTTCACGTTTTTCATGGTTTTTAGGGATGAACTACCCTTAAAATCAAAAATGAAAATAACATCTGGAGATACGGTTAATGTATACATGCATACCAAATTTCATCAAAATTGGACCAAGGGGTTGGCTGTGGATCTGTACACATACAGACAAGACCACCCCACGTCGAACCCCACTTTTTCAGGGGGACCCCAAAATGGATGTATCCACTCTAAACTCAAATTCTAAAATGTCGACGTAAACAAAACTTTCTCCCTATACTATTTATAAGAAGAGAAAATAAAACTAAGAAATATACGAAGTTTTGCTTCCTTCTCTTTTTGCGATGGTTGCCCATGTAGATCATTATAAAAAATTGTTAAAATACTTGTAAAATTTAATTAGACGTTTTAAAATTTTTTTTGAATTTTTTTAAATTGATACATTTGTTTAAAAAGATGACAGATTAGAGAATGGGTATTTATTTTATTTATCAAATTTTGATAATTAGAATGTACTGTACCAAGATAATTTAATTGGATATTTGTTGAAGTCTAATACCACGTAAGATGATGAAATAATGATA
This sequence comes from Nephotettix cincticeps, assembly GCA_023375725.1. Classification (NCBI taxonomy): domain Eukaryota; kingdom Metazoa; phylum Arthropoda; class Insecta; order Hemiptera; family Cicadellidae; genus Nephotettix; species Nephotettix cincticeps. The sequence continues at coordinate 14,693,457 of CM041785.1, read as the reverse complement.
ATAAAGCTCAATCCTGAGGTGTTATCATATTGAAAAATGAAGAGTTAATTCGAAAATTACACGTATGGTAATTACCGGTTATCATTTAATCGCTTGGCTACAAATTGCATCATATGAGAACTTGGTGTGGTTCAGCGATAAGTTAAATGATAAGTTGCAGCGGCGTTCCTCGGCGGCCCGGAAATGATGCGGTGCAAGTCGAGCCGGCCTGGGACCTTCATTCGATTAGGAATCGCTTACCATGCTTTCTGTTCAGTAATTTATTGTTTATGTGTGTACGTTTTGAAAAATGTAGCGATTATTTAAGCAATGTTATAATTCATTAATTTTTCAAGAATAGGTGTTTCCAATTCACAAGGCCTATAATATACAGGGTGTTCATTAATGTCGGGTACAAACTTCGAGGGGTGATAGTACTCATCAAAATAAACAAAAAAATTCATATAAACATATGTCGAAAAATCCTTTGTTTAGCCTCTTGAAGGAGCCCTGTCCTCTAAACGATTCGTACAAAAATGAGTATCCAGTAACTAAAGGCTGTGGGATATGATCTTGATCATCTCTTGATTTGACTGAGACGGAGGCGACGTCCTTTAATCCAGCTACTTAGAGGCCACGAATTGTGGATAGTTGTGAGCGATGGTTGGTGTAGTGTTCTCTTGTGTGGATTAACGTCCGCACTATTGAATACTACGTTAATCCGCAAATAGCATCCTGATAATTAGACCAATTCGTAATTCAGAGGCCGAGGTTCGGATTCCACGTTAAAGTGTAGGTCCATTAGTTGCCATCGGCTGTTGGGCTATTAATTAACAGTCCTGCCTAAGGAACATGTCAGTCTTAGTCAGTAACAAGACTACGAATCTTACAGTAAATACTCATTCATATTTGGCTTAAAAAATACCTACTTTGTGGTATGGTTGACATTCCAATAATCTAATCCAATGTAATCTATCTTACTATATAGTTAACTGAAATGAGATTATAGTATATTATGCGCAAGGGCAACTCAGACTCTGAACGATTCTGACAAAAACTGATTATCTGGTATGTAGAAGACTGGAAAATACGCTGTTCTCTATCGAACTATATTGATTCAAGTGAGATGATGAGATTATTTATTATGGAAGCTTCAGGCATCATAACGATTGTGATGAAAAATGTGTATCGGAAACCGATGGGTCGGTTCGTCAACGGCTGAGTACCGACTTTAACCGCTAAAAATCTGAGAAACTGAATTAAAAGATTCCCTAAAGAGTTATTTAAAAATCCTATAGTGTATTTTGATAAAGTATTACATTTTCCAACTTCGGTGTATTTAACAATAATGTAAAAACTTTTTTACCTTACGAGTTCTCTTAGCGTGGAAATGCAACGCCTGTTATTTTATTATTTTAAAAAATAGCGTTTACATTATTGTATATTGAAAAACGTTTGCAGATTTTGAAGAAATATTTGATTCATTGTTTCATAAATTTGAATGGTTGGTTTTGAAAGGGTTTTTATACATCGATAACACCGTTGCAGTACGTCAAAGCCGCCCACATCGGCTAATGCTTTTACCTGGATTGCTCGATGTATTGATTCAAAGTTAAAATGATATGCACCTGGCTTTGGATCTGCGTTTGAATATGATTGGGAACGTGTGTATTTGAATTGCGACGAATTGTTGATTGTAGTGCTTTATTGATACGTGTTTATCAAGTGCGTATTTGAGCGTGTGATCTAGTATACTCCCTTATAGCAAAATGTCAGCCTTAGTCATTAACAAGACTACAGGATCGTGCCACAATCATCTTACACTCAATCCTCATTCATACTTGGCTTAAAATACCTACCTTGTGGTATGGTCAATAAGGATTTTGGGATGCCTAGAGACGAGACTATTGGTCCGATTTTTATAAAATTATGCATTAGGTAATAATCAACGGTACCTCGGGAAGTTTTTTTTGTTTTTAAGGGTATTTTACCCCTAAAAAAACAAAAAACTCTTTAAATTAAGATTTCTTTAAAAAGGGCTCAACCGATTTTGATTAAAATTATATGATTTAAGGTCCTTTATGCGATAAACAAAATGACACCACCCGCATTTCTCGAAACATCGGGTATTAAAAGTTTAGGGGATTTTAAATGTCAAAAAATATTTTTTCCGCGAAAACAGTTAAAGTAAAGTATGATTTGACTACCACCATTAAAACCAGCTAAAATTCATTCATTCATTCATTTATTCATTCAATGTCCGTGGTAAACACAGTACATTGTTTTAGAGCGCCCAATGTTATTGTTACGGAGAATATAAAATAATCAATTTCTTCCTTCTTTTCCATCCGTTTTCCATAAAACCTGGTTTGCAGCGTAAGGTCACATCGTCCAAAAACATCACTCAAAACAAATCATCAATTACTATAACTCAAAAATGCTTGGTATTACGACAAAGGGCTAGTCCCCCCATGAAATACTGACAACCAATTTAATTTGGTTTCTGTTGTTATTTTCAGAAATAGGATAGTTATGTTTGAAACAAAAAATATTGAAATTCAAATTATTAAAAAATATTTAGATAAACGTTAAAGAATACCATGGTTTTATTAAATATTGTCGTTTAAATTGACATAAGGGAGAAAGTTTGTGTCAGTCCACTGAAACCGTTTATTTTTTATTTTGCAGAAAAATACAAAATAATTGATTTTTTGTCATTCAAACGCTTGTAAGATTTTACATTGCTAAATTTATATTTTCCCACTTTTCCCTAAAATATCTTTAAAAATAAAAATAGCACCTGGATTTAAAGCAGTATACTCCCTTTCGCCAAATTTCGTAAAAAACTGACTACAGTCAGCCAGACATAAATTAGAAAACTACTTTTTTGGGGGTTGAGAGAGACTCAAAATGAAAATACAGTATCTACTCTTAACTTAAATTTTAAAAAAAATTATGAAAACAAAAATTTCTTCACGCACTGTTTGTAGCGATACTGAAGTAGTATAACGAGCGTCAGGTACAGCAGTAACAATACTGTCCCAATGATAGTAACGACCACATAACAGGCCGTCGGTGCGGCCATGCAGTTACGTGGCATTACTGTAGTATAAAGGCTTGACGAACGACGCACGCTGCGGCAAACCTCTAATTCCAGCAAGCCGCTTACTCCTCATCCTTTTCGTTTTCATTTTACCCGACCAACGTCAACTGAGATATTTTTAACTACTCTAAAATTACCAGTCTTTAGATTCATTACCGTACTGCTAATCGAACAAATAAATTTACGATAGCGTTGCATATAATTTTAGTTTCTTTTGAATAGATTAGATTATTGAAATGGCAACCGTACTACAAGGTAGGTATTTTAAGCCAAGTATGAATGAGAAACGAGTGTAGGATGATTGTGGCGCGATCTTGTAGTCTTGTTACTGACTAAGACTGACATGTTCCTTAGACATAATTAGACAATAATTAAGGATATATTGATGTATTAACTCTTAATCTATATCTAATAATAGATGATCTTTGGGAATTAACGAACGTATGAATCCAACACAGTATAGACACTTTCTTGTAATCCACAATCGGATCAGGAACTGATAAAATCGTTATATGATATTCTCCAATGTGGATTAAGTACGAATACTAGTTTTGTATTAAAATAATTCAACAGAAATGGTTCGGATTACCCTTAAATGTAGGTTTAGATTATGGTGTTTATGTTGTTAGGAAATGTAGTTATTTTAATAAATACAAATTTCGCTGAAATTACATTTATTATACATTTTGATATGATTAAAGCTGATTAAAGTACTATATCTCACTATGGCAATATGATTTCAATGGAATGTTTTTCAAAAATTTTTTTTCAAAATAATTTCGAGTCCCCTAAAATAAAGGTCGGAAATAATTTGTCCTGCAGTGCTTTTGTAGAACTCTCCTTATAACGTTTTTCTTTGAAATCAAGATCCACAAAAGAACTAGCATTATTCTATTTTCAAACAGATCAATTAAATCGTGTTGAATTTTCCTTGTATCTCTAAAATTGAATGTACTTTTAGAATGTGTTTCATATATTAAAGCGTTTAAGTAATGAATTATGTGACTGATTGTTAAGTAGGTATATTTAAAAATAAGCTAGCTAATTAAATTCTATGCTATAACATGTCTGAATAAAATAGGTTACGGCTATGCTAATAATAAGTCACAATAATTCCTTGGTGGTTAAATTTTTATGGTAAACTTAGTGTTACATATCCGAGTAATTTGGGAAAGAAGTCAATATCTTACAACGAATAGTTATGTCTTCTTAAGTGTCTGTGTTTTGTTGCTTGTTTTTTGTAATTTTTTGACTGATTAATCTTTTTTTTTGTTTTATACAGTTGTATGTACTAATGTTGACATGTTCTAAGTTCTAGCTCACCAGAAGACTGGATTAGATTCAAGATCGCGAAACTTGAATTCTTTAGTAATCAAGGAAAATTTATCGTCAAATTTATAACGACAATAGACGGTCGGCAAGTTGTTTGTGTGTTTTGTGTTTTTGTCAATAACGCTACTAAACAAACTTATTTTCAAAAAGATCAATTAAATCGTGGAATGATTATTTCCTTAAAATTTTGTATGTAAGTTAGTTTCATGTTTACATTTTAGTAATAAAAATAAAATTTATTGAAATTAGCTGTAAATAAAATGAATAAAAAATAAATTGTTTGCTGTAAAAATAATTCATGTGTTAAATTTTTATGGTAAACTTTTACTTTACATTTTGAATTTGGGAAAAAAAGTAAATAGTTAATTTTACAATATCTTAAATGTGTTATTGTTTGTGTTGTGTTTTTTATTTTTGACTGATATTTTCTTTTTTTTTTTTGTCTTTGTTGTTGTATTACATGTTTTTGTCTAGAAGACTGATTAGATTTCAAGAAACGTTTAAACTTTACTTTACTAACCGCAAGGAAAATTTCCGCAATACTAAATAACATAAACCCACAATCTCCAACAATGCAGTTGAAACCGACAACAAACGTTTTCGAGAAATATATAGGAATCCCCAGTGATTCTGGGCTGTGTTTTACGCAGGACGTATGTTATTCTGGTGTTCCCGAAGTTTTACGGTGGAGATGAAGACGAATACTTCATAGTTGAGTCCCAGGTGGTACCTTCCGGTGTACTGGTCCGAGTGTACGACAGGGAGTGCATTCGTAAAACACATCTCGCAGGAAATGTTTTGACGTCGATGAATAACACATGGGTTAGAAGTCCTCTGCCTCTCTCTCTCTTAATACTATGAGGGAATATTTTTATGAGCTACTAGAAAAAAATAGCAGTAAGCCCGTCCTTTGTACGGGTTGTAGGATTCAGTAAAGAAGAAATATTATCATGCCAAAATGTAAACCTGAAGTTCTAAACAAATCAGTACAAAGAAAATATATAAATACCCAGCTTTATTATATAGCATTACTTTACAATTAAATAGATATAACATCGGTAATAGTTTAGTATGATCTCGAAATGGGTTTAAAATCACGGATAAACTAACTGATATTGATTTTAATTTAACAGCTAATTATTACCATTAGGTTATTCATTGAAAACGGAAGCAAAATGCGAGTAATATGTGTAAAAGTGGAGTTTTAAATGCTCGTTATTAACTTTTCAAGGGGTGGCGGACAATTTCAAGCATTGAAAACCCTTCTCTGGAATTTAGAGAATGCATGAAATAAGCTTCATTGTTATTAGTTCTCCCGTTTTTTGTTTCGGAAAGTACGGCGTAAAATGCCTCCTGGAGCGTCACAGACAGATAGATACAAATTGACATAAAACTTGTTTCGGCTTTTCTAATGCACGAAACGTAAAAATAACTAAAAAATTATTAACTCTGAACAATCTGAACTGACAATACTCTAATTTTATTAGAGTTTGTTTATTATTTGTTCATTCAATAGCTCTATTAACTCTATATCTTATTAAATTGTTTTACCTCTGGTAATTTGTGGTAAAACGTGGTAATTTTATCAGCTGTTTCCTCGCACTATTTCTATGGCGAAGATTACTTAAGTACTAACCGTGTGATTAACAATCTGATCACTATAGTGATATCGTTCGATGAAAATTGTAATGTTTTTAGAAAAGTACTCTTTCACCTTTACCCAATTTACGATCAGATGACTTAACCATCATTAAAGATATATTTTGTAAAAATGTACGAAAATGAACAGGTGTAATTAATTAATTCAATGTATACTTGATACATAATATGTGAAACACTAGATGTGATATGAAGTCGTTCATAGCTCTAGTAGCGCCTTGAGTTGCTTTTTTAATAATCATTAATCACAGTTTGATGAAAAATATCTTTCTGAACTCGGACCAAATGGGTCGCCACGTACTCAAACAACCCAACTATGCTCTTGTTACGAAATAAAAATTAGAGGTTTGTCTGTAGATTGCTTTAAGTTGTGGTATTTCACAAACAATAATTCTCTTCTAAGATGTTTATGGTTTACAAACATTATATGTTAAAAAATGCGTATCTGTAGATGATTGAAACTTTACTGAAATATATAATTTTTGAAATTAGGAATTTTATTTTCTTACGTGTTGAAACTTAAAACGTCCAATGGTTTGACTGATAACGATTCTCAACTGTATGTCCCATTTGAAAGCTTTATTATAGTGGTATAAATATGACGTTGGAAATTTACAGCAAAAATACCGAAATTTAAACCACATTTTATTGTTTTGATTTTTAATTATGTACTCGGGAGTTATTATGCCAGTATTTATACGATACAATATGCGAGACGCCCTGTTGAGAGAGGCTGGCTCCGTGTACACATTATTGATACAAACGCCTGTCAGGGTCTAGTGTATTGGCATGGTAGTCTATAATTATTATGGCTTCATTTACCTCTCTATTTGTACCATAGAAGCTTTATTATGGCAGTCCTTTGTACGGGTTGTATGATAAAGTTTTAAGATGCAAGACACTTATTATCATGACAAAATATAAAGCTGAAATCTTAAACTAATAAATACAAAAAATCCAATTTTCAGGTCATTTTTCATTTTCATTTTCAACATTTTTTTAAATGAATATTAGTTGAAATAAGCTTAAAAATAAAACGTTTCAATGTAAATTAACAAGTTCTGTATTCATTTTGGTTTGACAGCTGTTGCTTATTTATTAAATCAATTTTATAGATAAAAATGTTTATATTTAATTCCCTGTGGGAAATAGGTTATATCATGGATATGTCTACAGGTAATGCTTTTACTTCATCTAATAGATTTTCTTATTCTTTTAAATTTAAAATTCAATACAATAGCTCTAGTTTATATGGAAACCTGTTACATATTTTCCATCTTACAAATTGCCAACACCTCCTAGAGCTAAGACATATCCATGTCAAAAACGTTTGTATTTACTTACCTGTGGTAAATAGGTTAGATCATGGATATGTCGAAAGGGAAAGTTTTCAGTTCATATAAACGGCTGTTCTTATTCTGTATATTAAAAATTCAGTACAAAAGCTCTGGTAGTTTCTATGTCTCTTGGGAGCTTGTTACACATTTTCCGTCTTAAAAATCATTTCCCCCCCAGAGCTAAGACATATCCATGTCAAAATAGTTATAGTTAAAAATATGTGTAATATTGATCAAAACAGGGGTTTTGATAACTCACTATTTTATTATCACGGTGCATGGGTCAGTTTAAAGTAAACAAAATACTTCTTAAATTCTTCTATGTATAGAATTAGGGAAATAAGTTTAACAAACGTAAGTGCTTTCGTTTACACAGAGAATCGTTACAGGGAGACTTTGTTTAGCGGTACAGAAAGGAAGACAGTCAATAATCGAATAAACCTTTCTGGCTCTCCGGGTTATGAAACGTAAATAATGTGTCCGTAGAAAAAATAGATGGAAGGGAGAATTTTAATTCCAAGAAATTCAAAGTCAAAACTGTAATTTTATTCATACAAATTTAATGCGGATTCTTTCATGACATTACCATTTTCGGGCTGGATATGTACTACTACTGTTTTGAAAAATAATTAAATAATTTCTATTAGTTTTAAACCTCAAGTATAGATTGAAATTTAAAATTCTAAATTGTTAAAACGTTTAAAATCGATAAATACCGTACATATTACTTATTATGGCTATAATAACCGTTATGTTGTAGATTATTATGTTAACCGGACACCTAAGTATTTATTCAGTGGGAAAAAATTAAAAACCCATAGAACTATATAAAATCATAACAGTCATATTCGTAAAAATTGCAATACGAATAAAAGACTTAATATAGGTATTCTGGTATTCTACAAAGTCTTGCTCTGAAAAGAAACAGAATGGTTAAAAACGATGGTAGAAGGATAATGTTTTGTTTTACATAAAATAGCCTAGTTATGTTTAAAGTTTATATAACTATGCAATTTTCCATAATAGTACATATAGTCTATTTTGCATTCAGACTATCATCTCTTAATATTTCTTACGATTCGTTCCTGAACTAACAATTTTTACTTATATTAAAATGTTAATCAGTAGATGTTGTCAGTTAAAAAAAATAAAAAATAGAAGTAGACAAAATTACTAATCAATACAAGTAATTTGTTGTGGTTCCATTTGGTATCCGTGCGGCAAAGTCATTAAGGGATCGGTCTACTCCACTGGCAAAATAATGTTCGATTAATCCTGTTCCAAAACGTATTCATTGTATTACCAATGCGAAGTAATGAGTGTTTGTTTGAGGATTTATGAGAGGTAATTGTACTCAGGACTAGTATGATATTTTCTGGTAACATAAATGAAGCCTTTGAAAGTAGTAATGTCAATACTATCATACGAGCAAGGTTTTGGTATATATATATATGTATATATTGTATATATATTTTTGCACACGGATCTCGAAAACGGCGCCGAGGAATTTCTTAAATTTTTGGAAATAACTAATTTCCGAGTAGAAAATAAGTTCTAGATAGGTCTAATGTCCAGGAAAATTCGTGTTTTCTTGTAATATTAAGTTTAAAATCTAAAAATTTAACATTACGCTTATGGAGAATAAAATGTAAACAATACAAACCAAAACAGCTGTTTATAACCGTTTGACAGTTCTTGATTGAAGACTGCGGGGAACAATATAGAGGTTATGCATTAATATTTATTTTATGAATTAAATAAATGCAAAATTATCAGGTTACTAAACAATTTGTAAAAACTTAAGGATAACATAGCTGTGCGAAATAAAAGCAGAAAAAAGTATTTCCAAAATCTTCCGTGTTTTGATAGAAAACGTATTCGTTGTATTGCTTGAAGCCACTGTAACAAACCAATTAATTGATGTAAATTAAATTTCTCTTTTGCTTTTCAATCCTCATTCCGTTTATAACAAAATCAGTTGATCACAGGCTAATAATAACGGTATGGATAATTAAACAGTAAATGATCGGCTTTGGCTAAAAGACGTTAAACGGCATCGCTCAATTGACTAACGTCGTAGCCGAGTTTTAGCGTGTCGGCCTCAAGAACTATAGGCCGCGAGTTCCATCCCACCAGGGGCGATACTTTTTGTTCAGTGCTATATTAATTATGGTGTATTAAATCGGTTTTATTTCAACCACATAAATGTTTTCATTGGGCAGTAAATTTGTTTTAATTTTGCTAATTAACTTGTAAAAACATGTCTTATTCTATCCAAGCAAAGCTCGGTCACCAGGTACTGTAAACACATTAATTGACCTGGCATCAAGAAAGTTATTTATTTTGAGTTGCTGGTCCGATAAAATAGATCTTTCCGTGTACAATTTTTTACTTTTATAGGTTTTAAAATTGGATCCTTTGAAAACTTTTAAATTTGTTCGTTTCCCCTTCTTTAGCTATGTTATTGTACCGTCGAAGCGTATTGCCGTGGAGTAGACCGCTACCTTCTAGGGCAAGACTCTGTGGACACCCGGTGTAATCGGTACGCGTTGTAGCGGGTGGCAGGGTGTGCTCGGTGATGGGAGATGCCGGCGCTGGTGAAGCTCGCCTGCGGGGTGCTGGGTGGTGAGGAGTCGCCGTCTCACCAGAGAATGGTCCTGCAGAAGCTGGTTCCTCACCGGTGGCATCGCGGCAAGGCCAAGAAACGGTGAGGACAAGTCACATTGTTGTTCCAGCTGTTTACTGTAGATATTTCTGACGATTTCAATAATTAGTAGTAGACAGTTAAAACCAACATTTTTAAACCTAGTTTATAGAATCGTTCAATCGTTCAATTGCTAATAGGACATTTTGTAGTGGGGAATATTTTGAAAAAATACCTGGTGTTACTGACAAAAAGCTTCGTTTGTTGCTACAGGCTGGATTCCTTATTAGGAATTCCAAATAAAAAGTGAGATTGTGTCTTAATCTAACTGGTACCAATTATTGTCAACTTTTACGTCAGCTTTAAATGACTTGGAGAAGAAAATTAAAGGGAATTTAATGAAGTTGTGAAAGTTTAGTAGATAAACTTGCTGAATTCATAAAATACCCTAACCACTTTTTCTGGAAGAAATTGGAAACAAAATGTATCCTTGACAAAGCCCGTTACGTAAAATTTACGCGATACATCTACTTACGTTCGTAGTAGATGAACGTAGAATAATGAGGGACTAACGAAATAAAAAAAAACTTTTGATATTTCTTGTGGAAGAAAAATGGGAACAACATGCATCCTTGCGGGAGTCCATGTTTTAAATATGTTTTCTCAATTTGAATTACATTGTTGGAACAAGCAACTGGCACAATGAAAGTTGTTAGTTTTCCCACGTTATGGACCTGTGTGGTGTCCAGCGGACACGAGACACTGCCGGAGTAGTGGCCGAGGTCGTCCGGTGACGTTATGCTCACCCGATTAGGTGTTACTGTCGCCCCCGGTCCGTGGTCCGTGGGTCGGGTGATGTAACGCCTGGAGTCCCTCCGCACTCCCACTGCGTCGCCGTAGCTTATTACATAGTGTTGCTGAGGAACGGTGGCGTGTCCTGTACATAGCGTTGTGGATAGTTATGGACGATGGTCGGTGTAGTGTTTCTTGTGCGGATTAACGTGGCGTTAATCCTGTAATCCATCCTACTTAGACGTAATTCACGAATGTGGTTCGGATGCGACATTCGCTGGTGCTATATGACGTCCGCACTATTGTCAGTAACAAGACTACTTCGCGCCATCATCTTAAGGACCATTCTCATAAAATACCTACCTTGTATGGTCGCCATTTCTCTAATCTAAACTATTGAATAATGTCACCCGTAATAGACCAGTTTGAATTCCAGGATAAACTGTAGGTCCCTCAGACATGTCATTGACTGTTCGAATAATGCCTAATGAACATGCCAGCCTTAGTTAGTAACAAGGCCACAAGATTGCGCCACAATCATCTTACACGCATTTCTTATCTATACTTGGCTAGATATACCTGGCTGGATAGGTCGCCATTCAAGTGAAAAATATTAAAAGGATTCTCAACAGTATTTCGATATTTTGCATTATGTTTCATCACTGTGTAGATCATTCACTAACATTTAGTTGGGCCCAATAAAACTACTTGTACAGTTATCTCGTAACATAATCGTTACATAAAATATTAGGTTCAAGGAACAAATGAACGACTTGAATGTGAAACATGATGAGTACTTTTATAGGAACTGTGTAAAATGTGCTTTCAAAAGATTCTCAGTCAAATGTGCGACCATCAAATGTTGTAAAGTTAAAGGTCAGTTTTGTTCCCGATTGAAAGAGTCGAGGATTTTGTAAAGCTGGTGGTGTAAACTTCATCTTCCACACTTTGTTACAATAAAATATAGTTTTTTAACAATTTTCTCAGAACGAAGTCATTTTCTTGAAATTTATATTGAATTTGTTGAATTAATTCCACTAGAACGTGCACTGTTCGGCTCTACCCTTGTTCCCGCAGACCAATTATTTGATTTAATCTATTTCGGAATTAAATGGTTGATGTCGATCTTTTCAATCTTTGTCAGTTATGAAATAGAATAATTTCAGAGAGAGATTTTCCGATACAATATCAAAGTTGTGTTATCAACTATAATTGTTTTATCTATCACGTTCATTCTTGTTTGCGTTGAATACCCAAAATTGTATTATTACCTAATTACCCTACATGTAATGTATGTTTAAATAAATGCTATCAGTGGACTGGCACATACTTTCCACCTTAAATTAATTAAAAACCGAATATTGGTAATAAAACCATCATAATCTTTAAAGTTTACCCAAATATCATTTGTTTCTACAATAATCGTCAAATTTCTGAAAATAACAAAGAAACAAAGTTAAATTAATCGTAAGAATTTTATGGGGAAACCCCTCCCCGCGGTAATTGGTAATACCCCACGTTTTTAAGGGGTTTTGGGATGAACTACCCTTAAAAAGTGAAAAAAACGCCTGTATATTTACCAAATTTCACATAAACTGGACCAAAGGGGTAGGCTTTGGCTCTATACACATCCAGACACACGCTCACACATACACAAACGGACGGACGTCGAAACCCATTTTTTTCAGGGGAGTCCAAAACGGATATATACTCTCTCAACTCAAATTCGAAAATTTTGACGAAAACAATACTTTCTCCATATACTTTGTATGAGGGGAGAAACTATGTTGATATTTTTCTATATCGTTTTGAAATCTATTTCCAACTAGCCGTGAGCCCTTCTGTACTGGTTGTATGACGAACTGTTTGCATTCACCCACACTTACCGGTGTACCAGGTCAATAACACAATGTTAAATGGGAGGGAATCCACTTAATCTTCGACAATTGACTTCCGCTTCGGTAGGTAACCGTGTTAACGGACTCACCGTAAAATGTTTTGGGTGAGTCCGTTAACGAACGGAACCGGAAGTTAATTGTTGAAAATTTGGTGAATTCTCATTAACCCTGAAGTTTCTGCCCTGATCCACCGGTGAGTGCGTCAGAATAGCAATAAGAATCATTTTAATTAGCAGTAAGGCCATACTTTATTCGGTTAGTATGATTCAGTGTTTAGAAAAACTATACTACTTGTTAGCATTACAAAATATAAACCTGAAATCAATAATGCCTTCAAAGCTAAAAAGAAAAAGCAATTATTAGGTTAATTATTTAGCATTAGTTTATATCTCTATATATAAAATTGAATATTGTCTGTTGAACTTATTTAAACTCTGCGCCATAAATTGAAGTTGCTCTAATGTTAATTTTAGTGAAATATTTTCGAAATAAGTTTCCATTTTATGGCGTTTTAAATTTCTATGAACCTTATGTTTACAAAGTCTACAAGAAAAATTGATTTCAGTACAGCTGATGGTTTACTTTCCATTAGCAATACCGTATGCTTTACTATCAACTCTGATTTTCATTAAGTAAACGGATAATAAATGTTTACTGTAAAAAAATACAGCTTTATTACAGTAATAGTAACTTTTTTGGGGGGGTTATGTAAAATTTTTATTTCTGTTATTAGCACGTGTTTATTTGATAAACAATGTTATATTACGTTAAATAACACTGTTGTTTATCTTTCCATAAAAGCGTATTACATTTTTCGTTTGGGTTTGGATTATTTGAAAATTGTGAATTAATCCACTCAGATTTTTTGTTTTAGAATGATAAATATGTTTATCGTTTAGTATGTTTTTATAGAAAAATAACTGATATCTATTGATCACTTCAAACATGGCTACTTAAAGTTAATGTGTTATTATTTAGCATTAGTTTATATTTTACATAAATTAGATTGGATTAGAAATTTTGTACCATTATTAATATTCGTTTTACGCTGAGATAAATTTTTAATATAATGTAATTTTTTAGGCATAAAATCAATGATAAATGAAACAAACTAATGTTCGATTTAATTTGACAGCTGTTGGTTATTTCTTTCTATTAAATCACTTTATAGATCATTTTTGTGTAAAAACTCGGTTATTTAAACTACATTATTTTATTTTCGTAGTGCGTTTGTCAGTTTAAAGTAAACAGAAACCTTCTACAAAAGGCGTATAGAGTAAGGGAATAAGTTTCGTGGCTGTGGGTGTTCTCATTTTCACGGAGAAACGTTAAAAAATGACTTTCTGTAGTGTTACAGAAAGACAAACTGACAGAAATTGAGTTAAGACCAAATTTGGGATTTCTCTGTTATAAAACGTGAAAATCATAATTCCAAAAAAGGTATAGACAAAAGTATTACAAAAGTATATATACATAGACGTATAGTAATTGTTTACCTATTGTTATGACAGGTAACCTTTGTATTCCATATGGTTGAGACACAAAAGTAATGGTAGACTATATCAGTTGTACGTGACTGAACGCTGAGACGTGATGAGTGAGTAATACAGAAACATGATAGTAAAGTATTTCGGCATTTTAAAATATTTTCCATATATTGTCGTAATCGTATAATTAATTCGCATATACTTTCAGTAATAGACAAACTTTTAGTCTAACATAATAAGGTTGGTAAAAAATTAAGTGGTTTTAAAACATTTCCTATTTGAATTGATGTAACTGCATGGTTAAATTTACTTCTTCAGTAACCTCAAAATAATTAATTTGGGTTCTAACACAAATAAGATAGTAAAAACATGAAGAAAATTTATATTTTTCCTTTATTTATTTTTGAAGTTGTATAATTAGATTGCATTTAATAGTAATCTCAGGAGACAATTAAACTTATTAATTTAAGAAATTCCATAATTGAGGTTACATTTTCATTAATCTCAGGATAATTTATCTAGTAAATTCAATCTTTATCCTTTTAAACAATAAATAAATGCAATGTTTCGATTGAAGCAAGATAACAACTTTAACTCCTAATCCTTTTAAACTATTAAGTAAATGCAATGTTTCGATCGAAGCAAGATAACAGCATTACTCTTTACCTTTTAAACGATTATGTAAAGGCAATGTTTCGATCGAAGCAAGATAACAACTTTAACTCCCTTTCAAACGATTATGTAAAGGCAATGTTTCGATCGAAGCAAATAACAGCATTACTCTTTACCTTTTAAACGATTATGTAAAGGCAATGTTTCGATCGAAGCAAGATAACAACTTTAACTCTTTCTCCTTTTAAACGATTAGGTAAAGGCAATGTTTCGATCGAAGCAAGATAACAGCATTACTCTTTACCTTTTAAACGATTATGTAAAGGCAATGTTTCGATCGAAGCAACAGCATTACTCTTTACCTTTTAAACGATTATGTAAAGGCAATGTTTCGATCGAAGCAAGATAACAGCATTACTCTTTACCTTTTAAACGATTATGTAAAGGCAATGTTTCGATCGAAGCAAGATAACAGCATTACTCTTTACCTTTTAAACGATTATGTAAAGGCAATGTTTCGATCGAAGCAAGATAACAACTTTAACTCTACCTTTCAAACGATCAAGTAAATGCAATGTTTCGATCGAAGAAAATAACAGCATTACTCTTTACCTTTTAAACGATTATGTAAAGGCATTGTTTCGATCGAAGCAAGATAACAACTTTTTAACTCTACCTTTCAAACGATCAAGTAAATGCAATGTTTCGATCGAAGAAAATAACAGCATTACTCTTTACCTTTTAAACGATTATGTAAAGGCATTGTTTCGATCGAAGCAAGATAACAACTTTAACTCTACCTTTCAAACGATTAGTAAATGAAAAGTTTCGATCGAAGCAAGATAACAACTTTAACTCTTTACCTTTTAAACGATTAAGTAATTGCATTGTTTAAGATAACAGCTTTACTCTTTCTCCTTTTAAACGATTAGGTAAAGGCAATGTTTCGATCGAAGCAAGATGTCCGACTACGTCGAGGACGCAAGTCGCCGAGTTATATTCCCTGAGAGAGGTTGCTCCCGTATTTCTCTCCTGTCTCGTAACTCCTCTCCCTCAGGAACGAGAACTCGTTCATCACAACTTGGCATTAGCATAACTTCTTTAATATTTTATTCCCCCCCTCTGAAAAATTACGAGGCAATTTGTATCTAATGTCACAATATTTTATCCGTTCCATCCGGGTTTGTGAAATTTTGATAAGTAATTTATGTTCTGTATTTCTTGATTCCTGTATTTTCTTTGTCCTTTTTACTGACTGTGTAGTTTAGTGGTTATGGTCCTCGTTTCATAATATGGAAGTCGTCGTGTCTGAGTAAAATTTTGTGAAGCTATATTTAATTATTATTTAATTATATAATTTTGTAACACAAGCTGAGTGTCATCAGCTTGAGTTACAAAATTTTCTTTCGTGTAACATCAAAAATTAGACAAGTAGTTAATTGTGTGGCTTGGTGGTGTAGAAATGTGCCTACCTCATATAGGCGGCTTCGACGTATCAACGGGGGCGGGTTTCGGCGGTTCAAAATTGATGCAATTTTATTTGTATTTGCGCTATTCATTTACTAGCAATGCAATCGTCGTACCAGCATTTGCTGTTATTCACTTTCTAGCAACTTGACAACATTAGTTTACATCAAACTAGTTGTATACTAACTTTTTGGGACCCATAAAAACGTTTTAGTAGTTGAGATGTAAAGGATTTAAAATTTCAGTCTTTACTTTAAGGCGTCGGTCACGTCAAAACCACACGCCAAAACTCATCTTAAACAAGGCCAACTTGGGAAATCTTTGGTCCGACTTTGGGAAAACAAGCGTTGCTAAGGTTTTGGAAAAAATTTATTTTTTAACCGGTGACTTATGTTAGCAATGTACAGTGCACGAGGTTTGACAGACAAAAATATTAGATTCATTTGGTTTTCTTACATTTCAATGAAACAAGCCTAGAAGTTATATGAAATAGCCAACCGAGCGTTTTTAAATGTGTCGTCGCAGATATTAGAAATGCACGTATATGGATCCTCTTTACTACGCGATGCTATTAAAATCAATTCGTTCGAAACAAGATTATTCTAAACCCCGTAATAATCCCTTCTAAATCCTATACGAGTATCAATTTGTGTCACATCGTAAACGCATTGAGGTCTAATCTATCGTATAGCATTATAAAGTTGGTGGCGTCATCCTGTAATCCAGCTACTTGGAGGTCAGGAATTGTGGATAGTTATGAGCAATGGTCCGTGGGTGTAGTGTTCTCTTGTGTGGATTAACCGCACTATTGAATACTGTGTTAATCCGCAAAGACCATGCTCATAATTAGACCAATTCGTAATTCAGAGGCCGTGGTTCGGATTCCAAGTTAAACTGTAGGTCCATTAGTTGCCATCGGCTGTTGGGCTATTAATTAACAGTCTAAGGAACATGTCAGCCTTAGTCAGTACTACAAGATCTAGACTACAAGACCACAAGATCGCGCCACAATCATCCTACACTCATTTCTCATTCATACTTGGCTTAAAATACCTACCTGGGTAGGTTGCCATTTCAATAATCTAAGTACACTTGAATACAGTGCAGAGCAACGGGAGTTATTAGTTTAGCTCTACAATTTAGAATTTTCTGCGTCCGTGTGTTTCTGTATCATTTTGTGAATATATTGAGTTCTAAATTATCGTATAATACGACAATTATCGTACGCCAGTATATAAGTTGCTCGTCGTGCGCCTTTGCTGTGGTATCAGCTCCTCCGTCTACCGCGTGATCTCATTAGCGGCGTCCTTAGAGTGAGTCACCGGAACAATCAGACGCAACAATCGCCCCTGAACAACCTTAGGGACTAGAACTGGCTGAGATGAAGTCTTTGAAGAGTTTTGCCATAATTTTGTGCCACTGATAAACAAATATCAGTAGTTATTTGACACATTGACTACCACGCCGAGATTTGGTCAAGTGGTTGTCAGGCCACACAATAATCGACGTGTATGTCTTGTAGGGCCACATTGAAATATTGTTACACAGCAAAACAGCAACATTAAAATTATTACAGACTAAAAGTACCATAGTCTTCAGGTGGGCCACGGATATTATATTACAAGTTATCAAGCACTAACTGTGGCCCAATGCTGGCTCGCAAGGCCTCACAGTGAACTTTGTTGTGAGCCAGTAGTTAGCTCACGCGGCCTCAGAGTACAATATACTCGTAATTGTGTGGACTATATGTGGCTCACACAGCCCTTGACATAAAGTACTGCGGACCATATTTGGCTCACGTGGCAGTCCATGTGTTTGTGTGTTTCCAATAAAAAGGCCAAAGATTTCAGTAGCTAAAGGTTATTAATATATTTTAACATAGTACCTAATGTGTAAGCCTAATAATTATATATTTTTATTTTTCGTTACAATGAGTCATCCGTTGAGGTAGTCTCGTTTTTATTTTGAGTGTACTTCACTGAAACATTTGCTGTTGTGGAGACCTCCGTATTTTACGAGTTATTTAATTGGAAAGTCTCTATAAAAGCCATTACGCTATCTAAGAATGCTGCAGATATGTGTATGAAAGACTTAAAAACAGCAAGGAAGTGACCATTTTATTTTTCGTAGCACCGGAACTCGGTTTTCCACGCTCCAATGATATATACCAGTCTAGTAATATAATTTGGTATATTTACGCTTCAGTCTATTTTTTCCAGAGGCTCTTGAAGACTTTTTTTAGTTTTCGCATGCTTTTAGAGCAGACATTAAAACCCAATAAAGGTCCCCTATTGTATTAAAAACTAACTAGGTTACCCGACCGGCTCACTGCGTCCCAAAAGAAATAGATGATTATTGTAGAGAGCACAAATTATTTTTTCTTCAACAAAAAGAGATATTTTTCTTTAAATAAACTTAAAATAACATACTTTTTCCGTGAAAAATCGCTTTACCACACTGTAATAATGTAGGAGTAATGTAGTAATGTATCGAAAAAATAACGTACAAAAAACCATTTTCAGAGGAAACATGTTGCTAATCATTTTGTTTTTACTCCTTAACTGTTATTGATATTCAAACTTTTTCAGAAAAAAACTTACTTTCCATACTTTTTATATTATAAAAAAAATTAAAAAACTCGGTTCTGACAAAGTAATCTAAAACATTTAAAATTTAGTTTATGTATGTGGTTGTGGTATACAAACTTTTTTTGCTGTTTTGTTATATTTGTTTAACTAACATATTTACTGAGTAAAAGAAATTGTGACATAAGAAAAACATTTCATTCATCAGTTGGGGTCGTCAGCTAGAGGTGTTGATTATAAATTTACTTTTCCAACCGTTAGTCTGCTTTGTCTTTCTATATTATGGAATTCATTTTTGTTTTTGTTTTTTTAACGATTTGAATGAATAATTATTTATTTATGTTTTTCAATGATACAATAGATTTGTTTTTTTTTAGAGATAATTTGATTTGAAGTGTTTTGTTTGTGATATATTATCATTTTATCATGATAGTTTTAGAAAAATTGGTTTTTTAGTTTTTTTAGGGTATGAACTCCATCAAAAATTCAGAATAAAAAAATGTAGATACTTTATTATATATAAACAAATTTCACTTAAATATAAAATTCCGTAAATCAGAACAAAAAAAACAAACAATTCAACGAAACAATTTTTTATTCAAAAATTATATTTATCCAAATTCAAAAAATTTTCAAAACAATATTTCTCATATTTGTTTGGAGAAAGAAAAAATTACTTTAACAGCGTATATAATTTTTACATAACAAATTAAAAAGGAAAAAAAATGTAAATAAGTCACATAATTGTGTAAAATGGGTTTAAAGTAGAACTCTTCAATAAAGAGTATACTTTTCAAAAATGTATAGTTTATGTTATGTGGTTGTACGGTAACAAACTATTTTTAATTGTACTAGTACTATTGAAGTTTATATACAGAATATTTTTTTTTTCCCCCTACATGTACATATGTAGGTCAGAACACATTGTATCTTCAGCATTGGGGGTCGTACTAAAGGGTTGATTTCAATTGTTTCTGTCTCATGTTACTGTCATCCTGTCCACTGCTTTGTCACACCTCTATAAAGTATCCAGCATGGAACTTATGTTTCTGTAATGAACTATTTTTCATTCGGTCGACGTTGCTTGTTTTGTTTTTTAACCGATTTGAATGAATAAAATTTATTTATGATTTTCAATGATACAATAGATTTGTTTTAGGTTTTAGAAAATAATGAATGAATATTGAGTTTTTTATATGAAGGTGATTATGTTTTTCATTATTACAATTACATTTTTTAATATCAATGTTTATTTCCTAGCCATAATTCAAGTGTTCTGGACAAAAACCGACTGACAGTTCATAAGGTCACCTCTGGCTAGACAATGGGAATAACATCACTTACAGTACTTCGCTGACTAAATTTTTATTGCAACAGTGGTTGAATCCTTTATAATACGCACCATTTATTTCCATTGATTTCGTTAACATCGTCTTACAAGAAACAAAACATATTCCAAAATCATTATTGCTAGTATTTTCAAAGATCGCCGAGAAAATCGTTTTTAATCGATTTTCCAATTATATTTAATCAAATTTGTTGTTGGATGGTCAAAATTATGGTTTCAGGCCAAACAGGTCTACTATAACAGCTAGTATAGAGTTTGTCCATAACAAAACAGTAGGGGTGAAAAAGTTATCGGCATTTTCTTAGATTTGTCCCGAGCATTCCATAGTGTTGGACGCATCAAAATAATGTGTAATTGTTAAATTATATAAATAATTTAAATGTAACATAACTATTGTATGAACATTTTTTGTGACTATTCTTTGTACAATTCTACATAGATAGAATAAAGAGTAATTTTATTTTATATTATAAAATGTAGAGCAGTGATGGCTCGGAAATTACAAATATGCCATGTACGAGGGAATCCTGTATAAACGTCATAAACTGTGGTCGTGATTTTATGACTGGGTCATAAACCCGTCGCGCGGCACTTCCACATCTGGGTCATACGTCACCCCGCTGGGCTGTCACGCATTGAAATTAATTTCCTTTTACGTTGACAATTACTGCTCAAGTAATGCCTATATCTTGGTTATTTCAGTTTACAAATCACATTCACGGACCTATATTTAACAAAACATTGTGTATTTGTGTTAACCTCATACACTCCAGTTGTTCATGTTATAACGGTCATTTGGATTGTTATGTCTTATTTTACTTTATACTTTTAACTAAAATAGCAACCTACTCAGGTAGGTATTTTAAGCCAAGTATGAATGAGGAATTAGTGTAGGATAATAATTGTGGCGTGATCTTGTAGTCTTGTTACTTAATAAAGATGACATGTTCCTTAGACAAGACTTAATTAGTTTATACCTTTAACAGTGTGAAGGATTTATTTCTAACTTGTCAACTATTGGTCCTTCAGTTTCGAAGGCGGACTCTGTAACCACTGAGTCAGTTTTTTAAGTCATTTAGTGAAATTTTGATATTTTAATTTTTTAAGGTTTTTAGGAATACAAAATTGTCTAAAAATAACTCCTTGAGATACGTTGTATACATACGAAATATTTTATCAAAATCCCATTAAAACATTTTGTTTTGAGTCTTTACACATCTATACACTCACACACCTTGAAAACAACTTTTTTGGGTTTAGGGGACCCCAAAACTGATATACCCCTAAAACTTTAATTTCAAAATTTTACCTAAATTCCCTTCACTCTTTTTACTATCTCCCACTTCTTCTCCTTGTAGTATCGTATATATTGAAGAAATTAAAAACTGCCTTTACATTTTAATAGAAGACAATAGATTCAATCGTGTCTGCTTCCTCGTAACGCCGACAATGATCATCGTTATATTTAGTGCTGACGATCATCGTTCGCAGAAAGCGTGTAACTCACGCCAGATCTCAGAACACTATGGTTGCTGTGTGAATGGTGTCATAAAATATCATTCCAGGGCAACCGTTCAATGGTGAAGGTGAGAACACCCAACAATGGGCAGTAAGCCGCGGACACACGGTCATAGACGTTCGGAAAGGAAAGCGAGGCAATAACTGATGGAATCGGTGGTCTTTGACGCGGGAGAGAATTCGGATCCTGGTGAAGAAAGTTTTCTTAATCTCTCTAACAAGTGAGCGCATCGCTATACACCACAATAGTTTAGCCCTTTTAATTTCACTGCCGCAAAAATAACATTAGATTATTGAAATGGCAACCTACCCAGGTATGTATTTTAAGCCAAGTATGAATGAGGATTGAGTGTAGGATGATAGTGGCGCGATCTTGTAGTCTTGTTACTGACTAAGGCTGACATGTTCCTTAGACAGGACTGTTAATTAAAAGCCTAATAGCCGATGGTAACTAATGGACATACAGTTTAACGTGGAATCCGAACCATGACCTCTGAATTACGATTTAGTCTAATTATGAGTACGGTCTTTGTGGATTAACGTAGTATTCAATGGTGTGGACGTTAAATGTTTAACCAATAATGTAAGTTTGGATTTTATGATTTATTTTTAACTTGTAATACTTACAGTTCATATTTCTTGTTTTTAAACTGATTGCATTCTTAGAGCTAGTGTAATTTCTTCGTATAAAAAATCTATTAATATTGAAATTTTACAATAATGTATTTTATGAAAAGTCCCCCTCCTCCCAACCCAAGCATCGGCCGCACGAGATAGGTCCAAGGGCGTGCCAGCCCCGGGCTTTATAGGGATGCAGCTCACACTAATGTAATTGCTGTCTCAGCTTGCAGCGATATCTGGCCACAGTTTCTGGGTCACTTCAATTCAACGTAATTGGTTTTGATTCTGAATTATGTGTTTTACAAAGTGCCTTAACTTGCTTTGTCGATGAACTGGATCTGCAACACAATCAAATCCTGTGATCAATTCCTGAGATAAGTCTTTTAAGTGTATTTCAACCTGATAAGACTAATTTTGTTCGAACATTTTATTCGTTAGACCATTTGGAGTCTACAGTAGAGGTATTTTGTTAAGCTAATGAGAATAATTTTAGTCGTCAAAAGGTGTGCAGGTGTTAAACTAAAGGTATAGTAGGTGTATACTAGTAAATTGCATAATTTAATTTTTATTTTAGTTTCCAAAAAAGTGTAGTTTTCACGCAGTTATACATCATAATTAAAAGGTACAGTACAGTAGAATCCCGTTTAACTGAGTTAATGTGGACCGTAACAAACTCGGTTGAAAACGAACAACTACTAAAAATAAAATATAGGTTATCCAGTTAATACTGTACTAGAGTAAACCGCACGAAAGTAGTCCGATGAGGTCTTGGACAGCTGTTTCCCCCTCACCCTCTCTTGTTCAGCAGTGTTGCCATTTGTCATTTATCCTATCAGCTGACGTAAACATAAGCTATAATAGAATAGGGCGATTTGGCAACACCGCACTGACTCTCATCGGACTACTCTCGTATGGTTTACTCTAGTAAATCTTTTATGTTGTTTTATAAAACAAATATTACAAGTGCGTGTGCGTGTGTTGTCGTGAATGTTACAAGCGTAACAAGTAACATTAGACTGGGACGGTGGCGACGTCCTGTAATCCAGCTACTTGGAGGTCACGAATTGTGGATAGTTATGAGCTATGGTCGGTGGATGTAGTGTTCTCTTGTGTAGATTAACGTCCGCACTATTGAATACTACGTTAATCCACAAAGACCATCCTCATAATTAGACCAATTCGTAATTCAGAGGTCGTGGTTCGGATTCCACGTTAAACTGTAGGTCCATTAGTTTCCATCGGCTGTTGGGCTATTAATTAACTGTCCTGTCTAAGGAGCATGTCAGCCTTAGTCAGTAACAAGACTACAAGATCGCGCCACAATCATCCTACATTCATTCCTCATTCATACTTGGCTTAAAATACCTACCTGGGTAGGTCGCCATTTCAGTTAAAAGTATAAAGTATAAAAGTGTTGGGTTAAGTTGTTTTTACTTTGTTTTGAAAACATGGTTAGGGCCAATGAATAAAATTGCATTAAGACAGCATAATTGTTATTATATTTTTAACAGTAATAACGAATAGCTTCAAATGGGATGCTGCTTCCGTTTAATGACGAATAGTTGGTGCTTTAAGCATCACTAGGCTCGGTTAAACGGAATTCTACTGCAGATGATAGAGAAATAAAATTGTAATCAGGCTCTATAATTCATTAGATAATAACTTTTCTCCTAATTGAACACCTCGACCACATGTTACTACTAACGATCGTATGGTCTGTCACAAAACTAATAATTTTCATTTTGGACTCAAATCCAATACTGCCGAGAAAATTACATTTTGGCTTTCTAACCACGGTCAATTTGTATATCGTGCCCCCGACTGCACTTATAAGTCCACGACTTTCAATCGATGAGAAATGAGCTTTTCAGCTGTTTTCTTATCACCTTCTGATAACAGTGTCAACCTCGTGTTCTGAGTCACATTTTATGGCTTGTCATACTCAAGGCTACGTTGCCTCGTCCGTGAAAATTGTGCACATGCTCAAGAAATAATATACCAAAAAGTAAAGTTTGAGATATTTACTATATATATGAATATTTTCCAAAACATTTTGTTTACTATAAAGTGAATTTCCAATAGTTTGGAATGCAGCGTAAATCTCTCGAGTCAGGTTGCAACAAGACGTCTAGAAATATAACTACTCAGTAAATACAATTTGTATGATTACATCAAAATAAAGAATTAATAAACATCGAGTGTTTGAAAAACATATGAAATAAATGTTTATTTCTTCTTTGTGAAAGAACCAAGCTATATTTTGTCTGCAATTTTAGGTGTTTCGAGTGCCGATGGGGTCAACTGAAATCCACTAGTGTCGCTTTCATGATGCTATTTCGTACTAGCTTCTAGAGCCTAACAATTATTTTTTATTCATTGTTAAATATTTTTAGATTTTCTAAATGGTATACTTTATAAGATTGCCATATAATAAAACTACATTTTAAAAATCATTTTCTAAAGCACAGTAATTAAAAATAATGTTTCATTTTTCAAAATGTCAGTTTAAAAGCATAGTTTTTCCTACATTTCTTTCACCAATACCTCAAAATTTTAAATCTAATCACCCGGTAACCTAAAGAATCTTCACTTTAGAACTATCAAATAACTATGCCAAGTTATATTTAAGGTACAATCAACAAATAAAACTTGAAATAAACGATTTTGCATTTGTCGATTTTATTACTCGCACCACCAAAGTGCATGAAATTATTTTTTGTATCGGTTTGAAATAAATACTACACTTTTTTCGTGGATTAATATGAAACGTTTCCGGTCGGGGCTGGCTGCGGTTATCCCAGCCTCCCGGGTTAATTACCCTAATGACCTCTTAGTGATGTTAGCTAAGTGGCCGCATACGGAGCACCCCACCTCACACACAACTTCCCGAAATGTATCCGAACAGCTGACACCTAAGTGGAAACCTTTAGTTTCACGGTTACTAGAAGACATATTTGGTTCAATTAGTCCATTCCATTGTTTACATCTACCAAATTACATCTATTACGTCAATTACAATTACACCAATTATGTCTACCAAAATTACACTACAGCCTAACTTTACGTATTTTGTAGTTGTTGTTTGGACATAAAGTGTGTTATACGAATATGTTCTATAAGTTTTTAAAGTGTGTAAAAGCTTCGTTGATATGAATGTGTTACTATTATTTTTTAATTTTACTTTTGAAAACGTTTAGGTAAATAGTAGGTTTGCCACCACGGGGAGCAATACAATTTTTAAATTTCAGCACAAATTTTTGGATTTTAAGTAAATGAAGTTGGACACGCGAACACAAACAATTTTAACGTCTGTTTTTTTGACATGGATATGTCTTAGCTCTGGGGGATGTTGGTGATTTTTAAGATGAAAATATGAAACAGGTTTCCATACAAACTACCAGATCTATTGTATTAAATTTGTAATATAAAAGAATAAGAACAGCTGTTTAGATGAACTGAAAACATTCCATTTAGAGATATCCATGATCTAACCTATTTCCCACAGTAAATACAAACATTTTGTCTCTAGGGATCTCAAAACGAAGATTTATTACAGTCCCCAACTTAAATCTAACCGTGCCACCTACGGCTTCTTCCCTGTAGAAGTTTTTTTTAATTCACACGATTTTTTTATTTTTTAATGTCATCAGAGGTACTAACTTTCTCTACTGGTTGTCCACTGGCGGGTCCCTTAAAAATAACTTCTATTTTATTTTTTGTTTAAACAAATACGTTCTTCGTCATAAAATATAATTATTATAATTTAAATTTGTTTATAATAAGTCAACTTAATGTTTTTCATTTTTACAGGTATGTACCCGGGATGTGATGTGTTCTTTGGCTCTACGTAGGGTAATGTAACTTATAATTAATTTGACTTTCTAAATTACTTAATTATAAGTTATAGCCATTTCAGTGAACTTTAATTGTTACTTTGTGGTAAAGTGTAACACTCAGTTTACGTCGTATGTGGAGTAAAGCTAATAGTAAAACACAGGTAGAGCATCCTTGTGCTCACGAGGCGAGGTCGCGCATGAATTAAGGCTCATTAAAACAGAGTGCATGATGACGTCACGAGTCGGCACACTTTCCTCGTGTATTCAATCTATAGTTAGGCTAAACTTTTAAAACCTCACTATAACATAATAGTTTATTTCATCGCTAGGACCAAAAACGGGCTGTTAAATGTGGAAGTATATATCAAAAAGCCAATTTTCGGTCTTTTGATGAACTATATTTTTCGTTATACTGCAAATAAAATGAAACAAACTCGTAAAACATAAATCATTACCAGATTTAGTATCAATAGTTGTTGACCATTTTTGTCTCCTTAGACTAATCACCTGTTATGTTACTTCCGTTTTAGCAGTTCTTTATGAGTCCTGATTGGTTGTTTAGGTTATGTCAGTGTTGGGTATTACTATCAATAGTTCGATCTCAACCAATCAAGTTGCACAAATTTACAAAATATCGATAAGTGATTGTTGCAGTTACTTTATCGATTATTTGCAATCGAATGCTGACCTCAATCCAATAGTATCATCAACAATGATCTTTTGAGGCCTAGGACTCAAAATATCATCATAATTATAGGTTTTCCTAGGAAGGAAAAAACTTTTCAGCTTTTCAGCTGCTGAAAAAGCTTTTCAACACAAGTAGTATATAGAAAAACACTTATCTTTCATTTTCAAGAGACAGAAATAGGCAACAATTCAATTGAAGTTTTGAACGGAATTTCAGAACACCAATTTTTCACGTGTTTTGCAATTTTGTTGCTATAATTGAACGAAATTGAGATCGATTCCTGAGTAGTAAAAATTTCAATTTTCTGAACTTTTTTATTAGCGTAAGAATTGTGAGAAATAAATTTATGGGCAAAATATGTTTCATTTTTAAGGCTCGTCACTTTTTTGAATCTTGGCACATTCGTTCTGATTTCTATTCTTCTTTACTGCCTATAAAACAAACTATATTGTTTTATGGCACCACTGCACACGGGTTTACAGATGAATTGGTGACAGTTAAAAACACTAACATAACACTTGTTTGGATGTTGTTCAAAATCATGTTTTTAAACAATAATAATCGCAAATTGTTTTTTTAATGTACATTTTCCCGGAAACTAATGTAGATTTTTCTACTAGAGATACCTCAAATTTTCACACAACCTTAATGTTCTTTGTTTGAAATTCAATGCTGGTGATGGTGGATTTATGTTATGTTTATTGAGGATATTTTGCAACACAAAAAGTAAAACAAATTTTATCGACGTTTCGGAATCTGGAATCTAATCCCGTCCTCAGTGAGCTGCAACCTCGAAAATAACAAGATTAGTGCCTACTCCGTACTTAACCGCTATACAGCTGGAAAATAAAATCTTTACAGCAGTTAAAAACACTAAGCTACAATATCCACACACAGGACGCCCTTTTGTGATGGTTTCACAAACACTAAGATTTGAATAAAACCTGATGTCAACTTACTTAATAGAAAACACAAATTTTTAAATCATTTTCTATTACAGAAAGACCACATGGAATCAGGAAAAATAGCTTGGTTATTTTTTGTTGAAGAAAATAAAAAACTCAGCATAAACATATCAAAGTTAAACAATCAACTGATACAAAAAATGTAGTTAGGATTTTGTATCTCAGACTGTTACTGTGCTTTGGAAGACACGTTGGTCCCGGTTTTTAATTCATCGTACAAGCTCCATAGAAACTACCAGAGCTATTGTATTGAATTCTTAATATAAAATAATAAGAACAGCTGTTTAGATCAAGTGTAAACATTACCTTTAGACATATCCATGATCTAACCTATTTCCCACAGGGAAGTAAATACCAACATTTTTCCAATTCAGTACTCTACGTTTATAATAGAATTGTTGTTACACGTTTTGGCAGTGCTGTGCTGGCGGTGCTGACGCAATCAGCATGTTGACACCGTTTTTCTGACGCTGCTGCAGCGGCATTTGTATGTGTAAACATGCATTGTCCACATACATTCTGCTCGTCCATTGTCTTTTCGATCCGATTTGATGTAATTGGATGATTGGAACTTCCCTGATAAACTCCAATCTTCACTTTGATTTAATTCAGTACTTTTTTCTTTTAATTGGTCTAACAGTTGAAACTCCCAGACCTTTATTGAGTTTCTTTTCGCTTACCCTTTTCTGCCAGCCTTTAAATAGTGTTCTTTCAAATTACAAAAATCGATAAAAAAGATTCGGTCAGTAATTTTCACATTCTACCTTTTCGTATAAATAACGTGCAGTTATCCATATTTATTTCATTCACAAAGTCGTCATTAGTGTTGTGAGTTTAAGTCTCAAATAACAAATTTATTTTTGAAACAGCATTACCGTCCACACGATAGTCGTATAAAGAGGATGGATGTGTCAAATTAAATAATAGTGGTCATTAATTTTTTTACAAAAAAATATGTAATTACCACGTATATTTATGTGATATTCAAGGGAAAAAATGATGATAAGAAACACTCCGATATAGAAAACAGTATTATAAACTATTGTGGTCTTAATTTTCACCCTTCTCGATTATATATTTTCAAATCTGTGGTCAGTGTGAAATTTCTAGTTTCATGAATTTTAACAATAATATAGCGTTCGTAAAAAAACTGTGTCCAGTTTTCTGTGGCAATTGTGTGTATTTGTCTGTGCCCGGTAGATGGGACGCGTGTCTTGTCACTATCAGTCATCCTGTCGCCTCGGACCAGATTATTGTCGGCCCAACCTCATCACGCCTACAACCGCCTTCTATAACGTTACACTGGTCCACTCTATAGCGATAACTGTGTGCTTTAAACATAACTTTTATAACGTTTTAAGCACTGAAATTCCATGTAAGATTACCTTAGACGTATGTTTATGATCTGAGGTTGTCGGTAACAAATGCTATATTTTCTGATTGAGCATGGAAACTTACAGCTGTAGTGTAAGCTAAACATTTACACGTACAGTAAAAATTCGTTTCGATTTGAAAAATCGCTTAATCTAAAGAAAAATGAAAATCTCTTACTCTACAGTTAAACTAAGAACCCATACTTGATACGCATATGTAGACACATAAATGTAGAATGCATACTTGACACATACATGTAGAATCCGTGCTCTACAGTAAATGTAGAATAGATTAGATTAGATTATTTGAAATGGCGACCATACCACAAGGTAGGTATTTTAAGCCAAGTATGAATGAGGATTGAATGTAAGATGATTGTGGCGCGATCTTGTAGTCTTGTTACTGACTAAGGATGACATGTTCCTTAGACAGGACTGTTAATTGATAGCCCAACAGCCGATGGCAACTAAGGGAACTACAGTTAGCGTGGAATCCGAACCATGGCCTCTAAATTACGAATTGGTCTAATTATGAGGATGGTATTTGCAGATTAACGTAGTATTCAATAGTGCGGACGTTAATCCACACAACAGAACACCACACCCACCGACCATCGCTCACAACTATCCACAATTGGTGACTCCAAGTAGCTGGATTACAGGACGACGCCACCATCCCAGTCGTACCCTAGACGTAAATGTAGAATCTTTGACTATTCATTTTAAAGTGGATAGTCAAAGGTAGAACTCGACACACCGATGCAGTATGTTTACTCGACTTGCATATGTTGTATGTAGTGTTATATGAAGTATCGACAGTTGTTGAAAACCACTAAAAACGGATCGGCTCCTGTACCAACCGTGTTGTAAGTGTATGTCCGACTCATCGCCGTGTGCGAGCAAAGATCACATGGTGACTCACCTCTAATCACACACCGTCCTGTGTTTGGGCGAGGCATCATTAACTTTTACAGCCTAGGTGTATCATGTGCACGAACTGTGACTTCAGCCTCATCTTACTCTGTATTCACCTCGGAAATTGACCTGAAAATGACCTGTTCAAAATTATAAACTCTTTACGTCCTGCTGAGCGTTTGCTGAAACCTTGAAATTACTTCAGATACCAGTAGTAATAAAGTATATATCTTCTTTTCATCTTGTGACTGGCACGTCATCACGAATAATTGTTGAGGTAACGTGCGTTTTGCTTACACACTAGACATTCTGTGTTTTTGCAGTCTGATTGTGTTAATATTAGGAAATGTTTCGTAAAATACTAGTGCATGACGTTTAAAAATATGCTGTAAACAGTGAAAGTTTGGATCCTGGGAAATTATTCATGTTAAGGGTTTTTTAGTTTGATAAAAATATCATTAGTATAATATTTAAAGTCATAGAACTCAAATTGCGAATTTATCGGAAGTGAAATTGAACGAGCTGGAAAATTTATGTCATAAAATGTTAATGAATGACTGATATTTTGAAACCACTTAGGATAAGTTATGTTTGGTTTGGGGATTTGGGACAATCGATTGCATTGATATGTTTTCAAGTGTCTTTCATTTTAATCACGCAAAAGCTATCACGTTTTGATCTTGTACTTTAGATATTTTAAAGTTTGTATCTAACCAATAATTACTTTTCTGGTCTCATTAAAGTACTGTTTTTAAAACATACATCTCGTTGTCGCAATATACACTCCGCATTTCATAATATTCAATTTCATAAGATTACAATCTGGTTCAGTACAGGATAGTTTTGTATTCAATCTGTGTGTTTTATTTGTATTTTGTGTTTATCAACAAGAAGCATTTCAACGCAAATAGCATTTTTTACATTTGACATATGGATATGTCCTAGCCCTAGAAGGGGTTAGCAATTTGAACGACTTAAATTTGAAACATAAGAACAGCTGTTTAGATGGACTGAAAACATTCCCTTTAGACATATCCATGATCTAACTTATTTCTCACTTAGTAAATACAAAAATTGTCTATAGGAAACTGTCCGAACCTTGGAACAGGTTTTGATCTAGTAAATGTGAACCTATTTTTTGGCTTGTATTTTGACTCCCTGATCGGCAATTTTTTCTTTAGCACCAGCGTGTTCAGTGACGAGGTGACGCCCATTAGCCCACAGCAATGACTTGTCACAGCTTGTCACTAGCCCGTGACAAGCTACTTGTACCCAGATTGGCTCTTCCGCTCACTCGCTCTCAACATGCGTTTGCCTCGTGAATCGGTGAATATTGCGAAAAGTTTCACACATAATTTCTTTATCTACACAGACAAACAACACATGTTTAACTCTATTGTGTTTGCTCCTTTAATTTAAAGCTTTCTAATACAAAATGCTAAACTTTGTTGCGTAAATTGTAGTGTTCTCTAGGATTAACGTTCGCACTATTGAATACTACGTTAATTCGCAAAGAACATTTTTATAATTAGACCCCTTTATAACTCAGAGGCAGTGGTTCGGACTCCATGTTTAACTGTAGGTCCCTTAGATATTCCATTTGACTGTTGAGCTATTGATTAACACTTCTAAGGAACACGTCAGCCTTAGTGAACAACAAGACTACAAGATCGTACCACAATCATCTTACACTCAATTCTCATTCATACTTGGCTTGAAATACCTACCTTGTTGTATGGTCGCCATTTCAAATAATCTAATCTAATCTAAACTATTGAATACTACGTTCACCCGTTAACTAGACCAGTTCGTAATTCAGAGGTAAAAGTGGTTAAACTGTAGGTCCCTTAGATAACATCGGCTGTTGGGCTAATAATTAACCGTCATAGTTAAGGAACATGCCTTGGATAGTAACAAGGCTACACTGATACATGGGTTCAAATACCTACCTCAGCTATTTCACTAACTACCTAATGAGCTTTGGGAGAGAAATATATAGCTGTTAACCGATCTTAGGACTTTGAAGGCGAAGAGGAAATTAGTTTCCTCAAATCTTGTTCACGTTTAGTTCAATTACGGTACCGTTATTTAGACACATAGATTTTCAATGAACACTGTTTGTATTTTCTTTTCATTTCACGATACCGTAGTAACCTACGGGTTGATTCAATGCAATCTATCATATGGTATTGCTCTGTGGGGAAATTGCTCACAGAAAAGTTTCAACCGGGTTTTTGTTCTTCAGAAGAAAGCCATACGAATTATTGCAAAACTTAAATTTAGAGAGTCGTGCCGGGATGCCTTCCGGAGTCTTGGGTTGCTAACACTGGCTGAGCTGTTCGTTCTAGAAATAGCCCTCTACTGCAAATTTAAAAGCAACCCGATCCAGGGCGTAGAGGTACATAGTTATGAAACAAGATCTAGAAACGTGTTCAGATCAGCACAACACAGGTTGGCTACGGCCTACCCTCTCAGGCGGTCTTTTCCATTTTAAACAGAATTCTGGAGGGTATCTGATTCGAAAGTTGCCAATTGAAATTTAAAATCAAAATTAAGACGCTTTTTAGTGTCGAACGTGTTTTACTCTGTGGGTGAGTTCATAGATCACACATCAAGGGAATCACTGGCTTGAGTTTTCAGTTTTAATGCCACTAAATTTAATGCCACTTGAAATTTTACTGTTACCTGGTTGTGCCTGTCTTGAGTATCAAATTTTGTTTTATAAAATTCAAACTTAAAGAGTTATTTTCATTGTCTGACGCATGCTATGCAATATTTGTATTGTCTACAGCAATAAAGAGTTTATTATTTTATTATTATTACCTTTTAGACGTATTTTTTGCTAAACTAAAGGTTACGTATGCAAATTACGAAATGTTTAATTTATATTTCATTACTAAAGTACATCACCTTTTGAAAATCAACAAACTACGTTTTCCCATAACGCACCAGAAATGAGAAAGAAATGAATTGAAGGTAATTAACATAACTGGGGCGACATATTTAACATTTTGTGTAAAGTAACTTTGTGAACTCCATTTATTAGATAGCTCAGTTTCACAAGTAATTACAAGTTGTCAATTAATGAACACACCCTCCCAGAAGCTTTTAAAATGTAAGGTGGCATCCATTAAAGGGAGTTTGCCCAAGTTAACGGAGCTAAGCTGCCTCGAGACGTCTCTCTCATTTCCACCCAGGGTTCACATCACTTAGTGCGACATTTCGTTTTCTCATTTCTCTGGCTTTTCCAGCTACCGGATGAAAAATTGCTGGAGAATTTTCAATTTCGTTTAGGGCATAATTTAGCCAACTCGGTGTAACGAACCTCAATGTAATGAATTCCTTGATTTAACGAATATATTTCAATCTCTTTGAACTTTTGTATAACACACACTCGAAATCTTACCTTTAAAACGTGTCTGCTATAAACGTACTAGTAAACATTAATTTACCTCTACATAAGTTTATAGTGTTGGACCTTTACGCTACGTATTTTACCTGTAGGTAACGTACGGTTTACGTCTCAAGTATAACGTACGTAAACAAACATGTCCCAATCTGAATCATCTGTTAGAACAATCTACATCCTGTTGCTAAGTTACCGTTAGTTGTTGTCGCTCTAATTGCTGATTGAAATCTGCTAGCCTAACGGATATCGTCTTGGACTTCTGTGCAATAGGTGACGGGTTCGATCCTCGAGATGGCCACAAAATTTAGATGTGAACTTTCATAAAAAAAATAGTGAACTTCGAGGCTGCATAGCTTTAGCTAAGCCTGCCATTGGCAAAACAGAAAAAAAGATCATACCATTCTGTTTATTTTATTTATTGTCCTACACTACTTAAAATAAATGAGTTTTTTTCTTAACTTTGTTGGTTTCGTGTATTTTATCAAGGTTAATTTCACTAAAATTTGTGATCTAATTGTTCAATATAGCGACCAAACCATCTTAGCGGACCAAACAACAATTTAACGACATATTCCTTGTTGTAACATATGTTTTATTCATTCTTACACATTAAAACAGAAGATTTAAAATTTTCTGGAAGACCGTGTAAGACTCTGTGCTGGGCCGTATCCTCAAATAAAATAAAATACACTTTTTGTCCATAATAAGAAACATTTAGCACTCTACTCAACCGTAAATTGTGGAAGATTCCAATTGAATATCCTTAACTATCCTCGCTGCCGTATGTGATTTAACTTTGTAATTATATTTGTAAATTCCAGTCGCGTCTCTTGCCTGATGAATGAGTGAAGCAATATTATGAATCATTCTGTTAAACACATCCCTCCTTCCTCTCTGCAGCCACTTAGTAAACGTTATCTGAGTGTTTCCCACCATTATGCGGTTTTATGACTCACTTGAAATCGGAAATGTTTAATTAAAATATAACATTATTGTAAGTGACGAGTCAACAATGAGATCGAAATCGAGCCAGTTGGTAAAAGAAAAATATAGTTACTTCCCTTTGGGAAATAGCTTGATCATGGATATGTCTACAGGGAATGTTTTCGGTGACGTCAATATGAAGTCACTTCCGTTACAATTTGACGTGACGCGGATTGTTAAAATCCTCCAGAGACTAGACATATCAATGTCAAAATTATTTCTTCAATCTAGGTTGTTGTAATACTGTTTTTGCTAAGAAATGTTGTTCAGTTAGTAATTTATCGTCATGGATGGGTTTCCGTTCCTACTTATTTGGTTCAAGAACTCAAGAGTTTTTGTGCAGGATTTCTATCCTGCTGACTTCACGTCTCTGTAGTTTAGAGTAAAGACAATTTAATTCGATTGGTTTTATTGTTTTCGTTCAGGGACACACGCTAACACAGTAAGTCTAAAGTTCCTGGTTCGAAACCAGTGACACGCGACTTCTGTCAGATTTTAAGAACTCACCTCTGGCTAGCCTGTGTTACAATATCCCCTACAGAGCATCGCTGTCTTTATTCCACCGTAGACGACGAGGATCTCACCCAGCAGAAAATTAACTTTGATAATCTGAAACCTTATTTCAAAACCGAAAACTAAGACGACTTTGTTGAAACATCTTACATTAAAATGTACCAATAGTAAACGAGGATGTTAAATGAAAACGCATCACTTGTTAAAGAAGCGCAAGAAAATTAAATACTATAATTTATGTGTCTTAATTTAATTTTGACGACTTTTTTACTTTTCACTTATGTTATGGGAGCACACTCTGTCTTCTTCTTTTTAATGGAAAATCGTATGTAATTTTATTTTATCCAATTGGTTGAAAATTAAGAACGAAATTCAATTAAACTATCATTAAATAAGTAACATTTAAATACCTTTAAAACTGAATTAGTTGAGGTAGCTTCAAAAGCAAAGAAAGGAGTCCTCAGAGAAGGGAATTAACTACTTCCAGGCTCTTTAATTGAGAGACACTCTCTGAAATGACAACATTTCAATCTAAAGTAATGATTTTTTCAATTTAATTTAGAGAGCTATATTACATCACTATTATTTGTCTAAACAATTGCTCACGAATGAAAACGTATGCTAACTTTAAAGTATGTAGAAGCTTTTGCTATGGTTTTCATTTTTGTGAATATACGCTGTAGTTTGTAAACGTATTTTATATTAAAACGTTCGATTCGATTTGATAAATTAAACGAAAAATTATTTTGATATGGATATATCTAAGCTCTGTGAGGGTGCTTTGGCAAATACGGGACGCAAAAGCGTTACGGAAGTGGCTTCATACGGTTATGAAAACAGCTGTGTATATAGAGGAACTGGAAATATTTCCCTGAGGCGTACCCATGATCTTTGCGGTTCCCTTAGGGAAGAAAATAATGTACATTTCATTTTAATCAAATTCTTGTAAAGCCTTGGTGTGCTTTTTCCATATGGTGCATCTCGTGCTCTCTAGGTTAGGTTATGTTGACGTATTCGTGTTTTTCGGTATTAGGCCGTACTGCGATTCAGAGTGTAGGCTGGAAGGAGTCCACCAGGTTGTTTTTGCATTGTTAGCCCCGGCTTATCCCTCGAGACGGCCCACTCTTAGAATATTTGAGTAACTCCCGTTCAAATCAATTTGCCTGACCCCTCAGACCTTCTTCCTTTTAGGATCTCGGAAAAAGGTTTCTTCTCCCAATATTCTCATGGATTAAAAATATGTTCCTTCTTTGCTAATACTTATGAACTTTAAAACTATACCACTGCTTAACACTTAAATATTTATTTTCGTACAAAAAATCACGTTTGAAATTGTACATTTATCTCAGAATGTTCAGTTAAATATAGTACTGGGGGTTTCGCTAACGTGAAATTAGTTTGATACTATTTTTATTCAAATTATTTTACTGTACAGTATCAGCTTTGTACATTTCAGTCCACTATGTTGTGAAATAAGGGTTGTTAGCTGAATGGCTCGTTTTAGAAAGGTATTTTAAGATAAGTAATTCCTTCGAGCATTCATCTTTCCTAAACTTCAGTACGTTAATTTAAGAAACATAATTGTTTAATTTTGATTAACAATAGTATTTGTTGTACAGCAGTCTGTCAAAATTTACATATAATATTAAATTTAATTGGAGACATTGCATTAAAATATTTCAGACATATTTACTAAGTTAATTTTATTAGTGGAGATAATGGAATGTAATCAACATCTGATATTAATTAGTTGATGGAAGGATGTTGGTAAAGCATCTAGTTAGCCTAATTACTCGAATGAAGACTTCTATTTTTATTTACACCCACTCAAATGTTTGCCCCGTCACAGTTATACCCTCCCAAAGTGATAACTCTTCAGTTATACCCTCCCAAAGTGATAACTCTTCAGTTATTCCCTCTCATAGTGATAACCCTTCAGTTATACCCTCCCAAAGTGATAACTCTTCAGTTATACCATCCCAAAGTGATAACCCTTCCACAGTTATACTCTCCCATAGTGATAACCTTCCACAGTTATACCCTGCCATAGTGATAACCCTTCAGTTATACCCTCTCATAGTGATAACCCTTCCTAGTTATACCCTCTCATAGTGATAACCCTTCCAAGTTATACCCTCTCATAGTGATAACCCTTCCTAGTTATACCCTCTCATAGTGATAACCCTTCCTAGTTATACCCTCTCATAGTGATAACCCTTCCTAGTTATACCCTCTCATAGTGATAACCCTTCACAGTTATACCCCTGTAATAACTCCTTGACAATACTTAATGTCCGTGTGACTGATCAAAATGGAGTGAAAATTGTTTCGTTTGAATGCAGCTTCACTCCAAGAATTATTTTTACCTTTAAAGGCATTACATTTTATATTGATATAATTATTACAAAACAAATTCCTCATGATGATTGTTGAAAAATATCTATTCAGAAATGTATTTAAAGAATAAAGATTACACCGAATTTTAAAACAAATATTTTTTCCATAAAGTTTATACTATTTAATGACAAATTCCGTGTGAAATATTAATAATCATGATGCTTTTAAGACTACGTACTAGAGTTGAAACACTTCGTTGTTAAAACCGAAGCCTGCTCACACTGCCTCTTACACTTTCCTTCTACTTATTTTTTGCCTCCCTCGTCCACTACCCAGTAAAGGGGTCCCAAGCCAATCCCATTTCCTGATATTGTGTGCCTGGCATCTCTCCACCCTATGTTTATTTTGCTTCTTCTGCCTTCCCTTTCGAAAGAAAGCTGTTTACACCCCCTCATTGTCACTTGTTTAGTAACAGAAAGTATTCTAACTACATATTTTGTATCTTACCATTGTCTTATTATGTTGTTAACGTATTTAAGCCGCGTTAAAACCCTCTTTTATGTGATAACAGATTATTTGTGAAATACGAATAAAATAATGTAAATGTGTGTTAAAAATCATTATCCTGAGTGATCGTTAAACCTAATTTCATAACCCTTATAGGGGTTATGCTTACGAAATACACGATAAAGAACATGAAAACTGCTAGTCTAGACCCATGTATTTAAAATAAAGAAGGCAAAAATATCTATAAATAAATAAAATTAATCTTTTGTCTGTACATTGATCATTGATTTTAAACGTATTTTAAAATTATGCTGCATTAAAATGTTATTTTAACATTTTAGTCTTATTGCGCACTGTAAGTCAAATTTTAATAATAAAGTACATTTTCTAATTTAGTCTAATAATAAATTATTAATCTAAGAATTTATTTTTCATTTTTACTTATTTATATTCTAGGTAAATTTATTCGTAATTATATAATTTTGTTGCTTTAGGTACTTAATCTTACAACCCGTACAAAAAGACGTTTTGACTGTTGGCATCCTATAAGTTTACTAACAATGTGCGATTTGTTTTAAAATTTTCAGTAATTTACAGGTAAATAACGACTTTCCTTGTTTTAGCCTATCCTGCTTGCAAAAATAATCTTTTTATAACAAACAGCATCCAGTTAAATGGCAATTTAATTGTATAGCCTCGTGTAAGGTCCTGTAGTTCGGTGAAGGCCATTTTCACCGCGTTTCTCCGGTCCCGGTCGGACCATTGTTCACAACTACAGCTGTGACTCCGGTCCACGCGCTCGATGTTAATTGTTGAACAGCTGATCATTTAACATCCGTCAAACCTGTCTGTCGCCAACAGCTGTGTCATTTTAGTTTAATGCAATGTTAGTTATAACATTAAAATGATTTATTAGAGAACAAGAGAGATCTGAATTGTTACATTCGTGAAGAGTTTATATTTTGATGCTGATAATAACAAAATAAATTGTCAAGATGGTTTTCTGTGATACGTGACGTATTAAGTGACGACAGTTTAGTACCACAATTGTCCGGATTAACCATGGTGCTAATGTTTCGTTAAATTCGACTAAGACTTCGCCAACTGAAACTTTTCAGATCCCAAATGATTAAGTTGATGCGAGCGAAAATTTACTATTAAAAACACATTTTAAAGTTTATTTCTTGAGTTTCGTATGAATATGCTTTGGGATAATTTTTTCTAGTTTTGAGTGAAAACCTTTCGTGTTACAATGTGATTAATTCTGAAATTTGGCGTTATTTGTAACAGGAGCTTAGGACAACTACTGATGCTTT
Source organism: Nephotettix cincticeps (assembly GCA_023375725.1). NCBI lineage: Eukaryota > Metazoa > Arthropoda > Insecta > Hemiptera > Cicadellidae > Nephotettix > Nephotettix cincticeps. The sequence goes on along the minus strand of CM041785.1, from coordinate 14,654,232 downwards.
TGAGTCCAAATTTTCGTAAAATATATGAATAACAAAAGTTTTTTACGTGATATGTGCAATTTTGGAAAAAGACAATAAATTTTAATATTCTACAGAAAGCGAATTTTCAAAGCAACATTTTTTATCCGATAACCTTTTAAAATATGTCATCTTGAAGGTCTCATCTTAAACAGGTCATTGCATGAAATAATGACATAAAATGCGTAACGAATAAGCGACACTAGCGCAGCCCTAGCGGATTTCAGCTCACACCGCCTTAAGTAAGAAAGTTCATTTACGGAACTGATTGTTACCTCAAAACCGGAAATGAGTTATATCTGTCGGATATAGCGTGACTCGAGACTACAGTAGTCCGACTGTGAGACTTCCCTGTCTGAGAGCGTGAGAATGCCAGGAATGCGCTACGACTCACGCTATAATATTAGTAGGCCTACCAGCTGGATGTCTCTTCCTGTCATTGTCGCGTGAGACTTATTAATATGTTGTACAGGATAATTAATTTTCTTTTTCTTCTATAAAAAATGAACCGACTTTTTATTAACGTCCGCACTGTTGAACACTACGTTAATCATCAAAGACCATCGTCATGATTAGACCATAATTAGTTCTTAATGCAGAGGAAAAATTGTGGGACTAATCTGTAGGCCCCTTAGATGCTACTGGCTGCTGGTCTAACAGTCGTTCCTAAGTAACATGTCTTAGCAACAACACTACAAAATCGCGTCACAACCATCTTACACTCACTTCTTATTCATACGAGGCCTAAAATACCTACCTGGGTAGATCGCCGTTTCAGAAAGGTAATAAAGAAGTGGTGTATCCCTTATTGTTTACCTTAGAGGGGTGTCCTGGAGGAGGAATGTTTATACTGTACTGTGCTCTTGTGGTTTACTGAGGGTGGATGTACTGCTAAGTAAAAGATCGTAGACAACTTTTCATGTCTAGTGAAATGTTGAGAGAGGTGTTGAATTGAATTCTTTTCGGAATTTCTGAGGCCCTAGTCCTGATCTACATTGTTTCGGAAGTTCTTTTTTGCTAGGTAGACTCCCCGCCCTACCTTCCCCTCAGTTTACGTTCAACATTCCCTAGGAAGACTCCGGAAGGGGAAGTCTTTCCTTGTAAACATGCAGTATGTAACTTCTAATTTGTATAATTTAAATAACACAGTCGTTACACACATTCTTATTCTCCATATTCATTTTTGTCTACTAAATCGCAACATTTAAACTACGCTAGTTTAGTTTTATAAACATTAATTGCAATTTTAAAATTATTGGAGCGGTTAAAATCCCATAGATATCCCATAGTCTTGGTTCAATCTAATATACATTGATAAGCCTGCAAATACGAGTATCTGATATTTGTTTGTGTCAAAGCTACACTGGCGTCATATTCACCTTTAACTTATTCCTATTACTTTTTAAATGTTGACTAATTCAGGCAAGGATTTTAAGTAAAGTATGAATGAGGATAAATTAACTGAATAAGGCTGACATGTTCTTTGTCAGGACTGTTAATTATTAATAGCCCTCTAATGGCATCTAAGGGACCTACAGTTAAACGTCGGATCCAATCCACTTTTGCTTCTGAATTATGCACTGGTCTAATTATGAGGATGATCTTTGCGGATGAATATAATATTCAATAGTACGGACGTTAATCTACACCAGGGAATATCACATCCACTGACCACCGTACTTAACTATCCACAATTCGTGACCTCAAAGTAGAAAAATCCACTTTACCACGTTGAATATACCGGTTCTCGTCCGATCGCCGAAGTCAAGCAACGTCGATCGTAGTCATTGGGTAAGAATGCATTAGATATCTTTTACGTGTTTTTACAACGCAGTAAGTAAGCCAACAGCGTCGTAAACCGAGCGGTCTTGTCAGTCGGAATGTCGCAGACACGCAACCACGTCGAACAAAGAAGCGATCGATCAGATAAGTGAGCGAGGAACAGATAAACACGACGGTGACGGGACCCTCGCGAGGGTCGAGCTTTGCTCTGCGAATGAAATAGTAATGCCTTTATTTTCAAGCGAATCTCAATTGTTTTTCAAATCAACTATCGTCAAAATATACTCGTACAACACATACATAGAACATTACAACAAGCAAGAAATGGTTCCATTTACTCTCCTGTGGGAAATAGGTTAGATCATGGATATGTCTTCCCTCTGGCAATCCGTTTTGGTCCGACGGATTGTCAAATACCCCCCTCCTACAGAGATAAGACATTTCTTTGTCAATAAAAATAACAAAACTGTACAAACTTACATTTACCACCCAAAAACAAATAGTGTTGGAAGTCGTTTTTAGATGTTCGATCCCATGACGTGATGACCAGGATTTTGTTGAGACCAAACAGGTGGTATAATATATAAAATGGTGCTAGCCGCCACAGACGGATTGAACCAATCAGAACCTCATTGGTAGAGATTGGCTCCATCTGTTCAATTGGCCGGGTCTACAATCGGTAACAAATGTTGGTACAACAGATGAGGACTTGCATTTATTGTTATACCATCCTTGTTGCCAGTAAAATAACTAGACAAATGAGTAATATGAAATATCACTTTATTCCTAAACAAAAACCAAACATATCAACCAACCAATCTGTCAAATCAGAACAGCTGATTGTGGCAGAAAGTACATTATATTACACAAAATACAGCTGACGAGTCCAACTCTAACCACCCCTAATGTCCAGGGAGCATTTGCTGCCGGTTGGTGTCGTGTTCCCTAAACATGCACTCAGAGGTAATCGATCCGACCAAGTTCACGGCCTTCGTGATGAAAACAATCAGAGTATTGCTAATTGAAGGTGAACTGTTGAATGTCATACTTTCTTCATTCTTGCCCTGTTTTCGTGACAGCCGTTGCATCTCTGTAAAATGATTAATTAGGATCACGGTGATGTTGAATAAATTAAATTTGTTAAGAGAACAGTTTTTGATGAAAAATGTATCCTTTATTTTATTTTAGTTTTTTTAGAATTGCGGATAGTTGTGAAAGATTTTCGGTGGATGTAGTGTTCTCTTGTGTGGATCAACGTCCGCACTATTGAATCCGCAAATAGCATCCTCATAATTAGACCAATTCGTAATTTAGACGCCGTGGTTTGGATTCCACGTTAAACTTTTGGTCCCTTAGTTACCATCGGCTTTTGTGCTATTAATTAACAATCGTGTCTAAGGAACATGTTCCTTAAAAGCCTTAGTCAGTAACAAGACTACAAGATCGCGCTACAATCATCTTACACTCAATCCTTATTCATACTTGGCTTACTTACCTTGTAGTATGGTTTCCATTTCTATAATATAAGCTGATTTAGTATTGGAAGAATCCAACGTAGTTACTTAGGGGTGTTGGCTGGTAAGTCAAACTTGTCTGGGTCAAAATCAGTGATGAGGTCATAAGTGGTCAAGTCCGACTAGCCTGTGTGACTCACGTCGCAACGGTATCTGGCTCTCTCTTTAACTCAACGCACACGCCCAGGCACATGGTGATGTGTAATTAATGTTATAAAAACAAATATTAAGGTTATTAAAGTTTTGTTTAGATCCCATATTACTCTTAACTTAAACTCTTTTAATCTATTGCCATAGTATGTTTCTGAAAATGAATCAAAACTTTTGTAAAAGATTTACAAACATTGTTAACCTAAAATTTACCCTTATTAATTTTTAACCATCCTGAAGTTAGTCGCGAATTTCAATAATAAAACCGACAAAGAAGAACTGAAAACAAGGAAATTAATAAGGCGTAACTAAAACTTAGTTTCACGGAGGAAGTTACGACGCTGCGCTGGCGCAACCTACCGACCAACTTGGGAACAAATTTACTGACTAATTAATTTTCCATGTTTGAGAATTTACACAAACTAACCTCACCTGAAAACCCCCTATATTATGTAATCACTCTTGTGACCTCACTGTCTGTGCAGTTGGCAATCCAGTGTGGTGATTGGTGGTAACACTGTTTCCGCCAAACGTAATAGATGTGGTCACCAGCTGACCGGGTGTCATTTTTCCATGCGTTCCTGGACGGGGTCATAGTAATATTTTGTTCTGAAAGTTCTATGAAAACATAAACTAATACATGTTTATTGAAATCTTTAAGTATTATGACCCTTTTGATTATCAGATACCATGATTAAAGTAGATTATCCAGATTGAAGGAATTTTAAATCTAAGAAGAGATTCAAAGAAGGCAAAGTTGAATCAAATTTCCTTATACATCACTGATAGAGGATAGGAAGCAGCTCCAAGTTTATCTAATTTCTCGACTATGATTATAGAATTCTTCTCTTTTTGTGTAAGAGTGCTTGACTCATTAATATTGGCAAATCTCGGATGGAAATTCGGTCTAAATTACAGACCAGACTGAGTGTTCAGGTCCATTCAGGAGTTAGACGTGGAGTCTTAACTCCTTGAGAGAGGAGGAGATGAACGAATGTATGGAATATTCTCAGACTAGACTTACAAAGACTTAATATTGTAATAGACAAATTTAATGTATCTGATGTCAATATTTGAACGAGTTTCAGGAAGCGTTTTAAGGCTTAAATGATAAATTCCTTTTAGTCCGTTCAAAAATAAAACCATTGAAATTTGTCAAAATATTCGTGGTTTCAATCAGGATTCAGTTGAATTGACATGGAACTTGGTTCGGGTTGGTTTAAGTCGTTGATTTAATTCAACATTTATTTAAAGTACCTACACGATTATTTAAAAAGTATAGTAGACAAGTTGTGTCTAAGGCAAAATGTGTATTTACTATATTTGGGATTTTTTTTTAATACTTAACTTTATTGTATAATAACGTCATGCTTAGCGTTGAACAAAGTGAGCGGATCCAAGGACATCCTTAGCCGCCTCCACCTTCCTGATGAGTCACTGCCCTTGCCCACTGGCTCGTACGTACGCGCGGGCGTGTGTGTATGTGTCTGGATCTCCACAAGAACGTGTGTGTGCGTTATAAAAATTAAATTATCAAGCACACGTGTGTTCCGCGTCACACTAGCCTTGCAAAGTTATGTACACGTTAGTATAACGTTTGTGTGAACGTTAATCCTTTACTAACTTCGTTCCATCACAAGTGGCCATGTAGTATATTCGTGTGTCGAGATGTTTGACATGAAAAAAATGTGGGGTCAATCTTGTTTCTGGTCGGATAATAATGACAACGTTGACAAACACTACTTTCTATCCACCGTTTTAAAACCCAAATATTAATTTTAATTCTCAAAAAACCTGCGTATTATTGTATAGGGTGCAGGTGTATTGACCATTACTAAAGATCCAACTAATGCCTCTTACGATCTCTTTTGAAGTACATTAGTCGTAAAAATTAAAATTCTTAAATAAAATATTACGTCATTTAAAATATACATTATTTAGTAATATTATTTCAGTGGCAATGGGTGTTGTAGCACAGTATTGTATAAAATGTAGTATAAGCACGACGTTGCTGTTGCCGAACACATCTGGGTCAGCCTTGTTTACTGTTGGGAGGGGTGCTTTGAATTGTGAAACATATTGATACGCGTATACAGTCTTAACTACTTCAAGTAGTAGACGAACTCAACTTAACTAAAATTTTCTCTTGTAACAACGATATCGCAAATTGTGTTGAATTCGTCCTAGTAATGGTCTTTATATGTAAAATATATTTTATTCTTTTTTTGTACTATAGAAATTTACTATTGGAAACTTCGTGTTTCTGAATACGTTTTTCGAAAAAATGTATTAATTATATTGAATGTTTTATTTTCAAATCCAAATGAATGTATTTTATGCAAACACTTGTAACGAGTAGTATGTGAAAACTTAACCAGTATAGGCCTATATGACTTAAAGTGTGCCCAAATGTAATAATACTTGGTATGAATGTTTAACATCGGACAGTTTGCCGATAGATATTCGTTCGGTGCACCAGTTGTAACCGAGTGTATCGACCCATATGGCATAACGACCTCGTAATGTCTTCGACATGAAAACATCTGGGTCAGTCTTGTTTACAGCCAGAGAACAGTAAAGGGCTGAATATGACGACTTGCGGACGCCCTTTCCGAGAAGTAATTATCGAATTTCCTATGGTTACAGTTACTCCTAAAACCATAATAGAAGTTCATAACTCAACCCCCTGAACACGTTTTGGAGGGATGTAACACCTATAAATGGTATATAGCTATATATATTATAATTTTTTGTCGTAATGTTCCCTTTCATAACTTTATTTTATTAAAACACGACATGTTTCGGTTTATAATCACATCTTCAAATGTAAACATATAACCTTAAAATCAAAATGTGTTATTTAATTTGATTTTTAACATGTGTATAATTTTGTTGTGTAGTGCAGTCAAAAATGTATGATATATTAATACGTTTTCTTCAATTCTAGAATTTTGTCAAATATGGGGTTGATTCTGTCTACTTTCATGATGTTCAGTATATTTTGTTGTTCTTGTTTGCGGTGTAAATAAATTAGAAATTATTCTAAACCGTTCTTTTTTCGAGAAATTTATTATTTTCATGTCGTCTTTAATTGTTTTTTATTAATGTTGTGTTGTGAGTATGTGTTCTACAGATGTACATTTTTGGGTTGTTCTGTTGTTGGATTTAACTGCCTAAATGTGTTATTTGCATCAGTATTTAAAATTTATCTCTGTCCGATATACAATTTGGGACAAGTAATTTTATAAATTCCACTCCATTTAAAGTTGTCAGTTTTCTGTTCCTGTTTGGGTTGACTTAGATGTTGTATGATTTTAAATGTATTGTTTTTTTTCTCATGTTATCCGATTAAAGTTATCTCAGAATTTCGTTACAATAACTGTTGTATCGAAACAACAGGTTATTTTGAACAGTTAGTAGATTTAAAATTCTAAGAATGAAAACTGTGTGGTTGTTTTGTCTACGTGGCCGCAGTAAAGCAACGTCATGGCAAATTGACAGTTCTCGTTGTTCTATAAAAAGGGATACTGTATTATTCTGAAACATGCGAGATGTAGATAGGGTAGGAATTTGCTCCATTTTTGACCAAACACATCAAATAAGTGATTGTATGAGACTGACAAGTTCCTTAAACAGGACTGTTAAATAGCGACACTTTTACCTCTGAATCACGAATTGGTCTACTTGTGGGGACGGTTTTTGCGGATTCAATAGTGCGGACGTTAATCCACGTTAGTTCACATCCTCCGACCATTGATCATATCTATCCATAATTTGTGACCTTTGAGTTTCCTAAACAATAGATTACGCAATACAACGTTGGATAATGAATCGAACATTTTTCTACCATGAGTTCGCCAAACTAAAATTAATCGAAACAGTCATATGACGTCACTGGTTCGATACGACGATTAGAGTTCATTGCTCTCCTGGAGCCGTCCAACCTCAATTAGGTGTCTAGTCTCTCACTCGTAATATATAGGAGCTACTGTCTACTGTGCTCTGTATTGCACGACCAACCATTCGTGACGTGAAAGCGTCCTTCAGGTGAGTCAAAAAATAAAAAAAAAAAAAAAGGAAAAAAAAAAAAAAAAAAAAAAAAAAAAAAAAAAAAAAAAAAAAAAAAAACATCTGTTAAAAAAAAAAAAAGTAATAAAAAAAAAATGTAGTAATTGTGGTGAATATTTAAGTGTAAGGTTTAAGCGTTTGTAATTGAATGATTTTGTTGTCAGGTATTGGGCATAGTACATTTCTGGATCCTACAACGTGGAATGTGTTAACCGATCTTTTCTAGTCTTTGCTCGTATGCATTTTTAGGTTTTAAACAAATAACGTAAATTCGCTTTTAAAGCTCTTTACATGATCTAGAAATAAATTTAACCAATTTGAAACGGTGACGTAATATGGTTAGAATCGTCATATAGTTATAGACGGCTGTTTAGTTAGAATTGAAAAAAAAATCCTTTAGGCATGATTATTGATCTATGATCTAAGCTATTTCCCAAAGGGAAATAAAGACAATATATTTGACATATATATCGAGGCTTTGGGGAGTGTTAGTAATTTTCGAACGCAAAAAGTGTAACGGAAGTAATGTAATGGATACGTGGCCGGATATTTTTTTCCTGGTTGTCATACATATTTAATGAATAGATATAAAGAAATGAATAAATAATTGGATATTGTATTTTAGTTTGTTATACTAAGGCTTACATTTTTAGACAAGTTAATAATTAAAGAAATATTTAAAAATAATAATTAAATTAATTTTGAGGATGGTTTTGTATTACGTAGTATTTAGTGCGGACGTTAAAAAAAAACACCAAAATCACAACTATAAATAGATAAGTATTATTATTGTAAAATATGTATATTTTATAAGAAAATTAAAATAGTGAAAGATAATTATTTTATCTTTATTTAGATTTTATACGTTAAAATTAGCATAAAAAAATAATTTTTGTGAAATTGTTTTAATCATAAACATATAAGGTTGTACAGACTAAAACTAGAAAAATATATTTGACAAAACTGGAGTTTTAATACCTCATTATTTTGTTTTCGTTGTGCGTGGGATAACATTGTTTAAAATTAACAAAAACCAAAAGGTATAGAATAAGAGAAATAATTGAAATTTTTAGTGTTCAAGTATTATAGAAAGAAATATTTGATAAGATTTCATTTTCTTGTAGAAACGTAAAAATAAACTAAAATTTTATAATTCCAAGCAGTGTAAAGTCAAAACCATATTGAAAAGTCACTTTAGTTGATTTGGAAAATATAGTGCGTGAGGTCGCGTGTGTCTTCTGGTAGACTGGGAGTTGTGAATTGAAAGGCGGACAGAGGTTGCAGGAGTTATCTGAAGCACATTTTAATTAAGCCACCGCCCGGCTGAGAGTGACAACGGGGCGCCTGGTTGGAGGCTAATAAACTGTGTGAGAGGCGTGAAGGGTCGGCCAGCGTGCGGTGGCGGCGGCACATTTGTTAACGCACTACCCCCCTCCTCCCACACATAACATTCCTCCAACTGACGCAGTGAATCGTGTACATTCACATTTTGTCTACATTGATTAGAATTAATAATTATATGTTTGGTTACTTGCACGTTTTATACCCAAAGAAGCCGAAATAGGTCTAATCTCAATTTCTGTCTGTCTTTCTGTAACGCCAAACAAGCAATATTACGTTTCTCCGTGAAAATGAGAGCACTTCCTGTTATGAAACCTTTTTCACTTATTATATACGTTTTGAAGAAGGGGTTTGTTTACTTTAACCCACGCAAAAACTAGTAATAGACAAATCTGTTTTAAGTTGGGACCCATTATTAGTTTGATACGTTGATCATTGATTTTAAACCTACAGTAGTGCAAAACTACGTATAAAGCATATTAAAATGTTAACTTGACGTAGGCCTTTAACGAGTTACAATAATGATACACTTTTTCTAATTCATCTAATTAAGAAATAATTCAGCTAAGATTTCATTTTTTCCTTGTACTATTTATTTGTTTATGATTTCATATTTATACTTTGATAATAAGTATCTGGCATCCTAAAATTAAATCGTACAACCCGTTTTCTGTTCGATTCCTCTCGATTTTTTACGGTTCTTATAAACTAGGTTAGGAATGGATTAGAAAAATTCTTACATGAATAAAAAATTATACTAGATTTTTAAACATTATAGCAGTCAACCCGTCGGCTGGTACGGGTTGTATGGCTTAATGTCATAAAGCAATATATTATAATGACATCTATAATATTATAAAGAATAGTTAGTTTCTGTATATTTGTTAGTCTGTAGGAAACTAAACGCAAAAATAATGAACCGATCGGTTTGAAATTTTACACAAAAGGTAGATCTTAAATTCATGCAACTCATATGCATGTTCATTTCCTTTAAAATCCCCTCGGGCCTCGTGATCGTCCTAGGTTTTAATGTTGACCTATGTTTACCATGAGACCTACGGTAATAACTTCTTCCCTGTGGGAAATTTGCTAAAACAATTAAAGATTCTATTAGGGCTGAACTGCTTCAACACAACAACATACATGCAAGTTTAACACAAGCGAGTGTTATTTTCACACATGATTAAATCCAAAGCCAAGAATGTGATAACAGAGTGATATAAAACAAGAGATGTAATAATTAATTAGTGGTTTCATATTGGTCGTACCTCGCAGACGGCAATGTCAACTGACCGGAGGGTGAGTTAGACCTTTGGGACGGATGACAAATGGCATCAACCAAAGTTAGCTCGTTTTGCCCCTAACAAGCCAAACAAACCCATGTCACCCGAACACTCACTGTTATAAGCTGACCTCAATCGTTTGCCTGTCTTACCAACCCACGTATTAACTTATTTCGAATTTATTTATTTATTGTATTATTCGTAAAGAAACTTTTATGCAATCGTAAATTTTAAGTTTTTGGTTATTACTGATTTTTCATTACTTTGGTTATGTAAGAGGTGTTATTAGAAGGTAACAGTGTCAGGTATTTCGGTGCTTCTGGTTCCAATTTTGGAGGAATTTTCTCCAATTTTGGAACTTGTGTTGGTCTTGATGTATTTTTGTTGTGAGGTGACTGCAAATAGGATTGTTTCACATATGTAGAGTGAAATTACGCTGGCCAATCTGTTGTTTCTAGGATATTTTGAGTCTAGTATAGTGCCTGTGTGTTAGCTGTTCCTTTTATTTTTACTTAGGCAGTGGTATTTGTTTTGTGCTCTTGGTTTTATCAAAAAAACATTTGTGCTGTTTTCATTTCATTAGGAGCATTTTTCGGAGCAATACTATCTAGTTTCATTGATAAGTGTGATTGTGTTTCTTTCTAGTGTCCGCTACCTGCTGCTGCTATCAACTATATCGTCCGCGTACATGATTGTTTTGGAGCCAGCATAGCATTTTATTTGTGTGGAGTAGGAATAATATTGGGCCGAACTTGGAGCCTTGTGGTACACCTTTAATTTCATTAGCAGTTGGCTTTCTGAATTTTGTAAATATTGGTGTAGTTGATCTCAACAAGCCGTTTTCTGTGTTTTAGATAGCTTTCAACCCATTTTGCTGCTTCTCCTCTTACGCTTAAGGTTCTTGGTTTTTATAACACCAGTGTATGATTTAGACGGTCAAACGCCTTACTGTAGTCTACTGGGTGGTACTGGGCACTGATTCTGGTAATGTGTTGTTACAGAGGCCACAGTGAGGGTAATGGACTGCGGGCAGTGTCAGTGTCGGGGCAGTGTGATGGGACCATGAGTTCGGTGATGGTCGCACAGTCAGGTCCAGAGTACAACAACAATCTCACTCTCGTCAATAACAACGACGCCTCACCCGAAGAACTGGCGCTCCTCGCTAAACTGGAGGAGGCAAACCGGTAAGTTCTGCTTTCCTGATATTTCTCTTTTACTGTCAAGGATCGTCAGGGTTATGACATCCTGATTGTGTATACAGTTCTACCATTGAAAACTTTTAAAGAAATATTAAATGGACGTAGTTCCTCACTCAGGGAAGTGACACATGGAGTTCCGCAGGGGTCCGTTCTGGGCCCTCTACTTTTTCTTATTACAGTTAATGAGTATTTAGTATTGCAGAGATTTTGGAAAATTTTGCATTAATTAAGTGAGAAATGCGCACTAAAATATACTTTTTAGACGAAAAAAATTGTGCACACGCTTACGCTCGTAGTTAAGCCTACAAATTATAACAATTAAGGTGAGAGATGCACTTTTACGCTTCAATGCTATTTAAATGAGGAATTCGTAGGTCAGTTAGGTACCAATAAAAACATCCAAAAAACAAGGTTACGGGAATCAGACAGTAGAACTTTAATGAAGCAATTAATGTAAGCCGTTATAGAAATTTATTTTTATCTCATATAATTATTCTAAATTCTTCCTAAATGTAAAATATTTTTCTGCAATAATAATCTAAAAGTAGCTTGAGTGTGTTTTACTTATACAAATCATTCGTTCTAAAACATAACTCTTCAAAGCTTAGCACGGCTAGCTTAATAGTCCCTTATTAGCTAGGGTTCAGACAAAGATTGTCAAAGTTTATTTTGTTTAATGATGTAAAACCTTCCCTTTGAATAAAAATATTCATCGCATTCAAATACTGTACATTCGTGCTTTCTCTTCCACTTGCATGCCCTTTAATATACAATAACGAGATCATAAGACCAACGGAGTGGTTACGCCACATGTTGCCGCCCCGTTACAGGGGAGTGTTCCAGTGTTCGAGCCAGACCCCGCGGACGTTGTCGGATATACAATGGCGGATTTTATAAAGCGGTGAGGGGTGATTTTTATATATTTTTTTAAATTTGTTTTGGTTTTGCTGTGAATGTGTCCGTTTTGAGGTACCCTGAACTCAAAAAAGAGTGTTTGTGTGTGTGTGTGTGTGTGTGTGTGTGTGTGTGTGTGTGTGTGTGTGTGTGTGTGTGGAGAGAGTGTGTGTGTGTGTCCAGAACTATACCCTACACCGATAGTCGTTAACATGAAATTTTGTGTGCATTAAACCATATCTCCAGGCTGTTTTTTTCAGTATTTTGAATAGTACCTGGTGACCGAGCTTTGCCCGGATTTAAGATTTTTTGGCCAACCTCAATTGTTTTAGCTAATCTTATACTGAATTTAAATGTCTATACAGTTTGTTATTATTATCCTGTGATCAACTGATTTTGCTATAAAAGGAATGAGGATTAAAAAGCAAAAGAGAAATTTAATTTACACAGTTATTTTATTCTTTAGTTTTTACAAATTGTTTAGTAATTTGATAATTTTTCATTTATTACATACATAAAATAAATATTTATGAAAAACCTCTATTCACATATTGTTCTTTGCCGTCTTCAATCAAGAACTGTCAAACGGTTATAAACAGCTGTTTTGGTTTGTATTGTTTACATTTGATTCTCCATAAGCGTAATGTAAAATTTTTAGATTTTAAACTTAATTTTACAAGAAAACAGGAATTTTTCTGGACATTAGACCTATCTAGAACTTATTTTCTACTCAGAAATTAGTTATTTCCAAAATTTAAAGAAAATCCTTAGTGCCGTTTTCAAGATCCGTGTGCAAATATATATACAAACCTTGCTCGTATTATAGTATTGGATTCGATTTTGAATGCTAGTTCAATCCTAAAAACTTTTAACAATGTAATAATCCTCGTTTCTCAAAATCTTCTTTACATTTTAAATGGTATGTTATGGTTTACTGCACTTAGAGACCCAATAAATGTGACACCAAACATATTTGCAAAAATGATGGTCCAAGAGTTATGGGCTGTTAAAAAAATGTTTATTTATAAAAAATTATTTTAAAAATTTTAAAATAATATGACTACCATCATTATGAATCAGCTTTGTCTGGTGCACAATGAAATTCTTATGGAGATTTCGAAAAAATAAATTTCTTATACAATAGAACAATAGACTCTGACTTTGTCTTGACTTCTGTTGTACTAGGTATGGGGGTCACAGTGTCAATTTCCATTATTTTAGTACGGGTATTTTGCATTATTGTCGTCAGTGTATTGGTGTATGTGAAGTTATTAAATGTTTTACATAAACAATGGCAATTTGCAAATTAAGAAAACAACACATCCTTGGCAGGCCTGATAATGGTTTCATAGAAACTGAAACTAGTTGCCATCAGCAACATGTTGGATTACATCTGGTCTTTAAACCCCTCTTAGTATTTCTCTGTATTCCGGAGGCTAAAAACCACTCAAATTGATCTGAATCGCCATCAGAATTTTTTTCTGAGCAATTTACTGTAGAGAAAAATTTTCCTGGATTGTCTCAGTAAATAAATGATTCTAAGACTAAATACACACACAGAAACTTCATTAGGAAGGTTTGGGTGAAATCAATTACATTATTACAAAATGTATTGCCTAAAATAATGTCATTTAACTGGGACAAAAGCAATTCCGAAGTTCCTGGGTTTATCCCAAGACATTATCATGTCACCAAGATGACTTATGACTACAAATTTTCTGTTGACTCTTATCATCAATCATATTACGTATTTTACTGCAGTTAAAATGTTTCAATTAGATGTCTGTAGTTCTTTGGAGTAGGAAGACATGTTTGTAAGGAAAAGAATTATCCACATTTTTTAGGATAAAATCAAATGAATGAACTTATCATAAATATTTTTATAGACACTGTCTATCCTCAACTCAAATTTTAAAATTTTGACAAAAACAATCATTTCCCCATTTTTTATTCCCATTATCATCATGATTCACTGACTCAAGCTGATTTTTAGGTGAATATCTGTGAAGTTTGAATGCAATTTATTTTGTATAGGCGAGACTGTTATATATTTGGGGTTATACATTTTACATTTCAGTCAATTTCTAATCGGTGGTGCATGTTCCATAAATAACGTAAAGTATTTACTTCCCTGTGGGAAATAGGTTAGACCAATATGTCTGAAGGGAAAGTTTTCAGTTCCTCTAAACAGCTGCGTAGCGCCCTGAAAATTGCTAAATGCCCCCAGAGCTTAGACATAATTGTATCAAAACAAGGCTGTCCAATTTAAATTTTTTGTACCTGTGAAATCACTCCCATAACAGTTAAATTCATGTTGTACAGGTTTTTTTCTGAATTTTCAATGAACTGTAAATTAATCGATAGAGAGTATTGTATTAATATATTTTTATTATTTCAGGCTCATTGAAGCCGATGCCAAGTCCCTTAACTCCATTTCAAACAACAGTGGTCATTCTAGAAAAAGTTCCGACACTTCACAAATCTCTCTCACATCAGGTAAGTAACATTTAGCTAAGAGAAAGCCTACAACAACTGTACAGTATAAATTTATATTTTCTGTACATTATTTTAACTATAATAGCTGTATTAAATTTTTAAATTGTACTCCCCCTTTATTAAATTTATTTATTAAGATTTCTAATATTAACACACCTATTCTTGAAAATAAATCATTTTTGTGGACGCAATCAATGTTTTATTTTCCCCTATAATAAATAAAAAATAGTACTGAAACAAAGTTTATTTTACTTTTAGCATTTAACTGCGTAGTATTAATCAAGTTATTCAGCCTTAATTTATCAAATCAAGTTTAATACCATAGTAATAACTTTATAGAATAGTAACTTTTCTATTTTATAAAATTTATAATTTTGAGTTTGATCATAAACTTTGCAATAACAGTTGCCAGCAAAGCTGAGGTGGAAGTAGGCATTAATTTTTCTGCATTTATGCTTTTATAAGGTGGTAATTTTGCTATTTTTATTAATTTATGTAGGATATTTTATTTCTTTAGTGTTTGTGCTCGCTTCTGTAACAATAACTTTTTTTAAATTTTTAATGTATAAGGAACGAAATTGTTTTGTGATACTGACCCTTTATCAGTAACTTTAATAAAATAATTAATTAATTGAAATAATTATAAAATGATTCGATCTCTAGATTTCAGTTAGGTCTACCTATAGAAAACTAGCAGATTTTTATAGAATTTCTTTTTTATTCCTTGATATTTATTTATGATTTATTTTTAAGGTAATGTAAGTTTGAAAACATTATGAAGCATCCTATTTCAGGTTTTCTTGGGTTTTCCAAAAGTCATCTAATGTTGAGCTGATGAAAGTAAAAAGTCAGTGAAATAACCTCACAATCATGCATTCTAACATCTACAGTCTAGGATCATTGTCAGGTCTCAAAGAAGTCAGGGGATTGTTAGGAGATAAAGAAGGTAATTGAAATAAATTCCAAATTCGGGAAAGGACTGTTTGCTGTGATTTGTTGGAATAAATTTTATCGAACTTACTAGTTTTTATCAAGTAGAAGCACATTATTTGTCAATTTGTTAAAAACCTGAAATGCATTTCAAGTCAAGGGTGAAGGAATCTTTTATTAAACCTTGAATTGTAGTTACTAACTTGCTTGCTTTTGTATTTATTTAGATTATTTAAAGAAAACAAATTCGCATGAGGTAGATTAGAAAACTAACTACAAATAATTAATTTTTGAGATTTTAAGACTTTTTGAGACATTTAGGCTACTCAATTCAATGTGCTCTTTCTTAATGCTGTGTCCATAAATACTAGATATGGCTGTCAAATTATTGAATTATCACCGAGTAATTTCTTATCAACACCATAAATTGTAACAGCTACTTTAGTAGGAAAGTTGTTTCACGCTTCCTGTGGCTCGTCTTTGGTTGATATAGTATCATGAGAGATTTATTGTGGGCTCCAATGTTTCTCATAAATACTGTTAATGTTGTATTTATTTACTTGTATTCTTTTGTACTGGAATTTAATCACAACCAAAATATTTCCTCACACTAAATGTTTCCGCTTATGTTTGTGTAAGTTTTGCTTCGAATTGTCTTTTTGTGACGCCAGAAGTAGGAGGAGATATTGTTGGTGATTTGGAACATCAAAATAATTTCCAACTAAAGAAAGAATTACTTTTTTCATTATTTCACTTAAATAAAATATGAACTTCTAATACTATACTGTTATCTGTGAAAAATTACACTATCACACTCTATACATAGTAGCGATCCATGGAACAAATCTAATTGTGGAACAAATATATTCAGTTGAAACACATGTTTTAGCTAATTTACTGTTAAATCCTGCTTACCTGATAAAAAGAAATTCTCTCGTAGTAATAATCTTTAAAGTGAAGCTTACGCCCAGTAGAAAATTAACTCAAATTAATAAAACAGTTCGATTAATTTTTAAAATCTAAAAGCTTATTGCAAAGCTATAAACCGAGACGAGTTTGTTGTCATCTCAAACATTAAATCAGTGAAGATATAAAGGAATAATTATTCCACATATATATATGGATTCTATTAAGTTTTTTCTTCTTTTTTTCAAAAATAATTATGACGATTAACTAATACACATTAGGGATTATAAATTTACCCTTTTTTAATAAAGGTAATTTTAAAGAATGAGTTTCAGCACAGATAAAAATATATTTTGTTGTATGTTTTTATACCCATATAAAGCAATAACTAAACATTTTATCTTCATTTGGCCATATACATAGCAATAGACAAGATCAATTTTTACTAAAATTGTTAATTGTTACTATATATACTTTTTACTTTTTTTTATACTTTTTAATTGAAATGGCGACCTACCCAGGTAGGTATTTTAAGCCAAGTATGAATGAGGAATGAATGTAAGATGATTTTGGCGCGATCTTGTAGTCTTGTTACTGACTAAGGCAGACATATTCTTTAGACAGGACTGTTAATTAATAGCCCAACAGCCGATGGCAAATAAGGGACCTACAGTTTAACGTGGAATCCGAACCACACCCTCTGAATTACGAATTGGTCTAATTATGAGGATGGTCTTTGTGGATTAACGTAGTATTCAATAGTCCGGACGTTAATCCACACAAGAGAACACCACAACCACCGCCATCTCTCACAACTATCCACAACTCGTGACCTCCAAGTAGCTGGATTACAGGATGTCGCCACCATCCCAGACACATATATACACATACATTTGATAATCTTATCTAGTAATCTTATCATACAAGATGTATATACATAAGGAGTTACATCCTTTACATAAACCATGTAAAAGACCCTTATTGCAGCAGACCTGCATACTCAGTAATATTTGATTACTATGATAGGAATATTAATAAGTTTTATGAAATTCGTTCTACTCACGCCAGCCTGCTATGTGGGATCTCGTTATTACTTCAAATATTATACATCTATGATAAACTTATAACTGTAATTTCATGCAAAGATAACAGTGTCCAATTAGTGTGAATCTGTGATTATGCTCTAACATAATACATTTTGAGCTATTCAACAAGTTAGTTCATTATCACTTTGCTATGTTTTATTCCCAAAACACACCCTATTTACAAACAGAATTCTTATTTATCAACAAACAAAACGATTTTGAAGGAATTGAATTGCACCAGTGTTATTGATCCATAATCTGAGTGACTAATCACCCAATCACATTACGACATAATACTAAAGAGTTCTATTGGCCCCTGGTTATCTCCAGTCTGAATGGCCTACTGTTATCAGATGCAATTGCATTGGTCTCCACATAGAGTTGTTGCCGGTAGTAGAGTTGAGTTTGAGTTGTTACCGGTAACCGTGACACGGTATCACATGTGTTTGTGTTTACCTGGGCACAGATGCCACGACGGAAGCATTTCTGGCAGTGTCATTGGCCGTTCATCTGTGTGTATTTTTTTGTTTCAGTCATCTCTGTTATGTGTGACGTGTCTTTAGGTTTGGAGTGTATTAGTTTATGAATGTGGCAAATCATACGGTGGTTCTTGAAATGGTCTAAAGGTCCTGATGGTTTTCTACATAGTTTTGTGTAAGGTTAGCTGTAGGTTTGGTTGATATGGTGTTTTTACGTGTTGTTTTACCAGGTACCAGCTCCAGCCAGGACAGGAACTGCGGAGAGGATGGCGAAGAGGACGTCTGGAGTGTTTGGGGCCGCGTGGTCAACGACTGGGAGACCACTTACAAGAAGAAGACTGCTTTTGTCAAGGTAAATTATTCAAGTTTTGTGTTAATACTTTCAAAATTCTTTTTGATTCATTTTTAGATATATTTCTGATTGTCTAGATATATCTTATAAAAAATCATGTTTGATTCAGCAACTAGTAACCCACATAGCTCTATGGGCTGTAATTAATATTCTGGTAGGGAACATAACTCCTTTTTCAATTTAACAAAGCATAATATTTTTTACGATTTCACTTAGAGGCACGTTTTCCTAACTGTGCAGTGTGTCCCTGATTAAGTTAGCTGCGTTCTCTGCAACAATGATCAACTACTAGTTGCATTGAAATCAAATGAGTGCACGACTAGTTGCTAACTGCGGAGGTAGGAAGACGGCCTCATTTGATCTCAATGCAACCAGTAGTTGGTCATTGTTGCGGCCATCGCAGTTAACATAATCACAGAGCATGCTGCGTAACATACTGTGCACAGAAGAAAATGCCCCTTTATAGCATTTTTAATAATGATATATATAAAAATGCATTACAGAAGAGAGTCGATTGTCTGAAACATTAGAGGATTATATATGTTCAGATTGCTAAATTTTTGTCAAAAAAGACCTTTTTGTTCATCAGGAAATTGTCACACTCACTTACACCTTCGAACGAACAATTAACTATTGAGAAAGGAAATTTATATATATTGAAACGTTATTTGAAAACGTTATTGCTAAATCCCAAACCAAAATAGTAAATGTTAAAATTGGTTAAGATTGGACTAGTGTGTACAAAAATAGTATTACATAGTAATACAATTTGTGGAGTAGCTATAATTTTACACTTTAATGCATGGTTAGTTACATATTTATTTGTTTTTAAACTTATTGATACTGATGTGTGTGAGAATTTTACTGAAGTAAATTTAACAGGAGATGGTGCGCAAAGGAGTCCCGCACCCATTTCGTGGCATCGTGTGGCCGTTGCTGTGCGGGGCCCATGACTCACCCGTCAAGAAGCAGTATGCAGACTACATCAAAGCAACTTCAGCCTGCGAAAAGGTCAGTCAGTGATAGTATGCTCTAAAGGGACTTTTAACTCTTGATTTACGTTTTCAAATATATTACTCTGCAATTACTTTGATTTCTAAGCCGAGTACTTGAAATCTATCAAGTACCTGTAATGCACTTTTGGCTAGTCGTGAATATTGATTTTATTAACCTGTTCGAAAATATATTTACGAATCATAGTGAAAAGTTCTAAAGGTGTAGCAATAATTGGTAAAGGAAAAACTTGAAACAACCTTACAAATAACAAAATACAATTTAGTTACTATCTGCAGTACCTCTGCAATCTCGGATTTTTATATAGTAAAATTTATTTACCTTTTTGCCTGTAGATCTACCATCTTGATATTTTTCCTATGTACATTTCGCCACGGTGTGTGGCATCGTCATGGGATGTAAATATTGTTACATACTAAATACACGAATTAAATCCTAATTTCCACAATTTTATATTCACAGTTTATATACATAATTATTTACACTGAACACTTCCTGTAACACAATGTTTGAAAGCACTGAAACATACCTCTCTTCCTAGATAAATTTGAAGCTTAAGACCCTTTGGATCAGTTTGAAATTTAAATATGTTTTTATACAGATACTAGTGTTACCCGTGGCACCTTTCAGCGATAAAACAGACTAATAAGGTTTACGTTCACTGGCAAATATAAAATATAATATATTTATTATTACCTTTCTGAATTTGCAGCTTATTCAAGTATTTTATACCAAAATATTTTTAGAAAATTAGTGTATTCATGTTGATGAAACATTAAAACAAATAAAAAATTAAGACAGACTATATAATCTTACACCAGAGTACCTTTGATCATTTTACATCCTGGTAAATACACACTCTCGCATTCACACACGCGCTTGCACACACACAAAATCAAATATTCAAAAATAATTCTCAATATCAACCTTTTATACATTTCAGATAGCAAATGGAAAATGTAAAAAAATATATCATAGATATTTATTATAATAAACTAGCTGAGCCGGCGAACTTCGTAACGCCTAACAGAAAATACATGTTAACTTTAAGATTGGCCATTTAGTGAAGTCAAATAGCATTGCGGCTTTGTTGTGAAAGCATTAAATATTCAACAGCTGATTATTATAACAAACCTAATATGTATAAACATTGTAATTATTTTATTTGGCAAACATATAAACACGTTACTTTTAATCATACAGAAAATAAAAAATATATAAATACAGTACATAATTCCCAAAACCGTAAACTATTAATGTGGCGAATAATGCTGTTCATTTTGTACAGCACACATTTACTTCATAGTTTTACATTAATGAATGATTCATATGGCATTGGATAGTAAAGCATATTGCTAACAGAGAGTAAACCAATAGCTGTTTTAAGAAATCAAATGTTTTGATTTTAGAAAATTTGTAAACGAACTTATTCCTCATAAGGTTAACATTAGAAATTTAAAACGCTATAAAATGGAAACTAATTGAATTTATGGAAACTGAATATGCCTAAAGCATGACCAGAGCAGAGACAAATCCAAAAAATCAAAGATCATTAAAATCGGTCCAGCCGTTCTCGAGTTATAATGCATGTAACTAACACGACTTTGTTTTATATATTTAGATGTAATATGTATGAACATTTTTAATTTGGCCAACATATAAACATTTTATATTTAATCATAAAACGTAATCCCCAAAATCTGTTCTGAGAAAAAATCTATTTATACAGTAATTAGATACCATTAACCCTTA
Source organism: Nephotettix cincticeps (assembly GCA_023375725.1). NCBI lineage: Eukaryota > Metazoa > Arthropoda > Insecta > Hemiptera > Cicadellidae > Nephotettix > Nephotettix cincticeps. The sequence continues at coordinate 14,632,969 of CM041785.1, read as the reverse complement.
GTGCTCGGTTGGCCAGTAGCACTGGCCGTGCTAGTCCCTTGACAGCTCAGAATTATTTCCCGTGATATTTTTCTCACCGCTCGGGTGGCCAACAGTACTGGCCGCGCTACATTCCTTTGTCAGCTCGGCAGCCATGATCGACAACCTTTCCCACCAGCTCGGAATTATTTTTGCGTCAAACCTGGTTCGTTTACAACAATGTTTGTAAGGACAATAAAAAGCAAACAAGGAGCGAAAATAAAGAATAATGTTAATAGAACATTATGTATTTAACAATTAAATAATATGATAAAACATTTTTGTCATACTCCTCCTATAATTGTCTCAAGTCATCTTAATTTAAATTATCATTTATTGTTATTTTTAAGTTTATTATCTACTGTAGTTACCTCTAAAATAAAAAATGAATTATTAATAAATTGTACAGTTATTTACAAAAAAAAACAAAAAATAAACTGTTATTAGCATTAAATATCACCACTTCTCAGTAAACGCAACAGTAGAACAGCAGAACAACGTACTAAGCATAACCTTAATTTCCAACACATGTATGGTTTTAGAAGCAGGAATTCATCTGATTTGCTAGTTCATTAGTTTCCCGAAAGATTGCAGCACATCCCAAACCTAGCACATAATATCCAAAAAAGAAACAGATGATTATATTTAGTGGCCAGTACTGCTGGCCTTCCGACCGCAACTCAGATTTAATCTCGTCCAGTACCACTGGCCATCCGAGCGGTGAGGACAGCTCATATAAAAATTAATTTGACTTGGCGAGAAAATGGTGACGGCCAGTACAGCTGGACATCCGAGTGCACAGGACAAGTTTTAAATACTCGATCCGAGCACAAAGGGTTAGGTTAAAAAGACATATGTATTTTACTACAATTAATTGATATTGTATGTTCAATATCATTGTAATTAAAGATATAAAATTGTTCTCTTGACGATTTCATAAGTTTTTCGCGCATAAGATAATTAAAAATTGGTGGTACGCTTACCCTTTGACCATTGGCATTCTTTCGGGATGTTCAACCAGTGTATGGTTTAAGGAGTATAATTTAATTTAAGCACTTTTCATTTTCGGGTATATTCCCTTTTGTCTTGCGATAGAATGATAGTAATAGTTCTCAACACTGATGCTGCAGGTGATACGAAGAGACATTGCAAGGACGTACCCAGAACACGACTTCTTCAAGGAGAAGGATGGGATGGGCCAGGAGAGCCTGTTCAACGTGATGAAGGCGTACTCCCTGCATGACCGCGAGGTCGGCTACTGCCAAGGCTCCGGCTTCATTGTGGGACTACTCCTCATGCAGGTCTCTTTCAACATCTCTCTACTTTTTAAAGAATATTCTATTCTATGTATATTTGATTTATCATATCTTTTAATTATAATAATATTTTAAATTTTGACAATGTTTGCCAGGTTTATTTTAACAGCTGGTGGTATAGTTAGGTTTGGCAGATTTTTGTGTCAACCCAGTCGGGTAACCACCAAGTATTCAGTGTTTTAACCGATTTCTTGATAGAGAAGATTGATGAACTAATAGCAGCATTGTTAGAAACTAAATCATCAAATTACATCCCATTCCAATCGTGCAGAATCTGAGAAATCTCTGTAAGGACTTTTAATAGATTTAAACTTTAAAATAGTAATATGTTATATTTCTTAGGATTTTCCTTATCTTATCTTATCTAGGATGCCTTATGAGGCATTATCCTAATATTAATTGTTTAGTGATCTTAACCCATTCCCGTCTAAGGACGCACATTGCACGTCTGCGTAGTTTACTAGACAGATGACAAGGATGTGCGATGTGCATCTGCTGGGCAGTTATGAGCAAACAATGTGCGTTGCCTGCTTATACTTCGACGTAGTTCTTTTTTCTGCCGTTAGGTGTGCTAGTTAATTTCTCATCCGATAGATAGTGTTGGTGTCCTCTTTTAAATAATCGTATTTAGTCTCCAATGTTGCGTGTTGACAGTAAATTATTTTCTCGTTCACACAATTTGTTCAGAGATTGTTCTTATTGATGAGAATACAGTAATAATGATTATTTTTTAAAGATTTATCATTAACTGTTTATACTGCAGGTAACTAGAAGTAAATGTGCCAAGTGAAATAAAGGAGCCATTTGAAAACTAAATATGTCTTAATGAAACAATAGTACCTACTTGTTTCTAAGCCTACCGCTTGGAACTGGTGAAAAAGTACAGTAATAATTTTTTTTATTGCTAAAGATGATACGCAGTTAAAGGGTATAAGTAAAAGTGTAAAGAAATCAAAACTTACAATTCATGAAGTTACTGTTAAATCTATCAAGCTAATAATGACGCACAGTTTTAGTGAACAAGGCTCGATTTTAGTTCAGACCAGAGGGCCTCAGGCGTCGACCGTTCTGTCCGACGGGAGTGGGTTAACCTTATTGTACATATAATAAATTCTTTTCCCAAAGAAAGATTCTTTTACGTCTCAGTTTTTCTCCAATAGCTTCCGGTGTGTAAACTATAATTACATAAATGTTTTTAATATTTACTAAACAAAACAAAACATGTTACTTATTTAATGCCTTATCACTAGTTACTACTTATAACCCCTTTTGGAAATTACCAAACAATTTGATTTTCTAAGAGCGTGTGTTGGCTTACAGATGCCCGAAGAAGAGGCTTTTGCAGTGTTTGTGAAGCTGATGCAGGACTACCGCATGAGGGACATGTTCAAGCCCACAATGGCTGAGCTGGGTCTCTGCATGTACCAGTTGGAGAACTTAGTTCAGGTGAACACCATCCTCATGTAAAGAGAAGGATTAAGTTTGTATGAAAGTAAAACTTCGTAGTGTTAGGGTGTCTTGGTATCTGGCTGTTTTTAACAAAGTTTTCCAAGAAAGTATTCGAAGAATCAATGTGAATCAGCAACTGTATATGTTTTGCGGTTACTATGATTCATCGCTTGTTTCAAAAGTGATCCATGACGAGACAAGATAATTTTTTTTAAATAAAAACAATATCAATAAGGCTTGGTATGGGACTTTTAATGGAAGTAATAAAATATACTTTTAATCGTGATTTGAGAAAGTTTAAAATTTATTTTTAAAAGTTTGTATTTCATTCAGTCTTGTATTCTTTTTTGAAACTCACTGGTGATATTGAGGTTATATTGTTTGAAAACTATTGCTACAATTCGAAAAAGAATATTATTTATTTGTACAACTTAAGCTACACTTAGTTACAGGATCTACAATATGATCCTGTCCTCAGGTACTTGGCTGGATTTGCAATCCAAATTATAATATTCTGTTCCGATTTGCAGGAGTTAATACCAGATCTGCACGTTCACTTCCAGTCGCAGAGTTTTCACACCAGCATGTACGCCAGCAGCTGGTTCCTAACTCTGTTCACCACCGCGCTAGCTCTGCCCACTGCCTGCAGGTTAGAACCATCCCACAGTACAATACCAGATCTACACTATATTAGAACACAGTGTAGTTATTAACCCTTTAAGGAGTAACGGCATTTTAAAACGTCATTATTTGAGAGCTGTTAAGGAGTAAGGGGAAAAACTCAAAACACACGTCAAAAGAGTAATTTTTTTTAATTTTCTCTAAAATACATTCCAACATGATGTAAATATAGTTAGAAACGTGTTTTAGGTTCAAAATGCCCTAAAATAAACATTTTAGAACTTTTTTCAATCAATTTTTCAATTTTCAATAAAGTAACTAAAGAAAGCACCGAGTGATGTTTAGCAAACGAATAACTCTCAGCTACAGAGATACAGGCGTCAATAATAGGGGAGTGTAGAACGCTTTCACTTTTATTCAGTGCTAATAAATAACAGGTCTAATAAAACTTCATGCCGCGCCGCCACTTTTTCCGCCGAAACTTCCCGCCGCGACCACCCCGCCTAAGAAACCCTCCGCAGATTACCCACAACCTACCGAAAACACATAAATACATGTTCTGCGTATCTACGTGTCTTTAATTTTCGATTTATAGCATATAAATCAATCTATGTCAGGTTATATGTATTTGAACAAATACATTTGACGTTTTAAAACGTCGCTACTCCTTTTTGCGGAACCATTAAAAAGATGTTTTAAAATGTCAATCCTGTTTTGACGCAAAATAATAAGTTATTTATCTATAAATTTTAAGATGTTGAGTGTTTGTGATTCCTTAGTTGTTCAACAAGTTTTTTAAAGTTCTTGATTACCGGCCTTTTTTGTGATTTTATATTTTGTAAATACACTAGAGTCCAGGTAATCCAAACATCCGGCTAATCCGAACTACCTGATGGGGAAAAGGTTACTGAGTTTTAATTAAAAACAAAGCAATGTAATCTTATTTATAACACTTTAATCTACAGTACAGTATCACTAATTATACAGTAATTATGTTAATTAATGTTAATTAATACAATGTTAATTAAATACAACTTACTTTTTGGAACATAATAATTCAGTTATCATCTTTTGACGTAAAAAAGTAATCCTGTTAGCCAATGCAAAGTTAAGCCATCGTTTATAAACATCAACTATGCGGATGAAGTACACTGTTGCTAGAGATAGTGTTGGGTGATTTCTAGTTACACCCACAGTACATCACAATAGACTTGATCGTCACTATCATCGCTTTTTGAACATTTGAGTTCATCTCCAGCAATGACCAAGATCGGGTTGAAAGTAGGCCTACAGATGACACTGTTTTATTATTTTTTCATTTTTATATGTCAGTGTGTGTCGTGTTGTTTATTTCTAATGACAAGTCCATAACGGATAGAACATCCTTTTAGGAACACTCCGTGCAGTACAGTCAAAACGTGTAGTGGACAAACCTATATGTTATAAGAAGTAAGTTAATTGGTAAATATACAGTTCGGATCTAAAACAATGCATTTTATTAGTACTTTTGAATAATCCAAACAGCTTGGTAATCCGAACAGGGTACAGTCCCAATTGGTTCGGATTATTGGTTATCGGAACGAAGGTGTACATATTAAGTTGAGTTGTTTCTCAGAACATTAAAATACTCTTTTATTTTTAATTTGTTACTAATAATCAACTTCCTCATTATATCACCACCAGAAATAAAACTGATACCATCTCGATTTACTAACTCATAATTATAAATTTGATTTTACTTTTAATCATGATTCAAGAAAGTTTATTTTATTTTAAAAGGATGAATTTCAATCAGTGGCATATCTTTTTTAATGTTACTAAGACTTTTGTACTGACTCTTTTTCTAGTTGTATTTTCAAATGGTATTTTTTTGGTGACAGAATCATCGATGTTTTCCTCCTGGAGGGGATGGAGATCATTTTCAAAGTGGCCATTGCTCTTCTCACCATCGGTAAAGAGGATCTGCTCTGCCTGGACATGGAAGGGATGCTCAAGGTAAGGACAATAGGTTATTATTTGATATGTTTTTTCCTTAGAAAAAATACTGTTACAGCTGCTGGCACATTTATAGGTACATTCCTAAAGTAAGTTCTGTTTCAGTATTGTCATTGTCCGTAGTAGCACTGCAATTCCAGTTGTGGGAAATTTAAAGCTGTACCAGGAAGCTGTTGTCACCTACCCTTTGGATGCTCTATTTGCTGAGCATATATAGGCAGTCTCACCGTCAAGCAACTATTTGTAACAATACTGGCACTGTTCATTTTTGAACGCTTCGGTGACTTCTTTGAACGCCCTTTGGGGGTAAGAATACGTATTACCAAGGCTAACAGTAACATTTTCCACTACAAACTGTTAATATGGTTACACATTATCCCGCAACCTACCTCACGACCTACAAAACTGTGACGTTATACAAAATATGAATTTTACAGTGGCTCATTAAGATTGACAAATAGGTATCCAACAGTGACTTGACTTCAACTTAAAGGCATTGATTTTCGTGCTGATCACGCAAAAAATTTGGTCAAACAGTTAAAGTGTCAGTAATACCCGGCTTTTGGGAAGGCATGTCTGCCTTAGTCAGTAACAAGACTACAAGATTGCGCAACACGCAACAATCATCCTACACTAATTTATCATTCACATTTGACTTAAAATACCTATTTGGGTAGGTTGCCATTTCAATATTCTAATCTAATCTTAAAATATCAGATGATTTTTATTTTTTTTCCAAGGTATCTTTCCAATGATCCTGGTCTATCCCAGTTCTTCTTTAAATCTAATGCTTTGCATAAAAACCAAATTTCATCTAATCAATTTTTTGTATGTAACGTTTTGAGACTCTGAGTTTTTACAACTAGTGGTATATAATTTACTTCAGTACAATTCAGAACTCATTATAAATCATCAAATTTCAGTTTTTCCAAAAAGACCTGCCACCGAGAGCAGACGCGGACCCAGATGGCCTAATGAGTCTGGCGTTCAACGTCAAGTACAACCCGAAGAAGATGAAGAAGCTAGAGAAGGAATACACAGTGATGAAGATCAAGGAGCAGGAAGAGATGGTGGAGCTGAGGGTATGTATGAAAACCTCCGTGGTCACTGTAGTGTGCGCCTGTCTCCTCGCGTTGCTCCTCTGATAATAAAGAACAATGTCCTCCCGAATATCCACTTTTCTTTACCTGTTCAATTTTTTGATACCGTTCGATCTTATGTGACCACTAGATGTGAGCTAAACCTTTCTAATTTCTTTAAAAACTCGTATTTTAAGACATAGTGGAGTTGACGATGCCCTACTCTATGAAAGAGACATTATTCTTTGAAGATTTTTTTTCTTTCCATGGTAGAGTCATTTTTATAGTCACAGAAACACACAGAGAGTGTGACTGTATGTGATTACAGAGTGATTACATTACACATCTTGCAACAAAGTCCAAGATGCTAACCACTAGGTTAGCAAGATACCATAATTTGTAACTTCATAATTGGTTCACATAATTCTGTTTCCAGTACTTGGTTCAGTTATTGATTCATCCATTGTAGTTTAAATAGCATGTAACACACGCTAATTAAACATAAGTACAGTCAACTCCCGATTAGCCTGGGTAGGGACCAATCACATGGCCACGAATAACACAAAACTATGAATACAACAAAGGCAATAATTAAAAAGAAAATACATGATAACGTTGTTGGTTAAAAGTTTTTTGATGGATATGAGATTGTTTTGCTGATATTTCAATTCTATTTATTGATTTACTGGAAACTAATTATAAATTTGAATCATCAACATAAAGACATTATTTATTGTTATTATGTTTCAATGATTATTGAAGTCATTTGATGTATTACAAGAACAAAATTGGACCAAGTATAGAGAGCCCTGAGAACTACATGCTTTACCTCTTTTAAGGATAATTTTACTTTTACACATCCTCATTTAAGGATCATTAGTTATACTACAGAAGGTCCCAAAGCAAAGTAAAAATGTTGACCTAGTTAAAAATTACAACCCAGACAGAAATATTATCAAGGATGGAGGCAGTTTGACACACACTAAATTCCAAGGAAAAGGTATAACCTACAAATTAATCAAAGTTCAGGCTCAAGTTTTCTAAATAATTCTTCCCTTCAGCCAATAACCTTGCCCAGACAATGTAAGGAGCTTATTTATTTTAATTTACACTCTCTAACTTTCACGTTTTGGCCTATTAGAACTTCTTAGTGAGAGTTGTCAGGTAAGGATCCCAGTTTCTGAGCATCTCTCCAAGATTAACAAATAAGACAATTCTTAAATTTCATTAAAGCTTCCTGTTCCGGCCTCGAGGAGTAATTAGGAGTATTTAGGAGTAAAAATGTATTATACTTTCAGTATTTTTGACACCAATAGATAATAACTTTCTTATAAGTTTATTTAGCTAATCTTGGAGCAAGGCTCCATGCCTCAGGCCTCAGCTACTTCTGATCTCACACTAAAACCTCTTTTATCCGATACTCGCTTATCCGATATTCCACTTTATCCAAAATGGTTCCGAGAGAAAAATAAAAATTGATTTTAATACAAATTATAATTAATTAGAAAGAAAATTTACGAAAACAATTTTTTTTGTAAATGCTGTATAAACGCTTTCATCAAAGAATCACAACCGCAATGTACTCCTGTAATGATGTTGCGGTATTGAAAAAACTGAAGGCGTCTATTTCGCACTTTCTGCCAAAAAAATCGCTAAAATCCGAAAAATTTGCTTATCCGCAATGATTCTGGTCCCATCAAAACCAGAGGTTTTAGTGTACTTACATGTGCTATTCAAATCGTGCATTTGCCTACATTTGTTCCCCGGTCATTCGCAATGACATGATGCACATGTTCTTTAACTTCTACACGGTGGATATTGTTGGTGGTCTCAGTTTGCCTAAAGCTGAAGGAGGACAAGGGCGTTTGGAACTCAGCTGGCTCACCTGTTAAGAGTGTACTTGGAGCGAAGAAGATGGAGCTAGATCATGATGCGAACTAGGGACTAAAGTTTTGCAAAATCCAGAATGAGGGGAGCCATGAGGGCATGCGTAAAACTAGGACTAGCCTGAACTAGTATGGTAAACAGTTTTCAGGCTAGTCCAAAAGAGTAGAGGAGGTTTTTAAAGTTAACTCCATCGGTTTTATCTCACATTATAGAGTTGACTACACTACGACTGACCACCTGTGTCGTGCATGAAGCATTTCTTAAACACACATAAATTTTTTTTCCATAAAAATTTAGAATTCAAAATCTTACCTAAGTTTATCCATGCCAGACTGTTAAAAATTTTCTATGTTAATTGGTTTTAATTTTGTATGGTATGCAAGGCAAATATTACATAATTTAGCTTCATATGTTCCAAATTTGGAAACTTGATTTGAAATTTCTTGGTTATTACAATTCTTTGCACTTTATAAAGTCTGAATGAACACTGATGAGGCTGAGTATTGTTTGCGTTACATGATCATACCCTAAAACCTTTCCAGTTTCAGAAAAAATACTCACTGGTTTGAGTAATGTGTACCTTATTTCCATATTTATTAAGCAAAAAAAATTAATTGAAAAAATTCATCAATATACAAATTTAAAGTCAAGCTAGAAATACTAGCTACTGAAATTCTAGTGCAATCACTGTCTGTCATTTAATCTATATGTAAATATACTGTGGTAAATGCTGCACCCATTTTTAGGTCAAATCCAGTTTTTTGATTCATTTAAAAGTGGATCGTTTTCATATAGATTAATTAGTATGAATTGATATTGGTTATGGTACTTTTTTATATCTTACTTTACCCTAGCGTTGAGTTTATTTTCGTTCTTAATTTTTGCTCCTAGGATATTTTGGACACAAAATCCATCTATCTGTGTTCCATATTTAATCGGTTGACAATACAATAGGTTCTATTTCTGAATAACCAATTAATTATCTAATCTAATTTAATATCAAAATAGGTAAAGCTAACTTGTCTATTTTTGAGATCACTGTGTTATTGAGGAATCAAATAGCTTTTTCACTTACAAGTGATAATGAAAGTAAACTATTTCTAATGGCATAATTAATTGTGTACTTGAAATAATTCTCGACTTTATATCAAGTTTATAATTTAAGAAGAATTTATAAGCTAAATTTGGAGAATTAATTTGTCATAATATACTAGAACAAATTTCTTAGTGAAACATAAATAAAATTAAACTTAATACTTCAATGATTAATGAGGATCAAAATATTCAAATATTTAAATATACTTTAAATCTTGTAGGTATCTGCATATTTTAGACAAAGGAGATTGAAATAAAACAAATAAATGCATTAAAAGTTTTCTTAAGTTCCTTATGTTTCTCATTACCTTTTCCCTTTTCATCATCTTCTCAGCAGGAGTAGTCCTATGATCCAAGGTGTATTTTTTGCTTTCTGAATTGCCTATTCATACTAATATCATCTACAGCGCAAAATCTCTTTGGAAAACTCCAGAAATCAAAAGTAACATATTCCTGGAGAAAGTTTATTACCTTGGTGGTACTAAGACCACTATAATATTGTAAACTAAACACAGTGTACGATTTTAAAATATTGCTGCGCCTGTTGAATTGAAGTAAAATTTTTTTGTAAAAACTAGACAATTAAAATTAGATTTCTGATAGGCTCAGAATTATAGAAATGCAGGTAAAAATGTGGTTTCTTTAACATTTTAACAATCCTGAAAAATGTTTTAATATTGGTTGTATAGGTTTTATGTGCAGTAAATCGTCAATAATTTGGACGTCGAAAATCCAAAACATCAATAATCCGGATATGTCCCTTGCTAGAAATAAAATTTTGTACCGAATGCCCTTGCACCAAGATCTTCAATTGAGTGGGCAATGGGAGAATGGCAAAAAGTTACGGATGAAGTGTCTTGGGAGAAATCCGCCCCTTTAAATGAATGAATGGGAGAATGGTGTGTGCTTACTGTCCAGCGAGGAGAGGGAGCGTTTCCAAGGCCAGACAGCCAACCTGCTACATGACAATTGTCCTACTAGTTGCGTCAATCTATTGACAGACCCTGAGCGGTGATTATAAAATAAAATACAGTCCTTGAAACAAAAGTTTTTTTTAACATTTACATCTCTTTCAGACCCTACTAAAGGAGACCACTACCTGTACTAAACCTGTTTATGATAGAAAATATACAATTTAATTTTTTTTCAAATAGTTTGGGCTTGCTCTTTAATTAAGGTAATTATGATATTATATAATCCGGATGGGGTCTGGTCCCAATTAATGCGGATTATTGACATTCTACTTTATTATTATTTGTTAGTAATGATGTTGACAAGCAGCATTATTTTGAGTTTTACACAATCCTTGTGTTGTTGCAGAGGTTGAGATCGGAGAATCGTTTGCTACGCCAGAGGGTAGAGCTGTTGGAAGCGGAAAGTAGCGAACTGGCCGATCGGCTGGTGAGAGGACAGGTAACTAATATCTTTTTCATTAGAAAAACTATTGTATTATTTATATCGTAACGGCTTTTTATTATTAATATTTCTGTCACTAGCTTAGTTAATTTTTTTCCAATTTTTTGTCAAGAGAACTTATGTTCATACTCATGTAATGAATTTTTTTCACTTTTGTGTATAACCTTCCTGATTACTTTACAACTAATAATCAAGAGTTTCAAGTTTTTTGCCATGCAATCCAAAACGCCAGCAAGTTGGCGACTGTTTTCGACATTAGATTATGATGTCATTCTCAAGCTGATAGACATGAAAGTTTTCAAAGACTGTCTTGGAAGGTCTTCAAAGAGTTAACAAAAACTATTATATATAGGTATCTGTGTTTATGTAAGAATAGTGAAATGTATTTTTTAAAGTAGGAACTACTTATTCAATGTTAAATTTCCTGTTACTTTACTAATTATGAAATTTCCTTCTTGGTTAATACATTTTGATCAAACCATAATAGCAATCCTGAGCTACAGGCACGGTGGCTCAGGGGTAACTCTCTGTCCTAGTAAGTCAAAGGTTGCTAGATCAAAACCAGAGGCTGACGACCCCTGTCAGACCATGAGTGGTCACCTCTGGCAAGTATGTGACCATACTGTAACGGTACCTCGCAGTCTTTAATTCATCGCACAGACCTAATGCTCATGGCGATAGACAGTTGAAGTTAGCTGCACCTTCCACGGGTCATAGCACAGAAATACCTATTGTACAAAATTCACCTAGGTTTGTTTGAGTTACAACTTTGTATATAAAGCATGACTGATTATTTTAAGATAGTGAGTTGCATTACAGTAGAATTGAGTTTAAAATAAAAATGAATCAAATTTCCGTTATGGTAGATCTGAGATCAGTTAGTTGTCATATTCCATCATGGCTGAGGTTTAACAGGTGTGCTTACCTTGAAATCTGAGGGTCGCCGATTCATTCCAGATCCAATTGCCTTTTTTTAATCGGGCTTATAATTAATTACCTATTAACCAAAGATTGACGTTAGGTAGTAACAAGAATATGGGTTGGAAACGTTACCTACCTAAGTAAATGTATAAACCTAGTAAATGTAGAAATTTAATACAAAATTCCCTCGACTATATGTCAATACTATTGTGATACCAACCAGTATCACAGTAACAAAAAAATTAAAGCAACAGATTATGTTCAAGCTTTTTACTTTACCCTTAAAATGGCCAGTTTTTGACCCTAAACTTTAAAATAAAACTCATTATGCATCACTTCTCAAAATACTCAGTATATAAAATCACAAAACATCCTCCCCCTTCCATACAATTATAGAAGTAGCAAAACAGATATCCACTGCTATCCCAATTAAGCCTACAAATGCCATCAACTTCCACCCAAGCCGGTCACTGTTTATTTTAAGTAGGCCCTCCTCCACTACTACATATTTGCAAGCCAAATTGGGTTTGCTGATGGTCGGGATTTGAAACCACACTCTAGTGGCAATTGAGCACACTCCTTGAGTTCAAGTATCCACTCACAGTAGCAGCATGTCTGACAAGTACGAAGAGGTCTAACAAGTTCACTTAATTGACGACAGATGCCCTGGGCTGCCACTTCATATTTAAATTGTAAATACATCATTTAAGACTTTGTTACTTCTAGGGTTAAAAACTATGCGACCTAAACATTAAATAATATGAACAATATAAATTTCTACAAATAATAGTTGTGTAAATGTTATTGTGTACATTTTATATCATGAAACTCGTCTCTGTAAGAAAATATTGAAGCATAAAGTCTGAAAAAACTTTTAATTCAGGATCTCAAAATTAAACAAAAAATATTTGTATTTACTTCCCTGTGGGAAATAGTTTAGATCATGGATATGTCTAACGGGAATTTTTTCAGTTCATCTAAACAGCTGTTCTTATAACCAAACTATGACGTCACTTACCAAATGACGTCTCTGTTTCAAATTTTGGTCGCCCAATTGTCAAAAATAACACTTACAAACTAATGTGACTTGTGGAGCTGGTGTTTACGATTTATAAGAGATTCTATATCTGGTTGATAATCAAAGCTTTAAATATACAAATTTATATTTAAAAATGTGAGAATGAAAGTTTTTCCCAGGTCATTTTCCACAAAAACCTATTTCTGTAGTTATTTTAGAATACACCAAAGTTGACAATGCCCTTTCTCATAAATATGTTATTGAAAATCCAATAATGTTTTTTATGCTACGATTTAAAGAACTGGATACTCCCCCAGCCTAAAAACAATAAACATATGTCATAAGATATGTTGTATATGAGATATGGATATCAAAGTTATTAAGTTTTTTTTAATGTGTTTCCGTGACCCACCCAAATTGCTCCCATGATCCACTAGTGGGTTGTGACCCATAGTTTGGAAATAGGGCGGTTCAGGATTAAACATTCGGAGCCCAAAAAATACTTTTTTTAAGTTTTTTTTATCTAGCCTGTCTCCAAGATAGAGAAAAACTAATTTTTACCGTATTTTTAAAGCTGCAATGCTTGTGAAATAAGAGTATACCAAGAGATAACTACTAAAAAAAGCAAAAAACACAAAACAAAACCCTCCCCCTTCCATAACCACATAACCATACCCGAGTAGCAAAATAGGTGTCGAATGCAATCCCAATTAAGCCTACAAATAGCCGTCAACTTCCACCCAAGCGGTCAACGTTCGTTTATTTAAGGTGGGCCCTCCACACATATACCACACATTTGCAAGCCAAATTGGGTTTGCATGATGGTCGGGATTCGAACCCTAGACACTTCTCTGGCACCTAGAATGCAGAACGTTACGGCTCGTCAGCGTAGCGCGTTAGCCACCACGGTCATCCAGTGCCCTAGGAAAGAGTATCGCTATTTGGCTACATACTCTAGTAGCGCATAGTGTAACTGACAAGCGTCAGAATAGGGAACTACAGAGTAGCTGCATGTATTAATCTCGCAGATGGCCCTGACCGTGACACGTTTTTTCCTGACTTTATAGGGACGCTAAAAAAAAATTACAGATGTTCGTTCAAGACATCTCACAGTGAGATGTTTAAGCACTGTTATAGAGGGAGATACCAAACATTATTGTGAACAAATAATAAAATTTAAAAAAGAGTTCTTGTTTTAAATTCTGTAAAGAGATGATTATTGTTCCAAAGTGATGTAAGAAGTTAAATAATAGGATAACCCTATAAACAGGTAGTGGGAATAAACCGTTGTTATTATGCAGGTTTCCCGTGCGGAAGAGGAGGAAACAACGTTCGTGGTACAGAGGGAGTTGGCAGCACTGAAGCACTCTCACCTGGAGACGACACACCAGCTGGAGCTGGCTCATGAAGAGATCACCAAGCTGTCGTTGAAGCTGCAGCAGAACGTTAGTCGATCATCTGACATTAATTCATTTGCTGTTGAAGTAATTAAATTGGGCATTCATTATTGATTGTAAAGACAATTTATGATTCAGAAGTATTGACTTATTGAATTGCCATGGATAGCTAAAAAGATGGTTAACAAAATTATAATGTTCTTTTCAAGTGATTTTGGGTCTATGACACAAAAAAATTATTACACTATATAAATTAAAAATCTAAATTCTGTAAAAATGGCATTATTTTCAGTTTTAATATCTATGGAAGTATAATAACCATTTAGGCTTAGTTTTAAGAAGTATTTCGACACGATAGCGCAGGGTTAACGCTTTGGCCAAGTAAGTTCAAGGTTGCTGGATGGAAACCAGTGTTCAGCGACACCTGACAGATCATGAACAGTCTTGCACCTCTGGCTAGCTTAACGGACTCATGCTGCTATGGTACCCTGCTCTCAGACCCACAGCATATGGTGATGGGCAGTATAGATTAAAAAGTATTTGGAAAGCATAGGTGTCTAAATTTATGAAACATCATTAATAAAAATGTTAAATAACTAAAAATTAAAATTCAAGATATTATTTATTGAATTGCTCTCAAATGAGAAACAACTTTTGCTAAATTACTCGCATGAGTGGATAGAAACTTGACACAAATATTCACATGCAATTTCAAATATTCATACAGTGATGGGTGTGTCCTGACGTTAGCTTCCCCTTCTCATTTTTAGTCTTGTTTCAACTAGGTAAGAGTGTAAATGTATGTTTAGTATCCTTAGCATAGTTGTATTATTTTTACTGTTGATGTCCATTTGAATGACCTTCATGTTTAAATATTTTTTTTATCATTTTACAAATTTTCACGTCAAAGTAAACTTAATTAATCTAACTAAATCCATTAACTTGTTAATAGTTTTTACCGACATATGACTTTAGCCAAAAAGGGCTACTGACGTGATATATAACGATACATCACTGGACCAATCTAACTGGACCAAACATATCAATTACAATATACGCCAACGTCCCAGTCAAAGTTTGATTTCCCTCATGGGTCATTTAATCTTTGACTGGGACGGTAGCGTGTCCTGTAAGCCATGGAGACCATGGAGAGAGCCATGGGCCTGTAAGACATGGAGGTCACGAATTGTGGATCGTTATGAGCGATGGTTGGTAGAAGTAGTATCCAACGGTGAGGATTAACAATGAAAACTACATCCACAAAAATCATCATCATGATCAGACTAATTTGTAATTCAAAGGTAAAATTGTGGTTTGGGCCCTATGTTAAACTGTAGATCCCTTAGATGTTATTGGCTGTTAGGCTATTAATTAACAGTCTTGTATGTCAGCCTTAGTCAGTAACAAGACTACAAGATCGCACTGCAATCATATTACACTCATTTCTTGCTGAGGGACACTTATCTAACCTGTAAGTTGTGGTTGTAGGACAACTCGTGCCAGTCGTCCCTGGAGGAGATGAGTGCCAAGGAGCAACAGCTGTGCCAGAAGGAGGAGCTAGTGGCCTGTCTGCAGGCACAGCTGGTCAAGGAGCGTCTGCGCCAGGCGGAGAACGACGCTCTCATACGGGACCTGCGTGCTCGCATTCAGGAGCTTGAAGAGGTTGGAGTCCTCTACTGTATTGTTACTTACATTTTTCGTCCTGATACAAGATGTTAAATCGTAACTATTGTAAATTACTTGAAAAATTTTTACTTGTAAAATGCATGAACGCATTTTATGGTTGATTTATGTAATTTATTTTCTCGGATTAAGTATATATTTTAAATATAATCTCTATATAAAAATGATGTATGTATGTCCTTTGTGTGTTGCCAAACTACTCATACGAGTACCATGACATTTTAGGAAGTTGCTCTATATGTGTCCAGGAAGGTTTTAGTGAAAACATTTTGAAAACTCCCATAAGTTTCCATTTTATGGTGTTATGTGTATCCACATAAATTAACGATCTCCAGTTGCAGGCAAAAATTCTTCTTTATGCCAATACCTGTTTCATTATGATTTTGATTTTTTACATAGTTAATATTGTAATCAATGTTTCTCATTGATAACACTGTTTTCTCAACTGAACCCTGATGATAATAATGTTCTAGCATCCACATTAACTTGAAGGAACTTTGCCTGTTAACCACAACTTTCTGTTGTACATTCAAGAACTAACCAAACAGTTCAAAGTATCAAAACAGAATTTAATCCTGATAAATATTCCTGCAATGTCTTAATTCTCTTGACTCCATCGCATCCAAAAGTTCATAATTTGTTGAACTGCAAAATAGAGTAATAAACTAAAACCTCCAGGACAAGAAGACGTTGAGGGAGTCAACGGTCGACAACTCCGTGGCTCACCTCCAGGAGGAGTTGATCGCAGTGAAGCTGCGTGAGGCCGAAGCCAATCTGAGCCTCAAGGAGTTGCGGCAGCGCGTGACTGAACTGGGGCAGCAGTGGCAGCGTCACCTACAGGTACCTTGCAATGCTGAAATGTTCATAAAATAAGTATATTCCACTGAAAAAGTGAATATTTTTTTATGATTTACTAGCGAAATATTTTGTGGGATCAGCTAAGGTAAGTACTAAACATTCTATTCCCTCTTCCAGCTGCGGAAAGACCCTTTTTAAAAACCATTAGCCTAAAATGGTATGAGAAACTAAAACAAACTAACGCATTTTGGAGTGAATAGGAAAGAATCCACGGATCTACCAAATGTGACATGCAATTTTTTAAATTCAATTTCCCTATCAACAAAATTCATTTCTTAAATTTTGTATCCATTAACTTTAATAACGTGTTAAAATTTGAATTTAGATTCATAAAAAATAAATATAGGAAACCTTTGTGGAAAAACGTTTTGATACAAAATAAGTACTGTATGACTTAATAAACCTTCCAGATGAAGCCAGATTGGACCATTGATGTAGAAACTAGACTAGAGACTAAAGGTTATTCTGATTTATTTTGTCTGTGAGGATTAAATGAAGTACATGTATTATTTCAACATTTTCATACATTTATCAACATAGAATGAAAATATTCTTTGTGATATATGCCTAACTGGCTGAGTGGTTTTAGAACCTGCCTTTAAATCTGAAGGTCACCAGATTGAATCAGGAACTTTTGTTATTGGGCTATTAACTAATGATGTTTGTTAATAACAGATTGATGGTAGGTATTAACGAGGACGGGGAAGGGGTTGGGACTGTACAAATTTCAGAAATGCGTAGAAAAACTGAAAATCCAAAAAAAATCCTTAGATGTGACATCCAAATTGGCTCAATCCAAACTTTTTTTAATTTATTAGATTCCTGTAGACCAGTTGTAAATGTTCTGTTTTGACTACCAGGAGCACAGAGTGGAGACTCCTCCGGCTCCTGACTCGACACCCAAGAAGATCGTGAGCAACCTCCTGTGGGACAACCGAGGGCACGAAGTGCAGCGGCTCGAGGAGGAACTCATGACCACTCGGGTCAAGGAAATCGAGGCCATCACCGAGCTCAAAGAGCTTAGGCTGAAGGTAAGCTCAATGCTCTGCAACTTGTGCTTTCAATTTATCAAACATTTTGAGAAACGTTTAAATAATTATTTTAGTTAAAGTCATGATTGATAAGGTTCGCATACACAAAAAGATTAGGAGTAGCTTACAACTCATTGGAACCATGAACCAATGGAACTTTTTCCTACTTTTCCACTGAAAATTGTTTTTTTCAGATTTAATAAAGAAGCTATACGTACTCATGGTAGACTTAAGAGACCATGTTATTTTTTTCTTCTTTAGTCTAGACCAAAAACAAAGTGAAAAATTTTTATATATATATGTTATATATATTTATTTTAATATATTTATGTGCTGTTTGCACGATATGTATGGTCCGATCGAGACCAAATTTAGTTATTTAATGCTCAGACGATTCGTAAACAGACATATCGGTCAATAAAATACTGGGGGGGTTTTGTACCCCAAATTTTTTTTTGCGTTTTTCACATGTAGTTTAAAAAATTTCAAATTTTATATTTCAAAAATTGGAATCAGCTTAAAAAAACTACACAATTAAGTTCAAAGTTTTTTTATCTTAAACGGTTAGATATAAAAAATCTAAACACAGTACGTTGTATTTTGGGGCTCCAATGTTAGTCTTTTGGAGGATTAGGAAAAATTAATTTTTCACTTATTATCTAATATTTTTTGATGAAACTTGATATTTAGCTTCATGTGGTTGAGATCCATACATTTGTGCTAAAAAATCATAGTTTATGTGTTTATACAGCAAACCTGCATACTCTTTTCCCATGTTAATCATATGGAGATTAGGCAAACTCCTTTGTACGGACAGATGTTGATAAAGTTGGTATAAATGTTAAAAATAAAATTTTTGATGGTATACTTTCAGTTTTCCTCACAGCAGCAAACCAATACACTTTCTTTTAATCTTATGGGAATAGGCAAATAATATGTATCGACATTTTTGACCACGTCAAGATATTATTATATTATTGATTTGGAAATTCGCTGAGTACGCAGGTCTGCCCACTGATTTCACATCAGACCCCCCCCTCGAAAATGGATACACTCCAATGGAAATCCTGATTAGTCATAGTTCCTTATTAATATTATTTATTTTCTTAACTCCAAAATGTAAAGCCCAATCCAAAGTTTGTGACACCATTACAAGTAATCCTATTTATTTTAAATGGATTTTCTGCTGGCGATGTATGGAGGCAAAAAACTTAGAAATTTTAACTCTCAAAACTTCTTATTTTCAACATTTATTACGATGAAAAATGCTGTTTTAATCAAGCCGGCTAGTGTGAATCCACAGCTTAAGTTTCATTTTTTTCTTCATTATCATTTATTGAGATTTCTTTCATAATATCAATGGAACCTTCAAACCAATTTATGAAACTAGTAGAACCTGGTAAATACTCTACTATTATTATAGGTCAAAGTTAGTTTTATTAAAATAAATCTTTAGTTGTAATTGAAATTTATTTGGCAATAAGCTTCCATTTCATATTGTTTCATCCTTGTTTACTAGCGTTTTGATTTATGAATGAGCCTAAATTAGTCTGTACTATTGCAGAGATTTCTCCGTCTTTCTTTAGAAGCAAACACACAAAAGTATTATCAAAGCTCGGAGTGCCCTCCACAGAAAACAAGCACGCCAAAAATTGTGGAGGAAAACACATAAAACGCAGATAGCGTTATCAGTACAAAGCTGGAATCACCCTGTTGACACCGTTCAAGGACAATATTTCCCACCCTGCGCCACGGGGCGAAAATTCCCACCCTCAGAACTCAAGAGTGGTCTGCATATTCAACAACTTCTCATTCTTGCATATATTAAATATGTGTGTACTATCAATAGAAAAAATGTTACGATGAGTCGAACAAAAAGCAAACATCATCACTTGATGTTTAAATAACTAAATAACTATATATGAATATAATAACTATATATAAATAACTAAATAACTATAACATAACAATAATAACGAAAAACAACTAAACACAAGTTGTAAACAACGCACCATAACCTCAAACGCAGGAGATGCTAACCAAAGTAAACCGCTGTCTGCTCGCAGCCGTCTGGCGATTGCAACACTTTACAAAAAATAATTCTTTACTTCGTAAAATCTACTCCAGCTAGCCCAAAGTCAAAGACATTTAAAGTTAGATAACTGATGTAACAAACGATATTACCGAAACCCGATAAAACAGCCACATTGCGTTGCTATGGAATTAAATACGGCAGCCCGAGCTATACTCGGGCGTCGGCACTTGGAGCAAACAAGCTAACCCGACCTATACTCGGGCTCCGGCGTCAAAGTGTTAATTACACCTCTCAGGCTGTAAACCTAATGTTGTGAGCAATTAGAAAAAAATCTCAACTGATGATGAAACAAATGCTGCATAAAAACTTTTTTTAGATTAACTATTACTTTCTTTGTCAAAAAATGTGCATAGCCATAAAATTGGTTTGCTATCTACAGATAAATAGCATTGAATTTGACATCCATATGGTTTATTGGTTTAAGGATGGCTCGATGATGGTTTGTTTGTTACAGATGAAGGATGATCTGATGATGGCGAGGATACGAGATGCTGAACACACCCAGCAAGTCGCAGAGCTGACACAAAAAATATCCCGGCTGGAGCTCAAGGTAAAGAATGACCTCTGATGATGGTGTGTCAAAATTGTCAACCACTTACACAGTTAATGTATTTTTTTACTACACTTAACCCTTTGAGGTCGAATAAATTTAATGACATTCCAGTATGTAATTAAATTAGGCTATTTATGCATGGATTGTAACATTCTTATGTGTATGTGCCCAAACTGAATCATAAATGCTTTCATGATGGTTTATCTTCAAGGTACCCTTGTAGAGTAAATTATAGAGAAAACTATTTCTTTAACTAAAAACATATCATACTTATTTCCCAAGATAAATAACTGAAAAATTATTAGCATTTAGACATTTAGATAACAGTAGAAATACTACAGTAGTAAACATTGTGTAAAACAAACCTTTACTACAACAAACACTCACAGAAGATGACAAACGCAACCTTCAGCTTGGTGAAATTTCCAGGAAAATAAGTATTACAAGGACAAAAAATAAACTTACAAAGCAAGATAAATAAACGTTTAATTTCGTCAGGTATGTATAAAAAGCAAATAAACTAAATACTCATCTCACTTTTACTTTGAGAGTGTTTTACGTCGCGGATATAGATCGCCAAGTTCTAGGGAAAATGGCGTCCAGTGACCTATACTTGCCATTCGACCTCAAAGGGTTAACAGCCAACTGGTTATACTGCCATCCCCAAAGGGGAAGTTTGCCGGATCGAATCCCTCATGGGTCAAATCTAGACTCAGTTGACATTTTATCATTATCCTAATAATTACTGATGTTTCCCAACAATCGGTTACCGTTAGCTAACAACCAAAACGTTAAAATTTGCCAAAAGGTGAAGGAAAACATAAAATAGTATCGAATAATCCATGAATATTGAACATTAGCAACAATCTGCTTCATAATTTTCTAAAAACAATCTTAATAGATGATGTTTTAAATTTCACTTTAAATCTGTTAATTTTTATATATTAATCTACCAAAACCAACTGCAATAGAGTTTGAAGGGGAAAAATATTTAACACGGAATGGCACATTTGTTGGTTCAGAACTCGGAGATGGTGGCGGAGGGTGAACTGAGAAGTAACCTGGACGACAGCGATAAGGTACGCGAGCTGCAGGACAAGATGGCCGACATGAAAGCTGAGGTAAGATGCTGCAGATTACACACCGATATACACAACTACACCGCTTACTCACAACGCCGCTTTGCTGGTTAACTCACATCAACTCTTATATCACTCTTTTCATTAACCTAAGATTGATTACGAGGACTTTTAAAATATTCACATCATTGTATATTAATAATTATCACTTTTAACATTTAAAGTTACTGAAGTTTTGATTTAAATTCATAATTTTAGGACAAACTTAATCGTCCATTTGTGTGATTCTATATTTTGACTCTTTTCGTGAAAAATTTACATATTTTGATAGGATTGGCTTTTGAAGAGTTGACATTCACAATGAAAAAAGACCCCCTGCAAGACCCGCTCACAAAAAGAATTTGATTCACTGAAGTACACAGCCCTAACAAATATGCATTCAATCAGAACATTGAGCACATATTTTTTCGGTGTTAAAACACCATCTTCACCTTCAGATACTTGTGAAGTTGATCAGTTGGAGAAACTCTCAAGAATAATAAGTTAACACACACATTTTTACAATAATGACCAAGGGCATGCCAATTCTGACAGACTAAACCAGGGCTGAAAACTCAATCATCTTCAAACCCAAATATATCACGGTGTAGTAGTTTGTGGCGTCTAGAACTTTCTCCACTAGATATGTCCATTTTTTAAATTTTGTAGCTTGGAATGTTTTCCGGGGGACCCATTCAGTTGTTAAAAAAATATATCAGCGACCCCACTTAGTCCAAAACCTGTTCTAATTGAACACATTTTTTCGGGCTGTATGATGGATGATATTACTTTAGTAATTGATGTAAATCAGCTCACGGGTTGAAAACTTAGATTTTAAAATTAACATTAAATTCTATAAAAAGTTTTAAAATATGATTGTAGTAAATTCTAGGATTTCCAGAAACATTATTTTATTACAGATTTTTATTAATACATCGATGATTTTAAATATCAGATTACAAATAATTTAATAAAGATCACAAATTTTCAACAATGTAACATGATATTTTTATAAATGGATCTGCTTATAATACATGTTTTACTGAACTGACAGTTATCAAAAAAAAAAGATTACATACACTTTAGTGTGGTATGAACTTACCAGTATACGATGAATCAGAAGTCTTCTTTCCTATATATGGAACACTTATGCAGTATCAAGCCATGAACAAAGCTACCAAGTTTATACAATGAGTAATACTCTAAAGGTTATTGTTTGTTTACATGATAACAGTTGTCTCCTTTCTACCATTCAACCCGTGTTTCGGTTCCTGGAAAATCGCACACAATGACTTGTTCACTTATACACACACTATAGATTTCCGCTGTAAAAACTTCGAATTATCCAAAAAATTATTCGAATTAACCAAGATATTTTAACATTGTTTTTATATAAAATTCTAGGGACCAAGACAACATTTCGAAATAAAGAAGTTTTCAAATTACAGAAGTTCGAATTGTCCAAGTTCCACTTTATTAACAAGCATACTTATTAAGTCCATCCACCCATCATGATTCACTCCTGGGTGCAGTCACTCCTTGTGACATGTCCTTCTTGAAGCGTGCTTGACTTGGGTGCTGAAAAATAGTTTGCATCTGATTTTAAACTTATAAATCAAAAATTGTATGTGTTTTTAACCCTCCGAGGTGCAGGTGAAAAAAAATTTTGGTTGATGTAACATTTTTTCTATTACATTTTTAAGCATTAACAACTCTGATGGCTGGGGATAATTCTTACATCAATTGAAAGCTGGGATTCTGAACATTGATTTTTATCAATAAGTCTTGCAGCATTAGTATATCGATTTTATCAGCTGTGAGTAAAACATGCACTAACTCATGACAGGCATTTTTGGTTGCGAAATCAACGAAATCAAGCAACTTCAACATATCACATCACGGCTGAGTTAATTTTCATGTTTGACGAGAGCAGGTGGACCAATACAACAAGCATAAAATCGGCTTTAATTCAACATAACTTTTATGGATGTAATATGTTCCTACAGCTGTTTTTTATGTGTTCGCGAAGTGACAAAAATTTTTAGCATTTTTCAATTTTTGCATTTTTATAAATCGTTTACCCTAGTGGATTTTTTTTATCTTAGCATCTTCACATAGTACCGTTTATTTTGAATAAAATGGATACGAATATGTATATATTTGGGTTAAAATAACCCTCCTCTTTGGTACTTTTAACCCTCCCCACTCGGAGGGTTAAAAGTCTATGGCAAAAAAATTTCGCAAATCCATACCACTTGGCAACAGTCAACTGATCCCCTCGTACAATACTACTAGGGAGATGAATATTACCAAATAGCATTGCTGAATGTCACCGTTTGGTGTCTGTCACACCAAACAGTGCTCGGCCTGTCACTGATTGGTGCCAGCCGCAATGAACGTGTTGAGGTTTTGTTTGTGTTTACACAATCAAACAATCACTGCCATTTTTCTCTAATCAGTTTACAGTTCCTGGCAAACAGTTGTTTCTAGGAAATTAAAGAAAGTTTAGAATGTAAATCATATTTGTATCATTATTATTTTGAAAACGACTACATTACTATTCATTTTTTGTTAAGACTTTGTTGATTTTGAAATTCTGTGACCAAAATAGTATAGGGAACAACTGAATCACATTTTCTATCTCAGCTACTTTAAAAACTAGTTCACTAATCACCACAATCTAGTCTGAGAATCAGAATTTATTAAAATTTAAAATATATCTGTTTTAGTATAGTAGACAAATATTAATTGAAATAATTTTCAATTTTATTGTTCAGTCTCACCTACGTTATGTACATTGTTTTTATTTTTACAAAGTAATTTATAAAAATTCAGAAGCTAAAACTGAATGTACAGAGTTGTCAGTAACGTTAACATTTGATATGTTGTCAACACTGTACATACGCTTGTTGTACATAACCAATGTGTCCCCAGTTCCCGACGCCCACCAGCCCCGACTGTGAACCGTGGAAATGGCTTGAGTAAGTCGGACAGTGATCATCGCATGCCCCTCTTCCCCCCCCTTTCTTGCCGTGTTTGTTAACCTGTAGAAATTTCAGCAATTTTTATATCATCACTTTATTTAATAACTTAGATTTTTGTTCTAGTTATTTTCAGATTTATAGTACCTGCCCATTTATGATTTTAAACCCTTATTTTTATTCTCTCAGTTTTTTATGAGTTTTGTACCACTGTAAAAGTAAAGCAGAAGTATGTTCTTTCCTTGTTAATGTTTCCTTAATTTGCTTTAACGGAAGAGATTATGCATTTGATTTGTTTTATTTTTAAGCCCATATTAGCATTGTTCAATGTGTTTATCAGATTAATTGAGACATTTATTTGCTCAATAGTCCTATAGTATTTTGTTGAAGCAGAGACATAAATTGCCCCAATTTATCTCATAGAGAGTACAGTTTATAGCTTGATTGTTTGAAACAATTGGTTATTTTTACTCCTTATGAATGATTTGTTATTTGACTAGTCGATTGTCCATCCAATTTATTAAAATTTCATCTACTATAAAAGAGCCACATTAAATGTTTTAATACTTACTTCAATACTAAATCAGGAAAAGATTAGTTTACAGGTGATTGTTCTAGGAGAAATCTATGTTAAAAGTGCAAATTCTAGGAAAAATATGATTTAAAATGCTAGTAGTATTTAAAACAGCGGGAAAAGTTATGTTAAAAGTGTTAGTATTGTGGAAAAATTAGGTTAAAAGTATTTTACGATAAAAATTTCTTTAATTCATTATTCATTCCTCTCTTTCCCCTGGAGACCTCAATATATATTCCTAATTGTGGTTTTTATGGTTTCAAAAATATTTTAAAAGTGACCATTATTGTCTAACACAGAAAAGTTGAAGTCATACTGGATTGTGTTATATCATTTACATACATACATACATAGATCCATCATAGTCAGCACTATTAGAACAACACAAATCAACGTAAAGAATCAGAAAATATAATGATTTACAAAAAATTAATTTTTTAATAGATATACAAGTTTTGTAATATTGAAGTTACAATATGAACATGAAGATGAGAATCATAATTTAAATGTTGTTATCACTTGATATGTTATCAAAGAGCAACTGTTTACTTAGCTTCCTTCCTGGACCCACTCTGAGATAAGGGAGATGTTTGTTTGGTCCAGTAGATCCATCCTGTCAACATTTCTATCAGTCATCACAGTTTGACTCTTCTTGCAGCTTATAATGACATTTAAAAAATAAATATTCCTAAAGATTCATTTCTAGTCAACTTTAATTTGGTACTGACTCAGTACGATACTAGTTCTTCAGTTTGGCCTACTGTTTAAACAATGACAAATTGTTCTCAGCACAGATGACGTTTAAATTTTGAATGAAACAAATTTTGGTAAACTTGTTTGACAAAACAATCTAAGTGTATTTTTTGTAACTAAATAGAGCTTGTTTCTATCACAATTTATGTATTCTGAATGACTTAACGTATATGACTTTAAACTATACAATCCAATAAAAATCTCCATTGATTAGTTTGCAACTAAATGCTAGCAATCCAAAAATCAACCACTACAATTTTACCCAAAAATTTAACTCCTTACATTGTGATAGTTTAAACTCTAAAGGTTTATTTTTTGTTCAGTCGTTAAAGCAATAGCCAGGTTACAGAGAACTCTTGAAAACAAATAATTAGATGCAGAAAAAGTTTTGATTCGTTAAACTATATTTTAAATTATGTTTTGACTAAATTGAAGTACTGCCTATTAGTTAACTTATGATGTCTTGTATTTTCTTTTTTATCTTTTTAAGTTTAATGTTTTAATATGATAGTTTATATACAGGGTGAATCACATAAGGTGTCCAATATTGATTCCAGACAAACCATTGGTCCTACAATGATGAAATAAAACTATTTCTCACTAAACTATCAGCAAGGCATAACGTAAAAATAGTTTTAATTTTTTTAAATACAGCGTGTTCCAGAAAATGAGTGTCACTGGTTCGAATCTCGGTAATATCGAATAAACTCTTTTTTAGTTTCGTCTATGTACTTATTTCCAAAAACTATTTTTTTTAATTATTGTTTTTGAGATAGTATTTTTTAGTGTTGCATTAGTTTAGGAGTGTTTGCATCATAAGGAATGTAGCTTAAATAAAAAAATGTAGCTTAGCTCATAAGGAATGCAATTGTTTAATTAGAGTAGAGTAATCTTCATTTTTAAGAAAACAAGAAGGTTTTAAAAAAAATTTTGATATTTTCACTAAAAGGGCAGCCATTTTGGAAGGAATCGAGATATTCAAAATCTGATTGCGCCAAAATGTTTGTATTAGCGAGAGCTTTATATGATGCATAACATGATATATGTTTGTATTCGATATTTCCGAGACTCTAACCAGTGACCCTCATTTTCTGGAACACTCTAGATTTAAAAAAATATAAATATTTTTAAGTTATTCCTTGGGGTTAGTTTAGTCAGAAATAACTTTATTCCATCGTTTTAGGACCAACGGTTTGTCTGGAATCAATATTGGACACCTTACGTGATTTACCCTATATAGGCTAATTTTTTTAATGAGCCTCAGTTTCGGATTTTGATATCCATCAATTTTAGTCTGTAGTGCTTTTTGCTCTTCAGCTTTTGTAGCCCTGTAGGACCTAATTTGTTAAAATGCTTGAATCTTTCTCTTATTTTTTTATTCATGTCGAATGCATAGTTCGTAGTTAATGTTCATGTGTTGTTCAATTTCTTTCCCTACAGGAATTGTAAGTATTTGTTGTGTTTGATGTTTGTAGAAGTTACAGAGGATGTGACACATTATATGTTTATATAAAAGCTAAAAGGGATCTCTTGTGTCCCACAACTAGCTATAGCCATATAAAAAAATCTAATGAATAGCATGAAGTGAAGTTTGGTTTTTTACTGTAGTTTTTAGCTTTAGAAGTAAAATATAATTTTTATTCTGGATATGTCTTTATTTTTTTCTCACTAAACACAACAGTTTGATGGGAGTTCATCTTTTGAGGAACCTACTAACATTCTCTTACAATTTTTCATACATTCAACCCATTGGAGACTGAGTTTTAACCCATGTAATTACACCTCGGGACTTAGTTTTTTCTGATTTACATGAAAATCATAGTAAATATGTAGAAAAGTTTTAATGACTTATATTTAACAGTTTTGTTGTACCATTTTTTATAATGTCCATTGATATTTTATACATATTATTTACACTATACACAACTGTTCTGCACACTTTTAGATCTTGTTGATTGTGTGATACATTTCAAAACAATTTCAGATGAACTATTTTAATTTATATTACACAAATCATCATCCGAATCACCATTATCATTCTCACTTTCATTTAAAACTTCATTCACAAAAGCGGATAATTCTGCGGAATCAAGACACATTTCTCGAGACGCCATCACAATCAGCTGCTGTTTGTAAATAGCTTGGAAACTTGTTGTTTACATTTGGTTTCCATTTTTTGAGATCGGATGTTATTTATTGAACTATTGAATTTCCAATTGTTCAAGTAATAAAAGTTGTAAAATGCCGAATGAAATACCGATACAACAAACGATAGAGTTGATGACGCATACTGCTCGTCATCAGTCTTTTGTTCTCTGTTTAGTGATGACGGACAATATGCGTCATTCGTCACGAATGGGTTAAAAATTAACGCAGTTTCAAACATTTTCCCTTTTTATCAAATTTTATATGTAGTCTAATCCACCCACAACTCATGCTTATCGACAGCTGTGGAAGTGTTCAAATTAACACAATATTTCATTGACTTTGATCAAAAACTGTCATAAAATACGAGTATATAACCTTAAAAGGTGCCTGAATGTGATCGTTATGAGGTTCTTGTCTGTTGGACAGATCATGAGGCTAGAGTCGTGGAAAGACCGACACTCGGACGGGGGCAGAGCCCTGCTGTCTCCCAGCAGCCCCCGCTCCGGTTCCGTTGACACCGAAAGTGAACATGATGAGCAAGACTTGCAGTTGCAGCCCCCCACCTAGCCCCACCTTCTCCTAACAGCTGACACCAACAATGCACCAGTGCTGCCACCTTTACAGCTGTCACTCAAGTTGACAACCATTTGTGGCCTGCAGAGGAACTGGTTTTCCAATATTAAGGCTGTGAAATTGGTCAGAAAAGTAAGCGACTGGTTGTAAATATTGCAACTGGTTTTAAAAATACTATTCAACCTTTTTTTCTTTTAAATACTCTTATGAGTGTTAAAGAAATATTTCCAACTGCATTTTTTTTAATCACGGATGTAAAAGTAAGAATAAGAAGAATAAACATTTAACACTTATACAGAAATCCTTTCCATAAAAAGAAAAATGTCCATCTGTGAGACAACAGTGCTATTATCTCATTTTAATATTTTATTCATTATTCACAACACCTTTTTTTCTCTTATTTTATAAAAGTGTTTTTGGAATTATTTTTCCATGTATTTTATTTTAAAACTACTTAAAAAAAATAATAATTATTTAGTTCTGATTTAATCTGTAGGTATGTTTACTACTTGATACTTGATAAAATCTAGGGGAAGGATTGCACTGCGACCTATGAGATCTATTGTGCCCCCCAGACTAGTCTCTAGTTCTTGCCTAGAGAACCCCCTCTTTTATCAAGTATCAAGTATGTTTACTAGGTAATCAAAACTTTCATTGTGTTCTCAAGAACTGTGGAGGAGTTAATTTAATATGCTTTTTGGCGCAATGAACAAAATATGGCAAGTAGGTTTATTAATTCTCCCAGAATAATTGAAGGGGGCCTTAAATGGTTCTGGCCCAGTATTGCTAATATTTTTTTAAATTTTCGGTAAGGTTTCACATTCTGGGGTTCTATATAAGTGTTAATTTTTATTTCAAGCTTAAATTACGTCAATCGTTGGCATTTAGACAAAAAGGCAATTGCTGGATTTTTTAAAAGCAAAAATTAAGTCAATTAGTTCAGTATTGCATACTTTGTGGATTGCATTATTCAAGAAACCTAGCTGCTTAATGTTGAGATTATATTTAATAATAATTTTAAGGAAACGTGTTTACAATTTTTTTAGTTGTTTGTGAAATCAGGCAGTTTAGGTTGGTATTTCTAGTGAAACAGCATAATTTAAGGAAGTGCCTGTACATGTATAAAACAAAGCCTACATTTCCAACATTCCAACACTATGTACACTATTGCCTGTCATCCAGTTTTACTGGGGCGTTCATGTTGAAACATAGAAGGAAGTCTCCAAGAAGAACTTTATTAATGAAAAATGTGTTAAGAATTTGTTCTGAAAAAGACTAAACTTCCTCACTCAAAACTGTGCTTGCAGGGTCTTTTCTATAACTGTAAAATAGGCAACTATATTCTTCAAAATATTTATAAATGGTTATTTTATTTAGAATTTATACAGAATATTGAAGTATTTTATTTACTACAATATATGTAATAGATGTAAGTTGTACAATTTGAATTAGTTAAAACTTATCTTAAACGTTAACTCTTTTGTTCCGTCCTTTATTTTTAACTCAGTAAATTATTAATTTCCTTTAACTATTATTCTAGTTTAAAACGTATTTGAATGCTCATGAAGGTGTGATGGTAACTAGGCGACCCAGGTATTTAGGCGTTGCATGTCTAGTATTGTATGTCTATATTATAATTGGTATGTCAAGTAATTTTGTAAATATTAGAACAATTTTACATAAATTGATGTTGCCCTTTAAGAGACCTTTATTTATAAAGTGCAATGTTGATACTCATCCTGTTCTTTTGGAACGGAGTCTCCAAATTAGGCGCTTAAAAAGATGACTCTTGTGATTAAAATGCATGAAAAATTACTTTCCAACATTCCAACACTGTGTACACTATTGCCTGTCATCCAGTTTTACTGGGGCGTTCATGTTGAAACATAGAAGGAAGTCTCCAAGAAGAACTTTATTAATGAAAAATGTGTTAAGAATTTGTTCTGAAAAAGACTAAACTTCCTCACTCAAAACTGTGCTTGCAGGGTCTTTTCTATAACTGTAAAATAGGCAACTATATTCTTCAAAATATTTATAAATGGTTATTTTATTTAGAATTTATACAGAATATTGAAGTATTTTATTTACTACAATATATGTAATAGATGTAAGTTGTACAATTTGAATTAGTTAAAACTTATCTTAAACGTTAACTCTTTTGTTCCGTCCTTTATTTTTAACTCAGTAAATTATTAATTTCCTTTAACTATTATTCTAGTTTAAAACGTATTTGAATGCTCATGAAGGTGTGATGGTAACTAGGCGACCCAGGTATTTAGGCGTTGCATGTCTAGTATTGTATGTCTATATTATAATTGGTATGTCAAGTAATTTTGTAAATATTAGAACAATTTTACATAAATTGATGTTGCCCTTTAAGAGACCTTTATTTATAAAGTGCAATGTTGATACTCATCCTGTTCTTTTGGAACGGAGTCTCCAAATTAGGCGCTTAAAAAGATGACTCTTGTGATTAAAATGCATGAAAAATTACTTTAAAGAACAGGATGCAGTTTGTCGATGTCGAATCTGTTGCATTGCGAGGTACACCGTAAAAGATAACTGCAAATCAACAAATTAATAGTATAAGTTTATTCCAAAAATGTTTTAATATCGCCGTAACTGCAACAGATGTCATATCCTGAATGTTAGCTAGTTATCACCCTGGGTGACTGATAGTTTTTATTAGATGTAAGTCTGTGTGTTTGTGATAATTTATTATATAGGGACTTAAGGCAATATTTTGGTTCACCTGGGACCACAAGTAATCAGTTTTCCAGCAATACTTACATTCTCTCGATTTTTCCTTTTGGTTTAATATCAATATCTAATACTTTTTTCGCATTTAAGGTGATCTGTGCTAATTTTTTTATGTTAATAGTTTTCAAACCATCCAAAATCTGAAATTTTCTATGGAATTCAATTGATATTGTGGAGTCAACAATTTATTTTTTAAATAAAGTAAAATCGTCTTGCTGTTAAATTTTATTTTTAGAAATCCTCATACTGCCTAATTAGTATATTTTTCCAGTTTTTGTATGTTACTAATTTTCCCAGAAGTTTTTTAGTTTCTTTCAACTATTTTCCAAAGCATGATTTTTTACTACTTTAAAATTGTAACTGCAAATCAAAGATTAATATTTAGTGTATTTTTATTGTGTGTAAAAAACTGAACACATAGTTATTTGTACTTATTTGTATCAGACTTTTATTGATTTGTATTATCGTTGTAAACATAGCTATTTTATCTAAGACATTCGTTTTGTAACAAATTTAATAACTTTTTATAAGTTTAAAACCTATTTTATTCTTAATGTGATAGTTTTGGGTTGATGAACCAATAAACCAGCATCATTCCAGTGTTTGTAATCATTTTCCTCTTTTATTAACCAATTTAACATTACTGTGAGTTCTCTAACTGGCTTTTTGACTGTTTCATTGCGCTTCAGAAACATAATTGGGAACAGCTTCCCTTGCAGTTTTGGTTCCTCCTGTCGTCTTAAGGACATGCAACCTTAGAACTTGGATACCCAGTATTTGTTGGTGTATAGGTGAATGCTTCATGCTTATCTAATTACCTGGCTAGGGATCTCAATCCCGGACCTAAATTTCAATCCCGGGATTTTGGGATCGAATAAAGCCGATCCCGGGATTATCATTTTTATAAATCTCGGATGTTTGCTTTGGTGAAGACACCCCTAAAGAATTTGTCATTAAAGTTGTAAATTATTAACAGTTTCATCTTATAAAATCGTAGAATCTAGTTGCTTTAGGAATTTTAAACACAAATGGGCATTGTTAAAATTTTAAAAATTAACAATACTCACTCTCACTACACAAAACTCTCCAGACTGCTAAACGAAAGCCCCATTTCAACTAAAAATGTTGATCATTCGTTGGACATCATGAAGCAAAAAAATATCAAATTAAAGCTACCTGTGTGGCCGTGGGATACCTCGTTCATGGGAATCATCTGCAACGGAAGGAAGTTTGGGGCGGTAAGAAAACTACTCAGTGCCGTATCAGTATCCAAAAATATGTTGTCATTGTTGAATTGCGATTCGGTTTTAAGGAAAAATTTAACTTTGAGAAAGGTAAATTGGTAAATACCAGTTTAAAGAGACATAATAAAACAAATAAATCTATTTTATATATCATATTATTATTATTATATTCAAACATTAATGACGACATTTACAAAAATGTGTGTTTGTAAAGACGACTTTTGCAATATTTGAACATTCAAATCACAAAAAAATTGTAAAATAATTATTTTTATCATCGGGTCAATCCCGGGATTGAGATTCTCTAATCCTGGGATCCATAGGTACCCAAAAGCGACCGGGATTCGGGATCCCATGATTGAGAGCCCTATACCTGGCTGGCACTAGGGCATGACACCGGGTCCTGGAGGCTGGGTGGGCGTAGAGTTGTTGCCTCTCCTCCCGGGTGACCCAGACTCTCCTCTTCTGCCTTACTGAACCTTATGAATCCTTTCTTTAAGGTGACTGTACAATTAGTCAACTAAGGTCACACTTCTTAACCAGCATCGACCTGGCAATGACAATAACAATTTGCTGGCCTTGTAAGTCAAAAAATGTACTGGTTTAAAACCAGTGGCGGGGTGGCACCTGTGACCTCCGTTACATGTTCATTGGTGGAAGAAAAGGAAATCTTTATTTTTTCTGAAACACATATTTCACACTAGCAGTAAGCCCGTCCTTTGTACGGGTTGTAGGATGCAGTTTAAAGAAGAAAAATCATCATACCAAAATGTAAACCTGAAATCCTAAACAAATCAATACAAAGAAAATAAATACCCAGCCTTATTATTTAGCATTACTTTACAATTAAATAGATTAGAACATTTATACCATTATTATTATTAGTTATACGTTAAAATAACTTTTTAATATACCATAGTATGATTTCGAAATGGGTTTGAATCAATGACCAATATAAACTAACTAACATTGATTTGACAGCTGTTTGTTTTTATTTCTATTAAATCTTTAAACTACAAAGACAGCTGATTGTTACTAGTAGTTTATTCATTGAAAACTGATCAAAATGCGAGTAATATCGCGTGAAAGTGGGTTTTTAAATGCTCGTTATTTACTTTTGAAGGGGCGGCGGGCCATTTCAAGCATTTACAAACCTTCTCTGGAATGTAGAGAATACATGAAATAAGTTTAATTGTAATCAGTTATCCCGTTTTTTTCGGAGAAGATGGTGTAAAATGCCTCCTGGAGCGTCACAGACAAAAATTGAGATAAGACCGGGTTCGGCTTCTCTAACGCACAAAAAGTAAAAATAACTAAAAAAATTAATAATTCTGAGCAATGTACAGACAAAACTCTAATTTTATTTATATAGATAGATTTCAGTTTGTAGTCGCAGGTTAGTTATTTCACTAATAACTGATACATTCACACTCATTGTAGAATACTATTCTTTAATCAGTTATCAACCAATAAGTATTCAAACCCTTTTAGTGCCACAATGGCTATCTGACGCCACGTATTTTTAAATAATTTCTCATAATTCATGGAGGGTTTCGATGTTTAGAGCTACTCATTCTATATTCAGTGATATTCATCACTACAACCAAAAGTTAGCATTATCTGTGCCAAAAATAAATATTTTTAAATTGCTAAAAAATCACCATCTGATATTTGTTATTTGACTTTTTAGCTGTTCATATTCAGCTGGATTGAGGCTATAGCAACCCTAATTACAATTAATTCATATATATTTTTTAAAATTTGTACACTTAATAAACTTAATTTAGCGATTTTGTAATTATTTTGAGTTTTTAGTTCCAACAGTCCCAACATTTTGACAATTTATTGGTGAGATAAATTGATTAATTATCTATAAAGTATCAGAGGTCATCCAGTCATGTTTTGACTAAAATTCATTTCAGGGACATTTCAGCTATGGCATTCTTGATCACAGCTGTTCCATTTTAGGTGCAACACAAATTTTTTTTCTGCCGTGGCATTAAAAGAGTTACTATTTAATACACCAATATTAATGTAGCTTGTTGGTACAAACATTCTGATTAAAATATCTAAATTTAATTACATCATTTAAAAAATCATCACATATAGAACATTTTTATATTCCAAAAAAAATCTTAAATCCCCTGTTTCTAATGGTAATTTTTATTTTTTTCTCTTAATTGTAACTGATTTACTACATTCATTAAAAAGTGTATATTTATTTTTGAATAACATTTTAGTTAAATTAAAGATTAGAGTTATGGTTTAAGCACAAAAACATTGGCTCTCCTATTGTAAGCTAAAGGTAAAACTGTGGTTGTTTAAACAAACAAAAACCCTTAAATTCCTAATGAAGGCTTTTGTCTCCCTGTTTCTTGTGTATTATATCACTCAAAGGGTTTGCTAATAACCTTGGTGCCTCACCTCTCTCTCAACCCTCAACCCTGACCAAACACACTCTTCACTTTTATATCATTCCTTCCTCTAAAAAATTACATAAGAATTCAGTAAACACAATTTGGTCAACGTAAATATATTAATTATTAATGAAAAATTATTGTTATAAAAAACGCCATTTATAAATACCCTATTTTTGACATGGATATGTCTAAGCTCTGGGGGTTGTTGGCAATTTTTGAGATGAAAATTTGAAACAGGTTTCCATAATGTATTAAATTTTTAATATATAAAAATAAGAACAGTTGTTTAGAGGAACTTAAAACAACCCCTTTGGACATATCCATGATCTAACCTATTTTCCACAAGGAAGTAAATACAAACATTTTTTTTCTTTCTTCATTTAAATATCAAAGAGAGTATACAAGTACTGTATAATAATATCATTAAGAAATTTTATGGATTTTTACTCTCTCCCCCTAAATGATAGTATATGGAGAAAGTATTGTTTTTGCCAGAATTATCTGGGGCTGTTCCAGGCAGCTGTTGTATTGTTGTAACAGCTGATTGCAGTCATGTGCAGCACAGCTGATGCATTTGTCACACTGTCTATACAATCATGTTGCATTGCCTCAGCTCTGTCACACTGCAATAGTGAGTGACTGCCTCCTGAAACTCATTGAGAAACTATCTATTTGGTAATTGCCATGGATTTTATCTTCAGTTAATTATGTGAGTCTACAGTTTTCTTTCTCAAAGTGTTGAATGGCTAATATATAATTTACTAAAAGATTATAATTGACATGGATATGTCTTAGATTTGGAGACTATTGGTTTGAGGAAATGATGTCATGTTATAAGGACAGCTGTTAAGTGGAACTGAAAACATCCCGCTTCAGTCGTATCCATAAAATAAGCTATTTCCCAAAGGGAAGTAAACACAGATTTTTTTTAATGAAAGGACAAATTTTAAGATACTGCCAGGGTAAGTGAATATAATTTATTAAATATTTTCATAATTTCAAACCGTTTGAAAATGTTGCATCCAAATTTTATTCAAACGATCTTGATTTAAAATTATTTATACTGCTCCAAAATGGTTTTGCTTCTTGTTTAACTGTTTAGTTTTCAGCCTTGAACCGGTTTAGTACGGATTATGTTGGTACTAATCTGGTTATGTTCTTGCTTCCCCAGCAAGAATAATAAAGAAGCTATGGGGGATCCCAAAACTTGAAAATTTATTTTACTAATGGTAATAAAAAATTTCTGAATTATAATTTAACTCCTTCCCAACAGCTGGACCGATTCTGATGAAATTTTTTGCGTGTATTCAACATAATAAGAGCATGGTTTCTGTGAAGTTTTGTGCAAATCCGTCCACAGGGCTCCGCCCCAGAGAGCATAAAAGGGTGCAGTATCAGGTTTTATAAATTTTGCGTTTACAAAATTAACAGCTGTAATTAAATAATATGAAAGTTTCTTTAAACTGTATATATTACTGTCAGACAGAAATATTTGCCAAGTAATGCTAGTTGATATTTCATAAAAAACAATGATAAAACAAAGCCTATTTGGTAAGAAGTATTTAATGGTATCAAAATATTTATAATTTGTTTCTTTAATAAACAGAATCGTTTTAATTATTTGGCAGTAGATAAAGTTAACAAGTATTACTCAATAATATACTAAAAAGTAATCTGCCTTTTATTTCCGGTTTGTATGTTGACAAATTATTTACTTTTCAATGACAAGGGAAAGAATGAATGAATTGTCCGTCCCTGAATGAGACCATGGACCAAATTATTGCTTACCAACAAGTGAATATTTTTGACATTACTTCTTTCAACAAAATATTTTCCAGAAGGCCATTTCCAGAGTGGTATGGGTCATTTAACAGAGGTTCTCTGTCTTTGGCCGTGACGTTAGTTAGAGAGACATGATAAAACACAGAGTGTCTTATAATGCAAGGGTGTCATGGCTACAAACACTAGTCCTTGTTTCCAACTCATTTTTCAGAAGAATATGTATATCCATCAGTATGAATTTTTTGAGAAGAAATTAAGCTTATATAAGTAGTCATCAAAATATTCATATCTATTGGCACAGTTATTTATAAAGAACATGAAAATCATGTATACTTAAAGATGAAAAGGTGTCATTAACACCTAACCCTTGTAAATTAAATACCAGCGCAGCAGACCTGCAACTCAGCGAACCATGTATTATATTAATGATAAATATGAAATATATGATTAGTTAAATGATTATGTAATAATATCACAATAATTTATAAAAAAATATCAATTATATTTATCACATTTATAAAATAAGATAATATGTATATCATATAGTACATTAGTTGAATAAAAACTTTATCATAAGGACTGATCTCAGCCGCATACTATTGCATACTATTGATAAGTGTAATATAAGTTTTTCCTCATCCTCCTTAAGATTAATATTGGAGCCCCAAAATACAACGTACCGGTACTGTGTTTATATTTTTTAATATATCAGTAACCGGAACTAAATTGTGTACTTTTTTAAACTGATTTTAATGGTTGAAGATAAAATCTAAAAAATTTTTAAATGAAAAATGGAAAAACCCCAATTTTTATGTACAAAACCCTCCAAACTACCCGTTCCCATTGACTGATATGTAGGAATACACTTTTCTACCAAATTTGGTCTCAATCGGGCCATTTTTACGAGAGTTATCGTGTTCAAAGACACACACATATATATTTTTTTGTTTTATGAATGTTCACTAATAGGGCTACTATTAATAAATATCATTTAATAGTTTATTGTTTCAAAAATAATCATCCAATTTCTGAAAATAACATTCCAAATAATTCCAACATACTTAATTCCACATTCTGAAATAATTCCAATGATGTTAATGAAAATTAATTTTTTTAATTGTAAGTAAAAACTCCCAAAAACAAATTTTTGTGTACAACTCCCTCCCCCTGAAATTCTTCCTTCGGATAAACCTATTTGAGTTAGATTTTGTAATTTCTTATCTTGATCTCTGGAGTACACGTGTAATTAATACGAGTTGAATTTGCGTTGAGAACTGTGTAGGTATGTAAGCTATAAATTCCAATGTGACTCTCAATGGCAATTCTCTCACAATTGTTGCAGAATACTTCCAAAGTTACACGGAATAACCATTCAGAAAGTTACTCTCCGTGATTTATGTTGCGTTGAATATGAAATCGTCCTTCTTCGCAGTAAAGTTCCGAACTGGGTTGTTGTTCCTCCTTGTTAGGAGTGAGGAAATAATTTACATTTTTGTAACAATATTTTATAAAAAGGTACAGTTAGATATGAATAATTAACATAATTTTATTTAAAACTAGCATCCTTTGTACGAGTTGTAGTGTTTAGTTTAAAGAAGAAAGATCATCATACCAAAATGTAAACCTGAAATCCTAAACAAATCAGTACAAAGAAATAAATCAATGCCCAGGTTTATTATTTATCATTACTTTAAAATAAATGGTAATATTTATACCATTATTAAGATTAGTTATACGTTAAAATAACTTTTAAATATCGTATGATTTCGAAATGGGTTTAAAATCAATTACCAATATAAAATAACTAATATTGATTTGACAGCTGATTGTTTTTCTTTCAATTAAACTTTACAAAGACAGCTGATTATTACATGAAGGTGGTTCATTGATCATTCAAAGCAAAATGAGACTAATATTGCGTAAAAAGTGGGTTTTTAAATGCTCGAGATGTTTGAAATTGTCCGCTGCCTCTTTAAAAGTATATAACGAGCATTTAAAAACCCACTTTATACGCAATAATAGTAGCATTTTGCTTTCATTTTTCAATGAATCACCTACTGGTAATAATCAGCTGCCTTTGTAGTTTAAAGATTTAAGTACCTGGTGACCGAGCTTTGCTCGTTTAGAATAATACATGTACTGTATTATAAAAATTAAAACACATTTATTACTCAATGAAAACATTTATGTGGTTTAAATAAAACCGATTTAATACACCATAATTAATATAGCACTGAACAAAATGTATTGCTCCTGATGGGATATTAACACGCGATCTTCGTGTTACGAGGCCAATACGCTACCGCTGGACCACGGCGTCTGCCAAATGAGCGTTGGGTGTTTCACCCAAACTCAATTGTTTTAGCCGATCATTTACTGTTTAACTATCCATACAGTTATTATTAGCCTGTGACCAACTGATTTTGATATAAACGGAATGAGGATTGAAAAGCAAAAGAGAAATTTAATTTACACATATTAATTGGTTTGTTACAGTGGCTTCAAGCAATACAACAAATACGTTTTCTACCAAAACACGGAAGATTTTGGAAATACTCTTTCCTGCTTCTATTTCGCACGGTTATGTTACCCTTAAGTTTTTACAAATTGTTTAGTAACCTGATAATTTTACATTTATTACATACATAAAATGAATATTTATGAAAAACCTCTATTCACATATTGTTCCCCGCCGTCTTCAATCAAGAACTGTCAAACGGTTATAAACAGCTGTTTTGGTTTGTATTGTTTACATTTTATCCTCCATAAGCGTAATGTTAAATTTTTAGATTTTAAACTTAATATTACAAGAAAACACGAATTTTCCTGGACATTAGACCTATCTAGAACTTATTTTCCACTCGGAAATTAGTTATTTCCAAAATTTTAAGAAATTCCTTAGTGCCGTTTTCGAGATCCGTGTGTAAATACAGTATATATACAAACCTTGCTCGTATTATAGTATTGGATAGAAATAAAAACAAACAGCTGTCAAATCAATATTAGTTTAGTTCTATTGGTCATTGATTTTAAACCCATTTCGAAATCATACCATATAAAAAGTTATTTTAAAGTATAACTAATTTTAAATAATCGTATAAATATTTTCTAATCTATTTCATTTAACGTATAACTAATTTTAATAATCGTATAAATATTTTCTAATCTATTTCATTGTTAAGTAATGCTAAATAATAAAACTGGCTATTTAATTTAATTTAATTTCTTTGTACTGATTTGTTTAGGATTTCAGGTTTACATTTTGGAAAAATAATTTTTCTTCTTTAAACTGAATCCTGCAACCCGTACAAAGGGCAGGCTTACTGCTAGTAAGGTAATACACATGACATTGGCATTGATGTTCACAAAAATTAAAAATACATTTATACTCCCCTGCTTCCACGAAGGGGGAGATAACACATTTGTTAAATTACTAAATGTGTTTCTTTATCAACCTTTCTTTTTTAGGTATCTTTTATCTTTCCCTACCTTTCTTTATCAAATCAGTACCTGGTGACCGAGCTTTGCTCGGATAGAATAAGACATGTATTTTACAAGTTAGTTAGCAAAATTAAAACAAATTTACTGCTCAATGAAAACATTTATGTGGTTTAAATAAAACCGTTTTAATACCCCTTAATTAATATGGCATAAATACTGAACAAATATATAGCCCTCGGGTGGGGATCGATCACGCGACCTTGCTTACGTGAGATCTAAGCGCTTAAGCTACGGCGTCAGCCGATTTCGCGTCGTCGTTTAAGAGTTTTTGGCCAACCTCAATTAATTGTTTTAGCTAACCTTATACTGAATTTAAATGTCCATACTGTTTGTTATTATTATCCTGTGATCAACTGATTTGGTTAGAAACGGAATGAGGATTGAAAAGCAAAAGATAAATTTAATTTACATCAATTATTTGGTTTGTTACAGTAGCTTCAAGCAATACAACGAATACGTTTTCTATCAAAACACGGAAGATTTTGGAAATACTCTTTCCTGCTTTTATTTCGCACAGTTATGTTACCCTAAAGTTTTTACAAATTGTTTAGTAACCTGATAATTTTACATTTATTACATACATAAAATAAATATTTATGAAAAACCTCTATTCACATATTGTTCTTTGCCGTCTTCAATCAAGAACTGTCAAACGTTTATAAACAGCTGTTTTGGTTTGCATTGTTTACATTTGATTCTCCATAAGCGTAATGTTAAATTTTTAGATTTTAAACTTAATATTACAGTAAAACGCGAATTTTCCTGGACATTAGACCTATCTAGAACTTATTTTCTACTCGGAAATTAGTTATTTCCAAAATTTAAAGAAATTCCTCGGTGCCGTTTTCGAGATCCGTGTGCAAATATATATATATATATATACAAACCTTGCTCGTATTATAGTATTGGATATGTGTACCTTATCATATTATTTATTATGTATGTATTAAAAATGTATTCTTGAGATCTATTGAGTATTTAATATTAGATTAAAAATAGTGAGTTACAACATAATGTGGTCCTTCGAGCCGGATATTGTATCTCACTCTTTTTACTCTAATATTAAATACTCAATAGATGGCAAGAATCTATTTTAATAACTACCATACGAGGTAAAATTTTAATTTCCATTTTCGTTTTAATGAAATTCCTCTTTGATGTGTATTTTTAAAATTGGATTTATTATTACCCTCCGGTATAGACAGCCTGATTGATACCAGTGTGTCTGTCCTACGCCCTAAGTGGCAGTTAAGCCTGGACGGCTGTTGTCATTCAAGACGCGGATGCAGAGATTCTTCTGACTCCCACGACCAATTTACCCCCCCTCACCCCCAACCCACATCACATGTCTTCTGAAAACACCAATTAAATGCCGGAATACTCACTTGATGCCGCTGCATTCCTCTGGTGACGTCACCACGCGGTCTAGGCCTGCGTCTAAATATAGCTCACTCCCCCAACTCCCAACTCCAACTACCAACATTCCAGCCGTGACTTAACGTTGACAAGGAGCAATACAGCCCAATTGATTGTGATTACCAGTAGTTCTCCAGTAAGAAGTACTGGAATAATAACTCAATTTTAATATCACGCCATTTACGTTTTAATAAATGTATTTTTTTATTTTAACTTTAATCAATCCGCTTGTTGTATGATAGCATTTGAGGAGTATTATTATTTATTTAGTTTATTATTTAAAAATTAGATCCATACCTAGTCGTTGATGTAAGACTTTTACGCGGTAAGAGCGTTTCTTGATCCTAAAAATATATACAGAGTGCCCATGAAAAACCTTTCAGGACTTCAGTGAGTGATTGGGTACATTATAAGGAAGAAAAAAGTCCCAATGGAGGTATGGCCTAAAACGCTTATTTTCTCAGATATCCGCCATTTTGTATTTTCACAAGATATTTTTTGTTTTAAACCATTTTTTACAGATTATTTTGATATTTGGTATGTGTTTTGATTTTTCAATTAGACACCTCGATATTCATGTTTAAAACATCTTAATTTTAAAATCGTCGACATCAGAAATTCCAGAATCAGGAAACAAACCACACAAATTGTTTATAAACTCAGCCTGATTAGTAAGTTGTTTTAAGTTGAATCATCAACGTAAAATCTGATTAGGCATTCCCGGAAACTGAGGGAGCAATTTTACAGAGTGTAAACTTTCCAGTCCACCGAGGGGACGATGCATGAAAAGACATAAATTCCATCGAACAACTTCTAGACTTCGATCCTGACTAGTTAAATATAAACTGAAAATGCTGGGGGAAACCTTGAGCTGACTTTTCTGATGGAATTTCTTCGAAACTCGACTGCAATTCCGTTTATAAACGATTCGTAACTTTTTGTTTATCTACATCGATATCAAAGTTGAACTAAAACTGATATATTGAGTTGACATTTAATTTGTGTTTCAATATTTGTTTTAGAGGATTTTAGCCTCTACGTGGTTATCAGAATATCATAACGTCAAATTTGAACTCCGTTTTGTATATTTAAAAATTCGTCCTAGAACTTATCAAATATCATCTCTGGAATATTATAAATATTTGCTGGAGTTTAACTGTCACGTGCCTTTAATCTGTTGATGAAACACAACCTATCTATAATATTATAAATAAGAGGTGGTTTATGTATGTTTATGGGTTTGTTTTTTGTGGCAAGTAAACGCGAAAAATACTGTACCGACCGGTTTGAAATTTTACATTAAGGTAGAGCTAAACTCATGCAACACATGTGGATATTCATTTCCTTAAAATCCCCTCGTGCTACGCCCCATGAACGTTTCAGTTTCAATGTTTTCATTTTCAAAGAATGTAAACATAAAATTACTTGTGTGTCAACAGCTATGAACACTAAAATTTGACAGTTTGGGAAGCAGAAGCCACAGTTGCTGTAAATGTCCTGGGTTACAATGTTTACAGTTTCTAATTTCACCATTTTTACATTACTTTTTACAGTCCAGGAAGAAGAAGAAAATGCTAATTTTTACAGATAAACTGCTGGATCGAAATTTATATTGCCGAAAATGGTAGAATTTAATTTTTCTCCCGATGCCTGTTTCTATTACGTTATTCCTGATCCTTTCCCGATATTACTTAACTGGTGGTTCTTTGTCATGTTGTAGACTCGTGTTTATAAATTTTTGAGTTCGTGTTTAGTAAAAAATACTGAACCGAATTTGATTTTAAATAAATACCTCAAATAAATATTTTTTCCTTAAATTTTCATGTTTGAGATTTGTTTACATTTCAAGAGATAAATCTCAATTTTTATCCTGAGAACACGAAGAAAAAGATTTTCAGGTAAATGGTTATGAACCAATTTAAATTATTATGACAGTGAAAAAGAAAATAGTATTATTCATATAATTTAAAACATTTTCTAATTTTATCTTTTACATTAGAATCAGCTTAAAAACTATACAATGTAGTTCCTTAAATTTTTTTTCACAGTACGTTGTATTTTGGAGCACTAATGTTAATCTTATGGAGGATTAGAAAAAATCATTTTTTTTTATCTCAACTTTTTGGAAAACTTGGTACTTCATGTGTAAATCTATCCATTTAAGCTTAAAAATCATAGTTTATGTGTTTATCATGGCAGCTAACCTGCATACTCTTTTCCCATGTTAATCATATAGAGAATAGGCATACTCTTTTATTTATGGACAGATGTTTATATTATTATTATTATATTATTGAATTGGAAATTCGCTGAGTACGTTAGGTCTGCTGAGACGGGGGTATTTCACTTATTTTTTACTTCAGAATACTTTAGTCATAATAATTACGTACTGTTTGTTTTCAGTACTGCTTCTCAACACTGAGTCAAACCGCTAGTTATAGTATAACACTATTACTAACGTATTGGTTTTACCAAAGATCAATTGGCTTTTCTGTTAACTATATAGACTTGTTTTATAAAACAGATAAAGATCGTGAGCGGATCGAGATGACTCAGGGCGAGTTTCTCGTATCTTCCATGATTCATCCCCTTCCCCACCCCCTGTCACCCCCCCCCATCATCTGACATCGGGTTAACATTTCATCTCCTTTAGTAAGCATCTTAATGAGTCATGTAGCATAGACTGACATGACGTCATGAAAAAATTCTAAAAAATGTCAAAAATCGCCAATTCCCGGGAAAAGCCTAGACCCGGGACCAGTTTTTTTACGTTTGAAGGTCACCAGATGTCAGAAACGCCAATAGTATTAAACAATGCTCATTAATATTACTAGCACGTTAATAAATATATCAAATCCTAAGTATAAATAGTGTATGTTCTAATTTATTATGCCATACCAGAAATAACATAAGCCCAGGTTTTCGATCTATATGAGGGTTGCGTATAAGAATAAAAATTAAAGAAATATCTGAAATTTTGTTGATTTTAGCGAATTTCCTTGAGGTAACAAAGCATATTCCTAACGACAAGACTTGGACCCGAGACCAGATTTGTTACGTTTT
This sequence comes from Nephotettix cincticeps, assembly GCA_023375725.1. Lineage (NCBI taxonomy): Eukaryota > Metazoa > Arthropoda > Insecta > Hemiptera > Cicadellidae > Nephotettix > Nephotettix cincticeps. The sequence goes on along the minus strand of CM041785.1, from coordinate 14,588,204 downwards.
AAGGTCGCCAGATGTAAAAAAAACGCCGTTCGTTCGTTACAATATGTAGGTTCCTAGTAATATTCAACACTAAGGCCTAATAATAACAATTTAAGCATAATTTTTAATGTTATAAATTATCAATGTAAACAAATTAATATTGCTTTTAATTTTACAGATTACTTCTACACTACATTTCTATATGTTGATTCACTTTAATGGATCATATATTGAGAAAATTAGGAAACGAGATCGTACGCAGCACGCTGGCGTGAGTGGTGCGAATAATCAAAGTAACACTTTTGAACTTTGAACTTTAGAAAAATTGTTTATGGTAGAAATGCCTAATTCAATGTTCCTCACATCAGCAAACCTACGTACTCTTTCCCATGTTAATCTTATGGAGAATAGGCAAATAATTCTCATATTTACCGCGAGATATTAATAAAACCTGTCATATACTATTATTATTATTATATTATTGATTTGGAAATTCGCTGAGTACGCAGGTCTGCTGCGACGGGTGTATTATTTGTTTATTTCTTTTTTTACTTATTTTGTCTCCAGAAAACTTAAGTCATAATAATTACGTACTGTTTGTTTTCAGTACTGCTTCTCAACACTGAGTCAAACCGCTAGTTATAGTATAACACTATTACTAACGTATTGGTTTTACCAAAGATCAATTGGCTTTTCTGTTAACTATATAGACTTGTTTTATAAAACAGATAAAGATGGTGAGCGGATCGAGATGACTCAGGGCGAGTTTCTCGTATCTTCCATGATTCATCCCCTTCCCCACCCCCTGTCACCCCATCCCCTACCATCATACTGACATCGGGTTAACATTTCATCTCCTTTAGTAAGCATCTTAATGAGTCATGTAGCATAGACTGACATGACGTCATGAAAAAATTCTAAAAAATATCAAAAATCGCCAATTCTTGGGAAAAACCTAGACCCGGGACCAGTTTTTTTACGTTTGAAGGTCACCAGATGTCAGAAACGCCAATAGTATTAAACAATGCTCATTAATATTACTAGCACGTTAATAAATATATCAAATCCTAAGTATAAATAGTGTATGTTCTAATTTATTATGCCATACCAGAAATAACATAAGCCCAGGTTTTCGATCTATATGAGGGTTGCGTATAAGAATAAAAATTAAAGAAATATCTGAAATGATGTTGATTTTAGGGAATTTCCTTTAGGTAACAGAGCATAAGCCTAAAGACAAGACTTAGACCCGAGACCAGATTTGTTACGTTTTAAGGTCGCCAGATGTAAAAAAACACCGTTCGTTCGTTACAATAGTTACGTTCCTCTAAGTAATATTCAACACTAAGGCCTAATAATAACAATTTAAGCATAATTTTTAATGTTATAAATTATCAATGTAAACAAATTAATATTGCTTTTAATTTTACAGATTACTTCTACACTACATTTCTATATGTTGATTCACTTTAATGGATCATATATTGAGAAAATTAGGAAACGAGATCGTACGCAGCACGCTGGCGTGAGTGGTGCGAAGTTCACAGTACTTACATTACTCCCATCATAGTAATCGAATAGTACTGAGTGCAGGTTTCCTGCAATAAGGGTTGTTTAAGGGGTAATGGGTTATATTAAGGCTATACACTAAGTAAAAACACATTCAGCATTTTATAAAATTATGCCCATAACCAAGCGAGTTATACCAATTTATCTCCATAAGAATTACAATGAATACGTAGGTTTGCTGCCATAAGAAACGTTAAATTTTGGGCATTGATGGATTTATTCATAATTCTTAACTAGATGGACTTGATACCAAATTTCGGAAGACTAAGAAAATAAATGATTTATTGATTTTTAGCTTCTCTAAAAGATTAACATTGCAAAATGTACTGTGTTTACCATTTTAGATAACTAAGTAACCAATTGAGCTAGAGTCATGGTTAAAAATAAAATGGATCAAAATATTAAGTTGTGTGTTATTTTGAGCTGAATCCAATTGTAAAAGGTTAGATTGATTTTTCAAAAATTATACATAAATAAAAAAATAATTGCATTTTTTGCTGTACAACCCCCCCTCCAAAAGTGTAGTTAATGTAGTCCGATTGCGTTGCCCAACAAACCCATCCAAGATATTACAAATTAGGAACAATGCCAAAAAATTAATATAAAATAATCAAAATAATACCGTCATCGAAGTATAACTGCGTACTCAGCGAATTTACAAATGAATAACAATATATAACAGGTTTGATCAATATTTGTAAAAAATAAGTGAGTTTGCTTACTCTACACAATAGTAAAACGGGAAAGAGTATGCAGGTTTTTAGGGGTAAAATACCCTTAAAAATAAAAAATTCAAAAAATAGCATCCCAAGATACCTTAGATTATTATCTTCATGCCGAATTTCATGAAAATCAGACTAATAGTCTCGTCTCTAGACTCAATACATCCCCTCCCCCTCCCCAAACACACACACAGAGAAATCACTAAAAAACCCTTTCTCGATTCAGGGGGCACTAATATCTAGGTTTCTGCACTTCCCCACATACACATTCACAAACACACGGACAGATATCACTCTAAAACCACTTTATTTATTGAAGGGGTTCAATAAATTATAAATCCTTCAGAAACTCAAATTCGAAAAGGCTGACGAAAACAATACTTTCTCCTTATACTATCGTATAGGAAGAGAAAGTAAAAAGGTATGGAGTAATTAAAACAATTCATCATTGTGATTGTCATATTTTTTGAAGAAGACGAGCATGATAACCTTACCGAAAGACAGACATAGAGACTCCAGATTTTAGGGGATAATCATAAAAAATCATATTTCCAAGTATAAAGACAAAACTCTAATTTTATCCACATATATTTCAGAAAGCATACAAGTAGAGATCGGGCCGTTTCTGACGATTTCGTCTTCCAACCCGCCAACGTTCAATAATAACTCGATTTATGGTCCTCATATTTCAACTCAAACAATGTTTACTGTCTCTCAAAAGATAATCAGTTCCCTTGATAAGGAGCAGATCTACGTCTCGATGTTGCTTTTATCAAAAAGACTCTTTCAGCGCATCTCCTCCGTCACTTACATTAAAACTGTCACATTATATTTTACACATTTTAAGTTGATTTTATGGCGTAATTATGTAGGCCTACACCATTATCCTAACATATATTAAATTAATGAATTGAATAAACTAAGGAAAAATAAAAGTTGTAATCTCAAATCTTGTTCTTAAATTTTTTGTATTCTCAAATCATGAAACATCAAAATACATTACGCTTTAATATAATCATTAATACAGGTTACCCTTTTAACATAGTTAGTTATCTGTAAATATTTATTAATTTTATTGATTCTAGGTATTAGTAGGTTGGTTTTTAATACCGCAGTTTTAAAGAACTACAGATTTAAAAACTATTTTAAATATTATTTATCCTACACTTACCGATGTAAAGCCGTTTAATCTCTGGAATAGAGTACTAAAGTAATACTTTTAGTCCCAAGGGAGAAAAAGTAATCCCATAAGAATAACATGGGAAACTAAGAAAACTTTGTAATGGCCCATCTGAAATAATAGCAGCTAACAGTAGTAATTAATTCTTGAACGGTCAGGTGATAGTTTGCATTGATTGCTTAGAGGTTATGTTAGACAACTTGGAGAATTAGTGATTCAGGATAGTTAATAGTGGGTAATTTTTAAACTGTGTTACTTGAATGTGTTGGTGGAGGAGAGGTTTTGTGTGAATCATTTGATTACAGCCCTTTTTGTCCCTCAGGAAATTGTCGTACTCGGCTACGTCTCTGGTGACAACAATTTCCTTCATGGACAAAAAGTTTCACTTTAATCACTTTTTGCACAAATAAGAAAGTTTTCGTGTAAAAAACACCTTTAAGGTGGTGAGATGTTCATAAAGTAAGTTGTTTAACAACACTTGAAAATGACTTATTTATGCGAAACATCCAAAGGTTTGTTATCTCTACAGTTGAACTGTTGTACAAAGTAAGTACTTTATTTTTTTAAATCAAAAAACGACCCTCCTGAATCTTTGACGAATCTAGTTGAGTATGAAACATGCAAATTCCCGAGACCGCGCCGTCATAGCTGCGGCGACAAGCCACAAACGTCTGTCATAATTCACAGCTGTGGTACAACTTTTTCATCATTCTGCTGCGAAAACGACCGCCAGCATTAATATGCTTTGCGGGCCGAAAATAATCCCTTCTCACCCTAGGGAGGAAAAGAATCAACTTATGACTAGTACATCAGCTGTTCGTTGTTACAATGTAGAAAGATGAAAATACTTGCATGTCTTAAATAACTGTTAAAAAATAATGAAAATACTTGTATTGTAAGTTATTGATCGGATCGAAAGCGATAATCGATTATTAGTATTGACAATCGACTGATTTTTTACAATTTCTAGAACAAGATTGAATCAACTTTTTCTTCTGCAAAATATTTTATACTTTTTATATTTGGTATGTAATCACTTGAAAACGGAGGAGTTTCTCTACTTTCAGAAACGTTGTCTAGTTTGGAAGTCCAATAAAATATAATGATCAATGAACAACTAACGCCATTATGAATTTTAAAGAGTTAAAAAAAGAGTAAAAGAGTGACTTTAAGAGCCTGTAGTTAATTTATTCTCCATATATGATGCAAGTTCATGCTTCTAGCCTTTCCTTTGATAAGAGATCAATAGTCGCATGTGGTCCTCGCCAGTATGATAACACTGTTGGCATCACGAGCATTTGAAAGCACTCAGGCGTGTCTGAATATTAATATATGTCAACATACGAAATCTCTATGCCATTTGTCTGTGATCTCGCAAACCCCTTGTGTCTAAACCATATACCGGACCATATTTTAACCCATCCTAAAGTTATGGACCTGGAATTAGGTGTAAATAAGGATGTATCTTAGCTATAGGGTAATTGGCAAGTCGTCAGATCAAAATTTGAAACGGGAGTGACGTCACGGTTGTATGGACAACTGTTTACAGGAGTTCAAAAACATACCCTTTAGAAATATCCATGATCTAGCTATTTCTCAAAGGGAAGTCAATATTTTTTACATAATTTATTTAGTTTTTTACACATAGAATTGAACTGTTGTTTTAATTAATTGTTGAAGAGTGTTACCAAGCATTCTTTGTTTTAGTTGAAATTTTTAGTCGTGTCGAATAATATCGAGTATTTATTGGTGGTAAGTAGCTTAAATTTGTCTATAAAACACAGCTACTATTTAATGAAAACTCTATATTCTTATACAACTTTATAAACCTTTTAGGATTATAAGGTTCTAGGATTTGTTATCCTATTAAAAATTTGTATTCCATGATCTTATTATATTTTAAAATCTTGAATATTGGTTAGTTAAAATGTGAACCTCCTGAGAGAGATTGAATTGTTTCCAACAATTATTGTTAATTAACAATAATTCAGTGCGGTGTTCTTGTATATGTTTTAGTGTTAGGCTTGTGTTTTATTCCCTGACGACTAGAGCTTAAACCAGTACTAAAAAATATCAGTGGGTTTTGCCCAAAAAAGATAAACACGATAATCAATTACCACACTGAAAAATCATGTCATTCAGATTCAGAAAGAAAAAAAAAAACGGGGTGGGTGGGTGGGGGGGGGTGGGGGGGGGGGGGTGGGGGTGGGGGGGTGGGGGGGGGTGGTGGGGGTGGGGGGGGGGGGGGGGGGGGGGGAGGGGTGGGGGGGGGGGGGGGGGTGGGGGTGGGGGGGGGGGGGGGGGGGGGGGGGGGGGGGGGGGGGGGGGGGGGTGGGGGGGGGTTGGGGGGGGGGGGGGGGAAAAGTAACTTAAAGCTAATAAAATTAAGTACGTTTAATATACTTTATAAATAAGTACGAATTAACGACAAAATATAAACATCATACACTCTCACAGTGACGTAGTAATCTTGTTCTGCTACAACCAGGCCAGACGAACGCTGGATTCCAAGATTGATTACTGAGTGAGTAATTTTGACAATTCATGTCTCTCTTGATTCAGAGAATTTTTTCAAAAAAGATTCAATTAAATGGAATAGGACAGTATCGTCTCCATGAAAACACAGAAACAAATGTAATAGCTTTCAGCACATACAATAATTAAAATACCCCCGTCGCAGCAGACTTACGTACTCAGCGAATTTCCACCTCAATAATATGGCAATAATATCACAAGTATATGACAAGATTGATCTATCAATACCTGTTGATAAATAAGAGTATTTGCCTATTCTCCATAACATTAACATGGGAAAGAATAAGCAAGTTTGCCGCTTTGAGGGACACTGAAGTAGGCATTTTTACCATAAACTATTTTTATTTTGACCATATAACGAGTTTTATCAATATCTGGACATAAATAAAGGAGTTTGTCTATTCTCCATAAGATTAACATGGGAAAGAGTATGCAGGTTTGCTGCTGTGAGGAGCAAATAAACTATGTTTTTTACCATAAACGTATGGATACCAACCACATGAAACTAAATACAAAGTTTCATCCAAAACTATTGGTTTATAAGAGAAATATAAAATTTTCCTTATCCTCCATAAGATTAGCTTTGGAGCCCCTAAATACAATGTACTGTGTGTAGATTATTTAATATCTCGGTAACCGTTGGAGATGGAGCAAAACTTTAAGGAACTAAATTGTGTAGTTTTTTGAGCTGATTCTAATGGTAAAAGGTAAAATTTGAAATTTTTAAAAATTACATGGAGAAACGCAAAAAACACATATTTTTTAGGGGTTAAAAAATAAAATTTTAACTTAAAATTTGAGGTATATCAATTAATTTATCAACAAGGTTTTTTGTAAAATATTTTTTTTTGTACTTTAACTATCTACTACCATGAGCCTGAGGCATGTGCGGTGAATTGAAGACAGTGATTGCCGTAGCGGCGCAAGTCAAATAGGCAGAGACACATAAACTATGATTTCATGCTTTCATGCTCATGCTCTGTCAGCAGTCCCCGGCCACTGGTTTCGTTCTAAGAACGCTTGACCTTTGACTATCCATTTTTAATAATGGGTAGTCAAAGGCTTGACTCCCTCAGTTACCTGGCCAGTAATAGAATGCTCTCTATGAGATATTCTCTCTCGTTACCATGGGTGGAGTTAAAGGTTACACCTAGGGGGCAACGAATTAATTTCCTAGTTTTTGTCAAACTATACCCTAAAAATAGAGAAAAAGAAACATTTAAAACTAATGTAAAACTCATGAAAATATCAAAGTCAAATAAAAAAATATAATAGAACTGTTTAAATTGATAAAACAAATTAAAAAACTTTTAAGAGGTCTGTGGGGAGCATCGCCCCCCTATACCTCTCCTTAACTCCGCCCATGCTCGTTACGTAATTTAGTTTCAAATTACGGAAAGTTTTCTACCTTTTTACGGGACCTATTTTTAGTATCTTCGCCATATTGGATTATAGTCCCACAAGAACAATTTAAGAACAAGAATAATAACTTTGTAACAGCATTACTAATCACACGATAGTCGAAAAGGATGGCTGAGGGTCAAACTACAGGTAAAATTGTTATCTAGTGAATTACATAACTACATTTTAAACTAATTATTCCATGGATTGGTTTGAAGAGTACATCCTTAGAAAAATAAAACAAATTATTATATTATCACGAATTTTACCTGTAATTTGATTCCTCGACCATTTTATTGCTAGTTATCCTCGATAACTAGCAAATTTGACAAAAGATTTGCAAATAATTAAAAGAAGTCGCCAGCGTCAAAGCCATCAGCTGGTGATGGTGCTGCGATGTACAGTTTGTCTGTCGTCTGTCCGCACCAGGCATCACGTGACCTGGCACGGATGTGTCGACCATCTGATTGACATTCCCAGCTGATGCTTCCTCACTGCCAGCTGAATATGCAGTGACTCTATTGTTGTAATGACAATTAGCTAAACACCCTAACTTCCGGTTGTAATGAATCATTGGTCGCTTTGTTGTTTGTGCGTAATAGTCACACGTTTTACGACAGTGACAAGTCTATGTCTAGGAAATCTATTGGTGAATACTACATTACTATGTACTAGAATGTGACCAGGTTTTAGGACTAATAAATATTATAAATTAATTGTAAAGAAAATACAGGTATTCAGTTTAAATCAAATTTAATTTTAATTGTGACCAAAAATATTCATAGACTATAGAAAAGATTCTAATGATTTCCTTTGAATTTGGTCAGGACTTTTAATAAATAATATTTCAACATAACATTCATCTTGGATTAGAAAATATGATTTTTTTATGTCATTTTAAATAATTTGTGTGAATTTGTTGTATGTTTTTTTTAAAATATAATATTATAAAGAAAATTAAAAATTGAAAAAATAATATATTTTTTAATTAATAATATACATAGTAACATATATTTTAATTGTATGAATTGATTTTGGAGATATGTCAGAGTTTGTCGTGAAATTCGTCTGAATAAATAAAGTTTTGTCTAGGCCCTATACATTGCTTGGAATAAGGCCTATGATGTTTTCCGTTTTATTTCCCAGAAAACCAGACAAGGGTCTTATCTCTATTTCTGTCAGTCTGTCTTTCTGTGAGACGAGAGCACTCACAATGTTGAAACTTATTTTTATAATTCTATACCTTTTTTATTATTGACATAGATATGTCTTAGCTCTAGGGGGGTGTTGGCAATTCGTAAGATAAAAATTTGAAACAGGTTTCCATAGAAACTAATAGAGCTATTGTGTTTAATTTTTAGTATGTAAGAATAAGAACAACTGTTTAGAAGAACTGAAAACATTCCCTTTAGACTTATCCATGATCTAACCAATTTCCCACAGGGAAGTAAATACAAGCATTCCTTTTATTCTATACCTTTTTTACTTAAACCCGACCCACACTCTATTGAAATAAAGTAATGTGCTCTCAAAAGCACAGTTTTAAGCAATATAATAAACATTATGTAAAAATATTATCACAGTATATTTTTGCTATATATTTAATTTATTTGTTGATTAGTTGTAAGATTGTTATTTGTTATATAATTTATATTGTGTGGCCTTTCAAATATCCATTGGCTAGAAAGATAGAAATTAGTGCGCTGTTGTGCATGTACTCTGCGCTTGCAAGAAATAAATAAATTGGCACTTTTAAAATTGGAATTGTCTCATTTTGTTGAACATGTGATTTATTAAGTGATTTAACAGAAAGAAATGACTAGCTGTCGAATTAAAATCAATATCAGTTTGTCTACATTGATCATTGATCCTCCAAGCCCCAAGTTTTTTTAGCAACAAGCTATTCACAATGACTGTGGCGTACCCACGGTCAAAAAAATTAGAAGATGCAACACTAATTACTTTGAAGAGCTGGAAAAAAATATTGGCAGTAAGTCTATTGGACAATAGCAATGCCACTTATAGACTTAAAGAGGACCTATGTCTTGGATTTTAAGGGGAGTCGCACCCTTGTATCTTCTCCATGTTAAATATTACAACTTTACGTACCTTTTTCTGAGAAACCATAAAAGCTACAGACTTAATTTTTTGTTTATTTTTTTGAAATACATGTTTTTATCTTCAAACCGAGTGTAGAGTTTTGCGAAATACATAATTTTACTTTTTTACCTTGTTCTTTCGTATGAAATGTTATTTAACAAACGAAAACACATATTAAAAAATTCCAACGCTTATTTTAAAGCTTATTACTTGAGGATAAGAATTTAAAAAAACATTGAAATATCTCTTATGGTTTCTGAGAAAAAGATACATTTGTAAAAAAGATTCATTTTTCAGGAGAAGTTTATAAAAGTTGACCTTAGGTATGGATCCATCAATATAGATTTTTACAAAAAAGGCTATAAAATTTGTTCTCGTTTTCATAATTTATTTAACAAGGTCTTAAATTAATGCTAAATATGTCGATAAAAAAGATTTTTTCAAAGGGTCGAACCCTCAACTCACGTTTGGTCTGTGTTAAATCTTTTGTGTGTTTGTTTTATCAATTACGTTGTAACGCAAACATTACGTTAAATTTATGAACAGATTGTAAATTTAAATAAAGTTATAAAAAAGTGTATTTACTTTCCTTTGGGAAATAGCTTGGATCATGTCCAAAGGGAATGTTTTTAATTCCTCTAAACAGCTTTCATTACAACCTTATGAAGTCACTTCCGTTTCAATTTTTGGTCTTACGGATTGCCAATACCCCCTACCCCAGAGCTAAGGCATATCCGCGTCAATTATACTATGATAACATGTTAACATATAAACATTTTATATTTCAATCTAATTTTACTGCATACTAAATAATTAAGCTGAGACTTTATTTCCCCCCATTTTTTTAGTTTCTTTACTTACTATGATTTTGAGTAAATATTTAGTCATAGTAATAGGTACCTTTCTCTTTAACATACAACCCGTACAAAGGACGGGTTAACTGCTTGCAATTGATATTACAGTACTATCTACAGTAGATTCAAATCCATTTTGAATGTCTGAACAGTGAGTTACAACATAATTTTGTTTACATGTACAGTATATAATAAACGAACAGACGCGCGTAGTTTTGACTCTGCATGTGCAATGTTCTAACCTTGGCGTGCACACAACGGTTTGCATAATTTATAAGAACAAGGCTGAAGTAAGGATTATGTGTGCAGAATTATCAATCTTGTATTAAGTTTATTACTTCATTGTAATACATTGTTCAATAATAACACCTTTAACAATTCCTTTAGAACATAGTAAGCCAGTAAGCCACTGAGTAAATCACTTTAGTAACATTGGATTACTTTTGTAAATTACTAAAGTAAGAAAGTATATTATAAGTAACTGGCTAGGTAGTAGAGTGGACATTGTTCAATAATAACACCTTTTAGCGAATTTCCCATAGGGAATATTAGTGAATTCCCCATAGGGTTATGTTAGCTATTACCGTAGATCTCATGGCAAGACTTAAGCCCGGGACCATGTTATTTTTTCTTCTTTAGGTGCCCAGAGACCAAAAACAATAGTCGTTAAAATTTATATATATATGTATTCTTCATAAGTGCCAAGTGATTTTTATAACTACAGTACTTTAAAAATTGTATAGTTGTGTACTGAATGAATGAGTGTTGGTTTTGCAAATTTTCGTTTTAATTAAAAAACCGTTTTCAAGCAAATAGAAATAGAAGAAATAGTGACTGTGTACAACATGAAAACAAAAATCATTTAGTTTTCATGTTGTTCATGCTGTTGTTGTAGTAGTACATATTGGCTACAAGACGTTGTACAATACTTTATCCCCAAAGTGAACTTATGCAGTTGACATTTCCAAGGTTTCGAACCGGGTATTCAGTTCTAACCAGGACTCCAGTAAGGAACCAATTCAGTTTCGAATAATGTGATTTTTAATCAGCGTAAATTTGACGCCCCCTCGTATAGGAGAGTCGTCCACGGTCGGTCGACTTCCAACCGGTAAGTTCTCCAGGAGAGAGGCTTGCGACCACGGACATCCTGTCGCCTGTCACCCGCACCCTGTATCGGTACGTACCCACAGTGTCACGGGTACAGTTACCAACCACAGCTACCACGGAATGTCGACCGACCGCAGCGAGCAGTTGGTCTTGCGCAAAAATATTTGGTCTAGTCTATAACCGGTAATAACCATACTCTGTAATAGACTACCAAATAGCTCTACCGATTTCATGTATACTTTTTACTTTCTCCTCTTATATTCTCCCCCTGTATATGGAGAAAATATTGTTTTCGTCAAAACTTTCTAATTAGAATTGAGAGAGGATATATCCGTTTTTGGGTCCCCTAAATCCATAAAGTGGGTTTCGACGTGATGTCCCACTCGAAACCCACTCAAAAAAACTTGCTATTACCAGGAGGGGTTCCCCCATAAAACTCTAACCATTAATTTATCTTTGTTTCTCTTGTGATTTTTTCAGAAATTGGATGATTAATTTTGAAACAATTAATTATTAAATGATATTTAGATAAACTTTTTAAGAATATTATAGTTTTATTATAGATTGTCGTTTTAAATTTATTTAAGGGAGAAAGTATGTATCAGGCCACTGATACTTTTTATTTCAAATGTTACCATGGAAACCTTTTTTATTTTTATCCATTAAACGTGAGGCGTAATAAGAACTCATAAATGGGTTGAGCGATTGTATTTCAATGACCTAACCTCTCGTACAAAACAAAACAAAACATTTCTAAATAACAATTTTAGACGTTTAAACGTGCCAGCTGGTTGCCGCAAAACGTCTACCTTACGACTAATCTAGTGGGTATTGTGAATTTGAGTGAGTAATGAATTTGTGGGATTCTATCTTTTGGATTTAAGGGGAACGGGTTTATTGTAGGGATGTAATGCTAATGCAAACAGCAGAGACCCGGTAGTGTGGAACTCGCACCCACCAAACCCTCCCCCTCATCTCCTAGGACTAGCCTGGAACTGTCTTGCACATTAATTCGGGCTAGACCTTTGATTAATACGTCACTAGGGCTTTCCTGCTTGGGGTGATCATAGTATTAAGGCCGGTGGATCGACCTTTTTCTGGAAGCGGATAGGGCCTTTACGTCTTGTAATGTTAACTTTGACCAACTTTAGGTACACTTTTCTCAACAACTAAGATTTCTCAACAACTAAGATTACCACTTGAAATTTGAAATCTTGAAATTTTGCAAATATTTTCTACAAATAATTAGCTACATAATGTAGCTAAAATATTTTTTACTGTACTGTGTTTATTTTTTTCCCCTAAGTCATACAGTAATTATTTTAGTGCTTTTCAATACTGATACGTTATCAAAAAATGTCAGTCAGTTATCTCTGATAGCTTCTGAAAAAATACCTTTATAAAAAAATAGTAGGCTACTTTTTGAAAAACAACAAAGACGCTAACACCGTTACTAGGCATTATATCATTTTTGGATTTCAAATTTTAGAGGGAAAAAGTCAGTTATACTATTTAAAAGTGTAAAAATCAACGAATTTAATGAGCAATAAACATGTTAAAAATGTTTGTATTTACCCTGTGGGAAATAGGTTAGATCATGGATATGTCTAAAAGGAAAGTTTTCAATACATCTAAACAGATGTTCTTATTCTTTTATATTAAAAATTCAATACAATAGCCTTGGCAGTTTCTATGGAAACCTGTTACATATTTTCCATCTTAAAAATCACTATAACCCGCCCCCCCAGAGCTAAGACATATCCATGTCAAAAACCCCTACCTGCTCTCCAAAAGAAAGAAAATAAGCATAAATTAGATGTAGAAAAAATAATGTGCAATTATTAAAGGTTATCTAATTCAAAACATGCAAAAATGTTTCATCAATCAGCTGGTGGTTATTTGTAGCAAGATATACAAGGGGTTCTCTTACTTAAATGCTAATTTTTAAATAGTATTTGTTTTTTTAACTTAACTTTTGTGTATAGTGTAATCTAATGTCCTAAGGTGTTTTTCAGTGGTATTTTTACTTTGTTAGAGACCAAGCCATCGTGAAATATGTCAAAACTATATCTTTCAAAAGTAAAAAACCCCAAATTTACATCTCTCAAATAAACAAACCTATTTGCAGCCATATCAATTAGTAGCACAGACAACGAAATTCAATGTGTTACACCGAACAAGCGTAAAATAGCTCATGTTCAAGTCACACAACCTAAAAGGTACGACATTGATTTCGATGAACTAATCCATCTAAACAATTTCCAACCTTTATCTGAACACAACTACTCAAAAAAAACTTACAAACGAACGAAGAAATGGAAGAATTAGAAATTAGAAAATTATAAATCTCAGAAATTTTCCCCTGTATTTATCCATGATGTAAACAATCATCAGGAAATTATCAAGGACAAAAGAAACATTATAAAAAATTATTTCTCTACCGAATAGAAGGGGAAATCCCTGAAGGTGAAACTTGAGAACATTGAAGACTTTAGATTGCTGACGGCGTTTTACGATCAAAGTAAAGTAAAATATCACACTTTCTGACGCAACGAGACAGAAAACTTGAATTGGTAATAAGAAACGTCCTTCATTCTCTTTCGGAAGAAGGAATAATATCTGAACTTGAATCTTATGCTTTTAGAGTACAAACTGTTGTTCGGCTACTAAGTAAAGATAAAACACCTATCCTTTTTGCGCAGTCTCCCTGGAGAATAATGAAAAAAGAGGTGAAATTTACAAACTCGACAAGTTTTTGTATTCAACTTTGCTTTATCGCATTTCAATATCATTTTATATAACTTCACTAGTTAAGTTCGAAGTTTGCTAACTTTATCGACATGTAAAAAAATCTGATTACTTAATGAAATTTTAAAAAGCAATACTGTTTAAAAATATCTTTATCTTTAAAATGGTATATTAAACATAGTTTTATCTTTAAAATTGAGAACAACATCGGCCACCGCGCTAAGCTGTTTTTGCATGATTTTTGATGGGACGTAGGGAACCCTCTTAAGAGAATTTCCTCAGTGCAGTCGTTGTCAGCGGTTTGAGCATATCAAAAACTTTTGTAAACTTGAACCACGGTGTGTCAAGTGCACAGCACAATATCATTTTTCAGTCTGTCCACACACAAAAAAGATGCCCCAACCTGTGTAAATTGCGGGGAAACCCATCCTGCAAACTATAGAGGATGTAAATTTTACCAATATATAAAAGTAAAAAGAAGTTCCTCGATCAAACTCGAATGTTGAACTTGCAAACCCTTATCAGGAACATCCCAATGTAGTCCCTAATTCAATCATCATTTTCTTTCAATTCAATCTTTAAACTACAAAGACAGCTGATTATTACCAGTAGGTTATTTATTGAAAACTGAAGCAATATGTGACTAATATAGCGAAAAAAGAGCGTTTTTAAATGCTCGTTATTTACTTTTCAAGGGGTGGCGGACAATTTCAAGCTTTGAAAAAACCTTCTCTGGAATGTAGAGAATGCATGAAATAAGTTTCTTTCTTATCAGTCCTCCCGTTTTTTTTCGGAGAAGACGGCGTAAAATGCCTTCTGGAGCGTAGTCAATCAGACACAAATTGAGATAAGACTGGTTTCTGCTTCTCTAACGCACGAAACGTAAAAATAACTAAAAAATTAATAATTCTGAGCCATGTACAGACAAAACTCTAATTTTATTTATATATACTATACTAATTTTCTAATTTACCTTATAAATTAATGTTAACTTAAATCATTGAGTTCAGATTTTATCTTTTATTTGTATTTATTTGATTAGAATTTACATTTTGTCATGATAATAAATATCCTGCTTCTTCACTGAATCGTACAACCTTAACAAACGACGGGCTTACTGCTAATTTAAGTAGTAGTAATTCAAATTTTAAAAAAAATCTTATTTTCTAACAAACAACTTTGCAAAAAAACTATGCAAACAAAACAAATAATGGGAGCCGAAGAGAGGCCTTAAAGTTTTCCAAAAGAATAAAACGGAGAAGAAGTACTGTAATTTGAATATAACAAAACTCAAGATATTCTAGTATCAACAGCTCAATGAATCATAAGGATGGGAACTCGCCCAACTTTGAATGTGGAACAAGCTGAGAGCTTGTTTGTAACCAATAGACAACATTGTTATTTGTTTGAAACGGTCAACTCGATTGCAATTTATGTGTTTTGCTCTACAAATATTTATTGTCTTTAGAATTGCCTTTGTGTACTTCTAATTATTCAGCAGAAAAATTCACATAAAAGCTTTTGTATTTGCTTTTTTAAACCAATTTACATTTAACGTTTTAATAAAAATCTATCTAAATAAAATTAGAGTTTTGTCTGTATATTGCTTTAGTTGTGGTATTTTTGTATTTTTGAAAAGCAGAAATGGGTCTAATCCCAATTCCTGTGTCTTTCTGTAACGCCAAAGAAGGCGTTAGAGAAGCCGAAACTGGTCTTATCTCAATTTTCGTCTGTTCGTCTGTCTGTGACGCTCTAGGAGGGATTTTACGCCGTCTTCTCCGAAAAAAAACGGGTGAACTGATTACAATGAAACTTATTTCATGTATTTTCTACATTCCAGAGAAGGTTTGAAAATGCTTGAAATCGCCCGCCACCCCTTGGAAAGTAAATAACGAGCATTTAAAAACCCACTTATACGTAATATTGGTCGCATTTTGCTTCAGTTTTCAATTAATAAACTACTGATAAAAATCAGCTATCTTTGTAGTTTTAAGTTTAATAGAAAGAAAAACAAACAGCTGTCGAATCAATATTAGTTAGTTTATATTGGTAATTGATTTTAAACCCATTTCGAAATCATATGTGAAGTAATTCTAAATAATAAAGCGGGGTATTGATTTTTTTTCTTTGTATTGATTTATTTAGGACTTTAGGTTTACATTTTTGTATGATGGATCTTTCTTCTTTAAACTGAATCCTACAACCCGTACAAAGAACGGGCCTACCGCTTGTATTTTCTATGATTTACGGAATATGTGATCTATACAAGTAATGGAAAGAACTATTCAACAGCTGTCTAACTAAGACCACTATTTGTTTGTTTTTGATCATTGATTAATGATACTGTATTAAAATGCTATCTCAATAGAAATTTAATTTTAATGGTTGATATTGATATCTACAGGAAAATAAACTTCGGAATATGTTTATCATACAGAGATTTATTTCTAGATCACATAGAATATATGTGATTAATTTATGATGCTATAAAACAGAGATGGTATCTGTATGTTTGTAGGTTTGTTATGGAAAGTAAACGCGAAAAACACTGAACCGACAGTTCGGAAAGCAGAAGACACAGTTACTGTAAATGTCCTAGGTTTCAATGTTTACAGTTTCTAATTTTATAATCTGTTTACACTACTTTTTTACAGTCCAGGAAGAAGATGAAAGAAATTTAATTTTTACAGGTAAATTGCTGGATAGAATTTAATATTGCCAAAAATGGTAGATTTTAAGTTTTCTCGCGATGCCTGTCTCTATTACGTTATTCTTTATCCTTCCAAATTATTACTTAACTGGTGGTACTTTGCCAGGTTGTACATATTCGCTTATACATTTTTAAGTATAAAATACTATTAGTAAATACCTCTTTTAATGTGAATAGTATTTTACCTCAAATAAAGCATTTTTATTAATCAAATTTTCATATTTTAGAATATTTATTTCATGCCGAAGAGAAAAGGTAACCTCTCTCAAACCTTTTTTACCCTTGTGAAAGGCGGGTACTTTAGCTCATTTCTATTTTTAGTAAGAAATATTTTTTATTAGGTTATGATGTATCTATCCATAGACTTAATGGAAAAAATTAACTCTAATCAGATAGGTTGCTAGATATTATAGCACCCTTTTAAATTCACCAATTACAAGGAGGTTTTATATTAGAAAGCAACCTCACAACGATTGTTTGAATAATCACTGTTCCTAAGGGAAGAGAATACACCAATGATGAATGGCAGGTACTGCGGATTCTTAAGAGTTTGCCTTACTGGAGAAATATTGTGTTCTAGCACAATATAAGAACAATGTTAATTTTGTGACAGCATTTTCTGATTACACGATAGTCGCAAAAAGATGGATGAGGTGTCAAATTAAAGTAGAAACGGTTATTTAGGGAATTCCATTAATCATTTTTCGGAAATAATTACCTCGCAATTAAATCCTAATTAACAAGCAATTATCTTTTTTTTCGATATAAAAATTTAGAAAAATCAGTGGACTGACACATATTTCTCCCTTAAGTAAAAACGACAAACTGCGATAAAACTATCACATTCTGTAAAGTTTATCTAAATATTATTTTACTTATTTAGTTTATTGTTTCAAAAATAATCCTCCATTTTCTGGAAATAACAACAAGAGAAAAAGGGGAATTAATTAATAGAATTTTATGGGGGGCGAACTCTCTCCACAGTAAAACCAAGCTTTATTGATTGGATTTTGTTTGGTGACATGACCTAACGCTGCATACCAAGTTTCATGGAAAACGGTTGGGAAATTAAGGAAGAAATTTATTTTTAACATTCTCCATAAGAATAACATTGGGTGCACTGCATTTATCCTGGACGGTAATTTATCTTTACTCTGGAACCCCTAGTCGTGGTCAATTAATTCAAAATACTAATTTTTTTAGTTTTTAAGCTGGTTTCAATGTTTGAAGTGAAACCATACTTAACCCATATTGTTTTCGCGGAATACTTAAAAAAGTGTTTTTTTCGGGTGGTATCATATTATTTAGTCAATGAACTACTACATTTTTTCACGTAAAGGTTGTAAGGGTTTTAGGGGTGAATTACCCTTAAAATGAAAAAAATGAAACCCACCTGGAAATACAGTAAGTATTTTCATACATAAAATAAAAAATACTAAAATACTAATAACTCATAAAAATACTAAATGTCTTCTAAGTCGGAGCAACGAGGTGTGGCTTGGATATCACGTCGAAAATCCAAAAAGGTAATTCATGGGACCCCTAAATGGATATATCCACTCTCAACTCTAATTCGAAAATTTTGGCGAAAACAATACTTTCTCCATATGCTTTGTAAAAAGGGAGTAGTAAACGTTTAAAATATAATTCCCTAGATAAACACTTTACCTTTAATTTCCCACCCAGTTACTACAATCGAGTGGTCAGTAATGCTGTGACAAAATTAACATTGTTGTTTGGGAATCTGCTTGTCTAACGGTTAGCGTCTTGGACTTCGGTGCAAGAGATGACGGGTTCGATCCCCGGGATGGCTACAAAATTTAGATGCGAATTCCATTAAAAAATAGTGTACTTCGAGGCTGCATCGCTTAAGCTGAGCCTGCCATTGGCCAAACAGAGTAAAAAACATTGTTGTTATGGGACTACAATGCAAGATGGCGGAGATACTGAAGTGTGTTAAAGATGAGCGTGTTTCGTCGCTGCAGACTGACCCAGCATCACAGCTGTGCAGGTGAACGTTGTGTGAAATATTGAAGAGGCCGGACCTCTGAACCTCTCAACTCTCGGTCATAATACAAATTTATAGCTTCCCTTTATACTCACTATTTCGTGTTATAAACGTTGGCGGTTTATAGTGTAAAACAGTTTGTCTATTACTTTCTCCCCTTATACATAGTATATGGAGAAAGTATTGTTTTCTTAAAAATTTTCGAATTTGAGCTGAGAGTGGATATCTCCTGAATCCAAAAAAAATATTTTGACGTGATGTCTGTCCGTCCGTGTGTCTGTCTGCGTGTGTCTGGATGTGTACAGAGCCACAGCCTACCCCGTTGGTCCGATTTAGATGAAATTTGGCATGTATGTATATATTCACCGTATATCCAGGTTTTTTAATTTTTTTTTAATTTTTGATTTTTAAGTGTAGTTCACCCCTAAAACCCTTAAAAAGCGTGAAAAATCCAAATATCTCAAAAAATGGCTTTAACAAATTTGATAGTTAATAGTGCACAGAGTACTAAATAATTTGACACCACCCGCATGTCTGGAAAAGTGACGGTTCAAAAGTTATGGGCTTTTAAATGTCAAAAAAATCAAATTTTTAAATTTTCAGCGAAAACGCGCCCAATGTTATTCTTATGGAGAATAAAAAAAATCAATTTTTTCCTTATTTTCCAACCGTTTTCCATGAAACGTGGTATGAAGCTTAAGGTAAAATCACCCAACAAACCCAACTCAAAAAAGCTTGGTATTACCGGGGAGGGGGTTCCCCCATACAATTCGAACAATTAATTTAACTTTGTCTCTCTTGTTTTTATTTTTGGAAATGGGATGGTTATCTTTGAAACAATAAATTATTAAATGATATTTAGATGAACTTTGTAGAACATGACAGTTTTATTACAGACTGTCTTTTTTAAATTTACTTAAGGGAGAAAGTTTGTGTCAGTCCACTGGTACCGTTTATTTTAGTAGAGTTTATTATGTGATAATTTAAATTAAGTCACGCCAATGCAAATTGTTAGTGTCACCCTCGTTAACATTGGTCCATTATTAGTGAACATAAACGCAAATTCAACAAAATATTGTTAAAAATTTATGTGTAGAGCGTAAAAATGTTTATAATACGACGCAGTTTCCTGGAACTACAACACAAAGAATGTAGCTGGAATTTTCTATTGCCTCAGAAAAGATAAATAATAAATCCGATAAATTATTTATCTTGCTTGCGATATTGTGAGCTGATTGTGGCCTAGTGCCAAACACGCAGACCTACTTCAATAAACAATTTTGGATTCAACTCAATTTGGGCAACAAACTATACATAATTTCCAATTTGTTGTATTTTTCCTTCAAAAAATATTTTTTTCGAGTACATCTTTATTACTAAGTGATTAATGGATGAGTTGGTATACTAATTGAATGTCCAAGATAGAATCTCGGTATTGAAAGAAATTTGCATCTCAGATTGTATCGGTGGTTCGGAAGGCAAGTTAAGCCGTTGGAATCTGCTATATACTGTAAACATTTTGTGGCCCTCTAACTTTTAGGACTCCCAGTAAAATTTAGAGTTAGGAAATAATATTTTATAAACGAATACAAAATACTTTACAAATATATTTGATATTTACTAACTAATACTCCCATGTTGTAATTAATTATATTTTTTAATTTAACGTCACTCGTACTTACGTTCTTTTTGTCAAAGTGGAAGAACAATATACTTCAGTTAGCTTAAAACAAGTTTTTAGGGTTTTATTTTAAAAAATGTCCCAGGGAGATCCCTAAGACCCCGGATGTGTAACCCTCCTCCAAAAAGCGATCACGACCTGACACTGGAACACTGAGGAAAATTTGATACAAAAAATGGCTTATTGAGAAATCCTTGTGAGGATTCTTGCTGTAATAGATAAAAAACCAACACTACATCTTGGTTTGAAAGTTATCGGAACTTTTACTTTTACTAACAGATTACGAAATCCACAGCTACAGTAACAATAATTTGTCACCTTTTTCGCCACTCAGGAAACATATTGACCAATCAGCAATAGTGGGACTGTTTCACTGAGCTGTTCAGCTGTGCTTAGCTAATTGGTTTAATCTGTTTAATTATCAGGATATGGCCATATATGCGTGTGGAGGGGGAGGGGTGGATAGTCTACCCCTCTCCCCTTACATCTCCAGAGGGGGGAGAGGGCATTGCCCCGCTGTCGGTCTGGATCATTATTTCCTCCCCATCCCAAAACCTTGTACAACTTAACACTCGCCTCCCCCACTTTGTACACCAAGTGCTTTCACTTTACCCCAAATTTTCACTCATTTAAAAAATTCCCTATTTTGCATACAAAAATCTCTGTGAAGCTTATTTGCAAAAATTATTCAATGCTGAGCAATGAAATGTGGTCTCATCGAAATCGTTTGGAGAGTGGAGGTTAAGAATCTATTGAAGAAATGGGTTTTTGAGATTTTGTTGAAATTGGTCCAGAAGTGTTGACAATTATCATAAATTTAATGGAATATATCTTTGTATACGTTTCTTAGTAAACCACATAGAAGGATGTAAACGGCATACAAAATACGACAGTACACGAAAATAGTGACAGTAATGTGTGAGAGAGTGAAGTACTGGCGCACCACCCAAAATATCCGGGTTCGATTCCCGACTGCCCCGAGTTTCGGAAGGTATTGGTTCTGGCTGCACAAATTGGTTGTTAGGTCAAGTTAAAGACACTACTGTTACTTGAAAACTCTAACACTAGACCTTAGCCTTCACAAAAAGTTTCACAAAAAAGTACAAAAAGTATATGTAATACAAAATATTTATTTTATAAACAAATAATTACTGTACTATAAACTAGCGTTACCCGTCGCACGTTGCAGCGATGTACAAAACAGATAAATTAGGTTTAGATTCGCTGACAAATATGAAACATAATAAAATTATTATTACCTTTCTGAAATGGTAGCCTACCCAGGTACTTTAAGTCAAATTATATATAAGAAATTAGTGTATTCATGTGTACTTGATATATTTTAAAAAAATGAAACATTGAGACGGACAAATTAATTTATACCACGGTACCTTTGATCATTTTTTAGCCTGGTAAATACACACACACACTCGAAATCAAATATTCGTTGATAATACACAATATCAACCTTTTATACATCTCAGATAGCGAATGGAAGATATAGCCCACAACAGCTGATTATTTAAGAGTCTGCATCAGTGGTAGCCATCTTGGATTTTAGACCTGTAAGAGCAATGTTAAATTCTGGCACCTATATCTCTTTGACCTATTGTCATAAATTAACGGAAGAGGTATCAAATTAAAGGTATTACAGTCCTCCAGGGCACCACCTTACGGAACTTCTTTCTTTCGATCTCAATAAAAAAAATAATAATAATTTATTTTGTAAAATATTGCTGTTTTTTCCTGTATTTTTGATTTTTATATCAAGTTAAATTTTTGAACATATTAAAAGGTCATGCCCTTGAGCCACATCTCATCAATTTACTTCCAAAGTTTTACATTGATACAATGATAATTAACTCCACTACAGACGCCAAAGTGAAGGCATGTTCCGCCAGAATTTAACATTGCTCTTACGGGACTAAAATTCAAGATGGCTACCACTGATACAGACTCACAAACATAATATGTATAAACATTGTAATTAATTTTATATTTGGCCAATATTGCTCATGCACATGTGATTTTAATCATAATACATAATCCCCAAAAACTGATAAATATTAAGAAAACTTTTCATTTTGTACAAATTTATATCTACTAGTTTTACAACAAATGGTTCATACGGCATTGGTTAGTAAATCATATTGCTAATTAATTACATTTGAATAAATGTCAGTTTAAAGAAACTTTCAAATCATTTAATCACAACTGTTAATTTTGATAGGTAATATAGGTACTGAAATTCAATTTAAACTTTTTGGGCGTGAAAATTTTTTGCAAATGAAAATAAAAATTATGTTTCAGAGTAAATGTCTCTGAAGTTTTTCTAAGCCAACGCTACAAGCTCAGTGAAAGTGTTTCGTGTATGATTGAAATTCTCATAAGATGTGACATTAAGGGTGTCTGCTGAATATTTAACAGGCACAGAGTTTTAGAGAGTGAACAGAGAGATTGGAGCTCAAGCTAAGGGTGGGGGCGGTGATGCTGCAAGACTTTGTATCTTTACACGTCCTCTGAATAGATTTTGTGAAACAAATCTAGTGAAATGTTGTGGCCAAATTACTGGAGCTAGCCCATTACATAAAAACAAACCAATTTATTTTAATTTTAGCCGGTTATTTCTTTCTGTTAAATCACATTATATGTTCGCATCGATAAAACTTTGAAAACAATTCACACAAAACTAGGTTTTGAGAGATCATTACTGTAAAATAAAGATTCTACAGTAATATTTTTTAGTTTTTAAGTAAACAAACATCTTCTCCAGAACGTGAAGAATAATAGAAATAAGGTTATCATAGTGGTTGCTTTCGCCATTTTGTATTTTTCGCAAAATATTTTTTATTGTATTTTCTAACATTATTTTTATTTGTATGTTTTACACATGTAACAACATTTAAAAATACAACTAATCCAAGAAAAAATTCAAAATGGCGGCCATTTAAAATTTTAAAAGTAAAATACTTTGAAAACGGTAAAAAATAGAATACTTTGTTTTCTTGGATCATGCTCGTTATTTTTTTTATAATAGTAATATACTAGTGTAAAACACATACAAAATTTGAAAATATTCCGTTTGAAAATTATTTGAAATAAAAATATGAAAAATAATGTTCTGAGAAACAAACGTTTTAGGCCATACCTCCATTGAAATTTTTTCTTTGTATGAAATTCTCATGAAGAGACATTAAGGGTTATGTAGCAAACGAAGAGAGGTGTGAGAAAAACTTTTGTTTTTTTTATTAAATGTGACAAAAATCTCGTAAATGTGTGGCCAAATTTGAGCTAGCCCATTACAAAAAACAACATATTAATGATTTTTTTTTAGCGGTTTTTTTCTTTTTCACATAAATTTTTAAAACTAAACAATTCACACCAATAATCATCTGTAAAAAATAAAAATTAAGTTTAGTTTTTTTTAGTTTTTAAGTATAAAAAAAATCTAAACAAGTATTTATTTGTAATGTTATAAATAAAAATTTTTTCGCATAGTATTTTCTATAAATTTTTATTTTTAAATTTTTATGCAAAATTCATAGTAGATATCATAAAAATGCAAATCTAAATTCATCAAATAATACAAATTTAAATTTAAATTTTAAAAACTTAAAATAAAAAAAAAATTGAGAGACCATTTAGTTTTCGTAGTATAAAAGTTAAATAACATAAATAAATACAAATATTTAATTTTAATTTTTAGAAAATTGTTAAAAAATTTTTAAGTATTGAATAAAAGCGTTTTAGTCCCTTTCTTCCTTTTAATGTACCTAATCACTCACTGAAGTCATGAAACGTTTTTCATGGACATTTCGTACAGGTCCAAAATAGCTAGTAACGGAAGTGTGATAGATTTTGGAGTTGAGGCAGTTATTGTAAACAATTACTGTACCATAATTTCAAGCAATGCACAGGCAAAACTCTAATCATAAATCTAATTACATATGTGCGCAAAAGCACAGTTAGATTAGGCCTGCACAGATGCTCGTCAATAACGCCACCCCATTTCTTATTTAAATATTCAACTAGCAGTAAGCCCGTCCTTTGTAGCAGGTTGTAGGAATCAGTTTAAAGAAGAAAGATTACCATACCAAAATGTAAACCTGAATCCTAAACAAATCAATAAAAAGAAAATAAATCAATACTAAGCTTTATTTTTTAGCATTAGTTGACAATTAAAACATTATTATAATTAGTTATACGCTAAAATAACTTATTAATATAGTATGATTTCGAACTGGGTGTTAAATCAATGAACAATATAAAACTAACTAATATCAGTTCAACAGCTGTTTGTTTCTCTTTCTATTAAATCTTTAAACTACAAAGACAGCTGATTATTGCCAGTAGGTTATTCAATTAAAACTGAAGCAAAATGGGACCAATATCGCGTAAAAAGTGGGGTTTTAAATGCTCGTTATTTCCTTTTTAAGGGTCGGCGGATAGGTTTAAGCCTTTAAAAACCTTCTCTGGAATGTAGAGAATACATGAAATAAGTTTCATTGTAATCAGTCCTCCCGTTTTTTCGGAGAAGACGGCGTAAAATGCCTCCTGGAGCGTCACAGACAAACAGACAAAAATTGAGATAAGACCGGTTTCGGCTTCTCTAACGCACGAAAAGTAAAAATAACTAAAAAATTAATAGTTCTGAGCAATGTACAGACACAACTCTAATTTTATTTATATAGATTTTTCTAATTCTTAAGTTAGAGTTACGTAAGTCTAAGTATTCAACACAACGAGGCTGGCTGATGCTCTCCCCTGCTGCAGTTAGATGCGCGCTGCGTCAGAATCTCAATGTTGTTTGTGTGGACAAACGTCAAACTGATGTTTATTGCTTCGTGTGTGGTGTGTTACGCATCACAAATCCAGGTCGGTTCCTTCTCTTGGTTCTGTAGTTGTGGAAAACACTACTACTTTAATACAGTAGGCCCCTACTACATTCGTATAACTTGAGGAAATTCGACGCTATGTCGAATATACACTGTGTTATTTTTACTGTGCCTATATTGTGATCTTGTTACCAAACATTTTAAAATGGGAAATACTCTCTTGCATTTGTAGATTTTTAGAAATATGGAACTATTTCTTTTAATTACCGCCATTTTGTTATATCGCTGTCAACTTTATTCATTCTTATGGAACGCCTTATACTTTAAACACAACAATTGCATCAAACTGAAAATTTTACATTATTTAGAAAAGTATACACATTTCAAGCAAAATCAAACAAGTCATAATGTGATGAAAGAAAATTGATGAATCGGGTTGCCCCAAGGCTAAGCCTGAATCGGGGTCCTTTAATCCGTTAAAGGCTTGTTTTTAAATTCTAAGGTAAATTATTTTGAGAATGCGTTTACATTGGGCATATATTATATACCTATGTATTGTTATTACATTTAAAACTAACAGTATTCAAAAATGTCTGGTGGAAGTTTGGTGTTATATTAACGAACTGCAAATTTGGAAATTATATCTGTGTTCAAATCCTCATACGAAACCTAGTTTATTTTAAATAATTACTGGCTATATATTCAATTAATATTAATTAATTAACATGAAATGACTAGGTATAGGATTCATCAACCATAAGCGTAATCCTGTAATCCAGCTACTTAGAGGTCACGAATTGTGTATAGTTGTGAGCGATGGTCGGTGGGTGTAGTATTCTCTTGTGTGGATGAACGTCCGCACTATTGAATACTACGTTAATCCGCAAAAACCATCCTCATGATTAGACCAATTCGTAATTCAGAGGCAGTGGTTCGGATTCCACGTTACACTGTAGGTCCCTTATTTACCATCGGCTATTGGGCTATTAATTAACAATCCTGTCTAAGGAATATGTCAGCCTTAGTCAGTAACAAGACTACAAGATCGCGCCACAATCATCTTACACTCAATCCTCATTCATACTCGGCTTAAAATACCTACCTTGTTGTATGGTCGCCATTTCAATAATCTGATCTAATCTAATCAACTATCATATAACTAAAATGCCTTGTAAACTAGTCCATTAGAAGTGATATTTCGGCAAACCTTTAACCCGGGGTTTTTTAATTCGACTTTTTTAATTTTGTTTTATATTTAAAAAATATTTCTTTATAAAAACTGTAATTTGTACTAATTGTGAAATACCTTTTTACTAAAGTAAATTTTCAAAATCTGCCGAGTACACTTTTTCCTTTTTAACTGTGCTACATAAAAAAAAATATCTCTAGTATTTCCTGAGATCTAGTAAGAAAATTAGAATGTAAAATTTTAAGTAATACTCATCTATATAAATAAAATTAGAGTTTTGTCTGTACATTGCTCCGAATTATTAACTTTTTAGTTATTTTTACGTTTCGTGCGTTAGAGAAGCCGAAACCAGTCTTATCTCAATTTATGTCTTTTGCCTGTGACACTCCAGGAGGCATTTTACGTCGTCTTCTCCGAAAAAACGGAGGAACCGATAACGATGAAACTTATTTCATGCATTCTCTACATTCCAAAGAATGTTTATCAATGCTTGATATTGTCCGCCGCCCTTTAAAAAGTAAGTAACGAGCATTTAAAAACCCACTTTTTACGCGATAGTACGCATTTTGCTTCAGTTTTCAATGAATAACCTACTGGTAATAATAAACCGCCTTTGTAGTTTAAAGATTTAACTGAAAGAAAAAAAACAGCTGTAAAATCAATATTAGTTAGTTTATATTTGTCATTGATTTTAAACCCATATCGAATTCATACTATATTAAAAAGTTATGTTAACGTATAACTAATCATAATAATGTTACAAATGTTATAATCTATTTAACTGTAAATTAATACTAAATAATAAAGCTGGGTATTGATTTATTTTTTTGGATTGATTTGTTTAGGATTTCAGGTATACATTTTGGTATGATAATCTTTCTTCTTCAAAACTAAATTCTACAACCCGTACAAAGGACGGGCTTACTGCTAGTCCGAAATAAGTGTCTATAAAGAACGAGGAAAAGAAATCTTGTAGAGAAAATTTTACATCATAAAGAAAGAAGGGTGAGGAAGATTACGTCAAAGTGTCATCTCCCGCGTTCAAGTAATAATAATGACAACTGAATTAAAAGTTTTGCATCCTATTACCGGCGGAGAAAAGTTTCTCCTTGGTGGTGAAAAAGTTGTCTTCTTGCCAGTGCAAGTCGATTTGTAACTCTAGGGGGCAACGCTTTGTAAGAATTGTATGTGTGTATAATTTGTGATTTACATATATGTTCGTAAATTTCACACTTTGGTACATACAAAACTTTGTACCACTTAGCAGCAGACCCTACGAATTACCATTGATTTAAGTGATGGTTTTGATACTAAAAAATAATGTACTATTAACATTCTTTTTATAATATTTTTCGAATTAACTTCATTTTACGCTTTGTAAAATACATCTATGACAAGTATACATATAATATTACATATCAACTATAATTATTATAGTCTTAATTAAGTATTTCACCTCTGTTATAACTACAATATTACAAACTAGTCAATCTAGGTTGAAGACCCTCCAAAAATTCTTGGACCTATTTTGGAATGGTTCGTCTTGCATCGATTAAAATTCCGTATACAGTAATTTATAAATTTACAGACTTTCATTATTAATATTTGTATTTCTATTTTTAAAAATTTAATATGATATTATAATTATTTCTGTTCACAGTGGTAGGTGGGCGGACTCCGACCTGTGGATAGATCGGTTTTATTATTAGTTTTGTTTCTGTCTCCAAGAACTGTGTCGACTATCTTACTTTCATATTAACATCGAAAATCTCTGTAGTCTATTTCGTTAAAAAAGTAAAAAATAACGAAAAACTTTTCTTTTAAGTAAAAAAATTTCAAAAATAGTCACAATATTCAACCATTAAAAATAAATATTTGAAAAAAAAATTTCTTAACACTCTTAATGATTCCTGCTACCAGGTTTAACAAAATTGTAGAATGTGATATTTCTTATGATAATTACATGTACCAGTTTTGGGTGATTTGGATATTAATATGAGTACTTCTCTGTTTTACGTCACTATTTAGGTAATTTCTTTACATTAATAATTATTAATATTCGTAATTGTGAGTATTCGATTTACGTTATTAGGAATTTATCTATTAATTTTAATAAGTTAGACATGTATCTGTAAACTAAGTCACATTTATATCTACATTCTATTTTTATAATCCTTCAAAATTTTCATTTTTAAAAATATCTTAGTTGCATTTTTAATAATTAATCTACTAAGCATTCATTTGTAAAGACATATGTCACAATCATTTCTCATTTATACTTGGCTTAAAATACGTACATTGTAGTATGTTTGCCATTTCAATAATCTAATCTAATCTAATTTAGTAATCTCTATAAGTGTAACAAAGGACGCTCTTGCTGTCTTTACCGTGAACAGTAAGACAGTCGTAGACTAATATTTCTACATTATATATTTTTATTTGTGAGCTCATTTTAATGATAACAATTGAAGTATTTGATAAATTTACTTTATTGTTTTGTCGGATAATTAAAATAACTAATTAATTGTTTTGGACTTTTAAAAGTCCATAACGTTTAACACTGTAAAACCACAGTTGCGGGTGGTGTCATATTAGTGTACCAAATTTCATAAAAATCGGATCAAGGGTGTGGTCTCGAGGTTGTTATACAGATAGACATGAGTTAGCAAGCCACTTTTTCGATTTAGGGGGATTAAAAATGGCTATTTCCACTCTGAACTCAGATTCGAAAATGTTGGCAACAATACTGTCTACTCCTAAAACCCTAACCTCTACCTTAACTGTGGTCTTATAATATTTATCCGTGACCTTACTATGTACTGGAGGAGAAAGTTGAAAGTTTTGTTTAAGAAATGTTACTTTTTAGCAGAACTATTTCCTCAGAACAGTTCCGACCGAGTCTGATTTGTCGTTCCAAGCGAGGAACAGTTTGGAACAGTTCGTTCCGGGTTACTCGTCTCTAGTGACCGCACCGAAGCCTGGCGTAACTGTAGCTGTCCCCCGCATGGAGGATGCCGGTCCTAAACGAGCTGATTGTTTAGAAACGCAGGGAATGCGTGCTCTGATTAAATCAAGCTGTTGCACGCGTGCCGCGGCGTGGCGCGGTCGCCATGACGCTTCCTTCCTCCGCGCGTGCAGATATGACAACGGCGACTTTCACTGACAACGGTGTCCTCGGTGTGAGCTGGCTATACGATACCGAACCGGTTACTGTTCAACAAATGGTATCGGTTTTTCATTACGATTTCGAATTTTTTGCTTGTGTCAACTTTTTGACATGGATATGTCTTAGCTCTGAAGGGGTGTTGGTGATTTTTAAGATGGAAAACATGTAACAGGTTTCCATAGAAACTACTAGAACTATTGAATTGAATTTTAAATATAAAAGAATAAGAACAGCTGTTTAGATTAACGCATTCCCTTTAGACATATCCATGATCCAACCCATTTCCCACAGGGAAGTAAATACAAACATTTTTTGCTTGTGACAACTCTGAGTAGTGAGTAGGGCCTACCCCGTTTGAGGCATTTTATTTATTTTTTTAATTTTAAGTCGAGTAGTGACATTAAAAGTCTGCAGGAGTGGTAAAATATTTTGTTTTAACCTCATAAAAACAATGATAATTTTATGACAGCATTATTAGTGGTTCTTTAGTGGATTACATAGTTAATTTTCCAATTTACATTTCTGAAATATATAATGATATAATGATATATGAGTAATGATATACATCCTTTATGATACAACATCTAATATGGCCTAGGTACTACAGACTCCACCAAACGCTTTTTGGGAAAGCTGTTTCAACCTAAATTTTTATCCTATGATTTGAACCCGTGACCTCTCGCACCGAAGACCAAGAAGTTTAGTCAGCGAGACTCCTGTTCACTGGTTGCACTTCATCTACATAAACCTATAATGAGATAAAATACTAAACAAAATAAAGGGTTAAAAAGGATGAGAAAGGTAAATGATAATAAAAACTATGAATCCTGATTGGGCAATGGATGTCACTGTAGGGAGGAATTATGTCCCAACATAATATACGTATAGTAAGATTTGGTTATAAAGCGTATTTGAAAGTTTAAAAATTTTTCGGAGGATAAAATATAAAAAAATTACTAACACCCACCAGAGCTAAGACATCCATGTCAAAACAGATTTACAAACTCGGCCCAAAATAAAATATACATATACACTCATGTATTCAAGTAGGTCATTAGCTTGCTTCTCATTAATGAAATATATTTTATTTTTCGTGTATATGTAAAAGTAAAACCCCAAAATAAATTGTGAAATTTTCCTAAATTATGAAAAGTGACTACTTAATCTAACACTCGAACGACCAAGGTTCTACGCCATTAGATCTAAACAAAAATATAAACGGTATCAGTGGACTGACACATACTTTCCCACCTAAGTAAATTTAGAAATGACAATCTGTAATTGAACTATCATATTCTTTAAAGTTAATTTAAGTATTATTAAAAAATTTATTGTTTCAAAAATAATCAATCAATTCCTGAAAATAACACGAGAAACAAAGTTAAATTAATTGTTGGAATTTTATGGGGGAACGCCTCCCCCCGGTAATACCAAGCTTTTTTGAGTGGATTTCGTTTGGTGATTTGACCTTACGCTTCATACCAAGTTTCATGGACGGTTGGAAAATATGGAAGAAATTGATTTTTTAATATTCTCCATAAGAATAACATTGGGCGCTTTCAGACAACGTATTGCGTTTATCGTGGACAGTAAATTTAACTTTTCTCTGGAACCGTCAGTCGTAGACAAAAAATTCAAAAACTAATTTGTTTAGTTTTTAAGCTGGTTTCGATGGTTCCATTCAAGTTATACTTTACTTTTATTGTTTTGGCTGACAATTTAAAAATTTGAATTTTTTTACATTTAAAAGCCCATAACTTTTGAACCGTCATTTTTACAGACATGCGGGTGGTTTCAAATTATTTAGTACTTTGTATACTATAAACCATCAAAGTTTAATCAAAATCGTTAGAGCCGTTTTTGAAAAATTTGGATTTTTCACGTTTTAAGGGTTTTTAAGGGTGAACTACCCTTAAAAATCAAAAATTCAAAAAAAATGAAAAAACGCCTGGAGATACGGTGAATATACACCTATAAGCCATATTTTATCTAAATCGGACCAACGGGATAAGCTGTGGCTCTGTACACATCCAGACATACACAGCACACACACACACACACACACACGGACAGGCATCACGTCGAAACCCACTTTTTTGGATTCGGGTGACCCCAAAACGGATATATCCACCCACAACTCAAATTCAAAAATTTTGACGAAAACAATACTTTCTCTATAAGGGGAGAAAGTAATAAACCAAGTATCTTTCTACTTACCTATGAAATCAACAATCTTGTTATAAATTACGTTGACGTCAAACATTGGAGTGAATGGAATTGGATTGAATCGATTGGAAACTGACAAGTTGTTCGTATTTAGGCAGCAACAGCAAACTAATCTGTCGACAAGCTTCTCCTCAGGAAGGCTTCTCCTCGCAGGTAAACGATTCTCGCCGGAATAATTACATTTACAACTGTTTATCTCTCGTCTTTCCGCCTCCAAGTGTATCCTCGCTCTTTCATTAAGGAAATTCCGTTCTAAATCAATAAGTGGTTCATTGTAACCGTTTAAAACCGTATTCGTTTCTAAATAGTTGTTTGATTTCACTCGAAATTACATCTAAGTGTTCTTGTGATATACAATTTACAAAATTCAAGAAACCTGTCATATTTATAATAACTACATTTCAACATTAAAAACCAGAAAACACACTACAAAAGACGCTAAACCATAAAAAAGAGGGTTTGGAGGAGATAAACCTGCATTTTTTAAGGAAAATTCGAACAAAAATTAAGGTAATAAATTTATATTTATATTTCTTGCCACTGGGAAATTTATACAAATTATATAAAATAACTAACCCCAGATTTATTTGCAAAAGTAGAACTTCTAAATTAAAATCCTACTAAACACACGCTGTTGCACTTTATCATAACAAAATAAATATATAATTTATAATAAAAAATGTTTTGTTTTTATGGTTGACGTAACAATAATATATTTTTATGGATAATAATGTCTTAGTTCTGGGGGGGTGTTAGCTGTTTGCGCCACCAAAATTTTAAACAGTGACGTCATAGTTTGGTTATAAGAACAGCAGTTTGGATGAATTGAAAATGTTCCCTTTAAACGTATCCATGATCTAACTTATTTCCCACAGGGAAGTAAATAAAAACATTTTTAATTTGTACATTTGTCTTCTAATTGAATCAGGTTGCAAATTTTCCATTTTAGAGAATTTTCCATAGGGAAGAAGTTACCGAGTCCGATCAAGACATTACTTACATTACTTTCCAGTATGCATGGTTGTTAATAATAATTCTAGTGTGGGTCAATCATGTTCTATATGTTGGAAGATGCTGATAAACTTTTTGTATTAGAAGCAAAAAATATTACGTCAAAAATAGCTTGATATATTTGGATGTAAATTGAACACTGCCAACGTCAAAGTTTCCTTTCCTCTTTGACGCTCGTTTGGCAAAGTCCTTTTGAAAGGCGTTGTGATTCCTTTCAAAAGGAGTGCTTGTTATATCGTATATTACAATTATTGCATTTTTATCGAAAAATATAATAACAAACTAAATTGGTAAAAATAATATTAAAAGTATTCAAAAAAGTATTTAATTCGTGAAACTATATTTTTTTACAGGGTTTGTCTTTTAACTCCGTCGCATTGGGATTTTTTCACTAAACATCTGACAGTAAACTTTAAATGGGGGGCATTCACTTGTTTTTATAAGGGTTAAAAAATATAAAAGACTAATTGTTTGTAAATGGCCACCATTTTTAAATATGTCGGTCAGCTTAACTTTCGTAGTTGATGGAAGGTTGGTATAGTAAACATAATTTTAGTTTTTTTATATGTCCAGCTGTTTAAAAAATACATAAGGACTAAATTAACGGAATAATTTAATTTTTGCTAGCTGTCACCAAACGTAAATTTTAAACTATACAACTGAAGGCAAACCTTAAATGAAGGACAATACTTTGTTTTTGGAGATGTGTAAAAAATGTAGTTAGAATGTTTATAAATTTTTCCACTATTTCCACACTATGACGATAAACTTTATCTTTTGCTATGGAACACAATCGTTCTGTATTTAGTAGCATTTTCGTATTCGCAAACCAGACAGATCGGTTACTTGCTTGTTATACTACTTAGTTTACAGCTTCATATAGTAAACTTATAATAATATAAGCAAAACACTAAATTTTCATATTTCTCAATGCAGCAAATCTACTCACTCATTTCTCATGCTATTCTTATGAATGACTAAATTTATGCAACTCTTTCATTTGGTCTGACGTATGCTTAGTTTGTATCATTATACATAATTTCTAAATCAATAGAAATTAACAGGGTAAGCAGGTCTAATTCTATGGGAGTGTTTAAACCCTCATACCATTGAGTGCCCGCAATATTATCAACAATGAAACCAAGCAATTAGTACCAGTCTGCAACAACAACCATTTATAAGTTAAATGAAGAGTAATAGACAGAAGAGAGGGTGAAAATGTCATCATCCACCCTGATGATCACACCTGATGACGTACAATGACTAATGACGTCAGTCGTCAGCTCGACCTCTTCTCTGTACACCAAATAATTAATTAATGTTTGAATAAATCCGTAAGAGCAGAACTGCGTACTCAACAAATTTTCATTCTCAAGTATCAATTTACTTGTTCTCCAAAATAATAATTACCACCGGAAATGGGCGAGTAGGTTTACTGTCATAAGGAAAATATTAATTTCAGATAGTATAACGTACAGTACATTATTAGCTTGTAATAGTATAAAGCTTCTTATACGAAATGTTATCACAATATTTCAAATAATGAACCGGATGTAAATTTGTACTTCTTCCCCGTAATATTAACGTAAACGTAATTGTAAATTCAAAAGAGAAAATTTTGTGTTTAACACTTTCTATTTCACAGTAACCAATGACTGTAGAGGAAATAGGAAACATACCATCCTGACGTTAGCATAATATTCAGTTTTTCCTCGTAAAAATTTTATTTTGACATGAATATTTCTTA
The DNA here is from genome assembly GCA_023375725.1 of Nephotettix cincticeps. Classification (NCBI taxonomy): domain Eukaryota; kingdom Metazoa; phylum Arthropoda; class Insecta; order Hemiptera; family Cicadellidae; genus Nephotettix; species Nephotettix cincticeps. The sequence continues at coordinate 14,553,436 of CM041785.1, read as the reverse complement.
GCTCTGGGGGGAGGGGTGTTCAGTGACATCATTTGGTCAGTGACGTCATAGTTAGGTTATAAGAAAAGCTGATTATATGAACTGAACACATTTCCATTTAGACGTATCCATGATCAAACCTATTTCCCACAGGTAAGTAAATACAAGCATTTTTTAATAGGTTATGGGTAAAACCTCGTTTTGTGGCACAAATTCCCCCTTAAACTCCCCTTATGAGAAACTGAAATACAAATACTTGTGGCTTTCAAACTTGAGTGAACAATTTGCACATTTAAAATTTGGCAAAATTTCATCGAGATTGGTGTTTTACGAAAGTTTTATTCTTTATAGACACAACATATTTTATGAGTTTGTGAATTTGGCACATAGTGACCTAAAATCTAAAAAAATAGTGGCTTCGTTGTCATGCCGACCAATGAAATTGCCAAACTTTCCTGCAAGAAAACTATTACATTCTAGTAAATCTGGTAATAAGTGTAGCCAACAAATGATATTTTAATCAAACAATTATTATTACTAAGAGAAAAATTTTCACAGTTTACAATTAGGACTTATAAAAATAAACGGTACCAGTGAACTGACACATACTTTCTCCCTTAAGTAAGTTCAAGAAAGACAATTTATAATAAAACTATCATGTTCTCCAAAGTTCATCTAAATAAATATCATTTATTAATTTATTGTTTCAAAAATAATCATCCCATTTCTGAAATAAAACAAGAGAGACATTAAATTAATTGTTTGAATTGTATAAACACGTAATACCAATTTTTTGAGTTGGTTCTGTTTGATTTACCTTACACTTCAAACCAAGTCATGGAAAACGTTAAAATAAGGAAGAAATTAATATTTTAATATTCTCCATAAGAATAACATTGGACGCTTTCAGACAACGTACTGTTTATCATGGACAGTAAATTTAACTTTTCCTGGAACCGTTAGTCGTAGAAATAATTCAAAATACTAATTTGTTAGTTTTTTAGCAGGTTTTAATGGTTAGTCAAATTGTACTTTACTTTATTATTTCGCTGAAAATTTAAATTTATTTTTTTCTGACATTTAAAACCCATAACTTTTGAACCGTCATTTTACAGACATGCGGTGGTGTCAAATTATTTAGTACTCAGTGCACTATAAACAAAAAATCTAAAATCGTAAAAATCGTTAGAGCCGTTTGAAAAATGGATTTTTACGTGTTTTAAGGGTTTTTATGAACATTAAAAATCAAAAATTAAAAAAAATACAAAAATGGAGATACGTGAATTTTATATATACATGCCAAATTTCATCTAAATACAACTGTTGGCACTGACACATAGAAAAAACCCTGACGAAGACATCATAAAACTTTTTTGGAAATGTCAAAAGATATCCATATCAAATTAATTTTACGAAAACAATACTTTCTCCATATACTACGTATAAGGGGAGAAAGTAAAAAACTAGTCCAACAACCAAATTTAAATAAATTTTCCGTCAGTTAATTTTGAAATACAACGTGCAAATTACCTGTAACCATCACGTGATTCTGTTAGTTTTAAGCTGCACTCCCACGATTTAAATCATAATCATCCATTTCCATCAGCACTATTTGATAAAACATCATGTCGGTTCTCTGCTACATGAGTTGTTACTTATTCGTTTTATAAAAATACATTTTTCATAGTAATAAAACTAACGTGAGCGGTTCCGGCTATATTAATGTGTTAACAAATTAACATTTTCATTCTATACTCTATACGTGAATACCTTTTTTCTTGTGACAATAACTCCATTATCGCTGAACTGATTTTACTGATTGAGGTGTCAAAGAAATGGTACACATTGTGCATAATGGTTTTCTTTTTTCTGTCATTTTATTTTTTTATCACATTTTGAAGTAATGTTGAACCAGAATTATGTAGGTGTGTTTTCTATTAATATAATTTAATTCAACTGTAAAAAAACGTGTGTGAAGTGTCCTAAGCAAAAATGTTTGCATTTACGTCCCTGTGGGAAATAGGTTAGATCATGGATATGTCTAAAGGTTATATTTTCACTTCATCTAAAGCAGCTGTTGTTATTCATTTATATTAAAAATTCAATACAATAACTCTGGTAGTTTCTATGGGAACCTGTTACATATTTTCCATCTTAAAAATCACCACCACCCCCTCCCCACAGAGCTAAGACATATCCATGTCAAAAGTAAAATATCAGAATTTTGAATTAGAAAAGTAAAGTCATTGGTGGTCATCAATAACACAGATCCTAAAATGAATCCTTGGGGTACACCTTATTTTGCCAATCGAACATCATCTTAAATTATTTATCAGCACTTGTATTAACATCTAAAACTCACAGGACCACCTGAAGATTACACGTACTGTACTTTACACTTGTATATTTTACTAATCAGTGATTTTGAAACAAACTCATTGTTAAATATATAGTTTTTGCTAAAAATAGTTTTGGTCTCTTACTAAATTGGATTAGATTATATTAGATCATTGAAATGGCAACCATACCACAATGTAGGTATTTTAAGCCCAGTATGAATGAGGATTGAGTGTAAGATGATTGTGGCGCGATCTTTTAGTCTTGTTACTGACTAAGGCTGACATGTTCCTTAGACAGGACTGTTAATTAATAGCCCAACAGTCGATGGCAACTAATGGACCTACAGTTTAACGTGGAATCCGAACCACTGCCTCTGAATTACTGGTCTAATCACGAGGATGGTCTTTGAGGATTAACATAGTATTCAATAGTGCGGACGTTAATACACACGAGAGAACACCACACCCACCGACCATCTCTCACAAATATCCACAATTCGTGACCTCCACGTAGCTGGATTACAGGATGACGCTTACAGTTGATGGATCATATACTCAGTCATTCTCATTAAAATTGAATATATAGCCAGTAATTACTTAAAATAAACTAGATTAAAAGACAGCTGTGTGAAAACTGTTCCTTAGACAAGACTGTTCATTATTAGCCCAACAGCCGATAACAACTAATTGGCCTAAAGTTTAACGTGTAATATGAACCACGGCCTCTTAATTACGAATTTGTGTAATTATGAAGATGTTCTTTTGAAGATTAACGTAGTATTCAATAGTGCGGTTTTCACTACCCGAATCGACATATAAAATTGATACTAAAGCATTTATCTATTAATATTATAAAGAAGAGGTGGTTTCTGTATGTTTGTTTGTGGGTTTGTTGTGGCAAGTAAATGCGAAAAATACTGAACCGACCGGTTTGAAATTTTACACAAAGGTAGATCTTAAACTCATGCAACACATAGGCATACTCATTTCCTTAAAATCCTCTGGGGCTACGCCCTGTGAACGTCCTAAGTTTCAATGTTTACACTTTTAGAGAATGAAAACATAAAATTACTTGAATGTCAACAGCTGTGAATACTAAAATTTGACAGTTCGAGAAGAAGGAGAAGAAGAAGAAATAGCTGCCGTGACCGTCCTAGGTTTCAATGTTTACATTTTCTAATGACAACATCCGTTTGCACTATATTTTGACAGTTCGGGAAGAAGAAGAAATAAAGTTGATTTTTCAGATAAACTGCTGGATCGAAATTAGTGAATTATTTGAAATAGCGGAATGGTAGATTTTAAGTTTTTTTCCGACGACTGTCTCTATTACATTAATCCTTATCCTCTCCCAATATTTGACATATATTACTTTGAAATGTTGTAGACACTCCTTTTTTGTCATTTTGTAAACAATGAAGAATTAATTAACAATACCTTAAATGTATCAGTAGAGCCTACACCTTTCAGCCTTTTTAGCCCGTGCGAAGAACGGGTACTTTGGCTAGTATCCCATATGAGTGACTGTAGTCAAAGCGTTCTACATTGTTATAAGATGAATACTGTACTTAACTTCTAGGACAGCGGAAGGAAGTGGGTCCAAAATGTTTACGGAGTTAGGCTGGAGCCGATCAATGTTGAATTATCAACGATCAATTAACGCCGATTTATTGTTTCCTTCCTCTCCAAACCTATTTATCTCTCTGTTTGCCCTCATAACTCTTCTAAAACTTGTGACACGTTTCAGCTCATAGCAGGCCAACGACTGGCGCACTAGGCTAAGTATTCTGAAAAATAAGTACTGCACTGTGAATTATCTATGTATTCTTAAATGTAACTTTCTTTTCATGTACGTAATTATTTCGTCATGGAAAGCGTTTCCTGAGATAAATATAACGTTTATATGGAATAGGATAGTGACGTCATCCTAGAGTTTCCGTTTCGATACTAGGCCCAGTCACACGATGTTGAATGTTATATTTTTATGTTAAAACTAGTCGTTTCCGTTGAGGTTATATAACTGAGTATTGGAAAGAAGGATAATCATTTTTATGACAAAAAATGTTAACTTAAAATCACAAGCTATAAAAAGATGAAACACAGCTCAACAACTATTTAGTAAGATTTTTTATTGTTAAAAATTTCATGAAATTAGATAATACTTTTTATAGTTGAACACCATTGTGCTAATATTTTTAAATTTTGAGGAAGAAATAATTATAAAAAACGATTAGTAAAATCATAAAGTATGTTATTTATTTTCTACCGACGGTGGCGACGTCCTGTAATCCAGCTACTTGGAGGTCACGACTTGTGGATAGTTGTGAGCGATGGTCGGTGAGTGTAGTGTTCTCTTGTGTGGATTAACGTCCGCACTATTGAATACTACGTCCGCAAAGACCATCCTCATAATTAGACAAATTCGTAATTCAGAGGCCGTGGTTCGGATTCCACGTTAAACTGTAGGTCCCTTAGTTGCCATCGGCTGTTGGGCTATTAATTAACAGTCCTAAGGAACATGTCAGCCTTAGTAAGTAACAAGACTACAAGATCGTGCCACAATCATCCTACACTTAATCATTCATACTTGGCTTAAAATACCTACCTGGGTAGGTTGCCATTTCAATAATCTAATCTAATCTAAACCTATTATCACACTGATTATTGTCCAGAAGATTTAAAGCCAGATAGTAAGCCAGATGGTCTTCTATTCTACTCTGATAATTTTGACTAAATTTTGAAAAATTTCTCGAACAAATTAAATTTTTTAATCTGCTTAGATTACTGTAGAGAATTCTCCTTAATGTTTTAGACTGGTTTCGTTACATTACGGATATTTCAATATTCGAATTCGACGCCATACCCCAGATCTGGGATTCCATAGATAGACCGAGGTTATAACAAAACTTTGTATGGGAGTAGTTTGGTTTGCAATGATGATTTGGAACTTTTTTCCAAGAAGTCTTAGGTTCAAATTATTTAGTCTTTTGTTCTAAATATGGGAGCGCCAAGTAAGACGCTCATCTAAGTGCACGTCAAGGTATTTCACTTCATCCGCTTGAGAAAGATCAACATTGTTTAACGTCACTGGATGAAATAAGTTGCCTTATTTATAGTAAAAGTTACATTAAGTGATTTTGCTTCATTTACCCTTAAATTGTTAAGCAACTGAGATATTTCATTTAGGGCGGTTTAAAAATGGAAGAATGCTAATATATGGTCTATATTACATGACAAAGATATAATGAGTGTCATGTTAATTTGTAGTAGCTATATTGCTCGCAAAGATTTATTTACTGGGACTATCAAATAACGCAATAAAAATGAATGTATTTATTTATTTTCCTTTGGTAAATAGCATAGATCACGGTTATGTCTAAAGGGAATGTTTTCAATTTCTATAAACAGCCGTCCTTATAACCATATCACTTCCGTTTGAAATTTGGTCTGACGAATTATCAATAACCCCTCTCAGAGCTAAGACATATCCATGACAATAATTAAAACACCAACGTTTAGTCAAGATTTTTTCCAGAATCGAACTGACCACCTTCGTAACGAAGTAGGTACTGAACCACTGAACCACATTTGGTTCTAAACATTGTAAAAGGAAGATAGGTTGATGCAAGTTTTGGATTCGATTATCAATATTTGAACGAAGTGACGAAGGGAGCTTCAATGCCTGCAAGTTAAATGTAATTAGTGAATTACATTAAATTAATTAATCCCTTGGTGGATGTTTGATTTCGAACTAAAAACACGCCCGAGAGATATTTTCCTAATTGATGACACCCCGTCACCGCAGCCGCGGCTGCATTTACAAATGAAACCCCTGATCCAGATAAGCCCAGAGCCCCCCCCCTCCAAAATAAATTTTCTGAGGTTTTGAGGTTCAACGACAATATTATTATTTACTGCTTCGGTGAAATACTGTGAACACAATTCTGTCACGATACAATTTTCTTTTTCATTAACATTTGCCTTTCTTCATTCGCCTATTAAATGATCATGGTAAACAAATCAGCTGATCTTTGCGCGTAATAAAGCCACCAAATGTCTTCAAATCCATTACACTCACCCTTCACTCATATTCGCCGATGAAAGCGAATTACTCATATATGACTCATCTCTTAAAGGTTTACTTATAGTAATTTTCAATAACACAATTGACAAATGACGTCACCTACCCGGTGAGTCATTGTTCGTCCGGTGCTGCCAACAAATTACTCCAGTTAACTGTCGAATTACATCTTCAGGTACCTGTAGACAAATTACGTCTTCAGGTAACTGCCAACAAATTACGTTAATAGGTACCTGAAGACAAGTTACGTTACCACATACTTGCCGACAAATTACGTCTTCAGGTACCTGGAGACAAATTACGTTAATAGGTACCTGTAGACAAATTACGTCTTCAGGTAACTGCCAACAAATTACGTTAACAGGTACCTGAAGACAAGTTACGTTACCACATACTTGCCGACAAATTACGTCTTCAGGTACCTGAAGACAAATTACGTTAATAGGTACCTGAAGACAAGTTACGTTACCACATACTTGCCGACAAATTACGTCTTCAGGTACCTGAAGACAAATTACGTTAATAGGTACCTGAAGACAAGTTACGTTACCACATACTTGCCGACAAATTACGTCTTCAGGTACCTGAAGACAAATTACGTTAATAGGTACCTGAAGACAAGTTACGTTACCACATACTTGCCGACAAATTACGTCTTCAGGTACCTGAAGACAAGTTACGTTACCACATACTTGCCGACAAATTACGTCTTCAGGTACCTGAAGACAAATTACGTTAACAGGTACCTGAAGACAAGTTACGTTACCACATACTTGCCGACAAATTACGTCTTCAGGTACCTGAAGACAAATTACGTTAACAGGTACCTGAAGACAAGTTACGTTACCACATACTTGCCGACAAATTACGTCTTCAGGTACCTGAAGACAAATTACGTTAACAGGTACCTGAAGACAAGTTACGTTACCACATACTTGCCGACAAATTACGTCTTCAGGTACCTGGAGACAAATTACGTTAACAGGTACCTGGAGACAAATTACGTTAACAGGTACCTGAAGACAAGTTACGTTACCACATACTTGCCGACAAATTACGTCTTCAAGTACCTGAAGACAAATTACGTTAACAGGTACCTGAAGACAAGTTACGTTACCACATACTTGCCGGCAATTTATATTACCAGATACCTGCCAACAAATTGTGTTACCAGGTAATTGCCGACAAATGACGTTACCATGTACCTGCCGGAAAATTACGTCACCAGGTACCTACTTATAAATGACATCACTGAGCACATGACATTACTAGCAACAAGTGACGTCACTTTTCACCCCCCTACAAATGACGTCACTGTGGACCTACCGACAAGTGAATGAACGGTTCCGTATATTTACCGGGACTGAAAGTTGTAAGATGTAAACAGTTTATTAATATCCTCCTCTCCGGCTCTGGGCCTGGCTTCCATCTCTGATGTTGACGTTACCAGCTACGCGCTGCTCAAATTAATTAGGCCTATCAGGATCGGTTACTCCGACGCGGCCCACCGCCTTGCCCAACGCCCGCCACGTTTATCTTGAGACTGTCCAAATAGGTGGGGTTAATGTGTTTACATTCCAATTCTGTTAAGCCAGCTTGGGAATGGATTGATCATGTGGAGTCTGGCTACTGGGGTGACTTAAATACACTTCGTCGCTGATATGTAAGACCACACAACTTTGCAACTTTTGCCTTATCTTCATCAATTTATTAAACATTTGATAATTTTTTAATCGCCTTGAGGGGATTGTTATATCACATACGAGATCGAAGGATAGGAAGGGCAGCACGCTTGCCTTAAGGGAAGTCGGATGACTAATATGGTAAAAAATATTATTTTTTATATCAATGAAACATTTTACCTTGTTAGTCACGAATACAAAAATGTGAAATTGACGTTTCTGCGATAAATATTAGCTGAGATATGAGCATTTTAGTGTAATGAAGCACAACCAAAACAGCTGATAATGGTGTACTCTAAGCCCTGCATACTGTAGTTCACTGTCCGTTTTCAGAAATTTGCCTTTTTTCACATAAAAACTCCCTTTTCTCAGAACCTATAAGGCATACTTCAACAAACCTCCTTTTTGTTAGTTAATAAAGCTGAAGAAGATATTTTACGAGGGGCGTTTCCAAAAATATGACAAAAGTAATTTTTATATTGTTTTAATTAAACATTTGTAAGGGAAAATGTGCCTTAATGTGACATTAATAAAAACCCCTGTGTTAAAATGATGCCAGAAGTGCACTGAAAGAAATGGTAAAACAGATTTAGTATATCCCATGTAGTTTTGAGCGAATCTTAGACTATTATTACAAAATTAATATGATAAAGATAGGGTGGTAGGGAGTCCGATTACATTTAATGAAAAATAGATACAGTTTTTATTGTACTTGAAACGCCGACCAAAACTACCAGGGTATTTTAAGAAATAAAAAAATTAGTTTCATCATTGTAGGATTTAGATTTAGATTATTGAAATGGCAACCTACCCAGGTAGGTATTTTAAGCCAAGTATGAATGAGAAATGAGTGTAGGATGATTGTGGCGCGATCTTGTAGTCTTGTTACTGACTAAGGCTGACATGTTCCTTAGACAGCACTGTTAATTAATAGCCCAAAAGCCGATGGCAACTAAGGGACTTACAGTTTAACGTGGAACCACGGCCTCTGAATTACGAACTGGTCTAATTATGAGGATGGCCTTTGCGGATTAACGTAGTATTCAATAGTGCGGACGTTAATCCACACAAGAGAGCACTACACCCACCCACCATCGCTCATAACTATCCACAATTCGTGACCTCCAAGTAGCTGGATTAAAGGATGACGCCACCATCCCAGTCAAAAGCTGTGGCCACGCTCTTCATTGGCAATATTCTCTCTACCCGCCTCAGTACTATAACGATAGGATCGTCTATCTCTCCCTAGCTAGATGGTAGATGGAGAGGACACCCACAATAACAATCACTGATGGTTCTAAGACCGTGCGGTAGGCAGAAGCGACCCGAAAGGAAACTCGGCACTGGACTCGGGAAAGCCGGTCACGATAGATACATACGTCTTTCCAAGACGTGGGCCCAGACCTCAGCTCCGTATAGAAGAACTGACTAAACGGACGTCATCAACAAGCGGCGTTTGCAGATGAGTCCGAGATACTTAGCAACAGGCTTGGTCCGAGATTTGTTCTATCTGCAGAGGAAATACGGTGGGAATTATTCTCTTTGTTATAACGAAAGCGTTACATAGCACCTTAATCTCTGTCTTGCTCATCACCAGAGAAAGATAGTGTGCTTGCATCCACCTGTTGACTCTGGCCATAACTAAGCCAAGCTTGTTTAGCCTGCTCGACAGTTCTTGTTGCTACCAAAGCAGTGACGTCAACGGCGTAGGCGTAGCCGATAAGAAGACTCGTCTGGCATTTCAACTCTCAGCAAGCTGTCGTAAGACACATTCCAGGGATCGGGCCCCACTCAAGAGGTAGAGAGAGGTTAGGCCCTACGTGGAACGTGTGCCTTAGACGCCCATAGCATATTGCTCTGCCTGGTGGAGATAAAAACATTCTTCACTTCGGGTGTGACGAGAAGGAAGACGCGACACGGTCGGTGATTGTGGTCTTCCGCCCTCCACACTGTCTGAACTATCTCCTTGATAGCGTCGATGAGGGTTTGGCCGTTTCGGAAACCATGGTGTTGCGGAAACAAGTCCTGACCAGCAGAGACGATTGACTCGGTTAGTCGGACAGTTTAGCAAAGGATGAGGGAGTCCCCGTTGCAGACTTAGGATCATTAGATTAGGGAAATCGCGACCATACCACAAGGTAGGTATTTATAAGAAATGAGGAGTATGAATAAGAATTGAGTGTAAGATTACTGTGGCGCGATCTTGTGGTCTTGTTACTGACATGTTCCTTAGACAGGACTGTTAATTAATAGCCCAACAGCCGATGGCAACCAAGGGGCCTACAGTTTAACGTGGAATCCGAACCACGGCCTCTGAATTACGAATTGGTCTAATTATGTACATGGTCTTTGCGGATTAACGTAGTATTCAATAGTGCCGACGTTAATCCACACAAGAGAACACTATACCCACCGACCATCGCTCACAACTATCCACAATTCGTGACCTCCAAGTAGCTGGATTACAGGACGACGCCACTATCCCAGTCGAAGATAAGGCTAGCCATTTTCCAAGTAGAATGGAAAATACGGTCAGCCAAACATAAATTGACCAAATCCGAGAGAATCCAAAAGAATGTTTATAGTGCTAACACCTGTTATTCTGTAATACGACGGTTTAACGGCATTTTAAATGTAATTTTTTTTTAATTTTATGGAAAATGATCACTTGTATAGTAATTTGACTATTGTATCACCAAAAATCAGTTAATCAATCAAAAGATTAAAATCATAAGTCTACGACGATCGGTTCCAGAGATGAGTTAAATTTGTTATCTTTTGTAAACACAGTAAAACTTTTTTTTCTTGTATACGGTCGTATATCTGTGCTTGTAATATGCTTACTAACTTGTCTGTTAGCGCTAAATGTTATTCTTATGGAGGATGCTAAGAATCAATCTTCCATATTTCTCAACTGTTTTTCATGGAACTTGGTATGAAGGATAAAGTCACATAATTTAATAAATCACACGCAAAAACGTATGTGTTTATCAATGAGGTTAGTTCAAATTTCAACTTGCATTAAGAGGGTATCTGAAACAAATTTCATGATTATTTCTGTGTTATTTTTATTAACCGTGATAGTTTTAAAATATATATTTATTTTTTAGTTTACGTAGGAGAAAGTGTGTTTCAATTCACTGATACCGTTTTACGTGTTTCTGGATAAGATGAATATTGTATGAGATGAATAATACAAAAATTTAATTTTGACGAAAATATGTAACGAATTTAATTGTGGATTGAGAATTGTGTAAGATAAAACACTTTTATCTTACAACGAAAATAAACAGTTGCTCAAGCCACAGATGACAATCCAAATTGTTATTTTCTAACAGTTATTTACATAAATTATTGTAGCTTTTATTCCCAAAAAACCCATTTACTTAAAAAATTCACTAAAAGCAAAATTTAAGTTACAGTATGGCAAACAAGTAGCGTTTGAAAATTCAACGGAAAACATAGTCTGAAAATAATAAACACACCTTCGATGGTAAATTCTTAAAGATTCTGTATTAATTATGCATTTTTCCTTATAAAACGTTGACATAAGTCGCCATTGTATTCAATTAAACGCGTTTAAATAGAATTAAAAGGGTGTGTCAGTGGACTACGTAGTTCAAAAACGTTTCTTGTAAATTGTGGGGTGGGGCAAAGTCCTTTTGACTCTCGTAGTAGGTGACGTCATGGCTTGGGTTGCCGCGTCCAGCGCTGTTGCTGTCAAGTGAAGTGAACCAGTCGGGCGAGTTGACGAGAAGTGTGGAGAGTGTATTCCGTGGTCCTTCAGTGTCCATTTTCTCGTTTTTAGTGAAAACTTCAGAGAGAATCTGTACACTCTAGGATAATGGCGAGTGAAGAAAACAACGTTGCTGCTGAAACCAAGGAGGTCACCGAATCGGCGCCTGAAACCAAGACGGAAACTAAGGAAGCGTCGGAACAACCGGCGGCGCCTGCAGCCGAGCCTCAGCCACCAAAGCCCGTCGTGCGCAAAACAAATTATGAAAAAGACATTGTGTATTTGTATCAGTTTTCGCGTACACCGGTAGTCCCGTCACTTTCCCCCTACTGCCTCAAAGTTGAAACCTGGTTGAGGCTTGCTGGACTTAAATATGAGGTAAGTTTTTACAGTTGAATTTTGAACATGTCGGTGTTATGGACGCCGCCATTACTGTATTTGAGGTCCGGGAGGAGAGGCCGGAGAATGCATTGTATAGAGAATGGAAGTAAAATACGTTTTTCATCCTTATTATGAATTAAACTCATTGAATGAATTATTCGTATAGTTGCAGACTTAATTGATCTTTGATCTTAAAATATAAGATTTCTTATTAAATTTGTAAAACATCTTATAATATTAAACTAACATCGAACAATTTTAACCTATCAATCAAAACTAAGCTCTTTGAAGTAATACTCTGAAAAATGTGAGTTTATTTTTTTCTTTTAAAGATGTAATCATACATATATTATTTAGGATAATGTAATCAAATATCCAATATGCTTTTTTAAGGTAAAAAATATTTCTTGGCAAAACGTTTTTTGGATAAAGCAGATCTGTTCTATTTTCTATAATATTTTCGGACATATTACAGATTTCTAGAATTACCTAATTCACCTTAATGTGACTCAGTGAATCTTAATAACCAACATTATATAGCTACTTTTGCTAATAAGTTATTGGTTAATTTAATTTAAGGTTTTGATATTTTTATTTGTGAAATTGACTAACTTAGGCCTAAATAAGAATTTACTTAACATGGTCTCCCTATTAGTTTTCGTTTTCTGTTGTGGAACCATGTTCAGTAATGGGTTAACTTCTTTGTCAGATGATTTATAACGGTTCAAGTTGATACAAATATGAAATATGTTATTCGGTAACTTATTGTTTGGGCTACAAAGACGAACCAAATTTAATCAATATATTTTTGATGTTTTAATTAATTTAAAATTTTCAAGTACAAGAAGTTTATCAATATTTAGGGCTACTTAAAAGCTGCTTTGTAAATGCCCCGCATCATTGATTGGATTTTATGTGGGTAGGGCTACATATAACTTACCCTCTTCATTGCAGCCCCGGCTTTGCAAAGAGGTTAAGTCTTGAACGTTCTACTTATTCATTTTGTTAAAAATAATTAAGACAATAGTTAACTTGCGAATACAGGCAGGTGAGCAGACCGCTCATCCTTATTAATGAGCTGACCTGAATAAGTTTTACTCGTTTATGGGTGGTCCAAAACAATAGAGGCGGGTTGTACTTTCACAGAAGGGCTAGACAGACTGGTTAAGAAGGAAGTGTGAAATTTAGAGTCGCTGTTTTGTATTTGCAACTATACGTACTTTGATGGAAAAAGGTTTTATCAATATTAAAAAGATATTTCAACCCAAATTAGGTTGTTGTGTTAGAGGGTGTGAGCCCTTAGTTTACCTGTGTGTAGCAGCCAAAGTTCCGCTGGCGTGTGTAGTTGGGAGTTAACATATCATTAAAAAACTTAATATCTAGACCTAGGACTGGTTCAATGTATATTTGAACCAAGATTACTGTGGTAACTTTTTTCATTAAAATGGTCGGTCAAGAGATTTTTTTCAAATCAAAGTTTCATTGCTACAAAAATCCACCTACATAAAAAATGTTCTACCTCAACAAGCAGATGCAACGCTGTAGGACGATTGCTGGACACAAGAACACATATGTAGCCTAGTGTCAAGCTCTTGTCCAAGCTCCAATGTCCTGCTGCACTTGTGTGCTCTTCAGTTTATATTTATTTGACTATTAAGTATAAATTTTCATTAGCTCATAATATTAATATACAGGGTGTCCATTTTTGTGTCAAACGTTTCAGTGGAGGAGGTGTATGGCCTAAAACGCTTATTTTAGTTCTCAGATATCCGCCATTTTATTTTTAACAGATTATTTTCTAATTTGATATGTGTTTTATACTAGTATACTACCGTAATATTATTAAAAAAATAACTAGCATGATCCAAGCTCAAAATTCAAAATGGAGGACATTTAAAATTTTAAAGCTAAAATAGGCTATTTTAGTTTTTTTTACGGTAAAAAATTAAACGGTCGCCGTTTTGGATTTTGAGCTTGGATCATGCTAATTATTTTTTAATAATAGTAGTCGACTAGTCTAAACACTAACAAATTTGAGAATGATCTGTTAAAAAAGAAATAAAAAATATTTTATGAAAAATACAAAATGGCGGATATTTGAGAAAATAAGCGTTTTAGGCCATACCTCTAGTAAACTCTTTTTCTTCCCTGTAATGTACCTAATTACTCACCAAAGTCGTGAAACATTTTTCATGAACACCATGTATATTGTTTTATCTTTAATATGGTTTAAGTTGCATCCCGTGAGAGGTTCTTTAAGACAAGTTGTTGCCTACAATACTAACTCAAATTAGCCTATATTAATTAATACCGGTAAGATATTTTCGTTAATATTTCAAACTTGGCCAATAGGTTGATTGAACACAAACTTAATCATTAAGTTATTAGATTTCAAGGCAATCAAATCATAATTTTTATTTATTTGAGAGTATTTTCCTGCTGGATTGTCGGTGTAGTAGTCTATTTTAGATTTATTATAGGCTATTACTTTACTTTTGCATGTAATTTTCAATATTTGCTGCATTTTCTAATTTCACAGTCAATTAAAAATTAATGCAACTTGTTATTGAAGAAGCTTTAATATTACTTTATTGTTTAAACTTTTACGATATTACTAACGTTCAATTTACAAAATTCTTTTTGAGTATCTTAGGCCTGTACGATTTGTTAATATGCACATACACATAATTTAGATACTGGAAACTATTAGGCCTAGTTTATTATGCCTTTGATGATATTCTCTCGTTAAAATTATCTTTTAAACTTCAATTGGTTCATTGAACTTCCAGAACTTCTTAACCAGTTAAATGGACTAAAATTCACTTTTCAAATAACAGCAAATCAGCTGATAGGATCTTAAAGATGCTGAAAAAGATAGCTAATTCTTTGCTATCATAGTTTATCTTTTGAATTTAAAGGTTTTTCTTTTTATATAATTTTCTCAATTAAATGTATATCAAAATTGCTAATGCTGTAAGGTTTTCGACAGTTTTTCAAGATCAAGATGAGAAGTAAAAGTACACGTAAATCATGATCTTAGCCAGTACCATTTAGCTTTAATCTGTTAGGCTTATATTGGTTTGTTTGTCCAGATATGGTTCCTACTACTGTACAATACCTTTTACAATCAGTATATTTTTATGTGAGAGATTTTAAGGGGATTAGGAAGAGTAAACACTTTTTCCTATTTTCTGTTTTCAATGTTGTTCTAAAGAAGAAATCTTCCTTTATCTACTATATTAATTTAATATAGTTCTAGTATGTCTTGAGTTTTATGTTTGATGGTAGTACAGTAGCGCTCTATAGTTCACAGTTCATTTACCGATAGTTGATTTTTTGTACAAAGGTACACTTATCTCAGGAACTAGAGATAGAAAATCGAAAAGTGTAACTAAAATTTACAAATTTACATGGCGAATACAGTGCCTACGTTCTTCCCTTAAGGGGATTATATGAAAAATAATTTTTCAGTTATTTTACTTGCAAAAGAAAATAATTCGTTTTGGGAAAATCCATGTTACGAACACATTAAACAAAATTGTTTTCCATGAAGTAATTTAGTAAAGAAACGGTAATTGTTTGGATTAATACTGGGGTTTATTCTCAGTTTTTGATCAAGAATGAATTATTAAAATTATTATTTCTTTAAAATCTTGTATTTCGTCTTGGGCTGAATTATCTTTCCTTTGCAGGAGAAGGGTCTCTGAGCATGATTAGACAGGCTGTCACATAGATCACCTGTGTTGATTAGTCAACTACCCTGTAGGGAAGACATGAGCCTAGGTACAATATATCAAGCTCCGGTGACATTAGGGTGGGGTGTAACTGTTAACCAACATGCATATTCTACCATCGTGAGGAAGGGAAAGTAGGATGTACTTAAAAGCGAGTCAATACCACCCATTTTAGAAAAGCTCTATTTAGAAAACTAACCTCATTAAGAAAATTGGTAAGTTATTGTAACAATAATTAATGCAGTATCAACAGGGCCTAGTATATAAAAAAATCATATTTGGCTTAAAACAAAGTAGACACTAAGCCAACTTTTTTTGTAAACGTTTTAACCGAAGAACCTGCATATTTACATTTTTACTGAATTATGCAAAATTTATGTAAGGGTTTTGTCATTAAATTTGAAAGTATATATATAAGTCTGTTGCTTTTGGATCATTTTGTTTGTAGACAAATCGGTATTCTTATTTGGAGCACCTCTGTAAAATTTGAGATCTTTTAATAACAATTGTTGCAGTCGTTCTGATTCTGGTTAGCATATTCCAGTTTTTTGAGGTTTTTTGTGAGAAATACCCTTCACCTAAAGAAAGGAACAAATGTCTGGAAATACTGCTAAAGTGCATCTTTGTACAAAATTGCTTAAAAATCGTTTGGATCTAGGGGCGGCACACAGAAACAGATATAACTCTGAAAAATTACTTTGTTGGGTTCAACAAGCTTCAAAACGGATATTTACACTCTCAACTCAGATTGAAAAATTTGGACAAAAACCTTCTCCTTAATTTGTGTAAGAGGAAAAGTGAAAACGTGTTACTGGAAAGAATTCACTTATTTTAAATAACCTCTTCATCGATTGATTGTTTTAAGTGAAATGTGACTTGACGAGTGTCTTTCTTTACACACTCAACAAGTCAGCGAATGAAGTATATCGGTTTGAGTGAGGGCTTGAACACGTGTATCGTGTGTCCAGGCCGACTGCGCCGAATGACAAGTCAGCAGATGTTTACGAGATACGCAGTTGGACGCGGCAGGAATGTGCCCTTGAGCTGAGCACTCGACATGGACACTGGGACTCTGTATGATGCCAGGGCGAAGCCCAAGTGCAGCTATGCAAGGTTGTCCGACAGCTTGCATAATTCATTCGTGTAAGACGAGCAACAATCATCTACATGTAATGGACTCGCACAAATGGGTATCATTATTCAAAATGGGTGTGACTTTCTGCCTTTTAAGCGTGTTTGTTTCGAAACTAAATATTTGCATTCTTCATAAGTAAGAATTCCTCAGAGTGATGCAATGCCTTTTGGCAATTCAAAACGTCATCCCATTTACAGTAATAACTTGTTGGTGTTTTCCTTAGAGTAAAATGCTAAAAGTAGTTCCCATGTTAAGATCCAAGACTGATTGGATGCGGAGAACCATTTCATTTTGAATGGGCTTCCGCTCCCTTGGTAATAATGACCGCGATTCACCGGAACGGAATGTGAAGTTACTAAGTCTAGAAACTAACCCTTAGGCGTACTCGGAAGGGCGTATCCCTCCCTGACACCTACGGAATTAGAGGTAGGGTCGGTCGAAACAATGGCAGAGGCGGCGACGGTGGCAGGCGTGGCGGCGGCCGCGACGGAGACCTGGAATGTGGAAGCGGCGACCAGGTCTTGTTCGTCCTTTTATTTACGTACAGTAGAAATCTAAAATTAGAATTTTCCCTGTTTACCAACTAGGGGGTTAAGATAAATTTTCTGCATTGAAAACCTTCTCCATTGATAACACATGTAGGCCTACATTATAACGTCATAGTTTGAATGGTTATCGATAAACTTGGAAAACTAGAAGTAAAATTTTCTATTTCTGTGACGATTTTCAGTAGCCAAAAGGAAGAGGCCATTTTTATCCGAGGGAAGTTTTCATGTTAATTCCTCCTGTGACCTCGGCGATCCTATGATGTCCCGCCACAACTACGTGTTACGCCAGGCTCCCTGGCTCGCCGTCAATGGGCTGAGTGACGAACCACTACGTCGTAGTCTTGGCGAGTCACTTCCGCATTCTTCAGTCCGCACTAGATTAGCGATGTGGTTACAAATGTGAAGAGGGAGTAGTAATGAAGTAATCTAATTAATTCTTTGTGAAATCTTTTTCAGCGTAGAAACGAACATAGAAAGTTTGGGAAGGGGGTTTGAAAAATGCCCGAGATCGAGGAACATAATGAAAAACAGAAATCGTACCTTTACTTTGGAATCCTGCAACGCGAACATCATGCTGTACATTTTTCTAAAGCGCTAAAACTCACTGGCATCAAAATTACATGTAATTTTGATGTAGTTGTATGTAAACTAGAGAAAGGAGCGTTTGCAATATTTGTAGTTTTGAAAAAAAAATCATTTGTATAAATCTATAACATGAATATTCAGCCCTCACTGAGATCATGAGTCACCTTTTCTAAGACAGATGAGTCAAAGAATGACAACTAATTCCAACCATCAGCTCAAGTCATTTTTCCAAAAGTCTAAAATAGGCCTCAAATCAATTTATTTATCTTATAGAGTCTACTTTAATATTTGTATTTCTGTAGTTACCTTAATTGTTACGTTTCTGAAATAGCGACCTATCTGGATGGTAGGTATTTTAGGCAAAGTATGAATGAGAAATAAGTGTAAGATGATTGTGGCACGATCTTGTAGTATTGTTATTGACTAAGGCTGATACATGCTTTAGATAGAATTTTTGCCCCGAAGCTAATGGCGTCTAAAGGATCTACAGCTTAACGTGGGATCCTTACCTCTTTTCTCTATGAATTACAAACTGGTCTACTTATGATGATTGTCTTTGCGGATCAACATAGTATTCAATAGTGCGGACGTAAATCCACACGAGAGAATTTTACATCCACCTACTATCGCTCAGAATTATTCACAATTCGTGATCTCCAAGTAGCTTGATTACAGGACACACCTCTCTATCAAAAGGTTTATCGGTGAACTGGTCAGGGTAATGAAAAATGAGAAAGTTTTGTTGCACCCTTTAATAAGTGGTTAAATTATGATAGGAGAGTGATACGAAGAAAGGGGTTTTAAAAATGCCAAACTTGGACGAGACTGATCT
This sequence comes from Nephotettix cincticeps, assembly GCA_023375725.1. Classification (NCBI taxonomy): domain Eukaryota; kingdom Metazoa; phylum Arthropoda; class Insecta; order Hemiptera; family Cicadellidae; genus Nephotettix; species Nephotettix cincticeps. The sequence goes on along the minus strand of CM041785.1, from coordinate 14,534,404 downwards.
CCAGTCGTCTATTCTGTTGCGTTGTGTTCTTGACAGGGTCGGAGCCCTCGTCTATTCTGGGATCAGGAATGTGGGGAATGCCTCTCACTGAAGACGCTTGCATGTCGAGCGGGCAGAGGAGACCGATTGACCGACGAAAGTGCAGCCAGGAGTGGAACAAGGCCATTGCCGGCGGCCAGCTACATTCTAGGACGCTCCATCGCTCTGTAGTTCCACCGATTAATCCGGCCTCATTTCAGAATTAGTGTTTATTAACTTCTTCATTCTTTTTTGTGAACTTGTCAATTTTCAACGCCAGTGGCACTTTAACGGGTTGATAGCGAACGGTCTCTGGTCTTTGACTACCTCACGTCGTCTTGTTTGATTGGCAATTAGTTAATATCACAACTATAAGTGGTTAATTCTATTAAGCAAGCTTTTCATAGCGTCCATGCTGCTGTGAAGGAGTTTTAATGAAGAGACTGCAGAAGTGGCGAAATATTTCGTTGAAGGCCTATAAGAGAAATGTTGGTTTTGTGACCAGCGTGATGATTGTCGTAAAGTGATTGTTTAGGGAAAAAATTAATTACAAGTAATTAATTTTTTCTATTATGGAATATGAAATACCCTATATAACCACTTTACATTTAATTTGTCACAAAATTAGTATTGATCTTATGGGACTAAAATCCAAAATGGCGGATGTACTTCTGACTCTTAAAACAAAATTTTATTCGGAAAGTGGATTTTCAAAAATGAAAAGATGTATTACAGACTTAATTCGTACCCAATTAATTTTGTAAAAAAATATTAAGATTTTGTTGAACTGTATTTTCAAAGATGTTACATCTTTTGACGTTGCCTAACTACCCCTAAGTGTAAATGATAAAACGGAAGTTAAATACTTCGTGCTATATTGTTGGATGGCTTCGAATTCGAGAGTTTTTGAATTATTAATGAATAATTTTAAACTTAACTGAAATGGCGACCTATCAGGTAGGTATTTTAAGCCAAGTATGAATGAGAAATGAATGTAGGATTATTGTGGCGCGATCTTGTAGTCTTGTTACTGACTAAGGCTGACTTGTTCCTTAGACAGGACTGTTAATTAATATCCCAACAGCCGACGGCAACTACGGACCTACATTTTAACGTGGAATCCGAACCACGGCCTCTGAATTGGTCTAGCAATGAGGATGGTCTTTGCAGATTAACATAGTATTCAATATTGCGGACGTTAATCTACACGAGAGAACACTACACCCATCGACCATCGCTCACAACTATCCACAATACCTTACAGGACGTCGCCACCGCCCCAGTCAATCACTTCACGTAATCTTCGACCATGAAATAATTAGAAACGCATGTTCAATGATCGTTGATCAATATTTATGACAGGAATTAAGGTTGAATATGTTCCTGGGCTGAAGAAAGTCAAAGGAAAGTTGAGGGTTCTTGTAAGGAGACAGTGCTTGTAGGCATGTAGTCATGAGGGAGAGAATCAAGGTCTCGGCCAAGTGAAGGGCGATGGCTGGTCGCCGGGCCAACTGCCGCATTCTGAGCCAACCAGTCATCGGCCACTTGGCGATCACTTGAACCCATGAGTAATATCCTGAGGAGCAAATGTGCTTTAATTCTGTGAAATATTTCACACCATTTTGAGTCAGATGGGAGCGCGTTTTATGTTAAAAATTAAAATACTTACGCGAAAACTATTGAAATGATTCATGTTTTATGCCGTTGTGAAGGTATCTTTATTGAATTTTATGTAACAGGTAGGCCCACTCTGTTGTAGTAGCCAACTCGATGAACGATATGATAAGTATTGACTCATTATTTGAACAAGGTTAAAATTATTTATAAATTGATATGGTTAATGTTAAAATATTAATGTGACGTAGGAAGACATTTAATAAACATGGTAAGCACAGACACAGAGGATAATATCCAGAGTTTGCTCTCTTTATGACGGTCGAATGTCTTTTTAAATGACTCTGAGACTATAATCCAGCTCGACCGTTATTCACTGTACATGTATACATATTACATGCTGTATACTATTGAAGATGTCTTTTCGGTACAGCAAGGAGGGATACGTTGACTCAATTCTGTACATTACTATTATTTAACACATCGTACCTGATCGCGGGATTAACTCACTCCTACCTAATAGCTCTGAAAACAAAGAAAGCACGATTAATAATTTTCCTATGTACTTGTAAAATGGGTCAAATATATTTTACTTCAAGAATAAGTTATTAAGGTCAAGAGAATCGCTCGGAAGCTTAATGCTTATGCACGTCCATAAAAGAGTGCTTACCATAAATTAGCGGCAAGAGCAAGGCTCGGTGCGGAGGCGGAGGCGGCAAATTGCCCGCCCATGGTTCGTTTGAAGATAATGATGTCTTTGTCGTCTTATTGCGCACCATTAAGGCTTTTTTAACTGCTGCACTGACTGTAGCACATGATGTTATACGAGGACGTATTACGAGAACAGCTGGTTAGAAGAACTGAAAATATTTTCTTCAAAACTATCCATGATCTAAGCTATTTGCCATGGTGAAGTAAACACACATTTTCCGATCGAATTCCGTTGACAGCTTATTGCTAACACTATAAATGCGATCAAATACAGGATTATTCGAATCCAACAATCAAAGCACGTTTTTTCCATTTTAGCATTGAGACCATCCTCATAATTGGACCAATTCGTAATGCAGAGGCCGTGGTTCGGATTCCACGCTAAACAAGTCCGTTAATTTCCATCGGTTGTTTGGCTATTAATTGACAGTCTAGTCTAAAGAACATGTCAGCCTTAGTAACAAGACTACAAGATCGCGCCATAATCATCTTACACTCAATCCTCATTCATACTTGGCTTAAAATACCTACATTGTGTATGGTTGCCATTTCAATGATCTAATCTAATCTTATTTAAACGCTCCGAGGCGGGATTTCCGTCACAAGTTGTACCTTTACCTGATGATGGGAAACGGTCCAAAGCCTGGTTTTGTAACTACATAACGTCGGTCTGTTGGTAGAAGTAATTCACTCATTATGTAACTGGGTCCAGAATCGAACCGACGACCCTCTGGTTATGAAATTAGTCTTTGTAATTAAGAAAATAACGGTAAGAGATTAAAGATTAAAACAGTAATGCCATTCAATAAGTTACAAATAGATGAAATTTTAGGCCTCCTGCTATTTTTTACAGCTCGTGTTGCATTGTAAGCCTAAAGAATTGTGTACGTAATTTTATGTTTTGATCTTGGTTTTGCATAAACTGACAGCCAACTGTCCCACATGTCGCTTCAGTGTACATAGATTCCAACCATAAAACTATGGTTATGGTTTATATATCGACACCGACGTGTTATTATCAAATCTCGCTGTCAAATTTAGCTCACCAGAGGTTCGAGAGAAGAGGAAAGCTTAAACGAATACGGCGCAGCTGCGTTGTTTTCCTGTAGGCCTATTGATTGTTGTAGCAGCAAGACTGGCTGGCCGGTCGCAGGGCGGACAGCCGGACACCCATGGGGTGATTACATAATGCGCTCTTATCTCAACTACGCCGGAAATGCGTGCCTGATGCCCCAACGACACTGCGATGCGCTGGCTACTTTGTAACTATCAAAACCTTAGTCTTTTAAATCATAACATCCACTTTTTTGTTGTGGTTAACTAACTATTGTGTCTGGAGTTGATATTTTATTTAGGCCTAAATTAAGAGTCTGCAGTACTTCCGCCATCTTGGATTTTACAAAGTTAATTTTGTGGCAGCATTAACTCCATGGTCGTAAAAAGATGGTTGAGGTGTCAAAATTAAAGGCAAAGAGGTCCCATTAAAAAGATCTTGTTAACTATCGGATATGATTGCGTACTAATTCCCTAGATAATTACATTAACCATAATTTGACACTTTGATCTTTTACGACTACTGTATCATCTAACCTGTAATGCTTTCAGAACATTTTTCTTATTGGGCTAAAACTAAACATTTCGTTTAATTTAACGCGTCTACCATAGACGCGTTATCGTAAATAAAAATTTTGAAAAATCTTTTATGGAACATTAATTATATAAGCATTACGACTACGTAATGTAATTACGACTACGTAATGTAAACAGGGTTTTATGGAGGATTATAAATATATACTCAAGCTGGTGGATTATTTTCAGACCATACAAACGAAACTTTTAAAAATATTTCGTTGTAATTTTACTCCCATTGAACATAATTATTGTGGTCTGAAACAAGGTGGTTCGAAACACCAGTAAAACTAGTTTTCCTTAAGAGTTTGCAGAAGTGCGGAATATTTAGTTTTAAGTCCATAAGATCAATTGTTACTTTTGTAATAGTATTACAGGTTACATGATAACCGTAAATTTATGGTTTGAGGTTTTAAATTAAAGGTAAAGATAATTAAACTATTTCCATTTTTATTTTATTTTCCGTGAAAATATAATTATCGCGTAACTATGTCCGATAGTTAACAAGTAATTATCTTTTTTACGACTGACAATTAAACAAAATAGAAAATGCAATTCGCTCCATAAAAGGTTTAGTTATATTTTTTGAAACTTCAATAATTTATACGACTGTCACAAAATTAACCTGTTCTTGTAAGACTAAAATCCATGAACTTCAGACTCATACAAGTGCGGATTTTGTCTTGGGTAGACAGTATACCACCGCCCTTACCAGTGTGTGTGTTGTTGTATAAGTTTGTATTGGATGTAGTAGGACTACAAAGTTCTACTACATCGTAGTATTTACTGCCAGATATGTAAACAGTCCCGTGAAGCGAAACATGCACTTGCCACCCAATTGGCCGGGTATATTGTCAAAGTTGGCCGCACGCCCGGCTAATACAATACAACGCCGTTCCTGATTTTGGTCCGGATTTCCCCTCGGAAAACTCTTCCATTCGTTACGTTTTTATTTTCAATTTATTTCCACGAAATGTAATCTTCTCTTTTGTCGCCCTTTCGTAAACAACGCGATGGAATTTATTACATTTTTTATTATCGTTGCAGTTTATTGTTACCCAAATTGTTCGATTAGTGCCTACTTGTTTTAGTTTTAAGCGTTTTACTGTTTCGCATTAGAAGCTAAAATATCCCCGTAGCATCAGACCTGCATACCATGCGAATCTACTATATAAATTTAATTATTCTTCATATAAATAGCGTGAGAAAAGAGTAAGTAGGTGTGCTGTCTAATAAAAGGACTTTCAACATACAATAATATACCTTTATGAAGCTCATCAGTTTAGTTACACTATTTCATATAGTAGAGAAAATATCATTTTTTATATTTTTCCAATAAGATTAACGTGTGAGCTCCAAAGGACAACGTTCTGTGTTTACCAGTTTCTTATCTGAGCAACTCTTTGGCATAGAGCAAAGTTTGAAATATTAATGTATGTTTTGAGCTGATTCCAAAGGTATTACTAAATTATTTATTCATTACAATTACTGTATTATTGACATGGATATGTCTTAGCTCTGGGGGGGGGGTGTATTGGCGATTTTTAAGATGGAAAACATGTAACAGGTTTCCATAGAAACTACTAGAGCTGTTGTATTTGAATTTTTACATATCCATTCTCTTTAGACATATCCATGATCTAACTTATTTCCCACAGGGAAGTCAATACAATCATTATTATATAAACCTGGTAAGAAATTATAATTGAAACCCCACTCGACCACATTTCTTGGGTTCACCCTATCCCCTCTGGATAAACCAATTTGCCCACATTTTTACAAGACTTCTTGTGCGCTGACGCTCATTTTTGAACGAGAATAATGGTCCACGCTGTAGGTCTTAGAACAGACTTGGAATGAGAACTACGGCAATGTCTCTATTTTCCTATCGAATATTCCCTTGTATATAAAAATAAAACCCTTAAAGAATTGTGTGAATCAACTATAGATTTGTAATTATTGCGGAGAAGAATCTCTTACTGTTGTCGGTAAACGTTAAATAATATACAAAGAAATTCTTCAGAATATTCATTTCGTACCTGTATGATGTCATGTTTTATTTTTGAACAACATTTTAATATCCTTAGTAGAACATTTTTAAACCTTTTAATTCCAAAACAAAAACACTTCAGTCGTCTCATAAATCCGTGTGGTTGTTTACCTTTCGTAAGTTATTGCCAAAACAAAGCATTGGCGTATCGTATCCGAAACTGCCAGTTACGATAAACAGGCCGAACGTAAACAACTGACGGCGCGCCGCTAAGCTGGACAACCATGGTTTGGGCTACTGTGTCTGTAAATAGCAACAGTCTTGTTTGTTTTAACAGAAGTTTAATCGAGAATGTAACTGGAGTCTTAAACTGAACTGTAAAATCACTTTCTCTTCGGGGTTTCCTATTGAAGAGTCTTAGAAGTGCCGCCATACTTTATTTTAATTCCGTAAAAGCAATATTAGACCAGTTCACAGTAGAAAAGATTTTGGTTCGGACTGTAGGTCCCTTAGGTGCTATTGACAGGTGGATTATGAATTAAAAGTTCTGTAAGGAACATGTCAGCCTTAGTCAGCATCAAGACTACAAGATTACGTCACAATCAACTTTTCACTCATTTCTCATTCATGAAATGAATTTGAAGTATCTCCAAGCCGCAAGGTGGAGCTATTTGAAACACCAAATACCCTGGAGTTGGGTTAATTATATATTTTTTTTTAAATTGATGGACGGTGGTAGATGCTACCTGGATGGGTAGCCATTTCAGAAAAGGTAATAAAAATAACTTAATGTCAGCATTAAGATAGTCGTAAAATATGGTTAATGTGTCAAATAAAAGTAATAGAGATCATCTAGGTAAGGAAATAGTTATTTTTCCGAAAAATTTAAATTTCTACGCAATTACACAAAATAATTAACACGTAGTTATCTTTTTTATGAAAACAACTTGATATTTTGTAGATGTTTTAATAATATAATGGCTAGTTATGCTGTCAGAAAATTAACATTGTTCTTAATGAGAAAAAAATCACTCGCAACTGATGAGCCGCGTAAAGAGTTTTGAACATTAATACTTCAGTTGAAGTAAAGAATGTATTGGTGTGAATATTTTGTTTTCCTCTAGATGGCTGAGGCAAGTTGAGATACAAGTGTGATTGTCAAACGACAACATGTGTGGCCGCTCTTTGTTAACATTCACAGACTGTTTATTCTTCATATAATAGCATGAGATGGAGTAAGTGGTATGCTGTCTTATAGGACTTATTTTTCAAATACAATAATATACTTAGAAGCTCATCAGTTTTTTCATATAGTAGAGAAAATATTATTTTTTATATTTTTCCTTTAAGATAAACATGGGAGCTCCAAAGAACAACGTCTTTTGTTTACCAGTTTCTATATCTGAGCAACTTTTTGTCATAGAGCAAAGATTAAAATAGGTTTTTGAGCTGATTCCAATTGTATTACTATATTATTTATTAATTACAATTACTGTATTATTTATATAAACCTGGTAAGAAATTATAATTGAAAACCCCTTAAACCCTTCTCTTATGGGGTGGACCCAAGAGAAGGGTCCACCCCATACCCTCAGGATAGACCAATTTGCCCATATTTTCACACGTCTTATCGTATTACGTAAGTCATCTGGATTGGGCAATTTTTACAAGAGTTACTGTGCGCATACGCACATTTGTGAACGAATGGTGTTTTGGCATCAAGGGGCCCAAAACAAAAGAATGGTCCGCGCTGTAGACCTTAGTACAGACTTTGGAATGAGAACTACGGCATGTCTCTATTTTCCTATCGAATATTCCCTTATATATAAAAATAAAACCCTTAAAGAATTGTGTGAATCAACTACAGATTCGTAATTATTGCGGAGAAGAATCTCTTACTGTTATCGGTAAACGTTAAATAATGTACAAAGAAATTCTTCAGAATATTCATTTCGTACCTGTAGGAAGTCATGTTTTATTTTTGAACAACATTTTAATATCCTTAGTAGAACATTTTTAAACCTTTTAATTCCAAAACAAAAACACTTCAGTCGTCTCATAAATCCGTGTGGTTGTTTACCTTTCGTAAGTTATTGCCAAAACAAAGCATTGGCGTATCGTATCCGAAACTGCCAGTTACGATAAACAGGCCGAACGTAAACAACTGGCGTCGCGCCGCTAAGCTGGACAACCATGGCTTGGGCTACTGTGCCTGTAAATAGCAACAGTCTTGTTTGTTTTAACAGAAGTTTAACTGAGAATGTAACTGGAGTCTTAAACTGAACTTTAAAATCACTTTCTCTTCGGGGTTTCCATTGAAGAGTCTTCGTAATTCCGTAAGAGAAGAGACAGTTTTGGTTCGGATCCCTCGTTAAACTGTTAGTCCCTTAGGTGCAATTTCCTGGTGGACTATCTTCTATCTAAGGATATTCCTTAGTCAGTATCAAAACTGCAAGATCGAGCCACAATCCAGTTACATTCATTTCTCATTCATACTTGGCTTGAAATATCTCCAAGCCGCAAGGTGGAGATATTTGAAACACCAAATACCTTGGATCTGGGTTAATTAAAGTTTTATTAATTAATGGGCGTTGGTAGATGGTACCTGGATAGATCGCCATTTCAGAAAGGTAATAAAAATAACTTAATGACAGCAGTAAGATAGTCGTAAAATATGGTTAATGTGTTAAATCAAACTATTAGAGTTCATCTAGGATAACAAATAGTAATTTTTCCGAAAATTTAAATTTCTACGCAATTACACAAAATAATTAATATGTAATTATATTTTTTATGAAAATAATTTGATATTTTGTAGATGTTTTAATAATATAATTATTATTAGTTATGCTAGTTATGCTGTCAGAAATTTAACAAAAAAATCACTCGCAACTGATGAGCCGCGTAAAGAGTTTTGAACATTAATACTTAAGTTGAAGTAAATAATGTATTGGTGTGAATATTTTGTTTTCCTCTAGATGGCTGAGGCAAGTTGAGATACAAGTGTGATTGTCAAACGACAACATGTGTGGCCGCTCTTTGTTAACATTCACAGACTGTCGAAGTATTGATTCATCGGTAGTCTTTGTTCGTTGTGGTGTTGATAAACTGACGTAGGACACGAACGCCGGTGTGAACACGTCGTTCTATTATGACCCAATTTTATAATTGTATATTTATGAACACGTGAAGAATTTAAACTGTGTAAGTGTTCAGGAAGTATAAATGCGACTATTGGATGGTAAAGTTTAAATTCTGTCTTGTGCTACTTTTAATTTGATTGAAGGTCGGCTGTTCAAATCTGGACTCTTTTGGATTTTGGTTGTTAATTATCTAGTTACAAGTCCTTTGTTTTACAACATGTTTTTATCTACACGAAAAAGACTATGACATTGAAAATCCAGATAGTACAAAAAGTTAAAATACAATGGTGCTGACATACAATGCTGATTTGGTTTCTTGAAACATAAAATGAGGAAATTGTTTATAATGCAATGACGAAAGATTTTACTCAAGGTAATATAAATCGAGAATATTGAGCTCAAATATAGGACTTTTAATCGTACACCAGTAACAGAATAGTTGAATAAAAAAGTAATCTATTGGACCAATGACGATTGTAAAAATAATGGAACAATTATTCGTTTGGCTGTACTCGAATGATTTTAAACGTTTGTTAACCAATTACACAAAACAGAATTATTGAAATTGTTATTATTCTGCGTTTATTTTGCACGACAATTCTAATGCTTTTGTATTTTCTACAATTGGTTGACTAATTTGCTTATTTTCCCCCTTTATATGCACATGATCGGCTGTTGGGCTCAGCCTTAGTTAGTAACAGGACTATCCTCATTCATACTTGGATTAAAATACCTACCTTAATCGCCATTTCAATAATCTAATCATGAACGAAATCTTTATTTCCATGGTGGTGCCATTAGTATGTGAGTTTTCCTAGTCATTGGACCAATCTAACTTATAAAAATTAAATAATTATAGTTTAATTAGTAAACTATTCTGTTATCTATTTTAAACAAATCTGTAGAGCCGATTTGTGATCTTTGTGCACTTTATTTAAACATAGTTCTTATTACAGGAAAAATAGGTCATAATAGTTTCTTTATTTTTTTCGTGGATCTGTCTAAGCTCTTGGGGTGGGTGGGGCTTTCAGAAATTGTAATGGGCGTGACGTCATGTGGTTGTATATAAGGACAGCTGTTTAGGGGAATTGAAAACATTCCATTTAGATAATCCATTATCCAATTTATTCCCCTAAGGAAAGTGTTCATACTTTTAAGTTTTTCCTAGATTTTCGGAGTTGAATTCTGTAACAATCAATACAATAATCTGACGTTATTTTTGAATAGTCGATTGTTAATAATCGATTATACTATTGCTACTTCATATAACGTCAAGAGTATTGTGTCGCCTTATAGCTTGTAGGCTTGTCGCCCGGTTGACGGGTCCGTCCGGCGCCATCCTGTCCGACATTGATTTTCATTGTGTCAAAATTACAGACCTGCGTCCCTTCCCGGGGCTGTAGGCTGTAGACTGTAGAGCCCCTCGAAACACAACAATAAACGCAGCTATTTGTAGATTCATTATATTCAACAACTTTAAATTTGAGAATTTACATTAGCTTGAGAAAGATAACTAAATCATTCAATTTTAATCAAACCATTTGATTAGTTTCATACTGAAGTTGTAGTTGGTTAGTTCGATTATTTTTACGTTCTGTTATCCCATCACTAGTGTCAGGTGAAAATTGGTTGGTGAGAACCTTGGAACTCACTTGGAACTTCAATAAACCAAATGAGCTTCACGTCCAGTATTAGGGGATTTCCCATAGGGAAGAAGCTATTACCGTAGGTCTCATGGTAAGACTTAAGCCCGGGACCATGTTATTTTTCGTCTTTAGGTGCCCGGATAATATAATATTGCCATATTATTAAGGCGGAAATTCTCTGAGTACGCAGGTCTGCTGCGACGGGGGTATTTTTTCTATTTTAGTAGATTTTGTATATTTTTTAATCCCCTTGTAATTTTTCGTGTTGATATTCAAATGCCCAAACCAAGGTTTTAGTACTACACAACGTCGTCCTGTTAGAAAGGTACAATTAAATTCAGTAGAGCAATTTCAAATGGCCGCTGGGTCTGAATTTGATCCGGCGACAGTCCGATTAAAGGTCAAGTACAATCTTGAGCTACCCAGACAGTAGAGAGTGCACGTTTTTATATTTCACTACAACACAGTTCATGAAGTGGCGGTAGGGAAGTTTAGAGTAGGAGGGAGGGAAAACTACATCGCACGTCTGGCCAACCTGAATATCTCGACGTTGAAGCTAGAAATTCATTAGAGAGCACCAGTATAAATAAACATTACTGCAAAACAGTTTAAAGGATGTTTCTTAACCCAATTACGTGATATCTCCGAGCTCAGTAGGAGTTTTCGTCTCTCTTGCAATTAGCGAACAGATTAATGCCGTCTTAATTGAGTTTCTTTTACACGGTAGTTTTATTTTTCCTCATCAACCCAAGAATGTTTTACGTGCATGGTTTACATTTAACTGGAGTAAACGCGTAAGACATGTCACTTTTAAATTATATCTCTGATAAGTCTAGTGAATACTTTTCTTTGTTTAATTTAAAAAAGCGTGATGTGAACTCAAGAATGTTTCTTAAAATTACATAATTTTTTTATCTTCACATTTTTTGGTTTTGTATTTATCGTAATTGAAGTGACGACATTACTAATCACGCTATTGTTGTTCAAAAGGTGAATGATGTGTCAAACTAAAGGTAAAAAACTGTTATCTATGGAATTACATTTTCTAAAAAAAATATTTCTATTACTTGATAATTGTCGTATAAAATTGCGTCGTTATTATATTTTCCCGTAAAATAAATAAAAATAATGTAATTCCTTAGATAAACACTTCATCTTTAATCTAACACCTTAATCGTATTTTTTGTTTATCGTGTAACCAACCAGTAATGCTGGTACTAAATTAACATTGATCTTATTGGTTAAAACGAAATATATCGCCACTCCTGTAGACTTTTAATTAAAACTATAATCATATAACATCTATACTTAGATGCAGGATGAGCCCTCGACATAGTTTATGTGGATTCTATATGCATACCCAGATGTATAGAATTTTTATGCGCACACAGAAAAATACTGGAGCATACTTAAACTTAATATTCAGGACAAATAAAGTGAGGAACGACAAAGAAGAGGGGGATGAGAAATATGAAATTCTTGTGTCTGAAACGAATTCTGAACTTTATTATAAATTGTAAATATGTAAAAGTAGACCCACGTGGCTGTGCGTCGCAAAAATAACACGTGGCCACTTTTCAGACTCAACGAAATTTTACTTTTAAAATTTTACTTACGTCAAAAATATCACAATCACAATACCAACCAACAAGTATATTGAGTTTAAACTTGTCCTTTTATTGATTGTTTGTGTTACTTCTGCAAATTTCTTAAAAACTTCCTTAGTTTTAATCTTATTGAGAAACGACGAGCTTCAAGCAAGGCTTCAAGGCATTATTGATCAGCAGAAAAATGAAACATTATTGAGAGGGTAATAGCTGATTAGTTGGTACTTAAAAAGTATAAATCAGTTAAAGTTCTAAGGAGAAAAGCTTTTGTGAAAATTAAAATGGTTTTAAATGGTGAGCTTATTTGCAAGGTTCAAAGACATGCAAATGGTAATTTTTAGCATTAAACTTTGGATCGGATGCATCGGTAATCGACAAGGTCTTTGATGATTGAGTTATTAACATGCAGATATGGTCCTCCTAGAGGCAGCGCTGCTCTCTGGTGGTGGTTCTGGGCAATTAGTGGCATAAACGAGCGATCACAATGACCGTGACTAAGCTGCTAATTGGTGCCGTATGCCGCCTGAGAACTGGGCTGGGGAACTAGGGCTATTGTCGGAGGATTTCTCATATTAATCTCCGATAATCACTTCTCACTTCCCACCAATCCGTTTTTAGAGTCATTTTTTGTCTTTATTCCGAGGAGAAAGTTTAACCCTCGGGAAGGTGACAATGCAACACTAATGATCCATGATAACTAGAGATGTCTTTGAAAATTGTATGTAGTGTCAGTAAAGTATTTGAAACACATCATATTTAGACGGGAAATATTTCAACGCACGTCTTCGATCTTTGTATCGGTTACAAAAATCAAAACAACAGTGAGGATTTTCCATTGTCACCGTGGTGCATGAATGCCCTACGTTCTCATTTGTTCACCCCCTCCAGACGAGAATAATGATGTAGTATTTGAACACGACTCGACAAAGCTTTGCTCTATGCAAGGAAATCTTTTGTCGTAAAATAATTATGTTGTGGGCTCGACGAGGTTTAACTATTATACATTTTGGAAATGAGAGGCTACATTATTTGAACAAAGTTTACCTGAGTTTTTATTATTGAACTGAAATGAGTTTGATGGGTTTGTTTGTGGTTGAGAACATGTTGAGACTCGTGGATCATATTCGCGCCCGGTGCCCTGGGCCAGGGTCAGCCGGTCCGCCCACGGGCTCATCTGGGCCTGAGGCGTCCGACGACGCGACAAGCAGCGGAGAACACGGTTTCGTACAACTGTTCAAGAACGCATTGGCATTACGTAGTAAAGAGGATTCGATAGAGGGCACGTAGTTGTACCCTCGCTGGCACGTTACGTTCTCAAAAATTAAGTTTTGTCATAAATTTGTATTGGAATAGGATACACCAAGCGGGAGTACAATTTGTATAGGATAGACCAGCGTGAGAGTACGATTTGTATTGGAATAGGATACACTAGCTGGAGTACAATTTGTATCGGAATTTACGTCAATAGCGGTGTTTTATTCATATAGACTTAACATATGAGACGAAACTCGTCCGAAGTTACATAAGATATTTTGCTCCTCAGAGAAGGCCAGTTCCATTTTGTAACTTGGTTATTCAGCATGCGACATTAGGACTTGCAAATGAGGTATTTGAATTTCATCACCTCCCCTGGTCGAGGGGTGGTGTTGGGCGAAGGGCAAGGCACGCGCCGTACTTGTAGCTGGGAGGCGAGAATCCAACAAGTAATATATAGTAACGAAATTTTTGGTAATAGAAGAATATTATAGCTGAGAAGGTATGACTGCGAAAAACGATTTCTAGTTTTGTGGGATAGTTTTTTTGTGACAGCACCATATGATAGTCATAAGATGGTTGAGGTGTCAAATTAAAATTAAAGTTTTTATCTCGAGAGTTACATAAATTGTTATCTAAAAATATAATTATCATGGAATTAAAGGACCTTATCGTGCGTTTGCTACGGAAAATATTGCTTAGGAGAAACGAGACGCAGAGGTTTCTCGAATATATGAAATATTTATAAACAAAGTAATTTTAATATGTAGCTTGCGTGTAGAACTCGTCTGTCTGTGTCCAGTCTTCATTTCGAGTGTTACACAGTTTTTGTCTTGTAAAATCGTGATGGAAATAAAACATAAATCGACTGGGAGGGATCGCCGGTGTTGGTTTCGCGTATTGGATTCCTTGCGGCGGTCTCCGATAGACCGGTTGAAATTGCATTTCCCGATTGGCTTCAGCTCTCTGTCACCGATGTCAATACGCGAGATTGCTGACTGACTCCTTTTCTACTAGCAAAGTGTTTTACGGTTCGCATAAATTTCTGGTTTGGAATTTCTTGTGTAGAAAAAAATATTTGTGTGGAGATTTTCACGGAATAGTCTGTTAACCTGGATTATATCGGAAATAAGTGTTGGAATCCACGAAACAACTGAAAAGTTTAAAGAATCCTTAATAATTAATGTTAAAATCTATTAATGCGTTTCTTAATTATTTTAACGATCCTCCATGTCTGTTGTTTGATAAGACACGGTGGTAAGAAGTTGTGCAGTATAATTTAAAACATTTTTTAATTAAATAAACAAAAATATAAAGTCAAAAGGAAACAAACACTATTCCAAAATTAACGTCCCCTTTTCCTCATAACTCTTTTTTCACTAATTTTACAGTTACGGTACGGTATCAAAAATGTTGAATGACAAATGTTGCAGAGACACTGTTGGTACAGTACGCTATAAATCGCCCGCACAAAGTATTGGATTAATTGTTACAATTTCTTGAACTTTCCCTTTCTTTAAATGTAAATTTTTCCGCTGATTTTAAGTACAGCTAACCTTAACGATAAACCTACAGTTTTCTCTTCTGTGGATTGAATTGTTGTATAATTATCATGATTAGAGAATTGTGATTCGGATCCCACAATATACTGTAGATCTTTTAGATGCTATCGGCTGTTGAGCTACTAACAATATACAGTCCTGTATAAGAATACTGCCAGCCTTAGTTAGTAACAATACTACAAGATCGCGTCACAATATCTTCCACTCATTTCTCATTGGTAGTTAGCTTAAAATTCCTACCTGGGTAGGTCGCTTTATCGGTCGCTAAAAGTAATAAAGTCTAGTATTAAGTTGATCCTAAATGGTCATTCATAAAATCGTTACTAAACCCCTACTGTAGACGGGAATAATGGTCTCTAGATGCACAGATGTGGCAGCGGTGGGGAATGCTCTGATGCTATCGCCGCTGTCTGGCTGTGGTATGTGGTTGTGTCGTCTGTCCCCCGTATATTCTCACCCCACACCCCGCCCAGATATAGTAGAGATTAAAATGCCACAGGCCCTTTTAAAGGACGTATTCTGCATTATCTTGATGGTGACTAATCTGAAGCGAATGTGGTTCCAACTGTCAGCATTTATGGAAAGTTTGTTTTTCGTCTAACATAACTTGAATTTATGATTTATTTACTGTAATTATATTTGTAACAACATAGCTAACCCAAAGGATATATAATAGATATGTTAAGCCAAATATAAATGAGTAATGAATGTAAAATGATTGTAGCACGATCTTGTGGCCTTATAGACATAGTTCTTAGGCAGGACTTAAAATTGATAGCTCAACAGCCAGGCTAACGTGCGATCCGAACCACTTTTGTCGTTGAATTACGAACTGTTCTAATGTTGAAGATGTTCTTTGCGGACGTCAATCCACACCTGGGAATATCACATCCACCGACCATCGCTCATAACTATCCACAATTCATGACCTCCAATTAGCTGGATTATTACAGAACACGCCATCGTTTAAATGTTGTTCCGTTAGTCTCCACTAAGGCAACTTATTTATCTTCATTCGATTTAAATTACTTTCATTAGTAAATTCTAGATTACACGTGAAATGAAGACTTCTTTTCACATAACGTTTACTTTGAGGAACTAAATTATTTATTTTTTATATTACAGTAATTATATTATGATTTTTTCATTAGATCGTGTTTACTGTAAAATTTAACAATCTCACTCTTTTGTAATAGCCCAACGTGTTTACTAGAATGTCAGTCCGCCAGACGCCCTTGAGAGGCTGCGAGCCACCCTTCCCGCCTCGGTCTCGAGGGTCGCATTGTCGTAGTCACCCTTCCCCGGGCCTCCTATGTGGGTTTAAAGGTCACTTGAAGTTCGACGAGAGGGTAGTGAGTGACGCAGACACTCCAGATATTATCGCCAACCCCTTGATGCAATGTCTCGTACTGAGGATTAAAACACGCCCTTCTCCCTCCGCCCCGGGAACTGTTTGATTTGCTGTTAGCTCTGATGGGCTCTGTGAATGTTTATTATGCAGAAACATTTAATTTTCATCCCTCATTTGCAGGATTAGTGAAATCTGACTGGGAATTTCCTCATCCCATATTAAAACGGCACTGGAAAGGATTCGTTAGAGGGAATATATTACTTTTACATTGTTTTAGTTTTATTCGTATTCGGAGTTAAATTTAAAAAAATATTAAAAATATTAGAAGAATATTTCCGCAGTATGAACTGGCTCTGGCTCATTGCATGTTCCCCGCTCTGATACTGTCTGTCAATGTCGTCGTGTGTGACTTTAGCTGAAATTATCCGCAAGTGTGAATACTGGCTCTGGCTCATTACATGTTCCCCGCTCTGATACTGTCTGTCAATGTCGTCGTGTGTCGCCCCTCAGTGTGGTCGAGGCCAGTGTCGGTAGCTGATGGCAGCCGCACGACACGGAGCCATTATCGCCGCACGCGAGTGTGACCGTGGCCTCCACTGGCTCTGGCTCATTACATGTTCCCCGCTCTGATTACTGTCTGTCAATGTCGTCGTGTGTCGCCCCTCAGTGTGGTCGAGGCCAGTGTCGGTAGCTGATGGCAGCCGCACGACACGGAGCCATTATCGCCGCACGCGAGTGTGACCGTGGCCTCCACTGGCTCTGGCTCATTACATGTTCCCCGCTCTGATACTGTCTGTCAATGTCGTCGTGTGTCGCCCCTCAGTGTGGTCGAGGCCAGTGTCGGTAGCTGATGGCAGCCGCACGACACGGAGCCATTATCGCCGCACGCGAGTGTGACCGTGGCCTCCACTGGCTCTGGCTCATTACATGTTCCCCGCTCTGATACTGTCTGTCAATGTCGTCGTGTGTCGCCCCTCAGTGTGGTCGAGGCCAGTGTCGGTAGCTGATGGCAGCCGCACGACACGGAGCCATTATCGCCGCACGCGAGTGTGACCGTGGCCTCCACTGGCTCTGGCTCATTACATGTTCCCCGCTCTGATACTGTCTGTCAATGTCGTCGTGTGTCGCCCCTCAGTGTGGTCGAGGCCAGTGTCGGTAGCTGATGGCAGCCGCACGACACGGAGCCATTATCGCCGCACGCGAGTGTGACCGTGGCCTCCACTGGCTCTGGCTCATTACATGTTCCCCGCTCTGATACTGTCTGTCAATGTCGTCGTGTGTCGCCCCTCAGTGTGGTCGAGGCCAGTGTCGGTAGCTGATGGCAGCCGCACGACACGGAGCCATTATCGCCGCACGCGAGTGTGACCGTGGCCTCCACTGGCTCTGGCTCATTACATGTTCCCCGCTCTGATACTGTCTGTCAATGTCGTCGTGTGTCGCCCCTCAGTGTGGTCGAGGCCAGTGTCGGTAGCTGATGGCAGCCGCACGACACGGAGCCATTATCGCCGCACGCGAGTGTGACCGTGGCCTCCACTGGCTCTGGCTCATTACATGTTCCCCGCTCTGATACTGTCTGTCAATGTCGTCGTGTGTCGCCCCTCAGTGTGGTCGAGGCCAGTGTCGGTAGCTGATGGCAGCCGCACGACACGGAGCCATTATCGCCGCACGCGAGTGTGACCGTGGCCTCCACTGGCTCTGGCTCATTACATGTTCCCCGCTCTGATACTGTCTGTCATGGTTGCTTTTCGTTCTTTTAAAATTTTCCATCTATTTATGAACAAATGACCTAATAAGCGGTATTACGCTTCATACAGAAAAATACATCTACTGGCAATAAGTGTCACATTATTTTGTAATGAAGGCTGTAATCATTACGAATATTTTGAACTCGATCCGAAAAATATGAACCTTTTACTATTAAGAACCAAGCAGCTCTTTTAATCAAATTTAGTTTATAGCTGTAGCAGTGTAATTATAGTTATATTTAATATTTTTAAATTCTAATTCAAATATGGGCGTCACAATGAGCGTATTTGCTGAAAACCCCGATTTTCTCTTAATACATGCCATGTTATGTAGTCAAAACTTTTAATGATACGTATAAAAGGCAAATGTTCCCCTCAACCGCGAGCACGAAGGTTCCTTTGAACTAGCTTTAACGAGAGAGCAGCGATGTTTGCCAGACCGCACACAGTTTCTTCAGAACCATTCCATTCATCGTCCGCCATCACCGACAGTTTCGATGCAGGTTTCTGCATTCCGCCACCTGATCCATGTTTTTGTGGGGCCTCGCCTGAGACCGTTGTGCTGTCGGTAGATTAGCCCTCTATCTCCCCTACCCGAGGACCCATTTAACTCGCCTAAGAGGATTTGGATCACATTTCCTTCCAGATATTTATTTTCTAGGGCCTACAAATGTCAAATATTACTTGACTTGTTACACATGAAGATGTAATTTATAATCGGAATTGATGTGGCATAATTTTTAACTTTATTTTAGTTTCCGAGCTATAAACATTGAAACATTTGTCCCATTAAACTCCGTTACCTGTTAAAAAGTGGATTATATTGGTCTCAATAAGACCTTGTTGCTCATAATTTTTAACAATCGTGCTTTTTTACAGGAAAACAATTATAACGTTGTGTGAGCTCTCAGACAAAGTAATGCGTTTACCACGAAAAGTTATTTGAACTTTTTCTGTGCAACCGTATATCGTAGTCTAGCCATTCAATATCATTAGGTTCGTTTTTTCGAGCTAGTTTAAAGGTGAAAGTAAAACTATTAAAAAAATGGAAAATTTAATTCGAAATTCTGACAAAAAATTTTTGTGTTAACTTCCCATGTAGGAAATAGGTTAAATCATGGATATGTTTATAGGGAATGGTTTCAGTTCATCCTAACAGCTGTTCTTATTCTTTTATATTTAAAATTTAGTACAATGGCTTTAGAGTTTCTATGGAAACGTGTTACATGTTTTCCGTCTTAAAAATCGCCAAACCCCCCTAGATCTAAGAAATATCCATGTTCAAAACAGTACTTTCACATAATAATACATTGATTCTGATTGAACAAAAATTTTGTATTAAATAAACATTGTAGGTGATGCATAATTTATCTGGGTTTGATAACTCTAAAATTCGAACTACTAACCAGTAGCTTTTGGAACATTCTGTAATTAAATTTATTTAAAATACGTTTACTTTACGTTTTTTCTTTTTTTTGTAGTGGGAAATAATTTTATTCCATCATAGGAGGACGAATACGTTAATATAAAGTGTTTAGTAATTGTTGTAGACGTGTAACAATAATAGATGTGTAATATTGCAACAATAGATGTTTAATACTGCAGATGATGCGTTCATGTTCGCAGTTGTCAATGCAGACGTGACGAAAAGCATGACTCATGTTACGAGATAGAGGTTGTTTGTTTGTCTGGGCTGAGTTCACAGATTATCCATGTTTGAACTGTAACCCTTTACCAAGATCGGTTATTTTTAGAGTCTGGCCTAACCGCTTGTCAGTAAACAAAATTAAATCCTTACAAATTGTAGATTTTCCAATAAATGAATTGTGCTTGCCTCGCAATCGAAATGACTCCGCACCCAATCGCCATTTGCAGTTTGGTTATGAATTAATTATCCTTTTAGCAAACGGTTGAACTTTTGGTAGCAATAAATTCAGCTGTTTGACCGTTCCTATCAATACTTAAAAATGTCACTGCCGTTAATAAAATATTAATGCCCTCTAAGCAGCAACTTGCATATTAATCGAAATTGTATTAATCCAGGGATTATTTACGATGATATAAATTAAGCTAAATCATAGATTAAAAGCGACACTTTGGAATGAAACACCCCGGTCGCAGCAGATCTGCATACTCAGCGAATTCCCAAATCAATAATAATACATGACAAGTTTGATCAATATTAGTCGATAAATAAAAGAGTTTTCTGTTCTCCATTAGATTACCACAAAAAAGAGTATGCAGGTTTGCTGCCGTGAGGAACATCGAAAGTAGGCACTTTTAACTATGAACAATTTTTATTTTGACCATATACCAAATAGTATGAACATCCGTCCAAAAATAAAGGAGTTTTCCTATTTTATAAATTATTGACATGGGAAAAGAGTTTGTAGGTTATTGCCACGCCATTATTGAATGTTTTTTGAAGTTATATAAATGCAACAATTATAACACATCCCAAGAGCCCTATCCGAGTGATACTAACATAAAGCCATAAATTCACAATTTCTGCAATAATTTCGCTACTTGTAGAAAGTGGATTGAAGATGGGGGTGAATGGCGGAGGCTCGTCACTCGGCACAGCGTCTGGCGTGTGCTTGGCGAATGATGGAATGTTTGGAAACAAATCATCTCTGTTTGGCAACACCGGAAAGTCGACTCGTCACCACGCTTGCAAAGTGTAGCACCAATAGCACGGTCCATGCTGCCCTGCCTTCACTGGACTTGTACTCACGAGTACTTCTCACTTCACTTGACTTGGTCGTATTTTAGTTTGCTTTTTAAACCAGTATCCTTATATAATGCGCGAAACAGTTTTTAAAATACTCATTTAGCTCTCCAACGGTTCACTATTGGACCCCTCGAGTTTCACTCTTTTTGGCACTTCTGTTGACTTTTATTAAAAAATTCACATAAAATACAAAAAATACGGTAACTATCACCTATTATATACCATTTTAATCTACATTAAATTATCTATAAGAAAATAATAATATTTTTTGTTTGTTTAATACCTTTATTATGATTTCGATGGGTGTATCCACTTGATATTGACAAAATAAAATTTTCAAACAATTTCTCAAAGTTCGCTCCCCCACAAAGCACAGAAAATAAAAACCAGCCATAAATTAAACACAGCAAAGTTTTTCAAAATTTCATAAGGAAAATAAAAATATAAAGTTTTACACACTTAAGTCACTGCTATCCATTTTAAATTTGTGAAATCAACATCAGAACAACATACAAACGCGACGAGAACGTGTAACGCAATTTAACTCGCATAGCGCATAGAGTAAGCCATACAAGCCATACATCGGCGGAAAGCGTATAATCTGTAGAGTACAACGATACTATATTCAATGTAGTTTTAACCGAAAATGTATTCGCAACATTGCTTTTTGTAAAAGATTACCTACCGTCGATTGATCGACGGCAAACCTTTCGAGAGTTAGTGAAGTGATTATGTAGGGAACTAAACTATTATTTTTTAATAATTTTTATTTCTCGGGTATATATAATTGCCACGGAAAAATTCCCTAGGTAACCACACCTTTAATTTGACACATCAATCATGTTTATTTGACAATTAAGTGATCGATAATGCTGTTATGAAATAAAAATTGTCCCTAAGGGACTAAAATCCAAGACGGCTATAGTACTTTAGACTGTTAACGTTTAAGGTATTAAATCGGATCATTTTGTAGTTTCAATCATACCTTAGAAATATATTTTTAAAATTATTTACCTTGTAAGCCTTGTTCTAATATTTCCCCTTAAAATTAACATTGAGGAAAGAGATGGGCTATTTAGCCCTTCTACTTTCACCCATTTTTGTTGTATGCTATTGTTGTAAAAGTCACATTTTTGGTTGGATAAGGTATTCTGTTCCGTATCACAACACTTTTAGCACACTTAGGCGGCGCATAAAGCAAATACTTATCTCCTATAAGACAACAACGTTACACATATCCGTAATTACCTGCTTGTTTATTTTTTAAAATAATACGGTTAAATCAACGGTAAAATACTGATAACGTGCCATACGTATTTTACGATGATTTTACGATTGGACGATGTTTCGATGTATCGATTGAGACGGAGCGAAGCACGTCGACTCCAAAAGTATCGACCTTGTTCGAGAACGAAAGTTCCCCAATTGTTACACAAACACAAATGTGACTTTTAGAAGTTAATTACTGTATTGACTCTCTGCAAATCCGATACCATCGAAATGTTTCACATGGAGTAATCAGTGTTACAATCTTCACTGTGATAAATAAGGGAGGGTTTTGACCTTTTTCCTCCCCTCCCGAGGGAAATAAACCCTCTTCCCTCGGGGCGACCCCCACACCTTTACCCCTTCAGATCCCATTAAACAATATCAAGCCCTACCCCTCTGCCACGCCCTGTCAAAAGAATTTCTCTAACATTTTAGTCTGGATATCATATGATTACAGTTCATATATTTGACTCGCCTACTGTCAAAAAAGTCTGATTTTATAGATTTACGTTCATTCACGACCATTCAAAAATTTAATGTTTTAGTTTTTACTAGTAAGCCCGTCCTTTGTACGGTTTGTAGGATTTAGTTTAAAGAAGAAAGATTATCATACCAAAATGTTAACCTGAAATCCTAATTAAATGTATCAGAACATTTATACCATTATTATAATTAGTTATACGAAAAATAACTTTTAATATAGTATGATTTCGAAATGGGTTTAAAAATCAATGACCAATATAAACTAACTAATATTGAATTGACAGCTGTTTGTTTTTATTTCTATTAAATCTTTAAACTACAAAGACAGCTGATTATTGCCAGTAGGTTATTCATTGAAAACTGAATCAAAATGCGAGTAAAAAAAGTGGGTTTTTAAATGCTCGTTATTTACTTTTCAAGGGGCGGTTTACGATTTCAAGCATTTATAAACCTTCTCTGAAATGTGGAGAATACATGAAATAATTTTCATTGTAATCGGTTCTCTAGTTTTTTCGGAGAAAACTGCGTAAAATGTCTCCTGGAGCGTCACAGACAAACAGACAAAAATTGAGATAAGACCGGTTTCGGCTTCTCTAACGCACGAAAAGTAAAAATAGCTAAAAAATGAATAACTCTGAGCAATGTACAGACAAAACTCTAATTTTATTTATATAGATAAAAATAAACCGCCATGAGTCATAATAATAAAACAAGTTCGTTATGTCATTTAAAACTTAAGAGAACTTTAAAGCGACAAAAATGGTTGACAAATATTGATGCTAAATTTATGTCTTACGAGTTTGTTCCATTTTATTTGCAGTATGACGAAAAATATAGTTCTTCACACGACCTGAACTCAAAAAAATTCTATGATATATAGTCGCACATTTAACAGCTTTGGCTGTTATACTTGTGCTCGTATCAAAAACGCCCGTTTTTTTGGTCCTAGTGATGAAATATACTATTGTGTCAACACCAAAACTGGCAAACTAACTGATTTGCATTTGAGTAGTGTTGCGGTTCGAGGTGTTGGCCGTGTTCGAGAGTGGTTGCTTTCACACGAACCCATCTTGTTACGCGCACACAATGAAGGGAGTTGTTACATTGGCCAGTGTGCCCGCCATGTTTTTCAATCTAAACATTTTTACTCGAGGTAAAACGTTTAGTGTGTTTTTTTCGTCGAACCACACTCAGCTTTCTCTTAGGAATTTTTATGTGTTACTTTTATGTTTATTAATTTGCTTGTAGGATAGGAAATTTTCTTAAGCCCTCTACACAGACGATCAGATTTATGCGTCAGTTCGAACTGATAGTTAAAACTGATCGTTTGTAGGGAATTTTAACTGGCAAAATTATAGTGCGAAAGGTTTATTGAACGCAATTGTTTTTTTAATGTTTTAACATAATTTAAAGACCGGTCTACAACAAATGTTTAGAAGAAAACAGTAATCGTATTTGCGATGTGCTGTACACGTTATTTGATAGAAAACATAATAGAAAATAGATAATATATAAACAGTACTCACCCTTGTACACCTCTGTATACCTCAAAATACTCTGTTGTAAGTATTAAAAAAAATTATACACATATTATAGTTTTTGGGATATTTTAGTATTTGCTCAGATATCTCATTAATCAAATCTCGATCATTGCGTATTGTTAGTATGATTAATTAATTCTGTAAAACGATTTTTCGAATCCCCTATAAACCTCGTTTTCCCTATCCTAGGAATGTTAATCCATAATGCTGAGGTTGATTTTGCCTCGGGGTAGAACACGGGTATTTTGGTAAACCTTCATAAAAGGGGCCCACATGTTAAAAATCAAAAAATATGTCTGTAGTTTAAGTACTCTTTAGGTAAATTAATAAGTAGGGAAAACAACCTAACCCTTTTATAAAATAAACCTTTTGGATTTTTACAATCCAAATATCTTCGTTTATTAGTAAATAAATAGATGCGATTCGATGACACAGAAGTTTTAAACTACAATGAATTACGTGCGACATATTGGCGGGCATTGTAGTTGGTCTTTTTAGAAATGTAGGGTACAAAATATTACATAATATTCCCGCCCGCCCAAGTGGTCTAGTTAAAGTTGATAATATCGCTAGACGATGTCCAATGCCACAGAGAGAATGTCATGGGACAAAGCCACAAGTTTTATGGCCTGTAAGTGCTGGTGTAATGGTGATGTTATTGCCGAGAATGTTCCAGACCTTCCTTCATTCTGCAGTATCTCTTAACTCTTTTCTTTACTTATATTTGATTCATATACAGTAGTTTGTTGGTTTATGGTTCAGATATTGTAGTAGAAAACGTTATTCGTATTTTAATTCCACAAAGATATTTTTAACTTCTAATAAAACCTAAAAACCTGTATTTTATAGTTTTGTCTGTGAACAATTGCATTATCCCACTCTAAACATAAGCATTCTATTGATCACGACTCTGTACAAGAAGTATACTCAACATAAACATGTGCTTTTATTGCTAATTGTCTGTTGTTTTTTCGTAAACAATGATAATTTTCTTACAATTATCTTTTATTTAATTAGTTTTAGGTAATTAATTTGGCAAACAACTAATATTGACGAAACCTGTAACTACGTTTTTATGAAATCGTCAACAATTTTTTTTCGAGTTATTGGCAAATATTTTGGTTTCCATTATAGAAACAATCAGCGGGTCTGGCATAGGAAGTGCTCTCTCAAGATGAGATCAGTTGTAAAATGTAAATGACACATAAACGGTGGAAGTAGGGATCTCAATCCCGGACATAAATTTCAATCCCGGGATTTCGGGATCGAATAAGGACGATCCCGGGATTACAGTTTTATAAATCTAGGATGTTTTTGTTTGGTGAAGACACTCCAAAAAGAATGTTTTATTAAATTTTTAAATTATCAACAGATTTATCTTAAAAATCGTAAAATCTGGTAGCTTTAGGAGTTTAAAACAGATCACGAATGACCATTATTAAAATAAAAAATAAAATAAAGGCACATACGACTAACTTTCACAACAACACTCTCTACACAAACCTCTCCCGACTCGCACAGCTGTTTGCTAAACGAAAGCCCGATAGAAACTATAAATGTTGATTATTAGTTGGACATCATGAAGGAAAAAATATCAAAAGCCACCTGTGCAGCCGTGGGATACCTCGTTTGTGGGAATTACCTGCAACGGAAGTACTGAGCGATAAGAAAAGTACTTACTTAGTGCTGTATCAGTATCCAAAAATACGTTGTCATTGTTGAATTGCGCTTCGGTTTTAAGGAAGAATTAAATTTTAAGAAAGGTAAATTGGTAAATACTAGTTTAAAGGGACATAATAAAACAAATAAAAACCTTTGTGTATATTGTTATTATTATATTCAAATATTAATGATGACATTTAAAGTGTTTATATAAATTTTGTTTGTAAAGATGAATTTATCAGTTGTTTTGAACATTAAAATCACGGGAAAAAGTAAAATAATCAATTTCCCCCTCTAAATGCGACCGGGATCCCGGGATTGAGAACCCTAGGTGGATTTTATTTCAATAAAGACCTGTTCTGTTTCGGACGTAGGTAGACCTAGCAATGTTGTTGAATCAAGGTGACGTGTACAAGTACACTGTTCTAGTGATGGAATATTCCATCTGTGTACAGGCTGTTAAAGTTTTATGGTTATGAAACATAACCCAATCTCTCCGATATTCTCAGGTCGTTTCCGGTTTACCTACACTTCAAATAAAACGGCTATAAACTTAATCAGCGACTTTTTTTCTTAATGTATTAACCGTTTAGAATAAACCCTAACCTAAACTCTTATTCGAAACTGTACATTTGATAGTGGTATAGATTGTGGTTTATGATTAACGGTAACTATAGATAGTGTCTATATTGGATAGGGTTACCATAAATCTCAGTACAAAAAAACCCGAAAAGGCTAGCCATTGGGTCCCAAAAACGAAGTGAGTCGGGGTTTTGAACATTTTAAGGAAAAATAGTTGTTTTGGGATTGTCAGATCTGGATCTAAATTAAGGGTTTCTAACTATTTTGTGATTAACCTATCGATTCTGGTGAAAAAAGGGTTGATGAACATTGTTGGGTTTAACTCAAATTATATTCTAGTCATGTAAGCCTTGAACATGTTTAAGTAAGATTACCACAGATATGTTTAAATTAAAATTTCTTTATGAAATATGCAGTGAACATTTTTGACACGGCTATATATTAGCTCTGGGGCGGGGGGTTGGCGATTTGTAAGGTGGAAAACATGTAACAGGTTTCCATAGAAACTACCAGGGCTATTGAATTGAATTTTTAATATAATAGAATAAGAACAGCTGTTTGGATGAATTTTAAACATTCCCTTTAGACATTCCCATGATCTAACCTATTTCCAACAGGGAAGTAAATACAAACATTTGATATTGATAATTAAATTTCTCATTTTGTAATTTGTTTGCTTTGTACGACTCGGGACAAAAGACCAAAAATATAAAATCGTAGAAAATTCGGATTTACGGCAATACTAAAACTCATGCGACTAATGCCATGATTGGTGGAGCCTGAAGGAGAACGAAGAGTCGTAAAACGCGTTGCTCGCTACGCAGTTGTTTGAATGAGATCGATAGAAATCGCGCCGGAACCGTTCCGCCCCAGTAACCGCGCCAGTGGAGTAAACAGCGGGGCAAAAAACTGCTGCGGTATCAGCAGTATCAGCTCCGCGCGCCAACAAACAATATCACGTGCTGTCGAAGGAAAAAGTGATTCTTGACTAAAACGGGACTCATTAATTATCTCTAGAAGTGGTACTGTAACATAAAAATAATTACTATTATCTTCTTGAAATATTAAGAATAGACAAATAAAACATAAAACATGCCCTCCCCTTATAACCACTTACTACAAAAGCAAAACAGGTGTCCACTGCAATCTCAATTAAGCCTACAAATGCCGTCAACTTCCACCCACGCCGGCCACGATTCATTTAAAGTGAGTCCCCCACTCCGCTATACCACACATTTGCAAGCCAAATTGGGATTGCTCATGGTCGGGATTCGAACCCTAGCACTTCCGAATGGCTAGAACGTTACGCTCGTCAGCGCAGCGCTTTAGCCGGTTCAGCGACCAGTGCATAGGAGTAGAAAGCGCTTACTTGGTTATAAGACATGCCCGGTAGCAATCTAGTGCACTTCGTGAGCAGGTTCGGTTGCTTGCCCCCAGAGAGCGAAACGGTCACAAAAGCTATAAGTTCACTAAAATTAACGACATATGCCTCCACCTGCCACTTCTTATTGAATTTGTAAATGCGTCGTGAATTACGACTTTACCACTTCTAGGGTTAAACGGCATTGGGCATCTTGTTTTACGCTAGTTGTCTTGGGTGTAACTGGTCCCTTTAACAAACTCGAATCGTTTAACAATTTCGATTGAATATTAATATCTGACACAGTCAGTCTAATACAGTAGAGAGATCTTACACACACACTTCAGTCAAATCATCGATTTGGCAAAAAACCTATATGTGAGTTTTCGGGATCGTACATGACAGATAGCGGATGTTACAGAGATAGGCGATCTGACGCCCGTGCTAAAAATTAATAAATGACGCCCGGCGATAAATAAATAAATTCTTCATTCATCAAAATTTCACAATTACACAAGATACAAGTTATACATAATGAAACATCACAACAATTGCATCAAACTGAAAAATTTTACATTACTTAAAAAAATACACATTTCTGTAAGGAAAATTAAACAAGTCATAATGTGATGAAAGAAAAAAATTAATGAATCGGGTTGCCCCAAGGCTAAGCCCGAATCGGGGTCTCTTCACTGAGTAACCATTTTAGAGCAGAGTTCTGTCGGTTCAGCAATTCGTCGGAGATCTTTCTCGTGTGGGGATAAAGGTCGAATGCATTATTGTTGCCGGCGGAGTGAGTAGACGAATAGGCGCTCGAGGTGTGACGGAACAGACGGAGACAGCGCATAACAAGTGTGTCGGGGAGAACAATGGCAATTAGTAATGTAGACGGTTGCTAGACGCGCCCTTCCCTGCTGGGCGCTGGGCGTCAACACCAGGCCGCGTCACGCGAAAATGGTTCGTAGTTATGAAGTAATTCAACTGACGCTTTGATCTAATTTGGAACTTCGGCAACAATCAATCATGTGTTCCGACGATGTTCATTCAAGAGGTTTTATTGGCGTTGATCAAGTACAGAACAAGAAATAGGAATTGTCACAATTACATAAAACTAATCATAACACTTAAGAGTCTGCATCAGTGGTAGCCATCTTGGATTTTAGTCCCGTAAGAGCAATGTTAAATTCTGGCGCCTATATCTCCTTGACCTATTGTCATAAATTAACGGAAGAGGTGTCAAATTAAAGGTATTACAGTCCTCCAGGGCACCACTTTACAGAACTTCTTATTTTCGCTCTCAATAAAAAAATAATAATGATTTATTTTGTAAAATATTCCTGGATTTTTGTTTTTATATCAAGTTAAATTTTTGAACATATTGAAAAGGTCATGCCCTTGAGCCACATCTCATCAATGTACTTCCAAAGTTTTACATTGATACTTTGATAATTAACGCCACTACAGACGCCAAAGTGAAGGTATGTTCCGCCAGAATTTAACATTGCCCTTACGGGACTAAAATTCAAGATGCCTACCACTGATGCAGACTCTTAATTTGAAAATCCTTTGTTGAGTAATATGGATTACAAGCCAAAAATATAGTCTCACCTTAAAAGTAGCCAGAGGAAGCTGTTTAAGAGTCAGTTAATTTTGAATAAGTTTCCTGTCAATGCAAGCCTGTGAGGTGGAATGTCCAATGTAGTTTTGCCTCTAGTGTTATGTATGTAGAAATCTTGCCTGGTATGAAATATATGAATGTTAGTTTTTGTGTCTATTTTATCAATAAGCAGCTCAAAACCACAGAGCGCTGTCTTGGGCCGTCTCCCCCACCAGAAAGAAGTGGGGAGAGGTTGGGCCGAACGCCTGTGGACTGAATGAGACTCTTTAGAACATTTCTGCCGTTACTAAACTGCAGTAATTAACTATTCATAAAAATTCACACGGTTTATATTTCGTTGACTAAATGAGAATTTTATACTTGATTGTTACGGCTATCTTCCTTCATGGAGTCTGTTTGAAGGTTTTAATTAGAAGAAAATGCATAATTTTATGTTGAAAGTAGTAAATGAGTAAAAACTTGGCAATTTTTTAAGAGTGTTTCTTAAAGATTTAGGGCGTATATGAATGGGAAGTGTTCAGAGAAACTACGTAACCAAAAAGATACTTAGTAGCGATGTTCCAGTGTATAATTAGCAGTTTCTACCCCTAGAACATTAATTATAAGGTTGTTACATAAAATACACGGCGTTGCAGGGGCTTGACGACAGCCAGGGTTCATAGGAACTAATTTGCATTAAAACAGCGCCAAATTAATTGCTCGCGTTGTAGTGCTCGCCTTGGCCGCGTGGCGCGCTGTCGGCTCGCTGGGCGTTATTGCATTGCCATTGCCGTGTTCCGTTTCACTTTGTCACCGGCTCAGGGTTAGTGCAGTTTATAACTTAATTACTGCTTTTTCACAAGCCCTATTGAGTTTGTGAGTTTTATTAACTTTGAGACTCCATTAATGAACTTGTGACGTATAAAAAACTCTTCTTCAGGGGTTTATATGGAGAATTTTTTAAACAATAGGCTAATTTATTTTTTATTTGGAGTGGGTAAGAATGTTAGATAGTGTAAAATATTACATAACCAGTTTGTTAGGGTAATTTAGGTTATTTAAATAACTGGAATTAGTGTCATGACCGAAGGATTTCAGATAGGCAACGCAAATCTTAAAAATCAATAGCTCATTTTTAATCAATATTTTAAATCTCTTACATTCAGTAGTGGGAACTAGGGCATTTCGGGGGTTCTGGTATATCCTTTATGAACAGTGTGATGGAATTCTCGTCTTCATCGTTACTTCCTTTCCTGGGGGTCTGGTCCTGAACACAGTCTGTCGAGAATTCTTCTGAGTGGTGTATACCCTCATGATCCCTGGGAGGAGTGTCCTAGAGGAAGGATCGTTAGCATTATACGTGTTGGTTTTACTATAGGATAAATTAAAAATTCATGTCTTCCAACACTACTTAATATATTTACACATATATTGTAATTATATACAATGGTAAATACATACAAACGTTGTTAAATTGGCGATCGATTTCGTCCAGTTACATTTGGCTTTTGATCCATTTGGGCCTGTTCGGTGTAACTGGACCATATCGATCGCCAATTTAACAACTTTTGTATATATTTACCGTTGTTTATAATTACACATTTGTATGTAAGATTAATGACGATTCACAAAATTTGTATTAATTTCTTTTGAAATTTTTATAACGCGAAAATAAACGATTCGATTTAGTTTTCAGTGGGAACATGAATCCTCCAAAGAAGCTTGCTATAGTCCGAGCTCGAATCTGGATTGGGGTTTTTTACCTCTCGGAGAACGAAAGTCTGTCCTTGTCTAATCTTTCAATGGTTATGAATCGCTAATTAATGTTTGTGGAGTGCAACATCCCACAAGGAGGATTCGCTGGGACCTCCTAATGCTTCTAATGTCTTCTAATGCTTCCTAATTATCTAATGTGTCTCTGTTCAGACGAGTTATTCGTGGTTTCGGCCTAGTTCACAATTTCACATTACGGAGGGCGAGGATGTCTAGCGCTAAGCTGCATTGTGGGAAACAAGACGCATGAATAATTCAGCCGGGAAAACGCGATCTGCAATTATCAGTGTAAGAGAAGACACAGACCATGAAATGTGAACAGGAGTGGGACAGGAAGGCGGTGTCACGGTCGGCGCTTCGCCCACTGTCCAGACCTGCGTCTTCTCTACCTTGTTACATTCTTGGACATAACCGGTAAACGGTTTGGTATTACCTTCCCCTTTAGAATTGTGACCTATCTAGGTAGGTGGTTTAAGCCAAGTATCAGTGAGAAATGAGTGTAAGAAGGTTTGGTGTGATTTTGTTGTATAGTTACTGACTAAGACTGGGACGGTGGCGACGTCCTGTAATCCAGCTACTTGGAGGTCACGAATTGTGGATAGTTGTGTGCGATGGTCGGTGGGTGTAGATTAACGTCCGCACTATTGAATACTACGTTAATCCGCAAAGACCATCCTCACAATTGGACCAATTCGTAATTCAGAGGCAGTGGTTCGGATTCCACGTTAAACTGTAGGTCCCTTAATTGCCATCGGCTGTTGTGCTATTAATTAACAGTCCTGTCTAAGGAACATGTGAGCCTTAGGTAGTAACAAGACTACATGATCGCGCCAAAATCATCCTACACTCGTTTCTCATTCATACTTAGCTTAAAATACCTACCTGGGTAGGCTGCCATTTTGATAATCTAATCTAATCTAAGATTGACATGTTCCTTAGACAGGACAGTTAATTAATTAATTAATAATCCAACACAGACAATAGCATCTAAGTGACGTATAGTTTAACGTGGGATCTGAACCACTTTGGCTCGGAGTGACGAACTGGTCTAATTATGAGGATGGCCTTTGCGGATGAACGTAGTATTCATTAGCGCGGACGATAATCGACACCAGAGGATATCACAGCCATCAGCCATCTCTTATAACTTTCCACAATTCATCACCTCCAAAGTACAGTAGTTGGATCACAGACTGTCAATCATGCTTCGTTAGCGAGTTACGGCTAGCCAAAGATTTCAGTACCCCTGTTAAAATTATACCATACCGGTTCTGTGGGCGTTAATTAGTGTCAAATGAAAAATTAAATTAAACTCCCAAAACTGTAATTTCATTTTTTTTTAGAAAATCGATGTTAAAGTAAATAATCAGAGCCAAAATAACACGTTTTATATTTGGTATACAATAACTCTGTTATCCTAGCAATATTTAAACAATCAGATATTCGAAATAAAACCTGTAGATAATTTAATATTTGGTTCCGTGACCAGTTTTTTACTATATGTACTTGACAACCCAGCCAGTTGTGTTACCTCTTAAGGTCGACCCATTGTTAGAAATATGATTAATGTAGTCCAACCGATTATAAACTGCGACTGGGCGAATGGGTCAAGAATCGAATCAGAGACCCTTGGGTGATGATGTTGGCACGTTAGCTTTGAGCTGCTTAGCTGTTTTAACTTTTTGGAGGAAAATCGTCAGGAGCTACCAGTAAACAATTAATTAATATTTATTCTGATTTTACGTCATTAACATATTACGATTATATGGCCTAAGTATTATATTCCTAGCAAATTTTTAATTCGGTTTTGTGTAGTGGCTAATGGATTTCGATCAGTTTATGGGGAAAATTACAGAAGTGAGGATTTTAATTAGTTGAAATTATTCCATTAATATCTCTTGTGTGTCGGTAATTCTGCCACAGCTTCACTACCAGTAGTGAGTGAGTGGTTAGTGCATGTGGGCGACGAGAGGCCGGTAAACGAGTTACCAGAGTTGCTAGTCGCAGGTGTAGTAAGTGATTGGCTTCAAACGAACCGACCAAATGCAATAAACACCTCAGCAGCGAAGCCCCGCGATCTTGTTACCCCAACAAACACAGAGCCATCAAGCCTGACAAGTGCCCTCTTAAATACTTTTGATTGACTAAAGTGTGACCACCAACAACGGATATGTTGCTATGTTGCCGTGTTAACTAAAACACGTATTTGTAATTTCTTATTTTTCATCCATATAAATAAATTATAGAGCTTTGTCCGTGCATCGTTTAGAATTTGATAGTGTTGGTAATTTTACACATCGAAATGGGTACTATCTCAAATAATTGTCTCTCTATCAATTTTTTTAAAGATAAACAATGTATTTTTGTAATTCTTTTCCGGGAAAGGAGAGAACTCAACAGATGGAACTGATTTTAATCATTCAATTTCTTTTATAGAAGTGTTCTGTTTACTAAACTGACCCAAAACATATATTTTATTAAAGTAATTATTAGACTACTAAAAACTCAACTTTTTGAGATTTTACTGAAGATGTGATCTATTAAAGTGATTTATCTGAAATAAATAAATAGCTGTCAAATTAAAATAATTTTAGTTTGTTTACCGCTAAAAACAAACCTGTATTAAAATAATGTATTGCATACTATTTTTATCCATGTTATTTTACTAATTAATCTATGTGTGGATTTATAATCCACCCGATGAAACTGCGAATGCAGTAATAGTTTTTGTGACTCAAAAAAAGTTGTAAAAAAGCCCAAACCATATTTCTGATGTTTTAGCAATGCTGAAGGCGATGGGTGCGTGCATCTTGTGTCTTTTTTATACGTAATACGCTCTGGTAAAATATGACAACAGGAAAAATCACCCACTCCCCTAAGTCCATGGCTGTTACGTATATATTTTTGTTAGATTTTGAGAACTTTCGTGAAACACAGCTGCTTCAAAAGTAAAGGAAGAATTGAGACGTTCGACCACTTGGCAAATTGATTGAGTGATGTTGCAAAGTTGACGTCGCGTGTGTTGCCGTTGTCAGTTGTTGTCTGTGTTGCCGTTGTCAGTTGTTGTCTCAGACAACTCGAGCGGGGCAACAGTCACTGTTCCAAATAAACATACTGTGACTGTATTAAATTATAATTTATTACTTAAGAGGTCACAAATTGTGGATATTATCTGTTTTATTGGGCACACTCATCTATTTTTTTGTGGATCTCGTCAGTAACGCATAACATACACAAAACACACACTAAATATCAATCCAGACACTTTGTGCTGGAATATATCAATCAATTCACGATATTTTGTGTATGTTATGTGTTACTGACGAGATCCAGACACAAAAAATAAAAATAGGTGAGTGTGTCCAATTAATAGACATATAATATGGAATATTCCTCATCAAAAAAATGTCTTTTAAAAATAAAATTGTGGATATTTGTGAGCGATGTGTGGTGGATGGGATATTCTCTTGTGTGCATTTACGTCCACAGTATTGATTACTTTGTTCATCCGCAAGGAACATTCCCATAATTCAGTTCGTAATGCCGAAGCAAATTTGGTTTGATTCCCACGTCAAACTGTAGGTTCTCTCAATTACTTGGCCTAACATACCTACCTTGGTAATCGCGTTGGTTATTTTAAAAGGTTGATAATAATAATTATAATAGTAATCATATACTGTATATTCAATTGACCGTTTAATGTTACCCGGTTTTAACTATTTCTTCCAAGACAGCAAATTAATCCCTTGAAATAAAATTGGATTTTTTATTAACCATAAAAAAACTATAACCTAGATATTTTTATAACTCATAAAAGCAGAAATGGGTTATCTCAATAATTTCTGTCCCTCTGAACGTCTTTCTATAATCCAAACAAGTTTTTTGTTGTTTCAAAGCTTCTCCATGAAAATTAGAGCATCTGCAATGAGGAAACTTTATTCCACTATTCTATACCTCTCGGTGAGGGATTTATTTGCTTTAAGCTACCCAATTTCTGAGCGATATTAGAACAAGTTTACTGAACACCTGGAGTCTAGTGTTCTCTTGTGTGGATTAACGCCCGCACTATTGAATACTGCTTTAATCCGCAAAAGACCGTCCTCATAATTAGACCATTTCGTACTTCAGAGGTCGTGGTTCGTACTCCATGTTAAACTGTAGGTCCCTTAGTTGCCATTGGCTGTGGCTATAACAGTCCTGTCTAGGAACATGTCAACCTTAGTCTGTAAAAAGACTACAAGATCGCGCTACAATCATGTTACACTCGATCCTCATTCATACTAGGCCTAGGCCTACATTAATCATTGATTTGAAACTTAAGTTAATATTGTTAAAATGATACTATATTGGATTAGATTACCTTATAAAATGGTGACATACTCAGAAAAAGGAAGCCTAGAACTAATTACGTCAAGTTAGCGTAATACATTTCACTAATGATTCAAATTTTCTCATTTAATCTTATTTATATAATATACCAAATAGCTAACCTGAGAGTTTATTTTTCTTTTGACGTATTTGTTTACGATTGCAGGTTCATATTATTTTGTCCCAGTATCAAGTATCTCACTTCTCAACACTTGGTCATACAAACCGTACTAAAGAGCTCGCTTTTACACGTACGTGATTAAACTGACAAACTTTAAAATATATGAATGAAGTCGTGGTAATCTGTAAGATGCAGGAACTGGTCTGAACTGGTCGTGAAGATTGTTTGTGAACTCCATTGTAAGGTTATCTTATCTTTAACGGCTTCGGCTGCGTTCGTGCTGGTTTGGATTACATCTATAAAAATAAAATAAGGTTTTCTCTGTACATTTCTTGGAATTAATACGGTTTCATAACCCAGCAAAACCAAAACGAGTCTTATCTCAATTTTTTGTCTTTCTGCAAAGATAAACAAGGCATTAATTTCGTCTTCTCCGTAAAAACCGGTGCATCGATAATAATGAAACTTATTTTTATTATTTTATACCTTTTGGAGAAAGTGTTTGTTGACTTTAAACAAACTCTCGACCTACAAAAGCAAAATAATAAGTTTTCTCTTTTAGCAGTATTAGACTTATTTTTCAAGTTTTAGGCTACTTAACAAGTGATCACTATCATCCATAAAGATATTTCATAGAAAGAATTAAACAGATGTTAAATTAAAATCAACATTAGTTTGTTCGGATAAATCATTGATTTTCAACCTTTCGAAACTATACTATGATAAAATGTTATCTTAATGTATTATATATTTTAATAATAATACACATGTTCTAATTTAATCTAATCATTAATTAATACCATAGATAAACGGATAGTAAAGTAATACTAAGTAATCAAGCTGAAGCTTATTTTCTTTGTATTTATTTGTTTAGGATTTCAGGTTCATATTTTGTCGAGATAATCTTTCTTTACACTGAATCCTAAAATCCGCATGATTACCCAATTATTCTGTATTGTCACTGACGAGGGACAAATTTTGAAAAAATCTAGAAACATTGTGGGATTAATCTGTCAGCGAGTGGAGTAACAGTATCAGTTTCGTTGTGTAGTTATAGCGCATTACTTCTCGACGACTGGGCACTAAAGACATATAACACGAGAACTATTGCAGAGTGGAGGGTCAACGACAGTTTACTGCCCAATATCGCCACAATGAGGGCTGAACAGTTTAATTATAGTGTTGTTAGCGATCGATTTGGCCGGACAGCCTTGTGGTCGTAGACGTGGTGGACGGGCCAGTCAGAAACTTTGATACTCGCTTTGTCTTAGGTTTTTGACGTATTAACATCGATAGCGAAAAACATTTGTCTCAGGTTTACTTTGTTTTGTCTTGAGAAATCTAACGTTATTTTAATTGGGAGCCTGTCGACGAAAAAATTGTATAATTCTTTTTTACAAAATAATCTTAGAGCTGTCAATCAACAAATAATATACATTACCGACATCCCCTCTGTGACCAAGACCCAAAACCCAAACAACACAGCAAGACATACGATTCCAATAGTCCCGTTATCCAGCTACTTGGAGGTCACGGATTGTGCGTAGTTATGAGCGATGGTCGGTGGATGGGAGATTCTCAGGTGTGTATTAACGTGCACACTGTTGAATACTACGTTCATCCGCAAATACCATCCTCATAATTAGACCAGTTCGTAATTCAGCGATGCCATTGGCTGTTGGGCATTAACAGTCCTGTCTAAGAATCACGTCAGTAATAAATACTACAAGATCGCGCCACAATAACCTTGTACATTCATTTCACATTTATACTTTTTGTTTTAAAATATCTACCTGGGTATCATTTTAGAAAGCTAATTGACAATAGTGAATACCCAAGTCATTTTTGTGAATTTTTGATTCTCGTACGGCTCGGCTCATGCTTGTAAAAATACAATGGACTGAGGGACTAATAGAGCGTTCAAACGCACAATATTCTCTTTGTCGCGCCGCACTGCAGATAGCGGTGTCGGTGTCATTTTTGTTCCTTGTGTTGTGCTATCAGTGTTATCAACCAGCCTCGTTACGCCTACGCCCAGGTGCTTCGTGCAGCGGTCGCAGTCGCGCTGTCTAGCACATTTTCTCTCTGTTTCTCAGTAACGCAGTGCACACGCGGTCGTATAATCACTTCCTTTCCCCGAATTATGTTTTACTGTTTACGTGTCGAACAAAGGAATGCGAGGTGTGGAAATTGAAGTTTGGAATTCACGTTTTGTCATCCATTAGTCATGCGACGTTTTTATGTTATCATTTTTGTACAAAAATGCCTTCCTCAGTTCCTCATAACGTGAACAAAATTTTTGTTATTGCTCGAAACTGAACCCAGCTGTCTTCTTTATTGGGCTAATAAAACTAATCTTTTGACACAAAATGAGTATCAAATCTACGTATGTTATCAAAACCACAATCATCACATTCACCCTTCAATATTTTCATCTTTAAATAAATATTTGATAGAGTAGGAGTTTTAGATATACTGTACACATCATTTCTTTGTATGCCTCTTTTGTAATGTATATTGTAAAGTTAGGATCCTGTCTACCCCTGTGCTATCGTACAACAATTTTTCGAAGACTCTTGTTTTAGAATGCATTCATTTTAATAGAAGTGCGCAGTAAACACTATTTTATACGCGATAGAACATTGTACTTAGGCTGGTATGTTACGTTCTGATGTTATACTTTGTTGAAATTTACGAAAAACAGGATCTTCATTTAAAATTGAAGTCCTAACTGAAGTGTTTTATTAAAACAGTACACATCATCACGAGTACCGTTTTCTATCTCCTATCAAATACCGTTAACTGCGAATTGCTTTCATTACAAGTGCGTTGTAAAACAGGATGTTTTGAAACTTCTTGACTGGCTGGATTGCAGAGTAGTTTTAGTGCGTGCCTTAAAACCTGAAGGACGCCAGATCGAAGGCCGCAAGGGTCGAATCTGGACCTGGACCCAGTGATTGGGCTTTAATTATTACTGAAGCTTCCTAATAACGGGTGGACGTTAGGTAGTAACAAGACCGGGGTTTGGACCGTTATCCATCAAAACGTTTAAAAATACCGAATGGTGTAGAAAGACACAAAAAACAAAACGATATAAAACCCACTTATTTATATTCTAGCAATGATGTTTCCGCCGTCAACACAGACGATTCCAGCTTTACGACTGCAGGTAATGCCCTAAGAGGTATTCCTACACGCATCTTCTTATTTCAGTCCTTCTCCCCGGGTACCTCGTAGACTAGGCTTCCTCACTACGCGGCCCTTTCGACGGATTTTTACAACCTTCGGACTGTATTGTATATGTATTACAATGTATTAAATATTACATATTATATTTCCCAATTAAATATAATAAAAACGTGACGATATCTCTGAACTTATCTTGACTCAGACTACAGCTGTGTAGATGGAGGAGTGGCTATATATAGGCTAATAAGACAAATTTCCTAAGTGTTCTCAAAAGAATAAGTCTATTTGTGCATGTCTGTGAATCTATAAATATAGATTCGTAATAAGACGAAGATAAAAAACAACAAAAAGCAAGTGCAGATCCAGAGTGAGAACGATGGAAACATTTTGAGGATTTCTGTTTGTTCCTAATCTGCTAATGTAGATGTCATAAGACAGCTGTGAAATATTTCGACCATCGACTCAAAAGAATTAAAGAATTCGGGTATTACTGAAGTCAGGTAAAAGACATTTCCATCCTTTTATGATCAATTCAAATTTATGTTACAATTATATTTTTCAAGTTATACGAGTGGCGTCAAATTCGTATTTGCGGGCTGCTTCATCACGGTTAAGATAATTATGCGTCAGGTAACAAGTTTTTAGACTTTTACTGTATTAAAAATCTGGAAATCTTCGACCTCCCGAGTGTGTACCCTATCCCAAAGTCCATGACCAAAAGCCAACATTGCTTGCGGCCCTGAGGAAAATTCTCTGGTCCCTGTTGTCGCTGTAGACGTGGATTGCCAGCTCGGCAGGGCCCGTGGCGGCGGTGTTGGCACAACTGCAGCAACTGCACGGCTGCTGCAGCGTCGCGGCGAGAGCATGGCCAATCGTGACACCGTTACGGTCCCGGGAAAACCGCGCCATTTCCTCTCGCAAAGAATCATTTTAGAAAGTCTTACTTTCCACCGTAATCGATAATACGGCCCATTACGGCGCGAGGCGGCAGCCAATCTGGACCGTTGCGAGGCAGTAGCAGGCGTCGGACCACCGCTTCCGCCCGCCGAGGAAATGAAAGTCTTTCCGTACTTTTTAGGAGTAATGTAAATTGAACGGTGATTTAAAAAAATAATCGTTCTTGTAGTTCACAGACGCGTGAGGTTGAAGGAAAACTATGGCGTGCTTTTAAATATTCCAGAATTGTTCCATGCACAAAGATAACCAAAGACTAACTATAGTGGGGAGTCACCCATTCTTTTGTTAGGAATTATACCGGTTCTTTGTACATCATATTGGTCCGTGTGACCTCGAATGTGTTGTCCAAGATGTGTATTGTTGGTTACACAAACACCATCTTGGAGGTACATATTACCAGAGATAAATTACAGTCCGATAGTTAATATTATGTCCATACTAGTCAAGTGAAGAAGAAACTATACTACTTATCAAGACGATTGGGCATTGGCTAGTCTAGTTTAGCCGTGCTGTTTCAGTTTCAAAGAACAGGACGTTCTATTTTAAAACGTCTCAAGGCTGGTTGGAAACTGGTCTTGTAATTTACCCTTTATTTGGATCTCCAACAGCAGGGATCTACTCATAATAGTTCTTAGAAGTTATTTAGAAAATTTTACATCTCTGTTATAAGCAGCTTCGCTTTATTTGGCAATTCTAATGAAATGTATGTTTTTCAGGTAAGCCGATCCCTAAGCGTGGCATTATTAGCGTCTCTGAGTAAGTACCCGTCCCCTAGGTGTAATATCTCCTCTCGGAGCCTTTGTAACTCGACGTCGACGCTATCTCCTTGTTGTTCTCCACGAAATTAAATCACTTTTCCAGGAAAAACCCATCCTCTGCTGCCTATTCGTACATATTATTTTGGAACCGTTTCTGAGTTGCAATAACATTTCGTAAAAGTAACGAAAAAATCCTTTGCTTACTTTTTTATTAGTAAAATATTTATTAGATTTTGTTCATAGTTTCCAAAGAACCATAAAATTGGCTTTGTATCTCCGCCTGGTAATTTGAGATACTATAGTGATTTTGGATCCAATAGCAGTTTTAACCGGGCTATTAACTAACTATGTCAACAGGTTGACGATAGGCAGTTAAAAGACAAAAAATGCACAATGGGATAACGGTTTTAAAAATTCCCTGTTTAAAAATGGTCTTCGTAGATACATAGAAACATAAAACATAAACCTAACTTGTATTAATCATAATTTAAACAAGGTTAGACAAGGGTTCATATCGTATTCTCATTCAAATTGAATAAGAACACAACGAAGCTCCAAGTGATGGTCCCTGTTGTCGCTGTATAGAACATAAAATTATAAATAATCTGTAGTAAAATTCAATTACAATACAATCAGAATGGAAATTTCATTACTACAAAAGCATTCGGATAGTAGTACCTAACATAGCTGAAATGGAAATTTTACTATCAAAAATAAAAATAAACGTTCAAAACGCACACCCATATAAATTTCATTATCACAAAAAAGTTTAAAACGTTCTACAAAATATGTAAATTTTATTGTCACAAAAACATTCAGAACGTTCTACCATATGTAAATTTCATTATCACCAAAAAGTTCAGGATGTTCTACAAATATTGTATGTGGATTTCACTATCACCCAAGCGTTCAGAACGTAGAATGGAAATTTCACTGTCAGAAAAGCATTTTCAACATAGTGAAAATATAAATTTTATTTTCACAAAACCCTTTAGAACAGTGCAAATGGAAATTAAATTACTACTAAAGCATTCGGAATGTAGTACAAATGGAACGTGACGTAATTCACGTGGATGTGTTGAAAGAAAGCTGGCAAGTTATCAGCTGTGACGGGTGTTGAAGCCCTCCATTAAACTGCAAAGGATCTCCGCCAGATCTCTCTCGGCCTGTAAATCCTTTATTTCCCCAGACCAATCTTTGCTTTTTGCCGTCTACCTGGTCTTGGTTAAACATTGCTTCACTGTCAATTTGAAGTGGTATTTCTGTTCTCTAAGAATTCTTTTATTTTATTTAGATAGGTAAAAAATGTAGTGGACTAATGGAAGAACAGCTGCTTCTATTTGTTGAAGTTTATCGTCGGTAATGAGATGTTTTGGTAACACCAGTGCTGGGAGTTGGGTACACAATTAATTGAAGTATTATTCCGCAAGGTAAAGATAGGAATGAGCAGTAGTCCGCGTAGGTTTTTATACTAATGGTGTTTTAGTTTGTGAGTGACAACGTTTTGACATAAGCTGGAGCGGGGGGGGGTTTAGAAATTGGCGAGAAAATTGTAACTGATGTGACATAATGTGGTTTTAAGGAGTCGTTTAGAGGATCTGAAAACATCCCCTCTAGACATATTCATGATTTAAGCTATTTCCAAAGGGAAGTAAATACATTTAATTTTTCTTGGGTATGTTCCATTCCATGGTCTTGTTCTAATCCAACGGCGACCTGTTTTTAGATAAGTCTCGCCGCTTTAATTAATACCACAATTAAAAATTATGACTAGAAACAAGTCTAGTACCTGGAGTAGTAATTAGTATAAATTCAGTACTTTCACTTTAGAAGCAGCGCTGGCTTTTATTTCCTTTTTTTGAATTTATAGCACACTTTTTTTCTATTTGGTGATGTAAAATTATAAACGGAACCTCTACACAGGTTTTGCTTTAAATGACCTATTTCTTTCTAAGAGCGAGTTACAGAATTTAAATTATGCTGTTTCCTTTTTATACATTCTTTTAATGTTTCTAATCTTTTTATGTTATTTTGATTTTAATGTAACGTTTATGGGTACTGTATTTGTCTTAAAAAGTAAAATCAATTTGTATTTTTAATTTTTAACTATGATTAATTTTAACGAATTTTTAAAATCATATTAAACATTAAATTTTTGCGAGTTGGTCATATTTTAGTTGACACGAGTCGTGGACTCAAGGATCTTTCTCATCGCGTCCAAGCCAACCCAGACCTCAGGTCACGTCCCGAATTGTGTCCGAAGTAATACACGCCTAATTACAGTACTGCAACCATCCGAGAACTGTAATTTTGAAGGTTCCTTTCATAAAGCATTTACTTATCTCGCACGTGTTCTTCGCCTCACTGAGTCTTACGGTTTGCGTTTCAAATATCAACTTCGGATACGTTTATTACAGTTTAGAATCTATATAATACAAGATTTTTCGATTGTGTTACTTGGCTACTTGAGATGTAGTTAATTTTCGTGATTGATGGAATGACAGTTAGGACAAGGGACTTTACTAATTTGTTGATCTTACCAGATTTTAACATTCTAAAACTAAATTTTCAAAATTATTTTTCCACCGGACGTAACTCGACTATAGGTGAGGAGGAAAAAAACAGTCAGTGTTTCACGTTCAATATCGGGTTCAGATATTTCGTCTGTTGTGGATTTCTTTCCATTCAGCTGGTACTCTCGGGCAATCTTGAAGACTCAAAGGGTTGTGGGATCCTTCCCCTCGCAGCTTCTACATAGATTTGAGCCCTCGGCTCTTCCCATTC
The DNA here is from genome assembly GCA_023375725.1 of Nephotettix cincticeps. Taxonomy (NCBI): domain Eukaryota; kingdom Metazoa; phylum Arthropoda; class Insecta; order Hemiptera; family Cicadellidae; genus Nephotettix; species Nephotettix cincticeps. The sequence continues at coordinate 14,490,959 of CM041785.1, read as the reverse complement.
CGGACACCCAAGGACGGCGTGTGAACGAACCCTCTTCCTCTTCACACTCCTCACAGTTCGGTTGTTCCACCTTTCTCCATCTGTGGAGATAGCTTCTGAATGTCATATATCCTATGATAATCTGCACGGTCCAGAAGTCTGGTGTCAAGTGCTTCATAGCTCTTCTTTCTTGTCATCGAAGATAAACTGAAACGTATAACTTGTCTTCTTTGATGTCTACTCTTCCTTAGGACTGGGACGGTCGACGTCCTTAATCCCTTCTTAGGTCACGAATTTCTTGAAAGATGGTCTGTTTTCTTTTCCCCGACTACGTTAATCTGCAATTCAGAAGCCGTGGTTAGGATTCCACGTTAAACTGTAGGTCCCTTAGTTGCCATCGGCTGTCGGCTAGACAGTCGTATATAATTGAGTTTAGTTCTAAGATCGCGCCACAATCATCTTACACTCAATCCTCTTTCATTCTTGGCTTAAAATACCTACATTATAGTATGTTTACCATTTCAATGACCTAATCTAATCTAATCTTCTGCCCCAGTCTCCTCCACATTTCTTTTTCCATCAATTACCCTTCCTTTCTATCCTTTCTCCTTTATGCGCCTTTCTTCATTCCTCTTTGATCTTCAAATCTATCGGAAATGTTCATTGAAGGATTGGGTCCCTGTCTCAAGACTTAATGCTTGATATATAATTGAGTTTAGGTTTTTCAGAGGACACAGAATGTTGCAGGCGTTTCTCACGTCGCGCGGTTGCCCCCATGACCCTGACGCCGTAACGCCGGCCGGTCGCCGTGCGCATGCGGGCTCCACTCCACGTTTATTGCTTTTTTATGCTTTCATTTGTCATCATTGGAGGAAATTTTATTTTTAGTGCGTGGGAAAGGAAGAAACACGTCTACGACGCTTGATGTGTTTGGTAATTTAGGAAAGAGGATATTTATTGTAAATTTGAACTCCGGGCTGTTAATTTTTTTAATACGTTACTTCAGTTGATTGGATAGTTTTTAAGAAGAAATCGTCAACCGCGGAAAATACGTTGTGCTAAAACTTGAACTAAACACGTTTTTGGAAATCACTTTTGTTTATAAGTCGGTGTGCGTAGATAAAACTGTGGGTCGTAAACAAATCTGTTTCAAAAGTTTTGTCCATATTTTGTACGAGTTTGTATGGGCCAGTAAAACTTTCTCTTTCTTAGTCCGGTGAGGCAATAACTTTTCTGTGTAAATTCCTTCCCGATACTTTTGTATCAGATAGAGCGATATTTTGCTCATATCCTATAGGCTACCACCACAGTGCTTTCCAGTATGTAGTCTTGATCTTATTAGTGATACCCAAAGAACCCTCGTCTGAGAGAAGTCCTTAGGAAAGTACAATCTGCCCGGTAACCCCGAACACGATATGAACCCTTACTCCAGGAAACCCCTCCCAGGTCTACAGTAAGTAGACACTCCATTTAGGTTCAGCTGGGAGTCGAACAATCTCCTAGGAGATACGTGAACAGACCAATGTGATTGACAACTAGGATTTAGTAGACCTAGTAGTGTCACCTTAGGTTAAATGTACCCAGTTCCGATCTCTGCACTAATAGTAACCAGTAAGAGCTAACTAGAGTTCTGAGTGTAACCACTGAATAATAACCACGTTATTGCCAACTACGTACGGAATATTAACTGTTATGATGACAGTCTCTAGAAGGTTGATAGCCGAGCGAGGTGTCCCCGGGTCGCAGCGCCACGCGACCAGATCTCGGGCGAGGGCGAGGGAGATGCTGCGGCGAGAACTGGTTCGGCATCTCGACCAACCAGTTTGTTACAAAAACAACTCTTATTACTGTACAATGACTGCGCCGCGCCGCGTCGGCCTGCTGGGCACTGCATCAGCCTGCCGCCGCCGCGCCGCGCCGTCTCATCTCGTGCATATCTCAGAATCAGAATTATTCGATGTCAGTTACTAAAGTCCTTAGAAGTGAATTATTTTGACTATGTACTAATGGTTGCCGTAATAACGATTTACATCGTATATTAATAATGATTGTCATTCCTGCAACAATGGTACATTGACAGCTATGTTGACCTGTGGTCATCCATCTCCGTTTCATCGGACGAGTATGAATGAGTAGTGCCTACGAGGCATTAAACTACAGAGCACTACAACCTATAACGTCTCATGGTCTGGGTGTACAAGTCCATTGTTCCATTGATTGGGAAGGGAGATGATGGTAAATATATTTAACACATAGAATGTGCATTTGGAGAAGGTATGTAAATCAGCTTAAACATTTATCTTTTCTACTAGTTCTGCCTGACCTTTTCCCTACAATTCACACGTTTTTTATGAACTGGGCGAAAACATAAAATTTCCCGAAAATGCTGAGTCCTTTGTTTGAAATTTATTATTGGTGATATAGGGTTTATGTTAATTAGATTTTTACTACGGACATTTTCCATCACGACAAGTAATTTTCACTTCGTTTTTGGATCTGGAAACTGACTCCATCCTCAGGTAAGCTAGAAGCTAAAACATTAATCGTAATCGTGATAGGTTTTATCTGAACTGAGGACGGATCAGATTCCAGATCCCGAAACGTCGGGAAACTTTGTTTTACTCATCGTGATGGGTCCATAATAAAAATCGAAACAACATAAATGCTCGATTGAATGACTAACCGATAAAATTAACGATTGTCGTTTTGTAGCTGACATGAGTCTATGCCGTGGTAGCTTTCACTTCCTCATTGCTCTAAGAACAAAACTTATGTTGACGAGCGCCGCGAGCAGACTGGCTGTCCAAACACCGAGGGTTGACTCCGTAAATAGCGCTGTGCCAGGAAGCCCCCCATCATTTTATAGTCTGGCATTAAGCACTCTCGGCCACTTCCTGTACAATGACCCACCACCGCCAGTCAAGTGGACGGATGCTTTATCTGGATAATTATAATTGTGAGCAATTCGTCCCCAGTTTGTACAATACGTTTTATTGCCCTCGCCTCTCGAAACTTGGTCCACGACTGAATTTTTAACATGGTGGCACGACGTCAATGTCCTTAATTTATGATTGTTAGGAATTCGACTGCAGTTGCTCCCTGTCGTTACTAACATGTTCAGTAGTTTACAGCAGGGTCGATATTCTACCAAGCGTAAGGCAACTAACGAACTGCGCGAAGATGTTTTAATTCACTTAAAATCCAATGCAGCTTCTACATAAAACCGTTAATCTGTAATCGATGGTCCAAAAATTGTTCTTGGCCATTTATATAACTAATTTAAAGTTATTCTCGTAAGAAGCGATTCTCCTGTAAGCTAATTGGATGTGATTTTCTCTAGTGTGAATTAAACGTCTGCACCATTGTATACTGTATAACGTTTATCCTCAAAGACCTTTCTCATAGACATGTTCTTCATCCAGAGGCAAAAGTAGTTCGGATCCCACGTCAAACTATGCCATTAGCTGTTGGGCTATTAATTAATAGTCATATCCTAAGGTCTTATTCAGCCTTAGTCAGTAACAAGACTACAAGATCGCGCCACAATAATTTTACACTCATTTTTCATTCATACAAAAAATAATAATAGTAAGGGAAAGTGTAATTGTTGCAATTGCGTTTCTAAATCGTAATACAGCGCGGCGCGGCAAACCCGATTAGACCTGCATGTAGCCGCACTAATTACAGCGTACAGCGCGCTGCTCCGACGTGGAGCTGCTGGAAGCTGGAATTGTGCACTGAATTGTAATTAGTAGAAGTTCATTACCCACCCGTCGGGGTGTGAGGCCAATATTTAAATTAGCGTCGGTTTATGTTGTTTAACTAATGATCTCTTGAAACTGAATCCGGCACAATCGTTTTCCGTTTTCGTCAACGTTCTATAGCAGAAATAACGAGTTGGAAAAGGAAAACATATTTTATCGTGAAAGTAGTGTCTATCCCCCGTCAACTGCAATATTACACAGCCCCGTCATCATTAATTTTCTGTTACTAACAGGTAATTTATGATCAGAAGCCGTTTTCGGGTGATGTGCTCCGTGGGAAGAATGAAAAGGCCGGTGCGGTTTCTTCCTTCCGGACAGTACTTGAATATTTAACCTGAGGTTCATCATCTTAGGTTAGGAAAGTTTTAAAAGTATATTCTTGGAATGATGTACCTCTCGCTCGGAGGTCCCGCGGATTGCAATGTCTCTTACCCCCACGGTGACGTAACCACCACAACCGACAAGTCAACCGGCTTCATATACTCCAACATCCAAATGCCACGTAGTAATCCTCATACTACTTAATATTGTAGCAACTTAACTACAATTGACTACATGGAAATTGATACAGGGTTGGTGTTGTGAGTGTTAATTGAGGAAGGTTGGATGTGTATAATGGCTGGCGACAACAGGGTACACTAATTTTAAAAAATCAGATTGGTCTTAACACTTGTCCGACTCGCGTTACTCCATTTAATTTAGATTCGATTCATTCCATTTAGACAAATATTCGACAATTTGGTTAAATTAGTTATATATACGTTACGAGACTCCTATTTTCATTCCATATTTCAGTCCACGAAAATATACTAAACGTTTTCTCTACAGGTGCTTAGTTTCATTCCATACTGGCTCCGGTCAACTTAAAATTATACTTTGTTTACTATTACTAGGTATTACCTTTTACCTTTTGAAACAGTGATTTACCCAGGAGGGTATTTTAAGCCAAGCATGAATGGGAAATGAGTGTGAGATGATTGTAGCGTGATCTTGTTACTGACTTAAGTCTGAAATTTTCCTTAGACATTACTGTTAATTAATAGCCCAACAGCTAATGGCATCTAAGGGACCTACAGTTTAACATAGGATCCGAACCACTTTTACATCTGAATTACGAACTGGCCTAATTATGAGAATGGACTTTGCGGATGGACGTAGTATCCAATAGTGCGGACGTAAATCCACACAAGAGAAATCCATCCACCGACCATTCACACATAACCAACCACAATCCGTGACCTCCAAGTAGCAGGATTACTGGACGTCTTAGTCTTAACACGCGGTCCGCACTGCGAGCTGCAACAGTTAGATATGATCAGGATCCATATGAAAAAATATACACTAATTTAAAAGAAAATAAAGAATAAACTGAGAAAACTAGTTAAAGACTTGGAATGCGGCTGGTGTTTACACTCACTCCCGGTTAAAAGGCCGGAACACGTGGACCAACCCCCCTCTACCCCCCCTTGTACCGGAACTCTCGTGGAGGTGAGAAGTTACGGCAACACCTTGTTACAACAAATAGCCCGAGCTCTCAGCAACAATGCTTCCTTGTTAAAATAAACCGGCCAGTCCGCCAGATAAATATCTCGGCAGACGAAACTTGGATATTGCTTGAGCAAACTTTCCGCCTCCAGTTAGCCTATCTTGCGGATATGATACTTTATCTTTCAAATGACGAATCGAATTATTCATAATCTATAAAAAACATACTATTTATCTACTTGAGAAATTTTTTTTGCCAAAGAGAGACAATTTATGGTCCGCTAAATGGATGGGTGTTGTGGTAGAAAGGCTTAAATTAAAGATAAATAAAATTTTTACCTATGCAGTACTGGGAGATTGAGCTTTCTTTGTATTGAATAGAAAATAAATAATAAAAGGTAATTTACTAAATTAAAACATATATATTATATACCCAATGTAAACACAGTTTATATGGTTTAAATAGAAACGTTTTAATGCATCGTAAAAATAGATGTTTTATATTTAAACGTCTATGTCAATCAGGTTGTGATTGTCTCTCGTTGGTCTTTGCCCTATTTTTGCTAATAAAATACCACAAATATTAAAATAGATTTTTATATGAAGGAGTTGTTTTTTTTTCAAAAATTTCATCACATTTTGTATACGGTTCAAAATTTTTTTCAATGAACTTCATTTTACAACACCATGGACATGTAGTCTGTGCGGTGAATTTAAAGCGGCGAGGCATCGTTGCGGCGTGATTCACATGTCAGAGGAGTCCGGTCATGATCTGACAGGAGTCGTTGGCAACTGGTTTGGATCCAGCAACCTTTGACTTACTGGGCCAGTGTTGCTCCTGAGCTGCCGTTCCGGTGATTATGCTTGTTAGAAATTCATGATAGCGCTGGATATAATTATTTATTTTACAGTTAATTGGACTTTTCCCATCGCTCTTGTGTTTTAAACTACACAACGTTTCTGGAGGTGGAGAAACTCCTCCCGTTTTCAAGCGATTACCTAATAATTTACCTTAAAAAATTGAAATGTTCAAGTTACAGATATTAATCATATCATGTAGTCAATAATACTATACTTATCTATCATGCACAACATAAATATAGTTATAAATCTAGTGTTTTATGTGTTCAATTTTTTAATATTAATTATTAGGCAATCACTTGAAAACGGAAGGAGTTTCTCCACCCCGAAACGTTGTGTAGTTTAAAACACAATAGCGTTAGGAAAAGTCCAATTAATTGTAAAATAAATAGGTAATTATGTATTAAATGTTTTTTTCTTGTGAAAACCAAATTAATTTTAAACATTTTTACCAATCATTCAGTATTTGAATAGTAAATCGAAAAGAACTGGGTCATTCCGACAGTTGTTCGGTGTATAACGATAATGAGATGTTTCTGATTCATTTTAACTTCCGTTTTAGAAATTGAACCAATGAATCACTATTTATCACGGTCACAGTTGCTAACTCTAGGTCATGTAATTTGTAAATGGTTTTCGATTAACCTTAAAGAGCTGTTGACAATTTGATAGATAAGTCGCGGGTTTAGTGCGTGCGGCTGACGTTGTTCACTATCTTTCACTTAGACTCGCTTAGCCATTAATTCGCCCGTCATCCATCATGCCGGGAGAACTCTTTACCATTAGCATCACGCTTCCTATTAATTTCCGAACCCGTCGGGCTGAAAAGGGTTGATGTAATTCAAATTACTTAAGTTCATACGATCGTTTTACACAGTTCATATTGATGGATTGGATAAAGAAACACACCGGTGGGTGCACTGTATGGGTTTGATCACATAAGTATCTTTGTTACTGACTACAGCTGATTCATTTGTCACAATCGTTAATTACCCAATGAAGAAGGCAGCTAGGACCAATGTCGCACCGGGACAAAATTGTGTTGAGACTTCGCTAAGGATCGACATGCAATCCTGAAATATGTACGAAGAAAAATTATGACAGCGGGTACTACAACCACTGAACCGAACCACCCGGCCAGTCTTGTTTATGTCTGCCCAGAATTGTACCCCAAATCATTTGGGTTGGTGAGTCGCATCTATCATCAGTGAACAAGTGGCGAATATAGCTAGGCACATCTGGCGAGTGACGTATAGCAGACATCGGTCAAGTGTCAGCTGGTAGGATTTAGGACAGGGTTTGACGGATTTATGTTTTTCCCAACCTTATAATTTTTATGGACTCCAATGTTTTTTTATTTAGGTCTACTTCTTTACGATTATGTTACCGTCAACCTTTCACCGCCCTTACTCATGATAGACTATATTATGTAGATAGTTGTTTGATGAATACGTAGCTATGATCTTTTGATTTAATACACATTAAAGACATCCAGCGTTGTCGAAATTCATCTAATATTACTTAGTACGGTATTATTAAACTTAAAAAATACGTTTCTAGAGTCTGTGTTTTTATGGGTTTTCCAGCCAATTGATGTGGTGTAAACTTAAAATTCATATTTAATATTTTGAGGTAAAACAATAATGTTGCAGCCATTTTCGCATCGCCTTTGCGGCTTGGGCATAGTTGTCACCCTGGGAACACCGTTAATTATCTATCCACAGCGTTTGGTTTACTTTCAACTCTGTATTAGTTTACATTGCCATCTACGCTGAACTGCCTCGTAAAATAATAAGTCATAAATAATATTTAACTTTTTGTTTGACACGAGCCAATCGTTGGGATTTAATTAATTAAATATCGTGTTCGTGCATCAATGTATTGCTAGCTAGACGTGTGTTACGAAGTGGTTATAGGATAGTGACGTAGGTTCTTAGTTAAAAGGTCACCACTTTTGTCACGATTAAATTAAGACAATTTTGCAATGGTTCGAAGCTATATCTAGCTACATGATTTACAATTTCTACAATTAATGATAGATATAGATCAACTCCTACACATCGCCTTCATGATAGTAGAAGCCAGGGGGTTATGAGACCCCAGAAAAGCCGGGTTGCGTTCTTGGGGAATATTGTACAATCACGGGTAATAGGGAATTCTTACAAATAGCAAAGTAGAACATGAACAGTACATATTATGTCAATAGAAGTGTTTATATTAGATTATTCAAATGATATGAAAACGAGTGTAAGATGATTGTGGCGCGATCTTGTAGTCTTGTTACTGACTAAGGCTGACATGCTCCTTAGACAGAACTGTTAATTAATAGCCCAATGGCCGATGGAAACTGAGGAACCTACAGTTTAACGTGGAATCCGAACCACGGCCTGTGAATTAAGAATTAATCTAATTATGAGGATGGTCTTTGAGGATTGACGTAGTATTCAATAGTGTGGACGTTAATCCACACAAGAGAACACCACATCCACCGACCATCTCTCACAACTATCCACAATTCGTGACCTCAAGTAGCTGGATTACGGGACGTCGCCACCGTCCCTGTCAGGAAGAAAGTAAATGAACGGCCAAACAAATCTATACCAATAATCGGGAAATAATTAGAGTTCACGCTACTAACAATCCTCCTTCCCTAATTTTACTGAAGGAGGAAAGGATGAACGCAACATTTCAATTGAGGGTTCGCGCCTTAGGACAGGCAGTGCATCCCCTTGCCTAGCAAACCCCTGGATCAGACCAAGTAATACAGTAGCCTTGTCTCCAGATGAACAGAGGTTAAAGCTCTCAGAATACTGGTCAGAATGGGTTTTTATGATCAGCTGAGAGTCCACAGAAAAGACACATTGGAAAGCTCAGACAAGGACTCAGAAAGTGGCAGCCTCCTTTTATTTTACTCGATTTTGATTTTTTAACAATGAAACACTGGTGATAGAACTGAATAGTTATGCGGCCGCCTTAGTAACAGAGTAACAGATCAACTCTCGGCGAGGTTGAGGGCGTAGGCAAGACGGGATAGTAACAGTATCAGCGACCTGGCGCGTTGCTAGGCGACAGTTGCCATGGAGACGCGGCCCGGGACAACGGCTTGGGGTGCCCCCTCACCACCCTCGCGGTACAGTACCTCTAAATAGACACGTTTACTTTTACTTAATACTTTCCCAATTTGAAATGCTCCACTACAGAACTCGCCCTACGACTCATTCAATGCGAAGAGATCGAATAAACGGAATAGTTGGGTGAACACGTAGCCGGGACTAGATTGTACGGTGTGCGTGCGGCGCGGCGCGGCGCGGTTCATTGTGAGTGGAGGGGTGCATCTCCGGCAAGATAATGTGAATCCGATATAACCTCCCGCTCTGCCCTCTTGGGTTTCCTGCTCTATCGGCTCTTATCAATTTATCCCCTCTTACACGATTATTGTTCAGTATACGTAATGATGTTGGTGTTCGCCAACTTGAAGCCGTTCCAAAGGAATTTAAGTTGAATAAATAATTATATTACGTTAACGTACATGTCCGTTGTTTTGGATCCATCTAGTTTTTCTGGCTGTGGAGGTCGGTTTATTATTGGTTAAACCTTTTTTGCTGGATAACCCTCTCGCATGAACTAAACATCGATTGTAGATACGTTGAGAGTAGTTTAAAGATGAACGTCTTTAGACTTAAGTATATATTTATACCCTCCTCATGGAAACCAACGAAATAATATTTTCTAACCCTCCCGTTTGCTACGAGTAAAAAATTTCACTTGCGTTGAAAATCCAGAAAAATTAAAGAATGGGAAAATGAATAGTTGGTGGGTGGCGAGAGACGTTTAGGGTAAGCAGAAAAGTCTCTTTGACCGAGAATGGTGGCATTCATAGCCTCATAGCCGGCCGGCGTCTTCCTCATTAACCTCACTTCCGTCCATCTAAAACCCATCAATTAAGTACACACCCACTGGCAACTTGGTCGTTTCTGTTGAGCTGGATGCTGGGGACCCGGGCAGGGTCACTGATCGTCCCTCGTGGACAAAGGTGGCGGCTTTTTCTGTCGATCAGTCCGGTAATTTATTTAGCCGGGACGTGCGCGTATGTGCGTGTTTTTGCTGCCGCCGCACCGCATTCCGCGCGTCGCAGATTACGCCGTATTATGCTCTGCCCACATTCCCGCTATCATTACCTTTAAACCGCTACCCATTTTAACTAGCGCTGCGAGCCGATCCGGTGTTGTCGTCCGTTGCCCTCTCCAGATCCGTGCAGTTCATTCACTAACCCGACAGCGACACGTGCTTGGCCGTAGCACCTCTGCTCTATAAACAGTATCCCAAACAACTGTCCACTGTCTACAGATGACGTCAACTTCCATCCAAGTCGGTGTGCCTCCCACCGCTGTACCATACATTTGCAAGCCAAATTGGGACTTCTCATTGTCGGGATTCGAACCCGTGTGCTTCTGCTTGTTTTAATACGCTTCACTCGTCAGCGTTCGCTCTAACCACTGGACCACTGTACCAACGTCTGTGAAAGTGAATTTGTTTTAAAGTACACTCTACCGGCAAAACAGCGAACTCCATCAGTTATTTCTTCTAGTACAGTATCAGGTCACAGAATTGGTTTTAAAGTGTACTCTAGCGGCAAAACAGCGAACTCCATTAGTTATTTCTAGTACAGTATCAGGTCACAGAATTGGTTTTAAAGTGTACTCTAGCGGCAAAACAGCGAACTCCATCAGTTATTTCTAGTACAGTATCAGGTCACAGAATTGGTTTTAAAGTACGCTCTAGCGGCAAAACAGTGAACACAACAACTTATTTCCAGGATCAGCTCACAGATGGCAGTTGAACGGCTGACAGTGACGATGACTAATTAATTAGTTCACCTAATTCTTAACGGCACCACAGAACACCTCGCTAAGTGCGATGTTAGCACTTGGAGGGTAAAGAGACTTTATCAGAGGCACAATACTTCGTTTAAGTCCCATAAGAACAATGCTAGTTTTTTGAAAGCACTTGTAGTGCAATAGTTTGGGTTGAGGTTGATAACTGAAAAAACTTTCTAAAAATAAATGAAGACATCTAGTGAATTAGATAATTAAACCCAATAGTAAAGTACAATAGTAATTACCTTTAACATTACAGAAAAATAGAACCAATGCAACTAAGCGATCCACGTAATAACTTCTTAAAACTTTTCATTTGACATCTTAATCACCTTTTTACGAACATCTTGTCATTGATCATGTCACAAAATTAACATTATTCTTATAGTAGTAAATTTTACCACAAACATTTTACATGTCACATTATTTTGGAAATTCAATTTTACACATTAAATCAAAGATGGTGGAGATACTGCCCACTTCTAAGGGACAAACAATTAGAAACAATGAAATCCAAGCTGTAAAAATAAATATGAACAATCTTTCTCTAGGGTGGAATCTGCCTCGGGGCTACGAAATGACATTGTTGAGATAAGGAAAACGACCGTTGCAGGGGCTTTCCTTCAACTGTAACGTAATATTTCCTTTTATTCTCATAACAACTAAGTCAATTTTGAGTCAGCACGTCTGGCCACACGGCCGGATTTTAATTGTATTTTTTTTAAATATTTTACAAAACAATGTTACTATCGCCATCAAAACCAGCTTAAAAACTGAACAAATTAGACTAACGAATCATTCTGCAACTAATATTTCCAGAGAAAATTTAAATTACTGTCTGCGGTAAATACAGCACGTTTCTAAGAGTGCTCACTGTTTTGACATGGATATGTCTTAGTTCTGGGAGGGTGTTGGCAATTTGTAAGATGAAAATTTGAAACAGGTTTCCATAGAAACTACTAGAGCTATTGTATTGATTTTTTAATACATAAGAATAAAAACAGCTGTTTAGAAGAACTGAAAACATTTCCTTTAGACATATCTATGATCTAACCTATTTCTCACATGGAATTAAATACAGTACAGTACTTTTATTGTTAAGTTTACAAAAAAAAACAATTTTATCCTTTTGTATTTCTCAACCGATTATCATGAAACTTGTTAGCTTAATGGTACATCATCTCACAAAGTCAAAAATTTTGATTTTACCTCGGAAGAGGGGGGGTTAAGTCGGATATCCCTCTAACAGTTTTGAACATAGTATCACTGTTAACGTTTATTTTGTACTATCAGTAAGCTAGTCCTTTGTACGGATTGTAGGATTCAGTTTAAAGAAGAAAGATCATCATACCAAAATGTAAACCTTAAATCATAAACAAATCAATACAAAGAAAATAAATCAATACCCAGCTTGTTTTTCTTTCTATTAAATCTTTAAACTACAAAGACAGCTGATTATTACCAGTAGGTTATTCATTGAAAACTGAAGCAAAATGCGACTAATATCGCGTAAAAATGGGGTTTTAAATGCTCGTTATTTACTTTTCAAGGGGCGGCGGGCGATTTTAAGCATGGAAAAACCTCTGGAATGTAGAGAATGCCTGAAATAAGTTTCATTGTTATCTGTTCTCCCTTTTTTTTAAAAAAGAAGAGGGCGTAAAATGCCTCCTGGAGCGTCACAGACAGACAAACAAGACACAGATTGAGATAAGACTTGTTTCGGCTTCTCTAACGCACGAAACGTAAAAATAACTAAAAAATGAATAATTCTCAGCAATGTTAGACAAAACTCTAATTTTATCTACTGTATTTAGATTTGGGAAGTAGTTGAGTTGTCCATGAATTCGTTTATAGTTGAGTGTAGTTACAACAAGTTACAACATATTTGATGCATAATTCTAATCACACTAGGTCGTGAGAGGAGGACGTGTCAGAGGGTGAAGGGTGGAGAGTGGAGGGAGGGGTTGTAAATATTTACAGGGTGTGTAAAGCATGCCGGGGTTGCCTCGTATCCCTGGGAGATGCCCCGTCCGCCGGTTACCATTACTGCTATTGAAATCCCTCTTCTGTATTGCCTTCTGACCCGTTAACCTTGTTAAATGAATTGTTCTCGTTTTACTGTCACTGTTAATGGCGCCTTCCGCGTAATTCTATTGCCTTGAATTTTGAATTCAGATGTGCAATGCAGATGAAGTTGTAGGCGTGATTCACTCTTTTACTATTTTAATCTGGTTTACTGATTTTAAGTTACAAAAAATATTCGTAAGGATATCAGAGATAGTTCATGGTCAGTGTAACTAACTTCTAGAAAAGTAAACAAAACCTTCATACCGTTTCAAATCCGAGTTCGGGAAACGGATTTTTGGCAACTGCCCAGCCCCCACTAAGGGTGGGAACCCTAATAGCCCTCGACCGCGGCCTTTTGGCAACTACGGTTTCATCCCAAAAATTCTCCCTTTTCTCCCTGCCTAATTTTTTAATCCCACAAATTATCACTTTTATCCCTTAAAGTCCATCCCTCGCCCCGGAATCACCGAAATCAGGATATTTAAGACGGAGTGATGTAGAATTCTTGGAAAACGATTAAGTCTTTAAAACGAAAAGATAAATCACAATTAAATTTACTGAGGTTAGGAAATATTAATCGTTAATATTTTCCTCAAGAAGATATTATTTTAAATTAGACCGATACAATCCAAAATATTGTACCTCTAAACATAGTCCAAACTGGACAACAGACAGTTAGTAACATCACACTTGAAAGGAATGGGGAATCATGCGTTGTGCTTTGTTATTCTTTGTCAGTCTTCTGTCGCTTCCCCTCTCGCCCTTCTCTAGTGCGTTTTCTCCCTCACCCTCAACCCCGCTCGGCACGAACGAAATCCCTGAAATCCCCGCCAGGGAGGACAGCAGTTGCCAAAGTTCCGGGTTACGGGTTTTAACACTTGTATGGGGGCCCTGCGATGACGCATGCGATAGGCTCAGTGGCCAAAAGTTCTAGACTTTCCTTTAAAAAAGGAAATGCAGTGCTCCACTTGCAAGAATTCTGATAAGCCATCCTCGCTACTTAGGTAGGTAGGAAAAACAAGGTGATAAAAACCCCGTTGACTGGATTATCGAAAGAGTAGTACGATAGCTTAATTTTAATTTACCAAATTTCGATCTCTGGACCAGCCAAAACTTGTGGAGCGCCAACTAGAACTTCCCATGCGAGTGGAAGCTCGTCTTCAGAATTTTATTGTGCAAATTTTCAAGCCCACTGAGCCTGGAGACGGACGGGCGTTCCGCCTCATAAAACACTGCCCGAGTGCCCGTGCTGACGGCGCATTTCGCTGTTGAGTTTCAAGTCTACCTTTTTATCCGGACCTCGCTTACCACTCAAGATGTATTTTGAATTATGATCATTGTCTCTCTGCATGCATTTTTATTTTGTTTTCTCCAGTTTACTTTTTTTAGTTTGAAGAATTAATTGTATACAGTACAGTACCGCTACTGCATTTTCATTTAATTTGCTTTAAAAAAAAGGATTAAACTTAACTAATTTGTTTAAAAAATATATTGGAAGGGTTTAATCTCAGAAGAAAAAACGGAGGCTGCTGTCTTATGGCAGGTGAAAAACTCGAAGTGGATATATTCACTCTCAACTCAAATTCGAAAATTTTGACGAAAACAATACTTTCTCCATATACTATGTATAGGGGAGAAAGTTAAAAAGTGTTAAATTTAGGTATTGTTTGGATCTAAGTTGGATTTAAACATAGTTAATCAATCCACTTAGATTTGTGTGTGTTTGTGGGAATGTTATTAATATATTTTCGTATCAGGATTTTATTAACTATACCAAGACCCAGAATATCTAATATCTAACAGCAAATAGTTGCTATTCGACTTGGGAACATAATAAATTAATCAACCTAAGAAGAACATGTTAAGCGGCACGAAGTTCGTCGGGTCAGCTAGTACATTGTATGTATTTATGTATATAAATAAAATTAGAGTTTTGTCTGTACATTGCTAAGAATTATACATTTTTTATGTTAGTTTTACTTTTCATGCGTTAGAGAAGCCGAAAAAAGTCTTATCTCAGTTTGTGTCTGTGACGCTCCAGGAGGCATTTTACGCCGTCTTCTCCGAAAAAAACTGGAGAACTGATAACAATGAAACCTATTTCTTACATTCTCTACATTCCAGAGAAGGTTTTTCAAGGCTTAAAATTGTCCACCGACCCTTTAAAAGTAAAAATCGAACATTTAAAAACCCACTTTTTACCCGATATTACTCGCATTTTGATTCAGTTTTCAATGAATAACCTACTGGTAATAATTAGCTAACTTTGTAGTTTAAAGATTTAATAGAAATAATACAAACAGCTGTCTAATCAATATTAGTTAGTTTATATTGGTCACTGATTTTAAACCCATTTCGAAATCATACTATGTGAAAAAGTCATTTTAATGTATAAGTAACTATAATAATGGTATTAATATTCTAATCTATTTAATTGTAAAGTAATGCTAAATAATAAAGCAGGGTATTGATTTATTTTCTTTGTACTGATTTGTTTAGGATTTGAGGTTTACATTTTGGTATGATGACCTGAATCCTACAACCCGTACAAAGGACGGGCTTACTGACACACAATCAGTGTATGCAACATTGAAAGTTCATAAAAATGTTGTTCCGGGATCGTTGTTATGTCGACGACCAGCCAGCTAGAGCCCCCTATCCCACATGTATCCATTACGTGCATGTGGCAGCGCAGTCGTGGAGCACTTCAAGCACGTCACCGATACGCTACGGTTTCTAATGCGCGGTCGGGACACACGCGACTCCAGGTGAAACCAGCCCACCACACGGTATGGCTAATTAATGGCAGAAGGACTCTCTAGTAGTGTTTCACTACATAAACACGTACATACATTCTGTTCAACTGTTAGTGGGCTGTGAAACAGAATTTATTTGCTACTAAAAAGTGACGTTTTTATTTTACCCGAATAAAATCTGTGAACCGTATAGTAGAACCTCACCAATTCGAACCTCAATAATTCGAAGACCGAAAGTATTTTTGACGCATAGTACAGCCTCTAAAATTCCAATTTCTTTGTACTTGAGCCACTAAAATAAAAATTATATTCGAAACCCGACCTCTAAAATTCTAAGTGTGTTCCCATAAGTCTCTGAAATTCTAAGTAATTTACAAAATATAACAAGCAAGTCGAAACGTGAACCAATGTGTTTCCGCAATTCCTCCAGGATCGGATCGTCACAGGCATTGCTTTCTTTGCTTCGTTACAGTATTGGTAATTAGATTTTTTGAGACCGAGTTCAAAGAAGTACAATTCTGTGTAATTATAATTTTATTCACACTAACCCTATATAGTTAAAACCTACTTTAATTCGAAGTAAATTGGATTTTCCTTGAATTTCGAATGGGCGAGATTCGACTGTATGCCATTTATCGATCTCAATTCCACACAAACTGGCTGGGTGGCTAAGTGGTTATTGTACCCGCCTTCAAATCTGAAGGTCGCCCGTAAGGACCCAGTTTCCATTTTGCCATTGGGATTTTTTTAATTATTAATGGTATGTCAACAACAGAATGATGTCACGCAGTAACAAGACGGGGGTTTGGACTGTTCCCCATTAAAACGTTATAAAATATCGAAAGGTGTAGATAAACACGAAACAGTACAAAAGAGTAAATACAAATATGAGTATGATCTTTCTCTGTTCGTTACTCCCGCTCATATGTTGAAATCAAAGATAAAGTATGACCAATAGATGTGCTACTCGGTTCGTGCAGTGAAACCAGGGGAGGCGCACGTCCTACACCAAGATGGCGGCGGGACAATGAGTCCAAAAACAGCATAAACCACAATAGATGAGGCATCCATAATACTTTAGCATTACGAGAAATTAAGCCAAGTCCGCCATCTGGTGTAGGATGCAAACGCAAAGTGGTTTTCGTTTGTTAAAATAGATATGACCAATTGTTAACATACCTCACATTTTGTAATGACCCAATAGCCAATTGTGAAAAAGGTCAACCGTAACTTTCAATAGTAATAGATACCATAGTGTAATATTCAACAAAACTGGTTCACCACAATTAGCAACAATAAATTAATGATAGCAATCATTACTGCTCTGTTCGCTCTAAACGGGAACTCGTCAGCGGTAGCATTAGTGTACTGTGTATTGCATTGCGCTACCCCAACAAAAAGTCAACTCTCCCAGTCCAGTGCACTTAAAAAGCAATGAAAGAGAACAAAACGCCGATTGTGCTCAGTGTAATGATGAATGTGCGGAAACCCAGACACAAACACCAGGGCCCGGGGCGAATAACGTCTTCATTAGAGGGAGAGAGAGCGCCGGTGGGAGTCACGGGGGTTGGTGGGTGTGGCGGGGGGGGGGTGAGCATTAAACAACGGAAATATCTGTCACTGTGATAAAACGTGTGGCAATAAAGTCCGGGTGTGCAATAATAAAATAATGAGGGAGGTTGCGAGTGAGAGTCCATCCATCATACAGAGCCCCCTGGCGGCGGGGAGTGCAATTACACACTACATACTTCATCCCCTTCGTACAACCGTGATGAGAGGATAATCTGGGCAGCATCCAACCCCCCCTCCCACCCACGGGTCAGCGGTTAACATCTGTACAGCGCTCATGGAGGTGGAAGGTTAAGGTTTTGGTTGTCGTTGTACGGTATGCGATGTTGCTCTTCAGTTTACAAGGTGTCTAGCTACAGGGAAAATAGGGAAAACAGGGAAAAGGCGAGAAATTTCTACATTAGTCAGGGAAACCATATTTTGGTAAAGGATTTAGAACTTTCAAATTTGGGACGATACATCATAAAATGGCAGGGATGTTCAACAGAAAAAAATTATTCTTGGGATGAGGGTCATTTTATTCTACCAACGAATGTGCCATCGTAATGGCAACAACTGACAATGGGGTAGGTTGGTGTTAGCGTACAGTCCGGTTTGGAAGTGAACAAATGGTGATTGTTCGGCGAATGCCGGGTATTTTTCCAGTACGCTCCCCAATCAACATTTGTTTATTTGTACATTTTAATCTAACAATTTGATTTTGTGTGTGAATGAGTTCATTTAATAGACTGATTTTATGTTTATTTTTAATTGGTTTCTCGGTGTTGTATTTAAAAATTATTCGTTTTAGTCAGGGAAAATGCTGCCCCTAATATGAAAAAGTCAGGGAAAAATCAGGGAGTTTCTTTATGATGACTTGCTTTGCTAGACACCCTGGTTTTTGGTACTCATGTTTAAGAACGAAAAATTGTACTGTATTAGTAATGCACAGTGATCGGATCAGGACTACATTAAATGTCAACCTACTCAGGCAGGTATGTTTAGCAAAGTATGTATGTGAGATAAATTTGGTGCGATGTTGTAGTCATGTTACTGGCTAAGCCTGATATGTTACTTAGGCAAGACTTTAATTAGCTCACATTCACCGACCACCGTTCATAACTATCTACAATTCGTGACCTTCAAGTAACTGGATTACAGTCCTGCTGGCAGATAGATGTGATAAAGAATAGAAAATTGTACTCATGATGGTTGACGTGCACGGAGTGTGAAACAATCACATTACAGCGACTATTGAACAGCGGCCACGACCCGGCAACACGACACCACAACACCAGGCCGCGCATGCCACGCGTCGCGTGATTAACTAGCTGAAAGCTTTACTCGGCCCGGAATGTATTTGTACAATGTATCCGGGCAAAGTTTACCAAAACAAAGGCGTCCGGCGAAGGTTGGGATGGGTCGATATCGCCTTCTGTTTGACAGCGCAGATTCATCCCGGGGATTAGATATTCATGGAAATGCAAATGAGGAGTTGAGCGATTATTTCATCAGTCTCGCCGAGTGTAATTTGCTCCAGATCGCGTACAGCAGCTGGAGCGGATTGGCAACCTACGAGGATACGAGTATGTATGTGTATTCTTGAACAAATCGCTGACTAGGGCGGTGACGTGGATAGCTATGAACACTTTGGTTTGGATCAACGTACGCACAATTTAATACTACATCATCCGCAAACCAGTTTGTAATTCAGAGGCAAGATTGCGATTCGGATCCCACGTAAAACTTTGTATCCCTTAGATGTCATTCATTGGTTGTTGGGCTACTAATTAACAGTAAGGTCAAAGGAACATGTCAGCGTTAGTGAGTAACAAGTCTACAAGTTCACACCAAAATCTTGACTTTTAAAATACCTAACTGGATAGGTCGCCATTTGAAAGAGGTAATAAGTTACAGATCACTGTGTTTTATCAGAGTTCGTCAAAGCAATGACATTCTACAAATAAGAGATGGTTAACATTCTTACTACTTTCGCGAGTTAAAAATTAAATTAAAACGTTGGAATCCACGTGCAGAAAAAACACTTTGCTTCTGTTGCACGGTTTGACTGTTAGATGCTTTACTGACATAAAAATTTGATTTTATCAAACAAATGTTTCCCAGAAAAACGTATTAAAATTATCAGTCCATCAAATATCTAGAGTTAGAAATGTTATCTGACTACAGCACTTTAAAACAGATTCATTTTATCCTTTTAAAGCTAAAGTTTTTGGATATTTTCATCGTGAGCGCGTTTCATTTCATGTAGCTCTGGTTTGGTCTGATCTTTTCAATTATTATGTTCCTCTGGTACTTGTACTTATTGGAATTACTTTTGAGTCATAGGATGTTAATGTACATTTACTCTTACGAATGATCTTCATCATCAGAGGAATATGCCGAAGGAAAAGGCTCGAAAAAGTTTCACGATGTCATGATGGGTCGGGCAGCCCAATATTTGCTCCCCCGAGAGTTTTTGCGCCCGCCAGGAGCTGATGATTGTTGCAGGCCAGATTTTCTCCAGACTCCGTCAGTTTTTTCCCGTGAATTACCAACATGTGCGTTCTTGTGTCTATATTTGCCCGGGTATGGGAAGCGTTCTCGGATTTATTTAGCCGATCCTCTCTGTCGCGGGGCGGGGCGCACATGTCGACCACGGACGCTTTTTGCCCCATATTCTTACGACGTTGTGGGATTTCAGTTTCTTCTGCAGCCCCCTCGGTTGTGGGCGTTTGCAAATATTTTTTTCGCTCACTAATGTTACGTTTAGCGTAATTAAATGCTTGTTCTTTGATCGTCTGACGCAATATTCATTTTCGCGGTCTGTTGCCCACATCGCCCTTTGTAAAATTTACCTAAATGTAAATCTTTAGTCGGTTCTCAATGCTCTTATTGGTTTTGATTAAATCAGAGATCGAACTTGGTACATTAAAATGAATCTGTCCGAATTATTAATACACTTAGTTTATCCAGTGTCGTCACACTGGTCACCCCTAAGGCTCCAGCCCCAGGTGTGATGGATTCCCTGTCACCTTGGTTCCTTCATAAAGAAGCTGGCCCTATTACTGGTGTTCTCTGGCTATCCAGTATGAAGAGCTTCACCATTTTTATTCCTTCTTCTAAATTTGGAAGTGAGGTTGCAGTGGGCTGCCAGACCACTTTGGCCTCTTCATGACTGTCGTCTTAAGCCAATTTTCCTCTTATTCCTTGTTGTCCTTCCTGAGTGCTTTATTAACTCCCGATTGATCCTGAACACCCGGTCGGGCCAGATTTCTTGGGGAGTGATGTTATCCTTTACTGTTCACCTGAGAGGGGTGCCCTGGATGAAGGATGTTACTTGGCGTGCCCTTAACATTTGCTTGCAGGGCGGGGAATGTTATGTCCTAAGGTGTATACCCTCAATAGACACCTTGATTGTCTGAGGAACTTGGAAGTTTTATATGAATTTCCTAGGTAGTGTCGTGGTCTGAGCACGTAGCTCAAATTATTTGGAGGTCTTTTTGCTGTTTTGAGAAATAAGTAAACTTTCTCTGCCCTGCCTTTCCCATTAGTATATCTGGTGGATGTGCAACATTATGTAGGGAAATGTGCCTATCTGGCTTTGCTAGGACCTCCTTATCCTCAAGAATCTAACTTCTTGAGGAGTCTCTTACCTAATACAAACCTACATCAAACCTAATACGAATACCTAATATATTTAATACAAACCTACTATCTATCCTACGGTAAAATCCGGCATTACTTCTACTTCTTATGTTTATAATATATTTTACAGCTATAAAATTGTTTTTAAAAACAAAACAAATTAGTCCTTCTTTTAGCCGGCAGATTTCGTCTTGATATTTCCTTATTGAATGTAATTTAAACGGAGGCGGCCGCGTATTAATAGTGTGATAAGGCAATTTGAAGAATGGAACTGGACAATAGAATAATTGGGTGTTCAGTGACGTACCAGGGGGAGGCATGAGGACAGATGGCGAACAGCTGTGGGGGGATGGGGAATGCAGCTGAGACGCGCCGCGCCGCGCCGGCAGCGCACTCTGTACTGTACTGTATACACACCCTATCACTGAAGCATGTATTCGTATGCCGTTCTGAGGATTTCAGTCCTCATATCACTGATAATATCATGCGTCAGTGACTGATTCAAGACGTCAAGTTCAAATCCCGGGATGCATTAGTGTTTGGGCTGGGTTTCCAAAAAGCGAAATAGTGTAATTCAAACAAAATAGCGAAATTATGGAATTAAATTCGTTCAAGGCGGCATGACATGGAATTGCAATAACACTGGAACACGAAACTAATCACTTTTATTGTTCAGTTGATAGCGGTCTGCTCCTTATCATTGGACAGCTCTTTGTTTGTAACGTGACACCTCGTTCACTAATGTAACAAAACATACTCAAACACAACACGCTCAAACTTCACTCGTGTTGTGATTAAAATACCGGGTGCCTACAAAGTCCAGGGCATTATAAAGAAACCGGATACCACGAAAAGAAATAATTGGGCAAAGTTTTATTTATAGATACAACAAGTGACTTTTTTAGTTTTTTATATCATTTTCAACGTTAAAAACCTCTTTGTGTGCAGCCTGAGTCTCTAGTTAGTGATCTGAGTAAAAATGTGAATACCGCCTCTTGGGAATTTCTACATTTTAGTTAGGAACCTTAGGAAATGTTCGCACGATTTGTAAACAGCTTAATGAGTTTCATGGGACCATAGAACTCAGTACAGTTTTCTTGTAACCTCGCCATTATTACTTAATAGTTTTAACTTCATTGTTACTTTACTATTGTAAATCAGCTGGATTTAGCTGTTTCCAATATAAACTTGATTAATCACTTTGAAGGAAAGCCAAGCAAGATATTTACAGTGCCGATAGCTTCCGCGTGACAAATAAATGCATCAAATCAGGACAAGTCTTCATGAACACCCTGTGCGATGCGCGCACACGACGATCAATTACGAAATTGGTTAATGGAATGTTGAAGACCCTTGTATAAATGAACAATAAATGTTACGGCTGAGGTAGTAGAGTGAAAGTAATGTCAACTGCGAGGGGACGCGATGATTTGTCACTGTCACAACACACGCCCAGCCTCGGCCTCGTCTACTGTGGGGATTACTCACGCATCACAGATGGCGATCGTGCTAGTTTAGAAATGCGATGGGTCGCAAATTTTTGGTGTCTTATTTTCTAATTTGATCACTTCAGAGTAATTTTAAGGAAATGTAATCGCCTCTGGATCTCGTCGTGGCCTGGAATTCGGGGAAATAAGCAACGTTGCACCCGTCTGGCTGTCTCTTGTACAAACTCTTTCCGTCTCACAATTGTAACTATTTTTGAATTTGATTATTGCATGTTTTATTTTTCACGCTATAACAAATAGTATTTTCTGATACATGAAACGTGTTTCTGTCCTAATGTTTTTATATTTTAAAATTAAATGTTTTGGGATCTTAATATAAACACGTATCTTTATTTATTGGACCGTTTATTGTTCCAACAAAATATTTTTAGATCGTCACTATTGGAAAACACGCCCCTTCTACTATTTATTTTTTATAGAAACATTAAACCATTAAAAAAGCATATTTATTTTTAGCTTTATAGTCCTAATTGTGACTCAATCTATTGAGTCGTAGGTAAAAATAACAGCCAAAGATACACAGTAGTCGAGAAATTGTCGGATTTGCGGTGTTAAACTGTGAAAATGAAGACAACTAACTGCAGTTGATGCAAAGTTTTCAATAGAAATTGTGTTGCAACGTTATTTTCGTAGTTGAACTCTCTCATTTTAACCGTACCTGAAGTGTGTTAAACACCATTACGTAACTCCATTGTTACTTTCCTAGTGTTTTCGTAGTATGTCTAATCTATTTTAATTGCACTAATACGGTTTAAAATTTTCCTTCAGTGAAACTGACAGAGAGAATTTCTATACCAAGTAAACTTGAGTAAATTGTTAAGACCACGGGTATAGTATATGGACACTAATATCGAGGTGAGCGGAAGGCGGAAGTGGCACTATTGACTTATGGAACCGGATATGCACCGAGGGTAGGTGTCGGACGCGGGCAGGTCTGAGGGGTTTCGGTATCCAGTGACCTCCCCCCCTCACCCCCACTCTATTGATGAGCCCAATTTTGAGCTGCGGGTATAGTCAATTGCGCCCCTCATTCCTCATTGACCCACACAACCATGAGGGTTACATTTGATAATTTCTATTCAAACCTCAAGTGGTCTAAGTGAGTGTAACTCTATAGGCCTACACATGGCGGTTAGTCAATTTAAACTGTGATGGCTTTTTATGCCTAAATTTTACTTCTAAATGAATGTGGGATGAAACGTGGGACGTTGTGTGAGTGTTATAGAGGAAATAATTGGGAATTATTCATAATTTACTGCACAATCCCGAGTTAACTGTGCGGGTTCGAAATATCATTAATCTCCAAATTTTGGTATTAGCGTTTTTTTTCTGTGTGGCGAAATAAAGAAAGCGAGGAACGTATCGGCATTAGTCACATAGGCTAGCCAGAGGTGACCGCTCATGATCTGACAGGAGTCGCCGGCCACTGGTTTCGATCCAGCAACCTTTGACTTACTGGACTAGAGCGTCACCCCTGAACTACCATCCCGGGTTAAAATCATTGATACAGTTGATGTATTCAAAATAATGTTGAATTTTAGAATGCCTTCGATGACAGCTAATTACTAGTTCTGTCAAAATCACATTTAGTATAGTAGTATAAAGCGATATAAAAATAAACCAACCTAACATAACTCCGCAGATTGCTGAATGTTAGAAATATTGCTAAAACCCGTCTTCGTGACCTATATTTGACCTACAGGTCATTTAGCGGGGGTCGGGCAGGTCACATTTGATTGGAGTGCAACCGGTAATGCTGTCATAAAGTTATTTTCTTACCTTTCTGAAATGGCGACCTATTCAGGTACCATATACCACAGCCCATTGATAAAAAAATTCTTAAAATTAACCCAGCTCAAAGATATTTGGTGTTGCAAATATTCTCCATCTTTAGAGATGTTTTAAACCAATTACAAATGAGAAATGAGTGTTAAGTTGATTGTGGCTTGATCTTGTAGTCTTGATACTGACTACTAAAGCTGACATGTTCCTTAGACATGACTGTCAATTCATAGTCCCACAGCCAATGGCAGCCTAGGGACCAACAGTTTAAAGTGGGATCCGAACCAATTTTGCCTCTAAATTTACGAACTGGTCTAATTATGAGAATTGTCTTTGCGGATACATAGTATTCAACAGCGCGGACGTTAATCCACATAAGAGAATATCCCATCCACCGACCACCACTCGTAACTATCCACAATTCGTGATCTCTAAGTAGCTGGATTATAGGACGTGCCATCGTTTATTTGATTAACCCAAAATCACAATAATTGAATCGTTGAAATCAGTAGGTGGAGTTGTTACATTGTGGCGATATGTAGCATGTAGCACTGACAGCACAGTGGGGCGGCGGCAGCAGCGTGCCGTGACTGTTGTGTCGGGAGGGTGTGCGTGTGCGTGTGCGTGTGCGTGTGGCTGAGCAACAATGTCCCGCCAGACGGATCAATACGCGCCTGGGAACAGCGGACCACAGATCCGCCGCCGCCGCCGCCGCTGCTCGGCTAATGTATTAAACTATCGCTCGTCAGCCACAATAGAGGCGACATTTGGTTTACATTTAACTATCTATATAAATAAAATTAGAGTTTTGTCTTTACATCTTTATACTTTTAACTGAAATGGCGACCTACCCAGGTAGGTATTTTAAGCCAAGTATGAATGAGGAATGAATGTAGGATGATTGTGGCGCGATCTTGTAGTCTTGTTACTGACTAAGGCTGACATGTTCCTTAGACAGGACTGTTAATTAATTAATAGCCCATCAGCCGATGGCAACTAATGGACCTACAGTTTAACGTGGAATCCGAACCACGGCCTCTGAATTACGAATTGGTCTAATTATGTGGATGGTCTTTGCGGATTAATGCAGTATTCAATAGTGCGGACGTTAATCCACACAAGAGAACACTACACTCACCGACCATCGCTCACAACTATCCACAATTCGTGACTTCCAAATAGCTGGATTACAGGACGTCGCCTCCGTCCATCGCTTGGAATTATAATATCCTGGGTTATTTCTATGACTTAAAACCCTGCGATATGAAACATATATTTTCGAAGTTTTACTGAACATGTGATGTAAAATCGGCGAAAAAGGTAGGGCAATAATACACTCATACTAATTAGAACAATGAACAGTATATTGTTAACTGAAAGAATGTTTATCAACAAATTTATTTGGTCATATGATTATGCCATTGAATGCCTATAATGTCAACCAGGGTGGGTCACTAATTGATAAATTTCAATATGGTTAAGGGAGTAATATATACTGTTAGATCATATATCAAATACATGATTATGATATACATTATTATATTATAACATTATCATATCATATTATTAATATATGGTGATAATAATGTTGATAGTGATCAGTGTTATTGAATAGGTACAGTATTATTATATCAAAACAACTAACTATCCCTAGTCGGTAAACTGGAAGTTAATTATTTGTTAAAAAATTTGACAAATCGCCAGCTGAATGAAATAGGATTTGTCTTGGAAGTTGATAACTAGTTGGAAGTTCGCCAAACAATGCAATTAATTATCTGCTAGTTGCTCCCCAGTCTCATTTAATTAGTTTCCCTAGACAACTGTTTTATGACTTTTTTGTAAGGCTGTTAACATTTTGTAAATATAATTTTCATCAAGTCTTTGCATTGTCAAACTAAAACATGCAATGTTATACTTAAAATTAGGCTCCCTT
Organism: Nephotettix cincticeps; assembly: GCA_023375725.1. Lineage (NCBI taxonomy): Eukaryota > Metazoa > Arthropoda > Insecta > Hemiptera > Cicadellidae > Nephotettix > Nephotettix cincticeps. Next base: position 14,464,754 of record CM041785.1, on the reverse strand, counting down.
TTTATTGCATAAATCCTAAATCTATTGTCTATTTGTATACAAATATCTATATTGCAAAATCATTCATTAACAAATATTTAGGATAAAATTTGTTAGTTAGATAATGAAAAATATTCAGGAAATATAATCCATGTTTACTCCTAAGTTCACAAATAAGGGTATTTAGCTCTAAAATAGTACATTTGGAGATAAAGAAGGACATTTTCCATTATTTTGTTTTTTTGCAGAATGTCGACCACAAGATGAAATACCGCTCAAAGAAAGGACAGCTGCCGTTCATCGAGATCAACGGAGAGGAGATTGCGGACAGCAGTGTGATCATCAAGGAGCTGAGCCAGCAGTTCACCAAGGATCTGGACATCACCCTGGACAACAGCCAGAAGAACATCTCACACGCCATGATCTCCATGATCGAGAACCATCTGTTCTGGTGAGTGGGAGTCCCTTGTTGTGATTACTTATAGGGTGTATAACATGGTCAGTGTGTAATAGTAGCTCAGGGGTACCGCTCTGATCCAGTAAGTAAAGGTTGCAAGATCAAAACCAGCGACTGGCGACTCATGGTAGATCATAAGCGGTCGGTCACCTCTAGCTAGCCTGACTAATGCCGCAATGGTACCTTACTGTCTTTAATTCACTGCACAGGCCCTAGGCTCAGGCGCTAGTTGATGGGCAGTTGAGGTTTTTAAAAAATATTTATGGAAAAATATATCTAAAAATTATTAATATATATCCTACAATATTAATAGGTAACAAATCAATAAACAAACAATATTTACTATAAAATAATGTTCTAGATCAGCCAATAAACTTTTTAACGCTATTTCAATTAAAAACAACGTCTGTTACATGCATTGTAGCATCTCTCTCTTTATATCATAATTAGATAACTCATATGACTAGATAATGCCCTTTTCCTTAAACAATTTTCTACTACTTGATTAAATAGGTGCTAAATACTCATGTTTGGAAAATCGTTGATTTACACAACCCAATTATGCATTGATACCTAATAGCTGATGACCTTAAGACCTATTGTCCTCCTGTTGCTGATTATCCCCCCCCCCCAGATTCCTTTATGAAGTTGATTGGGAGTTCCTTGGGGAATGAGGTACATCCTTTATCTCCATTTGCTGACTACCAAAGCATCTGAACTTCATTACTCTCTGTCAGGAGGTGTTTTTTTTATTTCTTCCTTCTCCTGGTAGAACTGCATTCGTCCTCTAAAATTATTTTTATTATCCAAAGAAATCTTAAGTCTGCAGTAACTAGTTTAAAGGCCATTACACACTGCACATCGCCGACGGATTGTACACATAGTATGTTTCCCTCACAGACTGCAGCTGACGTGTCTGCGGCATCTGTCGCCAAACTATCAGCGGAGCTTTGTTTCCACGCAACTCAGTTTCCTGCTTGCAAAGATGGCATCAGTACCTTTGTTTGATTCCGCAATTGATGAGTGCGTCCCTTGGCTTGATAACGGTGTCAGCAGCAGTAGTGATGAAGAGTTAATGATGTTGCTATTTAATTATTTTGTTATTAATTATTTTTATTAGTATTATTATATTTATGTTGCTTCAGCTATATCATTCCAAGCAGTGTCTTAGAGATTTGTATCTCGATTCTGCTCAAGAGTGGTATTCCACAGAACTGGTAATCCTCCAGTAAGCGGCCATGTAAGAATCCCAGATGCTGATGAAATGGTATTTTGCAGGGTGGTGATGTGGTGGAGGACCAAGCAGGCGGACAACATCATCAAGGGGTACAAGGTCAACTTGCAGCATGCCCTCGGCACCAGGATACCTAATGGAATCTTAAATTTGTTTTTTAAATTCAGTTATGGCAGAAAGGTAATGGATGATGTACGTATGTAGATGTTTTTCTTCTTTTTTTGCTTTTGCAATACTTAGCATTACAGTACAACCTCACTATCTCGACACCTGATAACTCGACAGTAAACTGGGATGGCGGCGGCGTCCTGTAACCAGCTACTTGGAGGTCACGAATTGTGGATAGTTGTGAGCGATGGTCGGTGGGTGTAGTGTTCTCTTGTGTGGATTAACGTCCGCACTATTGAATACTGCATTAATCCGCAAAGACCATCCTCATAATTAGACCAATTCATAATTAATTCAGAGGCCGTGGTTCAGATTCCACGTTAAACAGTTGGTCCCTTAGTTTCCATCGGCTGTTGGGCTATAATTAACAGTCCTGTCTAAGGAACATGTCAGCCTTAGTCAGTGACAAGACTACAAGATCGTGCCACAGTCATCTTAAACTCAATCCTCATTCACACTTGATTTAAAATATCTACCTTTTGGTGTGGTTGCCATTTTAATAATAATTAATAAATCAAAATCAATCAAATTAATAATCAAAATTGGACATAATGCATCTTACAGTACTAGTGTACAGTAATACTATTTTTAATTATTGAATATTTGACTTTTCTTTAAAGGCTATTTACTAAGTAGGCTATGTACTGGTAACAATACTCATGCACTGTTCTGTAATAAATTTATTTGTGAAACTTGAGTCTGTTATGTATTAATTAATTAAAACCCATGGAAAATAATAATGTTCTTGATAACTGTACATTGTTCGACAACCCCGTAACTTGACAACCTCTGAGTCCACAAAGTGTCGAGTAAGTGAGGTTTTACTGTATTGATTTTTTTTAAATTTTTGTTGTATTTTTTTTATTTTCAGTGTGTGTTTTTTACTAACAAAAGTTAATGCTTTGCAAAACTAATCTAGAACTAGAATTATTTTCTTTTTTTGTAGATATAATATTATTTTAATTTAGTCTTAGATGCAGTTTGTAAACAGTTTTAAAAATTAACTTTGTGTGTGTGTGTGTGTGTGGTGTTTATTCCTTTAATTTAGTCTTGAGAATATTTTTTGATTTAAAATCTGACTGATACAAGCTTACAGCTATACCATTACAAAACTAATATTTCCCAGTGTATCATCAAGTCAGGAACACACCTAATATGAATTACAATTCGTATACATTTTAACAGTTATATGTGCGTGGTTCATTACTTTAGTATAGACTAAAGTAATAGTGAACTAAAGTAAGTCTATTTTTAATAGTAAAAATAGACTTAGTTTTGAAAACAGACTAAAAATTCCAAGCCAGTTCCGCTAACCCATTGAATAAATATTTTCTAATGTTAGCATTATCCCTTTTAATCCCCCCCAGAAAATATACAACATTATTATTCTTACAAGTATATTACCAAAATAATATACATGAACTATCTGTATTACAAAAACGTCAAAAGTCAGCCTGCCACCATAGGATAGGACCCAGTTCCAGGGTTAGGTTGGCAGCAGACACACTATGTTGGTATGCAGCACTACTGTTTAGTCGCCTATTGTGTTTAATACCATCCATTTACAGTAATTGCATTTTATTGCTTATTTTATATTGCTAAAAATAGTAACCAACTTAAATTTATGTATTCACATTTAACCCTTACCGGGCGGCTGACGAGTTTTCTCGCGGCACAGTAGGGTCCCACGGCGCGGAAACCGAGTTTTTTTCACTTTCAGCCATTTCGTCACATTTACTGCGCTGTAGTTCGCGAAACAACCAATAGAGTGCATGGTAATGTTGCTTTAACCTCTATGAACTCACAAAACCAATATGGCGGCTTTGATGGAATTTCTAGTGACTGAGATTAGATGTTATGCAACTTTGGCCTGTATTCTAGCGCTCCCGTACTGCTTTTGACGAGAAAATTAACGCGCCACTACGACCAGCTGTATTCACTGTTTCAATCGTTGTTTGTTGACATCCATTGGCGTGTGATTATTTGTGTTGTGTTTGAGAAGTAAACAGATAATGTAGTGTAAAATAATAAAATAAAAAGTGAAACATGGATTATCCAGACGATCTGGAATTTGATGAGTTCGTGAATGGACTCATGACTGTTTTGAGGCTTATCATACGAAGCAAAACTATGTTTAGTGGTAATGTACATACTATCTTTTTACTTTATTGACATGTTTCTTCTCACTGTTTTCATGTTTAGAATCAGTAATTTTTCATTTATGTAAGCCTACAAGTTTTATTTCAAGCGCTCAGAATTTTTGGCAAAATAACTTTTTTAGATACCTGAAAAATAGTGTTAAAATGTTCAATAAATAAAAATGAAGCATATTTCTGTTTTCTACTTTATTCAAGCTACCTAAATCCAAAAAGAACATTGGGAAAATATAATTTTGATTTTTTCAACCTAAAGAGCAGAGAGTGTGATTTTCAGTAGCGCTTTAAGGGTTAAGTTGATTTTTAAAGTTATGGTTATTTTTATGAACTCCCAACAACTTTTAGACAACAAACAGTTTACTTGGCAAATTAAATGTAAAATATTTTAACATTCCCACTGTAATAACATAATTTTTTTTTTATTTCAGGGACTGAAAAAAGTCAAAGCACAAGGCATTGGTGTTCACAAACCAGAAGAAATCGTAGAGTTTGGCAAGCAGGATCTCAAAGTTCTCTCAGACTTATTAGCAGACAAACCGTTTTTCTTCGGTGATGAACCAACAACGGTATGTTATCAATAAAAAAAATGGCTGAATATGAGTAAAATAAAAAATATTTCATTATTGTGATTTTGCTAAATTTACTACATCAGTTCTTAGTGCTGTAGAATCTCACATGGTCAAATTCAACTAATAAATACTGTGGCACACGTTTATTAAATTTTGATGTTAAAAACGTTCGATGTTTTGAAATTAAATTAAAAGCTTGTTTAATTTTGAAAAGTATGGTTGTGATTAACCTAACATTTTAAGTTTAATTTGAGTTGGCAGCTCTTTGGACTCTGAAACTCCTTGGACTTTCTAGATATTCTAGTTGTTCCCATCAGTTAGTACAAGTACTATGGCAAGTTTTCTTGGTTCCTTTCTAGTGGAGATCTTCTGTCTGTGTAAAAATTATGTAGGAGGTAAAGATTATAGATTATAGAAATTACTACCCTGAACCTTTTTTCACTTTAGTTTTTTAGAAAAGTATTGTTTTCGTAAAATAATTTAGTTATACTTTTTTATAAAAAATTTTGAATTTGTCCGTCTTTGTTTTTTTTTTTATTTATGAAATATTTTAATTTAATAAATTTATGTATGTATATCACGGTACTCATTTTTTTCATTTTTTTGAATTATTTTTTTATTTACAAAAAACCCTAAAAAAAGTAAAAATCCAATTTTTCAAAAATCTAACATTTTGTTTAAACATAGTTTATGTGACAGTAACTAAATAATTGACAAATGTCTGTAAAAATGACGGTTCTCAAAGTTATGGGCTTTTAAATGTCAAAAAAAGAAAATTTTTTATTTTCTGAAACAATAAAATAAAGATTTGTCAATTGAAACCAGCTTAAAAACTAACAAATTAGTATTTTGAATTATTTGTTAGACATTGTTCCATGAAAATTAAATTTACTGTCCACGATAAACGCAGGTGTCTGAAAGCGAATGTTATTCTTATGGAAAATATAAAAATCAATTTCACCTTATTAATGTATAAAGGTATGGTTGTGATATAATCACCTGAAAATCCAGCTAAAAAAATTGTATTAAGTATACACTGACGATATCTTTAAATGATATTAGAATTACTTTGTAGTTATTGTTTTATTACAGATTCTTTATTTTATTATGTAGGAGAAAGATTCTATATGAACCTTTTTTCACTTTAGTTTAGCTAGGTTCTCAATCAGTCATCCTGACTAAATGGGTTACGTAAAATTTATTAAAGTTTAAGGTACTTTTGTATTAGCCGGATGCCACTGTGGCGTAACATCATAATATACAGGATATTGTCGACGTACAGTGCTGTGCGGATTTAAGTTCGGTTCTTTATTGATATTTTTATCTCGTTAATAATAATTTTATACTATTAATAATCAATATAACCTAACTCCGCAGAGCACTGTATGTTAGCAACCAGGTGGCATCCGGCTAATACCAAAATATCAATTTTACTTTAAAACTTTTTACATTTTATTACAATTCATATTTTTAACACTATCACTCACTTTAGAAAAGTGTAAAATTTACAGTGTTTTTTTCAAGTAAATGAACTCTATATATTTCAACCAGTTTTTCAACTCCCAGTAAACTAAAATGTTTATGTCTCAAATTAAATATAGTGACGATTTTGTTTGTTGACAGCTGGATGTGGTGGCGTTTGCCAATCTAGCACAGATCTACTTTGTGGACAAGGAGGTGTCTTTCCCTCTGCAAGACTACATGCAAGAGTCATGCGCCAACCTGGTCGGCCTAGTCAACAGGATGAAGGAGAAGTGAGTCTCAGAGCATATGATACGCTATATAAAATGCCAATTCTAAGAAAATTTAGGCTCATAAGAACATTTATTTCTCATATAAATTTGGCAATCGTAACGTCAGTTGAGAACAAAGTCAATCCTGAGAATATAATGTTTAAAAAGATTCTCCCTGTAGTTTCTATGTAAGTGACAGATGAACCAACTTGTCTGGTGGTTACTAGCTCATCTATATGGGTATAGGAGTATGCACAACCCGCATATTATTAGATACTGAAACCCGCGAGCTCCTGAGTAGTAAAGAAACTACTCAGGAACTAAAGAAAAAAAGGTGTTAGAGGTAGAACCATGATTCCAGAAACCTAACCCAAAGATGACAGTTCAGTTTGGCACCCCAGTCCTTCCAGAAAGCACTCGCGAGTCTCAACATGATAAATCAAATGGATTGTGCAAAACACTTCCCGTGTTTATGCTTTTTATAAGCACCAACACTTCTGGGTATTTATGTAGCTCTGGGGTAAATACTCATTTACCCCAAAATACCCTACCTACTGGGTATTCATCCAGTCCACATCACTAATTTAGATACTTGTATCTAAGTAGTCAAGACAGGTAAAACAGTGGGTTTATTGTTAGATTTTTCACTGTGCTTTTATGACCTGAGTATATAAAATTTGACCTCTAAGAGTTCGGTATTAAGTATAAATTTGTGCAGCTTATATGACTTAAACGAAACTATTATATTTTTAGAATTACTATTCACCAGAGTCCCAGTAATTCAAACGTTTGGCTAATCTAAACAAACTACCTGATGGGGAAAAAGGTTACTGAGTTTAACTTAAAAATGAAGCAATGTAATCTGAATTATAACACTTAATATAACTGATTATACATTACTCCATACACAATATTTAATTAAATAGGCAACAGGATTTCAGTACTTTTTATTAAAACTTAATGAGAGGAATAGAATAATGTTTGTCGATTAATTATCACAGTTGTAAACGTTTGGCGTATAAATTGTGTCAAGTATGTTTCGCATTACAATGGCTGGGTGTCGTGTCGTAGGTGTTTCCCTGACTGGGAGGATATTTGCACGACGCTGGACCTGAACTCACACCTGCCCAAGCCACCACCAGAGGACAAGGAGAAGGACAAAGGAAAGGATGAGGAGAAAAAAGCAGAAAAGGACGGTGATGACAAGGACAAGGAAAATGAAAAGGTACGCATCATCTGCGTAAGGTAGTCCAATCCAATGTGAATCATACACACAGCGTGTTTGTGTCTATGTATCATTCTGTATGTCACTTTAGATACTCATATGGTTGGTTAAAATTTAAATGACTTACAGGATTACTACCTGTCAGAAAAGGTGGAAGTTGCATTATCTAATAGAAAAATCAAGTCCGAGTGTTTGGAGTTTATAGAATAGATACAGAAATTATCTTTTAATTTTAAATTCAACTTAAGATTTATAAGTTGTTGCTTAAGTTTAATTTAAACTATTCTCTTATCAACTTTATTGCGTAATGATTTCCATTGTGAAAAAATTATTTCTTTTGTAAATGCAAACTTAATTTATGACATTTCTTTTATAATTTTATGTTTTCATTATGATTTTGTTTTTCATGTGAGATGGGTATTTTTGTTAAATTTTATTGAGTTAATAAAGCACGGTTTATAGATTTTATCGGGGGAAAAGAACCTTAACACAATGCCAATGATCAGGGATGTGAAATTTAAAGAGAGCAAATCTTTTTTAGACCATTAATTTAATTTGTTTCCAATTTTTATAATTTCAGTCAGAGAAGGAGATTGAAAAAGAAAATGAGAAGGACAAGGAAACAGATGAGAACAAGGATAAAGAGAAAGAAAAAGAAAAAGAAGACAAGTGAACCAAGAGCCCTGAAACCCCCGACCCACCCACGAACAATTAGTGTATAGCTTTTTAAGGTCATTTTTATTTTTTCTATTATGCATTTAATATATAGGACTTGTTGTGACCGTTACGTTAGTGTGTATTTAAGAGAAAAGATCTTTTTTATTCCACAAACTGTAATTTAAATATCTGTTAATTTATTCTTCATTCCATCGGATTAATGTATTTTCTATGTATCGTTTTTAACTATAGTATAACTGCTTTTCTATTGGCCAACTCCCAAATGGAACTTGTAGGTTCTTTTTCTGTACCTATTTGTACATACAAATTATTATTATTTAATTCAGTATCGAATTCAGGAATTTATAAATGTTAAACCGGTTTCCGGGGAGGTGACCACTAGAAAATCGAGTTTAGAAGTAAAAGTAGACGGTAAGATGTTTTATATCTATACGGTAAGCTCAAAGCGAAACGGTCTGCTCACAGGCAGGTGGGGTCGGGACCGGTCGGACTCATTCTCCGGTCACCTGCTTTCTTTTATACATACTTTCTTCCCTTCTAATTGTTTAAGCTGCTCTCGGAGCGTCCAGATGTTTATATAGTATATAAAAGTTTTGTTTCCATGACATCGCTTGTTTGAGTAGGATAGCTTAGCTAGTTGTATGTGTACATCTACAATTTTATCCGTTTCGGTTAAGTGTGCAACAAAAGGTTCAGTGTACCCTGTCCCGAAACTGACTGAGTATTGTATTTATTGTTTGTTGCGATGGAAAAATTGGTCCAAAAAATTGCATTTTAACACAGAACCATATCAACCATTCCTCGTGCGCAATTGTTTTAAACCATTACTGTAACTGTATTTTCGTTCAAATTATTTTAATTTAGAATACTCGGATATGTTTATCATTATATAAGTCTATATCATAGTATCTTTGATATTATTGTAACTATATGGCTTCTATTATGCTTTGAAAGGAGCTGTAAAACACAAATAAAGGAAGATCTTTAAGTAAGGATGGCTGTCTGTTGTTTCATTTAACCCTGTCCACTAGTACAGTCTAATATTTTCAGAAAAGTTTAGTCGAGCCAAAGAGATTGAAAATACAAAAAAATATACAGAAAATATTATTACGAATGTATTCTTATTCTAAATAAATAAGAATCATTCTTGTAAAATCTTGTTCCTGACAATGAAAATAAGAATTTACTATTTACACTATAAGTGTAATCAGTCACACTAATTGGCTATCTTATACCTTGTAAATAACAAAGAGTAATGTCAGAAAGTATATTTTTTAATACTCTAAAGAGCAACTATTGTCTCAATTGTTTTACAATTTTTTTGCTGAAGTACAATTAATTTTTTACACCATCAGGTTTTTAATCCATCAGGTGAATAGCGGAGGTTACTTCCCGCACTTGCAAATATTTTGCATGAAAATATGGAAAACATTTGTTTTGAAGTCAGCGCTTGACCGCACCTCACCCACCTCTTTCCAGGAACCGAGAAATGTCCGGTTTTACCTGCGACATCAGTGGAGGGTTGAGTTTCGTCAGTGTTTGGAGGTAACCTCTGCGTGTGCTCGATAACATGGCTGTCAATGCAGAACCAACTTTCGTGTATGCTCGATCATCTATCTATAATATTATAAAGAAGAGGTGGTGTCTGTATGTTTGTTTGTTTGTGGGTTTGTTGTGGCAAGTACACGTGTAAAATACTGAACCGACTGGTTTTAAATTTTACACAAAGGTAGATCTTAAACTCATGCAACACATAGGCATACTCATTTCCTTAAATATCTCCTACGTGTGACGTCCTAAGTTTCAATGTTTACTTTTTTATAAAATTACTTGAAATGTCAACAGTTAACACTAAAATTTGACATTAAGAAGAAGAAGAAAGAGCCGTGACCGTTGGTTTCAATGTTACTTTTTCTAATGACAACATCGTTTGCACTATATTTTGTATTCATAATAAGAAATGAAGTTATTTTTCAGATACTTCTGGAGGTTTATTTCTTGAAGGAGGGGTGGTATAAACCACAGCAAAATTTATTCAAATGTTCTTGCCATTTGAGGTTTATTTCTTGAAGGAGGGGTGGTATAAACCACAGCAAAATCACCTTCAATGCTCCAAAACTACATTGCTAAGATAGTAAGAACGATTACTATCTTATAGTCCGCTAAGTTTTATTTGCTAAGATAGTCCGGATTATGTACTTATCGTGTTATGTTTTAGGTTGTAGGTCGCCTGAGGAGTAGGACGGGATTCCCGAAACGTAAAACTTTGTTCTACTTAAAATCGTGATGGAAAATGTCCGTAGTAAAAACCTGATAATATGTTTTCAATTGACATTTAAAAAAAATAGTTCTAGTTACCTATTCAAAAATTGATCAAATGAACCCTTTAACCACAGCGTTAAGTTAGCGCGCCGCAGTTCAGAAGTGCGGGGTTTAGTAATGCTTTCTGATGGACCACCGTCAGGTTTTTCGCAGCTTAATACACATTCGAAGAAATCCTAGTTTGAAACACATTTTAATAATAAATGTAATATTTAACATTGTAATATATTCATCTAATAAATAATTAAAATAAATTAACAAATATATAATACAATATTGCATTGATTACTTACGTGTATTTATCTTGTTGTCTGCTCACAAGAGAGAATGTTTGTTTTGAAGAAGTAAATATTGAAATAACATTATTGTTTTCTCAAACTGAACACAAATAATCATCACAATTCACAACGCGACGAAACAAACTTACCAAGGGGGACATTTGATACTGCAGATCGAATAACGTGGACATACTTTCACTAGAATGCAGCACCAAGTGGTCTGTCACTTCTCATGGTCAATGTAACAGTCATACCTTGAAAAAAAACTAGCTGACAACATTTAATCATGATAGAATCAGCTGAGAACGTCAAATCACACTTAACACGTGCATCGCAGTTGCCGTAACAAGATCATTGCACGACATATGTCGTGCGCAGTTAAAGGGTTAACCAAGATATTCTTATATTGATATTATATTAAGTTATTGGGATCACGATAAAAGTTAAAACCAACCAAGTTCTACTAGATATATTGTTAAATACACAAATCAAAATTATCTTGGGCTACATTAAAGATTATATCCAAACACTAACCCTACCATCTGTCTTAAAAAATTTAAAAGGCTTAGAAACAAAATTTTAATTACTTACTTACTGCTGGGCATCACAAATCTCAGTCGATTTTTTGCCTCGTAGATTAGCCTCCTCCATTCTTCTCTGTCCTCTGCCATTTCAATTGTTTCTCCGCACCGGAAATTTTAATTAATTGTTATAAATGAAGTTATTACCAAATAGTTATTGAGGGCACACTTTTTAAAATTGAAGGTCGTTGGAATATGGGTACATGCAGCATTAGGAACTATTGTGCACTAATGTGCTGTTGTGTTAGTTGACTCCTAGAACTCACCCTATAACCCCAAATCCTTGATGAAGTTGATTCGGTTCCAAATATCTCCAATCTCTGTTGACGACTTGCTTCTCTTGACAGAATCTACAGCCACCCTCTACGATGATTCTCATTGTCTCTGGGTGAAACTTAAGTCTACATTATCCAGTTAAAAGTCCTGGTATGATTATTATTAGTATTGTTAATTTATTAAACGTCCTTCGTCCTTCTTGAGTGAGGCGTTCAAAAGTCATTTCTATAGTTGAGACATCAGACAAAGTAACATTCTATCTAAACATACAGGGGAAGTTCCAGTGAATTCCATGGACCATGCTAGGTACCTAAGTGCTCTAATTGGTTCCAGCCAAGATAAAATAGTCTACATTATTACTAATTTTTACCAAACAAGATGTGCCCATCCTTGCTTGTACTCGTGCTACTTTCCAGAGCTGTCTCAGTCTTGCAGTCAGCTTACTCAATTCTTATGTCTCCCAACACAAAATTTGGTGTGGTATAGAAAATGTGTCAATGTCAATAAATAATAATTTTAAACTATCAATAAAATAATTACAATTATGAAATTAGTTAAATGCTAATATGAAAAAGACATAAGAGAAAATTGTTTATTCTATGTGACAAATACTAATGATTTATTCATAGAATGAAATTGTATTTTACTACAGATATTTGCATTTTGAATGCTCGTGCCCATTGTTATCCTCTGATGAATTATTTTGTATTTATAAAATAAATCAAACCCTTAAAAGTTGAAAGAGGAGGTTAAAAATTAAAGTGTGGAGCAGTTTTTTGGGGGTCTGGGAAGACATTTTAATCAAATTTATTTTTAATTATTCACATCAAAAGCCCTATTTCTGAAATTACAGTTTTGATTTGTATTACATAATGTGTACGTAGCAAGCTCAATACGTGCCTGTGCACAGGGAAATATTGGTTAACCTTGGTTTTGTTAATTTTTTACGGGGGCCCTTGTAGATGAGGATTCTTTATTAGGGGAGTAGATGAAGTTTAAGAATCCCTCATCTAGACACTATAATTTCTGTGGCAGGCCCGGTGACAAGAATTCTCAGGCCTAAATTCAGACAACTAACTTACATACTTTGAAAATTCACTTCCCTTCAACACAACAAAACCACATATTGGATATATGTTAACGTTGAAAGCAATATTTTAAATCCAACTTGTTAAACTATTACCTAACTTACTTAACGGTGGCGTCGTCCTAAAATCCAGCTACTTAGAGGTAACGAATTGTAGATAGTTGAGAGCGATGGTCGGTGGGTTTAGTGTTCTCTTGTGTAGATTAACCTCCATACTATTGAATACTACGTTAATCCAAAATGACCATCCTCTTAATTAGGCCAGTTCGTAATTCAGAGGCAGTGGTTCGGATTTTACGTTGAACTGTAGGTCCCTTAGCCATTGACTGTTCGGCTGTTAATTAACAGTTTTGTTTAAGGAGCATGTCAGCTTTAGTCAGTAACAAGACTACAAGATCGTGCCACAATCATTCTACACTTTTTTCTCATTCATACTTGGCTAAAATACCTACCTTGTGATACGGTCGCCATTTCAATAATCTAATCTAATCTTAGTTGTTATTAATTGATTTACCTTTTCTCCAAAACAAATAGTATTCCAAGGTCATGATAAGATATAAAATTTAATTATAAATGATAAGAATAAATTAGTAAACAAATCGAGAAATATTTGGAGGTTTTGTGATTAATTTTATACTATAAAAGCAATGTAGGTTTTATAAAGCAATACAAAACATAATGAACATCATATAGAAATCAATAATTAAACATTAGGCTCGTGTATTATGTTAATTTTTCCATTCATTGTTACTTAACAGAACTGTCACATTTGGATTGAGATTCTCAACCTAAAACTTAATAGAAAGTCTACATGAAAAACAAAATATGGACTCAGCAGTCTCACTGCATTAAGGCAAGTCTATTAAAACAATCTCTCCTTTTTGCCTGTTTGAAAAAGAACTATTCCTCTGGAAAAGCTCTTTTTCCATCACTTGACAGGTCTGACAGCATCACAGATGAGCCCATTTTACTTAAGTCTTAATCCCACTAGTAGTTACCATCATGTTTTTTAGAAGTCCCATACCTAAATTTGTAGGCCTAATGATAGTTCCTGATCTAGAATACCCCAGCTCCCTTGCCTGAAAGCGCTTGTGAGACCAGCAACTGTAAAACATTCAAACTTAATCTATAATTTTAATGTTTAACCAGGAATGTACATTTTATGCACTCAGATGTTTTAAACTTACAGAAAATAATACTTGTTTATCATGTACTGCCTTTTCCACAGTTGAGGAAGAAGAAGGTAAGACATATGACATAGTTCTGTCAAAGGAACATGTCAGCCTTAGTCACAAGATCACGCCACAATCATCCTACTCTCGTTTCTCATTCATACTTGGCTTAAAATACCACCTTGTGGTACAGTTGCCATTTCAATAGTCTAATCTAATATAACAAGTCGGTTTGACTTCGGCTGTGAATGATCTTTTTAACCTGATTCTAAGGTAAAGGAAGAAGGTACAGTAGAACCTCGATTAACCGTCACCCTTTTAACCGTCAGTCTCTGTTAACCGCCACCCCACTAGCGCAAAACAAATTATGACGTTTTGCATGTCAGCGCCGAGCCGGATCGTCTTTTGAGGCTCTATGATGAGTAGTGACGATTGTACTGCACGCCTGCAATGTGCGTGAATCATTGGCAGAAAGCGTAGTGAATGGTTAATTTTCACTGATCTGCATTCTATGCTACTGTTGCATTTCAGTTCAGAATGGTGTGCTACAAAACTGAAGTTATTACCGATTTTGAGTGCAATGCCTACTAGTGTTTTACGTGCTTTACCGTATATTGTTGACAGTGTTGCTTATGTAGATGTAATGCTCTTCTGTTATGGCTGAAAAAAGGAAACGTGAATTTTGGGACTCAACAATAAACAATTAATTACTAAACGGTGGTTAATCTCAGAAAAATTAGACATGACCGCCTGAAAAGCTCGAGAAAGAAACAAAAGAAAATGACGGATTATTTTAAAAAACTAAATACTAACGCCAGTTTTGAGAGTAACAGTACAACATGTACTGTTGATATTCCATTGTTTTCTTAATAAATATTTTAATAAAGTATTTTTCACTTAAACTGACGTAGTTTTATTTTTTTCATTTAAAATAAATTTACATTAAGTACTGCGCAGTAATCATGAAAATGAATTAGGACGTACAATGGCGCCATTATAACATGCAAGGCAGTGAATTGCGATGTTGACACGCCAAACACTGTCTAGGTGCTAAGTTGTATTGACGCTATTATTATTTCTGTTATCCGTCTATTCGGTTATCCGTCATGGTCTCGGTCCCGAGGGTGACGGTTAATCGAGGTTCTACTGTAACCTTAAACCTGGTCCATTTAGAGGGTGAACCCATACCACTACTTTAGGCTTTACCTTGAGGTTGTAGCCATTAAGAGTCTGAAGCACCTTCCCAACTAGGATTTTTAGTAAGAGAATTTTAAAATTAAGACACATTTGATAAGTTTGGAATCGGAATAGTATGTTTACACAAAAATTAAAGATACTGTATGTATCGGTGATCTGTATAATATAACTGTTAATAAACCTTTTTATAATGTGTCAATATTATTTTTTTCCTACAATTGTGCGATAACAGGCACATTTCACACTGTTGGCAGAACGTATAAGTTGTAGATTTCCACTCTAGTGCGAGGAAGTAACCGGCCAATCGCATGCGCTGCACGCTCCAGATCCATATGAAACTAACCAATAATACGCGCTATGCCCTCAATCATCTGATAATGAAATAATCTTGTGCCAAACATTAAAATAACAAAGAGCTAACACATTGTACCTTTTAAAAATATATTGGGGTTAAAACTGAAATAAAATAACAGACTTTTTGTTTAACAATTTGTATTTATTACCTTAAAATAAATAAAAAACAAATATTAAAGATACAACTAATAAACTAACTATACAATTACAATCTCCTCCCGTAGCGATGATACCACATAAATGCTGTGAAAAAGCTGAGAGAGTACCTGTAAAATTAAAAATAAAATTGAATCATTTAATGTAACATTAAATTTATGGCCGGACAGACACATGGCCATCAAAAATTTAAAAGTTACACTTTGATGGCTGACGTTTGACAGTAGATCAATTAGGAAGGCACAGATACATTGCCGTTTTAGGACAAAATACAAACGTTTAACTTAACGCTCAGTTATCACTCAGATACCCTCCTGATCTCGTGTTGAACGATCAACTGCTAAACACCACGTTTATCTGTATGCACGTTTAAATGTAGTACAGTTGACTCTTAATTATCGCCTTATCCAGCCATATTTGGCATCGAATGAGTCATCGGTCTAAATATTTTTTTACAGTTTTTTGTACAGATTTCCATGTTTTGACAGGATTCTCAAGTCTTCCATTGTAAGTCTTTACTAGTAATCACATTGCTTACGCAGTTAGCGATACGTGCATGAACTGTAAGTGTTTTGTGTGAAAGTAATTGAGTGTTCAGTGAAGTGTTAAGTGTCAAGTGATGGCAGGTACAAGTGGATTAACTATTATAAAACATAAACATAAAACATTAAAATCTTTCCAAAAAATGGGAAGTAATAAAAAGGTTAGACCGTGGTGAAAATCCAAAAGCTACTTCTAAAGCTTATGACATTGGGCGACCAACCGTATATGACATTTTGAAAAACTGAGAACAAATTTAACATTTTGTTAAAACCGTTGAAGACGTCTCAAAGAAAAAAAATTAGATTGGCTGAGGTAGAAGAAGCTCTTTATTCTTGGTTTAAACAGCAAACAAAAAGAGAGGCTCCAATTATGGGGATCTGTTGAAGGAGAAAGCAAAATTTACTGTGAAATCAGAAAAAAAGATGAATTCCACACCAGTGATGGGTGGTTTGTGTAAAAAACCTACTTTTTTATTGCCGATGTAATTCTTATGGAGAATAGATAAACTGGTATATCTCGCTTAGTTATTGACATAATTTGATAATATGTTTGTATGCTTTTACGTAGTAAAACAGCCTTAATATAAGCACATTTCCATGTAAACAGCCCTAATTGCAGCAAAACCTGCATACTCAGTACTATTTGATTACTATGATGGGAATAATATACGTTCTATGAAATTCGTTCTACTCACGCCAGTGTGTTGCTTGCAATCTCGTTTATAAAACAGCTGATTAGTTTCCCTTTTATTTCCTAAATTTAAAATGATCTACATTTTGCAAAATAAAGAATAAATAAGTTCATTAAAAACGTTCTACTAAGTAATTCCAATATATGTTTGGGTATAGATTTTTTGTTTAAATTTGTTTTTGTTATTTCAGAGGTTACTATCTGTTGGATTTTACCATCTGAAAATTGTTAAACATTTATTTTGAAACAATATTTTTTTTGGAATAACTTTTTTTACTTTACTAATACAGTGATAAGTATTGGTTCTGAGATATTGTCTGATACTGAACAAACATCATCTACAAACAAGACAGAGCATTGAGAATCACTGAAATTCATTTTAATTATGTTATTGTCACAAAAAAACAACATTCCAGTCGTTACTAGATTAACAGCAAGGTATCTTTATCAACACTAACTGGAGGTGTATGTTTGAAATATGAAGAATAATATGTCCGTAAATACAAATTCCTATATAGGCTCAGACAGTTATACTTTTAAGTATCCATTAACCATATGGAAACTGGTAAAAAAATTAAGTTCAATACACGTGAAACGTGTCTACAATTTTAAGAAATGCAATTTCTCAAGGATCCTCAGGTGACTCACAGACAGTAAGTGTAATTTGATGACAACTTACCAAGTTATGATGTACTGTAAGTGTTCATTCCGAATCGCCATGATGGTTTGGCCACCCCACAACTTTCCAGGAATTGAGTGATCATCTATGGTATCAATCCATATAGGTAGGCAATTTTTGGTATTCGCTATGTCTTCAATGTCTCTGTGAAATCAACACTTGCCTCATTAATTTGTTTATAATAATGGTATATCTAACTGGATTACATAGAACCAAACCAATTTTAGACATGTCTAGAATTAAACAGAATTATATAGCCTATTGGTAATTTGGGTAGTTCGTGAGTTTTGAGACTTTCAACGTCAATCAAACCTACATAAAATACAGTGGAACCGCTTAAATCCAAACCCCGGAAATCCAATATCCCGGCAAATCTGAATTCATTCTAGGGAAAACAAAAAAAATTAAATAGCTGAAAATTGAAAAAAATTGATTTAATGACACAAATTTATTTTTCTAGGTTTAACACCAAAATATATAATACTAGATTGAAAATAAACATAAGTTTTTCACTTAAAGTCACTTAATTATCTTTAACTGTCAGAATTGAAGAAAATCTTCACGCGGACGCAATTCCAAGCCAGTGTTGTATGAACATTACGTCGTTCAGCCGTTAGCAATACACACTAATCAGCAGGTAAACGCTCACTAGACAGTAGACAGGTGCGATACGTATCCCAGTAGGGGTGGGGGTAGGGGGAGAGTGATTTATTTTTAGCACATGCTCGCCTAGCAACAATGACATGTCACGGGACTTACTTCCACCCACCAAGGTCACTGCCCTTTCAAAAACTAATTCACCCTCCCTGTATAACCCCAATCGCTACGTATGTCTCGCTTACCAAGAATACAGTGACGAAATAAGTGCATATTATTTCCCTGGAAATCCGAACAGGCTTCAGCCCTAATAAGTTCAGATTTGAGGCATTATTAAACAAATTATAAACAATAGTATTTGAATAGTTGCAACACATTTTAAAAATATCATATTACACTCATGCTCTGACTTTTGGCAATGCAATTTTTTCAGTTTACTTTTACACACACACAGTTATTTCATTCATCAAAGATAAAAAGCTTGACTGATAACCATTTTGGTGCAACAGAAAAATGAAAGCTTTCTGAACAAAATGATTAAATGACAATACCTGTAATGCCAAATATTGTATCTGTCATCAACCGTGGGTCCATAGCTTCTTTTTGGCTCTGGCAACCTAACAACCCCTGTGATTGTCATCTCTTCTCCCTTTGTGTTAGTCCATGGTCTGTCCTTTTTCTTGATCGTTTTGGTGCGAATCCAACCTCTATTGACTAGGATTCGCTGTCTATAACAATATTTTTAATTCTCAAGATTATGTTTACAACCCTTTAGAAGTAATAAAGTTTTGGGTGTGAACCCACACACTTTATAAATTACAAAATAATTTTAACAGTATTACATAGGTCTCTTAAGTTTTTAGATAACTCTGAGCTTTAACATGACATGGGTTTGACAATTTCTAGAATGTAAAAAATCGTACAGTGGGCTAAGATAATATATAAAGAGAATCAATATGTGCCCTTTCAGTTACATAATATGAACCAAACGCCTTTCAGTTACATAATATGAACCAAACGCTTCATAAATAAATACATCCAAAGGCATGCACATTCCTTTACATGAATTTATTATAAATGGCCTATGATGCATATTCTAAATCCCTTGATTTATCTTTGTGCAGTGTTTTTGAGAATGGATTTTAATACACTTAATATATTTTGATTTGATTATTAAATATTTTAGAGTAGTGTGATACTAAAGATTTTTTCAACATAGAAAATGTTTATGGTACTTTATTGTATTAGCATGATTGTGTACAAAATTACTTCCTTACCACTATGAGCACTCCTATTTAATATAGCCTTGAGTGTTTCTAACACGTTCGCTGCTGAAGGACTTGACATATGAAAAATAGTTTGTATTTAATACTTAACACTTAAAACGAAACATCAGTCAAATTGACCGATCGATAATTTTACTACGTAATAGTGGCTAAACTGCTTGACCTTGACGGCTGTCACCCCCAGTACCT
The DNA here is from genome assembly GCA_023375725.1 of Nephotettix cincticeps. Taxonomy (NCBI): domain Eukaryota; kingdom Metazoa; phylum Arthropoda; class Insecta; order Hemiptera; family Cicadellidae; genus Nephotettix; species Nephotettix cincticeps. The sequence continues at coordinate 14,445,148 of CM041785.1, read as the reverse complement.
TCCCCCAAACCCCTCCCCAAAATATTTGGACATTTCCAACTAGTTGGCGGTGGCGCGACGTTGTCGTACGTATTAGACACATTGTGTGAATACGGTCGGTCAGATTTACCGCGTGTTTCGCTCACCAGCTGGCAATCGTCGGTCAAATATACCTTGTATTATACCTGTATATATACCTCGTATAGTCAGTAAAAGGTCGTGGTGAAACGCGACAAACAAAAGAACACCTGCTAGAAATAAAATAACAGCTAGATTACCCGCTATGATACCACCAGCTCTGGCCTTGGGCAACAATCCTATACGGATTTTTTCCCGAGGCCAGAGCTGGTCGTCTTGGAGTGTGAAGTTTGGAGTTTAGTTTTTTCTGTCACATGATTTTTGCGTAATAAATATGATTTGTCATAAAATGTTGTAAAACATCATTTGTTACTCATGTGATTGCCAAGTGATACATAAAAACAATAATAAACACACTAAACATCAATAAAACACAGTAACGGTCAAATTGACCTTATGTTTCTCTTAGCGTTTTAAAAATTATGTTTCGTTATATTACTACTATACTATTACGTAGTAAAATTATCGATCGGTCAATTTGACCGATGTTTCGTTTTAAGTGTTAAGATGTGTGAAAATAAAAAATCCGATCTTACCCTGTCTCAGAGACGATGAAAGGAGTGACAAGGTTATAACCAAATGACTCCTGGCCTGAAGGGTGGATCACATCTCTCTTGACTTCACCATTGACGAAGCACTGCTTTGGCCCGTAAAAAATTTCATTGCTGTGGTCAAAGCGGCCTGTCACTGTAACTTTGCGAAACTCCATCTTCGATACTTCGTCTGGACTTCACTTGCCAAAAAATAACTTTATAGAATGTAGGTCCATAAAAATAATAAAGAAAATAACTAATAAAACACTTGCTTTTTGTTGTGAAATAATGTTTTATTTTTTAACCCTATGTTACACGCGCAGTCTCACATTCCGGGCACTGGGCATTTTAGTTTTTACTACTGTGTGGGTTGGCAATAGATTTTGAGCGCCAAGGTAGCTTCAGCATCTGCCCCCTCCACCGATTAAAGACCCTTTTATCTGTTACATGACAGATCGGGCTACATTAATTCTATATTTTTTTAATATTCATATTATTTTACTGTTACATAATTTAATGATTCCAGACATGATAATCAATAAGTTTATAGCCGTGGTAAATTTTAAACTACGAAAACCCAGATTTTATATTTACAATGGTTTTCAAACACAACTGGATTTATAATTTGTAGGTAGATGTCATGAAAATATATATAACATGTGAACAGTTGTGAAATATCTTTTATCTATTGTCTATTGTAAAAAAGGATATTCTGGAAAGTTTGTTTTTTATTCATAGTGAGTTATATGTTACATGATTAGGCCTATAATTCACAGACTAAGAATGTTTTTATTACACTTACATACAAGTGTGTGTTTAATATCACATACTGTACATTCTGTAAAAAGTACAGAGGCATGATTATTATTACCTCTCTGAAGTGGCGACATACCCAGGTAGTATTTAAAGCCAAGTAAGAATGAGAGAAAAGAGTGTAAGATGATCCCTACAAAAGATGAAGACTTATTACTTGACTAAGGTAATTTAACTGGCTGGGTGGTATAGTGGTTATAATACCCGCCTTCAAAACTGAAGGTCGCCGGATCGAATCCCGCAAGGGTCGAATCTGGACCCAGTCGCCATTTGTCATTGGGCTACTAATTAATGATGCTTCCTAACAACAGGTCGACGTTAGGTAGAACAAGACCGGGGTTTGGACCGTTCCCCATCAAAACGTTAAATGCCACTGGCGTAGAAATACACAAAATAAAAAATAAAAAAATAAGGCTGATCACTACCTTAGACAGGACTGTTAATAAACCCTAACAGCAAATGGCATCCAAGGGACCAGCTGTTTAACGTAGGATCCGAACCAAAATTTTTCTTCTGAATTACAAACTAATTATGAGAATGACTTTTGCGGATGAATGTAGTATTCAATAGTACAGAAGCTAATCTAAACAAGATAATATTGTATCCACTAACCATCGCTAATAACTATCCACAATTCGTGACCTCCAAGTAGCTGGATTACAGTTGACACACCATCGCCCTAGTCAAATAAACAATAGATGTTGACAATAGATCTTCTTAAACTCAACATTGTGAACCTGTTAAAGTCTAAGTATTTCTTAAACAGGGTACCACCCCAGATCGGGGGTTTTTTATATATATATTTGTATGTCGCTTAACTACCTTCATTGTAACTAAACTAAGACCCATCACTGAACTTTGAGTACATTCTAGTACAATGAACAGCATGTGGTCAGCACAGCTTGCTCTTCACTGTTAGTGCAGAATTATTATCAGAATGTGCAGTTGAAGTTGTAGCTCCTTTATGACTTTCTACACCTGTCAGAATGTTTAACACGTTGATGGGGAACAGTCCAAACCCTAGTCTTGTCACTACTCAACGTTGACCTGTTGTTAGGAAGCATCATTAGCCTCTTGCATCCTACAAACGCACTTGCGCTTCCTGAGTGGCAGCAGCAATTACGTCTAAGTGTAATTTAATTTGGCCGCCAATTGAAGAAGAAGAAATATTGAGTTATTTGGTACTGTTGGGTTGGGAATAACCTACTCTTTCGCAGGGTATTTTTTGTTTTGCTATAATCCCAATGACATCCCTACAGTGAACGACCAAAGTCAGTAGTGTTATTCTCTCCTGTTTATCCTGTACCTGTATCTGTCGCTCTGATTATGTGATGATAGTATACAACATCGTATCGGGTCTTTATTTCGCTTAGAAATAACGAAATAGGTGAATATTTAGGCACTGACAACTTAAGTGACCTTTCGGGAGTGGATTTTGGTGACAACAAGTACAATGAAGTGGATTTATTATGTACTGATATGTAAACTGAAAAAATAAACCAGGGCTGAGGAGTAGGCTTGGCCTTGGAAAACCTGAGACTTAAGGGGTTAATTTACAGCCCAATGACAAAATGGCAACTGGGTCCATTTGTGGTATTCGATCAGGCGACCTTCAGTTTTGGAGGTGGGCTCTACAACCACTGAAGCCAGTTCAAAACAAAATTCACTCACTAAAAAATCATAATAGGTCTATTAAAAAGGCAATGTGATGGATAATTGAATGAGGAAAATAGTATTTGGTAGTTTAACTGTCAGTGGACTAGAGATTAATGTATAATTAAATCTAACAGCTTACTCACTCCAAAGGCAGAGGGACTGGTTCCATTTGTGTTCTTTCTTCCATAGTTTTTATCAATTCTGTTTTCCATTTCAACCGTTTAACTTGCCATGTTCCCAGCCCAAACGTTAATGCTGGTATAATCTGTAAATATACAAAATGTAGATACAGATAGTTTAAAGACACCCAAGATTATATAAATAGCAAAATTCCAACTTTAACCTGTTAACATGTATTTAAGGTTGAGGCAGCAAAGGCCATTTTTAACAGAAATGATAAGACACCACTAATCAAAGTCACTTTTCCAATATAAACAATAGAACATCACCCACTTCCAATGGTTGTTAAATGATCGGAGTGAATAAACTTCAGGCTAGTTAGTAGACCTACTACATTAGTGAACCATCTCTACTTGGGTACACCACTTTTCTCAGACACACAGACGATTTTCAAAAATCGTGTAAAACTAATAAAATTATTTCAGATCAAGGTTTAAGATTAATAAATCACTCATTTAAATATCAAACATGATTTTTTCAAAACTGAACTAAAACATAAAACTTCTTAAAAATACAAAAAGCTGATTGTAAAATAAATAACCACTATCCTACACATTTCCCCCCTTAATCACCAGTGACAGCGCCTCTATTATCCTCTATTGCTCCATGCCATTTTCTTCGTTGATCAGAATGTTTCCATCTCATGACTCCACCAGAGAGTACTTCATACAAGTAGATTCCATTCTGTTTTGTAGGTACTAATCCAGCTAACCAGCCATTCCCATGTTCATCTTTCATCCATACTTCTTCTCACTCTTCAAAAATTCTAGGTTTCTTGTTTGTGTCCTTCATTTGGTCTTTCCATATTTTTATTTCCATTTTCTTCTTGCCATTAGGTCTCATATTGTCAAAAACTGTAGGCATTCTGCAACCTAAAAACATTTCAGCTGGGGCCTTCCTATAGTTTCCTGGGGAGAGTTCCTGTAACTGAATAATACATTTTGTAATGCTAGAGTACTGCCACCTACTTCTTTTTTGTTGATGCATGCCTTTTCTTCAATGAGTGAATTGATCTTTCCACTAAACCATTGCTTTTGGGGTGGTAAAGTTTTGTCTTGATATGATCAATTGCATTCCTCTTGAAAAAAACTTTCTATCTCATTGGATACAAACTGTAGACCATTATCAGTGACAATTTTGGTATCGACTAAACCAGGATGTTAACCATATCATGATTGTAGATGTTGTTGCCTTCAGGCAGTCTACTCCCGTCCACTTTGATAACGCATCAATGCCAACAAGCCACATGTATCCATTCACAGGTCCTGCTAAGTCGATGTGCACCCTTTCCCAAATGTTCTCTGGTATATTCCACGTAAATAACGGCACCACTTCTATGTTGTCAGGGTTCTTTTGACAAGGTGTACACCTTGTTACAAAATCTTTCTTTTTCTTTGTCTACTAGACCACCACACGTAGTATCGTGTAACAGATCTCATTGATGCAGTTCCAGGATGGCCAGAGTGCAAAACTTTCAAAACATCGGATCTCATAAATTTAGAAACAACAATCCTCCCAAACCACAACAAAATACCATCCTCAACAGAGAGTTCATCGCATCTGAGCTTTAATGGTTTTAAACTATCAGGAAAATTAGTAGCCCAAGAATTACTAAACACATAATTTTTTAATAATTTCATATCATAAAAGATATGAAATTATTGAAATGATTAAAATGATATGAAATTATTATGATAATTTCATAAAAGATCGAAAGACATGATTGTATTTTACCTTTTTCTCATTCTAAAACTTGATGTAAGTCTCTTCTTGTTGTTTCTCTTCAATAGAAAGTCTAAATAAAACATCTTATAAACATTATCTTCTCATTTTCTATACTGTATCTAATAATTATACTGATTTAATTCAAGAGCCCATCTTAATAATCGATTGTTCACAACTTTTGGAAGATCACGTGAACTTCCAAAGATTCTTTGTAGTGGTTTATGATCCATCTCTAGTGTGAATTCACGGCCGTATACGTATTGGTGGAATTTCCTCACCCCAAATACAATAGCTAGTGCTTCCCGATCAATATTGGAGTACTGTCTCTCAGCAGGCATTAAAGTACGACTCGCAGGCATGAAAGTACGACTTCATATCCATCATCAAATCTATGTGTATAATCACACTTCCTAATCTATTTTCTGAAGCATTGCAATCATCACTAGTGGTTTAGTTTTGTCATACGGTACCACTGTGTCGTTGCTGGACAGAATTGTCTTCCCTCTTTTGAAAATCTGATTCTCTTTGTCTTTCCATCTCCGTCCATTTCCATCTTGAGTTTAAGCTTCCTGTAAGTTTGTGTAGATCACTACAAATAGCATGGAGACCTGGAATGAATTTTTCATAATAGTTTTATAGATCCCAAGAATAAACTTAACTGTTTAACATTCGTTGGTGAGGGCACATCTCGTATAGCTTTCCTTTTCTTCCGTAGGATGTATGCCATTTTCATAAATTTTATGTCCCAGATAAGTACCTGATTTTAAAAAGAATTTACATTTACTAGCTTTCGCTTTTAACTTCTCTCAAGTTTTTAACATGTTGCTTCCTATTCTTACCAGTAATTATGATATCATCTAATAAAACCCTTCTACCTGTGACAATATAAACAACGATTTTTCCATGGATCTCTGAAAAATTCCAGGATTCGATGATACGCCAAGAGGTAACCGTTTGTACCTATAAAACCTGTTGTGTGTTGGATATTACCAAAAATCTCCTATGTTATTCCTTCACTTCCAGTTGGAAGTATGTGTCTCGTAAAGTTATAATCAAAAATTCTTGACCCCCTGCGATTTTGTTAGTGAGTTCTTAACAAATTGGGAAGAGAGCACTCCCTAGAACCAAATTTGGGTTCAATGTGACTCGAAAATCTACACAAATCCCTTATGGCAAAATCGTTTGTTTCTACACTGACAGTTGGTGTTGCCCATGGGATAGGTGTTTCAGCAGGATCTACTTCTTCTATGACATCTTTATTAACCAGTCTTGATAATTCCTTTTTAGTTTTTATTGTCATTGAGAAAGGTACTCTACGTGCCGGGGTGTTGCATCATCTTTAACATGAGTTTTTGCTTTATATCCTCAAATTCTTCCTAAGCCTTCAGACAATACTTCATCAAACTCCTTAATAACCTCTTGAGTACTGGATCCATTGATTTCTTGCTTTAGATTCCTTTCACAATCCACTTTACTAACTAATTAATTGAAATCAGTTTAGTATTTAAACCAAGAAGGCCCTATGATTGATTGAGTTTAAGATTATTGTGCCGTGATCTTGTAGTCTTGTTACTGACTAAAGCTGACATTTTCCTTGGATAGGATAATAGCCAAACAACCGATAGCATCTAAGGGACCTACAATTTAACCTACATAAGCTGTATTTTTCAGCACTCAACACTTATTTATTCATGAATATTCTTCATAATACAAACAAATATAGTGAAATTGACTTCCTGTGAATAATAATGAATTTTGGTAACCATTAGGAGTTGAGTAATTTGATTTGATTGGTTCATGATGATACGTACCAACAATACCTTAGACCCTCCCCTACTCGATCTGAAATTAGGGTTTACATAAGGTATAGTCTTTGGAGGGATTCTTGTAGCTTCTGAAGGGGTTGAATTGTATCTCACTTGGGTGCATCTTATACCTCCCTTCCTAGTCGTCAACTGTAAATAAACAAAAAATTACACTAATACATAAATAAAATATTTTCACACCAAAACTGACACTTCTGCTAGTCTTGATATCATGGTGGTAACTGGTAACTGTGTAACCTCAGCCCGTTTACAGAAAGGTAGATCTTAAACTCATGCAACACATAGGCATACTCATTTCCTTAAAATCCTCTCGGGCTACGCCCTGTGAACGTCATAAGTAACAAGAGTTGAATTACCAAAGGTTTATTAGAACACACAGCACCTATTCCTAACACTATGCATAATCAATATAGGCCTATGTAATGTTTAAAGCCACACACATACACACTGAAATGGGTAAACGTATAGATTACAGTAGGCCATCCATTATTTTTGACAATGCTAGGCCATCCATTATTTTTGACAATGCGGTGTAAAACGGTATATTAATTAAAGACAATACATTCTAAAATTGAGCATTTGAGTACACTATGGAGGATATAACTACTGTCCTAACTTCAGATAATTGTAATATGGGCTTTAAGTCCTACACGTCAAAAACTGAGTGAAATAACGTACCGTGTTCCTAGTTAGGCCTAAATTCAAAACCCACGCATCTTTCCTACTTTTTAAAATCTTCTGATAGCAACTAATATAATACTTAACATTCATAACGTGCTAAGTTATGCTGTTATACGAGTTATAACAAATAAACGATAAAGTTATTCTAAGAAGGTTATGTTGTTTAATTTTTCCAATTTCATATGTTCCCATTTCGCACTGACAGCGAAAAGATTTTATTCCATGACAAGTGTTCCAACGTAACAGGAAAATTTGACCTTAAACGTGAATACATGTGTATAGAACACAATTATTAAAAATAAATCCCCCATTGAAGTGTCGGAATCGTTTTCATATGATAACAGACGGTATATGATATTTTATGGTAGCTATCATAACAAATAACTACCCTCTCAAGCAATCTATGACCTATTTACTGAGTTAACAATATTTGATACTTCACTAATTATCATCGATTACTGGTATAAATAACGCCACGGCCAAGGGGGCGCCATGCCCCAGGGAAACTCTCAGTTTTATAAAGGCTGAAACGCTTTTCTATACATTTGTAGACTAACTAACCATATAATCAATAAAAAGTGTTTGTGTATCTGTTGTGTTCCTTTAATGGCCAAGTAATTAATTGACCGCAGCTCAAAACATCGCCCCGGGTGCCTAATGCCCTGGGGGCCTTGAGTTTAAGAATATGATTTTATTAGCAGTTATTAGAATTAGCTAAAAAACAAACAAGTAATTTTAATCTTTGATTCATGACAGAGGTTAGGAAAGATTTATTTTGACAAGGTTAGGCTAAAGTGTAGATAGTCCATCACATTGGTGTTGGGCACTATCCCATGTGATGTTGGCCTTACATCATTTATTTATTGTGCCAGATTGACAATTACATGCATTGACCATGTCTTATCTAAAATTACTTTTCTTTTAATCTACAGTAAAGTAGAACCATAGATGATAGATAATCACTGGTAGAACCTTTGACTGTAGATTTTTATCAATAGTCAAAGGTAAAAACTAACTTGACTTTTTCTAAGTTTTACAAGTTCAGGAAAGACCACTACCACCAGTAATGTCATGGACGCTGTAAACCGTGTCTATAAACATGAATTTGAGACTCTCTTTGAATTATTTCTTGTAGTCCTGTTTCATTGGAAAGTTTCACTGTATAGCAATGACAGGTTTTTTAAAGAATTGTCACGAATAGTACTATGGGTTCTATGGGTATCTAGGGGTTCTTGAAGGACTGTAGGATGATAGGCTTTTCTTAAAGAATGATGTTTCAAGATATAAATAGAGGAAAAGTGAGAATGTAATGTGATCTGAAGATTTATTTTCAGGATTGAGGAAGACGAAGAAAAAAACTATTCGAGAGAAGTTCAGAAAAGTTGTCAGTAAAATCTCAGGCCAAACATAGTCCTGCAAAAAATGAAAACAGACCTTTTAATGTTTGTATCACTGTTGTACCTCCACCTCCAAATGGGGATTTTTGGGGTACATGAAAAAGTTGAAATTGATGCCACAAGTAATACCTGATAATTTTAAAGACTTAGAATATTAATTATGGAGACTATAAACTTAGGTCTTAATAAATAATATATTCCATAATTAATTATGGAATCTCTACCCATTACCAAGATATTTTCAAAATTTCATGGAATTTTTTCACTTGGGGAAAAATAGTTTTAAAATAGGTCTTCAATGGTTTAGGTATAGGTTTTGATTGATGTCTCTATGCCTTCCAGCATTGTTTTATTATTAAAGATGTATATAGCAATTCGTTGAGGATGCAGGTCTGGTGTGACGCTACTTCAGTGAACTAGGATTGCAATCAATATTTATATAAATATAATTGTTGCATGTGGTAAATCAACAAGAGTAACAATGAAACAGTTATCATGTAAGTCTACTTCTTAAGTAGTATACAATTATTTTTAAAGTAACTAATGTACGTACTTGTTACAACTATAAATGAAATCAAATGCATTAATTTAAAATAATAAAAATTATAGATTCTGTTAAGTTTGCAGGCTGTGGCACTGGTTTGTTAAGTCCGGGAGTATGGACCCCGCACAAACTCCTTCCCATCCGACACTTTTTACCGCAAACACTTCCTTCTTCCCACCCTGAACAAATAAATGCTGGCATATGTTCCTGATTTTGTCTTATAGGGTCGATAAGAATTGTTTTTGAAACATTTGTCATAGAATTTGTCGCTCAATTCTAAGTCCCGGGCAATTGTCTTAAAATATCCCACTATTGAACATTTTAAGTTTTAATTGTTTAGGAGGTACAACAGGAAATTTTTTAGAACCTTTCGGCGATACTTGTTGGGTGGCAGCTCGAACTGCGGGTGATATTAAAGAATGTGTGGTTGCCTTTCGTTCGCAAGCTGATGTGACGGAATCCATTTTTTGTATAAATGTGTTTTAATAATGAAGTTTTTAACAAATTAAATAAATATCAACAGTTACATAAAGCGCTTAGAAAATGTTTAAAACAGTTAGTAAATAAAGAATAAAAGTGAATAAGTTGACAAAAATAATTTTGTTTTAAAATAATAACTGAATTTTCTAATTCAAGTTGGATCAGTGATGTTTGTTGAGAGCAATACTCAGATCAACTGATAACTTTCCTTCCGATGCGGGGCATTATATATGCAGTCAAAACAAAAAGACAACCTCGAGGTTCAGAATGGCAATGCATTTTGACCGTGAGACACACGCTAAAACTTCTCATCTACATTCACAGCCAAGGTAAAGATTTTTGCTTACCCTGGCAATGTTTAATGTTCAAATGTTCTGGTGTATTATTGTTGGTTAGGATGTCTTTAACTAACACTTGTCCCAGCTCAGATCCTTTTTGTGTAGTGGTATTTGAAAAGTATAAACTTAAGTTTGGTTTAAAAATCGTAGCATCGTATTGCTAAATGTAAAATTACTTTTGGTTTAAGAATCTTAGTATTGTTATACCCATATATATAAAATGTAAAAATTAAAATGTTTAAAGGGTGCTCAAGTTAATTTAATTTACTAATAAAAACTATACAATGTTTGATTAAAAACCTTCCAAAACGTTACTTTTCAAACTAAACTTAATTTTATATTTACAAATACAATCATTATAAAAGCAGAATAAGTTAATGTTACATTTTGACGAACCCGCAAAACACTGGCAGTAAACAGAATAATTTCTTAACTAACAAGTGTTAGTTACGATACTCTTAACTAACACTTGTCCTACCTCAGATTCTTTTTGTCTTGCGGTATTTGAAAAAAATATATACAGTATATATTTTTTCACAAGGATATCGAAAATGGCTCTAACGAATTTCTTTAAATTTTGGAAATAACTAATTTCCGAGTATAAAATAAGTTCTAGATAGGTCTAATGTTTAAAATCTACAAAATTAACATTAGGCTTATGGAGAATCAAATGTTAACAATACAAATCAAAACATGGGTATACACCGTTTATTGGTGGCGTCACCTCATAACCCTTGCAGGAGCAGCGGTACTCATTAAGAGTTACCAACTGCCACAAAAATGTTTGTGTTTAATTCCCTGTGGGAAATAGGTTAGATCATGGATATGTCTAATGGGAATGTTATAAGTTCTGTTTAGATGAACTTATTCTGTTCATCTTCTTATTTTTTTGGTTTAAAATTCAATACAATTGTGTTCTGGTCGTCTATGGAAACCTGTTACATATTTTCTTCTTAAAATGTTTGTATTTACTTCCCTGTGGGAAGTAAATGTCTAATGGTAATGTTTTCACTTCATCTAAACAGATGTTCTCATTCTTTTATGTTAAAAATTCAATACAATATCTCTGGTTGTTTCTGTTGAAACCTGTTTTCAGTTTTCATCTTAAAAATCGCCAACACCCCCCCAGAACTAAGACATATCCATGTCAAAAATTACCAACAAACCCTCCAGAACTAAGACATATCCATGTCAAAAAGAAAACAAATTAAGATAGAGAGATATGAAATAATCATTTCTGGGAATATTTGTAACTAGGTCATGATACATTAGTATCCAACACATTGGGGGCTTGTGGTAGGGATGCCTGACATCCTTCGATTGTTTTATTACCTCAGTGCGCTTGCAGCACCCAACAGTCTCAGTTTAATTCAAAACCAATAGTTTTATCATGTGCCACTTCATTGTCTTTGAGTTCTGTGCTAACCAAGTCCCATATAGAGAATTAAGAGTCTTGACTCCCAGCTAGTCTTCTCCTGGGAGGATAAACGTACAATTTCACTTCATTTTGGTACCACGGATGTTATAGATTTGGAAGTGAGGATCTGCCCTAGTCCAAGAAGAAATAGAGACCTCTCACACAAGAAATATAAAGCCACAGCCACACTAAGCCCACTGTTTAGCAGCAGTGGCTGCTAAACAGTGGGTAAACAGCTGGTAATATTGCCATTGAGCAGCATAGTCTCATTCAGAACCAGCGGTTGATTCACAAGCAGGCTAGTATTTACTAACCACAATCAGAAGTTGAACATATTTAACAAACTTTTTAGTGCTGCTCATCCGCTGGTAGTCACGTAACATTCTCGCTGGCACCAGCTAGCCAATGTGAACCCCTAGTAGTTTACAAGCAGCTGGTAAATTAACACCTGTGTTTTATGCAGTTTAATTTTGTTCTCCTATATTTTTGACTTATTTTTGTGTAGAAACAGTGAATATAATTGACAGAAACATGTGGTCGGGGAAAGACATCATAAAATTTATAGAATTATTCTGGAAATTATTCTAGAATTATCTTTTCTTGCGTTACACTTTGTCTTCAGACTATATTAACGGAAATATCACTAAGCTTATAATGAAATATGGCAAAGCCTTGAAGAACAAGAACTAAAAGTAAGTTTGGCCATGTTGAAAAAATAGAAAGTCTACATAATACATAATATAGAAATAAAATTTATAAAAAAAGTGTAAGGTGCTGGAGCAACATAAAAAGCAATTTTGTTGTGCTTTAGGAATTAAAACACATAACTATTTCAATTGCTAGAATATTTTGTAGATGTTTTTCAGTAATGACCTAGAATAATTAATATTCTAGCTCATTATTTGTTTTTTCATTGTATAGTTTCAGTTTGTGTTAAGCTTGTTTTTGTTGGAGGTGTGTTGCTATTGATTACATGTGAATGTTTTTTGTTCACAGATCATCTACGCTTTTTGTATTTTAAACTGCTTGTAATTTTTTATGGTATTTATATATATTACATACAAATAAATTCACATATTGTTATTAATGAAGTAATCTAATTGTATACAATGTTGTACACCTAACTTTCTTCTTGTAGTTCATGGCAATATTTGAGAGAAATAAAATTAGTTAGCTATGACAGTAATTACAACTTTACATATATTTTGAAATAACACCTTTTGACATGATCTTTTTGGTTATGTTTTTTTTATAAGATATGCCTTGTGGTTTTGCAAAAAAGACTGAACGCTCAAGGTCTTCACCACGACAAGGTTAAATTAAACAAGGTTTGAATAACCACAAAGAAATTCAGTATTGGCTAAGTATTATTATAATTTTGATAATGGTAAAAAATAACAACATAGCTATAGTCAGGAACTTAGAATTTAACTGACTGTCCAAGTCCTGACAATACACTTCCTTACGTTAAACAGAACTAAAAGCTTATCTAAATTGGCCCTCAGATTATCAAATATCAAACAATACATCCTTTAATCTCCGGTCTAGATCATTTCAAATGATAAAATCTCACAAGCTCATGCCAAAGCTTACTTAAAATTACTCTGTGTACAGCCACTTAAAAATAATATAAAACATATTAAAGTAATATATATCAGTTTTACATTATACAAAAAAGACAAACGATACATAACAGTAAAATTTACAACCAATAAATAGATGATAAAGTAATTTTATTGTACAATAGTATAAAATGATAGGGAGAGAGAGGGGGGATGATTAGCGTGAGCCGGACTTGGAGTGTGCGATCAGCCACTGCAGCGTGATGTCGATGTTGTCTTTCTCTTTACATGATATCGAGTAGCAGCAGATCTCACGGTCTTGGATTGCACAGAGATTCCTGCACAAATAATATCATAATGACACTGATTTCAATCAACAATAATATAAGATTATTTCTTTACTTTATTGTAGCCTTTATCAAGAAACCTTTGTCAAAGTCCAAGAAAGCTAACAAATTTTAAAACATTTAAACAATGAAAAACCAGATAATTGCTAAACGAATTGCCAGAATTGCTAAACGTTAGAGAATATTACAATAATTCCATACTTGTTAAAAACCATAACAGAAATAGAAAACTTGAAAACCAAAACTCATTGGCAAAACCGTATTCCACAAACAATAACCGACAAAACTGCACTTTCCAGAACCAGTGAAACACCAACCCTCAATAATGATAGGTCCTATCCCCGTTGCGACGAGATACTGGATATCTCATGAGTGTACCTGAGTCCGTGCTCATGCTCGCAAATGATCATGACAAACTTTAATTTTAACTACTCCCTGAAGATGCCACAATCGTGTTGAAATATATCACAGTAAAACCTGCAATCTAATAGGACAAAAACTACAAAATAAACTGATATTTACAATCCTTACTACTGGGAAATTAAAGGAACAAGGACTTATGTGCCTAGATAAATTGTAAAAATTTAAATACCTACACTCAACCTTTAGTCCCTTCCATTCATTCTAAAGCAATTCAAATAAAATCAAATCAAATCTTTGTTTCCATACATATTCATTGAATAAATTGGATTTGTACATTATATAACACGTAACAGGTGTAATTTATATGGTAGACCATGGCCTATTGAAAATCATTTTCAGTCCAATTGCCATTCAAATATTCATCGATTGAGTAAAAGGCGTTATTACTTAAAAAACAAGTGACTGAAGTCTTGAACCTAATTAAATTTAAAAATCTTACATTAAGACGATAATTCTTACATTTGCTCGGGCAAGTTTGTAATCCAGACATATCAGTCAATCGGAACAAGAGGGACAGAACGCGGCGAAGCGGAAAATTCCAGGAACTGAGTCCTTTGTGTTGCGGTAGGGAAGGTTTCCGGCCTACAACTGTCACTGTGCTACGCTAGTGGTAGCTACCTCTAACAGTAGCGACTAACTCTACAACATCTTAAAGTGAATATTAAAATATATGGAACAGTAAAATATGTGAGGAACAAGTTACACTGGCGGTAAGGAGTACAATCAATATAGGCTAAAAATACTACACTATATTAAGAAATATCTATTAACAAAAATAGGCAAAATAGGCAGTGGCTAATTAATGAAATGGATGGATCTCACCAAGGTTGCAGAACAGCAATGGTATCCACTCACAAATTCACTTCACCAACCACAGAGTGTCACTATCACTGTGTAAATTACACGCTCGTTAACGGCGAGCCGAACAACAACGAGCACAAGGAATTAACGGTGCACTGAGCACAAAGGATCACAACCGATCACATCACATCAGGATCACATTAGGCCATTTTGTTCATATCTAGTTCCATGATGGTGTCTAGCGAACTGCTCAACAGATCTGGTACGAGAGGGTATACGGAAATCCACACACTCCAGAATTGCAGGGCAGTCAATGAAACCGTTAACGATCTTGAATAGGAAAATGACATATTGTATGTCTCTTCTGGTCTCCAAGGAAGGAAGGCGTAGTTGAGCGGCCAACATGTCAACTGGGACTTCAAGAAAGCGGAAATTAAGACGTACGCCCACCATTCGGAGAAATCGAATCTGGATTCTGTCAATCATCTCCACAAGGTATCTTTGCTGGGGGCACCAAATTACGGAGGCATACTCAAGATGAGGACGAACGTATGATATATATAGAGTTCTCAATGCAGCAGGCTGACGAATGAAGCATGATACCCTGAAGATAAGTCCAAGATTCCTGTTGACCTTAGCACAAGCCCGTGCAATATGAGGTGCAGGGTTGAGAGAAGATGACAAAATTACACCCAAGTCATTGACCTCGTTCACCCTCACAATTTCAGTCCCATTGAGCTGTTTTGTGGAAAGTAATGGACATGCACTTATTCGTATTCAGCCTCATACCATTAGCATCACACCAAGATTCCATCAGATCATTTTGAAGTGTCTTCTATAGATGAGATGGTGGAGTACAATTTGACGTCATCAGCAAAGAAGGTGTGATGGAATTTTAATGCACTTGAAAGTTCATTCACAAAGACACTGAATAAAATAGGGGCAAGGTGAGAGCCTTGGGGTACACCCGAAGAAACAGTGAAGACTTTAGAAGTTTCAGATCCACACTTGACTATTAGATGACGGTCTTGAAGGTAGCTTTTGAACCAAAGCAGGATCTGACCATGAATGCCACACGCATCTAACTTCTTCAACAGTAAAGAGTGACAGACACGGTCAAAAGCTTTTAAGAAGTCCAAGTAAAGTACATCAACTTGCTTCCTCTTCTTAAACGCTGAGATAATATTAGCCTGTAAATGGCCAAATTTGATAAGGTTGATCTTCCAGACATAAAACTATGTTGATATGGGGAAAGCGAACTTTTTAGCAGCGGAAATACTCTTGACAGTATGAGTTTCTCAAACACTTTGGATATGGTTGGCTGACTAAAATTCACAAGCGACTGAATAGCAATAGGCCTGTAGTTGTGGACATCAGAGGTTGAACCAGACTTGTATACAGGAATGATGTAGCTGCTCTTCAATGCATCAGGAAAGACACTATTACTGATTGACTCACTAAAAAGATGTCGTAGAGGCTCCGAAAGCAAGGATCTGCAGTCTCTCAGCACAATGGGTGGAATTGAGTCAGGTCCACACCCCTAGTCACGTCCAGACTAGCCACAGCCTTATAAACTTCATCAAATGAGAACACACAACAAGATAAACAATTGTTAGTTGAGTATGAGCTCTGGAGAGGGAGGTCTAAAGGAGGTTTAAACACTGAGGAGAAAAATTTGGCAAAAGCATCACATTTCTCCTTGTCATCAACGTAGATCTCCCCATTCCTTGTCATAGAAGAGGAACAACTGGCACAACTCCCACGAATTGAAGACACAAAACTCCAAAAGATCTTAGGATTATGAGGGAGGACATCTTGCACATGTAAAATGTAGTTATCAAAGCATCTTGTTGACAAAGCTTTGCAACGAGCAAGTACCTCAGAAAATTCATTGTAGTCTACCAGGTTTAAGGTTTTTTGAAACGCAGATGCAGGCTTTTCTTTAAACTAATAAGTGACTTCAGCTCAGGCGTAAACCAGGGGAATTTGTTGAACCAACTCTCTTCCGTGGAGAAAGATATAGAAAGATTTAATATATTGTTCATTACCTTGTTCTTCATTGGGTTTCTCACATACAGAGCAAGCCTTCTGTGTTTACGTTGAGCTCTACAATTGCTAGCCGCTAACGTGTACTGTTGCATTAAAAAAGCCTTTTGCCTCTCCTCAGCCAATTCTCACTGAGCGCAATAAAATCCAAATTCAACTCACCTGATATCTTTTCAAGTTCACACACTTTTAATTCAAATTTTCAATATTTTGATGCAACAGTTTAAAACTTACAAGGCCATTTTTATCAGCCAATAGTCTAACACCCAGATAATTCTTCTTCGGCCATGATTTAATACCCAGCGGTAGGCCAATTGAAATATTCATTCCATTCTCACTCACAACACTGAGTTCTTCCCTAGCAAAGGTCTCTAGGTGGTGTCCTGAGAAAGATGATCCTTCTCATCTAAACGAGTTTTGCGCCATAAGTTAAACCTCGAGACATGAATGTTATTCAGCCAAAAAGTCAGAGTCATATACTTCTTTCATTATATAACCAGGCAGGCCTACCTTAAATGAAGCATAGTCCTTTGGATACTTGGAAACCATTTTTTCAACAATGAAGCTTAAGTCAGGTTTCTTCTTTGAGAGAAAAGACTTTATATCTTTACAATTTGTTGTAAGACTTAAGCAAGATACAAATAAAAATCCCATCTTTTCCACTGTGCAGAGACCACTGTCCCCAGATTTTCCTGTTATGAAGTTCTTCTTAAATCTATTTGAGGGTTTGATATTCTGTGATTTATAGTTCATTAGCAGTTCCTTACTCTCCCTTAGTTGTTTACTTGAATTCACAGAGTGGTATTCTTCATTATCGTTCATTTGATCAACTTGCACACTTTTAGTAGAATCTAGAAACAAGTTGTGGTTATGTTGATTTTTAGAAACGGCACCAGATCTGACATTCATTTCCTGCGTTCCCTGAGATTTTCTATTCGTAACCGTAGATTAAGACCAGTCGAATCGAGTTGTAGTACTCATATTTTGCCAGAAGCCTTTCTGCACGTGACGTAATCAAAAAGGCCACACCAAATGTGTTATTCAAATGGGACATGTCAATAGCATAAGTTAAAGCAGTCTAAATACCAAAATAATGACTATATTGCACATCAAATAGGATTTTATACTGAAATATCATGAGGGCAACATACAATAAATATATTGTCTAATAAAAACCCTTAGTTTACGCACATTCTGTCGATGAGTTCCTTCTCGTCCAGCGCGTTGGGAAGGTCTCGCTTGTTCCCAAGAACCAAAACTGGAATGCCCATCAATTGAGGTTTATCAAGGAGGTTGTGAAGCTCGTTTCTCGATGCTTCGAGTTTTTCGTGATCAGCTGCATCCACCATATAACTGAAATTAAGTTTGAATTTTATAATCATATGCTACTTAATTTTTAAATTTAAGAATGAGAAACAAACAGAGTAGTTTTTCATTCATTCATCCTGCCCAAAATATTTATTGTAATTTTCAAATAAATAAAATAAAACATAACTATACACATTAGTTCCTTCAGTTTTCACACAAAAAGCCATGACATAAAAATGATACTTTTCATATTTCTAGGCATGCTTTATAAGATATCAAACTTTGGTAATAGGATAGGTCATGTCACTGACCCTTATTGGATACGGTTGACTTTGCACATTAGTTTGTGCAGACTTCAATCACTGTTCATTCTTTAATTTTTATAGTAATATAGTTAGACTATAAAAATAGTCTAAAATAAAAATAGTCCCAGACTATAATAGTCAATTGTTATAATATATCATTTGTAACATGGAATGCAACGAATATTATGTCAGTATCATAAGTTAGTGGTTTATACCATAATAGGTTATTAAATATAAAATGTAGCAGTAACAAAAATAGAAATAAATGGTACATCCTACAAGTTCAAAAATTCTGATACAGAATGAAAGGCAAATGGCATTAGAAAGGTTTTGTTATTAGGTACCTCTATTACAGTGGCTGGTTTTTGCAGCAATTTTTTGCATTTTGAGTTATTTAAGATTGTGGAAGCTTGTTGGAAAAAACTGCCCCTCTGAAAAACAGGCTGTTTTAAAAATGATTATGGTCTATATTGTGGGTAAAACAAGAAATCACGAAATATCACTAATTCATTAGATCACCGCTAGAATGTGTTAGCATTCATTTACGAACTGTTTCCTTATGTCTTTGTGTTTGTAAGCGACGTTATAGACGACTCAAAACCAAAACAGCTGACTGCGTAGCTCTTTGTTTTCATTTCGCAAACGGCAAGGTGTTACAAGTTGGACATTTGACATGTTTGACTCGAACAAAAAGTCAGGCATAAAAAAAATAGGCGAGGGAGCCAGCGGAGCAATCTGATTGGCTAGATTTGTCCAGCTGAGGACATAAGTAATCCCGGGAGCATCACTCTCCTCCCCTTCTCCTTACGGCCATCTCACATAATATTTCTAAATTAATTTGTACTTAAGTCTTGGCCTATAACCAATTGACAGGGGATTCTTCCTGGAAGTTGTTTTTTAATTTCAAAAGGAATTAATTCCCCACTCTTAGACGTGTCTTGTATTTCTCGTATAGAGCTTTAAGGAAAGAAAATTTGTAATGATTTTAATTGAAATAAAGTTGGCACAGGGTAAAAATTTATACCTTTTGATTATGCTACACCCAGTGGCAAAATGTACATTGAGAAATTAAACGAGTTTTTAGATCTACAAGCAATAAAGGCAAATAAAAAAAATTTACAGTATGAAAAGGTCTAAAAAACTGGATACCATAGAATGTTAATAAATATTTCCATCACTAAGATTAAACTATTTTTTATTCAAAACTTACAAGCGTTATTATGATGTCTTACAATTAGTTGTACTAATATTCTATAATAGTTAAACTTATAAAAGCTAGTTTAATATTATCAATTAATTACAGTGTGAAGATAATATTGTTCATAACTTTTTACATACATTTTATTCTGTGCCTTCATTGTAAACTAAGCTGCAGCCTAGAAACAGCCACTTTTAACCCTGGTAATAAATAATATTTTTGTTCACTTGTTATAGTGAAATTAGATGTAAAAATTAAAAACAAAAATAGAAACTAATTTCTTTGAAAAATTTAGTTCAGCAAAATTTTAAAGTACTATTTTATTTAATACCTACAAGGACTGTAATTATTTTTAAACAGACGAATATATTTTTTACTTAGGCAGATCAGTAACCATAGACACATATAGTTGATGTATATTTGCTTAGCTGTTGCACACATTTATAGCCTTGAATTTTATATACGTACATACATGTACCGGTAACTGAGAAATAAAGAGTACTTTTCAAAAGAACAATGGAATATAATTTTGGAATAATGGAATATAAACATGAACTACATAAACATAAATAAAACAACAGATGATTTGTTTTAGTCTTTGACACTATGGGATAAGTTGGTAAGATAAAACAACATTTCAATACAAACAGATACGGTAAGTCACATGACCATTGCACTGGCAGCAGACAAACACAGCTTTAACCACAAATAGTGTGAATCATTAGACTAGAATATCTTTGGTATGGAAGATAACAACATAACTAACCAACCATCTCCAAAATAACTGATAAATAAATCGAAAAATGGATGATGAGTTAAGAATGAAGTTATAATGTTTTACACCCCAGAAAAGCCGAAACGAGTCTTATCTCATTTTCCATGTGTAACCCTAAATAAGGCCTTTTTGAAATGTTTATCCATGAAAATTAGAGCACTTACTATGATGAAATTTATTCTCATTACAGTAATCTATTTTATACCTTTTGGAGAAGGGTTTTGTATACCTTAACTTGACTCATACTACACCTATTATATATAATATTTAGCTCTCAAAATCCCACTTTTGACAATTTACATACATTTTTTAGTTTTATACTTTATACTTTTAACTGAAATGGCGACCTACCCAGGTAGGTATTTTACTGAACATATGATCTATTAAAGTGATTTAACATGAATAAATAACCAGCTATCAAATTAAAACCAATTCTAATTTTATAATGAAGCAATATTTCGTAGCGATAGGAAATATTTTGTTTTTTAACACTGTGTCAAATAACCTGTATAGATGACAGGCTTACTTGTAATTTTAAAATAAAACTTCAATAAAAGATTATAATCTATAATAGCATAAAGAGGATGTGGTTTCTATATGTTTGTATGTCTGTCTGTTGTGGAAACTAAACACGAAAATACTAAACTCATAGGTTTGAAATTTTACACAAAGTTAGATCTTAAACTCATGCAAGTCATAGGCACATTCATTTCCTTAAAATCCTCTTAGGCTATGCCCCGTGAACGTCCTAGATTTCAATATTTACAATTTATAAGAATATCAACACAAAATTACTTGAATGTCAACAGCTGTGGGCACTAAAATTTGACGGTTTGGGAAGAAGAAGAAAGAGCTGCTGTGAACTTCCTGGGTTTTAATGTTTACATTTTTAATGTCAGCATCTGTTTACACCACATTTTGACAGTTAAGGAAGAATAAGAAGTTCATTCAAAGAAAGTTCATTTTTACTTTCACCGCCTATACGATAGTATAGGGAGAAAGTATTATTTTCGTCAGCATTTTAGAATTTGAGTTTCTGGTGGATATATCCATTATAGTGCTCCCTCAATCAAAAAAGGAGGTTGTACAATAATGTCTGTCTATGTTTCTGTATATATGCAGAAGCCTAGATACTAGTGTCCCTTAGTTGAAAAAGGCGGTTTTAAGAGTGATGTCTGTGTGTGTGTGTGTGTGTGGGGATGTGCAGATGAGACTATTTGTCAGACTTTCATGAAATTCGGTATGTAAGTAACAATCTATGGTATCTGAATTTTTTTGAATTTTTTATTTTTTAGGGTATTTTACCCCTAAAAACCAACAACAAAACATGTAAAATTAAGATTAAGGATTTTTATGAAAATTAAATGGCTTATAGTCCTTATGAGATAAACAAAAAGACACCACCGGCATTCCTCAAAACATTGGGGTTTGAAAGTTATGGGCTTTTAAAAGTAAAAAAAATCATTTTTTCAATTTTTCTCATTTTATGAAATAATTGACTATCACCATTATAAAGAGCTTAAAAAACTAAACAAATTAACTTAGTAATTTGAATTATTTGTCTACGACTAAAATTTCAAGAGTAGGCCCTAAAGATAAATTTAATGTCCATGGTAAACTCAGTACATTGCCTGAGAGCACCCAATGTTATTCTTATGGAGAATACTAAATAACCAATTTATTCCTTATTTCCCAACCGTTTTCAATGAAACTTGATATGCAGCGTAAGGTAACATCATCCAACAAAATCGCTCATAAAACCTTGGTATTACAGAGGGAGGGGGGTAGTCTCCCAATGAAATTTTAACAATTAATTTAATTTTGGTTCTCTTGTAAACATGTTGCTACTTACACAATGGCGTTGACACCACGACAATATCTCTCCCACATCGACCTAAATCTAGGTTGACCTCCTATATCCCACACTTTAATAGTGACATTTCCTTTGGTTACTCTTCTCATGTTGAATCCAACTGTTGGGATCATATCTTGGCTGAACTGCCCTGACTGTAAAAAAACAATGAAATAATAATAATAAAATATATCTGTCTACCTTATCTGTAATCTGTTATTATTAAATTGATTTAGGTCTATTTATATTTCATAAATATCATTCAGAAATTAAAATAATACTACATTTAACAAAAAACACATAATACTAGGACTGAAAAATTCAAGAATGAATATGAAATGTTCATGGGAAAAATAAAATAATTTGGGAAAAATTAGTCTGCTCTTTTTACAAAAGTGGAAAATAATTTATTGCATGAACATTTCTAAAATTTTTATTATTTATACCAAAAATGTACTTAAAATAATAATGATAATGAATTATTATTATTATTATTATAACTCATTATTATTAATAATATTATTGAGTAGTATATTTGACTCATATATATATATTACTCATATTATAGAGTATATATTACTCATAAGGTACTGTAAAATTGGTCTGTGAGACCAATAGTCTACTTATTTTAATTTTTATTTACGAATTTTAAACTTTTACAGCTATCAACTCAACAAAAGTTTCCTAAAATACTCTCATAAGTAACATATTACAATTCTGTTTGATTTCCTTCAATAACTTCTTTTTTATACAAAAATTTGTAAAAATGTTCGGTCTGAAAGGCCAGATGTTTTTCGGTTAGCGTAAGTAAGCATTTACATTGTTTGAAATTTGTCAAGTGTTTGAAACTGGACTCCCTGCAGAATTTCAGTGTATAATTTTTTCCGTTAAGAACTATGATCAAATCAATTTTTTTGGTGTCTAAAATGTTTAAACTATGGTTTTAGGTCTTCTTCTTAATGTTTTTCCATCGATCATTGAAAAAAATGAAAAATTATAAGAAAGGTCAGTTTGACCTTATGTCTCATTTACAAAAAATATTTAAAATTTATTATTACATTATAACTAAAAATGTCTTTAAATAGAAGTGATAAGCTTTTTACTCTTAACTGTAACATAAAAATAATTACTAATATCTTCTTGAAATATCAAAGTTTAAACAAAAAAAGCTTAAAACACTTATAACCACTAACCACAAAAGCAAAACAGGTGTCCACTGCAATCCCAATTAAGCCTACAAATGCCGTCAACTTCCACCAAAGCCGGTCACCGTTTATTTAAGGTGGGCCCTCCACTCCGCTACAAAATTTGCAAGCCAAATTGGGATTGCTCATGGTCGGGATTCGAACCCTAGCACTTCCGAATGGCTAGAACGTTACGCTCGTCAGCGCAGCGCTTTAGCCACCACGGCCATCCAGTGCCTAGGAAAAGAAAGCGCTTACTTGGTTATAGACCTGCCCGGTGGCAGGCTCGTGTACTAAAAGAGCAGTTTCGGTTGTTGGCCCCCAGAGGGAAACACGGTCGCGTAGGCGATAGTGTCTAACAATTCCACAAAAAACTGACGACAGATGCCTTATGCCAATTCTTATTGAATATGTAAATGCGTCGTAAATTTTGACTTTATCATTTCTACTTAAGGAATAAAACCTAAACAACTGAACAGCTGATCAGCTGATTGAATATCATATAGTAACTTAAAACTGTTTTCATTGCTCAATGTTTTGGCTACTAGAGTAAATCGCATGAAAGTAGTCCGATGAGGTCTTGGACAGCTGGTTCCCCTCTAACAACCTCTTGCCCAGCAGTGTTGCCAATTTTCATTTAGCCTATCAGCTGACGTAACCATATGCTATAATAGAATAGGGCGATTTGGCAACACCATACAGACTCTCATTGAACTAATTTCATGCGGTTTACTCTAGGACTATTTTGCAGCCTGCTATTTCTCTATATGTAATATGAAGTTTTGCATGTATTTTTTTCAATTTAGCCTAGCTGTCACTGTAGTTTGTTTTGTAAATAGATTTTGTTATATATTATGTAAACACAAAGCATACATCATTAAACCTGCATCTATTTGATTAAACATGTTGTTATGCAACCAAAGCAGACTATTTCAATGCATTTCTTATAAGAAAGTGATATAGTATGGTTTTATAACCCATCCAAATGGATCCTAAACATACTACAGTACAGTATTAATCAAATAAGCCATTCATGAGGATCACGCTGTTTTTACTTGAGTATTAAAGGATACATATGTATGAATAAATTTCAGCTGAGTGTGTTTTGGTCATCTATGGACCTAACTTAAAAAGTAACATGGTTCTAGGATTAACTATCACTGTGCTGCTTATTCCTTTACAGGCTTACAGGGAAATTCATTAAAAGGCAGTTGTAAATTGTATGTAGCCTAGTCATAACTAACAAAAATAGATACAGAAAAAACTGGGCATAATTATTTGGACTTACCTAAACTGGATCCTGTGTTGACCACTAAGTAACAAACAGTTTGAGACAACCATATTGCCACCCTTTCATAACCTATTATTTCTATCATAATTATTATACCCTCAGTTAGAATTTTGTCAATAACTGCATCCATGAATGTTCCATTTTTTTAAATCGGATTTTTTGACTGAGTGAGTCTCACTGACATTTAGATGAAAATAAAATCAAAAAAGGTTATATACATTTAAAATTCTTGGGGCCTGCCCATGAATTCCTTTATGAGTAGGTTCTAAGAATTAACCCAAATTCCATGTAAATGAAAAGAGGTATGATTAAATGGGTGTTCCAGGAACAGTGTAACTAAACCATATTATGTATTTATAAAATACTTACAGCAATGACATTAACAAAAGTGGTTTTGCCTGAGCATTGTAAACCAACTAACGTCAGCTCCATTTCTTCTTTCCAGAATAAACTTTTGAACCAGTCTAAGATACGATTTATTAAAGCCATCATGGTTGATTTTTATAATAATCGCTTAAATATATCACAAAACTGTAACTATTCACAGTTTATTGATTAAAATAATCTACTCTCAAACTTTGGGATGAATTGAAACACACAAACGTCACAAACAAAAAGGCAGAAGTGTTATTCAGCTGATGAAGTTTTGACATCTCAACATGACACACAAGCTATCCAACACTGCCACAATAATAACACAAAATTCAATATGTAAGCTATACAAAATGTTGTTACTATATATTTTATAAAACATATGTTAGGACAGCTAGTCTCCTTTTGGGCTCTGAAACTTAGAAAATAAATAACTTTGAAACAATCAAGTTAATATTGAAACTACAAAACGAAAATTAAATTAGACATTAAAATGTCTTGTGTATAACTTTGGAATTATAATTTAAAATACAATTATTTTTATGACATTATTGCATCATAAATATAATTTCTGGGATTAGTATTACATTTTTCGTAAGAATAATGTATAATTGATCATATTTTGGAAATACAATTTTTTGCCATATTTTCCGTACTATCGTTTTCGTATTTTACTTTTTCGTTTGAAAATGAATTTCAATTATATATTCCTATATAAAACTGAATGCTGATTCTGAAAATTCCATTATTTTGTATGATAGGACGTATAATAAGTGAGTTATCAAGATTTAGTTTTTTATGAAAAATATTATGGATCGAAAACATAAGTTTATGACATTATTACAGCATCATAAATGTTATTTCTGGAATCAGAATTACATTTTTCGTGAGAATAATGTATTATTGATTATATTTTGGAAATAACATTTTGTGTCATATTTTCCTTTAAGGTGGTTTTGGTAAAAACATATTACGAGGGCCATTCAATAATTAAAGAGACAAACATGCAGGTATGGAAGGGAAAAATGTTATTTTAACGAAACAACACTTTTACTACTTTTCAACATAATCCCCTTGAACATTTATGCATTTGTTCCAACGGACCACAAGCTTTTTTATGCCAGCTGCAAAGAACTCTTTATCTTGGCGTTTGAGCCAATTTCCCACAAACTTCTTGACATCCGCGTTGTCCTGGAACCTCTTTCCACGTAGGGCCTCCTTTAGTGGGCCAAACAAGTAGAACACTGGGGGCTAAATCGGGACTGTAAGGGGGGTGAGGCAGTACCTCCCACCCCATTTTGTCAATGGTTTCTCGAGGTAGTTGAGCAGTGTGAGGGCGTGCATTGTATTGTTGGAGAATCACACTTCGTCTCTGAGATCCACGACGTTTCTCTTTCATGGCTGGCTTCACTTTGTTGAAAAGCATATCCGAGTAATACTGGCTGTTGATTGTGCGCTGCTCTTCAAGATAATCACAAAAAACTGGACCTTCAGCGTCCTAAAACACCGTCAACATGACTTTTCCTGCTGATGCTTGTGTTTTGAATTTTTTCCTCACAGGTGAGCTGGTGTGCTTTTACTCTGTGCTTTGCCTTTTTGATTCTGGCTCATAATAGTGAACCCAAGTCTCATCACAAGTTAAAATTTTGTTGAAGAAGTGCTCACCTTCACTTTCATAACGTTCCAGCAGCTCTGTGCACACTCTCAACCTTGTTTTCTTGTGTAGCCGTATCAACTCCTTTGGGACCCATCTTACACATGTTTTGCGGTACTTCAACTTGTTTTTTATAATGTTGTGAACTGTACCCACACTCACATGGACTTTTTCAACTAACATTTCCACAGTGACTCAGCGGTCAGCACGAATTATGTCATGAATTCTATTTTCAAGTGAAGGAGTTGAATCTCCAACTGGTCGGCCAGGTCAGTGTTCATCAGTCACTGAGTCTCGGCCATTTTTGAGCTGTTCTACCCACTTGTAAAAATTTGCACGATTCAAACAATGTTCACCATACACTTTAGTCATTCTAGAGTATATATTCAGAGGTTTTTCACCTTCAGCGAGTAAAACACGAATAACAGAACGTTGTTCAAGTAGTGTGGAGTTTTCAAGTAGACTTGCCTCCATTAAATGTATTTTTAAGGTTATAAGCACAACAATGCTGATTAATCAGCTGATCAGGACCTATCCCAGTGCTGCCAACTTAAAGCTGTAAAAGCACCAAAAATACCCCACTAACAGATTTCTCCCCAGACCTGTTTGTCTCTTTAATTATTGAATGACCCTCGTATTAATTAATTAGGAGTATTAATTCATTCATCTTAATTCCTGTTATTAATTCGTAAAGGATTGAGCCACCGGGAGACCGAGCTTTGCTGGGATAGAATAAAACCTGTAGGGCCTATTACTTATGTTAATTAGCTATATTAAAACACATTATGTACTCAATGTAAACACAGTTTATATGATTTAAATAAAATTTAATTTTAAAGATTTAACACACCATAGTTAATAAATAAATGTTTTACATTTCAACTTCCATGTCAATCGAGTTGTTGTATGATAGCATTTGAGGAGCATTTGATTTGAGCTTGTATAAACTTTGAACAAAAACATATAAAAACCGAGAACAGAGAACGAAGGGTAATAACGAAAAATGAGAAAAAAATGAAACGAAGCTCCCTTCTCAGGTAGAAGTCAGGCTCCTCAATTGCCTTCCTTCGAGATAATTAAAAAGTCTGTAAGAGTTCTCGTTTGTACAAAACGAGAATGAAGCGTAACTTAACAAGCCATGTTCTATGTGGTGGACGAGTTCCCATATTACACTGCTGGAGTTGAGTTTTGAGTTTTATGCGCGTTGAAGTTAGGGTATTTTAGCCAACCCCAATTATTGGAGCTGATTATTTAGTTTATTATCCATACGATTATTACTAGCCTGTGGTCAACTAAAATTGTGTTAGATATGGAATGAGGATTAATACAGGGACTGTACAAGGGGAATATAATTTACACCATTTGGCTTTTTCTGCTTTGTAACGAATAAGTTTTTTTTATCAAAACATGAAAGATTTTGGAAATACTTTTCTCTGCTTTTATTTGACACAGTTATTAAAAGCTATTGTTTTTACAAATTGTTTACTAATTTGATAATTTTTTTATTAAATACATAAACTGTTCAATCAATAATAACTTAAAAATCTTTATTTGTCATAGGAATGTACAAAACATGTGCTACCATCAGCCAGGTGTCACAATAGATTTGATAAAACTATATTAATAATAGTACATAGTAGTCAAAACCCCACCGAAAAATGTTTTATTTATTTTTAAATCTAAAATTGTTATTAGGATCAATCTTTAAACTGTTTAAGGGAATATAACAATGTTTAAATTTCCATTTTCAATCAAGAGTTATGTTGTATGATAGCATTTCAATTGAGCATTGTAACGATATAATTGCTGATACTTTGAACAAAAAAACTTTGAAAAAACCGGAGAACAAGAACGAAGGTAATATAACGAAAAATGAGAAAAAAATGAAACGAGAGCTCCCTAAAGTCCTCAATTGCCTCCTTCCATTGAGATAATTAAAAGTCTGTAAGAGTTCCGGTTTGTACAAAACGAGAATGAAGCGTAACTTAACAAGCCATGTTCTATGTGGTGGACGATATTACACTGTTGAGTTTTGAGTTTTATATTGACGTTATTTTTGGTAAGGAGCTGATTAAAGTTTGATTACATACGATTATTACTAAAATTGTGGTCAACTGAAAATTGTGTACATATGGAATGAGGATTAACTGTACAAAATATAAATATAATCACTCAATCATTATTCATATTTATGAATAAACATAAAACAATAAAAGAGAATTAATTTTCCTCCTGGCGGTGTACGTAGTATTTCAAGAAATCACGCCCCATTAGCCTGCAGGACGAATAGCATTTTGAATGATCTGACATAATGTTTCGTCTTAGGTCCATAAGAACTATGTTTATTTTGTGACAGCACTACTAGCTACACGATAGTCGATAGTCGTAAACAGATGGTTGAGGTGTCAGATTTAAGGTAAAGTGGTTATCTAGGGAATTAAACTATTATTGAAAAACGTTTTTATATAATTACCTTGCAATTTCAATCGATAATCAATTTAAAAGTCACATCTAGTTATAAAAATAATGAGTGTAAAATAACAATCTGTAAATCTTTTCTACGATAAAAAGTAATAAAATATAATTCCTTAGATAATCACTTGACACCTCAGCCATTTTTTAAGACAATCAATTAATCTGAACTGCTGTCAAAAAATTAACATTGTTCATATGAGACGGGAGTCCAAGATGGCAACGGAGGTATTGCATGATCTTTCTATAGTATTCAACTCACCGAAATGTCCCTTATATACATAGTCATCCTCTAGAATAGGGCTTCACTCTGGTTATTTATATCCTCCTGTAAGTGATCACCCACGCACCAAGACACGAACCAACGACACAGTGTAATACCAACAAGTGGCTGCATGAACCACACTGAACTGAAGCCAATAACATAACATGACGCTCTCCCCCACCGGAGGACACGCCACCATTCAGTCGCAACGTGCGGGGTCCACTAGTGGACCCGCCACAGTGAATGTGTTAATAACCCTATACACCTGCTTCTTGGATACTCACCTAAACCCTGGAAACATGCTCATGTAAATCATCTTCCCTAAACCCCACAAAGACCACCATGGCCCGTCCAACTACCATCAGTCTAACCTCCACTTAAAAATCCTGTACCATAGGATCCATCACCTGATCGCCCTGGGCCTCCTGCCATCCTCCCAATCCAGCTTTTATCCTGGAGTAAACACAAATGATCAACTTCTGCGGATCATTACACATGCCTCCAGACGAAAACTCCTTCACCTTAAACTTCCAACGACCCTTCATCCTCACCGTAATGTATGACGAAAGCACCGTTCAAGTCCGCTGTCACAGCTCCCTCTCCTCTCCCTTCGCCCTGAACGCTGGGGCAACCCATGGTTCAGCAATAAGTTCCCTCCTGTACATCCTCTATGCACCAGCAGTCCTCCCCGCTCCAACCCCCCATGGTCTCACTCGCATCCCCAGTGGCCTGGCTCAAATAACACAGCTTTCTGGATATCCCACTGCTCCCACAGTGACAGAATGCCAAATGACACAAAACCCTTAACGATTGATTACCCGTCCTATTGTAACAAATGAGACATCCTCCTTAATGAATCCAAAACCCAACTCTGTTTCTTTAACTATTGTTCCCACCGCTTCAAATGCCTCGCATCCATGCTAATTTTCCTCAATAATGTTCGCCTTTCACTTACATGGTCCTGCACCTAATTTGGGGTAAAACTCGACTCCCATCTCACCTTTTCCTGCCACCTGAATGCGCCAAAAAAGAGACACAACCTGTCTCGTGTCCTCCTGATCCGACAACTGAGCCCGCCCCTGGTCCACTTCCACTCTTGCTTCACTATTCTCATCCATTTTCCATCCTGTTCTAACCTAAGCCCACCCACTGTTACTTTCGACTCCTGACTTCTCACTTCCCGCCCTGGGTCCATAATACCTCGTTATACTACGCTCATTCCATCCTGCCTCTCTGTGACTTCCTTCATCACCTCAAAACCAAATACTGGGACCAAGCCCAAATATCTGATACCCTTCAACCATTCTTCGACACCTCAGTCCTTCCAAAACCACAAAATAAAGCCAGACATTCATTCCATCAAGGGCAATCTGCCCCAGTCTAGCTTTAGTCTTTATATCAAAAAAATTTCCACTCAATACCCCGGAAGACTCCAAAAATGTAGTACTGCCTCAATTACCTACAACCTACACCTTACCCACACCCGCAACCAAATAACATGACATATCCTTGGCTGTAGAGAATACATATGTTCTTACCCACTGTAACTCATTTCCTGTTTGTCCATCTACTTTTGTTAAGAGTAGGAGATTGTTGCTTGTTTCTATGAATTTAATCTTTTTGTCCAGAAAATTCTAAAATTCATGTTTTATTAATCACTAATAACTTCTTTTAAAGAATTTTTTTTCTTTATGTGAGTAAACTTGCTGTATTCTCATGTATTTCTTCTTTGATAAAATAGATATATGTGATTCTTTATAAATTATATCGGCATATAAATACATTTAATTAATCTAATCTATAACTTTTGCCAAGTATTTGTTTGAAAAACTTATTTTTATAAATATCTTGAGTCAGAGTTTAAAACACAATTTACCGTGCCAATAAAGTTGACAGAAATTCACACAGTATGCAAGTCTGCATTGATGGGGATATTTAGTGATAATCTCCAATAGAGAATGAGTAATTTGTAGAATAAGTTATTCTTATGGAGATGTGATTCACTTGGATACTGCATTTAGTCTTTTAGTCATTTGTCATCTAGTCGAGGTCTACTACAAAATGTTGAAAAATCTAAATTCTCTTGTACCAACCTACTCACTCTTTTCCAATACCATACTATTATTCTTATGGAGAATAAGTATACTTCTCATTTAACCAATAACTAAGCTTAGTTTGAATCACCACAACTAACTTCTTAATAAATGGAAAATTTTCTTAGTATGCAGGTCTGCTGCTACAGAGGTATTTTTTTAACTGATAAATTCTTAAAATAGTTTGGTTTCAGGAAAATACAAATCTTTACACTAAAATATTTTTATTTAACACATTACATAAACACTGAAAATAAAACATTTTGTAGAGTACAGCTTTCTCAGATGTTGTGATAAACTTTAAAAAATAGTTTGAAGCTTTTATAATGTTCTCTGAGGTGAAAATGTTAAATAAATGCATTGGTTCCAAAAATACAATGTCTCAATATTTTCACTTAATTCACTCACATGAAAACTTGGTAATACATTAAGAAAAATAACAAAATAATAAATATAAATATAGAAAATAAAATAAATGCTTGTGTGAAATTATTACAGTAGAAACAGAACTACAGTAGAATAATTATTATCCGAATGTTTTAATCGAACTGTCTATTAACCGAGCGAACAGCCTAAAAAAATTACTGCAAAGTTAGTGATTACTTTTCGATAAAAAGAAAACTTGCGTTATTTATTGACAGTACCACTATTGTACAGACATTAAAAAACATATCTGATCATACTTTTTATTAGATTGATTAAAAAAAACTTTTTACGATGTACAGTATAGTTTTCTTGGAGATACAAAATATATACTGTACACCCTAGTTACAACACTAAATTAAGTAGTTTTTCCAAATCGAATTGATTAGGAGTTTTTATTTTAATTAAGTCTTTGTGAAACTGTAATGCTCCGAATTGTCCCAGCCCCAATTAGTTCTGATAAACCAACTCTCTACTGTAGTTTGCCAAACATTATACTTTGAAAAATCATGATTGAATAAAAGAAAAACTCTGTAAATGGTAGCTCCTAACTAGATTTCCAGAATATTATAAAAAAATGGTACCAGTGGACTGGTTGAAGAGGAAATAGTCCCATAGCAGCCGCAGTTGGCTCCCAGCCCACTGAAACCTCTCATCCTGGACTGACAAATACTTTCTCCCTTAAGTAAATTTTAAACGAAAATCTGTAATAAAACTATCATATTCTTTAAAGTTTGTCTAAATATGATTTAATAATCTATTGTTATGAAAATAATCATCCAATTTTAGAAAATAACAAGAGATACAAAGTTTAACTTTGTCTATTGAAATAAAGTTAAATTAATTGTTTATGGGGGGACCCCCCTACCGGTAATACCAAGCTTTCTGAATGGGTTTTGTTGGGTGATGTGACCTTACGCTGCATACCAAGTTTCATGGAAAACGGTTGGGAAATAAGGAAGGAATTGATTTTTTAATATTTTCCATTAGAATAACGTTGGGCACTCTCAATGTACTGCATTTATAATAGACAGTAAATTTGACTTTTCTTTGGAACTATTAGTCGTATTCGTGCCACCAGCACCTGGGATTAGGTTTGCATTGTCGAAAAGTGAATTTATGTATCCTTATATTTTTGAAGTGAATGTTAATGTTTTTATTGTGTTTTACACTAACACAAAAAAATACCAAAAATACAAAAAAACACATGGATGCAAAAAAATCTTGTGGACGCATTTGCTGCCAAGAGTTGATAAAACACTATTTTGCTCATAAAAATTTTGTACAGGTTTTTTGTGTGAAATATTAAATTCATTTGTGTATACACCCTTTACAATGTGTTTTAGGGTTTTTTTGGCCGGTTGATTCACTTAGTGCAGAAAGGAATGGGAGAAAAACGACAAATTTAAAATCTAGTAAGAGCCAAGTAAAAAGAGATTTTTTTGTATTGTAAAATATGAGGTGACAATAAGAAAGTGAAATGGGTAAACTTTTAATTCAACAATGAATTTTAAATTTCTCAATTAAGAGCAATCCAGCACTATTAAAATTTGATGGGTTCAAAAAATTATGAATCGCTGTTAAAAAGTCTAAGATAAATTTATGACACATTTAAATTTATGGCTCATCAATTGAAAATAAAATTTCGGATAGTGACAATATTATTTTTCAAAATGCAAGGCCTTTGATTTAATCTTGTCAGTCTCATACATAATTGATACGTAACAGTATTTAAGTGAAACGACTCAGTATGGATAGCAAATTACTTAGCATCACAGATATTTCAATCACAACAATGTTTGATAGTATCAATTAACTGAGCATTAGAGTAGGGGTCTGCGGTACATGAAATTTTTGGGTCGGGTCAAACGAAGTGTTCGACCCAAGGTCGTGTCGGTCGAAAATCAAATGATAGTTTATTTTCAAACAAAACATTTTCATGTCAAAACTCATAGTAACTTAAATTAAATGCGTCTAGATCAGCATTAAAATAAATATTTCTTTATATTCACGACAAAGACAATATTCCAGAAGACATTTGGACAGCAGTAATAATTACCTAAAATCCTGGAACTGTTGTCGCAAATTCTTCGTCTGATAAAGTGACAAAGTAGCAGTTCAAAATCACCAAGGTCAAAAACACGCTCTAATCAACAGTACCTGGATTTATATTTTTTCCTAATTGTGAGAATTATTTTCAATCCATTTTTACTTTCTCCCCTTATACATAGTATATGGAGAAAGTATTGTTTTCGTCAAAATTTTCGAATTTGAGTTGAGGGTGGATATATCCGTTTTGGGGTCCCCTGAATCCAAAAAAGTGGGTTTTGACGTGATGTCTGTCCGTCCGTGTGTGTGTCTGGATGTGTACAGTGCCACAGCCTACCCCGTTTGTCCGATTTAGATGAAATTTGGCATGTATATATATAGTCACCGTATCTCTAGGTGTTTTTTTCATTTTTTTGAATTTTTGATTTTTAAGGGTAGTTCACCCCTAAAAACCCTTAAAAAACGTGAAAAATCCAATTTTCTCAAAAACGGCTCTAACGATTTTGATTAAAAATTGATAGCTTATAGTGCACAGAGTAATAAATAGTTTGACACCACCCGCATGTCTGTAAAAATGACGGTTCAAAAGTTATGGCCTTTTAAATGTCAAAAAAATCAAATTTTTAAATTTTCAGCGAAAACAATAAAAGTAAAGCATAACTTGACTGGTACCATTGAAACCAGCTTAAAAAACTAAACAAATTAGTATTTTGAATTATTTGTCTACGACTAACGGTTCCAGAGAAAAGTTAAATTTACTGTTCAC
The DNA here is from genome assembly GCA_023375725.1 of Nephotettix cincticeps. Taxonomy (NCBI): domain Eukaryota; kingdom Metazoa; phylum Arthropoda; class Insecta; order Hemiptera; family Cicadellidae; genus Nephotettix; species Nephotettix cincticeps. The sequence goes on along the minus strand of CM041785.1, from coordinate 14,410,255 downwards.
GATAAACGCAGTACGTTGTCTGAAAGCGCCCAATGTTATTCTTATGGAGAATATAAAAAAATCAATTTCTTCCTTACTTTCCAACCGTTTTCCATGAAACTTGGTATGAAGTGTAAGGTCAAATCACTGAACAAAACCAGCTCAAAAAAGCTTGGTATTACCGGGGTGGGGGGTTCCCCCATGCAATTTGAACAATAAATTATTAAATGATATTTAGAATAACTTTGTAGAACATGATAGTTTTATTATTGTCTTTTTTAAATTTACTTAAGGGAGAAAGTATGTGTCAGTCCACTGGTACCGTTTATTATACAATTGCACAGTATAAATAAAATAAAATTCACATTTTAGTTTCTGTTCCTCATTATCATATAATTTTCCTTCTCGTCATTGAGTGGAAGTAAAAAATACATCACGTTCTTCTCCAGTCGTCCGCTTCGGCAGCAGCAGGTAAGACATAGAGGTTATAATTTCAGATACGTATAAATTTATATACTTACCAATAACCATAAGAAAGGTTACTATGTATAGACTATATCGCCGCCAAAAGTTTTTCGCTAGAATAACGGTGACGATATTTCGATGACGTGGGCTATTCACGTGTATTACCGGCAGGATTGATTAATAATTTCTGGCTCGACCCGACCCAATTCAAAAATCCAGTCCCGAAGACCCCTCAGCAGAGTGAAACTAAAGTAAAAAATATACTACGAAGAAAGATATACTATCTAATTTCAACAAAAATATACATAAAAATTAATTGGTATACACAATTAAATTTAGAATAACAAATTTGTGAATAAATAAATGTATACAGTATGGTAAAATAATTCCTAGATAAGCTTTTGTGTTTGCTTATGTATTACCAATTGGCACTAGTTAGTCATGAAACACCCGATGTTAGAATCACTTTTTAACAAAATAAAAATGGACCAAAACGTTAATAGTACAATAAATCAACTGGAAAGGAGTCACAGGTGTTAGGAATGTTAAACACTTGCATAAATGAGTTGTCACACCCATCAGGTGTGCATCTACAGTCAAAACTTAAAATTGCACATTGATTGTATTTATCTAGTAAAATAATGACTAACGAAATATTGCAGCGGCTAAGGCACAGCAGAAGGCTAACATATCCTCCATGGAGATATCCTCTGAAATCAAATAATAAGTATAATATTTTTTATATATTAAGAAATAAATAAATAAGTGAAACTATTACACTGTCATATTAATTCTCTCATTCTTTTTCTATTTATTTTTGTTAACATATGGTTTTATTTACATTATGTTTTTGTTTAAATTCAAACTGTAAATATCTAAGGAATGCAGTAGTTTTATGTTTAACCCTAGAAGTGGCAAGCTTTTTACTCTTAACTGTAACATAAAAATAATTACTAATATCTTCTTGAAATATCAAAGTTTAAACAAAAAAAGCATAAAACATGCCCCCCCCTTATAACCACAAACCACATAAGGTAATAAGGTATCCACTGCAATCCCAATTAAGCCTACACAAGCCGTCAACTTCCACCCAAGCCGGCCACCGTTTATTTAAGGTGGGCCCCCTCTCCGCTTTACCACACATTAGCAAGCCGAATTGGGATTGCTCATGGTCGGGATTCGAACCCTGGCACTTCCAAATGGTTAGAACGTAATGCTCGTCAGCGTAGCGCGTTAGCAGGTTCAGCCACTCAGTGCACAGGAGTAGAAAGCGCTTACTTGGTTATAGACCTGCCCGGTGGCAGTCTAGTGTACTACGAGAGCAGGTTCGGTTGCTTGCTCCCAGTGGGCAACACGGTCACGTAGTCGCTAGTGTCTAACAAGTTCACTAAACTGACGACAGATGCCTCCACCTGCCACTTCTTATTGAATATGTAAATGTGTCGTGAATTACGACTTTGCCAGTTCTAGGGTTAATAAATTGAAATAACTAGACAGATTCAGAATTACACCTCACGAATCTCTCTGTCATCCTGAGGTAACACAATTTCATCACTAGATTAAAACAAAAAATCTTCCATTCTCGCTTGAAGAAATAAAAAAATATAGAATTTGTGCCGAGTTGAAACCTAACTTTTGCAAATTTCAAGGGGAACTAATTAAGGCAACAATACCATTTGAAAGATTAAATATTGATTTCAAGGGTCCATTACCAACCTCAGGAACAAAAAGGTATATTTTGACAGTGGTAGATGAATATTCAAGATTTCCATTTGCATTTCCTTGCACTGACATGACTTCATTGACTGTCATTGAAAATAATTTTCAATGACAGTCAATGAAGTCATGTCAAAAGATTCTGTAATTATTACAGAATCTTTTCCATCTGTTTGGCATGCCCTCTCATATTCATTCTGAAAGGGGTACATCATTTTTATCTCAAGAGGTTAGTGAATTTCTCAATTTAAGTAGTATTGCATCTAGCCGTACAACCCCTTACAACCCAAGAGGAAATGGACAGGCTGAGAGGTACAATAGAATAATATGGACGGTGAATTAAACCCTAAAGTCTCAAGATATGCAAATAAGCAAATGGGAAGAAGTGTTAGAAGAGGCCCTACACGCTATTCTAAGTTTACTATGTACGGCTACAAACATGACTCCACATGATCGAATGTTCAATCACATGAGTAAGTCTTTCTATGGGAAATCTCTTCCCACTTGGCTAACATCTCCCGGACCTGTTCTTCTAAAAAAAAAATCAATCTAGGAAATAAATATTCGCCTGCAGTAGAGGTTGTGGATCTGATTGATGCCGGTCTGCAATATGCAAGGATCCAGGTGAGAGGCGGAAGAGAAAGAACTGTATCCCTTTGCCACCTAGCTCTTTTTGGGCAAGACGATGCCTACAATGATAAAAATCTGGAAATTGTTGACATTAACAATCCGACTTACTCTAATTAGAATTGTTCAAAACAACTGTCACAACATCTACAATGTGAACATCATCCGCCCAGGTATTTTGAAGACCACGTTCCCTTAAAATGAAATGGGGAAGAATGTCATACTAATTCTCTCATTCTTTATCTATTTATTTCTGCAACATATGATTTTATTTACATTATATTTTTGTTTACATCCAAAATGTAAATATCTAAGGACGGCAGTAGTTTTATGTTTAATAAAACCTTTTATAGGTGTAATTCTGAATCTGTCTAGTTATTTCATACACATTACAAATTATATGAAAAAACTTCCAAATTGAAAATATATATATATATTGGTAGAAATAAGTGTAAGGATCGTCCAGGCCTTTATTAAGATAAATTATTTAGCCTTTATTTAGCATAAATGGATGCTAAGGTTGGTAAATGGTGAAAGAGGAATATACCCCCGTCGCAGTAGACCTGCCTACTCGTCGAATTTCCAAATCAATAATAATATGTAACAGGTTTGATCAATATCCGTAATAAATAAGAGGGTTTGCCTATTCTCCATAAGATTAACATGGGAAAGAGTATGCAGGATTGCTGCTGTGAGGAACACATAAACTACGATTTTTAAGAATAAATGGATGGGTCTCAACACTCTCAACCATATGAAGCTAAAAATCAAGCTTTATCCAAACATATAGATTGATAAGTGAAATATTCATTTTTCCTTATCCTCCTTAAGATTAACATTGGAGCCCAAAAATACAACGTACTATGTTTAGATTTTTCAATATCTCGTTAACCGTTGGAGATAGAGAAAAACTTTAAGGAGCTGAATTGTGTAGTTTTTTAAGGTGATTCTAATGGTGAAAGATAAAATCTGAAATTTTTAAAAGCTACATGAGAAAAACTAAAAAACCCAATTTTTGGGGTGCAAAACCCCCCCAAAACTATCCGTTCCAATTGACCGATATGTCTGGTTTACAAACAAATGCAGGAATACACGTCTCTACCAAATTTGGTCTCAATGACCATTTTTACGCGAGTTATCGTGATCACACACACACACACATGTATATAATACAATTTTTATATATATGTATATATATAAAAATATTGACGTCTTTGTTTTTGGTCTCTAGGCACCTAAAGAAGAAAAAACAACATGGTCCCGGGCTTAAGTCTTACCATGAGAGCTACGGCAATAGCTTCTTCCCTATGGGAAATTCGCTAATAAAAGTATAGTGAGCAATTTAAATGTTGTTTGATTGGTTGATACTAAAAAATTATATTTCATATACTCCTAACAGTTTGACTTTTCAACACAAATAAAGTATGAGTATTGATACAATCACTGACCTTAACAGCAAAATTTATGAATCTCATACAACTCTCAATAGCCAAAACAGAATGTCTGGCACATTATATTGTATGAGTGAGAGTCTTATAATGAAAATAAATTTTATAAAAAACAGCATTAACCATTTGGACGCCAAATTTTTCATTGCAAGGCTCTCTTTAGCACCAAATTATGTAAAAAAAATTTAAGCCAATTTTAATAGTACTCTAAAAGTTCCTTAGTATAAACACAAAAGACGGTTAAAAAATACTCGTCACTGATAACTTCGAATGCGGGCATTTTGTTATCGCATACAAACCATTATCTGACATTTTTACAAAGATTATAAACAACTTAATTTAATTAAAAATATTACAATATACAGACAAACAAACAGTTAAATTGAAACAATAGATTTAATGAAATGAATTGAAAAACTAGTTCAAAACTGTAACTCATCGACAGAATAATCAAAACTGGCAACTAAAAAATCAAGTCAGCTGAGCTGTTGTTCAAACAAAACACGGCTGAGGGGAGGGGTGATGACTCATCGACTTCTGGCAGTCTCCTTCCTTATCTCTCTTCCTTTGTCCGTCTTCTCTCTCCCCGCTCACACACATGCGCATAAAAGTGAGTAGTGAGCGTTTATTACTAAAGTGAGATGTTTGAGTTGGTTGATACAAAAAAATTAACTTATATACTCCTAACAGTTTGACTTTTCAACACAAATAAAGTATGAGTATTGTGCAATATACAATCATTTTATTAATTTCATACAACCTCTCAATAGCCAAAACAAATGTCTGGCACATTATATATTGTAGGTGAGTGAGAGTCTTATAATGAAAATAAATTTTATAAAAAACAACATTAACCATTTGGACGCCAAATTTTTCATTGCAAGGCACCAAATTATGTAAAAAAAATTTAAGCCAATTTTAATAGTACTCTAAAAGTTCCTTAGTATAAACACAAAAGACAAAGACTAGGTTAAAAACAATCACCTGACACAACATCTGTCTGCATCTATTAGTTAGCTTACATGTGAGTATACTCACAGTTGGCCCTAGGGCGTTGCACAGTAAACAGTAATGCACACAAAAATCTGTTTGCAACCAATAAATACTGACTGGATGTTGAAACTACATCATGAAACTAGTTTGCAAGCGGAAAAAGTGAATTTCCCTGCCATCATCGCTGATTTGGATAGCTAATTTTGACACTAAATGCCATTAAGGGAATACGTGAGTATACTCCCTTATGACGTTGAGTATGTGAACAAGTATTAACTTATATCTGGCAACATTTTACTTACCTATAGGTTGGCTAGTGCAGGTAGTAGTTCATAGTATATTTCGATACCTCGCAGGAATATCTTCTCGTTCAGGAACTCATCGTGATCGTGTAGCAGTACTGGAGTGTTGTTCATTGGGGAAAACCCGAAAGCAGGTATCCCTGCCTGTAAAAGCCAAATGTATTTACTATACTATATACTGTCCAGTTTGCTAAGTTGGAGGGATTGCTTGCTAAGGGGCTCTTTATCCTGAGACGGATGAGAGCTTACTGTAGCATCTCTCTTTCTAAGCTGGTCTACTATGGTCTGTTCAAACAGCACATATCCTATTCCATCATTCTCTGAGGATCAGTTAAGGAGAATTTGGATAAAATATTTGTCTGGCAAAAGAAAGCCATTTATTCAAATTATTTTAGGCTTATCCCCCTCAGACTAGCTGCAACGAATATTTCACTCAGCTTGGCCTTTTGACTGTTCCTAGTATCTTCATCTTGAAGGCAGTTAGCTATATAAAAAAATCAAAATATAAAACCTAATTTTGTAAGCCATAGCTACAATACAATAAAAAAAGGCATCCATGTCAAACAACATAGACTAATCTTCAAATGTAGGCTTTCGCGGCCGGTGTCAACAATGTCAAGTTGATTTTTCGGCGTCAACCGTCAACTGGTCAATTATTTATCAGTCTCAGCCTAGCCTCTGAGGATGCCACTTCACTGCAAGGGCAAAACGTTTGGCAATACTAACAGCATGACGACGCGGTTGTAGCCAAAAAATCAACTTGACAACATAGGCTGTACATAAGCCAAAATATTGTGGCCTCAAACTTTTCAAGGTATTACCAGAACAATTGTGCAATATACATGATTTTTCTAAATTTAAAATTGAAATAAAAAAAATCCTTTTGTAAAATGTTTTTTATTACCTTAAGAGTTTTCTTAACAAGTAGCTTAGGATAATGTTTTACTGGTTGTTCAAAAGGTACAGAGGTACCTTTTGACCTGTCCAACTCCTGGCCTGCCCGGACTATGGACAGAATACACAAGTAACAAGTTGTAAAATTTCTTTTAATCCAACTATGTAACAGCACTCAAAAATATATATCAACTATATCTCCTTGAGACATTTATTGATTATATAATCAATTAAAATCGTCACTAAGGTTAAATACATAGAGGTAGTTTAGGAAAAATTTTTAGTATATAATTCATTAAACAAAAAAATGCTTAAATAATTTGTTACAAAGAAAAGTTTAAAACCGTTAGACCAAGATGCTGGATAAAATAGAGCAAAACCAGCAAGGCGAGTCTTCCCGAGGAATACTGTGAAAGAATGGATTAAATAAGGATGGAAATGGTAGCACATAGACAGTCTTCTTCAGAGTAGTAAAAAGCACCTCCAAAACAAAAATTCATATACTAGCTTGGATACATCAACTCATCAATTCTGTCTACCCCAGAGAGCACACCCTCGGAACATCCCTTCACCCAGTAAGCATCTTCCCTCCAGGACACCACTCCTAGGTTGACAGTAAGGAGAGTCACCAGTCCCTGAGACGTCTGATCTCCAGAAGAGACAAGAGCCCATCACAGTGGATGGCCAAAGAACCTCCAATAATTTTACACTACAGAATTTCAATCACTGAACTAATAAAAACCAATCAGAAATCTGACCAGGGCAAACTAAAATGGATATTAAAAACTTTTTCAGGACTTAATAGTCATTTTCAATTGAAAAAATAACAGTCGGAAATTTAATAGGATCATTAACATGTTTTTTAGATAAAAATTCAGCTCAAAGAACACATGGAGCCCTGATACAAAAGACAGTGGTAAAAAAATCCTCTCATTCATACTCCCATCTAATCTCATAACTGATAGTGTGGTTTACTAATAGGGCAAACATTTACGGTGCATTTTATGACATAAAAATACCTGGCAAACTGCTTTGAACGGAATTAGATTTTGAGACACAGCGTTCAGCTTGATTCCTTTTCAAAAATTACTGGACAAAATGTGAAACCAGTCAATATTACTCAGACGTTAAATATAACTTAATAGACATAAAAGTTATATTCCACAAATATTGTTCTTTGACACTAGGCCAACAGCAACTCTACAACATAAATGCCACATTCTCCACACACATTCTCACACACACACACACATTCTCCATTCCTGATACTGAGACAATAATTGGTAATGGGATTAGTTATTATTCTAGTTACAGAATCCGATAAGAATGGATTCAGTCTGAGAAAAATCATGCACTCAATTTGATCTTAGGGCAACTTCTGCAATCAAACCGCTTTCTTTGTTTGAAATTCATTATTCGTTATTGTGGATTTTTGTTATTTAGATTTTTATTGCAGACATTTTCCATCACGATTTTAAGTAAAACAAAGATTCACAACATTTCAAGATGTGGAATCTGTTCCCATTCTCAAGCGAACTAGTATCTAAATCATAACAATTAATACATAATCTGGACTAAGCCAGTATAAAACTGAAAACAAAAAAGTTGAATGCAGACAAAAACTTACAAACAAACCATTCACTAATAATTATGCACATAAGAAACATCAAAAGTCCACTCGTCATGAAGACTCAACGACAAATATTAGTGAATAGTTTGTTTGTAAATTCTTTGACTGCTTTAAAGTTTTTTTGTTTTCAGCTTTATTCCGGCTTAGCTCGCATTATGTACTAATTGTGTTAGGTTTTAGATACTAGTTTGCCTGAGGATGGGATCAGATTCCAGACCTCAATACGTCATAAAACTTTGTTTGACCTGAAATCGTGATGGAAGATGTCCGCAGTAAAAATATAAATAACATAAACAACTTTCTTATCCAGGGCATAACTTCAATCTATTGATTTACTTAAAGATTGGCCTATTAACTAACTGTTATTTTATATATATTATACACATATCAATAACTAAAAGTTATTATTTTTACTACACTAAAAAATTACCTTTCTGATATACCGACTATCTGTCCCTCCCGGAAAGATGTTGCACTTCAGTTTCAGCCCCCTAAAGTCATAAAAAACTGATTTTACTCTGTTAGTTTAAATCAACCTAGTACTAAAAGTGGCTTGAATGAAAAATGTCACAAATGTAATATAAAGAGTAACATAAGTAAATAAGAACTCATCAATATAACAATGACATCACTATATATTCCTGAGTAAAAAAATGTGTCATATTACACAAGGTAAATATAATTATAGTTTGTACCTTAATAATGGTAATGTGAAGCAATTATTAGAGATCGACATTACAGTCTTTAAGAAACTAATGAAATTCATTATTAATAAATGAATCAAACTAATTAAATTTTCGATGGATTCTTTCTGTCTATATTCCAAATATGACACTCATTTGACTTGTGCAATCTAAATTTACATTTGAATTGCAGATATCCAGTCGTTATCCAGTTTTTAGACCTTTATATATAGTAAATTTGATTTACCTTTATTACCTGTAGATCTAGTCTTTTATTTTTTTAACATACATTTTGCCACGGTGTGTGGCATATTCATGGGGTATAAATTGTTTCATTTTCACACTAAATACACAAACTAAGTCCTAATTAAAAATATATACTATTTTTTACTTCACACTTCACTTTTAATTTACATTTTCGTTGTGCTCAGTCGCGCAAGCTCTCTGAACGACGCGCGGCTTGGCCTGCGTACGAGGTGACCGGTGGTGGCGGAATAGTGATTGGACTAGGGGATGGGTTATGGGCAGTTGTATCTAGGCTGACTTCCTTTTTGCTGTGTTGCCAATTCTCTTGTTTGCAATATTGCCATGTTTCCGGGGTTGTCTGTTATTTGGGGTTGAGTTTTCAATTTCGCTGATAATTTTGAATGAAATGGAATTTTGATAGTCTTCTTTTTATTTAATAGGTTGTTGTTGCCAAAGTTTTGGATATGTTTGAACATTTCGTAGCTTTCATGGCATTTTGCGACTAGCTTGGACTGTAGGTTGTGTAATATTGTCAGGGATTTTTATATTGTGGGTTGAAGATTCAAGATTTTCATTAGTCATAAGGCATACAAAGTTGATGCATTGGACATTGTCAGTTTTTAAAATATCTTTACAAGTAATAAAAACAATTTGGTATATAATCTAACTTTACAAACATAAATAACAAACCAAAGGTGCAGTGTGCACTAATCCAAACAACATTTAAGATAAAAAATCAAAAACAGTTTTGTACCTACTTACGTTTCAAATATCCTGAAATAAAATTTCATTGTTATGAAACCGTGCTATTTATAACACCATTGGCGATTTTTAGGTTGTACCGTATTATCCCAGTTTTACCGTATCCGAGGTACTCTTGGTTCTTATCTACCTCGGTTAAACGAGGCTCTACTATATAAGTGATTTAATAGAAAGAAAAACTAACAGCTGTGAAATTAAAATCAATATCAGTTTATTAGTTATTTACATTGATCATTGGTGTTAAACCCACGTTGAAATCATACTACTGTATATTAAAATGTTAACTTGACATATAACGAATTTTAAAAACTATACATGTTTTCTGTTCTAATCTAATTAATTTTGTCAAGTTAATAAGTATCTTTTCCCATAACCCAAAACCTACAATCCGTACAAAGTACGGGCATACTGCTTGTCATACAAGTATAGTTTTAATTAAATATATACTGAATGTTAATTATTGAAGTTATTATGTTCCACAAGTTAACCATATAACCACACATAATAAGCGTATTGAGTGTTATACAACTTACAGTTCATCAGCTTTTGATTTGAAAGCTTTCCACCATGGGTTTGTAGCATCGAGTCGAGTTGATGGAACAAACTCCTGTTTGCTCTCGTACTTGACAGTTATTCCATCACCAGCAGCTGTACAAACATCCTGAAATCCGGCCAAGGGGCCCCAAACCGTGACAAATAACACCACCACAACATGATATACAGCTCTTCAGCATGCATGCATTGGATAGGGTAGAAATGATCATGTATGAACAACTTTACAAACAGACTACATTGAAAGTTGGATCATTAAAAATATTCAATGATTTTATAAATTATTTTAATCCCTAAAATTTGTTTAACAAACCAAACTTAAAAACTGAATAATTCAGACAGTAGGCTGATTGCTTAAAATTTTTTATAACTGAAAAAACTTATTAGATGTCAAATTTTCAAAAATTCTCAAAAAGCTAATGAAATTTTTTTGATTTTTTCCTTGAGACACTAACTATTCAAGTTTCTCTGTGACTCGGTATCAATATTTTTGAATGATAACAATAAATAAATTACGTCATTTTACAAAATAAAAATTAATTCGAACATAAAAAAATATCCATTCAACACAACAACCAATTTGTACCAATGTTTTACATTATATTTGTGAGTACTACTGATAATTAGTTTTGGGGCTTATAGTTAACACCATGGATATTCTATGTTAGAAGCACTGACTAACTGATTAATTTTAAAGCTTTTTTTACTAGTTTTAAATTAGTTAAAAATTAATTCAAAATCAAATAAAGTATTAAAATTTAAAACAAAACTGACATATTTGAATGCTCATACACCACTCAGACGATATGAGATATATGTCTATTATTTGTTTATAATTTACACACACCAGCATGAGAATGATTTTTTCACATCAAATCCCATTTACTGCACATTAATATTCACGTATATAGCCAGTATTAAGTGATAATAACCAGATGATTCATATGCCTACATAATTTATGTGTCAAATCAAATCAAATCAAAATATTCTTTATTCGATTATCACAGTGTACACATGATATACAAGGCTTTTGAATAGAGTCAATAACTAAGCTAAAAATCCATCTTATCCATCTAAAATTTGTGTATACAAGATTTTCAGTTTTGAGTAAAGTAGGCCTAGTTTTGCATGAAAACCAAATTTTGTATGGAGTCCACAAGGAAACTGTGATCAATAAAAAGATTACCAAATTCTTAACCTCTGAAATACTTGTTTATCTATCTTGGCAATCCTATTTCGATTAGATTAGATTCGATTATTGAAATGGCGACCATACCACAAGGTAGGTATTTTAAGCCAAGTAGGAATGAGAGTTGATTGTAAGATGATTGTGGCCAATCTTGTAGTCTTGTTACTGACTAAGGCTGACATGTTCCTTAGACAGGACTGTTAATTAATAACCCAACAGCCTATGGCAACTAAGGGACCTACAGTTTAACGTAGAATCCAAACCACAACCTCTGAATTACGAATTGGTCTAATTATGAGGATGGTCTTTGCGGATTAACGTAGCTTTCAATAGTGCGGACGTTAATCCACACAAGAGAACACTACACCCACCGACCATCGCTCACAACTATCCACAATTCGTGACCTCCAAGTAGCTGGATTACAGGATGACGCCACCATCCCAGTTTGTACACCATTATATCAAATCTAAAAAAATGGAGTGTCATCCATGACAATACTTATTATAAATACCAGTATAACCACATTATTCTCGGGTCAGTGCAAATACAGGCTGTGTGACAGATAAGTCCAACTCCAAAGATTTATTTTTAAATTTAGGTAGCCCCAAAACAGATAGTTTCACCCTCAGCTAAAAATTCTAAAACTTAAATTAAAACAGTACTTTCTCTATGTACTATGTATATGGGGATATAGTAAGTACGATGCTTTACGCTTAATGACAGTACTCACATTAATCCAGTTTTCAAACTCCTGGTGATCTGTCTCTACGCTCAAGCGGATGTCAAATCCAACCACCAACTCTGGAGGGACAACGTTGGTTTGGACACCACCCTGAATATTTTCAGACTATCAGAATGAGGAAAATGGCTTATTGTGATAATTATCTTTGATATTGAATATCAGATCAACCTTTCAAGATTAAAAAAAATAATATTTTACACGAAACAAATAAATATAAATAAATAATCTTTATTTTTCCAAAAACAGTACACAAAAACAATACATACCAATGCAGATTACAATATTCTACAATTATTCACATTCTTAATGGAGTAAAATGAACACAATATATCCTTAAACTAATTTAACTTAAAATTTAAACAAGTCAAATGTAAACCAACTCTTACGGCGTTCCTTGGCGTATGCCTCACACCTGCAGATTGTATTGTTTTCGATGAAATATTGGATGTAATATTGGATAATTGGATGTAGGTGTAAGGTCAACACTTTTCCCGTGAAATGACACTTTGCATTCAGCACAATCCACCTTAGGGGTATTTTTCCCAGTTTTAAGAATTGATTTCAGACAGCGTCCACAATCACAAACTTTCACTAAGCCAAACTTTACTAAACTTTCACGACACAACACCAAATTATCATTATTAATATATGTTCAATTTGAAACAGCTAACAATAACAATCTTGGACATCTTGGAAGCCCCTCAAAATTTAAATAATCATGTAGTCAATCTTTCGTTACGAAATTTAACTCCGAGTGAATTTGCTGTTTGAAATAAAGGGTTGAATTTTTCGGTTGTGTCTAAATCAGTGAAGGCACTGGACTTCGTCACTGGGATTAAGTCCACTGTGTCTCAGCTTCCTGAGGCACAGGGGTTTCGTTGTGAGGCTAGTCTTTTACTGAACGAAATTCCTGTCATGAAGCCCAATCTTTCTAAATAAAGAAAAATAAGGCAGTATCAGTCCTTGGAAAAGATGATGTTATCAAAATATTAGCCGTAGACAAAGGTAGCGCTACTGTGGTTCTTGACACAGGAGCTTATAAAGAAAAACTTCAGATAAGGGAAGATATCATAAATGACAAGGACCATTACATTAACTTCCATTCCAACTATTTTATTTCAATGTGTGCTAGCAGTTTTAATCTCAGACTACAAAAATTATAAAGGAAAGTAATCCAAACCTTTATAATTTCTTTGGACATCTTAGAGATTGAACATGTCACTGCTTGGACCAAAGTTCAAGACAATGTTCTGGCTATTCCACCAGCCAGATTCTCTTGATCCATCCGTGTCATGGACATGTGGCCACAGATTCATCTGCCGGTAACTATTTCTTCCCTTCAACTTAGTGAAATTCCAAGCAGTTTGTGTTATTATTCTCTACCTTGAGTGTTGTGAGGTTGATGGTGGTCACATCTCCTATTGTCAGCTCAGGATTGTCCTTTAACTTTTTCTTCTCCACAGCTCGACGAGCCATAAACTTGTCTATGACAACGGCGATCTTCTCGCCTGCAGTATTGTCATGCAGAAGAGACCCATGACCAGGAGTACCACTACAGTGGATCCAAACATCTACATACAAACATATTTGCTGTACTAAGTGTATATTCAATGCAAATGATATTTTTTAGTGTTATGTTAAGAAAACTCAGGTTGGTTACTCCAGCATCTAACTTTGAGGGAGATAATAAAATAGATATTACTAATTATTAATGATGATTGAACTCAGAATTAAACCAACAAACCTTGGATTTCTATGCAAATACACCACCACCATTAAATGCTAAGCTTGAGTATGAGACCAACCAATAATATGTGACTTATGCATAGATCTATATAAAATTATTTTATAATTTCTGTATATTTTTACATGCAAGGTTTTCAGAGTTTTGAGAGATTTTAAAAGTTGTCTCGTAACATTTCAATAGTATTTTTTAACTAGTGTTATTGCACAAACTTATTTTTGTTCTATTTTATAAAAAATCATAATAACCATTAGTATTTAAAATAATAATGACTCTTGTTGTGGAAACTATAGATATACAGAGAAAACAATACAGTTATATCAGTATCTTTCAGGAGAAAAATACTCCCGTCGCTGGAGACCTGCATACTCAGCAAATTATCAAGTCAGTACCACTTAAGTTTAGCACCTTTTTGAAACTGGCAGATGTTGAAAACTTGACGAAGTGCTACTTAGTGTGACTAAGGTGGATTGGGTAAAGTGTGTCAAGCATGCAGAAGACTTACTAGAATCTGACTTTCAAAAACTGTGTTCCAGAGACGTTATTATTGAGCCGGTAGTAACCTGGTGGACTGCAGTGACGACAGTGACGAGTCCGACTTCCTGGACAACGTTTAATTTCCATAGACTGTCTATTGGTGTATGTAACGATGCATTGTAATATTAAATGTTTTACTTGTTTTATTGTGTCATTTTTTCTTGACGCTTCTACATAATTTTATGTATTTATATAAAGTACACAACATCTACTTTACACTGAATATATATCCTTCAGAAATTTGTTAATCCATTTCAGAGTATATTATCTTTATTTAAAATCAGGTTTCAATATACGATTCATTTACTTAGCCTACAATACAACAGCAATGCACAGTGTTTGTTTGTTTTGGAATTATTTTTACAGTCAAAGTAAGTATTGAATCTGTAGTCATGAGTTATTACAAAAGGAAGAATGTTGTTTTATAGTCAGAAGAGCGTATTATTTCCTATCTAAAATTAATAATAACTTTTTAACATCTTAAACGCTTGCAATATTTTGCAGCTATGACAGAGGTTATATGCAGTCTGCAGCACTAATATGCCAAGCGCTGTTCACGATCGGCTATGCGACGCAGATGTGTATAATTGTATATTTTCAGTATAGTTTCAGATAATTTGGATTTTCGGCTATCCAGATCGGGACCTCGCCACATTCATCTGAATAAACTGGCGACCGGCAGTGCGGTGGTGTGGTTTTTGTCAGTACTGCATTTTGCTAAAACCTTACAGGATTTTTAAAAACTATTTGGAGCTTCTCAATATTGGAGAACACCGTCTGCCTTTCTAGCATACTTTTTGTGGCCATTTGGCTGTCTTTGAAAGGAGGAAAACTAAAAATATCTCACCTGGAAGAGCAGACGATAACTACTTGGTTTGTTGTTTGTTTACTGTTGTCTGATGTAATGTGAGAAGGCAATGTTTTTGTGTTAGTTTGACAGTGTTTGAACTGAAATATAATTAGTTATTATCTCTACAAGTGTCTTATGTTTTATTAGCGAAGTTTAATGTCGTAATAGTAAATATGAAATGGAAAATGTATTTCAAGAAGTCATTTTATCGTAAACTAACATTGTAAGTACTGCCTGGAACTAGATTATTTTTGGACGTTTTCAATAAAATATTAGACTTGAGACGATAACACTGAATTGTGGTTAGATGAACAGTTATCAGTTACAGGTCAGTTTTTCTGGTAGTAGGGGGTCCAATTCCCAAAATAATGCCCCGGGCATGTTGGAGGGGCTCTTAAAATTCCAGGACTGAACTGTTAATTATAACCAAAATGTTTAAAGTATGATGACTCTAGTTAGGGCATCAAGGAGTAGAGCATCTAGAAGGCATTGTTTATTCTGTGATTAACTTCATTAATTATTAGATAAAGAACTTACAAACAAATGATAAGATAAAAAGTATCTTTGACCTTCCCAAATATTACTACAAGAATTAAGATATGACAATGAAATTGCTGCTCAACTAACAAGTCTGAAGAAAAGGTTTTGTAGACTAGAAACAAAATTTATTGTTTTGGTTATTGAAAAACCAAAAATATATATGAGTTAATTTAGAAAAATATATACTTTTGATGAATGTTTCTTAAGAAAATTTAACTGTTGCTGTACTGGCAAGACCTACAGAACTTTGTATTAATAAATGGTTAAATTATTTGTACCAAACAATTTACATTAGTAAGTTAAATATATTTAACTAACTAATGTACGCTTTTACACACAATTACAATTATTTGTAAAATGTATCTATTATTGAGTTCTAATTGATGAAAAATACTTGTACAACCTAAAATTATAAATTGTAACTAGAGTATTACATTTAAAATGATAATAAGTATTAGTACTATCAGTAGGCCTAGTTAAATGTTTTACTACTAACATTTTCTTAAATAAAAATATATGTAGACAAATATAATATTACTGAATCTTAAAAAACCTCAAATTGGCTGAGCAATTAAATTAGGTAATAATGGTTTTCGAGCAGGAAATGGCTGGTTAGGCCAATCTGTAAATAGTAGTAGCTCCAAATAGTAAATAAAATTACATAATGGGTCTGTGAGACTTAGCGCCAGTGCTCATGATAGTCCGGAGAACGCCCAGTGCTCCAGGGTTAAAAACACTATACATGACAACTGTCTCACCTAAAAGGACTGCCAGTTCTTCTATCAACACTGTCGGTTTAATTATTTGTAAGTAGTATTTTGACTTAGTATGGTAATATAAATGCAACTTTGTTTTATTTTTACCAAAGGATTCTATAGACTAAAAATAATGATAATCTCAATTTTTAAGATGAAAAATAAAGGCGAATAAAAATTATCTCACGCCAAATTGGTCTCTCTCCGTAGAAAAATTCGAAACTTTCATCAGGACTGGCATACCCCTCATCTAAAGCACAGCCAACATTAAGTTTCTTGAAATCATCTGATTCCACAAACAGTTTCATTCCCAGGATTCCTCCAATTTCTTCATCTGAAAATAATAAGTAATTTTTATGGTACAAAAATTCAAAAAAAGAAGAAGAGTCGATGGGTGAGATATATGAGATTTTGTATAGAATTTTATAAGTGTATTATCAAGGTTTTTGAAGGAACGCTTTGACTAAAGATGGAATATTTTTTAAAATAATTTTAGAATTACATATTATTTGTAGGTTTAGGGTAAAAAAATTCTTGACTACTCAAGCCCACACCCACAAAGACTACCATGAAGCCTAATTCCCCAATAATTTAAAACTTAATGAAGAAGAAAGGGAATCCAATCATCCCAAATCATATATGTCTTTATATAAAAAATATGTAAGAAATAAATTACCAGGAACAAATAAAATATGAATTGTTCTTTTTGGTTTTTGATTTTTTTTCATCAGCCGTTCCACTGCCTCCAAATACTGTATGCCAACACATTTCATATCTTGTGAACCTCTGGCGTAGATATTCCCCTCAGCATCTGTTTCGGCCCCAAATGGAGGATAAGTCCATTTCTCCTGCAAAAATAACAGTTAGTTATGGTAGGAGGCAAAAGCAAATTCTTAACTTCAACTTAATATATCACATCAAGATTGCTTACAAAATAATTTGCAAATGGGGTTTGTTTGAATCTAAAATAAACATCTCACTGAATTTTGACGATTTACTGGCTGTACCTTACTAGCTAGCCTTCAGCTTACACAACTATCGTTGAATTGACAAAAAATAACAAACATGCTATATACAGACAAACAAATAAAATATTACTGATAAGTGAGTGTAATAAGGATAATAATAAGTGTAATAAGGACATGCATCTATATAACAGACTAAACCTGCGGTTATTAATTGGTTTATCATCCATCTAAGGAAGTCCAGTAGGCACCTACATCTAAATTGTCAATAATATTTAGCATTCATTCTATTCACTAAACAAAACTAAATTAACATTCATTATTTTTGAACAATGCTGCAATTTCTTGCAGCATACAACCAAATCAAATCAGTCTTATAATAAATGTTGTTTAGTATACATTTCTATACATCCATCTAGGATAACAATAATAATAAACTTCTTTATTGCAGCAAAAACACAATAAATTAAGTCATACTGAAATGTATTTTTTAATTGTGAAATCAATTAAAAAATAAACATGAAAAAGTCACCCGAATTTAATATATAAAAAAAGTAAAACATTACTGTAATGATAAAGTAAATATGACACAATATGGCTTTAAATGCTGCCCCAACAAGCTTTATTGCCCAATATAGGGGAAGCTTGAAAATAAGGATGTGTAACTACTGTACTTGATTTATATGGCAGACCTATAATAGAGCAAATATAAGCGGATAGCTATTTGAAAAAAACACAGCTTAAAAGACTGATTAACCAAGCATAGTAATTGATTTTTATAGACAAATACATTTTGTATAGAAATTTACAATTTTTGAAAAACTAGGGTGATTAGTATTTAACCAGGTACAACATATGCTAGCTTCCTGTTTGTTGTCGGGTTATGGTCTTTTTTGGGAACTATTCTGGCATTTGCCTAAGTGAGATAAGAAACCAAAAAACATATCTCAAAAAGACTGGTCTGGGATAAATCAACAGACCTCCATAATGTGAGGTGCAATTTTGGAATTTTGCTTCCTCCCTTGGACAAATATTAGTACTACTAAAAATTGTTCTACTGTTCAAGTTAAATATAGGCTTACAGGAAACACTGGCACAACATCCATATGTGAATTAAGCATTAAACTGGGAAGTTCAGGTTGACTCCCATACCAAGAAATCATAACAACTGGTTTCTTTGGTGCAAAATTGAATATATTTATGGGAAGACCTAAAGCTTCGGCACGAGACTTCAAAAATGCCACACAACCATCTGAAATAAAAAAATAACAAATTTTAATAATACCTGCTAGTATATACTTGGTACATTAAAATATAAGCTTGAATTTGCCTGTGAATATAATAATTTTTTATAACACTATGATATCTACTGTGGAAGAAAAAAACTAAAATTCAACTAAGTTAGATAAAAACTATTGCAATCTTTGATACAGGTTGTAGCTGTTTATTAATCACATTTGACTAACAACAATGCTCTTACATAAATCTTATTCTACTACAATATCTAATGAATTAGATTACACATTTGAAATAGATGGACAAATCAGAACCAATTGCCAGCATATCTGTGAACAGAATATTTTATTTTAACTACACGTGAACATGTCACAAGAATGATGTGACAAAACCAGTCGTGTACCAAAAGGTGACCATTTGAGCAGCTGCATAAGGTAACTTAAAACCATTAAATTTTGTCTCACAGCTCAGTGACAAGAACAAAAATGTTTAAGTTAGTAGTTACAAAAAAATGGGCTAGCACACTTTCAATCTGCACGCATGCACCAGTGTGATTTGTCACCGTGCTAACATATTTCTTCAATTTTACCAAAATAGTTTTTCTAAGATCAAGAATATTAGGTCCTAAGGCAACAAAAATCATCCCGAGGGCCACATATTGAGGATGCCTGATCTAAACTGATTGAGCAATAGTGCTTTGAAAGGGACAAAGATTATTATAGGCCTAGTGTGTTCTCTAAAACAGAGCTAAACATTAAGTGTAATAATACAAATAGGCTAAAATGTAAAATAAAAAAAACACTCACCATAATCAACATCTGGGTGGACAGAAGGGATTTTTAAATATTCTTTAAAATGTTTTAATGCAGATGAATCAGAATTGTTGTCTCCAGACATCGTTGCTGTTTTATATAGTGTAGGTTAATATACAATTCTGTAATTTGTTTATTGATTGGACTTATGTCTAACAAGGTTTAGAAAATGAACAAATAACTAGGGTTTATTGCCAATAATCTATAAAAACTTTAAATTAACTGAAGATTGTAATCATATCCTATCAGGAATTTCCGATACAATAACAATATTATAACCCTAACATAACCTCAAGTAAGGACAGTTTATGAAAGGCAATTAGAGAATTCAAGCTAATTTACAGACTTGACTTCGTAATAGGATATGGGAATAGGCCAGAACAAAACGTAAAACTGACGAAAGACAATAAAGAATGTTGAATGATACTTATGAGAGTGTTACTGTTAACGCAGATGAATGTATGGTTAGGCTAGTAAGGTAAGGAAGAAATGACAGTTTTGTTTTTGTTTTGTAAGTTATCTACATCTACAGGAGTTTGAGGAGCAGCAGCTGTTGAGGGAAGAGTGGGGGGAAGCAATGACATAAACTTCAATGTTTTTATCAAAATCGTAGTTTAGATTCGATACTCTAGCCATTCGGTAGTGCTAAAGCTCTAAGCGGGAAATTTGAATAGTTTTAGCTATTTTACTGTCAATCGTGATAGTATGACACTTAATTTGACATGGATATGTCTTAGCTCTGAGGGGGGTGTTGGTGATTTTTAAGATGGAAAATATGTAACAGGTTTCCATCGAAACTACCACCGCTATTGTATTGAATTATTAAAATATGAATGAGAACAGCTGATTAGATGAAGTGAAAACATTCACTTTGGACATATCCATGATCTAACCTAATTCCCACAGGAAAGTAAATTCAAACACTTTTGCCTATGGTAAGTTGGTTTCAACACTACAGTAACCAATATTGGTGGAACAAACTTCAATACATTAGATTTTGTGATTTTTGAGCAGGTAAAACTGATATTATCTAATAAATACAATTTTTTGCAAAAAATAATTGCTATTTTGTAAATTTATTCCAAAAGCAGGATAAACCTTATTTTGAAATAAAATGTTTCCCCAAACTAGCCCTTTTGATGGTTTTTGTTGTTATCAGAATATATGGAAGATTTCACATCTCTGCCATATTTGTACACGAGTTATTGTCCTCATAAACATGTATACTTGTGGACATGTGGGATTTCTGGTGATGGCTATAGAGAACTGGATTGCCCTTGCTGCGGAGAATTAGTTAATGATGGAATATTCTGTGCAGGCTTTTGTAAGTATTGGTTTCATGTAAATTGTGCCGGTCTCTTTCATGAGAAGTTCACTAAAATTTTTGATCTCAAGGACAAAGTTAAATGGTTTTGCTCTACATGTGACGGTAAGGTTAGTCATCTGCCAACCAAACGTGCTGGATTGACCACACTCTTAGCTGGAGACATCACATTAGTCAGGTATGCGTTAAACTCTCTCGCGTACTGTACCTCTTAGGAAGCTTGAGCTGGTCATTCTCAGATCCTATTTGGTCACAGTGTACTACGCCCTCTTCCACAGCCATATCAGCTACAGCAATGTCATGCGTCACCGGCGACGCATGACATTCTCTGCTGCCACCTTGCCTGGACCCAGAGGGGTTTACCCCTATTACTCAAGCAAGCTCTTTAATGGGCTCCCTCTGGAAGTGCGCAAGCTGGACCCTAACATTTAAAAAAAGGTTAAGGGACTATTTGGTGGATAGGCCCCTCTACTCATTGAGCGATTTGAGTGACACACCACTTCTCGAATCTCTGTGACACCGCCATCTTTTAGCCTAGTTTTAGTGTATATATTTTAAACCCTATTTTTGACGCAATCTGTTCAACAATGTTGGTCAATGATGAAGAATAAAAGTATCAAGTAAGTATGAAAGTTAGTGATCCTGAACACGTCATTGAACTTGATATAACTGTGAGTAAATTAATAAATATTGTTAAAGGACTCAACAATGACCATTTGAAGCTTAACAACAAAATTGAATCTATATCTCAGACTAACATTAGTTTGTGTGCTGACTTTGCCAGTTTATAAATAGGACGTTGATAAGATACTTTCGTCTGCATTAGAACTAAAGGTCATTAGATCCAATGAGCCTGTACAAACACAAACTGAACTTGCTTCTCAAGTACATTGCACCGACGATCATCTGCTCGAAAATAACTGGCATACACTCGCTCAAAATTTTACCTCTGCCAACGTTGAAGATTATTCATTTTGTAAAGGGACTTTGTTCACTTGCATGTGTAACATTCATAAATTGGCTCCAGCTACATGTTAAATTTTAAAGGATTTCATAAAACATAACTCCCAAAAATCTTTTACAATGAACAATTGGAAGGTTATGACATTTAGTTATTATACCAAACCAATGTGAAATCCACAAAGAAGTCATTTACAGTAAAATTAACAATATGATTTTCTATTGTCCTGTTTTATAAGATTAAGGCTACAGAACATGTCGGCCTTACTGAGTAACACCACAAAGTCAAGAATCACATTTTCAGCAGAAGTTTTTAACATGTTAACCTATCCCACTTTCAGATTTCAACGATTAATTAATGTTAATTTGAAATTATTGAATAATAATGGTACTATTTACTATTTATATACACTCTATTTAGATACTGCAGTCAGCCTCATAAAGTGAGAGGTTAGGGGTTCTGAACATAATACACACATTTAAGAATCAAGAATACTTATTTTGAAAATGTTTTTCCATGTTCTTTATTTAAGTACATTTTGTGCATGCCTCATCTCCCCTCTATCAGGTGAAGAGGGATTATAGTATTGTTGGAATTGACTGTACATTTATACAATAGCCTTGGTGTAATAACGTTATTACATTATTAAAATTGTTTGTACATTTGAATTCAGTTGCACTAGTAGTCGAGTTGTAGATGATCAAAAGTAACTTCTGGTCCTCATTCGCTTCCCCCGCTCTTCCTTCAAAAGCTGCTCCTCAAACTCACAAAAGCGTAGATTTAGCTTTTAGCTGCTAGCATTATTTATAAATGAAAGTTCTTCTGTCACCTATGGTTCCACCTTTGTTGCCCTTATTCCTGAACCTGCCGTCTTAAGAGATAGCTGGTGTCATTTCCATCGATCTTTTGGTGGGGGAAAAGCTTTAGACTAGAAACGCGGCAAACTCAAAAGAGCGCTCCTGTACTTTAGAGCAGAGTTGCTTGAATCATAAAGTCTGAGGACACTAGCCATGGCAACTGATATCACAGATCATGGATAGAAAGGCAGAATGCTGACATGGATATTTTAAATTAACATTTTTTCTATCATATCACAGCTACTTTTGGTCATCCCTGAACTTGTTGGGCAAAATAAGTTTACCCGACTGAATGTACAAACACAAACAAAAATAACCTAAGAGAGACATTTTTGCCCACAATAAGAGAGAACTTCTTCTTTTACGCATTGGGAAAAGTTCTGTGTTTGTAAGCTTGGAGAGCATTCATCTGTCCGGTCTGCCAAAAATACTAAGGATAAGAGGACTTTAGAAAACTGTATGTATTTCAACACTATTCCAGAGCACCCCTTTGTGAAAATAAACTGAACCTAGACAGTTTTGCAGACTGGGTAGGCCTGCCTGCAAAACTACCTGAGACCAAAATGTAGTGAGCCCTAAGGCATGGAGGCTTAACCTAATGTGGTGTGGTAGACTGTTTCTAGATAACTGAAAACATTACTTTTATGGATAGCAAATTCAAATTAACTTTCAAATCATCCCATTTCATAATTTCACTGTTTTGGTGTATTAAAAAATGATTAAAAAACATTAGCTACTGCAGTTTCTAGCTACAGCCAGTACTGTATAAGCATTCAGCAAAGGTTTGTCTAATTTTAGGGTTGTATTCCAGATCCAGTGTTCATTTGAAACTGAACTATTAGTTAATTACCTATTAAACAACAAAACCAACAAAATCAGGTCCAACAGGTCAACATTAGATAGTAAACATAGATTAGATAGTAACTGGCTGGGTGGTGTAGTGGTTATAATACCCGCCTTCAAAACTGAAGGTCGCCGGATCGAATCCCGCAAGGGTTGAATCTGGACCCAGTCGCCATTTGTCATTGGGCTACTAATTAATGATGCTTCCTAACAACAGGTCGACGTTAGGTAGTAACAAGACCGGGGTTTGGACCGTTCCCCATCAAAACGTTAAAAATGCCACTGGCGTAGAAATACACAAAATAAAAAAAAAACAGGACCAGGATTTGGATTGGTCCCTATCAAAACATTAAATTTAATACTGGTAGTAATAAAAATAACATTAATTAAGTTGACCAAACACCACATTTCCAAAGGAAAGTAATTAAAAATGTGCACAATAAATATGAAATGCCAATACAAGGTCAGCATTAAAAACGTAATTCAATTGAATCAAAAACATTTATTCAAAGTGTACTTACTAGAAAAATATTTAAAACTCAGGAGAAAACTTATCAAGGTATCTTGTATAATCTTCATCGTGACAAACATCTTCAAAAGCCATCCACAAGTATCGAGATTCATTTAAAAGTTTAGACACATGACCAGAGACGGACTCGTTCCATCCGAGGTTTTGTTGTAACCCATGAACATCAACAACATCTGGAAACTCTGGTTTACCCACCCGACAATGTTCTATTGCAATATTTCTAAATGTAGGATCTCTGGCCTTTATTTTTTGTAGGAACTCAGATGCATGTTCATTGTAGCATTCAACATTCTCACACAAAACTTGGTGATCCTGTGGCTCCAAATTATCCAACAACTTTTGGATGATTCTGTCAATGGCTTGAAGATACACAGTAGTTGGGATGAAACTCCACACCATACTAATCAGACAACTTATAAAAACCACATTTCTCATCTTCGAAGGTACTGTACAACTACGAGATTCTCCCACTGATAACCAATTACTGTCAATTAGATCAGTATCTCCAACAGCAAACTTCTTTTGAGAATAACAAATAGTACAGTTATTACTAAGTTAAATTTTAAGTAATGCCATTGTCTTGAGGGCATTTTTCCAAATTGTGAATTGATTTTTTTTTATCTTTTCTTATTACATATGTTTTTAATATATAGTTTTTTAATAACCACTTTGCAAATGTTGTGAAAGACATCACTCAACCAGGTTGTGAAAATATAAATAAGGATACTATTAGTAGAAATAAAAAATTGATGATCAAAATCTAAAAAAAGTATTTTAAGTTTTAATTTGTTAATGAAGAGGTGAGAAAAACAATAGGTTCACTAAAAACTCATGTGGACATGATGAAATTCCCATTAAAGTTTTAAAGCAAGCAAAGAATTGTTCAAATGGAATACTAAGTCATTTGATAAATTCATCATTCGTCTCAGGGGTTTTCCCTGACCAATAAAAATTTCAAAGGTAATTCCAATTCATAAAAAAAATAATCTTGAAACTGTATCAAACTATCGTCCAATTTCAATCCTTCTGTCTATTTAAAAAATTTATGAAAAAACTGTAAATAACCAGTTATTAAAGTTTCTTGAAAATTCTAAATTAATAACTAATTGTCAGCATGGCTTTCGGCCTGGAAGATCCGTAATAACTGCCATGTTATCTTTTATAGAATCAATAATAGAATCAGTAGACAAAGGGGAATGTAAAATTGGTATATTTATGGACCTTTCAAAAGCATGACAGCGTAAATCATGATCTTTTATCTTATCATGGTCCCAATATATTGAAATCACTCACCTAACACATGACAGAAAAATTACAAAAGTAAACTCAAAAACTGACTTCATTAAATATGTTACATGAATTATGCAGCTGATTCACTTTCGCGTATGTCACAGCAAAATGTTGGTTTTCATGCAGATGATACAAATTTAAAAGTGTCAGCCAACGCAGTACAAGTTGAAATTTTAAGCTCTATAGGGCTAGAAAATATTGGCTATTATTTACAACAATATAACTTAATGCTAAACCCCCAAAAAACTAATTTTATTAGATTCAGAACTCATAAAAATATTAAATCACATCAACCTGTAATAATTTATGGCATGCAACAAATTAAAATTAAAAACAATACTAAATTTTTAGGATTAACAATTTATCAGAATTTGTATTTTTTGTATTTACTTCCCTGTGGGAAATAGGTTAGATCATGGATATTTCTAAAGGGAATGGTTTCTGTTCATCTAAACAGCTGTTATTATTATTTTTTTTATTAAAAATTCAATACAATAACTTTGGTAGTTACTATGGAAACCTGTTACATGTTTTCCATCTTAAAAATCACCAACACCCCCCCAGAGCTAAGGCATATCCATGTAAAAATTATGACACTATTCAGATGTATATGTATATAGATATTGATTGATTGATACGGCGGCCTTACTCCCCTTAAATATATGATTGTGCTTTTAACCCTAGAAGTGGCAAGCTTTTTACTCTTAACTGTAACATAAAAATAATTACTAATATCTTCATGAAATATCAAAGTTTAAACAAAAAAAGCTTAAAACATGCCCCCCCCCCTTATAACCACTAACCGCAAAAGCAAAACAGGTGTCCACTGCAATCCCAATTAAGCCTACAAATGCCGTCAACTTCCACCCAAGCCGGTCACAGTTTATTTAAGGTGGGCCCTCCACTCCGCTAAACCACACATTTGCAAGCCAAATTGGGATTGCTCTGGTCGGGATTCGATAGCATTCCGAATGGCTAGAACTTACGCTCGTCAGCGCAGCGCTTTAGCCACCACGGATCCAGTGCTAGGAAAAGAAAGCGTTTACTTGGTTATAGACCTTATTATCGTGTACTAAAAGAGCAGTTTGGTTGTTACCATGGAAACCTGTTACATGTGTCTAACAAGTACAATAAGCTGACGACAGATGCCTCCACCTGCCAATTCTTATTGAATATGTAAATGCGTCGTAAATTACGACTTTGCCATTTCTAGGGTTAAAAGTTCTTCTGTTATAAGACAATAAATTCTGCCAATAAATACTAGGACACTCATATAGGAGTTTAGTTCAAACTGATTGAATTTTTATGTTATAAACTGCCTAATGGACCTGCTAATACCAGTTGGAAGTTTAGAGTAATTTGAGTTGATTAAAAAATAAGTACAGAACAAATAATTTTAAAGGACTATATTTGAAGTTGCGTTACAAAACTGTACATGAATTAAAATGTAAAAATAAATTACATCCAATACCTTTTGTAGCATACAAAAATATGCGCAAAAGCACATTTACATAACACATAATAACTAAATAGCATAAATTTTGTTTTTGTCTATACTAAGCATTAATAATGGCAGGTCTCAAAAGAGAAAAAATAAAAAAAGGAATCGGAATACAGTCTTTAAAACTTAACAAAACTAATGAGCAAAATGTTTCATTAAATAAACATAAATTTATACAACTAAACTAGTCATGGATTTTTAGGAAACAAAAGGTGGATGGAATGTATATGGAATGTCAAAATAATTATTTATAACAATGAGTATTTTGTACTTTAAATCTACAACTCAGTTTATAAGCTTAACTATCACATTCTTCAAATCCATTCATCTTTTCCGTAGCTATACTAAATAAAACACATAGAATTAAAATAAACCAAAGCAGAATGAAGTTTTTTAGCACTAATTATTCATCAAGATATAGACAGAAATAAATTGAATTATTTATTTTTTAAGAACTGATGCTAAATATCGTACTGAAATAAAATTTTTGTTTTAAACCTGAAATAAATTTATAATTAAGTCAAATAAATCAAATAAAAAAATAAGGCAAATCAAATTATAATTAATTTTCCATTATTTTGCCTTGCTTTAGCGTTAATCAGTGGTAAAAACTTTGGAAGGTGTGAATATCAATGAAAACTTCTATAATGGGAATTATGGAACGCCTCAGGCAAGCAATGAGAGATAAAAATTGAGCCTTTCACATTTCAGTATATTATGTATGTTCAAATAGTATCAAAACATTATAGTACAATTTATAGTACAGCAGCAAAAGGCAAAGATTCATTGTAACTTTATATATTATTTGTACGATTTTTCATGACTTCAGGCATAAAAAAATTGAAGGTTGATTAACAATGACAGAAAATAGCTTTTTCGTCCAACTACTATGTAAAGCTGTATTTTTCTCTTTGGAGTAGAGTACAGGAGGACCACTCATATCCGACCAACTCAGGACCGAGATCTTGGCAAACCTACCTATTTTTAAAACAATAATTTATACCTAATATTAATATGCAGATAACAAATATAGTCACAATGAGGGTTTAACACGTTCAGCGCCGGAAATACCGCGTGGCCGACTGGTGCTAGGACGTGGTGAGCCCGAAATCCTGCGCTTTGTAACCAACATATTATTGCTTTTCTTTGCCGGTAGCGCTAGTGTGGGAATGTTCTTTGCAGTGAAGCATTGTGTACCGGTTAGATGTTAAATTTTGTGCACTGGCGCCCATGATGACTAATGTGCATGTGTCAGAACCTGAGAAATTCCTCCTATTTGCCTTTAGTAGTGAACGTATTAAGTCACTCCTATGATTATTTTCTGGGAAAAAACACATGTGTATAAAATCTTGTTACTCTCTATCTGTCAACAAAAGTTAATCAAAGTTTTTGATGAAAAGACATAACTTTTCAGCGCAAAGAGTGTAATATGGCGATATGTGTGCGTCTATATTTTGAAGTTCTAATTTTTTCTAATGTTTGTTAATGTTTTCTAATAAGTTCTAATGTTCGTTTTAGGTTATTTTGAAACTAATACACATTTTCTGCTATATTTACAGTAGGCTGCAATAAAATTTATTGAAGAAATTTTTTACTCCTTGAAGGTGTGATTGGTTTTTTCCTTATCAGTTCTCAGATAGTGACATTTTAAAACGGCATTACTCTTTAAAGGGTTAAAAATAGTATAGTAGTTCAACTATGTTGTAATCTCTGAAACTGTGAGAGCGGTAGAGTAGCGGGAGCTTGGTGTACTTTAAATGTTCGTAAGCCGTGGGAAATATATTTTAATATTCCTTCTAGGAAGCGGCCGGATATTCTGAGGACCGGGAATACCAGGGTCGGTTATGAGGAGTTCTACTGTACTAAATTAATACTTAAAGTCCCAAGAAAGAAAAAATTAATCGCATACGAATAACTAGAAAAACCGGGAACACCCTGTAATGAACCATCAGAAATAATAGCAGCTGACAGCAGTAATTAATTCTTTAACAGTCAGCTGATAGTTTGTGTTGATTGCTTTGAGGTTATATTAGCCAAATTGGAAAATACTTTTAGACTACAACCTGATTTTAAAAATATAAACCACATTGTTAAATATTGATTGCTCATACAATTAGGCCTAGTTCCTATTTTGAAGAGTAGCGTTGAGGGCAGAAACGCTTTAGTTGAAAAGTAACATCAGTTTTCTTAGAAAAGTCTAATTGTGGATTTTAAAAACATTAAAGAGATTAATTATACTTCAATAGAATAGCTCAGTTAACTAGAGATTTATAGCTAAAACCCTAAGTACTACATTATGCTACATGAAAATAGTGACCAAGAATGAATGAAAGATGAATGTATAATGAGGGAATCAAAATGTGCAACTTTGTTATTAGTAAATATTATAAAAGCTTTTTATCACTTCCTAATGCTGAACATTGAATGAAGTTTTTAAAATAATTGTACCTTATGGTATGTTAGAATTTAATTCAAAATGACATGTAAAACAATGTAGCACCCATTTCCTGAGTTTCCATTTTTCAAAAGCACTATGAGGTTTATTAGAAACAAACATTCATTGTAGACACTGCATTATACAACAGTAAATAACTATTAACTACAGTGTTGTTTAAAATGGGATACTATGACTTT
The DNA here is from genome assembly GCA_023375725.1 of Nephotettix cincticeps. Lineage (NCBI taxonomy): Eukaryota > Metazoa > Arthropoda > Insecta > Hemiptera > Cicadellidae > Nephotettix > Nephotettix cincticeps. Next base: position 14,380,647 of record CM041785.1, on the reverse strand, counting down.
TGCTGCAGTAATTACCATACAGTTTTGGAAAACCCCCTTTTTTAAAAGTGTATTCTCTTAAATAGTTAAAACTTTTAGACCTGCTGTTTGTAATATTCTACTAATAGTAATAATTTATACATTATATAGAGAAAACTACACTTTTGAAATTCTTGTATCCTTGAAACGGATTTTTACCAATACATTCTTTATATTCCAGAAGGTTAAAAATGTAAATGAACACAAGTTACACGTTTCAAAATATTAAATTCAACCAATTTATGTCCAAAAACAATATGTTGTACATTTACACTTCTTCATAATAGTATAGTACCCAATATATTTATTTATTTATACTGAAATAAGTGAACCAAGTAACCTTAGAATTCTAAGGGTACTTGGTTCACTTATTTAAGTATAATTATATTAGTAGCCCTATTTGATGAAATAAACACGGATATATATGTACGTATATTATAACACCTATACTGCAGCAAAATCCATAACTCAGTACCACATATTCTCTCCCGGTCACATTAGCGCGGCCTGAATTATAGAATTAATAATTAATAGTGCTTGCTCGCGCTAGAATTAATAAAATAAGCAATATAATATACTGTGATCGCTGTTGGGTTGATATAGTTCCCAATAAATCCCCTAGGATGCAGCACGAGTCATTGTAGTTCTTAAAATAGCCTCTAGAGAGCAGCACGTTTTGGGTTGAGAGCGATCTGAGGCGTTTGACCGGGAAAGGGTTAAACACATAACCAAAATCATCAAAAATATTCTTAAAAAGTGCTTCATGGGATAAACAGTGCAGAGTAGGAATCTATTGGAAGTAAACATTATCAATATGCACAATAATCAACTGATTTGGCAATTCAATGGCACAGTGATTTCTACAAGAAATTGACGCTAAAGATCTGAGTATTTAAAACAATTCACCCACTAAAGTAAAAAATTGTAAGTACAAGATTGTCAAAATAATCTGTACAAAAGACATGCACTTGAATTACTGCAAGTAAAATACTGTTACAGTTACTAATGTGCTTTGTGTTCTATAATAATTAAAACTAACGCAAAATATTGCACAAAAACAAATAATTGAATAGTGCTATTCACACAAGAGATCATGGTTACAACCCTAAGTTCACTATTATAACTTAAGCATTATATATACTATATATTCAATCCACAATACGACATAAACTACATAAATCTGCCTACCTTAGATCTATATTTTACAACACTTAATTGACAAAAGCTGTACAACATTTAAATGTATTGCTTTAAAAGCAACGAATGGACAAAATATACTTATAGAATTCTACTTCTTATTTTCCTAACATAATTAATCAGTTTTGGATTTAATATGAAGTATTAACTACTATGATAACTAAAAATAACGTGTAAGTTTTGTAATATGTCTCCCATAACTCCATAAATTTATTCCAATTTTTATATATAAACCAAGTATACAGTCAAATACTATTAAAATGTTATTTGAAATGTGGTTTAGCTCAAAATTAGCTACAATAGAAATCAAGAGAATAAGTATACTTAAAAAACTGAACACACAAATCCCTTTGCTAAACTTGAGTCACGGAAAATGGGAAATTTTATACAAACATATATTTCCCACTAATTCTAACATAAAATTAAAGTAATGTTTTGTCCATTCTTTGACAAGTGTAAGGCCTGCATGATGGAGGCACGTTACAAGTACTTTGGTTGTCTCGTGGCGCTACAAGTGCATTCATTGAATCTGGAAATACTTCCACTTTGATAAACCAGGATTATAACAATTTAATTTTTACTATTCAGTCACAATTCTAATACAATTTTTCCTTTAATTTTTAAAATTAGTTATTAATTTTAAAATTATTTTGAATAATTTAAAGGTTATGTTACTAAACAATATAGTTAAATTGTATTTTATAAAATAGGATAAAGTAAAAAGTCAAGACTTCCAACACTAATTAGTATATTTACACTTATATTGTAATTATATACGATGGTAAATATATACAAACGTTGTTAAATTGGCGATCGATTTTGTCCAGTCACACCGGACATTATCAAGCCCAAAAGTCTCCATTTGGGCCTGATGATGTTCGGTGTAACTGGACGAAATCGATCGCCAATTTAACAACGTTTGTATATATTTACCGTTGTATATAATTACAATATAAGTGTACATATATTAAATAGTGTTGGAAGACGTGACCTTTTACTTTATCCTATAGTTAAACTAACACATATAATGCTAATCAAGAAGATATTCGTTTTATAAAAATAACAATTATTTGTTAACTGGTGTTTGGTGTATAATTACCAGCTAGTGACTTAATATAACAACCAATATATTTAATAATTCATTCTAAAATAAACAAGTTATCAATTAGAAATTATCCACTATAAGAGTGGAGAACAATTAATTTATCGATAATAGAATGTTGAAGTATTTCCATTTATAAGTTTGCACTTACGTGTATTTACATGAATACTGCAAGAAACATTAATTTTCAATATTATCTAGCAAATAAAATTCTCTATAATTATACACTATTAAAAATATAAAAATCTCAAATCGCTAATATAAATATCTCAGTATAAATATAACTTTTTCTTAAAATTTTTTAAGTACAATTGTAGAATGTTTGATTATCATATAAGTACCAAATAATCGACACAACCTTTGTAAAATATTTTGTGTTTCTAAAGTTTCAAAAATACTTACAATATGGAAATTATGAAATAATTGATCGCCTAAACTTCAAAATTTGATCTAAAATGCTGAGTATAAAATTTTAGAATATTTATCACATTTACCGAAAATATAAATAATATTGTCATTATAAACTAAGGAAAGTCTGGGAAGACCAAGACTTCTCGCACTTGTGAACAATATCCTGAGCATGATTATGATAAGAGTATTATAAAAATATAACTAGTAATATTTATACTAATTGAATAATTATGTTTCACAATACATTCATATTCTAAAATGAACCTGTAAAACTTTTTTGCACAAAAATAGTTTAAACAAATTTTAAACTTGTGCGTTTTATACACTTGACTCTTGATTGATTGGTTCAGGTTTTTCGGCAATCCAGACATTAATGATTGTACATCTAATCAATATACTAAAATAGCTTTTGATATATTTTGTGAAGTGCTTCATTCAAACTTTTGTGATTCTTTGGTAATCTTTTCCCTAGTTAAAATAACTTTATTAAAATATTATCTATTTATTTCTTTACACTGATAAAATCTTAAGTTTTCATCATACCAACAATACCACTGCAAAACTCAATCGAATATTGTGTCACTACAAATATGAATCTAATATACAAGAACTAAACTTAACTGCATAAAAATGGGTCATAGTACTCTACATCAATAACTATATAACTATGTAAAATTAGTTAAATCCAATGATAGAGTAAATTATACTGCAGTATTATTGATGTCACATCCAAAACTCTCAGTAAAAACTACTACATCTTCTGTACTGTATATACTTTAAAAATGCTAATTTTTTACTTAAATATAAAAATTATGTTTTGAGATTGACAACTAAATATAAATGACAAAAGGTTTTAGGAAAATATTTAAAGAAAGTTTTTTTCAAACAGTAATACAACCCCGGTAATTAATTTCATCCTATGCTTTTTTTGATGTAAATAGTAAAATGTTTACAATCGTTCTTTCGTTACAGTGTAAAACTAAAATATTGTTGGAAATTTTTATACAGTTCACAGTATAACCCACACTTAAATTAAATGTTATGATAAAATGTGATGATCGTAGATAGTGAAGAAAGGGTGAATGTTATGTACAAGAGTAATCTAGAGCTCAGAGAGTGAAAGTGTCATACTGGAGTCTCACTGGTATCCTTCCTGTCAACAGTAAGGTTAATATAAATAAATGTTCATAACTTCATAGTAGGATGGTCACTATGCAGACTTAAAGACTATGAACGATATTCATTAGGAAAGTAATTTATCTTTTCATTATTTTCTATGGAAGTGCTGTAACGTTACTTGAGACCATGAGTTTGTCTTTGACAAACAGAACACTTCAGCATTTTAAACTCACTGATAGCGTTCACTTGGTAAGGCTTGTTTTAAAAAAACGATTCAGTAGAAAGACTAACCACAAAAGCTGCTTGTAACATGTTACCGATAATTCAAGAACAAGAACAAGAAAACAAAAAACTCTGGGAGGATTATAGGAAAAAATGTTGATTGAAAAAGGATTGATGAGCAATTTGATGTCCATGCATGGTTAACGATGAAAAACACTTGAAACACACGTTGAAGTACACTTGAAAATGGGAACATTGTTCCCGAAACTAGTTGTGTAAAAATTAACATTGAATTGAAGACTGCAGGTAAACCTTTATATAGTTAACGATGAAATCGTTTGTACAATTTATAAGAAGATGAGAGGACAATGAATTCTTGTTCTTGTACTTCAATTTATATTATTTTCATGGCATGCTTCACTATTCCATGAAAATAGTAAAGAAATACAGTAAACCCTCGTTAATCCGGACCCCATTAATACGGACTTCGCTTAATCCGGACAGCCATTGGATCGCAGTTTTAATGCGCAGAACGCTGATTAGTAGCATGCGATTGTCACTGTACGACTGCGCCCGGCGATGTGATTGTGCGTGTGCCGAGTGTGGCAGTCACAGCGCAAGGCGTACGTGCCGTTACCATGGTTACTGTCAGCCAATAGTAGCTCAGTCACACGACTGTGTTTCTCCTGCTCGTGTCAGGCCGTCAGTTGCTCCACAGAGGTCAATTGCACTGCACGTTTTAGTTGCGTTGTTTAATTGTGAAATTAACACAAAAGAAAGGCAAATGAAGTTCAACTTTTTCTTCAAACCAGTTCAGTCACTTGAGGACGAACCTCAACCCTTATGTTCAAAATAATTTTGTCTTTTTTCGTTGTCTCATTTTTTGTATGGACGTAAATAGCAAGTGTATATTTTTGTTCAAATGTAACTACTGTATGTACTGTTTGTACAATATGTATTTTTATATTCAGAATATACATACTATTTAAGTTTATCTGCAAAAGGTGTTTCATTATATACAAGGGGTACCCAAAAATCACTGTCTTTCTTCGTTTAGGATTATTTGTTTTAATCCGGACTTTCGTTAATCCGGACGACTTGGAGCCCCAATTAGTCCGGATTAACGAGGGCTTACTGTAGTCCCAAATTAACATTCCACAAATTCAGACAACAAATTATTGATCTAATTTCACTACCAAGACCACAGCAGGGATTCACAATGTTTTAGACATGTGTTTTAAAGTACACACAACCACCAGAGTGCTCAAAATGGTTTCATTTTGATTTGTTTTAACACAGGCTAACTGTCATTGTAGCACTTCTATAGAGAACAATGAAAACAAAACTTACAATACCAAAATACATCTCATAAAAAGAAACTACTAGAGTTAATTCCAGAGTGTTATTTCACATATGGATTCTTAAGACTTTGGGACTGCAAAATTTTTGAGTTTATTTGATTTTACAAACTGTATATTGAGACGTTTTATAACAAAAACATAAATACAAAAATACATACGCTAGTAAAACAACCAATAAGCATGTTATGTTATTTGTTATTTCACAAAACCACTAGCTTTGTTTGAAATGATTTATTCTACAATTACTTGCGCTGTACTGCTTTAACGAGAAAAACACAAGTCACTTACTGTACTTTCGCTAAATTTATACATACAATTTCATAATAAGCTTGTAATACAATGTTGATTTAGCCTCTATGCACTCACAAAACCACTATGGCGGCTTTGTTGAAATATTTAGACTTAAATTAGTTGCTAGGCGAATTTGGCCCGTATTCTTGCGCTCCCGTACTGCTTCTAACGAGAAAACACACAAGTCACTATGGTCAGCTGTTTTCACTTTCGCTAACCTTATTTATTGACATTTTAGCGAATTTCCCATAGGGAATAAGCTATTACCGTAGGTCTCATGGCAAGACTTAAGCCCGGGACCATGTTATTTTTTGAATTTAGGTGCCCAGAGACCAAAAACAATAGTCGTTAAAATTTATATATACATGTATATATTTTTTACTAACTTTAAAAACATTTAAAAACGCAGTACCTTTTTTTAGCGAATTTCCCATAGGTAAGAAGCTATTATCAATCTTGTCACATACTTGTACTATTATTGTCATATTATTGATTTGGAAATTCGCTGAGTAAGCAGGTTTGCTGCGACGGAGGTATTTATCAATATGTGTTTATTTTAATTGAGTTTTAGCAGTAAATAGTGTATATTGTGTGAATGTTTTTATTGAATAGGATTTATCAACTAATTATTATTAACTGAAATGGCTCATCCAGATGAAAAAAATAATTTATTTAATAATTAATAATTTTAATTATTGAAGATTAAGAATATTTTAGATTGAGATGTTTCATTTTTAAATGATTTTCTATTTTATACTTTACTGAAGCCACCCAAATCCAAAAAGAACATTGGGAAAATAATATTTCGATTTTCTTTTACTAAATGACCAGGGACCGTGATTTTCAGTAGCGCTTTAAGGGTTAAAACTAATGGGTAATTAAATTTTTACAAATTAATTAAATATAATACAATACCTCTTCTTCTTCCTCTCTATTTTCATAATGCAGCATTAACAAAAAGAATGTAATGTCAATATAACATATCTATAACGTTTGTTATTTGAATAATACACACAAACAGTTAAGTAAAAGCGCTGAGTTTTCAGGTTATTCTGTTGGTGATAAACAAGTAAACCTTAAATTCAATGACTGGATACTCACTCATTCTCAGATATGTCAGGACATTGGAAGTCATGATGCATCATGAGAGGACTGGGTGATGCGGTCGATGGGCGGTGGTCAGGCAGGTAGCCGCCCCTCACCGCCCCCAGGCTGGCAAACACGCGTTCATGGTCCTCTTCCGCTGTGAGACCAGACAATATCATTAATGTTGTTATACAGTATTATATTAATACTCATGGTAAAATATTTAAAAATCTAGTTCTTTAAAATATCAACTAAACAACTAATTAATCACGTAGAAAAGAATTACAGGTTGGAAAAAATAATAATTGGCATTTGATAACTAGTTATTCAGAAGAAATGGGTTAAGGGGGTGAAATGTGTATTTTTGTTAATTATAAATAATAATTGATAAGAAGAGCTGTAGTAGAACTTAAAAATACAACTCTATACATAGAATATTCCTAAAATAAAAAAAGAAAAGCTAAAGATGAATTATTTTATAATCTGTTACTGTTTTTTTCAATAAAAGGGGACAAAATTAATTAATTTTTACCTAATTTACGATTCTCTCAAATACTTTTCTGACCTACTGAAGGGATGTGCAATAAATAAAAAATTAGGATTTATGGTATTTGATGCAGCAGCGGTAATCGAAATAGATGTGTTTTATTTGAAATCCAATTCCCTTTATATTATAGCCTATTAATTGAAATGTATTTTATAACTCCCTTGACAAATTGTTTAGAGAAGTTGTTATCAAAACACTGACAACAAGATAAACAATAAAACTGAACTAGCAAAGAGTTGCACTAGACATGCCCTAGTGGCGCTCACCCGTACTACCAAAGCTCCGCCCTCGGCAGACAAATTCCGGTTACTTTTGGGTACCCCCTTGTATACTTTATTATAGCAATGTTAGCATCAATGTAGGTATTTGGAAGCAGATTTTACCAAATAATTTCATAGAAAATTAACAAAGAGTGGGTTTATTAGAAGTACAAGTCAGTGATCAGACGGGCACTATGTGTAATGTAATGCTAAGCTGAAAATTTTTTACGCTGCAGTGTTTCTACATTACAAAAATTTAGATTTCTTTGTAATCCCCAACCCTCAACTTCCCTTTGTAAACGCCAACCCTAAATTTCAAATGATTTTAGGTATAACTTCTTGATTAGCATTATACGTGTTGGTTTTACTCTAGGATCAATTGTTATAAATAATATAGGACAGGATCGGCAAATACGCCCGGCCTAGTCCACGGCTGCGGTTTCCCAGCTTCCCACTACAGTTTATCGCCTACCGACCTAGTCTCACTATCCACCACCTAGCCAACCAAAGCTTAATGTCTCCGTTTTATAGTAAATTTTAACCTCGCTAGCCCAAGGTTTTATTTATATAATTTACTAACCCACTCTATACCAACACTGAAATTAGGCCAAGAGTATACTAATTAAACTACTACACCTCACATTAACTTACTATAAAAAAGGATTGTTTGGCGTGGATACAGTCCCCCCCATCTATCTAATGACTCCACCCCTTAACGATTATAAAACATAAAAATGTACAGATCCACGTCTTCCCCCCCTCTAATCTATCCTTTCACTAATACTATGACCCAACTTAAATAAACACCACCAACCACCCAAAAAAAAGAGACAGTTTCGGTAACTTCCTGCCTTCCCTTTCTACCACCCCTTCCCAACAAACCCCAAACCCAAAACCTCAGAAAAAAAAATAAACCACCATAGATAACTCCATAGCCTGGCCCCCATCACACCAACCTAACCATCCTCACATAAAACAAAGCCAAACCACTCGGCTAGGGCAATTAAGCCCGCCTCGTCTGGCTAGGGTCCCCACTTCCCACCACAGTTTTGTCCCTAATGTAACGACACCACATGTTGAATGTATTAAGTTAATAATGTTACAGATACAGATCCTAGTTTCAGCTTTATTGGTAATATCCCTAAAACATAGTCCAACCCACTCTATCCACAATGGCCACAGTCTTGACGATCTTATAGGACACATATGTCCCCTAGTTATGTGTGGCCCTACTCCCGCTCTTCTACCACTTAAATTCCTCCTATAAGGCAAAGCCAGATACTCGTTTCGGCGTGGGACACAGATCCCCGCTTACTTCTGATCTTTGACTTCACCCCCCCATCCCAACCAGCAGAAATTAAATAAACATAGACCTCCTAAACCCTAACCCTCCCAGCACGAAAACAAAGCCAGATATTCGTTTCGGCGTGGGATGTAATTCCCTGCTCTTTTCTGGTCTTTTATACTAATCCCCTTCTACCCAACCCTACAGATAATAAATAAATAAACGAATCCACCCTAAACCCTGTACCACCCAACACAACAAACAAAGCCAGACACTCGTTTCGGTCGAGGCCAACTCACCTGTGTAAGGGAAGAGGTACTTGTCGCCAACAGCCTTGTCCTCAGTCTCACTGCCGGGCGGAGTGTAGTAGCTGTTGAGCAGCTTGTGTTCCCGTGGGCCTTCGTTGTCTGACGCGGACATGCTGGTCCATCTGTGCGGAATGTAGCCTTCCTCCACCGCCATGTGCTCTGCGACACAAACCAACACGTTATGTGTAACACCATCCAGCTTCAAGAGTACTGGAATGCCTCAAGCACAAAATTATTGTTTCAACAATGGTTTCATTGTATACAATCCTCAATTTCAAAGCAGTATAATTAATTAGATCACACAGTCACAAATATTCACTATCACATTGAAACATACACAGCCTGTTCATTAACCCTCAACAGGGTGCTTGCGGAGTTTTCCTCCGCAAGTGTAGTTTTTGTTAAAATAAACACGCATATCGGGTATCGACAGCCATGTCAGCCTCCTTATCGCAGGTAAATTAAGACAAAATGTTATTAACATGTCACAACAGTTTACTTTGAAATATCCCCTGTGGGAGCAAACCTTGAAAACTCCGCGAATTTTCCACTTATTTATGAATTACTTAAGACATGCAAATTTATTTTGTTACTTGGAAACTGCATGGAAATTAAGAATTGAGGCTGCATTGAATGAGAAGCCAGTCTCTCTTGAGCGTTCCTTTCTTTTGGTGTAGGAAAGTTTATCACTTAGATAATATATTTGTTGCACTTATTGATATAATTGTTTCTGAATGAACCTGAACGGTCTATTGTATTTTATGATTAAAGATAACTCCTTTTTAAATTTTCATATTTGTTGTTATAATTTAGTTGCATGAATTTGTATATTTATTTATTTCCACGTATGTATTTATATGTAACTATATAGTTAGGATTACCAGCCCTGGGGCATAAGTCAATAAAGGATTTGAATTGAATTACTTAAGATGATACAAACTAAGCTTGATCAGAGCCATAAGTCCTTTCTTTCTTGTTTGTCATTTTTTATTATTTTAACAATTTACTGCATTTTTTCTGCAGTTTAAAGTCACATCAACAATGAAACGTTTGTTGGTATCCCAGGTGTGCGGAGGAGGAGAGTTAGATATCTCCCCCAAAATCTTTGAAACAAAGAAATGAATAGTATTATTATATTTACGTAATTTCCTAAATTTTAGTTTTAATGGGAGAAAGTATGTGTGAGTTCAATGATACTGTTTACTTAATAACAGATGAGCCTGAGTGTATATATAATAGCACCTGTTTCTACCAGACATATCTGTTGTATGATGGATCGCATATTACGTTCGAGTGAGGTAATATGTTGAGTGCAAAGAAATTCTTTAACATAAATTGACTGGAAAATAAAAGTCAAAGCTACTGTTTCTTTAAGTTGGAAATCCTGGTCTAATGATTTTAAAGATTCATAAATTATTCTCAAGGCAAAGATTATATTTCAAGTGATTTTAACAGTGTATCAATCTCGCACCTCATGATCAATAATCTTTATTCATCTTTCAACGCATACAATGTAAATTGCTCTAGATTCTGGTGGACACAGAAACTATGACTTTTCTCTGACATTAGAAAAGCTAAAACCTACCAGCTACAAGAGACTGAGGGGCCCATCTTGGAGCATAGATGGGTTGAAACAGTTCTGAGTTAGCAATGACATTGAGGTGTGGCGGAGGCTGAACCTGTAGTGAGGGGCTGAGAGGGATATTGGTGGGGGGGAACGGAGGGGAGGGGGAGGGAGGGGACCGAGCTGTCCTCTTGCGTTGATGCTGCCCAGACTCGTCCTCGTCGGAACTGTGACTTGACGCAAGCTCTAGGCTACGGCCGTCCAGGGAAGCCTGAGAAACAATGTTGACATTTAACATAACCAGGGCTATTCTAAGGATGTACTCAGTTAAGTCATCGTGCAATCATGAATCCTAGTAAACAGAATCATGTAGAGAATCATAAAATATTAAAAGGTAATGACTATGAAATTTACTCAAGGGACCTGTAAAATTGATCTATTTGACTAATTTTACATAAAGTTGTCTGCCTGAAATTAGATCACATCACTGACCTGAACCCTACTTGCCCTGAAAAAACTGACTTGAAAAAACAGAGGTTTTATTAACATATAAATCTATGCAAAGATTAAATATAATTTATAACTGTTTTTCTTCTTAAGTGTAATCATCCAGACAACTGTTACAGTGTTTAAAATATTCCTTGTAGATCAAATTTCGTCTAACTGATAGTAGTAGGATTACAAATTTGCCATTCAATATTAGTTAAAAATAAGAAAACCCATTAGTAATCACAAAGTTCATATTTGAACATAAAACCGACGAAAAACGTCCATTCAATAAAAAGTAGGAGACAATTATGAAGAAATCCCTCCTTCCTAACAGTTTAAAAGAAACTCACAAGCAATGAGAAATTACATAACCACAGCAGACTTACTGGGTGACTTTTATAACAGAATCCATATCCAGATAAGGAATTACAGGAATGACAACAGATATAAAATACCCCCGTCGCAGCAGACCTTCGTCCTCAGCGAATTTCCTAATCAATAATATAATAATAATAATATATAACAAGTTTTATTAAAATCTGTCCATAAACATGAGAATTATTTGCCTATTCTCCATAAGATTAACATGGGAAAGAGTGTGCTGGTTTGCTGCTGTGAGGAACCCTGAAAGTAGGCATTTATACCATAAACAATTTTTATTTTTAACATTTATACCAACTCTCATCAACAACTGTCCTTAAATAAAGGAGTTTGCCTAATCACTATATGATTAACATGGGAAAAGAGTATGCAGATTTGCTGCCATAATAAACACATAAACTATGATTTTTAAGCATAAATGGATAGATCTCAACCCCATGAAGATAAATACCAAGTTTAATCCAAAAATATTGATTGATATGGGAAATATTAATTTTTCCTTATCCTCCCTAAGATTAACATTGGAGCCCCAAAATACAACGTACTGTGTTCAGATTTTTAAATATCTCAGTAACCGTTGGAGATAGAGAAAAAACTTTAAACAAGTAAATTGTGTAATTTTTTTAGCTGATTCTAATGGTACTATTGTTTTAGGCCTCTGGGCACCTAAAGGTGAAAAAATAACATGGTCTCAGGCTGAAGTCTAGCCATGAGACCTACGGTAATAGCTTCTTCCCTATGGGAAATTCACTAAAAAGAGAAAGAACTAGTTTGTGAGCTATTTACATCTCTATTTAATTCATCTTGGGGAATAGAAATTTTTATGAAATTTAGAAACAGTAATTTAAAGAATGCATACATACCTCAGATTCAGAATCGGAAGTGTGTTGAGTTACTGTGCGCCGTTTGAAAGGAGGTCCGACATCGGATGCCGATTGATCATAGTTGCTCGTACTAGTAGAAGTGTGGCGCAGCTGAGTGTCACTCCTGTTAACATCACAAATGTGGTGTTAACAAATATTTTTAAAATTTATACACCCTGTGAGTGAAATCAATGCTGCTTTAAACTATGTACTGGAGAGTCACAATTTGGAAAGGGTAAACTAATTTAAATACCTTGGTAAAAATAATTAGCTCAAACAACAATGAATCAGATGAAATTCAACGCAGGATAACTTCAGCAAATAGAAGCATGTTTGCTTTAAATAAACTGCTAACTGCTAGAATTTTATCCCACAAAACCAAACTTAAATTTTATAAAACCAAAATACGACCAATCCAATACGGGCTATAAAAATTCCGAAACTTGGTTTATCGACAAAAGTGCAGAAAAGAAACTAATGTTATGATGTTAATGTTAAACTAATATTGATGTTATAAAATAAGGTACTAAGACAACTCTTTGGACCCACAAAAAATATAAAAGAAATGTGGAGATAAAAAAAAATAGAGAAATCAGGGATCTTTCACTGGATATTGTAGCCTGAGCCAAAGGCCACAAATTACAATGGGCAAGACATGTTAAAAGTCGAGAACAAGAGACTCTATTGAAACAGGTTTGGACAGAAAACCCTGATGGAAGGTCGAAGTGACAATTGACATGAGGAGAATGAGAGCTTCAGGATAAGGAGGATGCAGAAGACAGGGAGAATTGGAGACAGGTAGTTGATAAGGAAAAATACTATCTGGAATAAGAGTAAGTAAGTCAGGTTGGTAACTTTAAATGTTAATCATTCTACTTCCATAGCTTTTGAAAACAGTAAATGGTCACACTTTTTTAAATTCTAAATTTAATGCTAAAAATAAAGCATATTACATAACAGTGACTCATAATTCAAGACACCTGTACGGGCTGCTGCCGGTCTTGGTGGTGGAGCGTGACGTGGTGCTGGATGTAGAGATGCCAAGATGGCGTCGGGCAGCCTCGAACCCACTGATCCCCGGCGTCGCGCTCACGCCAGTGTTACGGTACGCCAATGCTGACCTCTGTAACCAATATTCTATATATGTCCACTGCATACTATTGTACAATGTACAATGGACAATATGTAAAATTGTAAAATATGTACAATGGAACATGGATAGTACAAACATCATCATCATTATTAAATTAACAACTAGTTGGACTTTTCCAACTAACTGAATACAACGAACATTGAATACGAAAAAAATTGAATACAACGACACTAACACTCCGCCTCCGAGCTAGCGGACGTAAAAACAAGTAGGACTGCACGACACAAAGCTCAGACCACTACTGGCCCCCCATCCGTCAAAGCGGTCACTACCTTCCCCTCGTGTCAGCTAGGGATGCTGGCAGCTCAGCGTCGTCCGGCTGCAGCTGAAAACAAAACAGCACACGAAAAAACAATTGTTTACAAAAAATTCTGGGCAACCAACGTTAGACTTTGCCTCCATGACAATTAAATTAACCACTGAGTTAGAAAAAGATAACAAGATAGCTTTTTTGGACGTTAATGTAGCTAGGGAATCTGATAGCCTAAAAACTAGTGTCTACCGCAAAAAGACCCACACAGGTATCTTACTATAAATCAAATCATAGTAAGTCAGTTAAAGAAGGAGTCGCAATTTCACTTTTTGATAGGGCTAAGACAATTTGTCAAGACATAGCTAGCTTAAACAAAGAAATTACACACATAACAACAGATCTAAAGAAAAATGGATAACCGCAAAAAGTAATCACAAAATGTAGCAGACCCAGGACCCCCCCAAGACCCTGAAAAAGAGAAACCAAAGTCCTTTATAAGCATCCCTTATGTTAAGAAAGTTTCAGAGAATTGAAAGGCAAAATGCTAGGAAATATAATGTAACAGCTTTTAGATCCCAAAATACTATAAGAAAATTTGTGTCAAAAACTAAACCAGCTAACCATGATCAGGCCTCAAAGAACGTAGTTTATAGCATCCCGTGTGAATGTGATAGGGAATATATAGGAGAAACAAAACGCCCACTTAAAGTTAGGTTAAATGAACACAAATACAACACAAAGAAAGGAGACACAGCAAACTCTAAATTAGCTAAGCATGCATGGGAAAATGATCACCAATTTAAATGGCTAGAGGTAAAAATATTACATAGGGAATCACACACACGCAAAAGAAAATTTGTAGAAGCAGCTTTAATAAAAGCAAATAAAGACCCCATAAGTCAAAGCAGTATTGAAGTTAGGCCCCTATGGTTTCCTTTTTTGAGTAAACATTTTTAGCTAAAACTACACAGAACATAAATACATTTTCAGATAGGCCCACAAGACACCACCAGATGACGCTACGCTGCCAGCGCCCCTAGCGGTCCTTGGAGGAAGCATCGCTCGGCACGGTCGAGGGAGAAGACACTGTGTCTAAGCCCTCGTACCGTGAATTTGTTTTGTAAACAATTGTTTTTTCGTGTTCAGTTTTGTTTTCAGCTACAGCCGGACGACGCTGGGCTGCCAGCGCACCTAGCGGACATGAGGGGAAGGGTGGGGGCCAGTAGTGGTCTGACCTTTGTGTCGTGCGGTCCTACTTTTTTTTTACGTCTGCTAGCTTGGGGCGGAGTGTTAGTGTCGTTGTATTGCAATTGTACAAAATAGGCTAAGTAGAGTGTTTTGTTTACTATTTAATTCTATAGAAATAACTCTTTGTTTGTATAAATGTAAATATCGTTAGGCACTTAAAAACAGGAGTAGTTTAACCAACTATCGAAACTTTGTACATATTTTAAACACAAGACGCGTTGGAAAAGTCCAACTAATTGTTAATTTAATAATTAATTACTAACGCTATCATGAATTTTCAAAACTGATCATCATTATCATGATCTCTTCATATTATTTTTTACTCTCAATTGATTAACCCTATAAGTGGTAAAGTCGTAATTCACGTTCCAGCTCCCGTAGTTCACTAGACTGCCACCAGGCATGTCTTATAACCAAGTAAGCGCTTTCTACTCCTATGCACTATGTGGCTGAACCGGCTAAAGCGCTGCACTGACGAGCGTAATGTTCTAGCCATTTGGAAGTACTAGGAATTCTGACCATGAGCAATTTGGCTTGCAAATGTGTGGTATAGCGGAGTGGGGGGCTCACCTTAAATAAACGGTGGCTGGCTTGGGTGGAAGTTGACGGCATTTGTAGGCTTAATTGGGATTGCAGTGGACACCTGTTTTGCTTTTGTAGTTAATGGTTATAAGGGGGGGCATGTTTTATGCTTTTTTTGCTTATACTTATAATTTCAAGAAGATATTAGTGATTATTTTCATTTTACAGTTAAAAGTAAAAAGCTTACCACTTCTAGGGTTAAGGACCAAACAACTTTTAATTAAAAAAAATTCAAATCATTCGAGTCTGAATATTCAATTTCCATAGTTAAAAAACTATTTTATAATAATACTATAAAATTATCTCAAATGATAGTTGGAAAGCTATTTTTCGAAACCTATTTAAGACATTTAAATCCCTTCATGTAACTATCGTATCACCAAGAGGGTATCAACACCTACCGGATGAGAAGTCTGACTGGAGCTGGGGCGAGGAGGGTCGTCATCCGGCAGAGGCGGTACCTTGCGTCCCAACATCTGAAGGAATGTGCGACGCAGCCCAGCACGCACTCGTGCGTTGCCTAGACAGTAGCCACCGAGCAGGAACCAAGCTTGGACTGGCAGCACCTGCCAAAACAAGTCATTTATAGCTACCACTCAATTAAATATTTTACTACTACTATTTTAATTACATCAGAGCCACTTGGTCTTTTAACTTGGTCATTTTTTCTATGTGATTAAGAAAAATACTTACAGCATTCCTCCAAAATTAATCAAGTATAACATAAAAAATATACTTCCGTTATATTTTGCATACAATTAATTTTTGGTTTTACAACATCAATGGTGGCATTTATTTCAATAAAGTTTTATCCACTTTAGCATCAGTACAAAACAGTCACTCAAGTCAGTACAGTGTTATACATCACATATAACAAATAAATATAATTGACATTATCTAAATTATTCTAAATGTATTCTATGCAATGAACTATGTAGGTCATTCAGATACAATCTCTCTCCAAGATAAGTTTTTCTCTGAGTGACAGTTCAGCTCGTTTGACCGCTGTGGAATCCCAGGAAAAATCTGTGGTCTAAAGTAAGAAGGTATTTCTGCACATTGAGCCTGACTTTGGCGACACAAGCATGAAATCCTGGTGAGTTTGAGTTCAGTGCCCTGACCATTGAGCGAGCGAACCTGCAGCATTTTTCTCAAGTAGGGGGGGCACATATAATAATTTAAATACATACCTTTTCCATTACGAGACTGTATAGTAAGCATCAAAGCGAGATTTAAAAACTTTTAATTCATCTTCCTACAATCGTGCGATAACAGGCACATTTCACACTAAGCAGTACATATCCGCACTAGGATGGATATGATCTCATATCCACCATAGTACGGATAAGTAACCGGCCAATCACATAGAGGAAACGCTCCAAATCTAAATGAACTAACCAATAGCAAGCGCTAAGCACTCAGTCAGCTGATAGACAGTCATCGTTCCAATAACACTAACTCCCGGTTATGCTCAATGAAACTTAGTTTCCAGAAGCCTAAAAGTTATGTTTACATTAATACCAACGAGAAAATCAAACATAACCTAAATGACTTTTTTATTGTAGGAAAAATTTTGTGTGTAATATGGGTGCAAACTGTCATGGCTGCCCTCGAAGTTCTGGCAGCACTTGGCTGACGCTTGGTGCTGCCAAATGAACCTCTCGTGTGATATAACATTGTTTGCCCTCTAGTTACACAAATAGCTATATCCACATGCCTTCTGAATTCTGTTGATTAGTACTGCAGCAAAAATTGCAAAATTAAGGTTATTTTACAACATTTTACAAATAAAAAATACTAATTCAGAAAATATAATGCTCTTTAATAAATATTTAACCTTTTCATGAAGACCTAATTTAACTAATTTTATAATATTTATAACAGTGATAAAGTATTTTTGGTAATGTGTACTGCAGAAATAAAACCAATACAACAAGGATATAAAAATTTATAAAAATTAGCTCATTTAAAAAAATTAATTTTCACCCTTTAATTATATTCAAAGAAACTGAGCTATATGCAACAGTGTTTGATCATATTAAAGTTAAGACGCTTACCACAGCCATGGCATAGGAGAGGAGGGGATGATGTTCACTGGCAGAAACGAGACATAGCAACCAGACGGCAGCAACAAGAGGCAGTGACACTACACTCAGCCATAGAAGTGTCCTGCAATAGCCGGACAAGTATGTAGGCCTACATCACTCAATATAATAATATAGAGCTATTATTACAACTACCATAGTTCAAAAATTTCATAAATTCAATTTTTCTAACAGAATTTCACAAATGGTATGTCAAAAGAATCTTTGTATAAGCATCTTTTTGAGTTTGATTTTTAGATAATCCAAATTTTTTACCAGTGGATGTTTGATAATTTCAGTTCTTCAGTACAAGAGCTAGATGCTTTTCTGAAAGTTTTAAATGGATGAAAGATTAGAATGGAATGAAGTTAGATTGTAATAATCCAAAATCGGTACCAAGTGCAATTTAAGACTGAAAATTATTTGTGGGTCATAATATAATTTAAGGTAAATTGGCAACAAGCAATGTAATCAATGAATGATAATGCACTCTGTACATACAATCTTTTCACTAAATTTTAGTTCAAACCTAGAGGTACTTGTACCTGGAGTGGTACCGTATTTTTATGGTAAAAAAGTGGTTACGCTCCTGAGAAAAAAATTAAGACCGAGCCCAGATGTAAAATTTGATGTTTATGTAAAAGTTTTCTCAAGTGTTAGTTAGGAAAGCTGTCCATCCTGATCAATCCCTTCTTTCTTGGCTGTATAATACATACAAATTTGATAACAACGCCTAAACTTCTAAACGTTCCTGGTAATAATCTGTACCTGAGGTTTCCGTAGCCGGCCACATGATCCTTGAGCGTGAAGGCAGCTCGGAGAGACAACACTAGTACAGCCAGGTTGACAAACACGACTACTGTGCCTGGCACGAGCAGACTCCAAATCACAGATTCGTAAAGTGACAACCAGCAGCTGTGATACAAAAAATTAGTTAAAAGATTAGCAGGACCAATGCCACACGGTGTCAAAGGGAATGGAGATTAATTTCTTAATTTATTTTACATTAATTAATTAAATTAATTTACATCATTATATTAATTTACAATGATTAATTTAATTATTTTTTATATTTGTTTATTTACAAAATGTTAAAAACAATCCTGTTTTAAAATAAAAACCTTAACTTTTAAGTACATAAATTTAAAAATATATATTAATACTCTGGCATTTTGATAACGACAAGCATGAATATGTATATGAATAAATAAATTCATGGAATATATTTTGTTAATCTTTTCCTTGAATTTGAGATTAACTCAGGTACAAAATCCCCTAAAACCCCCTTTCCAATAAACCAATTTTGTTGGGATTGCCAACTTGATCAGATAATTTCATTTATCTTCTGTGTATCTTAGTGCTGCGGAAGCCTACGTGTGTATATAATTTCATACCATATTTACATTTGTGTATAAAATATCATCAAGAATGAAATTTTTACTCAATTTATCATTACACAAACACACACATATGTCTATATTTATAAACATGTATACGGTATCAAATAAGTGTTTTTGGCAACTGGGGGACCTCACAATTGATTCAAAATTAAATAAAACTTTGGTCACGGGTCTAGGTCTTGTCATGATGACCACTATATCTTGTAGGGAAATTTGTTAAAATCAACCATCTAAATAATTACATTACCTTATATTGTTATTTAGTGTAAGTAACAATAACCAGAGGAAAAATATATTTAAAGTATCTGAGTTTACCGTATCAAGTGGATTTCACTTACAACGCAATGTTGCCGTACTGGTCCGCCCTGACACCGACAGCCAGGCCTACCACCACAGCAGGCAGGGAGTAGCCTATGCAGTAGTATACTCTCATGGGGCCATGGTTCACATCTCGGATCTCGGTCAACATGCGGTAGAGGTGCACTGATCCCACGAGCCACCAGCAGAGAGCAGCGAGCCAGACATAGTGAAGAGTCATGGCGATCAGTTTACAGCTTACCTGCAGTAACCAGACATAAGAATGACTCTGGAGTAGAGTAAAGAGATTCATGAGGAAAGGAAAATAGAGTGTTCTGCCGTACTTTGGTCTTTCCTAAGTATTACTATAAGAACTTGACGAAGATTGAAGATTTTATTTTATTTTAATTATTTTGTTAGTGAGGGATGGACAATAAACATCTGCCTTTATTAAGTAATTATGAACGTAAACCTCCTCTACCAACACTGAGGTACACATCTAAATTCCAATCCTATGGTTTGTATAGTGAATGAGCAGGTTGGGTGGGGTGTATAGAAAAGGTTAAGCCTCACTGTTTTCGTGGACAGATACCTGTCAATTTCGGAGATCTCATCATTTATCATTCTTTAGATTTTACAACATGAATGATTTTTTTTAATTTGTCAAGTAAAAAAGCTGTACATTTTACATGTTTTGTTACTCAATATAATAGAGATCTCAAAAATAGACTCTGATATCTTATACTTGATATTAGATTCAATATAATAATTTTTTTTAAAGGTAATATGTTTTGTATTTCTTTAATAACAATATTAATAAAAGCAGCTCTCATTTGTGAATACAGTAAACTATTTCATATCCAAACTAATGCGGCGATGGCTGATCCAGATAGCAAAAATATCGGATTTGAGTGGGGAATAAAGCATCCGGATATTTAATGAAAAAAAACATAATTTTGGTTGTAATAGTAACACTTAAATAACAATAAAACTAAAAAAATTACGTAATACAGAACAAACCGGTACAGTACGTAGAGTAATAGAAACTAAAACGAACTGTTGCAAGAAAGACTAGGTAACTCAAGCAAAACAAAGGTAACACTGGCCACTGGATGCGGCTGTTGTCACTACAGTACACGTGATGCGTTGGCTGTTGGGGTGGGTAAGGACAGGTGGGGTGGGGCGGTTTATTGTTTCATGAGTCTGTGACCTTACACCAGTTAGCACAGAATACAGAGAGTAGCGTTCAAGACTCAGGCGCTCGGGAACATTACCGCTGTCCACATGGCTTTAACCCCGTGTTCGGCGACCGGCGCTACTAACCGGCCTACAAACATCGTTTGTGACTACTGGGTTAACAAACAATGGCCTCCTAAAGTGTTTTTCAATTTTTGTATTCTTTCAAAATCATGTCCGGATATCGGAGGGTCCAGGTACGAGAGATCCGGATATGAGAGGGTTTACTGTACTATACTAGACTCAATGTATGCAATATTGTACTGACCTCATGAGTTACAAGAGACGCCCTGGCTTTGAGGGCAAAAAGGTACAACGCCTCAGCAACCAGCAGACAGAACGCCTGATTTGTGTAGATGGCACTGAAAATAAGATCTTTTGTAGTCACATTATATATCTTACCAGGTTTGTTTCTTGTAAATTAATGAGTATTAGGGTCACTTGGTAACGGAAGGAGTTTTCTAACCTCCTGAAACGTAGTATAGTTAAACACTTGACGTGGAAGGAAAAGTCCAAAAAATTAAATAAATAAAGAGTATGATTGAAACATGTGAAATTATTTAGATTGCACTTGTTTGTGTTCATAATTTTATCCAGGTCTTGATTGTACTCTTTCTCGGAACTGATAGTGCCAAGAACTGACACACATAAAATTTCAGATACTCTGGGAGTGTTACCTGGAGTTGGTCTTGGCGCGTAGCAGTCCCAGGATCAGGGTGGCCATGGTAAGAGCCCACAACGACAGGCAGAAGCCGACCCAGGTGACCAAGTTCTCTGTGGCTGACACTTCGCCAACGTACTGCAACACCAACAGAGGATAAGCAATAGTTAATACAACTTGCATAATGGTCTATGCTCTTTAGTATAGACAATGAAAGGATTGGATAACAAAGACCTCAGGTAGATTAAACCCTTTGATCCAATGATCTTTAAACCTGACGAGTGACATTAGTCTGACCAATCTAAGTCAGCAATAGATAAAATAATGGTATTAAATTCAGTGATAAAATAATTAGGCTTGGGAAGAACGTGGTTAAATTTTGACTTCCGCTATAAAAAAATAGGGAGTCTTTTAAGACACCTTAAAATTGACTGCCACATTGAAAAAGTATAGTTGAATTAGATGTTATTTTTAGGAGGATTGGAAGACCTACACAGAACCGGCCTGGCACGTCTTTCTGCGGAATATTGTATAACCACCGGAAAGAAAAGATTCATAAGGTTGAGAAAGTTAGGACATGGTCGGTCTATAAAATTCTCAAAGAAGTAAAAAGAACCTCTAAACCACTCTAGTTCCCAGCTAGGGTAAGTGTAATTCTGATCACACTGAGAGTTCAGACTCAACCAGGAGTCGATCAATAAATCTTTTGAATTAGCAGTTTGCTGACAAATGTAAAATAAAATAGCTACTATGACTGACCTCAGGGCCCAGAACATCTTGTATGACGGTGAAGGTGCCCAGCTGGTGGCAGGTGCAGTTGACCAGAATCGGATCCTCAGAGGCCCAAGCTCCCTCCGGCAACTCCGTGTGGCAGCCAGCCCGCGTCCACTCACCGAACCTGCAAAAGCACAACCTCTGCTCTTAAACTGATACTCAAGTGAATTAACCCTTAAAGCGCTACTGAAAATCATAGTCCCTGCTCATTTAGTGTAAAAAAAATCAAAATATTATTTTCCCAATGTTCTTTTTGGATTTAGATAGCTTGAATAGAGTATAAAACAGAAGTTTGCTTAATTTTTAATTATTGAAGATTTTAAGACTATTTTTAGGTATTAAAAAAAGCATTTTTTCGTCTTGATGAACCATTTCAGTTAATAATAATTAGTTAATAAATCCTATTCAATAAAAACATTCACACAATATACACTATTTACTGCTAAAACACAATGAAAATAAACACACGTCAACAAACAAGCGAAAGTTGTTTAGCGAAAAGTGAAAACAGCTGGCCATTGTGACTCGCAAGTTTTCTCGTTAAAAGCAGTACGGGAGCGCACGATTAAGGGCCAAAGTTGCCTAGCAACTAATTTCAGTAACTAAATATTTCAACAAACAACAAAGCCACCATTTTGGTTTTGTAAGTGCATAGAGGCTGAAGCAACATAAAAGAGAAAAGCCGTCAGCCGCCCAATAAGGGTTAATGCTTCCATCTGAAGATCAAACAGTTTTCAGAATGGTCTCTGGGAGTGAATTTTTTTATTTTAAGAAAGATACAGCTCTGGATACTTGACCAAATAAAATGCTTGTGTAGGCCACAGAAATATTAAGATTTCCACAATGAAGAGACAATATTTCGTAAAAAAAATTGCTCCGTTCTTGGCGTTTAAAGTGCCTCATGCAAATTTAAAATCAAGTTTGAATTTAAAATACCAACACTGAAATTGTTTTCTTTCTAACCTCCAATCCATTTTCCCAAGATAATAAGTTCCCAGAAGGAATATTGAGTTAAATAAATTAAGTAATAGTATAGCCCCTTGAATATTTTAATACTTACTAAATAGCTGTTCCTTCTATTTCATCTATCATGATTAGATGAAGTTCACAAAAGCTCCATCGGGTGGCAGCACTGACAAACATCTTAACACAACGGTACATCGTATTTGCCTGAGTGCTGAAATTCCCGCATATAGAATTAAATTTGTTAATAACTAGTGTGTAGATATCACTCACCCTCTAGCCGTAGACCATCGTACACACTGAGGGTTAGTCCTAGCAACATTTCGCCCCCGTCGCTGACCATCTTGCAGCCACAGTCTCAACCTGATGGGAGAGGGAAGGGGCATCAACTCAGACAAACTACGTGGCGACATCTCATTCACATCTGCAATCAAACATGTACATCAACTATCTGTAAATCAATATGTCTACACTTTCTTCTCAATGTCCGTCCAGTAATCTGGAAATCTTAAATCTTACTTTAATTTGAACATGAAATCCCAACAGTGATACAACAGTAAACAAACAATATCTCACCTTGCAGCGCAGACGTAGCAGTGATGGTGACTATTGGAGCTGCCACCGCCAGGTCCACCCCCCACCTGGTCAATACTGTCTGGTCGTACGACAGGGGTAATACCGCACCCAGGGTGCGGTACTCTGCATATCCGACCACTGCTCCACGATTTGGAACCCACTTTACAGATGTCTCTCCTGTAATCAAAATAGTATCCGTTAATTTTTTACCTTTATTAAATGCATATTTAATAGTTAAATTTCTAGTCAATTAGTAATGCTTTAATCAACGATAATAGATAGTCTATACGTTGCTTTTTTTCTATTTATTAGGTTAGGAATAACTCTTATCATTCTAACTACAGAAAAACTCCTTGCAGTCTGGTTAGTAGTATGGGGTCATATCAGTGGAATCTGTTGAGCTAATCTTAGGTACGAAATTAACATAATTAATCAGTAGTTTCAGTTATTTCCAGCCTTAATTTATAACCAGCCCTGAACCTCAAAGTTTCTTTAAGTAAATCTTACAGAGCTTCTGGTTCATCATATTATGTTGAATTGAAAAGGCTTTAGGTTTTTTTCATAGGACCATCAAGGTTTTAGTTAAAAAATTTCTTTTTATGAGGGCTATTCAGAATGTAACAAATGATTTGAAATAAAATAAAAAGATTTAATGAGACAATAATTGTAATATATACATTTGAAAGAGCAAAAAAACTACTTTTCTACAGTCACCAAACAGATTGAGGCAGATTATCATAGTGATGTGGTACATGAAGATCAAAGGAAACCTATTTATAATCATGCTTCTCACCACAAACAAAATTTTGAAGGCTGCTATGAGCTTAAAGCCCTTCACTAAATTAAACCACATCAAAATGCAAAAAGTAACCAACTAATTTTGAGAAATTCTGAATTGGCACACCAGTTGGTTCTACAATCAAAATTTCCATCCGGTTTAAACTTAAGATAATTTGATAAAAACGATTCAACTCAATTGAAAATAACATTTAAAAATTACGTGTATAAACCTCTATATTTATTTATTTTAAAATGTACCAAATCATATGTTCCATATTTAAAATTTTCTGTCTAGACAATCAATCACCTGTTAAAATATTTAGTCACTGTTTGTTATTGTTTATTGTTCTCTCATCTCTATTTTCTAAAATGCTTGAAAACGTTTATATATCACTGGGTGAGAATGCGAGTGTTCTATCTCCATCTCTACAAGTTTTGAAAAACTTAAAAACAAAGCTTAATACTATGTAAAAAAACACATGGTTTGTACTATTCATGATGAAATAATGTTTCTGTAACTTATAAACCAGCTGTTTTTACAGTTTTCTATACTTTAACATAAAGTAAGCATTAACAAATGGTTTAAAATGATACATAACTCAATTTTTCCAACAAGTGGAGATAGAACACTCGCATTCTCACCCAGCGATATTTATCAAACGAAAATTCACATAACTTTTCATTTTCATTTTTCATTTATTCTATCAAACCAGTTGAATTAAATTTAACTCTAAAATATTATTAAAATTAGAGTATATGCAAATACGGTAGTCAATTTTAGATTTTAACCAAATAGAATAGAATATTTATTTTCTATTCTGAATCAAATATTAGTGTAATAGTTTATTTCCTTCTAATGAGATGGTCGCCAAAACCTAGGCATATAAAGATTGGATTGTGTGTTTCGATTGGAACAGGTTCTAATTCTGAGTTATTGCACATTCCTAATTTTTATTTGCATCATTAGAATTAAACCAAAAAATTATAATCACTTACTAAGATATACAACTTATGATAAATGACTATGACTATGATAAAAGTTTAATTTATATCTTTACAAGTAATTCATAATTCAATGAAAATTCACTTAATACGCAGGCCTGCTGATACAGTAGGATTTTCTTTTGCAACTCTAATATTAATTGATACTGAAACAGTATATGAAACAGAAATAAGATAATGTATAAATACATATTATTATAACCTGTTTTACCTCCGCTCTTAATCCTTCGAACTGAGTGGCAGCATGATAAGAACAAAACCATTATTAGAAAAAAGGTTAGTGGAAATCACACAATAAATAATAATGGTAGAATATATAATTACAATGTTTTTAAGACGGTGATCAATTAGAAAAAGGGTTTAAAAAGCTATTGTCTCTGGTTAATAACCAGAGAAAATAGCTGTTTAGCTTTTTCTTTTTTAGCTCTGGTTATTAACACAGTGTAGTGGTCCAGGAAAATAATTACATAGTTTCCTACTTTTGCGCAACCTATACAGCAAATTTCTTATTCGAAATAAGCTTTTGTGCAATTGAATTTATTCCTTACATGTTAATAGTACTCAGATTGAAATTTTATTTGCTACACAATACAACAACAAAATTTTTTTATATGTTACAATTGCATGTCTTACTGTAAGTTTCAAAATTTTTAAAACTAAATTCTCAAAACCCCGGCTCATTATGCTATTAACACCAGGCTAAAAAAATCAAATTGTCTCTGATAGTATCATAAAACCACTCACATTTGCATATAGTATCACTCTCATAACTTTTTACTCATATTCGCCTTGAAACAGTCTTACAGATACATATGAAAAAAGAACATTCCCTCACACAGTATATTGGAATGCTCTGGGAGTAAACACTTGCCTAGCCTGCCTTTCTACATTCTAGAAATTGCAGCTTTTGTTTATCAGCAGCCTAATTTTTTTCAAAATTACAATTTTACACATAACTACAGTACACATAATAATAGTCCATATCAATTCCAGCACATATAGGTTATCTAAATTTGAAGAAGCTCCCTTATATATGGGCGTCAAAATTGATAGTAAAATTCCACCAAGACTCCTCTCTTTTAACACATTCAAGAACCAGGTTAGATGCCTCTTGCTTGATTGGGCATATTACAGTGTACCTTAATTCTTGAATGATGATTCGCTGTAGTACTGCATATATATATATATATATATATATAGTGTGTGTGTGTGTGTGTGTACGTGTGCTGTGGATGTATGTAAATTGATATGTACATATTTTAGCGATATATTTTTTAAAGCATTACTATAAGACTATAAAATGAAAATGTAGACATATGCACCTATTTTTTACGCTATGTACAAAAACAAACATATGTGCAATACAGATTTTGAATTTGAAAACGTAACTTAGTTTGACTCTGACTTTACCTTTCTGGGGGGGTTTGATGGCCAGAAGCTCAATGGGGAGGAGCACGTGACTGTAGTGATCGAATTTGGATGGGTTCTGCAAGTAGTTGTTGTACTTGGGTATGACCACCATAGGGCTTGAAATTGGCTTCTTGGAAGTCAGGGCGGCATACTGGAGGCAAACAAGAAAATTTTACAGTAAACTCAATAATACTGTTAATCACTAGGCTTTAGCGGTAAAATAAAAAGTTATCTAAAGACGTAAAACAAGTGGTAAAAGGGGCTGATAGAAAATTATATATAGTAAGCTTGGCATCAATAATTCATGTTTTTAATGTAAAATTAATTTTGAACACGTTACCTGTATTGGAGGCTGCAGTATGTGGGACGTGTCCGGTAACACCACCCTCTCCAACTCCGACCCCGAGGTACCTGGTGCCGTGTCCCGCGACAGACCATCCGCCTCGTAACCAAAGAGGCTCTCTGGGGTCACCGTATCAAGACCCACCACTATGAAACAAACACTTGCGCTGTTAGGCCAACACACTTCACTTACATATCATATTCTTATCAATTATCACAATATTCAATTGGACAAGGCTCAAATTTTAAATGCTCATACACCTTAACTATCAAAGTCAAACTTACAGTCCCTTTGTTCATGAGACAATGGATTAGTAATTATTTTTGCAGAGTAGCAACATTAATTGAGCCAAGTAGCTGAGATCTACTAAATACAGATTTTTTTCTTTGTGGCTAACAAAATCGCAGGTACTAAAAAATATCTCCTCTTTCTCCATCAAGTGAGCCTTGTATGTTTCAAGGCATGCCTAAACTTATCTGACTTAGTTTAATGCATCCAGTAGAGCCGTTTATAAAAGTGTATACAGTATTTTTTAATTAGAGAATGACTAATAAAGACATTTCAAGATCAAGAACGCTAGGGTAAACACATGGTGATGTACCAAGGTTAGGCGCGACTGTTTCAAACGGGTCGGTGTATGTGTCATGCTGGCTGACTGTGAGGACGTCGAGGTAGTGCTGCACCGAGGTCATGAGATCGGCTGCAGAATCCGAGGTCAACTCTTGCACCCGCTCCCACACCTCAGCGGTCTCTGGGCCCAGGATCGTACTGGCTGCGTTCACCAGGTTCTGAAACCAGGAAAATTTATTTAATTATTATAACTGGCCTAATACGAAACAAGCATATACCAATTACAGTAGAACCACTCAATCAATCAATTACATTACCCTATTCTCTTTTCAGGACTTTATTCACATTTTCACAGAAATACAATTCAAAAGTGTCCATTGCATTTTTGTATTTAAAAACAAAATTAACTTTTAGTTTTTAGAAACAAATTCTTCAAAATTATAATGGTTTTACTGTAAGATACTACTTCAACCAAAATTTTAAGTTATTAAACCATCTTCTCTTTT
The DNA here is from genome assembly GCA_023375725.1 of Nephotettix cincticeps. Lineage (NCBI taxonomy): Eukaryota > Metazoa > Arthropoda > Insecta > Hemiptera > Cicadellidae > Nephotettix > Nephotettix cincticeps. Next base: position 14,352,305 of record CM041785.1, on the reverse strand, counting down.
AATATGGTCTGGTAAGTTACTAAACTGTATTTCCTCAATATACATATTATTCTTCAAGAATTTTTCAATGAGTTTTTGAGTTTTAGATTATTAGAGTTGACTTTGGATACATGGTTCATTAACATTATTTCTAATACACAGTATAGAGTTGTTTTGTAAATATTTAATCTATTTGATTTTTTCGTGAGTTATTTTATAACTAGGGTTAAAATATGATCAAAAGTGTGGTCAAGAAACATGGCGAAAAAGTTTACATAGTTATTGTTGAGTTTTTTTAAGATAATTTTGGTGTAAAAGAACCTGTACATTCTGGTATGTAACTGACTGAAAAATAACAATATGAGGCCACTTAGAATTTTTTTCTAGAAACTCACAAAAAAATCTGCTCAACAACTCATCCAAGTTTAATCTCCTAAAATAATCTAAAGCTCTTCAGCAGGATTATTTTATTTAAGTACCTTTTTATCTAACTAAGACTAGTAAATGGAATTTCTTACTGTCTTTTCAAGGGAATTAAAAAAAATTAAAGAGAACAAGCAACTCACAGCAACATAATCCTTGTCTTGACTGTGAGTGAGATTGAGGCCAGACTGGGTGGCCTCATGCGCTATCAGCCGCTCGATCAGCTGCTCCGTGATGAGTACATCTGCTCCGTACAGTCGCCTGGACGTGTTGGCAGCCTTGCCCAGCGACATGCCAGTGCCAACTGCGACAAATGTTGTCACGCTCACGTCTCCGGTCTCCAACTGATTCAGCTGTGAACAAGATCAAAATTTCTTCTGTGAGACCAATTCAGAGGCCGTGGTTCGGATTCCACGTTAAACTGTAAGTCTCTTAGTTGCCATCGGCTGTTGGGCACTTTTGTCACTACCCAGAAGTCGGTGTAGATTAATCTCTCTCTGATTTATGGTCCTCAAGAATGGAACAAAACTAACTATTGTTTTGATTAACTAGTAGTTAAAAAAAACTACTAAAAACCTTTGAGTCTTCATGGAGAGCTAAATTTTGAATTTAACTTTCAACAGACTACCATGCTCTCCACCTTAAACAATTTAAATTTTATAATATTCATGAGTAAAATCTGAAACATTATTACTTTTCAAATTTCTAGATTTTTCTTTAATTTACCTAATTTGTTTGTTTTTATATACAAAAGTATTTGTCTCTTACTTTTTGTATATTCAAAACTTGTGTCCTTCATTTTCTATTGGTGTGTTTACTGACCAGTTTGCGTAGGTCCATAAAGGCGTCGGAGGTGCAGTTGAATAAATCTGGCTCAAGCCATGTGCCTGTGAGTGAGTCACACAGTCGAGACGCCCGTCCCTGAGAAGCTGATGGACACGGCTCCACGGCCTCCTGGCCAAACGGCGTACGCGGCCACCACACATGAACGAAACTGCGCGGGCACCCGTCATACACAACTGCGACATCACAACACAACCATGTTTGAGCCATTGAGACATGCCTAGATTGTTTTTACTAACAATACCGAGCCAAATATAAAATTGAATAATTATGTATAGGTATAGCTACTTTAAAGAAATGCTCAAAAATAAACAATAGACTAAAAATGATAGTAAAACAAAATTATATTTATTTGGGATAAGAAGAAAATAAAAAACAAGAAACAAGAAAGTGTTGCAATAAGAGGTCCAAGTTAGATTGGTGGGGAATTATGAAAAATTACCTCTCCACTTATAAGAATAACATAAGTTCATCTTATTATTCATTTTAAGACAATATCGAAACTATGTCATATTTTTACTTATGCTGTAAAATACAAAAATAATATCAATGAACAAATCATAGTATAAAAAACTAATTGGGTAGATGAAAAAATAACAAACAGCATTAATTACCTTCACAACCCCTGAGAGTGACCTCGGCATATGGGTTGGGACAGGTGTCGCAAGTGCGACCGATAACTCCACTACGACAGTTGCACTGACCCGTGATAGGGTCGCAAGTGGCATCGTAAGATCCTGTTGCGTAACAATCACAAGCCAGGCATTCTTTTGAACCTTCAGGCTGGTAATGGTTTTCCTGTAAGGAACCATTAATTTAAAACATGTCTCAGACAATCATATCACATACTTAAGAGGGGATACCCAAAAGTAACCGAATTAGGCTGCCGAAGGCGTGGCCTGTGTAGTATGTATGTCTGCCGCTATTTCGTTGTCGTTTTTTCGTTTTGGCAGACGTAAATGAACAGAGCCTTTACGGCACTGTTCCTTCACAGGGTTTGTCAACAATTTACATTTTGTAATTTTTAAAACGTGAAAACAACTCGTACTTGAGTTTTACCCAAAGCTTCATCTTTGTAAGCAGTTTTCAACATAACAATGGTATCTGCAGAACTCTTCCCTAACAAGAAACAAAACTTCAGAGCTGTGCGTTGTTCATTTACGACCGCCAAAATGAAAAAATGGCGAAACAGTGTTCACTAAAAAACTCACTGCAGACGAACATGTCCACCCACTGCGAAGGCACTAGCGGCACTGAACTCCGGATGAGCTGCGCTCTACACACTTAGCGGCATACATATGTACTATACAGGCCACACCTACAGCAGCGTAATTCCGGTTACTTTTGGGTATCCCCCAAATACAAAACGTGCAAGAAGAGCCTGCGTCTGACTATTTTTTCCACAAAATTTTTTATATTTTTTTACATTTGTGTTTACGATATAAAGAGCACATTAAATATAATTATTTAAGTTAAAATGTTATTCGAAGTATTTTTTGCTGCAGCCCGCATCAACGCCTGTTGTTTGTTTACTTGTTTATCAGCTGAGACTTAAGAAATTTTTTATTATTATTATTGTTTGTTTAGTTTCTTCTGAAAATGAAGTGTATTTAGTCACCTGTCAATGATACAACAGTTCTAAAGTGTTAAAAAGTTGATAGTAATTTTTCCATTTGAGTGGGAGTGATGAGTAGTCAAGTTTAGGCTTTGACAACACAGATTGTGATCAAGATTTTGAACCTGATAATCAGAATGTTTTAAAAATAATAATCAGAATAGTTTGAATCATTTTATTCATTTACACAGCTATAGACACAGTTCAAATTCTATGTCTAATGTAAACATATTTTGGAGTGTGATTAATCTTTTCAGTAACTTATGCAAAAACCAAAACTCACGATATTTTTCAAATCAATCACAAAAACTTTATTTTTGAAGATAAATGTTTAAACTTTTTGCATTTATATAAATGCTATAAGTTATGTAATGCAATAGTATATACAAAACTAAGTATAGTTCAACAAAAATACTCAATTTTAAGAGTGAGGAATTTTCTACTGTCAATTTTTTACTTCAAACTGAAAAATGCATTTTAAAATATTATTTAAGTAATCTTTTTTCATCATTTATTTTATGAATAAACATATTAAGCAAATTTATTTTATCTGTTACATTTGCCTAACTTATTTATAAACAAAACAAAACCAAATCATCAGTAAATAATAAAACAATGAAAGTTTTTCTAAAACAGCTAAAAACTGCTCATTTTAACCTGGCATTTCTTGCACACACTATGGGAATAACACCTGGCACTGAAAGGGTTAATTTATCAACATTATTTCCAAAACTTACCAATACTGTTCACGAGCACCGTCTCTTTACCGTAAAATGACAGTGACATCACTGACCGGGATTTAACATCATCAATAATGATGATTAATAATGATGATGCATTAGATACAAAACAATTAACAGTATTTTACAGTTTATTATTTAAATATTAATTTAATTTAATTTTTGAATAATAAATCACCTGTCTGTATTTTTTGTGTAAAAAGATAGTAAAAAGTAAGTTTTTTATTAGTAAAAATTTGTATTACAATTTTGTACAAATTAGTCATACAACAACTTTTCTAGTTTTAAAGGACACATTCCCAATCGCAGACGAGTAGTTTTTGTAGGAATTAACTCCTGTAAACCACACGTGGATAGGTTAGCGCATCATGCTTTACCTTGCAGCTGCAATGTCCTGTGGTCTTGTTGCAATCCGGGCTGTAGCCAAGGTGAGTGGCACAGTTGCAGGGTCCACACACCGGGTGTCCCCACCAGCTTCCAGGACACACCTGGTCCACCGCTGTCTCACAGTACTCTCCTGCAACCATAGATCTTGTCAGTATGGTTAACTCTACTAACTTTAAACTGAAGCCTGTCGTCATTGCACAAAAAAACATCCACCTCGAGCAAATACAGGAGAATAGACACTTCCAACAAGGAAACAGGAAAACGGCTCTTGGAGAGAACTTTCTACGCCCTGGAACAATCCCTGAAAAAGAATAATCTTCAATAAAAATACATTTATTACCTATTTTCTTTAGGTATGACACCCATGTATTCCTTGAAAATTACAAATAAGATTCCATGTATGACTATAGCCATGTGTATCTTCAGCCGAGTTGAAAAACAATTGCTGAACCACTGCAGAGCTACAGGAAAGTTATTTTATGGACGCCAGATGCAAAGGAAACCGATCAATTTTGATTGTAAATACTCAATGAAACTGAAGATCTTAGATAACCCTAAACAACAACCATCCAACAAAGAAGATACAACAATCCAAAACACTTTTTAACTATCCAACTAACTTTCCAAATAGTTCCAACTATCTAGAAACGAAAAAGGGATGCAAGAGGGGTAAAAAAACATAACCCAGAAGGATATTAGTTTTGGAAAATTTTATTATACTTAGTACCTCAAAAGAAACAGAACAAAACTTCAGCTCAACACTTAAACGTGCCTACAATACTGTGATAATTTAGTTACAATTGGATAAAACTTCAAATTGGACTATGTTTCATCTGGGGTGAAGTTTACCTTATGAATGAAATTCTGGCTTCATTTTGTTCACTGCAATCAGAGACTAAATGTTTCTTTAACGCCTTACATTTTACACAAACCCAAATCGCAGTACAGGATCCCACAACTGACTTAAAAGTCAGTACCCCTTCTACCTCCTTGATTGACCAAAATTAAAAGCTGTATCTTAACATCTTAAAAAAAGTAACAACTGTTTAGTTTGACAATCTAATTTTCACACATTAATCAACGAAACATCTTTTTTTTACACAAAATTGTTTATCATTTAGTTGTGCACCTACTATCATCAGGTTACCTGAGTAGTACGTAGAGTTGCAATGACAAGAGTATCCCTTGAGCGAAGACTTGTCTTGCACACACGTCCCTCCATTGAGACATGGATTCAGCTGACACACATTTACACACTGCGGCCCCACAAATCCTGCAACAGCAAACACCTTTCAACCATCGGAGGAGAAAATTCAGAAATGATTTAAAAATGTGCAAAGAGATGAGTTCAAGCTTGAATGAGGAGGATAAGAGTAAGCATAAGGAAAAAATGAGTAAAATATGTAATAGGTTAAAATTAATTATAACACTATTCAAATATAGTACATTTAACTTTTTCATAAAGATTGACTAAAGGGAAATAAATGGACAAAAATATTATAGTGTGATAAGAAGTTCAAATTAGGTGACCAACCCATCCCAAGTCATAAAAAAATACTTTTGAATACACTAGAGCGTCGATTATCCGAAGCCCGGTTATCCGAAACGTCGGTGAACTCAAACACGGTCAAAAATGAAACCGCGTACCGAACTTGAGTATAACCATCGGCGGTAGCGGCGGCCCAGCGCTGCCGACGCGACTAAACTCGCGTTTGCACGTTGTTCAGTTGATGTTTAAAAAACTTTCTTAAGCTTTTTCTATTGGATTTTTTAAAGTTCAGAATTTTTTGTACTTTATTTACAGTTCTTTGTATTTTTTGTGAGTATCACATTATAAAAAGTAAATTAAAAAATATTTTCATTCTTTATTATGTGCATTGAATATCATTTTTCCGTCTAAGACCGATTATCCAAAAATTCAGTTATCTGAACACCCTTAATCCCCTATTGTTTTGGTTAATTGACTCTCTACTGTATTAACATACCCGAGTGACACTGGCAGTGGTAAGTCTGCCAGTGAGCAGCGCAGTGGCTGTTGGGAGGACAAGAGTTGTCCACACAAGCGTCGTCCGCACCGCAGCCATCCGTCACCCTCACTTTGACCGTTGCACGCTCCAACATCGAGTGACTCGTGCCTACTCGCACATCCTAACATACAAATAGCTGATTAGAGTGGAAGCATCACTTATAAGAGAACCATATAAACCCAAACATCCTGTCTGAAAGTAGGGTATTAATTTGGGAAAACCTAAGTAAAAATATAAAATAATTCAAACCTAAAATAAAACTATTATATTTAGTATAAAGTAGTAAAGGATAAACCACTATTTTCACACATTTTAGTTTAGTTAATTAAACACAAAAGCAATTGAATGAATGATATTTAAATAAAATATTCATTCCTTTGTTTGCAATTCATTATTGGCATTGTTGGATTCATGTTATTTAGATTTTTACTACAGATATTTTCTACTACGGTTTTAAGTGAAACAAAGTTTCACACATTTCGGGATCTGGAATCTGATCCTGTCCTCAGACGAGCTAAAACATAAGACAAATAGTACATAACCTGAGCGAAGACGGTATAAAGCTAAAAAAAATTAAGGTAGTAAAAAAATTACACATAAAACACATACTCAGCAACTACTAAAAAACAATTTAAAAAAAAAAAAATACACGGCAAAATGTGATAAACATGAGAATTTTTTATTTCTTTAAAATAAAAGTATTTCAATACTCACTGAAAGTCATTTAAACTAAAAAATTATTTTATACATTTATAAATACTCATCACATCTGTATAAATATATTATTGTACTCCATGATTAACATAAAAGAATACATTTCTGGCTTAAACACATACTATAATTTTAGCACAAATGTTGTATCCCACATGGCTTTTAAGTTCAACCTTGATTAAGTGAAAAAAATTTTGTAGCATTTCCATAGTCTATTACCGTAGTCTCATCAAAAAGCCCGAACCATGTTTTATTTTTCTTCTTTAGGTAGAGACCAAAAACAATAGTCGTTAAAATTTTTATATATATAAATAATAAATATATTATATATGTATATATATATGTGTCTGTGAACACGATAACTCTCGTAAAAAACATCGAGACCAAATTTGGTTAGATGTTGTATTCCTACAAATGTCGGACGAGTTCGTAAACAGACATATCGGTCAATAACGGTAGTTTGGTTTTGTACCCCAAAATGTTTTTTGGGTTTTTCACATGTAATTTTTAAAATTTCTAATTTATATTTCACCATTGGAATCAGCTTAAAAAACTACACAATTAAGTTCCTTAAAGTTTTCTCTAACACACGGACCGAGATATAAAAAATCTAAACACAGTACGTTGTATTTTGCTCCAATGTTAATCTTATGAGGATTAAAAATAAAACCATAATCTATTTTGATAAACTTGATATTTACTTCATGTGTTGAGATATAATTTTACAAAAACATAGTTTATGTTATCATGGCAGCAAACCTGCATACTCTTTTCCCATGTTAATCATATAGATAGGCAAATTCCTTTATTTTATGGACAAATGTTGATGAAGTTGTATAAATTTAAAAAAAATTTTTATGTAAAATTACTTTCAGTTTTCCTCACAGCAGCAAACCTAAACTCTTCAAGTCTATGGAGAATAGGCTAATTTCATGTTTATTACATTTTTATAAACGTCATATATTTTATTATTATATTATTGATGGAAAATTCGCTGAGTACACCTGTGCTCAGTATTTTAATCCTCCATAAGATTTCATTGGAGTCAAAAAACAAGTCACTTTTAATTTTTTTATACCTGAACCTAAATAGAGAAAAACTTTAAGTTAATTTGTGGTAAAACTACATGAAAATTAAAAATAAATTTTTTTCACTTAAAAAAAGCAAAAAAGTAGTAAGCAGTAGTTTTGACTGAATTTTTTTTAAATACATGCAAGTAAATACACTTTCTACCAAAGGTTGAGAACAGAAAGTTTGACACAAAAATATAATATATCATTATTTAAATATTATTTAAACATTTTTTTATTCTCATTGACAAATAAGAAAAAAAACTCATAATTTATATACTAAATGTTTTATAATTTCAAAACAATCCTTAAAAGACTCAAAAACAATTTAGGAGCCTGTATTCTTCGAAATGCGAAAATAAATAGCCAACGGCAAAAAAAAAACAGAACACCCGCGGTGGTCTCATTTTTCAATACCTATAAATCCCGTGCCTTACAGACCATTTGTGCTGCCATCCATGAATTTTCTGAGTGTTTTTAAGTTTCACACATGTGCGGTGTTGTTGGTACCCTCGTTGTTTTCAGTCGAGTGATGAACGTCTCAATTCTTTTGAATAACAAAAAGTGGTACAAAACTTTTTATTTTTTGGATCATAAAAATTCACATGCAATTTACTTATGTGTAAGTGGCAAAAAACCAACGCTCGCTTCATTTCATTTAGAACTTGTTCGCTGACTTTTAGAGGAAAACATGGCAGCTCAGACCCACAGTAAAAAAACCGGTGGTCGTGCATCTTCCAGATACACCACTGAGATTGACATAGCGTCATTTCCCTTCATGCACTCCTTCAACAAAAAAAAGTATCCCTCACGCCAATGTTATGTTTGCCGTCACACTACGCGACATGAACTGGCTAGGCGGGGGTTGCGGTGTCAGTGAGGGTATGCTTGTGTGCTGCTAGCCTGTCACCGTGCTTTAGGAATACCATACTCAGAAGAATTTCTAAAAAGTAAAAAGTAACCTTTGTACATTGTGTATATATATTTATTTATTCAAAAAGTACATCTTAAAACATTCTCACATGTGACAAGACAAGAAGAAAAACCCCGTAAGTAATAAATATAATGTTTTATTATTTAGTTATTAGTTGATTATAATTATTTATTTATAAATGGTAAACATTAAATAACACATTTAAATAAATACTATTACAGTGTTTAGTATTACACTCATCATGGTTACTTTCTTCAAAATGCGTTTTAAACTAGTTTCATCCCAATGTTAAAAAACCGAGCAAAGTGGCAACCCCGCGGTGGGTCATTGGCAAGTGTAAGTAATCCCGCGCCTCTGATCACGTTAAAACTGTGGCGCGACAACTTATGCCGCAGTTAAGGGGTTAATATTTTGAGTCTTTGTAATGAGTGGATGTGATTTGTTTCTTGGGCGCGTGACTATTAGTCCGTGGTATTGTTTAGGTTCTAGCTTGCCTGAGGACGGGATTAGATTCTAGATCCCGAAACGTCGAGAAACTTTTTTACTTAAAATCTAGATGGATGCTTTAAAAATCTGCATAAAATATTCATGTTTGATGATTCGTAATTGTTTTTCAACTGCCACTAATTAAACATGAAGCCAAAAAGTGAAACGTACAGTTGAGATCCAAATAGGCCTTTTGATTTTATCGGGGAAGGAGAAATCCTCCAAGACAGTTTTAACACAATACAGCCAAAGCTAAAAAATCTAGTTAGATCTATACTGACAAAAAAATCTAAACTTGAACACTAAAGATTCTTTAAGCCAAATCGTCTATAACCATCACCTGTATACATCCAGTGAACCCTGTGTGCTGTTCTGCCTGGTCTTCGCTCCCTCCGATGACAATCTTTCCCACGTACAAGCCCTGCAGTTTGACATTGAGGCTGCGGGTAACAGAGCGCAGGCCGTAGTCCAGAGACAGCGTCACACCCGATACAGACCACATGACTTCAACACGGTGCCAGGAACCATCTGCGACCGGTGCTGCTCTCAGCACCACCCGAGTACCATCCAGCTGGTATACCAGATGACCATCCTCCACCTATCACACAGAAAAGATAACCTCCTGGACAACTGACAAACAAACACAATTTGCTTTCCTTAAGAAGCTTAAGAAGCTCTTCCAACAATAATAGGGGAGACATATTGTTCTTTCATTAAGTGTATTAGTTTTAGCATCATGACAACAAATATAATTTCCTGGTAAGAACCAATGAGCAAAGATGGAATATTAGTATGATTCTGCCCTAATTGATTGGTTTTACAGAATCTTAAAATTCATAATAGCGTTGGTTATTATTTATTCAATATCTTTGATTGTACTTTTGTTTTTAATTCATATGGAGGGGTGACCAATGCATGATTGGTTCTTCCTAGTAACAGGAGTAACTTGAAGGAGGGGCTTTACATAACAAACTCTGTTAATGAAGTATAGGCACTTACATCATCCTGAGTGGAATATGGAACAAATGCTGGAAAATTAGATCAAAGATTATAAGATAAACATCTTGAGGGATCTTAATGATTATAAGATAAGGAATACCATAGATCCCATGGGTAGGAAAGAGAGTTATCGAGTTAAAAATTTGTATATGTCTTTTTACTGGAGAAATAAGAAAGCTTACTTTAAAAAGTACTGTGTATGATCTTTAAATTTAAAAAAAATCTGTTTATCACTAAATTGAAGAAGTTAAAACTGATATTTCATTTCAGAATTTGAGGGTACTTACAGAGAGTATGGCCGAGCTGTTCTGTCCGATCTGAGTGTTGATGAGTAGCCCGGCCGGCTGAAGGGTGCGAACAGACAATGCTGTCAGCCAGGGCAGCTGTATCGGTCGCAGTAGCGGGTTGAACGACAACATGCTATCGCCATGGAACTGCCAGGCTGGTCGGATGCCTGTACACAACACAGACCACCTTAACACTAACTCACACCTACGGAGGGTCTTAGCCACTCTCTTGTCCCTATTTTGTTCACGTATTCTCTGATCCTATCCCAATATCTTCCCGTTAGTCTCCCAATCGGTCTTCTTACCTCTGGCTTCCTGAAGCTTACTTCATTCAAGATAACTCCTTGTTGTTTACTTGTCACATTACTTACCGTCCTTACTAACTTATGGTTTTGGCTAACCGTGTCTTGGTTAACCAAGGTTCCGTATTAATCCATCTAACCAAATTTAATTTAAATTTAATTTAATAAGCATTTAGTTATTGAGCATTTAGTTTTTATAAATGATTTCAGTGCTAATGTAAACTCCATGACTGTCCTGTATGCAGATGACACTGCCCTTCTTTGATCTGACTCTGACTCATTGGCTCTTAATGAAAAGTTATCTACTTCTTTAAAACAGGCTAAAACTGGTACAAAGCTAACAAACTAGTAATTAATGAAAGTAAAACTGACATTATATCTTTCACACTTAAAAAAAGGAATTCTTGATTCAAATGTTGATTCTCTTAAGTCTGTTAAATTACAGTATTAGGTGTTATGTTAGACAGTAAATTATCTTGGATCTTCCATGTTGTTGTTGGAGGTACATATCACTACACCTTTTTTTACTAACAGTGTTTTGAGCTACTGGTATTTTTTTAAATTACTCTTTAATTTGGTGCAGATATAATTTTATTTAAGTGCTGTTTTAATCTCTTAAACCTGTTTTAAGCATAAGCAGAATAAGCATAAACATTTGGTCTAAATTAATTTGAGCCTCAAAAATCGTTAAAATCATGTGATGGCTTTAAACTATATGATATAGACTTGATCCTTACTTATTTTATGCATGACAGTATCCGGATAAACAATTTAAACTTAATTTGATCGAGCTCTAAAGTAGATACGTAATTACGCTTTGAATTTAGGCCTACAGAGTTCAGTACTTCAGTAGTATGTTTTTTATGTAACATGAATTGTATACACTTATATTTCATTCACACTCTAGTTAAAATACACACTGTTTTGTGTAATTCAATTCGTACAGTAACTCAAATCCTGGGATTTGCGTTTCATTAAAATTTCATAAAAATATAATAAAGGACTGCAAACTACCTAGACTGCAGTCCTTGCCGCTCCATCCCTCAACACACTCGCAGTGGAAGGTATTCCACTCGTCCGAGCACGTCCCTCCATTCTGGCAGGGGTGAGAAGCACAGAATGTTTGCCGCTGGGGACATCCAACTACCGTCCCGTTGTCGGCGACATAGCTGCAAACACAAATATTGTTCAGCAGGAGCCCACAGCTGAAGCTACCCTCATAGATGTAAAAGTAAGTAGAAATCTTTCTACAACAATATAGAATAAACTGGGTATTCAGTATCATCTGGGTTCGGTTTCAATTGACGCCAAAAAAGACAATAAGGGGCCAACTTGATAGTAGTGATGTGTGATTTTACAATTTATACATTTGTCTTTTTACTCTTAATTAAGTGACAAAAATAATTCTTGAAGTTTTTGCTTCTGAAATAAGAATTAAATCAAAATATAGGCTACAAACAATTATTGATTTACTGATGGTTCTGAAACCAATATTGTTTTTAGGCTACATTGAGAGAGATAGTTATTCAAATGTTCTTTGTTTTTAATTTAATTTTCATTACAATAACCAGGAATGTGAATAGTCATATGCATTTTGTAGCTCTGGAATTATTGAAGGACCACTGTTATGAGTAAAGGCTGATAAATAATTTTTCGAGTGGATTTCAAGTTTTTATGGTTTCGGTTTCGATTTCGAGATTCAAAATTCCTGGCTTTGACCATCACTACTTGATATATGTACTTCGGCTACACAATACTATCCCGATTTAATTTTTTACATATCCTTGTTGACTTTAAAAAGTAGCACGAGCAAAACAGAGAACTTTCTACAGCTGATAACATAGTGTGATTAGTGAACATGACAGGTTCATGATCACGGTGTGTGATGTAATGAAAAAGAATATTTATATTTTAGTAAATTAATTTATGTAATCAGGGTGGTATGAAATGTACATTAAAAATGGTCTTACCTATTAAGATCGAGCAGCTGATGATCGATGTGAACATCGGCTATACACCCAATGAAGTCTTTGCTGGATACCTAGGAGCAAACAGGCAGTTAGTAGAAGATTAAACTGTTACAACTATAAGAGTTGCCCTCAACTTTAAATTTACTTCATAAATCTGGAAACATAATAGCAAGTTCTTGTTGTAGTTTTACATGGTTTTTACCTTTTTACTGTCCCAAATTTGGACAAACTCTCATTAAGATTTGAAGACGTCTTTGGCCATTATTATTTCAAGGGAGAAAAATTACAAATGATAAAAAAGGTTTCATCAAAGGGATTTTATTATAAAAAAATAATTACTGGTTTATTAACATAGGTATCACCAGATGATCAATATCAATAATTTCCCACAGGGATAAAGCTATCTAAATACATTATAAAATTAGTTTGAATTTTAATTTTGTTTTTCTTTCTAGTAAAAAAAATTATCAAGGTTATGTTATTAAATTTGATTATTACAATGTGTTAACTGTCCCCATCTACATCTCCAGGAGTGGCGTTCTTCTTTAGTACTCATTTTTAATTTATTTAGTATTTTTGTAGTCATACCTCACAACAAAATCTTCATCCTCAGTTTTACAAAACAGATATGACAAACCTGGAAAGTGGTCGATGCAGGGAGAACAGGAAGTCCTCCGATTTGTAATGGACCTGTCAAATCCAGGAACCGGTGGCAGGTCTCCGTCAGAACTGCACATCTGGGGACAAGAAAATAATTGGTAAATTAAATTATATAAAATTATCCTGAGCTGAATTCCAACAAGATGCCTCCAACTGGCCCGTTTTCAAATGTGCTTGATTCAAAACCAGTGGCGGGAAACTCCTGTCAGATCATGAGTGCCTAATCTGGTTAGTCTACGTCACTCGAGTTGCTACTAGGTAATCATTGGCCCAGACTGCACTGTGCAGGCCCGTGGTGTCCGTCACTGCTATGACTTTGATCCTGTTGTGGGATCTAAAATTGCATTCTCTTTACTTTCTCAGTATTTCAGACAACCTTTCACGGTCAATTCAATTCGTTCAGAAATAAGAAAAATGTACCTTGAACTAACAAACTTTAACTAATGAACTTTGAAGACATGGTGCTATTACCTGCTCTCCAGTAGTTGTGTGGAGAGATTAGCACAAGCCAGGCCGAGTTGGTTGCCATGCCCAATGGTCAGCGTCGTGTCACAGTCATCCAGGCTGACAGTAGCAGTCTAGGAGACAGAATCAGAATAATCAAGTTTACAATAGTCAAATACAGTACAAATAGTGTATGAATATTATAGACTTTTTTTGATCAATTATGGAAGATGTCTCTGAAAAATTTGTTAAGAAAACAGGGAGCCACAACTAAAAGCTCATGGGATTTTCTCTCTTACAATGCAATTTATGAGACTGTATTGTGAACGACAGAAAATAAATATTTCTCCACAGGTTTATGACTAGGAATGTGCAAATATTTGAATTTTAAATATCGCAATACTCGATTAGACTCGAGATTAGCAAAAAAGTCAGATGTTCGGACAAATATTCTAATACTCAAATATCTGAAGACGATAATTAATTTATTATGACGTCTGTCAAAGCTATAGATTTTCCCTTTTAAAACCAATGCTTTATCATCCAACTATTGATGGATAAAGATAGGAATGTGGGGAAAAATAGCTGAAACCCCACTAACATAAACATCATCTTTGCCTTTGTTTGCAGACGAAACTGCTAAATGTTCACTGGGTTATCTCAACACACGTATAGCATTAAAAAAAGTAGACTCATATTTTCTTCAAAATCTTCTACAGTATAAAGTTGTTCCACATTCAAGGACAAATAAAATCAAAGTTGAAAAATAGTTATTTTCGTTACCAACTGACAGCTTTCGTTTCCATCCTTGGGCAGCAAAAAATTAGCTCCATATTTTCATTATAGTGTCTATAAAAAAACCTTGAATGGATAATACAACATTCCAAAGTGAAAATATTACAACGGACGAGTATTACATCAAATGCTTCATCAGTACTGCTAATCAAGATAAAAAGTTCAGTATTTTCCTAGGCTTGTTGTTACCAGAGCCACAATGATTAAAAATCTGTCTTGCACTGGTATCCTCAAACATAAAGCTATGATAAAGATTAGATATTTAATTTAGGAGTACACTGTTTTTACAAACAATAAATTTGTGATTCACAGTTGAACTGGATGTATTTGAGATTAGCACCAGAAAAAGTAAATATAAGCAGCCATGTGGCCAGACGAGTAACAAAAAAATTAAGATGTAAAAAAATTTTAAATAGTAGAAGATTTTAAAGAAAATACGGGTCTTTTTTGTAATACAATACGTGAGTTGAGATAATCCAGTGAACCTTAAGTTGTTTAATCTGCAAACAAAGGCAAAGACATTGTTAAGAGGTCAGTGGGGATTCATATGTTAGTGAAATTTTGATTTATTCTCAAAAATAACAAATTTTCCAAAAAATAAATTACAATTATCTATTTGTCCACTGGCTGGTATAGTATCGACATAGGTTGATCAATTCTCGATACCAATATCTAGTAATTGGTGGTATTGACAATTAGTATCCAGAATACGACACATTTCTATCTTTATCCACATTCCTATGGAGAATCTGACATATTCCTATCTTGATCCGTCAGTAATCAGATAATAAAGCTTTGTTTACATTTAATTTTGAAACAAATCAGCTGCATTATGATAGGTTACCTTTGAAATGGAAAATCTATTGCTTTAACTGATTTCACTTTTTAATTATTTATCGTCTCGGATAATTACATTAAATACCTCTAATACACTAGTATCAAAGAAAAAAATTACTGAAGAAATCCTGCACAATACAAAAAGGGAGCATGCACAACAGGACTGACCTTGTTGAAGTAGTCTACAGTGACAGTGTGCCAGCGGCCATCGTTGACCCCAGCCTTTGCCCTGGCCACGACCCTTGTCACATCCGATCCTAGAGAAAAGGAGAACTGCACGCCTCGCCCTTCCTCGACCAACTCCAGGGCAATAAAGTCATGTCGTTCGTTGTATCGCCCGTTGTACAGTAATAATCCTGTTTCCTCCAGGGTGGCGAATCTGGCAATATTCCAATATCATGTATTACTAATTTACTATGAACTACTTACTCTTATTCCCATTGTCATGGGCTCTATATTTCCAGCCAATTGGTAAAAAATAGCCTTAGGGAATTCTAATTTAAAATTGTTTTTAAAACAAAAGGACATAAATTTAAAGAGGTTAATGGGTGGAGGTGGCAGTTTTTCCAAAGAGATTGGTTTAGGAAATAATATTTTGTTTTTTCTTAAATTTTAAATTTTTTTATTTAGTAGCAATATTATTACTGATGAAATATTTATCGGTCATTTTGACGTTATTCTGGTTGAGCTTTTCTGGTCTCAGTTTATATGCGGTATAATTTAAAAATAAAACTCCAACATTTCATAAATGAGGATAATGATTTGATTATAATTAGCATGAGTTATGATTTAGAATATGGTTGCACTGACTTGAGAGCAATGTGAAGCCGATGTCGTTGCCTCAGAGCAGGAAAGGTGAGGAAGGACTCCCTCGGGAAGCCTCGTCCTCTCAGCTGACAGAGACGATCGTAGTGCTCAAACGTGCCACTGGGGGCGCAGTCATCGCAGACAAACCCTCCCTTGACCAGGGGAGAGCATGTGGAGCCCGAGTGGCAGATACCGGGGTGACATGTGTCCTGCGAGAGGTCTATCTCACAGTTCACACCTGCAAAGTCATGATTATTATTGTATCAAAACTATTAACTTTGATAGTTTTGTGACAGTAACAGTAAATTATTTTCACTAATGGAGTATAATACACGTTTCTACCAAATTTGGTCTTAATTGGACCATTTTTACGAGCGTTATTTTGTTCACAGACATGTATACAAAAAAATTTTAACGACTATTCTTTTTGGCCTCTGGGCACCTAAATACAAAGAAATAACCCGGGCTTAAGTCTTGCCATGAGACCTACTATAGCTTTATATATAGCGGTTATAGCTTTTTCCTTATGGCAATTCGCTAAAAAAGGACAAACAATGACTAAAACACTACCAAGGTCACACGAAACAGTGGTTGATATTTGGCACCAAATGCACTTAATACATAACCCAAAACGAGGAACAGTTATTGTAATTATTATTGTAACAGTTTTTGCAATATAAACAAACTTATAGTATATAAACAGTTATTGTTATTCACATCGTAGGATTAATTTTGTAATAACTGAAAAGTATAAACTGTATACCCTAAGGGGTTGTATTTGAAGGAAAAATACACAAATAATTAAACACAGGTGAAAAAATTAGAGCGACCGAAAACTGCCACCGCTAAATTACAAAATAGACACTTCCCCCCCACGCTGACTGGTGTTAGTCCTCCACCGGCAAGAGCTGGGCTCACACTGACAACATTAGTTGCTATTAGGTCCACACCATGCGGATCCGTGCGGCTCACACTGAACTTATTAAAATAGGTTTAATAAACGGGGTTTTCTCTTTAATCCACTTTTCTTAACACACAAACATTCAGAATTTTGATTTTAAAATTCTGGGACGGTTAAGGTCAAAATAAAGAAACCGTTAAGGGGTTTAAATTGGGAAATTTAAAAACTTTACCCAGTATAAATTACTGTAAAATTATCATTACTATTAAATTAGTAGAACTTTGATCCTTTTTTTAACTAAGAATAAACACTATTACATTGAACACTGATATCGTTAAGCTGACCTGTGAAACCGGAAACACAAATGCAGGTGTAGCCACTCTCCTTACGCTTGCAGGTTCCGTGGTTCTGACAGGGATTGGAGTAACAAAGATTTACCTCAGTGTCACATAGGTAATGTTCTCTGCTTCCTGCAATCACAAAACCAACCTCATTTATTTCTCAACCCAGAAACACAGATCGAGGTATAACCGCCACTAGCCTAGGTACCATGGATTGGATGCCAAAATGGTTTGGTGTAACATGGGTATATTTGGTATTATTAAATTAACAATTAGTTGGACTTTTTCAACGCGTCTTGTGTTTAAAATCTAACACAACGTTTTGAGAGTTGGTTAAACTACTTCCGTTTTCAAGTGCCTAACGATATTGACATTTATAAAAAGAAAGTTATCTCTATATATAAAAGAAACTGGTTAAAAACACAACAAAAAATATAACTATAGAATTAAATAGTAAACAAAACACTTTACTTAGCCTATTTTGTACACTCGGAAAATTGCAATCCAATGACACTAACACTCTACCTCTGAGCTAGCGGACGTAAAAACAAGTAGGACTGCACGACACGAAGGTCAGACCACTACTGGTTCCCCATCCGTCAAAGCGGTCACTACCTTCCCCTCGCGTCCGCTTGGGGCGCTGGCAGCCCATCGTTCATTTAATTCAATCTAACTAACTCTCGAAACGTTGTGTAGATTTTTAACACAAGACGCGTTGGAAAAGTCCAACTAATTGTTAATGTAATAATTAATAACCAACGCTATCATGAATTTTCAAAACTCTATATTTGGTATGCCTGGTAGCATTATTAAGTTTCACAGCTTATTTATCAACCCATTGCAGAAAAAACCCAGATTTCACACCAACACAGTTGGATTAAACAAAGGAAAGAAAAGTTGAAGACATTGAAATAATTGAATTGATGTTTGGATCAAGAGACACAGTACCAAATCTGGTAAAGAGATTTTGAAAAAAATTCAATCTGGACAAAAAAATATTTCTAATATTATGGCTGGAGTTGAAAATCTCCATAAAATTTCTAAAAATCATTTATTCAACGAGAAGTAGACAAAAATTTAGTAGTATTCTATGTTTACAGTACAGTAGAACCTCGATAGTCCGACCTCCGATGGTCCGACTCCTTGGTTGGTCCGACCGTGCCCGTCGGCACAACAGTCTTCCACTAATTCGTCCTCGGCGGCATTCTCCTCGCTTAGTCTGACCACGCTAGCGGAAATTTACAGCATTTGTTTACTTTGTAACTCCGTTCAAGTTGAAACCTGTCGATGACGCATCGACAGGTGACATCGTGAGTGTGTATATGTGTGTATTTATTTAATGTTTTAGGCTTTCTGTAGCGTTCATCAGTACAGTAGCTTTTTATAAAATCTTGATGCAATATTCTTTGTTCGAAATACAGTTTAAGTTTGTTTTTATGTTAATGTACGAGTTCCTCTGATAATCCGACCTTTTTGTTGTTCCGACCATACCCCCGGTCCTGCAGGTGACGGATTAGCGAGGTTCTACTGTAACTCAATCGTACAAGATGAAATTTATTATATGTAAATTAATTTTCTTTATATAATGTAGGGTAACATGAGGTCATGAAGAAGTAAGGTAAGAGTAACTTAAAAGTAACCAAAAATTATTATGATCACATATCTGATAAATATGATTTTTTTAATTACTGTTTATAACTTTACAATAACTATACTTTATGCAGCCAAATTCAAACATTGAGATAAATATTACAATCCACTATTGTTTATCCACATACTAAGGTGTGGAGGGGAAAAGTGAAACTGAACAAACCAGTGAACCCTGTTGGACACCGACAGGCGAAGGTGGTCACGGGATAGATGGGACGAAACAGCACCGAGTCACTGCTGATAAAACCTGATGCATTGCCAAACTTGAGTACAGTCAGGCAGTGCTCAAAGTTGAGACAAGGCTCTCGTACACACAGGTTATCATCAAACGGGAGCACCTGTCAAGTACATTCATCTTAGCCTGGTCAAAATAATTAAACAAAGAAAATAAATAAGTTCAAATAGTCAGGTTAAAAACCGTGCTACTTTTTCAACAAATAAATATACATGTATCCGCTAAACAATGGCTAATATTTATCAAAAAGGATTTTTTATTAGTTATGATAGTAATACGGTGTTATTAATTAAAGTTCCTTTAATTTTAAATATATGTAAGAGTTTCTTTTATTAACCAAGTAAAAAATTTAAATTTTTAAGTTTTGTGACAGTAAATTATGCAAGAAATTTGTAAATATTTTGAAAATGTTTTAGTTGTAAAATGTAAATTTTACAGCACATTACTGTTTATGTTACCAACAATAATTTTAAATCTGCTACTTTCAACATTTTTTCATTTTCTCATATTCGAATTTCTCATAGGGATGAAGCTATTACCGTAGGTCTCATGGTAAGACTTAAGCCTGGTTTTGTACCCAAAAAATGGGTTTTTTGCGTTTTTCCCATGTAATTTTTAAAAATTTCAAATTTTATCTTTCACTATTAGAATAACCTTAAAACCTACACAATTTAGATCTTTAAAGCTTTTCTCTACCTCCAACGGTTACCGAGATATTAAAAAAATCTAAACACAGTACGTTGTATTTTGGGGCTCCAATGTTAATCTTATGGAGGATAAGGAAAAATTAATGTTTCACTTATTATCTAATATTTTTTGGATGAAACTTGATATTTAGCTTCATGTGTTTGAGATCCGTACATTTATGCTTAAAAATCATAGTTTATGTGTTTATCATGGCAGCTGACCTGCATACTCTTTTCCCATGTTAATCATATAGAGTTTAGGCAAACTCCTTTATTTGTGGACAGATGTTGATGAAACTTGATATAAACGGTCAAAATATAAATTGTTTATGCTAGAAACACCTACTTACAGCGTTCCTCACAGCAGCAAACCTGCATACTCAGATAATGATAAAACTTGTCATATATTATTATTGTTATTGATTTGGAAATCCGCTGAGTACACAGGTCTGCTGTGACGGGGGTATTTAATCCTACACATCTATATCTGAATGCTCCACTTATTTTTAACAACTTCCAAAATTCTACCAAATCAAGATGTGTTACGATATTTAAAAAAGTTTATTTTTTAGGTTTCAAACCATTTTATTTGCTGCATCTTCCCATTTATCAATAAATTTTAAAAATAATTTTCATAATAGAATTATAATACATTGTACATAATACGTTTATTCAGTAGCACAAAGCATAAGACAGCAATACTATACATGCAATATATTCTTAGCTCTTATGCAAATGAAATGTGATAAATAAGTAATAGTGGTAAAATAATTAGTAGTATAAATTTGTATAAAATTAAATAATATATATAAACTCATCAATTAGCACGAAGCGCCAAGTACAACCCTAAAAGTAGACAACTACAAAAAGGAAAATAAATAGATAAATAAACATTTCAATCACAACGATGATTTAGGTAAAACAATTTTTGGAAAATAACAAAAAGAATCAGCAAATTAGAAAAAATAATAACTATAAAACATTTTATGTCAGTTTAAAAACAACTAACCTGCACAGTAGCGATTCTGGCAAGAACTGCCCTGTTGAGGTACACCCTCTCTTGTAGGAATTGCGGAGAATAGAACTGACCATCGGGCTGCTTGGCGGAGAAACTCACATTGAGAATACGAGCGTTGACGTCGGTGTCGTCCTGGATATAAACATAACTTTGCATTCACTAGATCATTTGTGTATATATATATTTTTTAGTTATTGGAACGGGTGGATTACTCCCAAGGCACTTCAGCTGTAGCAGCTTTTTGCACACCCCTGTGTGGGTTGTGGCATTTTCACATAACGAAAAGCCATTGGTGATTGGCGGGATTTGAACCCGGGACCTTGGGCACCAAAGCCCCGGGCTCTAACCCTAGACCAGCGCGCTCCATATTCGTATATTAAAAATACAGTGTAATTCACAAAAATATACAGAATATCAAAGAAATCATTGGTTAGGTCAAAATGCTCAATAATTTTATATTAATACTAGCTGGCCAGGCGAACTTCGTAACGCCCTACAGTGAATAACTACATTGTTAACTTTAAGATTGGACATTTTCCGAAGTCAAATGGCGTTACCATGATGACCCACTCATCCACTGAGAAGGATCGGGAAATGCATCCAATATTCTTCTCTTTGATTATAGGTTTCCATATCAGAATTTTGCCTCTGTAATAATCGAGAACGTCCAAGATAAGTTTGCACCAATGCAGCCCAAAGCAGTTCAGGTTCAGATATTTCAGAATAAATTTAAATTTAGTTATGATATGTTATTGCCAGAAAAGAAGATTCGAGTAGACTCGGTTCAGATGTCGTACCAACCTCTGGGCCTGATCGTGTAGAGTAAAAAAAGATATGATATTGAACCTAATTCTACTGTGTTTTGCTACAGAATTATAGAGTTACCGAATATTTTTCATGAGTGGTTATTGTTTTTGGCAGCATTTATAAGAACTTTTTTAGTTTGATTTTTCGGATGAGTTGAAGGTTGTAGCTGGTAGTTGCTTGAGGTTTGAACAATCCAAGTTTTGCTGTAATTTTTTTGCATAAATTTTGAATTTGAATAAAGACAAAGAGCATAATCTTAAGTTTTGGTTAATTTTTTAACTATAAGAGACTCAATTACAAAGTGTAGACTTCCAAATACCTCACCTGTATACTAAATATGAAAACATTTTCTTTAGGGCAGGGAATAATCGCAGCCAGCCCTTCGATGAAGAAACCCAGAAGAGGTGACAAGAATGCCTGCTCGGTCATGTCTGCCAACCTGACAGTGACCGAACTGTAAAGCATCTCGTCCGTTACCAACCTAACAGACAGCTGCATCATCGCTTTCACTTCATTCACGCCATCTGAAACAGTTTATGGCAAATATTAATATTTCCTTGAAAGAGCTAAAAATAGACATTCCAAGAAATGTGGAACCTCGTTGTTTTACGAGGTAATTCCTTTCTAAAGAGAGTGATTTATTCCTTTGTTTTGAACATCTAGACTTTTATAAGAGGCATGTCTGGTGCCTTCTGATACCATAATCTAAGATCTGAACTTCAGAAAGTCAACTCCCTTCGTACCATGGTCATGGTCGTTGGTCACTCACCAGTTACAGACACCTCCATGCTAGCCAGCTTGGGCACGTTGGTGTTGAGCTGGGGCGACAGACTCAGCTGACCTGTTGAGTCATTCAGAGCCACCAGGTTGGCATTGTTACCAGACAAGATGCGGTACAACAGCTGAAAAATTGTGGTCAGTGTCAGTGAGACAAATACAACATCAAATTGTTTATTTTTTAATATAATAAACGTAACAACTAAATGTATAAAAAGGTTAAATCACATATTGTTGATTCTTCTATCAAATTTATAGAACCCCTTCCAGTCCAATATAAATACAGTATTTATAGATTTACAAATACTGGTATTGTTCTTTACAAACAACATATTATACTTTCATCCAATGGCTTTATTTCCGTTTATATACAGGAAGGCAATAAATACCAATGATGGGTAACAATTTTTCATTTCAATCCTTGATCCACAATTGGAGTGATAGAAATTTTAGATAGGAATTCTAACGCAAGATACTTGAACAAAATAAAATTTTAAAGGAATCATAAATAGGAAAGCTACTTATCAACTTATTCCTAAAGCATGTTAAGATATCAACATTTTAGTGATTAAATTATTTGAAAACTTATTTCCACCAATGTAATGGTTGGAATGGGATAGTCTTTAAGCACGGTTTTCAATACGAACAATGGGAAAAATTGAGACAGGAATGCTAGTGTTTTCTTAAAGAACTTCTAATCTAAAACGGTAGTCTTAACCGGCGAATACTTCACAGCTGTAATTATGCATTTTTATTCAAGGCTGATGTATACGGTACCCAGTGAAAGTCGCTGGTGGTCCCTAAAGACACTGAGGCACCACTTCTGAAGAAAAATTAATTAGAGCAACTAATGGTGCATGTAACACGCCAATGACTCACCAGAACTAGTTTGCATCTGCTTGTATTATTAGTAAATAGAAGTTATAGTAAGTAAATTAGTAAGGGTTATTAGTAATTATTATTAACCAAGAATCAACTAATTTATTAGGTATACATCTTGTGTTTAGTAAGCATTCAACAACAGCTAGTAAGTCTTGACTGGATCATTTCCAAATACCCTCACCTTGTCTGAAACATCATCATCTATTGCTGGAATCCTTCCAAATTGGCCAGCGGGGAAACAGTCACGAAAGTTGTTGAAAATTATCTGGAACAATAAATATTCCATTTACAATAACCATACTTTCTTTAAAATTCCATTAACACAGCTCAAAAGTTGAGTAACTTTTCACCCAATACAGTTATATCAATTTATACTAATCATTGAGATATTAGTCATTTTAAAGCATTTTAAACGATTTCACGAGTACTGTAATATAGTATATACTACAAATATTTGTTTGAAGACACCAATAATGTAGCTAATCTACAACATAATCACATAACCCTAAATTTTTGAAGCTTTCATTTATCACAGCTTCCCTAGCTTTCACCTTAAAATATTGCTGTAGTTTGGGTCTGTGTCTTAATTATAACAATAATAAGTAAATGAGACATGAAATTTTGAATTATTAGTTTTTAATACTCATTATATGTATAGGTAAACTATTAAAATTAGAGCAAAGTATGGTGGTAATTCACAGAAAAAGAAAATACAAATACCTGGAAGTCTTTCAGTCTGGGGGCATTGTCATTGACGTCGGTAACAAGTATTTCCACGTGAACATCACTCCGCAAGGGTGGTGAGGCGGCACGCACTATTAGCTCAAATCTGCCAGAAATATAAAACTTAAACAATTTGATTTGTTGTTTGCTTTTTCAAATGAAAACATCTGTTGTGAATAAAATAAATAGAAAGTGTTAGGTTGAATAAAAGTGAATGAGTAAAAAAGTAAACAGATTATTCAAATATAACCTAAAATGTAGTAATAAACGAGTATTTGATCTTTGTACCACAATGCATTTCAGGTAACAAATTGTTAATGATAACAAAAAATAACAATTTGCAACATTGATAAGCTAATAGACTGTCCTGATTGATCTTGCTTATTTAAGGAACTGTGTGTTTCACTTGGGACTTGTGTTTTCACTAAAACAGGCAAGACTTGGTTATTGCCTGTACCCTTGGATTGGCAAATGCTTCGTTCCTTAAAGCCAACTATGTGATATGTTAAAAGCTGGGGGGGTCTTAGTTTCCTTCAGTGTGCATGATATACGCTGCTCCTTGTCACTCCCCCTCCCTTAAAAATCATTCCTTTCCAAGACAGGTAAATCAATAATGATCCCAGTAAGCACTGCTTCAGCATTCAGATCAACAAGATTCTACACTAAACCTCTCACACTATCAACTAAAATACCTAAAGGTATACCATAAATAACACAAGTAACTTGCGGAAAAGGGAGTTTTCACTAAATAACAAATTAATCTTCTGTATCATAAAGAAGAAGTAACAAACACTTCCAAGGATACCTCAATTTTATTTTCAACTGCAACAACGCAACTCAGTCCTAAGAGCAACTAAGTATCTTAAGAGGTTATAACATAATCTAAACCCAAGAGTGTGTAATTCGAATGTTCTTTACCGTTTCCTTGAACTTTCGTAATCTAGTTCCACCATTGTAAGAAGTTCTGCCTTGTCTGAGCCTGGTCGTCGCACTAGCGAAAAACTGTCTGAGTCTTCTCCA
This sequence comes from Nephotettix cincticeps, assembly GCA_023375725.1. Classification (NCBI taxonomy): domain Eukaryota; kingdom Metazoa; phylum Arthropoda; class Insecta; order Hemiptera; family Cicadellidae; genus Nephotettix; species Nephotettix cincticeps. The sequence continues at coordinate 14,326,949 of CM041785.1, read as the reverse complement.
CCTTAAGAGAAACATGAATGTTCTTATTAGATGGATAATACAAAAGTAAATTTCTATTTTCAACCAACCAATTCACAAAATTGAATCAAAAATGAAAAAAGTAGTAATGTTTATAGTAGGATAATTTTAGGAAATAATACTTAATGAATAACACTGAATAATACAAAGTTATTTCTGAAATAGAACCCGAGTTATTTTCCCTGCCAACAACTTTATCAATATATGTAACCTATTTTCAAGAAGCAATAAGAAATATTAATAACTAGTTTGAATAGTTGATTGTGTAACAATTTATCCACTGCAGGATAAAATTAATATGTTTTCTGTTCATTTTTTTATAGGAGAAAATGGAAACCTAATGTGTTAAAAGTTTCATAGGAGGAATTAAGAAAAGTATTGAGAAACACAACAGATTTTGAAAAAGTTAATATCAGAAAAAAAGTACCGATGATGGAGTACTGGACAACAGCGTTCTGACCCTCGTCGGGGTCCTTTGCGTAGAGTTCACCCACTGTGGACCCAACTGGTGAGTTCTCAGCAATATACAATGTTAACTTGTCGCTTTCAAACGCTGGTGGGGAGTCATTCACATCCTCTAGACGAATGGTAACCATAACCTGTCACATAAATTCCATGTGTCATACTCATTAATAGATTTTAGTATATTCATACTGTTAAATATTGAAATTATATTAATAAAAGCATAAATAAGTATAAACTCAATTTAACAAACACAAAAACTGAACTTTTTATTTAGATACCGTAACAAAAATATGAAACCCAATACTCAGCTGATCTGTAATTTACAGATATAAAGCATATATTAACTGTTATTTTATTTTTATTTCCATCGGCGCAACAGGTCAGACTCATTAACCCATTGTGCCCTGTACTCGAGAACAGCTTGGGGTATTACGTTTGCCGTTGCACACGAGTGAAGAATCTCGAGTGTAACTCGGGCTCAGGCTTTCAATTCCATGTCTTTGTTTTTGCTTTTAATTATATATTTTAACTTATTTAAATGCTCCTCAATACATTCTCTGTTATAAAATAGGTCAACTGTACATTTTCATGCAGTTTAGTACTAATTACTATTACGTACTACGCAGTTTTACAATGTCGGCCGACTTGAGTTGAGGTTAGTCGTCTGTGTTGTGTAATAGTAATAATTAAGTAATAGTATAAATGCTTGGGTCAATACTTTAAGTTGTAACCATACCATACCACTTACTATTACGTTACTTGCCTGATGCCTCTTTGCCAGAGCACATCTCCTTCGGTTGGTTATAGCTGACACAGATCCAGTAAATATGTTTATGCATACTTTGAACGGGAGAAGTTTTGTTCATTTCATTCCCAATAGCACAAAATTATTTTTTACAGCAATTTTTCGAAAAAAATCCAGAACTACTGATAAAAAATAGCAGTAACTCACAGATCCAGAGAGTTGCGGTGTGCCGCGGTCTATGGCCAGCACCTCCAGCTCATACTGCGCGATGCTCTCCCGATCCAGTGCCTTGGCCGTCCGGATGACTCCACTTATCGGATCCATGACGAACGCTTCTACACTCCCGGAGCCACCTAACGCGTAACGCACTCTCCCATTCAGCCCAGTGTCCTCATCCACAGCGTTCACCTGCAATCATATTACGAGGCTTTATAAAATAAAATGTGTAAATGATTGATAGACTAGAAACCTGGACTGAGCTAGAACTCAAAACCTGAGCACATATCCGTAGTTTGTGTAGGGGGAAAAAGTATAGGTGAATGAGGTGCAGAATAATTTAATTTGTGTTTAAGGTTAAATTACATGTTTTGAAAAACATTTTAAAAACCTTACATTTGTTGGTTAAGTAAATTTTTAAATAAAATCAATATTCTGTTACGCAAGCTTCTATGTGCAAAAATCACTGCATTCACCAGATAACCCCGAAGTCTCACCTGCAAGACACTGGTGCCGACCAGTGCATCCTCCGACACACTGCCGCTGTACGCTGGCTTTAGGAACTTGGGCACGTTGTCATTGACGTCGGCCACAGATATCTCAACGTCGGTGGAGTCGCTGAGTGGAGGGTGACCATTGTCCCGAGCTGTCACTGTCAGTAGATATCCACCCTGCGTCTCCCTATCCAGTGCCTTGGTCGTTGTGATGGCGCCGGTCTGTGCGTTGATGGTGAAGTCCGTGTTGTCACCGGTACTGCTCAGAAGGTACGTGATCTGTCCAAAGAAACCAGTCAATTTGTAAATTTATTTCTTATTCAAACAATTGTTTAGTTATCCTGAAGGTTTAGTTATAAATCAGCTTGACAAATGATTAATTCAATTATTGTTAAAAGGTACATTTTAGCAGAACATCTTTAATTCCTTCATGTATTACCGTTTATTTCATCTTATTAATGACTTCCCTCATATCCTTATTCACTTACTGTTTAGTTTATTTTTTCTTAATAATTTTCATATATTCCATATTAGTCTCTTAGATATAGATCCACACTGGCAGGTATTTTAAGGTCAATATGAGTTAAGTGTGAGTGTAATGATAAGTGTGGACATCTTAAAAATGTCTGAGTACCTTTAAGTGGCCATGAATAGAATAAATATGATGAGAAAGAGGTCCGGATTGAAACCAATGGTCCAAACTCTTTGTCCTTAATACTATATTTAATGTCAACCTATTTATATAGATAATTTATAAATAGCCAAATTATAAATGGTGACTAGGTCCGGATTGAAACCAATGGTCCAAACTCCCCGTTCTTAACCCATTCCCGTCGGGCAGAACGGTCGACGCCCGAGGCCCTCCGGTCTGAACGAAAATCGTGCCTCATTTACTACGACTGCGCGTCACTTTTAGCATGAAAGAATTAACAGTATCTTCAAGAATTATATGTTTTGATTTCTTTGCCCTGTTCCTTATACCCTTTAACTTCGTATACAATCACTTTTAGCAAGAAAAAAAATATTACTGTACCTTTTTACCAGTTCCAAGCTGTAGACTTAGAAACAAGTAGGAACTGTTGTTTCGTCAAATCTTATTTTATTTACAAAAGATTCTTTTATTTCACTTGGCAGATCTACTTCTAGTTAGCTGCAGTAATAAATAGTTAATGATAAATCTTTAAATAATAATCATTATTACTGTATTATCATTAATAAATACAATCGCTGAACGAATTGTGCGAACAAGAAAATAATTTTCTGTCAATACGGAACATTTGACAATAAATAAGATGATAAAAGAGGACGCCAACACCATCTATCGGATGAGAAATGAACTAGAACCCCTAACGGCGGAAAAAAGAACTACGTCGAAATATAAGCAGGCAACGCACATAGTTTGCTCATAACCACCCCGCGGCCCGCGCCGTGTGACGCACGTCATTAGACATCTGTCTAGCGAAGTCGCGGACGTACAATGTACGTCATTAGACAGGAATGGGTTAATACTATATTTAACGTCAACCTGTTTATGTAGATAATTTATAAATAGCCGAATTATAAATGGTGACTAGGTCTGGACCTTTGGATTACAAGGTGAGCAAGTTGCCGCTAAGCTACCCAGGCATTTAAACCAAATTTCTGAGCAGTTTCTACACTATACATTACTTGTATTCTTCCAGCGAGAGTAGCTGTCTATTGCACCAGATTCACACAATAAATACCAGCCAAAATGTTCTCTCAATACTCACCTGAGCGTTCTGTCCAACATCTCCATCTGTGGCAGCCACAATGAGCACAGTAGATCCGACAGGAGCGTCTTCGAACACTGAAGCAGCGTATGGAGCATTATCAAACACTGGAGCAAAGTTGTTAGCGTCAGACACATTCACGTAGATAGTGGCTGTGTCGAACCTACCTCCCGAGTCTGTGGCTCGCACCTGCAGACACATGTTTCAGTTCAAATCAATGATATATTTTTTTAAAATAATAAATTGTTCCGTACAGCTTTATTCTTAAAAACTCCACACTTATTAGCATTTTTGGCATTTTAACACAGTACAGTAATGGACCATGGAAAAATGCTAAATCACAATGACTTTATACAATTGTAAATTTACAATTCATAATGCAGTGGAACATGGATAATTCAAACTTCTGTAATTCGAAAACTTCTTTATTTCGAAATTTAGTCTTGGTCCCTAGAATTTTATATAAAAACAATGTTAAAATATCCTGGTTAGTTTGAATAATTTTTTGGATGATTCGAAGTTTTTACAGCGTAAATCTATAAAGTGAACAAGTCATTGTGTGCGATTTTCCAGGAAACGACGTTCAGGCTTCCTGTCCGCAGACTATTTTTAATTAGATCAACGCGCCCACCCCCCCGCCAACCCTTCTCATAGCACTTGCACTCATAGCACTGCTGGTCACATCATACCCCTCCCCCTCACCAGTCCTCTACTGCTTATAAATCACAACATTGACATCTCTAGTCTGTCACTACACGGCGCCGGCGCAGTTCAGTAGCGTGTGTATCATTGATGGTGGTTTGTTCCGATATTCGTCATCTTTGTTTCGTGTTGGCATTTGTGACTTTGTGTGCGTTCATGTTAACACGTCGTGTGTATGATGGCTTCGTTAAAGCGAACCTACAAATCTCTGACATTGCAAGAATAAATAGCGGTGATCAAGGAGGTAGAGAAGACATTTGAAAAAGTTAGAAATAGCTAAAGTTTCTGGATCTCTCCAAACTCATTATCGACATTAAAAAAAAATTAGGACTTTTAATCAATAATATTTTCATTAACCTATCTTTTATAATATAAAATGTTAAAACATGATGTTTGATTGTTTATTTCAACCACTTGCAAAAACTTTTCTAATTCAAATTTTTGGATAGTTCAAATTTTTTCTGGTCCCTTAAAGTTCGAATTATCCAAGTTCTACTGTATATATATTTTTGATAATACTATTTTATAAAAAAAACTATGAATTTCATACTGTTAAACACTGAATCACTTATATTCAAAAACCTTCTTGTCAAAGTGATCCTAAAATAGCAGTTTTAACTGGCA